>OX465275.1:101882290-104481303 GCA_949987645.1 Tachina grossa | reverse complement strand
AATAATAATAATAATAATAATAATAATAATAATAATAATAATAATAATAATAATAATAATAATAATAATAATAATAATAATAATAATAATAATAATAATAATAATAATAATAATAATAATAATAATAATAATAATAATAATAATAATAATAATAATAATAATAATAATAATAATAATAATAATAATAATAATAATAATAATAATAATAATAATAATAATAATAATAATAATAATAATAATAATAATAATAATAATAATAATAATAATAATAATAATAATAATAATAATAATAATAATAATAATAATAATAATAATAATAATAATAATAATAATAATAATAATAATAATAATAATAATAATAATAATAATAATAATAATAATAATAATAATAATAATAATAATAATAATAATAATAATAATAATAATAATAATAATAATAATAATAATAATAATAATAATAATAATAATAATAATAATAATAATAATAATAATAATAATAATAATAATAATAATAATAATAATAATAATAATAATAATAATAATAATAATAATAATAATAATAATAATAATAATAATAATAATAATAATAATAATAATAATAATAATAATAATAATAATAATAATAATAATAATAATAATAATAATAATAATAATAATAATAATAATAATAATAATAATAATAATAATAATAATAATAATAATAATAATAATAATAATAATAATAATAATAATAATAATAATAATAATAATAATAATAATAATAATAATAATAATAATAATAATAATAATAATAATAATAATAATAATAATAATAATAATAATAATAATAATAATAATAATAATAATAATAATAATAATAATAATAATAATAATAATAATAATAATAATAATAATAATAATAATAATAATAATAATAATAATAATAATAATAATAATAATAATAATAATAATAATAATAATAATAATAATAATAATAATAATAATAATAATAATAATAATAATAATAATAATAATAATAATAATAATAATAATAATAATAATAATAATAATAATAATAATAATAATAATAATAATAATAATAATAATAATAATAATAATAATAATAATAATAATAATAATAATAATAATAATAATAATAATAATAATAATAATAATAATAATAATAATAATAATAATAATAATAATAATAATAATAATAATAATAATAATAATAATAATAATAATAATAATAATAATAATAATAATAATAATAATAATAATAATAATAATAATAATAATAATAATAATAATAATAATAATAATAATAATAATAATAATAATAATAATAATAATAATAATAATAATAATAATAATAATAATAATAATAATAATAATAATAATAATAATAATAATAATAATAATAATAATAATAATAATAATAATAATAATAATAATAATAATAATAATAATAATAATAATAATAATAATAATAATAATAATAATAATAATAATAATAATAATAATAATAATAATAATAATAATAATAATAATAATAATAATAATAATAATAATAATAATAATAATAATAATAATAATAATAATAATAATAATAATAATAATAATAATAATAATAATAATAATAATAATAATAATAATAATAATAATAATAATAATAATAATAATAATAATAATAATAATAATAATAATAATAATAATAATAATAATAATAATAATAATAATAATAATAATAATAATAATAATAATAATAATAATAATAATAATAATAATAATAATAATAATAATAATAATAATAATAATAATAATAATAATAATAATAATAATAATAATAATAATAATAATAATAATAATAATAATAATAATAATAATAATAATAATAATAATAATAATAATAATAATAATAATAATAATAATAATAATAATAATAATAATAATAATAATAATAATAATAATAATAATAATAATAATAATAATAATAATAATAATAATAATAATAATAATAATAATAATAATAATAATAATAATAATAATAATAATAATAATAATAATAATAATAATAATAATAATAATAATAATAATAATAATAATAATAATAATAATAATAATAATAATAATAATAATAATAATAATAATAATAATAATAATAATAATAATAATAATAATAATAATAATAATAATAATAATAATAATAATAATAATAATAATAATAATAATAATAATAATAATAATAATAATAATAATAATAATAATAATAATAATAATAATAATAATAATAATAATAATAATAATAATAATAATAATAATAATAATAATAATAATAATAATAATAATAATAATAATAATAATAATAATAATAATAATAATAATAATAATAATAATAATAATAATAATAATAATAATAATAATAATAATAATAATAATAATAATAATAATAATAATAATAATAATAATAATAATAATAATAATAATAATAATAATAATAATAATAATAATAATAATAATAATAATAATAATAATAATAATAATAATAATAATAATAATAATAATAATAATAATAATAATAATAATAATAATAATAATAATAATAATAATAATAATAATAATAATAATAATAATAATAATAATAATAATAATAATAATAATAATAATAATAATAATAATAATAATAATAATAATAATAATAATAATAATAATAATAATAATAATAATAATAATAATAATAATAATAATAATAATAATAATAATAATAATAATAATAATAATAATAATAATAATAATAATAATAATAATAATAATAATAATAATAATAATAATAATAATAATAATAATAATAATAATAATAATAATAATAATAATAATAATAATAATAATAATAATAATAATAATAATAATAATAATAATAATAATAATAATAATAATAATAATAATAATAATAATAATAATAATAATAATAATAATAATAATAATAATAATAATAATAATAATAATAATAATAATAATAATAATAATAATAATAATAATAATAATAATAATAATAATAATAATAATAATAATAATAATAATAATAATAATAATAATAATAATAATAATAATAATAATAATAATAATAATAATAATAATAATAATAATAATAATAATAATAATAATAATAATAATAATAATAATAATAATAATAATAATAATAATAATAATAATAATAATAATAATAATAATAATAATAATAATAATAATAATAATAATAATAATAATAATAATAATAATAATAATAATAATAATAATAATAATAATAATAATAATAATAATAATAATAATAATAATAATAATAATAATAATAATAATAATAATAATAATAATAATAATAATAATAATAATAATAATAATAATAATAATAATAATAATAATAATAATAATAATAATAATAATAATAATAATAATAATAATAATAATAATAATAATAATAATAATAATAATAATAATAATAATAATAATAATAATAATAATAATAATAATAATAATAATAATAATAATAATAATAATAATAATAATAATAATAATAATAATAATAATAATAATAATAATAATAATAATAATAATAATAATAATAATAATAATAATAATAATAATAATAATAATAATAATAATAATAATAATAATAATAATAATAATAATAATAATAATAATAATAATAATAATAATAATAATAATAATAATAATAATAATAATAATAATAATAATAATAATAATAATAATAATAATAATAATAATAATAATAATAATAATAATAATAATAATAATAATAATAATAATAATAATAATAATAATAATAATAATAATAATAATAATAATAATAATAATAATAATAATAATAATAATAATAATAATAATAATAATAATAATAATAATAATAATAATAATAATAATAATAATAATAATAATAATAATAATAATAATAATAATAATAATAATAATAATAATAATAATAATAATAATAATAATAATAATAATAATAATAATAATAATAATAATAATAATAATAATAATAATAATAATAATAATAATAATAATAATAATAATAATAATAATAATAATAATAATAATAATAATAATAATAATAATAATAATAATAATAATAATAATAATAATAATAATAATAATAATAATAATAATAATAATAATAATAATAATAATAATAATAATAATAATAATAATAATAATAATAATAATAATAATAATAATAATAATAATAATAATAATAATAATAATAATAATAATAATAATAATAATAATAATAATAATAATAATAATAATAATAATAATAATAATAATAATAATAATAATAATAATAATAATAATAATAATAATAATAATAATAATAATAATAATAATAATAATAATAATAATAATAATAATAATAATAATAATAATAATAATAATAATAATAATAATAATAATAATAATAATAATAATAATAATAATAATAATAATAATAATAATAATAATAATAATAATAATAATAATAATAATAATAATAATAATAATAATAATAATAATAATAATAATAATAATAATAATAATAATAATAATAATAATAATAATAATAATAATAATAATAATAATAATAATAATAATAATAATAATAATAATAATAATAATAATAATAATAATAATAATAATAATAATAATAATAATAATAATAATAATAATAATAATAATAATAATAATAATAATAATAATAATAATAATAATAATAATAATAATAATAATAATAATAATAATAATAATAATAATAATAATAATAATAATAATAATAATAATAATAATAATAATAATAATAATAATAATAATAATAATAATAATAATAATAATAATAATAATAATAATAATAATAATAATAATAATAATAATAATAATAATAATAATAATAATAATAATAATAATAATAATAATAATAATAATAATAATAATAATAATAATAATAATAATAATAATAATAATAATAATAATAATAATAATAATAATAATAATAATAATAATAATAATAATAATAATAATAATAATAATAATAATAATAATAATAATAATAATAATAATAATAATAATAATAATAATAATAATAATAATAATAATAATAATAATAATAATAATAATAATAATAATAATAATAATAATAATAATAATAATAATAATAATAATAATAATAATAATAATAATAATAATAATAATAATAATAATAATAATAATAATAATAATAATAATAATAATAATAATAATAATAATAATAATAATAATAATAATAATAATAATAATAATAATAATAATAATAATAATAATAATAATAATAATAATAATAATAATAATAATAATAATAATAATAATAATAATAATAATAATAATAATAATAATAATAATAATAATAATAATAATAATAATAATAATAATAATAATAATAATAATAATAATAATAATAATAATAATAATAATAATAATAATAATAATAATAATAATAATAATAATAATAATAATAATAATAATAATAATAATAATAATAATAATAATAATAATAATAATAATAATAATAATAATAATAATAATAATAATAATAATAATAATAATAATAATAATAATAATAATAATAATAATAATAATAATAATAATAATAATAATAATAATAATAATAATAATAATAATAATAATAATAATAATAATAATAATAATAATAATAATAATAATAATAATAATAATAATAATAATAATAATAATAATAATAATAATAATAATAATAATAATAATAATAATAATAATAATAATAATAATAATAATAATAATAATAATAATAATAATAATAATAATAATAATAATAATAATAATAATAATAATAATAATAATAATAATAATAATAATAATAATAATAATAATAATAATAATAATAATAATAATAATAATAATAATAATAATAATAATAATAATAATAATAATAATAATAATAATAATAATAATAATAATAATAATAATAATAATAATAATAATAATAATAATAATAATAATAATAATAATAATAATAATAATAATAATAATAATAATAATAATAATAATAATAATAATAATAATAATAATAATAATAATAATAATAATAATAATAATAATAATAATAATAATAATAATAATAATAATAATAATAATAATAATAATAATAATAATAATAATAATAATAATAATAATAATAATAATAATAATAATAATAATAATAATAATAATAATAATAATAATAATAATAATAATAATAATAATAATAATAATAATAATAATAATAATAATAATAATAATAATAATAATAATAATAATAATAATAATAATAATAATAATAATAATAATAATAATAATAATAATAATAATAATAATAATAATAATAATAATAATAATAATAATAATAATAATAATAATAATAATAATAATAATAATAATAATAATAATAATAATAATAATAATAATAATAATAATAATAATAATAATAATAATAATAATAATAATAATAATAATAATAATAATAATAATAATAATAATAATAATAATAATAATAATAATAATAATAATAATAATAATAATAATAATAATAATAATAATAATAATAATAATAATAATAATAATAATAATAATAATAATAATAATAATAATAATAATAATAATAATAATAATAATAATAATAATAATAATAATAATAATAATAATAGAAGAAAAATTAGAGTGGAAGAAAGAAAAATTATTATTTAGCTCTGTATATTTGTTTAATGTGCTTTTTTATACCAAGATTTCATAAAGTTTTAATGCCGTTAATAACAAAAAATCATCATCCGATGAAGACATATGTACATGCAATCGCACACAACGAACACAAAATTAAAATGCTGATTGACGATTTTATTTGTACGTCTCCAAAAAATCATCAATTAAACGACACTAACACATTCTTACCGATTGTTGGCTTTTTTTGTACGTCTCCTGGGCACTTAAGTGTAGTTTAAGTGGTTTTCGGGCATATTTCCGGTTTTTAGGAAACCGGATTTTCCTACTCGGTTAACCAGTTTTTGTAAATTGTAAATTGTCTTTATTTTATTGTTGTGTGTACCTCACTGTTATCAGCTGTTGTTATTATTTCTCAGTTAGCAATTTTAAAATTTGTGTTCAACACAATGGGAAAATCATATAGGAGTTTCGCACAAATTCTACTACTTTGTCTACGTGAGAGGATTCCCCAAAGAAGAAATATGACCCTAAGTACACTATTTTTATGTTAACATAATGGTTAATTTCCGAAATATTTCGATATGTATAATATTCGTCAAATTCTACCACTAAAGACTAAAACTATGCAGCTCTACAAGACACTATTTTTTAATTGTAGAAAATGAAACAATTGAAAGTGAATTAGACTCTGAAGATTTTGAAATTTTATCAAATTCCGAAAGTTTAGAGGAACAACTAAACTTGACTTTAAAGTTTATTCAATACTTAAGTAATTAATGCAGTGGTCGGCAACCCATACAATTG
This sequence comes from Tachina grossa, assembly GCA_949987645.1. Taxonomy (NCBI): domain Eukaryota; kingdom Metazoa; phylum Arthropoda; class Insecta; order Diptera; family Tachinidae; genus Tachina; species Tachina grossa. The sequence goes on along the minus strand of OX465275.1, from coordinate 104,473,761 downwards.
CATTTTACAATTGTGTGAGTTAAACTCTCACCACGATCCGGTGTTGCCAGTGTCTCATTTCACTAATTTGAAATCTCCAAAGGCAAACTTGATATTATTACGGTCAGAAGAAACACAAAATTTTTTTATATAAAGAAATGCATCTTTTGTTGTAATGTAATGGTGGATAAAAAGATGGGTTTTGTAGGACGGTTTCTTCAAATAATTTATATGTATTTGATTTTTCGATAAGTTTGAATGCCCAGCATATCAGTGCATTCATCTTTTTAAATATCAAGAAATAATAAGAAAGAAATAAACGAAGGCACTGATGTAAACGACATAACTCGGTTAATTATTTGTATAAGAACTGTCAATAAAATTTTGACGTACACAAAGAATTTTTTCCCTATATGGCTTATACAACAATGCAAAATTAAAGCATATTTGCGATAAAAAGAGGGTTTCGTAGGAAGTTTGCTAAAAATAATTTTAAATATATTTGTTTTTCATTGCAATATTCAACAACAGGCGTTATTTGAAACAACTTTGAATGTAACGAGTACAATGAAAATAGTGGTTAAAATTTTGAAGAAAATAAATCATAGAGAGTTAAAAGATTTTTTTCATCTCGACTTTGCCGAATGTGGTGTATGAATTTGTTAATCAACTTAACATCTGGTTGCGAAGAAAAACGAAAAAAATTTGCGATTTTCTGCAATAAAACAATTTATTCGAATCTATTTACATCTTCAATATTAATTTCATACGGACAACATTTTATGCGTATTAAATTTTCTAAATGTTTACCTGTTAAACGGTTTCGGCTTTTAGTTTGAATGTGCTTTAGTATGGAAAATGTTGACTCACAAATATAGGTAGCTCCAAACATTGAATATAATTTTAAAATTTAATTTTTTGCCTTGGGGTATACATCTGCAGAAATACTTCTCCAGAACTCTATCCCGCTAGTTAATGGTAAAGCTAGATCTTCTCTCATTTTAATTAACTCTGCTTTAATATCCTGATTTTGGTGTTCTATATTACATAACAAAGGGTTGTTATGCATTTCAATCAAATTTTCAATATTTTTAAAGTCATGAAAACGATTGTTGTAATTAATTAGTAGAGTCTGAAGCACATTTAGATATTCCTGTAGTTTGCTATTGCTGTTTGGAATTTTGCTATAAATTTCAAATGTCCTTTTTAAGCTTATTGCATTTTTATCTTTAAGGTTTTGTATCAAAATTTCAATTTGTCTAATAAATTGTTTTATTGCAGAAAATAGCTCAAAAATTGTTTTGGTGTTTCCTTGTAGCTGTATGTTTAGTTGATTAACAAACTCAGTTATGTCTGTCAAAAACGCAAAATCTAATAAAAAAAACATTATCGTTCAAATGAGTAGATTAGTAATGGGGACGGACGACATGTTTTGGGAATTCAAAACCGGGAAAAAACAAAAACGATGGCAACCCTGTTACAAATGGGGGGATTTTGGGGATTTTCATGCTGATATGGTGTGTGTGTGTGTGAGTTTGATTCTTTGGCCATGAGTAGATTAGTAATGGCGGAGATAGTCCTGTTTTGGGAATTCAAAACCGGGGAAAAATAAAAATGATGGCAACCCTGTTACAAATTGGGGGATTTTGGGGATTTTCATGCTAATATTGTGTGTGTGTGTGTGTGTGTGCGCGTGTGTGTGTGTGTGTGTGTCTGATTCTTTGGTTATGTCTATGCATATGTATGTGGGTGTTTGTATGTGTGTATGGGAGTGTGTGTGCGTGTGTGTGTGTGTGTGTGTGTGTGTGTGTTTGTGTATGAGTTTTTGTATTTACTTGTATGTTTGACGGTGTCCGATACTTTTGTTGTAGTGGCAGACAATCATTATTCCCAGTAGGAAATGGCGATGCTGAAAATGTACTGAGTCGCTTTTGACTTGTCGCTTGTGCGACCTACATACAAATGTATGTATATTGACAAGTTATTGACAAGTCCACCACAAATACACCATATCTGTTTTCTTTACTTCCTTTATACTTATGGATAGAAGAAAACTTATTATAACAAAATTGTTACTAGAATTGTAGTGTTGACACAAAGACACTTGCTCCCAGTCTGACTGCAGGGTAGTTACAAGGGATCTGTGTATTTGTGTGCATATAGTGATTGTTATTTGATAGACTTTGGGCTGCTGTTTTGAGTTGTCCTTGGTATGCTTATGTAGGGTTATTGTGTATATATGTATGCAGTTATGTTTGCGATCTGTGGGGAAATAATCTAATAGCTGCAGAGATTGGCAACCCTATTGTGAAGGGAAGTGAATGCCGAATATATTTATGGTAATGTATGTATATGTTGTTGTATTAATGTATGCGATCGTTTCTATTTTTGCTTTGAAAAATATCATTGCTTGTGTGAGTTACATCAACACTTTTTCATACATATTTACAAATGAATGTGTATAGGTTTTCTAGGCTATTGACGTTGATATTCTTATGGATAGAAAATATTGTGTTGGCATAGGTTTTATGGGTACAAGTGACGTCCAGATATTAAATGTTTTGAATCCAATCAGGTTGATGAGTAGAGTTTTTGATAGGGGTAGTGATATTTTTATTTTAATATATTTTACTTTAATGTAACAATTATAGGAAATAGCTTTCGGAGAAATACAGCAAAAACTTATAGAAGCACCTACTTTCACGTGTCCCGATTTTTCTCGTACCTTTATATTGCAAACTGATGCTAGCGTTTTTGGTATGGGTGTTGCTAGACTGTGGGAATTTCATCATATCTCGTAATACCAACAGAGAAATTAGATTTGACGACTACTACACGATTCTCATATGAATTGGGGGAATGTGTGTATATATATATGTGTGTGTGTGTGTGTGTGTGTGTGTATGTATGTATGTATGTATGTAGTGTGTGTGTGTATGTATGCAGTGTGTGTGTGTGTGTGTATATGAATTTCATCATATGTCGTAATACCATCAGATAAATTAGATTTGATGACTACTACGCGATTCTCATATAAAGTATATAAGAAGAAGAAATAATGTAGATTGTCATCAGTCTGCTCTGATATCTCAACAAGTGTCAATCTATTTTCCCAACCAAAATTTCTAAGGTGTTTGAAATCCAAAAACTATAAAAGTGCTATAACTAATTATTGTTTACTAAACAAGTTTATAGTGCATAAAAAATAATTAAATAAATTGTTTATAACTAAAATAAATTGTTTATAAATAAAATAATTAAATTAATTAATAAACAAATAAATAACTAAATAAAATGAATACAACAAGTTGTAGCATCTGCAATAAAGTCTTTATGACCCAAACAAAACTAAGTCAGCATATTGGAACGCACTCATATGCTAGCCAATCGAAGGCTGCCCTTGGAACTAGTAAGCTAAATCTTCAAAACAAATATTGTGAGGATTGTGACGAGATGATCCCATCAAATAGTTATATAGCTCATGTCAGAACCACAAAACACAAAAACAGTTGTCAGCAAGAACGGATTGGAGATTTTTTCACTAAGAGAGCAAGCAACTTCAATGGAAGGATCGAGACATATATCCTCCGCAACAAAAATGTGGCTGTCTTGTTTCCGGAGGAGTTTTTGAAATCTGGCAAGAGCTCCATAGTACAACAACTCTATGAACGTAGTAGGGTACATACTACATTTAAATTTAATATGGAGCTCACGTGTGATTATATGAAGATGGTGAATGATGAGATGAATGTTTCCCAACTTGTTCATATTTCGAAAATGATGTTGGTGACTTTGTCTGATGACATAGATGATATGTACAAGAAACAAGCCGAGGAGCTGAAAGCCAAAATGGAAGAATTTCAAGAGAGGGATAGCGGATGGACCTTGATTTCAATAAATTCTCTTGAAGTTAATATAAACAAGGCGTCCATAATAAGAGGGTCGAGCTTTATCCCTCTCCCAAAAATTATTGCAATGAAACGTGCATGCATAAATGTCGAGAACTGTGATGTTTATTGCTTTAAATGGTGTCTTATTGCGGCTTTGAATGTAAACAGTGGTCTGAGTCCTAAACAACGGAAAAACTATAGAAATTTCAATATTGCAAACATTTCTGATGAGAATATTAATATAGGACAAGTTGTATTAAATTTTAAAGACCTAGAGTTTCCACTCCCATTGAAGCAGATACAAAAATTTGAAAGTCAAAATTATGTGAGCATCAATGTATTTGGTCACAATGGAACATCGCTTATAGGACCATACTACATAACAAAAGGAGAAAAACATCTTCATATTAATCTCTTATTGCTCCAGTCTAATGAAAACTTCCACTATGTACTCATCGAGGATATATCAAAGTAAGTTTCATTTGTGCATTTATGCAAAATTTGTTTTCATCTCTATTTAAACAGTTACTTCTTATTATTTTATTTACTCATATCGTATTGGTATTTTCTATATTTTCTTCAGACTCCTTCGTTCCAGCATAACTTCGCATGATCATCAGATCCTAATATGCAACACCTGCCTATATCATACACATGATGATTATATGTATAATCATCATAAAAACGTTTGCGGGCAAAAAATCATCAGAATGCCAGAAGATGGATCTATTATCAAGTTTACGAAGCACTACAAACAGTTAGATGTACCATTTGTAATCTACGCAGACTTTGAGTCCATTTTAGAAAAAGTCAATGATTCTGTAAGTAAAAGCACTACAAATGTACAGAAACACCATGCGTGTGCATTCGGGTATTTTATTAATTGTAGTTTTAAGAGAGAAAATAATTTATATAGGAATTATTTTGGTGAAGATTCGGCAAATGTATTTATTAAAAAAATAGTTGAAGATTGTACCGATATTTATCTAAATTATTTAATTAAAGTTAAGAAAATGTTCATAACCCCAATTGAAATAGCTCAATATAATAATGCAAAAAATTGTTATATATGTAAGAAAATATTAAATAACGATAAAGTTAGAGATCATTGTCATCTTACGGGCAATTATCGTGGGGCAGCTCATAGCGAATGTAATTTGAATTATAAAACACCTCAGTTTATACCGATTATCCTGCATAATCTTTCTGCATATGATATACACCTATTTTTCAAAGAACTTTCTACTATAAAATACTCCACAATAAAAGTGATTCCCCAGAACACAGAGCGTTATATTTCTCTTTCAATTTTCATCAGATTAGATGAAAAATATGGATTCGAAATAAGATTTATAGACTCGTTTAGATTTATGGCTTCGAGCTTAGATACGTTAGCGAAAAATCTTGATAGCAATGATTTCAATACTATTCGATCATGTTTCGTTGATGAAGATCATTTCAACCTGATTAGAAGAAAGGGTGTATTTCCGTACTCTTACATGGATTCCATGACTAAGTTTAAGGAAACTAAGCTAAACTAACTAAGTTCTTCAATATTCTAACGAATGAAGAATGTGATGTATTCGAGTATGAACATGCTCAAAAAATATGGAGGGTGTTTAACTGTAAAACCCTCCTTGACTATACTGAGCTCTACTTAAAGACAGATGTTCTACTTCTAGCCGATGTGTTTGAAAATTTTAGGAAAATTTGTAGAGATATATACGATTTGGACCCCTGCCACTATTATACAGCACCAGGCTTATCCTGGGATGCAATGTTGAAAACCACAGAAGTTTCACTGGAACAGTTCACTGATTCCGAAATGTATATGTTTATGCAAAACGGAATTAGAGGTGGACTAGTTCAATGCTCGCAAAGATATTCCAAAGCAAATAACAAATATTTGGAAGATTTTGATCCATCAAAGCCATCAGAATTTCTTGTATATTTAGACGCTAACAATTTGTATGGTTGGGCGATGTCGGAATATCTTCCTTGCGGTGAATTTGAGTGGGTATGTGATACTGATTTTGATGTTAAAAAAATTTCTGATACTGCAGAGTATGGGTACATTTCGGAAGTGGATATAGATTATCCGGATTCAGTGCATGATCTTCATAATGATTTGCCATTTTGTCCCCAAAATAAGACCGTGGGAGGATCCAAAATCAAAAAATTAGTTGCAGACTTACACTCAAAAACAAATTACACCATACACTATAGAGTTTTAAAACAAGCCATTTCAAATGGCCTCATTTTAAAACAAATCCATAGAATACTCAGATTTAAGCAATCCCCATGGCTTAAAAAATATATTGACTCAAACACATTTCATAGGACAAATGCTAAAAATAATTTTGAAAAAGATTTCTTCAAACTTTTAAACAATGCTGTTTACGGGAAGACAATGGAAAACATTGAAAAACGTAGGGACATTAGAATTACTTCATCTTGGGAAACAACAAATAGGAATCATTTAGGTCTCAGAGCATTAATTGCGAAACCAAATTTTAAGCAGTTGACAAAATTTTCTGATGATATGTATGCGGTAGAGTTAGAAAAAATGGAACCACTATATGATAAACCCATATATGTTGGTTTTACAGTACTGGAGTTATCCAAGTGGAGAATGTATGACTTCCATTATGGCTTCATGAAGCCTAAATTTGGAGACAACATTTCTCTCAACTATATGGATACTGACTCATTTATTTATTCAATTAAAACTGATGATTTTTACGATGACATCCGTAATGACATTAGTTTGAATTTTGATACGTCAGAATATCCTATAGATAATCAATTTCGTTTGCCGCTACTAAATAAGAAGGTTTTAGGAATGATGAAAGATGAAAACCATGGGGATATAATGACAGAGTTTGTTGGTTTAAGAGCAAAAATGTATTCTCTGTCGACTCTTCGCTCGGAAGCTGTTAAAAAATCAAAAGGGATCAAAAAGTCTGTAATTAAAAAGTTGTCCATTAATGATTACAAAAGTTGCTTATTCGAATCCAAAATCATCTCGGATGAAATGTTTTTGTTTAGATCTAAAACACATCAACTATAATACACAAAAACTGCATAAAATAGCACTTAGCTTTTCTGATGATAAAAGAAATAAGTAGTTGTGAACTGCCAATTCGGCCCCAATTAAAATTGTTAAATTGTTGCTGAAATTGTTAAATTTGGGTAATTAAAATTTGAAAATTGTTAAATTCTTGGAAATTTGTGTTTTTTTGTTTACATAAGGAGTTTTTTGTTTACATTAGGAGTTTTTTGTTTACATTAGGAGTTTTTGTTTACATTAAGTGTATGTCTGTCTGTCGGTCTGTCTGTCTGCCTGCCTGACCGTGGGAAGTTTGTGTGTGGAATATTTTGTGTGAATGTATTAAGGCGGTTCATAGTATGGCGGTTTTTATGTGTGTATGTGACGACGGGGAAAATCATGAAAATGGTTTTTCCTAATGCTGACGGAAAATCATCTAATGATTTTTCGTAATTCCGAAGGCAATGCATGATAATTTTTTCAAATGCCGACGGCAATACATGATTATTTTTTTTCCTAATGCCGACGGCAATACATACTTATTTTTCCTAATGCCTACGGCAATACATAATTATTTTCAAATGCCGACGGCAAAACATGATTATTATATTCTCCTAATGCCTACGGCAATACATAATTATTTTCAAATGCCTACGGCAATACATGATTATTTTTTTTTTTTCAAATGCCGACGGCAAAACATGATTATTATTTTTTTCAAATGCCGACGGCAAAACATGATTATTTTTTTCAAATGCCGACGGCAAAACATGATTATTATTTTTTTCAAATGCCGACGGCAAAAAATGAATATAATTTTTTCAAATGCCGACGGGAAAATGATTTTTCCTAATGACGACGGGAAAACGTGAAAGTTATTTTTTCTAATGCTAATGTAGGTGTTGCTAGACTGTGGGAATTTAAGGCTGACCGTGATTTGAGTGGGCGGCGTTGTTGCCGTAATATGTAACCATAGGAATTTGTGGATGAGTCTGTCTGTCTGTGAGAATTTAGGTGAGGGTTTGATTGGAAGGGGGCGGGGTCTAGTTGAGGTAGATCGATTGCGTGTGTAGTTGTGTGTGAATGTGTGTGTGTGTGTGTGTGTGTGTGTGTGTGTGTGTGTGTGTATGTTTGTAGGAATTTCAATGTGTGTATTTCTGTAGGAGTTTAAGGCTGATTTTGATTTATGAGGGGTGAGGTGTTCTAGTAATATGCAACCGGGGGAATCTGTGTGTTTGTATGTCTGTAGGAGTTTAAGGCTGACCATGATTTGGGTGGGCAGGGTTGTTGACGTAATATGTATCCATGGGGATTTGTGGATGTGTCTGTCTATAGTAGTTTAAGGCTGATCGTGATTTGAGGTGGGTGAGGATGTTGTTGAGGTAAATTGGTTATGTGTATGTATGTATATATGTATTTTTGTAAGAATTTAAGATGATTGTGATTTATTAGGGCCGAGGTGTTCTTGTAATATGTAGCCGTGAGAATCTATGTGTATAGACGTCTGTAGAAGTTTAAGACTATCTGTAATTTCAGGTAGGTGAGAGTGTTGTGTTGTTGAGATTAATCTTGTATATTGTATATGTACCTATGTATGATCATGGGAATTTGTGTATGTATATCTGAGGGAGAATTTAAGACTCGTCATGATTTGCAAAAGGTGGGGTGTTGTTGAAATTTTCTTGGATATTTCTTATATGAATTCTGCTATGTGTGTGTATTTGAGCTGGTATTTATGTGTAGGTAGAAATAAATTGTTTTCAATATCGACATATGGTACTATAAAATACTATCATATATCTGGACTCCCCTAATCCTAGTATGCTTTTATACTTACGATTGCTTTATATTTTCTCATGCTTAAATTTGTCTCGCGTTGAAGTCAGTCTGTGTGAAATTTGTTTATATTACAGATTTTGTTTATTTAACTACATTCGTCTTCTTTGACTGAAAGAGTTATCTACACACAGAGAAAAACCAACTTGAAATCAGTAAGAACCATGCTGAATTAATAAGAACCATTAGCGAAGGTTTAGTCATATTGAAATTTCTTATTTCAATATGGACAAAATATTAATTTACAGTATTCATTTATTAAACTCATTAGTTTGTAGATATCTCAATATACATTTTCTATTATATTAAAAATTATTGAATTAATGTGATGAATTCTTATTTTTAAGCTGCAGATTTTCCCTGAGTGTATGGATTGTTTATATTTGCATTGTGCTTTAACTAAACGACGCTTCATATATTTTCATGATGTAGGTCTAATAAATACTTAAGCATTGATAAGAAATTTGATATGTATACATACATATCTACAAATTGATTTTATGTATGTATGTATGTATGTATGTACATATATATGTACATACAAATAAGTGTTCAACTCAATCTTTGAATACATTTTTTATTTTATTTTTTGTCATGTGATGTCTGTTGTTGGTGAAATTAAAAACATTTTAATTTTTATCTGCGTTTACTTAAAAGTTTGTGAGGATTTTCTGTTGTAAGTAAAACTGAATTCTTGAAGATATGTACTTACATACTCTATAGTAATAGTAACTATAATAGAAATATTTCTTATACTTAATTTACAGTTTTTTAAAGTATAGGGTATAAAATTTTTTCTAGCTATAGCCTTCTACATTTATTTTGGAAAACTTGCTTTGCTTTTTAAAAATGTATAAACATTTTTAAATGAAACTGATCCGGCACTCCAGCTTAGGTACTGATAGTTTTTTTTTTTTTTTTTTTTTGTTGTTAGTTAACTTACTTATTTTTTATTTTTTATTGATAAACATTGGAAATCAAAAGGGAGTTTTATATTGTAATTATTATTTTCATAATTGTTGAAAACAATCGCTGCTTTTTGTTTGTTTTTTGCGATGAAATCATTTGAATTACTTTTGCAACTTTACGCGTTTATAAAAATTATGTTATTTTCTATATTTCTTAATTTATAAGACTTTTAGACTTTGTCCTTTAGGGGTTATATATTCTATTATACGATTATGAATAAGAATGCAGTAAGCTGATGTATTTGCTTACTGCTTCAAATTAAAATTTTATTAAATTGAATAAAAGGAGTTTTTTTTTCTTAAACTCTGATGCAGTTAGAAGCGCTGGAGATTCTTTCATATAACAGCTTTTTTGAAATTTTTGATACATAGTATAATATAGAATTGGATAACATTTATTTTTAATTTTTATGTTAAGAAGTACGGGTATGAGACTGAATTTAAATGTACTTTTAAATTAGTTAAATCATAATGAACAAACATATTTTCTTCTTTAATAGCGATCAACAGAAAACGAACTCGTTTTCATATAATTTAGGTATACCCTATCGACGGCTCCTCTAGGATACAAGATGACTTTGTATGACGAAATTTCTGTTGCTTTATACTGATAATATGTTTACATTAATAAGATACATATACATATGTTTATTTTATGAACGGTGAGCACCTATGGCTTTTATTTAATGTTCTATATGACTTTTTTTTCATTTTATTAAAGTTCAGCGTATTGTATATATATATTTCTGAAATGTTTAAGTGTGTTTTGTGTTCCCATCGGGCAGAGTGTACGTATTAGTTGGTCAGTCAGTCTCTATTTTTATTTATTTTTTTTTTCTTCTAATGTGCCACTCCTTTTTCAGATTTTACTACTTGGAATAGAGAATTTTTGTCTAATTTTTTGGTGGGTATATACATTAGGTATGTAGAAATTAGTTTAGATACAAAGAAATGCATGTTTAATATATAACTATTGTATCAAATCGATCTCAAATAACTCAGTTACCTCTACCAGCAATTCACCGTTGGTGTATTCATAAAGTGTTAGAAACAATGAAATATCTATGTTTTGAGAGAATTTTTCCCCTCAAGTATTTCTACATGAGGTTTGAGGGGTCAATCACTGTCGCATTCATATGTAATGATTATTCACTTAAAAAACGTCATCATCACCATCAATCATCTCCGTATACAATACATTCATGAGTTGGGTTGATCCAGATACAATTGCTGTCTCATCACCTTCTAACAGCTTTATATATTTTGCTAGTATGCATGCCTTAGCATGCTTCTATCGATAGTGACGTAAGAGTCCGAGATGTAGTAGTGTTACAATTAAAAGTCTTTACTATTAGAATTTACCAGTTCGCTCTTTTGAATTTTTGCAAAGTAGATACATATGTATGTATTTCATTGACCACAAAATCATAAAATTTCTTTGCTTACAAAATTGTATGACGTGACGATTTTTTTTTTTTTTAATTATACATGCTTCGGCATGCTTTCATTTTTTTTCTATAAATTTATGTAATACTCATACAGATACAGATATAAAGTAAGATCTGTTTACTGTACATTTTAAAATTTATGCATGCTTCAGCATGATTCTAGTTGAAGCGTATATTCATTCACTAAGTTTGTTTGATACTTATTCATACACATGTACATTCTTAAAGATTGGATATCAAAGTCCAATTTCCGTAGTTTATCTATATTTTCTAAAGATCTGATAGCTAAAGAAATAAATAGAGTGAAGATCTTCTATAATAATCCCATTTTCATATTGTAAAATTTTGCGTGCTAGCGCTTTCGATGGGAAAATATACATACAACTTTATAAAAAGTGATAATATGATGTGCTGCTGAATATTGCACTATGTTATAGTTCATTTTAAACACTGAAGTTTTAGCAATATTTCATTCAGACCAACAAGTTTAGAGAATTCCACTACATTTAGTTAATTATCTTTCTTAAGACTCATCATTACTAATCAATCCTACAAAAAACAACACAAACTAGATTTTTCGTTTTAATTTTATTTTTATTAAATTCAACATTCATTCTTCAAATTACTTTATACTATATTAAGTAGCTTTTCCTCATTTGTTGAGTTGACTTTAATAGGAGACATTTTAATGGTACGATGAACTTTTCTATTGCATGCATTGAGTAAATCTTTATACATACCAATCCACTTATATGAACCATTAAAGCTAATTCTTTTCACATCATACCTTTCAATGATCTATTAAATCATTCTAATATTGATGCTTTCATATTAAGTAATTTTTAATCTTCTATTTATGTATGAGTTTTCCCAAGTATTTATTAAAAAATTCTTTAGAATCATCTGTTTGTAAGTTTTTTGGTACCCGTACCACTTCAAAAATATTTTCCATTGCCTTGGTTTTTAGAGTGCAGCTTTTATTTTCAGCTGTACTTTGAGAATGTGTCAATTACAGTCTTCAAAAATCAACAATTTCTATTTTCTGTAGAATAGTTCTACATTTCACCTAACTTAGCTCCATAAAACATCATATATTCCTGTCATTACATCTCTACAAGCACAAACAGTTGTTGAAATTTAATATGGACTTCGTTAACTAAATTCCTTTTTAAAGACATTGAATTGTTTCACAGATTTTTTCGAAAGTGTTGTGATCTACATCTTGCACTTTCAGCTATTTATACTAACATGTAGTTAATTTTCTAATCTATATATTTAACCGTAAACTCTTCAATTTGTTTTTAATTATTTACTTTTTAGAATTGCTTTTTCAATTTTATAACTGTCTTCTTTCTCTAATTTTATTTCACGTTGTAGTTCCTCAATTTGCATTTAAATATATTCTTGAATATTAATGCTTTAAGCTATATTATTAATTTGTCTTGTATTTTATCTTCATTCAGTTTAATGTAACTATCAACAATAGTTTGTATCTAATTCATTTATGCCTTCCAATACTGATAAGTCAGTATAAATGTCTTCAGAATTGGAAGTCTATGAGTAAAATCATCGTCATCATCATTCTCAGTATTAGCATCATTAAATATGATGGTATTATCAAATATTGTTGCTTCTACTAGTTTCTTTTGGGGTACTTGTCTATATCTTGAGTGAAGGTTTCTCAGGCTTCAAACTTGTATATTTTCAACTTCTGTCTTGATTTTACTTTCTTCTTTCATAAGAATTCTTTTAATATTTTTAGAACTATTTATGAATTCTTCTGCTATAGGTTTAAATGTATCTTTTAGTTGTTCACTTGTATCTATTTCACCAGTTTTTATACTACGAAGCTTTTTCTTCAACACATTTCTTGTCAACACCAACTGTTTTAAAATTTTCTCATCCAGGGCAAATAACAGGTATCAGCAATCATATCAGCTTTTCAGGAGCTGGTCTGGTTTTCAGATCAGCTTTTCAGGACCTGGTCTGGTTTTCAGATCAGCTTTTCAGGAGCTGGTCTGGTTTTCAGATCAGCTTTTCAGGACCTGGTCTGGTTTTCAGATCAGCTTATCAGGACCTGGTCTGGTTTTCAGATCAGCTTTTCAGGACCTGGTCTGGTTTTCAGATCAGCTTTTCAGGACCTGGTCTGGTTTTCAGATCAGCTTATCAGGACCTGGTCTGGTTTTCAGATCAGCTTATCAGGAGCTGGTCTGGTTTTCAGATCAGCTTATCAGGAGCTGATCTGATTTTTAGATCAGCTTATCAGGTAACAGATCAGGCTATCAGGAGCTGTTCAGATTTTCATTTCAAGATATCTGAGTCAGATTTAGTTATCAGTGTACAAGTAGCTAGCCATTTATAACATTTATATACATGAAGTTTAAAGTCAGATGAAATACGAAAAAGTAAAGTTTTATCTAGTAAAATTATTTTCTATAACGATCATCGTTTAATTCACTATCTTTGCTTATAATCAAAAATCCATATTTATCCTTTCAACATGCTTTTTATTTTTCTCACCTAACTTAAACATTAAATATACATTATGATGATCTCTTATTAAATCTTTGGTGATTCTGGTGTAAGTTTTACATAAGTAGAATGAATCAACATTCTTATCTCTCCCCATACAAAAATATGCTTCCCACACGCATCATCGTTAAATATCATATAACCATACTATTTGATTCTTTCTATAATAATAGATAATATTTATGAAATGCATTTATTTACAAAATGCGATTAGTAAAACAACATAAATATAGGATGGTATGAAATTTTGATGATTCATCAATATTTCGTACCAAGGTATTTTTAGGTTGTTTTTACTATGAGTATGCGCCAATATTTATGAAATGTATTTCATAAATATTATCTCTTATTATAGAAAAATTAAAAATGTAGCTATACGATATCAGAAAATATTTTCTGAAATCGTATAGCTATATTATTTTATTTGTCCTATAATAAGAGATAATGGCCCCTACTCATAGTCAAAACAAAGAATATTTTAAGAGTTTCAAATCAGTATTATCATAAAAAATACTGATTTTAAACTCTTACAGCCTTATTTATAATACTTATTAAGGCTTTGGAAAGGCTTTTTAAAACAAATTTTTTATAAAAATTTTTTCTTAAAAAGTCTTTATAAAGCCCTAATAAGTGTTATAAATAAGGCTGTTAAAATATACTTTGTTTTACTAACCGCATTTATGTAGCTAAATACATTTTATAAATATTATCTATTATTATAGAAAGAATCAAATAGTATGGTTATATGATATTTAACGATGATGCGTGTGGGAAGCATATTTTTGTATGGGGAGAGATAAGAATGTTGATTCATTCTACTTATGTAAAACTTACACCAGAATCACCAAAGATTTAATAAGAGATCATCATAATGTATATTTAATGTTTAAGTTAGGTGAGAAAAATAAAAAGCATGTTGAAAGGATAAATATGGATTTTTGATTATAAGCAAAGATAGTGAATTAAACGATGATCGTTATAGAAAATAATTTTACTAGATAAAACTTTACTTTTTCGTATTTCATCTGACTTTAAACTTCATGTATATAAATGTTATAAATGGCTAGCTACTTGTACACTGATAACTAAATCTGACTCAGATATCTTGAAATGAAAATCTGAACAGCTCCTGATAGCCTGATCTGTTACCTGATAAGCTGATCTAAAAATCAGATCAGCTCCTGATAAGCTGATCTGAAAACCAGACCAGCTCCTGATAAGCTGATCTGAAAACCAGACCAGGTCCTGATAAGCTGATCTGAAAACCAGACCAGGTCCTGAAAAGCTGATCTGAAAACCAGACCAGGTCCTGAAAAGCTGATCTGAAAACCAGACCAGGTCCTGATAAGCTGATCTGAAAACCAGACCAGGTCCTGAAAAGCTGATCTGAAAACCAGACCAGCTCCTGAAAAGCTGATCTGAAAACCAGACCAGGTCCTGAAAAGCTGATCTGAAAACCAGACCAGCTCCTGAAAAGCTGATATGATTGCTGATACCTGTTATTTGCCCTGGATGAGAAAATTTTAAAACAGTTGGTGTTGACAAGAAATGTGTTGAAGAAAAAGCTTCGTAGTATAAAAACTGGTGAAATAGATACAAGTGAACAACTAAAAGATACATTTAAACCTATAGCAGAAGAATTCATAAATAGTTCTAAAAATATTAAAAGAATTCTTATGAAAGAAGAAAGTAAAATCAAGACAGAAGTTGAAAATATACAAGTTTGAAGCCTGAGAAACCTTCACTCAAGATATAGACAAGTACCCCAAAAGAAACTAGTAGAAGCAACAATATTTGATAATACCATCATATTTAATGATGCTAATACTGAGAATGATGATGACGATGATTTTACTCATAGACTTCCAATTCTGAAGACATTTATACTGACTTATCAGTATTGGAAGGCATAAATGAATTAGATACAAACTATTGTTGATAGTTACATTAAACTGAATGAAGATAAAATACAAGACAAATTAATAATATAGCTTAAAGCATTAATATTCAAGAATATATTTAAATGCAAATTGAGGAACTACAACGTGAAATAAAATTAGAGAAAGAAGACAGTTATAAAATTGAAAAAGCAATTCTAAAAAGTAAATAATTAAAAACAAATTGAAGAGTTTACGGTTAAATATATAGATTAGAAAATTAACTACATGTTAGTATAAATAGCTGAAAGTGCAAGATGTAGATCACAACACTTTCGAAAAAATCTGTGAAACAATTCAATGTCTTTAAAAAGGAATTTAGTTAACGAAGTCCATATTAAATTTCAACAACTGTTTGTGCTTGTAGAGATGTAATGACAGGAATATATGATGTTTTATGGAGCTAAGTTAGGTGAAATGTAGAACTATTCTACAGAAAATAGAAATTGTTGATTTTTGAAGACTGTAATTGACACATTCTCAAAGTACAGCTGAAAATAAAAGCTGCACTCTAAAAACCAAGGCAATGGAAAATATTTTTGAAGTGGTACGGGTACCAAAAAACTTACAAACAGATGATTCTAAAGAATTTTTTAATAAATACTTGGGAAAACTCATACATAAATAGAAGATTAAAAATTACTTAATATGAAAGCATCAATATTAGAATGATTTAATAGATCATTGAAAGGTATGATGTGAAAAGAATTAGCTTTAATGGTTCATATAAGTGGATTGGTATGTATAAAGATTTACTCAATGCATGCAATAGAAAAGTTCATCGTACCATTAAAATGTCTCCTATTAAAGTCAACTCAACAAATGAGGAAAAGCTACTTAATATAGTATAAAGTAATTTGAAGAATGAATGTTGAATTTAATAAAAATAAAATTAAAACGAAAAATCTAGTTTGTGTTGTTTTTTGTAGGATTGATTAGGAATGATGAGTCTTAAGAAAGATAATTAACTAAATGTAGTGGAATTCTGGTCGGAATGAAATATTGCTAAAACTTCAGTGTTTAAAATGAACTATAACATAGTGCAATATTCAGCAGCACATCATATTATCACTTTTTATAAAGTTGTATGTATATTTTCCCATCGAAAGCGCTAGCACGCAAAATTTTACAATATGAAAATGGGATTATTATAGAAGATCTTCACTCTATTTATTTCTTTAGCTATCAGATCTTTAGAAAATATAGATAAACTACGGAAATTGGACTTTGATATCCAATCTTTAAGAATGTACATGTGTATGAATAAGTATCAAACAAACTTAGTGAATGAATATACGCTTCAACTAGAATCATGCTGAAGCATGCATAAATTTTAAAATGTACAGTAAACAGATCTTACTTTATATCTGTATCTGTATGAGTATTACATAAATTTATAGAAAAAAAATGAAAGCATGCCGAAGCATGTATAATTAAAAAAAAAAAAAATCGTCACGTCATACAATTTTGTAAGCAAAGAAATTTTATGATTTTGTGGTCAATGAAATACATACATATGTATCTACTTTGCAAAAATTCAAAAGAGCGAACTGGTAAATTCTAATAGTAAAGACTTTTAATTGTAACACTACTACATCTCGGACTCTTACGTCACTATCGATAGAAGCATGCTAAGGCATGCATACTAGCAAAATATATAAAGCTGTTAGAAGGTGATGAGACAGCAATTGTATCTGGATCAACCCAACTCATGAATGTATTGTATACGGAGATGATTGATGGTGATGATGACGTTTTTTAAGTGAATAATCATTACATATGAATGCGACAGTGATTGACCCCTCAAACCTCATGTAGAAATACTTGAGGGGAAAAATTCTCTCAAAACATAGATATTTCATTGTTTCTAACACTTTATGAATACACCAACGGTGAATTGCTGGTAGAGGTAACTGAGTTATTTGAGATCGATTTGATACAATAGTTATATATTAAACATGCATTTCTTTGTATCTAAACTAATTTCTACATACCTAATGTATATACCCACCAAAAAATTAGACAAAAATTCTCTATTCCAAGTAGTAAAATCTGAAAAAGGAGTGGCACATTAGAAGAAAAAAAAAAATAAATAAAAATAGAGACTGACTGACCAACTAATACGTACACTCTGCCCGATGAGCACACAAAACACACTTAAACATTTCAGAAATATATATATACAATACGCTGAACTTTAATAAAATGAAAAAAAAGTCATATAGAACATTAAATAAAAGCCATAGGTGCTCACCGTTCATAAAATAAACATATGTATATGTATCTTATTAATGTAAACATATTATCAGTATAAAGCAACAGAAATTTCGTCATACAAAGTCATCTTGTATCCTAGAGGAGCCGTCGATAGGGTATACCTAAATTATATGAAAACGAGTTCGTTTTCTGTTGATCGCTATTAAAGAAGAAAATATGTTTGTTCATTATGATTTAACTAATTTAAAAGTACATTTAAATTCAGTCTCATACCCGTACTTCTTAACATAAAAATTAAAAATAAATGTTATCCAATTCTATATTATACTATGTATCAAAAATTTCAAAAAAGCTGTTATATGAAAGAATCTCCAGCGCTTCTAACTGCATCAGAGTTTAAGAAAAAAAAAAACTCCTTTTATTCAATTTAATAAAATTTTAATTTGAAGCAGTAAGCAAATACATCAGCTTACTGCATTCTTATTCATAATCGTATAATAGAATATATAACCCCTAAAGGACAAAGTCTAAAAGTCTTATAAATTAAGAAATATAGAAAATAACATAATTTTTATAAACGCGTAAAGTTGCAAAAGTAATTCAAATGATTTCATCGCAAAAAACAAACAAAAAGCAGCGATTGTTTTCAACAATTATGAAAATAATAATTACAATATAAAACTCCCTTTTGATTTCCAATGTTTATCAATAAAAAATAAAAAATAAGTAAGTTAACTAACAACAAAAAAAAAAAAAAAAAAAACTATCAGTACCTAAGCTGGAGTGCCGGATCAGTTTCATTTAAAAATGTTTATACATTTTTAAAAAGCAAAGCAAGTTTTCCAAAATAAATGTAGAAGGCTATAGCTAGAAAAAATTTTATACCCTATACTTTAAAAAACTGTAAATTAAGTATAAGAAATATTTCTATTATAGTTACTATTACTATAGAGTATGTAAGTACATATCTTCAAGAATTCAGTTTTACTTACAACAGAAAATCCTCACAAACTTTTAAGTAAACGCAGATAAAAATTAAAATGTTTTTAATTTCACCAACAACAGACATCACATGACAAAAAATAAAATAAAAAATGTATTCAAAGATTGAGTTGAACACTTATTTGTATGTACATATATATGTACATACATACATACATACATACATAAAATCAATTTGTAGATATGTATGTATACATATCAAATTTCTTATCAATGCTTAAGTATTTATTAGACCTACATCATGAAAATATATGAAGCGTCGTTTAGTTAAAGCACAATGCAAATATAAACAATCCATACACTCAGGGAAAATCTGCAGCTTAAAAATAAGAATTCATCACATTAATTCAATAATTTTTAATATAATAGAAAATGTATATTGAGATATCTACAAACTAATGAGTTTAATAAATGAATACTGTAAATTAATATTTTGTCCATATTGAAATAAGAAATTTCAATATGACTAAACCTTCGCTAATGGTTCTTATTAATTCAGCATGGTTCTTACTGATTTCAAGTTGGTTTTTCTCTGTGTGTAGATAACTCTTTCAGTCAAAGAAGACGAATGTAGTTAAATAAACAAAATCTGTAATATAAACAAATTTCACACAGACTGACTTCAACGCGAGACAAATTTAAGCATGAGAAAATATAAAGCAATCGTAAGTATAAAAGCATACTAGGATTAGGGGAGTCCAGATATATGATAGTATTTTATAGTACCATATGTCGATATTGAAAACAATTTATTTCTACCTACACATAAATACCAGCTCAAATACACACACATAGCAGAATTCATATAAGAAATATCCAAGAAAATTTCAACAACACCCCACCTTTTGCAAATCATGACGAGTCTTAAATTCTCCCTCAGATATACATACACAAATTCCCATGATCATACATAGGTACATATACAATATACAAGATTAATCTCAACAACACAACACTCTCACCTACCTGAAATTACAGATAGTCTTAAACTTCTACAGACGTCTATACACATAGATTCTCACGGCTACATATTACAAGAACACCTCGGCCCTAATAAATCACAATCATCTTAAATTCTTACAAAAATACATATATACATACATACACATAACCAATTTACCTCAACAACATCCTCACCCACCTCAAATCACGATCAGCCTTAAACTACTATAGACAGACACATCCACAAATCCCCATGGATACATATTACGTCAACAACCCTGCCCACCCAAATCATGGTCAGCCTTAAACTCCTACAGACATACAAACACACAGATTCCCCCGGTTGCATATTACTAGAACACCTCACCCCTCATAAATCAAAATCAGCCTTAAACTCCTACAGAAATACACACATTGAAATTCCTACAAACATACACACACACACACACACACACACACACACACACATTCACACACAACTACACACGCAATCGATCTACCTCAACTAGACCCCGCCCCCTTCCAATCAAACCCTCACCTAAATTCTCACAGACAGACAGACTCATCCACAAATTCCTATGGTTACATATTACGGCAACAACGCCGCCCACTCAAATCACGGTCAGCCTTAAATTCCCACAGTCTAGCAACACCTACATTAGCATTAGAAAAAATAACTTTCACGTTTTCCCGTCGTCATTAGGAAAAATCATTTTCCCGTCGGCATTTGAAAAAATTATATTCATTTTTTGCCGTCGGCATTTGAAAAAAATAATAATCATGTTTTGCCGTCGGCATTTGAAAAAAATAATCATGTTTTGCCGTCGGCATTTGAAAAAAATAATAATCATGTTTTGCCGTCGGCATTTGAAAAAAAAAAAATAATCATGTATTGCCGTAGGCATTTGAAAATAATTATGTATTGCCGTAGGCATTAGGAGAATATAATAATCATGTTTTGCCGTCGGCATTTGAAAATAATTATGTATTGCCGTAGGCATTAGGAAAAATAAGTATGTATTGCCGTCGGCATTAGGAAAAAAAATAATCATGTATTGCCGTCGGCATTTGAAAAAATTATCATGCATTGCCTTCGGAATTACGAAAAATCATTAGATGATTTTCCGTCAGCATTAGGAAAAACCATTTTCATGATTTTCCCCGTCGTCACATACACACATAAAAACCGCCATACTATGAACCGCCTTAATACATTCACACAAAATATTCCACACACAAACTTCCCACGGTCAGGCAGGCAGACAGACAGACCGACAGACAGACATACACTTAATGTAAACAAAAACTCCTAATGTAAACAAAAAACTCCTAATGTAAACAAAAAACTCCTTATGTAAACAAAAAAACACAAATTTCCAAGAATTTAACAATTTTCAAATTTTAATTACCCAAATTTAACAATTTCAGCAACAATTTAACAATTTTAATTGGGGCCGAATTGGCAGTTCACAACTACTGAAATATAATGAAAGATAAAATAAAAACGCGTGCTTGGGGACATTACATAGACCGAAATAATGATGCAATGGATGTAGAATAGAATGATTCCTACTAAATTGCATGTAAGATGTCAATGAAAATTTAATTTTGTATTAATTGTATTTATTTATTAATGTATTTCTTTAATTATTTATTAATTTATTTATTATTCACTTATTTGTTTATTAATAAATTTATGTATTTATTATTTATTTGTTTATTAATTTATTAATTAGTTTATTCCTTTATTTCTTTATTAATTTACTTATCTATTAATTTATTTATTGTTTATATATTTGTTTATGAATTTATCTATTAATTTTAGTATTTTATTCACACAAAAGTATGTAAAAATTTAATGCTTTAAAGCTTTTATCTTTTTACCTATACCTAAGTTACCTTTAAATAAAAATTAAATATTAGATTAATGATCTTTTTTCTTTTTATATCTGTATATTTTTATTTATAAATAGAGTTAAATTTGTATTGGTACTAAGATTTTTAAGAAAAAATGTTAAATAAAATATTGAAAAAATAATAATATATATAAATGGTTTTTATTTCAACTTAAATTTACTTAATAGAAATTTTAACTACAAATGTTCACATTTTTATACTTTGTTTCTTTATGGGCTTTACTTCGCTAGATCAAAAAATTTTTCTTTTTGCTTATTTACAAATTCTTGTTTTTTCTTTTCATATCACTTAAACATGAACAGTCTTGTTATCTTTGAAAGGTTCTACACAAGAGGAATTGAGTTTCACAATATTATGAAATTCCATTATATTTCATTAGGTATTTTCTTATCGACACCAACTGCTTTAACACCATCTCATTTACGTTTGCTAACAGCAAATAGTACAATAGGTGTCAGCTATTAGATCAGCTTATCAGCTATTAGATCAGCTTATTAGCACCTGGTCTGTTTTTCAGATCAGCTTTTCAGGAGCTGGTCTGGTTTTCAGATCAGCTTTTCAGGACCTGGTCTGGTTTTCAGATCAGCTTATCAGGACCTGGTCTGGTTTTCAGATCAGCTTATCAGGACCTGGTCTGGTTTTCAGATCAGCTTTTCAGGACCTGGTCTGGTTTTCAGATCAGGCTATCAGGACCTGGTCTGGTTTTCAGATCAGCTTATCAGGAGCTGGTCTGATTTTCAGGTCAGCTTATTAGGAGCTGATCTGATTTTCAAGTCAGCTTATTAGGAGCTGGTCTGGTTTTCAGGTCAGATGAAATAACTAAAGTCTATCTTTTATTAGCAGTATTTTTTTTTTTCTATAACGAAAATCGTTTAATTCAATATATTTGCTTATAATCAAAAATCCATATTTATCCTTCCAACACTCTACAAATTTTTTAAAACTTGTCAAATTTCATATTACTGCCAACATGAACCTTGTAAACATGCTTCATATTTTTCTCATCTTACTTAAACATTATAATTACATTTGCATTGTCTCTTATTAAATGCTTATAGCCATATTCATAAAAATTTTAAACAGCATTTCAAATGTTGTTTGAGCAAAATTCGCTAAAATTGTATTCATAATAGAATATTAGCTTAAAAAACGCTTTTTAACTTGCGTAAATCACCAAATCTTATAAATTAAATGCACCCATATCTAAAATAATTTTGAGTTGACGTCGTTGTAGTTTTGCTTCATGTTTATTTGTATTTTTAACTTTGCCTGTATGTATGTATGTATGTATGTATGCATGTATTAAAAATTATGCTTATGTTTGGCACAAGTAGAATGAGTCATCATTATTCTGTCGCCCCGTAAAAAAAAAAAATATACACGTACACGTACATATGTATGTATATTATTCTGCTTTCCACATGCAACATCAGCAAATATCATAATTGAAATGTATTAAGCTTCATTACCAGAAAAAAATAAATGTATAATAACCCATTCTTTTAATTATGAAATTATGTAATTTCTTTAACTATTCATATTTGTAGTAGTATATAGATAATTTTAGTATAAATATATGTTTTTAAACGTGATATAGTAGTAGGGAACTATCGCTCCTGGACCAATTAAAATTGTTAAATTGTTGCTGAAATTGTTAAATTGTGGCTGAAATTGTTAAATTTGGGTAATTAAAATTTGAAAATTTTAAAATTCTTGAAATTTGATACCTACGAGGGTGGTTCGATAAGTCATTTAAATATTTTTCGAGGGTGGTTCAATAAGTCACTCTTATTTTTTTTAACATAAGTAGTTTATGTTTACATTAAGTGTATGTCTGTCTGTCTGTCTGCCTGACCGTGGAAATTTGAGTCTGTCAGTGATTTGAGTTGTGTAATAATTTCTGGGTGTCCTTTGTCGGAGTTATGGGTAATGAAACTTTAAAATTTTAATCTAAGCCAGATGCCCAGTTCCCTACTACTATATCACGTTTAAAAACATATATTTATACTAAAATTATCTATATACTACTACAAATATGAATAGTTAAAGAAATTACATAATTTCATAATTAAAAGAATGGGTTATTATACATTTATTTTTTTCTGGTAATGAAGCTTAATACATTTCAATTATGATATTTGCTGATGTTGCATGTGGAAAGCAGAATAATATACATACATATGTACGTGTACGTGTATATTTTTTTTTTTACGGGGCGACAGAATAATGATGACTCATTCTACTTGTGCCAAACATAAGCATAATTTTTAATACATGCATACATACATACATACATACATACAGGCAAAGTTAAAAATACAAATAAACATGAAGCAAAACTACAACGACGTCAACTCAAAATTATTTTAGATATGGGTGCATTTAATTTATAAGATTTGGTGATTTACGCAAGTTAAAAAGCGTTTTTTAAGCTAATATTCTATTATGAATACAATTTTAGCGAATTTTGCTCAAACAACATTTGAAATGCTGTTTAAAATTCTTATGAATATGGCTATAAGCATTTAATAAGAGACAATGCAAATGTAATTATAATGTTTAAGTAAGATGAGAAAAATATGAAGCATGTTTACAAGGTTCATGTTGGCAGTAATATGAAATTTGACAAGTTTTAAAAAATTTGTAGAGTGTTGGAAGGATAAATATGGATTTTTGATTATAAGCAAATATATTGAATTAAACGATTTTCGTTATAGAAAAAAAAAATACTGCTAATAAAAGATAGACTTTAGTTATTTCATCTGACCTGAAAACCAGACCAGCTCCTAATAAGCTGACTTGAAAATCAGATCAGCTCCTAATAAGCTGACCTGAAAATCAGACCAGCTCCTGATAAGCTGATCTGAAAACCAGACCAGGTCCTGATAGCCTGATCTGAAAACCAGACCAGGTCCTGAAAAGCTGATCTGAAAACCAGACCAGGTCCTGATAAGCTGATCTGAAAACCAGACCAGGTCCTGATAAGCTGATCTGAAAACCAGACCAGGTCCTGAAAAGCTGATCTGAAAACCAGACCAGCTCCTGAAAAGCTGATCTGAAAAACAGACCAGGTGCTAATAAGCTGATCTAATAGCTGATAAGCTGATCTAATAGCTGACACCTATTGTACTATTTGCTGTTAGCAAACGTAAATGAGATGGTGTTAAAGCAGTTGGTGTCGATAAGAAAATACCTAATGAAATATAATGGAATTTCATAATATTGTGAAACTCAATTCCTCTTGTGTAGAACCTTTCAAAGATAACAAGACTGTTCATGTTTAAGTGATATGAAAAGAAAAAACAAGAATTTGTAAATAAGCAAAAAGAAAAATTTTTTGATCTAGCGAAGTAAAGCCCATAAAGAAACAAAGTATAAAAATGTGAACATTTGTAGTTAAAATTTCTATTAAGTAAATTTAAGTTGAAATAAAAACCATTTATATATATTATTATTTTTTCAATATTTTATTTAACATTTTTTCTTAAAAATCTTAGTACCAATACAAATTTAACTCTATTTATAAATAAAAATATACAGATATAAAAAGAAAAAAGATCATTAATCTAATATTTAATTTTTATTTAAAGGTAACTTAGGTATAGGTAAAAAGATAAAAGCTTTAAAGCATTAAATTTTTACATACTTTTGTGTGAATAAAATACTAAAATTAATAGATAAATTCATAAACAAATATATAAACAATAAATAAATTAATAGATAAGTAAATTAATAAAGAAATAAAGGAATAAACTAATTAATAAATTAATAAACAAATAAATAATAAATACATAAATTTATTAATAAACAAATAAGTGAATAATAAATAAATTAATAAATAATTAAAGAAATACATTAATAAATAAATACAATTAATACAAAATTAAATTTTCATTGACATCTTACATGCAATTTAGTAGGAATCATTCTATTCTACATCCATTGCATCATTATTTCGGTCTATGTAATGTCCCCAAGCACGCGTTTTTATTTTATCTTTCATTATATTTCTTTTATCATCAGAAAAGCTAAGTGCTATTTTATGCAGTTTTTGTGTATATAGTTGATGTGTTTTAGATCTAAACAAAAACATTTCATCCGAGATGATTTTGGATTCGAATAAGCAACTTTTGTAATCATTAATGGACAACTTTTTAATTACAGACTTTTTGATCCCTTTTGATTTTTTAACAGCTTCCGAGCGAAGAGTCGACAGAGAATACATTTTTGCTCTTAAACCAACAAACTCTGTCATTATATCCCCATGGTTTTCATCTTTCATCATTCCTAAAACCTTCTTATTTAGTAGCGGCAAACGAAATTGATTATCTATAGGATATTCTGACGTATCAAAATTCAAACTAATGTCATTACGGATGTCATCGTAAAAATCATCAGTTTTAATTGAATAAATAAATGAGTCAGTATCCATATAGTTGAGAGAAATGTTGTCTCCAAATTTAGGCTTCATGAAGCCATAATGGAAGTCATACATTCTCCACTTGGATAACTCCAGTACTGTAAAACCAACATATATGGGTTTATCATATAGTGGTTCCATTTTTTCTAACCCTACCGCATACATATCATCAGAAAATTTTGTCAACTGCTTAAAATTTGGTTTCGCAATTAATGCTCTGAGACCTAAATGATTCCTATTTGTTGTTTCCCAAGATGAAGTAATTCTAATGTCCCTACGTTTTTCAATGTTTTCCATTGTC
Source organism: Tachina grossa (assembly GCA_949987645.1). Classification (NCBI taxonomy): domain Eukaryota; kingdom Metazoa; phylum Arthropoda; class Insecta; order Diptera; family Tachinidae; genus Tachina; species Tachina grossa. Next base: position 104,447,323 of record OX465275.1, on the reverse strand, counting down.
TTCCCGTAAACAGCATTGTTTAAAAGTTTGAAGAAATCTTTTTCAAAATTATTTTTAGCATTTGTCCTATGAAATGTGTTTAAGTCAATATATTTTTTAAGCCATAGGGATTGCTTAAATCTGAGTATTCTATGGATTTGTTTTAAAATGAGGCCATTTGAAATGGCTTGTTTTAAAACTCTATAGTGTATGGTGTAATTTGTTTTTGAGTGTAAGTCTGCAACTAATTTTTTGATTTTGGATCCTCCCACGGTCTTATTTTGGGGACAAAATGGCAAATCATTATGAAGATCATGCACTGAATCCGGATAATCTATATCCACTTCCAAAATGTACCCATACTCTGCAGTATCAGAAATTTTTTTAACATCAAAATCAGTATCACATACCCACTCAAATTCACCGCAAGGAAGATATTCCGACATCGCCCAACCATACAAATTGTTAGCGTCTAAATATACAAGAAATTCTGATGGCTTTGATGGATCAAAATCTTCCAAATATTTGTTATTTGCTTTGGAATATCTTTGCGAGCATTGAACTAGTCCACCTCTAATTCCGTTTTGCATAAACATATACATTTCGGAATCAGTGAACTGTTCCAGTGAAACTTCTGTGGTTTTCAACATTGCATCCCAGGATAAGCCTGGTGCTGTATAATAGTGGCAGGGGTCCAAATCGTATATATCTCTACAAATTTTCCTAAAATTTTCAAACACATCGGCTAGAAGTAGAACATCTGTCTTTAAGTAGAGCTCAGTATAGTCAAGGAGGGTTTTACAGTTAAACACCCTCCATATTTTTTGAGCATGTTCATACTCGAATACATCACATTCTTCATTCGTTAGAATATTGAAGAACTCGTCTCTACTAGGGAGCTTAGTTTCCTTAAACTTAGTCATGGAATCCATGTAAGAGTACGGAAATACACCCTTTCTTCTAATCAGGTTGAAATGATCTTCATCAACGAAACATGATCGAATAGTATTGAAATCATTGCTATCAAGATTTTTCGCTAACGTATCTAAGCTCGAAGCCATAAATCTAAACGAGTCTATAAATCTTATTTCGAATCCATATTTTTCATCTAATCTGATGAAAATTGAAAGATAAATATAACGCTCTGTGTTCTGGGGAATCACTTTTATTGTGGAGTATTTTATAGTAGAAAGTTCTTTGAAAAATAGGTGTATATCATATGCAGAAAGATTATGCAGGATAATCGGTATAAACTGAGGTGTTTTATAATTCAAATTACATTCGCTATGAGCTGCCCCACGATAATTGCCCGTAAGATGACAATGATCTCTAACTTTATCGTTATTTAATATTTTCTTACATATATAACAATTTTTTGCATTATTATATTGAGCTATTTCAATTGGGGTTATGAACATTTTCTTAACTTTAATTAAATAATTTAGATAAATATCGGTACAATCTTCAACTATTTTTTTAATAAATACATTTGCCGAATCTTCACCAAAATAATTCCTATATAAATTATTTTCTCTCTTAAAACTACAATTAATAAAATACCCGAATGCACACGCATGGTGTTTCTGTACATTTGTAGTGCTTTTACTTACAGAATCATTGACTTTTTCTAAAATGGACTCAAAGTCTGCGTAGATTACAAATGGTACATCTAACTGTTTGTAGTGCTTCGTAAACTTGATAATAGATCCATCTTCTGGCATTCTGATGATTTTTTGCCCGCAAACGTTTTTATGATGATTATACATATAATCATCATGTGTATGATATAGGCAGGTGTTGCATATTAGGATCTGATGATCATGCGAAGTTATGCTGGAACGAAGGAGTCTGAAGAAAATATAGAAAATACCAATACGATATGAGTAAATAAAATAATAAGAAGTAACTGTTTAAATAGAGATGAAAACAAATTTTGCATAAATGCACAAATGAAACTTACTTTGATATATCCTCGATGAGTACATAGTGGAAGTTTTCATTAGACTGGAGCAATAAGAGATTAATATGAAGATGTTTTTCTCCTTTTGTTATGTAGTATGGTCCTATAAGCGATGTTCCATTGTGACCAAATACATTGATGCTCACATAATTTTGACTTTCAAATTTTTGTATCTGCTTCAATGGGAGTGGAAACTCTAGGTCTTTAAAATTTAATACAACTTGTCCTATATTAATATTCTCATCAGAAATGTTTGCAATATTGAAATTTCTATAGTTTTTCCGTTGTTTAGGACTCAGACCACTGTTTACATTCAAAGCCGCAATAAGACACCATTTAAAGCAATAAACATCACAGTTCTCGACATTTATGCATGCACGTTTCATTGCAATAATTTTTGGGAGAGGGATAAAGCTCGACCCTCTTATTATGGACGCCTTGTTTATATTAACTTCAAGAGAATTTATTGAAATCAAGGTCCATCCGCTATCCCTCTCTTGAAATTCTTCCATTTTGGCTTTCAGCTCCTCGGCTTGTTTCTTGTACATATCATCTATGTCATCAGACAAAGTCACCAACATCATTTTCGAAATATGAACAAGTTGGGAAACATTCATCTCATCATTCACCATCTTCATATAATCACACGTGAGCTCCATATTAAATTTAAATGTAGTATGTACCCTACTACGTTCATAGAGTTGTTGTACTATGGAGCTCTTGCCAGATTTCAAAAACTCCTCCGGAAACAAGACAGCCACATTTTTGTTGCGGAGGATATATGTCTCGATCCTTCCATTGAAGTTGCTTGCTCTCTTAGTGAAAAAATCTCCAATCCGTTCTTGCTGACAACTGTTTTTGTGTTTTGTGGTTCTGACATGAGCTATATAACTATTTGATGGGATCATCTCGTCACAATCCTCACAATATTTGTTTTGAAGATTTAGCTTACTAGTTCCAAGGGCAGCCTTCGATTGGCTAGCATATGAGTGCGTTCCAATATGCTGACTTAGTTTTGTTTGGGTCATAAAGACTTTATTGCAGATGCTACAACTTGTTGTATTCATTTTATTTAGTTATTTATTTGTTTATTAATTAATTTAATTATTTTATTTATAAACAATTTATTTTAGTTATAAACAATTTATTTAATTATTTTTTATGCACTATAAACTTGTTTAGTAAACAATAATTAGTTATAGCACTTTTATAGTTTTTGGATTTCAAACACCTTAGAAATTTTGGTTGGGAAAATAGATTGACACTTGTTGAGATATCAGAGCAGACTGATGACAATCTACATTATTTCTTCTTCTTATATACTTTATATGAGAATCGCGTAGTAGTCATCAAATCTAATTTATCTGATGGTATTACGACATATGATGAAATTCATATACACACACACACACACTGCATACATACACACACACACTACATACATACATACATACATACACACACACACACACACACACATATATATATACACACATTCCCCCAATTCATATGAGAATCGTGTAGTAGTCGTCAAATCTAATTTCTCTGTTGGTATTACGAGATATGATGAAATTCCCACAGTCTAGCAACACCCATACCAAAAACGCTAGCATCAGTTTGCAATATAAAGGTACGAGAAAAATCGGGACACGTGAAAGTAGGTGCTTCTATAAGTTTTTGCTGTATTTCTCCGAAAGCTATTTCCTATAATTGTTACATTAAAGTAAAATATATTGAAATAAAAATATCACTACCCCTATCAAAAACTCTACTCATCAACCTGATTGGATTCAAAACATTTAATATCTGGACGTCACTTGTACCCATAAAACCTATGCCAACACAATATTTTCTATCCATAAGAATATCAACGTCAATAGCCTAGAAAACCTATACACATTCATTTGTAAATATGTATGAAAAAGTGTTGATGTAACTCACACAAGCAATGATATTTTTCAAAGCAAAAATAGAAACGATCGCATACATTAATACAACAACATATACATACATTACCATAAATATATTCGGCATTCACTTCCCTTCACAATAGGGTTGCCAATCTCTGCAGCTATTAGATTATTTCCCCACAGATCGCAAACATAACTGCATACATATATACACAATAACCCTACATAAGCATACCAAGGACAACTCAAAACAGCAGCCCAAAGTCTATCAAATAACAATCACTATATGCACACAAATACACAGATCCCTTGTAACTACCCTGCAGTCAGACTGGGAGCAAGTGTCTTTGTGTCAACACTACAATTCTAGTAACAATTTTGTTATAATAAGTTTTCTTCTATCCATAAGTATAAAGGAAGTAAAGAAAACAGATATGGTGTATTTGTGGTGGACTTGTCAATAACTTGTCAATATACATACATTTGTATGTAGGTCGCACAAGCGACAAGTCAAAAGCGACTCAGTACATTTTCAGCATCGCCATTTCCTACTGGGAATAATGATTGTCTGCCACTACAACAAAAGTATCGGACACCGTCAAACATACAAGTAAATACAAAAACTCATACACAAACACACACACACACACACACACACACACACGCACACACACTCCCATACACACATACAAACACCCACATACATATGCATAGACATAACCAAAGAATCAGACACACACACACACACACACACGCGCACACACACATACACACACACAATATTAGCATGAAAATCCCCAAAATCCCCCAATTTGTAACAGGGTTGCCATCATTTTTATTTTTCCCCGGTTTTGAATTCCCAAAACAGGACTATCTCCGCCATTACTAATCTACTGCCATGTGTATGTATGTATACTTGTGTGCACAGCTTTTGTTGTTATTGTAGAGAAACGTTGTGCTTACAGTGCATGGATGTATGTACGTGTGGGATGTGTATGTGTGTGTGTGTGTGAGTCTAATTCTTTGGTTGTGTGTGCATGTATATGTGGGTGTTTGTATGTATGTATGGGTGTGTGCGTGTGTGTGTGATTGTTATTTGATAGTTTATGGTTTGCTGTTGCTGTTTTGAGTTATAGTTGGTATGCTTATGTAGGGTTATTGTATGTATGCATTTATGTTTGTGATCTCTGGCGGGGGAAATAATCTAATAGCTGCAGAGAGTGGCAACCCTGTTGCGAATGGAAGTCGTTAGGGAATGTATTTGGTAATGTATGTATATGTTGTTGGATTAATGTGTGTGATCTTATCTATTTTTGCTTTGAAGAATGTCATTGTTTGTGTGAGTTACATCAACACTTTTTCATACATATTTACAAATGCATGTATATATGTTTTTAAGGCTATTGACGTTGCTATTACGGAGATAGAAAATATTGTGTCGGCATAGGTTTCATATATGTTCAAGTGAATTTCAGATGTTAAATGTTTTGAATCCGATCAGGTTGATAAAAAGAGCTTTTCAATAGGGGTAGTGATATCTTTATTTCGGTATATTTTACTTTAATGTAACAATTATAAGAAATAGCTTTTGGAGAAATACAGCAAAAACTTATAGAAGCACCTACTTTCACGTGTCCCGATTTTTCTAGTACCTTTATATTGCAAACTGATGCTAGCGATTTTGTTCTGGGTGTTGCTGTGTATATGAATTTCATCATATATCGTAATACCAACAGAGAATTGTGGAAATGTGTGTGTGTGTGTGTGTGTGTGTGTATGAATTTCATCATATGTCGTAATAAATTAGGCTTGATGACTACTACGCGATTCTCATATAAAGTATATAAGTAGAAGAAATAATGTAGATTGTCATCAGTCTGCTCTGATATCTCAACAAGTCACAACCTATTTTCCCATCCAAAATCTCTAAAGTGTTTGAAATCCAAAAACTATAAAAGTGTTAGAACTAATTACTCTTTGTTAAAAAAGATAATAGTGCATAAAAAATAATTAAATAAATTGTTTATAACTGAAATAAATTGTTTATAAATAAAATAATTAAATTAATTAATAAACAAATAAATAATTAAATAATATGAATACTAAAAGTTGTACTATCTGCAATAAAGTCTTTATGACTCAAACAAAACTAAACCAGCATATTGAAATGCACTCCTATGCTAGCCAATCGAAGGCTATGCTTGGAACTAGTAAGCTAAATCTTCAAAACAAATATTGTGAGGATTGTGATGAGATGATCCCATCAAATGGTTATAGGGCTCATGTCAGAACCACAAAACACAAAAACAGTTGTCAGCAAGAACGGATTGGAGATTTTCTCACTAAGAGAGCAAGCAACTTCAATGGGAGGATCGAGACATACATCCTCCTCAACAAAAATGTGGGTGTCTTGTTTCCGGAGGAGTTTCTGAAATCTGCCAAGAGCTCCATAGTACAACAACTAAATGAAAGTAGTAAGATACATACTACATTTAAATTTAATATGGAGCTCACGTGTGATTATATGAAGATGGTGAATGATGAGATGAATGTTTCCCAACTTGTACATATTTCGAAAATGATGTTGGTGACTTTGTCTGATGATATAGAGGACATGTACAAGAAACAAGCCGAGGAGCTAAGAACCAAAATGGAAGAATTTCAAGAGAGGGATAGCGGATGGACCTTGATTTCAATAAATTCCCTTGAAGTTAATTTAAACAAGGCGTCCATAATAAGAGGATCAAGCTTTATCCCTCTCCCGAAAAATATTGCAGTGAAATGTGCATGCATAAATGTCGACAACAATGATATTTATTGCTTTAAATGGTGTCTCATTGCGGCTTTGTACACAAATAGTACTTTAGATCGAAGACAACGGAAAAACTGTAGAAATTTCAATATTGCAAACATTTCTGATGAGAATATTAATATAGGGGAAGTTGTATTAAATTTTAAAGACCTAGAGTTTCCACTCCCATTGAAGCAGATACAAAAATTTGAAAGTCAAAATTATGTGAGCATCAATGTATTTGGTCACAATGGAACATCGCTTATAGGACCATACTACATAACAAAAGGAGAAAAACATGTTCATATTAATCTCTTATTGCTCCAGTCCAATGAAAACTTCCACTATGTACTCATCAATGATATATCAAAGTAAGTTTCATTTGTGCATTTAAGCGAAATATGTTTTCATATCTATTTAAACAGTTACTTATTATTGTTATGTTAATTTACATACTATTTTATTTTCTATATTTTCTTCAGACTTCTTCGTTCCAACATGACGTCACACAGAAGTAAGATTCTGATATGCAACACCTGCCTATATTATACACATGATGATTATGTGTATAATCATCACAAAAACGTTTGCGGCAAAAAAGACATCAGAATGCCAGAAGATGGATCTATTATCAAGTTTACGAAGCACTACAAACAGTTAAATGTACCATTTGTAATATACGCAGACTTTGAGTCCATTTTAGAAAAAGTCAATGATCCTGTAAGTAAAAGCACTACAAATGTACAGAAACACCATGCGTGTGCATTCGGGTATTTTATTAATTGTAGTTTTAAGAGAGAAAATAATTTATATAGGAATTATTTTGGTGAAGATTCGGCAAATGTATTTATAAAAAAAATAGTTGAAGATTGTACCGATATTTATCTAAATTATTTAATTAAAGTTAAGAAAATGTTCATAACCCCAATTGAAATAGCTCAATATAATAATGCAAAAAATTGTTATATATGTAAGAAAATATTAAATAACGATAAAGTTAGAGATCATTGTCATCTTACGGGCAATTATCGTGGGGCAGCTCATAGCGAATGTAATTTGAATTATAAAACACCTCAGTTTATACCGGTTATCCTGCATAATCTTTCTGCATATGATATACACCTATTTTTGAAAGAACTTTCTACTATAAAATACTCCACAATAAAAGTGATTCCCCAGAACACAGAGCGTTATATTTCTCTTTCAATTTTCATCAGATTAGATGAAAAATATGGATTCGAAATAAGATTTATAGACTCGTTTAGATTTATGGCCTCGAGCTTAGATACGTTAGCGAAAAATCTTGATAGCAATGATTTCAATACTATTCGATCATGTTTCGTTGATGAAGATCATTTCAACCTGATTAGAAGAAAGGGTGTATTTCCGTACTCTTACATGGATTCCATGACTAAGTTTAAGGAAACTAAGCTCCCTAGTAGAGACGAGTTCTTCAATATTCTAACGAATGAAGCATGTGATGTATTCGAGTATGAACATGCTCAAAAAATATGGAGGGTGTTTAACTGTAAAACCCTCCTTGACTATACTGAGCTCTACTTAAAGACAGATGTTCTACTTCTAGCCGATGTGTTTGAAAATTTTAGGAAAATTTGTAGAGATATATACGATTTGGACCCCTGCCACTATTATACAGCACCAGGCTTATCCTGGGATGCAATGTTGAAAACCACAGAAGTTTCACTGGAACAGTTCACTGATTCCGAAATGTATATGTTTATGCAAAACGGAATTAGAGGTGGACTAGTTCAATGCTCGCAAAGATATTCCAAAGCAAATAACAAATATTTGGAAGATTTTGATCCATCAAAGCCATCAGAATTTCTTGTATATTTAGACGCTAACAATTTGTATGGTTGGGCGATGTCGGAATATCTTCCTTGCGGTGAATTTGAGTGGGTATGTGATACTGATTTTGATGTTAAAAAAATTTCTGATACTGCAGAGTATGGGTACATTTTGGAAGTGGATATAGATTATCCGGATTCAGTGCATGATCTTCATAATGATTTGCCATTTTGTCCCCAAAATAAGACCGTGGGAGGATCCAAAATCAAAAAATTAGTTGCAGACTTACACTCAAAAACAAATTACACCATACACTATAGAGTTTTAAAACAAGCCATTTCAAATGGCCTCATTTTAAAACAAATCCATAGAATACTCAGATTTAAGCAATCCCCATGGCTTAAAAAATATATTGACTTAAACACATTTCATAGGACAAATGCTAAAAATAATTTTGAAAAAGATTTCTCCAAACTTTTAAACAATGCTGTTTACGGGAAGACAATGGAAAACATTGAAAAACGTAGGGACATTAGAATTACTTCATCTTGGGAAACAACAAATAGGAATCATTTAGGTCTCAGAGCATTAATTGCGAAACCAAATTTTAAGCAGTTGACAAAATTTTCTGATGATATGTATGCGGTAGAGTTAGAACAAATGGAACCACTATATGATAAACCCATATATGTTGGTTTTACAGTACTGGAGTTATCCAAGTGGAGAATGTATGACTTCCATTATGGCTTCATGAAGCCTAAATTTGGAGACAGCATTTCTCTCAACTATAAGGATACTGACTCATTTATTTATTCAATTAAAACTGATGAATTTTACGATGACATCCGTAATGACATTATTTTGAATTTTGATACGTCAGAATATCCTATAGATAATCAATTTCGTTTGCCGCTACTAAATAAGAAGGTTTTAGGAATGATGAAAGATGAAAACCATGGGGATATAATGACAGAGTTTGTTGGTTTAAGAGCAAAAATGTATTCTCTGTCGACTCTTCGCTCGGAAGCTGTTAAAAAATCAAAAGGGATCAAAAAGTCTGTAATTAAAAAGTTGTCCATTAATGATTACAAAAGTTGCTTATTCGAATCCAAAATCATCTCGGATGAAATGTTTTTGTTTAGATCTAAAACACATCAACTATATACACAAAAACTGCATAAAATAGCACTTAGCTTTTCTGATGATAAAAGAAATATAATGAAAGATAAAATAAAAACGCGTGCTTGGGGACATTACATAGACCGAAATAATGATGCAATGGATGTAGAATAGAATGATTCCTACTAAATTGCATGTAAGATGTCAATGAAAATTTAATTTTGTACTAATTGTAATTATTTATTAATTAATTTATGTATTTATTATTTATTTGTTTATTAATTTATTAATTAGTTTATTTCTTTATTTCTTTATTAATTTACTTATTTATTAATTTAGTTATTGTTTATATATTTGTTTATAAATTTATCTATTAATTTTAGTATTTTATTCACACAAAAGTATGTAAAAATTTAATGCTTTAAAGCGTTTATCTTTTTACCTATACCTAAGTTGCCTTTAAACAAAAATTAAATATTAGATTAATGATCTTTTTTCTTTTTATATCTGTATATTTTTATTTATAAATATAGTTAAATTTGTATTGGTACTAAGATTTTTAAGAAAAAATGTTAAATAAAATATGGAAAAAATAATAATATATATAAATGGTTTTTATTTCAACTTAAATTTACTTAATAGAAATTTTAACTACAAATGTCCACATCTTTATATTTTGTTTCTTTATGGGTTTTACTTAAAAAATTTTTTCTTTCATGCGAATTCTTGTTTTTTCTTTTCATATCGCTTAAACATGCACAGTCTTGTTATCTTTGAAAGGTTCTGCACAAAACAAATCGAATTTCACAATATTATGAAATTCCATTATATTTCATTAGGTATTTTCTTATCGACACCAACTGCTTTAACACCATCTCATTTACGTTTGCTAACAGCAAATAGTACAATAGGTGTCAGCTATTAGATCAGCTATTAGATCAGCTTATTAGCACCTGGTCTGTTTTTCAGATCAGCTTTTCAGGAGCTGGTCTGGTTTTCAGATCAGCTTTTCAGGACCTGGTCTGGTTTTCAGATCAGCTTTTCAGGACCTGGTCTGGTTTTCAGATCAGCTTATCAGGACCTGGTCTGGTTTTCAGATCAGCTTTTCAGGACCTGGTCTGGTTTTCAGATCAGCTTTTCAGGACCTGGTCTGGTTTTCAGATCAGCTTATCAGGACCTGGTCTGGTTTTCAGATCAGGCTATCAGGACCTGGTCTGGTTTTCAGATCAGCTTTTCAGGACCTGGTCTGGTTTTCAGATCAGCTTTTCAGGACCTGGTCTGGTTTTCAGATCAGCTTATCAGGACCTGGTGTGGTTTTCAGATCAGGCTATCAGGACCTGGTCTGGTTTTCAGATCAGCTTATCAGGAGCTGGTCTGATTTTCAGGTCAGCTTATTAGGAGCTGGTCTGATTTTCAGGTCAGCTTATTAGGAGCTGGTCTGGTTTTCAGATCAGGTGAAATAACTTAAGTCTATCTTTTATTGGCAGTATTTTTTTTTTCTATAACGAAAATCGTTTAATTCAATATATTTGCTTATAATCAAAAATCCATATTTATCCTTCCAACACTCTACAAATTTTTTAAAACTTGTCAAAATTCATATTACTGCCAACATGAACTTTATAAACATGCTTCATATTTCTCTCATCTTACTTAAACATTATAATTACATTTGCATTGTCTCTTATTAAATGCTTATAGCCATATTCATAAAAATTTTAAACAGCATTTCAAATGTTGTTTGAGCAAAATTCGCTAAAATTGTATTCATAATAGAATATTAGCTTAAAAACGTTTTTTAACTTGCGTAAATCAACAAATCTTATAAATTAAATGCACCCATACTTAAAATAATTTTGAGCTGACGTCGTTCTAGTTTTGCTTCTTGTTTATTTATATTTTTAACTTTGTCTGTATGTATGTATGTATGCATGTATTAAGAATTAGGCTTATGTTTGGCACAAGTAGAATGAGTCATCATTCTTCTGTCGCCCCATACAAAAATATACACGTACACGTACATATGTATGTATATTATTCTGCTTTCCACATGCAACATCAGCAAATATCATAATTGAAATGTATTAAGCTTCATTACCAGAAAAAAAAATAAATGTATAATAACCCATTCTTTTAATTATAAAATTATGTAATTTCTTTAAGTATTCATATTTGTAGTAGTATATAGATAATTTTAGTATAAATATATGTTTTTAAACGTGATATAGTAGTAGGGGAATGTTCATTTCGTTGTAGATTAAAATTTTAAAGTTTCATTACCCATAACTCCGACAAAGGACACCCAGAAATTAATACACAACCCAAATCACTGACAGACTCAAATTTCCACGGTAAGGCAGACAGACAGACATAGACTTAATGTAAACAAAAAACTCCTTATGTAAACAAAAAGTAAGACGGACTTATTGAACCACCCTCGTAGGTATCAAATTTCACAAATTTCCAAGAATTTAACCATTTTCAAATTTTAATTACCCAAATTTAACAATTTCAGCAACAATTTAACAATTTTAATTGATCCAGGATGAACATTCCCTTACTACTATATCACGTTTAAAAACATATATTTATACTAAAATTATCTATATACTACTACAAATATGAATACTTAAAGAAATTACATAATTTTATAATTAAAAGAATGGGTTATTATACATTTATTTTTTTTCTGGTAATGAAGCTTAATACATTTCAATTATGATATTTGCTGATGTTGCATGTGGAAAGCAGAATAATATACATACATATGTACGTGTACGTGTATATTTTTGTATGGGGCGACAGAAGAATGATGACTCATTCTACTTGTGCCAAACATAAGCCTAATTCTTAATACATGCATACATACATACATACAGACAAAGTTAAAAATATAAATAAACAAGAAGCAAAACTAGAACGACGTCAGCTCAAAATTATTTTAAGTATGGGTGCATTTAATTTATAAGATTTGTTGATTTACGCAAGTTAAAAAACGTTTTTAACCCTAGACACATAACCTTCGTCGAAACGACGAACACCGGACAAAAAAATTGCTATTTCTTTTTAACACGTGCACCGATCGCCGCTAAATTTCTTGCCAACTTAGTTTTCGCTGAGCTTTTGCAGGAGACAACCAAACTCGGCGCGTGAGCACGTAATTATTGAGATATGATAAACTTGTTCGTCGCTTCGACGAGTGTTGGCGAGCATAAAGTTGATTTCTGCACACAATGCGCTTCAAAAAATTTATTTTATATATTTTTTTAAATGACAACAGTGTTATAGTTAAGTTTTGCCAAAGAGAAAAAGGCTTTTTTGTTTTGTTTGTTTAAATAAATTTTATAACAATGTGATCTCAAAAAAAAAATGCTTTTTGGAAAAATGGATTATAATAAATATCCTTGTAACAGAATAGAAATATATAGTTGTATTTACTAACAAAGTACTTGATAAAGGTATGTATGTGTTGCAAGTACAAAAATATATATGTTTAGAACCGATATTATACGCCCCAAAACGTGCTCGTCGAAACGACGAATGGTTAGGTTTAGAGGGATACGTTCGAGGGTTATGTGTGCAGGGTTAAGCTAATATTCTATTATGAATACAATTTTAGCGAATTTTGCTCAAACAACATTTGAAATGCTGTTTAAAATTTTTATGAATATGGCTATAAGCATTTAATAAGAGACAATGCAAATGTAATTATAATGTTTAAGTAAGATGAGAGAAATATGAAGCATGTTTATAAAATTCATGTTGGCAGTAATATGAATTTTGACAAGTTTTAAAAAATTTGTAGAGTGTTGGAAGGATAAATATGGATTTTTGATTATAAGCAAATATATTGAATTAAACGATTTTCGTTATAGAAAAAAAAAATACTGCCAATAAAAGATAGACTTAAGTTATTTCACCTGATCTGAAAACCAGACCAGCTCCTAATAAGCTGACCTGAAAATCAGACCAGCTCCTAATAAGCTGACCTGAAAATCAGACCAGCTCCTGATAAGCTGATCTGAAAACCAGACCAGGTCCTGATAGCCTGATCTGAAAACCACACCAGGTCCTGATAAGCTGATCTGAAAACCAGACCAGGTCCTGAAAAGCTGATCTGAAAACCAGACCAGGTCCTGAAAAGCTGATCTGAAAACCAGACCAGGTCCTGATAGCCTGATCTGAAAACCAGACCAGGTCCTGATAAGCTGATCTGAAAACCAGACCAGGTCCTGAAAAGCTGATCTGAAAACCAGACCAGGTCCTGAAAAGCTGATCTGAAAACCAGACCAGGTCCTGATAAGCTGATCTGAAAACCAGACCAGGTCCTGAAAAGCTGATCTAAAAACCAGACCAGGTCCTGAAAAGCTGATCTGAAAACCAGACCAGCTCCTGAAAAGCTGATCTGAAAAACAGACCAGGTGCTAATAAGCTGATCTAATAGCTGATCTAATAGCTGACACCTATTGTACTATTTGCTGTTAGCAAACGTAAATGAGATGGTGTTAAAGCAGTTGGTGTCGATAAGAAAATACCTAATGAAATATAATGGAATTTCATAATATTGTGAAATTCGATTTGTTTTGTGCAGAACCTTTCAAAGATAACAAGACTGTGCATGTTTAAGCGATATGAAAAGAAAAAACAAGAATTCGCATGAAAGAAAAAATTTTTTAAGTAAAACCCATAAAGAAACAAAATATAAAGATGTGGACATTTGTAGTTAAAATTTCTATTAAGTAAATTTAAGTTGAAATAAAAACCATTTATATATATTATTATTTTTTCCATATTTTATTTAACATTTTTTCTTAAAAATCTTAGTACCAATACAAATTTAACTATATTTATAAATAAAAATATACAGATATAAAACGAAAAAAGATCATTAATCTAATATTAAATTTTTTTTTAAAGGTAACTTAGGTATAGGTAAAAAGATAAACGCTTTAAAGCATTAAATTTTTACATACTTTTGTGTGAATAAAATACTAAAATTAATAGATAAATTTATAAACAAATATATAAACAATAAATAAATTAATAAATAAGTAAATTAATAAAGAAATAAAGGAATAAACTAATTAATAAATTAATAAACAAATAAATAATAAATATATAAATTAATTAATAAATAAATACAATTAGTACAAAATTAAATTTTCATTGACATCTTACATGCAATTTAGTAGGAATCATTCTATTCTACATCCATTGCATCATTATTTCGGTCTATGTAATGTCCCCAAGCACGCGTTTTTATTTTATCTTTCATTATATTTCTTTTATCATCAGAAAAGCTAAGTGCTATTTTATGCAGTTTTTGTGTATATAGTTGATGTGTTTTAGATCTAAACAAAAACATTTCATCCGAGATGATTTTGGATTCGAATAAGCAACTTTTGTAATCATTAATGGACAACTTTTTAATTACAGACTTTTTGATCCCTTTTGATTTTTTAACAGCTTCCGAGCGAAGAGTCGACAGAGAATACATTTTTGCTCTTAAACCAACAAACTCTGTCATTATATCCCCATGGTTTTCATCTTTCATCATTCCTAAAACCTTCTTATTTAGTAGCGGCAAACGAAATTGATTATCTATAGGATATTCTGACGTATCAAAATTCAAACTAATGTCATTACGGATGTCATCGTAAAAATCATCAGTTTTAATTGAATAAATAAATGAGTCAGTATCCATATAGTTGAGAGAAATGTTGTCTCCAAATTTAGGCTTCATGAAGCCATAATGGAAGTCATACATTCTCCACTTGGATAACTCCAGTACTGTAAAACCAACATATATGTGTTTATCATATAGTGATTCCATTTTTTCTAACTCTACCGCATACATATCATCAGAAAATTTTGTCAATTGCTTAAAATTTGGTTTCGCAATTAATGCTCTGAGACCTAATTGATTCCTATTTGTTGTTTCCCAAGATGAAGTGATTCTAATGTCCCTACGTTTTTCAATGTTTTCCATTGTCTTCCCGTAAACAGCATTGTTTAAAAGTTTGAAGAAATCTTTTTCAAAATTATTTTTAGCATTTGTCCTATGAAATGTGTTTAAGTCAATATATTTTTTAAGCCATGGGGATTGCTTAAATCTGAGTATTCTATGGATTTGTTTTAAAATGATGCCATTTGAAATGGCTTGTTTTAAAACTCTATAGTGTATGGTGTAATTTGTTTTTGAGTGTAAGTCTGCAACTAATTTTTTGATTTTGGATCCTCCCACGGTCTTATTTTGGGGACAAAATGGCAAATCATTATGAAGATCATGCACTGAATCCGGATAATCTATATCCACTGCCAAAATGTACCCATACTCTGCAGTATCAGAAATTTTTTTAACATCAAAATCAGTATCATATACCCACTCAAATTCACCGCAAGGAAGATATTCCGACATCGCCCAACCATACAAATTGTTAGCGTCTAAATATACCAGAAATTCTGATGGCTTTGATGAATCAAAATCTTCCAAATATTTGTTATTTGCTTTGGAATATCTTTGCGAGCATTGAACTAGTCCACCTCTAATTCCGTTTTGCATAAGCATATACATTTCGGAATCAGTGAACTGTTCCAGTGAAACTTCTGTGGTTTTCAACATTGCATCCCAGGATAAGCCTGGTGCTGTATAATAGTGGCAGGGGTCCAAATCGTATATATCTCTACAAATTTTCCTAAAATTTTCAAACACATCGGCTAGAAGTAGAACATCTGTCTTTAAGTAGAGCTCAGTATAGTCAAGGAGGGTTTTACAGTTAAACACCCTCCATATTTTTTGAGCATGTTCATACTCGAATACATCACATTCTTCATTCGTTAGAATATTGAAGAACTCGTCTCTACTAGGGAGCTTAGTTTCCTTAAACTTAGTCATGGAATCCATGTAAGAGTACGGAAATCACCCTTTCTTCTAATCAGGTTGAAGTGATCTTCATCAACGAAACATGATCGAATAGTATTGAAATCATTGCTATCAAGATTTTTCGCTAACGTATCTAGGCTCGAGGCCATAAATCTAAACGAGTCTATAAATCTTATTTCGAATCCATATTTTTCATCTAATCTGATGAAAATTGAAAGAGAAATATAACGCTCTGTGTTCTGGGGAATCACTTTTATTGTGGAGTATTTTATAGTAGAAAGTTCTTTCAAAAATAGGTGTATATCATATGCAGAAAGATTATGCAGGATAACCGGTATAAACTGAGGTGTTTTATAATTCAAATTACATTCGCTATGAGCTGCCCCACGATAATTGCCCGTAAGATGACAATGATTTCTAACTTTATCGTTATTTAATATTTTCTTACATATATAACAATTTTTTGCATTATTATATTGAGCTATTTCAATTGGGGTTATGAACATTTTCTTAACTTTAATTAAATAATTTAGATAAATATCGGTACAATCTTCAACTATTTTTTTTAATAAATACATTTGCCGAATCTTCACCAAAATAATTCCTATATAAATTATTTTCTCTCTTAAAACTACAATTAATAAAATACCCGAATGCACACGCATGGTGTTTCTGTACATTTGTAGTGCTTTTACTTACAGGATCATTGACTTTTTCTAAAATGGACTCAAAGTCTGCGTATATTACAAATGGTACATTTAACTGTTTGTAGTGCTTCGTAAACTTGATAATAGATCCATATTCTGGCATTCTGATGTCTTTTTTGCCGCAAACGTTTTTGTGATGATTATACACATAATCATCATGTGTATAATATAGGCAGGTGTTGCATATCAGAATCTTACTTCTGTGTGACGTCATGTTGGAACGAAGAAGTCTGAAGAAAATATAGAAAATAAAATAGTATGTAAATTAACATAACAATAATAAGTAACTGTTTAAATAGATATGAAAACATATTTCGCTTAAATGCACAAATGAAACTTACTTTGATATATCATTGATGAGTACATAGTGGAAGTTTTCATTGGACTGGAGCAATAAGAGATTAATATGAACATGTTTTTCTCCTTTTGTTATGTAGTATGGTCCTATAAGCGATGTTCCATTGTGACCAAATACATTGATGCTCACATAATTTTGACTTTCAAATTTTTGTATCTGCTTCAATGGGAGTGGAAACTCTAGGTCTTTAAAATTTAATACAACTTGTCCTTTATTAATATTCTCATCAGAAATGTTTGCAATATTGAAATTTCTACAGTTTTTCCGTTGTCTTCGATCTAAAGTACTATTTGTGTACAAAGCCGCAATGAGACACCATTTAAAGCAATAAATATCATTGTTGTCGACATTTATGCATGCACATTTCACTGCAATATTTTTCGGGAGAGGGATAAAGCTTGATCCTCTTATTATGGACGCCTTGTTTAAATTAACTTCAAGGGAATTTATTGAAATCAAGGTCCATCCGCTATCCCTCTCTTGAAATTCTTCCATTTTGGTTCTTAGCTCCTCGGCTTGTTTCTTGTACATGTCCTCTATATCATCAGACAAAGTCACCAACATCATTTTCGAAATATGTACAAGTTGGGAAACATTCATCTCATCATTCACCATCTTCATATAATCACACGTGAGCTCCATATTAAATTTAAATGTAGTATGTATCTTACTACTTTCATTTAGTTGTTGTACTATGGAGCTCTTGGCAGATTTCAGAAACTCCTCCGGAAACAAGACACCCACATTTTTGTTGAGGAGGATGTATGTCTCGATCCTCCCATTGAAGTTGCTTGCTCTCTTAGTGAGAAAATCTCCAATCCGTTCTTGCTGACAACTGTTTTTGTGTTTTGTGGTTCTGACATGAGCCCTATAACCATTTGATGGGATCATCTCATCACAATCCTCACAATATTTGTTTTGAAGATTTAGCTTACTAGTTCCAAGCATAGCCTTCGATTGGCTAGCATAGAAGTGCATTTCAATATGCTGGTTTAGTTTTGTTTGAGTCATAAAGACTTTATTGCAGATAGTACAACTTTTAGTATTCATATTATTTAATTATATATTTGTTTGTTAATTAATTTAATTATTTTATTTATAAACAATTTATTTCAGTTATAAACAATTTATTTAATTATTTTTTATGCACTATTATCTTTTTTAACAAAGAGTAATTAGTTCTAACACTTTTATAGTTTTTGGATTTCAAACACTTTAGAGATTTTGGATGGGAAAATAGGTTGTGACTTGTTGAGATATCAGAGCAGACTGATGACAATCTACATTATTTCTTCTACTTATATACTTTATATGAGAATCGCGTAGTAGTCATCAAGCCTAATTTATTACGACATATGATGAAATTCATACACACACACACACACACACACACACACATTTCTACAATTCTCTGTTGGTATTACGATATATGATGAAATTCATATACACAGCAACACCCAGAACAAAATCGCTAGCATCAGTTTGCAATATAAAGGTACTAGAAAAATCGGGACACGTGAAAGTAGGTGCTTCTATAAGTTTTTGCTGTATTTCTCCAAAAGCTATTTCTTATAATTGTTACATTAAAGTAAAATATACCGAAATAAAGATATCACTACCCCTATTGAAAAGCTCTTTTTATCAACCTGATCGGATTCAAAACATTTAACATCTGAAATTCACTTGAACATATATGAAACCTATGCCGACACAATATTTTCTATCTCCGTAATAGCAACGTCAATAGCCTTAAAAACATATATACATGCATTTGTAAATATGTATGAAAAAGTGTTGATGTAACTCACACAAACAATGACATTCTTCAAAGCAAAAATAGATAAGATCACACACATTAATCCAACAACATATACATACATTACCAAATACATTCCCTAACGACTTCCATTCGCAACAGGGTTGCCACTCTCTGCAGCTATTAGATTATTTCCCCCGCCAGAGATCACAAACATAAATGCATACATACAATAACCCTACATAAGCATACCAACTATAACTCAAAACAGCAACAGCAAACCATAAACTATCAAATAACAATCACACACACACGCACACACCCATACATACATACAAACACCCACATATACATGCACACACAACCAAAGAATTAGACTCACACACACACACATACACATCCCACACGTACATACATCCATGCACTGTAAGCACAACGTTTCTCTACAATAACAACAAAAGCTGTGCACACAAGTATACATACATACACATGGCCAAAGAATCAAACTCACACACACACACCATATCAGCATGAAAATCCCCAAAATCCCCCCATTTGTAACAGGGTTGCCATCGTTTTTGTTTTTTCCCGGTTTTGAATTCCCAAAACATGTCGTCCGTCCCCATTACTAATCTACTCAAATGCACCGACAATACTTTGGTATCAGGTGTTTTATTTTGATCCAAAAACGATACAACTTCCTCACGAAGACTGAAAAGTCATTGAAGACAACGACCTTTGCTTAACTCGGCATGCACGAGATCAAGAAATTCTTTGAATTTTCTATGATTCAAGACATTATGGCCAGCTCGTATTTTGTTAACAATTTGAATCACGATTTTCATTGTATTCATTACATTCAAACTTTCTGCAAATAATGCTTGTTGGTGAACAATGCAATGAAAAACATATATATTTAAACCACTTTTAAGCAAATGTCATACGAAAACCTCTTTTTTACCCGTCATTACATTGGCACCATCAGTACATACAGAGCAAAACTTATTCTTATCAGTAAAGGAAAGAACATTTTCGTTTATGATGTCGAAAATAAGTTTTCCTTTTATACTGTTAAGTAAGCTATGTAGGGAGAACATTTCTTCATGTACGTCAAAATTTTTATTGACAGTTCTTACACAAATAATTAACTGAGATATATAGTTTAGATCAGTGCATTCATCAAGGCATATGGAAAAAATTGGCAATTAAGCATTATTTTCTTAATATTTGAAAAGATAAATGAGCTGATTTGCTCAGTACGTCGAACAATTGTACGAGGAGAGAGGGGAATGTCATTTATAAGCATGCGAATGTCTTCAGATTTGTCACCAAAGCATTTTAATAAATACATCATTGCTCAGCTCTTTAAAAAACTCGCCATCTTCAAAAGCACGGCAACGTTTAGCAAGAGATGCAGCAACAACAAAAAAGGCCTTTCTTTTCTTAAAAAACTTAGAAAGCAATAATTTTTTCATAAAAAGCTTTCTTAAGCTGAACAATAAGGGCTTCTCTTGCATCACCAGTAATATTTTCATATTCCTTGTGATATGCTTGAAAATGTCTTTGCATGTCATGTTTTTTCATGCGTGACAATGCCCGTTCACAAACCAGACATTCTGGTTTGCCAAAATAATTTTCTGAAAATAAAAATTTTAGTAAATTTTCATCACACATAATATATTATTGTTGGGAAGAGTTTGTCTCTGGCAACACTGATTTTTAACAGTATGCGATGTACACGACCTGCCTGCTTGAATGTTTTAGCTAGACTCATAGATAATTTGTGATTTCGGAGGTCTTGCTCACTCAGTCACTGCGTATTCTTTAAGCTTCTTTCGTGGTGGCATTTTTTCTTTGTGCTTTGTGTTTTTCATTCGCTTGTGATTTTGGTAAGTACAATGTGAAAATTTATTAGTTTTAAAGAAATATGCTTTAAATTTTATTTATTTGCAGATTTTTGTAAGAAAAACATAATCTTGGTTGAAATTAAAGGTGAGTAGTTTCTGCAATTGATAATTTATGTCTGTATATTGTCATAATAGCTAGTTTTTTCTCTATATTTTCAGAAGCACATTTTTGGCAAAACAGAAAAATACCTATGTGAGTAAAAAAACTATAATTTTATCTAATATACACGTATATTAATTTAAATCGTTTTATTTTTTAGGAGCAACAAATGCATAAAAGGCTACCCGCCTGGTAGATCTTCCGGATCCCTTGGAACAGTCATTTAATTGTGGGAAAATAGTCAGTGAATGCAGGATTCTTGCCGGAGGCAACATATGGATCCATTAAAGAAAAAAATGTCGAGGATAATGATTTGTTGAGACGCGTAACTCGCCCATTTGTATCGAATCTGATGACGATGACGTTAATTCGACAGGCAGAAATCCTCCTGCCTTATCCGCTTTACTGTCTAATAAGTCAAGGGTATGCGCGGCAACATGAGCTGCCGTGGCAAAACTTAACCCAATTTTTCTCAGAGACACCAAGAGAGTCACTAATTATGGACGTCGCTTTTGTGAACTCACTTGTACGACGCAGCCTGGGAACTTGACAAATTGGCACAAGTGGAAATGCAACGCAAAATCTAGCAAAAACATTTGGAAGCCCAACACCAAAGGCAGCAACAAATCAAATCGCTTGAAAGTGCACTTATACAGGCTTTCACCAAAATTGGAGATGCACCTACTACATCGGCAAAAACAACAAAAAAAATTGTAAGTATATTACAACTAGACTTACATACTTATAAATTTTTAAAGTAAAATAATATCTAATTTTAACTTTGACTTTATTTCAGCGGGCACGCAGCGGATAAGATTCAAAAATACTACAACAGCAACTGTAACCAGCATCAAACAGTACACGGCCAATAATGATGCAGAAGACCTGTTGCAGGCTACTTTGATCGAAAATCTTGTACTTAAAACACTAAACTTTAATTGTGTATTTATTTTTATAAGTTTTTATTTGTGTTTAATGCAATATTTAACTATTTTTTGTGCATTTATATAACTGCAATTTTACACCCTTTACTAGTTTTAAATTTTTTAAACAAACATTTTGACAACAATAATAAATTATATTAAGTAATAATATAAATTGAATTCAACACACTTTCTTTACATGCATATAATTAAAATTTCAAGACAAAATAGAAAAATAAAATGCATAAATTTATTTGCAAAATAAAATATGTTGTTTATAATTAGTTACATAAAGAAAAATCCACACGTCTGTACACAAATAATCACCCTTATCGGGAATAAAAGGCGAACAATTTGTTCACCTGAAATATTTCCCATGAACAAGTGGTGGACAAAATGGAAAATAGTATACTGACTCAACGCAAACATTGGCGATCACAAAGGGAAAGGGAACACATTCCAAGCGAACTTTCATTCCCGATAAGGGTGAATAATAGCTCCATCTTTCCATAAATCAATTTCATTATTTTTCCGAAATTGAAAATTTAGATCAAGTAATGTATAACCACAATGGACATAGCATAACATCCGGATGTTTAGAACACCATGTTTCAAACGCACTGAATAATGAAAAGAAACCAAATCATTATTTTCTTTAAATAAATAAAATACTGGTTCATTACCTTCGCAATAGATATCGTATTATCATCATCAGATGCATGTCTGGCAGCCAGCAACCACAAATCCAAATAAGACACATGACGTACGCCGGAGCAAATATTGGTCCTTCAATGATTGAATATATCCGAAATTGAAAATTTAGATCAAGTAATGTATAACCACAATGGACATAGCATAACATCCGGATGTTTAGAACACCATGTTTCAAACGCACTGAATAATGAAAAGAAACCAAATCATTATTTTCTTTAAATAAATAAAATACTGGTTCATTACCTTCGCAATAGATATCGTATTATCATCATCAGATGCATGTCTGGCAGCCAGCAACCACAAATCCAAATAAGACACATGACGTACGCCGGAGCAAATATTGGTCCTTCAATGATTGAATATATCTATTTGCTCCTCATTTTCACTTTTATTTCTTATAAATTTCATGTTTTTTATATATTGGCCACATTTTTCTTTTAAGCAGGAACTTAATTGTGGCATTTTAATTTTTTATATACACACACACACCATGTACTATTCAAACACAAATCTAATATGTATGTACACATTTTAATGCAAATAATCTTTTCCACATTATATTTTTCCAATTAGAAACAAATAAATACTTTTAATTTAAATTACTTTAATTTAATATTGTAAAATTAAATTTCTTTATTATATTTTCTGTTTGTTTTATTTGCAATTTTCATAACAAACACACACTACTTGAGTAAAAAAAAGAGAATAAGAAAAGGCGCGGCGCCCTTATTTTGCCTACCGCTGAATTAATGCAAGCGTGTTAATCTCAATAATCTTAAAAATTACTCCGACAACAAGACAACGGAATAATTAAATATGCTACATGATGCTCTTCTTACTAATAATTAAATATGCTACATGATGCTCTTCTTACTATTATCAAATGTCAGCACGGCTGCCATATTTGACGATTTATCGTCATTTTGATGATTTTTGGTGTCGAAAATAAGAAAGTGACGATTTGACGATATTTTCCTTAAAATTGACGATTTTTTAAAAGTTAAAATTTGGCAGTTTTTTATGAAAAATCGACTTTTAAAATTGATGTATTATTTACCTACTAAAAGATTTTGGTTTAATTTTGCCCACTATTTATTTTATATTGGTATCTGTGTAAATTGATATTCTCAAAACACATAAATGTGAAAAAAGCCAAGTTCCGATAAAAAATTTTGGCCATCGAAAGTACTGAGACCAAAACTTGGCAATATTTTTCATAATTTTACCACTAAGGGGAAGGGGTTAAAGGGGTTAAAATCGAACAATGGTTTCAATTTCCCAATAAACATTAAAAAAAATTCATTTTGATTTTACCTATTTTTCTGACGATTCTTCGAGTATAAAATGACGATTATTTTATAGTTTATCGGGTTTTCGACGATTTTTCGATAATTTTATCTAGCAGATTTGACTGTGATTAAAAGAATCTTCTCTTCTCTTTAATAAAAACTTAATTGAAAATCAGAATGTCTTCTAAGCATTTGTGTTTTGTTATAGAAATTTACTTTAAAAAAAACTTCATAAAATTCACATTTGGTCTTTATAAATTCTTTCAGTCACTATTATCGTTTTTCTTACAACAAATTACAAATTTTGTGTACCAAATGCTATTTTTTATGTTTTTTTTGTTGCTTTTTAAATTAAAATGAGTTCTTTTTTACATTTAATTTATTTTATTATATAATGGTCGGTTTTCCGATTAACCGGTTTTTTCATTTCGGGTAACCGAAAACTCGGTTTTAAAAAAGTCGGTTTTTTGATAACACTAGATAAGTGCAAAGTGAAGAGATCATGTTTTTTGTGGAATAGGGCACACACACACAATTAAAATCCCTTATCTATCTACCTAGTGGTGATATAAAATATTTTCTGAATCCCGTTTTTGCATAAATAATGTTTTTGACTGTCATCTTCTATATTAAAAATTATTACAAAATCTGTGTTACAAAAAGTTAAAATAAAAGTTTGCTTTGAATAAATATTTTCGTAGATAATATTATATTGTGTATACATAATATATGTACATATCGCTCATTTGCTTCAATAGTGGCATAACTCCAAAAATGAGTTTTTTGAGTTAATAATGCAGAAAGATGCGGCATTTTGTATTTTATCTTGTGTAAAAATTTCATATAAATAGCTTGTACCATTACCGCCTGAGAGAAGAATTTTTTTTTATTTCTCCATTGAGTTGTATGCAAAATAAAAACTTAAAACGCGTTTTCTGCAAAACTGGTTTTTTTGAGTTGTGCCACTATTGAAGTAAATGAGCCATATATCTGTGGCTATTAGGAAAAAGTACTTAAGTCATATTTTACTGTTTTGCAGGAGAGCACTTTTAAACTTTCACGTCGATTTTCAGAAATTTGTTTCTCTTACAGTTAAATTGGGAAATTCTCTGTTAACCATTATTTTTAAGCACATATCATTCTACACACTGTAAGTAATACATTTAAGTTGAAATACATATATCGAATTATAACCTAAATTAAACTATTGTTCCAAATGAGATTAGAAGTCTAAAAAAGATAAGTCGCAAGTCATAGCGCTATAACTTCCTCAAAAATCACAAAAATGAATTGAGATTTTGACTACGGGTACTTTCGAATATGCAGATTACAGAGGCACCACTAACTTAAAATCTGCTTATATCGACGAAAGCACTTTTTGCCACAGATATTATGACGTTTTCTTTTCTAGGAAAAAATATTACACGAAATGATAATTTGCCTTAAAATAGTTTTTTGTAATAGAGAGTTTATTAGAAATTATTGTATCACACGGACGCCAAATTTTATAGCTAAAAAAAACTTTTTCTACCTATAGAAACGAAAACGGCAGTAGTGTTTAATATTTTAATTAAAAGTCTGAATTATATAATTACATACATAGGAACATTTGTTCGTCTGCATGACCTTTTAAATATGAAAAAAAATAAATTGTTAAATAAAAATATTATTTTTAATATAAAGATGCCTATTTGTTCACAATTTTTATTCCCCAAGAAGACTGTTATTCCCAAGAATGTCATGCTTTTTATAATTTAAAACGTGTGTAGAAAGAGTAATTGCCCAGCAGAAAATTTGGTGACAATTGATCCGAACGTACTCGTTCTATGACTGGAGAAATTGCGAGTGTTATCAAAAGTACGGAGAAGTGTATGGTGAAAAAAAGACATATCGTGTAAATTGTTACATATTCACCATTTTCGTGATGTATCGTCTTGATCTTGAGCCAATTTAATTTAGACTCGGTGCAATATTGTAGTAAATGGCATTAAACATGTTCGATGTAGTTGAATACATGGACCTATCAAATAGTGTAAGTATAATGTTAATTGCTCCCTCCAATGTGACTCTGTAACCAGTCGCGTAACTATACTGAGATATTAACCTAAGCTTAACTGGTATTTATACTTTTGAAACATGAGTGACTCTGTGGTTGAGTGGGTAGTGTGCAAGCATGTCATGCGCGAGGTTGTCGGTTCGAATCTCAAAAAATTTTATGCTTAAAAATAAATTATAACTGCATTTGTAACAATAAAAAAAATTATAAGTTTTCATTGGTACAGTTAAATGTCGGAACGACATTTACATATGATTTATATTATTCTACACAGAATAGGTCCCTATGGGATAGTTCAGTGACAAGTCATTAGGTGCATAAAAAGTATCAATTAACCCCATCATAGGCCATTCCCATGTAAAAGTGACTGGTCCGCTTCATAAGCAGTGTTAGAACTCGGACTAGTCCCTATCACTTGGAGCCGGTCACGTGACTAGTATTGTGTCAGTTCAATTTCCTGCAGGGTGTTTATTGATTTTTATGTAGTTTATCTAATACTTGAATTCTATTAATATAATTATAATAAATCTTGTTTTGTTCAAAAATCTTATTCTTTTAATAAAAACTCATAATATCTTATATATGTATATAAATACGGCACACAATTTTGTCGTACACTTTTAAGTATGTTATCGTCTACCAACATTGGTGAAACGAACATACAGTGAGCCAATTAAATTTAAGTACAGCATACTAATAATTAAACAATCTCAAAATTTTTATGTTTTTCTTCTTAAAATCAGTTTTGTTTTTGTTAAAAATGTTGCACAAGGCCTTTGTTTTCTGAATGTTATTTATATCATTCTTGTAGGTTTTGTACAAAAGAGAATTATATAAAAACTTCCAAAGAGTAATACTCTTTCTCCAGCGACAATTGCACTCAGTGATGCAAACTTTTGAGACTCCAAACGCGTAAAAATTTTTGAAAAAAGGGCTAGAAAGGGCTAAATTGAAAATATATTCAAAAATAAAAAAATAGTAAAATGTTTGTACAAAAAGCGTGAAAAGGGGCTAGTATTAAAATGTTCCTGTTGAAAATAAAAACATCAAATAAATTTTTGTAAATTTTTTTTTTTTTTTTTTTTTTAACAAACACAACCACAACTCGCAAAGCGGTTAGCTTGTCTGCGAAAAACACCCAGGGTCTATGGTGGGAATCGAACCCACGACCTCTAGACTGAGAGGCTAGCATCGCTACCACTCAGCCACAGGGGCACCCCATTTATTATTTATTAGAATATAAATACCCTGTCGGAGAATGTGTGGTTGACTACAAAAATAGTTAACTTATAGTTAACTTTTCTTAGACTGACTAAAAGCTAGCTGCAAAGTTATCCAGAACAAATCCAAAATTATTTCTAAAGTTGAGTACGTAATCGAATTTGTTGAGAGCCAACAAATTTATTCTCAGCTACTTTAAAACTCATTTCAGTTTTATATTAACATTTTGCTGTTGTTATTTTAGATGGCAGGTTAGCCGAGTGGTAGCGCGTTGAGTACACAACGTGTGATGTTACATGTTCGAGCCACAGAATTTTTTTTTTAATTTACTGACTACCAGGTGTTTTAAAAAAGTCAACTTTAAGTTAGCTTAAAGTAGTGCCTAGTGAGACAATTGACTACCGCCTAGGACATCGCAAAGTTAAAATAGTCAGTTGATTACATTGCAAAGTAATCCAAGTGTAGTCAGTACTAGTTGCGAAATAGTTAGCTTAAAGTTAGCCAAATTTCCGATAGTTATAACTATCATGAGATCAATACATACATAGCTTGAGAGCAGAGTACATACTTCTTTCATTTACATTTCATATTACATTTCAATAAGGTATGTACATACGTAGATTAAATAGAAATATATATACATATGTATGTACAATATAGATACATTGGCCGTTATTAAATAAAATTTCGATTTCTCGCTCTTCCAAAAACATAGTTACATTATCTGTTTTAGGCTGTACTGAATAACGTTCAAGGCATAAAAAATGTGGAAGAAATAAAAGATTACTCTATATTATTCTTTTTTTTTAAATTGGTAAAGCAATATCGACTTTTTACTCATTTTATTTTGCTAGATTAAAGGAAGAAAAAGTTCGCAAAAGTTTAAATGTAGAAATATCGAGCAAAAACTAAAAAGGGGCTAAAAGGGCTGAAAGATTATTGTAAAAAGTGCTAGGTTTGCGCCTTTTTTAGTTTGGGGCAAAATTTTTTTTCGCATTTTGACTGACTGAAAACGGGCTAAGTCTAGCCCTAGAAGGGCTAAGTTGGCATCACTGATTGCACTAGTTAAAATGTCGACAGATTTCCTTTTATGTGCGAATAGAGATACTTTAGAGACAACAGTTCTAGTGTATTTCTAGTGATATTGTCAATGAACGCGTCAATAGTAGACTTGCCATCTTTTGAAATTTCTAAAACGGGATACTTCTAACAAATAATAGAAAAATTTTGTAATTTGAACAAATTCGTTTATAATTTTTATTTACCAAAACCAAAAATAACACATTAATTCAAACTGTGTAAAATCTAGACTCATAAAACTTTAAACAAACAGAAAAGTAAGTATAAAAATAGTTAATCAGCTCAATTAGGAATATTCCCGAGGAGTGCTATGTGAACTTAAAGGAGGCGTGCAATTTTAAGTGTTTTAGTATTTTTTCTAAAGGCAGAAGTAGTTTATGTTTTTGAAGTTGATGTGCCCAGGGTTTGAATAAAAAATCCTAAAACAAGAGGGTAATACAACATTCTGGTGCTTTTTTAAACATTTTATTGTAAGGGCCATTATTACAACATAAAGTTAGTTAAAAGTAGGATTTTATCGGACGTATAAAAAGCTTTCCATTAGTGAAAATAGGATTTAAATTACCATGTAGGATAAACTTGTCTGTAATTTATCGCTCACTTTAGGTTAAAGTAAAATTTTGCAAATGATAAAGTTTTTATACGTCCGATAAAGTCCTACTTTTAACTAACTTTAAGTTGTAATAATAGCCCTAAATGCTTATACCATTGTTTTACAACATTTATTAATTTGATTTTTAAATTTTCGCATTAGTTCCCTTCTAAATGTTTGGGGTGAAAGCTCTCAAAAAATTCTCGCTCTCCCCCTCCTTCCCGGGGAACTTTTGATTCATAATAGGATGAATAGGGGAATAGCATACTTGAGCTGTATGTTTTTGAATTTGATCGTTTCTTTATCATTAAAACTCCTCAAAATTTTACTGAAAAAATTCGCTTACAAATACTACAAGAAGCACTCATTTCATCGTTCGGCGTACTTCTTAGCTAAATTTGGAAATCCAGTAACTTTAACCAAAATGGTTGAAACTTACTATACCTTTTAGTTGTATTTTTTCCCCTTTCGTGTGTTACTGCCGATTCATTTACATCTGCAAGTCTTTTCCTCTTAATTTCCCTATCCAAAGTTTTAAAATTTTAATATTTTTGGAAATAATACTTACTATAATAAAAATATCCTTATTTATAAAAATTATTAAGGCTTTATAAAGGGTTTTTAAAACAAATTTTCATACAAAATTGTTTTTATTAAGCCTTTATAAAGCCTTAAATTTTATAAATAAGGCTGTAAATATGTAAATACTTGTGCAAGTAATCACGTTCTGCTAAAACTGTAATTGATTTGAAAGTTGACAAATGAAATAAGAAAGTCAAAGAAGAATCAATATAATCAAATGTTGTCAATCAATTAAATTAATATCGGTGTTGGTTAGATTTTTGGTGACAATTAATGAAAAAGGTAGTTCAATTACAATACTTTTCAATAATATAACGAAGAAAAGGTTACTTTTTCTCAAAACGGAACAAATGGTGTCCCGTTTAGAGTATGACCGGGACACGGGACATTCTACTCTAAAACTGGTCTGTCCCGTAGAAAACTGGACGGTTGGCAAGTCTAGTCAATAGTTTGTTTTTCTTTTTTATTATGTTGTGCAATAATATTAAATAAATATACATATGTAGACGAGGATCACTAAAATCTACGAGTGAATCTTTGGTCCAAATATCTCCATATGGTCGTAAAAGACAACAATGACATGACAACCTTACGTTATATGTCAATAGGCGATTACATTGCCTGGGGTACACCTAATCAGTAGCAATATTGACAATGTTACTAAAAAATCACTATAATTTTATTATTGACAGCGAGCGCGGAAATATCGATATTGTATACTAGAGCCCCTAAAATTCACTAGTGAATCTTTGGTGCCAATGTCTCCATGTGGTCCCAAAAGAACTACTTAGTCATTAGTGCTACAGTCTAGTGGTGGATTTTCAATGGCAAGCTAATGTTAAATGTCAATAGGTAATACCATTGGCTGGGGTACACCTGGTCAGTACTAATACTGACAACTTCACTAGTAAATCGCCACAATTTCACTATTCGATCTTTCTGCAGGGTACTTAAAAGCACACATACAAGTGTTCACTCGCAAACAAGTGTTCACCCGCAATCGCCAGACATTAACCCCATCGAACATGTATGGGATTTGTTGGAAAAACGCATTAGAAAGCATACCATCAGCTCGAAGGGGTTTCAGACGGCAACATGAACCACTTGGTTCGTTCTCTGAACCACGATTGCGAACCATGCCGTTCATACGAAACACTCATGATACAATTATAACAGGTACATGCACAAGCCCAGCCTGTTAATGTATATAAAAAGACTACAGTGTTGCCAATGAAACTATACATGGCTGTGTTTCCAATTACATATTGAAGAAAATTGTTTTTTGTAGGTTAAAATGAAAACAAAAATAAATAAAAATAGAACATAAAGAAAAATTACACACAGATTATACATGAATGTAATTACATGGTCTACACATGAGAGCGAATTGCACACTCTGTGTAATTACACACCTATTGGCAACACTGAATGACTATAATCGTTCTGCAATTGTACATTAGTTAACCTGTAATTCTTATTTTGAAAAACAAAAGGCATCTGTTTCTGACAATTATACGTTTGTTTATACCAACAAAATGAATGTGTTTTTTGGTGTTGTAATTTTGTTGTAGTCGTGCATGTACCTAGTATAATTTTACCATGTGTACACCAACATGCATACATACATACGTTAATAATAGTTCGCGCGAGTTTTATATGCTGTGTTATTTCCTTTTTTACAGTAGATACATAAATTAAGCAAACATAACAAATAAAATGTGTTCTAATTTTTTTAATTCATACATTCATCCATTTTTAGGGTTCCGTACACCAAAGGTGAAAAGGAAACCTATTGTTTTCGCTACGCTGTCCGTCTGTCCGTCACACGCTATTTTCTCAGGAACCGGAAGAAATTTGGACAGAGTATGTAGAATAGGCCGTCTCCACTCTAAAAACCAAGAATTCTGGTATATAACACTCAAATATTGATGAACCGGAAGTGCTCTCTCAAATCGTTTTTTTGTTTTTTTTAAGAAGAATGCCTTTTTGCAAACAATTAAAAAATCTTGCTTTAGTAATTTGCCTCTAACTCATACAGTTCTTAACGTATTTGAACCTAATTACATGTATTAGAAAGCTTATTAAATTTCCTAAATCTCTTTTTAAGCAACATTTCTATTTGGTTCGATGGTTTCTTATTCACAGCATTACCAATTTAGATTTTCAAATACGAACTTATAATTTTTTTTTATTTTTGCTTACCTTTTCTTATATAAAAATTGAACGAGACAAAATTTGTATATTCTATAAATGCAGTATGGTAGGAAATTTTATGATAAAGATTTTGGTATAAATAACAGTAGCATTTTTTTAAAACACACTTCAGTTTTAGGCGAAATGCCGATATGACTAAAGTTTTTTATTTGTCAATTTGTTTCAATTTCATACATAAGTACATAAAATAGGTCAACACGATTTCTGAGGTCGGTACTTTGATAGTAAATGTTCATGCATATGATACTAAGTTCCAATGCCTATAAATTACTTATTTTGAATTGACTCTGTATCTCGAGATTTTTATGAAGAAAAAAGAGGATGCTGCCACAAAATACACAGAAGTGAAGAAAGTGACAGGTCAAAAAAGCTAGGATCAGGTTTTTAAAATTCGTGGGAAAAAGAGACAACAATAGTGCATTTGTTGTTAAGAAAGTTTGAAAATAAACAAACTGAAAACTAAAAATATAAGAATGTGAATAAGGAAAAATTATTAAAAAAGTTTTATCCAATGTAAATTTAATAATTTTAGTGTGTTTAAGCAGAAAATATATAAAATAAAAGGTTGTGAGTGTTCATTAAGTGTTGCCGGCATGTTTCAATGGCAATATTGTTGGTTATAGTGTAGAAAACTTCATATGGATGTGAATGAGGAGTCTGTAGTGGCCCTTAAGAAATTCGCTCAACGTGCCGGAGTTTCTTTTATTCCATATCTTACAAGACTGTCTACAAGATAATTGATCATCCCCAGGAAGATAATGGTAAAGTTTTCATCGATGCCTTGTCGACATACATCATTGCCACAAGCATAATGACATACAAGCACATACATATGTACAAGGTGTTGGAAATGCCATTACCTACCATACTAATTCCTAAATTGGGTCAAATTGTGCGTGACGATGAAAAGGTTTCCCTTGTGCTTGCTGCGCTTGAAAGTTTCTCCAATATTTTAAAGCACAATGCTCTGCCCGGTGAAAATTGCATTTTTACATTCATTAACGACGTTCTGGTAGGAAAGGTTGCTTGCAATTTTGGTGAGCCTGCTTGCTGCAATGACGACGAAAGTGAATAAGAAGGTGCTGTCTGAGGTGCTGATAATTTGCTGCCATTATTGGGTCATGCTATGGAGCCCGCAAAATTCTCCATGTACGTAAGCAAAAATTTATGTAAATGTATAGTTTACAATAATTAGCACTTGCGTTTTTTAAATATATTTTCAGCAAAAAGTTAAGGATGAGGAACTGGATTCTCAAAGGGCCTTTGTATATAGAGCTTTGGCCGAATGTTTTGGTGCTTTGAAAAACTGCACCGGAAACTATTTCGATACATTCTGTTCGTAAAAATGCTGTTTTCGTATTGGGTGAATTGGTTTTTTATTCCAAGGGAAAATCATTCTAGTAAGTGCTAATTTTTTTTATTCAAAAAATATAGGTACACACAATTACAAAAAAATGTATATTTTTCAATTGCAGAGCATATCCGCATATTTTGATGGCATTGCCTCAGTACATTGCAAACGAAAAGGAAGCTGCAGTTATCGGTAATATATGTGGAGCAATTGCCCGCCTTATCCTTACAAACTGACCCTGGAACAAGTATTGCCAGTTATATGAAGATTATGATAAAAACGCTTTACCCCCTTATGCAAAAACGTTTGTTAAAGTTAAAAATTTTGTTAAAGATAAAAAACAACATTTTGCTTTTCTAGAAGTAGCACGAAGACAAGTATTTATTTCTATTTTATATTTCTCATAAATAAAAATTTTACTTATAATTATTATGAGCAATTGCTATCCTTATTAGTATTTAAACATAGCGGAGTTCGATGTTTGATGCAAATTATCTTGCGCTTAGCAAATGCAAAATATCATAGCTTTTCTTTGGATTGTGTGTGTATTTTGTTGTTGGATTTGAGAGAAAAGTTACGATAT
Organism: Tachina grossa; assembly: GCA_949987645.1. Lineage (NCBI taxonomy): Eukaryota > Metazoa > Arthropoda > Insecta > Diptera > Tachinidae > Tachina > Tachina grossa. Next base: position 104,413,439 of record OX465275.1, on the reverse strand, counting down.
TTTGCATTTGCACTTGCGCAAGACAATTTGCACCAAACATTGAACTCCGCTATTATTGTTATTTGTGTACTATAGATGTATATTTGCCACAACACAAATCAATAGCTAACAAAACCCCTCTGTTATTTGTATTGCATAATCAAATTTGTTTTATTATTGTTATTTTCAATAGAAATTAAAAAAAATTAATTAATCACTTACATTGAATAACTTGTTAATTAAGTACATTTTTGTCAAATTTACTAATTTTAAAATACGATATGTGTTGAAATTTTGTAATAGAGGGAAAACATACACAATTTGATATTAACAAAATTTTAAGACAAAAATTAAGAAAAACATATTTAAAACGAATTTAATAAGATTTTAATTTGCCTAATAACTTGTGTTTACAATAATTTGTTTAATTTATATATCAGCTTTTGCTTTTTTGGTTTATATATTTCGCTGGGGTTTTTCTTCCGTTTAAAAGGGGTTTCGTTTCAACGTGTACACTGGCCCTCATTTGTAGTTTTTCCATAAGCTCTGAAATGAGAATGAAAAAAAAATAGATTGGAAGGGAAAAAGATTAATGAAATGAGAATGAAAAATGGTAAATGGTAAAAATAATAAGGAATATATAATAATAATTGAATATTTTTGGTACCCTATTCAGGAACGTCTCTTAAACGTTTTCGGTGGCCCTGAAAAGGGCCTTTTACTTTATTTTAGCGGCATGTGAAATGAGTATGGAAAAAGTAGAATCTATGGTAATCAATTTTAAATTTCAATCTCTTTTTGAAATGATTTGGTGGCCCTGACAAGGGCCTATTCAGGAAGGTCTCTTAAACGTTTTCAGTGGCCCTGAAAAGGGCCCTTTTACATTTTTTTCTTTTCTTTTGTCATCAAAGGGCCTTTTACTAAAAATTTAAATTTCCATCTCTTTTTGAAATTATTTGGTGGCCCTGAAAAGGGCCCACCATGAACTCGAATCTGAAAATAGAATATAAATTATAGTAAAATTGCACAGTGGCGATAAGAACAAATCAACAAAAAAAGAGACAAATAATATAAATTAATCCATTGTCTAAAAATAAAATAAAATAAAGAAATATAAATAAAAATAAGTAAAAGGTCAAATATTACAAGTAAATAAATAAAACGCTAAATAAATGTAATACAATTTATGTTAGTATATACCTTAAATTAATAATGATTATTTTCCGCAAACGATAAGACGACAAAGCTATTTATTAGGTTGCAAAGGCAAAGGTAATAAAACGGTGGGTCTTAAAGGTACTAAAATAGGTGGTTCTAAAGGTAATAGAATGGGTGGTCCTATAGGTAATAAAATGGTTGGTCCTGAAGGTACTAAAATGGGTGGTCCTAAAGGTAATAGAATGGGTGGTCTTAAATTACTTATGGACAACGCAGAGGTATTTAATTTTAAAGTTAGGCTCTTTTAGTCTTGCATTAAAGAACTGAAGCGTGAAAAAAATCCTAGTTCTAACAAATAAGTGTAACATACCCACGTGGTTCAATCTATTACAACACAGAAATGGATTAATTTTAATAAGTTCATCGAAAATTATTTGTCGAAGCCCAATACGATGACAATACTTATTAAACAAGGGTTCAAACGCATCCTCCAACTTACGTAAATATTCAACGAAATCCTGCGGTGGTTCCACTAGATGGCATTTGGAGAATTGTTTTTCGAAAGTGAAAAGAAATTCGCTGCTAATGGGTTTGCCGTTAAAATGTGGTAATGGGAGTTTGCATTTGTGCATGTTTAAGAATTTTAAATAAAAATATCCAGAGACGTAGACGAAGGCACTGTTGTCCAAAAATTCCTTCTCATTTAAAGGCACTATATTGGTGTTTGGTGCTGCTACGACGTGCGAAGAAGGATTCGATGAATATTGGAATTGTTCCCAATCGTTGTTACGGCTACTACAAAACGCTTCATCCACTATTGAAAAATCCACTATAGAGTCACTTGGCGAAATGTTTTCGCAATTGCCGTTGACAACCACATTTATATAATGGAGTCCCCACCGCTTCTGGAACGAGCTTGAAAAATTTTTCGCTGTAATGGAAACAGAATTTCCGGATCCTTTTCGAATTTGCCCAAAAAAATGTTCCAGGTGATCCTGACTAAGTCTGCGAGTTTGAAGATTTCGAAATCCTAATTTTTCCAGATGGAACCAAAGTGATTTCAGTGCCGAAATATTCATCTGCCAACCCCTATTGAACTTAAATTTACCTGTAATATCCGCACCCTTTTCATCTACAACACGAAATGTTTGCAATTTTGCAGTGGCGTCCCTTAAAATATCTAACTGGTCCTGGGAACAATTGAAACCCCTATTAACAAGACGGACGTTAAACAAATCGAATAAATCATTAAAAAAATTCAAATATTCAGCCGTATTTAGAAATGTTGAATTTTTTGAATGATCTATATTCCCTGACTGATAAAGAACTCGCATCGCTGTAGAAACTGTTTTACTTAGAACTTGAGATGCTAAGCTAACACGCATCCGTTGAAAACCGTTGGGATTTATATGTTCCTTAGTTAGCTTCGGGGCACATCTCAATTTAATTGAAGAGTCCACCTTATAAAAATGGACAACATCATTCCATGAAACGCATTTACCATTAAAAGAAATGGTATTTTGGACGGAAAGTAGACAGTTTCGCGAGCTTTTCAAAAGGTGGGGACAGTCATACATACAAAACACTCTCGTATTGTTTACCGTAAAATATGGTGTCTCAACAGTAATTCCGGCTACCTTAGCGAAATTCAAAAATTAGAGCCCTGGTCGGAAACGAAATGGCAGGGTTTTAAACCTATCTCTTCTAACTTGGAAACAACCTCAAAAATATATTTTTTTAAAACTAACCCGTCGCAGCTACCATACACAAAGAAATAGGAGACAGCTTGCGACCAACGCTCTCCACCTATTCCACTTGCCATAATAACTACTACACTACTAGCCAAACTGTTGGTTCGATTTTCTGCGCCGAAATCTTCAAGGCCGACAATCATATCTTTATGACTATCATAGTCCAGATAAGATTTCAAAGACATTTCGTCGCAAGAAATACTAACCAACTTCTGGTCTTCCGCGAAATTTTGAGAACGGGCTCTAAGCGCCTCAAAACTGCCATCTAAATTTCCAGGGGTCTTTGGCCAATCCTCTACGAACCGTTGCAGTGTTCTTATTTGTGGCCAGTCCAGCATAGGTGCCAAATGTCTATAGACTAATGGCGACAAAAACAACACTCCTAAAGAAATAAGCTTTGTCGCTTGATCGTAGCGGCGTGTCTTTGTTTTTCTGTTATGGTTTTTTAAACCATTATTGAGACAGACCAGCATGGTCTTGGAAATTTTCCCAGACAAATCATATTTCTTTTCCAACTCTGTCCGCAAAACTTTTATTTGTGCCTGATATTTGCGTACGTCATGCGTTAGTATTGCGTTGGCGGTCTTTAACCTATTCTTTTCCCGTTTTTCTGAAATGTATAACGTGTTAAAGTGATCTACTGCCCACTGCAGTGATTTCACACTACATCCCCACTTGTTGCGTTTGGAAACTTCTGCTAATAAGTTTCCATTCAATATATCTGCCTGACTTTCTCTTATGTCCATAACCGCGGAGCCTTCTTCTGATAAGGCTGTATCCTCGCGAGCCGTAGAAATTTCGAAATCAATTGATATTTCAGGAAACTTCACCACGGCATTATCGCCCTTTCCAATATCTACAGAGCCTTCTGCTAATAAGGCTTTGTTAGGGTCGCAGTTTTCTAAGTCGACATCTTCTAATATGTCTTCTAAAAGAATGTTTAAGTTGTCTTGCAAAGCAGGATTTTTCTATTCATCATAGTTTAAATGCGACAGAGTTGAATTATCCGTGTAGGATTTATTGCTTGAACTTATGCTACTACATTCATTATTAGGAGCAGCCATTCGATGAGTTCGCTTGCCCAAAAAGCTTCCCGAAGGGAAGTGGCGGCTGCACACAAACAAGCGCTTTGTTGTCGATTCCACCCCCAACAACTTCAGCCATTGCGCACGTCTAAAAAGAAAAAAAATTTTCCCATATATTTTTTTGTCGCATTTAAGATAGCCTTCCGTTTTGTGAATAATTAAAAAAAATTTTTTTATTGTATTCACACAAATGAACATTTTTTGTGCCACACTGTAAATATATACATATATACATATATACACACAGTAATGTGCAAAATAAAACAAACTCTCCAAAAATAAATAGAGACAATTAAAAATTTTTTTTGCCCAAAAATTTTGGTTTTGTTTTAAATATTAAAGCATAAAGGTATATACTTTACAAATGTAACACAATTTTTAATTTTTGAAATTTTTTGACCGAAATATGGGACTTTTAAAATAAATGTTTTCTTTGCTGAGCCTTTTTTTAGGGATTATTTAAAGTAATTTGTATTTTTTTTCTTTTTTTTGTAATTTGTAAATTTTATACTAACAACAGTTCTAATAAGAGAAATTGTTTGAGTTTGCTTCCACGTACATACAGTATTGTGCAGAACAAAAGCAACAAAATGCCTATTTGACTTAAATTTGTAATATTTTGGATATTTGATTTTTTCAAGCAGCCCTTTTTACATACTTTTGTAAGCAATCATACTACAAAACGAATTCGCATTTCAATTTTTCAAATTTGATATTTCCTGAAAAATCAAATAACTTATATTCTCAAACCCGTGTATCGTGACTGTGCAGAACAATAGCAACAAAATAGAGAATGTCACAATTATCAATAAACTCTCTGATATAGCGCTATAATTCCGAAGTCCAACAGGCTTAATAGTACTTATTATTCCTTATATTAGATTTTAAAATTCCTTTCTAAATGTTGTTGTTTTGCACAGTACTGTATGTATATCTTTATATCGCATACGTCGCAAAAAGCAATATTTATTATATTTTTCCGCAGTAAATAAGCATTTGTTATTGTTTAATTACTTTTCCATAAAAGTTCAATCAACATTAGCAAAGTAATGCGTTTAGTTTAGTTCTCTTGAGAAAAAAAATGTCGCGTCCGTATTTGTACTTTAACCATTTAAAAAAAATTAAAACAAAGTTTTCATATTTCATAAATATACACATAAACGTTCATCTTTCACCTTCATTTCCACATTTACAAAAAAAAAATCTTCATAAAATTTCGCTGAATTATGTATATTTCTATAAGTGCACCAAAATATCTTCTATTTATGTCGCGTCCGTTTCTCGCTAACATTTGCTTATATCTTTTTACTATATTATTGATATCGCCAAACATTTTTATATACTACTCCTTCATTGCTGTAAAACACTTAATATAAATATTTTATATTAATTTACATATACATATATGTATATATGTGTCCGTCGCCTGGGAATTGCCCATATGTATATATACATTAATGTGCAAAAAAGCAGAATATACATCATACTCAATAAAAATCATGTTTTTGGTGCTGTAAAAATCTGAAATTTTATATGGTTGGCAAAGAAAAAAGGGTTAAATAATTTAAGTATTTGTTATTTTATTGCATTTTTATTTTTAACAACATTTTTTGACTTGAAAAGCCTTAAATGTAATAAAAAAAACACTTGTATTTGGATTGAGTAAAAAAAGTGATGAAGTTGTTGAAAACAAAGTAGTGATTAAAAATTCCATTTGATATGTGTATGGTACAGATATCTTGTCAATAGTTGATTCCTGATTGTCATGGTTCACTTTTGTTTTACCTCGTAATTATTGTCTTTTCGTCGGTCCATCACATATTCTTCCCCATCATAATCATCTTCATGATACTGTTTCATCAAGTGTTTGAATTTTATATGACACACAAATTCTCCAATATCCCTTGTAGTCTTTTGGCAGTAAGAGCCTTGCGTTGTTTGTAACAAATATTTCAACACATTAATTTAATTCATTAGTTTCGCTTGCCATTTTAAGGGCTTCCTGTGTTTTTTCTACAACTGCTTTTGGCCTCACAGTTGCAACAACACTACCACCAACTATTCCTGCAGTAACACTTCCATCACCACTGCCTTCTTTTATTTATGGTTTAACATCTTCACATTAAACTTTTTTCTTTTTTAACAATTGCAGACATTTTTATGCAAAATTCACAAAATAGTTAACTTTTTCTGTTTTACTAATTTCTTTTTTTTTTCTAAATTAATTAATTTTCTTTAATTATTTGAATTGTCACCACAAATACAAGTATTGGGATTATATTACACTTAACAATTATGTTGGAAAAGCACTTAAATTGTGTTTTTCATAGTGTTTAACCAACGACGTAAAAAATAGTTGGACAACCCCACCATGAGGTCATCATTTGTGTGTTGGCACAACAATCCATAAGTGGAACTTGTGCTGTTTCAAAATGTTTGAACCAGTTTGAACTCGCGGTCTCCACCTGACATAAAATGACTAAATTTAACATTAACATAAAGTTATTGTTAAGTGTAGACTGCTCAAGTTAATGCTTTCAAGTTATAACATTGTTGTTAGTGCATTTGTTTTAACTTCAAGTTACAGGAAAGTTTCATGTCAGGTGGAGACGTATAGTTAGGAAATGCTTTGCCCAATATTAACCCGATTGTATTTTTCTGCGTGGCTTGCAGACAACAAGGGGCACAAATCGATGAAATATGTATTGGCTTTGCAAATTTCACGACTTACCTCTCCGGATCCTTCGGGAAGATGTGCAGCTTCTCACCAGATGGACATCCTTTAATGCATCTTAAAGTCCTGAAAAATTACATAAACATTTAAAAAATTACCATCAGTTTGTATTAAGTTATGCATGTATACTTACATTTTTTAGTTTTCCCAGAAAAGTTTGCCAAATTTCTGAAAGTAAAAAAATTAAAAAATACATATATTTCTTGCAATTCTCCAACAGAAAAGCATACTTACATCCAATATTGAGCCAAAGAATGGTTTTCTGAAAATAAACTGAAATTATATCCAACATTAAAGACAAATTTATGAAATTAATAAAATTTTCACACTTTTACTTACCAATTAACACACATGAATACAAGCAGAAAGCAGAATCACAAAACAAGCTAAAATTTTCTTGCGCTAGAAAGAAAATCAAAGCAAAATCAACGACAAAAGTCATGGCAGAGCGAGTCAAGTATAAAAACGCAATTATCTTCCGTCTCGTGACACTTCTGTGTATTTTGTTATGCTGCACCACATAATTTGCATTTACTCGAGAACCAGTTCTTTGATCAAATAACAAAATACACAGAAAAAAATATACAAGATTTATGTTCAACAAAACCATGTTGTTGAATAAAATTTTTAATTTCAATAACATTTGTCATTAACTTGAATATTGTATGTATCAATTCCGCGCATTTTAAAATATCATTTAATTTCATTTGTTTGTGTTGGTGTTTTCCTTACTTGTTGATTGACTCAACGTGGTCATGTGCTGATGTTGTTATTTATTTTGATTGTTGGTGTTGTATACGTGTAAATTCCGACAAGAAGCCGAAAAACGTCGTGGCTTGTTTTTTTGATGTGTAAACATCTATACGCTAGGGGGTAAAATTCTTTTTCACAATACAATCACAAATTTTGCTGAGATTCACACCGCGTTGTCAAATCGGTGTGAGCTACATATGTATGACTGTATTACTGTTTGAAAGAAGCAATACAAACTTATTTAAAATATTGTAAATACATAGGAATTTGCTGGTTTTTGTTTGTTTTATTTAACTTGATAATTGCTTCATTAGGTGAAAATGAACCGTAAGAGCTACGGACCTGAAATTTAGACACAGTGTGTAGACATTTGGCCACTACAACAACAAATACATGAGAGTGTAAAATTAAAGGGTGTTCCAAAACGTGCAACGAAAAATATTAAAATCCCATGTAATATACATACAATTGTATGTACATATATACACTTGAAATTTTAAAAGTTAATGTATTTTTATATAGACTACAACAATTAACACTAAATTTAAAAAATTTAAATCAATGGGTGTTCCATCAGTTAATGCAATTTTGACTTTGTAATTTTGACAACTTGCTGCTGTATCTTGGAAACCGTAAGAGCAAAACTGTTGAAATTTCCAAAAACTGTAAAACTAAAAATTAAAAAAAAATTTTAAATCGCCAAATCTAAAAAAATCGCCAAAACGAAAAAAGCACCAAATTAAAAAAAAATTCTAGGACTAAAATAAATCGCGAAAAATCGGAAAAATCGCCAAAATTAAAATAAAACCCTTATACAAAAAAAATTGCCAAAATGAAAAAATCGCTAAAATGAAAAAAATCGCCTAAATAAAAAACACCCAAAAACAGAAAAAATCGCCAAAATGAAAAAAAAATCGCCAAAAAGAAAAAAATTGCGATAATTAAAAAAACCCAAAAAGAGAAAATAAGACGCCAAAATGAGAAAAAAGCGATAAAACTGAAAAAAAATCGTTTAAACTGAAAAAAATTTTAAAAATGAAGAAAGCTAAATCAAAAAAAATAAAAAATCAAAACCGAATGTCCGCGAGTCAAAGTCGCACTTTACTGAATTCTTTTTAATTGCAATGCGTACACAACAACAAGAACAGCAAAGACTAAACGATGAACAACAGGAATTAAAAATTAAAAAGTAAAAGTAAAGGCATTTGCCATAAATGAGCATTGCTGTACCACTGAAGTTTCAGTAAAAATAATAAAAAAATTTTAACAAGTAAATTTTTACTGATTACTAAAAATTTTTTCTACAATTTCCATAAAGTGCCTAAATGATTTATTATATGATGATTTTCAGTAATCAGTAATGCCCGTCTTCATAATGAAATTCTACCAAGTGGCTAAATGTTTTTCATACAAAAGTTTCAAAATTTGAATGAAAAAACTTTGCCACTTGCTGCAATTTTATTATGATTACGGGCCTACGATTTTACTGGTAATGCAAATTAAATTTCATTAGCAGTAAAAATTTACTGATTTTTTTTAGTAATCAGTAAATTTACTGCTTACTGCAATTTTGAATGCAGTACATATACATATACTGCAGTGTGCAAATTTACTAACCAAATAAGTTTAATAAAACAAACAAAAACCAACAAATTCCTATGTATTTACAATATTGAAAGTTTTGATACTTCTAATTAATTAATTAATTAAAAAAATATAATAAAAGCATAAGTACTTCCAACTTAAAAAAAAATTTCATTACTAGATGCTTACACATCTCCTCTGTGATTGGACTCACATTGCTTTTCTTTTTTCAATTTTATACCGTTTGGCTCAAGTTCGACGCGAAATAGAGGTTGAGGAATCTTCTCCCTATTTATTATGTTAGATAAATTTTTTAACTTAAATCCCTGGCGGACGAGTGCATCTTTTATTTCCTCGGGAACAACATAAGAATCTATGCCCTTCAATACGATCTGCAAGCCCTTAGTACTCTTAAGCTGATATGTGTAGAATTTTTTTTTCGGAGTCACATTGCTTTTTTTTGTTACATCACTATTATCGACATAGTTTAAAATAAAAATTTTAATGTTTAATTTGTTTAATATTTATTAATAATTGCAAATATAAGCTAATAATAATCATTATTAACAATAATATTCATTATTAGTTCCAATTCGTGGTGGGTGTGTTGCCACATATAACTGTGATATCAATAGATAAATATTACTATCTAGATCTTATACCTGTATTATCGGTAGCTGCACACTATTATAGACATTTTATAAAAAGTCTGCGAATAGGAAAATATTTACGAAGTTGTAAGTTTGGTGTGGGATAACTTCCAAATTCCAAAAATTCAGCAAATGACAGTTACCATTTAAAAAAAGTAGTTTTGTTTCCTATCGATTGCTATATGTTGTAATACGATAATATGAGTATTTTAAAAGCTTTTGTCCTTGTTTTTGTGCTTTCGACGAGTTTTCTAGGATATAACTTCTGAAATAAAGTAATTCAGAAAATGACAGTAATTAATTCTGAAAGGTATTTTTATTTTCTATAGAAAGATATATAATTTTATATTTGACATACAATCACCCTTATAACAGTTGTGGACATCGACGTCATTTTAACACAACACCAAAAAATTGGGGCTTGTTTATACGCTATTGAGAACAATTTTGTGCTATTGACAATCTATTTCCGTTCTCTAAGGTCTAGAAAATAGCATAAGCTTGCCAACAGGAGTCATTTGTTTTCGACAACGGGTACGCAACCCCCCATTTTTTGGTATTGTGTTGAAGTGACGTTGATGTCGACAACTGGAATAAGGGTGAAAATTACTAGTTTTATGCCCATTAAACTTTTTTGTTAAATTTGAGTGATATAAAATATTTTTTTGGGACATAACTGCTCAACTAAAGTAATTCAGAATATAAAAGTCACATATTTAAAAAGCAATTTTTTTATTTCCTATCGATTGATATATAATATAATTGGGCACAATCAACAGTTTTCATTTTATATGCAAGAATAAAGTTTTTGTTGGAGTGTTTTTTTCCATAGTTATTCAAATAAAAATAATGACATCTATTAAAGCTGATTCTACTCATACGACAGCATAGAAATTTGTACTTTTTTTTAAATAAAATTAAAAATTACTTATTTTTATTGATTTGCCAAATCAGTATTTTTTTCCACAGTTTGTTTACATATTTTACTACTTTTCACACTCACTCACATCTTTGAGGAATGCGTGGAATATGTTGGAAATTGAAAATTGTTCACATTACATCTTTCATCTGTCATGTATTATAATACTATTTTTACGAGTGTGAGCAACTAAAAATTAAATAATAAAATGCAATTTAAAAATTCACTAAAAATTGATTTAATTGCTGGCTCCTGAGGAGCAGAAACAAATAATTCTGCAATATGCGGAATTAGTAGAAATTATGCCAGCTATGATATGAAGAAATATTACAAACTTTATCCGTAAAGATTTCGCGTAGACATTTGCAACTACTTTTATGTAATTTATTTCGATTTGGAAAAATATATACAAGATTTTATTATATTATTTATTTTATTTATTATATACATACATATACATATATATATATATATATATATATATATATATATATATATATATGTATAACAAAATCCGTAATTACTCCAAGATTTTATTATATACATATGTATAGGCATGTATATAATAAAAGCTTGGAGTAATTACGGATCTTTTTTTGGGAAGGATATTCCAAAATGTAGCTTTGAATGTATGTACATATGGACATGCGTATGTATATATAAATACATATGAATACATTTTTATAGTATGTATGTATGTATGTATATAGTTGTATACATTTTTTTTAGTGATGACACAAAAATAATCGAGAGATGTTGAATGGAACAAAGTGAGATAGGAATATCTTTTGAAGAGGTTGAAAGAATTTGAACATCCAGGAAGCAAAATAGGGCACTCGTTATCGAACGAAATTGCGAAATATTTCAATAGAGTTTATATGGAAATGTTTCGTAATTTCGTTCGATAACGAGTGCCGTAATTTGCCCCCAGCCCTGTAAAATTCTTATGGGAAGATATTATCATCTTGCCAAATTGATGAAAGATGAAAGATGTGAGTAAGTGTGAAAAGGCTATAACACGAGGTTGCCACTTGCACACTTAAGGCCACTTTCACAACTTGCCTTTAGTTAAAGGTAGGATTTTGCCTGTCCGATAAATATCTCTGCATTATTACAACCCTGCTAAAAAAATTATATATGGTCCATATATTTTTAATATATGAATGTATAAATAAAATACAACGTTTGTTGCTTTTGAGTTTTCTTCATAAACTAACTTTATTTACTATAATTTCTGTCCTTATATACTAACAATGTGCATCTTAAATTAAACTAGAGTTATCTTGTGACCTTGAACATTATTAAAGTGTGTGTACATTATGCGTTTAAGGGTTGCTTACGATACTTAGGTTGCCTGTAGTTTCTAGCGTTATCTTATTCTATGTGTTTGCGACCTTGAACATTATTACAGTGTGTATAGATTAAAAAGTTTCTTACGATACCTAGGTTACTTGTAGTTTATTCGTTATCAATATTCCTTTGTTATGAAATTGTTTGGTACAGTAATGATTGGATCTTGTATTACTTTCTTTGTACTCACACGCGTCTGTGAGATTAGTGTTTGATTATGGTATATTAGTGTGTATGTCACTCCTCCCTCCTTTAGACAAGTCAATGTCCTCATTGACAATTTCTACATTGTTTGTTTTTTCTTTTACAAAATGTTTCTTAAATACAATTAGTGATCCTAGAATTATCGACAAGGTTAATATAATTATAAATAGGCTTAAAGAATACTTATTAGTTTTAGTGCTAATTTTTTCTATGTTCTTTAAGTTAAGGTAGTGAAATACTGTCTTTAATTATATTTTCAATATCTTTCGCAGGTGGTAGTATATTAGTTTCTTCTGTATTTTGTTTTACAGAGATTTCAAAGTCGTTAATTCTTATTTTACAATTATTAAAGCGAATAATATTGTTTCCTTTAATTTTGATTTTAAGTTTATTACAATTTTGTTCAATTTCAATGGGTTTTAAATTTTTTGTAACAATTATATTTGGTTCACTAAAGATTATGTGTGGTAAGATATTCTTAATTTATTGACAATTTGTTTGGTTATTATTCATTAGGTTTCTGATACATATATTGTTTTCTAATATAATTTTATTATCTTGTAATCTATAAATCGAATTATCTTTTAAGACATAATTCTCTTCATCATTTATTTTAAGTTCATTATTGTTTTTATCCGGTATTGGGATCATTTTTAATCTTTTGTTAGTTTTAAAATGAGTTGGGATGGAAAGTACGAAATAAATAAAATCTTTTTCTAGCCATATTGAAGTTTTTATATGTTCAAGCTCTAAAGCAGACAGATTTGTCATGGTTTGTACGTCAATTAATTTTGGATTTATAATACCTAGTCTGGCTAATTGTATTGCCAATTGAATATCTTGGATATGATCTAAATACAATTTGATATTATCCAAAAACATGCTTGAATAAATTTTTTCTGTAAGTTTATTCTGCAAATTTTATGTTTCTTTTTGGAAATTTTGTAACATTTCATTTTCTTTATTAATATGATCTATCATTGCATTAAATTCGTTACAAGTGATGATATTTGCTCCTAGATCTTTAAATGCTTGCTCAATATTAACTTTATCTTCTTCATTCATAATTCCAAACAAGAATTTTAGGCCATCACCAACTATATTTGCTAAACCTCTTTTGTGTCTCTTTAAAAATATTTGTTTTTCTTTGAATGCTAATGTAAGATACTTTTTTGTCATATTATTTTGATAAAATTTTACTGATTCAAATTGTTTTATAAATAAGCCATAGGTTGTATCAATGTTAGTTTTATTTATAGGCAGTATATGATATCTATAATCTGTTGGTTTTTCCAGGATTCCTTGATTGACGATAATGAAGCCGTAGTCTTCCTGTATGTTGTTTATTTCGATCATTTGGTCGTTGATTACTGTGATTGAGAGTATTAACAATATCCCTATTATATTTGATTTCATTTATTTTCTTCTATTGGATTTTTTCGTTCCTGTAAATTTATTAATTAGGGTTATAATTTCTTTTTTCTTTTAAATTGTGATTTATATTTCCTAATGTTTCTGTTCTTATGTTTGACTACGTAATGTTCATTATCTTTTTCTATCCGTGTGATTTCAACTTTTTTGAATGGGTTAGTAATCTTTTCTAGTCGTTTCCTAGAATTTTTTGATTTTAGATAATTAGTATCTACTGGTTTATCGGTTCTTGTTTTATTAATATTATTAATTCTATTTTCTTTAACCTCTTGTGGATTTGTCAAAGGAGTTAATCTATTAAAAAATATATTATAAGGTGTTTGTCCAGTAGTGGAGTGGATTATGGTATGATTGTACGTAAAGAGGGTTTGTTCGATTTGTAGATAGATTAGTTCTTTGTCTTTTGAAGTGTTAATAATTCGAAGTTTTTCATTGAGTGTTTTATGTAATCTTTCAATGTCAGCAATTCCTGTTTTGCCTGGGGTTACTTCCAGTGGGGAAGTAACCAATCCAATGGGGATCCCATTGAGTTAAATATTTTAATTAATGCTTTTTTTTGTTTCTGTCCAATTGAGTGAATTAACTGCTTCGAGTGTTGCGAATTTAGAGAATATATTAATACAGGTAAGGTAATATTGTTTATTCCATTGCCAGATGTCTATTAAATATTTTTCTCTTATTTCATATGTAGGTGGTGTTATTTTAAAAGCTATTCTATTGTTGACGTGTTCATTTTTGCAATTGTTACATAGTTCGCATTCATTAATTATTTTTGATATTTCTTTCACGTAATTTGGGTAATAGTACTTGCTCCTAAATATATTAACAATTTTTTCAATTCCTTGATGCATGCCAGTAATATGAATTTCTAGAATTTTGTTTTTAAAGTCGGGGAAGTCGTTTATGTTTTCTAACAGTTGGGTTGCTCTTACTGCTTTATGGGAGTTGTTTTGTATTAATTGACTGTAATATTTTTGAAATAAATAAAAATCTTCGTTATTAGGCATATAAATTGTTGCTTTTTCATTTAGTAGATGTGTCTTTATTATATTTCTTATTAATTCTACATCTAATTTTTTGTAAATAATAGTAGTAATATTATTTGAGAATTGTTTTACACTGAACGTTTTATTTTCATTTCCTTTTATCAACTTGATTTGATTTTTAAAAATGTTTAAAGGTTTTTCAGTTATTGCTATATAATTAAGATTATCTTCATCTGCTGAATGACAAGTTGCTGTTATTGATGAAATTTCATTATTTCCGTCGTCATCTCCTGCGTTAGTTATTACTTTATTTTCTGTTTGTGATTCGTTTAAGTAACATTGGTCAATTTTAATTCTTGATAATGCATCTGCGACATGATTTTCTTTTCCCGGTATGTACCTGATATAGAAATCGAATTCATTCAATTTTATTTTCCATCTTTGCAATTTAGCATTTGGTTCTTTAAGGTTATGTAACCATTGCAATGGGCGGTGGTCACTATTAATTATGAATTTACGACCGTATAGGTAAGGCCGGAAATATTTTGTTGCCCAGACTATAGCAAGTAGTTATTTCTCTGTGGTTGAATAATTGGTTTCATGGGTATTAAGTGTTCGGCTCGCGAAACAGATTGGATTAGAATTTTGGCTGAGAACTGTGCCTAATGCGGAGTTTGATGCGTCTGTTGTTAGTGTGAATTGTTTCTCATAATTTGGATATGCTAGAATTGTTTCTTTTGTTATCAAAACTATAATAGTTTCCACGGCTTTAATGTAATCCTTGTTGGTATAATCTATTTTATTGCCTTTTTTAAGACAATGCGTTAGAGGCTTAGTGATGTTTGAAAAGTTTTGGATAAATTTTCTATAGAATCCCGGTAATCAGAGAAATTGCTTGATTTCTTTTTCTGTTTTTGGTATTGGATAGTCAATTATTGCTTTTATTTTATTTGGATTTGGTTTAATACCTTCGGGGGTTATTATGTGTCCCAAAAAATCTGTTTGTTTTTGTAGGAATTCACATTTATCTGATTGAATCTTTAAATTTGCTTCACTTAACTTCTTAAATACTTTATTAAGCGAATTGATATGCTCTTGGAGGGAAGTGCTAGGGACTACAATTTCATCCAAATACACCAAACAGTCTTTTCCAATTAATTCCTCTAATACTGTATTCATCAGTCTTTGGAATGTAGCTGGTGCATTTTTTAGACCGAAAGTCATTCTTAAAAATTCGTAATGCCCGTTTCTCGTAGAAATGCAGTTTTATGTGTATCTCTGGGATCAACCTCTATTTGGTAAAACCCTTTTGTGAGATCTAACATTGTAAAGTATATAGACCTACCCAACTTATCTAAGATTTCGTCCATTAATGGGATCCACTGTAATA
The DNA here is from genome assembly GCA_949987645.1 of Tachina grossa. Lineage (NCBI taxonomy): Eukaryota > Metazoa > Arthropoda > Insecta > Diptera > Tachinidae > Tachina > Tachina grossa. The sequence continues at coordinate 104,397,465 of OX465275.1, read as the reverse complement.
CCGTTTAAATTTCGGTAGTCTACAACGATTCTCCATTTTTGTGTACCTGAGGCGTCTCGTTTCTTAGGTACTACCCAAATTGGTGCTGAATAAGATGATTTACTATGGCAGATGATGTTTTGCTCTAACATCTCTCTTATTTGCCTATCGACTTCTTCTCTATGCACTTCTGGGTATCTATAGGATTTGACATAGATTGGATCTCCGTGTTTAGTGTTTGTCCTATGCTTTATTTTGTGTGTGAAACTTAAGTTTTCGTTTTCTTGATATATGATATTTTTATATTATTATTATTTTTCAATAATCCATTAATTTCTTCGTATTCCTCTTTGTTCAAATGACTTAACCTAAATAATGGATTGTTTTCGTTATTATTTGTTTTATTCTTATTTTCCGTTTCTTCCATATTGAATAATATATTTTTATTTTCTTGGTTTTCATCCAGGAAATAATATTTTGTATTGTTCAAAATTATAAAATTTTCAATGGTATTCATGATAGCATTTAATTTCTGTAGGCTATCATAACCCAATAGTCCGTCATAGTTCTGACAAAAGTCGTGAATAAAGAGAGTTAAATTAATATCTGACTGACTACTACTAACTTCCTGTACTTTGTTTAAAATTATGCTTCCTTTGATTGTTTTTATAGTAACTGGATCTATTTCTTTGCTTCCTGTTGGTAATGTATTAGATCTAATCAAACTTATGGATGACCCAGTATCTACTAAAAATTTATAAAACCTATTCTCTATTTTCATTGAAATGGAGGGTAATTGCTTGAGGCTTTCAAGTGAAAATTTTCCACTTCCATCGGTATTGGGGCACCATATTTCCTTATCCTAGATTGGTTAGAATCATACTCCCTCATTCTTTTATTAGGATTATTAATTGTTATTAGATCTATAAAAATAATCATTATGCTGGGTATTTTTACTATATGAGTTCTGAGGGTAAAAGTTTTGATTTCTATTTTGATATTCATTTGGGTAAAAATTTTGAGGATAGAAATTTTGGTCTGTATTATGATTTCTATTAAAATATCTATTATCCTGGGGAGGAGTACTTCGATTGAAATGTGTTTTGTTTGAGTTTAGTAGCTGTTGTTGACCATAAATTCGAGTATTGTTTGGTTTATAATGCGTGTTTTCATCGAATTCACCACTTTCTTTTAATGTTTGAATGGCCATTTGAAAATTATTTACTAGGTTAGCGTTTAAAAGAGCCGTTAACTGATTTGGTAGTTCCTTTTTTAATGTTTTTAAACTGTAAAATTGTACTTCGTTTATAAGAAATTTTTTTCTTTCTTCTGTTTCGTTACATAATTTTATCGCGTCTCTAATCTACATATTAAAATATTAATTTCTTCGCATAATTTTTTAATATTACTTTTAAATCTAATACTATAAATACTTAAGATTAAATGTGAGATATTTTCATGCTCACCAAATTCCATTATTAGCAGTTTCTTTAACGATGCCCAGTCTTCAGGTTGCTCCCGTTTTACTGCATCTAAGGCGGCACCACTTAGTGTTTGTAGTATGCAATTAAAGAATAATATTCTATCATCTGACGGTAGCGATGTTATGTTTGGGAATATATTCTCTATTGCCCCCACGTACATTGGCAAGTCATCTTTTTTCCCGAAAAATGGATGGATTAGTTTGAGATTTTCCATAACAAATCTCCTTTGTAGAAAATTATTGTCGGTATTTGTTGCGGTTTGATTCATTTTTCGTTTGGTATTTAGTGAAAGTTTTTCTAGGTTTTGGATAACTGTTTCCATAAACCTTTGTTTAAATTACTTCGGTTTAAATTTCCCGTAGGACTCGATTTAAAAGATTTATATTTAATATTTTAATCTTGGAGGGTCCCGTAGGATTCGCAAGATTTTCTTATTTCTGTTAGGTACGTTGTAAGGACCGACTGCGCCAATAAAATACAACGTTTGTTGCTTTTGAGTTTTCTTCATAAACTAACTTTATTTACTATAATTTCTGTCCTTATATAATTACTAACAATGTGCATCTTAAATTAAACTAGAGTTATCTTGTGACCTTGAACATTATTAAAGTGTGTGTACATTATGCGTTTAAGGGTTGCTTACGATACTAAGGTTGCCTATAGTTTCTAGCGTTATCTTATTCTATGTGTTTGCGACCTTGAACATTATTACAGTGTGTATAGATTAAAAGGTTTCTTACGATACCTAGGTTACTTGTAGTTTCTTCGTTATCAATATTCCTTTGTTATGAAATTGTTTGGTACAGTAATGATTGGATCTTGTATTACTTTCTTTGTACTCACACGCGTCTGTGAGATTAGTGTTTGATTATGGTATATTAGTGTGTATGTCACTTATAATGGGTGTTTTTTATTGAGGTATAGAACTTTAAGTTGGCATCACTTTTTTAACTGGCGGCCATTTTGTCAGTTGTTAAGTGATTAATATTTAGTTTGGTTTGCCATTTCATCATAAACAGGTTGACAAAAGAACAACGCTTGCAAATCGTGCAAATTTATTTCGAAAATAATGGTTCAGTTCGCGAAGTTTACCGCAAGCTCCGTCCATTTTATGGTCGACATAATCGTCCATCAGAGCAATTAATTCGGTTAACCATGGATCGTTTTCGCACTACGTTTACTCTATGTGATAATACGCATCCGCAGAGACGTCGAACAGTGCGCACCGAAGAAACAATTGTCTACGCCAACAAACCAGAAACGTTAGGGGACTTGGAAGCCAACATTCGTGGCGTTATTGCCAACATACGGCCCCATATGCTCGAAAAAGTGGTTGAAAATTGGACCTGTAGAATTGGCTTTATTCGAGCCAGCCGCGGCGGCCACATGCCCGAAATCATATTTAAACATTAATGGCATAAAATTATCCTTCCAATAAAGCCAAACTGATGGACATTAAAACGATTTTCTTGTGTTTTATTTCAATTCGAAGTTCTATACCTCTAAAAAAAACACCCTATATAAATATATATGAATATTTATGAATTCATGTATGAAAATGTATGGGATCATAGATGGCAAAACCATTATACATGAATTGATATTTGGACTAATATATGAAATGTATTACAATATATGAACTAATTTATGGAAATTGTAAGTATGAAACTCTTCATATGTGATTCATATATAGAAATAAGATGCAATATATGGTGACATATAAAAATGTATGCATACATGAAAAATCGCATAAGATCGCATTTGCAATCAAAAAAAAATAAATTTTGTTAATTCGATCTTTTTCCCTCTTTTTAATCACTGGTGAATTGGAAGTCTGTTCAAAAATACATAAGCGGATGCCAAGTTAATATGCGTAGAGCCTCAAGGTTTAAAAAATAAGAACTCGTGCAACCAAAAAATCGTACTTGTAGGATTTTATATTTATATTGTGTGCCTATTTAATAAATCAAATAATCAAAAAGATAATTCAGTCATTAAATTATTATTAATTTTATAAAATGTAACGGAATTCTCAGATATAGTTAAGAAACAAAATTCATATGGCTACAAAAAAATAATATTAAAAACAACGTATTTGTTCATACTTTCACAAAACAAAAACAACACTGACCTATATTTTAAACTACACTTCTCCTGTAGTTCATTGCACCTCACAATTAATCAAAAAGAAATTAGACACTGTTTATAATTATGCTGCATAAGAATATCAAAATTGGGTCATAAGTAATTGCAAACTTGCAATTATGCATAAATGGTTGTTTTTTTGTACAATGAACTTGTACTTAATAAAGCAAAATTTTAATACCTCAATTTAATTAAGCAACACAATTAATAGTAGAAAATTTTAATGACATATCAATAAGTTAGTATATAAGAAAGAAAGTTAAATAAAACATTTGTTCAATTACATTTTGAAAAGAAAACAAAGTTGTTTTAACCAAAAGTGATTTAACCATCTCCACGCAACCAAGTTTTAAGTGCTTGAGTTGCATCAATAAATCTTCCTGGTAAATCACCTTGAAGATAATCCAAACAGGTTAAACAAACTAGTTTATCCTTATTCATTTAGTGAATTAAACATTTGGTGACCCCGACGTGATCTGACACAGGATCAATATTCGTCTTTAAAGTTTCCTACACTGAAAGCACTCCTCTCAGGCAGCTAGGATTAACATTCAGCATAAGACTTCCTACACTGGAACATTCTCTTCAGGCAGCTAGGATTAATATTTATCATCGAATTTCTACACTGGAGCTTCCCCTTCAGGCAGCTAGAAGACTCAACAATTCAAATCGTGACTACTGAGAAACCAAACATGGACACTTTCAACAAGCTGATAGAATCACAGCTGGCAACAGGTGACTTGATCGAAACTATAATCCGCAATTTTAAAAAGGACGCAGCTATCAGGAAAACTGTTGTTTATTATGAGGAACGACTCAAAAGGCTAGATAGCGCTTGGTCGGAATTTGAGACCACGGACAGCAAAATCCGTTGCTTCGATCAAATTCCGTTAGACTACTTTGCTAAAGATTACTACAAAAACATCTCAGAGCTTGTCGACAAATACAAGGATATTTTCATCATCTACAGGGGAGGCAATTCAACAACCAATCGCCGACAAACCCACACCAATAATCAAACCCGCTGGTGAGGTAGGATGTACGACATCTGCAACTATCGCTTTAATAAGAAGGCAAAATGTAATGATGGGGTCTCTACAGCGATTGCTCACAATGGATCCGACAGCCGAGAATATGAAGCTGAAAGAAAAGTTGTGGGACCAAATTCAGAACCTACATTTTACCATATGGGAAACCAGTCAGGATCCGGTTCAAGGATACAACATGACTGCATACACTACCTTAGAAGCGAAGATATTTGAAAATTTTAAGAAGGCTTCCCAAGTGGCTCCCGAACCACCGACTCCATATGATCAGCCTATTTGAGTACCGCTGCCTAAGATAACAATTCCTAGGTTTGACGGCAACTACCTCAAATGGAGGACCTTCTATGATTTATTTCTGCAACTTGTAGGCAATCAGCGGATTCCTGCAGTCCAAAAAATGTGGTACCTGAAGGCTAATGTAGCAGGTGAAGCTGAAAGGCTCATAAGCCACCTTTCAGCAACTGCAGAAAATTATGAGACAGCATGGGAAATGCTAAAAGAGCGATACGACAATAGGCGAATTCTGGTCGCATCATTAATACAGCAGCTGATCGAACAACCTGCAGTCGGACCAACAATTGCATCAATCAAGCAACTGCATGATACAACTCAGGAATGTCTACATGCGCTGGAAAATCTTGGAATTGACATTACATCCTGGGACCCGATACTATTGCACCTCCTCGTAAAGAAATTGGATCGAAACACTCACAACCAATATGAAAGATCAATCACAAATCCAAAACAGCCACAGCGAATCAAACACTTCCTAGCTTTTCAGGAGACAAGATTTCAATCAATGGAGGCAATGGGCCAAAAAGAAAGACCATCTTCAAAGGTATGTGCAACAGCTGCACCATCTTAATCAATTGAGCCTTCATGCTTGTTTTGTAAAATAGGTCCTCACCAGCTATATCGTTGCCAACGATTTCAATAACTCAACCCATACGAGCACCTAAATTTCATCCAAAAACAACAATTATGTGTAAATTGCCTGAAATCTGGTCACTCTTTTTTCTTTTATAATTACATTAGTTTTTAATCTGATTATATGTTGTGTACGAATTTGTGTTTTGAGTTTTTTTTATAATCGATTCACATTTTCTATTAAAATTCCGAATGAAATGTTTTTTAGTTCGTTTTGTATTATTTTGTTCGAACAAATGTTTCATTAAACGCAACCTTTCTGTACAAAATTTTACAAAAAAATAATTTTAATAATTTAATTTATTGCACAGCAGTGCAATATTCCTTAGGGAATACACATTCATGTATGAAAATGTATGAATATATATTATCATATAATATATTATCAAATAATTTTAATAATTTAATTTATTGCACAGCAGTGCAATATTCCTATAATACACATTCATGTATGAAAATGTATGAATATATATTATCATATATGCCCGTATACCCTCATTTTTCGGATCCGAACCATATATGGGATCCCAGCTAAAAAAATTATATATGGTCCATATATTTTAAATATATGAATGTGTTGGCTTCGAGTTTGATTTAGTTAATAAAATAAAAAACGACTTTTAAGAGCGACAAATTTAAGTATTACTTTATTTAGAAATAATATTAAAAAGTAAATTTTTACCGATATTTAGACCGCTTTAAAAAACTTTGTTTTCAACTAAACTCAAACTGTTAAAATAAGCCAAGATGATTAGTTACAATGGTATATCCCTATTTACAATATGCAAGTCTTATTGCTAAGCTGATTAGTTTATTAGGAGAGAGACGGGGGAAAAGAAACGTTTCTGTTCCCTTCGTCTCTCTCTCCATGAAACTAATCAGCTTAGCAATAAGACTTGCACAGTGTGATTTGGGACTATTTAAATATCACACGATCATAAAACAAATCCGTTATTAAGCTATTGAACAAGAAAGACAAAAAGAGCAAAAGTATGACTTTATGTACTTTGTATATACATACTTACATACATACAGTGAACTCGCGAAAACGTGAACACTCGAATATATGAACGGCTTGAAAACGTGAACACTTTAATTTTTACATTGACTACTCTAAAACGTGAACAAAGTCTGAAAGCTCTAAAACGTGAACAAAGTTTTCTGAGTTTTTTTCGTTTTATTTTTTGAATTTACTTTTCATTTTAGGAATCCCAGAACACATTTTTATGTTTACGTTGATTGTTTTCACAAATACATGCAAATGTACATGTATATGTATATGTACCTTTACTGATTTAGTTGCGCCATGACATTTGATCTATAAACACACAACCTGTCACTATATTATTGCTCGTATTTTTCTAAAGTACAAATTTGAATTCTGAGTGCTAATAATTAATAAAAATTTCATCTAAAAAGCCAAAAGTCTTAAGTCTGAAAGACAAGGCAGATATTGTTGACCTATTACAAAAAGGTGGTAGTGTAACTAGCTTAGCTAAAAAATATCAAGTGGCACAATCAACGATTTGTTCGATTAAAAATAAGGACAAAGCAACAAAAACATGTGTTAACAACACAATTTGTGGGCCAGGAGTTCGCAAAACATTACGTGTATCAGAGCTTCCGAGAATGGAGAAAAATCTTTATAAATGGTTTGTTAACATGAGAAATAATAAAATGCCAGTAAGTGGACTAATGCTTAAAGCGAAAGCCAAACAACTTCATGAGCAAATTAATGAAAACAATCGTGGATTTAATGCAAGCGACGGATGGCTACAAAATTTCAAAAAGAGGTATGGTGTCCGACTTCTTAAAATTAGCGGAGAAAAACTTTCCGCTCAACCACATCTGGTAGATCCGTTTAAAATAAAGTTAATGGCAAAAATGAATGAGCTCGGCTTATGTCAAGATCAGTTGTATAACGCTGAGGAATCCGGTTTATATTGGAAACAGTTGCCGGAAAAAACGTTTGTTTCATCTTTGGAGAAAACTGCACCAGGCGCTAAAATGGAGAAACAGCGATTCACTTTTATGTGTTGCTCAAATGCGTCAGGATCACATAAGCTTAAGCTCTTTGTTATTGGAAAGGCAAAAAAGCCCCAATGCTTCAAAAATTATGCATGCCCTGTTAACTATAAAAGCTCTTAGTCTGCTTGGATGACGTCTTCATTATTCAAGGATTGGTTTCACTATTCATTCGTACCTGAGGTAAGTTAATTATACATGATTGAAAACTTTTAAATTTGAAATATTTTGTTTAGGTTACGGATTTTCTAGAAAAAAGGGTCTGCCAGTAAAGGCTCTTTTATTATTAGACAATGCCCCGTCGCATCCTCCTGAAAAAGAGTTGATATCTCAGGATGGTTCCATTTCTACAATGTTTTTGCCTCCAAATGTAACCTCATTAATCCAGCCAATGGATCAAAATGTTTTTAAAATTACAAAACTGCATAATAGAAACAGCCTTTTGGCTTTAATTGCAGGAAATGAATTAAATTTGTTGGAGTCAATCAAAATGATTTCATTAAGAGATGCAATAACTCTCTTAGACTCTGCATGGAGTCGAATCACAAAAGAAATATTGTGCAAATGTTGGAAAAATATTTTAGATTTAGTTTCGGATCAGGAGGACCCTGATGATAACATAATTTTAGGTGAATTGAGAGAAACCTGGCAGGCAGAAATAAGACAGTTGGAAGAAAGAGCGGTTGGTCTTCTGCAGACTTTAAGTCCACAGGTTTGTTTTATAAAAAAAATTTAAATTTTTCTTTAAAAAGTTAACACAATTTTTACAGGCAGGCGTTACCATTTCTCTAGTGAAAGAATGGAACAACAATTTCGACGAGAACCAGACAAAATGTGAAATTTTTGAAATTGATAATGAATCTGAAGGTGACGAAGATAATGATTCTATTGTAGAACAGCCAGAAATCGTAATAAAACACAAGGAAGCAGTGGAAACATTAAATAAAGTCTTAAAATGGGCTGAAAATGAAAAGCTTGACCAAACTGAAATAAGAGTTTGGAATAATCTTAAAGAAAAGGCTGTACTAAAAATGGTAAAACAAAACACATACCAAGAGAAGATAAACGATTTCTTTGTGTAAAAACTAATAGGAAACAAAACCCGTCCTTTAAAGGGATATTAGTTTTTTTTATTTATTTTAATCAATTTTTATTTAGTTGCTAAGAATTACATTTGTTAGTAATTACATATGTATTTGAGTTTTTTGTTTTTTAGAAGTGAAAAAGTATAAACATTTTATTTTTGTGAAGTGAATAAATGAAAAATTTTAATTTTTTATTCTATCTTAATATCTGATATTTAATTGTTTGTTTGAAGTTATTATTTCGTGCTTAACTATGTTTTTTTGATCTAAAATTTTCACAATCGAAAACATGAACAAATTTGAAAACGTGAACACCCTTGGTAAAAATTAGTTCACGTTTTCGCGAGTTCACTGTACATACTTATTTATGTATGTACGTATAACTGTGTGTGCAGCACATATGATAGCATATATGATATCACATATATGGTTCGGATCCGAAAAATTAGGGTATATGGACATATATGATCATATATATTCATACATTTTCATACATGAATGTGTAATCCCTACCCAGCTAAAAAAATTATATATGGTCCATATATTTGTAATATATGAATGTATATAACTAAATATGAATATGTATGAATTCATGTATGGAAATGTATGGGATTATACAAGGCAAAACTATTATATATGAACTAATATATGGACTAATATATGAAATGTATTGTAATATATGAGCTCATATATGGAAATTTAATCATGAAGCTCTTCGTATGTGGATCCATATATAGAAAAAAGATGTAATATATGGAGCCATACAAAAATGTATGCATACATGCTATCTCACAAAAAATCGTTTTAAAAAACAAAAACTTTTGTTACAAAAAAAAAAAGAAATTATATGATTTTATACATTGTGGCCCCATATAATATATCAAATAATCAAAAGGATAATCCAGTCATTAATTTTATAGAAAATAACAGAATTCTCTAGATACAAAACAAAGTTCATATTACTGCAATATATATATTGAAAACTATTGTTAGACGGATTATTTTTTCTTTTATAATTAATTACATTAGTTTTTAATCTGATTTCTTAAATTAAATTTTATGTACGAATATGAGTTTTGTGTTTTTTTTTTTAAATAATGAATTAAATTACTTTTAGTTCATTTTTCATTATTTGCCCACACGAATGTTTCATTAAATACAATCTACCTGTTCAAAATCAAAAAAAGTAATTTTAGTTATTTAATTTATTGCATAGCAGTACGCTTTTGTGAATCAGGAGTGTATGAATATGAACTTTGCATACTGTAGAGGGAATATTTACACATACATGTATGAAAGTGTATGAATATATATTATCATATATGTCTATATACCCTCATTTTTCGGATCCGAACCATATATGGGATATCATATATGGTCCATACATATTTTTTTAGCTGGATTCATAGTATAAAAAGTTCATATTAATTAAAAAAGCGCACTGCTGTGCAATAAATTATATTATTAAAATTATTTTTTGTAAGATTTCGTGGAGAAAGGTTGTTTTTAATGAAACATTTGTTCGAACAAAATAATTCAAAACGATTTCAAAGACATTTCATTCGACATTTTAAGAGAAAATGTGAATCGATTATTACCCAGCTAAAAAATTATGTATGGAGCATATATGAAATCCCATATATGGTTCGGATCCGAAAAATTAGGGTATATGGGCATATATGACTATATATATTCATACATTTTCATACATGAATGTGTATTCCCTATATAGTATGCAAAGTTGATATTAATTAAAAAAGCACATTGCTGTGCAATAATTTAAGTTATTAAAATTATTTTTTGTAAGATTTCGTGGAGAGAGGTTGTGTTTAATGAAACATTTGTTCGAACAAAATAATTCAAAACAAACTAAAAGATATTTCATTCGACATCTTAAGAGAAAATGTGAGTCGACTATTAAAAAAACACAAAACACACATTCGCAAACAACATATCGCTCATTTACTTCAATAGTGGAATAACTCAAAAAAAGAGTTTTTTGAGTTAATAATGCAGAAAGATGCGGTATTTTATCTTGTGTAAAAATTTCATATAAATAGCTTGTGCTATCACCTCCTGAGAGAAGAATCTTTTTTCATTTCTCCATTGAGTAGTATGCAAATTGAAAACTTAAAACGCGTTTTCTGCAAAACTGTGTTTTTTGAGTTGTGCCACTATTGAAGTAAATGAGCGATATAATTTAAAAAATCAGATTAAAAACTAGTGCAATTATAAAAGAAATCCATTTCCATTTATATGAACTTTCTTTCTTAATATATCTGAGAATTCCGTTACTTTTTATAAAATTAATAATAATTTAATGACTGAATTGTCTTTTTGATTATATGATTTATTAAATAGGCACACAATATATAAAATCCTATAAGAAAGATTTTTTTTATTACACGAGTTTTTATTTTTTAAACCTTGAGGCTCTACGCATATAAACTTTGCATAGACTTCCAATTCACCAGTGATACAAAAGAGAGAAAAAGAAGGAATTAAAAAATTCAAGCTTTTTTGATTGCAAATGCGATCTTATGTGAGATATCATGTATGCATACATTTTTTTATGGCTCCATATATTACATCTTTTTTCTATATATGGATCCACATACGAAGAGCTTCATGATTAAATTTCCATATATGAGCTCATATTAGTCCATATATCAATTCATATATAATACTTTTCGCATGTATAATCCCATACATTTCCATAAATGAATTCATACATATTCATATATATATTAAAAATATATTGACCATATATAATTTTTTTAGCTGGGTAGTTATAAATAAAATGAGCCAAATTTATTAAAAATCATTCCATTAATTCTGATTTTATTTACAATTAAGTATTTGAGTGTTATATACCAAAATTCTTGGTTTTTATTGTGGATTCAGAAAATCGATGTTCATCAAGGGGTTTCGAAAAAAAAAAATAAAAAATGAGACGGTCTAATGTCGAACCTTGCCAGCTACAACAAATACATAAGAATTAAAAATTAAAGGGTGTTCCAAAACGAGTAACGACAAATGTTAAAATCCCATGTAATATAATGGGTGTTTTTTATTGAGGTATAGAACTTTAAGATGGCATCACTTTTTAACTGGCGGCCATTTTGTCAGCTGTCATATGATTAATATTTAGTTTGGTTTGCCATTTTATCATGAACAGGTTGACAAAAGAACAACGCTTGCAAATCGTGCAAATTTATTTCGAAAATAATGGTTCAGTTCGCGAAGTTTACCGCAAGCTCCGTCCATTTTATGGTCGACATAATCGTCCATCAGAGCAATTAATTCGGTTAACCATGGATCGTTTTCGCACTACGTTTACTCTATGTGATAATACGCATCCGCAGAGACGTCGAACAGTGCGCACCGAAGAAACAATTGCCGCTGTAGAGCAAAGTGTTGAAGAGGACCCGAATGAATCGATTCGCCACCGTGCACAGCAATTGGAGCTTTGTCCATCAACTTTATGGAAGATTTTGCGCAAAGATCTTGGCTTGCGACCTTACAAGATCCAGCTTGTGCAAGAATTAAAGCCGCGAGACCATGCAATGCGTCGTGATTTTGGTGTATGGGCCGAAAATGAGATTGATCTCGATGCTGATTTTCATCGCAAAATTTTGTTCAGTGATGAGGCTCATTTTTGGTTGAATGGCTACGTCAACAAGCAAAATTGCCGCATTTGGAGTGAAGAGAATCCACATGAGACCTTTGAGACGCCATTAAGTGAATGAGAGAGCGAACCTCGATATTTGCTGTCCGTTTGAACATGGTATAAAATATGCTTTGTCAACAGAATTTGCCAAAATAACAGCAAATGACACCAAAAGATTAGTTACAAGCATGCCTCGACGACTACAAGCAGTAATAAATGCTAATGGAGGGCCTACTAAATGTTGACTTTGCATTCACTTTGTTCGTTGTTTCCCATTTATGTATTTCTTAAAATATAAGTGTACTTGAACTTTTTCGATATGCATTTAATAATGCTATGGTGTTGGTTTGGATTTTTTTTTTAATATAAAGGTTTTGCTTAAACAAAGAGACTGAATTTATGTTCCTCAATATATATATATATATATATATATATATATATATATATATATATATTTAAAAAATAAATATAAGTTTTGTTGTGTGTTTAATAAAACAATATGTGTTTAAAAAAACAATGGTGTCTATTCTGGAATACGCCTCGACTTGGTGAATGTTACATGGAAAACAAAAACAAAACTACATAAATGTAAAAAAATTGTTTTTGTTTCTCATACAAAATTAACAGTTTTTAAAAGAGACAGAAACGCGTGGGAACTCTCACGTTTATTTCATTATAGATATGCATGGCAAACAAAAACAATTTTTGGAAATTTGTTTTTGTTTTAATGTAAAGTTTCACTTCTTCGACACGTTTTTCAGAATAGCCACCAATATGTAAAGCAGTAAAAATCGCCATAAGTGCAAAATCTCGAATCATTAAACATTCTAGTTCGCGAAATAAAGCGAGTTTGTAAAATTTTCCCATTCTGAAGTCGCTATATTTCGCAAACTAGAACGTATAATGATTCAATATTTCGCACTAACGGTAGTTATGCCAAAGGCATAATTCCTACAAAATTTCATCAAAATCGGAAGCGAAAATTTTTAAAATGTTACATTTGTTATTTGGCTAGAAATGTTTTTACCCAACGAATAGCTTGAATTTTGATGCCTCTCGGTGGGAGTTTCTTAAAGTAATATTCTTGGAATTTTGTGTACATTTCGTTTTTGCTAGACGCCTGCCTGTTGATAAAGAAAATTTACCCACTCTAATGTATATACATAAACACAAAATTATTATTTAATGATAGTTTGCAACAGTGTCAGATTATTAAAAGTGTATTTAGCAGAATTGCACTCTAAGCTGACGATATGTGTTTGACTCTAACAATATTTTTCTTAAGCAACAAAATATTGTTAAATTGCATTTGTAGAAACTAACAAGTGTAACTAACTAAACTATGAAAAAACTAATTTCTCTTGGCACTTGCAAGTTTGCGTTCATGTGTGATTACAAAAATTTGTACATACATACAATACTCGAATGGTGAATGACCACTGGACATACATGAACCCATGCGCTAATTAATATTTATGTAGTTCAATGTTTTCTTTATGTTGCCAAAACCACAATCGGTTCTCAAGTACTGCAAGTCTCAGTAGAAACTATAATGGAGGCAGAGACCATGGCCATAAAAAATCAACACCGTCAAAAAAATACTTTAATGGATTGCATGTGATTTGCTCCGATGGCGCTATATCATGCATTTAGGCAAACATGAGAATTTCAAATAAATTTCAATCATAAATACTTGTTCTCAAAAAATGAGCACAAAAACAGCAACATCAATAAAAACAAACAAAAGAAAACTAAAAGCCGAATCAGTGCAATAAATGATTAAAATTAACCACGCTCCTCTTTTCTGATAACAAGCTTTTATACTTTACTGCTAACAGTTGTTTATACCCAGCGGGATGCCTTCTAAAAGGCCTTTTTACTTCTTCTTTTGAATGTACAAGGCCTGCTCGCCCCATTCCATCTTCATATCTTTTTCACACACGTTGTCATTGCGAGGTAGGCCTTCCGTTCTCACTTCTTTCGCAGATATTCTAAAAGGTCTTCAAATTAATGGCTCTTAAAAGGCCTTCTAGAGAATGGCTGTTAAAAGGCCTTCAAATAAAGGTCATATTGAAACGGGTTTAATAAAGGTTTTCAACTGCTGGGGCCTGTATCTCAATACTTACAAGTGTTGAAATACAAGTAAAATAGTTATGAAAATATATTATTTATATGAATATAAATTATTTTCCCAACAGTTTTACTTGTATTACAGCACTTGTAAGTTTTGAGAAACAGGCCCAAGGTATTCAATATACATATCCATATTTATATATGTATAGTGTTTTGACGTTTATTTTGTAATCAAAGGGGTCAAACTTATTGAAAGGAAACTTCTGAAAATAAGAACCCATATAATATTTATATACATACATAATATTGATCGAACAAAACAACAGTCTTATTCAACGTACAAAACTCAACTAAAATTATTTACATTTTTAGATTTTTAATTGAACTATAGTGAATTTTTAATCAGAAATAATTTTTAGTCAGGCTTAAGTTCAGTAATTTCAATTCTTTTTATTGAATGAAATATTTTATTAATTAATGTGAGTTTCTAAAGAAGAGAAGAAAAATTAAATTAGACTTTTAAGCTGGGGGAAATACCGATATTTTTCTGTGCAGCAACGCACTTCATCAGCACCCTAGTCTATCTACTTGTGTAGAGATTGTTATTAACATCAGCTATTTAACGTAAATTCTAATGAAACGGAATGTGAGAAATGATTGTTGTGTACAATTATTTACGTTTTCTTTTCCTTAATCGTTCTGTATTTAGTACTCATATTTGTATATGGAATTTTGTTTTTTGTAACAGCATCTGAATTCTTTTGCTTTGGCAAAAAAAAGCAAAACAAAACACTTTACTCCTTCTGTTCTCCTTTCTTATAAAAGGTGTCCCAACAAGAACGCAAGATTTAAATTTTAAATAAAACACAGATATTAAAAAAAAAAAATCGCGAAACTTTATTATATAGTAAAGTAGACAAAATGAGGTTATCTTTTCATAATCTTTTAATGAAATCTTTTCATAATCTTTTAATGAAATTTTCAATGGCCGTTTTGCATAAATGCTGCGGTATTTCATTAATGCAGCGTCCAATTTCCTCTTTTAAGGCTTGAGTCGTCGTCGGCTTATTCGCGTAACCAATCGACTTCAAAAAACCCCAACGAAAAAAGTGTAATAGTGTTAAATCGCACGATCTAGGTGGCCAATTCTGGTCTCCAAAACGCGAAATAACACGACCGGGAAATGACTGATGTAGCAATTAAATTGTTTCTCTGGCTGTATGACATGTGGCGCCGTATTGTTGAAACCACATGCCCTCCACATACATTCAATTATAGGCACTAAAAAACTGGTTATCATTTCACGATACCGAACACCATTAACTGTTTGCGCTTGACCTGCCTTTGAGCGACATCATCACGTATAGCTGCGACATTTTCGGTCGATCGACTTGGTCGAAGGCGCGCTGTTGTCTTTACATCACTAACAGACCCAGTTTCGGCAAATTTATCCATTAATCTCTTTACAGTTGACTCTTTTGGAGTATTATTGTGACCCCAAATTGATCGCAAATTTGCGAACTGTAGCCGCAAAACTTTCACCATTTTGGTAAAACAATTTCACAATGAGAATGAGTTGTTCATTCGTGTAGCGCTCCATTTTTACTAACCTCGTACCTTCTACTATCAAACAATAACAATTGTTCAAATGTCAAACAATGACACTTCGAATAGCGCCAAATTTAAATCTTGCGTTCTTGTTGGGACACCCTTTATAAGGGAATGTGGAATTTGTCCCAACTTTTTTTACTAAAGATCCGAAGTCTTCTATAAATAAGGCCTTCGTCAGAAGTTACATAAGAATATTAACTGACTCAAAAACATGAATTCGTTTGATTTTTTTTTTGCAAAATGACAAAACAAAAAATATTAGTCCTTCTCTTCTCCCTTCTCATAGAAGGGAATGTGGATCGTGTACTTTATCTTTTATGCGGAAAAGCCGATGCCTTCTATAAGGCATTATTTAGCAGTTTGTTAAGAATGGTAATGGAATCGAAAAAATTCCTAAGCATGCTTTAATAAGGCTTGAAGTAAGAAGGTCTCCTGAGTTTTACCGCTGAGCACTTATGCATTAAACACATTCACCACAGCAGGCTACACGAACACACGACTTCAAATGCCGCTAGCAGCATTTGTCGCCTTGTGGCCGGCTACTTAATTATTTTGGAGACGGTAGCAGCACCATCTGCAGCTGATATTCAAGTAGAAATACATAGTTAAGTATTGCCACTTTTATATATTTTGCATTTATAAAAATTAATTACTCTTTTAAGATATACTTATTTCACGTAAAAGTACAAAAATGAATCAATTTATTCTTTACATCAATTTTTGGATATTATTTCTGTTAAATAATATGAAATAATTGTATAAAATCATTCATTCAACATTTTGTATTGTATTGGCAATACTGAATATTTTTATTGCAGGCAAAGAAATAGAAATTAGTTTAGTTGGACTACAACGACAAAATCAGCATAGACAACTACCTGTCGCCCTGTTGCCTTGCTGTCTTCAAAAGAATCATTCTCATATAAACATGTGTATTCTATCCTTAACATTTGGTAGTCCTAAATTATACAACCTGTCTATAGAACTTGCCAAAAAATTAAATCTTTTTAATCTTTCATGCACCGAGTCACAACTTCATACAACGACCCCACACACTTTACAATCTCATACACAAGCTGCTCATGTTGTACCAACGGTCGCAAGGTCTGTGGCTTGCTTTAAAAAGAAACAAAACATGTGTGTGTGCATTTGTAGTATTTTCTCTTGCTTTGCAATTTTTTCTCTCTTATTGGTTGTATGTGTACAGCGTGGCCAAATGTGCAGTTTTAACTGATTTTAGCAGTGTTTTTTAAGCACAAAGCAGTTTTGCAGTTTTTTGCTTAAAAAATAAGTTTTTCTATTAATTCGCCTTACCTTACAGAAAAAGAAAAACAAGTTTCTTCATTGAAATAATTCGATCCCTAATGAGATAAAACACGACGAAATATATACCAAATTAAAGGATAGATCCCATAGAATTTGAAATACACTTTCTTAGCCAAATTTCAGTAATTCACAGAAAAAAACAACATTTTATTTTGGCTAAGCAAATAAATAAATCATTGCGCGCTTTAAATAAAACAAAATCTTAAAAAACAAAAGTGAACATTTTAGTTACCTTATTTATTGAATTTTTGATATATTTACTTCTTTAGGTTGATGAGCTGAAGCAATTACTCCGTTAGCGGGAATTACCAACGACAGGGACCAAAACGGAATTAATTATGCGGTTAACAGAAATTCTCGGTACAGATGAAATTGAAGAATGTAACGAGAATAGCAATGCGTCTGAAGAAACGTCTTCGGCAAGCACAAATATTCAATGACGAAACGAAAACGGTATGGCAAATATTTCTCGAAATGAAGTAAACGTTTTAGATTTACAATGATAGGTAATTGAATTAAAGGAAATGATGCAAAATGCGATGACAATTTTCCAAGCAAACACACAACGAAACAATGAAGAACAAAATATAAATAGACAACAAGCAGCAGTAGAAATAGAAAGGCAAAATATAGGTCGTGATCAAAGTAGCAGCGAAAATGCAAATGTAAGTAATGATTTATACTATCGTCATGTTGCACTTTCAACAAATAGTTGTTCTGTGAGGGAGATTGCTGAAACGATACCGGAGTTCGATCCAACTAACGAAATGTCGTTGTCCGCCGAGCAGTTCATTCAAAGAGTAGATAGTGCTATATGGGCTTATGGGACGAAAAATGCTTAATGCTGGCAATTTATAGTCGAATGAAAGGTGTTACAAGTCTTTGGTTGGATTCTTTACAGATTTAACATTCAAGATGGAGTATTTTCGTAGCAGAATTACGTAATGAATTTGGATGTAGACACGATGAAGCTGATGTACATTTTAACATGGTTAATGCTACAAGAAAGTGTGAAGAAAAAAATAACAGACTATTGTTTTCGTATGTGTTCCCTTGTTAAGCGGTATGGACTAAGCGAAACATCAATTGTTAAATACGCGAGCTATTGCTGCTGATAAAATTACTACGGTAAGACAATTACGCGAAATTTTACATGAATACGAAATAAATGTACCCGATAAATGTTTAGTAAAATCTTTCGAAAATAAAACAAAAACAAACAACACTCATGCCGTAAATAAAAATACAAACACAGTAGCTAGTATCACAAAACAAAACACAAAAAATAGTTGATGCCAAAAGAGAATTTTCCATCACAGAATATCGAAGAATGTCTAAATGTAGCAAAGAAATATAAATAATTATTTCACAACGTTGGACGTTAATAGTGGTTATTATCAAATCCCCATTGAGCCTGAAAGTCGCAAATACACAGCTTTCATAACGACGGATGGCCCCTATGAACTTCAACGCATGACATTTTGTTTGAAGAACGCGCCAATGGTCTTCCAGAGATTGATGTCAAAAATCCAGGGACGTGTTGGTAAAGATAATATGATTCATTATATGGATGATATTCTGATTGGTAGCAATACGTTAGATGAGATGTTTATTAAACTACAAAAAGTTTTAAATGTACTTAAAGAAGCAAATCTGACTTTCAATATAGAGAAATGTGAATTCCTAAAAACGACAATTGATTTCCTTGGACATCGCTTAACTCCCGACGGCGTACGGCCTGGTGAAATAAAAGCAAATGCTGTAGAAAATTTTCGACGCCCTACTAATGTTATCGAAGTGAGAAAATTTCTTGGGTTAAGCTCATATTTTCGTAGATTTATTTCTGGTTATTCACTAATATCGGAACCTATAAGACGACTACTGCGCAAAGATCAAAAATTTTATCGGGCCGATCAGCAAGAAGAAGCATTTAACAACTTAAAATCTAAATTGTCGACTCGACATGTTATGACAGCTTTTTGTTTAAAGGCCGAGCATGAAATACACACTGATGCGAGTTCTATAGGCTTAGCGGGTGTGCTGCTACAATGAGAAGGCAACGAATATAAACCTGTAGCATACTATAGTCGTTCAACAAGTGATTCTGAAAAAAATTTCCACAGTTATGAATTTGAAACTCTAGCAATAGTCGAAACATTGGAAAGATTCCGTTATTGTATATACGGTAAACCAGTAAAGGTAGTGACCGATTGTAGTGCAGTAAAGTCAGCAATGACAAAACGGGAGCTAATCTCCGAACGATCTCCGAACGATCTCCAAACGAACCTCCAAGTGATATTGACGTTGCCACACTTAGAGTAGATAAAGTAAATCTTCACAATGATGACTGGTGGTATGGTATGCAGATACAAGACGATGCGATAAAAGAAATTATTAAGAAACTAGAAACAGCAGATAAAATGGTGGCTAAAGAATATTGTATTGAGAATGGTAGATTATTTCGAAAATATAATGAAAAAAAGTTATGGATGGTTCCAAAGTCGTTAAGATGGAGAGTTGTTGAAGACTGTCACGATAAACAAGGACATCTTGGTACTGAAAAAACGATTACAAAACTTTTAAGCTATGTATGGTTCACAAGAATGAGAAATTTCGTGAAGTCTTATATTGGAGCTTGTATTGAATGCGCATACAATAAACAAAGAGGGGGTCGTCTTGAAGGTGAATATCATTTCAGTGATATAGAGCCAGTATCATTTAACACCATTCATTTGGATCACTTGGGAAAATTTCCCAAAAGTAGCAAGTGTAGTTGACTCGTTTACAAAATTCACAATCACAAAAGCTGTGAGAAGTACTAAAACTAAATATGTTATAGATGTTTTGAATGAATTTTCAAGCTATTTTGGGGTACCCGTACGTATAATTACTGATAGAGGAACATCGTTCACCTCAAAAGATTTTGAAAAATATTGTTCAGATAATGATATAAAACATATTCTCAACGCTGTAAAAACTCCACGTGCTAACGGACATGCAGAACGCGCTAATAAAACTTTACTTTCTATGCTTTTATCTACAACTCAAAATGATAAACGTTGGGATGATCACTTAGTTAACATTCAATGGTCTTTGAACACTATGGTAAAAAAAACGTCTGGTAAAAGTCCACACGAGCTATTGTTTTATTCACCTCGAGAAATTTTAAAAAACAAAATATTATTAGCAGTACATAATGATACTACTCTAACGGAAGAAGAGATGCAGAAGGTAAGAAAAACAGCTTCTCAACGTATTAATGACCAAAGGAGAATTGCTAAGAAACGATTCGACGATCGACATGCAAGACCACACATATACCAAGTCGGTGAACTTGTACTTGCCGAAAATGAGCCCTCGAGCACTGGTTCTTCACGCAAACTAGAGCCACGCTATAAAGGTCCTTTTATTATTACAAAAGTCATTGGTAATGATCGTTATATGATATTGAAGACATTCCAAAGTCAAAAAGAAACTCACGTATTTATTCATCAATTTACGCTTCCGACCGATTAAAACCATGTTGGGTGTTACCACCTTTATTTGATGATGATGATGATATACATATTCCTGAAGAAGATAGTCCAAGAGGACAAAGCAAGGTCGAGTAGTTAGATACTGCCGGTTCTATGACCATTAAAATTGTCAAATTTGTGTAATTAATGTCGAAATTTTGTAATTTATGGGCTAAATTTTCCATATTATGGTAATTAGTGTCAATGGTGTGCAGTGACGAGGGTTTGCATAGCCCTTTTTTGTTCGTACATAGATAAGGATAGTTTGATGTCGGTCCGTCGATGTGTTTTTGTTTTAATTTTATGGTTTGATGTCGGTCTATCGATATGCTTTTGTTTTAATTTTATTGTTTGATGTCCGCCCGTCTATGTGCATAGTTATCTATGTAGGCACGCAGGTGCGCTTGTTTGTACGTAGTTTTTTCGTTTGTTAAGTGGTTGCAGTAGCTGTATGATTTTAGATTGTGTGTGTGTGTGTGGACAGAGAAAATGTTGCTTTAGTTTTTTTGTATTATTCTTTTGTTTGTACGTAGTATGGTTAATCGTTTGTTAAACGGTTGCAGAAGGGTATTTGAGAAAGAAATTATATATGATTGTGGGAAATCTATGAATGTTTTTGTTGTTGGTTTTATTTAGTTTGATTTTTTCAATTTATATATTATATGCTTAAATAGTTTAAGGAGATGAATAAAATATGTGGTTTGTGAGTTAAACATGGTTTGATATCCGTCTGTCCGTCGATATAATTACATAGTTAATTATGTAGGTACGCATTAATTATGTAGGTACGAAGGATTGTATGTAGGTTTTTGTTTTAATTTTGAATTGAATGTTTTTTTCTTGGCTTGTTAAGCGGTTGCAGCAGGTCTATGATTTTAGAATATATGTAAGTGCGTGTGTGCATAGAGAAAATGTTGCTTTAGTTTTTTTGTAATACTCTTTTGTTTGTACGTAGTTTTTTCGTTTGTTAAGTGGTTGCAGTAGCTGTATGATTTTAGATTGTGTGTGCGTGTGTGGATAGAGAAAATGTTGCTTTGTTTTTTTTTGTATTATTCCTTTGTTTGTACGTAGTATGGTTAATCGTTTGTTAAACGGTTGCAGAAGGGTATTTGAGAAAGAAATTATGTATGCTTGTGTGGGGGGAATCTGAGAATGTTTTTGTTGTTGGTTTTATTTAGTTTGATTTTTCTATTTTCTTAAAGAGTTTGAAGAGATGAATAAAATATGTAATTTATGAGCAATGAACTTATTTGAAGGTTGGACAAATTGAAGTGTAACATATTTAGGATTGTCAAAGGGAATTAGAGATGTGTGATCATGGGAGCTAACGTTATGCTCGTGCGTGTGTATGAAGTTTGTGATACTGAGGATTGTCAAAGATTGGTTGTTATTTTCTTGTATTATTCTTTTGTTTGTACGTAGTATGGTTAATCGTTTGTTAAACGGTTGCAGAAGGGTATTTGAGAAAGAAATTATGTATGATTGTGGGAAATCTATGAATATTTTTGTTGTTGGTTTTATTTAGTTTGATTTTTTCAATTTATATATTATATGTTTAAAGAGTTTAAGGAGATGAATAAAATATGTGGTTTGTGAGTTAAACATGGTTTGATATCCGTCAGTCCGTCGATGTTTGATTTTCCTATTTCCTATGTTTAAAGAGTTTGAAGAGATGAATAAAATATGTAATTTATGAGCAATGAACTTACTTGAAGATTAAAGAAATTGAAGTGTACGATATTTAGGATTGTCAAAGGGAATTAGAGATGCGTGATCATGGGAGCCAACGTTATGCTCATGCATGTGTATTTACGTATGTTTTTACAATAACTTGAGCATTGACAGATGGGTAAGTAGTCGTATATGTATATAAAAAAAGCGAGTGTGTAATGCCGAGTACACATCTGGCATTTGTTGTGTTCTAATTATTTTTTAAAATGTGTGCAACGCCTTTCACATTATGTTTTTTATAGGGAAGGCAACACCACACAACAAAAAATAAATAAAAAATCGGAAATCATAAACGTTACCACTAGTGCACACTGTGTGCATGCTGCATTACTTCTTATTCCAAACAACCAAATGGCATACATCTACAATGGAAACTTCCAAAAGGAAGAAGAAAAGTTTATGGTAGATGAAGAGGGTGATGCCTTGTTGGCAACATTTAACTATATGCCAGTAGATGTAGACGATTTAACTGCAATCTTTATGCAAGACGAAGAGGGGGATGCATTATTGGCTGCCTTAAATTTAAGATTTTAATTTGATTAATTTTTTAAACATAAATTCAAATTAACTTACTTAAAACGTAAAAAATGTGTAAATAGATTTTTTATTGTCGCTTTTTCACATTTGTCTCTGTCCTTGTACATACCATATACATATAAATAAATGATTGAACAAAATTTTGTATATTTTTAATCTACATATTTATTTAAAAAAAATATCGTAAATATACATATGTTGTAGCAATTTAAAAATAGAAAACTAAAATAATTTTTTAGTTATTTTCCTGATAAAGTAAATATGTATTTCTTAAGGCACAGACTCCATAATTATGATAGCTGCAGTAAAAATATTCCGCATATTTAAGTTGTATTTGCTTTAAGTTGATGCAGCCGATATCCTTGATGTTGAAAACTCTAAGTTGAAGTAGTTTCTCAAACCATTTCTTCTTTTCCACACCCTTAACATAGATTGAAGAATGTTTTAAATTGGATTTTAAAAATTTTACAACACTCTTAAATGATATTGATCCGTCATTCCAATTCAGATGATGAAAGTTTCTTGTTAGCCAATTCGCTTCTCTTTGTTTTGCTATTGATAATCTTTTGAAGTTGAACGGTGGTTTAATAATAAAATTTATGTGCTCCTTATTGTTAAAAACAATTGATATTTCTTTTGCAATGAAGATGTTTGAATTGGATTTAAATCCTTGCATATCGATGAAAACTTTATTCCCAATCATCTTAGTTTTTATTTACATTATTTTACGAACTTGACCTTTTAAGGGTATGTATTCTATTATGCGATCGTGGATGAGAATGCAAAAAGCAGATGTATCAGTAGGAATGTTGGAGTCCGTTTCAATTTCAATTTTTATATCAACAGGACCGTTAGAGAGGGCTTCGTTTTGGTGACTGACATCTACTACCACTATCGGCACACTATTTTTAAATTCTTGAGCAGTTAGAATCGGTTGTGATTCTCTCATATAGTAGCTTTGTTGAAACCGTAGATACATATCATATAGAATGGCATACCGATCATTTTTAAATTTTATATTTAGATCATCATATGGGTACGATTCGGAATTTAAATGTACTTTTAAATTGTTTAAATTACAATGAACAAACTTATTTTCTTGTTGAAAAGCAATGAACACAAAACGGGGTCGTTCTCTATTTGTAGCCAGTTTAACATTCCATATATAGCTAGTTCCTGTATTTATTTGAGGATTAATGTGACAATCCCAGCTGCGAAATGCCATCGGTATAGAAGCACCACTGTTAATAATTTTAATCATATTCAATTCGCTCAGATCGGATAATTGTACATGTGGAATTCTCCATGAGATGTTTGAGATACTAATTTTTGGTTTGTCAGTAGCAACAGTTGAGTATACGAGTTTTTCATCGTTCTTACTACATAAGAGAACCAATTCATGTTTACCGCTGAGTATAATTTTATTATAGTCTTCAGCGAAACCTAAAAATAGTTTTAGTGGTACATAGAAATTAAAGTGTCCATTTGAAATATCCAAATCATCGAGTTTGTTCCATCCTGCATTGTACAAGCCAACACTTTCTGTTGGTGATAAGGAAACAAAATTTTTTAGGCTGCTTGTGATCGCTAAATGTCTTGTATGATCAATTTCTATGCCATTAAGTTCATATCGAATTTCGTCAAAGAGATGTGCCACAAAGTTATTTTTTAATTTTAGATTTAAAAACGAAGATATTTTGCTGTCATTATCATCTACAATACTTCCCTCAACATATATGTAGCTTTCGCTGGGTAGCACATATAAGTCTTGATTTTGTATTGAAATTCGAATCTCATCATTATTGTTGAAGGATTGTAGGTATGGTGTATATGTGTGATAGTCCTTTTTAATTATACTCTCGTCTGATTTATGTTTTTCTAGAACATCTAGTATGTAACTCATTTCTTTGTCAACTTCAAATTGAGAGACTTCAAAAATTTTTTATTTTCTTGCGTCAAATGTGTTTTGTGCAATGATCTCTTTAATTGTGGTTTGATTTGCAATAGTGTTTTATGAGTGTATCCAATTTTTTACTTAGATTGCTTGACGTTGTATATTATCATTATTTGCTAGATCTCAAATGTATTCGTGTTGTAATTTCCTCTCCTCGGAAATTAATTAAATCACCGTTCTGATCAACTATGCGTAGAGTAAGAGAACTTATCTCTCGGCAGTTAACTGGCAAATAGATAAGATTTCGAGGAATCTCAACAATTTTATACCCTGGGGGGACATTGATCGCAAATTCATGTAATGTGTGTGCTTGTGAGTTATTCGTATATGTGTTAATCACTATACTACATTCAACACGCAAGATATTCACGATGAAAATATTGACTGGTAGATCTGAGCAATGGTCTTGGTTAGGAGCTAGAATTTTCTTATTGAATCCAAAAATTTTCCAATTGTGTTATCTTTGTTAAAGTATATGGGATCCTTAGAGCTATTAACTCTAACTTGCATTGTATTGTTATTAGCTTCTATATCAATTTTATTTTCCGGACAATACTGCTTATAGTTATGTTTAATATAATCAACCATATCATTCAATTCATAAGATCCTATTGGTATTTTAATTACATGTTCACCACTATGAAATATATTGTTATAATCATCTACATTGGGAATGCTATTATATGAATGAAAATCAGTTAGACCACATTCATATTCACCATCCAAACGAATAGGAGGGAAGTAATTAGCAGATAACTCAGATGAGTTTGAGCTAAGAGTAAGTGTTATTGACATTATGATTGTCTGATTACAAATAAGTGAAATTAAACACAGCACTTTGTATAAAAAGGAAGTTTATATATAACTATATTTTATTTAAATATATTAGATACAAATATAGACTTATTACACACTTAACTACAATATTTCATTTTTATTGATCCAAAAATTATGTTGATTGGTAAATCCTAACCATTTAACATATGCCTTCTCGCCTTTAGTTTTAAGAACTTTTTCAACTAGATATGTATTTGGATATCTGGTTTTTGAAAGTTCTTCACCATAGAATCCACCTTTAATAGGGTTACCACGATAGTCTTCTAATATGTATGTAGCTGGATGTGTATTTTGAACTCTTTTAATCGTAAAAATTTCTGTGGTCCAATTTGGTCCTTTTTCAAAAACATGTTTATATTTACTTATGCGCACATGATCTCCCACATTGAACTTTGATAATTTGAATAGTTTTAAGCGGTTATATACCGTGTTTAATAATTTTTTCTCATTTTTATAGTTAACTTGAATCGGTGGCATTTTGATGGTGCGATGCATTTTTTTATTATATGTATTAATCAAGTCTTTGTAAATAACGTCAATGTTATTAGTTGTATCCATAACGAAGCCCAGCAGCTTAGGAACATTTTTCACAAAAACTGTACCACTTGTATCATTAAGATAGTGCCCAAACTTATCGATGGACATGATTTATGTAGATAAATATTCTATAATTTTTGCTTCATATAATTCTTCGATAATTGAGACAATTTCGTTATTGTGATTAGTATGACCTGCAGCTTGTGATGCTAGCAATAGCCTAAGGCGATCTACTAACTCATTAGGATCATCCCAGTATATATAGTTAGCTTTGTATGGGGTGATGACGAAGTTGATGAGTTTTTTTCACTTTCTTTCTTAAACAATTTACTGATAATATGCTTATATTTATATGCTCTCGTTCCTTTTATTTGTCCATCACGTCTATAATCTCTTTTGTATGCATTTGTGCTCACTAAAATTTTCTTATATATATCTTATTCATGTTTATCATAATATTTTGGTGTTTTGTGAAACAGTAAAGAAAATAAACCTGGTGTAAAAGCCCATATTTGATTTCCAATCACTATTTTATCTTCAGTAAGTTTAATACTACTATTGCCAAACTTCCATTCATTATTTAAACCTTTATGTGGACCGTATAGAGTATCTAATTCGTTTCTGCTTTCCAAGAGTGCTAGGTCAGTATAACTCTTATTATTATCTGAATTGTCTAGAGTTTCCGATTGAGAGCAAAAATCATCGTTGTCATCATCATCATCAGTATCAACATTATCAACCTTGTTTGCGTTTCGATTACTAAGTGAGATATTTTTATTGCATAACGTTTCTTCAACAAGTTTCTTTGGAGTACTTGTCTCTAACTTAACTGATTGTTCGTTGAATGGAAAATTTTAATTTTTATAAACTTTCGTTTTAAATTCATCTCTTTCTGATTTAATACTTTTTTTTATTATTTTTAGAACTGTTCACAAATTCTGTTAATGGTTCTATTATTGGTTTAAATGTATCTTTGAATTACTCATGTGTATCTGCTTCATCAACTTTTATACTACGAAATTTTTTCTTTAAAACATTTCTTGTCTTTATTAGCTCCTTTAAAACTTTTTCATCCATTTTCAACTATTAGACACCAGATCAGGTATCAGCTATCAGATCAGGTATCACCTATCAGATCAGGTATTAGATCAGCTATCAGATCAGCTATCAGATCAGGTATCACTTATCAGATCAGGTATTAGATCAGCTATCAGATCAGCTATCAGATCAGGTATCAGGTATCAGATCAGCTATCCGATCAGGTATCACTTATCAGATCAGGTATCAGGTATCAGATCAGCTATCAGATCAGGTATTGGGGTATCAGATCAGGTATCAGCTATTAGATCAGGTAATAAATCAGCTTTCAGATCAGGTGCAGTAAATACTTTAGGAAATAAGTAGATGTACTATGCGCAAGGCCAAATTAAGTACTAATGTTTTACTTTTATGTAGAGTAATTTATATCGTTATAAAATAGTCGAATTGCTTTCTATAGCGACCATTGTTTAAGTCATTATCTTTGCTTATCATCAAAAATCCATATTTATCCTTCCAACACTCTCGACAAATTTCATGAAACTTTTCATAACTCATATCGCTGGCAACATGATCACTATAAACGTGCTTCATGTTTGTCTCATCTTGTTTAAACATTATAATCACATTTGCATTGTCTCTTATTAAGTGCTTGGGGATTCTCGTATAAGTTTGGCACAAGTACAATGAATCAACATCCTTATGTCGTCCCATAGAAAAATATGCTCGTATATTATTTTGCTTCTCGCATGCAACATCATCAAAGATCATAATAGAATTAGTGTTCGCTTCGTCAGGAGGAATAACTTTTGCATTATCTGTAAATGTGTAGTATCCCATCCCTTTAATTGGTGAAAATCAGTAAAAATTAATCAGTAAAATTTACTGAATACTGATTTTTTTTTTTCAATAATCAGTAAAATTTACTGAATACTGATTTCTCTTTTCAGTAACCAGTAAAATTTACTGAATACTGATTTTTTTTTCAGTAATCAGTACTTTTTACTGATTACTGAAACACGTAATGCAGTAAAAAAGTAATGCAGTATGCCCATGTATGATATTTAACCACGAGTATATATGAAAACATACCAACTCAAAAAAAACTCAAAATTTAATGCTTGCAGCCTTATTAAAAAAAAAATATTAACCCCCATATTCATAAAATTTAAAATGAATTTGAAATGTGTTTTATTTCAAATTTTTCATACAATACTTTCCTAAAATGGATTTGAAATTCATTTAATTTTTTTATGAATATGGGGGTAAGGCTTTAGAAAGGTGTTTTAAAACAAATATTCCTACAAAATGTTGATTATTTAACCTTTATAAAGCCTAAATAATTTTTATGAATAAGCTGTTAATGTTTAACATACAAAAGCAATATTTTTTTAATTAATTAAAACAAAAATAAGACTAAAAAGGGTTTTTGTTTTTATATCATCGAAAAAGGTTTAGAGCTTATTTCATTTGATTGCGCACTTACGCTACTCTCTTAAACACTTTTTTAGTGGGAGTACTGTAATTTTCAGATTTAATTCTTTCATCAGAAAATTTCATTGGATCTAATGAATCATCAGATAACTTTACAAGTTTTTTAAGTGGTTCTGTTATAGGTTTAAGTGTTTGTTCTAATTTATTAAACGATTCTGCTTCACCTTGTTTGATACTGTCGAATTTCTTTTTTAGAATTTTTCTTGATTTCACCAATTCTTTTAATATACTTTCTTCCATGTTGTCTTGCTGGAGAATAGCTTAGCTATAGTTACAAACTGATTTTTTGAAACAGCTAAACAGCTTTTTGAAACAGTATAACAGCTTATATAAACAGCTAAATAGCCTTTTAAAACAGCAAAACAGCTTTTTTAAACAGCAAAACAGCTTTTCTAAACAGCTAAACAGACTTTTCAAACAGCTAAACAACCTTTTTAAACAGCAAAAATAGCTTATATAAACAGCTAAACAGCCTTTTGAAACAGCTAAACAGCTTTTTTGAAACCACAAAACAGCTTTTTTAAACAGCTAAACAGCTTTTTTTAAACAACGAAAACCGCTTTTTTAAACAGCTAAACAGCTTTTTTAAACAACAAAAACAGCTTTTTTTAACAGTGAAACAGGTAAAAAACTTTTTAAACAGTTAAGTCAGCCTTTAATTAGAAAATGTCCGCAGCAGTTGAATGAATATTTATAACTAATGTTGAATAAAAACATCAAAGTCTTTTCTATAGCGCCCATTCCACACATCATCATCCTTGCTGATCACAAGAAATCCATATTTTTCCTTCCAACATTCATTGCATATATTATGAAACATTTTGGGACTCATATCACTTCCAACATGATCATTATAAATATGTTTTAAATTTAAGTCGTCTTGTTTAAACACTATGATAAAGTTTGCATTATCTCGTACTAAGTGTTTTGGAATACGTGTATACGTTTGACACAAATAAAACGAATCAATGTCTCTATGACGACCCATACAAAAATATGATCTAATATTATTCTGTTTTTTGCATGCATCAAATATCATTATAGAGCTTTCCTTTGCCTTATCAGGTGATATGACATCTTCATTCTCTGTAAATCTGTAAAGACCCAGACCCATTCCCTTTACTCATGAAATAAGTTTCTCAAGATACTTATATTTTGGTTGTTGTAATGACTTTGAATACAAGTAAATATTTTTAAACTTTAATCCATTTGGGCTTTCGATTAAACTGAGCATTACATTTGTTTTCCCGCAATTAGATGGACCTACTATTAATGCTCTTATAGAATTTGGTAATAGGCAGCTGTGTTTAGTTCGTCTATTGTATTCAATGAAATCGAAATTTCTTACTAAGATATTTGAATGTTGCTTAATCAAATGCATCTTTACAACTGATAGTTATATTAAAATTTAATTCATTCACAATCATATATATGTATTGAATTTATTTACAGAAATAATTAAAAAGTATAAATGATTGTGTATTCAAGTAAAAAATTTAATGCGAAGCAGACAGTTCAAGGAAAAGGACTGATAAACCGTTTGATTAATTCACTACTAGTTGAACTTCATTTACCTGGATACCAATTTTGTGGACCTGGAACAAAATTAGAAAAACGGTTGAAGAGAGGAGATATAGGAATTAATTCATTGGATGCTGCTTGTCGACTTCATGATATTGCTTATTCTCAGAGTACTGATATTAAAAAACGTCATTTGGCAGATAGAGAACTAGCTAATAAAGCTTGGGAGAGGGTTACAGCTAAAGACAGCACATTCGGAGAAAAAAATAAATTCGTACCTTGTAACAAACGCAATGAAATCTAAAGTGAAATTTGGTTTAGGTGTTAAATCCAAAAACGTTAAGAAAAATTGTAAGCAAAACCATTTTCGTAATGCAATTAAAGCAGCTACAACTATCTTAAAGAAAAACAAGCCTACAGATATAAACGATGCTATACAACTTGCACGAAAAGTTATTAAACATTCATTTCTTGGGAAAAAATCTGAAGTAAAAATTCCAAGAATTATTAGAGTTCCCAAAATTGGCGGTTTATTATCTTTGATACCGATACTTACAGCACTTGGAGCATTAGGTGCAATGGCTTCTGGAGGTTCACAAATTGCTAAAGCTATTACAATAGCTAAAAATGGTAGAGAACAGCTGGAAGAAAGTAAACGACATAATAGAGCATTAGAGGCAATAGCAATAGGAAAAGGTCTCTATCTCAAACCTTATAAAAAGGGATATGGAATATTTTATACGAAAACTGCATCAAAAAACTATTGAAGCAGCTACCCAACAGACCACTAACAGATATGGATTTAAGAACTTTTGGAAAGAAGTATATTCATCACTTTAGAGGAGTTTATATGAGAGATAAACTTCCTAATATACCACGGACGATAGAATGTGGAATTATCAACTTAGACTCTAATACCGGAGATGGTACACATTGGGTAGCATATTATAAAAATGATGATAGTTTGGAATATTTTGATAGTTTTGGTAATCTTCAACCACCCTTAGAAGTACAGGGTGGGCCAAAAGAAACCAAGGGGTGTAAAAGTTTAATAACCTTTTTGTTTATTAATTTTTTTTTATTTTTTCTTTCAGATTATATAATATACAAAATGGAAATTTTTTTACACTAAGTATGAAAAATGATGTCTCTTAAATGACCACCGTTTTCAGCTTCGCACTGATGGGCTCTTTTTAGAGCATTTTCCATAACATCTTTCAAAACTTGTGGCTGTAGCGTTCGAATTTCTGCAACAATGTTTGCCTTGAGTTCAAGGATTGTCTCTGGCTTGTTCACATACACTCGCTCCTTCAAAAAACCCCAAAGAAAATAGTCGGGTGCTGTCAAATCTGGCGATCGCGCTGGCCAAATAATTTCCGAATTTCAAAATTTTCAAAATTTAGACGTTTCCGATGATCTGCGGGTTTTAATTCTTGGACCAATTGCTCCTTATATGGGTATAACTGTAAATATTTTTTTAAAATGCGCCGTAGTGACGTACGAGACATTTCTAGCTGAGCAGAACGCCTTCTGCCAGATGTTTCTGGTGCTTCGTTAACACTTTGCTGTACTCGTTCAATATTTTCCGCAGTGCGACTTAAACGTGGTCTATCGGTTCGAGGCAAATCTCTTACGCTGCCATGTTGGTGATGACGATTAACTAAGCAACGAATCATCGCTTCAGAGGGCGAAATTCTGACGTTAAAATGTCGACGATATGCTCTTTGCGTTAAAATAATTGATCGCTGGTTTAAATAATAAAATTCTATTGTTCTGGTTCTCTGTTCAGTTGTGAACCTCTCCATTATAAATTCTCCAAGTGTTGTCTATATAATCTGAAAGAAAAAATAAAAAAAAATTAAAAAACAAAAAAGTTATTAAACTTTTACACCCCTTGGTTTCTTTTGGCCCACCCTGTATTAAGATATTTGGGAAACAATATAAAGTATAACTAGAGAGATATAAGAGATATCAGAAATTGTATGCATTTAATTGTGGACATTTATGTTTAAACTTTTTAATAAAATACCAAATAAAAAACAATGCGGAATAAAAAAGAAAAGAAAACACATATAATTTGTTTAATTTATTTATAGTTTCATTTCATTTATTATCCATTCTTAACAATAGTCTGTGTATTTTTACATCTGTTACAATTTTGCTTTGCATTTTTTTTCTATTTCGTAACAAAGACGTGTCAGATCAACTTCAATATCTCTTTCATTAATTCCTTTTATGTCGCTTAGTTGTATATTAGTTTTTCTCAATACTGAACACGTTGGAATGTAGTAGTCATAATAAAAATGTAGAATTTGCTTCCTGAGGATGCCGTTCCAACATATAATTGAAGTTAAAAATATTCCAACACCAATTAGAGATTTCCACGTATCTGGCTCTATTTTAATTTTGTAGTTGTCCTGCTGAATAATTAAACGATAGCTACCGTTTTTAAATTGAAATATGTACGCTGTATTCCTTTCCTTGGTGTCATCTATTAAATTAACTGAATTTAAAAATTCCCTTTGGGAAAGGACACTGCTGATATAAGTTTTATAATGCATTAATCGTAGCCATTCTTCCCGATCTAATCCAATAAAATGTTTATTTTTATAATGTAGCCATATCATCGGCTTAAATCCATTTAGAGTTGAAAAACCGCAAGAAATTTTTAATTTTAAATTCAAGAAGTACTCCAGCTCAAAAACCATATCTTGTATTTGAGGTTTCCTTGGTTGTTCAAAAAAATGTCTCATTTTATTTTCCATTTTCAAAAGAGAATATTATTTTTTTTTTACTATACACCTTGGAAGTAAATTTTAAACTGATGATGACTTCGCTCTAAAAAAATCCCTTTATATTGAAAATATTTTGAATACTATGCTCTATCTATTTATCTATGTATCTGTCATTGTGTAAATAATGTATACAATTGCATACATATATATATATATATATATATATATATATATATATATATATATATGTTGTCTAAACGTTTCTAAGAAAAAATAAAACATGTGATTTATGTTTAAATATTTTGTTTATTTTTTTTTAGGGAAAAATGATAAAATTTAATTTAGTTAAAAATTTTGTTTAAAATGTTTGTTAATTCATCTCAATCTTCCTTTCGGTTAACGGTGGCAGTTGATAAAATATGATGAAATAAGCTTCTATATTTATCAATAATATTCTTCACCCTTAGTCTTTTCATATGAAAAAAATAACATGTACACATGCCAACAACGTCTTCATTTGAATTGTCGTCATGAGAGCAAGGTATCTTATCATCAAAATTCTCGTAATCAGTTTTGAATGCTCGAAGAAAAGATAGATGTTCTTCAAAAATTATATTTCCGAACTCTTGTAAAAAATCATTTATAAAATCCATCGTTCTAGTTTAAAATCTGAATGAAAACTACTCATTGATTTATTAAATCCTCGTATTATATACTTACATATGTATATTTTTATTTGGTTGAATTCATATAAATTAAACAAATATTTATGCAATTTCATTTGTTTTTATTTAAAATATTTCTTGAAATACTTTTAAAATATTTGTTTAAATACTTTTTATATACTTTTTTTAATAGTTTCTATTTAAATGTAGCAAAAGGATAATAATCTCTTACAGGAGGAACTGGCTTTAACTCCAATCTGTATAAATCACTATTATTGCAATCATTTATAGGATATTTAGAAATAAGATAAGCGCCCGTAGATAAATTGTCAATATCCTTATCACTTAGTGAATTAAATCTCTTTGGTAAATATAAAATGTTCGTTCCCAGCTCTAAGACAATAGTTTCCCCATACTTTGTAGTAATACGCTCAGCGCCAGTTATATGGTACTCCTCTAGAGATAATATATCCTTCACACTAAGTCTCTGTCTGGCGTTCAATTTATTGAAGGTAGAAATTAAATCCTCGTTGGTGCTCATTGTTATGTAACTTATATTAAACTGTGAACTTTTATGCATCAGTACAAATTATTTATAATTATTTCATATCAAAACATATATACATTTCTCTGTCTCCCTCTATCTCTCTTTCTTTCTCTTTTTATTTATCAATTAAATTTTCTCTTTTCCATCAATTATTATTAACACTTTATTTTATTTTATTTCTTTATTTTATTTCATTATTTCATTTATATACTATTTCATATATTATATTTAAATATAATTTAAAAACTTAAATCTAATATAATATAATTAAAAACTTAAATCTAATATAAGTTCATCG
Organism: Tachina grossa; assembly: GCA_949987645.1. Taxonomy (NCBI): domain Eukaryota; kingdom Metazoa; phylum Arthropoda; class Insecta; order Diptera; family Tachinidae; genus Tachina; species Tachina grossa. The sequence goes on along the minus strand of OX465275.1, from coordinate 104,362,685 downwards.
CCTTTGTTATCACACCAAAATTCATCATTGAATTGAGCAACTAGTTCGTCCCCTTCGTTATCATAGAGGAACTCATATACCTCATCCTCGAAAAAATTTGTATGATATCCCATCTGGTTGTTTGGGATATCCTCTCCGTTCCAATTCTGCGGAGAGTTTATGTACTTTAACACTACTTCTTCCAGTGAATTGTTACCAAATTGTTCAAAGTCTGTCAAACCGCTTATAGAAAGTGGGCTGACCGAAGGGTTTATAATGCCGAAGTCTTCCTCTAAAGATATAACAAGAGGACTAGATTCCATTTTGAATTTTTTTTTTACTTTTTTTTAATTTAGCTTTTGCGCTTGCAATTGAGTTTCACTGACTAAGTTTAAAATGTTCCACGATTCGACATTTATACTAAAAACAAAATCATCAACAACAATAACAACAACGTAATACAAACAAAATATCAATAGATAAGCTAATGCACATAAACATTGCATTTGTTGCCTCACTCCACATACATATATACATACATACATACATACATACACGTGTAACGCTTTCCAAATTCACTACATTTTAAACCCTTTCCTATTCCACTCACGATCGTTTACTTATAAAATCCTAACCCTTATTAACATATTCTCTATTCGCACATGCACTCACAAATCTAGTAATTCGTCTCATTTTTATGCATTTCCGCACTAAAATGTCGAACAAATTTTAAAATATAATAAATAATAGAATTAACATATGCAAATTATTAAACATAAATATCAACTAGAATCTCCGCACAGACATTTTGTCTAACAAAAAATTAACAATATACAAAAAAAAAAAATAATAGAATTTACATATGGAAATAATTAAACAAAAATATCAATTAGAAATTTTATACGAACGCATGACATGTGCTTTTACCAACTAACTAACATACATACATACATACATATGTATGTATGTACATATTTTCCCCAAATCATCAAATACTTTCTTTTCAGTCCTTCCTGCCTACATACAAAACAACATATTGCTAGCCGTTACCATTCTCAAAACATTCGAAAAAAATAATATGAAAAAAATTTCTATTTTTTTTGTGCTGCAGTTCTCGTGTATAAATATAACACAAAATACATATTCAAATCCAAATAAAATTCATGCGTGCATACTTTAGGCGTTAAATGCAAATCCCAACTCCACTTACGACCTGCCTTACGATGTCTCCAGAAAGCGTTCCATCCAATACTTGTATTGCAAACAACAATAACATTAGAAAAATTTTTTTGTTGTTTGTAATACAAATATTCGATCGAACGATTTCTGGTGACATCGCAAGACAGGCCGTTAGTGTTCACCACCATAAGCCAAGCCTCATTAATCAACACTTAACCAACTCATAAACCGTTATTATTTTCTCCTTTCTCCACTACTGCCATCTAGACTTATTTAGCACACAACACTCATCCAACTCCCATTAAGATAAACTTAATTCGCTTTTGGTTAAGACAAGACCCATTGATCAATACTTAGCCAACTCACCAACCGTTATTATTTCCCCACTTTTACCACCTAGACTTATCTAGCACACAGCTGATCATCCAAAACCCATTAAGATAATCTTAATTGCTTTTGGGGTAAGCTCAGACACATTGATCAAGACTTAGCCAACTCACACACATTTTACCTCTTTGCAGCGCTGCCATATGACGTAAGTATACTCCATTTACCCAATTCACTATTCTTTTACACACTTTTTTCATCTCACTATGGCAGCACTAACACCACTATTTAGCAAATACACACTCCTGTTACCCCTTTTCACTAACATATGGCATCTCTTACACCAGTGTTTAGCAAAGACACAAACCTTTACTACTTACAGCGCCTCTAGTGGTGAATTCGCCGTTATCTATCGTTATCTACCGTTATCTATTTTAATTGCTTTATGGGTCAACAAGCAATTCCTATATACTGCTATCAGATCAGGTATCAGCTATAAGATCAGGTATCACTTATCAGATAAGGTATTAGATCAGCTATCAGATCAGGTATCAGATCAGCTATCCGATCAGATATCACTTATCAGATCAGCTATTAGATCAGCTATCAGAAAAGGTATCAGATCAGGTATAAGATCAGCTATCAAATCAGGTATCGGGTATCAGATCAGGTATCAGCTATTAGATCAGGTAATAAATCAGCTTTCAGATCAGGTACAGTAAATACTTTAGGAAATAAGTAGATATACTATGTGCAAGGCCAAATTTAGTACTAATGTTTTATTTTTATGTAGAGTAATTTATATCGTTATAAAATAGTCGAATTGCTTTCTATAGCGACCATTGTTTAAGTCATTATCTTTGCTTATCATCAAAAATCCATATTTATCCTTCCAACACTCTGGACAAATTTCATGAAACTTTTCATAACTCATATCGCTGGCAACATGATCACTATAAACGTGCTTCATGTTTGTCTCATCTTGTTTAAACATTATAATCACATTTGCATTGTCTCTTATTAAGTGCTTGGGGATTCTCGTATAAGTTTGGCACAAGTAGAATGAATCAACATCCTTATGTCGCCCCATGCAAAAATATGTTCGTATATTATTTTGCTTCTCGCATGCAATATCATCAAAGATCACAATAGAATTAGTTTTCGCTTCGTCAGGAGGAATAACTTTTTCAATCTGTAAATGTGTAATATCCCATCCCTTTAATTGGTGAAATTAATCGCTTTAAATATTCATATTTGGGTTGATAAAGGGATTTTGAGTATAAATAGATGTTTTCAAACTTGAGTCCATTAGGACTTTCTAGCAAGCTAATCATAACATTAGTCTTTCCACAATTTGATGGTCCAACTATTAGAGCACGAATAGAATTTGGTAAGAGAGAGCTATGTTTTATTTTAGATCTGATGTTCGTTGAAGCATCAATATTGCGAATCACAATATTTTTATGTTGTTTTACTAATTGCATTCTTATAACTAATTGCATTTCATAAATGTTACTTTTGTTATAGAAGAAAAAATATAATAAGATGTTTATACCTTATAACAAAACGTTTAGTTATAAAAACCAGCCGTTGGAAAAGGTTTAGTGAATAGAGTAATAAACTCTCTGCCTGTTGAATTACACCTTCCTGGATATCAGTTTTGTGGACCCGGAACAAAATTACTAAAACGTTTAGATCGCGGTGACAAAGGAATTAATTTATTAGACGCTGCATGTAAAAATCACGATATTGCTTATTCCAAAACAAATGATTTAAATAGTAGACATCAAGCTGATAAAATTCTTGAAAATAAAGCTTGGGAACGAGTTATTTCAAAAGATAGCAGTCTTGCAGAAAAATCGTTTGCATATATGGTTACTAACGCAATGAAAGCCAAAAGAAAATTTGGTATGGGATTGAAGAAGAAGGTTGCAAAAAAACGTGAACAAAATGGAAAAAAGCTGTTCAGTACATCAATTAAAACTGCAACAAAAATACTGAAGAAGGAAAAACCTCAAGACATTAACTCTGCCATTAGGATTGCACGAAAGGTTATCAACAAGTCGTTAAGGGGGAAGAAATCGCAAGTTGTAATACCACGCGTAATTAATGTTCCAAAAATTGGTGGCTTCTTACCTTTAGTACCTATTCTTACTGCTCTGAGTGCAATTGGTAGTCTTTCTAGTGGCGGAGCAGCTATAGCAAAAGTAATAAATGCTGCAAAGAATGCCAAACAACAACTTGATGAAGCAACTAGACATAATAAAACAATGGAAGCAGTAGCAATGGGGAAAGGTTTTTACCTTAAACCATATAAGAAAGGATACGGATTGGTTCGTCAAGAAAAACAAAAACCAAATTTTTCGTAAAGCTGCCCAATAAACCCCTATCTGATGTTGATCTGAGAAACTTTTCAACAAACATTCCATACTTTAGAGGAGTTTTCATGTTGGATACACTACCAAAACAACCGAGAAAAAGAGAATGCGGAATCATTAATTTGGATTTATCAAGAGGACCTGGAACCCATTGGGTAGCATATTATAAAAACAATGAACATAAAGAATATTTCGACAGTTTTGGAAATTTACAACCTCCATTAGAACTAGTTAAATATCTAGGCAAAAATATAAAATATAATTACAATCAATATCAAGATTATAATTCATTTAAATGTGGACATTTATGTCTTCAATTTTTTTACAAAATAAGTTTAAAAAATAAATAAATACAACACACGAACAATTTTTAAAATTTGTTCTGTTTTATTAATAAAAATGTTTATAAAATAATAGTTTCTACATATTATTCCCACTGTGGGTATTGTGCATTTGCTAAAAAGATATTTATTTCAGCAGCAGTATCCAATTTTAAGCCACTGTCTCCTTGCTTACATATGCAATATATCCCGGATGCCAGTTCTATTATATCTTCATCCGATAGTGTGTACGGTACGATTTGGTAAAAACATTATGTTGTTTTCTAGTTCAATTTGAATTGTGGTGCCATATTTACTCCTCACACGCTTAGCGTTTTTAAGTGCATACTTAGTTGAGTCCTGGAGCTCTTTTATATGTATTAATTTTTTTTTATTCAATGTGTTGAATTTCGTGATCAAATCTGGAGGATTCATTATCACAATATTCATTAATTAAATTTAATTTTTATATGTATTTTTTTCTTCTCTGACAGATAGCTCAATCTGCTTTTGTAAACGGATGTATTAAATATTTCTACCAATCTTTAAATAGGTAAAAAAATAGTTCTTAAAAGAAAGATCAGTATCGTAGCTATCTCTTTTTCTCATATTGTAATTATATTTTACGTAAATTTTTTGTTTTCTCACTGATAGAATTGTAGTGAAAGAGATAGTTACTATTTTGACGTTCTAATGCGTAACTGAAAACAAAAAAAAATTTCAAAAAAAAAGATCAGAGAGATAGTTATATTCATGTGCTAAAGTCTAACTGAAACAAAAAAAATCAAAACAAAAGATTAGAGAGATAGTTATATTAATGTGCTAAAGTGTAACTTAAACAAAAAAATTTCAAAAGATTTCAGAATTTTTTGTAAAATTTTAATTTTACAAGTATATTTTTTACTATAAATAAGAATGTAAACCATTCACGAGTACTAATATAAAAATAGCATTCAAGAAAAACTTATTCTTTAAAAAAAGAAAATTAAAATAAAAATTAAAAAAATGAGCCAAGTACGTGAGCGGTTATTTGAATTTCTTAATTCTTTTGAGGACTTATTACTATACGAGCATAAGGAAAGCATAAATTTTTTCGTATCCATGCTCACTGAAAACGAAGACTATGGAATTATAGAGCAGGAGGACTCTGATAGTGGACATTTTGCCAGCTGCCCCTGGTATAGTGAAGGATGTGAAGAAGGCCCAGACACATGTCGGTGTACCATGTTTCACATTAGGAAAAAAATAGTTTTTAAAATTATAGATACTTATAAACATTTAAGTAAAAAAATTAATGAATAAATATAAAATATATATGTATGTGTATGCTTTTGATTTCTTATTTATTTTAATATACATATTTCTGTATATATAGAGATTAATAGACCGAAAAAGCTATTAGTTTAAATGTTATTTTCATTGAGGATGGATAAACGTACTTTAAAGAATATATTTCACAACAATCAAGAACGAAAACCACAAATATATGATTTGGTTTTTGGGTTTGAATACTTGTTCAATTGGAAATTGAAGATTTCATGTGCATTTTCTACAGCTTTTGGTTTTAAGCCAATGATATGGTTGAATTATAAAAATAAGCAATACATTGGACTGGATCGAGAAGAGTGGTTACATCTCATGTGCTATAAGGAGTATATTCATGATATGCTTAATCGTCGAGATTTTTTAAAATCTATAAATATAATTGATAATGAAAGTGAGAGAGATGTTGAATATAAGTTTCAATATAAAAGAGGTGTTTGCTTTTTAGTTATCATATAAGGAAACTTTAAAATAAAAATCGATTCTGACACATGGAGATCACTAACTCAAATTCGAGTATTTTTTACATCAATTTTATGTTGGAACAACATTCTGAGAAAACAAATCCTTCATTTCTATCATGAATATTATATACCAACCTGCTCCGCTTTAAACAAAACAAAACTTCAAATCAATGAAATACGAGAAATACACGAAAGAGATGTAAAGATTGAACTGACACGACTTTGTTATGAGATTGGGGAAAAAATGCAGCACAAGATTCTAACAGATGTGAAAATTCATAAATTATATTTAAGGATGGATAATAAATAAAAAACAAAATGTAGACAAAAATATATGTTTTTATTGTTTTTTTTATTGGTTATATTTTCTTTGTTTTTTCATAAAAATTGTTCTTAATAATTAATATTTACATTTATTTTAACAATAAAAATTTACAATAATTTACATTTATTTTAACTTTCTTCTTCTTCTTCTTGAAGTCTATCAATTTCCATTAATAGCATGTCAAGCTCATACTCAGGATTGGCTTCCTCTATTGCTGAATGATACCATGCATATGTGCTTATACCATCACTTCTTATTTTCCTTTTATCATCTTGATAGCTTAGTATTAGTTTATGTAGTTGCATAGTATATAATTGATGCAAACTCGACTTAAAGGTAAGCATATTATCAAATACATTTGATTTATTAAACAGACAATCTCTATATGAACTTAGGCTATACTTATCTAAAATGGTTTTCTTGACCCCCTTCGATTTTTTTACATCATTTTGATCTTGAACACTAAATGAATACATTTTAGATCGCAACCCAGCAAACTCTTTCATTATTTTTCCACAATTTTCGTCTTTCATCATACCCAGCACCTTTTTGTTTAAACGAGGAATACCATATACGTTATCTGCAGGATAATCAGATGTGTCAAATTCATCCTGTATGTCCATTTTTATGTCAGCATAGAAGTCATCAGTCCGTATTGTATATATGAATGAATCAGTATCCATATAGTTTAACGACAATTTTGATTTAAATTTAGGCTGCATGTAACCATAATGGAAATTATACATTTTCCATTTGGAAAGTTCTAACACACAAAATCCTAAGTAAGTAGGCTTATTATAACATGTCTGGAGCCTATTCATTTGAATCGCCACCATGTCTTGTGAAAATATAGACAAACTATGGAAATTGGGTTTAGATATCCAATCTTGGGCTCCCAAATGGTTGAAATTCGTTCTGTTCTAGTTTGTTACAATTCTAACATCTTTTCTCTTATCTACATTTTCCATAGTCTTACCATATACCGCATTATTGAGCAATTTGAAAAAGTTTTTCTCAAACGTATTTTTAGCGTTACCTCTATGCTTGGTATTTAAGTCTATATATGATTTTAACCATGGAGATTGTTTGAAAGTGAGAATCCGATGTACTTTCTTTAAAATCAAACCATACTCTAAACATTGCTTAAGAATTCTATAGTGAATAATATATGAATGTTTAGTAGAAAAGTAAGCAATTAATTTAGTTTGATTCTTTCCATAAGGTTTTTTATTTTCCGCACAAAAAGGTAGGTCATTTTGCGATTCGTGCAAATTGGAGGGATATTCTAAAGTAACTTCATACACATAACCATCATTTGAATTATTATCTATCCGATTTGGATCCAGATTTAGCTCATCACTTGATAACCATCTGAATCCTCCATATGGAAGATATTCGGACATGGCCCAACCGTAAAGGTTATTGGCATCTAGGTACATTAGAAATTCTGAGGGTTTCTCTTTATCGAAATCCTCTAGTTATTTATTGTTTGCTTTTGAATACCTTTTACTACATTGTAAGATCCCCCCATGCATCCCCTTTTTAAAGAAATTATACATATCTAGATCAGTTAACAACTCCAATAATATATATTTGTGTACTTCAACATAGCATCCCACGATAGTCCAGGAGCAGTATAGTACTGGCTTGGATCTAGATTATATATTCCCTTACAAACTTTTCGAAAATTTTCGAATACATCAGTTAGTAACAGTACGTCTGTTTTTAAATACAACTCCATATAGTCTTGTAAAGTTTTGCAATCAAATGTTTGTCAAATTTTTTTTGCATGCTCGTAATCTTCATGCGAACATTCTCTATTGGTAAGTGTGTTGAAAAAGTCTTCCCTCGCTGGAAGTTGACTATCATTTAATTTTTCAAAAGAATTGAGATAGTTGTAAGGGAAAACACCCTTCCTTCTAACCAGATCAAACTCTATTTTTGATTTAAATTGCTCTTTAATTGTACAGAAATCGTTATCCGTAAGATTATTGGCTAAAGTTTCTAAGCTTTCGGGCATAAAACGTAAGGTGTCTAGACATCTAAGTTCAAGATTGAAATCGTCATTCATTTTTGTATACGTTGATAAAGATATGTAACGTTCTTTATTTAGCGGAAGGACTTTTATGTTGTCAGACTTTTCTCCTAACTCTTTAACAAAAAGATGTGAGTCATAAGACGAATAATTATGAAAATAAATAGGGATAAATTTTGGCTGTTGATATTTTAAGTTGCACATATTATGAGCTGCACCTCTAAATTTGCCAGTTACATGACAATGATCCCTTACGCGATCACTACCTAAAAATGTATCACATATGTGACAATTTACAGCATTTTGGAAACTGAATATCTCTAAAGGGGATAAAGAATCCATTTGTTTCTTAGTCATTAAATAATTAGTATAAATATCCTCACAATCCTTAACTAAATAAGCAACAAATTTTTCTGCCGCGTCCTTGCCAGTATAGATTCTAAACTTATCTATATTATGCTTAATATATTTAATATTATAACTAAAAGCACAGGGAATATGCTTTTTAGTTAAACTATTTTTTTCACTTACTCTATATTGGATGTCCTCAAGTATGCACTCAAAGTCAGCGTACACGACAAAAGGTACATCCATCTGTCGTTGGTGATCCTTAAATTTAAGTGTAGCGTTTTTATGGGATGGTAGTTGGGCTACAATTTTACCACACTCCGCTTTGTGTTGCTCCATGATCCTATCATTGTGTGTATATTGCAGACATACATTACACAATTTAAGAGTGTGTTCATGTTTGGTAGTTTGACCACTTAATAATCTGAAAAAAATTTTAAATTAAATCATTTATAATATATATTATAAAAATTTTACCATATATATATTTATTTATATTAACTAGTACTTGACACTTTTAGCTTACCTAGACATATTTTCTATTAGAACGTAATGATGACCAACGATATTTTCCAACAACAATAAGTTGATATGATTACCTTTTTCCTCCTTTGTAATATAATACGGACCAACAATTACATTATTTTCCTCATCATAACCAAATACGTTTACGCTGATTCCGCTATTCCGCTTCTCAAATATTTTAATATCTTTTAAAGATATTGGAAATATTAAATTCTTAAAATCGAGCGTTACACCGTTTTGGGTACAAATGATGTCAGCAGTTATATCATGAATATTATATGAGCTACATCGCTGTTTACTCTTTATTTGAGAATTATCCACTGCTGCGATTAGACACCACTTGAAACAATATTGATCGGTGTTTTCTACATTGATGCAAGCTTTTCTTTTTTGAAGTTTTTCTGGTAAACTCATCCAGTTTGCTCCTTTAACTAGAGAAGCCTTATTAATACTTAGCTCTGCTCGGACTATGCGTATCAAAGTCCAACCAGAGTCCTTCTCTTGGAATTCACACATTTTATTTTGAATTTCTGAAATTTGGTTTGAAAATACTTCATATATTTCATCTCCTCTGGTCAACAAATTCATTTTAGCTCTATGATGAATAATATTGAACTCCAATTCCTCTCCCACAATTTTTACATATTCTGCCACAATACTTACATTAAATTTTATTACAATGTGGCTTAGTAAATGACTTTCAAGCATCTCTATGAAAATTGATTCATTTTCACCAATGAAATCTTCTAGTAAAAGTTCATCTCTTTTATTTTTTAATCCATACGTTGCAATGTTATTTTTGAAATCTTTGCTTATGTTGTAAAATTTCATATTATCTTCATGTCTTCCTTGAGTTTCTGCATCAATGCTGGTATTATTTATTAAATTACCTCCATAAGCATCTGCTTCATGTAGTTGTTGTTGTTGTTGTGGTTGATATTGTAATTGTTGGTCCGTATTTGGGTACCACTGCATGGCAGTAGGAGTTTGCTCCCAATACATTTGTAATTGTTGCTGTTGTTGTTGTTGCTGCTGTTGTTGTTGCTGTTGTTGTTGTTGTTGCTGCTGTTGTTGTTGTTGCTGCTGTTGTTGTTGCTGTTGAGGATATTAATATTGTTGTTGTTGAGGATATACATATTGTTGTTGTTGTTGTTGAGGATATTGATATTGTTGTTGTTGAGGATATTGATATTGTTGTTGTTGAGGATATTGATATTTTTGTTGTTGTTGTTGTTGAGGATGTTTATATTGTTGAGGATATTGATGTTGTTGTTGTTGAGGATATAGATATTGTTGTTGTTGAGGATATAGATATTGTTGAGGATATTGATGTTGTTGTTGTTGAGTATATAGATATTGTTGTTGTTGAGGATATTGATATTGTTGAGGATATTGATGTTGTTGTTGTTGAGGATATTTATATTGGTCCTCAACATCATGTTTTCGATTATGGTCGGAAAAACACTTTTGGTATTTGTATACCTTATTGCAGATATTACATTTATATACCGCATCCATTTTAATAATTTATAGAATGTATTGATAATATTTTTAAAATTTTATACGACGATGTACTTGCTAGATACAATGCTGTACTTGCTGCTAGATTAGAAAACTTCTCAATTTATACGAACTACGATCAAGTCATATGCATAATTTAAGAGTCAATAGACAGAGACAGAGACAAATGTCAGCAAGCAGTGAAAATAACAACCAATCTTTGACAATCCTCAATATCACAAACTTCAATTTGTTTACAAAATAAGTGAAAAGAATGAATAAATACAACACGCATAAATTGTATATTTTATTCATTTCTTCAAATTCTTTAAACATAAAAAAATTAAAAATCAAACAACAACAAAAACAGAAACATTGATATCTCACCAGCATACATAATTACTTTCTATAAATACTCTTCCATGTCCTAAACGAAATACTACAAACAAATAAAGTAATGCCGCATGCACACAGTGTGCACTAGTGGTAACGTTTATGATTTCCGATTTTTTATTTATTTTTTGTTGTGTGGTGTTGCCTTCCCTATAAAAAACATAAAGTGAAAGGCGTTGCACACATTTTAAAAAATAATTAGAACACAACAAATGCCAGATGTGTACTCGGCATTACACACTCGCTTTTTTTATATACATATACGACTACTTACCCATCTGTCAATGCTCAAGTTATTGTAAAAACATACGTAAATACACATGCATGAGCATAACGTTGGCTCCCATGATCACGCATCTCTAATTCCCTTTGACAATCCTAAATATCGTACACTTCAATTTCTTTAATCTTCAAGTAAGTTCATTGCTCATAAATTACATATTTTATTCATCTCTTCAAACTCTTTAAACATAGGAAATAGGAAAATCAAACTAAATAAGACCAACAACAAAAAACATTCGTAGATTTCACACAAGCAAACATAATGTCTTTCTAAAATAACCTTCCATGGTCACCAGCTAAAAAGAAAATAGAAGAAACTAACAGCAACATTTGCTCTAAGTACACACACACACACACACACACACACACACACAATCTAAAATCATAAACCTACTGCAACCACTTAACAAACGAAAAAACTACGTACAAACAAAAGAGTATTACAAAAAAAAATAAAGCAACATTTTCTCTATGCACACACGCACTTACATATATTCTAAGATCATAAACCTGCTGCAACCGCTTAACAAACCAAGAAAAAAAAACAGTCAATTCAATATTAAAACAAAAACCTACATACAAGCCTTCGTACCTACATAATTAATGCGTACCTACATAATTAACTATGTACATCGACGGACTGACGGATACCAAACCATGTTTAACTCACAAACCACATATTTTATTCACCTCCTTAAACTCTTGAAACATATAATATATAAATTGGAAAAATCAAACTAAATAAAACCAACAACAAAAACATTCATAGATTTCCCACAATCATACATAATTTCTTTCTCAAACACCCTTCTGCAACCGTTTAACAAACGATTAACCATACTACGTACAAACAAAGGAATAATACAAAAAAACCAAAGCAACATTTTCTCTATCCACACACGCACACACAATCTAAAATCATACAGCTACTGCAACCACTTAACAAACGAAAAAACCACGTACAAACAAGCGCACCTGCGTGCCTACATAAATAACTATGCACATAGACGGGCGGACATCAAACAATAAAATTAAAACAAAAAAGGGTTATGCAAACCCTCGTCACTGCACACCATTGACACTAATTACCATAATATGGAAAATTTAGCCCATAAATTACAAAATTTCGACATTAATTACCCAAATTTCGACATTAATTACCCAAATTTGACAATTTTAATGGTCATAGAACCGGCAGTATCTAACTACTAGGTCGCTTTAAATGCAGGATAGCCGACTGGTGGAAACTTCATTTTAAACTCAATGATTATATGAATTTATTATTTTAACATAAATACCCTTTGCTTCATAATTCATATGTTGATGAAAAAAAACATACATATATTTGTTTTATACGTTAATCAGCATACATATTTTAATTTTCGTTTTTCTTTTAATAAATGTGAATACATAGTTTTTTTATTCCTGACAGCTTTATTTCATTTTAAATAAAAGACCAACTTGACAAACATTATCAAGTCATGATATAAAGATATATCAGGTATAGGCGTATGGTTAACACCCCCTGCACCCAAAATAAACAAAATATTAAAGAATTTTTATGAGCAGTTTTTTTCACATGAAAATCAGTTTTTTTATTCTAAATTTTCAGTTTTCCAAAAAAATATTATGGCAACGCTGTACGTATATCCAGGCTGCGCTAGAGTGCCGAACATCAATCGGCTTTTTATACAGATCAGGGATGGCAAAGTTGGTACAGTTGTACCTTTTTTGGTACTGTTTAAAATCGGAAAGTACAATATTACACCAATGACTAATTAAGTACATTTAACCTTTATGTCAACGGCAACATACCTGGGTATGTTTTAAGTTTTGAAAACGCTGTAGCTCTAAACTGGATAACCGGATCGATTTGAAATTTCTTGATATCCTAGTCAAAACTGGTTTACGCAATAGTTCCAAGTTTGGTTAGGATTAGATCATCCGTTCGGAAGATAAAGCCCATTTACAAAGTTGCACCCTTTCAACTTAAACAGCTGTAACCATATGCTTTAACATACCAATTTAAAGGACAAATTGTGAAAACAATTCAGTAGTCAGAACAAAGTTGATTATTTCAATAAAAACAAATATAAATATGTAATTTGAACAAAAAAAAATCTTTTAGTACAATTAAGGCAAAAAAGTAAAAATTTTTTAAAGTTGTTAGTACAATTTTAAAATTCTCAATGCCTTCCCTGATACTGATGAATACACATACGCCAATACATTTCTCTCGGTTTTCTCTCTGTGGGCAGCCTTGATGTATATATCAATGTTAGAATGAGGCTATTCTTAAATTGTACCATGAAAATTGTAAAATTGTAAGTCCTAGTTTACACTTTGCAGGGGAACAGAAACGTTTCTTTTCCCCTCGTCTCTCTCTCCTAACAACTTAATCAGCTTAGCAATAAGACTTGCTTAGTGTAAATTAAGACTAAAAATTTTTCATTTATTGAAAACAAAACCATAAAGAAATTAACTAACACTATTGAACAAAACAGTTTTTCATATATATACTAGAGGCCTGCGTAAACAGTCTTTAAATGTAAATACGTCATGATTTTTAAATGTAATCACGTCGCATGTAAAGGGTGTTTTTTATTGAGGTATATAACTTTAAGTTGGCATCACTTTTTTAACTGGCGGCCATTTTGTCATCTGTCAAGTGATTAATATTTAGTTTGGTTTGCCATTTCATCATGAACAGGTTGACAAAAGAACAACGCTTGCAAATCGTGCAAATTTATTTCGAAAATAATGGTTCAGTTCGCGAAGTTTACCGCAAGCTCCGTCCATTTTATGGTCGACATAATCGTCCATCAGAGCAATTAATTCGGTTAACCATGGATCGTTTTCGCACTACGTTTACTCTATGTGATAATACGCATCCGCAGAGACGTCGAACAGTGCGCACCGAAGACACAATTGCCGCTGTAGAGCAAAGTGTTGAAGAGGACCCGAATGAATCGATTCGCCACCGTGCACAGCAATTGGAGCCGACTAACCGACTATTTTGTTTCCGAATTGGGTGGCATGAATGTGGATGAGTTGTGGTTCCAACAAGACGGCGCTACATGCCACACAGCGCACGTCACAATCGATTTATTGAAGGAAACATTCGATGAGCGCATAATTTCGCGGAATGGACCTGTCAATTGGCCACCAAGATCGTGTGATTTGACACCATTGGATTATTTTCTTTGGGGATATGTGAAGTCGCTCGTCTACGCCAACAAACCAGAAACGTTAGGGGACTTGGAAGCCAACATTCGTGGCGTTATTGCCAACATACGGCCCCATATGCTCGAAGAAGTGGTTGAAAATTGGATCTGTAGAATTGGCTTTATTCGAGCCAGCTGCGGCGGCCACATGCCCGAAATCATATTTAAACATTAATGGCATAAAATTATCCTTCCAATAAAGCCAAACTGATGGACATTAAAACGATTTTCTTGTGTTTTATTTCAATTCGAAGTTCTATACCTCTAAAAAAACACCCGATATTATACTAAACCAATAATAAATGCTGTCGTACTATAAGCGAGGCACGATGGATGTATTGGTGTACGTGTATATCAGTGTTAACAAGCGATGACGTCAAGACAGCTTGTCTGTAACAAACACTCAAAAGAAGTACCCAGCAAAAAATTTCAAAAAAGGTAATCGAGTTTGGAATTAAGCATTTTTGGTGGAAGCATTTCCCTACTGGATTACCAACTTAATGATTTTAACAAGGCGTGAGACTAAAATAATCGATTCTTGAGAAGTACTTACATTTAAAATTTCACGTAATCTATTTCGTCTAAAAAAATCATTCTCTTCATTTAGCAACTTGCACGTAATTTTTTTAAATTTTAGGTAATGTGATTTGTAAGCGAGTAATGAAAATTGGCAATCAGAAAAGTAAGTCATTATATGGCAAGTAGTTCTAATGGTAATGTGTAATTTTTTGCTGGGTACTGTTGATACACTAATCTTGCTTGTTATTTTTCATATTGTACGTTTGAGTGTGTGTGTAATGTGTAGATGGTAAGCTATTATGTGATTAACCGCATACAACTAATGTTAATGCATGTGTGTGCCTTTGCATCTGCGCAGAAAAATAAAAGATCATACACACATACATGCATGATGTTTTTACACGCGCTTATTTGTAGAAAGAAGCTAGTATCACAAATTATTCCGTCACGAAGTGTTTTCTTCTTTACTCTCATACCTACAATACTCAAACAAATTTCTTGCAAACAGTGTTCTTAACATTTGTTTTATAAGATTTCGCTGTAGCAAAGCATTTGAAAAATCCCTCATGTCTTAAAAGTTATAAAAGATATCTTGTGCAGGAGACTAATACATACATATCATATGTAAGTATACATACAAAGTCTGATAGTAGGTACACACTTTGCAAAGTGCTTTCGCAACACGTTTATAAAGGGTGTCCCAACAAGAACGCAAGATTTAAATTTTAAATAAAACACAGATAATTAAAAAAAAATTCGTGAAACTTTATTATATCGTAAAGTAGACAGAATGAGGTTATGTGTGGAATAACATATCGGGCAGGTGGCCGCCGCGACTTTGCTGGCACACACGCGATCTTTTAATGAAATTTTCAATGACCGTTTTGCATAAATGCTGCGGTATTTCATTAATGCAGCGTCCAATTTCCTCTTTTAAGGCTTGAGTCGTCGTCGGCTTATTCGCGTAAGCAACCGATTTCAAAAAACCACAAAGAAAAAGTCTAATCGTGTTAAAGCGCACGATCTAGGCGGCCAATTCTGGTCTCCAAAACGCTAAATAACACGGCCTGGAAATGACTGATGCAGCAATTGAATGGTTTCTCTGGATGTATGACATGTGGCGCCGTCTTGTTGAAACCACATGCCCTCCACATTCATTTCTTCTGCATAGTGAATTTGGAGACACCAATTTGCTGAGCTCGGTGTCGAATTGAGGTGGATGAAGTTTGAGCGGCATCATCACGTACAGCTGCGACATTTTCGATCGATCGCCCTGGTCGAAGGCGCGTTGTTGTCTTTACATCACTAACAGACCCAGTTTCGGTAAATTGATCCATTAATCTCTTTACAGTTGACTCTTTTGAAGCATTATTGTGACCCCAAATTGATCGCAAAATTGCGAACTATAGCCGCAAAACTTTCACCATTTTCGTAAAACAATTTCACAATGAGAATGCGTTGGTCATTCGTGTAGCGCTCCATTTTTACTAACCTCTTACCTTCTACTAGCAAACAATAACAATTGTTCAAATGTCAAACAATGACACTTCGAATGGCGCCAAATTTAAATCTTGGGTTCTTGTTGGGACACCCTTTATAACATGTTGCATACTTTGACACAGATACTGCAACCCGCAGTGCAACTTATAAACAAAAATCATTTTGATGTTTTCGAAACTTCGAATGCAATTTCGAACATAACTATAAGCAAGACTACACACTGTGCGACCGACAATGCAACCTGCCTGGTTGCATAAACACGTTGCTGTACCTACCATAAAGAACTGGGACAAGTTCTACCAAAACAAATGAAAAATATGAGCATAAACTACCAATGTTGCAAATTTTGGTACTTATGATCAGTGTAATACCCTTTTTACACACTCAGCTCTTTGAGGAATGCGTGGAATATGTTGAAAATTGAAAAAAGCTGTTCACATTACAACATCTTTCATCTGTCATGTATTATAATACTATTTTTACGAGTGTAAGCAACTAAAAATTAAATAATAAAATGCAGTTGAAAAATTCAGTAGAAATTGATTTAATTGCTGGCTCCTGAGGAGCAGAAACAAAAAATGCTACCGTATGCAGAATTATAGAAATTATGCCAGCGGACAATGATGATGAGGAAATATTACAAAGTTTATCCGCAAAGATTTTGCGTAGACATTTGCAACTACTTTTATGCAATTCATTTCGATTTGGAAAAATATATAACAGATTTTATTATTTGCATACATACATATGTATATAATAAATTCTTAGAGTAATTACGGATCTTTTTTTGGGAAGGATATTCCAAAATGTAGCCTTCAATGCATGTACATATGTATGTACATGCATATGTAGATATACATACATACATACTTCACATTCATACTTCATATTTTTATAGTATGTATGCATGTATGTATATAGTTGTATACATTTTTCTAGTGATGACACTAAAATAATCGAAAGATGTTGAACGGAACAAAGTGATATAGAACATCTTTTCAAGATGTTGAACATTCAGCCCTGTATAATTCTTATGGGAAGATGTTATCATCTTCCCAAATTGATGAAAGATGAAAGATGTGAGTTAAGGTGTCTTTACATGGTAACACAAGGTATTACGACTTTTTAGAATCAAAATATTATGAAATTCTCTCCTTGTTTAAAAAAAAAACAAGAGTTTGTTGTAGGTATTTTTCATGTTTACACTGATACTATAAGTAAAATGCAAGCAAAGACATTCAGGGCTATTCGAGAATACGCGCTTCACTTCTTCGTCGTCGAACATTCACTTTCGTCAATTCGACGTTGACAGATTCTAAGGTACGTGCGAAGAAATATCGTTTTCAGTAATCGATATCTCTCGATTATCGATTATCTCTTATAAAAACATCAACAAGATTGAAAACAGCTGAATTGTATGCAGAAAAAGTTGAAAAAGGGATTTAAGAAGTAATTTAAAGAAATAATTAATAAAAAAAACTTAACAGTACAAGTGCTAAGTAACATAAAAAGAAACAATAAACAGTAAAAGTGAAATTAGTTTCTTCTTTTATTTGTTTTAGAAACGTGTTTACATCTTTGAAGAACTTAAAGAAAACTTAATTGTCTTGTAGAGCCTGGCCGAACGCCATTAAAGCTTAATTAACAGTGGTAGACACCATATAAACACTTCGTGTCTCTTTTTTCTTCATTTATTTAAACTTAACGCTCTAAAATTGGCGTCGAACGAATATGACATTTGTAAGTATTTTAGAATACCTCCAAAGTGAAAGAAAACATATGTTTTCTATCACTCATATCCAACGTAGTATTTAAGAATAGCAAAAAGTTAAAGATGTGCGTATTTATGGCGAAAGTGACTTCCCGAATAGACCTGATTAAACTTTTGAGCTAAAAATAAAAATTGGATAATTGCAAAAAAAAATTTGTACTAACATAACTAAATCTGGGAGAAAACATTTTATTATTGCAATGTAATTTTGCTATAAAATATAATTTTTTTTATAGCTTTGTTTATTGTTTGTTTGGTTTTGTGGTACGGGTTGAGTAGCTGATGATTCCAGTTGTACAATGATTACAAAAACAACATGAACATTTCCTGAGTTGATTTTTGTTGTTTTTGTAAAAGTGTTAAACCCTTCAATAAATACCATCAGTGCTGTCAACGTTTACTTTGAAATACACCAAAGTTGTGATAAGAATACTTAAATTTCCAAAATGGTTTAGAAATTTGACCGCTTGTCAAATTTTCTACCCGTATTCTCTCCTACTCGATACATTTTGCGTTTACATGATAAGATTTTGTATGTTCTACATCATATTTTGACATGTCCTAATATATTGTGTTACCATGTAAAGACAGCTTAAGTGTGAAAAGGTTATTAGGCAACTATGTTAGAAGAAATTATTATTAGTGTAATGCAAAACACAAATTTTTTCAAATTGTACTACTGAAGTATAAAGTGCACCAGTGTACCAATGCAAATGTAATTGTACCAAATTTGGTACAATTGTACCAAAAATCCCAACAGTGGCATATATATGTATATGTATGTTTAGTATCCTTGCAGAAAGTGCGAATAATGAAATTGTAGTGATTTAGTTGTGACCAAGGCACATCCATCAGGTACCCGCGATTCTACAACAAATATTACAACAGCAACAGCCACATGTACTTTGTTGGTATAAATTACCTTCTTACTTTTCAAAACAGGGTAGCATCGTCAGATTGCATGTTTCTTATAGGAAATGTCAAACACCATACAAAACTGAATATTCGAAAGGTGTTTATGGATACCCAAATAAAAGCATGCTTTTAAGCTTATACCTACACAATCCAAATTTGACATTTAGATTGGTATAATGACATCAGTCACCTGGTGTAGTGCTACCACCTAATAAATGCGCCTTGCTTGTGACATTGTCAATAGTACAAATCTTTTAGAGTAGTGTGGCAATCATACTTTACAATGAAGATGATATTACCATCATGGTAATACCGCGAACATATATATGTATGTACATAGAAAAAACCGTGCTCGCAGCTGTAGAACTAGCTCTTTGTCAATTTAAATTTTTTTCTTTTGAAAAAAAAATTTTGTAATTTGGCTTAAAAAGCAAAGCCCGTTCAAATCACAAATATAGAAACAAATGGAGTTCGAATAATAATTAAAATTAACTAAAATTAATAGCCATGGGCCTGTGGCAAAAATTAAAAATAAAATAAAAAATATACTTAATAGTAACAAACCAAAAAAGTTTGTCTTAAGTAGAACAAAAATAAGCAAATTAACTAACATGTGCATAATTAGTAAAGAACAAATGACAATGGTAAGACTGTTGTAAATATAGAGATGGTAAAATTGAGCTTTCATTACAAAAAAGCTTTCAGAAAATTGAAATAAGATGAATCAAAACAATTCACACATTCCATTTGCAATAATGCTAAGTATATAAAGCAGAAATCTACATCTACTGACACCACACACAGTGGACCAAACACAAAAGAACGCTGATGATGAAGGTTTAGTGGCCTTCGAAAACGGCTGGCTGTTCCGTTCAACTATGTGTTGTTAGTCAGAATATTTACAACAGACTTTGTTGTTATTTGTTCATAATAATTATCACATGTAATTTGGCTTAAAAAGCAATACGAACCTTAGCCCGTTCAAATCACAAATATAGAAACAAATGGAGTTCGAATAATAATTAAAATTAACTAAAAAAAAATTACTGTTGAAAGTTTTGATTGTGCCATTGTTCTACGCACGTTTCTACCAGTAGTTAGATACTGCCGGTTCTATGACCATTAAAATTGTCAAATTTGTGTAATTAATGTCGAAATTTTGTAATTTATGGGCTAAATTTTCCATATTATGGTAATTAGTGTCAATGGTGTGCAGTGACGAGGGTTTGCATAACCCTTTTTTGTTTGTACATAGATAAGGATAGTTTGATGTCGGTCCGTCGATGTGTTTTTGTTTTAATTTTATGGTTTGATGTCGGTCTATCGATATGTTTTTGTTTTAATTTTATTGTTTGATGTCCGCCCGTCTATGTGCATAGTTATTTATGTAGGCACGCAGGTGCGCTTTTTTGTACGTAGTTTTTTCATTTGTTAAGTGGTTGCAGTAGCTGTATGATTTTAGATTGTGTGTGCGTGTGTGGATAGAGAAAATGTTGCTTTGGTTTTTTTGTATTATTCCTTTGTTTGTACGTAGTATGGTTAATCGTTTGTTAAACGGTTGCAGAAGGGTATTTGAGAAAGAAATTATGTATGTTTGTGTGGGGGGAATCTGAGAATGTTTTTGTTGTTGGTTTTATTTAGTTTGATTTTTCTATTTCCTTAAAGAGTTTGAAGAGATGAATAAACTATGTAATTTATGAGCAATGAACTTATTTGAAGGTTGGACAAATTGAAGTGTAACATATTTAGGATTGTCAAAGGGAATTAGAGATGTGTGATCATGGGAGCTAATGTTATGCTCGTGCGTGTGTATGAAGTTTGTGATACTGAGGATTGTCAAAGATTGGTTGTTATTTTCTTGTATTATTCTTTTGTTTGTACGTAGTATGGTTAATCGTTTGTTAAACGGTTGCAGAAGGGTATTTGAGAAAGAAATTATATATGATTGTGGGAAATCTATGAATGTTTTTGTTGTTGGTTTTATTTAGTTTGATTTTTTCAATTTATATATTATATGCTTAAATAGTTTAAGGAGATGAATAAAATATGTGGTTTGTGAGTTAAACATGGTTTGATATCCGTCTGTCCGTCGATATAATTACATAGTTAATTATGTAGGTACGCATTAATTATGTAGGTACGAAGGCTTGTATGTAGGTTTTTGTTTTAATTTTGAATTGAATGTTTTTTTCTTGGGTTGTTAAGCGGTTGCAGCAGGTTTATGATTTTAGAATATATGTAAGTGCGTGTGTGCATAGAGAAAATGTTGCTTTAGTTTTTTTGTAATACTCTTTTGTTTGTACGTAGTTTTTTCGTTTGTTAAGTGGTTGCAGTAGGTTTATGATTTTAGATTGTGTGTATATGTGTGTGTGTGTGTGTGTGTGCATAGAGAAAATGGTGCTTTAGTTTTTTCTATTTTCTTTTTAGCTGGTGACCATGGAAGGTTGTTTTAGAAAGACATTATGTGTGCTTTTGGGAAATCTATGAATGTTCTTTGTTGTTGGTTTTATTTAGTATGATTTTCCTATTTCCTATGTTTAAAGAGTTTGAAGAGATGAATAAAATATGTAATTTATGAGCAATGAACTTACTTGAAGGTTAAAGAAATTGAAGTGTACGATATTTAGGATTGTCAAAGGGAATTAGAGATGCGAGATCATGGGAGCCAACGTTATGCTCATGCATGTGTATTTACGTATGTTTTTACAATAAAGATGAAGAGGGTGATGCCTTGTTGGCAACATTTAACTATATGTCAGTAGATGTAGACGAATTAACTGCAATCTTTATGCAAGACGAAGAGGGGGATGCATTATTGGCTGCCTTAAATTTAAGATTTTAATTTGATTAATTTTTTAAACATAAATTCAAATTAACTTACTTAAAACGTAAAAAATGTGTAAATAGATTTTTTATTGTCGATTTTTCACATTTGTCTCTGTCCTTGTACATACCATATACATATAAATAAATGATTGAACAAAATTTTGTATATTTTTAATCTACATATTTATTTAAAAAAACATCGTAAATATACATATGTTGTAGCAATTTAAAAATAGAAAACTAAAAGAATTTTTTAGTTATTTTCCTGATAAAGTAAATATGCATTTCTTAAGGCACAGACTCTATAATTATGATAGCGGCAGTAAAGATATTCCGCATATATAAGTTGTATTTGCTTTAAGTTGATGCAGCCGATATCCTCGATGTTGAAAACTCTAAGTTGAAGTAGTTTCTCAAACCATTTCTTCTTTTCCACACCCTTAACATAGATTGAAGAATGTTTTAAATTGGATTTTAAAAATTTTACAACACTCTTAAATGATATTGATCCGTCATTCCAATTCAGATGATGAAAGTTTCTTGTTAGCCAATTCGCTTCTCTTTGTTTTGCTATTGATAATCTTTTGAAGTTAAACGGTGGTTTAATAATAAAATTTATGTGCTCCTTATTGTTAAAAACAATTGATATTTCTTTTGCAATGAAGATGTTTGAATTGGATTTAAATCCTTGCATATCGATGAAAACTTTATTCCCAATCATCTTAGTTTTTATTTACATTATTTTACGAACTTGACCTTTTAAGGGTATGTATTCTATTATGCGATCGTGGATGAGAATGCAAAAAGCAGATGTATCAGTAGGAATGTTGGAGTCCGTTTCAATTTCAATTTTTATATCAACAGGACCGTTAGAGAGGGCTTCGTTTTGGTGACTGACATCTACTACCACTATCGGCACACTATTTTTAAATTATTGAGCAGTCAGAAGTGGTTGTGATTCCCTCATGTAATAGTTTTGTTGAAACCGTAGATACATATCATATACGATGGCATACCGATCATTTTTAAATTTTATATTTAGATCATCATATGGGTACGATTCTGAATTTAAATGCACTTTTAAATTATTTAGATTACAGTGAACAAACTTATTTTCTTGTTGAAAAGCAATCAACACAAAACGGGGTCGTTCTCTATTTGTAGCCAGTTTAACATTCCATATATAGCTAGTTCCTGTATTTAGTTGAGGATTAATGTGACAATCCCAACTGCGAAATGCCATCGGTATAGAAGCACCACTGTTAATAATTTTAATCATATTCAATTCGCTCAGATCGGATAATTGTACATGTGGAATTCTCCATGAGATGTTTGAGATACTAATTTTTGGTTTGTCAGTAGCAACAGTTGAGTATACGAGTTTTTCATCGTTCTTACTACATAAGAGAACCAATTCATGTTTACCGCTGAGTATAATTTTATTATAGTCTTCAGCGAAACCTAAAAATAGTTTTAGTGGTACATAGAAATTAAAGTGTCAATTTGAAATATCCAAATCATCGAGTTTGTTCCATCCTGCATTGTACAAGCCAACACTTTCTGTTGGTGATAAGGAAACAAAATTTTTTAGGCTGCTTGTGATCGCTAAATGTCTTGTATGATCAATTTCTATGCCATTAAGTTCATATCGAATTTCGTCAAAGAGATGTGCCACAAAGTTATTTTTTAATTTTAGATTTAAAAACGAAGATATTTTGCTGTCATTATCATCTACAATACTTCCCTCAACATATATGTAGCTTTCGCTGGGTAGCACATATAAGTCTTGATTTTGTATTGAAATTCGAATCTCATCATTATTGTTGAAGGATTGTAGGTATGGTGTATATGTGTGATAGTCCTTTTTAATTATACTCTCGTCTGATTTATGTTTTTCTAGAACATCTAGTATGTAACTCATTTCTTTGTCAACTTCAAATTGAGAGACTTCAAAAATTTTTTATTTTCTTGCGTCAAATGTGTTTTGTGCAATGATCTCTTTAATTGTGGTTTGATTTGCAATAGTGTTTTATGAGTGTATCCAATTTTTTACTTAGATTGCTTGACGTTGTATATTATCATTATTTGCTAGATCTCAAATGTATTCGTGTTGTAATTTCCTCTCCTCGGAAATTAATTAAATCACCGTTCTGATCAACTATGCGTAGAGTAAGAGAACTTATCTCTCGGCAGTTAACTGGCAAATAGATAAGATTTCGAGGAATCTCAACAATTTTATACCCTGGGGGGACATTGATCGCAAATTCATGTAATGTGTGTGCTTGTGAGTTATTCGTGTATGTGTTAACCACTATACTACATTCAACACGCAAGATATTCACGATGAAAATATTGACTGGTAGATCTGAGTAATGGTCTTGGTTAGGAGCTAGAATTTTCTTATTGAATCCAAAAAGTTTTCCAATTGTGTTATCTTTGTTAAAGTATATGGGATCCTTAGAGCTATTAACTCTAACTTGCATTGTATTGTTATTAGCTTCTATATCAATTTTATTTTCCGGACAATACTGCTTATAGTTATGTTTAATATAATCAACCATATCATTCAATTCATAAGATCCTATTGGTATTTTAATTACATGTTCACCAATATGAAATATATTGTTATAATCATCTACTTTGGGAATGCTATTATATGAATGAAAATCAGTTAGACCACATTCATATTCAACATCCAAACGAATAGGAGGGAAGTAATTAGCAGATAACTCAGATGAGTTTGAGCTAAGAGTAAGTGTTATTGACATTATGATTGTCTGATTACAAATAAGTGAAATTAAACACAGCACTTTGTATAAAAAGGAAGTTTATATATAATTATATTTTATTTAAATATATTAGATAAAAATATAGACTTATATATACACTTAACTACAATATTTCATTTTTATTGATCCAAGAATTATGTTGATTGGTAAATCCTAACCATTTAACATATGCCTTCTCGCCTTTAGTTTTAAGAACTTTTTCAACTAGATATGTATTTGGATATCTGGTTTTTGAAAGTTCTTCACCATAGAATCCACCTTTAATAGGGTTACCACGATAGTCTTCTAATATGTATGTAGCTGGATGTGTATTTTGAACTCTTTTAATCGTAAACATTTCTGTGGTCCAATTTGGTGTATATCCTTTTTCAAAAACATGTTTATATTTACTTATGCGCACATGATCTCCCACATTGAACTTTGATAATTTGAATAGTTTTAAGCGGTTATATACCGTGTTTAATAATTTTTTCTCATTTTTATAGTTAACTTGAATCGGTGGCATTTTGATGGTGCGATGCATTTTTTTATTATATGTATTAATCAAGTCTTTGTAAATGTCGAGCCAGTTATAAGACCCATTAAAGCTAAACTCTTTCCACATCATTCCTTTTAATGTTCTGTTAAATCGTTCTTTTATTGATGCTTTCATTCTGCTATATGTTGAGTAGTGATTAATGTTGTATTTATTCATCAATTTTCCAAAGTGTTTATTGAAAAACTCTTTACCATCGTCTGTTTGCAAGTTTTTTGGTATTCGTCCCAGTTGAAAAATATTCTGCATAGCCTGGCTTGTTTTCAATGCAGTCTTTCTTTTCAAGGGTACTGCCCAAGCAAATTTTGAAAATGTATCAATTACAGTCAGCAAAAATCGATAATCTCTATTGTCTGTAGAATAGTTTCCCATTTCAACTAAATCAGCTTGCCAAAGATCATCTATTCCTTTCATAACAACACTTCGACGTGGAAAATGTTTTCGTGCTTGCTTATGTAGTTCATTTATTAAATTTCTTTTTGAAGTCATTGTTTAACGTATTTAGAATTTGATGGGATAAGTTGAGTTCAGTGGGAGTTCATTTAAATACTGTCGACCATCATATTTCTTACATACCCATAAATTAACTCATTTATCTTTTTAATTTCTTTTTCAAAGAATAATTTCATACTTGAGACTGAATTTCGTTAAGTTTCTGACTTAAACCTATGTTGATTTCATCTCGTACCTCTTCAATTTGACTTTGCAGAAACAATTTATTAACAACGTCGTTTTCCTCCAAAGCTTCTCCCACATTTTTGATTCTTTTGTTTTGAACGTCAATGTTATTAGTTGTATCCATAACGAAGCCCAGCAGATTAGGAACATTTTTCACAAAAACTGTACCACTTGTATCATTAAGATAGTGCCCAAACTTATTGATGGACATGATTTATGTAGATAAATATTCTATAATTTTTGCTTCATATAATTCTTCGATAATTGAGACAATTTCGTTATTGTGATTAGTATGACCTGCAGCTTGTGATGCTAGCAATAGCCTAAGGCGATCTACTAACTCATTAGGATCATCCCAGTATATATAGTTAGCTGATATAGTTGATGAGTTTTTTTCACTTTCTTTCTTAAACAATTTACTGATAATATGCTTATATTTATATGCTCTCGTTCCTTTTATTTGTCCGTCACGTCATCAAACAAAAAATCAAAGTTATTTAAGACAATTATTTAGTTACTGTGCCGAAGGCAATAAATATAACGGGTGTTTTTTTAGAGGTATAGAACTTCGAATTGAAATAAAACACAAGAAAATCGTTTTAATGTCCATCAATTTGGCTTTATTGGAAGGATAATTTTATGCCATTAATGTTTAAATATGATTTCGGGCATGTGGCCGCCGCGGCTGGCTCCAATTTTCAACCACTTTTTCGAGCATATGGGGCCGTATGTTGGCAATAACGCCACGAATGTTGGCTTCCAAGTCCCCTAACGTTTCTGGTTTGTTGGCGTAGACGAGCGACTTCACATATCCCCAAAGAAAATAATCCAATGGTGTCAAATCACACGATCTTGGTGGCCAATTGACAGGTCCATTCCGCGAAATTATGCGCTCATCGAATGTTTCCTTCAATAAATCGATTGTGACGTGCGCTGTGTGGCATGTAGCGCCGTCTTGTTGGAACCACAACTCATCCACATTCATGCCACATTCAAATCTTCCATAAAGTTGATGGACAAAGCTCCAATTGCTGTGCACGGTGGCGAATCGATTCATTCGGGTCCTCTTCAACACTTTGCTCTACAGCGGCAATTGTTTCTTCGGTGCGCACTGTTCGACGTCTCTACGGATGCGTATTATCACATAGAGTAAACGTAGTGCGAAAACGATCCATGGTTAACCGAATTAATTGCTCTGATGGACGATTATGTCGACCATAAAATGGACGGAGCTTGCGGTAAACTTCGCGAACTGAACCATAATTTTCGAAATAAATTTGCACAATTTGCAAGCGTTGTTCTTTTGTCAACCTGTTCATGATGAAATGGCAAACCAAACTAAATATTAATCACTTAACAGCTGACAAAATGGCCGCCAGTTAAAAAAGTGATGCCACCTTAAAGTTCTATACCTCAATAAAAAACACCCTTTATTTATATGCTCTCGTTCCTTTTATTTGTCCATCAGGTCTATAATCTCTTTTGTATGCATTTGTGCTCACTAAAATTTTCTTATATATATCTTATTCATGTTTATCATAATATTTTGGTGTTTTGTGAAACAGTAAAGAAAATAAACCTGGTGTAAAAGCCCATATTTGATTTCCAATCACTATTTTATCTTCAGTAAGTTTAATACTACTATTGCCAAACTTCCATTCATTATTTAAACCTTTATGTGGACCGTATAGAGTATCTAGTTCGTTTCTGCTTTCCAAGAGTGCTAGGTCAGTATAACTCTTATTATTATCTGAATTGTCTAGAGTTTCCGATTGAGAGCAAAAATCATCGTTGTCATCATCATCATCAGTATCAACATTATCAACCTTGTTTGCGTTTCGATTACTAAGTGAGATATTTTTATTGCATAACGTTTCTTCAACAAGTTTCTTTGGAGTACTTGTCTCTAACTTAACTGATTGTTCGTTGAATGGAAAATTTTAATTTTTATAAACTTTCGTTTTAAATTCATCTCTTTCTGATTTAATACTTTTTTTATTATTTTTAGAACTGTTCACAAATTCTGTTAATGGTTCTATTATTGGTTTAAATGTATCTTTGAATTACTCATGTGTATCTGCTTCATCAACTTTTATACTACGAAATTTTTTCTTTAAAACATTTCTTGTCTTTATTAGCTCTTTTAAAACTTTTTCATCCATTTTCAACTATTAGACACCAGATCAGGTATCAGCTATCAGATCAGGTATCACCTATCAGATCAGGTATTAGATCAGCTATCAGATCAGCTATCAGATCAGGTATCACTTATCAGATCAGGTATTAGATCAGCTATCAGATCAGCTATCAGATCAGGTATCAGGTATCAGATCAGCTATCCGATCAGGTATCACTTATCAGATCAGGTATCAGATCAGCTATCAGATCAGGTATCAGATCAGGTATAAGATCAGGTATTGGGGTATCAGATCAGGTATCAGCTATTAGATCAGGTTATAAATCAGCTTTCAGATCAGGTGCAGTAAATACTTTAGGAAATAAGTAGATGTACTATGCGCAAGGCCAAATTAAGTACTAATGTTTTACTTTCATGAAGAGTAATTTATATCGTTATAAAATAGTCGAATTGCTTTCTATAGCGACCATTGTTTAAGTCATTATCTTTGCTTATCATCAAAAATCCATATTTATCCTTCCAACACTCTCGACAAATTTCATGAAACTTTTCATAACTCATATCGCTGGCAACATGATCACTATAAACGTGCTTCATGTTTGTCTCATCTTGTTTAAACATTATAATCACATTTGCATTGTCTCTTATTAAGTGCTTGGGGATTCTCGTATAAGTTTGGCACAAGTACAATGAATCAACATCCTTATGTCGTCCCATAGAAAAATATGCTCGTATATTATTTTGCTTCTCGCAGGCAACATTATCAAAGATCATAATAGAATTAGTGTTCGCTTCGTCAGGAGGAATAACTTTTGCATTATCTGTAAATGTGTAGTATCCCATCCCTTTAATTGGTGAAATTAATCGCTTTAAGTATTCATATTTTGGTTGATAAAGGGATTTTGAGTATAAATAGATGTTTTCAAACTTGAGTCCATTAGGACTTTCTAGCAAGCTAATCATAACATTAGTCTTTCCACAATTTGATGGTCCAACTATTAGAACACGAATAGAATTTGGTAAGAGAGAGCTATGTTTTATTTTAGATCTGATTTTCGTTGAAGCATCAATATTGCGAATCACAATATTTTTATG
The DNA here is from genome assembly GCA_949987645.1 of Tachina grossa. Lineage (NCBI taxonomy): Eukaryota > Metazoa > Arthropoda > Insecta > Diptera > Tachinidae > Tachina > Tachina grossa. The sequence goes on along the minus strand of OX465275.1, from coordinate 104,333,318 downwards.
TTGTTTTACTAATTGCATTCTTATAACTAATTGCATTTCATAAATGTTACTTTTATTATAGAAGAAAAAATAAAATAAGATGCTTATACATTATAACAAAACGTTTAGTTATAAAAAACCAGCCGTTGGAAAAGGTTTAGTGAATAAAGTAATTAACTCTCTGCCTGTTGAATTACACCTTCCTGGATATCAGTTTTGTGGACCCGGAACAAAATTACAAAAACGTTTAGATCGCGGTGACAACGGAATTAATTTATTAGACGCTGCATGTAAAAATCACGATATTGCTTATTCCAAAACAAATGATTTAAATAGTAGACATCAAGCTGATAAAATTCTTGAAAATAAAGCTTGGGAATGAGTTCTTGCAAAAGATAGAAGTCTTGCAGAAAAATTGTTTGCGTATATGGTTACTAACGCAATGAAAGCCAAAAGAAAACTTGGTATGGGATTGAAGAAGGTTGCAAAAAAGTGAACAAAATGGAAAAAAGCTGTTCAGTACATCAATTAAAAATGCAACAAAAGTACTGAAGAAGGAAAAACCTCAAGACATTAACTCTGCCATTAGGATTGCACGTAAGGTTATCAACAAGTCGTTAAGGGGAAAGAAATCGCAAGTTATAATACCTCGCATAATTAATGTTCCAAAGATTGGTGGCTTCTTACCTTTGGTACCTATTCTTACTGCTCTGAGTGCAATAGGTGGTCTTTCTACTGGCGGAGCAGCTATAGCAAAAGCAATAAATGCTGCAAAAAATGCTAAACAACAACTTGACGAAGCAACTAGACATAATAAAACAATGAAAGCAGTAGCAATGGGGAAAGGTTTTTACCTTAAACCATATAAGAAAGGATATGGATTGGTTTGTCAAGAAAAACAAAAAACCAAATTTTTTCGTAAAGCTGCCCAATAAACCTCTATCTGATGTTGATCTGAGAATCTTTTCAACGAACATTCCATACTTTAGAGGAGTTTTTATGTTGGATATACTACCAAAACAATCGAAAAAAAGAGAATGCGGAATCATTAATTTGGATTTATCAAGAGGACCTGGAACCCATTGGGTAGCATATTATAAAAACAATGAACATAAAGAATATTTCGACAGTTTTGGAAATTTGAAACCTCCATTAGAACTAGTTAAATATCTAGGCAAAAATATAAAATATAATTACAATCAATATCAAGATTATAATTCATTTAAATGTGGACATTTATGTCTTCAATTTCTTTACAAAATAAGTTTAAAAAATAAATAAATACAACACACGAACAATTTTTAAAATTTTTTCTGTTTTATTAATAAAAATGTTTATAAAATAATAGTTTCTACATATTATTCCCACTGTGGGTATTGAGCATTTGTTAAAAAGATATTTATTTCAGCAGCAGTATCCAATTTTAAGCCACTGTCTCCTTGCTTACATATGCAATATATCCCGGATGCCAGTTCTATTATGTCATCATCCGATAGCGTGTTGTACCGATTTGGTAAAAACATGTTGTTTTCTAGTTCAATTTGAATTGTGGTGCCATATTTACTCGTCACACGCTTAGCGTTTTTAAGTGCATACTTAGTTGAGTCCTGGAGCTCTTTTATATGTATTAATTTTTTTTTATTCAATGTGTTGAATTTCGTGATCAAATCTGGACGATTCATTATTACAATATTAATTAATTAAATTTAATTTTTTAATGTGTATTTTTTATATGTTTTTTCTTCTTCTCTTTTTGACAGATTGCTCAATCTGCTTTTGTAAACTGATGTATTAAAAAATTTCTACCAATCTTTAAATAGGCAAGAAACAAAAAAAAATCTTAAAAACAAAGATCAGTAACGTAGCTATCTCTTTTTCTCATATTGTAATTATATTTTATGTGAATGTTTGTTTGTTTTGTCACTGATAAAATTGTAGTGAAAGAGATAGTTATATCGACGTTCTTAAACGTAAGTAAAACATAAAATTTCAAAACAAAGATCAGAGAGATAGTTATATTAATGTTCTAAAGTGTAAGTGAAACAAAATATAAATATAATATATATAATATAAATAGGTACGTAAACCTTTCAAGAATATTAGTGTAAAAATAGCATTCAACAAAATTATTTAAAGAAATAAAATTAAATTAAAAATGAGCCAAATTCGTGGGACATTGTTTGAATTCCTTCATTCGTTTGGAGACTTATTGCTCTATGAGCATAAGGAAACAATACATTTTTTTTATCTCTATGCTAAATGAAAATGAAGAGTATGGAGTTGTAGAGCAGGAAGACTCCGAAGAAGGTGGACATTTTGCAAGCTGCCCCTGGTATAGCGAAGGATGCGAGGAAGGGCCGGACACTTGTCGGTGTACAATGTTCCACATAAGAAAAAAAATTATTTTTAAAATTATTGAGACCTATAAAAATGTATCTCAAAAAAAACTATGAATAAATATAAAATGTATTTGTATGTGTATGATTAATTATTTACTTCAATGTACATATTTATGTATATATACAGATTAATAGACCGAAAAAGCTATTAGTTTAAATATTATTTTCATTGAGGATGGATAAACGTACTTTAAAGAATATATTTCACAACAATCAAGAACGAAAACCTCAAATATATGATTTGGTTTTTGAGTTTGAATACTTGCTCAATTGGAAATTGAAGACTTCATGTGGATTTTCAACAGCTTTTGGCTTTAAGCCAATGATATGGTTGAATTATAAAAATAAGCAATTCATTGGACTGGATCGGGAAGAGTGGTTACATCTCATGTGTTATAAGGAGTATATTCATGATATGCTTAATCGTCGAGATTTTTTAAATTCAATAAATATAATTGATAATGAAATTGAGAGGGATGTTGAATATAAGTTTCAATATAAAAGGGGTCTTTGTTTTTTAGTTACCAAACAAGGAAACTCTAAAATAAAAATCGATTCTGACACTTGGCGATCACTAACTCAAATTCGAGTATTTTTTACATCAATTTTATGTTGGAATAACATTCTAAGAAAACAAATCCTTCATTTCTATTATGAATACTATATACCAACCTGTTCCGCTTTAAACAAAACAAAACTTCAATTACATGAAATACAAGGAATACACAAAAGGGATGTAAAGATTGAATTAACACGACTTTGTTATGAGATTGGAGAAAAAATGCAACATAAGATTCTAACTGATGTAAAAATTCATAGATTATATTTAAGGATGGATAATAAATAAATGATTAAAAACATAAATAATGATTTTTATTTTGTATTTTACTTTTTCATGAGAGGGCGACTTTAATAAAAACAAGGAACTTTTCTGTATGTATATATGATAATAATTTTTTATTTGTTTTTTCCAAAATAACAAGTCTTATCTTTAAATACATATGTATATAACTTACAAACACAAAAAAAATATATATATATTAAAAAATTTAATTATAAGTATGTACATAAATACATGTGTATATGCCTGCATGTATGTATATATTATTTCTTGAAAACTGAAAGATATTTTTTTTTTTTAAAACATTTCTTTTCTAAGCGTTTACAATTTGTATGCATATTTTTTCCGTTCAAACATCAATACGAAAAAAGATTTAATTTAATAACAAATAACTTAATTACACTTACATCGAACAATTATCAATGATTTTCTATTAATTTTAAAATTATATTAATGTGATATTCCAAATCAATAAACTAATGATCATTACTATCATAAAACAAAATTTTTTATACAGAATATTTACATATTTTTTATTTTTATTTTGTTAAAATCTACTTTTGAATTTATTTATTTTTTATTCATTCTTCAATTTCCATTGCATTTTCTATGTTATACCCAGACAAATGTACTATGTCGTGAGAGTTTGTCAAGTCATCATAATCAGTCATATATTTAGCAATGTCACGTAAATCTTTATCTTCCAGTTCGAGAAGCATTCTCTCATTAACATCATCGTCAGAGTTTGTCAAGCCTGTGCTGATATCATAATTAGCTTCAATCATATATTCAGCAATGTCATGTAAATCTATGTCTTCCCGTTTTAATTTATAATGCCCCCAAGCATATGTCTGTAACCCGTCATACCTAATGTACCTCTTGTCATCATTGTGGCTCAAAACTATTTTATTTACATTTAGGGTAAAAATTTGATGTTTGTTTCTTAAATACAAACAGTTTCTATAGTCCGACAAAGTGACTCTTGCTAAGGCCGTTCTTTTCACACCTTTTGACTTTTTTATTTCAATGTTTGCTTCATTTCTAAAGGCATACATCTTAGCTCTTAGTCCAACAAACTCCTTCATTATAACCCCATTATTTTCATCCTTCATCATTCCTAATATTTTTTTTTTACCAAAGGTAAGCCATATATGTTATTAGGTGAATAGCCCGACGTATCAAATCTTTCTTGGAGGTCCTTGGCACATTCCTTATAAAAGTCATTCGTTCTAATAGTGTAAATGAAGGAATCAGTGTCCATATAATTTAGATGTAAGTCAGTTTTGAACTTAGGCTTCATATAACCATAGTGGAAGTCATTCATCTTCCACTTGGATAGTTCCAGCACACAAAAACCTAAGTACATCGGCTTGTTGCACTTTATTTTCAGTCTCTGTAATTCAACTGCATACATATCATCACCAAAACGGGACAAGCTATGGAAATTAAGTTGAGCAATTAGAGCTCGAGCTTCCTGATGATTTCTTCTATCTGATTCCCACTTTGTCACAATATAAACATCTTTCCTTAATTCCACATTTTCCATTGGCTTTCCGTATCCGGCGTTATTTAATAGTTTGAAAAAATCTTTTTCAAAATCATTAATTGCCTTTGTTCGATGAAAAGTGTTTAAGTCTATGTAAGTTTTCAGCCATGGGGCTTGCTGAAACTTTATTACCCTATGTATCTTTTTTAAAACTAAGCCATTGGCAATACATTGCTTCAGTACTCGGTAATGAATCGAATACTTCCTTTTGTTTGATAAATCTGCGATTAACTTTTCATTTTCCATAATAGCTTTGTTTTCTGGACAAAAGGGTAAATCATTGTGAAGATCATGCAAATAGTCTGGATAATCTAAATCCACTTCTAAAATATAACCTTCACTAGACTCATCATCAATAGAATTGATATTTAATGAACTAATTTCATCATTGCTAAGCCACGAGAAGTCTGAGAATGGTAGATGTTGTGACATTGCCCATCCATAAAGATTATTTGCATCTAAGTACATAAGATAATCTGATGGCTTTGAGCTATCATAATCAGACATATATTTATTATTAGCCTTAGTGTCCCTCAATGAACACTGGACCAGCCCACCTCTTATGCTTTTTTTGATCATGTTATACATATCAATATCCGTTATTAACTCTAAACGAATTTTCGTTGTTTTGAGCATAGCATCCCATGACAAACCTGGAGCAGTGTAATAGTGGCATGGGTCTAATTCATATATGCTTTTACAGATTTTTCTAAAGTTTTCAAAAATGTCTGCCAACATTAGAGTGTCACCTTTAACATAGAGCTCTGTATAGTCAAGAAAGTTGTTGCAGTTAAATGTTTGTAAAACATTTTGTGCATGTTTATAGTCTTCAATACTACACTCCGCATTTGTTAAAATATTTTTGAAATCTTCTCGAGCCGGGAGGTTTTTTTTAGTAAGCCTTGAATAAGAATCTATATAAGAGTATGGAAATACTCCCTTCCTTCTAACTAGTTTACATTGCTCGTCATCAGGATAGTACTTTTTAATTATTTCAAACATTTCTGGTTGAAGGTTAGAAGATAGTGTCACTAGACTCGCCGCCATAAACCTAAATGAATCTACAAATCTTACTTTAAAACTATTATTTCCAACATGAACATTTTTGGTAATGGAAATATATTTTTCCTTATTTGTTGGAATAATGTCAATATGACCCTAAACCTTTCCAAGCTCTCTAATAAATAAATGACTATCGTATGACAATAAATTGTGAAAAAATACCGGAATGAATTTATTTGTTTGGTAATTTAAGTTGCAATGTCCATGTAAAGCAACTCGATAACGACCCGTCAAATGACAATGATCTCGAACTCTGTCAGTACCTAAAACTCTTCCGCAAACTTTGCAGTTTTCCGCATTAAGGAAATCTTCTTTTTCTTCGTCAGTGCAGTCAGTGGAACAATTCTATCTAGATATTGAGTAAAAATATTTTCGCAGTCCCGTAACAGTTCCCTAACAAACACTTGGGGGCTATCTAGTCCACTATATGTAACAAGTTTTGAATAGTCGTAATTATAGGCACATTTGATATAATAACTAAATGAGCAAGGAATATGTTTTTGCTCATTAACTACCTTATCACTAATTCTTATGTTAACTTTTTCTAATAAACATTCGAAGTCTGCGTAGACAACGAATGGAACATCTAAATAATTTGAAAAATTCTTAAATTCTAAGTACCTTTCATAATATGCAGTCATAGTTGTTATTAGCTTCGAACAACCGTCTTTATGGTGAAGAGCTATTTCAGGATCCTTAGAATACCCCAGACATGTCATGCAAAAATATAATGCTCCATTGTGCTTGCTCAATGACGTCCTTAAAAATCTGTCAACAAAATCAAAAGAAATAAATAAGTTATAATAATTATAGCAATAATAATAGTTATAATAACATAATAAGGTTTAAAAATACTTTTAAAGTACTTTTAAAAGCTGTAACTTACCTTGAAAGGTCTTTAATAAGCACGTAATGTCTTTTAGTGCAAGCATCGTCCTCCAACAACATTAAACTTATATGAATATTTCGAAACTCTTCACATACACGATAGGGTCCAACTATTTGGTTTCCTTTTGTATCAAATCCAAATACGTTGACACTTATATTTGGATTTTGTGCCTCGAATATGTTGATTTCTTTTAAATCAACTGGAAACCGCATGTGTGAAAAATTTAATTCAATACTGCCCAACTTTATGATGTTGTTAGTAATATTATCAATTTCATATGCTGCACATTTCACCGCATCTTTAGTATTGCGTGGGCTCCTTAAAGCAGCAATAATTGAACATTTGAAACAATATACATCATCATTTTGTAAGTTGATGCAGGCTTGCAGTTTTTCCAACTTATAGGGCATGGGAATATAACTAGAGCCTCTTATGATGTTGTGTTTGTTTATATTAACATTCAATAAGCTTATTTGATGTAATGCCCATCCACTGTCCCTTTCTTGAAATTCTTCCATTTTATTTTTTATGTCGTCTGCCTTTTCCAAATAAATATTTCTCAAAATATGAGATCGATTTACCGATACCATTTTCGTAATATGTGATATTGACTCTTCTATTAGAGAGTTTTCACAGTGCTTGATGTAAGCACATTGCAGCTCAAAATTGCATTTAAAATTTATTTGTTTTTTCAAGGTCACTTCCAAAACTTTTATTACTTCGTCCTCAGCAGTTTTGAAAAACTCTTCCACATATAAGTTTGTGACATTAGGATTAGTATAAGTTTATACTTCAATTCTTTCCATAAAATCACTAGAGTTTGGTTTGCCATTTCATCATAAACAGGTTGACAAAAGAACAACGCTTGCAAATCGTGCAAATTTATTTCGAAAATAATGGTTCAGTTCTCGAAGTTTACCGCAAGCTCCATCCATTTTATGGTCGACATAATCGTCCATCAGAGCAATTAATTCGGTTAACCATGGATCGTTTTCGCACTACGTTTACTCTATGTGATAATACGCATCCGCAGAGACGTCGAACAGTGCGCACCGAAGACACAATTGCCGCTGTAGAGCAAAGTGTTGAAGAGGACCCGAATGAATCGATTCGCCACCGTGCACAGCAATTGGAGCTTTGTCCATCAACTTTATGGAAGATTTTGCGCAAAGATCTTGGCTTGCGACCTTACAAGATCCAGCTTGTGCAAGAATTAAAGCCGCGAGACCATGCAATGTGTCGTGATTTTGGTGTATGGGCCGAAAATGAGATTGATCTCGATGCTGATTTTCATCGCAAAATTTTGTTCAGTGATGAGGCTCATTTTTGGTTGAATGGCTACGTCAACAAGCAAAATTGCCGCATTTGGAGTGAAGAGAATCCACATGAGACCCTTGAGACGCCATTACATCCACAAAAACTGACTGTTTGGTGTGCTCTATGGGCTGGTGGAGTCATTGGGCCATACTTCTTCCGAAATAATGCTGAAGAGTCAGTTACCGTTAATGGAGACCGGTATAGAGCCATGATAACCGACTATTTTGTTCCCGAATTGGATGGCATGAATGTGGATGAGTTGTGGTTCCAACAAGACGGCGCTACATGCCACACAGCGCACGTCACAATCGATTTATTGAAGGAAACATTCGATGAGCGCATAATTTCGCGGAATGGACCTGTCAATTGGCCACCAAGATCGTGTGATTTGACACCATTGGCTTATTTTCTTTGGGGATATGTGAAGTCGCTCGTCTACGACAACAAACCAGAAACGTTAGGGGACTTGGAAGCCAACATTCGTGGCGTTATTGCCAACATACGGCCCCATATGCTCGAAAAAGTGGTTGAAAATTGGACCTGTAGAATTGGCTTTATTCGAGCCAGCCGCGGTGGCCACATGCCCGAAATCATATTTAAACATTAATGGCATAAAATTATCCTTCCAATAAAGCCAAATTGATGGACATTGAAACTATTTTCTTGTGTTTTATTTCAATTCGAAGTTCTATACCTCTAAAAAAACATTCGTTATATTTATTGCCTTCGGCACAGTAACTAAATAATTGTCTTAAATAACTTTGATTTTTTGTTTGTCCGGAACACTAGTTTTAAGCACCAACTTAATTTTTTCACGAACACTTCTTTTAAACAGTATTTTAAATACTTTCAATAAACTATACGTTTGTTTTGAAAAGAGACTTTAAACTGAATAATATTTGAATTGAAGTAACATTATTTATAGGAAAAAATTCTCAATAAAGGGTGCTAACATCTACACTTGCGTCCAGAGGACGCAAACGATCTTCATGATTAATACCGTGGACGCTAAGACAAAATCATGCTATTAATATTCAACGGATAATGCCAGTTACATATCATACGCTTATTTCTGAGAAAACAATTTCTATCCTCTACTTCTGTTGATAACTGCAAGATTAGAATTTTTTAAACATTATTGATTTTCCCATGTCAAGTTCATTATTACAATTCCTAAAACGTTTCTTATTTTTCTTATCAAACTGATACACACTCAATTAAATTTTTAACGAAAAAAACGCACATTTTCATTTTATTAGTCATTTCCTTCTAAAATACTTAACCATAAAATATGCATATTATGACTTTGTTGACATTCTAACTATACATACATATGTATGTACATACTTTACTTTAAAAACTATACTCCAAAATAATTTATAATCAATAAGGCACACGCATTCCAAAATATTTTTTAATCAGTATCGCAACGCATGTAATGAAATATTCACGGCTGGGGTGTGTACGTGTGTATGCTGCCTGATTAAACAGATATACATAGTCTCACACACAATGTACGAGTATGTAACTTAATTGTTGTTTTTGAAAATGAACACATTAGGAAAAAATTTTCAATAAAGGACGCTAACATAAGCACTTGCAACCAGAGGACCATTAGAAGTTTTAAAATTCTTATTTAATTTGATGACTCAAAAATTTATTTACACTTTTTTTACATTTTAAAATATTTATTTAAATTTATGCTTAAAAAATTTAATTTAATTTAATATATATCATTTGTTTTCAAAATATTAAATTTAAGTCTGCCAACAACGCATCCCCCTCTTCGTCTTGCATGAAAATTTTGATTATGTCATCTTTATTCTCATCTTTTGGCATATAATCAAACGCTGCCAAAAAATCATCGTCCTATTCATCCAGCATAAACTCTTCCTTTATAAAATTTCCATTCTTGAAGTATTCCATTTGGTTGTTTGGAATTTCATATATATCATATTCATCTGTCTCCTCAAAAATGTCTCTAATGGAAACATTAGAAGGCAAGTCGTCGTCCGAAAGCTCTATTGACAGAGGGCTTACGGATACCTCTTCCCGGCTGACAACGCTCATCTCTTCCCGATTGCCGGAGAACAATCTCACAAACTCATCTAGCGACATTTGTGAACCGTTCAACGATATCAAAATTGGGCTGCTGCTTAATGTGTTCATTTTATAGATATTTATTTATTTATTTATTTACTTCTAGCGTTTAAACAAATTTTAATTATGAAATTATGTAAAGTACACTTGTTACAATAATGAGAGAAATTTTCAACGGAAATTTATCTAAGAGAAAAAAAAACATAAAAATGTACTCACCACGGATATTTGCTAATATTTAAAAAAAACAACAATGCCATATGTCTTGAGAAATAAGAAACAGCGCCTCCATGTAATGAAAAAATAATTACCAGCGCCATTTACGGTAAAAGCAGTGAAAAAGCTGTTGATAACAACGAACAGCGCCATCTATTTGTGAATATACAAAAGGTTCGTGTCTGAGATTGATCATGACTTTGGGTTTGTGTCTTTGCTAAACTGTCTGTCTACAAAATGGTTCGTGGCTCCGCTGTTTGCCCACTCAATTAACAACTACTTGCTAGCAATAGCCTAAGGCGATCTACTAACTCATTAGGATCATCCCAGTATATATAGTTAGCTTTGTATGGGTTTAGTTTCATCAAACCCTCACCCTTGTAAGGACTTTTTATTGCATGTAGTGATGACGAAGTTGATGAGTTTTTTTCACTTTCTTTCTTAAACAATTTACTGATAATATGCTTATATTTATATGCTCTCGTTCCTTTTATTTGTCCATCACGTCTATAATCTCTTTTGTATGCATTTGTGCTCACTAAAATTTTCTTATATATATCTAATTCATGTTTATCATAATATTTTGGTGTTTTGTGAAACAGTAAAGAAAATAAACCTGGTGTAAAAGCCCATATTTGATTTGCAATCACTATTTTATCTTCAGTCAGTTTAATACTACTATTGCCAAACTTCCATTCATTATTAAAATCTTTATGTGGACCGTATAGAGTATCTAATTCGTTTCTGCTTTCCAAGAGTGCTAGGTCAGTATAAGTCTTATTATTATCTGAATTGTCTAGAGTTTCCGATTGAGAGTAAAAATCATCGTTTTCATCATCATCATCATCAGTATCAACATTATCAACCTTGTTTGCGTTTCGATTACGAAGTGAGATATTTTTATTGCATAACGTTTCTTCAACAAGTTTCTTTGGAGTACTTGTCTCTAACTTAACTGATTGTTCGTTGAATGGAAAATTTTAATTTTTATAAACTTTCGTTTTAAATTCATCTCTTTCTGATTTAATACTTTTTTTTATTATTTTTAGAACTGTTCTGTTAATGGTTCTATTATTGGTTTAAATGTATCTTTGAATTACTCATGTGTATCTGCTTTATCAACTTTTATACTACGAAATTTTTTCTTTAAAACATTTCTTGTCTTTATTAGCTCTTTTAAAACTTTTTCATCCATTTTCAACTATTAGACACCAGATCAGGTATCATTTATCAGATCAGGTATCAGCTATCAGATCAGGTATCAGCTATCAGATCAGGTATCACTTATCAGATAAGGTATTAGATCAGCTATCAGATCAGGTATCAGATCAAGTATCAGATCAGGTATCAGATCAGGTATCAGATCAACTATCAGATCAGGTATAAGATCAGCTATCAAATCAGGTATCGGGTATCAGATCAGTTATCAGCTTTTAGATCAGGTAATAAATCAACTTTCAGATCAGGTACAGTAAATACTTTAGGAAATAAGTAGATGTACTATATGCAAGGCCAAATTTAGTACTAATGTTTTACTTTTATGTAGAGTAATTTATATCGTTATAAAATAGTCGAATTGCTTTCTATAGCAACCACTGTTTAAGTCATTATCTTTGCTTATCATCAAAATTCCATATTTATCCTTCCAACACTCTCGACAAATTTCATGAAACTTTTCATAACTCATATCGCTGGCAACATGATCAATATAAACGTGCTTCATGTTTGTCTCATCTTGTTTAAACATTATAATCACATTTGCATTGTCTCTTATTAAGTGCTTGGGGATTCTCGTATAAGTTTGGCACAAGTAGAATGAATCAACATCCTTATGTCGCCCCATGCAAAAATATGTTCGTATATTATTTTGCTTCTCGCATGCAACATCATCAAAGATCATAATAGAATTAATTTTCGCTTCGTCAGGAGGAATAACTTTTTCATTATCTGTAAATGTGTAATATCCCATCCCTTTAATTGGTGAAATTAATCGCTTTAAGTATTCATGTTTGGGTTGATAAAGGGATTTTGAGTATAAATAGATGTTTTCAAACTTGAGTCCATTAGGACTTTCTAGCAAGCTAATCATAACATTATTCTTTCCAAAATTTGATGGTCCAACTATTAGAGCACGAATAGAATTTGGTAAGAGAGAGCTATGTTTTATTTTAGATCTGATGTTCGTTGAAGCATCAATATTGCGAATCACAATATTTTTATGTTGTTTTACTAATTGCATTCTTATAACTAATTGCATTTCATAAATGTTACTTTTGTTATAGAAGAAAAAATAAAATAAGATGTTTATACCTTATAACAAAACGTTTAGTTATAAAAACCAGCCGTTGGAAAAGGTTTAGTGACTAGAGTAATAAACTCTCTGCCTGTTGAATTACACCTTCCTGGATATCAGTTTTGTGGACCCGGAACAAAATTACTAAAACGTTTAGATCGCGGTGACAAAGGAATTAATTTATTAGACGCTGCATGTAAAAATCACGATATTGCTTATTCCAAAACAAATGATTTAAATAGTAGACATCAAACTGATAAAATTCTTGAAAATAAAGCTTGGGAACGAGTTATTTCAAAAGATAGACAATCTCTATATGAACTTAGGCTATACTTATCTAAAATGGTTTTCTTGACCCCCTTCGATTTTTTACATCATTTTGATCTTGAACACTAAATGAATACATTTTAGATCGCAACCCAGCAATCTCTTTCATTATTTTTCCACAATTTTCGTCTTTCATCATACCCAGCACATTTTTGTTTAAACGAGGAATACCATATACGTTATCTGCAGGATAATCAGATGTGTCAAATTCATCCTGTATGTCCATTTTTATGTCAGCATAGAAGTCATCAGTCCGTATTGTATATATGAATGAATCAGTATCCATATAGTTTAACGACAATTTTGATTTAAATTTAGGCTGCATGTAACCATAATGGAAATTATACATTTTCCATTTGGAAAGTTCTAACACACAAAATCCTAAGTAAGTAGGCTTATTATAACATGTCTGGAGCCTATTCATTTGAATCGCCACCATGTCTTGTGAAAATATAGACAAACTATGGAAATTGGGTTTAGATATCCAATCTTGGGCTCCCAAATGGTTGCAATTCGTTCTGTTCTAGTTTGTTACAATTCTAACATCTTTTCTCTTATCTACATTTTCCATAGTCTTACCATATACCGCATTATTGAGCAATATGAAGAAGTTTTTCTCAAACGTATTTTTAGCGTTAGCTCTATGCTTGGTATTTAAGTCTATATATGATTTTAACCATGGAGATTGTTTGAAAGTGAGAATCCGATGTACTTTCCTTAAAATCAAACCATACTCTAAACACTGCTTAAGAATTCTATAGTGAATAATATATGAATGTTTGGTAGAAAAGTCAGCAATTAATTTAGTTTGATTCTTTCCATAAGGTAGGTCATTGTGCGATTCGTGCAAATTGGAGGGATATTCTAAAGTAACTTCATACACATAACCATCATTTGAATTATTATCTATCCGATTTGGATCCAGATTTAGCTCATCACTTGATAACCATCTGAATCCTCCATATGGAAGATATTCGGACATGGCCCAACCGTAAAGGTTATTGGCATCTAGGTACATTAGAAATTCTGAGGGTTTCTCTTTATCGAAATCCTCTAGATATTTATTGTTTGCTTTTGAATACCTTCTATATTTGTGTACTTCAACATAGCATCCCACGATAGTCCAGGAGCAGTATAGTACCTGCTTGGATCTAGATTATATATTCCCTTACAAACTTTTCGAAAATTTTCGAATACATCAGTTAGTAACAGTACGTCTGTTTTTAAATACAATTCCATATAGTCTTGTAAAGTTTTGCAATCAAATGTTTGCCAATTTTTTTTGTATGCTCGTAATCTTCACGCGAACATTCTCTATTGGTAAGTGTGTTGAAAAAGTCTTCCCTCGCTGGAAGTTGGCTATCATTTAATTTTTCAAAAGAATTGAGATAGTTGTAAGGGAAAACACCCTTCCTTCTAACCAGATCAAACTCTATTTTTGACGTAAATTGCTCTTTAATTGTACAGAAATCGTTATCCGTAAGATTATTGGCTAAAGTTTCTAAGCTTTCCGGCATAAAACGTAAGGTGTCTAGAAATCTAAGTTCAAGATTGAAATCGTCATTCATTTTTGTATACGTTGATAAAGATATGTAACGTTCTTTATTTAGCGGAAGGACTTTTATGTTGTCAGACTTTTCTCCTAACTCTTTAACAAAAAGATGTGAGTCATAAGACGAATAATTATGAAAATAAATAGGGATAAATTTTGGCTGTTGATATTTTAAGTTGCACATATTATGAGCTGCACCTCTAAATTTGCCAGTTACATGACAATGATCCCTTACGCGATCACTACCTAAAAATGTATCACATATGTGACAATTTACAGCATTTTGGAAACTGAATATCTCTAAAGGGGATAAAGAATCCATTTGTTTCTTAGTCATTAAATAATTAGTATAAATATCCTCACAATCCTTAACTAAATAAGCAACAAATTTTTCTGCCGCGTCCTTGCCGGTATAGATTCTAAACTTATCTATATTATGCTTAATATATTTAATATTATAACTAAAAGCACAGGGAATATGCTTTTTAGTTAAACTATTTTTTTCACTTACTCTATATTGGATGTCCTCAAGTATGCACTCAAAGTCAGCGTACACGACAAAAGGTACATCCATCTGTCGTTGGTGATCCTTAAATTTAAGTGTAGCGTTTTTATGGGATGGTAGTTGGGCTACAATTTTACCATACTCCGCTTTGTGTTGCTCCATGATCCTATCATTGTGTGTATATTGCAGACATACATTACACAGTTTAAGAGTGTGTTCATGTTTGGTAGTTTGACCACTTAATAATCTGTAAAAAAATTTAAATTAAATCATTTATAATAAATATTATAAAAATTTTACCATATATATATTTATTTATATTAACTAGTACTTGACACTTTTAGCTTACCTAGACATATTTTCTATTAGAACGTAATGATGACCAACGATATTTTCCAACAACAATAAGTTGATATGATTACCTTTTTCCTCCTTTGTAATATAATACGGACCAACAATTACATTATTTTCCTCATCATAACCAAATACGTTTACGCTGATTCCGCTATTCCGCTTCTCAAATATTTTAATATCTTTTAAAGATATTGGAAATATTAAATTCTTAAAATCGAGCGTTACACCGTTTTGGGTACAAATGATGTCAGCAGTTATATCATGAATATTATATGAGCTACATCGCTGTTTACTCTTTATTTGAGAATTATCCACTGCTGCGATTAGACACCACTTGAAACAATATTGATCGGTGTTTTCTACATTGATGCAAGCTTTTCTTTTTTGAAGTTTTTCTGGTAAACTCATCCAGCTTGCTCCTTTAACTAGAGAAGCCTTATTAATACTTAGCTCTGCTCGGACTATGCGTATCAAAGTCCAACCAGAGTCCTTCTCTTGGAATTCACACATTTTATTTTCAATTTCTGAAATTTGGTTTGAAGATACTTCATATATTTCATCTCCTCTGGTCAACAAATTCATTTTAGCTCTATGATGAATAATATTGAACTCCAATTCCTCTCCCACAATTTTTACATATTCTGCCACAATACTTACATTAAATTTTATTACAATGTGGCTTAGTAAATGACTTTCAAGCATCTCTATGAAAATTGATTCATTTTCACCAATGAAATCTTCTAGTAAAAGTTCATCTCTTTTATTGTTTAATCCATACGTTGCAATGTTATTTTTGAAAGCTTTGCTTATGTTGTAAAATTTCATATTATCTTCACGTCTTCCTTGAGTTTCTTCATCAATGCTGGTATTATTTATTAAATTACCTCCATAAGCATCCGCTTCATATAGTTGTTGTTGTTCTTGTGGTTGATATTGTAATTGTTGGTCCGTATTTGGGTACACAATACATTTGTAATTGTTGCTGTTGTTGTTGTTGCTGCTGTTGTTGTTGTTGCTGCTGTTGTTGTTGCTGTTGAGGATATTGATATTGTCGTTGTTGTGGATATACATATTGTTGTTGTTGTTGAGGATATTGATATTGTTGTTGTTGAGGATATTGATATTGTTGTTGTTGAGGATATATATATTGTTGTTGTTGTTGTTGTTGCGGATATTTATATTGTTCAGGATATTGATGTTGTTGTTGTTGAGGATATAGATATTGTTGTTGTTGAGGATATTGATATTTTTGAGGATATTGATGTTGTTGTTGTTGAGGATATAGATATTGTTGTTGTTGAGGATATTGATATTGTTGAGGATATTGATGTTGTTGTTGTTGAGGATATTTATATTGGTATTTTGGTATTTGTATACCTTATTGCAGATATTGCATTTATATACCGCATCCATTTTAATAATTTATAGAATGTATTGATAATATTTTTTAAGATTTTATACGATGATGTATTTGCTAGATACAATGCTATACTTGCTGTTAGATTAGAAAACTTCATTTATACGAATTACGATCAAGGCTTTAAGAGTCAATAGACAGAGACAGAAACAAATGTCAGCAAGCAGTGAAAATAACAACCAATCTTTGACAATCCTCAATATCACAAACTTCAATTTGTTTACAAAATAAGTGAAAAGAATGAATAAATACAACATGCATAAATTGTATATTTTATTCATTTCTTCAAAACATAAAAAATTTAAAAATCAAACAACAACAAAAACAGAAACATTGATATCTCACCAGCATACATAATTACTTTCTATAAATACCCTTCCATGTCCTAAACGAAATACTACAAACAAATAAAGTAATGCCGCATGCACACAGTGTGCACTAGTGGTAACGTTTATGATTTCCGATTTTTTATTTATTTTTTGTTGTGTGGTGTTGCCTTCCCTATAAAAAACATAATGTGATAGGCGTTGCACACATTTTAAAAAATAATTAGAACACAACAAATGCCAGATGTGTACTCGGCATTACACACTCGCTTTTTTTATATACATAAGTAGTAGGGAACTGTTCATCCTGTGGCAATTAAAATTGTTAAATTGTTGCTGAAATTGTTAAATTTGGGTAATTAAAATTTGAAAATTGTTAAATTCTTGGAAATTTGTGTTTTTTTGTTTACATAAGGAGTTTTTTGTTTACATTAGGAGTTTTTTTGTTTACATTAGGAGTTTTTGTTTACATTAAGTGTATGTCTGTCTGTCGGTCTGTCTGTCTGCCTGCCTGACTGTGGGAAGTTTGTGTGTGGAATATTTTGTGTGAATGTATTAAGGCGGTTCATAGTTTGGCGGTTTTTATGTGTGTATGTGACGACGGGGAAAATCATGAAAATGGTTTTTCCTAATGCTGACGGAAAATCACCTAATGATTTTTCGTAATTCCGAAGGCAAAACATGATAATTTTTCGTAATACCGAAGGCAAAACATGATAATTTTTCCTAATGCCTACTGCAATACATGATAATTTTTCCTAATGCCTACTGCAATACATGATTATTATTTTTTTCAAATGCCGACGGGAAAATGATTTTTCCTAATGACGACGGGAAAACGTGAAAGTTATTTTTTCTAATGCTAATGTAGGTGTTGATAGACTGTGGGAATTTAAGGCTGACCGTGATTTGAGTGGGTGGCGTTGTTGCCGTAATATGTAACCATAGGAATTTGCGGATGTGTCTGTCTGTCTGTGAGAATTTGGGTGAGGGTTTGATTGGAAGGGGCGGGGTGTAGTTGAGGTAGATCGATTGCGTGTGTATGTGTGCGTGTGTGTGTGTGTGTGTGTGTGTATGTGTGTGTGTGTGTGTGTGTATGTTTTTAGGAATTTCAATGTGTGTATTTCTGTAGGAGCTTAGGGCTGATTGTGATTTATGAGGGGTGAGGTGTTCTAGTAATATGTAACCGGGGGAATCTGTGTGTTTGTATGTCTGTAGGAGTTTAAGGCTGACCATGATTTGGGTGGGCAGGGTTGTTGACGTAATATGTATCCATGGAGATTTGTGGATGTGTCTGTCTATAGTAGTTTAAGGCTGATCGTGATTTGAGGTAGGCGAGGATGTTGTTGAGGTAAATTGGTTATGTGTATGTATGTATGTATGTATTTTTGTAAAAATTTAAGATGATTGTGATTTATTAGAGGCGAGGTGTTCTTGTAATATGTAGCCGTGAGAATCTATGTGTATAGACGTCTGTAGAAGTTTAAGACTATCTGTAATTTCAGGTAGGTGAGAGTGTTGTGTTGTTGAGATTAATCTTATATATTGTATATGTATGTATGATCATGGGAATTTGTGTATGTATATCTGAGGGAGAATTTAAGGCTCGTCATGATTTGCAAAAGGTGGGGTGTTGTTGAAATTTTCTTGGATATTTCTTATATGAATTCTGCTATGTGTGTGTATTTGAGCTGGTATTTATATGTAGGTAGAAATAAATTGTTTTCAATATCGAGATTTGGTACTATAAAATACTATCATTTATCTGGACTTCCCTAATCCTAGTATGCTTTTATACTTACGATTGCTTTATATTTTCTCATGCTTAAATTTGTCTCGCGTTAAAGTCTGTCTGTGTGAAATTTGTTTATATTACAGATTTTGTTTATTTAACTACATCCGTCTTCTTTGACTGAAAGAGTTTTCTGCACACAGAGAAAAACCAACTTGAAATCAGTAAAAACCATGCTGAATTAATAAGAACCATTAACAAAGGTTTAGGCATATTGAAATTTCTCATTTCAATATGGACAAAATATTAATTTACAGTATTCATTTATTAAACTCATTAGTTTGTAGATATCTCAATATACATTTTCTATTATATTAAAAATTATTGAATTAATGTGATGAATTCTTATTTTTAAGCTGCAGATTTTCCCTGAGTGTATGGATTGTTTATATTTGCATTGTGCTTTAACTAAACGACGCTTCATATATTTTCATGATGTAGATCTAATAAATACTTAAGCATTGATAAGAAATTTGATATGTATACATACATATCTACAAATTGATTTTATGTATGTATGTATGTATGTATGTATGTATGTATGTACATATATATGTACATACAAATAAGTGTTCAACTCAATCTTTGAATACATTTTTTATTTTATTTTTTGTCATGTGATGTCTGTTGTTGGTGAAATTAAAAACATTTTAATTTTTATCTGCGTTTACTTAAAAGTTTGTGAGGATTTTCTGTTGTAAGTAAAACTGAATTCTTGAAGATACTTACATACTCTATAGTAATAGTAACTATAATAGAAATATTTCTTATACTTAATTTGCAGTTTTTTAAAGTATAGGGTATAAAATTTTTTCTAGCTATAGCCTTCTACATTTATTTTGGAAAATTTGCTTTGCTTTTTAAAAATGTATAAACATTTTTAAATGAAACTGATCCGGCACTCCAGCTTAGGTACTGATAGTTTTTTTTTTTGTTGTTAGTTAACTTACTTATTTTTTATTTTTTATTGATAAACATTGGAAATCAAAATGGAGTTTTATATTGTAATTATTATTTTCATAATTGTTGAAAACAATCGCTGCTTTTTGTTTGTTTTTTGCGATGAAATCATTTCAATTACTTTTGCAACTTTACGCGTTTATAAAAATTATGTTATTTTCTATATTTCTTAATTTATAAGACTTTTAGACTTTGTCCTTTAGGGGTTATATATTCTATTATACGATTATGAATAAGAATGCAGTAAGCTGATGTATTTGCTTACTGCTTCAAATTAAAATTTTATTAAATTGAATAAAAGGAGTTTTGTTTTTCTTAAACTCTGATGCAGTTAGAAGCGCTGGAGATTCTTTCATATAACAGCTTTTTTGAAATTTTTGATACATAGTATAATATAGAATTGGATAACATTTATTTTTAATTTTTATGTTAAGAAGTACGGGTATGAGACTGAATTTAAATGTACTTTTAAATTAGTTAAATCATAATGAACAAACATATTTTCTTCTTTAATAGCGATCAACAGAAAACGAACTCGTTTTCATATAATTTAGGTATACCCTATCGACGGCTCCTCTAGGATACAAGATGACTTTGTATGACGAAATTTCTGTTGCTTTATACTGATAATATGTTTACATTAATAAGATACATATACATATGTTTATTTTATGAACGGTGAGCACCTATGGCTTTTATTTAATGTTCTATATGACTTTTTTTTTCATTTTATTAAAGTTCAGCGTATTGTATATATATTTCTGAACTGTTTAAGTGTGTTTTGTGTGCCCATCGGGCAGAGTGTACGTATTAGTTGGTCAGTCAGTCTCTATTTTTATTTATTTTTTTTTTCTTCTAATGTGCCACTCCTTTTTCAGATTTTACTACTTGGAATAGAGAATTTTTGTCTAATTTTTTGGTGGGTATATACATTAGGTATGTAGAAATTAGTTTAGATACAAAGAAATGCATGTTTAATATACAACTATTGTATCAAATCGATCTCAAATAACTCAGTTACCTCTACCAGCAATTCACCGTTGGTGTATTCATAAAGTGTTAGAAACAATGAAATATCTATGTTTTGAGAGAATTTTTCCCCTCAAGTATTTCTACATGAGGTTTGAGGGGTCAATCACTGTCGCATTCATATGTAATGATTATTCACTTAAAAAACGTCATCATCACCATCAATCATCTCCGTATACAATACATTCATGAGTTGGGTTGATCCAGATACAATTGCTGTCTCATCACCTTCTAACAGCTTTATATATTTTGCTAGTATGCATGCCTTAGCATGCTTCTATCGATAGTGACGTAAGAGTCCGAGATGTAGAGTGTTACAATTAAAAATCTTTACTATTAGAATTTACCAGTTCGCTCTTTTGAATTTTTACAAAGTAGATACATATGTATGTATTTCATTGACCACAAAATCATAAAATTTCTTTGCTTACAAAATTGTATGACGTGAGGATTTTTTTTTTTTTTTTTTAAATTATACATGCTTCGGCATGCTTTCATTTTTTTTTCTATAAATTTATGTAATACTCATACAGATACAGATATAAAGTAAGATCTGTTTACTGTACATTTTAAAATTTATGCATGCTTCAGCATGATTCTAGTTGAAGCGTATATTCATTCACTAAGTTTGTTTGATACTTATTCATACACATGTACATTCTTAAAGATTGGATATCAAAGTCCAATTTCCGTAGTTTATCTATATTTTCTAAAGATCTGATAGCTAAAGAAATAAATAGAGTGAAGATCTTCTATAATAATCCCATTTTCATATTGTAAAATTTTGCGTGCTAGCGCTTTCGATGGGAAAATATACATACAACTTTATAAAAAGTGATAATATGATGTGCTGCTGAATATTGCACTATGTTATAGTTCATTTTAAACACTGAAGTTTTAGCAATATTTCATTCAGACCAACAAGTTTAGAGAATTCCACTACATTTAGTTAATTATCTTTCTTAAGACTCATCATTCCTAATCAATCCTACAAAAAACAACACAAACTAGATTTTTCGTTTTAATTTTATTTTTATTAAATTCAACATTCATTCTTCAAATTACTTTATACTATATTAAGTAGCTTTTCCTCATTTGTTGAGTTGACTTTAATAGGAGACATTTTAATGGTACGATGAACTTTTCTATTGCATGCATTGAGTAAATCTTTATACATACCAATCCACTTATATGAACCATTAAAGCTAATTCTTTTCACATCATACCTTTCAATGATCTATTAAATCATTCTAATATTGATGCTTTCATATTAAGTAATTTTTAATCTTCTATTTATGTATGAGTTTTCCCAAGTATTTATTAAAAAATTCTTTAGAATCATCTGTTTGTAAGTTTTTTGTTTTTTTGGTACCCGTACCACTTCAAAAATATTTTCCATTCCTTAGTTTTTGGAGTGCAGCTTTTATTTTCAGCTGTACTTTGAGAATGTATCAATTACAGTCTTCAAAAATCAACAATTTCTATTTTCTGTAGAATAGTTCTACATTTCACCTAACTTAGCTCCATAAAACATCATATATTCCTGTCATTACATCTCTACAAGCACAAACAGTTGTTGAAATTTAATATGGACTTCGTTAACTAAATTCCTTTTTAAAGACATTGAATTGTTTCACAGATTTTTTCGAAAGTGTTGTGATCTACATCTTGCACTTTCAGCTATTTATACTAACATGTAGTTAATTTTCTAATCTATATATTTAACCGTAAACTCTTCAATTTGTTTTTAATTATTTACTTTTTAGAATTGCTTTTTCAATTTTATAACTGTCTTCTTTCTCTAATTTTATTTCACGTTGTAGTTCCTCAATTTGCATTTAAATATATTCTTGAATATTAATGCTTTAAGCTATATTATTAATTTGTCTTGTATTTTATCTTCATTCAGTTTAATGTAACTATCAACAATAGTTTGTATCTAATTCATTTATGCCTTCCAATACTGATAAGTCAGTATAAATGTCTTCAGAATTGGAAGTCTATGAGTAAAATCATCGTCATCATCATTCTCAGTATTAGCATCATTAAATATGATGGTATTATCAAATATTGTTCCTTCTACTAGTTTCTTTTGGAGTACTTGTCTATATCTTGAGTGAAGGTTTCTCAGGCTTTAAACTTGTATATTTTCAACTTCTGTCTTGATTTTACTTTCTTCTTTCATAAGAATTCTTTTAATATTTTTAGAACTATTTATGAATTCTTCTGCTATAGGTTTAAATGTATCTTTTAGTTGTTCACTTGTATCTATTTCACCAGTTTTTATACTACGAAGCTTTTTCTTCAACACATTTCTTGTCAACACCAACTGTTTTAAAATTTTCTCATCCAGGGCAAATAACAGGTATCAGCAATCATATCAGCTTTTCAGGAGCTGGTCTGGTTTTCAGATCAGCTTTTCAGGACCTGGTCTGGTTTTCAGATCAGCTTTTCAGGACCTGGTCTGGTTTTCAGATCAGCTTTTCAGGACCTGGTCTGGTTTTCAGATCAGCTTATCAGGACCTGGTCTGGTTTTCAGATCAGCTTATCAGGACCTGGTCTGGTTTTCAGATCAGCTTTTCAGGACCTGGTCTGGTTTTCAGATCAGCTTATCAGGACCTGGTCTGGTTTTCAGATCAGCTTATCAGGAGCTGGTCTGGTTTTCAGATCATCTTATCAGGAGCTGGTCTGATTTTTAGATCAGCTTATCAGGTAACAGATCAGGCTATCAGGAGCTGTTCAGATTTTCATTTCAAGATATCTGAGTCAGATTTAGTTATCAGTGTACAAGTAGCTAGCCATTTATAACATTTATATACATGAAGTTTAAAGTCAGATGAAATACGAAAAAGTAAAGTTTTATCTAGTAAAATTATTTTCTATAACGATCATCGTTTAATTCACTATCTTTGCTTATAATCAAAAATCCATATTTATCCTTTCAACATGCTTTTTATTTTTCTCACCTAACTTAAACATTAAATATACATTATGATGATCTCTTATTAAATGTTTGGTGATTCTGGTGTAAGTTTTACATAAGTAGAATGAATCAACATTCTTATCTCTCCCCATACAAAAATATGCTTCCCATACGCATCATCGTTAAATATCATATTGGAATTACTTTGGACTGAAATAACAGATTCACTATCGGTAAATTTTGTAATATATTATTATTTTAATTGATGTAATTAATTTCTTCAGATATTTATATCTGGGGTGATATAAAGATTTTGAGTATAAATAAATGTTCTCAAAATTTAAGTCCATTAGGACTTTCTAGCAAGCCAATCATAGCGTTTTTTTTTCGTAATTTGACAGGTCAACTATTGTTGCACGAATAGAATTTGATATAAGGGAACTATGATTTATTTTTGAACTATCGTTCGATGAATCATCAATATTTCGTACCAAGAATTATTTATGTTGTTTTGACTAAGGGTATGAGTCAATATTTATAAAATCCATTTCATAAATATCAGCTCATGCTCATAGTCAAAACAAAGTATGCTTTAAGTGTTTAAAACCGGTATTACCATAAAAATGGTGGTTTTAAACACTTAAAATATACTTTGTTTTACTAACCGCATTTTATAACTAAATGCATTTCATAAATATTGACGCATACTCATAATCAAAACAGCATATAAATATCCTTTGTTTTGACTATGAGTATGAGTCATTATCTCTTATTATAGAAAAATAAAATAGCATGATTATATGATATCAGAAATCATGTTTTCTAATATCATATAACCATACTATTTGATTCTTTCTATAATAATAGATAATATTTATGAAATGCATTTATTTACAAAATGCGATTAGTAAAACAACATAAATAAAGGATGGTATGAAATTTTGATGATTCATCAATATTTCGTACCAAGGTATTTTTAGGTTGTTTTTACTATGAGTATGCGCCAATATTTATGAAATGTATTTCATAAATATTATCTCTTATTATAGAAAAATTAAAAATGTAGCTATACGATATCAGAAAATATTTTCTGAAATCGTATAGCTATATTATTTTATTTGTCCTATAATAAGAGATAATGGCCCCTATAGTCAAAACAAAGAATATTTTAAGAGTTTCAAATCAGTATTATCATAAAAAATACTGATTTTAAACTCTTACAGCCTTATTTATAATACTTATTAAGGCTTTGGAAAGGCTTTTTAAAACAAATTTTTTATAAAAATTTTTTCTTAAAAAGTCTTTATAAAGCCCTAATAAGTGTTATAAATAAGGCTGTTAAAATATACTTTGTTTTACTAACCACATTTTTGTAACTAAACGCATTTCATAAATATTGATGCATACTCATAGTCAAAAAAAGGATATTTTTATGCTGTTTTGATTATGCGTGTGGATCATTATCTCTTATTATAGAAAAAATAAACTAATGCAGCTATAAGATTTCAGAAAATATTTTCTGATATGGTATAGCTGTATTAGTTTATTTTTTTATAATAAGAGATAATATTTATAAAATGTATTTAGCTACATAAATGCGGTTAGTAAAACAACCTAAAATACCTTGGTACGAAATATTGCTGATTCATCGAACGATAGTTCAAAAATAAATCATAGTTCCCTTATATCAAATTCTATTCGTGCAACAATAGTTGACCTGTCAAATTACGAAAAAAAAACGCTATGATTGGCTTGCTAGAAAGTCCTAATGGACTTAAATTTTGAGAACATTTATTTATACTCAAAATATTTATATCACCCCAGATATAAATATCTGAAGAAATTAATTACATCAATTAAAATAATAATATATTACAAAATTTACCGATAGTGAATCTGTTATTTCAGTCCAAAGTAATTCCAATATGATATTTAACGATGATGCGTATGGGAAGCATATTTTTGTATGGGGAGAGATAAGAATGTTGATTCATTCTACTTATGTAAAACTTACACCAGAATCACCAAACATTTAGTAAGAGATCATCATAATGTATATTTAATGTTCAAGTTAGGTGAGAAAAATAAAAAGCATCTTGAAAGGATAAATATGGATTTTTGATTATAAGCAAAGATAGTGAATTAAACGATGATCGTTATAGAAAATAATTTTACTAGATAAAACTTTACTTTTTCGTATTTCATCTGACTTTAAACTTCATGTATATAAATGTTATAAATGGCTAGCTACTTGTACACTGATAACTAAATCTGACTCAGATATCTTGAAATGAATATCTGAACAGCTCCTGATAGCCTGATCTGTTACCTGATAAGCTGATCTAAAAATCAGACCAGCTCCTGATAAGCTGATCTGAAAACCAGACCAGCTCCTGATAAGCTGATCTGAAAACCAGACCAGGTCCTGATAAGCTGATCTGAAAACCAGACCAGGTCCTGAAAAGCTGATCTGAAAACCAGACCAGGTCCTGAAAAGCTGATCTGAAAACCAGACCAGGTCCTGATAAGCTGATCTGAAAACCAGACCAGGTCCTGATAAGCTGATCTGAAAACCAGACCAGGTCCTGAAAAGCTGATCTGAAAACCAGACCAGGTCCTGAAAAGCTGATCTGAAAACCATACCAGGTCCTGAAAAGCTGATCTGAAAACCAGACCAGCTCCTGAAAAGCTGATATGATTGCTGATACCTGTTATTTGCCCTGGATGAGAAAATTTTAAAACAGTTGGTGTTGACAAGAAATGTGTTGAAGAAAAAGCTTCGTAGTATAAAAACTGGTGAAATAGATACAAGTGAACAACTAAAAGATACATTTAAACCTATAGCAGAAGAATTCATAAATAGTTCTAAAAATATTACAAGAATTCTTATGAAAGAAGAAAGTAAAATCAAGACAGAAGTTGAAAATATACAAGTTTAAAGCCTGAGAAACCTTCACTCAAGATATAGACAAGTACTCCAAAAGAAACTAGTAGAAGGAACAATATTTGATAATACCATCATATTTAATGATGCTAATACTGAGAATGATGATGACGATGATTTTACTCATAGACTTCCAATTCTGAAGACATTTATACTGACTTATCAGTATTGGAAGGCATAAATGAATTAGATACAAACTATTGTTGATAGTTACATTAAACTGAATGAAGATAAAATACAAGACAAATTAATAATATAGCTTAAAGCATTAATATTCAAGAATATATTTAAATGCAAATTGAGGAACTACAACGTGAAATAAAATTAGAGAAAGAAGACAGTTATAAAATTGAAAAAGCAATTCTAAAAAGTAAATAATTAAAAACAAATTGAAGAGTTTACGGTTAAATATATAGATTAGAAAATTAACTACATGTTAGTATAAATAGCTGAAAGTGCAAGATGTAGATCACAACACTTTCGAAAAAATCTGTGAAACAATTCAATGTCTTTAAAAAGGAATTTAGTTAACGAAGTCCATATTAAATTTCAACAACTGTTTGTGCTTGTAGAGATGTAATGACAGGAATATATGATGTTTTATGGAGCTAAGTTAGGTGAAATGTAGAACTATTCTACAGAAAATAGA
Organism: Tachina grossa; assembly: GCA_949987645.1. Lineage (NCBI taxonomy): Eukaryota > Metazoa > Arthropoda > Insecta > Diptera > Tachinidae > Tachina > Tachina grossa. The sequence continues at coordinate 104,305,898 of OX465275.1, read as the reverse complement.
AATTGTTGATTTTTGAAGACTGTAATTGACACATTCTCAAAGTACAGCTGAAAATAAAAGCTGCACTCCAAAAACTAAGGAATGGAAAATATTTTTGAGGTGGTACGGGTACCAAAAAAACAAAAAACTTACAAACAGACGGTTCTAAAGAATTTTTTAATAAATACTTGGGAAAACTCATACATAAATAGAAGATTAAAAATTACTTAATATGAAAGCATCAATATTAGAATGATTTAATAGATCATTGAAAGGTATGATGTGAAAAGAATTAGCTTTAATGGTTCATATAAGTGGATTGGTATGTATAAAGATTTACTCAATGCATGCAATAGAAAAGTTCATCGTACCATTAAAATGTCTCCTATTAAAGTCAACTCAACAAATGAGGAAAAGCTACTTAATATAGTATAAAGTAATTTGAAGAATGAATGTTGAATTTAATAAAAATAAAATTAAAACGAAAAATCTAGTTTGTGTTGTTTTTTGTAGGATTGATTAGGAATGATGAGTCTTAAGAAAGATAATTAACTAAATGTAGTGGAATTCTCTAAACTTGTTGGTCTGAATGAAATATTGCTAAAACTTCAGTGTTTAAAATGAACTATAACATAGTGCAATATTCAGCAGCACATCATATTATCACTTTTTATAAAGTTGTATGTATATTTTCCCATCGAAAGCGCTAGCACGCAAAATTTTACAATATGAAAATGGGATTATTATAGAAGATCTTCACTCTATTTATTTCTTTAGCTATCAGATCTTTAGAAAATATAGATAAACTACGGAAATTGGACTTTGATATCCAATCTTTAAGAATGTACATGTGTATGAATAAGTATCAAACAAACTTAGTGAATGAATATACGCTTCAACTAGAATCATGCTGAAGCATGCATAAATTTTAAAATGTACAGTAAACAGATCTTACTTTATATCTGTATCTGTATGAGTATTACATAAATTTATAGAAAAAAAAAATGAAAGCATGCCGAAGCATGTATAATTTAAAAAAAAAAAAAAAAAATCCTCACGTCATACAATTTTGTAAGCAAAGAAATTTTATGATTTTGTGGTCAATGAAATACATACATATGTATCTACTTTGTAAAAATTCAAAAGAGCGAACTGGTAAATTCTAATAGTAAAGATTTTTAATTGTAACACTCTACATCTCGGACTCTTACGTCACTATCGATAGAAGCATGCTAAGGCATGCATACTAGCAAAATATATAAAGCTGTTAAAAGGTGATGAGACAGCAATTGTATCTGGATCAACCCAACTCATGAATGTATTGTATACGGAGATGATTGATGGTGATGATGACGTTTTTTAAGTGAATAATCATTACATATGAATGCGACAGTGATTGACCCCTCAAACCTCATGTAGAAATACTTGAGGGGAAAAATTCTCTCAAAACATAGATATTTCATTGTTTCTAACACTTTATGAATACACCAACGGTGAATTGCTGGTAGAGGTAACTGAGTTATTTGAGATCGATTTGATACAATAGTTGTATATTAAACATGCATTTCTTTGTATCTAAACTAATTTCTACATACCTAATGTATATACCCACCAAAAAATTAGACAAAAATTCTCTATTCCAAGTAGTAAAATCTGAAAAAGGAGTGGCACATTAGAAGAAAAAAATAAAAATAAAAATAGAGACTGACTGACCAACTAATACGTGCACTCTGCCCGATGGGCACACAAAACACACTTAAACATTTCAGAAATATATATACAATACGCTGAACTTTAATAAAATGAAAAAAAAAGTCATATAGAACATTAAATAAAAGCCATAGGTGCTCACCGTTCATAAAATAAACATATGTATATGTATCTTATTAATGTAAACATATTATCAGTATAAAGCAACAGAAATTTCGTCATACAAAGTCATCTTGTATCCTAGAGGAGCCGTCGATAGGGTATACCTAAATTATATGAAAACGAGTTCGTTTTCTGTTGATCGCTATTAAAGAAGAAAATATGTTTGTTCATTATGATTTAACTAATTTAAAAGTACATTTAAATTCAGTCTCATACCCGTACTTCTTAACATAAAAATTAAAAATAAATGTTATCCAATTCTATATTATACTATGTATCAAAAATTTCAAAAAAGCTGTTATATGAAAGAATCTCCAGCGCTTCTAACTGCATCAGAGTTTAAGAAAAACAAAACTCCTTTTATTCAATTTAATAAAATTTTAATTTGAAGCAGTAAACAAATACATCAGCTTACTGCATTCTTATTCATAATCGTATAATAGAATATATAACCCCTAAAGGACAAAGTCTAAAAGTCTTATAAATTAAGAAATATAGAAAATAACATAATTTTTATAAACGCGTAAAGTTGCAAAAGTAATTCAAATGATTTCATCGCAAAAAACAAACAAAAAGCAGCGATTGTTTTCAACAATTATGAAAATAATAATTACAATATAAAACTTCCTTTTGATTTCCAATGTTTATCAATAAAAAATAAAAAATAAGTAAGTTAACTAACAACAAAAAAAAAAAAACTATCAGTACCTAAGCTGGAGTGCCGGATCAGTTTCATTTAAAAATGTTTATACATTTTTAAAAAGCAAAGCAAGTTTTCCAAAATAAATGTAGAAGGCTATAGCTAGAAAAAATTTTATACCCTATACTTTAAAAAACTGCAAATTAAGTATAAGAAATATTTCTATTATAGTTACTATTACTATAGAGTATGTAAGTACATATCTTCAAGAATTCAGTTTTACTTACAACAGAAAATCCTCACAAACTTTTAAGTAAACGCAGATAAAAATTAAAATGTTTTTAATTTCACCAACAACAGACATCACATGACAAAAAATAAAATAAAAAATGTATTCAAAGATTGAGTTGAACACTTATTTGTATGTACATATATATGTACATACATACATACATACATACATACATACATACATACATACATACATACATAAAATCAATTTGTAGATATGTATGTATACATATCAAATTTTTTATCAATGCTTAAGTATTTATTAGATCTACATAATGAAAATATATGAAGCGTCGTTTAGTTAAAGCACAATGCAAATATAAACAATCCATACACTCAGGGAAAATCTGCAGCTTAAAAATAAGAATTCATCACATTAATTCAATAATTTTTAATATAATAGAAAATGTATATTGAGATATCTACAAACTAATGAGTTTAATAAATGAATACTGTAAATTAATATTTTGTCCATATTGAAATAAGAAATTTCAATATGACTAAACCTTCGCTAATGGTTCTTATTAATTCAGCATGGTTCTTACTGATTTCAAGTTGGTTTTTCTCTGTGTGTAGATAACTCTTTCAGTCAAAGAAGACGAATGTAGTTAAATAAACAAAATCTGTAATATAAACAAATTTCACACAGACCGACTTCAACGCGAGACAAATTTAAGCATGAGAAAATATAAAGCAATCGTAAGTATAAAAGCATACTAGGATTAGGGAAGTCCAGATATATGATAGTATTTTATAGTACCAAATGTCGATGTTGAAAACAATTTATTTCTACCTACATATAAATACCAGCTCAAATACACACACATAGCAGAATTCATATAAGAAATATCCAAGAAAATTTCAACAACACCCCACCTTTTGCAAATCATGACGAGCCTTAAATTCTCCCTCAGATATATATACACAAATTCCCATGATCATACATACATATACAATATATAAGATTAATCTCAACAACACAACACTCTCACCTACCTGAAATTACAGATAGTCTTAAACTTCTACAGACGTCTATACACATAGATTCTCACGGCTACATATTACAAGAACACCTCGCCTCTAATAAATCACAATCATCTTAAATTTTTACAAAAATACATACATACATACATACACATAACCAATTTACCTCAACAACATCCTCACCTACCTCAAATCACGATCAGCCTTAAACTACTATAGACAGACACATCCACAAATCTCCATGGATACATATTACGTCAACAACCCTGCCCACCCAAATCATGGTCAGCCTTAAACTCCTACAGACATACAAACACACAGATTCCCCCGGTTACATATTACTAGAACTCCTCACCCCTCATAAATCACAATCAGCCCTAAGCTCCTACAGAAATACACACATTGAAATTCCTAAAAACATACACACACACACACATACACACACACACACGCACACACACACACACACGCACACATACACACGCAATCGATCTACCTCAACTACAACCCGCCCCTTCCAATCAAACCCTCACCTAAATTCTCACAGACAGACAGACACATCCGCAAATTCCTATGGTTACATATTACGGCAACAACGCCACCCACTCAAATCACGGTCAGCCTTTAATTCCCACAGTCTATCAACACCTACATTAGCATTAGAAAAAATAACTTTCACGTTTTACCGTCGTCATTAGGAAAAATCATTTTCCCGTCGGCATTTGAAAAAAATAATAATCAGGTATTGCACTAGGCATTAGGAAATATTATCATGTATTGCAGTAGGCATTAGGAAAAATTATCATGTTTTGCCTTCGGTATTACGAAAAATTATCATGTTTTGCCTTCGGAATTACGAAAAATCATTAGGTGATTTTCCGTCAGCATTAGGAAAAACCATTTTCATGATTTTCCCCGTCGTCACATACACACATAAAAACCGCCAAACTATGAACCGCCTTAATACATTCACACAAAATATTCCACACACAAACTTCCCACAGTCAGGCAGGCAGACAGACAGACCGACAGACAGACATACACTTAATGTAAACAAAAACTCCTAATGTAAACAAAAAAACTCCTAATGTAAACAAAAAACTCCTTATGTAAACAAAAAAACACAAATTTCCAAGAATTTAACAATTTTCAAATTTTAATTACCCAAATTTAACAATTTCAGCAACAATTTAACAATTTTAATTGTCACAGGATGAACAGTTCCCTACTACTTACATATACGACTACTTACCCATCTGCCAACGCTCAAGTTATTGTAAAAACATACGTAAATACACATGCATGAGCATAACGTTGGCTCCCATGATCACGCATCTCTAATTCCCTTTGACAATCCTAAATATCGTACACTTCAATTTCTTTAACCTTCAAGTAAGTTCATAGCTCATAAATTACATATTTTATTCATCTCTTCAAACTCTTTAAACATAGGGAATAGGAAAATCAAACTAAATAAAACCAACAACAAAAAACATTCATAGATTTCCCACAAGCACACATAATGTCTTTCTAAACTAACCTTCCATGGTCACCAGCTAAAACGAAAATAGAAAAAACTAAAGCAACATTTTCTCTATGCACACACACACACACACACAATCTAAAATCATAAACCTACTGCAACCACTTAACAAACGAAAAAGCTACGTACAAACAAAAGAGTATTACAAAAAAACTAAAGCAACATTTTCTCTATGCACACACGCACTTACATATATTCTAAAATCATAAACCTGCTGCAACCGCTTAACAAACCAAGAAAAAAAACATTCAATTCAAAATTAAAACAAAAACCTACAAACAAGCCTTCGTACCTACATAATTAATGCGTACCTACATAATTAACTATGTACATCGACGGACGGACGGATATCAAACCATGTTTAACTCACAAACCACATATTTTATTCATCTCCTTAAACTCTTTAAGCATATAATATATAAATTGAAAAAATCAAACTAAATAAAACCAACAACAAAAACATTCATAGATTTCCCACAATCATACATAATTTCTTTCTCAAATACCCTTCTGCAACCGTTTAACAAACGATTAACCATACTACGTACAAACAAAAGAATAATACAAGAAAATAACAACCAATCTTTGACAATCCTCAGTATCACAAACTTCATACACACGCACGAGCATAACGTTAGCTCCCATGATCACACATCTCTAATTCCTTTTGACAATCCTAAATATGTTACACTTCAATTTGTCCAACCTTCAAATAAGTTCATTGCTCATAAATTACACATTTTATTCATCTCTTCAAACTATTTAAGGAAATAAAAAAATCAAACTAAATAAAACCAACAACAAAAACATTCTCAGATTCCCCCCACACAAGCATACATAATTTCTTTCTCAAATACCCTTCTGCAACCGTTTAACAAACTATTAACCATACTACGTACAAACAAAGGAATAATACAAAAAAACCAAAGCAACATTTTCTCTATCCACACACGCACACACAATCTAAAATCATACAGCTACTGCAACCACTTAACAAACGAAAAAACTACGTACAAACAAGCGCACCTGCGTGCCTACATAAATAACTATGCACATAGACGGGCGGACATCAAACAATAAAACAAAAACATATCGATAGACCGACATCAAACCATAAAATTAAAACAAAAACACATCGACGGACTGACATCAAACTATCCTTATCTATGTACAAACAAAAAAGGGTTATGCAAACCATCGTCACTGCACACCATTGACACTAATTACCATAATATGGAAAATTTAGCCCATAAATTACAAAATTTCGACATTAATTACCCAAATTTCGACATTAGTTACCCAAATTTGACAATTTTAATGGTCATAGAACCGGCAGTATCTAACTACTTCTACCTTAGTTATTGTGTCACTCATAAAAAAACTATGTTTGCGTGTGTTATTCCCATAAAATATGAAAAACTTTGAACTTTTTAAAAATTTGCAATTTAAGCACATTACAAAACATAGATTTGATTCGATGTATGGAATTTTTAAAAACTTTACAGATCCAAAAGTGGCATTGAGCGTATATGTCAACCAATGGAATAAAATTGCTTATATCGACTGGCGGAAACAAACAAAACAAAATTTTCCTAACGACATATTTGGCTTTTGGGCAACTGTATATCAGTACGAAGATAATGCCGGAAATTACTTCTTTCGTGAAATTGCAGCTGCTGTGTTCAACTTGTTATTAGTGCCAATAAGTAATGCGTTTGTGGAGAGAATATTTTAATGCATGAACACTACCAAACCAAAACCAAATTAAGGAATAATCTGCAATATGAAATGTTAGAATTTTTAATAAGAATAAAATCACATTTAAATATTTATAAGATCTGCGGCCATAAATTTGAGCTTCCTTCCTGAAGAAATTATAAAAAAGTTAAAATTGGAAAATATAAGCGGCTTGTAGAGGATGGAGACGAACTTGATGTCCATGAAGTTTTGGATTGGGAAATTATTTAGAATATTTCGATTGCAAGAATGTATGTATGTAATATCTTCATAAATTCGTATTCACCCCTATCGTGAATGATGAATTTTTGTTCCCATGAAACTTTCATTCGCCATGAAGGGAAATTTGCAATCTTCAATTTCATGGGAACGTTTGTTCCCGCTATCAATGCGTAGTGAATGTGAAAAAACGGGAAGAAGACTTGTAAAGCTTAAAAATTAATTGAAAATCAAACAAATTAAGTTTACATACACATATTTTGGCTTTCAAATGAAATGTTATATAGTGTAAAGTTGTGTTTTTAATTATTTTAGGCGCCGTGCAAAATTTTTTTTTAGTATACCACAGCCATAAAATTTACAGCACGTAAACCAAAGAGATTCAATGAAAAAAGGTGTTCCAAGGTATTGTTGTTATTAATTGTGGGCATTATTTATTGTCCTGCCCTAAAAATTATAATTTATAAGTTTTAATATATAATTGCAAGTATAGTATTGAAATTACGCAGTGTATTAATTCAGTTCGATTGCAATTTGGGGAACAGGGAAAATATTTCGAGGGAAAAACTGTTCACGATAGGGGTGATTATTTTTTTTTGCTATTATCTTCTTCAGATTGTTTACTTCGACTAAATTTTAGTTTTGTATTCTGATCTCAAAAACTAATACTCTTTTATGTACCTTCTAAAATTAAACATTAATATTAATTGATAGTATTAATTAATAATATTGCAATAAATAAACTTGAAAGTGCCTTTTAGTTAATTGTTAAGTTCTTACACACATACATATGTAATTTTATGTACGTTTTAAGTTAATAAAAACATATAAAAAATAAAAATAAAGAAATCGGTCAATCGTACTGAAAAAAGTACAATTTTCTTGTAACTGTGCATAGGGCTTAATAATCGTTTTTTATGAATGATATATTTTTGGGGACAAAAGTTGGGATTTTTCTGTTGAAATGGGGATTTTTGGGGACATGACGTTTTAAATTGAGGACAAGAGTCAAAATTTTTCTGGCAGCACTGATTGACAATATCACCAGATATACACTAGAACTGTTGTCTCTAACGTATCTCTACTTGCCCAAAAAAGGAAAGTTGTCGACATTTTAACTAGTGCAATTGTCGCTGGAGAACGAGTGTTGACATAGAGACATAGGGTTCTAGGCTGACTAGAGGGATGTGACTGTGTTATAATGAATTTTTTATGACGTTTAGATAACTTTTGTTTGAGGCTTAGTAAAATTATTTACATAAATCTAGCTATCTAGGTCGTTTGGTATATTTTAGTTTGTATGAAAAGGCGATTGATGTTCGGTACTCTGGCGCCAGTTTGAACAGCCTGGACATACTTACAAGTATTCGACCCATTCACATTACCATTGGAACTAATTGCCATATAATGACTTACTTTTCTGATTGCCAATTTCCATTACTCGCTTACAAATCACATTACCTAAAATTTAAAAAAATGACGTGCAAGTTGCTAAATGAAGAGAATGATTTTTTTAGACGAAATAGATTACGTGAAATTTTAACAAATAAAAAAATGTAAGTACTTCTCAAGAATCGATTATTTTAGTCTCACGCCTTGTTAAAATCATTAAGTTGGTAATCCAATAGGGAAGTGCTTCCACCAAAAATGCTTAATTCCAAACTCGATTACCTTTTTTGAAATATTTTTTCTGAGCATATTTTCTTCGTATTTTTCCTTTTTATACTATTTATAACTTAATTAAATTTATTTAAGTATATTAAACTCACATCTACGTTTTTTTGGTTTGTTTTTATTTGTTCACAAACACACACATGCATACACATATATGTACATACCTGTTTTGTTTTGATAGCTATTTCAGTTAAACTGACGATAAACTGCGATAAAAGTTAGAGACATTGGCGCATAGTCATAGTCAAAACAAAGTATACTTTATGAGTTTAAAACCAGTATTTTGTATGGCAATACTGGTTTTAAACTCTTAAAGTGTACTTTGTTTATGACTATGACTATGCGCCATTGAATTGACATTGGTCACGTGCTTCGCAAGTAGATTAATATTAAATCTACTTGATTCGCTCTCATAATTTTGTATGGCGAAGCAAGTTGATTCGGTCATGATAGGGGTGTGAAGCAAGAACAGAGGCAAGCACGTGCCGTGTAACATATATTAGTTTATCTATGTACATATATTTTCTAAAGATCTGTTATGCCGGGCTTACATGGGCATTTCTTTTTGCTTTGTTATTGGTAACCATTTAAAATCAAATGGGGGTTTTATAATGATATTGTTATATCCATAATTGTTGAAAGTTATTTGTTTTACGATGAAATCATTTGAATTAATTTTGAAACCTTGAAAATCTATAAAAAAAATATGTTGTCTTTCATATTAGTTAATTTATAAGACTTTTCGAACTTGTCTTTTGATGGGTATATATTCTATTATACGATCATGATTAAGAATGCAGTACAGCTTATGTCTTTGCTGCAATATTAGTTGCTCTTTCAAATTCTATTTTTATATCAATCGGTCCATTATTGAGTGATTTATTCTGATGACTAACATCTACTACAATAATAGGAGCTTTTAACTTAACTTAAACTCTGATGCATTTAGAAGCGTTTGAGATTCTTTCATATAGTAGCTTTGTTGGAATCTTAGATACATAACATACATATAGGATTGGATAACGTTTATTTTTAATTTTTTTCATAAGATCATCGTATGGATATGAGACTAAATTATAAAGTACTTTTAAATTAGTTAAATCAACTTATTTTCTTATTTCTGTTCAACAGAAAACGAAGTTGTTTTCTAAGAATTTAGGTATACCCTCTCGACGGTTCCTGTAGTATACAGTATGAGTTTGTAGAACGAAATTTCGGTCTGTATTTCGCCAGCGCTATGAATATTTTAAATATTTAAATTTAATTACCCAAATTGTGTTACTTGATACTGATACTATCTTTACATTAATAGGATATATGTTTATTTTATTTATTTATTTATTATATTATTTATTTATATTATTTATTTATTTATTTTATTATTTATTTATTTTATTTATTTTTGGATGAACCGATTTTTTTCTTCTCTATTTGCTAATTCGTTTCTTCGAATTTTAGCGACCAATACAATTATAATTTTTTTTAAACATATTTTATATATCAAAAAAAAAGGTATCATTTTATATATTATTAAGTAGCTCCGCAAAAGCCTCCCTATTTCTTGCTTCGCTCAGAAGTCTGCCAGTATCTCTGATACCAGTCCATACTAGAATATTATCAATCCATGTTATTTTTTTTCTCCCTCTACCAGTTTTTCTTTCAATATTCGCTCGTGTTATCGATCGTAACAGCTTACATTTTGTGTTTCTCATAAAATAATAATATATAAATATAATATATAATCTATAAACCCACATTTCAAAAGCCTCCAATCTTTTTATGTCTGTTGATTTTATGGTCCATGTCTCCACCGCATATAATAAAACTGACCACATATATGTTTTTATGAATCTTAATTATGTTTCAAGATAAATATCGCGACTTGTAAGTATTTTTTTGTATTTAAAAAAGGAATCTCGAGCCATTTCTATACGGCATCTAATTTCTTTTGAGCAATCCCATTTGTCGTTGATTGTAACGCCAAGATATTTAAAATTCTGCACTCTTTCGATGCAGGTATTTTGTATTTTTAATGAAGTATTATTATGGTTATTTTTTTTTTTTGCTTACAATCATATATATATAAAAAATTACACATTACCATTAGAGCTAGTTTCCATATAATGACTTATATTTCTGATTTCCAATTTTCATTACTCGCTTACAAATCACATTACCTAAAAATTAAAAAAAAATGATGTGCAAGTTGCTAAATGAAGAGAATGATTTTTTTAGATAAAATAGATTACGTGAAATGTTGACAAATAAAAGAAAAGTAAGTACAGGGTGTGCCAAAAGAAACCAAGAGATGTAAAAGTTTAATAACTTTTTTGTTTATTAACTTTTTTTTATTTTTTCTTTCAGATTATATAATATACAAAATGGAAATTTTTTTAAACTAAGTACGAAAAGTGATGTCTCTTAAATGACTACCGTTTTCAGCTTCGCACTGATGGGCTCTTTTTAGAGCATTTTCCATAACATCTTTCAAAACTTGTGGCTGTAGCGTTCGAATTTCTGCAATAATGTTTGCCTTGAGTTCAAGGATTGTCTCTGGCTTGTTCACATACACTCGCTCCTTCAAAAAACCCCAAAGAAAATAGTCGGGTGCTGTCAAATCTGGCGATCGCGCTGGCCAAATAATTTCCGAATTTCGAGAAATTATTCGCTCTCCAAAAATTTAACTGCAAAATTTAGACGTTGCCGATGATCTGCGGGTTTTAATTCTTGGACCAATTGCACCTTATATGGGTATAACTGTAAATCTTTTTTTTAAAATGCGCTGTAGTGACGTACGAGACATTTCTAGCTGAGCAGAACGCCTTCTGCCAGATGTTTCTGGTGCTTCGTTAACACTTTGCTGTACTCGTTCAATATTTTCCGCAGTGCGACTTAAACGTGGTCTACCGGTTCGAGGCAAATCTCTTACGCTGCCATGTTGGTGATGACGATTAACTAAGCAACGAATCATCGCTTCAGAGGGCGAAATTCTGACGTTAAAATGTCGACGATATGCTCTTTGCGTTAAAATAATTGATCTCTGGCTTAAATAATAAAATTCTATTGTTCTGGTTCTCTGTTCAGTTGAGAATCTCTCCATTATAAATTCTCCAAGTGTTGTCTATATAATCTGAAAGAAAAAATAAAAAAAAATTAATAAAAAAAAAGTTATTAAACTTTTACACCCCTTAGTTTCTTTTGGCCCACCCTGTACTTCGCAAGAATCGATTATTATAGTCTCACGCATTGTAATCCAGTAAGGAATAGTTTCCACCAAAAATGCTTAATTCCAAACTCGATTACCTTTTTTGAATTTTTTGCTGGGGTTGTATCATCAGCCTATCTTATGTTATTGAGAAAAATATCATTTGCATATATACCTTTCCGAACTTTCCTGATAGATTCTTCACATATTCTTTCAGAATAAATATTAAATAACAAAGGAGACAGAATGCACCCTTGTCTGACGCCCTTGGATATCGTTATAGTTTCAGTAAGCTGTCCATCAATCTCAATTTGCGCTGATTGGTGCCAATAAAGACTTTTAATGCATTGTATTTCCTTTTGTTCTATTTCAATGGATACTAGAATTTCCATCAATTTATAATGTTTCACGTTGTCAAAAGCTTTTTCATAGTCTATGAAGTATAGGAAAACATCCTTTTGTACATTACGGCATTTTTGAACCAAAGTATGTAATGAGAAAAGTGCCTCTCGAGTACCCATGCCTTCTTTAAACCCAAACTGGGTTGTACCTATTACTTTTTTACATTTCTCATAAATTCTGGAGTGGATTATTCGAAGGAAAATTTTGAGGGCATGACGCATCAAGCTTATTAGTTTATATTCGCTACAATACCGTGGGTAGCTTTTTTTAGGGATGGTTATGAACGTTGATTTCAGCCAATCTTGTGGATATTGGGCCGTAATATAAATGTATTTAAATAATTCAGTTAGTAGTTGGATGTTGTTGTCATCTATCAACTTCAGAATTTCTGCGGGTATCTCATCCGGACCACAAGCTTTCTTGTCCTTTAATGATTTAACTGCAGAAGCTACCTCTCGATTAGTAATTGGGTTTCCTGTAAGTGGTTGTGATGGGTATTCATAAATTGATCGATAGTTATCAGTGAATACTTGTTTTATGTATTCCATCCAGATACATTTTTTTTACTTCATTGTCAAATGCAACTTCGTTGCTGTCATTATATAAAACCTTCGGAATGGTTTTGCGATATATTCCCGCTGCTTCTCTTATCTTTTTATGGAGATTGAAGTGGTCATGTAAATGTTGCAATCTTTCGATCTCCAGGCATTGTTTTTTAAGTGTTTATTCTTTGCTATACATATAGCAATTCGAATTTCGCTATTTAATTCCCAGTATCGTTCATAATTTACGTTTTTATGTTCACGGCATTCTTCTATTAATTTCAGTATTTCATTCGTCATCCATTCGTTTCTTCTTGGCCGTTCACTTTTTCTAAGGTTTCTTTCCGTTATTGATTTTAAAGTATTTTTGACTGTATTCCAAATATTATCGGAATCCTCTCTGTTCACACCGTTTAGGTGTACATTTATTTCTTCTCTCACATTTGTATTTATATTCGAGTCTTCAAGCTTTTCAGTATTTATTTTCATGCGTGATTTGCTTTTTTTGTTACTGTAAGTTTCGTACGTAGGAGTAGTTGTGAACTGGCGGTTCTGTGACAATTAAAATTGTTAAATTGTTGCTGAAATTGTTAAATTTGGGTAATTAAAATTTGAAAATTGTTAAATTCTTGAAATTTGATACCTACGAGGGTGGTTCGATAAGTCCTTTAAATATTTTTCGAGGCTGGTTCAATAAGTCTGTCTTTTTCCTAATGCCTACGGCATGCATGATAATTTTTCCTAATGCCTACGGCAATGCATGATAATTTTTTCAAATGCCGACGGCAATACATGATTATTTTTTTTTCCTAATGCCGACGGCAATACATACTTATTTTTCCTAATGCCTACGGCAATACATAATTATTTTCAAATGCCGACGGCAATACATGATAATTTTTCCTAATGCCTACGTCAATGCATGATAATTTTTCCTAATGCCGACGGCAAAACATGATTATTTTTTTCAAATGCCGACGGCAAAACATGATTATTATTTTTTTCAAATGCCGACGGCAAAACATGATTATTATTTTCTAATGCTCCCAGTGTTGCCATACTGTAGAAATTTGTTATCGTAATAATATATCAGTAGAATCAGAGAAAGAAGGTTTGATGACTACTAGGTCATATGGTTTCATATGAATCATGGGAATGTGCTTGTGTGATTTCCTCACGCTAATAAATTCTTATAAAATAAAATAATTAAATAAATGAATAAAATAATTACATAAATTATTTTATTTATTTATAAAACGTTCTCATGTATGTGAACACCCCTAATGCTTGTGTGTGGGGGGTCCAGCTTGTTTGTCGCTGGTAAGCTTATATTCTGTTTATTTGTTTAAGAAATATATTTGTATGTATGTGTGTATGATGTATGTATGTATGTATGTGTGTATGATGCATGCATGCATGTATGTATGTATGTATGTATGTGTGTATGATGTATGTATGTATGTATGTATGTGTGTATGATGTATGTATGTATGTATGTATGTATGTACGATCGAAAGAACTTGTGCGTGGAATATTTTGTGGCTGTGTAGAATACATTTATATTTTGCAACATAATCATTTTCTTTGTCTACGATTATTTTAAAGCAGCTAAGTTTCAACTAAGTACACTCATCAGCAGAGAAACAAAAAGTTAAAACTGTGAATGCTGCAAGGATACTGCTACTAATTTTCGTATAAATACGCCAACTTTTCTAACCAACACATCAGTACTTTATTATATTTACAAGTAGTATCATCAGCAATTGTGTTAAAGTTTTATAATAATAAAATAATTAAAAATGAGTTATACAGGTTATCAGTGTAATAGATGCCATAAGGTATACAAATACCAAAAGTCCTTTTTGGATCATGTGAAAAGTCATAGCGTGCAGGATCAAATGGTCGTAAGTCGGGGTACAAATCAAGAGCAACCGCAGACATTTGTTCAAAATCCTCAACAGCAGATAAATTCATTTCATCACCAGCAGCACCCTTCTCTACAGCATCCCCAATATCAACAATACGGTATGCCTAACTGTTACCCTACACCAATGTCATGGAGTAATCAGTTTTTGGCATCAGGAGTACCAATGCAATATGAGTATCCAAGTTACAATTATAATCCCGTCACACCAGTTAATCAAATGGAGCAGTATTCCAATTTGATGCAATGGCAACCTCTTAATTATCATCAACAAGAGCAGCAGCTACAACAACAAGCTCATCAACAAGGTGTGGATATCCTTGGAGGGACTTTATACAACGATGCTATGGACATAAGTTTACCGGAAAGTGATGGAGAAGTAGAAGAAAAAAGAGAAGAAACTCTGCCAGCTGCAATGAGTACTTCGCATGCTAGGAGAGAAGAAGAAGTCGAAGAGAATGTGAGATATTACAAAATATCGAAAGCCTTCAAAAACCATATCGCCACATATGTAATACTAAATAAAAAGGACCAACTTCTCTTGGAAGAATTTATTAAAGAAAACATGAATATTTTTATTGAGAGACTTCAAATGTCTTTGCCTAAGCATACAATAATTAAATTTCATGTGAGTATTGTGGCGGAGTACATCAAAATTGTAGAAGAAGAATTGGAGTTGTGTATTATAACACATGTAGCCAAAATGAGTTTGCTGACGAAGGCAGATAACATTGAAGAATTATTCCGTAAACAGGTTGAGGAGATTTTAACAAAAATGTCCGAATTTGAAGAGCGAGATTCTGGTTGGACTTTGTCACGCATAGTTCGAGCAGAAATCAACATCAACAAATCTTCGCTAGTCAAAGGATCAAGTTGGATATCCACACCTCAAAAATTACAAGGCAGAAAAGCATGCATCAATATTGAAAATAGTGATGAATACTGCTTCAAGTGGTGTATGATTGCTGCCATGGATACGACCAACTATTATGATGCCAGACGTTGCAGTTCTTATAATATTCAGGATATTTCTGCAGAGACGATTGTTACGCGAAATGGTGTAGCGTTAAATTTCAAAAACTTAACTTACCCATTAGCACTAAACAAAATTAAGGAGTTTGAGGTACATAATCCAGCAATAAGTGTTAATGTGTTTGGGTACGATGAGGGAGCAGATCAAATCATCGGTCCCTATTTGTGACCAAGGATGAAAAAGTAAAGCATGTCGACTTGTTGCTTTTGGAGAATGGTGAAGTTCATCACTACATATTGATAAAGAACATATCAGAGTAAGTTAAAAAATTATACTACTACTCTTTAATTTAATGATACATATACTTGTTTTATATATTTTATAATAGAGACATTTTACTTATAAACTTTTATATATTTTTTATTATTCACAGACTTTTACGAAGTCAATTAACGCAGAATGAACACAAACTTCATATCTGCAACACCTGTCTCCAATACACACATAACGAAAATGGTATGAGTAGCCATAAGGCGGAATGCGGCAAAATCGTGACAACTATGCCGTCAGGTCCAGATGCAGTTCTAAGTTTTAAGGGGCATCAGAGGAAAATGGATGTCCCCTTTGTGGTGTACGCAGACTTCGAATGCATCCTGGAAGACATTAGTAATAACGCGAGTAGTAAAACCAGTCTTGTCAAAAAGCACACTCCTTGTGCTTTTAGTTACTACATTAAGTGTCTCCATAGCAATAAGTTAGATAAATTAAGGGTTTATACAGGGAAAGATGCTTCACAAAAATTTGTTTCATTTTAATTAAAGATTGTGAGGATATTTATAATAATCATTTAGTATATAATAGGCAAATGGATACTTTATCCCCTTCTGATATTTATAATTTTTATAGTGCGGTGAAGTGTCATATTTGTCAAAAATTTCTAGGTAAAGATCGCGTTAGAGATCATTGTCACATTAGCGGTAAATATAGAGGTGCAGCCCACAATAACTGTAATTTGAATTACCAAATTACCAAATTCCCAAGTTTATACCAGTTTACTTTCACAATTACTCAAATTATGACTCACATCTTTTTATTAAAGAACTAGGTGAAATTTCTATGCAACTGAAAGTACTCCCTCTCAATAAGGAGCTTTATATATCATTCTCGCAATTTACAGAAATGAGCGATGGTCATAATCTTGAAATAAGATTTCTTGATACATTACGCTTTATGGCTGAGAGTTTAGAATCATTAGCCTGCAATTTGTCAGATAATGATTTTAACACTATAAGGTCCTTATTTCAATCAGAAAAAGAATTTCAGCTTATTAAGAAGAAAGGCATTTTCCCCTATGAGTACCTAAATTCATTTCAAAAATTAGACGAGTGCCAGCTGCCTTCACGCAGTGATTTCTTTAATAAATTGAACAATAAAGAGTGTTCGTTAGAGGAATACTCACATGCTGTAGAGGTATGGAATACTTTTGGTTGCAAAACAATGAAAGATTACATGGAACTTTACTTAAAAACAGATGTCCTCTTACTGACAGATATTTTCGAGAACTTTAGAAAAGTTTGTAAAGGTATTTATGAGCTGGATCCATGTCAATACTATACCGCACCTGGACTTTCCTGGGATGCAATGTTAAAATACACAAAAATTGAACTAGAATTATTGACGGACATAGACATGTACAATTTTATGAAAAAAGGAATACGTGGGGGAATCGTACAGTGTAGCCAAAGATATTCGAAAGCGAATAACAAATATTTGGAAGATTTCGATAAAGGGAAGCCCTCAGAGTTTCTTGTCTATTTAGACGCAAATAACCTTTACGGTTGGGCAATGTCGGAATATCTTCCTCATGGTGGCCTCAGATGGTTATCGCAAGACGAGCTGAATCTGGATCCAAACAGCATAGCTGACAATGGATCAGACGGTTATGTATATGAGGTCACTTTAGATTATCCTTCTCACTTACATGACTTGCATAATGACCTACCTTTTTGCGCTGAAAATAAAAAACCACTGCAAGCGAAATATAGCAAGTTGATAACTGATTTCTCTACAAAGCAATCATACGTGATACACTTCAGAGTTCTGAAACAATGCTTAGAAAATGGGTTAGTTTTAAAGAAAACACATCGTATTCTAGCATTTAAACAATATCCATGGTTAAAAGGCTATATTGACCTAAATACCAGACATAGAGCCACTGCTAAAAATGCTTTTGAAAAAAACTTTTTCAAACTACTTAATAATGCAGTCTATGGTAAAACCATGGAAAATGTGGATAAGAGGAGAGATGTTAAAATTGTCAATAATTGGGAGAGAACGAATTGTAATCGTTTGGGGGCACAAGATTGGATATCAAAACCAAATTTTCATAGTTTATCTATATTTTCTGAAGATCTGGTAGCAATCGAAATGACTAGAGTCAAAACCTGCTACAATAAACCAATTTACTTAGAATTTTGTGTACTCGAGTTGTCAAAATGGAAAATGTATAATTTTCATTACGGGTACATGCAACCTAAGTTTAAGACAAAACTCTCATTGAACTATATGGACACGGACTCTTTTATATATTCAATAAAGACGGATGACTTTTACGCTGACATAAAAAATGACATAGAAGAACATTTTGATACATCGGACTATCCCACGGACAATACTTATAATTTCCCATTAATAAATAAAAAAGTTTTAGGCATGATGAAAGATGAAAACTGCGGTAAGATAATGACAGAATTTGTTGGGCTGCGATCAAAAATGTACTCATTCAGTGTACAAAATCAAAATGACGTTAAAAAATCAAAGGGGGTAAAAAGATCCATATTAGATAAATATAGTTTAGCTACTTATAGAAACTGTTTATTCAATAAGACTAATGTATACGATAATATGTTAACATTTAAATCTAAGCTTCATCATATATATACTAGTAAATTAAATAAGGTAGTCTTAAGTTATGGAGACGATAAGAGAAAAATTAGGTCAAATAATATTAACACATATGCATGGTATCATTTTCGTATTAAGGAAACTAACCCTGAATACGAACTTGATATGTTGCTAGATGAAATTGCTAGAATGCAAGAAAATAGCTAAAATTAGTTAATTTTTAGTTAAGTAGTTAATTTTTAAATTGTATGTAAAATCTTAGTTATTAAGAAACATTATTGTAAATAACATCCTATTTATTGTTGTTAAAATGATTTTAAATAAAATCCTATTTATTAAGAAAAATTATTGTACATAAAATCCTATTTATTATGAAAAATGATTGTAAATAAAATCCTATTTATTAAGAAAAACTATTGTACATATGTATATGAGTTTTTAAGAAAAAATTTGAAATAAAATATTGAAAAAAGAATTAAATGTGTGAATGACTTTTATTTCTTTATTGGCTTTACTTCGTTGGATAAAAAAAAAAAAAAAAAAAAAAAATGATATCTTCCATATCGCTTAAACATGCACAGTCTTGATTTCTTTAAGAGGATCTGCACAAGACAAATTGAATTTCACAATATTATGAAATTCCATTAAATTTCATTAGATATTTTCATAAAGAGAAACAATTAAGATAATCGGATAAGTCCTTATATTTTTCACTACATACAAGTTTCTCTTATTTTCTAATCGAAAAAGCTTAATCGGTGAGAGCGAGCTGAGTGAATTTCTAATTCCAAATTCCCAATTTTCTATTTGCCAATGATATGTACTAATTATGTATTTTAAATTATAAATAAAAAGACATTAAAGAGTTTGTAAAATATAAATGTTTGTGTTTTTTATTTAATATTTTCAGTTATTTCATACAGAAATTGAAGACATAAATGACCACAGGTAAATGTATTGAAATTCTGATGCTGATTATAGTTGTATTTTATATTTGTACCAAGATATTTGACTACTTCCGAAGGAGGTTGTAAGTTTCCAAAGCTGTCGAAATATTCTTTTTCATTGTTGTTTTTATAATATGCTACCCAATGTGTACCAGGTCCTGTTGATACGTCTAAATTGATTATTCCACATTCTATTTTCTTTGTTCGTTTTGGTAGAGTATTCAACATGAAAACCCCTCTAAAATATGGAATATTTATAGAGAAACGGTTTATGTCCACATCAGATAGTGGTCTGTTGGGTAGCATCTCTAAGAATTTTTTGATTCCTCTTTGTAAACTAAACCATAACCCTTTTTATATGGTTTTAAGTAAAGTCCCTTTGCAACTGCTATAGATTCCATCGCTCTATTATGTCTAGTTGCTTCATCAAGTTGATTTTTTGCATTCTTTGTTGCATTAACAGCTTTAGCTTTAGCAGCACCTCCAGTTGTTAGACTACCAATTGCACCCAGAGCAGTTAAAATCGGTATTAGAGGCAAAAACCCACCAATTTTTGGTACACGTATTACATGTGGTACTATAATTTGAGATTTTCTTCCTTTTAATGATTTGTTGATAGTTTTTCGGGCAATTTTAATTGCTGAGTTAATATCTAATGGTTTTTCCTTCTCTAGTATTTTTGTTGCAGCTCTAATTGATGTTCTAAACAGTTTTTTATCATTTAGCTTGTTCTTTTTAACATTTTTTTTTATCCACACCCATACCAAATTTTGTTTTGGCTTTCATTGCGTTAGTAACCATATAGGCAAATGATTTTTCAGCAATACTACTATCTTTTGATAAAACTCGATCCCAAGCTGAATTTTCAAGTATTTTATCAGCCTTGTGTCTAGTGCTTAAATCCTTATTTTTCGAATAAGCTATATCGTGATCTTTACAAGCAGAGTCCAATAAATTAATTCCTTTGTCACCTCAATTTAAACGTTTTTGTAGTTTTGTTTCAGGTCCACAATACTAATATCCAGGAAGATAAAGTTCACCAGTTAGAGAGTTTATTTTTTTATCTACTATACCTCCTCCAACGAAGGTGTTTTTATGACTAAACGTTTTCTGATATCGTATAACCATATTATCTGATTTTTTCTATAATAAGAGGTAACATTTATGAAATGTATTTAGTTACAAAAATGCAGTTAGTGAAACAACATAAAAATATTTTAGTTCGTAATATTGATGAATCATCGAACATCACTTCAAAAATAAAGCATAGCTACCTCTTACCAAATTCTATTCGTGCTCTAATAGTGGGACCATCAAATTGTGGAAAGACTAATGTTATGATCGGCTTACTAGAAAGTCCTAATGGACTCAAGTTTGAAAACATCTATTTATACTCAAAATCTCTTTATCAACCCAAATATGAGTACTTGAAGAAACTAATTTCACCAATTAAAGGAATGGGATATTATACATTCACCGATAATGAATCAGTTATTCCACCTGACGAAGCTAAAACTAATTCAATTATGATATTTGATGATGTTGCATGTGAAAAGCAGAATAATATACGTACATATTTTTGTATGGGACGACATAGGGATATTAATTCATTCTACTTGTGTCAAACTTATACTAGAATTCCCAAGCATTTAATAAGAGACAATGCAAATGTTATTATAATGTTTAAGCAAGATGATACAAATATGAAGCATGTTTATAGGGATCATGTTGGCAGCGATATGAGTTACGAAAAGTTCCAAGAAATTTGCAGAGAATGTTGGAAGGATAAATATGGCTTTTTAGTGATAAGCAAAGATAATGAATTAAATGATGGTCGCTACAGAAAGCAATTTGACTTTTTCATAACTATATAAACTACTTCTCATAAAAGATTGACTTTAGTTATTAATCTAACTTTAAACTTGATACATCTATTTGCTATAACCTCATCCTGAAAAGCTGATCTGAAAACCAGACCAGGTCCTGAAAAGCTGATCTCATTGCTGATACCTGTTATTTGCCCGTAGCAAACATGGATGAGAAAATTTTAAAACAGTTGGTGTTGACAAGGAATGTGTTGAAGAAAAATCTTCGTAGTATAAAAACTGGTGAAATAGATACACGCGAACAATTAAGAGATACATTCAAACCTATAACAGAACCTCTTAAAGAATTCATAAATAGTTCTAAAAATTTTAAAAGAATTCGTATGAAAGAAGAAAGTAACATCAAGACAGAAGTTGAAAATAATACAAGTTTAAAGCCTGAAAACCCATCAGTCAAGATAGAGACAAGTACACCAAAAAAACTAGTAGAAGGGACAATTTTTGATAATACCATCTTATTTAATGATGTTAATACTGAAAATGATGATGATGATGATGAAGATGATTTTTACTCACAGACTTCCAATACAAAATATACTTATACTGATTTATCAGTTTTGGAAGGAAGAAATGAGTTAGATACAAACTATGGCCCACATAAAGATTACAATAATGACTGGAAATTTGGTGATAGTAGCCTAAAACTGAATGAAGATAAAATACAAGTTGGTGGTCAAATATGGGCTCTAACACCAGGACTATTTTCTCTAATGTTTCATAAAATACCAAAAAATTACGATAAATTTGAACTTGAAATCTATAAAAAGATTTTAATTACTACTAATGCATATAGAAGAGACTTTAAACCTGATGGTCAAATTAAGGGTACTAGAGGATATAAATATAAATATATTATTAAGAAATTTATTGATGAGAAAAACCAGAATCCTGAATCAACAGGATCTAAGCCCAAAGGTAGCTATTTAGGTGAGGGAATGATGCAAGTTAACATCAATAATCCCAACTATATATACTGGGACGATCCAAATGAGTTAGTAGATAGACTTCGACTACTGCTCGCATCACAAGGTGCAGGTCATACTAATCACAATAACGAAATTGTATCAATTATTGAAAAACTACGTGAAGCGAATATAATACACTAACTTTAATAAACTAAATAGAGTATGTCTGTTGATAAATTTGGACACTATTTAAACGATACTAGCAGCACAATTTCTTTGAAAATGCACCTAAACTGCTGGGGTTCTTTGTGGATACGAACAACAACATTGATGTCCAAAACAAAAGGATCAAAAATGTTGCAAAAGCTCTGGAGGAAAACGATGTTATCAATAAATTGTTTTTGCAAACTCAAATCGAAAAATTAGAAGAGAAATTATTAACATACTTTAAGGGGGATAATACTATAATACGAGAAGATATTCAAATGCAAATTGAGGAACTACAACGCGAAATAAAATTATATATAGAAGAAAATTATAAAATTGAAAAAGATATTCTACATATTAAAACATCCTTTGAAGAACAAATTGAACAGCTTAATGAAAAAATTTATAGATTAGAAAATTATATGTTTGTATCAATAGCTGAAAGTGCGTCAAGCAGATCACAACACTCTGCAAAAAATCTTTAAAAACAACTTAATGTCTTCAAAAAGAAATTTAGTAAATGAACTCCATAAGCAAGCACGAAAACAATTTGTGCGTCGCAGAGTTGTAATGAAAGGAATAGATGATCTTTGGCAAGCTGATTTAGTTGAAATGGGGAACTATTCTAAAGAAAATAGAAATTATCGATTTTTGTTGACTGTAATAGACACATTCTCAAAATTTGCATGGGCAGTACCGCTAAAAACAAAAACAGCACTCGAAACAACCAAGGCAATGGAAGATATTTTTGAATTGGGACGAGTACCAAAAAACTTACAAACAGATGATGGAAAAGAATTTTTCAACAAACACTTTGGACAATTAATGCATAAATACAACATTAATCACTACTCAACATATAGCATTATGAAAGCATCAATAGTAGAACGATTTAATAGAACATTGAAAGGAATGATGTGGAAAGAATTTAGTTATAATGGTTCATATAAGTGGATTGATATATACAAAGATTTACTCAATGCATACAATAGAAAAGTTCATCGTACCATTAAAATGGCTCCTATTAAAGTCAACTCGACAAATGAGGAAAAGCTGCTAAATACAGTATACAGTCATTTGAAAATGTATAAAATGTCAAAATTTAATGTGGGAGATCATGTTCGCATAAGCAAATATAAGCACACATTTGAAAAAGGTTATACTCCAAATTGGACTACAGAAATTTTCACAATTACAAGAGTTCAAAATACAAATCCTGCAACATACATATTAGAAGACTATCTTGGCAATCCTATTAAAGGTGGCTTCTATACTGAGGAACTTTCAAAAACTAGATTTCCAAATACATATCTAGTTGAAAAGGTTCTTAAAATTAAAGGGAAGGAGGTATATGTTAAATGGCTGGGATTTTCTAATCAACACAATTCTTGGATAAGTAAAGATGAAATATTATAGTTGGAAGAAAAACTAAATTAGAAACAACAACAACATCAATTGCAACAACAACAATAGCATTAATATTAAGAAACTAATGTTAATTTTAAAATGAGAAAAAGTTTTAAATAAAATATGTAAATCATACTTATAAACCATACTGTGTACTAAACATTATTTAATTGTAATCAGACTGTTATAATATCAATAACACTTACTCTGAGCTCTAACTCATCAGAACTATCTGCTAGTTACTTTCCTCCTATTGAATTACATGTTGCATATGAGTGTGCTCTAACTGATTTTCATTCATACAACAGTATTCCAAATGTAGACACCTACAACAATATGTTTCATATAGGGGAACATATAATTGAAATACCAATTGGATCTTACGAATTAAATAATATAGTTGATTTTATAGAAGAGGAATACAAACGACTCTGCCCAGCAAATAAGATTTTTATTGAAGCCAATAACAATACAATGCAAGTTAAAGTTAATAGTTCCAAGGATCTTGTATATTTTAATAAAGACAATACAATTGGAAAACTTTTAGGATTCAATAGCAAAATCCTAACACCAAACAAATATTATTATTCAGATCTTCCAGTTAATATTTTTAAAGTGAATCTCTTGCGAATTAAAAGTAGTATCGCTATGAACACATATATGAATAACTCGAAATCGCATACACTTCATGAATTTCCGATTAATGTGCCTCCAGGCTATAAAATAGATGAGGTTCCAAGAAATCTTATCTATTTACCTGTAAACACCAGAGAGATAAGTTCACTAGCGCTGCGCGTACTGGATCAACACGGTGATTTAATTAATTTCCGAGGAGAGGAAATTACAATACGAATACATTTAAGGCCAACTAAATAATGCTAATATACAACACAAATACATTGAAAAATATAGCACCAAGAACAACAACAACAACATTAAAGCGACCAGCTCAACAAAAAGCTCTAACAACATCAAATAAAAATTTTCTAAAGTCCTTGAATTTTAAATTGAAGACAAAATGAGTTCAATAATAGATGTCTTAGATAAACCCTTGTCTGATGAGAATATAATCAAAAAGGACTATCATACATATGTACCATACTTACAATCTTACAACAATAATGATGAAATTAGAATTTCAATACAAAATCAAGATTTGTATGTGCTACCCAGTGAGAGCTACATTTATGTAGAGGGATTTGTTGTCGATGATAATAAGGCCAAATCTTCTTCTTCTTCTTCTTCGGAGAACTTTTTATTAAAAAACAACTTTGTGGCATATCTATTTGATGAAATTCGCTATGAGCTCAATGGAATTGAAATTGACCATACAAGATATTTAGGAGCCACAAGCACTATAAAAAATTTGGTTTCTCTGTCACCAACAGAAAGCAATGTGATGCAAAGTGCTGGATGGAACAAAATTGACGATGTCACTCTTGAAAATGGATTTTTAAATTTTTATGTACCTCTAAAAATGCTTCTAGGATTCGCCGAAGACTACAACAAAGTTATACTAAATGGAAAACATGAATTGATACTCTTGCGCAATAAGAATGATGAAGATCTTGTACGCTCGAGTGTTTCTACTGAAAAAGGTAAACTTACAATTTCACTCATCTCATGGAGAATCCCACATGTACAATTATCCGACTTTAGCAAATTGAATATGATAAAAATTATTAACAATGGTGCTTCTATACCTATGGCATTTCGCAGTTGGGATTGTCATGTTAATCCACAATTAAACACAGGTACTAGCCATATTTGGAATGTTAAACTGGCTGCAAATAGAGAACGCCCCCGTTTTGTATTGATTGCTTTTCAACAAGAAAATAAGTTTCTTCATTGTGATTTGACTAATTTAAAAGTACATTTAAATTCAGTCTCATATCCATATGATGATCTTAACATAAAGTTCAAAAATGAACGATATGCAATTCTATATTATATGTATCTAAGATTCCAACAAAGTTACTATATGAGGGAATCTCAACCGCTTCTATCTGCATCAGAGTTTAAGACAAAAGCTCCTATTATTGTAGTAGATGTCAGTCATCAGAATGAATCACTCAATAATGGACCGATTGATATAAAAATAGCATTTGAAACAGCAACTAATATTGCAGCAAAGACATCAGCTTACTGCATTCTTATTCATGATCGCATAATAGAATATATACCCATCTTAGGACAAGTTCGAAAAGTCTTATAAATTGAGTAATATGGAAAATAACACAATTTTTATAGACGTACAAGGTTTCAAAAGTAATTCAAATGATTTCATCGCAAGAGAAGTAGCGATTGTTTTCAACAATTATGAATATAACAATTTCATTATAAAACCACCTTTTGATTTTAAATGCTTATCAATAAAAAAGCAAAGAGAAGCAAAGTGGCTAACGAAAAACTATCATCACATCAGCTGGACTGCTGGATCAGTTTCTTTTGAAAGCGTTTGCAATTTTTTAAAAGCCAACGCAAGATGTTCTAAAATTTATTTAAAAGGTGAAGAGAAAAGACGATGGTTGGAAAAAATCTTATGCCGAAAAATTTTTAACGTTGAGGATATAGGCTGTATCAACTTTAAACAAATGGAGATTAAGTATCCAGAATATTTTTATTGTAATTATCATAAACTTGGTGTTTGCGCATTAAAAAAATGCTATTTTACTAACAAAAGAAATATCTTGCTTTAAATGAATTTTTTCACTCTTTAAAATATTAATGTATGTATTATTATAAAATTTTAAAAAACTTTAAACAATAAATGTATAGAAAAATAAAAAATCTACAAGTGTTTTCTTATTTCAAATACAAACTACATAAAGGAAAGAGAAGGAAGTGGGAAGGAGGAGGAAAAGTTAGCATTTTTGCCAACTTGCAAATTTTTACTTTTTGTTTCTCTGCTGATGACTGTACTTAGTTGAAACTTTGCTGCTTTAAAATAATCGCAGACAAAGAAAATGATTACGTTGCAAAATATAAATGTATTCTACACAGCCACAAAATATTCCACGCACAAGTTCTTTCGGTCGCACATACATACATACATACGTACATCATACACACATACATACATACAAATATATATCTTAAACAAATAAACAGAATATAAGCTTACCAGCGACAAACAAGCTGGACCCCCACACACAAGCATTAGGGGTGTTCACATACATGAGAACGTTTTATAAATAAATAAAATAATTTATGTAATTATTTTATTCATTTATTTAATTATTTTATTTTATAAGAATTTATTAGCGTGAGGAAATCACACAAGCACATTCCCATGATTCATATGAAACCATATGACCTAGTAGTCATCAAACCTTCTTTCTCTGATATTACTGATATAGTATTACGATAACAAATTTCTACAGTATGGCAACACTGGGAGCATTAGAAAATAATAATCATGTTTTGCCGTCGGCATTTGAAAAAAATAATAATCATGTTTTGCCGTCGGCATTTGAAAAAAATAATCATGTTTTGCCGTCGGCATTAGGAAAAATTATCATGCATTGACGTAGGCATTAGGAAAAATTATCATGTATTGCCGTCGGCATTTGAAAATAATTATGTATTGCCGTAGGCATTAGGAAAAATAAGTATGTATTGCCGTCGGCATTAGGAAAAAAAAATAATCATGTATTGCCGTCGGCATTTGAAAAAATTATTATGCATTGCCGTAGGCATTAGGAAAAATTATCATGCATGCCGTAGGCATTAGGAAAAAGACAGACTTGTTGAACCACCCTCGAAAAATATTTAAAGGACTTATCGAACCACCCTCGTAGGTATCAAATTTCAAGAATTTAACAATTTTCAAATTTTAATTACCCAAATTTAACAATTTCAGCAACAATTTAACAATTTTAATTGCCACAGAACCGCCAGTTCACAACTACTCGTAGGCTTGTGACTAGCAGATTGTGATCTGAAGGTACGTCAGCCCCTGGGTAGGTTGAGGTTTTTGTTATAAAGGAACTATACCTTTTGTTTATGAGAATGTAGTCGATTTGATTTCGTACAATGTTTTCTTTTCTATCTTGGGAAAATATCCAAGTATATCGTCTTCTGGCAGGAAGGCAGAACAATGTTTTTGTGACTTTCATTTTATGTTCTTGGTAAAAGTGAATAAGTCTATCTCCTCTTTCATTCCTTTCTCCCAATCCGTAGTAACCTGTTACACCGAGCACCTTAGTATCACTTACTTTTGCATTAAAATCTCCCTAAATTATTGTTATCTCATGAGCTTTCGTATTTTTGATAAGCTCTTCAATTTCAGCGTAGAAAGCTTCTATTTTTTCTTCACTTTTATCTGCTGTGGGTGCATATATCTGAATGATATTTAATTTGATTGGCTTGGTATCCAGCTTAAGTAGCATTGTTCTGTCTGATTTTGGAAAAAATCCTGTTAAACATTTCGATACGTCTTTTTTTATAATAATTCCCACACCGTTTCTGTGATTTTAGTTCTGATTGCCTGAGTAAAATATTTTTATGTTTTGCGATATGAATTCACCGTTATCTGGCCACCACGTTTCACTGATACCAAGTTTATCGACGTTAAGTCTGTTCATTTCATTTATTGTATTGGATAGTTTCCCAGCTTCATATAGGCTGCGCACATTCCATGTGCCGATGTTCAGTTTTCGTTTTATTTTACCTCCGGGGATTCTTAGCACCCTCGTGTTACTGGAGTTTGAGGGCCGTTCGTCGTTGATTTCACTTATAATTGTATGGTTTTCAAGGGATAATACTTGAGTGGTTTCCCGTTGCCTTCTGAAGGGTTTAAAGTTTTCCTTCTGTATATTCAGCCGCTCCTCTGGAGTACAGACGCTGTTTGCTGCCGCTCAATATGAGACAGACGCAGCAGAGTTGTGATCTGTCGGTCCGACGTTCCACGTTGTGGATTGTTCTTAGCTTCAGCATTCTCCATTGACCTTACCGGCAAGGGCGGCCCTGCCAGTAGCTATGCTACCGCTGGCATCGCTCTCAGGATCTTCACGCTTACTGGACCTCTTCATCGCGTTGAGATGACAATCCATCGAAGAGGAACCGATTTTTACTCATCTTATTAAAGTTCACCGTATTCTATACATATTTTTGATATCTTTAAGTGTGCTGTGTGAGCCTGTTAGATAGGCTGACCGCATAAGTAGGTCAGTCACTCTTTATTTTTATTTATTTCTAATGCGTCACTACTTTTTTGATTTTACTACTTGAAATATATATATTTTTATATGTATACATATAGTTAAATATATGTATGTATGTAGAAATTAGTTCATATACAAAGAAATACATGTTGACTTCTTGAAGTTATTATTGTTAACATAGACTGAGTTGTGTCGCATACAGGTGAAATGATTTCTCACTTAAAAAAGATCATCATCACCATCAATCATACCTGTATGCAACACATTCATGAATTGAGTCGATTCAAATACAATTGCTGTCTACGAATTAATGATTAAAAAAATAAGCTTCTTATCACCTTCTAACATGTTAATATAATTTGCTAGCATGCATGCCTTAGCACGCTTCTATCGATAGTGTTTCAAGATTCCGAGATGAAGTGGTGTTTCAATTAAAAATTTATTCTATTATACCGAGTTTACATTGGGCATTTCAAATGTTGTCATTTTGTGGTGTCATTTTCATATGTGTGCAGTGCCATTCCCATCAAATTTTTCGATGACACACAATTTTGTTGTGTCTTTGTGACAGAAAAGAGTCCCATCCCTAAATAATGACAATACGGTATCGTTGCCTACATTAAGTACTTATTTTGACATAATCACACTTAATGTCGTTTGATTTATCGTTGTGAGATTTTGATTTTCGTATTGTTTCTTAATTAATATTTATACAAATGAATAATCGCAAAATTATTCAATTTTCTACTGCCACCGTGGGTTTATCAATATCAAGAAAAAATTAAGAAAATCTAAAAAACGGCAAAGAAAGTGGTGGAAAATACCAGGGGTTAATATGCGTGCCACCAAAGGATTTTCTTGTACTCTGCATTCCAGTTTACGTAAGCAGGGTGCCAGTTGGTTTAAAAATTATATATACTTTAGAATTTGCTTTAATCTAGATTGGTTGTTTTCAATTTGCCGCTACATAACATTGGCGACGAGGAAAAAGGAGAATAAGAAATAAAAAAACACAATTAAAAGTGTACATACACGTGCTTTGCAAAACTTAAAAATACATCACATAAAACCAACAAAAATCTTAATAAGATATAAATACAATCAAAATGGTGCAGGAAGAGAGCGCACTGGCAGTTACAACAAACATCTACCACGTTACGCTGCAAGAATTCAATCCGTCTAAAGAGTCTTGAATTCTTTGGAAAGACAAGCTTGATGTACATATATCAGAACTTAACATCACGGATGAAAGTGCCAAGCGATCAGCTTTATTAAAGTCAATTTGATCGCAAGCATACAAATTATTGCATAGTTTATGCAGCCCAAGCAAACCAGCAGCTTTAACCTTTAAAGACTTATGCAAAAAGTTTGAAACACATTTCAGATCACCGATAATCGTTTTCCAACAACGTAAGGTTTCCCATGCGGCATCGATGAATGTAAATAAAAGAATTGCGGAATATTTTGCTAGATTAAAAACATTGGCATTAAACTGCAAATTTGGAGATTGTTTGGACAGTTTAATATTGAATCAGTTTGTGATGGGGCTTCCAGAAAAAATCTTCGACAAAATGTGCGATGAAAGCGAAAAATTAACGGATGATTACGTAAGGCATTGATTTATGAAATTAAAATGGCTGCTAAATCAGGCGATGGCGAACCTAACAACAACAGCAACGTAAATTACGTATATGGCAAGGGCAAACCCAACAACGGTAAAGGCAATAAAACCAAGAACTCCAGCAAAAAACAACCTGGCAAATGCATGCATTGTGGCTGGCGTAATCATACTTCAGAAGAATGCAGATATAAAGGCAGCAAATGTCATCACTGTGGCAAAATCGGGCATTTGGCGGCAGTTTGTTGTTTCAAGCACAAAAATAACGTCAATTACGTATCAAATATAATAGACAATCATAATATGAATTTAGATGAACTTGACGTTAATCATTTTTTTAATTTTTTTAGATTTTTAATTGAACTATAGTGAATTTTTAATCAGAAATAATTTTTAGTCAGGCTTGAGTTCAGTAATTTCAATTCTTTTTATTGAATGAAATATTTTATTAATTAATGTGAGCTTCTAAGGAAGAGAAGAAAAATTAAATTAGACTTTTAAGCTGGGGGAAATACCGATATTTTTCTGTGCAGCAACGCGCTTCATCAGCACCCTAGTCTATCTACTTGGGTAGAGATTGTTATTAACATCAGCTATTTAACGTAAACTCTAATGAAACGGAATGTGAGAAATGATTGTTGTGTGCAATTGTTGATTTACCTTTGGTAAATACATATGTAAGTATCACTATTTATTTCCCCTGTTTTTCCATTTTTTCATTTTTCTATTTAGGTTAGCACGAAGTTATATTACTCTACCTACGTATGTTTAACTATTCTTGCTTATCTTTTACGATCATCACATTAATTATTTTTACTTATTCGGTGTACCGTCGGTACATGCATATAAGTATTATAGTAGTGGATATTATGTTACTTTTGTTGTTGCATTCTCCCGTTTATTTGGTTTTTTTTTAATAGCTGATGTTAATAACAATCTCTACCCAAGTAGATAGACTAGGGTGCTGATGAAGTGCGTTGCTGCACAGAAAAATATCGGTCTTTCCCCCAGCTTAAAAGTCTAATTTAATTTTTCTTCTCTTCCTTAGAAACTCACATTAATTAATAAAATATTTCATTCAATAAAAAGAATTGAAATTACTGATCTCAAGCCTGACTAAAAATTATTTTTTTAACTCTCATGTTTTCAGTATTACTGATGATAAGTCGAACATAGCCTACTCACTCACAGTCAACATTGAAGGGGTAAACGTAACAGCAGCATGCGACACTGGCGCTCCTTGCACCTTGGTTTTCAATTTTTTTTTTTTTTTTTGATAATTATGGACGTAACAAGAAATAAAAAAATGTTCTGTCCCATACGTAAGTTACAGTGGTGATTATACAAAAATAACGAATTGAGTACGATTCATTGATTACGTATCAAGGCACAACCAAAAAGTTGAATGTTGTAGTTGCTAATGAAAACAATCCAATATTACTGGGTCGAATTGCTTACGTTCTTTTGATTTTGAATTGAAGCAAATAAATTTTATAAACAACAAGGTCGATTACGATATTATCGTAAATGAAATAAAAAGTGAATTTTCACAAGTGTTTAGCGATCGCTTGTGCAAATATGAAACAAATGAAGTAACGTTGGCTATTGATACGGTGACCATGCGTTCTGTATTATACAGAAAAGTACTGTATTTGAGAGCCCTGTTCTGTATTTATTATTCATTAGGAAATAACGTTGAAATGTTCTGTATTTTATTTACTGTCCAGTATTTGTTCTGTATTTTCATGACTCAAACTGCATTTAAAAAATTAACGCAGTTTCTGCAACAATACTGTTTCAATCGACATTGAAAAAGGGTTTAATATACGAGTATCAACTGCAAATGCGCAGTTCTGTAAAAATACATAAACAACATGAGTTTTGTAATTTTTCAAATAAGCTAATGAGGCCTAACTTCTTTAATGCAAATAAAACAAACTTTTTAATTACATTTTTCCCGACGTTGCGTCAATGTTTTGTTGACTTTTTCAAGGGTATATATCCATTTTTGAATAAAAAAATAAAAACATTACGTTATTTTAAGAATCATTTTAAAACAATAATATTTTGTTAACTCACAATTCTATTTTGTTTTTCTTTCACATTAAATTATATGTACATTTAACACAAAAGAAACAAATTTTTGGTTACACATACATGCATACATACAAATATTTACTTCACAACTTAAAGCTATTATCACAGGTTTTATTTTATTGCAACTCTATAGCTTGCACTTATGTTGTCAGTATCCTTTTTTAAGTTCATCGTAGTTTCTCTCTTTTGTTGTATTCTCAGGCCTTCTATAGAGTATCTCTTCCGTTCAACTCTTTCTTTGACCAAAATATTAACATTATTAAAGTCAGCTGTGTGACCCATCTCTAATAAATGTTGTGCTAAAGCTGTTTTTTTTTTCGTTTTTCTATGTCATTTTTATGTTCTTTTATTCTTGTTTCTAAAGTGCGCTTTGTTGTACCAATGTAAGAAAGATCGCATGTTATGTTGTTGTTTCCCTTGCACTTTATTTCGTATACTACATGAGTTTTGTTTCCTTAATTTTTTTCCTTGAAAGCGTGAATATGAAATTTGTCTGTGTTAGTGCCATTTCATGTTTTCAATCTTATTTTTGACGATTCCGCTTTAGGAGCCTAATATTTCTTCGTTCATTGTCAAGCTACTTTATTTCATGATTATATAAAGCAGATTGAGTCCCAAAAATATATATCACTGAGGTCTATCTCATTATTAATGAACTTAAGTTAAAACTCCCACAACATAGAGAGGAAATATTTTTGCCTATTGCGGTTAAAAAAATCGTAATTGAGCTAAAGCTGGGGTCATACGATTGGCACAATGTACAAATTTTCGTCGGCTCACTGAAATAAATTCATAAGTAACAAAGTAAATTTGCCTTATTTCTGAACTAGTTGAAATATAATTACATAACTTCACCACACTGCATTAGTAATAAAGCCATATAGACTTATTCAAGAATTAATTAAGTAATAATGTCATTTTGGCTTATTACTTATGACTCTATCGCAGTGAGCCAACGAAAATTAGTACATTATGCCAATCGTGTGACCCCAGCTTAAGCCAGAAAAATGTTATTGATATGTATTAGTTTAAGGCTAGTGTAATCCGATTTTATGCAGATTGTATTGAATACTTAAATCATGCTGCTTACCAAGAAGTTGAAATTCCTACGTGGAAAGATGTAAAAGAAATGACTTAATCATAAATGACACCAAAATTGGCTGTTTTGTATTTTAACAATCTAATCTAAAACTATGTATGTAGCTATTATTTTTATGTACTGGGACCTACTGTGTAATTCGAAACGAAAGAAAATACTTTCGAATTTGTATGCTTATAACGTGTAAATTCTAAGGCATTTTCTTTCGTTTCGATTTACAGAGTTTACCGCCTGATAAACATACATACTTAGGGCCTGTGCCAATTGGTAGCAAAGTACTAGTGTAAGTAAATTTTTGACAATTCTGAGGTGAATAAAATCCTCACAAAAACATAAATGTAAAAAGGCCAAGTTCCTATAAAAAAGTTCGGCCATTAAAAGTAGTGAGATATAAATTTTGACCAAGTTCTTGTTTGGTACAATACCTATCACTGAAATATGCTATGCATTATATAAATTTGTAATCGTAAGGTTGTCATATAATTTCTACACAATCTTCGAACTTGATAATATTTTTACCGATATAAAGAAATGAACAAATATACAATATTCTCTCCTTTTGTAGTAAGGTAATAATATTGCCAAGTTAGCAGATTATCTAGAAATTATATGACAACCTTACGATTACAAATTTATATAATGCATATCATATTTCAGTGATAGGTATTGTATCAAACAAGAACTTGGTAAAAATTTATATCTCACTACTTTTAATGGCCGAACTTTTTTATAGGAACTTGGCCTTTTTTTACATTTATGTTTTTGTGAGTATCTGACTACTTTTTGAAAAATTTTATATGATAACATTTTTTACACTTAAAATTTCTAGTGTGTTTTATTTCTATTCATGATCACTTTGCCAGCTAAAAATGGCATAGTTACATAAAATAATGGGTTAGAGCGGGATGGGTGTTGGATTGTACACCCTAAAAATTAACTATTGTAACAGTGTGTACGCAATTTGTTAAGAGTAGCCTGAAAAAAAATATGTAAAATACAGCATAAATTTTAGTGGGAGTGGCCCGCCTATTTTCTCAATATATATCTGCTTAGCCGATGTACATAAATCAAAAGGATATGCCCAATATGCATGCAAATTTTCAATAGGGTTGCTGGTGCTTTAATTTTTGGATTTTCCAATTGAGTAAATCAATTAGGACTATTTGTCTACAAAATGTCAGCTCTCTACAGTATAATATTACCTAAAATTTTTATATGAAAGAAAAACCTAAGATTTATGGGTGTATTCACGGCCACTTTTTAAAAGAGGACATTTTTGTTTAGGATACGTGCAATATGTATAAAAATTTTCAATAAAATTTATCTGATTGAAGCTTCTGTTTTTTTTAGATTTTTTTTTAGTTATCTCTGATCTAGATTTATTCTTGTATCAAAATTCAGTTCTCTAGTACGAACTGAAGTTTTAACGGTTAAAACTTGTTGATTTTAAGATTTTCCCATTGGCTTACTCATATATTTAGCTGTGTAAAAAAATTCCAGCTCTCTACCGCGAATTATACATTTAAATTTTATGAACATTACCCCTCCCACTATTTTAAACTCACAATTTTTGTTTTGAGCAGCGCTTATAATTCATGATAATTAGTAGTAGGGAACTCCCACTCCGGCCCCAATTAAAATTGTTAAATTGTTGCTGAAATTGTTAAATTTGGGTAATTAAAATTTGAAAATTGTTAAATTCTTGGAAATTTGTGTTTTTTGTTTACATAAGGAGTTTTTTGTTTACATTAGGAGTTTTTGTTTACATTAAGTGTATGTCTTTCTGTCGGTCTGTCTGTCTGCCTGCCTGACCGTGGGAAGTTTGTGTGTGGAATATTTTGTGCGAATGTATTAAGGCGGTTCATAGTTTGGCGGTTTTTATGTGTGTATGTGACGACGGGGAAAATCATGAAAATGGTTTTTCCTAATGCTGACGGAAAATCATCTAATGATTTTTCGTAATACCGAAGGCAAAACATTATAATTTTTCCTAATGCCTACTGCAATACATGATAATTTTTCCTAATGCCTACTGCAATACATGATAATTTTTCCTAATGCCTACTGCAATACATGATTATTATTTTTTTCAAATGCCGACGGCAAAAAATTAATATAATTTTTTCAAATGCCGACGGGAAAATGATTTTTCCTAATGACGACGGGAAAACGTGAAAGTTATTTTTTCTAATGCTAATGTAGGTGTTGCTAGACTGTGGGAATTTAAGGCTGACCGTGATTTGAGTGGGCGGCGTTGTTGCCGTAATATGTAACCATAGGAATTTGTGGATGTGTCTGTCTGTCTGTGAGAATTTAGGTGAAGGTTTGATTGGCAGGGGGCGGGGTGTAGTTGAGGTAGATCGATTGCGTGTATAGTTGTGTGTGAATGTATGTGTATGTGTGTGTGTGTGTGTGTGTGTGTGTATGTTTGTAGGAATTTCAATGTGTGTATTTCTGTAGGAGCTTAAGGCTGATTGTGATTTATGAGGGGTGAGGTGTTCTAGTAATATGCAACCGGGGGAATCTGTGTGTTTGTATGTCTGTAGGAGTTTAAGGCTGACCATGATTTGGGTGGGCAGGGTTGTTGACGTAATATGTATCCATGGGGATTTGTGGATGTGTCTGTCTATAGTAGTTTAAGGCTGATCGTGATTTGAGGTGGGTGAGAATGTTGTTGAGGTAAATTGGTTATGTGTATGTATGTATATATGTATTTTTGTAAGAATTTAAGATGATTGTGATTTATTAGGGCCGAGGTGTTCTTGTAATATGTAGCCGTGAGAATCTATGTGTATAGACGTCTGTAGAAGTTTAAGACTATCTGTAATTTCAGGTAGGTGAGAGTGTTGTGTTGTTGAGATTAATCTTATATATTGTATATGTATGTATGATCATGGGAATTTGTGTATGTATATCTGAGGGAGAATTTAAGGCTCGTCATGATTTGCAAAAGGTAGGGTGTTGTTGAAATTTTCTTGGATATTTCTTATATGAATTCTGCTATGTGTGTGTATTTGAGCTGGTATTTATGTGTAGGTAGAAATAAATTGTTTTCAATATCGACATATGGTACTATAAAATACTATCATATATCTGGACTTCCCTAATCCTAGTATGCTTTTATACTTACGATTGCTTTATATTTTCTCATGCTTAAATTTGTCTCGCGTTGAAGTCAGTCTGTGTGAAATTTGTTTATATTACAGATTTTGTTTATTTAACTACATTCGTCTTCTTTGACTGAAAGAGTTATCTACACACAGAGAAAAACCAACTTGAAATCAGTAAGAACCATGCTGAATTAATAAGAACCATTAGCGAAGGTTTAGTCATATTGAAATTTCTTATTTCAATATGGACAAAATATTAATTTACAGTATTCATTTATTAAACTCATTAGTTTGTAGATATCTCAATATACATTTTCTATTATATTAAAAATTATTGAATTAATGTGATGAATTCTTATTTTTAAGCTGCAGATTTTCCCTGAGTGTATGGATTGCTTATATTTGCATTGTGCTTTAACTAAACGACGCTTCATATATTTTCATGATGTAGGTCTAATAAATACTTAAGCATTGATAAGAAATTTGATATGTATACATACATATCTACAAATTGATTTTATGTATGTATGTATGTATGTATGTATGTATGTACATATATATGTACATACAAATAAGTGTTCAATTCAATCTTTGAATACATTTTTTATTTTATTTTTTGTCATGTGATGTCTGTTGTTGGTGAAATTAAAAACATTTTAATTTTTATCTGCGTTTACTTAAAAGTTTGTGAGGATTTTCTGTTGTAAGTAAAACTGAATTCTTGAAGATATGTGCTTACATACTCTATAGTAATAGTAACTATAATAGAAATATTTCTTATACTTAATTTACAGTTTTTTAAAGTATAGGGTATAAAATTTTTTCTAGCTATAGCCTTCTACATTTATTTTGGAAAGCTTGCTTTGCTTTTTGAAAATGTATAAACATTTTTAAATGAAACTGATCCGGCACTCCAGCTTAGGTACTGATAGTTTTTTTTTTGTTGTTAGTTAACTTACTTATTTTTTATTTTTTATTGATAAACATTGGAAATCAAAAGGGAGTTTTATATTGTAATTATTATTTTCATAATTGTTGAAAACAATCGCTGCTTTTTGTTTGTTTTTTGCGATGAAATCATTTGAATTACTTTTGCAACTTTACGCGTTTATAAAAATTATGTTATTTTCTATATTTCTTAATTTATAAGACTTTTAGACTTTGTCCTTTAGGGGTTATATATTCTATTATACGATTATGAATAAGAATGCAGTAAGCTGATGTATTTGCTTACTGCTTCAAATTAAAATTTTATTAAATTGAATAAAAGGAGTTTTTTTTTCTTCAACTCTGATGCAGTTAGAAGCGCTGGAGATTCTTTCATATAACAGCTTTTTTGAAATTTTTGATACATAGTATAATATAGAATAGGATAACATTTATTTTTAATTCTTATGTTAAGAAGTACGGGTATGAGACTGAATTTAAATGTACTTTTAAATTAGTTAAATCATAATGAACAAACATATTTTCTTCTTTAATAGCGATCAACAGAAAACGAACTCGTTTTCATATAATTTAGGTATACCCTATCGACGGCTCCTCTAGGATACAAGATGACTTTGTATGACGAAATTTCTGTTGCTTTATACTGATAATATGTTTACATTAATAAGATACATATACATATGTTTATTTTATGAACGGTGAGCACCTATGGCTTTTATTTAATGTTCTATATGACTTTTTTTTTCATTTTCTTTAATAATTTTCTCCCCATAATAGCATTCTAAATATTTCAAGGGCTCAAATGCTGTGTAGTCTTCTTCTGCAAACTTAACTCAACGTCTAACTTCTTCCAATGCTTCTTTATAAGAAGATATTTTGTTATGGTCTTCTTCTACGATACGTGCCCATCGGGCAGAGTGTACGTATTAGTTGGTCAGTCAGTCTCTATTTTTATTTATTTTCTTTTTCTTCTAATGTGCCACTCCTTTTTTTAGATTTTACTACTTGGAATAGAGAATTTTTGTCTAATTTTTTGGTAGGTATATACATTAGGTATGTAGAAATTAGTTTAGATACAAAGAAATGCATGTTTAATATACAACTATTGTATCAAATCGATCTCAAATAACTCAGTTACCTCTACCAGCAATTCACCGTTGGTGTATTCATAAAGTGTTAGAAACAATGAAATATCTATGTTTTGAGAGAATTTTTCCCCTCAAGTATTTCTACATGAGGTTTGAGGGGTCAATCACTGTCGCATTCATATGTAATGATTATTCACTTAAAAAACGTCATCATCACCATCAATCATCTCCGTATACAATACATTCATGAGTTGGGTTGATCCAGATACAATTGCTGTCTCATCACCTTCTAACAGCTTTATATATTTTGCTAGTATGCATGCCTTAGCATGTTTCTATCGATAGTGACGTAAGAGTCCGAGATGTAGAGTGTTACAATTAAAAATCTTTACTGTTAGAATATACCAGTTCGCTCTTTTGAATTTTTACAAAGTAGATACATATGTATGTATTTCATTGACCACAAAATCATAAAATTTCTTTGCTTACAAAATTGTATGACGTGAGGATTTTTTTTTTTTTTTTTTAAATTATACATGCTTCGGCATGCTTTCATTTTTTTTTCTATAAATTTATGTAATACTCATACAGATACAGATATAAAGTAAGATCTGTTTACTGTACATTTTAAAATTTATGCATGCTTCAGCATGATTCTAGTTGAAGCGTATATTCATTCACTAAGTTTGTTTGATACTTATTCATACACATGTACATTCTTAAAGATTGGATATCAAAGTCCAATTTCCGTAGTTTATCTATATTTTCTAAAGATCTGATAGCTAAAGAAATAAATAGAGTGAAGATCTTCTATAATAATCCCATTTTCATATTGTAAAATTTTGCGTGCTAGCGCTTTCGATGGGAAAATATACATACAACTTTATAAAAAGTGATAATATGATGTGCTGCTGAATATTGCACTATGTTATAGTTCATTTTAAACACTGAAGTTTTAGCAATATTTCATTCCGACCAGAATTCCACTACATTTAGTTAATTATCTTTCTTAAGACTCATCATTCCTAATCAATCCTGCAAAAACAACACAAACTAGATTTTTCGTTTTAATTTTATTTTTTTTAAATTCAACATTCATTCTTCAAATTACTTTATACTATATTAAGTAGCTTTTCCTCATTTGTTGAGTTGACTTTAATAGGAGACATTTTAATGGTACAATGAACTTTTCTATTGCATGCATTGAGTAAATCTTTATACATACCAATCCACTTATATGAACCATTAAAGCTAATTCTTTTCACATCATACCTTTCAATGATCTATTAAATCATTCTAATATTGATGCTTTCATATTAAGTAATCTTTAATCTTCTATTTATGTATGAGTTTTCCCAAGTATTTATTAAAAAATTCTTTAGAATCATCTGTTTGTAAGTTTTTTGGTACCCGTACCACTTCAAAAATATTTTCCATTGCCTTGGTTTTTAGAGTGCAGCTTTTATTTTCAGCTGTACTTTGAGAATGTGTCAATTACAGTCTTCAAAAATCAACAATTTCTATTTTCTGTAGAATAGTTCTACATTTCACCTAACTTAGCTCCATAAAACATCATATATTCCTGTCATTACATCTCTACAAGCACAAACAGTTGTTGAAATTTAATATGGACTTCGTTAACTAAATTCCTTTTTAAAGACATTGAATTGTTTCACAGATTTTTTCGAAAGTGTTGTGATCTACATCTTGCACTTTCAGCTATTTATACTAACATGTAGTTAATTTTCTAATCTATATATTTAACCGTAAACTCTTCAATTTGTTTTTAATTATTTACTTTTTAGAATTGCTTTTTCAATTTTATAACTGTCTTTTTTCTCTAATTTTATTTCACGTTGTTGTTCCTCAATTTGCATTTAAATATATTCTTGAATATTAATGCTTTAAGCTATATTATTAATTTGTCTTGTATTTTATCTTCATTCAGTTTAATGTAACTATCAACAATAGTTTGTATCTAATTCATTTATGCCTTCCAATACTGATAAGTCAGTATAAATGTCTTCAGAATTGGAAGTCTATGAGTAAAATCATCGTCATCATCATTCTCAGTATTAGCATCATTAAATATGATGGTATTATCAAATATTGTTCCTTCTACTAGTTTCTTTTGGGGTACTTGTCTATATCTTGAGTGAAGGTTTCTCAGGCTTTAAACTTGTATATTTTCAACTTCTGTCTTGATTTTACTTTCTTCTTTCATAAGAATTCTTTTAATATTTTTAGAACTATTTATGAATTCTTCTGCTATAGGTTTAAATGTATCTTTTAGTTGTTCACTTGTATCTATTTCACCAGTTTTTATACTACGAAGCTTTTTCTTCAACACATTTCTTGTCAACACCAACTGTTTTAAAATTTTCTCATCCAGGGCAAATAACAGGTATCAGCAATCATATCAGCTTTTCAGGAGCTGGTCTGGTTTTCAGATCAGCTTTTCAGGACCTGGTCTGGTTTTCAGATCAACTTATCAGGACCTGGTCTGGTTTTCAGATCAGCTTTTCAGGACCTGGTCTGGTTTTCAGATCAGCTTTTCAGGACCTGGTCTGATTTTCAGATCAGCTTTTCAGGACCTGGTCTGGTTTTCAGATCAGCTTATCAGGACCTGGTCTGGTTTTCAGATCAGCTTATCAGGAGCTGGTCTGGTTTTCAGATCAGCTTATCAGGAGCTGGTCTGGTTATCAGATCACCTTATCAGGAGCTGGTCTGGTTTTCAGATCAGCTTATCAGGAGCTGATCTGATTTTTAGATCAGCTTATCAGGTAACAGATCAGGCTATCAGGAGCTATTCAGATTTTCATTTCAAGATATCTGAGTTAGATTTAGTTATCAGTGTACAAGTAGCTAGCCATTTATAACATTTATATACATGAAGTTTAAAGTCAGATGAAATACGAAAAAGTAAAGTTTTATCTAGTAAAATTATTTTCTATAACGATCATCGTTTAATTCACTATCTTTGCTTATAACCAAAAATCCATATTTATCCTTTCAACATGCTTTTTATTTTTCTCACCTAACTTAAACATTAAATATACATTATGATGATCTCTTATTAAATGTTTGGTGATTCTGGTGTAAGTTTTACATAAGTAGAATGAATCAACATTCTTATCTCTCCCCATACAAAAATATGCTTCCCACACGCATCATCGTTAAATATCATATTGGAATTACTTTGGACTGAAATAACAGATTCACTATCGGTAAATTTTGTAATATATTATTATTTTAATTGATGTAATTAATTTCTTCAGATATTTATATCTGGGGTGATATAAAGATTTTGAGTATAAATAAATGTTCTCAAAATTTAAGTCCATTAGGACTTTCTAGCAAGCCAATCATAGCGTTTTTTTTTTCGTAATTTGACAGGTCAACTATTGTTGCACGAATAGCATTTGATATAAAGGAACTATAATTTATTTTTGAACTATCGTTCGATGAATCATCAATATTTCGTACCAAGGTATTTTAGGTTGTTTTACTAACCGCATTTATGTAGCTAAATACATTTTATAAATATTATCTCTTATTATAAAAAAATAAACTAATACAGCTATACCATATCAGAAAATATTTTCTGAAATCGTATAGCTGCATTAGTTTATTTTTTCTATAATAAGAGATAATGATCCACACTCATAATCAAAACAGCATAAAAATATCCTTTTTTTGACTATGAGTATGCATCAATATTTATGAAATGCGCTTAGTTACAAAAATGTGGTTAGTAAAACAAAGAATATTTTAAGAGTTTCAAATCAGTATTATCATAAAAAATACTGATTTTAAACTCTTACAGCCTTATTTATAATACTTATTAAGGCTTTGGAAAGGCTTTTTAAAACAAATTTTTTATAAAAATTTTTTCTTAAAAAGTCTTTATAAAGCCCTAATAAGTGTTATAAATAAGGCTGTTAAAATATACTTTGTTTTACTAACCACATTTTTGTAACTAAACGCATTTCATAAATATTGATGCATACTCATAGTCAAAAAAAGGATATTTTTATGCTGTTTTGATTATGAGTGTGGATCATTATCTCTTATTATAGAAAAAATAAACTAATGCAGCTATACGATTTCAGAAAATATTTTCTGATATGGTATAGCTGTATTAGTTTATTTTTTTATAATAAGAGATAATATTTATAAAATGTATTTAGCTACATAAATGCGGTTAGTAAAACAACCTAAAATACCTTGGTACGAAATATTGATGATTCATCGAACGATAGTTCAAAAATAAATCATAGTTCCTTTATATCAAAATCTATTCGTGCAACAATAGTTGACCTGTCAAATTACGAAAAAAAAACGCTATGATTGGCTTGCTAGAAAGTCCTAATGGACTTAAATTTTGAGAACATTTATTTATACTCAAAATCTTTATATCACCCCAGATATAAATATCTGAAGAAATTAATTACATCAATTAAAATAATAATATATTACAAAATTTACCGATAGTGAATCTGTTATTTCAGTCCAAAGTAATTCCAATATGATATTTAACGATGATGCGTGTGGGAAGCATATTTTTGTATGGGGAGAGATAAGAATGTTGATTCATTCTACTTATGTAAAACTTACACCAGAATCACCAAACATTTAATAAGAGATCATCATAATGTATATTTAATGTTTAAGTTAGGTGAGAAAAATATAAAGCATGTTGAAAGAATAAATATGGATTTTTGATTATAAGCAAAGATAGTGAATTAAACGATGATCGTTATAGAAAATAATTTTACTAGATAAAACTTTACTTTTTCGTATTTCATCTGACTTTAAACTTCATGTATATAAATGTTATAAATGGCTAGCTACTTGTACACTGATAACTAAATCTAACTCAGATATCTTGAAATGAAAATCTGAATAGCTCCTGATAGCCTGATCTGTTACCTGATAAGCTGATCTAAAAATCAGATCAGCTCCTGATAAGCTGATCTGAAAACCAGACCAGCTCCTGATAAGGTGATCTGATAACCAGACCAGCTCCTGATAAGCTGATCTGAAAACCAGACCAGCTCCTGATAAGCTGATCTGAAAACCAGACCAGGTCCTGATAAGCTGATCTGAAAACCAGACCAGGTCCTGAAAAGCTGATCTGAAAACCAGACCAGGTCCTGAAAAGCTGATCTGAAAACCAGACCAGGTCCTGAAAAGCTGATCTGAAAACCAGACCAGGTCCTGATAAGTTGATCTGAAAACCAGACCAGGTCCTGAAAAGCTGATCTGAAAACCAGACCAGCTCCTGAAAAGCTGATATGATTGCTGATACCTGTTATTTGCCCTGGATGAGAAAATTTTAAAACAGTTGGTGTTGACAAGAAATGTGTTGAAGAAAAAGCTTCGTAGTATAAAAACTGGTGAAATAGATACAAGTGAACAACTAAAAGATACATTTAAACCTATAGCAGAAGAATTCATAAATAGTTCTAAAAATATTAAAAGAATTCTTATGAAAGAAGAAAGTAAAATCAAGACAGAAGTTGAAAATATACAAGTTTAAAGCC
This sequence comes from Tachina grossa, assembly GCA_949987645.1. Classification (NCBI taxonomy): domain Eukaryota; kingdom Metazoa; phylum Arthropoda; class Insecta; order Diptera; family Tachinidae; genus Tachina; species Tachina grossa. The sequence goes on along the minus strand of OX465275.1, from coordinate 104,260,986 downwards.
TGAGAAACCTTCACTCAAGATATAGACAAGTACCCCAAAAGAAACTAGTAGAAGGAACAATATTTGATAATACCATCATATTTAATTATGCTAATACTGAGAATGATGATGACGATGATTTTACTCATAGACTTCCAATTCTGAAGACATTTATACTGACTTATCAGTATTGGAAGGCATAAATGAATTAGATACAAACTATTGTTGATAGTTATATTAAACTGAATGAAGATAAAATACAAGACAAATTAATAATATAGCTTAAAGCATTAATATTCAAGAATATATTTAAATGCAAATTGAGGAACAACAACGTGAAATAAAATTAGAGAAAGAAGACAGTTATAAAATTGAAAAAGCAATTCTAAAAAGTAAATAATTAAAAACAAATTGAAGAGTTTACGGTTAAATATATAGATTAGAAAATTAACTACATGTTAGTATAAATAGCTGAAAGTGCAAGATGTAGATCACAACACTTTCGAAAAAATCTGTGAAACAATTCAATGTCTTTAAAAAGGAATTTAGTTAACGAAGTCCATATTAAATTTCAACAACTGTTTGTGCTTGTAGAGATGTAATGACAGGAATATATGATGTTTTATGGAGCTAAGTTAGGTGAAATGTAGAACTATTCTACAGAAAATAGAAATTGTTGATTTTTGAAGACTGTAATTGACACATTCTCAAAGTACAGCTGAAAATAAAAGCTGCACTCTAAAAACCAAGGCAATGGAAAATATTTTTGAAGTGGTACGGGTACCAAAAAACTTACAAACAGATGATTCTAAAGAATTTTTTAATAAATACTTGGGAAAACTCATACATAAATAGAAGATTAAAGATTACTTAATATGAAAGCATCAATATTAGAATGATTTAATAGATCATTGAAAGGTATGATGTGAAAAGAATTAGCTTTAATGGTTCATATAAGTGGATTGGTATGTATAAAGATTTACTCAATGCATGCAATAGAAAAGTTCATTGTACCATTAAAATGTCTCCTATTAAAGTCAACTCAACAAATGAGGAAAAGCTACTTAATATAGTATAAAGTAATTTGAAGAATGAATGTTGAATTTAAAAAAAAATAAAATTAAAACGAAAAATCTAGTTTGTGTTGTTTTTGCAGGATTGATTAGGAATGATGAGTCTTAAGAAAGATAATTAACTAAATGTAGTGGAATTCTGGTCGGAATGAAATATTGCTAAAACTTCAGTGTTTAAAATGAACTATAACATAGTGCAATATTCAGCAGCACATCATATTATCACTTTTTATAAAGTTGTATGTATATTTTCCCATCGAAAGCGCTAGCACGCAAAATTTTACAATATGAAAATGGGATTATTATAGAAGATCTTCACTCTATTTATTTCTTTAGCTATCAGATCTTTAGAAAATATAGATAAACTACGGAAATTGGACTTTGATATCCAATCTTTAAGAATGTACATGTGTATGAATAAGTATCAAACAAACTTAGTGAATGAATATACGCTTCAACTAGAATCATGCTGAAGCATGCATAAATTTTAAAATGTACAGTAAACAGATCTTACTCTATATCTGTATCTGTATGAGTATTACATAAATTTATAGAAAAAAAAAATGAAAGCATGCCGAAGCATGTATAATTTAAAAAAAAAAAAAAAAAATCCTCACGTCATACAATTTTGTAAGCAAAGAAATTTTATGATTTTGTGGTCAATGAAATACATACATATGTATCTACTTTGTAAAAATTCAAAAGAGCGAACTGGTATATTCTAATAGTAAAGATTTTTAATTGTAACACTCTACATCTCGGACTCTTACGTCACTATCGATAGAAACATGCTAAGGCATGCATACTAGCAAAATATATAAAGCTGTTAGAAGGTGATGAGACAGCAATTGTATCTGGATCAACCCAACTCATGAATGTATTGTATACGGAGATGATTGATGGTGATGATGACGTTTTTTAAGTGAATAATCATTACATATGAATGCGACAGTGATTGACCCCTCAAACCTCATGTAGAAATACTTGAGGGGAAAAATTCTCTCAAAACATAGATATTTCATTGTTTCTAACACTTTATGAATACACCAACGGTGAATTGCTGGTAGAGGTAACTGAGTTATTTGAGATCGATTTGATACAATAGTTGTATATTAAACATGCATTTCTTTGTATCTAAACTAATTTCTACATACCTAATGTATATACCTACCAAAAAATTAGACAAAAATTCTCTATTCCAAGTAGTAAAATCTAAAAAAAGGAGTGGCACATTAGAAGAAAAAAAAAATAAATAAAAATAGAGACTGACTGACCAACTAATACGTACACTCTGCCCGATGGGCACGTATCGTAGAAGAAGACCATAACAAAATATCTTCTTATAAAGAAGCATTGGAAGAAGTTAGACGTTTAGTTAAGTTTGCAGAAGAAGACTACACAGCATTTTAGCCCTTGAAATATTTAGAATGCTATTATGGGGAGAAAATTATTAAAGAAAATGAAAAAAAAAGTCATATAGAACATTAAATAAAAGCCATAGGTGCTCACCGTTCATAAAATAAACATATGTATATGTATCTTATTAATGTAAACATATTATCAGTATAAAGCAACAGAAATTTCGTCATACAAAGTCATCTTGTATCCTAGAGGAGCCGTCGATAGGGTATACCTAAATTATATGAAAACGAGTTCGTTTTCTGTTGATCGCTATTAAAGAAGAAAATATGTTTGTTCATTATGATTTAACTAATTTAAAAGTACATTTAAATTCAGTCTCATACCCGTACTTCTTAACATAAGAATTAAAAATAAATGTTATCCAATTCTATATTATACTATGTATCAAAAATTTCAAAAAAGCTGTTATATGAAAGAATCTCCAGCGCTTCTAACTGCATCAGAGTTTAAGAAAAAAAAACTCCTTTTATTCAATTTAATAAAATTTTAATTTGAAGCAGTAAGCAAATACATCAGCTTACTGCATTCTTATTCATAATCGTATAATAGAATATATAACCCCTAAAGGACAAAGTCTAAAAGTCTTATAAATTAAGAAATATAGAAAATAACATAATTTTTATAAACGCGTAAAGTTGCAAAAGTAATTCAAATGATTTCATCGCAAAAAACAAACAAAAAGCAGCGATTGTTTTCAACAATTATGAAAATAATAATTACAATATAAAACTCCCTTTTGATTTCCAATGTTTATCAATAAAAAATAAAAAATAAGTAAGTTAACTAACAACAAAAAAAAAAAACTATCAGTACCTAAGCTGGAGTGCCGGATCAGTTTCATTTAAAAATGTTTATACATTTTCAAAAAGCAAAGCAAGCTTTCCAAAATAAATGTAGAAGGCTATAGCTAGAAAAAATTTTATACCCTATACTTTAAAAAACTGTAAATTAAGTATAAGAAATATTTCTATTATAGTTACTATTACTATAGAGTATGTAAGCACATATCTTCAAGAATTCAGTTTTACTTACAACAGAAAATCCTCACAAACTTTTAAGTGAACGCAGATAAAAATTAAAATGTTTTTAATTTCACCAACAACAGACATCACATGACAAAAAATAAAATAAAAAATGTATTCAAAGATTGAATTGAACACTTATTTGTATGTACATATATATGTACATACATACATACATACATACATACATACATACATAAAATCAATTTGTAGATATGTATGTATACATATCAAATTTCTTATCAATGCTTAAGTATTTATTAGACCTACATCATGAAAATATATGAAGCGTCGTTTAGTTAAAGCACAATGCAAATATAAACAATCCATACACTCAGGGAAAATCTGCAGCTTAAAAATAAGAATTCATCACATTAATTCAATAATTTTTAATATAATAGAAAATGTATATTGAGATATCTACAAACTAATGAGTTTAATAAATGAATACTGTAAATTAATATTTTGTCCATATTGAAATAAGAAATTTCAATATGACTAAACCTTCGCTAATGGTTCTTATTAATTCAGCATGGTTCTTACTGATTTCAAGTTGGTTTTTCTCTGTGTGTAGATAACTCTTTCAGTCAAAGAAGACGAATGTAGTTAAATAAACAAAATCTGTAATATAAACAAATTTCACACAGACTGACTTCAACGCGAGACAAATTTAAGCATGAGAAAATATAAAGCAATCGTAAGTATAAAAGCATACTAGGATTAGGGAAGTCCAGATATATGATAGTATTTTATAGTACCATATGTCGATATTGAAAACAATTTATTTCTACCTACACATAAATACCAGCTCAGATACACACACATAGCAGAATTCATATAAGAAATATCCAAGAAAATTTCAACAACACCCCACCTTTTGCAAATCATGACGAGCCTTAAATTCTCCCTCAGATATACATACACAAATTCCCATGATCATACATACATATACAATATATAAGATTAATCTCAACAACACAACACTCTCACCTACCTGAAATTACAGATAGTCTTAAACTTCTACAGACGTCTATACACATAGATTCTCACGGCTACATATTACAAGAACACCTCGGCCCTAATAAATCACAATCATCTTAAATTCTTACAAAAATACATATATACATACATACACATAACCAATTTACCTCAACAACATTCTCACCCACCTCAAATCACGATCAGCCTTAAACTACTATAGACAGACACATCCACAAATCCCCATGGATACATATTACGTCAACAACCCTGCCCACCCAAATCATGGTCAGCCTTAAACTCCTACAGACATACAAACACACAGATTCCCCCGGTTGCATATTACTAGAACACCTCACCCCTCATAAATCACAATCAGCCTTAAGCTCCTACAGAAATACACACATTGAAATTCCTACAAACATACACATACACACACACACACACACACACACACATACACATACATTCACACACAACTATACACGCAATCGATCTACCTCAACTACACCCCGCCCCCAGCCAATCAAACCTTCACCTAAATTCTCACAGACAGACAGACACATCCACAAATTCCTATGGTTACATATTACGGCAACAACGCCGCCCACTCAAATCACGGTCAGCCTTAAATTCCCACAGTCTAGCAACACCTACATTAGCATTAGAAAAAATAACTTTCACGTTTTCCCGTCGTCATTAGGAAAAATCATTTTCCCGTCGGCATTTGAAAAAATTATATTCATTTTTTGCCGTCGGCATTTGAAAAAAATAATAATCATGTATTGCAGTAGGCATTAGGAAAACTTATCATGTATTGCAGTAGGCATTAGGAAAAATTATCATGTATTGCAGTAGGCATTAGGAAAAATTATAATGTTTTGCCTTCGGTATTACGAAAAATCATTAGATGATTTTCCGTCAGCATTAGGAAAAACCATTTTCATGATTTTCCCCGTCGTCACATACACACATAAAAACCGCCAAACTATGAACCGCCTTAATACATTCACACAAAATATTCCACACACAAACTTCCCACGGTCAGGCAGGCAGACAGACAGACCGACAGACAGACATACACTTAATGTAAACAAAAACTCCTAATGTAAACAAAAAACTCCTAATGTAAACAAAAAAACTCCTTATATAAACAAAAAACTCCTTATGTAAACAAAAAAACACAAATTTCCAAGAATTTAACAATTTTCAAATTTTAATTACCCAAATTTAACAATTTCAGCAACAATTTAACAATTTTAATTGGGGCCGGAATGGGAGTTCCCTACTACTATAATTGTCTTCTAAAATATGCTAGACCGAAGCAGATTAAACACAAGGCTAAGATTTTATGGGTGCTATCACACCCACTTATTAAGGTGATAGTTTAAAGTCTTGTACACGTGCAATGTGTATGCAAAATTTTAACTAAAATGGCTAGAGTTAAACGGTGTATATCAAGCTTTTAGTCGTAAACAATATTGGCGGTGCCCCGCCCATTCTGGCAAAATTTTTTGGCTCTTCAGATTTTTCTAGTTGGTTTCTAACCTAAACCTACTTGTGTATCAAATTTCAGCTCATTAGCGCAACTTTTAATATTTAGTTTTTATGGCTGCAGCCCCGCTCCTCTGACTAAAATTTCCAGGTTTTCCGGATTTTCTAGTTGGTTTCTCACCTAGACCTACTTTTATATAAAATTTCAGTTTCTTAGCGCAACTTTTAATTTTTGTGGGCGTAACTCTGCCCACTTTTCCATACTCAAATTTTTTTTCGACCAGTGGTTATTATTCGTGACAAGTTTGGTTGCAAACGGATAATAATACCCTCAGAAATAGTATATCTAATTATGCTGAGCCGTAGTACATGAAAATCAGGTTTAAATTGTATGGGCGTATCAACGCCTACTTTTTTACTCAAAAATTTATAGCTTTGCATAATCGCAGTATATGTGCCAAATTTCAATATAATAGCTTCCATTAAGCACTTTAGATTAGCTTTTTTAATTTTGACCTTCACGGGCGTAGCCCCGCCCTCCTGGGCAAAATGTTCAGGCTTACAGATTTTTTTAGTTGATGATTCACCTGTACCTAGTTCTGTCTCGAATTTCAGCTCACTACCACAAATTTTAATTTTTATGGGCGTGGCCCCGCCCCCTTGGTTAAAATTTTCCGGTTTTCAGATTTTTCTAGTTCATTGCTCACCTAGATCTACTTGTGTACCAAATTTCAGATCTCTAGCGGAAGTGCTTCATAATATTGATGAGTGAGTAGGTCAGTGAGTATGTGTTAAAATATGCACTTTTTGCACCTCTCTATCTCCGGAACCTTTCATTGTAAAACTTTCAAATTTTGCATATGAGGTTAGATGAATTTATCTTAATTATGGTTTAAATTTTATAATTTTACGATTGCGGGGAACAAAGTTATGAGGGGGTAAAAACAGCTCGAATGGCTTCCCGTAAATATACACACTGCGTGCATTGGCCGGAACTTGGCCTCGCGCACTGCCGTGCGCCTAGATTTCACTTGCCCTGAGGGCTAGTAGAAATTTTGACACAACAGGTAAATTTTTGACAAGCTGCAATAAAAAGCATGGTATCATAAAATTTAAATCCACCGCCGTCGCCTCGAGCCGTCGCCCAATACAAAGATTTTTACGTCTTTTAAGTTTAATTAGACTGTGAAAAAATCATTGTTTATTTTAGTTTGCGAAAAATGTTGCATCATATATATAATATTATATAATTTATTGCTACAATAATATTGTTTTATATAAAAATGTCCTCTTAAAAATATGTTGGTAGCCGGCGGCTTGTAGTCAGGCGAAGCAAAACCGCCGCCGCAGCAATTGTTTCATCAGCTTCTTTCTATGCTCAAGCGAATTTCTCAAAATTTTACATTGTCAAAAAAGATATCATTTGGCACAGCAGAAAAATGAATTTTTTTCCCCACAGGCAAATATTTTTTTACCATAGTACATACTTTTCTACCGTTTGACACACGCCCTTACATATAGATCATAGCTGCTCACAAAGAGAAACACGAGAGAAATGTACATATAAGCGTATGTGTATTCATTTGTATAAAAAACCGATTGATGTTCGGCACTCTGGCGCTATTTTTTCTCTTAGTGGCCAGCAGTGATATAGATATGTACATGCGTATGTAAGTAGATTAGCGTATGTGATTACATTGTTATGTTACTTTTTATTTATTTTTTGTTAATTTTGCCTTAAATTTTGTGTTTGTCAAAAAAATAAAAATTTAATAAATCCATGAAATTCAATGTTTGATATGTCTGTGAGGTTGTTTGTAATTTAGTTGCTGTTCGTTAAATATTTCCTTGTTATGTATTTTGATTTTAAAATTATGGTCACCGTAGCTATTGATGATACAGCAGTGCCTATTTTTTTTAAACCGCGCCCTCTGCCTTTTGCGTATAAAGAGAAAGTTGAAAGAAAATTACGTGAAATGATAGATATGTGAATTTTAGAGCCAACCGAGTATTCAGAATGGAGTACACCCCTCGTCCCTGTCCTTAAGCCCACTGGAGACTTAAGGATTTGCGCTAACTATAAAGTCACGTTAAATAAGCATCTCATTGACGTTAAATATCCACTGCCACGAATTGATGAGCTTTTCGCTTCTTTAGAAGATGGCCAATTATTTACGAAGTTGGATATGTCAAATGCATACAATTGACTTGTCTTAGATTCTAATTCTCAAAAAATTTTGTACGCGGATTACCCATATTGGGACTCTCAATGTAAAACGTTTGCCTTTCGGTATCAAAACAGCAGCAAGTATTTTTTAAAAAACAATGGAAAACTAGTTACGTGAAATTCCACACGTAGTTGTCTATCAAGACGATATCACTTTAACTGATAAAAACTGCAAAGACCACATAGCAACTCTTAAATTGAGCTCTGCAGGGATAACATTAAAAGTAAATAAATTTGTTTTCTTTCGACAAAAGATCACATATTTAGGGTTTCAAATTGACGAAAATGGTCTTAGTAAGACACCAGAACGCATATCTTGCATTATTGATGCGCCTGCTCCACGTAATGCGTCGGAAGTTAAAGCATTCGCCGGAATGGTCAATTACTATTCAAAATTCATTCCAAATTTTGCACACAAAATGACAACAATCTTTTACAAAAAAATAAGAAATTCGCATGGTCGAATGAATGCCTAAAGGCATACGATCAAATCAAAGCTGATGTAACTTCTAACCAAATTTTAGTAAATTTTAACCCTAAATTACCCATCGTATTGACAACGGATGCAAGTAACACAGCCGTAGCAGGTGTACTTGCGCATCAATATGCTGACGACTCTCTCAGACCAATTGCATTCGTTTCGTGAGCTTTATCCAAGTCTGAACAAAACTATGCTCCTATTGAAAAAGAAGGTCTCGCTATAGTTCTTTGTGTGAGTAAATTACTGCAATATTTATTGGGCAACAGTTTCGCAATACGTACTGATCACAAGCCACTTATTTTATAATTTGGTCAAGCGAAAGCGTTACCTGTAATGGCAGCAGCCAGAGTACAGAGATGGGCTGTAATCTTATGTGGTTTGGTGGTTTTCAATACAAAATTGAATATATCCAGGATACAAAGAACCAAGCTGATGGCTTGTCCAGAATTCCACAACGTAATGTCGCAATTGATTCAAAGGAACATACATACATCAATTTTATTGATAGTGAAAGTATTTTACTTTTAAATTATAAAAATATAGCCTAAGAAACCAAGCGTGATCCAATATTGTCGAAGGTTGTTGAAGCCACCAACACTAATGTTCTTCAATATTTAAAAGAAAAGGAGTTTGAACCGTTAAAAAATAAATGTAATGAATTGACAATTGAATCAGAATGTCTTATGTGGGGCTAGAGAATAATTATTCCCCAAAAATTTAGAACAGCTGTGCTAAATCAATTGCATATATCGCATTTAGGAAATGTTAAAACGAAGTCTTTAGCCAGATAGCACATATGGTGGCCTGGATTCAACAGTGACATAGAAAAGCTTATTAACTCCTGTGCACCTTGCGAAGAAATGCAAGCTAGTCCTGAAAAAAGTAGTCTTATCCCATAGAAAGTTGAAGACTCAGTATGGAGTCGCATTTATGCAGATTTCGCAGGTTCAATAAACAATTATTATCTTTTTATTGTTATTGATTCATATTCAAAATGGTCTGAGGTATTCATCACAAAAAAAATAACGACCAATTTCATATTTCAAAGATTTGTTTTCCAGATATGGGATTGTTGACACCCTTGCAACAGACAATTATCGTCAATGCGTTTCAGAAAATTTTAAGCTTTTCTTGAAAACAAATGGTGTTAAGCACATGTTTACCTCGCGAGTACGCTCTGCAACAGATGGACAAGGCGAGACCTTCATCAAAATTCTCAAAAAGACGATTAACGCCAACTTGAAAGCAAATAAAAATACTGATTTAGAAATAATGATTCATCGCTTCCTTGCGGATTATAGAAACACTAAGCACTGCATTACAGGTCAACCCCCTTCCAAAATTTTCTTCACTAGGACCCTGTCATTTCTCGTTGAACCTTCATAGTGAAAAGACGTTAAAGCGGATTTTTTTAAATACATACATACGAAACAAATATAAAAAAAAAACAAAATCAAAAATCATACAGAAAATATTCGTAATACATATTCACCTTGATTATTAAGCTTATTGGCTTTACTAATATTTTTTACATAGCAAGAAATAAGAAAAACAAAAAAAAAACCGTAAACACAAACAAAGTACCCTTGAGGAATACTCTGTATGAGTACCTCAAAGGAAAAAAATTTTGAAGTGAGTTCTAACGGCAGAAATGCTTATTTTACTGCGAGTTCTGAAACTCTTAATGAAAACAATGTAAATAATAAACCTGATGAAAGTCTTTTTCTAATGGAAAAGACATTTTTTCGTCATCGATCAACTTCGCTTTGTCCAATGCCAACTAGTGAATCGTTAAATTACCATTGCCTAGTACTTCTTCATTTCAGTCTGCGATATCATCCACATCGGGCTCGTGTTCATCACTAAACCAAGTTATCACTACAGATAACAGTAGCTCAAAACCCAAGGTACAAGTGGGAATGGATAGATATATAACCGTGGTAAAGCGTGGGCGAAGCTCCAAAGATGTCTAGGGATAACAGCGCATCATCTACCAATCGTCAAAATCGTTTTTCATTATTGCAAGACACCGACGACAAGCCCTCTACATCATCGCAAAAGTCTTTTAAGCCACCACCTAATTATCTGAGAGAAAAAATTCTAACGCGCTTATAAAACACTACTGTCGAACATTGGTGAAAATGCTTTTCACATCATTTCAATTAAACGAGGTAATATGGCTATGATGGTTGGTTTCTGAGACTCATTTGATCTCGAGAAGCTGGATCAGCAATTTTAATTAAGTCAAGACTCAAGCACTGTGTCCTTGATAACGCTAGTGAAGAATATATGCAAGCAACGAATATTTTCGTAGAAAATTTTTGTGCGAATTTCGTGATATCATCAATTTACTCACCTCCCAGATTTTCAGTTACCGAAGATCAGTATGAGAAGCTCTACAAATCGCTTTGATCTTGTTTCGTGGCAGCTGGTGACTACCATGCAAAACATACGTACTGGGGGTCGCGTCTTGTTACACCTAGAGATCGAGCCTGGCTCAATACAATTTAAAAAATGGGCTTAGATGTCATTTCGAGTGGGTAGCCTACTTACTGGCCTACTGACGTAAGAAAAATTCCAGATTTTATAGATTTTGCCATCACAAATAATATTCATAGGGACTTAATTCACGTAGAGGCCTCTCTAGATCTGTCCTCCAATCACTCTCCAAAACTTTGTATTAGAACTTACAAATTTCTTTGTAGGACCTAAATTGAAAAAATTAATATTTGATTCAGAGAATTTTGTGTTTGAAATGTTTACCGTCGGCATTAAAAAAATATAATCATGTACTGCCATCTGTATTTGAAAAAATCGTTTTCATGATTTTCCTGTTGGTATTAGGAAAAATCATTTTCACAGTTTCCCCGTTGGTATATATACTTATAAAATCTTAATCTTATGAAACCGCTTAATCCACCCCAACAAAAAAATCACCAGTTCACATTAAATTAATGTAAACAAAAACTCCTAATGTAAACAAAAAATATCAAAGCGCCGCCGAAAATACAAATTTCCAAGAATTTTAAAATTTTCAAATTTTAGTTACCCAAATTTAGCAATTTCAGCCACAATTTAACAATTTTAATTGTCCCAGAATTGGCAGTTCACAACTACTCTCAAAGAATTTAAGTTTTTAATAAGTATCCCAATAAGCACTCAAAAAATTAAAATTCAAGCACTTGAAATTGAACTGGAAACAAACTTGAATTCAAGCATTTTTTTCAAGTAATTTTCAAGTTTGAAAATATTTTTAAATAAGAAATCAAACAACATACATATATGCTCAAACCTTGTCAAATACGTAATTTATTTATTATTAAAACTGAAATTGTGGTGAATATATCAAAGACAAATAAATAACAGTGAATTTGGAAAACAAAGGTGAGTAAAAATTAAAAACCATAGCAAAGGCAGATGTGCAGAATATTATTATTACAAAACAAAGGAATTGCATTTTGCTTTCCATTTTAAAAGCTTTGTTTTTGCAGCTTGAAATATACTGGAATTCAATTGTACTACAAGGTGGAACTACAGTACAATTCCAGGCTTGAATTAAACTGTACTACAACTGAATTGTTGGCATTGAGTTCAAGTTCCCTTTTCACTGGAGAATGCTTTTAAAATAAAATGTGAATCAAGCATAATTCAACCCTTGACAATTGATTGTGTGGCTTGAATAACACTTGCTTTACAATTGATTTCAAGCAAAATTGCTTATTGGGATAAGTTGTAAATGTGACACAAAATATAAGACTTTCTGCAAAACAAATCTTTTAAACAAGTAGTAGGGAACTGGGCATTCTGGGACAATTAAAATTGTTAAATTGTTGCTGAAATTGTTAAATTGTGGGCTGAAATTGTTAAATTGTTGCTGAAATTGTTAAATTTGGGTAATTAAAATTTGAAAATTGTTAAATTCTTGGAAATTTGTGTTTTCGGCGGCGCTTTGATGTTTTTTGTTTACATTAGGAGTTTTTGTTTACATTAAGTGTATGTCTGTCTGTCCGTCTGTCGGTCTGTCTGCCTGACGGTGGATGTTTGTGTGTGGAATATTTTGTGTGAATGTATTAAGGCGGTTCATAGTTTGGCGGTTTTTATGTGTGTATATACAGACGAGGAAAATCATGAAAATGATTTTTCCTAATACCAATGGTGAAATAGTGATTATTAATTTTTCCTAGTGCCTACGGCAATGCATGATAATTTTTCCCAATGCCGGGCAATACATGATTATTATTTTTTCAAATGCCGACGGGAAAATGATTTTTCCTAATGACGACGGGAAAACGTGAAAGTTATTTTTTCTAATGCTAATGTAGGTGTTGCTAGACTGTGGGAATTTTAGGCTGACCGTGATATGAGTGGGTGGCGTTGTTGGCGTAATATGTAACCATAGGAATTTGTGGATGTGTCTGTCTGTCTGTGAGAATTTAGGTGAAGGTTTGATTGGCAGGGGGCGGGGTTTAGTTGAGGTAGATCGATTGCGTGTGTAGTTGTGTGTGAATGTGTGTATGTTTGTAGGAATTTCAATGTGTGTATTTCTGTAGGAGCTTAAGGCTGATTGTGATTTATGAGGGGTGAGGTGTTCTAGTAATATGCAACCGGGGGAATCTGTGTGTTTGTATGTCTGTAGGAGTTTAAGGCTGACCATGATTTGGGTGGGCAGGGTTGTTGACGTAATATGTATCCATGGGGATTTGTGGATGTGTCTGTCTATAGTAGTTTAAGGCTGATCGTGATTTGAGGTGGGCGAGGATGTTGTTGAAGTAAATTGGTTATGTGTATGTATGTACATATGTATTTTTGTAAGAATTTAAGATGATTGTGATTTATTAGGGCCGAGGTGTTCTTGTAATATGTAGCCGTGAGAATCTATGTGTATAGACGTCTGTAGAAGTTTAAGACTATCTGTAATTTCAGGTAGGTGAGAGTGTTGTGTTGTTGAGATTAATCTTGTATATTGTATATGTACCTATGTATGATCATGAGAATTTGTGTATGTATATCTGAGGGAGAATTTAAGGCTCGTCATGATTTGCAAAAGGTGGGGTGTTGTTGAAATTTTCTTGGATATTTCTTATATGAATTCTGCTATGTGTGTGTATTTGAGCTGGTATTTATGTGTAGGTAGAAATAAATTGTTTTCAATATCGACATATGGTACTATAAAATACTATCATATATCTGGACTTCCCTAATCCTAGTATGCTTTTATACTTACGATTGCTTTATATTTTCTCATGCTTAAATTTGTCTCGCGTTGAAGTCAGTCTGTGTGAAATTTGTTTATATTACAGATTTTGTTTATTTAACTACATTCGTCTTCTTTGACTGAAAGAGTTATCTACACACAGAGAAAAACCAACTTGAAATCAGTAAGAACCATGCTGAATTAATAAGAACCATTAGCGAAGGATTAGTCATATTGAAATTTCTTATTTCAATATGGACAAAATATTAATTTACAGTATTCATTTATTAAACTCATTAGTTTGTAGATATCTCAATATACATTTTCTATTATATTAAAAATTATTGAATTAATGTGATGAATTCTTATTTTTAAGCTGCAGATTTTCCCTGAGTGTATGGATTGTTTATATTTGCATTGTGCTTTAACTAAACGACGCTTCATATATTTTCATGATGTAGGTCTAATAAATACTTAAGCATTGATAAGAAATTTGATATGTATACATACATATCTACAAATTGATTTTATGTATGTATGTATGTATATATGTATGTACATATATATGTACATACAAATAAGTGTTCAACTCAATCTTTGAATACATTTTTTATTTTATTTTTTGTCATGTGATGTCTGTTGTTGGTGAAATTAAAAACATTTTAATTTTTATCTGCGTTTACTTAAAAGTTTGTGAGGATTTTCTGTTTTAAGTAAAACTGAATTCTTGAAGATATGTACTTACATACTCTATAGTAATAGTAACTATAATAGAAATATTTCTTATACTTAATTTACAGTTTTTTAAAGTATAGGGTATAAAATTTTTTCTAGCTATAGCCTTCTACATTTATTTTGGAAAGCTTGCTTTGCTTTTTAAAAATGTATAAACATTTTTAAATGAAACTGATCCGGCACTCCAGCTTATGTACTGATAGTTTTTTTTGTTGTTAGTTAACTTACTTATTTTTTATTTTTTATTGATAAACATTGGAAATCAAAAGGGAGTTTTATATTGTAATTATTATTTTCATAATTGTTGAAAACAATCGCTGCTTTTTGTTTGTTTTTTGCGATGAAATCATTTGAATTACTTTTGCAACTTTACGCGTTTATAAAAATTATGTTATTTTCTATATTTCTTAATTTATAAGACTTTTAGACTTTGTCCTTTAGGGGTTATATATTCTATTATACGATTATGAATAAGAATGCAGTAAGCTGATGTATTTGCTTACTGCTTCAAATTAAAATTTTATTAAATTGAATAAAAGGAGTTTTTTTTCTTAAACTCTGATGCAGTTAGAAGCGCTGGAGATTCTTTCATATAACAGCTTTTTTGAAATTTTTGATACATAGTATAATATAGAATTGGATAACATTTATTTTTAATTTTTATGTTAAGAAGTACGGGTATGAGACTGAATTTAAATGTACTTTTAAATTAGTTAAATCATAATGAACAAACATATTTTCTTCTTTAATAGCGATCAACAGAAAACGAACTCGTTTTCATATAATTTAGGTATACCCTATCGACGGCTCCTCTAGGATACAAGATGACTTTGTATGACGAAATTTCTGTTGCTTTATACTGATAATATGTTTACATTAATAAGATACATATACATATGTTTATTTTATGAACGGTGAGCACCTATGGCTTTTATTTAATGTTCTATATTGTTTTTTTTTTTCATTTTATTAAAGTTCAGCGTATTGTATATATATTTCTGAAATGTTTAAGTGTGTTTTGTGTGCCCATCGGGCAGAGTGTACGTATTAGTTGGTCAGTCAGTCTCTATTTTTATTTATTTTTTTTTTCTTCTAATGTGCCACTCCTTTTTCAGATTTTACTACTTGGAATAGAGAATTTTTGTCTAATTTTTTGGTGGGTATATACATTAGGTATGTAGAAATTAGTTTAGATACAAAGAAATGCATGTTTAATATACAACTATTGTATCAAATCGATCTCAAATAACTCAGTTACCTCTACCAGCAATTCACCGTTGGTGTATTCATAAAGTGTTAGAAACAATGAAATATCTATGTTTTGAGAGAATTTTTCCCCTCAAGTATTTCTACATGAGGTTTGAGGGGTCAATCACTGTCGCATTCATATGTAATGATTATTCACTTAAAAAACGTCATCATCACCATCAATCATCTCCGTATACAATACATTCATGAGTTGGGTTGATCCAGATACAATTGCTGTCTCATCACCTTCTAACAGCTTTATATATTTTGCTAGTATGCATGCCTTAGCATGCTTCTATCGATAGTGACGTAAGAGTCCGAGATGTAGAGTGTTACAATTAAAAATCTTTACTATTAGAATTTACCAGTTCGCTCTTTTGAATTTTTACAAAGTAGATACATATGTATGTATTTCATTGACCACAAAATCATAAAATTTCTTTGCTTACAAAATTGTATGACGTGAGGATTTTTTTTTAATTTTTTTTTTTAAATTATACATGCTTCGGCATGCTTTCATTTTTTTTTTCTATAAATTTATGTAATACTCATACAGATACAGATATAAAGTAAGATCTGTTTACTGTACATTTTAAAATTTATGCATGCTTCAGCATGATTCTAGTTGAAGCGTATATTCATTCACTAAGTTTGTTTGATACTTATTCATACACATGTACATTCTTAAAGATTGGATATCAAAGTCCAATTTCCGTAGTTTATCTATATTTTCTAAAGATCTGATAGCTAAAGAAATAAATAGAGTGAAGATCTTCTATAATAATCCCATTTTCATATTGTAATATTTTGCGTGCTAGCGCTTTCGATGGGAAAATATACATACAACTTTATAAAAAGTGATAATATGATGTGCTGCTGAATATTGCACTATGTTATAGTTCATTTTAAACACTGAAGTTTTAGCAATATTTCATTCAGACCAACAAGTTTAGAGAATTCCACTACATTTAGTTAATTATCTTTCTTAAGACCCATCATTCCTAATCAATCCTACAAAAAACAACACAAACTAGATTTTTCGTTTTAATTTTATTTTTATTAAATTCAACATTCATTCTTCAAATTACTTTATACTATATTAAGTAGCTTTTCCTCATTTGTTGAGTTGACTTTAATAGGAGACATTTTAATGGTACGATGAACTTTTCTATTGCATGCATTGAGTAAATCTTTATACATACCAATCCACTTATATGGACCATTAAAGCTAATTCTTTTCACATCATACCTTTCAATGATCTATTAAATCATTCTAATATTGATGCTTTCATATTAAGTAATGTTTAATCTTCTATTTATGTATGAGTTTTCCCAAGTATTTATTAAAAAATTCTTTAGAATCATCTGTTTGTAAGTTTTTTGGTACCCGTCCACTTCAAAAATATTTTCCATTGCCTTGGTTTTTAGAGTGCAGCTTTTATTTTCAGCTGTACTTTGAGAATGTGTCAATTACAGTCTTCAAAAATCAACAATTTCTATTTTCTGTAGAATAGTTCTACATTTCACCTAACTTAGCTCTATAAAACATCATATATTCCTGTCATTACATCTCTACAAGCACAAACAGTTGTTGAAATTTAATATGGACTTCGTTAACTAAATTCCTTTTTAAAGACATTGAATTGTTTCACAGATTTTTTCGAAAGTGTTGTGATCTACATCTTGCACTTTCAGCTATTTATACTAACATGTAGTTAATTTTCTAATCTATATATTTAACCGTAAACTCTTCAATTTGTTTTTAATTATTTACTTTTTAGAATTGCTTTTTCAATTTTATAACTGTCTTCTTTCTCTAATTTTATTTCACGTTGTTGTTCCTCAATTTGCATTTAAATATATTCTTGAATATTAATGCTTTAAGCTATATTATTAATTTGTCTTGTATTTTATCTTCATTCAGTTTAATGTAACTATCAACAATAGTTTATATCTAATTCATTTATGCCTTCCAATACTGATAAGTCAGTATAAATGTCTTCAGAATTGGAAGTCTATGAGTAAAATCATCGTCATCATCATTCTCAGTATTAGCATCATTAAGTATGATGGTATTATCAAATATTGTTCCTTTTACTAGTTTCTTTGGGGTACTTGTCTATATCTTGAGTGAAGGTTTCTCAGGCTTTAAACTTGTATATTTTCAACTTCTGTCTTGATTTTACTTTCTTCTTTCATAATAATTCTTTTAATATTTTTAGAACTATTTATGAATTCTTCTGCTATAGGTTTAAATGTATCTTTTAGTTGTTCACTTGTATCTATTTCACCAGTTTTTATATTACGAAGCTTTTTCTTCAACACATTTCTTGTCAACACCAACTGTTTTAAAATTTTCTCATCCAGGGCAAATAACAGGTATCAGCAATCATATCAGCTTTTCAGGAGCTGGTCTGGTTTTCAGATCAGCTTTTCAGGACCTGGTCTGGTTTTCAGATCAGCTTTTCAGGACCTGGTCTGGTTTTCAGATCAGCTTATCAGGACCTGGTCTGGTTTTCAGATCAGCTTTTCAGGACCTGGTCTGGTTTTCAGATCAGCTTTTCAGGACCTGGTCTGGTTTTCAGATCAGCTTATCAGGACCTGGTCTGGTTTTCAGATCAGCTTATCAGGAGCTGGTCTGGTTTTCAGATCAGCTTATCAGGAGCTGGTCTGGTTTTCAGATCAGCTTATCAGGAGCTGATCTGATTTTTAGATCAGCTTATCAGGTAACAGATCAGGCTATCAGGAGCTGTTCAGATTTTCATTTCAAGATATATGAGTCAGATTTAGTTATCAGTGTACAAGTAGCTAGCCATTTATAACATTTATATACATGAAGTTTAAAGTCAGATGAAATACGAAAAAGTAAAGTTTTATCTAGTAAAATTATTTTCTATAACGATCATCGTTTAATTCAATATCTTTGCTTATAATCAAAAATCCATATTTATCCTTTCAACATGCTTTATATTTTTCTCACCTAACTTAAACATTAAATATACATTATGATGATCTCTTATTAAATGTTTGGTGATTCTGGTGTAAGTTTTACATAAGTAGAATGAATCAACATTCTTATCTCTCCCCATAAAAAAGTATTCTTCCCATACGCATAATCGTTAAATATCATATTGGAATTACTTTGGACTGAAATAACAGATTCACTATCGGTAAATTTTGTAATATATTATTATTTTAATTGATGTAATTAATTTCTTCAGATATTTATATCTAGGGTGATATAAAGATTTTGAGTATAAATAAATGTTCTAAAAATTTAAGTCCATTAGGACTTTCTAGCAAGCCAATCATAGCGTTTTTTTTTCGTAATTTGACAGGTCAACTATTGTTGCACGAATAGAATTTGATATAAGGGAACTATGATTTATTTTTGAACTATCGTTCGATGATTCATCAATATTTCGTACCAAGAATTATTTATGTTGTTTTGACTAAGGGTATGAGTCATTTATAAATATCAGCTCATACTCATAGTCAAAACAAAGTATGCTTTAAGTGTTTAAAACCGGTATTACCATAAAAATGGTGGTTTTAAACACTTAAAATATACTTTGTTTTACTAACCGCATTTTATAACTAAATGCATTTCATAAATATTAACGCATACTCATAATCAAAACAGCATAAAAATATCCTTTGTTTTGACTATGAGTACAAGTCATTATCTCTTATTATAGAAAAATAAAATAGTATGATTATATGATATCAGAAATCATGCTTTCTAATATCATATAACCATACTATTTGATTCTTTCTATAATAATAGATAATATTTATGAAATGCATTTATTTACAAAATGCGATTAGTAAAACAACATAAATATAGGATGGTATGAAATTTTGATGATTCATCAATATTTCGTACCAAGGTATTTTTAGGTTGTTTTTACTATGAGTATGCGCCAATATTTATGAAATGTATTTCATAAATATTATCTCTTATTATAGAAAAATTAAAAATGTAGCTATACGATATCAGAAAATATTTTCTGAAATCGTATAGCTATATTTGTCCTATAATAAGAGATAATGGCCCCTACTCATAGTCAAAACAAAGAATATTTTAAGAGTTTCAAACCAGTATTATCATAAAAAATACTGATTTTAAACTCTTACAGCCTTATTTATAATACTTATTAAGGCTTTGGAAAGGCTTTTTAAAACAAATTTTTTATAAAAATTTTTTCTTAAAAAGTCTTTATAAAGCCCTAATAAGTGTTATAAATAAGGCTGTTAAAATATACTTTGTTTTACTAACCACATTTTTGTAACTAAACGCATTTCATAAATATTGATGCATACTCATAGTCAAAAAAAGGATATTTTTATGCTGTTTTGATTATGAGTGTGGATCATTATCTCTTATTATAGAAAAAATAAACTAATGCAGCTATACGATTTCAGAAAATATTTTCTGATATGGTATAGCTGTATTAGTTTATTTTTTTATAATAAGAGATAATATTTATAAAATGTATTTAGCTACATAAATACGGTTAGTAAAACAACCTAAAATACCTTGGTACGAAATATTGATGATTCATCGAACGATAGTTCAAAAATAAATCATAGTTCCCTTATATCAAATTCTATTCGTGCAACAATAGTTGACCTGTCAAATTACGAAAAAAAAACGCTATGATTGGCTTGCTAAAAAGTCCTAATGAGAACATTTATTTATACTCAAAATCTTTATATCACCCTAGATATAAATATCTGAAGAAATTAATTACATCAATTAAAATAATAATATATTACAAAATTTACCGATAGTGAATCTGTTATTTCAGTCCAAAGTAATTCCAATATGATATTTAACGATAATGCGTATGGGAAGAATACTTTTTTATGGGGAGAGATAAGAATGTTGATTCATTCTACTTATGTAAAACTTACACCAGAATCACCAAACATTTAGTAAGAGATCATCATAATGTATATTTAATGTTTAAGTTAGGTGAGAAAAATATAAAGCATGTTGAAAGTATAAATATGGATTTTTGATTATAAGCAAAGATATTGAATTAAACGATGATTGTTATAGAAAATAATTTTACTAGATAAAACTTTACTTTTTCGTATTTCATCTGACTTTAAACTTCATGTATATAAATGTTATAAATGGCTAGCTACTTGTACACTGATAACTAAATCTGACTCAGATATCTTGAAATGAAAATCTGAACAGCTCCTGATAGCCTGATCTGTTACCTGATAAGCTGATCTAAAAATCAGATCAGCTCCTGATAAGCCTGATCTGAAAACCAGACCAGCTCCTGATAAGCTGATCTGAAAACCAGACCAGCTCCTGATAAGCTGATCTGAAAACCAGACCAGGTCCTGATAAGCTGATCTGAAAACCAGACCAGGTCCTGAAAAGCTGATCTGAAAACCAGACCAGGTCCTGAAAAGCTGATCTGAAAACCAGACCAGGTCCTGATAAGCTGATCTGAAAACCAGACCAGGTCCTGAAAAGCTGATCTGAAAACCAGACCAGGTCCTGAAAAGCTGATCTGAAAACCAGACCAGCTCCTGAAAAGCTGATATGATTGCTGATACCTGTTATTTGCCCTGGATGAGAAAATTTTAAAACAGTTGGTGTTGACAAGAAATGTGTTGAAGAAAAAGCTTCGTAATATAAAAACTGGTGAAATAGATACAAGTGAACAACTAAAAGATACATTTAAACCTATAGCAGAAGAATTCATAAATAGTTCTAAAAATATTAAAAGAATTATTATGAAAGAAGAAAGTAAAATCAAGACAGAAGTTGAAAATATACAAGTTTAAAGCCTGAGAAACCTTCACTCAAGATATAGACAAGTACCCCAAAGAAACTAGTAAAAGGAACAATATTTGATAATACCATCATACTTAATGATGCTAATACTGAGAATGATGATGACGATGATTTTACTCATAGACTTCCAATTCTGAAGACATTTATACTGACTTATCAATATTGGAAGGCATAAATGAATTAGATATAAACTATTGTTGATAGTTACATCAAACTGAATGAAGATAAAATACAAGACAAATTAATAATATAGCTTAAAGCATTAATATTCAAGAATATATTTAAATGCAAATTGAGGAACTACAACGTGAAATAAAATTAGAGAAAAAAGACAGTTATAAAATTGAAAAAGCAATTCTAAAAAGTAAATAATTAAAAACAAATTGAAGAGTTTACGGTTAAATATATAGATTAGAAAATTAACTACATGTTAGTATAAATAGCTGAAAGTGCAAGATGTAGATCACAACACTTTCGAAAAAATCTGTGAAACAATTCAATGTCTTTAAAAAGGAATTTAGTTAACGAAGTCCATATTAAATTTCAACAACTGTTTGTGCTTGTAGAGATGTAATGACAGGAATATATGATGTTTTATGGAGCTAAGTTAGGTGAAATGTAGAACTATTCTACAGAAAATAGAAATTGTTGATTTTTGAAGACTGTAATTGACACATTCTCAAAGTACAGCTGAAAATAAAAGCTGCACTCTAAAAACCAAGGCAATGGAAAATATTTTTGAAGTGGACGGGTACCAAAAAACTTACAAACAGATGATTCTAAAGAATTTTTTAATAAATACTCGGGAAAACTCATACATAAATAGAAGATTAAACATTACTTAATATGAAAGCATCAATATTAGAATGATTTAATAGATCATTGAAAGGTATGATGTGAAAAGAATTAGCTTTAATGGTCCATATAAGTGGATTGGTATGTATAAAGATTTACTCAATGCATGCAATAGAAAAGTTCATCGTACCATTAAAATGTCTCCTATTAAAGTCAACTCAACAAATGAGGAAAAGCTACTTAATATAGTATAAAGTAATTTGAAGAATGAATGTTGAATTTAATAAAAATAAAATTAAAACGAAAAATCTAGTTTGTGTTGTTTTTTGTAGGATTGATTAGGAATGATGGGTCTTAAGAAAGATAATTAACTAAATGTAGTGGAATTCTCTAAACTTGTTGGTCTGAATGAAATATTGCTAAAACTTCAGTGTTTAAAATGAACTATAACATAGTGCAATATTCAGCAGCACATCATATTATCACTTTTTATAAAGTTGTATGTATATTTTCCCATCGAAAGCGCTAGCACGCAAAATATTACAATATGGAAATGGGATTATTATAGAAGATCTTCACTCTATTTATTTCTTTAGCTATCAGATCTTTAGAAAATATAGATAAACTACGGAAATTGGACTTTGATATCCAATCTTTAAGAATGTACATGTGTATGAATAAGTATCAGACAAACTTAGTGAATGAATATACGCTTCAACTAGAATCATGCTGAAGCATGCATAAATTTTAAAATGTACAGTAAACAGATCTTACTTTATATCTGTATCTGTATGAGTATTACATAAATTTATAGAAAAAAAAATGAAAGCTACAGTAAACAGATCTTACTTTATATCTGTATCTGTATGAGTATTACATAAATTTATAGAAAAAAAAAAATGAAAGCATGCCGAAGCATGTATAATTTAAAAAAAAAAAAAAAAAATAAAAAAAAAAAAAAAAATAAAAAAAAATCCTCACGTCATACAATTTTGTAAGCAAAGAAATTTTATGATTTTGTGGTCAATGAAATACATACATATGTATCTACTTTGTAAAAATTCAAAAGAGCGAACTGGTAAATTCTAATAGTAAAGATTTTTAATTGTAACACTCTACATCTCGGACTCTTACGTCACTATCGATAGAAGCATGCTAAGGCATGCATACTAGCAAAATATATAAAGCTGTTAGAAGGTGATGAGACAGCAATTGTATCTGGATCAACCCAACTCATGAATGTATTGTATACGGAGATGATTGATGGTGATGATGACGTTTTTTAAGTGAATAATCATTACATATGAATGCGACAGTGATTGACCCCTCAAACCTCATGTAGAAATACTTGAGGGGAAAAATTCTCTCAAAACATAGATATTTCATTGTTTCTAACACTTTATGAATACACCAACGGTGAATTGCTGGTAGAGGTAACTGAGTTATTTGAGATCGATTTGATACAATAGTTGTATATTAAACATGCATTTCTTTGTATCTAAACTAATTTCTACATACCTAATGTATATACCCAGCAAAAAATTAGACAAAAATTCTCTATTTCAAGTAGTAAAATCTGAAAAAGGAGTGGCACATTAGAAGAAAAAAAAAATAAATAAAAATAGAGACTGACTGACCAACTAATACGTACACTCTGCCCGATGGGCACACTTAAACATTTCAGAAATATATATACAATACGCTGAACTTTAATAAAATGAAAAAAAAAGTCATATAGAACATTAAATAAAAGCCATAGGTGCTCACCGTTCATAAAATAAACATATGTATATGTATCTTATTAATGTAAACATATTATCAGTATAAAGCAACAGAAATTTCGTCATACAAAGTCATCTTGTATCCTAGAGGAGCCGTCGATAGGGTATACCTAAATTAAATGAAAACGAGTTCGTTTTCTGTTGATCGCTATTAAAGAAGAAAATATGTTTGTTCATTATGATTTAACTAATTTAAAAGTACATTTAAATTCAGTCTCATACCCGTACTTCTTAACATAAAAATTAAAAATAAATGTTATCCAATTCTATATTATACTATGTATCAAAAATTTCAAAAAAGCTGTTATATGAAAGAATCTCCAGCGCTTCTAACTGCATCAGAGTTTAAGAAAAAAAACTCCTTTTATTAAATTTAATAAAATTTTAATTTGAAGCAGTAAGCAAATACATCAGCTTACTGCATTCTTATTCATAATCGTATAATAGAATATATAACCCCTAAAGGACAAAGTCTAAAAGTCTTATAAATTAAGAAATATAGAAAATAACATAATTTTTATAAACGCGTAAAGTTGCAAAAGTAATTCAAATGATTTCATCGCAAAAAACAAACAAAAAGCAGCGATTGTTTTCAACAATTATGAAAATAATAATTACAATATAAAACTCCCTTTTGATTTCCAATGTTTATCAATAAAAAATAAAAAATAAGTAAGTTAACTAACAACAAAAAAAACTATCAGTACCTAAGCTGGAGTGCCGGATCAGTTTCATTTAAAAATGTTTATACATTTTTAAAAAGCAAAGCAAGCTTTCCAAAATAAATGTAGAAGGCTATAGCTAGAAAAAATTTTATACCCTATACTTTAAAAAACTGTAAATTAAGTATAAGAAATATTTCTATTATAGTTACTATTACTATAGAGTATGTAAGTACATATCTTCAAGAATTCAGTTTTACTTACAACAGAAAATCCTCACAAACTTTTAAGTAAACGCAGATAAAAATTAAAATGTTTTTAATTTCACCAACAACAGACATCACATGACAAAAAATAAAATAAAAAATGTATTCAAAGATTGAGTTGAACACTTATTTGTATGTACATATATATGTACATACATACATACATACATACATACATAAAATCAATTTGTAGATATGTATGTATACATATCAAATTTCTTATCAATGCTTAAGTATTTATTAGACCTACATCATGAAAATATATGAAGCGTCGTTTAGTTAAAGCACAATGCAAATATAAACAATCCATACACTCAGGAAAAATCTGCAGCTTAAAAATAAGAATTCATCACATTAATTCAATAATTTTTAATATAATAGAAAATGTATATTGAGATATCTACAAACTAATGAGTTTAATAAATGAATACTGTAAATTAATATTTTGTCCATATTGAAATAAGAAATTTCAATATGACTAAACCTTCGCTAATGGTTCTTATTAATTCAGCATGGTTCTTACTGATTTCAATTTGGTTTTTCTCTGTGTGTAGATAACTCTTTCAGTCAAAGAAGACGAATGTAGTTAAATAAACAAAATCTGTAATATAAACAAATTTCACACAGACTGACTTCAACGCGAGACAAATTTAAGCATGAGAAAATATAAAGCAATCGTAAGTATAAAAGCATACTAGGATTAGGGAAGTCCAGATATATGATGGTATTTTATAGTACCATATGTCGATATTGAAAACAATTTATTTCTACCTACACATAAATACCAGCTCAAATACACACACATAGCAGAATTCATATAAGAAATATCCAAGAAAATTTCAACAACACTCCACCTTTTGCAAATCATGACGAGCCTTAAATTCTCCCTCAGATATACATACACAAATTCTCATGATCATACATAGGTACATATACAATATACAAGATTAATCTCAACAACACAACACTCTCACCTACCTGAAATTACAGATAGTCTTAAACTTCTACAGACGTCTATACACATAGATTCTCACGGCTACATATTACAAGAACACCTCGGCCCTAATAAATCACAATCATCTTAAATTCTTACAAAAATATATATATACATACATACACATAACCAATTTACCTCAACAACATCCTCACCCACCTCAAATCACGATCAGCCTTAAACTACTATAGACAGACACATCCACAAATCCCCATGGATACATATTACGTCAACAACCCTGCCCACCCAAATCATGGTCAGCCTTAAACTCCTACAGACATACAAACACACAGATTCCCCCGGTTGCATATTACTAGAACACCTCACCCCTCATAAATCACAATCAGCCTTAAGCTCCTACAGAAATACACACATTGAAATTCCTACAAACATACACACATTCACACACAACTACACACGCAATCGATCTACCTCAACTAAAACCCGCCCCCTGCCAATCAAACCTTCACCTAAATTCTCACAGACAGACAGACACATCCACAAATTCCTATGGTTACATATTACGCCAACAACGCCACCCACTCATATCACGGTCAGCCTAAAATTCCCACAGTCTAGCAACACCTACATTAGCATTAGAAAAAATAACTTTCACGTTTTCCCGTCGTCATTAGGAAAAATCATTTTCCCGTCGGCATTTGAAAAAATAATAATCATGTATTGCCCGGCATTGGGAAAAATTATCATGCATTGCCGTAGGCATTAGGAAAAATTAATAATCACTATTTCACCATTGGTATTAGGAAAAATCATTTTCATGATTTTCCTCGTCTGTATATACACACATAAAAACCGCCAAACTATGAACCGCCTTAATACATTCACACAAAATATTCCACACACAAACATCCACCGTCAGGCAGACAGACCGACAGACGGACAGACAGACATACACTTAATGTAAACAAAAACTCCTAATGTAAACAAAAAACATCAAAGCGCCGCCGAAAACACAAATTTCCAAGAATTTAACAATTTTCAAATTTTAATTACCCAAATTTAACAATTTCAGCAACAATTTAACAATTTCAGCCCATAATTTAACAATTTCAGCAACAATTTAACAATTTTAATTGTCCCAGAATGCCCAGTTCCCTACTACTTAAACAAGTTTTAATGCCTCGCTTTTGTACCAAAAATGAGCTAAAACTTAAAATGCATTTTAAATCTATCATAACTACTTCTCTAACTGGTCGATTTTAAAGTTTTATATCTTAAACTTAAAGCCTATGGTCTCACAAACTAAAAAAAACGCAATACAAAATTCTATCTAATGCAGTCACCGTACACTTTTCTTGTAGACTTGCAAGCTGACATTTGACTTATCAAAGTATCATGCTTAAATCGAAAAACTTTCCAGTGATTCGATACTGGAATAACAACACTTGCCGTATCAACCACTGGAACAATTTGCACACAATTATGAATATCAGGTCTTTTAATTTCACAAATTTTTCATGTAGTGAACAACGATTTTAACATCCCTTTAAACGGCATTTTTGATTTTCTAAAGAAAAACAAATGTAACATAGACTATGAAAACATATCCGGTTCTATTCGAAATGCACGGTTAGTAGATTAGTAATGGGGACGATAATCCTGTTTTGGGAATTCAAAACCGGGAAAAAATAAAAATGATGGCAACCCTGTTATAAATGGGGGGATTTTGGGGATTTTCATGCTGCTATTGTGTATGTGTGTGTGCGTGTGTGTGTGCGTGTGTGTGTTTGTTTGTGAGTCTGATTCCTTGGTTATGTCTATGCATGTGTATGGGGGTGTTTGTATGTGTGTATGGTAGTGTGTGTGTGTGTGTGTTTGTGTATGTGTTTTTGTATTTAATTGTATGTTTGACGGTGTCCGATACTTTTGTTGTAGTGGCAAACAATCATTATACCCAGTAGGAAATGTCGATGGTGAAAATGTACTGAGTCGCTTTTGACTTGTCGCTTGTGCGACGTACATACAAATGTATGTATACTGACAAGTTATTGACAAGTCCACCACAAATACACCATATCTGTTTCCTCTTCTTCTTTTATACTGACGGATAGAAGAAAACTTATTATACCAAAATTGTTACTAGAATTTTAGTGTTGACACAAAGACACTTGCTCCCATTCTGACTGCAGGGTAGTTACAAGGGATCTGTATATTTGTGTGCATATAGTGATTGTTATTTGATAGACTTTCTGCAGCTGTTTTGAGCTATCGTTGGTATGCTTATGTAGGGTTATTGTGTATATATGTACGCATTTATGTTTGCGATCTGTGGGGAAATAATCTAATAGCTGCAGAGATTGGCAACCCTATGGTTGAATGGAAGTGAATGCGGAATGTATTTGGTAATGGATGTATATGTTGTTGTATTAATGTATGCGATCGTTTCTATTTTTGCTTTGAAAAATATCATTGCTTGTGTGAGTTACATCAACACTTTTTCATACATATTTATAAATGAATGTGTATAGGTTTTCTAAGCTATTGACGTTGATATTCTTATTGATATAAAATGTTGTGTTGGCATAGGTTTTATGTGTACAAGTGCAGTTCAGATATTAATTGTTTAGAATCCAATCAGGTTGATAAGTAGAGTTTTTGATAGGGGTAGTGATATTTTTATTTCAATATATTTTACTTTAATGTAACAATTATAGGAAATAGCTTTCGGAGAAATACAGCAAAAACTTATAGAAGCACCTATATTCACGTGTCCCCGATTTTTATCGTACCTTTGTATTGCAAACTGATGTTAGCGATTTTGGTATGGGTGTTGCTAGACTGTGGGAATTTCATCATATCTCGTAATACCAACAGAGAAATTAGATTTGACGACTACTACACGATTCTCATATGAATTGGGGGGAATGTATATATATATATATATATATATATATATATATATATATATATATGTGTGTGTGTGTGTGTGTGTGTGTGTGTGTGTGTGTGTGTAGTGTGTGTGTGTGTGTGTGTGTGTGCAGTGTGTGTGAATATGAATTTCATCATATGTCATAATACCGTCAGATAAATTAGATTTGATAACTACAACGCGATTCTCATATAAAGTATATAAGAAGAAGAAATAATGTAGATTGTCATCAGTCTGCTCTGATATCTCAACAAGTGACAACCTATTTTCCCAACCAAACTTTCTAAGGTGTTTGAAATCCAAAAACTATAAAAGTGCTAAAACTAATTATTGTTTGCTAAACAAGTTTATAGTGCATAAAAAATAATTAAATAAATTGTTTATAACTGAAATAAATTGTTTATTAATAAAATAATTAAATAAATTGTTTATAAATATAATAATTAAATTAATTAATAAACGAATAAATAATTAAATAAAATGAATACTACAAGTTGTAGCATCTGCAATAAAGTCTTTCTGACTCAAACAAAACTAAATCAGCATATTGAAACACACTCATATGCTAACCAATCGAAGGCTATGGTTGGAACTAGTAAGCTAAATCTTCAAAACAAATATTGTGAGGATTGTGATGAGATGATCCCATCAAATGGTTATATGGCTCATGTCAGAACCACAAAACATAAAAACAGTTGTCAACAAGAACGGATTGGAGATTTTCTCACAAAAAGAGCAAGCAACTTCAATGGGAGGATCGAGACATATATTGTCCTAAACAAAAATGTGGGTGTCTTGTTTCCGGAGGAGTTTCTGAAATCTGCCAAGAGCTCCATAGTACAACAAATCAATGAACGTAGTAGGGTACATACTACATTTAAATTTAATATGGAGCTCACGTGTGATTATATGAAGATGGTGAATGATGAGATTAATGTTTCCCAACTTGTTCATATTTCGAAAATGATGATGGTTACTTTATCTGATGACATAGAGGATATGTATAAGAAACAAACCGAGGAGCTAAGAGCCAAAATGGAAGAATTTCAAGAGAGGGATAGCGGATGGACCTTGATTTCAATAAATTCCCTTGAAGTTAATATAAACAAGGCGTCCATAATAAGAGGATCGAGCTTTATCCCTCTTCCAAAAAATATTGCAATGAAACGTGCATGCATAAATGTCGAGAACTGTGATGTTTATTGCTTTAAATGGTGTCTTATTGCGGCTTTGAATGTAAACAGTGGTCTGAGTCCTAAACAACGGAAAAACTGTAGAAATTTCAATATTGCAAACATTTCTGATGAGAATATTAATAGAGGGGAAGTTGTATTAAATTTTAAAGACCTAGAGTTTCCACTCCCATTGAAGCAGATACAAAAATTTGAAAGTCAAAATTATGTGAGCATCAATGTATTTGGTCACAATGGAACATCGCTTATAGGACCATACTACATAACAAAAGGAGAAAAACATGTTCATATTAATCTCTTATTGCTCCAGTCCAATGAAAACTTCCACTATGTACTCATCAATGATATATCAAAGTAAGTTTCATTTGTGCATTTAAGCGAAATATGTTTTCATATCTATTTAAACAGTTACTTATTATTGTTATATTAATTTACATACTATTTTATTTTGTATATTTTCTTCAGACTTCTTCGTTCCAACATGACGTCACACAGAAGTAAGATTCTGATATGCAACACCTGCCTATATTATACACATGATGATTATGTGTATAATCATCACAAAAACGTTTGCGGCAAAAAAGTCATCAGAATGCCAGAAGATGGATCTATTATCAAGTTTACGAAGCACTACAAACAGTTAAATGTACCATTTGTAATATACGCAGACTTTGAGTCCATTTTAGAAAAAGTCAATGATCCTGTAAGTAAAAGCACTACAAATGTACAGAAACACCATGCGTGTGCATTCGGGTATTTTATTAATTGTAGTTTTAAGAGAGAAAATAATTTATATAGGAATTATTTTGGTGAAGATTCGGCAAATGTATTTATTAAAAAAATAGTTGAAGATTGTACAGATATTTATCTAAATTATTTAATTAAAGTTAAGAAAATGTTCATAACCCCAATAGAAATAGCTCAATATAATAATGCAAAAAATTGTTATATATGTAAGAAAATATTAAATAACGATAAAGTTAGAGATCATTGTCATCTTACGGGCAATTATCGTGGGGCAGCTCATAGCGAATGTAATTTGAATTATAAAACACCTCAGTTTATACCGGTTATCCTGCATAATCTTTCTGCATATGATATACACCTATTTTTCAAAGAACTTTCTACTATAAAATACTCCACAATAAAAGTGATTCCCCAGAACACAGAGCGGTATATTTCTCTTTCAATTTTCATCAGATTAGATGAAAAATATGGATTCGAAATAAGATTTATAGACTCGTTTAGATTTATGGCTTCGAGCTTAGATACGTTAGCGAAAAATCTTGATAGCAATGATTTCAATACTATTCGATCATGTTTCGTTGATGAAGATCATTTCAACCTGATTAGAAGAAAGGGTGTATTTCCGTACTCTTACATGGATTCTATGACTAAGTTTAAGGAAACTAAGCTCCCTAGTAGAGACGAGTTCTTCAATATTCTAACGAATGAAGAATGTGATGTGTTCGAGTATGAACATGCTCAAAAAATATGGAGCTCTACTTAAAGACAGATGTTCTACTTCTAGCCGATGTGTTTGAAAATTTTAGGAAAATTTGTAGAGATATATACGATTTGGACCCCTGCCACTATTATACAGCACCAGGCTTATCCTGGGATGCAATGTTGAAAACCACAGAAGTTTCACTGGAACAGTTCACTGATTCCGAAATGTATATGTTTATGCAAAACGGAATTAGAGGTGGACTAGTTCAATGCTCGCAAAGATAATCCAAAGCAAATGACAAATATTTGGAAGATTTTGATCCATCAAAGCCATCAGAATTTCTTGTATATTTAGACGCTAACAATTTGTATGGTTGGGCGATGTCGGAATATCTTCCTTGCGGTGAATTTGAGTGGGTATGTGATACTGATTTTGATGTTAAAACAATTTCTGATACTGCAGAGTATGGGTACATTTTGGAAGTGGATATAGATTATCCGGATTCAGTGCATGATCTTCATAATGATTTGCCATTTTGTCCCCAAAATAAGACCGTGGGAGGATCCAAAATCAAAAAATTAGTTGCAGACTTACACTCAAAAACAAATTACACCATACACTATAGAGTTTTAAAACAAGCCATTTCAAATGGCCTCATTTTAAAACAAACCCATAGAATACTCAGATTTAAGCAATCCCCATGGCTTAAAAAATATATTGACTTAAACACATTTCATAGGACAAATGCTAAAAATAATTTTGAAAAAGATTTCTTCAAACTTTTAAACAATGCTGTTTACGGGAAGACAATGGAAAACATTGAAAAACGTAGGGACATTAGAATTACTTCATCTTGGGAAACAACAAACAGGAATCATTTAGGACTCCGAGCATTAATTGCGAAACCTAATTTTAAGCAGTTGACAAAATTTTCTGATGATATGTATGCGGTAGAGTTAGAAAAAATGGAACCACTATATGATAAACCCATATATGTTGGTTTTACAGTACTGGAGTTATCCAAGTGGAGAATGTATGACTTCCATTATGGCTTCATGAAGCCTAAATTTGGAGACAACATTTCTCTCAACTATATGGATACTGACTCATTTATTTATTCAATTAAAACTGATGATTTTTACGATGACATCAGTAATGACATTAGTTTGAATTTTGATACGTCAGAATATCCTATAGATAATCAATTTCGTTTGCCGCTACTAAATAAGAAGGTTTTAGGAATGATGAAAGATGAAAACCATGGGGATATAATGACAGAGTTTGTTGGTTTAAGAGCAAAAATGTATTCTCTGTCGACTCTTCGCTCGGAAGCT
This sequence comes from Tachina grossa, assembly GCA_949987645.1. Classification (NCBI taxonomy): domain Eukaryota; kingdom Metazoa; phylum Arthropoda; class Insecta; order Diptera; family Tachinidae; genus Tachina; species Tachina grossa. The sequence goes on along the minus strand of OX465275.1, from coordinate 104,227,947 downwards.
GTTAAAAAATCAAAAGGGATCAAAAAGTCTGTAATTAAAAAGTTGTCCATTAATGATTACAAAAGTTGCTTATTCGAATCCAAAATCATCTCGGATGAAATGTTTTTGTTTAGATCTAAAACACATCAACTATATACCCAAAAACTGCATAAAATAGCACTTAGCTTTTCTGATGATAAAAGAAATATAATGAAAGATAAAATAAAAACGCGTGCTTGGGGACATTACATAGACCGAAATAATGATGCAATGGATGTAGAATAGAATGATTCCTACTAAATTGCATGTAAGATGTCAATGAAAATTTAATTTTGTACTAATTGTATTTATTTATTAATGTATTTCTTTAATTATTTATTAATTTATTTATTATTCACTTATTTGTTTATTAATTAATTTATGTATTTATTATTTATTTGTTTATTAATTTATTAATTAGTTTATTCCTTTATTTCTTTATTAATTTACTTATTTATTAATTTATTTATTGTTTATATATTTGTTTATAAATTTATCTATTAATTTTCGTATTTTATTCACACAAAAGTATGTAAAAATTTAATGCTTTAAAGCTTTTATCTTTTTACCTATACCTAAGTTACTTTTAAATAAAAATTAAATATTAGATTAATGATCTTTTTTCTTTTTATATCTGTATATTTTTATTTATAAATATAGTTAAATTTGTATTGGTACTAAGATTTTTAAGAAAAAATGTTAAATAAAATATGGAAAAAATAATAATATATATAAATGTTTTTTATTTCAACTTAAATTTACTTAATAGAAATTTTAACTACAAATGTCCACATTTTTATATTTTGTTTCTTTATGGGTTTTACTTAAAAATTTTTTTCTTCTTTCATCCGAATTCTTGTTTTTTCTTTTCATATCGCTTAAACATGAACAGTCTTGTTATCTTTGAAAGGTTCTACACAAGAGGAATTGCGTTTCACAATATTATGAAATTCCATTATATTTCATTACCTATTTTCTTATCGACACCAACTGCTTTAACACCATCTCATTTACGTTTGCTAACAGCAAATAGTACAATAGGTGTCAGCTATTAGATCAGCTTATCAGCTATTAGATCAGCTTATTAGCACCTGGTCTGTTTTTCAGATCAGCTTTTCAGGAGCTGGTCTGGTTTTCAGATCAGCTTTTCAAGACCTGGTCTGGTTATCAGATCAGCTTATCAGGACCTGGTCTGGTTTTCAGATCAGCTTTTCAGGACCTGGTCTGGTTTTCAGATCAGCTTATCAGGACCTGGTCTGGTTTTCAGATCAGCTTTTCAGGACCTGCTCTGGTTTTCAGATCAGCTTTTCAGGACCTGCTCTGGTTTTCAGATCAGTTTATCAGGACCTGGTCTGGTTTTCAGATCAGCTTTTCAGGACCTGGTCTGGTTTTCAGATCAGCTTTTCAGGACCTGGTCTGGTTTTCAGATCAGGCTATCAGGACCTGGTCTGGTTTTCAGATCAGCTTATCAGGAGCTGGTCTGATTTTCAGGTCAGCTTATTAGGAGCTGGTCTGATTTTCAGGTCAGCTTATTAGGAGCTGGTCTGGTTTTCAGGTCAGATGAAATAACTAAAGTCTATCTTTTATTAGCAGCATTTTTTTTTTCTATAACGAAAATCGTTTAATTCAATATATTTGCTTATAATCAAAAATCCATATTTATCCTTCCAACACTCTACAAATTTTTTAAAACTTGTCAAAATTCATATTACTGCCAACATGAACCTTGTAAACATGCTTCATATTTTCCTCATCTTACTTAAACATTATAATTACATTTGCATTGTCTCTTATTAAATGCTTATAGCCATATTCATAAAAATTTTAAACAGCATTTCAAATGTTGTTTGAGCAAAGTTCGCTAAAATTGTATTCATAATAGAATATTAGCTTAAAAAACGTTTATTAACTTAAGTAAATCAACAAATCTTATAAATTAAATGCACCCATACTTAAAATAATTTTGAGCTGACGTCGTTCTAGTTTTGCTTCTTGTTTATTTATATTTTTAACTTTGTATGTATGTATGTATGTATGCATGTATTAAGAATTATGCTTATGTTTGGCACAAGTAGAATGAGTCATCATTCTTCTGTCGCCCATACAAAAATATACACGTACATATGTATGTATATTATTCTGCTTTCCACATGCAACATCAGCAAATATCATAATTGAAATGTATTAAGCTTCATTACCAGAAAAAAATAAATGTATAATAACCCATTCTTTTACTTATGGAATTATGTAATTTCTTTAAGTATTCATATTTGTAGTATTATATAGTTAATTTTAGTATAAATATATGTTTTTAAACGTGATATAGTAGTAGTCATATCATCAGAAAAGCTAAGTGCTATTTTATGCAGTTTTTGGGTATATAGTTGATGTGTTTTAGATCTAAACAAAAACATTTCATCCGAGATGATTTTGGATTCGAATAAGCAACTTTTGTAATCATTAATGGACAACTTTTTAATTACAGACTTTTTGATCCCTTTTGATTTTTTAACAGCTTCCGAGCGAAGAGTCGACAGAGAATACATTTTTGCTCTTAAACCAACAAACTCTGTCATTATATCCCCATGGTTTTCATCTTTCATCATTCCTAAAACCTTCTTATTTAGTAGCGGCAAACGAAATTGATTATCTATAGGATATTCTGACGTATCAAAATTCAAACTAATGTCATTACTGATGTCATCGTAAAAATCATCAGTTTTAATTGAATAAATAAATGAGTCAGTATCCATATAGTTGAGAGAAATGTTGTCTCCAAATTTAGGCTTCATGAAGCCATAATGGAAGTCATACATTCTCCACTTGGATAACTCCAGTACTGTAAAACCAACATATATGGGTTTATCATATAGTGGTTCCATTTTTTCTAACTCTACCGCATACATATCATCAGAAAATTTTGTCAACTGCTTAAAATTAGGTTTCGCAATTAATGCTCGGAGTCCTAAATGATTCCTGTTTGTTGTTTCCCAAGATGAAGTAATTCTAATGTCCCTACGTTTTTCAATGTTTTCCATTGTCTTCCCGTAAACAGCATTGTTTAAAAGTTTGAAGAAATCTTTTTCAAAATTATTTTTAGCATTTGTCCTATGAAATGTGTTTAAGTCAATATATTTTTTAAGCCATGGGGATTGCTTAAATCTGAGTATTCTATGGGTTTGTTTTAAAATGAGGCCATTTGAAATGGCTTGTTTTAAAACTCTATAGTGTATGGTGTAATTTGTTTTTGAGTGTAAGTCTGCAACTAATTTTTTGATTTTGGATCCTCCCACGGTCTTATTTTGGGGACAAAATGGCAAATCATTATGAAGATCATGCACTGAATCCGGATAATCTATATCCACTTCCAAAATGTACCCATACTCTGCAGTATCAGAAATTGTTTTAACATCAAAATCAGTATCACATACCCACTCAAATTCACCGCAAGGAAGATATTCCGACATCGCCCAACCATACAAATTGTTAGCGTCTAAATATACAAGAAATTCTGATGGCTTTGATGGATCAAAATCTTCCAAATATTTGTTATTTGCTTTGGAATATCTTTGCGAGCATTGAACTAGTCCACCTCTAATTCCGTTTTGCATAAACATATACATTTCGGAATCAGTGAACTGTTCCAGTGAAACTTCTGTGGTTTTCAACATTGCATCCCAGGATAAGCCTGGTGCTGTATAATAGTGGCAGGGGTCCAAATCGTATATATCTCTACAAATTTTCCTAAAATTTTCAAACACATCGGCTAGAAGTAGAACATCTGTCTTTAAGTAGAGCTCAGTATAGTCAAGGAGGGTTTTACAGTTAAACACCCTCCATATATTTTGAGCATGTTCATACTCGAATACATCACATTCTTCATTCGTTAGAATATTGAAGAACTCGTCTCTACTAGGGAGCTTAGTTTCCTTAAACTTAGTCATGGAATCCATGTAAGAGTACGGAAATACACCCTTTCTTCTAATCAGGTTGAAATGATCTTCATCAACGAAACATGATCGAATAGTATTGAAATCATTGCTATCAAGATCTTTCGCTAACGTATCTAAGCTCGAAGCCATAAATCTAAACGAGTCTATAAATCTTATTTCGAATCCATATTTTTCATCTAATCTGATGAAAATTGAAAGAGAAATATACCGCTCTGTGTTCTGGGGAATCACTTTTATTGTGGAGTATTTTATAGTAGAAAGTTCTTTGAAAAATAGGTGTATATCATATGCAGAAAGATTATGCAGGATAACCGGTATAAACTGAGGTGTTTTATAATTCAAATTACATTCGCTATGAGCTGCCCCACGATAATTGCCCGTAAGATGACAATGATCTCTAACTTTATCGTTATTTAATATTTTCTTACATATATAACAATTTTTTGCATTATTATATTGAGCTATTTCTATTGGGGTTATGAACATTTTCTTAACTTTAATTAAATAATTTAGATAAATATCTGTACAATCTTCAACTATTTTTTTAATAAATACATTTGCCGAATCTTCACCAAAATAATTCCTATATAAATTATATTCTCTCTTAAAACTACAATTAATAAAATACCCGAATGCACACGCATGGTGTTTCTGTACATTTGTAGTGCTTTTACTTACAGGATCATTGACTTTTTCTAAAATGGACTCAAAGTCTGCGTATATTACAAATGGTACATTTAACTGTTTGTAATGCTTCGTAAACTTGATAATAGATCCATCTTCTGGCATTCTGATGACTTTGTTGCCGCAAACGTTTTTGTGATGATTATACACATAATCATCATGTGTATAATATAGGCAGGTGTTGCATATCAGAATCTTACTTCTGTGTGACGTCATGTTGGAACGAAGAAGTCTGAAGAAAATATACAAAATAAAATAGTATGTAAATTAATATAACAATAATAAGTAACTGTTTAAATAGATATGAAAACATATTTCGCTTAAATGCACAAATGAAACTTACTTTGATATATCATTGATGAGTACATAGTGGAAGTTTTCATTGGACTGGAGAGTAGTAGGGAACTGGGCATTCTGGATCAATTAAAATTGTGAAATTGTTGCTGAAATTGTTAAATTGTGGGCTGAAATTGTTAAATTGTGGCTGAAATTGTTAAATTGTTGCTGAAATTTTAAAATTCTTGGAAATTTGTGTTTTCGGCGGCGCTTTGATGTTTTTTGTTTACATTAGGAGTTTTTTTGTTTACATTAGGAGTTTTTTGTTTACATTAACTTTGTGTGAACGGGTGATTTTTTTGGGTTACATTAATTGTGATAACGGGTGATTTTTTTTTTGAGGTTTCATATGAGTGTATATGCCGACGGCAATACATGATTATTATTTTTTTCAAATGCCGACGGCAAAACATGAATATAATTTTTTCAAATGCCGACGGGAAAATGATTTTTCCTAATGACGACGGGAAAACGTGAAAGTTATATTTTCTAATGCTAATGTAGGTGTTGCTAGACTATGGGAATTTAAGGCTGACCATGATTTGGGTGGGCAGGGTTGTTGACGTAATATGTATCCATGGGGATTTGTGGATGTGTCTGTCTATAGTAGTTTAAGGCTGATCGTGATTTGAGGTAGGTGAGGATTTGATTGGAAGGGGCGGGGTGTAGTTGAGGTAGATCGATTGCGTGTGTATGTGTGTGTGTGTGTATGTGTGTGTATGTGTGTGTGTGTGTGTGTGTGTGTATGTTTGTAGGAATTTCAATGTGTGTATTTCTGTAGGAGCTTAGGGCTGATTGTGATGTATGAGGGGTGAGGTGTTCTAGTAATATGTAACCGGGGGAATCTGTGTGTTTGTATGTCTGTAGGAGTTTAAGGCTGACCATGATTTGGGTGGGCAGGGTTGTTGCCGTATTATGTAACCATAGGAATTTGTGGATGTGTCTGTCTGTCTGTGAGAATTTAGGTGAGGGTTTGATTGGAAGGGGCGGGGTGTAGTTGAGGTAGATCGATTGCGTGTGTATGTGTGTGTGTGTATGTGTGTGCGCGTGTGTGTGTGTCTGTGTGTCTGTGTTGTTTGTATTAATTTCAATGTACATATGTATTTCTGTAGGAGCTTAAGGCTGACCATGATTTGGGTGGGCAGGGTTGTTGACGTAATATGTAGCCATGGGAATTTGCGAATGCGTCTGTCTATAGTAGTTTAAGGCTGATCGTGATTTGAGGATCTTGTTGAGGTAAATTGGTTATGTGTATGTATGTATCTGTTTCTGTAAGAATTTAAGATGATTGGGATTTATTAGGGACGAGGTGTTCTTGTATTATGTAGCCGGGAGAATCTATGTATATATGTCTGTAGCAGTTTAAGACTATTCATAATTTAGGGTAGGTGAGAGTGTTGTATTGTTGAGATTAATCTTATATATTGTATATGTATGTATGATCATGGGAATTTGTGTATGTATATCTGAGGGAGAATTTAAGGCTCGTCATGATTTGCAAAAGGTGGGGTGTTGTTGAAATTTTCTTGGATATTTCTTATATGAATTCTGCTATGTGTGTGTATTTGAGCTGGTATTTATATGTAGGTAGAAATAAATTGTTTTCAACATCGACATTTGGTACTATAAAATACTATCATATATCTGGACTTCCCTAATCCTAGTATGCTTTTGTACTTACGATTGCTTTATATTTTCTCATGCTTAAATTTGTCTCGCGTTGAAGTCGGTCTGTGTGAAATTTGTTTATATTACAGATTTTGTTTATTTAACTACATTCGTCTTCTTTGACTGAAAGAGTTATCTACACACAGAGAAAAACCAACTTGAAATCAGTAAGAACCATGCTGAATTAATAAGAACCATTAGCGAAGGTTTAGTCATATTGAAATTTCTTATTTCAATATGGACAAAATATTAATTTACAGTATTCATTTATTAAACTCATTAGTTTGTAGATATCTCAATATACATTTTCTATTATATTAAAAATTATTGAATTAATGTGATGAATTCTTATTTTTAAGCTGCAGATTTTCCCTGAGTGTATGGATTGTTTATATTTGCATTGTGCTTTAACTAAACGACGCTTCATATATTTTCATGATGTAGATCTAATAAATACTTAAGCATTGATAAGAAATTTGATATGTATACATACATATCTACAAATTGATTTTATGTATGTATGTACATATATATGTACATACAAATAAGTGTTCAACTCAATCTTTGAATACATTTTTTATTTTATTTTTTGTCATGTGATGTCTGTTGTTGGTGAAATTAAAAACATTTTAATTTTTATCTGCGTTTACTTAAAAGTTTGTGAGGATTTTCTGTTGTAAGTAAAACTGAATTCTTGAAGATATGTACTTACATACTTTATAGTAATAGTAACTATAATAGAAATATTTCTTATACTTAATTTACAGTTTTTTAAAGTATAGGGTATAAAATTTTTTCTAGCTATAGCCTTCTACATTTATTTTGGAAAACTTGCTTTGCTTTTTAAAAATGTATAAACATTTTTAAATGAAACTGATCCGGCACTCCAGCTTAGTTACTGATAGTTTTTTTTTTTTTTGTTGTTAGTTAACTTACTTATTTTTTATTTTTTATTGATAAACATTGGAAATCAAAAGGGAGTTTTATATTGTAATTATTATTTTCATAATTGTTGAAAACAATCGCTGCTTTTTGTTTGTTTTTTGCGATGAAATCATTTGAATTACTTTTGCAACTTTACGCGTTTATAAAAATTATGTTATTTTCTATATTTCTTAATTTATAAGACTTTTAGACTTTGTCCTTTAGGGGTTATATATTCTATTATACGATTATGAATAAGAATGCAGTAAGCTGATGTATTTGCTTACTGCTTCAAATTAAAATTTTATTAAATTGAATAAAAGGAGTTTTTTTTCTTAAACTCTGATGCAGTTAGAAGCGCTGGAGATTCTTTCATATAACAGCTTTTTTGAAATTTTTGATACATAGTATAATATAGAATTGGATAACATTTATTTTTAATTTTTATGTTAAGAAGTACGGGTATGAGACTGAATTTAAATGTACTTTTAAATTAGTTAAATCATAATGAACAAACATATTTTCTTCTTTAATAGCGATCAACAGAAAACGAACTCGTTTTCATATAATTTAGGTATACCCTATCGACGGCTCCTCTAGGATACAAGATGACTTTGTTTGACGAAATTTCTGTTGCTTTATACTGATAATATGTTTACATTAATAAGATACATATACATATGTTTATTTTATGAACGGTGAGCACCTATGGCTTTTATTTAATGTTCTATATCACTTTTTTTTTCATTTTATTAAAGTTCAGCGTATTGTATATATATTTCTGAAATGTTTAAGTGTGTTTTGTGTGCCCATCGGGCAGAGTGTACGTATTAGTTGGTCAGTCAGTCTCTATTTTTATTTATTTTTTTTTTCTTCTAATGTGCCACTCCTTTTTCAGATTTTACTACTTGGAATAGAGATTTTTTGTCTAATTTTTTGGTGGGTATATACATTAGGTATGTAGAAATTAGTTTAGATACAAAGAAATGCATGTTTAATATACAACTATTGTATCAAATCGATCTCAAATAACTCAGTTACCTCTACCAGCAATTCACCGTTGGTGTATTCATAAAGTGTTAGAAACAATGAAATATCTATGTTTTGAGAGAATTTTTCCCCTCAAGTATTTCTACATGAGGTTTGAGGGGTCAATCACTGTCGCATTCATATGTAATGATTATTCACTTAAAAAACGTCATCATCACCATCAATCATCTCCGTATACAATACATTCATGAGTTGGGTTGATCCAGATACAATTGCTGTGTCATCACCTTCTAACAGCTTTATATATTTTGCTAGTATGCATGCCTTAGCATGCTTCTATCGATAGTGACGTAAGAGTCCGAGATGTAGTAGTGTTACAATTAAAAATCTTTACTATTAGAATTTACCAGTTCGCTCTTTTGAATTTTTGCAAAGTAGATACATATGTATGTATTTCATTGACCACAAAATCATAAAATTTCTTTGCTTACAAAATTGTATGACGTGAGGATTTTTTTTTTTTTTTAATTATACATGCTTCGGCATGCTTTCATTTTTTTTCTATAAATTTATGTAATACTCATACAGATACAGATATAAAGTAAGATCTGTTTACTGTACATTTTAAAATTTATGCATGCTTCAGGATGATTCTAGTTGAAGCGTATATTCATTCGCTAAGTTTGTTTGATACTTATTCATACACATGTACATTCTTAAAGATTGGATATCAAAGTCCAATTTCCGTAGTTTATCTATATTTTCTAAAGATCTGATAGCTAAAGAAATAAATAGAGTGAAGATCTTCTATAATAATCCCATTTTCATATTGTAAAATTTTGCGTGCTAGCGCTTTCGATGGGAAAATATACATAAAACTTTATAAAAAGTGATAATATGATGTGCTGCTGAATATTGCACTATGTTATAGTTCATTTTAAACACTGAAGTTTTAGCAATATTTCATTCAGACCAACAAGTTTAGAGAATTCCACTACATTTAGTTAATTATCTTTCTTAAGACCCATCATTCCTAATCAATCCTACAAAAAACAACACAAACTAGATTTTTCGTTTTAATTTTATTTTTATTAAATTCAACATTCATTCTTCAAATTACTTTATACTATATTAAGTAGCTTTTCCTCATTTGTTGAGTTGACTTTAATAGGAGACATTTTAATGGTACGATGAACTTTTCTATTGCATGCATTGAGTAAATCTTTATACATACCAATCCACTTATATGAACCATTAAAGCTAATTCTTTTCACATCATACCTTTCAATGATCTATTAAATCATTCTAATATTGATGCTTTCATATTAAGTAATGTTTAATCTTCTATTTATGTATGAGTTTTCCCAAGTATTTATTAAAAAATTCTTTAGAATCATCTGTTTGTAAGTTTTTTGGTACCCGTACCACTTCAAAAATATTTTCCATTGCCTTGGTTTTTAGAGTGCAGCTTTTATTTTCAGCTGTACTTTGAGAATGTGTCAATTACAGTCTTCAAAAATCAACAATTTCTATTTTCTGTAGAATAGTTCTACATTTCACCTAACTTAGCTCCATAAAACATCATATATTCCTGTCATTACATCTCTACAAGCACAAACAGTTGTTGAAATTTAATATGGACTTCGTTAACTAAATTCCTTTTTAAAGAAATTGAATTGTTTCACAGATTTTTTCGAAAGTGTTGTGATCTACATCTTGCACTTTCAGCTATTTATACTAACATGTAGTTAATTTTCTAATCTATATATTTAACCGTAAACTCTTCAATTTGTTTTTAATTATTTACTTTTTAGAATTGCTTTTTCAATTTTATAACTGTCTTCTTTCTCTAATTTTATTTCACGCTGTAGTTCCTCAATTTGCATTTAAATATATTCTTGAATATTAATGCTTTAAGCTATATTATTAATTTGTCTTGTATTTTATCTTCATTCAGTTTAATGTAACTATCAACAATAGTTTGTATCTAATTCATTTATGCCTTCCAATACTGATAAGTCACTATAAATGTCTTCAGAATTGGAAGTCTATGAGTAAAATCATCGTCATCATCATTCTCAGTATTAACATCATTAAATATGATGGTATTATCAAATATTGTTCCTTCTACTAGTTTCTTTTGGGGTACTTGTCTACATCTTGAGTGAAGGTTTCTCAGGCTTCAAACTTGTATATTTTCAACTTCTGTCTTCATTTTACTTTCTTCTTTCATAAGAATTCTTTTAATATTTTTAGAACTATTTATGAATTCTTCTGCTATAGGTTTAAATGTATCTTTTAGTTGTTCACTTGTATCTATTTCACCAGTTTTTATACTACGAAGCTTTTTCTTCAACACATTTCTTGTCAACACCAACTGTTTTAAAATTTTCTCATCCAGGGCAAATAACAGGTATCAGCAATCATATCAGCTTTTCAGGAGCTGGTCTGGTTTTCAGATCAGCTTATCAGGACCTGGTCTGGTTTTCAGATCAGCTTTTCAGGACCTGGTCTGGTTTTCAGATCAGCTTATCAGGACCTGGTCTGGTTTTCAGATCAGCTTTTCAGGACCTGGTCTGGTTTTCAGATCAGCTTATCAGGACCTGGTCTGGTTTTCAGATCAGCTTTTCAGGACCTGGTCTGGTTTTCAGATCAGCTTATCAGGACCTGGTCTGGTTTTCAGATCAGCTTATCAGGAGCTGGTCTGGTTTTCAGATCAGCTTATCAGGAGCTGGTCTGGTTTTCAGATCAGCTTATCAGGAGCTGGTCTGGTTATCAGATCAGCTTATCAGGAGCTGGTCTGGTTTTCAGATCACCTTATCAGGAGCTGATCTGATTTTTAGATCAGCTTATCAGGTAACAGATCAGGCTATCAGGAGCTGTTCAGATTTTCATTTCAAGATATCTGAGTCAGATTTAGTTATCAGTGTACAAGTAGCTAGCCATTTATAACATGTATATACATGAAGTTTAAAGTCAGATGAAATACGAAAAAGTAAAGTTTTATCTAGTAAAATTATTTTCTATAACGATCATCGTTTAATTCACTATCTTTGCTTATAATCAAAAATCCATATTTATCCTTTCAACATGCTTTTTATTTTTCTCACCTAACTTAAACATTAAATATACATTATGATGATCTCTTACTAAATGTTTGGTGATTCTGGTGTAAGTTTTACATAAGTAGAATGAATCAACATTCTTATCTCTCCCCATACAAAAATATGCTTCCCATACGCATCATCGTTAAATATCATATTGGAATTACTTTGGACTGAAATAACAGATTCACTATCGGTAAATTTTGTAATATATTATTATTTTAATTGATGTAATTAATTTCTTCAGATATTTATATCTAAGGTGATATAAAGATTTTCAGTATAAATAAATGTTCTCAAAATTTAAGTCCATTAGGACTTTCTAGCAAGCCAATCATAGCGTTTTTTTTTCGTAATTTGACAGGTCAACTATTGTTGCACGAATAGAATTTGATATAAGGGAACTATGATTTATTTTTGAACTAAGGGGTTTTGACTAAGGGTATGAGTCAATATTTATAAAATCCATTTCATAAATATCAGCTCATGCTCATAGTCAAAACAAAGTATGCTTTAAGTGTTTAAAACCGGTATTACGATAAAAATGGTGGTTTTAAACACTTAAAATATACTTTGTTTTACTAACCGCATTTTATAACTAAATGCATTTCATAAATATTGACGCATACTCATAATCAAAACAGCATATAAATATCCTTTGTTTTGACTATGAGTATGAGTCATTATCTCTTATTATAGAAAAAATAAAATAGTATAATTATATGATATCAGAAATCATGTTTTCTAATATCATATAACCATACTATTTGATTCTTTCTATAATAATAGATAATATTTATGAAATGCATTTATTTACAAAATGCGATTAGTAAAACAACATAAATATAGGATGGTATGAAATTTTGATGATTCATCAATATTTCGTACCAAGGTATTTTTAGGTTGTTTTTACTATGAGTATGCGCCAATATTTATGAAATGTATTTCATAAATATTATCTCTTATTATAGAAAAATTAAAAATGTAGCTATACGATATCAGAAAATATTTTCTGAAATCGTATAGCTATATTATTTTATTTGTCCTATAATAAGAGATAATGGGCCCTACTCATAGTCAAAACAAAGAATATTTTAAGAGTTTCAAATCAGTATTATCATACAAAATACTGATTTTAAACTCTTACAGCATTATTTATAAAACTTATTAAGGCTTTGTAAAGGCTTTTTAAAACAAATTTTTTATAAAAATTTTTTCTTAAAAAGTCTTTATAAAGCCCTAATAAGTGTTATAAATAAGGCTGTTAAAATATACTTTGTTTTACTAACCACATTTTTGTAACTAAACGCATTTCATAAATATTTATCCATACTCATAGTCAAAACAAAGGATATTTTTATGCTGTTTTGATTATGAGTGTGGATCATTATCTCTTATTATAGAAAAAATAAACTAATGCAGCTATACGATTTCAGAAAATATTTTCTGATATGATATAGCTGTATTAGTTTATTTTTTTATAATAAGAGATAATATTTATAAAATGTATTTAGCTACATAAATGCGGTTAGTAAAACAACCTAAAGTACCTTGGTACGAAATATTGATGATTCATCGAACGATAGTTCAAAAATAAATCATAGTTCCCTTATATCAAATTCTATTCGTGCAACAATAGTTGACCTGTCAAATTACGAAAAAAAACGCTATGATTGGCTTGCTAGAAAGTCCTAATGGACTTAAATTTTGAGAACATTTATTTATACTCAAAATCTTTATATCACCTTAGATATAAATATCTGAAGAAATTAATTACATCAATTAAAATAATAATATATTACAAAATTTACCGATAGTGAATCTGTTATTTCAGTCCAAAGTAATTCCAATATGATATTTAACGATGATGCGTATGGGAAGCATATTTTTGTATGGGGAGAGATAAGAATGTTGATTCATTCTACTTATGTAAAACTTACACCAGAATCACCAAACATTTAATAAGAGATCATCATAATGTATATTTAATGTTTAAGTTAGGTGAGAAAAATAAAAAGCATGTTGAAAGGATAAATATGGATTTTTGATTATAAGCAAAGATAGTGAATTAAACGATGATCGTTATAGAAAATAATTTTACTAGATAAAACTTTACTTTTTCGTATTTCATCTGACTTTAAACTTCATGTATATACATGTTATAAATGGCTAGCTACTTGTACACTGATAACTAAATCTGACTCAGATATCTTGAAATGAAAATCTGAACAGCTCCTGATAGCCTGATCTGTTACCTGATAAGCTGATCTAAAAATCAGATCAGCTCCTGATAAGGTGATCTGAAAACCAGACCAGCTCCTGATAAGCTGATCTGATAACCAGACCAGCTCCTGATAAGCTGATCTGAAAACCAGACCAGCTCCTGATAAGCTGATCTGAAAACCAGACCAGCTCCTGATAAGCTGATCTGAAAACCAGACCAGGTCCTGATAAGCTGATCTGAAAACCAGACCAGGTCCTGAAAAGCTGATCTGAAAACCAGACCAGGTCCTGATAAGCTGATCTGAAAACCAGACCAGGTCCTGAAAAGCTGATCTGAAAACCAGACCAGGTCCTGATAAGCTGATCTGAAAACCAGACCAGGTCCTGAAAAGCTGATCTGAAAACCAGACCAGGTCCTGATAAGCTGATCTGAAAACCAGACCAGCTCCTGAAAAGCTGATATGATTGCTGATACCTGTTATTTGCCCTGGATGAGAAAATTTTAAAACAGTTGGTGTTGACAAGAAATGTGTTGAAGAAAAAGCTTCGTAGTATAAAAACTGGTGAAATAGATACAAGTGAACAACTAAAAGATACATTTAAACCTATAGCAGAAGAATTCATAAATAGTTCTAAAAATATTAAAAGAATTCTTATGAAAGAAGAAAGTAAAATCAAGACAGAAGTTGAAAATATACAAGTTTGAAGCCTGAGAAACCTTCACTCAAGATGTAGACAAGTACCCCAAAAGAAACTAGTAGAAGGAACAATATTTGATAATACCATCATATTTAATGATGTTAATACTGAGAATGATGATGACGATGATTTTACTCATAGACTTCCAATTCTGAAGACATTTATACTGACTTATCAGTATTGGAAGGCATAAATGAATTAGATACAAACTATTGTTGATAGTTACATTAAACTGAATGAAGATAAAATACAAGACAAATTAATAATATAGCTTAAAGCATTAATATTCAAGAATATATTTAAATGCAAATTGAGGAACTACAGCGTGAAATAAAATTAGAGAAAGAAGACAGTTATAAAATTGAAAAAGCAATTCTAAAAAGTAAATAATTAAAAACAAATTGAAGAGTTTACGGTTAAATATATAGATTAGAAAATTAACTACATGTTAGTATAAATAGCTGAAAGTGCAAGATGTAGATCACAACACTTTCGAAAAAATCTGTGAAACAATTCAATTTCTTTAAAAAGGAATTTAGTTAACGAACTAAATATTAAATCTCAACAACTGTTTGTGCTTGTAGAGATGTAATGACAGGAATATATGATGTTTTATGGAGCTAAGTTAGGTGAAATGTAGAACTATTCTACAGAAAATAGAAATTGTTGATTTTTGAAGACTGTAATTGACACATTCTCAAAGTACAGCTGAAAATAAAAGCTGCACTCTAAAAACCAAGGCAATGGAAAATATTTTTGAAGTGGTACGGGTACCAAAAAACTTACAAACAGATGATTCTAAAGAATTTTTTAATAAATACTTGGGAAAACTCATACATAAATAGAAGATTAAACATTACTTAATATGAAAGCATCAATATTAGAATGATTTAATAGATCATTGAAAGGTATGATGTGAAAAGAATTAGCTTTAATGGTTCATATAAGTGGATTGGTATGTATAAAGATTTACTCAATGCATGCAATAGAAAAGTTCATCGTACCATTAAAATGTCTCCTAAAGTCAACTCAACAAATGAGGAAAAGCTACTTAATATAGTATAAAGTAATTTGAAGAATGAATGTTGAATTTAATAAAAATAAAATTAAAACGAAAAATCTAGTTTGTGTTGTTTTTTGTAGGATTGATTAGGAATGATGGGTCTTAAGAAAGATAATTAACTAAATGTAGTGGAATTCTCTAAACTTGTTGGTCTGAATGAAATATTGCTAAAACTTCAGTGTTTAAAATGAACTATAACATAGTGCAATATTCAGCAGCACATCATATTATCACTTTTTATAAAGTTTTATGTATATTTTCCCATCGAAAGCGCTAGCACGCAAAATTTTACAATATGAAAATGGGATTATTATAGAAGATCTTCACTCTATTTATTTCTTTAGCTATCAGATCTTTAGAAAATATAGATAAACTACGGAAATTGGACTTTGATATCCAATCTTTAAGAATGTACATGTGTATGAATAAGTATCAAACAAACTTAGTGAATGAATATACGCTTCAACTAGAATCATCCTGAAGCATGCATAAATTTTAAAATGTACAGTAAACAGATCTTACTTTATATCTGTATCTGTATGAGTATTACATAAATTTATAGAAAAAAAATGAAAGCATGCCGAAGCATGTATAATTAAAAAAAAAAAAAAATCCTCACGTCATACAATTTTGTAAGCAAAGAAATTTTATGATTTTGTGGTCAATGAAATACATACATATGTATCTACTTTGCAAAAATTCAAAAGAGCGAACTGGTAAATTCTAATAGTAAAGATTTTTAATTGTAACACTACTACATCTCGGACTCTTACGTCACTATCGATAGAAGCATGCTAAGGCATGCATACTAGCAAAATATATAAAGCTGTTAGAAGGTGATGACACAGCAATTGTATCTGGATCAACCCAACTCATGAATGTATTGTATACGGAGATGATTGATGGTGATGATGACGTTTTTTAAGTGAATAATCATTACATATGAATGCGACAGTGATTGACCCCTCAAACCTCATGTAGAAATACTTGAGGGGAAAAATTCTCTCAAAACATAGATATTTCATTGTTTCTAACACTTTATGAATACACCAACGGTGAATTGCTGGTAGAGGTAACTGAGTTATTTGAGATCGATTTGATACAATAGTTGTATATTAAACATGCATTTCTTTGTATCTAAACTAATTTCTACATACCTAATGTATATACCCACCAAAAAATTAGACAAAAAATCTCTATTCCAAGTAGTAAAATCTGAAAAAGGAGTGGCACATTAGAAGAAAAAAAAAATAAATAAAAATAGAGACTGACTGACCAACTAATACGTACACTCTGCCCGATGGGCACACAAAACACACTTAAACATTTCAGAAATATATATACAATACGCTGAACTTTAATAAAATGAAAAAAAAAGTGATATAGAACATTAAATAAAAGCCATAGGTGCTCACCGTTCATAAAATAAACATATGTATATGTATCTTATTAATGTAAACATATTATCAGTATAAAGCAACAGAAATTTCGTCAAACAAAGTCATCTTGTATCCTAGAGGAGCCGTCGATAGGGTATACCTAAATTATATGAAAACGAGTTCGTTTTCTGTTGATCGCTATTAAAGAAGAAAATATGTTTGTTCATTATGATTTAACTAATTTAAAAGTACATTTAAATTCAGTCTCATACCCGTACTTCTTAACATAAAAATTAAAAATAAATGTTATCCAATTCTATATTATACTATGTATCAAAAATTTCAAAAAAGCTGTTATATGAAAGAATCTCCAGCGCTTCTAACTGCATCAGAGTTTAAGAAAAAAAACTCCTTTTATTCAATTTAATAAAATTTTAATTTGAAGCAGTAAGCAAATACATCAGCTTACTGCATTCTTATTCATAATCGTATAATAGAATATATAACCCCTAAAGGACAAAGTCTAAAAGTCTTATAAATTAAGAAATATAGAAAATAACATAATTTTTATAAACGCGTAAAGTTGCAAAAGTAATTCAAATGATTTCATCGCAAAAAACAAACAAAAAGCAGCGATTGTTTTCAACAATTATGAAAATAATAATTACAATATAAAACTCCCTTTTGATTTCCAATGTTTATCAATAAAAAATAAAAAATAAGTAAGTTAACTAACAACAAAAAAAAAAAAACTATCAGTAACTAAGCTGGAGTGCCGGATCAGTTTCATTTAAAAATGTTTATACATTTTTAAAAAGCAAAGCAAGTTTTCCAAAATAAATGTAGAAGGCTATAGCTAGAAAAAATTTTATACCCTATACTTTAAAAAACTGTAAATTAAGTATAAGAAATATTTCTATTATAGTTACTATTACTATAAAGTATGTAAGTACATATCTTCAAGAATTCAGTTTTACTTACAACAGAAAATCCTCACAAACTTTTAAGTAAACGCAGATAAAAATTAAAATGTTTTTAATTTCACCAACAACAGACATCACATGACAAAAAATAAAATAAAAAATGTATTCAAAGATTGAGTTGAACACTTATTTGTATGTACATATATATGTACATACATACATAAAATCAATTTGTAGATATGTATGTATACATATCAAATTTCTTATCAATGCTTAAGTATTTATTAGATCTACATCATGAAAATATATGAAGCGTCGTTTAGTTAAAGCACAATGCAAATATAAACAATCCATACACTCAGGGAAAATCTGCAGCTTAAAAATAAGAATTCATCACATTAATTCAATAATTTTTAATATAATAGAAAATGTATATTGAGATATCTACAAACTAATGAGTTTAATAAATGAATACTGTAAATTAATATTTTGTCCATATTGAAATAAGAAATTTCAATATGACTAAACCTTCGCTAATGGTTCTTATTAATTCAGCATGGTTCTTACTGATTTCAAGTTGGTTTTTCTCTGTGTGTAGATAACTCTTTCAGTCAAAGAAGACGAATGTAGTTAAATAAACAAAATCTGTAATATAAACAAATTTCACACAGACCGACTTCAACGCGAGACAAATTTAAGCATGAGAAAATATAAAGCAATCGTAAGTACAAAAGCATACTAGGATTAGGGAAGTCCAGATATATGATAGTATTTTATAGTACCAAATGTCGATGTTGAAAACAATTTATTTCTACCTACATATAAATACCAGCTCAAATACACACACATAGCAGAATTCATATAAGAAATATCCAAGAAAATTTCAACAACACCCCACCTTTTGCAAATCATGACGAGCCTTAAATTCTCCCTCAGATATACATACACAAATTCCCATGATCATACATACATATACAATATATAAGATTAATCTCAACAATACAACACTCTCACCTACCCTAAATTATGAATAGTCTTAAACTGCTACAGACATATATACATAGATTCTCCCGGCTACATAATACAAGAACACCTCGTCCCTAATAAATCCCAATCATCTTAAATTCTTACAGAAACAGATACATACATACACATAACCAATTTACCTCAACAAGATCCTCAAATCACGATCAGCCTTAAACTACTATAGACAGACGCATTCGCAAATTCCCATGGCTACATATTACGTCAACAACCCTGCCCACCCAAATCATGGTCAGCCTTAAGCTCCTACAGAAATACATATGTACATTGAAATTAATACAAACAACACAGACACACAGACACACACACACGCGCACACACATACACACACACACATACACACGCAATCGATCTACCTCAACTACACCCCGCCCCTTCCAATCAAACCCTCACCTAAATTCTCACAGACAGACAGACACATCCACAAATTCCTATGGTTACATAATACGGCAACAACCCTGCCCACCCAAATCATGGTCAGCCTTAAACTCCTACAGACATACAAACACACAGATTCCCCCGGTTACATATTACTAGAACACCTCACCCCTCATACATCACAATCAGCCCTAAGCTCCTACAGAAATACACACATTGAAATTCCTACAAACATACACACACACACACACACACACACACACATACACACACATACACACACACACACATACACACGCAATCGATCTACCTCAACTACACCCCGCCCCTTCCAATCAAATCCTCACCTACCTCAAATCACGATCAGCCTTAAACTACTATAGACAGACACATCCACAAATCCCCATGGATACATATTACGTCAACAACCCTGCCCACCCAAATCATGGTCAGCCTTAAATTCCCATAGTCTAGCAACACCTACATTAGCATTAGAAAATATAACTTTCACGTTTTCCCGTCGTCATTAGGAAAAATCATTTTCCCGTCGGCATTTGAAAAAATTATATTCATGTTTTGCCGTCGGCATTTGAAAAAAATAATAATCATGTATTGCCGTCGGCATATACACTCATATGAAACCTCAAAAAAAAAATCACCCGTTATCACAATTAATGTAACCCAAAAAAATCACCCGTTCACACAAAGTTAATGTAAACAAAAAACTCCTAATGTAAACAAAAAAACTCCTAATGTAAACAAAAAACATCAAAGCGCCGCCGAAAACACAAATTTCCAAGAATTTTAAAATTTCAGCAACAATTTAACAATTTCAGCCACAATTTAACAATTTCAGCCCACAATTTAACAATTTCAGCAACAATTTCACAATTTTAATTGATCCAGAATGCCCAGTTCCCTACTACTCTGGAGCAATAAGAGATTAATATGAACATGTTTTTCTCCTTTTGTTATGTAGTATGGTCCTATAAGCGATGTTCCATT
This sequence comes from Tachina grossa, assembly GCA_949987645.1. Lineage (NCBI taxonomy): Eukaryota > Metazoa > Arthropoda > Insecta > Diptera > Tachinidae > Tachina > Tachina grossa. The sequence continues at coordinate 104,207,556 of OX465275.1, read as the reverse complement.
GTGACCAAATACATTGATGCTCACATAATTTTGACTTTCAAATTTTTGTATCTGCTTCAATGGGAGTGGAAACTCTAGGTCTTTAAAATTTAATACAACTTCCCCTCTATTAATATTCTCATCAGAAATGTTTGCAATATTGAAATTTCTACAGTTTTTCCGTTGTTTAGGACTCAGACCACTGTTTACATTCAAAGCCGCAATAAGACACCATTTAAAGCAATAAACATCACAGTTCTCGACATTTATGCATGCACGTTTCATTGCAATATTTTTTGGAAGAGGGATAAAGCTCGATCCTCTTATTATGGACGCCTTGTTTATATTAACTTCAAGGGAATTTATTGAAATCAAGGTCCATCCGCTATCCCTCTCTTGAAATTCTTCCATTTTGGCTCTTAGCTCCTCGGTTTGTTTCTTATACATATCCTCTATGTCATCAGATAAAGTAACCATCATCATTTTCGAAATATGAACAAGTTGGGAAACATTAATCTCATCATTCACCATCTTCATATAATCACACGTGAGCTCCATATTAAATTTAAATGTAGTATGTACCCTACTACGTTCATTGATTTGTTGTACTATGGAGCTCTTGGCAGATTTCAGAAACTCCTCCGGAAACAAGACACCCACATTTTTGTTTAGGACAATATATGTCTCGATCCTCCCATTGAAGTTGCTTGCTCTTTTTGTGAGAAAATCTCCAATCCGTTCTTGTTGACAACTGTTTTTATGTTTTGTGGTTCTGACATGAGCCATATAACCATTTGATGGGATCATCTCATCACAATCCTCACAATATTTGTTTTGAAGATTTAGCTTACTAGTTCCAACCATAGCCTTCGATTGGTTAGCATATGAGTGTGTTTCAATATGCTGATTTAGTTTTGTTTGAGTCAGAAAGACTTTATTGCAGATGCTACAGCTTGTAGTATTCATTTTATTTAATTATTTATTCGTTTATTAATTAATTTAATTATTATATTTATAAACAATTTATTTAATTATTTTATTAATAAACAATTTATTTCAGTTATAAACAATTTATTTAATTATTTTTTATGCACTATAAACTTGTTTAGCAAACAATAATTAGTTTTAGCACTTTTATAGTTTTTGGATTTCAAACACCTTAGAAAGTTTGGTTGGGAAAATAGGTTGTCACTTGTTGAGATATCAGAGCAGACTGATGACAATCTACATTATTTCTTCTTCTTATATACTTTATATGAGAATCGCGTTGTAGTTATCAAATCTAATTTATCTGACGGTATTATGACATATGATGAAATTCATATACACACACACTGCACACACACACACACACACACACACTACACACACACACACACACACATATATATATATATATATATATATATATATATATATATATATATATATATATATATATATACATCCCCCCCCAATTCATATGAGAATCGTGTAGTAGTCGTCAAATCTAATTTCTCTGTTGGTATTACGAGATATGATGAAATTCCCACAGTCTAGCAACACCCATACCAAAATCGCTAACATCAGTTTGCAATACAAAGGTACGATAAAAATCGGGGACACGTGAATATATATTTGCTTCTATAAGTTTTTGCTGTATTTCTCCGAAAGCTATTTCCTATAATTGTTACATTAAAGTAAAATATATTGAAATAAAAATATCACTACCCCTATCAAAAACTCTACTTATCAACCTGATTGGATTCTAAACAATTAATATCTGAACTGCACTTGTACACATAAAACCTATGCCAACACAACATTTTATATCAATAAGAATATCAACGTCAATAGCTTAGAAAACCTATACACATTCATTTATAAATATGTATGAAAAAGTGTTGATGTAACTCACACAAGCAATGATATTTTTCAAAGCAAAAATAGAAACGATCGCATACATTAATACAACAACATATACATCCATTACCAAATACATTCCGCATTCACTTCCATTCAACCATAGGGTTGCCAATCTCTGCAGCTATTAGATTATTTCCCCACAGATCGCAAACATAAATGCGTACATATATACACAATAACCCTACATAAGCATACCAACGATAGCTCAAAAAGCTGCAGAAAGTCTATCAAATAACAATCACTATATGCACACAAATATACAGATCCCTTGTAACTACCCTGCAGTCAGAATGGGAGCAAGTGTCTTTGTGTCAACACTAAAATTCTAGTAACAATTTTGGTATAATAAGTTTTCTTCTATCCGTCAGTATAAAAGAAGAAGAGGAAACAGATATGGTGTATTTTTGGTGGACTTGTCAATAACTTGTCAGTATACATACATTTGTATGTACGTCGCACAAGCGACAAGTCAAAAGCGACTCAGTACATTTTCACCATCGACATTTCCTACTGGGTATAATGATTGTTTGCCACTACAACAAAAGTATCGGACACCGTCAAACATACAAGTAAATACAAAAACACATACACAAACACACACACACACACACTCCCATACACACATACAAACACCCCCATACACATGCATAGACATAACCAAGGAATCAGACTCACACACAAACACACACACGCACACACACATACACAATAGCAGCATGAAAATCCCCAAAATCCCCCCATTTATAACAGGGTTGCCATCATTTTTATTTTTCCCGGTTTTGAATTCCCAAAACAGGACTATCGTCCCCATTACTAATCTACTACGGTTTGAAATACCTACACGATAGGGATTGCCGTTCATTTTTAACCGAAGCCAAAACCGTAAAAACCGAAACCGACAAAAAAGCGTCGGTTTTTAAGTTTTACTTTAACATTTTTATATTGTTTACATTAAAGACTTTTATACATTACTAAGCACTCTGTAACAATGCAAGGTAAAAAAAATTTTAAAATTTTAAGAAAATTATAACAATTCTTTGTAGGAAGAATTGTAACCTGCTATCAAAAACTATAGCGGATGTAAAGCAAAAAGACGATAATTTTAACGTTCTTCGACAAGGATTTGTACTTTATAAAAAATGAACAACGAAACAACCAACATATTATTGCATCACAAGGCAGTAACACAATAAAGCCCTATTCAACTGAAACCAAAAAAGTGTTTCTGTCGCTGGTAACTTCTGCACAAAAATAAGATTTCGTTTAAACGACTCTACATTGAACGTTTTAACGTTTCTGAAATTTTATAACTTGGTTAATTAAATATAAATTTTTTATTAATTTTAATTATTATTCGAACTCCATTTGTTTCTATATTTGTGATTTGAACGGGCTGAGGTTCGTATTGCTTTTTAAGCCAACTTACATGTGATAATTATTAATGAACAAATAACAACAAAGTCTGTTGTAAATATTCTGCTGTGGCAAAAATTAAAAATTAAAAATATACTTAATAGTAACAAACCAAAAAAGTTTGTCTTAAGTAGAACAAAAATAAGCAAATTAACTAACATGTGCATAATTAGTAAAGAACAAACGACAATGGTAAGACTGTTGTAAATATAGAGATGGTAAAATTTAGCTTTCATTACAAAAAAGCTTTCAGCAAATTAAAATAAGATGAATCAAAACAATTCACACATTCCATTTGCAATAATGCTAAGTATATAAAGCAGAAATCTACATCTACTGACACAACACACAGTGGACCAAACACAAAAGAACGCTGATGATGAAGGTTTAGTGGCCTTCGAAAACGGCTGGCTGTTCCGTTAAACTATGTGTTGTTAGTCAGAATATTTACAACAGACTTTGTTGTTATTTGTTCATAATAATTATCACATGTAATTTGGCTTAAAAAGCAATACCAACCTTAGCCCGTTCAAATCACAAATAAATTTTTTAATTTAAATGTTCCTTTTCTAATATAAGTACCTAAATTGAATACAAACCAGAGAAACTTTATCAGCCCTATAGTAAATATTTTTTCGCTCGAAAAATCTGTATTCACTCCCAATTCAACTACGGGTGCTGCTGATTTACCGAGTGTAGTTTCTCTACCACCTCGTCCCTAAGCTTTAAGATGCGTGAAGTACAAAAAGTAATTGCTGAACTCAACCCGAAGAAAGCTCCAGGTATTAATGGCATTAGTAACAAAATGCTTATGAACTTGCCCCATATTGCAATAAGAATCCTGCTATTTATTTTTAATGCTATTTTAAGAATGTAGTATTTTCCACATAACTGGAAACTTGCCAAGATCCAAATGATTCAAAAGGCGGGCAAAGATCTTACCAAGACTGAGTCATATAGGTCTATAAGCTTACTATCAACAATCTCAAAGCGTTCCGAGAAGCTGCTCATGACAAAATTGTCCAAAAATTTTTTATGTCCTTGATAGGAAGTTCACTGTTGTGGAATGATAGTTCACAAGTGTACCCGAATCTATATCATCCGCTGTGCCAGAGGATAATAGTCTGAGGCCAGTCTTGTATTTATTAAATACTTGTGGTATGCCTGTGAGCAATAATATCCACATTTTTACATTTGCCGATGATACAGCCTGTATGAGTATTAACGGAAACCCTGATGAGGCCTCCCACAATCTCGAGGAATATGTTACCCAGCTAGAAGCATTGTTGAACCCATGGAGAATTAAAGTAAATGAACAAAAGTGTGTCCATATAACTTCTACCCTAAGACGAGATACTTGCTCCCCCATTCGAATCAACAATCAAAATATTCCTCAACTTTCCGATGTGAAATACTTTGGTATACACCTTCATCGAAGGCTTACATGGAAACATCATATTGACTCTAAGTTAACTCAGTTGAAACTTAAGTCAACTCAAATATATTGATTGATTGGCAGAAACTCAACACTCAGCCTAGACTGCAAACTTTTACTATACATGTCGCTTTTGAAGCCAATATGGTGCTACGGAATTCAGTTATGGGGCACTGCTTCAGCTTCCAATTTCGAGAGAATCCAACGAAGGTAAAACAAAATTTTACGTTTGATAACATTGGCTCCATGGTACATCAAAAATTCAAATATATATTGTGATTTAAATATGCCACTACTGGCTGAAGAAATTGCAAAATTCGCAGGCAAATATTTAACAAAACTCGAGTCACATCCAAATCTCCTTGATCGCTTGTATCTTAAAGGGGGATACAAGAATGACTTTTTCTATTTTATAACTGTCTTCTACCTCTAATTTTATTACACGTTGTAGTCCATCAATTTGCATCTGAATATATTCTCGAATTGTATCAATGCCTCAAGCTATTTTTATTAATTTTTCCTTTGATTTGTCGATTTGAGTTTACTGAAGCAATTTACTCATAACATCGTTCTCCGTCAGTGAGTTTTGCACTTAAACAATGACGATTCTGTATGCATACATTAGTAGAATTTAGAAGTAGGGAATTGGGGTTTCTGAATCAATTAAAATTGTTAAATTGTTGCTGAAATTGTTAAATTGTGGGCTGAAATTGTTAAATTGTTGCTGAAATTGTTAAATTTGGGTAATTAAAATTTGAAAATTGTTAAATTCTTGGAAATTTGTGTTTTCGGCGGCGCTTTGATGTTTTTTGTTTACATTAGGAGTTTTTGTTTACATTAAGTGTATGTTTGTCTGTCTGTCCATCTGTCAGTCTGTCTGCCTGACCGTGGATGTTTGTGTGTGGAATATTTTGTGTGAATGTATTAAGGCGGTTCATAGTTTGGCGGTTTTTATGTGTGTGTATATACAGACGAGGAAAATCATGAAAATGATTTTTCCTAATACCAATGCTGAAATAGTGATTATTAATTTTTCTTAATGCCTACGGCAATGCATGATAATCTTTCCTAATGCCGGGCAATACATGAATATTGTTTTTTCAAATACCGACGGGAAAATGATTTTTCCTAATGACGATGGGAAAACGTGAAAGTTACTTTTTCTAGTGCTAATGTAGATGTTGCTAGACTGTGGGAATTTAAGGCTGACCGTGATTTGAGTGGGTGGCGTTGTTGCCGTAATATGTAACCATAGGAATTTGCGGATGTGTCTGTCTGTCTGTGAGAATTTAGGTGAGGGTTTGATTGGAAGGGGCGGGGTGTAGTTGAGGTAGATCGATTGCGTGTGTATGTGTGTGTGTGTGTGTGTGTGTGTATGTTTGTAGGAATTTCAATGTGTGTATTTCTGTAGGAGCTTAAGGCTGATTGTGATTTATGTGGGGTGAGGTGTTCTAGTAATATGCAACCGGGGGAATCTGTGTGTTTGTATGTCTGTAGGAGTTTAAGGCTGACCATGATTTGGGTGGGCAGGGTTGTTGACGTAATATGTATCCATGGGGATTTGTGGATGTGTCTGTCTATAGTAGTTTAATGCTGATCGTGATTTGAGTTAGGTGAGGATGTTGTTGAGGTAAATTGGTTATGTGTATGTATGTATGTATGTATTTTTGTAAGAATTAAAGATGATTGTGATTTATTAGGGCCGAGGTGTTCTTGTAATATGTAGCCGTGAGAATCTATGAGTATAGACGTCTGTAGAAGTTTAAGGCTATCTGTAATTTCAGGTAGGTGAGAGTGTTGTGTTGTTGAGATTAATCTTGTATATTGTATATGTACCTATGTATGATCATGAGAATTTGTGTATGTATATCTGAGGGAGAATTTAAGGCTCGTCATGATTTGCAAAAGGTGGAGTGTTGTTGAAATTTTCTTGGATATTTCTTATATGAATTCTGCTATGTGTGTGTATTTGACCTGGTATTTACTTGTAGGTAGAAATAAATTGTTTTCAATATCGACATATGGTACTATAAAATACTATCATATATCTGGACTTCCCTAATCCTAGTATGCTTTTATACTTACGATTGCTTTATATTTTCTAATGCTTAAATTTGTCTCGCGTTAAAGTCTGTCTGTGTGAAATTTGTTTATATTACAGATTTTGTTTATTTAACTACATCCGTCTTCTTTGACTGAAAGAGTTTTCTGCACACAGAGAAAAACCAACTTGAAATCAGTAAAAACCATGCTGAATTAATAAGAACCATTAACAAAGGTTTAGTCATATTGAAATTTATTTCAATATGGACAAAATATTAATTTACAGTATTCATTTATTAAACTCATTAGTTTGTAGATATCTCAATATACATTTTCTATTATATTAAAAATTATTGAATTAATGTGATGAATTCTTATTTTTAAGCTGCAGATTTTCCCTGAGTGTATGGATTGTTTATATTTGCATTGTGCTTTAACTAAACGACGCTTCATATATTTTCATGATGTAGATCTAATAAATACTTAAGCATTGATAAGAAATTTGATATGTATACATACATATCTACAAATTGATTTTATGTATGTATGTATGTATGTATGTATGTATGTATGTATATACGTATATATGTACATACAAATAAGTGTTCAACTCAATCTTTGAATACATTTTTTATTTTATTTTTTGTCATGTGATGTCTGTTGTTGGTGAAATTAAAAACATTTTAATTTTTACCTGCGTTTACTTAAAAGTTTGTGAGGATTTTCTGTTTTAAGTAAAACTGAATTCTTGAAGATATGTACTTACATACTCTATAGTAATAGTAACTATAATAGAAATATTTCTTATACTTAATTTACAGTTTTTTAAAGTTGATGCAATGTTAGTTAGTCAACGTTTGATATTTTTAGGGTATGAAATTTTTTCTAGCTATAGCCTTCTACATTTATTTTGGAAAGCTTGCTTTGCTTTTGAAAAATGTATAAACATTTTTAAATTAAACTGATCCGGCACTCCAGCTTAGGTACTGATAGTTTTTTTGTTGTTAGTTAACTTACTTATTTTTTATTTTTTATAGATAAACATTGCAAATCAAAAGGGAGTTTTATATTGTAATTATTATTTTCATAATTGTTGAAAACAATCGCTGCTTTTTGTTTTTTTTTTGCGATTAAATCATTTGAATTACTTTTGCAACTTTACGCGTTTATAAAAATTATGTTATTTTCTATATTTCTTAATTTATAAGACTTTTAGACTTTGTCCTTTAGGGGTTATATATTCTATTATACGATTATGAATAAGAATGCAGTAAGCTGATGTATTTGCTTACTGCTTCAAATTAAAATTTTATTAAATTGAATAAAAGGAGTTTTTTTTTCTTAAACTTTGATGCAGTTAGAAGCGCTGGAGATTCTTTCATATAACAGCTTTTTTGAAATTTTTGATACATAGTATAATATAGAATTTGATAACATTTATTTTTAATTTTTATGTTAAGAAGTACGGGTATGAGACTGAATTTAAATGTACTTTTAAATTAGTTAAATCATAATGAACAAACATATTTTCTTCTTTAATAGCGATCAACAGAAAACGAACTCGTTTTCATTTAATTTAGGTATACCCTATCGACGGCTCCTATAGGATACAAGATGACTTTGTATGACGAAATTTCTCTTGCTTTATATTGATAATATGTTTACATTAATAAGATACATATACATATGTTTATTTTATGAAGGGTGAGCACCTATGGCTTTTATTTAATGTTCTATATGATTTTTTTTTCATTTTATTAAAGTTCAGCGTATTGTATATATATTTCTGAAATGTTTAAGTGTGCCCATCGGGCAGAGTGTACGTATTAGTTGGTCAGTCAGTCTCTATTTTTATTTATTTTTTTTTTCTTCTAATGTGCCACTCCTTTTTCAGATTTTACTACTTGAAATAGAGAATTTTTGTCTAATTTTTTGCTGGGTATATACATTAGGTATGTAGAAATTAGTTTAGATACAAAGAAATGCATGTTTAATATACAATTATTGTATCAAATCGATCTCAAATAACTCAGTTACCTCTACCAGCAATTCACCGTTGGTGTTTTCATAAAGTGTTAGAAACAATGAAATATCTATGTTTTGAGAAAATTTTTCCCCTCAAGTATTTCTACATGAGGTTTGAGGGGTCAATCACTGTCGCATTCATATGTAATGATTATTCACTTAAAAAAGGTCATCATCACCATCAATCATCTCCGTATACAATACATTCATGAGTTGGGTTGATCCAGATACAATTGCTGTCTCATCACCTTCTAACAGCTTTATATATTTTGCTAGTATGCATGCCTTAGCATGCTTCTATCGATAGTGACGTAAGAGTCCGAGATGTAGAGTGTTACAATTAAAAATCTTTACTATTAGAATTTACCAGTTCGCTCTTTTGAATTTTTACAAAGTAGATACATATGTATGTATTTCATTGACCACAAAATCATAAAATTTCTTTGCTTACAAAATTGTATGACGTGAGGATTTTTTTTTTATTTTTTTTTTTTTTTTAAATTATACATGCTTCGGCATGCTTTCATTTTTTTTTTTCTATAAATTTATGTAATACTCATACAGATACAGATATAGAGTAAGATCTGTTTACTGTACATTTTAAAATCTATGCATGCTTCAGCATGATTCTAGTTGAAGCGTATATTCATTCACTAAGTTTGTTTGATACTTATTCATACACATGTACATTCTTAAAGATTGGATATCAAAGTCCAATTTCCGTAGTTTATCTATATTTTCTAAAGATCTGATAGCTAAAGAAATAAATAGAGTGAAGATCTTCTATAATAATCCCATTTTCATATTGTAAAATTTTGCGTGCTAGCGCTTTCGATGGGAAAATATACATACAACTTTATAAAAAGTGATAATATGATGTGCTGCTGAATATTGCACTATGTTATAGTTCATTTTAAACACTGAAGTTTTAGCAATATTTCATTCAGACCAACAAGTTTAGAGAATTCCACTACATTTAGTTAATTATCTTTCTTAAGACCCATCACTCCTAATCAATCCTACAAAAAACAACACAAACTAGATTTTTCGTTTTAATTTTATTTTTATTAAATTCAACATTCATTCTTCAAATTACTTTATACTATATTAAGTAGCTTTTCCTCATTTGTTGAGTTGACTTTAATAGGAGACATTTTAATGGTACGATGAACTTTTCTATTGCATGTATTGAGTAAATCTTTATATATATCAATCCACTTATATGAACCATTAAAGCTAATTCTTTTCACATCATACCTTTCAATGATCTATTAAATCATTCTAATATTGATGCTTTCATATTAAGTAATGTTTAATCTTCTATTTATGTATGAGTTTTCCCAAGTATTTATTAAAAAATTCTTTAGAATCATCTGTTTGTAAGTTTTTTGGTACCCGTACCACTTCAAAAATATTTTCCATTGCCTTGGTTTTTAGAGCGCAGCTTTTATTTTCAGCTGTACTTTGAGAATGTGTCAATTACAGTCTTCAAAAATCAACAATTTCTATTTTCTGTAGAATAGTTCTACATTTCACCTAACTTAGCTCCATAAAACATCATATATTCCTGTCATTACATCTCTACAAGCACAAACAGTTGTTGAGATTTAATATGGAGTTCGTTAACTAAATTCCTTTTTAAAGACATTGAATTGTTTCACAGATTTTTTCGAAAATGTTGTGATCTACATCTTGCACTTTCAGCTATTTATACTAACATGTAGTTAATTTTCTAATCTATATATTTAACCGTAAACTATTCAATTTGTTTTTAATTATTTACTTTTTAGAATTGCTTTTTCAATTTTATAACTGTCTTCTTTCTCTAATTTTATTTCACGTTGTAGTTCCTCAATTTGCATTTAAATATATTCTTGAATATTAATGCTTTAAGCTATATTATTAATTTGTCTTGTATTTTATCTTCATTCAGTTTGATGTAACTATCAACAATAGTTTGTATCTAATTCATTTATGCCTTCCAATACTGATAAGTCAGTATAAATGTCTTCAGAATTGGAAGTCTATGAGTAAAATCATCGTCATCATCATTTTCAGTATTAGCATCATTAAATATGATGGTATTATCAAATATTGTTCCTTCTACTAGTTTCTTTGGGGTACTTGTCTATAGCTTGAGTGAAGGTTTCTCAGGCTTTAAACTTGTATATTTTCAATTTCTGTCTTGATTTTACTTTCTTCTTTCATAAGAATTCTTTTAATATTTTTAGAACTATTTATGAATTCTTCTGCTATAGGTTTAAATGTATCTTTTAGTTGTTCACTTGTATCTATTTCACCAGTTTTTATACTACGAAGCTTTTTCTTCAACTCATTTCTTGTCAACACCAACTGTTTTAAAATTTTCTCATCCATGTTCGCTAAGGGCAAATAACAGGTATCAGCAATCAGATCAGCTTTTCAGGACCTGGTCTGGTTTTCAGATCAGCTTTTCAGGACCTGGTCTGGTTTTCAGATCAGCTTATCAGGACCTGGTCTGGTTTTCAGATCAGCTTTTCAGAACCTGGTCTGGTTTTCAGATCAGCTTATCAGGACCTGGTCTGGTTTTCAGATCAGCTTATCAGGAGCTGGTCTGGTTTTCAGATCAGCTTATCAGGACCTGGTCTGGTTTTCAGATCAGCTTTTCAGAACCTGGTCTGGTTTTCAGATCAGCTTATCAGGACCTGGTCTGGTTTTCAGATCAGCTTATCAGGACCTGGTCTGGTTTTCAGATCAGCTTATACATTATGATGATCTCTTATTAAATGTTTGGTGATTCTGGTGTAAGTTTTACATAAGTAGAATGAATCAACATTCTTATCTCTCCCCATTCAAAAATATGCTTCCCATACGCATCTTCGTTAAATATCATATTGGAATTATTTTGGACTGAAATAACAGATTCACTATCGGTAAATTTTGTAATATATTATTATTTTAATTGATGTAATTAATTTCTTCAGATATTTATATCTGGGTTGATATAAAGATTTTGAGTATAAATAAATGTTCTCAAATTTAAGTCCATTAGGACTTTCTAACAAGCCAATCATAGCGTTTTTTTTGCAATTTGACAGGTCAACTATTGTTGCACGAATAGAATTTGAAATAAGGGAACTATGATTTATTTTTGAACTATCGTTCGATGAATCATCAATATTTCGTACCAAGGTATTTTAGGTTGTTTTACTAACCGCATTTATGTAGCTAAATACATTTTAAAAATATTATCTCTTATTATAAAAAAATAAACTAATACAGCTATACCATATCAGAAAATATTTTCTGAAATCGTATAGCTGCATTAGTTTATTTTTTCTAAAATAAGAGATAATGATCCACACTCATAATCAAAACAGCATAAAAATATCCTTTGTTTCATCAATATTTATGAAATGCGTTTAGTTACAAAAATGTGGTTAGTAAAACAAAGTATATTTTAACAGCCTTATTTATAACACTTATTAGGGCTTTATAAAGACTTTTTAAGAAAAAATTTTTATAAAAAATTTGTTTTAAAAAGCCTTTCCAAAGCCTTAATAAGTTTTATAAATAAGGCTGTAACAGTTTAAAATCAGTATTTTGTATGATAATACTGATTTGAAACTCTTAAAATATTCTTTGTTTTGACTATGAGTAGGGGCCATTATCTCTTGTTATAGGACAAATAAAATAATATAGCTATACGATTTCAGAAAATATTTTCTGAAATCGTATAAATATTATCTATTATTATTGAAAGAATAAAATAGTATGGTTATATGATATTAGAAAACATGATTTCTGATATCATATAATCATACTATTTTATTCTTTCTATAATAAGAGATAATGACTCATACTCATAGTCAAAACAAAGGATATTTATATGCTGTTTTGATTATGAGTATGCGTCAATATTTATGAAATGCATTTAGTTATAAAATGCGGTTAGTAAAACAAAGTATATTTTAAGTGTTTAAAACCACCATTTTTATAGTAATACAACCGGTATTAAACACTTAAAGCATACTTTGTTTTGACTATGAGCATGAGCTGATATTTGTGAAATGGATTTTATAAATATTGACTCATACCCTTAGTCAAAACAACATAAATAATTCTTGGTACGAAATATTGATGAATCATCGAACGATAGTTCAAAAATAAATCATAGTTCCCTTATATCAAATTCTATTCGTGCAACAATAGTTGACCTGTCAAATTGCGAAAAAAAAACGCTATGATTGGCTTGCTAGAAAGTCCTAATGGACTTAAATTTGAGAACATTTATTTATACTCAAAATCTTTATATCAACCCAGATATAAATATCTGTAGAAATTCATTTCATCATTACAAAATTTACCGATAGAGAATCTGTTATTTCAGTCCAAAGTAATTCCAATATGATATTTAACGATGATGCGTGTGGGAAGCATATTTTTATATGGGGTGAGATAAGAATGTTGATTCATTCTACTTATGTAAAACTTACACCAGAATCACCAAACATTTAATAAGAGATCATCATAATGTATATTTAATGTTTAAGTTAGGTGAGAAAAATAAAAAGCATGTTGAAAGGATAAATATGGATTTTTGATTATAAGAAAAGATAGTGAATTAAACGATGATCGTTATAGAAAATAATTTTACTACATAAAACTTTACTTTTTCGTATTTCATCTGACTTTAAACTTCATGTATATAAATGTTATAAATGGCTAGCTACTTGTACACTCATAACTAAATCTGACTCAGATATCTTGAAATGAAAATCTGAACAGCTCCTGATAGCCTGATCTGTTACCTGATAAGCTGATCTGAAAATCAGATCAGCTCCTGATAAGCTGATCTGAAAACCAGACCAGGTCCTGATAAGCTGATCTGAAAACCAGACCAGGTCCTGAAAACCTGATCTGAAAACCAGACCAGGTCCTGATAAGCTGATCTGAAAACCAGACCAGGTCCTGAAAAACTAATCTGAAAACCAGACCAGCTCCTGGAAAGCTGATCTGATTGCTGATACCTGTTATTTGCCCTTAGCGAACATGGATGAGAAAATTTTAAAACAGTTGGTGTTGACAAGAAATGTGTCGAATAAAAAGCTTCGTAGTATAAAAACTGGTGAAATAGATACAAGTGAACAACTAAAAGATACATTTAAACCTATAGCAGAAAAATTCATAAATAGTTCTAAAAATATTAAAAGAATTCTTATGAAAGCAGAAAGTAAAATCAAGACAGAAAATGAAAATATACAAGTTTAAAGCCTGAGAAATCTAGTTAAAGATTTCTCTTTTAAGCGGCTATGCGCTTTCTTTATTTATTTCTTTAAAAAATGAATCTAAACTACACTTATGTTTATACTTAATACTGATGTTCGATTCAGGCTCGTGTTAAATTTAGACTGCCTTCATGTCAAAAAACAATCTTTTTATATAATGTTGAGTTTTAGTGCCTGTTTGCTTAAACTAGGGTTAGTTATGAAAATGTACATTCTTTATCTTATGTTTATTAACATGCCCTTTTCTTGGGTTGTTTGTTTGTAAATTGCGTTTACTAAAAATGTGTTTGATATTTTCTTATCTCTAGAATATGTTTACATTTGATATTTTCCTGAAATGAATGTCTTTGTCCTAAAGTGTTTGTATCTTTATTTCGATTACAATTTAGCATGTTATTATAAATAACCTTTCACATGCTTGGTTTTATTACAAATAATCTTTAGTAAATTTGACATGTTTGACTTATTACAAATACTCTTTGTTTTAGTATGTTTTGTATCTTGCTTTAGCTTAAATTATGTTTGTATCTCTGTTTTAACAACCTTGAGGTTGTAGTGTTCCTTAACTCTCCCCTTCCTAAATTAAATCGTCCCGACTTAAACTGTATTAGCCTGTATCTTTACTAGCTCATTTCTATAAAGGACTTTACAATTTTCGTCTGCTTTGCGTTGTCTGTATATTATACAATATTTGGATATTTTTATAGCTGTGTATAGACAACTAATAATTCCAGTTGTAATTATTATTAAGTAAATAAATGACCTAAAGGGGTGATTTTCTACAGGTATATAAAATTTCGTTAATGAATCTAAGTTATTAAATGCATATTCTGTGTTTGTATATAAAATTTTCATTATCTCAAAACTTTCACTATGTTTAGTGTGTATTGCTTCTAGCAATCCGGCATGTATGTTTTTATAAGTTATGTTATCTATATGTACTTCGTCCGTGAATTCTACTAATGTTATTTCTGTTGTCGTATGGTTATTTACAGTGTGAGTTCTGTCTAATAATATAAATCCTTCGTCAGTTTATAATAGCGGTTGATTGTACTCTTGAATAATTGAACATTTAGCGCTCTGATTTTCTAGTAATGGTATGATACAGTTGTCGTCCGTGTTATTGTATATATATATTATATTATATATATTATATTATATTATATTTTCCCAAATTGTTTTTACACTTTGTGATCCTATCATAGTCCTTCCCGCATCTTGCTATTTCCTGGTCAGTAACAATTTTTCCATGTCTAAAACTAATTGGAGTTACCTTAAAATAGTCACATTGGTTAGTTAGTACCGGGTATTTGTAAATGGTGATTATGAGTTCATAAGTTCTAGCGATGTGTATGTCTGCGTATTCCATTATGTTAATTATTGGGGTTCTTGTTAATTCATGCGTAATCACTTCCCTCAAATCCTCTATGTCCAAAGCTTCCGATAAGAATTCATTGTTTTTTGCAGCATTAATAGTTCGTGTTATGAATAAAAGTTGGTCATGCACTTGTTCTAAGATTATATGGTTTTTTATATTTTTCCGATTGTATTAAGAATTTTTTCGAATCTAGAGTTTATTAATTTTTGTTTTGTATTATTTTCAATTAGTGTGTTAATGGCTTTCTCTATTTTTATAACATCATCGTGATTCGGGATACCCGTAATAAATTTTAAGGCGGAATCTAAAAAATTTATTCCTCTTCTCTGAATATTATGTTCTGTTAGCTGTTTCTTAAGAATTTCAATTTTTTCAATCCAAATTTGTTCTTCTACATTAGGCTTGTAATTACCACTAAGCACTTGCCTGTACGGCGAGAATATTTTTGTTAAGTTGCTTACATGAAATAAATAAGAATAATTGTCGAATAACAATGCGTCGTCACCTCTTGTCAATACGTATTTTTCCCTGTTAGATTTTGTAGTTTAACGTCTGCTTGAATTATTGTTGCGGTTGTGATGACCATGATTAGTGATGTTAGGAATGTTATCCTCATTTTTTGTAAGTACATAATTTTTTATATTATTTTTATGTATGATCTGCTCTCCTTGAGTTAAGATAGTGTCCTCACGATCTTCCTGAACTATGTGTTTTTTGTATCTGCTATCGCTCTTACTTCTGATGTTAGTTCTAGCTACCAACACTTGATCTCCTTGTTGAAATGTCCTATGCTTTGATCCTTGATTTAACCTTTGTAGTGTCTTCTGCGAAGCATTTCTTAATTTATTTTGTATATCCTCCTTAGAGAATTTTATTAAATTAAAATGAATATCTTTGGGTTTATATCCTGTAACTGAATGTGTAGAGTTGTTTATTTCTTTTACCGCTAGGAATAACTCCTCCGTTGCTGATGTTTCTTTATGTATCTTAAAAATTCGAGATAGTTCCAATATCGAATTGTGTACTCGTTCGACTTGTCCGTTTGCTTTAGACCTGTGTACTGGGGTTTGTATCTTTTTAATGTTATGTTTTATACACATTTGGTTCACCATGATCGTATTCAAACATTTTTCATTATCTGTCATTAATCGTTTGCAGTTCGGAAAATTATTAATGAGAATTTCTTCTAGTTTACTGTCCATATCAGCCTTTGAGTCGATGTCTCTGATAACAATGTATTTAGAGAATTTATCTATACCTACAAGATACTGTTTATGCTCGTTGAAATAAATGTCTATATGTATGTATTCCCCTGGATGTTCGGGAATATCCGAGTGTTGTAAAGGTTCTTTTGTTGGGTTGCGTTCGTATTTACCATACAAACATGCAGTGCATTTCTTATTAAATGCCTTACAATGTTTTCTCATGTCCGGCCAGTAATATTGTTCTAATAGTTCGTGTATATTATTTTTATAGCCTCTATGTGCTCTCTCGTGTGTTTCTTGTACTAATCGAATTTGTTCCTCTCTTTTCGTTATATCTCTTAATCTTATTGGTGTGTGTACGAGTTTGGTGGTATTGAATGTATTCTTTATGATTCTTTCGTATTTAAATAAATTTTCAGCTGTAGCATATATGGCGGTGATTTTTTTGGGGTTGAATACACTTTTTTAGTTCGGTAATTAAATTTTTTTCGTTAGTAAATCTAATAATATGACGTAATTTACTCTGAAATATTATTTGTGTATGTATTTCATTAGATACTTCATTTGGTATGAGTTCAATTTGTACTCCATACGCATTAAATGGTTGTGATACAGTTTTTATTATTTGTTCACTTGAGCTATCACTTGAATGAACTGTGCCTACTGATGATGTATTTATAGCTTGTCGTGATAATGCGTCCGCAAAAACATTTTGTGTACCAGGTTTATAGGTTAATTTAGCACCATAGTCTTCGATGATGGCTTTCCATCGTTTTAGCTTGGGGTTAGGATTTTTGTCTGAGATTGCATATGTCAATGACTGATGGTCAGTAAAGATGGTCAAGTCAGCTATGCCGTATATGTAGTTACGTAATTTCTTTAAGGCCCAAATTATAGCCAGTAATTCTTTTTCGTTAGTACTATAATTTTGTTCGGTGGTGCTCAGTGTACGAGATAAAAAATAAATTGGGTTCCTATTTTGACTTAGAACAGCTCCAATAGCTACGTTGGAAGCATCTGTTGTAAGTTCAAATGGTTTATTAAAGTTGGGTTGGTATAATTCCATTTGCTCCTTTAGACTATTTTTTAATTTGTTTACAGCTTCTATGGCTGGTTGTTCCAGTTTAACCTCTGTATTTTTACTTTTATTTTTACCAATTTGAGCGTTTTCTCCTTTTAGGTGCAAAGTTAAGGGTTTTGAAATTTGAGCATAATCTTTTACAAATCTCCTATAGTAGCCAGTAAGTCCCAAAAAACCTCTGAGGTCTTTTAATGTTTTCGGTATTGGAAAATTTTCTATTGCCTTTATTTTTTCCGGATCAGTGGTTATTTTATTATATTTTACAATATGTCCGAGATATTCTACTTCTTCCATGAAGAATTTTGATTTCTCATTGGACACTTTTAAGTTCAACTTATTTAGGGCATTAAAAATAGTATGGATATGTTGTATGTGTTCCTCTGGCGAGGAAGAATACATAATTACGTCGTCTATGTATACGTAAGCAAATTTTCCTATAAATTCTCGTAAAATATCATCCACACATCTCTGGAAAATGGAAGGAGCGTTCTTTAAGCCGAAAGGCATACGTAAAAACTCATATTTTCCGCCATTTACACAGAAGGCAGTCTTCTCTCTATCCTTTTCCTTTATCCTAATTTGGTGGAATCCTGATTCCAAGTCGAGTGTGGTAAAGTATCTAGCTTTTCCTAGATTCTGTAAAGTTATATTTATATCTGGAATTATATATCTGTCAGTAACTGTATGCTCGTTTAGTTTTCTGAAGTCTATCACCATCCTACGTTTCGGTTTACCATTCTCATCAGTTCCTTTTTTGTGAACTGTTAACATAGGTGAATTATAAGGACTAAAGCTTTTTTGAATAATACCATCTTCTAGTAATTTTTGTATTTCTTTATTTACAAATTCTACGTCATTCATATTGCCCGGGTACTGTTTTGTCCAAATTGGGTCATCTGTAGTTGTTTTAATGCTTGCCTCAATAGTTGTAGTAAAAGGTAGGGGACCTATTTTATTATTACCTATCATTAATTCTTCAATCTCTTTTCTATATTCTTCACTTCCTATGGTGAAATTTATGTATGCATTATCCTTTCTTTCCTGCAATTCAAATCTTATTTCGTTACTGTTTATTATTGCGCCTAGATTTCTTATTCCGTCCCATCCTAATATTAAGTCAAAATTATCTATCGAATCTATTTCGAAGAAATCTATGTCTTTTCCCATAAATTTAATAGTTTGTTTGGTATTGACTATTGATTTACCATGCATACTTATAATTTGTAAAGGCTTAATTTTTTCTGAATGGTTAAACCTTAAAGATTTATTTATATAATTGTGGGTTGCGCCTGTATCTATTAACACTTCAAAATTTTTTTCTCCATCATTCATTATAATAAAGGGCAACCCATTTTTTAGTTTAAAGACTTAGTAACTATTTTATTTATGGTACCTGTTTCTACAATAATACTTTGGTTATCATCTTCCGCTGCAAGGTTATTGCTTCTCAGAAATTTAGATTGGTGAAATTGTGTGCTGGGTTCTCGGTGTCTCTTCCAAGGATGATGTTGTTGATTATGAAAATTCGTTCTGCGATGTTGATTAGTGTTACCTGATGATGTGTCCATTGGTTCTGGACGTGGTTGATACTGATGTTGGGTAGGCACATCTCTTTGTTGATGGATATACGATGGACGTCTGTGATGATGATGATGGTTGTTATTGGGTCTTTGTATTGGCTGTACATAATTCCCCTGTTCATTGCTGGAGTATGATAATCGTAATTTTCGATGCTCGTCATCGTGTTCTATGGTGCGTGCTACCGCAAAAGCATGTTCCAAATCCTTTATTGGATTTCCATATAGTGTGGAACGTATGTACGAGTTACTAATTCCGTCTTTGAAGACTCGTACAGCTTCTTGAGTGGCTTCATTTGTCATTACATCTATTACCTCTTGTGAATGATCGGACATGGCAATTTTGGAAGTGATTAAGGTGAGAGCTTTATTAATTTCATCATGAAATTCTGATAAGTTGCGTCTACCTTGTGTTAATTTCTTCATTTCATCCTGAAGTACATATAATGGTCTCTGATCGGCATAAGTATAATCCAATCTGTTTCGTATAGCATCGAAATTGAATATTGTTTTTTTTTTTTTAATGCATGTTTTATTTATTTATTGTATCTTCAAATATGAACTAACAATAAGTATTCAAATCTTAAATCTATAAAAAAATTATTAGGCCCGACCAATGTCGGACATAAGCTTAGTGATAGTTATTAATAATACATAAGTAGTGATAAGCAACAAAAAGAAAAAAGTGTTTTCAAGCAGCTTCATCATCTAGAGTGTTGAATATTAGAGCCCGTGTATCTCTCTTTTTTAAGCGGATGTGCCCAGTAAAGTTCAAAATATTACGAGCATGCGGATTAGGATGTGACTCGAGTTTTGTTAGATATTTGCCTGCGTATTTTACAATTTCTTCAGTCACTAGTGGCATATTCAAATCGCGATGTATATTTGAATTTTTGATGTACCATGGAGCCGATGTTATCATGCGTAAAATTTTATTTTGCCTTCGTTGAATTTTCTCTACATTTGAAGCTGAAGCAGTGCCCCATAGTTGAATTCCGTAACACCATATTGGCTTTAAAAGCGACTTGTATATTAAAAGTTTGCAGTCTAGGCTAAGTGTTGAATTTCTACCAATCAGCCAATGTACCTGAGTTAATTTAAGTTTCATTTGAGTTAACTTAGAGTCAATGTGATGTTTCCATGTAAGTCGTCGATCAAGGTGTAAACCAAGATATTTCACATGTGAATGTTGATGAACAACTTGATTGTTAATCCTAATGGGGGAGCAAGTATCTCTTCTTAGGGTGAACGTTATATGGACACACTTTCGTTCATTGACTTTAATTCTCCATAAGTTTAACCAAAGCGCCATCTGGCTAATGTGTTCCTGGAGTTTGCGGGATGCCTCATCAGGGTTTTCGTGCATACTAAGGCAGGCTGTATCGTCGGCAAATGTGGAAGTATGGATACTACTGCTCACAGGCATATCACAAGTATAAATCAAATATAAAACTGGTCCCAGTATGCTCCCCTGTGGCACACCGGATGAAATAGTTTCAGGCCTACTCGTAAAGTCTCCTTCCACAACAGTGAACTTACGGGAAATAATGTAACTTTCCAAAATATTTAAAATGTTTATTGGTAAGTAAGTCTTCAATTTTAAAATTAGGCCTTCATGCCACACTTTATCAAATGCCTGGGAAACGTCAATAAAGAGCGCAGAACAATACTTTTTTTCCTCGAAAGTTCTTCTTATAAATTGAACCAGTCTGTGAGTTTGTTCAATGGTGCTGTGCTGACTTCTAAAACCAAATTGATGGTCTGGTATGCACCCACTACTAATTAGAATTGAGGACAATTTTGTTTTGAGCAGTTTTTCGAAAAGCTTTGACATAGTTGATAGTAGACTTATTGGCCTATATGACTCAGCCTTGGTTAGATCTTTGCCCGGCTTTGGAATCATTTTAACCTTGGCAGGCTTCCAGCTGTGTGGATAATACTCCAGTCGTAAAATGGCATTAAATATGAATAATAGGATTCTCATTGCAATACGAGGCAAGTTCATAAGCATCTGGTTACTGATTCCATCAATACCCGGAGCTTTCTTCGGGTTGAGTTCGGCAATTAATTTTTGTAAATCACGCGTCTTAAACTTTATGTGTTGAGGGGGTAGAGCGACTACATTCGGCAAATCAGCAACACCAGTACATATGTTTGGCGTAAAAACGGATTTTAAGTGCTCAGCAAATATTTTACCTTTTTCAGTATCGCTTCTTGCCCAACTTCCGGTAGATGTGCGTAGAGGTGGCTTATACTCAATGGGTGTTTTAAGCTTTCTAGCAGCGCGCCACAAAGAGTTATTAGACGCTGGTGTGACATCAAGACCTTCCAGATAATTTTTAAGAGATGCAGTTTTTTCAGACGCAAGCAACTCTTGGAGTCGTTTAGTGCACTCTTTAAATCTGATTTTATTTTGTGGTGATCTGTGCTGTTGCCATTCCCTTCTAGCTCTTCTTTTTTCACGTACGAGACGTTCAATGTCTGTAGAATAAATTTTATTAAGCCCAGTCTGCGGATGGGATATAATGGCATGTTCAGCAGCCTGTTTAATATTTTCGCTGAGATTGGCAATGTTAGATTCAATATCATCGGATGTTCTACGCGTAATGTTTTCCGTACAATGACTATTGAGATATTTTTTGAACCCCAGCCAATTAACTCGATTGATCATCTTCACATATGGGTCAGGTAAGTTACTTCTTAAGGGACTACAAATTGTAATGATCGTCGGAGAGTGATCGGACGAAAGATCAAGAGAAGCTTGAACTTGAATTAAATCCCTAGAGATATTTTTTATGACGCCAAAATCTATAACATCCGGAATTTTTTGTATGTCAGTAGGCCAATAAGTGGGCTCCCCACTCGAAATGACATCAAGCCCATTTTTGAAATAGTGTTGAACAATGCTCGACCTCTGGGGTAATAAGACGCGAACCCCAGAACGTATGCTTAGCATTGTAGTCGCCAGCTGCTACAAAACAAGGTCCAAGAGATTTGTAGAAATCCTCATATTGATTCTCAGTGATTGAAAATCTGGGAGGGGAGTAAATTGATGATATAACAAAATTTGTACAAAAACTTTCAATGCCAATATTTGTTGCTTGTAGGTGTTCTTCACAAATGTTATCAAGAACATAGTGCTTGAGTCTTGACTTTATTAGAATTGCTGATCCACCGCAAGCCCTTCCTCTAGGGTCCTTTGTATCATATATAGTGTAGCCATAAATTTTAAAAAGACTTCTCGAAGTCAAATGAGTCTCAGATACTAACATTACATCAATATTTTTTTCCGTGAGGAAGTGCTCAAGTTCATTTTTATGTTGGCGAATGCCGTTTGCGTTCCAGAAACATATTGTTAACGTGTTCATGGCTTATTAATTAATGCTTGAAGCAGAGTATTCTGCATTCGCAGCATTTCTTGCATCATGCTAGTCATATTTGTTGTAAAATTGTTTATAGTTTGCACCAGATTTTCAATAGTAGCTTCAAGGCGATTAAAATTAAAGCTTGCGTCAGTATTTTTTGAATTATTTGGCGGGGAAACATTTTGTGTGGGAATTGAATTTGTCTTAGCAGCATCTGCATACGATACACGGGAAGTAAGTGGTTGGCTCATTTGCGCAAAAGTGGCAGAGTAAGCGTTTGCTGATTGAGCTGGAGCTAATTTAGGTTTTTGCGCCATAGTCTTCTTTACGAAAGAGTACACAGGACAACCTCTGTAGTTAGCGGTGTGATTACCTCCACAATTACTGCATTTTTTTTTATCACTTTGATCTTTTGGCTTATTGCAACTAGCAGTGCCGTGTAATTCGCCGCACACAACACAAACAGAGGGTAAATTGCAGTATGTTTTTGTATGGCCACATTCTTGGCAATTATGGCACTGTACAGGACCTGAACGCTTATGTGGCTCTTCAACTGTGATTTTTCGGTACAAGAGGTATTTCAAATTATAATTTGGATGCGTCTCATTTTTTTTCAATTTTATATCATTAGGCTCAAGTTCAACACGAAATAGGGGTTGGGGAATCTTCTCTCTGTTTATTATATTGGACACATTTTTTACCTTAAATCCCTGGAGGACGAGTGCATCTTTTATTTCTTCGGGAACAACATAAGAATCTATGCCCTTCAATACGATCTGCATGCCTTTAGCGCTCTTAAGCTGGTATGTGTAGAAGCTTGTTTTATTTTTTTCACTTTCAGCAACCATTTTGCGGAAATCTTTTTCGTCATAAATTTGGACTTTAGTTTCATCTATGTTTCCACGTTTTATTGGAACAATGTGAAATTTATTCTCACCAATGACCGAAATTAATTTTTTAATAAGGGCATTTGAATTTTTTTGTCTCAAATAGATTGGTGGCGGCTTGGATATTTTATTCGAGGATACCTCGAGTTTGTCGTTGTCATCTTGCAATATTTCGAAGCGGTTTTGGCGATTAGTTGAGGCTGCGCTGTTATTTTGGAGCAGATGAAATTTTTGAAGAATTCGGGCTTCGCCCACGCTTTACCACGGTTATATATCTGTCCATTCCGACTTGTACCTTGAGTTTCGAGCCGCTGTTATCTGTAGTGATAACTTTGTTAAGTGATGAACACGAGCCTGAAGGGGATGATATTACTGGCTTATATGAAGAAGTACTAGGCAACTGTAATGTTAATGCATCATTACTATTTGGCATTGGACAAAGCGAAGTTGATCGCTGACGAAAAATTGGCTTTGACGTTAAAAAAAGACTTTCATAAGATTTATTATTTATATTTTTTTCATTAAGAGTTTCAGAACTCACAGTAAAATAAGCATTTCTGCCTTTAGAACTCACTTCAATTTTTTTTGTATTTGAGGCACTCATACAAAGAATTCCTCAAGGGATATTTGTTTGTGTTTTTTTATGTTTGCGGTCTTTTTTTGTTTTTGTTACTTATGATTGTTTATTTGTTTAGAGGTACACATATATATAGTATTCTTCAATATCAATTTGTTTAATTTCTTTTTGTTTGCGGTTTTTTTTGTTTTTGTTATTTTTACTATGTAAAAATATCAGCAAAGCATAAAGCTTATTTATTAAAGACAGTATGTACCTATTACGAATAATATGTACTACGAATATTTTTTGTTGGTTTAATTTTTTGTAAGTACGAAAAATTCCGCTAATCGACTGTTCGCTATGAAGGTACCACGAGAACGAAATTGAATATTGTATTGTGATTTGTTAATACGTCTGCGGCTGCGCCTTGTATCTTCGTTTTTATTATTGACAAGGCTTCCACGTATCTATTTGAGTTTTGGTGAATTCTGATACCTTCCATAAGCCTCGACACATCTTCCCTCCAAATTCGGTATCTTGCGATATTGCCGTCGAATACTGGCAATGCTTTGAATACGTCCAGATTAATTTCCTCGGGTGTGGTGTATGAGACGTTCACTGGTTGTAATCTAGCCGTTGCTGGTGGTGCTATGCCTGGGTTGATTGGTATTTGATCGAGTCTTTCTTTCAGCGTTCTATTCTCTTCCTGAATATTTTGTAGCATGATCTGCAAACTAGCCATTTGTTGGATCATTGTACTTAGGTCGGCTTGTGTCATTTCTTCCTTAGTAACTAGATTTCTTTGTTCGTCAAAGATGTTAAATTTTTTAATTCTTTTCATAAAAAATTTTTTTTTTCTTTTTTTCACCACACTTTTTATTTACTATGTGCAATAATTTTACTTATGTGGAAAAGTTCTATATATATATTTTTTTCCTTTAATGATCCTTTTCTTATGAAGGATTCTTCCTTGCTGTTACAAGGATGCTTTGGTCCGCTCGTTAGAAGGATAAAAATATATTATCCTCCTGGCAGGATCGCCAGTTAAAGATTTCTCTTTTAAGATTTAAAAAAAATTAATTTATTAAGCGGCTATGCGCTTTCTTTATTTATTTCTTTAAAAAATGAATCTAAACTACACTTATGTTTATACTTAATACTGATGTTCGATTCAGACTCGTGTTAAATTTAGGCTGCTTTCATGTCAAAAAACAATCTTTTTATATAATGTTGAGTTTTAGTGCCTGTTTGCTTAAACTAGGGTTAGTTATGAAAATGTACATTCTTTATCTTATGTTTATTAACATGCCCTTTTCTTGGGTTGTTTGTTTGTAAATTGTGTTTACTAAAAATGTGTTTGATATTTTCCTATCTCTAGAATATGTTTACATTTGATATTTTCCTGAAATGAATGTCTTTGTCCTAAAGTGTTTGTATCTTTATTTCGATTACAATTTAGCATGTTATTACGAATAACCTTTCACATGCTTGGTTTTATTACAAATAATCTTTAGTAAATTTGACATGTTTGATTTATTACAAATAATCTTTGTTTTAGTATGTTTTATATCTTGCTTTAGCTTAAATTATGTTTGTATCTTTGTTTTAACAAACTTGAGGTTGTAGTGTTCCTTAACTACCTTCACTCAAGATATAGACAAGTACCCCAAAGAAACTAGTAGAAGGAACAATATTTGATAATACCATCATATTTAATGATGCTAATACTGAGACTGATGATGACGATGATTTTACTCATAGACTTCCAATTCTGAAGACATTTATACTGACTTATCAGTATTGGAAGGCATAAATGAATTAGATACAAACTATTGTTGATAGTTACATCAAACTGAATGAAGATAAAATACAAGACAAATTAATAATATAGCTTAAAGCATTAATATTCAAGAATATATTTAAATGCAAATTGAGGAACTACAACGTGAAATAAAATTAGAGAAAGAAGACAGTTATAAAATTGAAAAAGCAATTCTAAAAAGTAAATAATTAAAAACAAATTGAAGAGTTTACGGTTAAATATATAGATTAGAAAATTAACTACATGTTAGTATAAATAGCTGAAAGTGCAAGATGTAGATCACAACACTTTCGAAAAAATCTGTGAAACAATTCAATATCTTTAAAAAGGAATTTAGTTAACGAACTCCATATTAAATCTCAACAACTGTTTGTGCTTGTAGAGATGTAATGACAGGAATATATGATGTTTTATGGAGCTAAGTTAGGTGAAATGTAGAACTATTCTACAGAAAATAGAAATTGTTGATTTTTGAAGACTGTAATTGACACATTCTCAAAGTACAGCTGAAAATAAAAGCTGCACTCTAAAAACCAAGGCAATGGAAAATATTTTTGAAGTGGTACGGGTACCAAAAAACTTACAAACAGATGATTCTAAAGAATTTTTTAATAAATACTTGGGAAAACTCATACATAAATACAAGATTAAACATTACTTAATATGAAAGCATCAATATTGGAATGATTTAATAGATCATTGAAAGGTATGATGTGAAAAGAATTAGCTTTAATGGTTCATATAAATGGATTGGTATATATAAAGATTTACTCAATGCATGCAATAGAAAAGTTCATCGTACCATTAAAATGTCTCCTATTAAAGTCAACTCAACAAATGAGGAAAAGCTACTTAATATAGTATAAAGTAATTTGAAGAATGAATGTTGAATTTAATAAAAATATAATTAAAACGAAAAATCTAGTTTGTGTTGTTTTTTGTAGGATTGATTAGGAATGATGGGTCTTAAGAAAGATAATTAACTAAATGTAGTGGAATTCTCTAAGCTTGTTGGTCTGAATGAAATATTGCTAAAACTTCAGTGTTTAAAATGCACTATAGCATAGTGCAATATTCAACAGCACATCATATTATCACTTTTTATAAAGTTGTATGTATATTTTCCCATCGAAAGCGCTAGCACGCAAAATTTTACAATATGAAAATGGGATTATTATAGAAGATCTTCACTCTATTTATTTCTTTAGCTATCAGATCTTTAGAAAATATAGATAAACTACGGAAATTGGACTTTGATATCCAATCTTTAAGAATGTACATGTGTATGAATAAGTATCAAACAAAATTAGTCAATGAATATACGCTTCAACTAGAATCATGCTGAAGCTTGCATAAATTTTAAAATGTACAGTAAACAGATCTTACTTTATATCTGTATCTGTATGAGTATTACATAAATTTATAGAAAAAAAATGAAAGCATGCCGAAGCATGTATAATTTCAAAAAAAAAAAAAAAAAAAAATCCTCTCGTCATACAATTTTGTAAGCAAAGAAATTTTATGATTTTGTGGTCAATGAAATACATACATATGTATCTGCTTTGTAAAAATTCAAAATAGCGAACTGGTAAATTCTAATAGTAAAGATTTTTAATTGTAACACTCTACATCTCGGACTCTTACGTCACTATCGATAGAAGCATGCTAAGGCATGCATACTAGCAAAATATATAAAGCTGTTAGAAGGTGATGAGACAGCAATTGTATCTGGATCAACCCAACTCATGAATGTATTGTATACGGAGATGATTGATGGTGATGATGACCTTTTTTAAGTGAATAATCATTACATATGAATGCGACAGTGATTGACCCCTCAAACCTCATGTAGAAATACTTGAGGGGAGAAATTTCCTCAAAACATAGATATTTCATTGTTTCTAACACTTTATGAAAACACCAACGGTGAATTGCTGGTAAAGGTAACTGAGTTATTTGAGATCGATTTGATACAATAATTGTATATTAAACATGCATTTCTTTGTAAGTAAACTAATTTCTACATACCTAATGTATATACCCAGCAAAAAAATAGACAAAAATTCTCTATTCCAAGTAGTAAAATCTGAAAAAGGAGTGGCACATTAGAAGAAAAAAAAAATAAATAAAAATAGAGACTGACTGACCAACTAATACGTACACTCTGCCCGATGGGCACACAAAACACACTTAAACATTTCAGAAATATATATACAATACGCTGAACTTTAATAAAATGAAAAAAAAAAAATCATATAGAACATTAAATAAAAGCCATAGGTGCTCACCCTTCATAAAATAAACATATGTATATGTATCTTATTAATGTAAACATATTATCAGTATAAAGCAACAGAAATTTCGTCATACAAAGTCATCTTGTATCCTAGAGGAGCCGTCGATAGGGTATACCTAAATTATATGAAAACGAGTTCGTTTTCTGTTGATCGCTATTAAAGAAGAAAATATGTTTGTTCATTATGATTTAACTAATTTAAAAGTACATTTAAATTCAGTCTCATACCCGTACTTCTTAACATAAAAATTAAAAATAAATGTTATCCAATTCTATATTATACTATGTATCAAAAATTTCAAAAAAGCTGTTATATGAAAGAATCTGCAGCGCTTCTAACTGCATCAAAGTTTAAGAAAACAAACTCCTTTTATTAAATTTAATAAAATTTTAATTTGAAGCAGTAAGCAAATACATCAGCTTACTGCATTCTTATTCATAATCGTATAATAGAATATATAACCCCTAAAGGACAAAGTCTAAAAGTCTTATAAATTAAGAAATATAGAAAATAACATAATTTTTATAAACGCGTAAAGTTGCAAAAGTAATTCAAATGATTTCATCGCAAAAAACAAACAAAAAGCAGCGATTGTTTTCAACAATTATGAAAATAATAATTACAATATAAAACTCCCTTTTGATTTCCAATGTTTATCTATAAAAAATAAAAAATAAGTAAGTTAACTAACAACAAAAAAACTATCAGTACCTAAGCTGGAGTGCCGGATCAGTTTCATTTAAAAATGTTTATACATTTTTCAAAAGCAAAGCAAGCTTTCCAAAATAAATGTAGAAGGCTATAGCTAGAAAAAATTTCATACCCTAAAAATATCAAACGTTGACTAACTAACATTGCATCAACTTTAAAAAACTGTAAATTAAGTATAAGAAATATTTCTATTATAGTTACTATTACTATAGAGTATGTAAGTAATTACATATCTTCAAGAATTCAGTTTTACTTAAAACAGAAAATCCTCACAAACTTTTAAGTAAACGCAGGTAAAAATTAAAATGTTTTTAATTTCACCAACAACAGACATCACATGACAAAAAAAAAATAAAAAATGTATTCAAAGATTGAGTTGAACACTTATTTGTATGTACATATATATGTATATACATACATACATACATACATACATACATACATAAAATCAATTTGTAGATATGTATGTATACATATCAAATTTCTTATCAATGCTTAAGTATTTATTAGATCTACATCATGAAAATATATGAAGCGTCGTTTAGTTAAAGCACAATGCAAATATAAACAATCCACACACTCAGGGAAAATCTGCAGCTTAAAAATAAGAATTCATCACATTAATTCAATAATTTTTAATATAA
Source organism: Tachina grossa (assembly GCA_949987645.1). NCBI lineage: Eukaryota > Metazoa > Arthropoda > Insecta > Diptera > Tachinidae > Tachina > Tachina grossa. The sequence continues at coordinate 104,177,963 of OX465275.1, read as the reverse complement.
TAGAAAATGTATATTGAGATATCTACAAACTAATGAGTTTAATAAATGAATACTGTAAATTAATATTTTGTCCATATTGAAATAAGAAATTTCAATATGACTAATCCTTCGCTAATGGTTCTTATTAATTCAGCATGGTTCTTACTGATTTCAAGTTGGTTTTTCTCTGTGTGTAGATAACTCTTTCAGTCAAAGAAGACGAATGTAGTTAAATAAACAAAATCTGTAATATAAACAAATTTCACACAGACTGACTTCAACGCGAGACAAATTTAAGCATGAGAAAATATAAAGCAATCGTAAGTATAAAAGCATACTAGGATTAGGGAAGTCCAGATATATGATAGTATTTTATAGTACCATATGTCGATATTGAAAACAATTTATTTCTACCTACACATAAATACCAGCTCAAATACACACACATAGCAGAATTCATATAAGAAATATCCAAGAAAATTTCAACAACACCCCACCTTTTGCAAATCATGACGAGCCTTAAATTCTACCTCAGATATACATACACAAATTCTCATGATCATACATAGGTACATATACAATATATAAGATTAATCTCAACAACACAACACTCTCACCTACCTGAAATTACAGATAGTCTTAAACTTCTACAGACGTCTATACACATAGATTCTCACGGCTACATATTACAAGAACACCTCGGCCCTAATAAATCACAATCATCTTAAATTCTTACAAAAATACATACATACATACATATACATAACCAATTTACTTCAACAACATCCTCGCCCACCTCAAATCACGATCAGCCTTAAACTACTATAGACAGACACATCCACAAATCCCCATGGATACATATTACGTCAACAACCCTGCCCACCCAAATCATGGTCAGCCTTAAACTCCTACAGACATACAAACACACAGATTCCCCCGGTTGCATATTACTAGAACACCTCACCCCTCATAAATCACAATCAGCCTTAAGCTCCTACAGAAATACACACATTGAAATTCCTACAAACATACACACACACACACACACATTCACACACAACTACACACGCAATCGATCTACCTCAACTACACCCCGCCCCCTGCCAATCAAACCTTCACCCAAATTTTCACAGGCAGACAGACACATCCACAAATTCCTATGGTTACATATTACGTCAACAACGCCACCCACTCAAATCACGGTCAGCCTTAAATTCCCACAGTCTAGCAACATCTACATTAGCACTAGAAAAAATAACTTTCACGTTTTCCCGTCGTCATTAGGAAAAATCATTTTCCCGTTGGCATTTGAAAAAACAATATTCATGTATTGCCCGGCATTAGGAAAAATTATCATGCATTGCCGTAGGCACTAGGAAAAATTATCATGCATGCCGTAGGCATTAGGAAAAATAATAATCATGTTTTGCCCGACATTAGGAAAAATTATCATGCATTGCCGTAGGCATTAGGAAAAATTAATAATCACTATTTCACCATTGGTATTAGGAAAAATCATTTTCATGATTTTTCTCGTCTGTATATACACACATAAAAACCGCCAAACTATGAACCGCCTTAATACATTCACACAAAATATTCCACACACAAACATCCACGGTCAGGCAGACAGACAGACCGACAGACGGACAGACAGACATACACTTAATGTAAACAAAAACTCCTAATGTAAACAAAAAACTCCTAATGTAAACAAAAATCACAAATTTCCAAGAATTTAACAATTTTCAAATTTTAATTACCCAAATTTAACAATTTCAGCAACAATTTAACAATTTCAGCAACAATTTAACAATTTCAGCCCACAATTTAACAATTTCAGCCACAATTTAACAATTTTAATCGGCGCCAGGATGAACATTCCCCTACTACTAATCTCCAGCGCTTCTAACTGCATCAGAGTTTAAGAAAAAAGCTCCTTTTATTCAATTGAATAAAATTTTAATTTGAAGCAGTAAGCAAATACATCAGCTTACTGCAATCTTATTCATAATCGTATAATAGTATATATAACCACTAAAGCACAAAGTCTAAAAGTCTTATAAATTAAAAAATATAGAAAATAACATAATTTTTATAAACGCGTAAAGTTTCAAAAGTAATTCAAATGATTTCATCGCAAAAAACAAAAAAAAAAAGCAGCGATTGTTTTCAACAATTATGAAAATAATAATTACAATATAAAACTCCCTTTTGATTTCCACTGTTTATCAATAAAAAATAAAAAATAAGTAAGTTAACTAACAACAAAAAAACTATCAGTACCTAAGCTGGAGTGCCGGATCAGAGTAGTATAGTAGAATGTATGAGCCCCAGCAATTAAAATTTTCAAATTTGGGTAATTAAAATCGAAATTTTGTAATTTATGGGCTAAAATTTACATATTAAGGTAATTACTGTCAATGGTGTGAAGTGACGAGGGTTATGGACGGTTTGTACGTAGAAAAGGGTAGTTTGATGTCGGCCCGTCGATGTGTGTTTGTTTTAATTTTATGGTTTGATATCCGTTCGCCGATGCGCATAGTTAATTATGTAGGCACGTGGGGCTTGTTTGTACGTAGTATGTTTTTTCGTTTGTTAAGCGGTTGCAGCAGGTTTATGATTTTATATTGTGTGTGCGAGTTAACACACGTCACACCAACACATAGATAAGAACAATATTATTAAATGTAACTATGCTAAACTAGAGATAAGACGGATATCATAAGTAGAACTATGACCATTGTTATCACAGTAACGTTAATAAACATATTTTCCCTTTTCTAATAACTAATAGATAAAGAAAACTCAGAACATGTTTTTACTGATAAAAAAGGTACTTGTAACCTAAATAAAGAAAAACATATTTTGAGATAGAACAAAGAATAAAACGAAAAACATATTTTCGTGTTGATACCTAGCTATAAGAAAATACACAACAGATAAAGAAATATTAAACATAATTATTAATATAAATAGAGGTTAAGAAAAATATTGTAGGTCAGTTTTTAAGAATATATTAAAATAAAGAAGAGCACATTAAGTGCTAAAATAAAAATATATTTTTTTTACTCCTTCCTTAAGATAGGAAGATTAACTGGGGGCTCAACCGGGATCCTGGTAAAATAAGCAAGGATTCCCAAGCAAACCAAGAGTTCATATTGGAAAAAACTATACTAAATATAAGGTAATAGTGAATCCAGTTATAAAATAGTGAAGTGTACAAAAAAAAGAACATCCAATAATAGAAAGGACAGTTCAACAGCTACACAAAAAATAGCACCACGTAACCTGAAAAAGCGGTATTAAAATAAAATAAAAGGATATAGTAGAATAACAAAGTTCGCGACATCCTACACAGAAATAGTAGAATATAAAAATATTCACGATTCTATTAAATTGAAAAGAACGAGCAGGACATTACTAAAAAAGTCCACAAGTTCATCCAAAATAAAAATAAAACTGGAAACCCAAACTAGTAAAAGGCAAAAGATTTTTGATCTAGCAAGAAGAATAATCTCGGATACAGACACAATTAAAATGTCTATCCAAGATTTAGCAACCCTCCAAGCTCAAATTGCTACACTGGTAGCCGCTCAAACTGAGACGCAAAGAACTCTCGCAGCATTAAAAAATAATAGGGCATTCAACATAGAACCGACAGTACAATTGACTCCATGCTCAAGTGGAATAACAAACGAAAGTCAAATAAATTTAGAAGTGTTTAAAACTCTCCCAATATTTGATGGAGACAAAAAGAAATACCGTGCCTGGAGATCATCCGCATGGACACATATGGAGACCATTAAAAACTTCGAGAACACACCAACATACTATACAGCGCTTGCAATCGTACGAGCAAAAATTCGAGGTGTGGCTGCAGATATATTAATCAACCACAACACCATATTCAATTTCTATTCAATAATAAATAGACTTGATTATACATATGCCGACCAACGTCCAATGTACGTTTTGTTCGAAGAAATGAAAAAGATTACTCAAGGGAGAAGAGAATTAGCTGAGTATCATTCAGCAATGAACGAAGCACTTAATCTCATACTTTCAAAAATTGAAATGGAAAAAGGAGATGAAACAATGAAATTGTTTGCAAACCAAGAGGCTGTTCGAGCATTCATAACAGGTTTGAATTCCAAATATACGATTGGAACTCTCTACGCTCAAAATCCAAGAGACTTAGAGACAGCATACGCTATAGCCAGTACTATATACCATGATGACAAACATCTACAGTTTGATTCACCAAGTCATCGACCACACCCAATGAGTCAACAGCATAATCAACAGAAACCACGCCATCAACAATTTGAACAGCGGAAGTATAGACCAAATGTACAATACAACCCAAATCAACAGCCACCATACATCCAAAGACAACCTCCAGTACAACCAATGGAAGTGGATACAAGTGACAGAAATGTTCGTCAATCAACACAATTCCAAAGGTACAACAATCCCTTCAGGCAAAATCAACCCTTCAAGAGAGAATTCAACTACTCTAACAACAACTTTAATCCTAATAAACAACAAAGAATTAACAACACCAAAGAGGAAGACGAAGCCAATTCAACCAGAGCTGAATACGATGAAGATGAAGACACGAAAGTAGCTTTTTTAGATTAAAGGATGGCCTACCTCATCTACAAAGACACGATAGAGAAACAGGTAAGACCATCAATATATTAATAGACTGCGGTGCAACAAATAATTATATAGATATAAACTGTAAAATAGGTTATAGTAAAAAATTAGATACTCCTGTAAAAGTAAGAACATTACACGGGTATTCATACGTTAAAAGTAAAAAGTTGATAAACCTACTAAATTATGAGTTGACATTCTTCGAAATAGATTCACTGACAGGTTCAGATATGATATTAGGAATGCAAGGATTAAAAGAAATAGGTGCAACTATAGATTTAATTAATAATAGACTCAATTATAAATGTAGAGGAAAAATGCATAAGATAAATTTTACAGTGAACAATGAAGATTACAGGGAAAGAATAGAAGAAATTATGAATAAAAATTTATACACAAATGAAAAACTACCATACACCACTACTATTGAAGGAACTATTCGAACAAAGTCGGATGAACCTATATGGACAAAACAATATCCATATCCGTACTCTGATAATGAATTTATAAATAAAGAAATCCAAGATCTATTACGTAACGAAATTATACAACCTAGTAGAAGTCCCTACAATAGTCCCATCTGGACCGTAGCAAAAAAAGGTACCGATGACCAAGGTAAACCTAAACGGCGAATGGTCGTAGATTTCCAAAAATTGAACGCACAAACAATTACAGATAGATATCCCATCCCAGATGTGAATATGACTATCCAAAACTTAGGTAAGGCAAAGATTTTCACAACGTTAGATTTGGAATCAGGCTTTCACCAAATTCGAATTAAAAAAGAAGACCGTGAAAAAACAGCCTTCTCAATTAACGGCGCTAAGTATGAATTCCTTCGGATGCCATTCGGGTTAAAGAATGCTCCATCAATATTTCAACGATGCGTAGATGATATTTTGAGGCCATACATAGGTAAATTTGCATACGTCTATATTGACGATGTACTAATATATTCTTCCACACCCGAGGAACATATCGAACATATCGAGACAATAGTTAACGCTTTGCACAAAGCAAATATGAAAATTTCAAGTGAAAAGTCTCACTTCTTTAAAGAAGAAATAGAATATTTAGGTCACATTATTAAACATAATGGAATTACTGTAGATCCTACAAAAATAGAGACAATTAGAAATTACCCTGAGCCAACTACACTAAAAGAGTTAAGATCCTTCTTAGGCTTAGCCAGTTATTATAGGAAATTTGTCAAAAATTTCGCTGCAATTGTTAAACCCTTAACAACATTTTTGAGAGGAGAAAATGGAAGCATATCAAAAAATCAGAGTGCAAAAGTAAATATAAAATTAAATCAACCTGCTCTAGAAGCAATGAATAAAATCAAGGACGAGCTTGAAGCTCAAGTACAATTATTTCAACCCGATTTCAAAGAACCTTTCGAGTTAACTACCGATGCAAGCAATTTTGCTATAGGCGCCGTACTATCACAAAAACAGAGACCCATTGCATTTATTTCCAGAACTCTAAACGAGACTGAACAAAACTATTCAACAAATGAGAAAGAACTTTTGGCCATAGTCTGGGCCCTACAAAAGTTAAGAAATTATTTATACGGAATAGCAGATCTAACAATTTACACAGACCACCAGTCACTTATTTTTTCTATATCTGACAAAAACCCAAATACAAAGTTGAAACGATGGAAAAATTTTATTGACGAATATGGTGCAAAAATATTATATAAACCTGGACACCAGAATATGGTTGCTGACGCGTTGTCAAGACAACAAATAAATTCAAGTACGAATGAATCTCAGCATTCAGCCCAAAGTTCACCAATTGAAATTATACGAGAAAGTCCTAAACCCTTGAATCATTTCAAAAATCAAATAATTTTAACACACACCAATGAAGATTCACTGGAATCAAAAAATATTTTTAATTTCGGACGCCACCATATTAAATTCACTACCAACGAAAAATTGATAAGTAACATGAAATTAATACTGAAACCAAAGGTAATTAATGCATTACTCGTGGATTCAGAGACAATGTTTAGTAATAGGTATTCATTGAAAGAAACCTTCCCTACAGTAAAATTTGTAAAAGCGAACAGTTTAGTTGAAGATATATTAGACAAAGAAAGACAGAAACAACTAGTTAAGCAAATTCATGAGAGAGCTCATAGAAACGTACAAAATAATATTTTAGAATTAGAAAGAGATTATTTTTGGCCTGACTTAAAAAAACAGTGCCACGAAATTAGTAGTAACTGTGAATCATGTCCAACTCACAAATACGACCGAAAACCCAATAAAATTCCTATTGGCAAAGCACCAATACCTACAAAACCTGGTGAGCATATACACATGGATATATTTTACTTTAGCGGACAAATGTTTATAACTAGTCTAGACAAGTTCTCTAAATTCTGTCATATACGACACATCCCAACAAAAAAAGACATGTATAAAAATATTGATGAAATTCTGTCTCTCACTTACCCCAACGCCAAATTTGTCGTCACTGATAACGAAGCAAGTTTTAATGGTATTCTAGCAAAACAAATATACGATAGACTACAAATACAACATGTAGTTACAGCCCCATTTCATTCAACAACTAACGGTCAAGTCGAGCGTATACATAGTACAATTATCGAACTCGCAAATTTATTATCTAAAAAAGGAATTACTGCTCCCGACGAAAAAATATTCGAAGCGGTCCGCCAATATAACAAGACTATACATTCAGTCACTAAAGAAAAACCCGAGGACGTGTTTTTTAATCAGCAGGGGTATCCTCATATATACGATTTAATCAAACAAGTTCAAACAAAGACTTTAGCCTACCACAACAAAGACCGCAAATTTATTCAATATAAAAAAGGGGACCTCATTTATTCCAGGACCCATAGAAGAAATAAGAACGTAGCTAAATTTGCTAAACATTTGGTTGAGACAGACAACGGTGAAACGATTACTACATCTAGGAAGTTAATCATACATAAGGATAATATTAGAAGTAATCATGTCAACAAGGATAGTGATAATATTGTCAATAATGCAACTCATAATAGCTAATAATATAATTGATTTAAAACAGAAAAGATATGTCTTAATTGAAGACAACCAAGTGTATTTACACAATAACTATGAATACTTGTATCATGTTGTTAATTTTACAAAAATATTAGAACCATTTGAAAATATAATGAAAGATGCATACAATATAGAAGATAATGTAGAGCTTCAAGTTTTAATTAAAAAAATAGAAAATTTAAAAACACAATTAACTGATAATAGAAGTAAAAGATCCTTAAACTTTTTGGGATCGGCCCTTAAATTCATCACTGGTACTCCAGATCATGATGATGAAATTGAAATAAAAACTAGACTAAACCAACTTGTAGAAAATAATAACCAACAAAAAGTAATTAACTCACAATTTGAAAAAATACTAAATAATTTAAACATTAAAAAAATAAATGAAGAATTCATATTAAATGAAGTTTACAACGAATTAATGACACTAACTAATACAATTAATTTTGCAAAAAATAAAAATTTTTACTCAGGCACATTAGACATGCAAGAAATCGAATCGGTCATAAAAAATGAGAAATTAAAAATACCTGTAATCAATATACTTGAATATTCAGATATACATATCTGCGAATTTAACCAAGCAATTATTACAATTTTTAAATATCCTATTATTGAAGAGGAATGTAAACTGTATAATATCTACCCCTTAGCTAATAAACTTGGAAAATTATTATTAGATGATAAGATTGCCTTATGCAAAAATAATTATCAAAGAGTAACTAAATGTAAAAATATTATTGGTTCCCATATATGTAAAATTGAATCTAAAGATAATTGTACATTAACTATTTTAAACAATGAACCAGCACAGTGTAAAACAAGACTTGAGAATAACCCGGACATTGAAGACTTAGGCAACGGAAACATTTTTATCGACAATAAACATACAGTAAACAATCTAACTATAAACGGACCACATTTGGTACAGTTTGACCAAAATATAACTATAGATGATAAGATATACTTTAACGAAAAACAAAGAATTTATGACATCATTCATAAAAGACATAACGAAGAATTAAGTATACTCGAGATCTTGTATACAAACTCAAAAAATAAATTTACAAATATTCAACAAATATCCACATTATTCATTCCGTTGGAAGAACATCCATTAAGAACCATACTACACATAATTTTAATATTCACCATACTATTAGCAATAATTTACTCTTTAGTACAGCTTTGCAAGTGTTACGTGGCACAACAAGAAAAAAGGAAACAAGAATTACATAACAGATATTATGAAGCAGAATTACTCAGACTTCAGACTCGAGTATGAAACGAGGACGTTTCTTTTTAACACAGGGGAGAGTTAACACACGTCACACCAACACATAGATAAGAACAATATTATTAAATGTAACTATGCTAAACTAGAGATAAGACGGATATCATAAGTAGAACTATGACCATTGTTATCACAGTAACGTTAATAAACATATTTTCCCTTTTCTAATAACTAATAGATAAAGAAAACTCAGAACATGTTTTTACTGATAAAAACGGTACTTGTAACCTAAATAAAGAAAAACATATTTTGAGATAGAACAAAGAATAAAACGAAAAACATATTTTCGTGTTGATACCTAGCTATAAGAAAATACACAACAGATAAAGAAATATTAAACATAATTATTAATATAAATAGAGGTTAAGAAAAATATTGTAGGTCAGTTTTTAAGAATATATTAAAATAAAGAAGAGCACATTAAGTGCTAAAATAAAAATATATTTTTTTTTACTCCTTCCTTAAGATAGGAAGATTAACTTGCGTGTGTGCATAGTTTATTTAGTTTTTTGTAATATTCTTTTGTTTGTACGTAGTATGTTTTTTCGTTTGTTAAGCGGTTGCGGAAGGGTACTTGAGAAAGAAATTGTGTGGGAATCTATGAATGTTTTTTTTTGTTGGTTTTATTTAGTTTGATTTTTTATTTATTTTTTTCCTATGTTTAAAGAGTTCGAAGACATGATATCCGTTCGTCGATGTACATAGTTAATTATGTAGGTACGAAGGATTTTATGTAGGATTTGTTTTAATTTTAATTTTGAATGGAATTTTTTTTTTGTTTGGTAAGCGGTTGAAGCAGGTTTATGATTTTAGAGTTTAAGTGCGTGTGTGCATAGAGAAAAAATGTTGGTTTTGTCTCTTTGCAATATTCTTTTTTTAGCTGGTGGTCATGGAAGATTATTTTAGAAAGAAATTGTGTATGCTTGTGGGAAATCTATGAATGTTTTTTTGTTGGTTTTATTTAGTTTGATTTTTCAATTTCCTATATTTAAAGAGTTTGAAGAGGTAAACGAAATATGTAATTTATGAACTTATTTGAAGGTTGGAAAAATTGAAGTGTAAGATATTTATGATTGTCAAAGGGAATTAGAGATGCGTGATCATGGGAGCCAACGTTATGCTCATACGTGTGTATTTGTGTATGTTTTTACAATAACTTGAGCGTTGGCAGATGGGTAAGTAGTCGTATATGTATATGTGCAATGCCGAGTACAAATCTGGCATTTTCTTGTATTCTAATCATTTTTTAAAATGTGTGCAACGCCTTTCACATTATGTTTTTTTTTTATATGGAATACAAAACGGAAATGATAAACTAGGGCACACTGTTGCGGTGTCACAAAATATCATAGTGTGCACTCGGCATTACTTTTTTTGTTTGTAATATTCGTTTTTTTAGCTGGGGACATGGAAGGATATTTTAGAAAGTAACTATGTATGCTGGTGAGATATCAATGTTTTGTTTTTGTTGTTGTTGTTGTTTGATTTTAATTTTTTTATGTGTAAAGAGTTTGAAGAAATGAAAAAATATACAATTTATGTGTGTTGTATTTATTCATTCTTTTCACTTCTTTTGTAAAGAAATTGAAGTTTGTGATATTGAGGATTGTCAAAGATTGGTTGTTATTTTCACTGCTTGCTGACATTTCTCTCTGTGTTTTTGTACATACCATATACATATAAATAAATGATTGAACAAAATTTTTTCATAATTTTAATCTAAGTATTTATTTAAAAAAATATCGTAAATATATGTTGTGGCAATGTAAGAATAGAAAAATAAAATATTTTTTTAAGTTATTTTCTTGATAAAGTAAATATGCATTTCTTAAGGCACAAACTCCATAATTGTGATAGCTGCAGTAAAAATATTCCGGATATTTAAGTTGTATTTGCTTAAAGTTGATGCAGCCAATATCCTCGATGTTGAAAACTCTAATTTGAAGTAGTTTTTCAAACCATTTCTTCTTTTCCACACCCTTAACATAGATTGAATAATGTTTTAAATTGGATTTTAAAAATTTTACAACACTATTAAATGATATTGATCCGTCATTCCAATTCAGATGATGAAAGTTTCTTGTTAGCCAATTCGCTTCTCTTTGTTTTGCTATTGATAATCTTTTGAAGTTAAACGGTGGTTTAATAATAAAATTCATGTGCTCCTTATTGTTAAAAACAATTGATATTTCTTTTGCAATGAAGATGTTTGAATTGGATTTAAATCCTTGCATATCGATGAAAACTTTATTCCCAATCATCTTAGTTTTTATTTACATTATTTTACGAACTTGACCTTTTAAGGGTATGTATTCTATTATGCGATCGTGGATGAGAATGCAAAAAGCAGATGTATCAGTAGGAATGTTGGAGTCCGTTTCAATTTCAATTTTTATATCAACAGGACCGTTAGAGAGGGCTTCGTTTTGGTGACTGACATCTACTACCACTATCGGCACACTATTTTTAAATTCTTGAGTAGTTAGAATCGGTTGTGATTCTCTCATGTAGTAGCTTTGTTGAAACCGTAGATACATATCATATAGAATGGACCGATCATTTTTAAATTTTATATTTAGATCATCATATGGGTACGATTCGGAATTTAAATGTACTTTTAAATTGTTTAAATTACAATGAACAAACTTATTTTCTTGTTGAAAAGCAATCAACACAAAAAGGGGTCGTTCTCTATTTGCAGCTAATTTAACATTCCATATATAGCTAGTTCCTATATTTATTTGAGGATTAATGTGACAATCCCAGCTGCGAAATGCCATTGGTATAGAAGCACTACTGTTAATAATTTTAATCATATTCAATTTGCTCAGATCGGATAATTGTACATGCGGAATTCTCCATGAGATGTTTGAAATACTAATTTTTGGTTTGTCAGTAGCAACAGTTGAGTATACGAGTTTTTCATCGTTCTTACTACATAAGAGAACCAATTCATGTTTACCGCTGAGTATAATTTTATTATAGTCTTCAGCGAAACCTAAAAATAGTTTTAGTGGTACATAGAAATTAAAGTGTCCATTTGAAATATCCAAATCATCGAGTTTGTTCCATCCTGCATTGTACAAGCCAACACTTTCTGTTGGTGATAAGGAAACAAAATTTTTTAGGCTGCTTGTGATCGCTAAATGTCTTGTATGATCAATTTCTATGCCATTAAGTTCATATCGAATTTCGTCAAAGAGATGTGCCACAAAGTTATTTTTTAATTTTAGATTTAAAAACGAAGATATTTTGCTGTCATTATCATCTACAATACTTCCCTCAACATATATGTAGCTTTCGCTGGGTAGCACATATAAGTCTTGATTTTGTATTGAAATTCGAATCTCATCATTATTGTTGAAGGATTGTAGGTATGGTGTATATGTGTGATAGTCCTTTTTAATTATACTCTCGTCTGATTTATGTTTTTCTAGAACATCTAGTATGTAACTCATTTCTTTGTCAACTTCAAATTGAGAGACTTCAAAAATTTTTTATTTTCTTGCGACAAATGTTTTTTGTGTAATGATCTCTTTAATTGTGGTTTGGTTTGCAAAAGTGTTTTATGAGTGTATCCAATTTTATCCTTAGATTGCTTGACGTTGTATATTATCATTATTTGCTAGATCTCAAATGTATTCGTGTTGTAATTTCCTCTCCTCGGAAATTAATTAAATCACCGTTCTGATCAACTATGCGTAGAGTAAGAGAACTTATCTCTCGGCAGATAACTGGCAAATAGATAAGATTTCGAGGAATCTCAACAATTTTATACCCTGGGGGGACATTGATCTCAAATTCATGTAATGTGTGTGCTTGTGAGTTATTCGTATATGTGTTAACCACTATACTACATTCAACACGCAAGATATTCACGATGAAAATATTGACTGGTAGATCTAAGTAATGGTCTTGGTTAGGAGCTAGAATTTTCTTATTGAATCCAAAAAGTTTTCCAATTGTATTATCTTTGTTAAAGTATATGGCATCCTTAGAGCTATTAACTCTTACTTGCATTGTATTGTTATTAGCTTCTATATCATTTTTATTTTCCGGACAATACTGCTTATAGTTATGTTTAATATAATCAACTATATCATTAAATTCATAAGATCCTATTGGTATTTTAATTACATGTTCACCAATATGAAATATATTGTTATAATCATCTACATTGGGAATGCTATTATATGAATGAAAATCAGTTAGAGCACATTCATATTCACCATCCAAACGAACAGGAGGAACGTAATTAGCAGATAACTCAGATGAGTTTGAGCTAAGAGTAAGTGTTATTGACATTATGATTGTCTGATTACAAATAAGTGAAATTAAACACAGCACTTTGTATCAAAAGGAAGTTTATATTTTATTTAAATATATAAGATACAAATATAGACTTATAAAGGGTGTTTTTTATTGAGGTATAGAACCTTAAGTTGGCATTACTTTTTTAACTGGCGGCCATTTTGTCAGCTGTCAAGTGATTAATATTTAGTTTGGTTTGCCATTTCATCATGAACAGGTTGACAAAAGAACAACGCTTGCAAATCGTGCAAATTTATTTCGAAAATAATGGTTCAGTTCGCGAAGTTTACCGCAAGCTCCGTCCATTTTATGGTCGACATAATCGTCCATCAGAGCAATTAATTCGGTTAACCATGGATCGTTTTCGCACTACGTTTACTCTATGTGATAATACGCATCCGCAGAGACGTCGAACAGTGCGCACCGAAGAAACAATTGCCGCTGTAGAGCAAAGTCTTGAACAGGACCCGAATGAATCGATTCGCCACCGTGCACAGCAATTGGAGCCGACTAACCGACTATTTTGTTCCCGAATTGGATGGCATGAATGTGGATGAGTTGTGGTTCCAACAAGACGGCGCTACATGCCACACAGCGCACGTCACAATCGATTTATTGAAGGAAACATTCGATGAGCGCATAATTTCGCGGAATGGACCTGTCAATTGGCCACCAAGATCGTGTGATTTGACACCTTTGGATTATTTTCTTTGGGGATATGTGAAGTCGCTCGTCTACGCCAACAAATCAGAAACGTTAGGGGACTTGGTAGCCAACATTCGTGGCGTTATTGCCAACATACGGCCCCATATGCTCGAAAAAGTGGTTGAAAATTGGACCTGTAGAATTGGCTTTATTCGAGCCAGCCGCGGCTGCCACATGCCCGAAATCATATTTAAACAATAATGGCATAAAATTATCCTTCCAATAAAGCCAAACTGATGGACATTAAAGCGATTTTCTTGTGTTTTATTACAATTCGAAGCTCTATACCTCTTAAAAAAACACCCTATATATACACTTAACTACAATATTTCATTTTTATTGATCCAAGAATTATGTTGATTGGTAAATCCTAACCATTTAACATATGCCTTCTCGCCTTTAGTTTTAAGAACTTTTTCAACTAGATATGTATTTGGATATCTGGTTTTTGAAAGTTCTTCACCATAGAATCCACCTTTAATAGGGTTACCACGATAGTCTTCTAATATGTATGTAGCTGGATGTGTATTTTGAACTCTTTTAATCGTAAAAATTTCTGTGGTCCAATTTGGTCCTTTTTCAAAAACATGTTTATATTTACTTATGCGCACATGATCTCCCACATTGAACTTTGATAATTTGAATAGTTTTAAGCGGTTATATACCGTGTTTAATAATTTTTTCTCATTTTTATAGTTAACTTGAATCGGTGGCATTTTGATGGTGCGATGCATTTTTTTATTATATGTATTAATCAAGTCTTTGTAAATGTCGAGCCAGTTATAAGACCCATTAAAGCTAAACTCTTTCCACATCATTCCTTTTAATGTTCTGTTAAATCGTTCTTTTATTGATGCTTTCATTCTGCTATATGTTGAGTAGTGATTAATGTTGTATTTATTCATCAATTTTCCAAAGTGTTTATTGAAAAACTCTTTACCATCGTCTGTTTGCAAGTTTTTTGGTATTCGTCCCAGTTGAAAAATATTCTGCATAGCCTGGCTTGTTTTCAATGCAGTCTTTCTTTTCAAGGGTACTGCCCAAGCAAATTTTGAAAATGTATCAATTACAGTCAGCAAAAATCGATAATCTCTATTGTCTGTAGAATAGTTTCCCATTTCAACTAAATCAGCTTGCCAAAGATCATCTATTCCTTTCATAACAACTCTTCGACGTGGAAAATGTTTTCGTGCTTTCTTATGTAGTTCATTTATCAAATTTCTTTTTGAAGTCATTATTTAATGTATTTAGAATTTGATAGGATGTGTTGAGTTCAGAGTGAGTTCATTTAAGTACTGTCGACCATCATATTTCTTACATACCCATAAATTAACTCATTTATCTTTTTAATTGTTTTTCAAAAAATAGTTTCATACTTAAAATTTTTTCCTGAATTTCATTGAGTTTTTGACTTAAGATCATGTTGATTTTATCTCGAACCTCTTGAATTTGACTTTGCAGAAGCAATTTATTAACAACATCGTTTTCCTCCAAAGCTTTTGCCACATTTTTGATTCTTTTGTTTTGAACGTCAATGTTATTAGTTGTATCCACAACGAAGCCCAGCAGCTTAGGAACATTTTTCACAAAAACTGTACCACTTGTATCATTAAGATAGTGCCCAAACTTATCGATGGACATGATTTATGTAGATAAATATTATTCTATAATTTTTGCTTCATATAATTCTTCGATAATTGAGACAATTTCGTTATTGTGATTAGTATGACCTGCAGCTTGTGATGCTAGCAATAGCCTAAGGCGATCTACTAACTCATTAGGATCATCCCAGTATATATGGTTAGCTTTGTATGGGTTTAGTTTCATCAAACCCTCACCCTTGTAAGGACTTTTTATTGCATGCAGTGATGACGAAGTTGATGAGTTTTTTTCACTTTCTTTCTTAAACAATTTACTGATAATATGCTTATATTTATATGCTCTCGTTCCTTTTATTTGTTCATCACGTCTATAATGTCTTTTGTATGCATTTGTGCTCACTAAAATTTTCTTATATATATCTTATTCATGTTTATCATAATATTTTGGTGTTTTGTGAAACAGTAAAGAAAATAAACCTGGTGTAAAAGCCCATATTTGATTTCCAATCACTATTTTATCTTCAGTAAGTTTAATACTACTACTGCCAAACTTCCATTCATTATTAAAACCTTTATGTGGACCGTATAGAGTATCTAATTCGTTTCTGCTTTCCAAGAGTGCTAGGTCAGTATAAATCTTATTATTATCTGAATTGTCTAGAGTTTCTGATTGAGAGTAAAAATCATCGTTGTCATCATCATCATCATCAGTATCAACATTATCAACCTTGTTTGCATTTCGATTACTAAGTGAGGTATTTTTATTGCATAACGTTTCCTCGACAAGTTTGTTTGGAGTACTTGTCTCTAACTTAACTGATTGTTCGTTGAATGGAAAATTTGAATTTTTATAAACTTTCGTTTTAAATTCATCTCTTTCTGATTTAATACTTTTTTTTATTATTTTTAGAACTGTTCACAAATTCTGTTAATGGTTCTATTATTGGTTTAAATGTGTTTTTAAATTGCTCATGTGTATCTGCTTCATCAATTTTTATACTACGAAATTTTTTCTTTAAAACATTTCTTGTCTTTATTAGCTCTTTTAAAACTTTTTCATCCATTTTCAACTATTAGACTCCAGATCAGGTATCAGCTATCAGATCAGGTATCACTTATCAGATCAGGTATTAGATCAGCTATCAGATCAGCTATCAGATCAGGTATCAGGTATCAGATCAGCTGTCTGATCAGGTATCACTTATCAGATCAGGTATCAGATCAGGTATTGGGGTATCAGATCAGGTATCAGCTATTAGATCAGGTAACAGATCAGCTTTCAGATCAGGTATGGTAAATAATTTAGGAAATAAGTAGATGTAATATGTCCAAAGCTAAATTAAGTACTAATGTTTTACTTTTATGTAGAGTAATTTATATCGTTATAAAATAGTCGAATTGCTTTCTATAGCGACCATTGTTTAAGTCATTATCTTTGCTTATCATCAAAAATCCATATTTGTCCTTCCAACACTCTCGACAAATTTCATGAAACTTTTCATAACTCATATCGCTGGCAACATGATCACTATAAACGTGCTTCATGTTTGTCTCATCTTGTTTAAACATTATAATCACATTTGCATTGTCTCTTATTAAGTGCTTGGGGATTCTCGTATAAGTTTGGCATAAGTAGAATGAATCAACATCCTTTTGTCGTCCCATGCAAAAATATGCTCGTATATTATTTTGCTTCTCGCATGCAACATCACCAAAGATCATAATAGAATTAGTTTTCGCTTAGTCAGGAGGAATAACTTTTTCATTATCTGTAAATGTGTAGTATCCCATCCCTTTAGTTGGTGAAATTAATCGCTTTAAGTATTCATATTTTGGTTGATAAAGGGATTTTGAGTATAAATATATGTTTTCAAACTTGAGTCCATTAGGACTTTCTAGCAAGCTAATCATAACATTAGTCTTTCCACAATTTGATGGTCCAACTATTAGAGCACGAATAGAATTTTTTAAGAGAGAGATATGTTTTATTTTAGATCTGATTTTCGTTGAAGCATCAATATTGCGAATCACAATATTTTTATGTTGTTTTACTAATTGCATTCTTATAACTAATTGCATTTCATAAATGTTACCTTTATTATAGAAGCAAAAATAAAATAAGATACTTGTACGTTATAACAAAACGTTTAGTTATAAAAAACCAGCCGTTGGAAAAGGTTTAGTGAATAAAGTAATTAACTCTCTGCCTGTTGAATTACACCTTCCTGGATATCAGTTTCGTGGACCCGGAACAAAATTACAAAAACGTTTAGATCGCGGTGACAACGGAATTAATTTATTAGACGCTGCATGTAAAAATCACGATATTGCTTATTCCAAAACAAATGATTTAAATAGTAGACATCAAGCTGATAAAATTCTTGAAAATAAAGCTTGGGAACGAGTTATTTCAAAAGATAGCAGTCTTGCAGAAAAATCGTTTGCATATATGGTTACTAACGCAATGAAAGCCAAAAGAAAATTTGGTATGGGATTGAAGAAGAAGGTTGCAAAAAAACGTGAACAAAATGGAAAAAAGCTGTTCAGTACATCAGTTAAAACTGCAACAAAAATACTGAAGATGGAAAAACCTCAAGACATTAACGCTGCCATTAGGATTGCACGAAAGGTTATCAACAAGTCGTTAAGGGGGAAGAAATCGAAAGTTGTAATACCACGCGTAATTAATGTTCCGAAAATTGGTGCCTTCTTACCTTTAGTACCTATTCTTACTGCTCTGAGTGCAATTGGTAGTCTTTCTAGTGGCGGAGCAGCTATAGCAAAAGCAATAAATGCTGAAAATAATGCCAAACAACAACTTGATGAGGCAACTAGACATAATAAAACAATGGAAGCAGTAGCAATGGGGAAAGGTTTTTACCTTAAACCATATAAGAAAGGATATGGATTGGTTTGTCAAGAAAAACAAAAACCAAATTTTTCGTAAAGCTGCCCAATAAACCTCTATCTGATGTTGATCTGAGAAACTTTTCAACAAACATTCCATACTTTAGAGGAGTTTTTATGTTGGATACACTACCAAAACGATCGAGAAAAAGAGAATGCGGAATCATTAATTTGGGTTTATCAAGAGGACCTGGAACCCATTGGGTAGCATATTATAAAAACAATGAACATAAAGAATATTTCGACAGTTTTGGAAATTTACAACCTCCATTAGAACTAGTTAAATATCTAAGCAAAAATATAAAATATAATTACAATCAATATCAAGATTATAATTCATTTAAATGTGGACATTTATGTCTTCAATTTCTTTACAAAATAAGTTTAAAAAATAAATAAATACAACACACGAACAATTTTTAAAATTTTTTCTGTTTTATTAATAAAAATTTTTATAAAATAATAGTTTCTACATATTATTCCCACTGTGGATATTGTGCATTTGTTAAAAAGATATTTATTTCAGCAGCAGTATCCAATTTTAAGCCACTGTCTCCTTGCTTACATATGCAATATATCCCGGATGCCAGTTCTATTATATCTTCATCCGATAGTGTGTACGGTACGATTTGGTAAAAACATTATGTTGTTTTATAGTTCAATTTGAATTGTGGTGCCATATTTACTCGTCACACGCTTAGCGTTTTTAACTGCATACTTAGTTGAGTCCTGGAGCTCTTTTATATGTATTAATTTTTTTTATTCAATGTGTTGAATTTCGTGATCAAATCTGGAGGATTCATTATTACAATATTAATTAATTAAATTTAATTTTTATATGTATTTTTTTTCTTCTCTGACAGATAGCTCAATCTGCTTTTTGTAAACTGATGTATTAAATATTTCTACCAATCTTTAAATAGGTAAAAAATAGTTCTTAAAAGAAATATCAGTATCGTAGCTATCTCTTTTTCTCATATTGTAATTATATTTTACGTAAATTTTTTGTTTTGTCACTGATAGAATTCTAGTGAAAGAGATAGTTACATATTTTGACGTTCTAAGGCGTAACTGAAACAAAAAATTTCAAAACAAAAGATCATAGAGATAGTTATATTCATGTGCTAAAGTATAACGGAAAAAAAAATACAAAACAAAAGATTAGAGAGATAGTTATATAAATGTGCTAAAGTGTAACTGAAACAAAAAATTGCAAAACAAAAGATTAGAGAGATAGTTATATTAATGTGCTAAAGTGTAACTGAAACAAAAAAATTTCAAAAGAACTCACAATTTTTTGTAAAATTTTAATTTCACAAGGATATTTTACTATAAATAAGAATGTAGACCTTTCAAGAGTACTAATATAAAAATAGCATTCAAGAAAAAAGTATTCTTTAAAAAAAGAAAATTAAAATAAAAATTAAAAAAATGAGTCAAGTACGTGAGCGGTTATTTGAATTCCTCCATTCCTTTGAGGACTTATTACTATATGAGCATAAGGAAAGCATAAATTTTTTTATTTCAATGCTGACGGAAAATGAGGACTATGGAATTATAGAGCAGGAGGACTCTGATAGTGGACATTTTGCCAGCTGCCCCTGTTATAGTGAAGGATGTGAAGAAGGCCCAGACACATGTCGGTGTACCATGTTTCACATTAGGAAAAAAATAATTTTTAAAATTATAGATACTTATAAAAATTTAAGTCAAAAAATTAATGAATAAATATAAAATATATATGTATGTGTGTGTATGCTTTTGATTTCTTATTTATTTTAATATAAATATGTATATATAGAGATTAATAGAGCGAAAGAACTATTAGTTTAAATATTATTTTCATTGAGGATGGATAAACGTACTTTACAAAATATATTTCACAACAATCAAGAACGAAAACCTCAAATATATGATTTGGTTTTTGAGTTTGAATACTTGCTCAATTGGAAATTGAAGATTGCATGTGGATTTTCTGCAGCTTTTGGTTTTAAGCCAATGATATGGTTGAATTATAAAAATAAGCAATACATTGGACTGGGTCGAGAAGAGTGGTTACATCTCATGTGCTATAAGGAGTATATTCATGATATGCTTAATCGTCGAGATTTTTTAAATTCTATAAATATAATTGATAATGAAAGTGAGAGAGATGTTGAATATAAGTTTCAATATAAAAGAGGTGTTTGTTTTTTAGTTATCATACAAGGAAACTTTAAAATAAAAATTGATTCTGACACTTGGAGATCAATAACTCAAATTCGAGTATTTTTTACATCAATTTTATGTTGGAACAACATTCTAAGAAAACAAATCCTTCATTTCTATCATGAATATTATATACCAACTTGCTCCGCTTTAAACAAAACAAAACTTCAAATCAATGAAATACAAGGAATACACGAAAGGGATGTAAGGATTGAATTATCACGACTTTGTTGTGAGATTGGAGAAAAAATGCAGCACAAGATTCTAACAGATGTGAAAATTCATAAATTATATTTAAGGATGGATTATAAATAAAAAACAAAATGTAGACAAAAATATATGTTTTTCTTGTTTTTTTATTGGTTATATTTTCTTTGTTTTTTCATAAAAATTTTTCTTAATAATTAATATTTACATTTATTTTAACAATAAAAATTTACAATAATTTACATTTATTTTAACTTTCTTCTTCTTCTTGAAGTCTATCAATTTCCATTAATAGCATGTCAAGCTCATACTTAGGATTGGTTTCCTCTATTGCTGAATGATACCATGCATATGTGCTTATACCATCACTTTTTATTTTCCTTTTATCATCTTGATAACTTAGTATTAGTTTATGTAGTTGCATAGTATATAATTGATGCAAACTCGACTTAAAGGTAAGCATATTATCAAATACATTTGATTTATTAAACAGACAATCTCTATATGAACTTAGGCTATACTTATCTAAAATGGTTTTTTTGACCCCTTGACCTTACCTTTAGTACCAATTCTTGGTAGTCTTTCTAGTGGCGGAGCAGCTATAGCAAAAGCAATAAATGCTGCAAAGAATGCCAAACAACAACTTGATGAAGCAACTAGACATAATAAAACAATGGAAGCAGTAGCAATGGGGAAAGGTTTTTACCTTAAACCATATAAGAAAGGATATGGATTGGTTCGTCAAGAAAAACAAAAACCAAATTTTTCGTAAAGCTGCCCAATAAACCCCTATCTGATGTTGATCTGAGAAACTTTTCAACAAACATTCCATACTTTAGAGAACTTTTCATGTTGGATACACTACCAAAACAATCGAGAAAAAGAGAATGCGGAATCATTAATTTAGATTTATGAAGAGGACCTGGAACCCATTGGGTTGCATATTATAAAAACAATGAACATAAAGAATATTTCGACAGTTTTGGAAATTTACAACCTCCATTAGAACTAGTTAAATATCTAGGCAAAAATATAAAATATAATTACAATCAATATCAAGATTATAATTCATTTAAATGTGGATATTTATGTCTTCAATTTCTTAACAAAATAAGTTTAAAAAATAAATAAATACAGCACACGAACAATTTTTAAAATTTTTTCTGTTTTATTAATAAAAATTTTTATAAAATAATAGTTTCTACATATTATTCCCACTGTGGATATTGTGCATTTGTTAAAAAGATATTTATTTCAGCAGCAGTATCCAATTTTAAGCCACTGTCTCCTTGCTTACATATGCAATATATCCCGGATGCCAGTTCTATTATATCTTCATCCGATAGTGTGTACGGTACGATTTGGTAAAAACATTATGTTGTTTTCTAGTTCAATTTGAATTGTGGTGCCATATTTACTCGTCACACGCTTAGCGTTTTTAACTGCATACTTAGTTGAGTCCTGGAGCTCTTTTATATGTATTAATTTTTTTTTTATTCAATGTGTTGAATTTCGTGATCAAATCTGGAGGATTCATTATCACAATATTAATTAATTAAATTTAATTTTTATATGTACTTTTTTCTTCTCTGACAGATAGCTCAATCTGCTTTTGTAAACGGATGTATTAAATATTTCTACCAATCTTTAAATAGGTAAAAAAATAGTTCTTAAAAGAAAGATCAGTATCGTAGCTATCTCTTTTTCTCATATTGTAATTATGTTTTAAGTAAATTTTTTGTTTTCTCACTGATAGAATTGTAGTGAAAGAGATAGTTACATATTTTGACGTTCTAAGGCGTAACTGAAAACAAAAAAAATTTCAAAAACAAAAGATCAGAGAGATAGTTATATTCATGTGCTAAAGTGTAACTGAAACAAAAAAAAAATTCAAAACAAAAGATTAGAGAGATAGTTATATTAATGTGCTAAGGTGTAACTGAAACAAAAAAATTTCAAAAGAACTCAGAATTTTTTGTAAAATTTTAATTTTACAAGTATATTTTTTACTATAAATAAGAATGTAAACCATTCACGAGTACTAATATAAAAATAGCATTCAAGAAAAACGTATTCTTTAAAAAAAGAAAATTAAAATAAAAATTTAAAAAATGAGCCAAGTACGTGAGCGGTTATTTGAATTTCTTAATTCTTTTGAGGACTTATTACTATTCGAGCATAAGGAAAGCATAAATTTTTTCGTATCCATGCTCACTGAAAACGAAGACTATGGAATTATAGAGCAGGAGGACTCTGATAGTGGACATTTTGCCAGCTGCCCCTGGTATAGTGAAGGATGTGAAGAAGGCCCAGACACATGTCGGTGTACCATGTTTCACATTAGGAAAAAAATAATTTTTAAAATTATAGATACTTATAAAAATTTTAGTAAGAAAATTAATGAATAAATATAAAATATATATGAATGTGTATGCTTTTGATTTCTTATTTATTTTAATATACATATTTCTGTATATATAGAGATTAATAGACCGAAAAAGCTATTAGTTTAAATGTTATTTTCATTGAGGATGGATAAACGTACTTTAAAGAATATATTTCACAACAATCAAGAACGAAAACCACAAATATATGATTTGGTTTTTGGGTTTGAATACTTGCTCAATTGGAAATTGAAGATTTCATGTGGATTTTCTACAGCTTTTGGTTTTAAGCCAATGATATGGTTGAATTATAAAAATAAGCAATACATTGGACTGGATCGAGAAGAGTGGTTACATCTCATGTGCTATAAGGAGTATATTCATGATATGCTTAATCGTCGAGATTTTTTAAATTCTATAAATATAATTGATAATGAAAGTGAGAGAGATGTCTAATATAAGTTTCAATATAAAAGAGGTGTTTGTTTTTTAGTTATCATACAAGGAAACTTTAAAATAAAAATCGATTCTGACACATGGAGATCACTTACTCAAATTCGAGTATTTTTTACATCAATTTTATGTTGGAACAACATTCTGAGAAAACAAATCCTTCATTTCTATCATGAATATTATATACCAACTTGCTCCGCTTTAAACAAAACAAAACTTCAAATCAATGAAATACAAGGAATACACGAAAGGGATGTAAGGATTGAATTATCACGACTTTGTTATGAGATTGGAGAAAAAATGCAACACAAGATTGTAACAGATGTGAAAATTCATAAATTTTATTTAAGGATGGATAATAAATAAAAAACTGTACACAAAAAATATTTGTTTTTAATGCTTTTTTATTTTCATATTAGTGTGTGTTTTTTTTTAAAAACTAATCTGCAAATAATATATACAATTTTGGAAATCAAATTATGTAGAGAAACATAACATAGGAAATGTTTTCTTTTTTTCTTTTTGTTATCTTAATAACTAGACAATATTTCTTAAATAAAAAAATAATAATTTACAATAGACACAAAGATTTTTACTTAAAACTAAATAATTATAATAAGAGAATTAAATTACAGAAGCTTTAATTTGTATACATATTTTACTCATCTTCTTGAAGTTTTTCTATTTCTAATAATAACATATCAAGTTCATAATCAGGATTTGTTTCATCAATTTCAATATGATGAAATGCATATGTGTTTATACCATCACTTTTGACTTTTCTCTTGTCATCTTGATAACTTAATATTACTTTATGTATTTGCATTCATGCAACTTAGACTTAAAAGTTAGCATATTATCATAAACATTTGACCTGTTAAATAAACAATCTCTATACGAACTTAGGCTATACTTATCTAAAACACATTTTTTTACTCCTTTAGATTTTTTAATTTCATTTCCATTTTGTACAGTAAAGGGTTACATTTTAGTCCGTAGTCCCACGAATTCTTCCATAATCTTCCCACAATTCTCATCTTTCATCATACCCAGAACTTTTTTGTTTACGAGAGGAATCCCGTAATCATTTGTTTCTGGATAGTCAGAAGTGTCAAATTCATGTTCTATATCATTTTTAATGTCTGCGTAAAAGTCTTCAGTTTGTATTGTGTATATGAATGAGTCAGTATCCATGTAATTTAATTTCAATTTTGACTTGAATTTAGGTTGCATGTATCTATAATGAAAATTATACATCTTCCATTTAGAAAGTTCCAGCACACAAAATCCTAAATATATGGGCTTATTATAACATGTCTTCACTCGATTCATTTGAATCGCTACCATATCTTCTGAAAATATTGCTAAGCTATGAAAATTTGATTTAGATATCCAATTTTGAGCACCCAAGCGGTTTCGGTTTAATGTAGTCCAACTGGTAACAATCCTCACATCTTTCCTTTTGTCCACATTCTTCATGGTTTTCCCATATACTGCGTTGTTGAGCAATTTGAAAATTTTTTTTTTCAAAGCTATTTCTAGCTTCTGCCCTGTACTTAGTATTACGATCTATATAATCTTTCAACCATGGAGACTGCTTAAAAGTTAGAACTCTATGTATTTTTTTCAAAATTAAACCGTTTTCTAGACATTGTTTAAGTACTCTGTAATGAATTACATAAGAATGTTTTGGTGAAAAATCAGTTATTAATTTTTTATATTTTGATGTTCCAATTTCCTTGTTTTCGGCGCAGAAAGGAAGATCGTTATGCATATTATGTAAATAAGAAGGATATTCTAAATCAACCTCATATACATAACCATCATTTGAATTATCATCTATTAACTGCGGATTAATATTTAGTTCTTCGCTTTTTAACCATCTGAATCCTCCATAAGGAAGATGTTCAGACATGGCCCAACCGTAAAGATTATTTGCATCTAAATAAATAAGAAATTTGGAAGGTTTATTTTTATCAAAATTGTCTAAATACTTATTATTTGCCTTGGAGTATCTTTTACAACATTGGACAATTCCACCTCGTATCCCTCTTTTAAAGAAATTGTACATGTCAATATCGGTTATTAGATCTAATTCAATGTTTGTATGCTTCAGCATAGCATCCCAAGGTAGCCCCGGGGCAGTATAGTATTGACAGGGATCTAAGCTATAAATTTTTTTACAGACATTTCTAAAATTTTCAAAAATATCCGTTAGGAGAAGCACATCTGTTTTCAAATACAATTCCATATAATCTTTCAAAGTTTTGCAGTTAAAAATTGCCCAGACTTCATTCGCATGCGCATAGTCTTCAATAGAACATTCTTTGTTATTAAGTTTATTAAAGAAATCTTTTCTAGGTGGAAGTTGTGTTTCATTAAGTTTTTCATATGAATCAAGATAATCGTAGGGAAAAATTCCTTTTCTCCTTATGAGATTAAATTCTTGGCTTGTTTGAAATTGTGCTCTAATAGTATGAAAATCGTTGACGGTAAGATTATTTGCCAACGATTCCAAACTATCGGCCATAAAACGCATTGTATCAAGAAACCTAAGTTCAAGATCTGTACCATCACTCATATTAATAAATTGAGATAGAGATATATATAACTCTTTATTTAACGGAAGGACTTTTATATTTGTCGCAACCTTACTTAATTCTTTCACAAAAAGATGAGAATCATAGGATGAATAGTTATGAAAATAAATTGGAATAAACTTGGGTACTTGATAACTTAGGTTGCATCTGTTATGCGCAGTACCTCGATATTTACCGCTTATATGACAATGATCTCTCAGACGATCATTATTTAAGCATTGTCCACATATGTGACAAGTTATCGCATTGTAAAATGTTACATTTTCTTCATCTGTCAACTTCTCCATTTCAATTGTTTTTGTGAGATAATTGTTATATATATCTTGACAATCTTGATTCAAAAATGTAACAAATTTTTCAGAAGCATCTTTACCCGTATAAATTCTCAGCTTATCCAATTTATTATCATGCTTACACTTAATGAAATAGCTGAATGCGCAGGGTACATGTATTTGATTTAATTTAGTTTTACTACTTACATTAAAGTCAATCTGTTGCAAAACGCATTCAAAATCGGCGTATACAACAAAAGGGACGTCAATTTTTCTATGGTGGCTCTTGAACCGCAGTATGGAGTCTTCTGCCTTTGGCATTGTGGTAACTATTTTACCACATTCCATTTTATGTTTCTCCATAATATTTTCAAGATGGGTGTATTGCAGACAGCTGTTGCAAAATAATAGTCGTTCACAATGTGTCGTTGTTTGCCTTTTTAGTAGTCTGTAAGACATCAAACACGCGTATTGTATTATTTAATTTTAAATACTTACTTTGAAATATCTTTTATAAAAATATGGTGATGCCTATCCACGTTTTCCAATAGCAATAAGTTAACATGCTTGGTCTTCTCATTTTGGGTTATATAAAATGGTCCAATTAGTTCATCACTGTCGTCGTCATATCCAAACACATTCACACTAACATCATTCCGCCTCTCGAATTCCTTAATATATTTTAGTGACATCGGAAATGTCAAATTTGAAAAATCAATTATAGTTCCATTTTGTAGCGAAATTATATCAGCACTAATATCTTCAATATTATATGAAGAGCATCGAGTCGGAACATTGATAGACGAGGTACTCATTGCCGCAATTAAGGCCCACTTAAAACAGTAATTATCACTGTTTTCAATGTTAATGCAAGCACCACGACTAGCAAGCTTCTGCGGGGTGCTAATCCAATGAGCTCCTTTTACTAAAGCAGATTTATTAATATTTAGTTCAGCTCGAACTATGCGAACAAGAGTCCATCCGGAATCTCTTTCCTGGAACTCAGACATTTTATTTTGAATTTCTGTGACCTGCTTACCGAAAAATTCGTTCACGTCATCTGCTCTAGTCAACAAGCTCATTTTTGCTATGTGTACTATTATAATTATTTCTAATTCTTCGCCCACAATTTTTAGATATTCTGCAACTATGCTAATATTAAATTTCAATATAGTATGTTGCTTCAAATGGTATTCAAGCCTCTCTATAAAAGTCGATTCATTTTCGACAACAAAATCTTCAAAGAGAAGTTGACCCTTTTTATTTTGTATTCCATAAAAAATAATATTGTTTTTAAATGCTTTTCTGATCTCATAATATTTCATACACTCTCCATCAATGTTGATATTATTTGTTGAGCTACTTCCCAAATCCTGTAAACCTTGCTGTTGTTGTTGTTGTTGTTGTTGTGACGTTGTAGTGTTTGGTGTTGGTCAGTATTTGGATACCAATGTATTGGAGTAGGAAGTTGCTGCAAATTTGGGTACCATTGCATGGGAGTAGCACTTTGCTGCCAATACATTTGTAGTTGTGGTTGTTGTTGTTCTTGATGAGGATATTGCTGATGAGCATATTGCTGATGAGGATATTGCTGATAAGGATATCGCTGATAAGTATATTGTTGATGACGATATTGATGTTGTTGTTGTTGAAGACATTGTAGTTCTTGTTGTTGTTGTTGTTGTTCTTGATAAGGATATTGTTGATAAGGATATTGATATTGTTGAGGATAAGTGAATTCTGTGTTATTCAGTGGTAGTGGTCGTTCTTGATTTACGACCACTTGATCCTCTACACCATGATTTTGGATGTGATCCAAAAAGCATTTTTTGTATTTATATACCTTTTTACACACATTGCACTCATAAACTAAAGAATTCATTTTATTTAGTTCATACAATATTTACTATATATTTTTAATATTATTATTATTTTTAATATTTTTTATTCAAAAGTCACTTTGATTATTTACGTATTAAAAGCGAAATTATTGAGGATTTGATACTTGCAGAGACAATGCTTTACTTGCTGCTAGAATAGAAAACTTCTCAATTTATACGAGCTACGATTAAGTCATATGCACAATGTAAAATCAATAGACAGAGAGAAATGTCAGCAAGCAGTGAAAATAACAACCAATCTTTGAAAATCCTCAATATCACAAACTTCAATTTCTTTACAAAAGAAGTGAAAAGAATGAATAAATACAACACGCATAAATTGTATATTTTATTCATTTCTTCAAACTCTTTACACATAAAAAAAATTAAAATCAAACAACAACAAAAACAAAACATTGATATCTCACCAGCATACATAATTACTTTCTAAAATACCCTTCCATGTCCCCAGCTAAAAAAACGATTATTACAAACAAAAAAAAGTAATGCCGAATGCACACTATGATATTTTGTGACACCGCAACAGTGTGCCCTAGTTTATCATTTCCGTTTTGTATTCCATATAAAAAAAAAACATAATGTGAAAGGCGTTGCACACATTTTAAAAAATGATTAGAATACAAGAAAATGCCAGATTTGTACTCGGCATTGCACATATACATATACGACTACTTACCCATCTGCCAACGCTCAAGTTATTGTAAAAACATACACAAATACACACGTATGAGCATCTAGTTGGCTCCCATGATCACGCATCTCTAATTCCCTTTGACAATCATAAATATCTCACACTTCAATTTTTCCAACCTTCAAATAAGTTCATAAATTACATATTTCGTTTACCTCTTCAAACTCTTTAAATATAGGAAATTGAAAAATCAAACTAAATAAAACCAACAACAAAAAACATTCATAGATTTCCCACAAGCATGCATAATTTCTTTCTAAAATAATCTTCCATGACCAGCAGCTAAAAAAAGAATATTGCAAAGAGACAAAAGCAACATTTTTTCTCTATGCACACACGCACTTACACTCTAAAATCATAAACCTGCTTCAACCGCTTAACAAACAAACAAAAAAAAAAATTCCATTCAAAATTAAAATTAAAACAAAAACCTACATAAAATCCTTCGTACCTACATAATTAACTATGTATATCGACGAACGGATATCAAACCATGCTCATCTCACAAACCATATATTTTATTCATGTCTTCGAACTCTTTAAACATAGGAAAAAAATAAATAAAAAATCAAACTAAATAAAACCAACAAAAAAAAAACATTCATAGATTCCCACACAATTTCTTTCTCAAGTACCCTTCCGCAACCGCTTAACAAACGAAAAAACATACTACGTACAAACAAAAGAATATTACAAAAAACTAAACTATGCACACACGCACACACAATATAAAATCATAAACCTGCTGCAACCGCTTAACAAACGAAAAAACATACTACGTACAAACAAGCCCCACGTGCCTTCATAATTAACTATGCCCATCGGCGAACGGATATCAAACCATAAAATTAAAACAAACACACATCGACGGGCCGACATCAAACTACCCTTTTCTACGTACAAACCGTCCATAACCCTCGTCACTTCACACCATTGACAGTAATTACCTTAATATGTAAATTTTAGCCCATAAATTACAAAATTTCGATTTTAATTACCCAAATTTGACAATTTTAATTGCTGGGGCTCATACATTCTACTACTACTGATCAGTTTCATTTAAAAATGTTTATCTATATAATTAATACGCAAACAAGTTTTTTGTAATCCCTTTTACGTCGGTACTACTGCACCGATTTTGAAAAGATTTATATGGTTTTATAGGGTTTTTTGTACAGATGTGCAGAATCTATATTTTATTGAAATCGGTTTAGTATTTTGGGAGCTATAATCGTTTAAAGTTGCCACTACTACATGCAAACATAGTACACACGCATTTATAAGCCTATACACTTAAAAATTGAACAAAACATATATGTGTGAGTGTGTGTTGTGTTTATCTTCTATATAATTAATAGGCGAACATGTTTTTTGTAATCCCTTTTACGCTGGTACCACCACAACTATTTTAAAAAGATTTATATGGTTTTAAAGGATTTTTTATACAGATGTGCAGAATCTATATTTTATTGAAATCGGTTTAGTATTTTGTGAGCTATAAGCGTTTAAAGTTGCTACTACTACATGCACACATATTACACACGCATTTCTAGCTTACAAGTAAAAAAAGAAACAAAACATGAGTGTGTGTGTGTGTGTGTGTGTGTGTTTGTATTATTTCTCTTGATCTAACAATTTTTTTTCTCTTATTTGTTGTTGTATGAAAGTTATAATACCAGTGATGGTATTTTGGTGCGTTTCGGGTATTTTTTGGTGGTTTTTGCCTCTTCTTTAAAATCGGTGCGTAAAAGCGTAAAAGGGATTACAAAAAACATGTTCGCCTATTAATTATATAGATGTATTTGTATGTACATATATATGTACATACATACATACATACATAAAATCAATTTGTAGATATGTATGTATACATATCAAATTTCTTATCAATGCCTAAGTATTTATTAGATTTACATCATGAAAATATATGAAGCGTCGTTTAGTTAAAGCACAATGCAAATATAAACAATCCATACACTCAGGGAAAATCTGCAGCTTAAAAATAAGAATTCGTCACAGTAATTCAATAATTTTTAATATAATAGAAAATGTATATTGAGATATCTACAAACTAATGAGTTTAATAAATGAATACTGTAAATTAATATTTTGTCCATATTGAAATAAGAAATTTCAATATGACTAAACCTTTGTTAATGGTTCTTATTAATTCAGCATGGTTTTTACTGATTTCAAGTTGGTTTTTCTCTGTGTGCAGAAAACTCTTTCAGTCAAAGAAGACGAATGTAGTTAAATAAACAAAATCTGTAATATAAACAAATTTCACACAGACTGACTTCAACGCGAGACAAATTTAAGCATGAGAAAATATAAAGCAATCGTAAATATAAAAGCATACTAGGATTAGGGAAGTCCAGATATATGATAGTATTTTATAGTACCAAATGTCGATATTGAAAACAATTTATTTCTACCTACATATAAATACCAGCTCAAATACACACACATAGCAGAATTCATATAAGAAATATCAAAGAAAATTTCAACAACACCCCACCTTTTGCAAATCATGACGAGCCTTAAATTCTCCCTCAAATATACATACACAAATTCCCATGATCATACATACATACATACATATACAATATATAAGATTAATCTCAACAACACAACACTCTCACCTACCTGAAATTACAGATAGTCTTAAACTTCTACAGACGTCTATACAAATAGATTCTCACGGCTACATATTACAAGAACACCTCGCCCCTAATAAATCACAATCATCTTAAATTTTTACAAAAATGCATACATACATACATACACATAACCAATTTACCTCAACAACATCCTCACCTACCTCAAATCACGATCAGCATTAAACTACTATAGACAGACACATCCACAAATCCCCATGGATACATATTACGTCAACAACCCTGCCCACCCAAATCATGGTCAGCCTTAAACTCCTACAGACATACAAACACACAGATTCCCCCGGTTGCATATTACTAGAACACCTCACCCCTCATAAATCACAATCAGCCTTAAGCTCCTACAGAAATACACACATTGAAATTCCTACAAACATACACACACACACACACACACACACACACACATACACACGCAATTGATCAACTACATCCAATCAAACCCTCACTTAATTCTCACAGACATACAGACACATCCGCAAATTCCTATGGCTACATATTACGGCAACAACGCCACCCACTCAAATCACGATCAGCCTTAAATTCCCACAGTCTAGCAACACCTACATTAGCACTAGAAAAAATAACTTTCACGTTTTCCCGTCGTCATTAGGAAAAATCATTTTCCCGTCGGCATTTGAAAAAACAATATTCATGTATTGCCCGGCATAGGAAAGATTATCATGCATTGCCGTAGGCATTAAGAAAAATTAATAATCACTATTTCACCATTGGTATTAGGAAAAATCATTTTCATGATTTTCCTCGTCTGTATATACACACACATAAAAACCGCCAAACTATAAACCGCCTTAATACATTCACACAAAATATTCCACACACAAACATCAACGGTCAGGCAGACAGACAGACAGACCGACAGACGGACAGACAGACAGACATACACTTACTGTAAACAAAAGCTCCTAATATAAACAAAAAACCTCAAAGCGCCGCCGAAAACACAAATTTCCAAGAATTTAACAATTTTCAAATTTTAATTACCCAAATTTAACAATTTCAGCAACAATTTAACAATTTCAGCAACAATTTAACAATTTTAATTGATTCAGAAACCCCAATTCCCTACTACTGAAATTATATATTTTATTGAGTTTTCAAATTCAAATTTGTCATAGTTTTTTGATATTTTATCAATTATTAAAAAATATACCCGCTGTTAAAGTCCATATTAGACCACCAACTCTCAATGTTACTGCTACGCAATTTCTATTCATTATCGGAATGTTTATGTATACCATAGTTTGTATCTAGTTCATTTCTTCCTTTCAAGACTGATAAATCAGTATAAGTGTCTGCGGAATTGGAAGTCTGTGAGCAAAAATCACCTTCATCATCATTCCCAGTATTAGCGTCATAAACATAATATAATATTATCAAATGTTGTTCCTTCTGCAAGATTCTTTGTTGTACTTGTCTCTATCTGAGGCTTTAAGCTTGTATTATTTTCAGCTTCTGTCTTGATTTAACTTCCTTCATTCAGAGGAATTTTTTCAATATATTTAGAACTATTTATGAATTCTTTGAGAGGATCTGTTATAGGTTTAAATGTATCTCTCCGTTGCTCACGTGTATTTATTTCACCAGTTTTTATACTACGAAGCTTTTTCATCAAGACATTTGTTGTCAACAGTAACTACTTTAAAACTTTCTTATCCATGATAGCTAACAGAAAATATCATATCAAGTATCAGCTATTAGATTGGGTATCAGCTATTAGATCAGGTATCAGGTTATCAGCCATTAGATGAGGTTATCAGGTACCTGGTCTGGTTTTCAGATCAGGTTATCAGGTATCAGATCAGGTTATCAGGTACCTGGTCTGGTTATCAGATCAGATTATCAGGTACCAGATCAAGCTTTCAAGTAGCTGATCTGGTTTTCAGATCACGTATCATACCAGGCTATCAGGTAGCTGGTCTGGTTTTCAGATCAAGTTATCAGGTATCCGATCAGGTAGCTGATCCTTAAAACAGATAAGATTATCAGGAGCTGTTCAGATTTTCAAGTCAGGTTATTTGACTTAGATTTAGTTATCAGTTTGCAAGAAGCTCGCTATTTATACCATTTAGATGAATCAAATTTATGGTCAGATGAAAAACAAAAAATAAATTTTTATATAGTCAAATTATTTTATATAACGATCATCGTTTAATTCAGTATCTTTGCCTGCAATAAAAAATCCATATTTATAACTTAAAAACTGATAACCCAATCTTAAAAATATAACCTGACCTGAAAATCTGAACAGCTCCTGATAACTTGATCTGTTTTACAGATCAGCTCCCTGAAAATCTGTACAGCTCCTGATAACCTGATTGAAAACCAGACAAGCTACCTGATATCCTGATCTGATACCTGATCTTAAAAAAAGACCATTTACCGGATAACCTGATCTGAAAACCTGACCAGCTACCTGATATCCTGATCTAATACGTGATCTGATACCTGATAACCTGATCTAAAAACCAGACCATCTAACTGATAACCTGATCTGGTACCTGGTAACCTGATCTGCTACCGGATAAACTGATCTGAAAACCAGACCAGCTACCTGATAGCCTGATCTGATACCTGATAATCTAATCTGATAGCTGATGCCTGATCTTATAGCTGATAGCTGATCTTCTATATTCTGTTAGCAAACAAGGATGAGAAATTTAATTGGTGTCGACAAGAAACGTCGACAAGAAAAAGCTTCGTACATAAAAAAAATTTAAGAGGTAATATTAACTAAGCCTGCATAGGTAACTTTTTTATATGAAAGTGAACATAACCGAATTAGAAAAGAAAGATATTTTATTAGAAGAACTACAAGTGCTACATGAACATCAACAAAGTCCAGCTATATCTAAAGAAATAGAAGAATACTTACATGTTAACAGGATCTTGAAGCAGCAGAACGAAAGGTTAAGAAAAACCATTGAAGAAGCTGAACAACAGATTCAAGACAGCAAACAGAAGACACAGGCATTTAAAGACTTCGCGCAGCGCGTTAACCCTAACTTGACTTCTGATCAGTTGCAGCAAGTCATCGAAAATAGAAAAGTGATAGAGGAAAAAACTCAACAAATCGAAACGCTGAAGTCAAAGATACGAAACTTACAAGGAGAGACAAGGAAAGTGATTAGTTTTAACACCACAACAAATAGTAACAACATGACAACTTTTACCGAACTCTTGAAAACCATATCCCATGTGGTACCAATTTTCTACGGAACTGATGGGCCAGAACTGGTAAGGGAAGCAAAGAAGTTTATTGAAGGATGTATGATAGCAAAGGATAAACTAGGGGAACCAGGTAATGTCGTTGACATAATCAAATGCATAAAAACGAGATTATTTGGAAATGCTTACTCATATTTACACAATAAAGAGTTCGCAACAATAGAAGCCTTATGCCAGGCTATTAGAGAAAAATTTATAAAAAGCAAAACTCTAACAGAAATACAAGAACTAATTTTTAGTAGTAAGCAAGGTTCAACGGAGACAGCATATCAATTTGGAGAGAGACTAGAAGGCCTACTTACAGATGCCACAGAACTAATTGCTGCACAATGGCAAGAAGTTTCCCATCAAAAATCTATGATAGATCATTGCAACCAATCCGCAGTAAGGAGTTATATAAGAGGCTTACGAGATCCTAGATTGATGTCTAAACTCATCGGACACGAAAACGAAAAGCTATCTGCTCTGCTGAAAATCACCAAGGAGGCTCAAAATCTCTTCGGTTCTAATATGAAACCTTCAAATATCATGACAATGCATACCAAAGAACCTTTATATGAGACGGTTCAGCAATTGATAAAAGAAGTCAGACAATTATCAATGTAATGTAATGTAATGTAATACAAGAGAAAACTCATTTAATAACTCAGTATACTGCAGACCTATGCTAGACGAATGTTATAACCAAGGCAGCAATACGTGCTATTATCAATGCAGACGATAGGGCTATAACGAATACAATTTTAGAATGAACATGAAACCTCACGACTATGGAACAAGTAGACAAAATTTTACAAGCTCGAAAACTCAAAATAAAAGTGGAACTAGGTATAACAACAACGAGGAGCGATGTTGTTTTAGATGCAATCAACAGGGTCACATTTCTACTAATTACCCAAGATACAGGCGGAGTTTAAATAACAATAGTAGAAATGGCAACAATAGAGGCAACAATGATGTAAGCAGAAGCAGATATAACTACAACAGCAATAATTCGGGAAACGAGAATCGGCCCGGCCAAGATTAATGGACCGGAATGCCGAAAAATTTAGAGAAATTACTAATGAAGAAAATGAAAATAAATCACAACGCCCCGTAAGAATTAACTATGAAGAAGATAGAACTTTTACCCCCTGTTTGTGTAAGACGTCTGAGTTAGAAATCTTAGCGTTTCTGTAATAGATTAAAGAAAAGTTGTACAGGTTTCCTTTAATCTATTACAAAAACGCCGAGATTTTTAACTCAAACGTTTAACACAAACAGGGGGTTAATATCATAAATTTAGATATTAATAATGTACACTTGACAGAGGAGCAGGATAATCAGAAACAGGAAGATAAGGATAACACCGAATTAATATCTGGTGCAAGATGCACAGATTCAGAGAGAAAATCCCTGAATAATATGGCAATGATGACATGTAATGATATAAATAATAGAATAATTAAGGACGGAAACGTCGCAGAACATCACATAAACCAATCAAAACACAAAAATGAACTGAGACTGGAGAGTGATGTTAGTAGCAACGAACGTTGTGAGGTAAACGATGCGTATATAAGCTTTCCTTGTAGAGAGGCAAAAGAGGAAAAATTACTACTGTTGGTAGACTCAGGCGCTGATACTACACTAGTAAAGGAAGAAGCTTTGACATCGTGCATAAAAGTTAATTAAAATGAGAAGAAAACCTTGTCAGGACCCTTTGGAGGAAAAATAAGTACCAACGGAACTATAACTGTGAACCACAAATAAGTGGACAAACTAAGTTTTAAAATGCACATAGTACCAAGGGGCACAATTTTGCCAGCAGATGGTTTGCTGGGCCGAGATATTATGTGGAATAGGTCGGTTACCGACACAATAAACAACAACATAAACTTTTTTGAGAACCAGAGAGAAATAGTTTAATTGCCACTTGTCTCAGAAATCCCTCCGTTATATATATATCCGAAAATTTTTCTATAAAAGGACGTTCCCAGGGATTTGTATCAGTAGTAGTAACCAAGGCTATGGGAGAAATAATAGTAAATAAACTAGAAATTTTACCAGGCGTTTTTGTGAGCAAAACCCTAGCATCGATCAAAGGGGGAATAGCATTTTTTCCCATTCTAAACACCAACAACTATACAGGGAACATAAATAAGAAAACAATCTTAAGTTATGAAAACCCTGAGGACTATCAGATAGAATCAACAACAGCCATTAATACAATCATTGATACAATCAGTACTGCGGACAACAAATAAAGAACCAAATTCCTATTGGAAACAGTACAGTTTTCCGCAGATTTGAACCCGGAAGAGCGATTATCGATCGAGAACATTTTGAAATCATACAACGACGTGTTTCAATTACCAGGAGACAGTTTAACTCACACAAATGTACTTAAGCATAAAATCCCAACTGATTCTAGTCAACCCCCAATAAATACTTAACAATATAGACTACCTGAAGTCCACCGAAATGAAGTGAATAGACAAGTAGGCTAGATGGTCAAAGATGGAATTATCTCTCCAAGTACTTCCTCTTGGAATTCACCAATACTCCTAGTACCAAAAAAGGCAGGAAAAGACGGAGAGAAAAAATGGCGTTTAGTAGTAGATTTCAGAAAATTGAACGAGGCTACAATAAAGCAAGTCTTCCCCATACCAAGAATTGGCGAAATCCTAGACCAACTTGGATACAGCCGATATTTTTCTACCCTCGATCCAGCGAGTGGGCACCACCAAGTTTTAACGGACCCACGAGACAGACAAAAAACAGCTTTTAGCACCAATTTGGGACATTTCGAGTTTAATCGTATGCCTTTCGAACTAACAGGGGCGCCAGCCACTTTTCAAAGAATCATGAACTCGATATTAACGGGTCTACAAGGAATCGACTATTTCGTCTATCTGGACGATATAGTAATCTACGGCAGGAACCTAGCGAATCACCAATTAAGGCTCAAGAGAGTATGAGATATATTAAGAAGGTACAACCTTAGAAGTATCAAAGATCTGCAAGCATTTCTGGGATTGATCAACTACTACAGGAAATTTATACCGAACTCGTCTGAAATAGCCTTACCCCTAAACAAACTACTAAGGAAGAACGTAAAATTTGAATGGATGCATGAGTGTCAGCAAGCTATGGACCAATTAAAAGCAGCAGTTGCGAATCTACCTCTATTACAATACCCTGACTTTGCGAAACCATTTGTTCTGACGACGGATGCTAGTAATGAAGCCCTAGGAGCTATCCTTTCTCAAGGAGAGCCTGGTAGTGATTTACCAGTATATTTTGCAAGCAGAGTACTAAGTGCCACAGAAAACCGATACTCTACAATAGAGAAGGAGTTGCTTGCCATCGTATGGGCAACAAAAACTTTTAGGCAATATTTACTCGGGAGACACTTCAGAATTTTTACAAACCACAAACCCCTCAAGGGTATAGCTAATCTGAAAGATCAAGAAGGCAGATTGGGGCGCCGTAGACAAAAACTTTTAGAATATGATTTCGAAATGCGGTATAAATCAGGAAAAACGAATCAAAACGCTGATGTCCTCAGTCGCCTTCCAATAGAGAAAATAAATGTAGTAACCAGATCAAAAGCTCGAGAATTACAAAACAACCAGAATGAGGAGAATGAAGGAATTATGCATCAAACAGAGGTAAACGAGGATATGGGAGAGGAAGATATAGCTGTTTATTTACCGAATGCAGAAGATATAAACAAAGTAATGTAAGCATTCCATGATACACCTTTCGGTGGACACCAAGAGACATTCAAAACTTATTCCCGCATCAGGAATCAGTATAAATGGGCCGGCATGTATCCACAAATAAAAAATTATGTAGCAACATGTACCTTATGCCAGAAAAACAAATGTTCGAAAGTCGAAAAAATGTCGTTGGTTATAACAAGCAATTCAAGTAAGCCTTTTCAAAAGGTGTTCATGGACCCGGTAGGTCCGTTGCCAGAATCAGCTAGGGGAAATAAATATATCGTCACCTTTCAAGACGATTTTTCAAAAATTTTCGCATGTGCAGCCGTGCCTGACGCAGAGGCACCAACTGTTGCTAAAGTCTTTTTTTAGGAAATAATTTCAAGATACTTTATTCCCAAGGTGTTGGTAACAGATAATGGTTTAAACTTCACATCCAGATTATTCAAGGAAACATGTAAGATGCTAAGAATAAAGAAACTACTAACCACTCCTTACCATCCACAAACGAATGGTGCTTTAGAACGAGCTCATAGACCATTGGCCGAATTTCTGAGAAATTTCGTTAACCTGGATGATACCAACTACATGTGTATAATAATAGCAAACATTCAATAACAAAACAAACACCGACGAGAGTGTTATTCGGGTTTGAATTTGAAATGCCCATATCTTTGAAAATATCCCCGACACCACTATACTACG
Organism: Tachina grossa; assembly: GCA_949987645.1. Classification (NCBI taxonomy): domain Eukaryota; kingdom Metazoa; phylum Arthropoda; class Insecta; order Diptera; family Tachinidae; genus Tachina; species Tachina grossa. The sequence goes on along the minus strand of OX465275.1, from coordinate 104,138,384 downwards.
CGGATGATTATAGCAAAATTCTGAAATATCAAATCCAACGTTCACATGAAATCGTTAGAGAAAATCAAGAGATGGCAAAATTGAGAACCAAACAGTGTTATGATAAGGGTTCAAAGGACAGAGAGTATAAAATAGGTCAAAAGGTTTGGTTAAAGAATCAAACTAGAAAAAAAAGTTTTCACCCTTATGGTTGGGACCATATGAAGTTATAGACATACCAACACGTGTAAACACAACATTGAGAGGAAAAAAGTGTGAAAAGGTCTACCATAAGAATTTAGTAAAACCCTACAAGGAACGGCATTTAATATAATATACATATATGGTAACCTATATGGGATAATTGATCAAACAGTTACAATCCAGGCTATTTAGTTATACATTTATAAGGGAAAGTATTGAACTTTAATTATTTTACTTTTTTAACTTCTTTGACAACAACAACTAATTTAAAACAAACAAAAAACACAAATATGCTTACTAAAATGTTCTTTAAATAAAGACAAAAGAAAAATTAAACTTAAAAAAAAATTAGCTCAGTAAACCCTTGCTACAATGCGTAATTGCAATTAACCAACATTGTTGACAAAAGGAAAATTATACAAAAAGAAAGAATTTTGTTTAACAGTAATACGAGCTTTTGGGAAAATTAAGCTAGGTCAGTTACGCAATGTACGGTATGAGCTGGTAAATGCGCGCGTCAACAACCTGAATTATAAAAGTGCTGATGACGTATTTATTTGCTCTACATGCCATATATATGCACACCTGTTGTTATATTTTTATTTCTTATTATTTTTAAGTTCAACAACTTTATGTTGACACACTTTAAATTTGACGACCAGTTGAGTTCAATAATTTTATATTGGAAAAAAATAATGTATCATTATAATTATTAGGCTATGTACAGACGGTTGTCAGATCTTACAATATTGCCAGTAAAATGTGCTCAAAATTTCTTACAACCGTGTGAACTGACAAGTTTTGTCAGACGTCGTTGCCAGAAAAAGCATTGTCAGTTCATTGCAAGACTAGCAGCTGACAACAAATTGTCAGACATCTTACAATCGTGTGAACACATTGTAAAATTATTGCCAGATATTTGTCAGACGTTTTAATATTGTCAGATGTGCAAAGTTTATGCATCTGACAATGGCGTCATTGCAAGAGAATTCTTTCTATGGGCAACATTTCACACGATTAATTTAAAAGAAAAAATTTATAATAAAATATATGCAGACAAAATCATTGCAATTGCTCCTTAATGGTCCATAATAATTTATACTTTCACTTTTTACATTTAACACAAACACAAACGATAAATATTTAACAATTTCTAAAAAATGCATTAAGTCTGGCAACACATAACACAGATCTAACAATTTGTGCATATGACAACCGTGTGAGCTGACAATTTTTCTACTGACGATTTTGTCAGATGAATTTATTGTCATACAACCGTCCAGCAATAAATTTTAAGATTTTCTGACAACCGCGTGAACTGACAAAGAATATTGTGCTGGCAATTTTCGATTGCCAGTACATTGTCAGCACATTGCCAGATCTGGCAATATTGTAAGATCTGACAATCGTCTGTACATAGCTTTAGTATATAGGGAATGCTTGTTCACTCATAAAGCAATTAAAATAGAAAACGATAGATAACGGCTAATTCACCACCAGGCGGCGCTGTAAGCAGTAAAGGTTTGTGTCTTCGCTAAATACTAGTATGAGAGTTGCCATATGTTGGTGAAAAGGGGTAAGAGGAGTGTGTATTTGCTAAATAGTGATGTCAGCGTTGCCATAATATGGCTAAAGAATGGATAAATGGAGCATGTTGACGTCAGATGGCAACGCTTTCAAGAGGTAAAATGTTTGTGAGTTGACTAAGTCTTGATTTATGTAGCTGAGCTTATCCCAAATGTAATTAAGTTTATCTTAATGGGTTTTGGGTGAGTAGCTGTGTGCTAAAGACTTGTAGATGGAGGTAGTATACGCCGCCTGGTGGTGAATTCACTTTACATATTTTAATTACTTTATGCGAACAAGAATTCCCTATGTACTGGCGGTTTGTGAGTTGGCTAAATCTTGATCAAAGGGGCTTGGCTTAAGCAACAGCAATTAAGGTTTATCTTAATGGGAGTTGGATAAGCAGTTGTTTGCTAAGGAAGTATAGATGGCGGTAGTGGAGAATGGAGAGAAAATAACGGGTTGTGGATTGTTAAGTGTCAATCCATGAGGCAACCATAGCTGTGTAAAGAACCGAAGAATGTCAAAAGCACAAAAATAATTGTACTAAAACCAAAACCAAATCGAAGTATTTGACATTATTCAGCTACAAAGCACATAGAGCAAAAAATTATCAGCTGAAGTAGCGCTGCCACCTAGTTAGATCCACCTTGATTATAACATTCAATGAAAGATTTTGTAAATACAAAATTTTTTTTGTTTTGAAGTTTGTATGAAAAAAATTTAAAACATATTTGTATTTCCTTTCATACAAATTTTACAAAATCTATCAAATCTACCAAATATTTTACAAAATCTATCAGTTTTAAAAAATAATAACAGGAGGGAGTTTATTATTTTATTTACTTAACCGTATGCAACGACAGTTTTTATGACTAAACGATATCTGATATTGTATAACCATAGTATTTTATTTTTCATATAATAAAAGATAATATTTACGAATTGTATTAAGATGAAAAAAGTGCGATTAGTAAAACATAAAAATATTTTAGCAAAATTCTATTCGTGCTCTAATAGTTGATCCATCATTTCATCAATTGTAGAAAAACTATTTTAATGCTTAGTTTAATCGAAAGCCCAAATGGATTAAAGTTTGAAAATATTTACATGAATTCAAAGTCATTACAACAGCCAAAATATAAGTATTTATCTTGAAAAACTTATTTCAGCAGTAAAGGGAATGGGTCTTTACACATTTACAGAAGATGTCTTATCACCTGATAAGGCAAAGGGAAGCTCTATAATGATATTTGATGATGTTGCATGCGAAAAATAAAATAATATTAGATCATATTTATGTATGGGTTGTCATAGAGACATTGATCCGTTTTATTTGCGTCAAACGTATACACGTATTCCAAAACATTTAGTACGAGACAATGCAAACTTTATCATAGTGTTTAAACCAAACGACTTAAATTTAAAACATATTTATAATGATCATGTTGGAAGTGGTATGAGTCCCAAAATGTTTCATAATATATGCAAGGAATGTTGGAAGGAAATATATGGATTTCTTCTGATCAGCAAGGATGATGATGTGTGGAATGGGTACTATAGAAAAGACTTTGATGTTTTCATTCAACATTAGTTATAAATATTCATCCTGTGGACAATTTCTAATTAAAGGCTGGCTTACCTGTTTAAAAAGTTGTTTACCTGTTTCGCTGATTAGCTGTTTATAACTAACTAAGTTATTATCCGGCAATCAAACATGAAAGAAAGCATATCAACAGAATTAGTGAAACCAAGAAAAATTCTAAAAAGGAATTTCGACTATACTTCGTAACAATATAAATTATTCTGCATATAAGGTCGACTTCAGTTATTAATCTAACTTTAAACTACATCTATTTTTTATATTAAGTTATCAGACATCAGAGTAGGCTATCGGGTATCTGATCAGCTTATTAGCTAAACGTACTACTGATCCTGTCACTTGCCTGTGTATCATTTTCATCTCAGATACACATTATATTATATAATAGAATTGTGTAATAATTCATATCATCATTCAATTAAAATAAAACAAATTGCTATATATACATACATATATAAACAATTATGATTCTTTTCAATCGAAATGCTATTCAAATAAACTTTGAGGATTAAGCGATACACATATATAAAATTAATAATAAACAAAAACTTAATAATAAAAATTTGCAACTAACTGAATATTTGTAGTTCAAATTTCTATTTATTAAATTTAAGTTGAAATAAAAAACATTTATTTTATTCTTATTTTTCAATATTTTATTTTATATTTTATCTTATCATCTAAACAATGTTTTCTTATCTTAAGTTAATTAGTAATCTATATTTATATTAAGGAGGATGTCATTATCCTCTTCCATAAATTCAGTAGACAAGTTTGATTCTATTATTGCTGTTTTTAATTCTGGTGTTGATGATGTTATTAATGACGAAGAACTTATTTTATAATGTCCCCATGCGTATGTATCACAACCGTTTTCTCTAATAAATCTCTTATCATCTAAATAACTTAAAGTTAACTTAGTAATACGTTGTGTATAAATTTGATGGAACTTAGATCTAAATGTATACATAGAATCATAATAAATTTTTTTTCCAACAAGCATTTTCTAAAATCATTAATAGTTAGTTTAGATGTTACACATTGTTTAACACCCTTAATTTTCTTAATATCCTTATCTGCTCTATCTAGGCGCACGGCAGTGCGCCAGCCAAGTTCTGGCCAATGCATGCAGTGTGTATATTTACAGGAAGCCATTCGAGCTGTTTTTACCGCCCTCATAACTTTGTTCCCCGCAATCGTAAAGTTATAAAATTTAAACCATAATTAGAATAAATTCATGTTATCTCATACGCATAGTTGGAAAGTTTTACAATGAAAGGTTTCGGAGATATGGAGGTGCAAAAAGTGCATATTTTAAGACATACTCACTGACTCACTGACTCACTCATCAATATTATGAAGCACTTGCGCTATATCTAGAGATATGAAATTTGGTACACAAGTGGATCTAGGTGAGAAATGAACTAGAAAAATTCTGAAAACTCGGAAAATTTTACCAGGGGCGGGGCTACGCCCATAAAAATTTAAATTTGTGCTATTGAGCTGAAATTCGATACAGAGCTAGGTCTATGAGAGAAATCAAATAAACAAATCTGAAAATCTGGCAATTTTAGCCAGGAGGGCGGGGCTACACCCATAAAGGTCAGAATTAAAAATGCTAATCTAAGGCGCTTCATGGATGCTATTTTATTGAAACTCGGCATATATACTGCGGTAATGCAAGGCTATACATTTTTTATTTAAAAAGCGGGCGTTGACACGCCTATACAATTTAAACCTCATTTTAATGCCCTGCGGCTCAGCATATTTAGATATACTATTTATCTAGCTATTATTATCCGTTTGTAACGAAACTAGACACGAATAATAAGCATTGATCCAAAAATTTGACTTTGGAAAAGTGGGCAGGGCTACGCCCATAAAAATTAAAAATTAAAAGTTGCGCTAAGGAGCTGAAATTTGATATACAAGTAGGCCTAGGTGAGAAACCTACTAGAAAAATCTAAAAACCCGAAAATTTTAGTAAGACGTAGTCCCGCCCACGCACATAAAAATTAAAAGTTGCGCTAAGGAGCTAAAATTTTATATACAACTAGGTCTTAGTGAGAAACAAACTAGAAACATTTTAAAACCCAAAATTTTTTTTCAGAATGGGCGGGGCCACGCTAATATTATTTTGAACTAAATACTTAATATACAGCTTTTAATTCAAGCCAATTTAGTGAAATCTTGCATCACCTTAAACATTGGGCGTGATCACTCCCATAAAATGTTAGCCTTGTGTTTAATCTACATCGGTCTAGCATATTTTAGAAGAAAATTAGCATGAATTATAAGCGCTGCTCACAACAAAATGTTGAGTTAGGAATAGTGGGGAGAGGTAATGCTGATAAAATCTAAAGATATAATTCGCGCTAGAGAGCTGACATTTTATATACTAGTATGTGTAGCTGCGTAAGCCAATGGGAAAATCTTAAAACCAAAAAGTTTTACCCGGTATGCGGGGCCACGACGTTAAAACTCCAATTCGCACTAGCGAGCTTAAATTTGATACACAAATAAATCTAGATAAGAGATTACTAAGAAAAATCTGAAAACCCAGAAGTTGCTATCAGAGGGCGGAAACAAGCACTTCAAGTTCAAAATTAACATACATTTTATTAAAACTTTTCATACACATTGCAGTTATCCAAAAAAAAAATTCCCTATTTTGAAAAGTAGCCGTGACTTCACCCATAAATCTTAGCTTTTTCGTTCAGGTACTTCGGCTTAGCAGTTTTTAATTTAATACTCAGGTATTTCTTATTAACTTTTTAATACCAAACTTTGCATGAACCATAAGCACTATTAGATATAAAATTTAGCGGGGCCAGGCTCATGAAAATTTTATGTAATATTATACTAGAGAGTTGACATTTTGTACACAAATAGTAATTGATTTACTCAATCGGAAAATCGAAAAATTAAAAGCACCAGCTACCCTAATGAAACTTTGCATACACATTGGGCATATCCTTTTAATTTATGTACTTCGGCTAAGCAGAAGCTATGTAATAAATATATTGAGAAAATAGGCGGAGTCATGCCCAGTAAAATTTACGCTGTATTTTATATGTTTCTTCCAGTCGACTCTTACCAAATTGCATACACACTGCCGACCCGTTGTAATGACACAATAGTGCATTTTACCATTTACCCATTAGTTTATTTAACTCTGCCATTTTTAACTGGCACAGTGATCATGAATAGAAATAAAATACACTAGAAATTTTAAGTTTAAACAGTGTTATTATAGAAATCTTTTAATGGGCGAAATTTTAAATAGAAACTTGGCCGTTTTTCACATTTATGTTTTTGTGAGGATCTGATTACTTTTTGAAAAGATTTCTATAATAACACTTTTTAAACTTAAAATTTCTAGTGTATTTTTTTAGTCATGATCACTGTGCCAGTTGAAAATGGCAGAGTTACATAAAATAATGGGTAAAAGTGTGATGAGTGTTGAATTGTTGACCTTAAATATGCACCATTGTGTCATTACAGCGGGTCGCCAGTGTGTATGCAATTTGTTCAGAGGCGACTGGAAGAAACATGTAAAATACAGCGTAAATTTTACTGGGCATGACCCCGCCTATTTTCTCAATATATTTACATACATGTTAAATAAAGTCTGCTTAGCCGAAGTATATACATAAATCAAAAGGATATGCCCAATGTATATGCAAAGTTTCAATAGGGTAGCTGGTGCTTTTAATTTTTGGAATTTCCGATTGAGTAAATCAATTACTATTTGTGTACAAAATGTCAGCTCTCTATAGTATAATATTACATAAAATTTTCATGAGCCTGGCCCCGCTGACTTTTATATCTGCTAGTGCTTATGGTTCATGCAAAGTTTGGTATTAAAAAGTTATTAAGAAATACCTGAGTATTAAATTAAAACTGCTAAGCCGAAGTACCTGAACGAAAAAGCTAAGATTTATGGGTGAAGTCACGGCTACTTTTTAAAATAGGGATTTTTTTTTGGATAAGTGCAATGTGTATGAGAAGTTTTAATAAAATGTATGTTAATTTTGAATTTGAAGTGCTTGTTTCCGCCCTCTGATGGCAACTTCTGGGTTTTCAGATTTTTCTTAGTAATCTCTTATCTAGATTTATTTGTGTATCAAATTTAAGCTCGCTAGTGCGAATTGGAGTTTTAACGTCGTGGCCGCGTATACCGGGTAAAACTTTTTGGTTTTAAGATTTTCCCATTGGCTTACGCAGCTACACATACTAGTATATAAAATGTCAGCTCTCTAGCGCTAATTATATCTTTAGATTTTATCAGCATTACCTCTCCCCACTATTCCTAACTCAACATTTTGTTGTGAGCAGCGCTTATAATTCATACTAATTTTCTTCTAAAATATGCTAGACCGATATAGATTAAACACAAGGCTAACATTTTATGGGAGTGAGCCACTAAATTGGCTTGAATTAAAAGCTGTATATTAAGTATTTAGTTCAAAATAATATTAGCGTGGCCCCACCCATTCTGAAAAAAATTTTGGGTTTTAAAATGTTTCTAGTTTGTTTCTTACTAAGACCTACTTGTATATAAAATTTTAGCTCCTTAGCGCAACTTTAAATTTTTAATTTTTATGGGCGTAGTCCCGCCCATCTTACTAAAATTTTCGGGTTTTTAGATTTTTCTAGTAGGTTTCTCACCTAGACCTACTTGTATATCAAATTTCAGCTCCTTAGCGCAACTTTTAACTTTTAATTTTTATGGGCGTAGCCCCGCCCACTTTTCCAAAGTCAAATTTTTGGATCAATGCTTATTATTCGTGTCTAGTTTCGTTACAAACGGATAATAATAGCTAGATAAATAGTATATCTAAATATGATGAGCCGCAGGGCATTAAAATGAGGTTTAAATTGTATAGGCGTGTCAACTTGTATTACCGCAGTATATATGCCGAGTTTCAATAAAATAGCATCCATGAAGCGCCTTAGATTAGCATTTTTAATTCTGACCTTTATGGGTGTAGCCCCGCCCTCCTGGCTAAAATTGCCAGATTTTCAGATTTGTTTATTTTATTTCTCTCCTAGACCTAGCTCTGTATCGAATTTCAGCTCAATAGCACAAATTTTAATTTTTATGAGCGTAGCCCCGCCCTCTGGTAAAATTTTCCGAGTTTTCAGATTTTTCTAGTTCATTTCTCACCTAGATCCACTTGTGTACCAAATTTCATATCTCTAGATATAGCGCAAGTGCTTCATAATATTGATGAGTGTGTCAGTGAGTATGTCTTAAAATATGTACTTTTTGCACCTCCATATCTCCGAAACCTTTCATTGTAAAACTTTCTAACTATGCGTATGAGATAACATGAATTTATTCTAATTATGATTTAAATTTTATAATTTTACGATTGCGGGGAACAAAGTTATGAGGGCGGTAAAAACAGCTCGAATGGCTTCCTGTAAATATACACACTGCATGCATTGGCCAGAACTTGGCCTGGCGCACTGCCGTGCGCCTAGATAGAGCAGATAAGGATATTAAGAAAATTAAGGGTGTTAAACAATGTGTAACATCTAAACTAACTATTAATGATTTTAGAAAATGCTTGTTGGAAAAGAAATTTATTATGATTCTATGTATACATTTAGATATAAGTTCCATCAAATTTATACACAACGTATTACTAAGTTAACTTTAAGTTATTTAGATGATAAGAGATTTATTAGAGAAAACGGTTGTGATACATACGCATGGGGACATTATAAAATAAGTTCTTCGTCATTAATAACATCATCAACACCAGAATTAAAAACAGCAATAATAGAATCAAACTTGTCTACTGAATTTATGGAAGAGGATAATGACATCCTCCTTAATATAAATATAGATTACTAATTAACTTAAGATAAGAAAACATTGTTTAGATGATAAGATAAAATATAAAATAAAATATTGAAAAATAAGAATAAAATAAATGTTTTTTATTTCAACTTAAATTTAATAAATAGAAATTTGAACTACAAATATTCAGTTAGTTGGACTGTACATAGTTGGATTCAAAAAATTTTTGTTTTTGCTTACTTGCAAATTTTTATTATTAAGTTTTTGTTTATTATTAATTTTATATATGTGTATCGCTTAGTCCTCAAAGTTTATTTGAATAGCATATCGATTGAAAAGAATCATAATTGTTTATATATGTATGTATATATAGCAATTTGTTTTATTTTAATTGAATGATGATATGAATTATAACACAATTCTATTATATAATATAATTTTTACCTGAGATGAAAATGATACACAGGCAAGTGACAGGATCAGTAGTACGTTTAGCTAATAAGCTGATCAGATACCCGATAGCCTACTCTGATGTCTGATAACTTAATATAAAAAAGTAGATGTAGTTTAAAGTTAGATTAATAACTGAAGTCGACCTTGTATGCAGAATAATTTATATTATTACGAAGTATAGTCGAAATTCCTTTTTAGAATTTTTCTTGGTTTCACTAATTCTGTTGATATGCTTTCTTTCATGTTTGATTGCCGGATAATAACTTAGTTAGTTATAAACAGCTAATCAGCGAAACAGGTAAACAACAAGCCTTTAATTGAAAAATGTCCACAGGATGAATATTTATAACTAATGTTGAATGAAAACATCAAAGTCTTTTCTATAGTACCCATTCCACACATCATCATCCTTGCTGATCACAAGAAATCCATATATTTCCTTCCAACATTCATTGCATATATTATGAAACATTTTGGGACTCATACCACTTCCAACATGATCATTATAAATATGTTTTAAATTTAAGTCGTTTGGTTTAAACACTATGATAAAGTTTGCATTGTCTCGTACTAAATGTTTTGGAATACGTGTATACGTTTGACGCAAATAAAACGAATCAATGTCTCTATGACGACCCATACAAAAATATGATCTAATATTATTTTATTTTTCGCATGCAACATCATCAAATATCATTATAGAGCTTCCCTTTGCCTTATCAGGTGATAAGACATCTTCTGTAAATGTGTAAGGACCCATTCCCTTTACTGCTGAAATAAGTTTTTCAAGATACTTATATTTTGGCTGTTGTAATGACTTTGAATTCATGTAAATATTTTCAAACTTTAATCCATTTGGGCTTTCGATTAAACTAAGCATTAAATTAGTTTTTCTACAATTGATGAAATGATGGATCAACTCTTAGAGCACGAATAGAATTTTGCTAAAATATTTTTATGTTTTACTAATCGCACTTTTTTCATCTTAATACAATTCGTAAATATTATCTTTTATTATATGAAAAATAAAATACTATGGTTATACAATATCAGATATCGTTTAGTCATAAAAACTGTCGTTGCATACGGTTAAGTAAATAAAATAATAAACTCACTCCTGTTATTATTTTTTAAAACTGATAGATTTTGTAAAATATTTGGTTTATAAGCGTTTAAAATTTGTATGAAACGAAATACAAATATGTTTTAAATTTTTTTCATACAAACTTCAAAACAAAAAAAATTTTGTATTTACAAAATCTTTCATTGAATGTTATAATCAAGGTGGATCTAACTAGGTGGTAGCGCTACTTCAGCTGATAATTTTTTGCTCTATGTGCTTTGTAGCTGAATAATGTCAAAAACTTCGATTTTGTTTTGGTTTTAGTACAATTATTTTTGTGCTTTTGACATTCTTCGGTTCTTTACACAGCTATGGTTGCCGTATTTTTATATAACAAATCCTTACGCAGTCACCTGTATAATTACACCATGGTTATAATAAATTTCAAATAACTTAATAACTATCAATAGTTTTCTATTCATTTTAAAATTATATATATATATGATATTCCAAATCCATAAATTAATGATCATTACTACCATTTAACTACCTAAAATTATAAATTTTTGTCACTTTTCTGTAAAATTCCATACAAATTCATATTTAAGTACACTTTCTATACATACACCTTTAAGATAAATGTCCTAAATTTTTGGTAATTTTAAACTATTTTCATACAAAAAAAAAAAAAAAACAATGTAAGCTGCGCATTGGCTTAACTGCACAAAATATATGTTTTCTATAATTATTCTCAGAAATTCTTTTTAAAAGAGTATATAGTACGTGTAAATGGTGATTCTGCATTATGACAACACAAAATACCTATTCAATTTCAAATAAAATTTATGCGTGCGTACTTTTAGGCGTTAAATATAAATTCCAACTTTATTTACTGTTCGCCAACATAAGCCAAGCCTCATGGATTAACACTTAACAATCCACAACCCGTTATTTTATCTCCCTTCTCCACTACCGCCATCTATACTTCCTTAGCAAACAACTGCTTATCCAACTCCCATTAAGATAACCTTAATTGATTTTGCTTAAGCCAAGCCTCTTTGATCAAGATTTAGCCAACCCACAAACCACGAGTATATAGGGAATGCTTCTTCGCCACCAGGCGGCGTATACTACCTCCATCTACAAGTCTTTAGCACTCAGCTACTCACCCAAAACCCATTAAGATAAACTTAATTACTTTTGGGGTAAGCTCAGCCATATTGATCAAGACTTAGTCAACTCACTCACATTTTACCTCTTGACAGCGTTGCCATCTGACGTCAATATGCTCCATTTATCCATTCTTTAACCATATTATGGCAATGCTGACACCACTATTTAGCAAATACACACTCCTTTTACCCCGCTTTTCACCAACATATGGCAACTCTCATACCAGTATTTAGCGAAGACATAAACCTTTACTGCTTACAGCGCCGCCTGGTGGTGAATTAGCCGTTATCTATCGTTACGAATTTTAATTGATTTATGGGTGAACAAGCATTCCCTATATACCAGTAACCCGCAAGCCATAGCACAATTGTGCAGATGAAAATCACATACATGCTTATGCTCTTTCATTTAGTCGTCACTGAGCAAGCGACGAATTAAGTTGTGCACGCATGTGTTAATTTTTTCCTGGTTTTTGGTTTAGTTTTTTGAGCACACGGAACGAAATTAAAGTTAAAATTTAATAAATTTCTACAGACAAAAAATTGATAATAAAGGGTGTTTTTTATTGAGGTATAGAACTTTAAGTTGGCATCAATTTTTTAACTGGCGGCCATTTTGTCAACTGTCAAGTGATTAATATTTAGTTTGGTTTGTCATTTTATCATGAACAGGTTGACAAAAGAACAACGCTTGCAAATCGTGCAAATTTATTTCGAAAATAATGGTTCAGTTCGCGAAGTTTACCGCAAGCTCCGTCCATTTTATGGTCGACATAATCGTCCATCAGAGCAATTAATTCGGTTAACCATGGATCGTTTTCACACTACGTTTACTCTATGTGATAATACGCATCCGCAGAGACGTCGAACAGTGCGCACCGAAGAAACAATTGCCGCTGTAGAGCAAAGTGTTGAAGAGGACCCGAATGAATCGATTCGCCACCGTGCACAGCAATTGGAGCCGACTAACCGACTATTTTGTTCCCGAATTGGATGGCATGAATGCGGATGAGTTGTGGTTCCAACAAGACGGCGCTACATGCCACACAGCGCACGTCACAATCGATTTATTGAAGGAAACATTCGATGAGCGCATAATTTCGCGGAATGGACCTGTCAATTGGCCACCAAGATCGTGTGATTTGACACCATTGGATTATTTTCTTTGGGGATATGTGAAGTCGCTCGTCTACGCCAACAAACCAGAAACGTTAGGGGAATTGGAAGGCAACATTCGTGGCGTTATTGCCAACATACGGCCCCATATGCTCGAAAAAGTGGTTGAAAATTGGACCTGTAGAATTGGCTTTATTCGAGCCAGCCGCGGCGGCCACATGCCCGAAATCATATTTAAACATTAATGGCATAAAATTATCCTTCCAATAAAGCCAAATTGATGGACATTAAAACGATTTTCTTGTATTTTATTTCAATTCAAAGTTCTATACCTCTTAAAAAAACACCCGTTATAATTATGGAAGCTAAGAAATATTTCGTGATGAAAAATGCTTTTCGCCATATGCAATGCATTTTATGTTATGAAACATTAAAAAATAATAGGGAAAATGGTTTAAAAGGGCATTTTAATAGTATCAACAGAGCTGTGAATAAATTTAATTTTGAATTTATACACTAAATTGTTGAATGGTTATTAAATTTTTACTTTTTATTTAAGTTTTTAGTAAATTGCTTATTTACAAAAACAAAATTCATACAACTAATAACCACATCATGTATTTTATATTACAAAACTTTTCTTCAAGTGCAAGTTTATTTTACTCTCATTTTTCTCACCAATACAACCATATTTTATTTTGCGGGACACGGCTATATACTATTATTAAAAAAAAAAAGTTGGCAACTAATTGCAAAGGCAAAATACACAATTAAATAATGCATCTTTAATATATTGAAAATCCATAGATATATCGGAGTATGGTAAAATATTTAGCTTTAAATTAATATTAAATGAAAAATATATATATATATATATTATATTATATTTATGTATAGCAAAAAGAAAAAAAATTGTATTTGAAACAAAAGTATTGTTGGATAGCATAAGATCAACTACGTTTAAGATTTTGACATATGTAAAAGCATTTGATCCAATTAGCATTCTTGGAAAATATTTACAACTAGATATTTTCTTCCGCCAAGGGGGGAGGGTGTTGTGAATCAGAATTGAACAACCCTCGTACCCGTACATTGCACTAATTTGTTAACGCAGCAGCAACCAGTTCATTCACTTGGTTGCTTGCTAAATTCTTGCACTGACAAATTGTGCAATAGCGATATTTCCTAATTGGGTCAAAAGCAAAATGATATTAAGAAATAGGTTAACAAGTTTGCATAATAATATGAACTATTAACCATAATATTAATATTAAATTACGATTAAGTTTTGTATAAATAGTTCAACTAAAGAAACCAAGTAGGGAGTAGGAATAAGTAGCTTTAACCAGATAGTTGTAATTAGTTAGTTGCAGATAATTGTAATTAGCGAGTTGTAATGAGATAGTTGTAACTTGCGTCTTGTATTTAGCAGTAAAAAGTTAGAGTCATACCTGCTATTCCCACGGGACCCTCCAGGTTTGGAATTGTAAATTAAAAGAACAAGTTACTAGTTGTTATTAACAAAGCCTTTTTTAAATAAACCATTAATATATTAAAAGAAAACTCCGTATTTAAATTCAACACAACACTTGTTTTTACTTTTTTCTGTGTAGTATAAAAACTGGTGAAATAGATACACATGAAAAACAAAGAGATACATTTAACCCTATAAGAGAACCTCTCAAAGAATTCATATATAGTTCAAAAATATTAAAAGAATTCTTATGAAAGAAGAAAATAAAATCAAGACAGAAGTTGAAAATAATAAAAGTTTAAAGCCTGAGAAACCATCAGTCAAGATAGAGACAAGTACACCAAAGAAACTTGCAGAAGGAATAATATTTGATAATACCATCTTAGTTAATGATGCTAATAGTAAGAATGGTGATGAGGATGATGAAGATGATTTTTAATTACAGACTTCGAATTCCGAAGACTATTCAGGATGTGTGGTTGAAGTCTACTGATGATTTGTTACAGCAACAATGAATGGCATATAGACAACGCTGAACCACCACCAAATAAATTTCAAATTAAAATAATCTTCTGACAATATGTCGAATAAGACATTTCTTTGAACACTTATACTGATTTATCAGTCTTGGAAGGAAGAAATGAATTAGACACAAACTATAGTCTACATAAAGATTTCGATAATGAATGGAAATTTGGTAGCAGTAACATTGAGATATATGAAGCTATAATACAAGTTGATGATAAAATAGGGACTTTAACAGCTGGAATATTTTTTTAATGACTGATAAAAAATCATTCAAACAAATTTGAATTTGAAAAATAAATAAAATATATAATTTCTACTAATGCATGCATACAGAATCATCATCGTTCACTGAAGGAGAACAATGTTATTAGTAAATTGTTTCTGTAAACTCAAATCGACAAACTAAAGGATAAATTAATAATATAGCTTAAGTCATTGATATAATTATAAAGTATATTCAAATGTAAATTTATGGACTACAACGTGAAATGAAATTAGTTATAAAATTAAAAAAGACATTCTAAAAATTAAATCATCTTTCGAAAAACAAATTGAACAGCTGAACGATAAAACTTATAGATCGGAAAGTTAACTACGTGTTAGTATAAAGAGCTGAAAGTACATCAAGTAGATCACAACCTTCTCCAAAAATCTGAAAAACAACTCAATAGCCCAGTTCACAAACTTGTGCAAATGGTCTTGCATCGTAGCATGTGCAAAATGGTTAGTATACCACCACTTAACAATTCTTAGTGGCGAGTATCAATATATATACTATACAATTTTTCACATGCTACGATGCAAGGCATCGTAAGCAAACTCCATAGTAAATCTCAAAAATAGTTTGTGTGTTGTACTGATGTAATGAAATGAATAATGGAGCTGATTTAGGTGAAATGGGGAACTATTCTACATAAAATAGAAATGATTGATTTTTGTAGATTGCAAATGACACATTTTCAAAGGTTTATGGTCAGTATCGCTCGAAAAAACCAACGCAAAGGAAAATATTTTTGAAATGGTATGAGCACCAAAAAACTTACAAACAAATGATGGTAAAGAATTTTAATAAACACTTTGGAAAGTTTATTTACAAATAGAAGATTAAACGTTACTCAATATGAAAACATCAATATTAGACTGATTTAATAGATCATTAAAAGGAATGATGTGAAAAGAATTTAGAATTACTAGTTCATATGTATAAGTATATTTATAAATAAAGATCTACTTAGTGCATAAAATAGAAAAGTTCATCTCACCATTGAAATGTTTGCGATTAAAGTTAATTCAACATATGAGAAAATGCTATAAACTGCAGTATACAGTAATTTGAAGATGTACAAAATGTTGAAATTTAGTGAAAATATAAATTAAATTGAACAGGAAAAATCAAGTTTGTCTTGGTTTTTTTTTACAGGATTGATTAGGAATCTTAGGTCTTAGGAAAGATAATTAACTTAATGTACTGAAATTCTCTAAGCTTGATGGTCTATGTGAAATAATGTGGAAAGCGAATCGTTCAAAATGAACTATGCTATACATATGTAAGTATACATATGTAGTTAATTTTTATGTTTTACATTTAATTTTTGTATTGTTTTATTGTATTTAGATGAACTGTTAACTCTTTTTTTAATAAAGCAATTTAAAATCAAAACTTTGGTATAATAATTTACTTATTTAAAAAAAACCGAAACCGGGTATTTAATAGTTTCAAATATTCGAACTATTCGAAAACCGGTTTCTGGAAAAAGTCGAATAATCGAACACTCTAATATGAATGCATATTGCTGCTAATTGCCTCTATTTCAGTTTCAATTCATTTAATTCATATGGGTCCCTGTTCTGCAAATCACGACATGTCAAATCACGGTGATTTCAAAAAATTAATGAAAGCTAAATCATTGCTTTTGTAAATTGTACGATTTATAGCGTTGGAAGTTGGAAGAAAATACGTATTATAAATGACAAATAATACGTATAAATACAATAAAAACCTACTATCAAGTCAGCTATTAGTAGTTTACTTTGATTTTAAATCACCATGATTTTCGGAACAGGCCCGATAAATTTGAAAGTATATATTTATACAAGTTCGCTGCTGAGCACACACAGTCATGTTTACAAGGCAAGCATAAGTTAAGGGATCTTTTGTCTGCAAGATGCATTTAAAATGCAGTATAGCGATGCGTATTGAAGTTTAGTTGGTAATGAATACCAAAGTTTTTTCCATAAAATTACGCATGTCTATGTTTGTACATATGTATTTATATGTATGCATGCATGTATTTTCTCTACATTTTGTGATTTGTGAAGGGTATATAAGATTCGGCACAGCCGAATATACCACTCTTACTTGTTTAAACTATTTTCAATTTATATTATTTTTTTTATATACTACTGCTCGATGCAATTAGATTAGTTTTTAGATTTGTTTCGTTCTTGTAAATTATTCTCAAAGATTTTAAACTTGTTTTTTTTGTTTTAATAAATCACTTATTTAATTGTAAATTTGTTTATTTTTCATATATTCTTAAATGACTTACATTAGTATGATGATACCCCACATCTTTACTACCGATAGATCCAGATTATTCCCTTTTGTCCTTGTTGACTACTTGTGGTCCTTCACTATACCAACTGTAGTAATCGCTGTCTTGAAAAATTCAACGATAATATGTCCAGCGGTGAGCTAATTTAGGTCGTACTGGAATATCTTTTAATCGTATGACAAATGCTGAGCTACTTAAGGTCGTGCTTGGAACAATTTGTTAGCTTAAGGTATCCGTTTTTTGTCCCTGCTCGGGCGCCAATTAATTAAAATTACTATTTATTTTTGGTTTCTTTTATTTTCACATTTATTAATTGAAAGTGTAAGTTAATTGAAAATAATAATTTACTTTCTTTTCGTTTCACATTTATTAATTTAAAAAATAATTTACTTTTGTTTCAGATTTATTAATTGAAAGTGTAATTATAAGTATAAGTATTTTTAGTTTACTGAATTTTCTTAATTTAAACCATTTGCTTACTTAAAAATTAAGCAGCAGTCTTCAGTTTTATTTTATTAAAATATTTGCAACATATGACCCAATTTCGCAATTGCTGATAAACAAATAAAAAGAATAAAAAGAAAAGCTAAAATAACTTTTATGTCGTCAACCTTTCAATTAATGCTGATACATCGTTTGCAATAGAATTAATAAAAAAAATTGAAAAGGGTTAACAACTTCTATGTCGTTAACTTATATACTTTAGGGGTCGCTTATTAATATTCTGGAAGTTACAAACGGAATAACAAACCTATGTGTACCTGCACGGTAAGGCGATAGTTTTAAATTCAATTCAGATACATAAATCTGAACTGTGACTATTTTTTTTTATTTGTTCTTACAAGCACTTGGGCCTGAAGATCACGAATCATAAATAATAAAATAAAATAAAAACACCTTGAATGCCTTAAAAATTATTGATTAATTTCTTTATTTTTCATTCTTATATACTAAAATAGTGTTAGAATTAATTGATTTAAATTTCTTAGTAATTAGAATAAACAACGTCTTCATAATTCCTTTTTTATTACAAAATTAAAAATATTAATTTCTGTCTTGTCAACAATAATGGTTATTGAACTTAAAAACAAAATTAGGTCATAATTTTATTATTGTTTAATGGTTAATGAACTTAAAAACAAAATAAAATTTTAAAATAATAAAAAATTTTTAATCAACAATAATGGTTAATAAACTTAAAACAAAATTAGGCAATGTTTTTTGATGATAATTAAATAAAAAAAAAATTAAAAATTAAACATTCTCGCCCGCGTTGACCAACGGTCACTGATGACAAATGTTCATTAGATTTGATATCTGCAATGTCGATGGTAACAGGTCACGGTAAGGGAACTGGATGAGATTTCGGTTGAACGGCCTTAAGAATTTTTCTTTCTTTATAGGTGGAGTATAGCTTAACTATGATGATTTCTACTAAAATGCTTAGATAAATTAAAAGTGCAGTGTAGCTTACTGCATGGTGATGTTGGCTTTGGGACCTGATTGGGTCTGGTAATCGTACAATAGTTGCCTCATAAAGTTGTTTTTGTAGGTTATTCAGTTGATTTACATGGGGTTTGAACTAGTTGTTAGTATTATTAAGAATTCTTTTGATCTCTTGTGGAGTGCTAATTTCATCAATGTGCCTGAATTGGACGTATGAAGTATGCCAGCTATTTGATGCATCAAAGTGGCCTTGAATAGTGAAGAAGTCGTTTTTAATTATGCAATTTGGTTCTATTTGCATTATTCCAGTGCCTCTTATTAGCTTTTGGGAGACTTCTGTGCCGCAAACTGCTGAAATTTCTATTTTTGTTGTGGTGCAAATATCCATTTATTCGAATTTTTAATTGCGTACATGTTGTGTTATCTATCAGCCGGGTAAGGTTACAATTAGCTGTGTTTAGGATGTTGAGGTGATAACAATCGTGGACTAATTTTTCATGGTGAGCATCAGTTAGTACATCGATAATCTCCCTTTCTACCCTTTGCAAGTTCAGTGCTGTCAATGTTAATTGATTGGCAAGAAGTGAGATTAGTTGTGTTTGGCTGATTTCTGAAGATTCTTTACCAAGTGCATTTGCTTCACTGTTGATTCTTGCAACAATTTCCGTTAGTTGTTTTTGTGTGCTAAGTTCATCTTGTTTAATTATATTAATAGTGGAATCAATAATTGATGTTTGATTTTTAAATAATTTAAAAATATAGTCTGTTTCGACCTTCGCCCTTTTAATATTGTCTGACATTTTATTGGCATAGTCTGAGTCCAGCACTCCAAGCAATGACCTGGCTACATTTCCCACAATGTTGAATGCACCCCTTTTTAATCTAGTAGTAGCGAATAGTTCCTTCTCCTCCAGCAACTCTTCTTTTACTTGATTGAAATTATTTATCAAAATATTACATGTAGACTGATGTGTGATGGTTAAACATAAATGCTGTAAAGTGACTAACCTAGACTGAAAAGTCTTTAACTCAGATAGGAAAGGTGCTAGATCATAATATACCATAAGTTTCCATTCAGCTGTTGCCAGTTTTACGGTTCCAATGCCATTAAAGTACAGCCATGGGGCAGAATGAAAGTTGTTGAGTGGTAGCGATACTAGTCTCTCAATCCAGAGGTCGTGGGTTCGATTCCCAACATAGACCCTGGGTGTTTTCGCAAACAAGCTAATCGCTTTGCAAGTTGTGTTTGTATTTAAGAAAAAAAAACGGCTGGAAAGAGAAGAGTGGCTACGATCATGGTGAGTACGATTGAGTTAGTGATAGTCTTTGATTTTTTTGTGGATGGAGTATCTTTGTCAACAGGTATTGGATGAATAGGGTTGGATAGATCATTTGCGGGTAATTCGTCTTCGGGAAGTATTGAAGCTATGGATAGGTCTTCTTTTTATTCCTGAAGTTGTTTTTACATCTGCCACCCGAATCTTGCCATCATTGCCTTCGTATATTTGGAGGATTCTTCCAAGTGGCCAGCTCATAACCGGCAAATTGTCCTCTTTTATAATAACCATTTGTCCTTCTTTTACGTTTCCAGATGAGATTTCCACTTCTGTCTTCCCTACAATTGGTGTAGATACTCGGCTGACCACCGTCTCCAAAATTCATGTTTGAGTTGGGAGACGAGTTTCCATCTTGCGGCGAGAGGACTATTTGGTTGCACTGCTCTACTATCCACTTGGGCTTTGAGTGGTTCTCCAATTAAGAAGTGTCCTGGAGTCAGTTCAGTTAGATCATTTGGATTAGATGACATCGAAGTTAGCGGACGGAAATTTAATATGGCTTTTATTTCGATGATTACTGTTTCAAGTTCTTCGTGCGTTAGTGACGCTGTTGAAACATTTCGTAGTAACAGTTGCTTAGCAGATTTTACTGCTGACTCCCATAAGCCTTCAAAGGAGGGGCTTGAGGTGGAATAAATTTGAATTCAATGCCTTCTATACTGCATGACTATAAGATTTTTTCTTGAGAGTTATTATCAAAGATTGCTTGATTTAGTTCTTCTAGCTGATTCCGTGTACCTATGAAGTTTGTAGCATTGTCTGAATATATGGTCTGGCATCGCCCTCGGCGTGATAAGAATCTTGAGGGCTCCAATGAATGCGTCTGTTGTCAGCTCAGTTACAACTTCCAGGTATACAGCCTTAGTTGAGAAACAGACAAAAACTGCTATGTAAACTTTATGAGGTTGTTTACGCCTTATCTTATAATGAACCCAAAATGGTCCGTAGTAGTCAACACAAGATTTAATAAATGATCCCCCATTATTTGAGAAAATAATCTTGAGTTTGCCCTTGTACATCACACACAATTTTGGACTATATTTCTTGGCATTGATTTACCCTTAATAATTCAGTATTGTTGTTTGGACATAGCCAATAACGATTGTGGGCCACAGTGATAGTTTTTTTCATGCAACATTGTGAGTACAAGTTTTGAAATCAAGTCGTTATAGGATAAAAGTATGGGGTGTTTTGCATCATATGATAGACTAGAGGCTTCCAATCTTCCTCCTACCCTTAAGATGTTATTTTCATCTAGGAATGGAGATAAGCTGTTAATTGTGCTGGACTTGTCCACTTGTTTTTTTTTATTTAATTCAGATATCTCCTTCTTGAAGTCGGAGATCTGAACTGCTCAAATAATTTTTAAACGCGAATCATCCAGTTCTTTAGGACACAGTGAAATGTGTTTTGGTCGGTCATTTTGCGTTTTTGAATTATTTATGCATCTGAGTACGTAACCCAAAATGTTATGTAAGCTTTTAAAGGAATTTTTGTGGTGAATTCTGTATATAAAGCTGCCGTCGTTTGACACCGTAGTTGCAGTAACAGGAACCTCCTTCCTTTTCTCAATGTCATTGGCAATTTCTTGAGGTAAGTATTTTGATGGCCATGATTTCTCTATTCCATGGTCCATAAAGCCATAAGTTACATGCTGGCAGATCTACTGCACGAAGTCCTCTGGATAGTATATCGTGTGGGTTGTGTTTTGATGGTACATATCGCCATTGTTCGGATAGAGTTAGTGACTGAATTATTGATACTCTGTTGGCAACAAAGGTTTTGTATGAAGATTATTGTGCGTATATCCATGATAATATGATTTCTGAATCAGTCCATAGAAATGTAGCTTGGTTTTGAAACTGCAGTTCAATCTTTAGTCTGTGAGAAAGTTGTGCTGCAAAACTGCTGTACCCAACTGTAGTCGAAGTAATGTCTGCTGTTTTAATGGTGCAACTCTTGCACAGAGCATTCGCACGATTACCTGCCCATTCTTAAAAACTGCTTTACTGGGATTTCGCCCTGGAAGATGTGTCGTGGTATCGTTAAATTGTTGAGATTTTCTAGATCGTTTCTAAATGTGCCCCAAGATGCACATAGATCATTAGTTAACGGTTCATCCCAATCTAATTTATGCTGCCAAGGTGTTGAATAAATATTTTGGCCTTA
Organism: Tachina grossa; assembly: GCA_949987645.1. NCBI lineage: Eukaryota > Metazoa > Arthropoda > Insecta > Diptera > Tachinidae > Tachina > Tachina grossa. The sequence goes on along the minus strand of OX465275.1, from coordinate 104,115,907 downwards.
ACGATCACAGGGGCTAACAGACCGAGAGGATAAAATAGTTTTGCGAGATCAGAAGTTACTGTTCGTTTCGAGATTTGCGTTGATTAATATTTGTCTGTACATTTTTTCAATATCGGTTGTAAAAACGAACCTTGGCAATCGAAAACGAATTAAAATGGAAAATAGTTCACTTTGCACCACTGGATCAGTGTACATCAAGTCATTTAATGAATAGCCAGTTGATGTTTTTGCTGATGCATCAAACACTACCCGAAGCTTTGTTGTGGTGCTTTCAGGTTTTAATACACAGTGGTGTGGAATAAAATATCTAGGATGTGGTACGTTAAATGGATTTACCCTAGCCATGTTCCCTAGTTGCTCATATTCTCTCATGAATTGCGTGTACTAAATTCGGATATTATCATTCACAGAGAAAACAGTGCCTAACAAATACCTCACAAAATAGAAAAAAATTAATAAGAAATCTCTATGGTATTTTTCAATAAGGAAATCTTATCAATTTCATAGAGAAAACCTTTTTGAAAAAATCAAGAAGAAATCTTGTAGTTTTTATGAGGTTATCTTATTGATTTTTTTAATAAGGTTTTCTTCTTGATTTTATGAGGCGACCTCATAAAATAAAAAAAAAATATGTCTTTATTCTTTGTGCTTTGTTTATGTATTTTCATTTAAATTCTATACCATATACTTATGTATGTATGTAGTATATGTAGATGTTATTTTTTTATACTATACATACTTACATAGATAAAGGGTGTTTTTTATTGAGGTATAGAACTTTAAGTTGGCATCACTTTTTTAACTGGCGGCCATTTTGTCAGCTGTCAAGTGATTAATATTTAGTTTGGTTTGCCATTTCATCATGAACAGGTTGACAAAAGAACAACGCTTGCAAATCGTGCAAATTTATTTCGAAAATAATGGTTCAGTTCGCGAAGTTTACCGCAAGCTCCGTCGATTTTATGGTCGACATAATCGTCCATCAGAGCAATTAATTCGGTTAACCATGGATCGTTTTCGCACTACGTTTACTCTATGTGATAATACGCATCCGCAGAGACGTCGAACAGTGCGCACCGAAGAAACAATTGCCGCTGTAGAGCAAAGTGTTGAAAGGACCCGAATGAATCGATTCGCCACCGTGCACAGCAATTGGAGCCGACTAACCGACTATTTTGTTCCCGAATTGGATGGCATGAATGTGGATGAGTTGTGGTTCCAACAAGACGGCGCTACATGCCACACAGCGCACGTCACAATCGATTTATTGAAGGAAACATTCGATGAGCGCATAATTTCGCGGAATGGACCTGTCAATTGGCCACCAAGATCGTGTGATTTGACACCATTGGATTATTTTCTTTGGGGATATGTGAAGTCGCTCGTCTACGCTAACAAACCAGAAACGTTAGGGGACTTGGAAGCCTACATTCGTGGCGTTATTGCCAACATACGGCCCCATATGCTCGAAAAAGTGGTTGAAAATTGGACCTGTAGAGTTGGCTTTATTCGAGCCAGCCGCGGCGGCCACATGCCCGAAATCATATTTAAACATTAATGGCATAAAATTATCCTTCCAATAAAGCCAAATTGATGGACATTAAAACGATTTTCTTGTGTTTTATTTCAATTCGAAGTTCTATACCTCTTAAAAAAACACCCTATACATACATATTATATTGTATTCTTAATTAATTAACTCACCATACATACATATTATTACTTGAAAGGAGAAAAGTATTGAACCAGCAAACTTTTGACTGATAGACAAACACTCTAACCAATATGCTAATAAGTAGTCTGAATAACCATTGAAATAATTTTGCAAATATGCTTATAGAAAAACGAAAAAGATCATGAAAAAAATTGTCTGTGTCTATTTATAGATATGAAATAACAAGACACCTCATAAAATCAAAAAGAGTTCCTTATTAAAAAAATCAATAAGATGCTTTACACATAATCATATAGGAAACTAATAAAATCAAGAAGAAAACCTTATTGAAAAAATCAATAAGATATCCTAATAAAATCAAGAAGAAAACCTTTTTAAAAAAATCAATAAGGCAACCTAATAAAATCAATAAGAAATCCATATAGCTTACAATTTATAAGAAAACCTAATAGAATCAAGAAGTTTTTCTCTATGGATTGTTTTTTTGGTGCCAAAAATAACGGAAATCGAGTAAAAAAAGTTGGGAATAATAAGATTTCTTCTTGATTTTATGTGGTTTTCTTCTTGATAAAATTAACAAGATTTACCACATAAAAACAATAAGGAATCTCTCTGAAAAAATCTTCGCTTCTTTCTGCTGGGATACCCCTTAGCCTAAAAACGTTTCATAGAGAAAATCTTATTGATTCTATGAGGCAATTTTTTCTCTGTGTTCTTTTGGAGTCGTCACTCCAAACTAACAAATCTGTTGTATGCCATGGCTTCCGAATCACCTAATGATGCTGGGTTTTCCCGAAATGGAAGGCTAACGATAAAGCGGCCATTTGTGTTAGTTGGGCGGCCAAAACTCATCAAAAAAAATTTTTTGTGTCACCGATTTAATTTTTTTTATATAAAAGTAAACACATAGGAACCTCGAAACCCAGAATTTTAAGTTTTTATTTCGATTATTTCTCTTCGAATTGGGTGATCAAAAACGCGCTTTTTTAAGAGAAGCTGAAATTCAAAATATTTTAGAAAATTTTTTAAATTCAAGTGGGCATAACTTTTTTGGTTTTATATATTTTTGGAAAAAAAATTTTCTTCACACAATATCATTTCTTAACTTATAAAATAGTTTAAAAAATTGTGCCTTACTTTGCTCGAGTCCCAGATTTGGGCATTGCAATAAAGGTCTAAAATATACCCAAATCTCGATATTCAGTGGAACGCAACTTTTTTTCTGCGAAAAACTTCGTAAAATGACTTATAACGTGTCTATAACACGTTGACAAAAAAAAATTAATTTTTTGTTCTGTGTATTTTGTTATTTGATCAAAGAACTGATTCTCGAGTAAATGCAAATTATGTGATGCTTTTCTTAATAACGGAAAATCTCGAGATACAGAGTCAATTCAAAAAAAGGAATTTATAGGTTTTGGAGCTGAATATCATTTGCATGAAAATTTACTATCAAAGTACCGACCTCAGAAATCGTGTTGACCTATGTAATGTTCTTACATATGTATGAAATTGAAGCAAATTGACAAATAAAAAACTTTAGTCATTTCGGTATTTCGCCTAAAACTGAATTGTGTTTTAACAAACCGCTACTGTTATTTATCATAAAATTTCCTACCATACTGCATTTATAAAATATCAAAATTTTGTGTCGTTCAATTCTTATAAGAAAAGGTAAGCAAAAATTAAAAAAAAAATTATAAGTTCGTATTTGAAAATCTGATTTGGTAATGCTATGAAAAAAGAACCATCGAACAAAGTAGAAACGTTGCTTTAAGAGAGATTTAGGAAATTTAATAAGCTTTCTAATACATGTATGATATGAAAATTTTCACGGTCACGCACACTCACGAACCAAATATTCTTAATCACGCACGAGTGGTTTAAAACTTATCACGATCACTCACGTTCACGAAAAAGTATGTAATCCAATTTGTATTTTTTTTTTGTTGAAAAATAAGTTTTTACACATACATATCAGGGAAAGCCAAAAAGTTACTTTTTGAATGCTCAATACATATCGATACTACAACGACAATGAGTATAGTAGGTTAGTAATGGTGGCGATAGTCCTGTTTTGGGAATTTAAAACCGGGAAAAACAAAAATTATGGCAAACCTGTTACAGTGGGGGGATTTCGGGGGATTTTCATGCTGATATTTTCTTGGGTATGTGTGTGCGTGTGTAAGTTTGATTATTTCTGTGTATGTGAATGTTGTATACTTGTGTGTATAGATTTTATTGTTATTGTAGAGAAACGTTGTGCTTACAGTGCATGGATGTATGTACGTGTGGAATGTGTGTGTGTGTGTAAGTATGATTCCTTGCCCAGCGCGAATTAGAAGGAGTAGGGATGCCTTCTAGAAGGCCTCTGTATGCCTTCTTTGGGATGTAGAAGGCCTGCTCGCTCCATTCCATACTCATATCTTTTTACACGCGTTGTCATTGCGGAGCAGGCCTTCTGTTCTTGCTTCATTCGCCAGAGATTCTGGAAGGCCTTCAAACTAATAGATTCTGTTTTTGCTTTGGTAAAAAAACAAAACAAAACATGTTACTCCTTCCCTTCTCATAGAAGCGAGTGTGGAATGTGTGTCGTATATTTTATGCGAAAGAGTCCTTTAATAAGACCTGCACCAAGAAGATCTTCTGAGTTTTACCGCTGGGTGGTTATGCGTATGCATGTATATGTGGCTGTTATTATGTGTGTGGGAGTGTGTGTATGTGCGTGTGTGTGTATGAGTGGGAGTTTTTGTACTTACTCGTATGTTTGATGGTGTCCGATACTTTTGTTGTAGTAGCAGACAATCATTATACCCAGCAGGAAATGTCGATGGTGAAAATGTACTGAGTCGCTCTTGACTTGTCGCTTCTGCGATGTACATACAAATGTATGTATATTGACAACTTATTGACAATTCCACCATAAATACAACATATCTGTTTTCTTTCCTTCTTTTATTCTGACGGATAGAAGAAAACTTATTATACCACAATTTTTACTATAATTTTAGTGTTGACACAAAGACACTTGCTCCCAGTCTGACTACAGGGTAGTTACAAGGGATCTGTGTATTTGTGTGCATATAGTGATTGTTATTTGATAGACTTTGGGTTGCTGTTTTGAGTTATCGTTGGTATGCTTATGTAGGGTTATGTACATACACATATGCATTTATGTTTGCGATCTCTGGGGAAATAATCTAATAGCTGCAGAGAGTGCCAACCCTGTTGCCAATGGAAGTAGATAAGGAATGAATTTGGTAAAGTATATATTAATGTATGTGATCTTATCTATTTTTTTTTTTGCTTTGAAGAATTTCATTGCTTGTGTGAATTACATCATCACTTTTTCATACATACATACATATTTACAAATGACTGTATATATGTTTTTTAGGCTATTGACATTGCTATTCTTATGGAAATAACAAAATATCATGTTGACATAGGTTTTATGTGTACAAGTGCATTTCAGATGTTAAATGTTTTGAATCCAATCAGGTTGATAAGAAGAGCTTTTGAATAGGGGTAGTGATATTTTTATTTCAGTATATTTTACTTTAATGTAACAATTATAGAAAATAGCTTTTGGAGAAATATAGCAAAAACTTGTAGAAGTACCTACTTTCACGTGTCCCGATTTTTCTCGTACCTTCATATTGCAAACTGATGCTAGTGATTTTGTTCTGGGTGTCGCTAGACTGTGGGAATTTCATCATATCTCGTAATTCAAACAGAGCAATATGTATGTATGCATGTGTGTTTGTGTGTGTATGTGTGTGTGTGTGTATGTGTGTGTGTATGAATAGGAATTTCATCACATCTCGTAATACCATCATATAAATTAAATTTGATTTCTAATACGCGATTCTCATATAAAGTATATAAGAAGAAGAAATAATGTAGATTGTCATCAGTCTGCTGAGATATCTCAACAAGTGAAAACCTATTTTCCCAACCAAAATTTCTAAGGTGTTTGAAATCCAAAGACTATAAAAGTGCTAAAACTAATTATTGTTTGTTAAACAAGTTTATAGTGCATAAAAAATAATTAATTGTTTATAACTAAAATAAATTGTTTACAGATAAAATAATTAAATAAATTGTTTATAAATAAAATAATTAAATTAATTAATAAAAAAATAAATAATTAAATAATATGAATACTACAAGTTGTACCATCTGCAATAAAGTCTTTATGACTCAAACAAAACTCAAAAAAACGCACTCCTATGCTAACCCATCGAAGACTATGCTTGGAACTAGTAAGCTTAATCCTCAAAACAAATATTGTGAGGATTGTGATGAGATGATCCCATCAAACGGTTATATGGCTCATGTCAGAACCACAAAACATAAAAACAGTTGTCAACAAGAACGGATTGGAGATTTTCTCACAAAAAGAGCAAGCAACTTCAATGGAGGATCGAGACATACATCCTCCTCAACAAAAATGTGGGTGTCTTGTTTCCAGAGGAGTTTCTGAAATCTGCCAAGATCTCCATAGTACAACAACTAAATGCACGTAGTAAGATACATACTACATTTAAATTTAATATGGAGCTCACATGTGATTATATGAAGATGGTGAATGATGAGATGAATGTTTCCCAACTTGTACCTATTTCGAAAATGACCTATTTCGAAAATGAAAGTGACTTTGTCCGATGACATAGAGAATATGTACCAGAAACAAGCCGAGGAGCTAAGAGCTAAAATGGAAGAATTTCAAGAGAGGGATAGCGGATGGACCTTGATTTCAATAAACTCCTGTGAAGTTAATATAAACAAGGCATCCATAATAAGAGGTTCGAGCTTCATCGCTATCCCAAAAAATATTGCAATGAAACATGCATTCATAAATGTCGAGAACTCTGATGTTTATTGCTTTAAATGGTGTCTCATTGGGGCTTTGAATGTAAACAGTGGTCTGAGTCCTAGACAACGGAAAAACCATAGAAATTCCAACAGTGCTTCTGGTGATAATATTAATATAGGGGCAATTGTATTAAATTTTGAAGGCCTAGAGTTTCCACTCCCAGTGAAAGTGAAGTAGATAAAACAATTCGAGAATCAAAATATAAGATATGAGTATCAATGTGTTTGGCCACAATGAAAAATTGCTTATAGGATCATACTACATAACAAAAGGAGAAAAACATGTTCATCTTAATCTGTTATTGCTCCAGTCCAATGAAAACTTCCACTATGTACTCATCAAGGATATATCAAAGTAAGTTTCATTTATGTATTTATGCAAAATGTGTTTTCATCGCTATTTAAACAGTTACTTCTTCTTGTTATTTTTATTTATATCGTATTGGTATTTTCTATATTTTCTTCAGACTCCTTTGTTCCAGCATAACATCGCATGATCATAAGATCATGATATGCAACACCTGCCTACATCATACACATGCTGATTATGTGTTTAATCATCATAAAACTGTTTGCGGGCAAAAAATCATCAGAATGCCAGAAGATTAATCTATTATAAAGTTGAAGAACCACTACAAACAGTTAGATGTACCATTCGTAATCTACGCGGACTTTGAGTCTATTTTGGAAAAAGTTGATGATGCTGTAAGTAAAAGTACCACAAATGTACAGAAACATCGTGCTTGTGAATTCGGATATTTTTATTAATTGTAGTTTGATGACAGAAAATAATTTATATAGACATTATTTTCGTTAAGATTCGGCGGATATATTTATCAAAAAAAAATAGTTGAGGACTGTACAGGTATTTATCTTAATTATTTACTTAAAGTTAAGAAAATGTTCATGACCCCAATAGAAATACCTCAATATAATGATTCAAGAAATTGTCATATATGTAAGAAAATATTAAATAACGATAAAGTTAGAGATCATTGTCAACTTACAGGTAATTATCGTGGGGCAGCTCATAGCGAGTGTAATTAAAATTATAAAACACATCTGTTTATACCTGTTATCTTTTATAACATTTCAGCATATGATATACACCTATTTTTCAAAGAACTTTCTACTATACAAAATGCCACAATTAAAGTGATTCCCAAAAACGCAGAGCGTTATATTTTTCTTTCAATTTTCATAAGATTATATGAAAAATATGGATTCGAAATAAGATTTATAGACTCGTTTAGATTTATGGGTTCGAGTTTAGATACGTTAGCGAAAAATTTTGACAGCAATGATTTTAATACTGTTCGGTCATGTTTCGTTGATGAAGCTCATTTTAACCTGATTAGAGTTCTTCAATATTCTAAAGAATGAAGCATGTGATGTAGTCGAGTATGAACATGCTCAAAAAATATAAAGGGAGTTTAATTGTAAAACCCTCCTTGACTATACAGAGCTCTACTTAAAGACAAATGTTCTTCTTCTAACCGATGTGTTTGAAAATTTTAGGAAATTTTGTAGAGATATATACGATTTGGACCCCTGCCACTGTTATACAGCACCAGGATTATCTTGGGATGCAATGTTGAAAACCACAGAAGTTTCACTGGCACAGTTCACTGATTCCGAAATGTATATGTTTATGCAAAACGGAATTAGAGGTGGACTAGTTCAATGCTCGCAAGGATATTCGAAGGGGAATAACAAAAATTTAGAAGATTTTGATGCATCAAAACCATCAGAATTTCTTGTATATTTAGACGCTAACAATTTGTATGGTTGGGCGATGTCGGAATATCTTCCTTGCGGTGAATTTGAATTGGCATGTGATACTGATTTTGATGTTAAAAAAATTTCTGATACTGCAGATTATGGGTACATTTTGGAAGTGAATACAGATTATGCCGATTCCCCAAAATAAGACCGTGGGGAAATCCGAAATCAAAAAATTAGTTGCAGACTTACATTACAAAAACAAATTACACCATACACTATAGAGTTCTAAAACAAGCCATTTCAAATGGCCTCATCTTGAAACAAATCCATAGAATACTCAGATTTAAGCAATCCCCTTGGCTTAAAAAATATATTGCCTTAAACACATTTCATAGAACAAATGCTAAGAATAATTTTGAAAAAGATTTCTTCAAACTTTCAAACAATGCTGTTTATGAGAAGACAATGGAAAACATTGAAAAGCGTAGGGACATTAGAATTACTTCATCTTGGGAAACAACAAACAGGAATAATTTAGGTCTCAGAGCATTAATTGCGAAACCAAATTTTAAGCAGTTGACAAAATTTTCTGATGATATGTATGCGGTAGAGTTAAAAAAATGGAACCACTATATGATAAACCCATATATGTTGGTTTCACAGTACTGGAGTTATCCAAGTGGAGAATGTATGACTTCCATTATGGTTTCATGAAGCCTAAATTTGGAGACAACACTTCTCTCAACTATATGGATACTGACTCATTTATTTATTCAATTAAAACTGATGAATTTTTCGATGACATCCGTAATGACATTAGTTTGAATTTTGATATATCAGAATATCCTATAGATAATCAATTTCGTTTGCCGCTACTCAATAAGAAAGTTTTGGAAATGATGAAAGATGAAAACAATGGGGATATAATGACAGAGTTTGTTGGTTTAAGAGCAAAACTGTATTCTCTGTCGACTCTTCGCTCGGAAGCTGTTAAAAAATCAAAAGGGGTCAAAAAGCCTGTAATTAAAAAGTTGTCCACTAATGATTACAAAAGGTGCTTATTCGAATCTAAAATTATCTCGGATGAAATGTTTTTGTTTAGATCTAAAACACATCAACTTTATACCCAAAAACTACATAAAATAGCACTACTACTATCTCAAGTTTAAAAACATACATTTATACTAAAATATGAATATATACTACTACAAATATGAATATTTAAAGAAATTACATAATTTCATAAATTAAAGAATGGGTTATTATACATTTATTTTTTTTTTCTCGTAATGAAGCTTAACCCTAGACACATAACCTTCGTCGAAACGACGAACACCGGATGAAAAAATAGCTATTTCTTTTTAACACGTGCACCAACTTAGTTTTCGCTGAGCTTTTGCAGGAGACAACAGAACTCGGCGCGTAAGCACGTAAACGAGTGGTGGCGAGCATAAAGTTGATTTGTGCACACAATGCGCTTCAAAAAATTAATTATATATATATTTTTTTTTTTTTAAATGACAATAGTGTTAAAGTTAAGTTTTGCCAAAGAGAAAAACACTTTTTTGTTTTGTTTTTTTATATAAATTTTATAACTATGTGATCTCAAAAAAATAGTGTTTTTTGAAAAAATAGATTATAATAAATATACTTGTAACAGATTAGAAATTTATAGTTTTATTTACTAACAAAGTAACAAAGTTGCAAGTACAAAAATATATATGTTGAGAACCGATATTATACGCCCCAAAATGTGCTCGTTGAAACGACGAATGGTTAGGTATTGAGGGGTACGTTCGAGGGTTAGGTGTGCAGGGTTAAAACATTTCAATTATGATATTTGCTGATGTTGAATGTGGAAAGCAGAATAATATACATACATACATATGTACATGTATATTTTTGTATGGGGCGACAGAAGAATGATGACTCATTCTACTTGTGCCAAACTTATAGCATAATTCCTAATACATACATACATACATACGGACAAAGTTAAAAATATAAATAAACAAGAAGCAAAACTAGAACGACGTCAGCTCAAAATTATTTTAAGTATGGGTGCATTTAATTTTTAAGATTTGGTGATTTACGCAAGTTAAAAGACATTTTTAAGCTAATATTCTATTATGAATACAATTTTAGCGAATTTTGCTCAAACAGCATTTGAAATGCTGTTTAAAATTTTTATAAATACGGCTGTAAGCATTTAATAAGAAACAATGTAAGTGTTATTATAATGTTTAAGTAAGATGAGAAAAATATGAAGCATGTTTATAAGGTTTATGTTGGCAGTAATATGAATTTTGAACAGTTTTAAGAAATTTTTATAGTGTTGGAAGGATAAATAAGGATTTTGGTTATAAGCAAAGATATTGAATTAGACTATTTTCGTTATAGAAAAAAATTACTACTCGTAAAAATTGACTTTAGTTATTTCATCTGACCTGAATCTTTATTCCTATAAATTATATAAATGGCCAGCTACTTGTATACTGATAACCTGATCTGAAAACCAGACCAGCTACCTGAAAACCAGACCAGCTCCTGATAAGCTGATCTGAAAACCAGACCAGCTCCTGATAAGCTGATCTGAAAACCAGACCAGGTCCTGATAAGCTGATCTGAAAACCAGACCAGCTCCTGATAAGCTGATCTGAAAACCAGACCAGGTCCTGATAAGCTAATCTGAAAACCAGACCAGGTCCTGATAAGCTGATCTGAAAACCAGACTAGGTACCTGATAAGCTATATGGAAACCAGACCAGCTCCTTATAAGCTGATCTGATAGCTGATCTAATAGCTGATATCTGTTGTACTATTTGCTGTTAGCAAACGTGTATGAGATGGTGTTAAAGCAGTTGGTGCCGATAAGAAAATATCTAATGAAATATAATGGAATTTCATAATATTGTGAAACTCAATTCCTCTTGTGTAGAACCTTTCAAAGATAACAAGACTGTGCATATAAAAAGAAAAAACAAGAATTTGTAAATAAGCAAAAAGAAAATTTTTTTTGATCTAGCGAAGTAAGGGCAATAGTGAAACAAAATATAAAAATGTGGACATTTCTAGTTAAAATTTCTATTAAGTAAATTTAAGTTGAAATAAAAACCATTTATATATATTATTATTTTTTCAATATTTTATTATTTTTTCAATATTTTATTTAACTTTTTTTTTTTAAAAAATCTTAGTATCAATACAAGTTTAACTGTATGTATAAATAAAAATATACAGATATAAAAAGAAAAAAGATTATTAATCTAATATTTGATTTTTATTTACAGATAAAAAAAAGGATAAGAGCTTTAAATCATTTAATTTTTACATACTTTTGTGTGAATAAAATACTAAAATTAATAGATAAGTTCATAAACAAATATATAGGCAATAAATAAATAAAGAAATAAATTAATAAATAAATAAAGAAATAAATTAATTAATAAATTAATAAACAAATAAATAATAAATACATAAATTAATTAATAAACAAATAAATAATAATAAATAAATTAATAAATAATTAAAGACATATGTTAATAAATAAATACAATTAGTACAAAATTAAATTTTCGTTGACATCTTACATGCAATTTAGTAGGAATCATTCTATTCTACATCCATTGTTTCATTATTTCGGTCTATGTAATGTCCCCAAGCGCGCGTTTTTATTTTATCTTTCATTATATTTCTTTTATCATCAGAAAAGCTAAGTGCTATTTTATGTAGTTTTTGGGTATAAAGTTGATGTGTTTTAGATCTAAACAAAAACATTTCATCCGAGATAATTTCGGATTCGAATAAGCAACTTTTGTAATCATTAGTGGACAACTTTTTAATTACAGGCTTTTTGACCCCTTTTGATTTTTTAACAGCTTCCGAGCGAAGAGTCGACAGAGAATACAGTTTTGCTCTTAAACCAACAAACTCTGTCATTATATCCCCATTGTTTTCATCTTTCATCATTTCCAAAACTTTCTTATTGAGTAGCGGCAAACGAAATTGATTATCTATAGGATATTCTGATATATCAAAATTCAAACTAATGTCATTACGGATGTCATCGAAAAATTCATCAGTTTTAATTGAATAAATAAATGAGTCAGTATCCATATAGTTGAGAGAAATGTTGTCTCCAAATTTAGGCTTCATGAAACCATAATGGAAGTCATACATTCTCCACTTGGATAACTCCAGTACTGTGAAACCAACATATATGGGTTTATCATATAGTGGTTCCATTTTTTCTAACTCTACCGCATACATATCATCAGAAAATTTTGTCAACTGCTTAAAATTTGGTTTCGCAATTAATGCTCTGAGACCTAAATTATTCCTGTTTGTTGTTTCCCAAGATGAAGTAATTCTAATGTCCCTACGCTTTTCAATGTTTTCCATTGTCTTCCCATAAACAGCATTGTTTGAAAGTTTGAAGAAATCTTTTTCAAAATTATTCTTAGCATTTGTTCTATGAAATGTGTTTAAGGCAATATATTTTTTAAGCCAAGGGGATTGCTTAAATCTGAGTATTCTATGGATTTGTTTCAAGATGAGGCCATTTGAAATGGCTTGTTTTAGAACTCTATAGTGTATGGTGTAATTTGCTTTTGTAATGTAAGTCTGCAACTAATTTTTTGATTTTGGATCCCCCCACGGTCTTATTTTAGGGACAAAATGGCAAATCATTATGAAGATCTTGCACTGAATCGGGATAATCTATATCCACTTCCAAAATGTACCCATAATCTGCAGTATCAGAAATTTTTTTAACATCAAAATCAGTATCACATGCCAATTCAAATTCACCGCAAGGAAGATATTCCGAAATCACCCAACCATACAAATTGTTAGCGTTTAATATGCAAGAAATTCTGATGGTTTTGATGCATCAAAATCTTCTAAATATTTGTTATTCGCCTTCGAATATCTTTGCGAGCATTGAACTAGTTCACCTCTAATTCCGTTTTGCATATAATATACATTTCGGAATCAGTGAACTGTTTCAGTGAAACTTCTGTGGTTTTCAACATTGCATCCCAAGATAATCCTGGTGCTGTATAACAGTGGCAGGGGTCCAAATCGTATATATCTCTACAAAATTTCCTAAAATTTTCAAACACATCGGTTAGAAGAAGAACATTTGTCTTTAAGTAGAGCTCTGTATAGTCAAAAAGGGTTTTACAATTAAACTCCCTCCATATTTCATGAGCATGTTCATACTCGACTACATCACATGCTTCATTCGTTAGAATATTGAAGAACTCTAATCAGGTTAAAATGAGCTTCATCAACGAAACATGATCGAATAGTATTGAAATCATTGCTATCAAGATTTTTCGCTAACGTATCTAAGCTCGAAGCCATAAATCTAAACGAGTCTATAAATCTTATTTCGAATCCATATTTTTCATCTAATCTGATGAAAATTGAAAGAGAAATATAACGCTCAGTGTTCTGGGGAATCACTTTTATTGTGGAGTATTTTATAGTAGAAAGTTCTTTGAAAAATAGGTGTCTATCATATGCAGAAAGATTATGCAGGATAACCGGTATAAACTGAGGTGTTTTATAATTCAAATTACATTCGCTATGAGCTGCCCCACGATAATTGCCCGTAAGATGACAATGATCTCTACCTTTATCGTTATTTAATATTTTCTTATATATATAACAATTTTTTGCATTATTATATTGAGCTATTTCAATTGGGGTTATGAACATTTTCTTAGCTTTAATTAAATAATTTAGATAAATATCGGTACAATCTTCAACTATTTTTTTAATAAATACATTTGCCGAATCTTCACCAAAATAATTCCTATATAAATTATTTTCTCTCTTAAAACTACAATTAATAAAATACCCGAATGCACACGCATGATGTTTCTGTACATTTGTAGTGCTTTTACTTACAGGATCATTGACTTTTTCTAAAATGGACTCAAAGTCTGCGTAGATTACAAATGGTACATCTAACTGTTTGTAGTGCTTCGTAAACTTGATAATAGATCCATCTTCTGGCATTCTGATGATTTTTTGCCCGCAAACGTTTTTATGATGATTATACATATAATCATCGTGTGTATGATATAGGCAGGTGTTGCATATTAGGATCTTATGATCATGCGAAGTTATGCTGGAACGAAGGAGTCTGAAGAAAATATAGAAAATACCAATACGATATGAGTAAATAAAATAATAAGAAGTAACTGTTTAAATAGAGATGAAAACAAATTTTACATAAATGCACAAATGAAACTTACTTTGATATATCCTTGATGAGTACATAGTGGAAGTTTTCATTAGACTGGAGCAATAAGAGATTAAAATGAAGATTTTTTTCTCCTTTTGTTATGTAGTATGGTCCTATAAGCGATGTTCCATTGTGACCAAATACATTGATGCTCACATAATTTTGACTCGCAAATTTTTGTATCTGCTTCAATGGGAGTGGAAACTCTAGGTCTTTAAAATTTAATACAACTTGCCCTATATTAATATTCTCATCAGAAATGTTTGCAATATTGAAATTTCTACAGTTTTTCCATTGTTTAGGACTCAGACCACTGTTTACATTCAAAGCCGCAATGAGACACCATTTAAAGCAATAAACATCACAGTTCTCGACATTTATGCATGCACGTTTCATTGCAATAATTTTTGGGAGAGGGATAAAGCTCGACCCTCTTATTATGGACGCCTTGTTTATATTAACTTCAAGAGAATTCATTGAAATCAAGGTCCATCCGCTATCCCTCTCTTGAAATTCTTCCATTTTGGCTTTCAGCTCCTCGGCTTGTTTCTTGTACATATCATCTATGTCATCAGACAAAGTCACCAACATCATTTTCGATATATGAACAAGTTGGGAAACATTCACCTCATCGTTCACCATCTTCATATAATCACATGCGAGCTCCATATTAAATTTAAATGTAGTATGTACCCTACTACGTTCATAGAGTTGTTGTACTATGGAGCTCTTGCCAGATTTCAAAAACTCCTCCGGAAGCAAGACAGCCACATTTTTGTTGAGGAGGATATATGTCTCGATCCTTCCATTGAAGTTGCTTGCTCTTTTTGTGAGAAAATCTCCAATCCGTTCTTGTTGACAACTGTTTTTATGTTTTGTGGTTCTGACATGAGCCATATAACCGTTTGATGGGATCATCTCATCACAATCCTCACAATATTTGTTTTGAGGATTAAGCTTACTAGTTCCAAGCATAGCCTTCGATGGGTTAGCATAGGAGTGCGTTTTTTTTAGTTTTGTTTGAGTCATAAAGACTTTATTGCAGATGGTACAACTTGTAGTATTCATATTATTTAATTATTTATTTTTTTATTAATTAATTTAATTATTTTATTTATAAACAATTTATTTAATTATTTTATCTGTAAACAATTTATTTTAGTTATAAACAATTAATTATTTTTTATGCACTATAAACTTGTTTAACTAACAATAATTAGTTCTAGCACTTTTATAGTCTTTGGATTTCAAACACCTTAGAAATTTTGGTTACGAAAATAGGTTTTCACTTGTTGAGATATCTCAGCAGACTGATGACAATCTACATTATTTCTTCTTCTTATATACTTTATATGAGAATAGCGTATTAGAAATCAAATTTAATTTATCTGATGGTATTACGAGATGTGATGAAATTCCTATACATACACACACACACACACACACACACACATACACACACATACACACACAAACACACATGCATACATACATATTGCTCTGTTTGAATTACGAGATATGATGAAATTCCCACAGTCTAGCGACACCCAGAACAAAATCACTAGCATCAGTTTGCAATATGAAGGTACGAGAAAAATCGGGACACGTGAAAGTAGGTACTTCTACAAGTTTTTGCTATATTTCTCCAAAAGCTATTTCTTTTATTGTTACATTAAAGTAAAATATACTGAAATAAAAATATCACTACCCCTATTCAAAAGCTCTTCTTATCAACCTGATTGGATTCAAAACATTTAACATCTGAAATGCACTTGTACACATAAAACCTATGTCAACATGATATTTTGTTATTTCCATAAGAATAGCAATGTCAAAAGCCTAAAAAACATATATACAGTCATTTGTAAATATGTATGTATGTATGAAAAAGTGATGATGTAATTCACACAGGCAATGAAATTCTTCAAAGCAAAAAAAAAAAAAAAATAGATAAGATCACATGCATTAATATATACTTTACCAAATTCATTCCTTATCTACTTCCATTGGCAACAGGGTTGGCACTCTCTGCAGCTATTAGATTATTTCCCCAGAGATCGCAAACATAAATGCATATGTGTATGTACATAACCCTACATAAGCATACCAACGATAACTCAAAACAGCAACCCAAAGTCTATCAAATAACAATCACTATATGCACACAAATACACAGATCCCTTGTAACTACCCTGTAGTCAGACTGGGAGCAAGTGTCTTTGTGTCAACACTAAAATTATAGTAAAAATTGTGGTATAATAAGTTTTCTTCTATCCGTCAGAATAAAAGAAGGAAAGAAAACAGATATGGTGTATTTATGGTGGAATTGTCAATAAGTTGTCAATATACATACATTTGCATGTACATCGCAGAAGCGACAAGTCAAGAGCGACTCAGTACATTTTCACCATCGACATTTCCTGCTGGGTATAATGATTGTCTGCCACTACAACAAAAGTATCGGACACCATCAAACATACGAGTAAGTACAAAAACACCCACTCATACATACACGCACATACACACGCTCCCACACAGATAATAACAGCCACATATACATGCATACACATAACCAAGGAATCATACTTACACACACACACACACACATCCCACACGTACATACATCCATGCACTGTAAGCACAACGTTTCTCTACAATAACAATAAAATCTATACACACAAGTATACAACATTCACATACACAGAAAGAATCAAACTCACACACACACACACACACACACACATATACCCAAGAAAATATCAGCATGAAAATTCCCCCGAAATCCCCCCACTGTAACAGGGTTGCCATCATTTTTGTTTTTTCCCAGTTTTAAATTCCCAAAACAGGACTATCGCCACCATTACTAACCTACTGAGTATGATAGCACATTCGCATCAACAAGCATGCTTACATACAGGAATACATATATTTATATAGCTATCAACACATAAAGTAAGTATATAAAAAAATCGTTGTGTATGAATTTAACAAATGCCTAATATATATTATGAATTTTTTTTCATGAAATCTATTTCACGAAACTTTTTCTATTTGCGTAACATTAACTTCTTTTGTGATCTAATTTGGTTCTGCAGGAGCCTGTTTACAAATGAAAAAATTTTCATACAACCAATTTTATGAAAAAAATGCGTAAATACGATGCGGGTTTCTTTAGCAAATTTCTATTAAAATAGTTATGTATTGCAAAAATTATGCAAACTTGCCAGGATTAAATTAATAAAAAAAAATCCCCTAAAGCTGATTATTATTATTATTTATTAATAGATTATTTACCTAAAGCTGATTATATAAATCTCAAAAAGGCAATATGTCGAAAATTTGTTTCGCATATTAATCGCGAAAACTTGCAAAAATGCGAATATTATTTAAAAAAATTTCCAAAACCTAAAAAATGTGAACGAAAATACTCAGTAGATTTTAAAAATCAAAAACAATCTCACTTACAAAAAGTTGCGAAAATTCGTGAATAATTTTTTAATTGAAAAAGCCTTAAAATGTATTAAAAAAAACACCAAAATTTTAGCGAATGTCAAAAACTTGGAAAAATTTGAGACCATGTCGAAAATTAGCAAAAACTTGGTAACATAAAAAAAAGATAAAAGATATCATAGTCTGATACTGGTTGAAAATCTTTAAAACTGCAAAAAAAACAAATAATTGGGAACAATCACTTTTATTGCGAAAAAAGAGGAACCATTTGCGATAAATTTCCCTAAAATAACTTACAAATACTTAAAGATCTAAGGAATGACGAAATGGCGAAAATTTGCTAACATCAAATAGATATGCAGATGGATTAAAAGTCCGTAAAATGGTAAAAAGCCAAGATTTGCCTAAAAAGTCAGTTTCATCGCGAAAATTGGCGACAAACAAGCGCTAAAATTGTTAAAATTATAAGGAATGCCATGGTTTAACCTTTGTTCCACTAATTCGGCTCTTACCTCAGATCTAAAATGGAGCGTGTTTCCATACCCGCGATCAAATTACTCCCGTAAATCTTTAATAGTGCTTTTAGAACTAAGGACTTAGAAGAATGTGTGTGAATTGAATTTTATGTTAAAATAGTTTGAAAAAATGTTATTACCTCAACAACTACAAACTAGTATTTCTGGCAACACTTATCAAAAAATATTTAAAAAACCGAATGTGTTGCAAGTCATGGGTATGTCGATAGATATGCGGGATGTAACGAAGAATGGGAGTATCCAAAATTTTTTGTATCGATTGGCTTTCCCTGATACATATGTATGTATGTACATATGTATGCACGTGTCTATGCAAAATTTACATTGCACAGTGAGGACTTTTACAAAGTAAATGGCAATAAATCTGGAACTTCTAAACTACTGATTGGATTTATAAGAAACTCCTAACATCCGTAGATGCTTTATAACACATGTCAAGACAGCCTTCTGGCTTGAGCTGGACATGAGTTACAGTGGTCCAAAGTTGACTACCTGGAACTCAAAAAAACTTCTGAGGCTTGTAACTTTTTTAAAAATTATCAGATTTTTACCGGATAAAGCATTTTGACATAAACTTGAACTTCTTAAGAAATAATTTCCCAAGATGTGTTTACTTGAGCCAAAAAAGTTTTTTTTTTCCTTGACCTTTTTTAGTATTTTGCCTATTACTTTTTAGTTCATTGTTGAATTTTATGTTAAAAGACAGCATTAAATTTTTGACAAAATTTTAAATAAAAATAGGAAAAAATTTATTAACATATCCATTTGTGAAATCGGGAAAAGGCTAAAAAATCCAAATTTTAAAATTTCCCTGAAAAAGGCATGTGTTTTTTTAAGTATCTTCATTATTTTCATTTTTGTAAACAACTTCGTTTAATACATTTTTAATTTTTTAATCACATAGCGCTAAAGACAATGCATTAAGAATGTGCTTAGACCCAATTATTTTGTATTTCTGACATGTACGCTACATTCAACAATATCCTAAAATAGTAAATTTTAAAAATATTTTTTGTGTTTAAGCGGTTATAAAAAGTTGTGACGGTAGATTTTGAAAGTTTCAACTATAAGATTTTATTATGTAGATAGTTTTATAAATTTTTAACTAAAATTTAAGAGTGCCTTCCCATAAATGCGGATGCACGTAGTTTTTCTGAAAAAAGTCAAAATTTGAAGAAAATATAGTTGTGTACCATAAAAAAATATATTAAAATAATTTTATTTTTATATATTGATATTTCTGAATTTCATATGAGCCAGTTTACTACGCCTGAAAAAATTATAACAATAGCCCAATACACAATCTTGTGCAAATGGTCCTGCATCGTAACATGTGCAAAATGGTATATTATGTTGATACTGACCTTTTGAGGGATGATATCTCGTGAGAGCGTGATAATTCGTGCGTGATTATTAAAAATAGCTCACGCACGATCACGCACGAGTAATTTATTTTTAAGTCTCGGTCACGCACTCACGCGTGATTAATTATAAATTTTGATCACGATCATGCGTGAGTCACGCGTGACACGATAAAATCACGACATTTGCACATCTCTAGTAATAAGGTTCAAATTCGTTAAGAACTGCATGAGTTAGAGGCAAATTACTAAATCAAGATTTTTTCATTTTTTGCAAAAAGGCATTTTTCTTTAAAAAAAAAAAACAAACAAAAAACGATTTGAGAGAGCACTTCCGGTTCATCAATATTTGAGTGTTATATACCAAAATTCTTGGTTCTTAGATTGGATTCAGAAAATCGATGTTCATTAAGGGGTTTCGAAAAAAATAAAATATGAGACGGTCTAATGTAGATACATGCTTCACCACCAGGAAATAAATTTCAATTAAAATAAACTTATGACAATATGTCAAATAATAAATTTCTTAAATTATATATTTTTATTTGCGTTTATTGTTTATTTTTATTTCCGCAAGGAAGGCCAATTTTTCTTTTTCAGGTACCAATTATGACATTGTTTTAATTATATTAACCAAATTTTCGGTAGCAAGAATAACTTTTATTTCAAATTCTATACTGTCAACCAATTTTTTCTGTTGCTGCAACTAAATATTATGTTGAGGGTTATAATTAAAATACAGTGGTACCACAAGAAAATTATAGTCGCTATAGCTGAATTCTATGATAGTTGGTGCAACCGCCAAAATTCAATTGGCAACAAATTCGGTTGTCTCACCGAATCTGTTTTCTCTGTGTATCATCAGCGGAATTTCAAGTTTAAATTTTAGCAGATAGAAAGATATTAATAAATTAATATATAATTTACTTAGGAGGTGACATACTTTTTGCTCCATTATTGACTCCATTTCATAAAGCTTTTCTCGTTAATGGCGTTACTGTTTACGAAAAAATTTCAAAATTTCGACTGTTTTGGCTTAAAAGATATCTAAAATTAAATGATGCTTCTATGTGGGGGGAAAAATTAATAAGCTATTGCTTCTTCTAGACTATCAGTAATATAATGTGGGCAAATCAGCAAGATTAGTACACTGGTATTACTTTTGAAGGCAAACAAAAATTTGCAATTTATGAGAAGCAGGCCCTTTCTGAAATTATTCCCAGAGACAATGCACATTATCAATAGAGTTTTTCCCTACAAAATTTCAACGTTCTCCTTATTATAGTTTTCTAGATATCTCAAATATCTAGGTCTAACGCTCCCATGTTCAACGCACATTAAAAATTCGTTACCTATACTAAATTTCACATTTCTTGCTGCATTACATGCAGATATATATATATATATATATATATATATATATACAAATAGGTCCAGCCGTTCTCCGATTTTACATAAATTAAAAAAGTGGGCTGACCAATTTAGGTTATGAAAAAATAGCGAAATCGGCGCAGCCGTTCTTAATTGATGCCACCACCAACAAACGACATTTGATTTTTATTTATGTAGAAAAATATTCTTGTTTGTAAATGTTTTGGTTTATTTAAAGGCATTTTTTGAGTTGAAAACCATCTTTTCTACATCCCGCTTTCTAAAAGATATTTATTTTGAAATCCCGCTTTTTGACGGTATTTTCTTTAAAATCCCGCTTTTTGATCGATCATGTCCCGCTTTTTGCAAAAACCATCTGGGCACGTTAAGTATGAATGTCCTTGGTTCACACACAGTAAATTGCATGGCAGTGGTCCACGGTGGTATACTAAAAATTCTTACGACAGGGTGTCTCCAAACATACTTTCTCTAAATTTCATCACTAATTCTTTCCAAAACAGTTAGTTTGGTCGAAATCGGTTCACTAGTTCAAAAGTTGCGGACTTTTTACCACTTTTTTTATTTCACGCCACTGTGCGACGTATAATAGATTTTCTCTACTAAGGCGTCCCATTGCTCAGTACGGCTTTTAGCTCCAGCGGAATTCACAAATCTAAAAAGAAGTGAATTTTTACATTTTACTTGAAAATATTGAAGATAATTTTTTACCTCCAAATACTAAATGTGCATACTTAGTTAATTTAATTATTATTTTTTGAACTTCATTTGTTTCTAATATTTATGATTTGAACAGGCTATATAGTTCGTATCGCTTTTTAAGCCAAATTAAATGTGATCATTATTAATGAACAAATAACACCAAAGTTAGTTGTAAATATTCTGACAACACATAATTAGTTGAACGGAACAGCTAGCCGTTTTCGAAGGCCACTAAACCTTCATCATCAGCGTTCTTCCGTGTTTGGTCCACTGTGTGAGGTGTCAGTTGATAGTAAAGAACAAAACAACAATGGTAAGGCTGTTGTAAATTTAGAGATGGTAAGGTGAGCTTTCATTACAAAACATCTTTCAGCAAATTGAAATACGATGAATCAAAACAATTCACATATTCCATTTGCAAAAATTTTCGTATATAAAGCAGAAATCTACAGCAACTGACACCACACACAGTGGACCAAACACAGAAGAACGCTGATGATGAAGGTTTAGTGGCCTTCGAAAACGGCTAGCTGTTCCGTTCAACTAAGTGTTGTCAGAATATTTACAACTAGCTTTGGTGTTATTTGTTCATTAATAATTATCACATTTAATTTGGCTTAAAAAGGGCATACTTATATTTTTGCTCTTTTATTACCTTTCTAGTTATTTTTTCATTATACTGTTAAAACTATTTTTTTTTTACAAGAAACATCAAATTAAAAAATATTTTTTGATGTGTAAACATCTATACGCTAGGTGATAAAAATCTTTTGACTTTGATTTCTTTGCTGAGATTTCTTTGCTGAGATTTCTTTGCTTTTTGTTTTTGCTTTGCATTGTCAAATCGGTGTGAGCTATGTATGAGTGCATTAGTGTTTGAAAGAAACAATACCAAGCAGAGAAACAAGTTGACCGGCTCGAGGCCGACGGTGGGCCGCCGCCGGTTATTTTTCTGTATAATTCCGTACACCAAAGGTGAAAATGAACCGTAAGAGCTGCGGACACAATATGTAGACATTTGGCCACTACAACAACAAATACATAAGAGTTAAAAACTAAAGGGTGTTCCAAAACGAGCAACGAAAAATGTTAAAATCCCATGTAATATACATACAATTGTTTGTACATATATACACTTGAAATTTTAAAAGTTAGTGTCTTTTTATACAGACTACAACAATTAACACTAAATTTAAAAAATTTAAATCAATGGGTGTTCCATCAGTTAATGCAATTTTGACTTTGTAATTTTGACAACTTGCTGTATCTTGGAAACCGTAAGAGTAAAACTCTTGAAATTTTCAAAAACAGTAAAACTAAAAAATCAAAAAAAAATATAAAATCGCCAAATATAAAAAAATCGCCAAAACGAAAAAAGCACCAAATTAAAAAAAAATCTCTAGGACTAAAATAAATCACGAAAAACCGCAAAAATCGCCAAAATTAAAAAACCCTTAAACAAAAAAATCGCCAATATAAAAAATCGCCTAAATAAAAAAAACCCCAAAAACAGAAAAAATCGCCAAAACGAAAAAAACCTCAAAAAACAGAAAAAAATCGCCAAATTAAAAAATCGCCAAAATGAAAAAAAAAATGCGAAAATTAAAAAAAACCCAAAAAGAGAAAAAACGCCAAAACGAGAAAAAAGCAATAAAACTGAAAAAAAAATCGTTTAAACTGAAAAAACTTAAAAAATTATGAAAGCTAAATCAAAAAAAAAATGATCAAAACCGAATGTGGGCGAGTCAAGGTCGCACTTTACTGAATTTATTTTAATTGCAATGCGTACACAACAACAAGAACAGCAACAACTAAACGATGAACAACAGGAATTAAAAATTAAAAAGTAAAAGTAAAGGCATTTACCATAGATGAGCACCAATAGATTTACCACCAATAAAGTTTCAGTAAAAACAAAAAAAATTTACTGATTACTAAAATTTTTTTCTACAACTTTAATAAATTGCCTAAATGATTTGTTATATGATGAGGTGCATTGAATTTTCAGTAATCAGTAATGCCCGTATTCATAATGAAATTCTACCAAGTGGCTAAATGTTTTTCATACAAAAGTTTTAAAATTTGAATGAAAAACTTTGCCACTTGCTACGGCCCTACGATTTTACTAGTAATGCAAATTAAATTTCATTAGCAGTAAAAATTTACTGAATTTTCTTAGTAATCAGTAAATTTACTGCTTACTGCAATTTTGAATGCAGTGTGCCCATTAACTAACCAAATAAGTTTAATAAAACAAACAAAAAACCAACAAATTCATAAGTATTTACAATATTGAAAGTTTTGATACTTTTAATTAATTAATTTAAAAAAAGATACTAAAAGCATAAGTACTTCCAACTTAAAAAAAAATTACATTACTAGATGTTTACACATCTCCTCTGTGATCGGACTCAAATTGCTTTTTTTAATGATTTTTTTAAGGAAATTGTTAAAATTTAAGTTTAGAATTTTTTAAACGCACTAATAATCCCAAATTAATATTTTACTTATGGCCTATTTCCCACCTGCGAATGAAAACGTTCGACTTACAATTTATATTGAAAACAACAACAAAATACGAAAATTTGTTTTTGTTTTCAATATAAATTGTAAGTCGAACGTTTTCTTTCGCAGGTGGGAAATAGGCCATTATTAAGTAAAATATTTTTTTATTAAAAATACATTGAAATTGAGTATTGAGGGGTTTAGCTGGATCCTATGCGCATTTCACTGTTGCTAATGCAGATCATCACCTTTACCCAAAGTTTCTTAGAACAACTAGAGTTATTATGTTATAAACTTTCATTTAAACAAATGAGAAGCTTAAATCAAATAACAAAGTTGAAACAAGAACTCAATAATCAACATGTTTTTTTATTTTCTTTACCATTACTACATTGGCTAAATTTTTTTTCAGCTTCAAATTGTAGTTGTAAAAGTATGTAAAAAGAAAATAAATGTAAATAACAACAACAGCTATTTAAGTATAGAGTGTTGCCACACAAATATTTTTTGACCTGGTCAATTTTATAATTAATGATTTTTTTATGGGAATTGTTAAAATTTAAGTTTAAAATTTTTTAAACGCACTAATAATCCCAAATTAATATTTTACTTATTAAGTAAAATATTTTTTTTAGTAAAAATACATTGAAATTGATTATTGAGGGGTTTAGCTGGATCCTATGCGCATTTCACTGTTGCTAATGCAGATCATCAGGGAACCTTTACCCAAAGTTTCTTAGAACAACTAGAGTTATTACATATGTTATAAACTTTCATTTAAACAAATGAGAAGCTTAAAACAAATAACAAAGTTGAAACAAGAACTCAATAATCAACATGTTTTTTTTTATTTTCTTTACCATTACTACATTGGCTGACTTTTTTCAGCTTCAAATTGTAGTTGTAAAAGTATGTAAAAGAAAATAAATGTAAATAACAACAACAGCTATTTAAGAATAGAGTGTTGCCACACAAGTATTTTTTGACCTCGTGCAGTCAATTTTATAATTAATGATTTTTTATGGGAATTGTTAAAATTTAAGTTTAAAATTTTTTAAACGCAGTAATAATCCCAAATTAATATTGTACTTATTAAGTAAAATATTTTTTTATTAAAAATACATTGAAATTGATTATTGAGGGGTTTAGCTGGATCCTATGCGCATTTCACTGTTGCTAATGCAGATCATCAGGGAACCTTTACCCAAAGTTTCTTAGAATAACTAGAGTTATTATGTTATAAACTTTCATTTAAACAAATGAGAAGGTTAAAACAAAGAAAGTTGAAACAAGAACTCAATAATCAACATTTTTTTTTTATTTTCTTTACCAGGTTCCCTGATGATATGCATTAGCAACAGTGAAATGCGCATAGGATCCAGCTAAACCCCTCAATAATCAATTTCAATGTATTTTTAATAAAAAATATTTTACTTAACCCTAGAATATCATACTTATTTATATATCGCAAACGTCATACTTCGTCGAATCGACTACGACCTATTTCAAGAGCCAATAAAAAAGGTCTTGAGCAAAAATAAGTACGAAAATAGATTTATTATTGATATTTAGCTAGTTTTTAATTATCATATAACGAAATTCATATATTTCTCTTAATCGTTTAACGTAAAATTAACATTTCACAGACTTATATCAATTGGCATTTTTTCTTAAAACATAGCATTTATAGCATCAATTGTATGAAATATTACACATTTTTTTCCATTAACTCTTGTAGTTTCTTATAATAAATTTATTAAACTAAAAAAGCAGCATTAGTTTCGAGTAACTGATATTAGCGGCTAACGCTATACGAAAAACGAAACAAAAACAATCACAAAAAATATGTTTTAAATCGAAAATAAAATCGCGCGTATGATAGTGCAGGGTTAATAAGTAAAATATTAATTTGGGATTATTAGTGCGTTTAAAAATTTTAAACTTAAATTTTAACAATTCCCGTAAAAAACAACTAATTATTAAATTGACTGCACCTGGTCAAAAAAATTAAATAGCTGTTGTTCAGCGTTGTCAACTTGGTGCGTTTCGCATCATTTTGGGTGCTTTTTGAAATTTTTTGTGCGAAAAATACCTTTGTTTGTGCGTGGTGCGCTTTTTTTTAAATTTCGATGCGTTTTTTAATTTTTGATGGCACCAACGCAAATTTAACACAACAATGGGTTAAAACCGGAAAATCCTTGTTGTGAATCTTACCAACTTCCTGATAGTGTTAATTACCATATGAATAGTAATGATGTTTACAAAACATCACAATTTGAAATGAAAGCTGTTTTATGGCCCGATTATAACAATAATGTTGAAAATATTAGCTTAATTAATTTGGAATAATTAATTTTTGATCTCTCTTTAAAAAGTTTTAAACAGAATTATAAAAATGTATCATCTTGTACAAGTGGATGCAAACATATTTATGTGCCCTTAATTGTGAAAGTTGTGTAAGTCATATATTTCTTTGGTCGAGATATTTAGTACATTACATTTGAACAAATCCAAAAATATTTTTGGATTTTATGCCACAGTTTAATTTAAAGTTATACTAGTCTCGATGAATATAAATTTATTTTACTATATCGAATAAAAAATGCGTATGACTTAAACCACTTTCATAATAAAGGGCACATGTATACCATGTATGTACAAATTCGTTTATTACATATTTTGTAAAAGGCTATTTGTTTTAATTGTGATATTTTTAATATGGATACATTAAACTTCTGATAAAAAACAATTTAAAAATATTTGAATAAAATGATATATACTGAACTTTTATTAGTTTTGAATGCTTACTATTTATTAATCGTTGATCTCTTTAAAAAATTTTGTACAGAATTTATGAAATTCAAAAAAAATATTATGAAACAAATTTGTTTAGTTTTTTTTAGGTTTTACCCCTTTAACCCTGAACTGTAAAAACCTGTTTTAGTATTACATTTTTAATAAAAAAAATAATATTATACTTTTTATGCAAAATCATTTCAATAAAGATTTTAAACTAAGAAATCTTGGTGCGTTTGTTTTGTAAATGGCGCGATTTTTTCTCCATTTTGGTGCGTTTTGAAATTTCAAAGTTGACAACGCTACTGTTGTTGTTATTTACATTTATTTTCTTTTTACATACTCTTACAAATACAATTTGAAGCTGAAAAAAAGTCAGCCAATGTATTAATGGTAAAGTAAGAAAATAAAAAAACAAGTTGATTATTGAGTTCTTGTTTCAACTTTGTTATTTGTTGTTGAGCTTCTCATTTGTTTAAATTTATAACATAATAACTCTAGTAGTTCAAAGAAACTTTGGGTAAAGGTTCCCTAATGATCTGCATTAGCAACAGTGAAATGCGCATAGGATCCAGCTAAACCCCTCAATAATCAATTTCAATGTATTTTACTTAATAAGTAAAATATTAATTTGGGATTATTAGTGCGTTTAAAAATTTTAAACTTAAATTATAACAATTCCTATAAAAAAATAACATGTATATTATGTATTTAAATAATTGTTTATCTTATACATATACATATGTACGTAGAATTGAATTTTAAAACTCGCTACATGCAACGTTAAAGAACGTTTAATAAAGTAAAGGCAGAATTACCCGACTGTAAAGGCTCAGTTAGCCGACTGTAATGTAAAGTAACTGCAACAGTAAGAAACAGCTGATCGATTTTGTTATGTGAAAAGTAATGAAAATGGTTATAGAGATGTAATGTAACATAGCATACTTTTCATATAAAAATATCGATCACCTGTTTTCTACGTTACAGTTACATTACATTACAGTCGGCTAACTGAGCCTTAAATGCAGAACTGTAAATGTAAATGTGTCAGCTGATCGAATCTGTTGCATTAAAAGCTATGCAAACGCTTACCTGACTGAAATGGCACGTAAATGTAACGTCTGAATCTGCAGAAAATAGAATTTCATGACGACGTTACGTGACATTTGTAGACAGTGATGGGATGTATGTATATTGAATGAGAGTGTGGCACAATAGTCCTGATTTGGTACTTTTGTTTCTTTTAATAATTTAAGCTTTTTTAATAAATAAATATAGTTTTCTAAAAAAGTTTTTTTTATAAAATCTAACCAGAGTTAGCCAATCGTATGTGTTTATTTTTTGTTAATATACATACATACACATATGTATATGTACATATGTATGAAGTTGTAAAATAAACATACATATGTGCGTACAAACATACATTCAAGCGTACAAAAAACCATTTTTATTTAAAAATAACAATAAAAATAAAAATAGGTACGTATAATCAAAATAATTATAATGATAATAAAAATATAAGTATTTTTTATAATTATAATACGTTGTATTGTAAATATGTATATACGGGTATGAAGGTTAAATTGTAATTTCACTAAATGTCAAAGTCATTACAATGTTTGTAAGTATAAAATAATGATTTGATACCATTTAAATAATTTTGGTACTTTTTCCATGCAATCAAAAATAATCTGGGGTCAAATTACGGTACTCGTTATCGAACGAAATTACGAAATATTTCAACAGAGTTTATATGGAAATATTTCGTAAAAATCGTTCGATAACGAGTGCCGTAATTTGCCCCCTGAAGATGTTGAACTCTCATCAATGTTTCGAACAGCTGTTTTCCATTTTATATGATTTTTTTTATACTGATAAATACCCAGCAAACAAAAAATTCTTTATATGTACATGTGTATGTATTTTTGTTAAAAAATATACATATGTATATTGTTTGTAAATAAAACTAAGTTATTATGAGTAGGTACGAACATTAATAAGAAAAGGTTAAAACGGGAAAGTAAAGATTTTATTGAGGTGCTACTGCAAGCATACACATTCTTGGAAATTAAAGAGCTAAATAATTCATCTTTCCGATGAAGTTGCTCAAAATCTGTTTTGGTAATGTACAATGACAAATACTACGGTTGAGCGTTACGGCTGCTATTACAATTATTAAATTGAGTTCATTTAAATAAAATAATAATAATTTTCAAAACCTCTAGGCGCAATTTCGTTCTAAAAGGTGTGTTATTACAAAAACTCATATAGTTTTTTCCAACAGGCTAAATCTTGCCATCGAAAGAAAGTAAATTAAAATAGTTTCAGCGAAATTATTAAAACAAATCTTGGATTAATTAAAACATTACTATTTTATATATTATTTACTTATAAGTTCTAACGCATACATACATACTCGTATGTATGTCCGTATACATATGTATGTAAATTTCAATCAAAATGAATTTCATGAAATTAAATATTATACATAAGTATATGAACTTTTGCGTTTGACTTCAAATAACTCGCAATTTAAAATAAAAAATGCGTGTTTGCTGGGCACAATGCAATCAGCGTGTATATGTGTGTGCACAAAGAAGTTTTTTGTTTGTGTCGAAAACACATGACACGTTTTTAAGCATTCTATAAGCGCTCAAACGTTTACGTTTACATTAAATTTACATTTACCTTACATCTGCGATTTCTACAGTCGGGTAATGGAGCCTTAAGGCTCAGTAATGAAATGGTAATGTAATGAAAATGGTTATAGAAATGTAATGTAACGTAACCTACTTTTCAGATAAAAATATCAATGAGCTGTTTTCTACGTTACAGTTACATTACATTACAGTCGGCTAACTGAGCCTTTAAGTGTGCCATGTACAGTTTATTTCCTTTCGTTATTTTGTTGGATAGGAACATAGTAAATTTTTGCAAAAGAAAAAATATTTTACCTAAAACATATGTATGTATATATATAGCAGGTTAAAACATGTATAGCAGGAGCGATTTTTTAAGCTACGCACTTATTGCAGTGTTTTGGAATTAAATTGTCTTCAAGTAGCAAGTTGTGTTCCTCGCATATTGTTTTATTTTGTTCTACTTATCGTTCTAAGGGCGTTAAAAAGTAGAACGGATCAATATTATTTTTATTATTACTATGATGCTTTCTAAAACACCAGATTAAAAATTTAAACTTTCTATTAAAAAAAGTTTAGAAACATTTGAAGTAAAGAAAATTAGAGCAATAATTTAGGCAAAAATAAAAAAATGTAGAAAATTTAATTTAGTAAACAAAATTGGATTTTGAATATTTGTAAAGTATTGAAGGTATGAGAATATTTTTTTTTCTGTTTGCAAAGCTAAATGTGTGCTATTGAACTAAATTAAAATTTTTCCCGATTTATAATTTTATAAAACTTTTTTTTATTGGGAAAAATTGTGTTAGAAAAATTTTAGCATTTTTAGAAAATTCCCTCCCCTGCCTACATTTATGTGTAGGATGTCAAGAGTTTCCTACAAGTTACTAACAACAAGTTTATTTATAATAAAAAGTAAAAAAAATTACAAAAACGGGCGTGCAATTTTTTTGCCACATCCAAAAATTAAATTTTTTGCAAAAAGAAAATGCTATTTTTCGACCAATGCTGGATGTAGTGTGCACCATAAAAAATCTCTAAAATCTGATTCACAGTCTTGCTTGATGCCTCCTCTCTCAGAAACAATCAAAATTTTTAACAAATGCTAAATCATTTTTTAAAATATTCGAAAAAAAATTAAAAATACGTTTTTCGCACAATATACAAAATTTTCTCATAATTTTAAAAAATCTAAATTGCAAAATTATTCTTTGCTACAATTTTTGAGATATCAAAAAAATTCTTTTTTCATATAAATTGTAATATATTTTTCTTTCAAAAACAAAAAAATCAACTGATTTCTGCTAAGTAATAAAGAAGTTATGTAACAACGATTAAAAAAAGTCAGGGCCAAAAATTAAAAAAAAAATTCAAGTCAAATAACTTGGAAACTGACAGAGATAAAATGGTGCTCTAAGCATGTTTTATTTTTGTTTCTTAACGTTGATTGTCCCGCTGAAAAAAATTATTAAGATCGGTCGATATTTACAGAAGTTACAAGCTCCGAAAGAATTTCGACAACCGCAGTTTGCCACTTTGAGGCTCTTTGGAGCTACCCTGTCTTACAACAGGGTGCCTCCAAATATACTTTCTGAAAATTTCAACACTTTTTCTTTGCAAAACAGTTAGTTTCATCTAAATTAGTTCACTAGTTCAAGAGTTGCTGACTTTTTACCACTTTTTTTTATTTCACGCCACTGTGCGACGATATGTAGATTGGCGTTATGATTACATTTTATGTTACTTCTTGAATTTTTTGGTTAATCTTTCCTTTAATTTTGTGTTTGTCAGAAAAATTATAATTTAATAAATCCATGAAATTTAATATATTTAATATGTCTATAAGGTTGTTTGTACTTTAGTAGCTTTTTAACACTGTCTTAAAAAGGGGCCCATACACTACAACAGCATGCATGCGCATGCCAGCGGTTTGGTCGTGTATGGGCAAATTTGTGCGATTGTACGGTTTGAGGTAGCGATGTCAAGTAGAGTTTGATATTTTTCTGATGGTACCAGCTCGCTGGTGTGGTATATGGTGAAATTAGCTCAGTTGAGCAAAGTTGTCATGGAGCAAACATGCATTTAAGTGAGTAGATTGTTAATGGCGGTCTGAGACATGTTTTGGGAATTCAAAACCGGGAAAAAATAAAAACTATGGCAACCCTGTTACAAATGGGGGGATTTTGGGGATTTTCATGCTGAGAGTTTCTTGGCTATGTGTGTGTGTGTGTGTGTGTGTGTGCGTGAGTTTGATTCTTTGTTTATGTGTATGTATACTTGTGTGCCCAGCTTTTGTTGTTATTGTAGAGAAACGTTGTGCGTACAGTGCATGGTTGTATGTATATGTGGGTGTTGTATGTGTGTATGTGTGTGAGTTTGATTCTTTCTGTGTATGGGAATGTATGTACACTTGTGTGTACAGGTTTTGTTGTTATTGTAGAGAAACGTTGTGCTTACAGTGGATGTATACATACAGTATATGTATGTGTGGGATGTTTGTGTATGTATGTGTGTGTGTATATGTGTGCGTTTTTGTATTTAATTGTATGTTTGTCGGTCTCAGATACTTTTGTCGTAGTGGCAGACAATCATTATACCCAGTAGGAAATGTCGATGGTGAAAATGTACTGAGTCGCTTTTGACTTTGTCACCAGTACTACTATATAATTATATCCCATTCAATAATTTTCACTATAGACATTTAGCATATGCTTGTCATTTAAAATCTACTAGTAACACTAAAACAATTGAATAGGTATGACTACGTGGTTCTTATTGGAACGTAGAGACATACCAACCAGACAGTTAGTTACTGTTATATTTCTATAATTTATGTACATACAAAAAGGTATGTATATTGACAAGTTGTTGCAAAATCTTTCCTTTTTACTGACAGATAGAATAAAACGTATTATACTATAATGGTCACTAGAATTTTAGTGTTGACACAAAGACACTTGATCCCTGTCTGACTGCAGGGTAGTGACAACGAATTCGTGTGTATGTAGAATCATTATTTTTGTTGTTGTGAGTTGTCGTTGCTATGCATATGTATGGTTATTGTGCTCGTATGTATGCATGCATTTTTTTTATTTCTGGGGAAATATTCTAGTAGCTGCAGATAGTGGCAA
Source organism: Tachina grossa (assembly GCA_949987645.1). Classification (NCBI taxonomy): domain Eukaryota; kingdom Metazoa; phylum Arthropoda; class Insecta; order Diptera; family Tachinidae; genus Tachina; species Tachina grossa. The sequence continues at coordinate 104,082,861 of OX465275.1, read as the reverse complement.
CCCTGATATCTGCTGAAAATGGAAGTGGAGAGGGAATGTATTTGATAATGTATGTACATATATGTTTTTGGAGTAATGTACGTGATCGTATGGTGGGAGACGAAGGTGATGTTATGAAATCTTCGTTTATTTATTTAAGAAATATTGTTTCGGATTTCATGACAGAGGAGTTTGAATTGCATAATATTATAAAATTTCATTATGTATGTATGTTTGTGTATTACGTGATCACTTCTTTGTGTATGTGTGTGCCAGTATGTAAATGATTTTCTCGCGGTGATATTTATATGTAGGTAGAAATAAATTGTTTTCAATATCGACATTTGGTACTATAAAATACTATCATATATCTGAACTTCCCTAATCCTAGTATGTTTTTATACATTAACGAAGGTTTATTCATATTGAAATTTCTTATTTCAATACGGAAAAATATTAATTTACAGTATTCATTTATTAAACTCATTAGTTTTTAGGTATTTCAATATACATTTTCTATTATATTGAAAATTTTTGAATTAATGTGAAGCATTCTTATTTTTAAGCTGCACATTTTCACTGAGTGTATTGATTGCTTATCTATACATTGTGCTCTGACTAAACGACGCTTCATATATTTTCATGATGTAGATATGTAAGTATGATTGTTAAGATCTAATAAATACTTGAGCATTGCATGCAAATAATATTGGAGTATGTGGGCCAATCTAGATGAAACAGTCTAGTTAAATCATAGTCTCATGTAATGCAGTCAGGGATCATATCGTTTTCATACAACCATTCAATGCTGCACGATAAATATTCGTGTTTAAACGAATATGATCGTTCTTCTTAGGCACTCACAAATTGTATGCGAGTAGGCTATAACTATTCCATATGGGGCAGTTTTTGGGGTTAGCCCGATGTAATGCAACGTTGTACCATGTGGTCCAACCCCAGGACATCGCAATGTTAAATCGACCACCTTTTTTTCATATATTTGGAGTAGTTTTGGAGTACTCCAACTCCTCTTTGGACTAGTCCTTACATGCATGTATGGACTAGTCGCATTATCTGCAGGGTTGATAAGAAATTTGATATGTATACATACAAATTGATTTTATGTGTGTATGTATGTATGTATGTATGTACGTACATACAAATAAGAGTACAACTCAATCTTTGAATTCATTTTTTTTTTTGTCTTGTGATATCTTTTTGTTGTGTATTATCTGAAATTAAAAACGTTGTTTTATCTGCATTTACTTAAAAGTTTGTGAAGATTTTCTGTTTTAAGTAAAACTGAATTCCTGAAGATACATACTCTATAGTAATAGTAACTATAATAGAAATATTTCTTATACTTAATTTACATTTTTTTAAAGTTGATGTAATGTTAGTTAGTCTACGTTTGACATTTTTGGGGGTATGCAATTTTTTCTAACTATAGCCTGTTTTCTTCACTTTCTACATTTATTTTTGGAAATCTTGCATTGCTTTTTTATAAAATTTATAAACATTTTTAAATAAAACTGATCCGGCACTCCAGCTTAGATACTGATAGTGTTTTTTTCTTTTGTTTTTTGTTACTCAACTTGCTGTTTATTTTTTATTGATAAACATTTAAAATCAAAAGGGAGTCTTATATTGAAATTATTATTTTCATAATTGTTGAAAACAATCGCTACTTCTTTTGCGATGAAATCATTTGAATTACTTTTGAAACCTCACATGTTTATAAAAATTATGTTATTTTCTATATTGCTTAATTTATAAGACTTTTAGAATTTGTACTTTGGTGGTTATATTTTCTATTATACGATTATGAATAAGAATGCACTAAGTTGATGTCTTTGCTTACTGTTTCAAATTAAAATTTTATTCAACTGAATAAAAGGAGATTTTTTCTTAAACTCTAATGCAGTTAGAAGCGCTGGAGATTCTTTCATATAACAGCTTTTTTGGAATTTTTGATACATAGTATAATATAGAATTGGATAACATTTATTTTTAATTTTTATGTTAAGAAGTACGGATATGAGACTGAATTTAAATGTACTTTTAAATTAGTTAAATCATAATGAACAAACATATTTTCTTCTTTAATAGCGATCAACAGAAAACGAACTCGCTTTCATATAATTTAGGTATACCCTTTCGACGGCTCCTCTAGGATACAAGATTACTTTGTATGACGAAATTTCTGTTGCTTTATACTGATAATATTTTTACATTAATAAGGTACATATACATATGTTTATTTTATGAAGGGTGAGCACCTATGGCTTTTATTTAATGTTCTATATGATTTTTTTTTTCATTTTATTAAAGTTCAGCGTATTGTATATATATTTCTGAAATGTTTAAGTGTGTTATGTGTGCCCATCGGGCAGAGTGTACGTATTAGTTGGTCAGTCAGTCTCTATTTTATTTATTTTATTTTTTTTTCTTCTAATGTGCCACTCCTTTTTCCAGATTTTACTACTTGGAATAGAGAATTTTTGTATAATTTTTTGCTGGGTATATACATTAGGTATGTAGAAATTATTTTAGATACAAAGAAATGCATGTTTAATAAACAACTATTGTATCAAATCGAGCTCAAATAACTCAGTTACCTCTACCAGCAATTCACCGTTGGTGGTTTCATAAAGTGTTAGAAACAATGAAATATCTATGTTTTGAGAGAATTGTTCCCCTCAAGTATTTCTACATGAGGTTTGAGGGGTCAATCACTGTCGCATTCATATGTAATGATTATTCACTTAAAAAAGGTCATCATCACCATCAATCATCTCCGTATACAATACATTCATGAGTTGGGTTGATCCAGATACAATTGCTGTCTCATCACCTTCTAACAGCTTTATATATTTTTCTAGTATGCATGCCTTAGCATGCTTCTATAGATAGTGACGTAAGAGTCCGAGATGTAGAGTGTTACAATTAAAAATCTTTACTATTAGAATTTACCAGTTCGCTCTTTTAAATTTTTACAAAGTAGATACATATGTATGTATTTCATTGATCACAAAATCATAAAATTTCTTTGCTTACAAAATTGTATGACGTGAGGATTTTTTTTTTTTTTGAAATTATACATGTTTCGGCATGCTTTCATTTTTTTTTTCTATAAATTTATGAAATACTCATACAGATACAGATATAAAGTAAGATCTGTTTACTGTATATTTTAAAATTTATGCATGCTTCAGCATGATTCTAGTTGAAGCGTATATTCATTCACTAAGTTTGTTTGATACTTATTCATACACATGTACATTCTTAAAGATTGGATATCAAAGTCCAATTTCCGTAGTTTATCTATACTTTCTAAAGATCTGATAGCTAAAGAAATAAATAGAGTGAAGATCTTCTATAATAATCCCGGCGTAGATTAAAATTTTTAAGTTTAATTACCCATAACCCCGACAAAGGACACCCAGAAATTATTACACAACCCAAATCACTGAAAGACTCAAATTTCCACGGTCATGCAGACAGACAGACAGAGAGAGAGACAGACATACACTTAATGTAAACAAAAACTCCTTATGTTAAAAAAAATAAGAGTGACTTATTGAACCACCCTCGAAAAATATTTAAAGGACTTATTGAACCACCCTCGAAAAATATTTAAAGGACTTATTGAACCACCCTCGTAGGTATCAAATTTCAAGAATTTTAAAATTTTCAAATCTTAATTACCCAAATTTAACAATTACAGCAACAATTTCACAATTTTAATTGGGGCCGGATGCCCAGTTCCCTACTACTATCTGAGGTTTAAAAACATATATTTATACTAAAATTATCTATATACTACTACAAATATGAATAGTTAAAGAAATTACATAATTTCATAATTAAAAGAATGGGTTATTATACATTTATTTTTTTCTGGTAATGAAGCTTAATACATTTCAATTATGATATTTGCTGATGTTGCATGTGGAAAGCAGAATAATATACATACATATGTACGTGTACGTGTATATTTTTTTTTACGGGGCGACAGAATAATGATGACTCATTCTACTTGTGCCAAACATAAGCATAATTCTTAATACATGCATACATACATACATACAGACAAAGTTAAAAATATAAATAAGCAAGAAGCAAAACTACAACGACGTCAATTCAAAATTATTTTAAATATGGGTGCATTTAATTTTTAAGATTTGGTGATTTACGCAAGTTAAAAAACGTTTTTACGCTAATATTCTATTATGAATACAATTTTAGCGAATTTTGCTCAAACAACATTTGAAATGCTGTTTAAAATTTTTATGAATATGGCTATAAGCATTTAATAAGAGACAATGCAAATGTAATTATAATGTTTAAGTAAGATGAGGAAAATATGAAGCATGTTTACAAGGTTCATGTTGGCAGTAATATGAATTTTGACAAGTTTTAAAAATTTGTAGAGTGTTGGAAGGATAAATATTGATTTTTGATTATAAGCAAATATATTGAATTAAACGATTTTCGTTATAGAAAAAAAATACTGCTAATAAAAGATAGACTTTAGTTATTTCATCTGACCTGAAAACCAGACCAGATCCTAATAAGCTGACCTGAAAATCAGACCAGCTCCTAATAAGCTGACCTGAAAATCAGACCAGCTCCTGATAAGCTGATCTGAAAACCAGACCAGATCCTGATAGCCTGATCTGAAAACCAGACCAGGTCCTGATAAGCTGATCTGAAAACCAGACCAGGTCCTGAAAAGCTGATCTGAAAACCAGACCAGGTCCTGAAAAGCTGATCTGAAAACCAGACCAGGTCCTGAAAAGCTGATCTGAAAACCAGACCAGGTCCTGATAAGCTGATCTGAAAACCAGACCAGGTCCTGATAAGCTCATCTGAAAACCAGACCAGGTGCTAATAAGCTGATCTGAAAACCAGACCAGGTCCTGATAAGCTGATCTGAAAACCAGACCAGGTCCTGAAAAGCTGATCTGAAAACCAGACCAGGTCTTGAAAAGCTGATCTGAAAACCAAACCAGGTCCTGAAAAGCTGATCTGATTGCTGATACCTGTTATTTGCCCTTAGCAAACATGGATGAGAAAATTTTAAAACAGTTGGTGTTGACAAGAAATGTGATGAAGAAAAAGCTTCGTAGTATAAAAACTGGTGAAATAGATATAACTGAACAACTAAAAGATACATTTAAACCTATAACAGAAGAATTCATAAATAGTTCAAAAAATATTAAAAGAATTCTTATGAAAGAAGAAAGTAAAATCAAGACAGAAGTTGAAAATATACAAGTTTAAAGCCTGAGAAACCTTCACTCAAGATATAGACAAGTACCCCAAAGAAACTAGTAGAAGGAACAATATTTGATAATACCATCATATTTAATGATGCTAATACTGAGAATGATGATGACGATGATTTTACTCATAGACTTCCAAATCTGAAGACATTTATACTGACTTATCAGTATTGGAAGGCATAAATGAATTAGATACAAACTATAGTTGATAGTTACCTCAAACTGAATGAAGATAAAATAAAAGACAAATTAATAATATAGCTTAAAGCATTAATATTCAAGAATATATTTAAATGCAAATTGAGGAACTACAACGTGAAATAAAATTAGAGAAAGAAGACAGTTATAAAATTGAAAAAGCAATTCTAAAAATTAAATAATTAAAAACAAATTGAAGAGTTTACGGTTAAATATATAGCTAAGAAAATTAACTACATGTTAGTATAAATAGCTGAAAGAGCAAGATGTAGATCACAACACTTTCGAAAAAATCTGTGAAACAACTCAATGTCTTTAAAAAGGAATTTAGTAAACGAACTCCATATTAAATCTCAACAACTGTTTGTGAGAGATGTAATGACAGGAATATATGATGTTTTATGGAGCTAAGTTAGGTGAAATGTAGAACTATTCTACAGAAAATAGAAATTGTTGATTTTTGAAGACTGTAATTGACACATTCTCAAAGTACAGCTGAAAATAAAAGCTGCACTCTAAAAACCAAGGCAATGGAAAATATTTTTGAAGTGGTACGAGTACCAAAAAACTTACAAACAGATGATGGCAAAGAATTTTTCAACAAACACTTTGGAAAATTAATGCATAAATACAACATTAATCACTACTCAACATATAGCATTATGAAAGCATCAATAGTACAATGATTTAATTGAGCATTAAAAGGAATGATGTGAAAAGAATTAGCTTTAATGATTCATATAAGTGGATTGGTATATAAAAAGATTTACTTAGTGCATAAAATAGAAAAATTCATCTCACCATTAAAATGCTTCCGATTAAAGTTTACTCAACAAATGAGAAAAAGCTGCTTAATATAGTATAAAGTAATTTAAAGATGTGCAAAATGTTGAATTTAATAAAAATAAAAATAAAATTAAAACGAAAAATCTAGTTTGTGTTGTTTTTTGTAGGATTGATTAGGAATGATGGGTCTTAAGAAAGATAATTAACTAAATGTAGTGGAATTCTCTAAACTTGTTGGTCTGAATGAAATATTGCTAAAACTTCAGTGCAATATTCTTCAGCACATCATATTATCACTTTTTATAAAGTTGTATGTATATTTTCCCATCGAAAGCGCTAGCACTCAAAATTTTACAATATGAAAATGGGATTGTTATAGAAGATCTTCACTCTATTTATTTCTTTAGCTATCAGATCTTTAGAAAATATAGATAAACTACGGAAATTGGACTTTGATATCCAATCTTTAAGAATGTACATGTGTATGAATAAGTATCAAACAAACTTAGTGAATGAATATACGCTTCAACTAGAATCATGCTGAAGCATGCATAAATTTTAAAATATACAGTAAACAGATCTTACTTTATATCTGTATCTGTATGAGTATTACATAAATTTATAGAAAAAAAAATGAAAGCATGCCGAAACATGTATAATTTCAAAAAAAAAAAAAAAAATCCTCACGTCATACAATTTTGTAAGCAAAGAAATTTTATGATTTTGTGATCAATGAAATACATACATATGTATCTACTTTGTAAAAATTCAAAAGAGCGAACTGGTAAATTCTAATAGTAAAGATTTTTAATTGTAACACTCTACATCTCGGACTCTTACGTCACTATCTATAGAAGCATGCTAAGGCATGCATACTAGCAAAATATATAAAGCTGTTAGAAGGTGATGAGACAGCAATTGTATCTGGATCAACCCAACTCATGAATGTATTGTATACGGAGATGATTGATGGTGATGATGACCTTTTTTAAGTGAATAATCATTACATATGAATGCGACAGTGATTGACCCCTCAAACCTCATGTAGAAATACTTGAGGGGAACAATTCTCTCAAAACATAGATATTTCATTGTTTCTAACACTTTATGAAACCACCAACGGTGAATTGCTGGTAGAGGTAACTGAGTTATTTGAGCTCGATTTGATACAATAGTTGTTTATTAAACATGCATTTCTTTGTATCTAAAATAATTTCTACATACCTAATGTATATACCCAGCAAAAAATTATACAAAAATTCTCTATTCCAAGTAGTAAAATCTGGAAAAAGGAGTGGCACATTAGAAGAAAAAATAAATAAAATAAATAAAATAGAGACTGACTGACCAACTAATACGTACACTCTGCCCGATGGGCACACATAACACACTTAAACATTTCAGAAATATATATACAATACGCTGAACTTTAATAAAATGAAAAAAAAATCATATAGAACATTAAATAAAAGCCATAGGTGCTCACCCTTCATAAAATAAACATATGTATATGTACCTTATTAATGTAAAAATATTATCAGTATAAAGCAACAGAAATTTCGTCATACAAAGTCATCTTGTATCCTAGAGGAGCCGTCGAAAGGGTATACCTAAATTATATGAAAACGAGTTCGTTTTCTGTTGATCGCTATTAAAGAAGAAAATATGTTTGTTCATTATGATTTAACTAATTTAAAAGTACATTTAAATTCAGTCTCATATCCGTACTTCTTAACATAAAAATTAAAAATAAATGTTATCCAATTCTATATTATACTATGTATCAAAAATTCCAAAAAAGCTGTTATATGAAAGAATCTCCAGCGCTTCTAACTGCATTAGAGTTTAAGAAAAAATCTCCTTTTATTCAGTTGAATAAAATTTTAATTTGAAACAGTAAGCAAAGACATCAACTTAGTGCATTCTTATTCATAATCGTATAATAGAAAATATAACCTCCAAAGTACAAATTCTAAAAGTCTTATAAATTAAGCAATATAGAAAATAACATAATTTTTATAAACATGTGAGGTTTCAAAAGTAATTCAAATGATTTCATCGCAAAAGAAGTAGCGATTGTTTTCAACAATTATGAAAATAATAATTTCAATATAAGACTCCCTTTTGATTTTAAATGTTTATCAATAAAAAATAAACAGCAAGTTGAGTAACAAAAAACAAAAGAAAAAAACACTATCAGTATCTAAGCTGGAGTGCCGGATCAGTTTCATTTAAAAATGTTTATAAATTTTATAAAAAAGCAATGCAAGATTTCCAAAAATAAATGTAGAAAGTGAAGAAAACAGGCTATAGTTAGAAAAAATTGCATACCCCCAAAAATGTCAAACGTAGACTAACTAACATTACATCAACTTTAAAAAAATGTAAATTAAGTATAAGAAATATTTCTATTATAGTTACTATTACTATAGAGTATGTATCTTCAGGAATTCAGTTTTACTTAAAACAGAAAATCTTCACAAACTTTTAAGTAAATGCAGATAAAACAACGTTTTTAATTTCAGATAATACACAACAAAAAGATATCACAAGACAAAAAAAAAAAATGAATTCAAAGATTGAGTTGTACTCTTATTTGTATGTACGTACATACATACATACATACATACACACATAAAATCAATTTGTATGTATACATATCAAATTTCTTATCAACCCTGCAGATAATGCGACTAGTCCATACATGCATGTAAGGACTAGTCCAAAGAGGAGTTGGAGTACTCCAAAACTACTCCAAATATATGAAAAAAAGGTGGTCGATTTAACATTGCGATGTCCTGGGGTTGGACCACATGGTACAACGTTGCATTACATCGGGCTAACCCCAAAAACTGCCCCATATGGAATAGTTATAGCCTACTCGCATACAATTTGTGAGTGCCTAAGAAGAACGATCATATTCGTTTAAACACGAATATTTATCGTGCAGCATTGAATGGTTGTATGAAAACGATATGATCCCTGACTGCATTACATGAGACTATGATTTAACTAGACTGTTTCATCTAGATTGGCCCACATACTCCAATATTATTTGCATGCAATGCTCAAGTATTTATTAGATCTTAACAATCATACTTACATATCTACATCATGAAAATATATGAAGCGTCGTTTAGTCAGAGCACAATGTATAGATAAGCAATCAATACACTCAGTGAAAATGTGCAGCTTAAAAATAAGAATGCTTCACATTAATTCAAAAATTTTCAATATAATAGAAAATGTATATTGAAATACCTAAAAACTAATGAGTTTAATAAATGAATACTGTAAATTAATATTTTTCCGTATTGAAATAAGAAATTTCAATATGAATAAACCTTCGTTAATGTATAAAAACATACTAGGATTAGGGAAGTTGAAAACAATTTATTTCTACCTACATATAAATATCAGCGTGAGAAAATCATTTACATACTGGCACACACATACACAAAGAAGTGATCACGTAATACACAAACATATATACATAATGAAATTTTATAATATTATGCAATTCAAACTCCTCTGTCATGAAATCCGAAACAATATTTCTTAAATAAATAAACGAAGATTTCATAACATCACCTTCGTCTCCCACCATACGATCACGTACATTACTCCAAAAACATATATGTACATACATTATCAAATACATTCCCTCTCCACTTCCATTTTCAGCAGATATCAGGGTTGCCACTATCTGCAGCTACTAGAATATTTCCCCAGAAATAAAAATTCCATGCATACATACGAGCACAATAACCATACATATGCATAGCAACGACAACTCACAACAACAAAAATAATGATTCTACATACACACGAATTCGTTGTCACTACCCTGCAGTCAGACAGGGATCAAGTGTCTTTGTGTCAACACTAAAATTCTAGTGACCATTATAGTATAATACGTTTTATTCTATCTGTCAGTAAAAAGGAAAGATTTTGCAACAACTTGTCAATATACATACCTTTTTGTATGTACATAAATTATAGAAATATAACAGTAACTAACTGTCTGGTTGGTATGTCTCTACGTTCCAATAAGAACCACGTAGTCATACCTATTCAATTGTTTTAGTGTTACTAGTAGATTTTAAATGACAAGCATATGCTAAATGTCTATAGTAAAATTATTGAATGGGATATAATTATATAGTAGTACTGGTGACAAAGTCAAAAGCGACTCAGTACATTTTCACCATCGACATTTCCTACTGGGTATAATGATTGTCTGCCACTACGACAAAAGTATCTGAGACCGACAAACATACAATTAAATACAAAAACGCACACATATACACACACACATACATACACAAACATCCCACACATACATATACTGTATGTATACATCCACTGTAAGCACAACGTTTCTCTACAATAACAACAAAACCTGTACACACAAGTGTACATACATTCCCATACACAGAAAGAATCAAACTCACACACATACACACATACAACACCCACATATACATACAACCATGCACTGTAAGCACAACGTTTCTCTACAATAACAACAAAAGCTGGGCACACAAGTATACATACACATAAACAAAGAATCAAACTCACGCACACACACACACACACACACACACACACATAGCCAAGAAACTCTCAGCATGAAAATCCACAAAATCCCCCCATTTGTAACAGGGTTGCCATAGTTTTTATTTTTTCCCGGTTTTGAATTCCCAAAACATGTCTCAGACCGCCATTAACAATCTACTTAAGTGTTATAATTTGTTGAAATATAATTTGTTTCAATGGTAAACAGAATTTTAGAACTTTAGTTATACATAGTTGCTAATTTTAACAACATACCAATAATAATTGCAACAAAATATGTGTCAATATTCATAACCACCCTTCCCGAAATTTGTAAGAAATGAATATTGTACCAGCTTGCTGGTATGTTGTGTGGTTCGAGCATGAATGCTCAATCGCTTGATTGTGCGTGCATGCTATTGTAGTGTATGGGCCGCTTAAAGGGGTGTTATAAGTTTGTACTGTGTGTCTGTACAAGTACACGTACAGACCAAACGGCTGGACCGATTTTGATTTAGTTTTCTCTGTTTGAAAGGTGACTTGATCGAGATTGTTCTTAGCTATGCTTTAATAAGCGGTCCAGCCGCTTAGAAGATATCACATCTTTTCTAGAAATATTCGGAGTTTTTTTTAAATTTTTAATTTTTGTTATTGTTAGATATTTCCTTGTTCTGTATTTTGATTTAAAAATTATTGTCACCGTACTTATAACCGACAGAACTATAAGCTTCAAAAAATGTTTCCATTTTAAATGATATTTAAAATGCTATTTTTGTGCGTTTATGGTTGCAAATATTCTCATATGTGTATGTATGTATGTATATTAGAACGGGTTGATTTTTTTTTGCAAAAATAGTATAGCAAAAACGTAATCTACATGAAATTCTGAGAAAAATTCTTCGATGAAACCACGTGTCTCAAAACAATCCCTATACCGCGCCTCAATTTGAATATATATTTCCTCTTTCTTAACTGCTTCCTGTTTGGCTACTGCCTGCCTTATTTAAAGACATTACGATTTTTTAACTTTTTTGTCATCCATACAAATCGACCCGGCTTAATGTGTTCTTTTTTTCTCTACTGTCCTCTTTATAAATCACGCGATGACAACGCTATTTTACTTATTATTTATACATATCACTCTCACAAATATACGATTCAAGTTATCGTTTGTTCAATAACACATTGCTACGTATTCCCTTTGTAATATTTTTTTTACCCAACCTATCATTCTTTTAAGTTTATTTGCTCAACAATTCTTTCAAGACTAGTTATGTAGGTCGTTTTAAGAAAAATATATTTGCCAATGTGGCCGAATAGTTGAATTCCAATCACATTTTGATGGCCCTCTCTCCAACGGTCATTCTTCTCACTCCTTAATGGTGAAAAGTAATGAAATTTTTCGTCTCTGGTCGAGCTTTCGGTCGCAATATGATGAAATTTCGGGGAAATACTCAAAACTTTAAGACGAAGTAAAATAAGAAAGGTTAAAGTCGCGTTATTACACTGCTTTTGAATCTTACGTTGAGCTAAGAAAAGGTAAATGAGCTCTTAGAGGCAACGAAGCTGAGCAGTAGGAGCTGTATACCCTCTATATCGTCATTTTATAATGAAATTGCTCTTAACGATGAGCTCCAAAAATTCTGGGAGCTAAAAGAATTACCAAAAAAAAAAAACATCGGCTCTCTGATGATGATTTACATTCTACAACGTTTTAATGGCAAATGTACGTTTTGTAGTTGCATTCCCATTTTGAAAAGAGTAACCTAAAAATGTCAATATTTATTCTTTGCGCCATATTGCTTTATCCCACTTTACCAGGAACGACTCAAAATTCCCCAATAATCCCCACTTAAAATCCGAATACGAAAGAGTTATTTCTGAATACTCATATTTAAACCAAATGACAAAAGTCCCGCTCTCAGATACTACAAATACATACTATTTGCCCCATTAGGCTGTTCTCAAGCTCGATAGCACTACTACAACGCTTCTTGTCCCCCATAAAACGGGACTAGTCTCTACGATTTACTTTACCCAGGTCCAATTCTGGAGTTAAATTTGATCATACTAATTTTGTACTAGAGATTATTCCGATACGTCTTTAATGCACATATTGAGAAGGTGTATCGCCAGATACTAGTGAATCCTTCTAACACCCCATTTCAGAAATTTGCCTAACGAAGACCCGCAGTATACCACAACTTTTGGCGTAAACTGCACCCCCAATCTGGCAATACGCACCCTACTCGAACTAGCAAAAATATGTGTCTCAACAAATTCCATTATTTCCGATGTTATTCGCAATTATATGTATGTCGATGATGTTTTAGCCGGCGCCCACACTATCTTATGTTCTCAAAGCGCGAAATGAAATAATAGAAGTTCTTCAATCAGCTTGTTTATCCCTCAGCAAATGGACAGCAAACAATGACTTCTTGCTGAAAGGCTTGCTCCCTAATCACCTTCTTGATACGTAGTTCCTGAAGTTTTCAGACTCTTGTACTATCATAGTGGCAGGTATTTCTAGACGATTATGCAAATATAGAAAATATTAAAATACCTTGATTTGTTGCCACAACATTGTACCCACGCACAAATAATTTAGGCTATATTGCGACTAACTTGTTAGTGGCGAAGAAAAAAGTTGCTTCCACTTAAGTTTATTTCATTACCCAGGAAAGAACTTTCTGGAGCAGAGCTGATGGCCACAATTATAGATACAATCCAGTTTCAACGCAATCTTAAAGGCTACAAATTATTCTTGTGGGCCGATTCTATAATAGTCCTGGCATGGCTATAGAAATGTCCCAATAAGTGGAAAATTTTGTGGAAAATTGAGTTTCCTCTATTGTAGGAAAAGTTGGGAGTCAATTTTGGTTTCATATTGACTCTAAAGGCAACTCCGCTGACTTGGCATCCTGTGAACTTACTGTATCACAACATATGTCCATCGACTTATGCTGGCATGGACCAACGTGGCTAGATATCCCTCAAGTCAAGTGGTCTTAGAACGCTCAAACCTTTGCAAACCGGTTTGGGTTTTTTTCAGATTTTTCAAGAACCATACGTGCTACGAGTTATATTTTTCGTTTTTATTATAGGTGTAATTGGAATTTATGTTATCAGCTGGTAACGTGTTAGGAATTGACACACGCTAAACTAAAACTAAAAGAATACATTTTATTATCCCAAGGCCAAGAAATCTCGCGGAAAATCCACCTTTTAGTTTTAAACTCATTTTTAGATGCCAAAGGAATTATGAGAGTAAATGGTCGGTTATCTGCCTCACGGACACAAAATTACAATAAAAGGTTTCCAATACTTCTACCTTATTATGGATGCTTTGCCAGACTCTTTTTATCATACCTGCAGAATTACTCCATCTACGGCCAAAACGCTCTATTGTATAGACTTATGAGGCTTCATTATTACGTTCCCCGACTTAAGGTTCTAATCAAAACGATTTTGTCATAGTGTTGGCCAGTGTTTAAAAACATTCAAAATAGTCAACAGATAATGTCCGCTCTACCTGCCGAGAGAACCACTTTTTCCTGCCCATTTACCAACAGTGGTATCGACTTTGCAGGTCCATTTAATATCATATCATGCTCAGTTTGAGGATGTAAGATAACAAAAGGTTATGTGTTGGTTTTTGTCTGTTTCTCCACAAAAGCTATACATTCCGAATGCACTATTGAAATCTAAACCCAGGTATTCCCAGCTGCATTCGCTCGGTTTTTTCTCGCCGAGGATCCCCTAGCGCTATGTATTCGGATAATGACACTGCCTTTGTAGGTATTTCGCAGACAAGACTCAACTGATGTCACATCTCCTCCAAAAATTGTTTGAGCAGCAATCCGCATTTAACTTGTTACAATGGCATTATCCCACCAGGCACACCACTCATGGGTGGACTCTGGCAAGCCAGTGCTAAAAGCTTTAAGAGTCATCTTAAACGAATTTCACATAGTCAGACTTTTACGCTTGAAGAATTTTCTACTATGCTGGATCGAGCTGAAGCTTGTCTCAACTCTCGCCCACTTACCCTATGAGCGAAGCTCTCGAAGATTTATGTGCACTCTCTCCCGGCCATTTCCTTATCGTGAATCCACTGCTACAACCCCCAGAATTTAATCTATCCTACCATTCATTGAGTTACGTTAACCGTTAGCAAAACTTGAAGATCTTGCATCATTACTTTGCCAAAAGATGGAAGGTGGAGTACCTCAAATATCTTTTGTGTATTTATTTTTATAATACTTGTAACCTGGAGGGTTCCTTGATAATGGCAGGTATTCTTTATTATTATGTCAACTTTTGCAACTGTCACTGCAAAATTCACTGAAGAATTCTCTGTTCTTTTGTTTTCTATTAGCTATTTATACTGAATTTTAATATAATATTTTACTTACAATTCATTTTATTATGTTAACTTGACAATAACTTATTTCATAAATAATTACAATGCATCGATATTGCACAATTTGTCAGCGCAAAGAAAATCAGAAGCAACCAAGTAAATGTACTGCTGCGTCAACAAATTAGTGCAATACAACTGTACGAATAACACTATAATGTGTTTTTTCTCGTATCTATTTCCAGCCTTTGTAATACCACGTCACAGCAGGAGAAGCCTCCCACTAGTAAAGGAAAGAGGGCGTAATCATCAACAATCATATCATCGTTCTCCACGGTATCCCTTTGACTGCCGGTTGTGCCATAAGGACCACCCGCTTTGAAAACGCTTGAAATTGAAAGCGACTAAATGTATCTGAGGAGTTAAAGGTTGTAAAGCGGTTCCAATATTGCGAGAACTGCCTACCTCATTTCCACAAGGTCAATCACTGCTGTAATACCGAGAGCTGTCGTCCATTTAAAGGCAAACAACATACATTACTTCACCGACATACACGTCTGCATCTAAATATCACTACAACACCAAATTCCTCTACTGTACGCAGTATCACGTTTATTCCAACCGTCATTGCCAAAATCGAATTAGGAAAAGAGGAGAAGCTCTGTGGCTGATTTTCTAATAAAACGCTACAAAATTCTGGTAGAAAAATTGGTGATGTTCGCTAGTGCAGCATTAGGATCAGGCCAGTTTTTGACGACGGGGTAATATTTAAAGTAACAGCCATGGTTGTTGAAGATCTACCACGAAAGCAGCCAAAAGATAAAATTGACGAAAGAGTGGCTTCCTTATACTCAAATCTCCATTAGCTGACACTAGTTTTTTCCAATATGGTGGTGTTAATTTCATACTGACAGCTGATTTGCACCCTCGAATTATAAAATCTAGCTTTCAACCCGAATTTGTTGGATACAATGTCCTTAGGTGGACAATTATCGGCAAGTTTGGCATATAGATGATATATATTAATTATTAATATTTCTTTATTTTTCATTCACTAAAATGAAATCTTATATACATATATTTAAGCTATATAAATATCATACCATTCAAAAGAAATTTAATGGAATAACGTTTAATTATTGAATTATAATACGATCTTACACAGTAAAAATATAAGGCTATCATAATTTCTATACATATTTACTTATGTATCAGATATGTATATACTCGTATTGTAAAGTGAATTCATCATAACTAGGACTAAGTATCGTGAACTTATTTCCATTTCCAAGTTTGCATAAAAGTAAAGCGCCCGGATTATTCACGTGTAATATTCACCTCTGAATTAGTTTTTATTTAAATGTATCGCAGTGTATGCGTATAAAGATTGTAAAGAGATAGTTCTCCATAACTCATCAACCAATCGGGTGCATGAACAAGACCTAATAAAGTGAAATATTCTTAAATTTTAACTCCGGAATTTTCCATTGGAAGAATTTGTCAGACATCCTTCGCGTATACCCCATCACCAGTTAATAAAATCTCATGAATTTTGTACAAGTATTTTATGGTTTATTTCAATTCAGTTAGAAGAGGAAAGGAAGAAAGAAGCTACATGTATACATATACACACATATGTATGTGTATGTACATATACACGGCTTTGAAATAAATTTAGTTTACAATATTCTACTATGATAACTGAATTACTTAAATTGAGCATAGAAAATAAATACTAAACATACATTGCATATTTTATATACATAGATATTATAATGATATATCATACTATATGCATACAATTTGTTTTATATACCATCAAATGTTAATTTTTGTATTTTGAATATATATGTACAATAGGGTGGCCGTTGTTTTTTTTATTTCTTTTACTCTCATCCCCCAAATCGGTTCAGTTTTATGTAAAAAAAATACAAAAATATTTCATACCGATAAGTTGTGTTTTAGGGGGTGCGTCCGGCCCTCAAAGTTGGCCCTCAAGCCCATATATTCAATGCAATTTTTATTTTAGTTTTATTTTGCCTATATGTATGTATATGTATGATATGTTATAATTTAGTAAATATAAGCTCTTACTGTACATGCTTAAAATAAAAAACTTCCATATAAATATAATTTTGTTACATAAAATTGTTGCCATTTTGTTCGTTATTTTTCTCATTATTTTCTAAAATATTACTTTTGGCATAAAAATTTCTTTGAGACTAATGTTGTAGACTAGAATACCTAAAATATTGCCATATATCATATTCTTATGATTGATGATGATGATGATTTAAAAAAAAAATAGTCATATGGAAAACCTACATTGAAAAATGGGCTTGAAGGCCAACTTTGAGGGCCGGACGCACCCCCTAAAACGCAACTTATCGGTATGAAATTTTTTTGTATTTTTTTTACATAAAACTGAACCGATTTGGGGGGTGAGAGTATAAGAAATAAAAAAAGGCTCCATACAATTAACGGCCACTCTAATGTACATGCTGGTTATACTATATAAATTAGTTAAATTTTAAATACTAAGAACATTTTTCTAAAAAAATTTATATTTTGACCAGATTTTGAGGTGCGATAAGTAATTATAAAAGCTTATCTCGAGTTTTATACGAATCAACTTTTACCCCAGAATAAAAAATTATTTTATTCATTTGTATTTTGAGATCACTAAAAGATGTATTAATTAAGCGCTTACGCAAAAGCTAGAAATATTTTAATAAATATAATTATGGTTAACTTTAAAGCCTACAAGGTACATTCTATAAGTCATTTACTCATACTTTTTAAACCCCGACGAAAAAAGAAGTGTTATAAGTTTGTAGAGTGTGTCTGTGTGTCTGTCTGTGTCCACGTACAGACCAAACGGCTGGACCGATGTTGATTTAGTTTTTTCTGTTTGAAAGGCGACTTCATCGAGAGGAGAGAAAAATGGTCCAGCCGTTTAGAAGATATCACATATTTTCTAGGTATATTCGGGGGTTTTTATAATTGTTTAATTTTTGTTATTTTATCGTAAGGAACAAAGTGTCATGCATTTAATTTAATTGAAGTTTTATTTTTTAAAGCATGAAATTGGATTGAAATAGCATTGCCTATATCTGACTTGACGCTTCGATTCGGGTAAACGGTACAGCTCGTTCATGCCAGCAACCGATGGTGAACGCAAATATGCTCTGAAATAAGAGGGAAAATAATTTTGTCATCACTTGAATATTGTCTACAAAACAAATTGTGTACTTACGTGGATCTATTATAACGAGTTATAAGCATCTGCAAACGGTCCAATGGCACATTCGGATAGAGATTTGTATGTTGTTGCGTTTGTAGAGAGTGCAAATCATAGTACGAACCTTGCATTTCATCAATGTCGGAATCCACTGTATCTAATGCCTATCGATAAAAAAGAAAGTTCAGTTTATCCTTATGTAAGTTAAAAAAATTATGAATATGAAGATATCGACCTGAATAAAGTCAATGGAATTAGATGGACGAGCCTCCATTCGAGTAATTGCAATGATTACAAAGATGATAAATAAAACCAAGGATTTCCAAATGTTAAGCATCGTTAACGTTAGACCTAGAATAAAGTTAAAAGAAATAAATAGGCTCAATAAACGAGTGGAGGATAATATATATTTTATATTTAAAACCTATTTATATATACATATATATATATTTTTGAGCTTAAGGTCTGCTTTTATTTGTATTTTATGAGATCAATATTTCGTTACCCTTCGGTTAACTTCATCAGGATATATATTGTTTTAGTTTTTTTGATATTTAGTATTTTCTTTTTTTTCAATTACAAATTATTTTTTACAATTTTTTTGACACGCATTGTTATTTTAAAATGCGTGTTTTTTTCTTATCAACAGCAATTTTGCACTGATTTAGCATTATTCCGTTATAGTTTTCTGGTAACACTGTTTGCAATATAATAAGCGGAACTACGTATGGGAAGCAATACCCATTCTTGGTCTTCGTATTGAGTTTCGTGAAAAGCCCTTCAAGTGGAATAGACTATAGGAGCGTAAAAACTATGCGCATGGGATACACATATATACACAGACACACACTACAAACTTATAACACCTCTTTTTAACCCCCGCCTAAAAAAGAGGGGTGTTATAACTTTGTAGTGTGTGTTTGTGTGTCTGTGTATCTGTGTGTCTGTCCGTGTCCACGTACATGCCAAACGGCTGGACCTATTTTCATTTAGTTTTTTCTGTTTGAAAGGTGACTTGATCGAGAGGGTTCTTAGCCATGGTTTAAGAAAATCGGTCCAGCCGTTTAGAAGATATCGCATCTTCTCTAGATATATTCGGGGATTTTTAAAATTTTTAATTTTTGTTAACCCCCGACTAAAAAAGGCGAGTTATAAGTTTGTAGTGTGTGAAGAAAATTGGTTCAGCCGTTTAGAAGATATAACATCTTTTCTGAAAAAGTCGGGGATTTTTTAAAATTTTTAATTTTTGTTATTTTAGTCGGCGGTTAAAAATGAAATGAAATATTTTTATTTAATAAATCAAGCTACGATTTCTTAAAACAGCCGCATTTTCTGATTATTTGAAGTTAATTTTACTTCAGATTTTTCTAAATCAACCTCGTTTTAGGAATATTTAAAGCTCGGATTCGTGATTAAGTCCACTAGGAAATTCTTGAATCAAGCGCACTTTGAGTTTCATTTAATCTCAAGTTTCCTGATCTCAATCTCGTTTTGAGTTTATTTCAAGTAGTGATTCGAATTAGATATGGATAAAATTAAATATTAAGCACTTGAATAATCCATACTTGAATTAAGCCTTCTGTACTTGATTTAAGTAAATCCGTACTTATGACACCGTGGATTGATTTAAGTACGGATGGATTGATTTTTCTTTTGAGTGCCCTTATAATTACGCGGTCGGCAAAGGCATTTCGCAATGAATTATAGTACGTGGGTGCGGATATTTTTGAATATGGATATGGAAAGGGACATCTTAGCGCTTCGAGTTTGCATAAGCCACCATAAGTAAAAGGGAGCATCATTTCAATGCAGCAGTCAATGGAGGTTGAATAATATCACCATTGATGTCGTGGGTCACAATCAATGACAAAACATTCCAAGATGACCACCACGATTTCCGCACGTATTTCTCTATCCATCACTTGGGTATTATACAAAAGATAAGCTATCTCTCTTAAAAGACAGGCTCCATCTCTAATTATAGGAACTACAGTGTGAGGACATATTTATTTAATAACAATTTTTTTAAATATTCAATTGGGCGATTTAAAAATTTCTTGCTAATTCCCAATAAAAATGAAGCTTGCAAATAAAGAAATTTGCAAGTGATTGAAGCTATACTACCGCTTAGAAAACTGTTTGAAAATGGAGAGTTTCCACCTGAAGGCATTTCTATTTAGAATAATTATTTGTTCTTACCAATTTTTTTTTATCTAATTTTTAAACTATATTTTTGAGTTTTAGGTCTATTTTTACCCAACTGCGCAACGCAAATAAGAATATTGTGTTTATCAGCCTATGTATTTATGTATGTATGTGTGATCCTTTGCAGCACTATATAAGCTGAAAGCGTGGACCGATTTTGATAATTCTTATGACAATCGATTTGTCTTAATTCTCAAAGTGTCAGTAAAGATATGCCAGTTGTCAAAATTAGATATGGCAGCCAACAGACGCCATTTTGTAAAAACCGAAAAAAAATAAAAAGTCGGCAAATTATATCAAAATGGGTATCATTAGTTTCTTTTAAGACTTTTCATTTGGAACCCCTCCTGGGCAACTATCTTGTCCTAATGTGGTGGCTTAAGTGCAAGCTGTGGTTACTGTCATTGCTTCAAGGTCACTGTGATTTTCTGAATTATGGGCAGTACTATAAAGGCATGCATAATAAAGGTTGTCCGGTTACAACAAGTGTCTGGTACATAGTTATGCCTACTTTCGTATTGTGCTAGAACACAGAAACACTTTTTAAGGTCGAGGTGGTAGGGGGCTGTGCCGATGACCTAAATGGGTAATTTAGTGTATAAATAAAATTAGTCGCTAGCAGTAACCCTCCTCCAACGCATATGGCATGGGTTGGTTGTAGACAATTTTGCCTAGTCCGTGCACGCCGTCAGTGCGCGGATGGTCCTCTCATTTACTTGCACACTCGTGGGAACAAAATAGACTCTTCAACAAAAAATTTTTATAAGGACGATGACGTTGACTCCACGGACGATACGTTGGGGGGAGTAGAGTTGCTGACTCTCATGCATGATAATTTGCTCACGCAGGAGAGTCAGTTACTCAAAAAGCTGAACGGAGTTGATTAACTCAATGCTCCATCGAGTGACTTAGGTGCAGGGGCTAGCGAGAAGCTGGGAGATCTGTAACTGGGTTCGGACGACAAGAGGGAAATCACACTAATTTCAACTAGCCGTCGGATTTTAGAAGCAGATCTCTTAGACTCTGCATCTAAGCAGATAACTGACTCAGTGAGTAAGGGAGCGTAGTCATCTTCCTCAAATAAAATTGTCCGACAAGACGCCTTGCCAGGAAATATGGGCAAGCATGGTCGGACAAAATTGGATAAAGCCAAGAGCGGCACTAAGAAATCTCTGGACTTTCTGGATAAGATGGGCAAGAGAGATCCAAAGCTGTATACAGCAAAGGCGAGACATCTGGTCAGGAAGTACAGGCAGGACGTTAAGAAGTTCTAAAGAATTTACGGCCCTGTTAGTGTTCTCCTGGGTAGATCATCTCCTTTGGAAAAGGTTGTGGGTATCGACGGAGTCCAGGTTATACCTCGCAAGAGTGTGGGGGCTGTATCGACGGGCACATCTAGCTCCAAAAATAAGAAGGAGCAGGTGGTGCCTTGTTTGCCAATGCGATCAGGTCGCCGATGGTTGAGGCTGACAAGGCACAGTCAGGCAGTAAGAAGAAGGCTGTCAAACCAGCTGGCTCCCTTAGGGACCCCCGAAAGGAGTCAACAAAGAGAGCGAGATCTGGCAATGACATACCTTCTACGTCAAGGAAGGTGAAGAATTCGACGAGCCAGGAAGGGTCCTTCAGGCGGCTGTCATAGATAGGAATGACCCGGACGGGAGGATCAATCCTGAACTGTGGCAGCTGGTTGAAGGTAGATTCATCGATGAAATCGGCCTAGAAGGGATAGAAAGGGAGGAGGAATTGCAATTCCATGGTGCGGACTGGGCGCGGTGTGTCAAACTTGTAAACTGCAGTAATAATAAATGATTGTATTTTCTTAAAACCGTCGTTGATAGGTGTGGCAACCTTCAACCGGAGGCGAAACTGGAGGTAATTTCAGCCTCAGATCTGCCTCTCCGAGCAGTGGTGACAGCGTGGTTTCCTCCACCCGTTATATCGATGGAAACCATACTATCGGCAGAACTCGCCTCTCAGGACAAACCAATGGAAGCCTTTGGCTTCAATGGATTGTAGAGGGAACGCCGTAGATTAGGAGTCTCTGAAAAGACTGCAGTTGTTAGGGGATGTTGTGAAGTTTGTATTGGGGACTGTCAGATTCAGATTTACTAAGTCGGATGATCCCAAAAAAGCTGAAGGTGGTGCGGATAAACCTGCCAGGGGTAATAAGGAAATTGTGCTTGCATCGGTCTATATGTCCTATGATGCGGTTGATCCTTGGGGGCTGGTGTGCAGAAGCTGACCGAGTATGCAAGGTTAAGAAATGTTGCATTGGTACTCGGCTGCGACGCTAATGCGCATCATAGTCAGTGGGGGAGCAGCGGCATTAACATAAGATGTGAGTTGTTGTTTGATTTTATAACTTCTAGTAATATGTTTATTTGCAGCAATGGTAACGTACCCACGTTCAGGAATAGGGATAGGGCAGAGGTTATAGACATAACACTGACTAACAGAGATAGGAACCTAGTAGGGGACTGGATGGTAGATAAGGACTGTAGGTTTTCGGACCACAGGAGGATATCATTCAGTCTAAATTTTTTAGTGGAAAGGCGTGACCCATATAGGAATCCAAGAAGGACTGACTGGGATACCTATAGGGCCACTGTTGATATAAGAGCAAGGGAAACTCCGCACGGTGTGGATACACAGAGATCAGTGGAAGATAAAGTGGAATATTTCACTAATACTTCTAGGAATTGTTTTGAATAGTCCTGTCGAGTGGTTATCCAGGTAAAAGAAAGCAGCCTTCGTGGTTAACCAAAGATCTAAACCATCTAAGGTCCTCGGTTAGAAGATTTTTCAATAGGGAAAAACTCACAGGAAGTATTGAGGACTGACACAATCATAAGGTATTGTATAATTAGTACAAGGGTGATCTCAAAGCAAAAAGAGCCTCATAGAGGAAATACTGTGAAGAGATTGATTCCGTTAATAAGTTATTGAGGTTTCGGCGAGTATTGTCAAAAGACTCTAGGGCTCCTGAGAATATTCAAAATTTGGATGGCACATGGACAAAATCCAGCTCTGAGACACTTTCTGTTGTGATTGACACTCACTTTCCTGTCTGTAGGGAAGTAGGGGAAGAGGCAACAATGGAGGTTAATTTTAACTACTTGTCAGAACCGGGATTAGAAGTGGACGACATAGTGACGTTGGAAAAATCAACAAGGGCAATAAATACATTTAAATCGTATACATGGTATTTTTCCAGAGCACGTACTACTGTCTCTGGTGTATATCTTTAAGATATTAAGATATAAGATATATTAAGATATGCGTAAGCAGGAGATTTATACCGAAAGACTGGAGAGAGGCAAACCACTCAAAGCCGAAGGATTTCAGGCCAATCAGTCTTTCGTCGTTTCTTTTGAAAACATTATAACGACTGACTGATCTGCATCTAAGGAACACAATTGATACCCGCGTTATAAGTGGCGCTCAGCATGCCTATCGTAAAGGCAGATCTGTTGAGAGTCCGCTTCATGACATGGTTAGTGTTATAGAACGAGGACTGCAGCACAAGAATTACACACTAGCTGCATTCTTAGAGATAGACATAGACATAGCCTTTAACAACATAAGTAAAGAGGCTATTAGGGAGTCACTGGAGACTCTTAGGGTTCACAATTTTCTAGTGGAGTGGATAATTATCATGCTTAAGAGCAGAATCATCAACTCGAGTATGGGAAGAGAAAGCCTGATAAGATTAGTGACAAGAGGTACACCACAGGGAGGAGTTTTGTCACCTCTATTGTGGTTGTTGGCAATGAACAAAATTCATAAACGTTTTGACAGGAGCGGACGGAAGATAGGTGCACATGGGGATGTCGTGGTTTTACTGGTAACAAGAAAGTTTCTTCCCACTATCGGTGAAATCATGCAGTCGGCGTTGGGTGATCTATCCTCCTGAGCCAGCAGTAAAGGACTAGAGTCAACCCAGAGAAAACCGGGCTCGTCCTTTTTACCAGGAGATACAAAGTAGACAGCTTTGTACTACCCAGGATGGGAGGGGTGGAGCTGAGACTAGCAGAGGGGGCTAAATACCTGGGTGTTTTCCTAGATAGCAAGCTCTCTTGGAAAACTAACACGCAGAAAAGGCTAAAGAAAGGATCAATGTCTATTAAGTATGTAGGAACTCCATAGGTAGGAACTGTGGTCTGCAACCGAAGGCAGTAAACTGGATTTACAAATCGGTTGTCAGGCTCAGAGGAGCATACCTCAAGCTGCCTTGGACGTCATTCTTCATACACTTCCTGTAAAGGACTTTGTGATGGGAAAGGCGACTAGAAGTCTCCTTAGAATCGTCGAAATAGGTTTGGTGAGGACAGGAATATCAGGTCACACATCAATCTTAAATAAGATCGGTTTTGGTGACCAGGAATCCATAACCCATAGGTTTACGGACTATAAGGTCGCTGATATCGATTTTAGTGTAGCAACCTTAATGGTAATTCCGCATAAGAACAAAATTGGGTCAAATCTGATAGGCTGTATGAGGGTAGTGCAGTCTTTACAAATGGATCAAAAATGGGGAAAGGCACAGAGGCTGGTGTCTATATCTTGGGATCGAACATTCGTAGTTCTCTCAGACTGCCGAATGAATGTAGTCCTTTCCAGGCTGAGATCTCGGCGATCCTTAGAGCCACGGAGCTGATGGCCAGGAATGTAGCTGAAGGTGAGAAAGTATCCTTCTGCGTCGACAGCCAGACAGCGCTAAAAGTTTTGAAGGGATACAATGTCAAATCGAAACTTGTTAGTGACTGTAGGAAAGCCCTCAACTTGCTTATGGAAAAGTATAGTGAAAGACTATCTTGGGTTCCTGGTCATAGCAGTGTTGAGGGAAATGAAATTGCCGATGAGCTGGCAAGAATAGGGTCGGCATTGGATGAGGGAATGTCGGACAGATCGGTGAAACTATCGATAGGTCATTACTATAAAGAACTCTGTGATTAGATAGAAAGCTGGACCAACAATTCATGGCAAAGTAGGGTGCATTGTAGAGTCTCGAGGGGTTTTTGGCCAAAACTAGACTCAGGAAGATCTAAACTACTACTGGACATAAATACGAAGGCGATGCGAATCATGATAGGCATGTTGACAGGCCATTGCTCGGTCAGAGCAAGAACCAGCATTTGGGAGACTGGCACTCCAGATTTTTGTAGGATGTGCGGGGATGAAGAGGAACCAGAAACGATTGAACATATTATCTGTCATTGCCTGAATCTGCAACATCATAGACTAAGATGGCTGAGCAGACTGTAAATGGGAGGATGAATATTACTATTTTTTGGGCAACAGAAGGGAATCACAATGGACCCAGTTGGGTCTCCGAGTGGAGGTGCGGTAAGGCACCACCCTTCCTTACCTAACCTAACATTTCATTTGGAATAACCATATAGGAAATTTAATGGTTCAAAGTAGGTCGTAGTCAGGTTTTTTGATTTGTTTGTAGAAATACTTGTTATTGATTTATTAGTTAGAAATTTTGATAGTTTTTTTATGTTACTAAACTAGACTAAACTAAATATAAAAAAACCAAAAAAAAGGCATATTCGGAAGAAGTTCACCGAAGGTTATTGAAATATCGAACTAATAAATAAATAAAAGAAACCTAAAGCTCAAAAAAACTGTTTATTTGAATTCTTTCTTATTTGAAAGAATTTGCAGGGCAGCGAATTCCTTTAGGCGAATGGTATAAGATCAAAAATAAGAATTCAAATAACCTTAATTGTTTTTACTGAGTTTTGATGTTGCGTATTTCATTACCTTAACAAATAAAGGCCCTAACTCATTATTTCTTTGAAATAGAGATTTTTGTATTTTTCGATACATTCGATACAAAGTGAATAAAAAAAGCATTTGCTTTTTACTTGAAATTTTGTTAAAAAAACAAAAAACACAATATGCATGTGTTTTTATTTTTAGGTTTTACAAAAAAATTTTTAAGTCAAAAACAAATACTTTTTTATTCACTTTACCAATTACATGTTTTTGTATCAAAATATACCAAAAAAATTAGTTAGTGGCTTTCTATATTAAGGTAGCGATATGTAGTGTGTTTGAATATGAATTACCTATTTATGTCCTTTTAAAATTCAAGGTTCCCCAACTTTTTAAATTTTCAATTTAATTTTATTTTTGGCTTCAACCCTTGGCATAAAAATATTGAAATGAAATTCAACATTTTTGAAACACCGCATTAAAAAATAAAAAATATTAATTTAACGTTTATTCCTAAAAGTAAATAAGTAAAAAAAACTGGTCTATCATTTGTGGGCGTGCAACCTAATGTGCTTGGGCAAATTATAATTTTCTTCTCAAAAATCCATTTTATTCGACTGGATAAAAAATAGTGATTCCCCAAATCGTAGCATCGGCCATATCATGTTTGTATAGATTTTTCGTTTTTTGGCCATAAAATTTCCTTTCATTTGGCACCTAAATCATTGGAGAGTGTAAGAAATAGTAGTCTACCATTTCATACTCATATCATGGAAGCGTATAAAAAGTTGTTGTCCGCCATTTTGGAGCAACGACTATATTATGTTTTGTTTAATTTGAGTAAGTTGTGTGTGTCCTTATTAAAAGTTCCTTCCATTTGGGATCCACATCCAGCGTTACCATTGTGCGACTAAAGTCGCATTTTGCCCCGCTCTCGACTGCCTTGCCACTTTTTGTGCCCCTTAGTTTTAAATCCCCTTTTTGTATCGTTTCTATTCTTTTGTGCCTCTTTTGTTCCTTTTTTCAAAGTCAACTTTCGTTTTAATTTTAACAATAAATGTTCGCAAATTGGTACAGATTCTACCACATTGGACAACAAGAATTTATTTCTTGTGTCAAACTTCATATAAAAACATGCAAACATATCGTTACCTTAGTCGGAAAAAGTGCTTAGACCACTTTTCGTCGAAATTGAGATTTTGATGTAGCTTGCTAGTATAATTCAAAATACATCATTTACAAGCAAA
Organism: Tachina grossa; assembly: GCA_949987645.1. Taxonomy (NCBI): domain Eukaryota; kingdom Metazoa; phylum Arthropoda; class Insecta; order Diptera; family Tachinidae; genus Tachina; species Tachina grossa. The sequence goes on along the minus strand of OX465275.1, from coordinate 104,055,276 downwards.
AATAATGCCATTATTTTGTTTTTTCTTGCTGGAATGCAGTGGTAGGCAAATATGCTAAGTCCGAAAAAAATTTTAAAATGTAGGAAAATATGCCAAGTCCAGTTGAAAGGAACAAATTTTTACGATTTTTATGTTAGTGACTGGTGCGCTAGAAAAAATATTCGTCCTCCTTCTACTTCGGTCTTTTATCTTCAAAAAGACCTATGCCAAACATGTGCATGATTTTCAGTCGGACATACATATATCACAAGAAGAATACAATCTTCACCAGAAAAAAAGAAAGAAGCCAGAAATGAACAAATTAAAGACCGTAATGAAGATACACATGTTTTCGCAGTGGACCTTCAAGCCATATTGATGGCTCCAAAATCCCAGGTAAGCAGCATGTACTACCGCACGAAGCTGCAAGTCCACAACATAGTTTTTTTCAACCTTAAACTTAATAAAACTTATTGTTTTATATGGAATGAAGTGAAAGATGGATTAGGTGCTGAAGAATTTTTGAGCATCTGAATGTACTTCATCGAACAAAAGTCCTTTTTTAAAACGAGAAGCCGAAAAAAATTATTTTTTATAGGGACGGCTGTACCTACCAAAATCGAAACACCATAATGAAAAATGCTTCGCTGAATTCAGTAGTACAACATAACATAACGATTGAACAAAAATTTTTGGAAATCGGTCACACACAAATGGAAGCTGATAGTGTACAATCCATCATTGAACGTGCAATAAAAATAGAAATATTGCTGTCCCTGCTGAATATATTGATATATGCAGAACAGCCCGGAAAAAGCCTGAACCATACGACGTTACATATTTAGACTTTTCGTTTTTTAAACCTTCAATTTTATAAACATCATTCGGCCTGGACGAGGTAAAGGAGCTCACAAGGTAACGGATATTTGAACAATTAAATTAATTAAATATACACAAAATTATGAAATAAAGTATAAACTTCGTTTCATCGGAGAGTGGAAAAATGTACGACAGCAAATAAATAAAAATATAAAACCTATTCAGTTTTCGAGTTTGGAACCACTCTACAACGAAAGAAGGAAAATAACGGCAAGAAAATATAAAGACCTGCAATTTTCAAAACTGACTTTACCCAAAGACCATCACCGTTTTTATGATGATATACCTCATTTATGATTTGTTTTTCTAAATATTCTGTACCTATTTTTTTAACACAGGAAGCTTCCGTTTAAAAAAAATACACTATTGAATTCAACATAATCATATAATTTTAAGCAACTGGATGTTCCCTATATAGCAAAAATATACCTTTTTATTATTATTTATTTATTTTTCTTTGAACTAATAATTCTTATTTTTATTTATTGTTAACCAATTAATATTTTGTTTATAAACACCAATAAACTATTTTTTTAATACATGTACTTGTTTATTGTATCTTCATATGTGAACTAACAATAAGTATTCAAATCTTAAATCTAAAATATAATTATTAGGCCCGAAAAGTGTCGGACATAAACTTAGTGATAGTTATAAATAATACATAAGTAGTGACAATCAAAAAGGAAAAATAAATGTATTATCAAGCAGTCCCGTCTGGAGTATTGAGTACAAGAGCCCTTGTCTCCCTCTTTTTAGGTGGATGCGTCCAGTAAAGTTCAAAATATTACGAGCAAGCGGATTAGTATTTGACTTGAGTTTAGTTAAATATTTGCCTGCGTATTTTGTAATTTCATCTATCACTAGTGGCATATTTAAATCGCGATGTATATTTAAATTTTTTATGTACCATGGAGCCGATGTTATTGAACGTAAAATTTTGTTTTGTTTCGTTGGATTCTCTCGATATTGGAAGCTGAAGCAGTGCCCTAAATTTGATTTCCGTAACCCCATATTGGTTTCAAAATCGACTTGTATATTAAAAGTTTACAATCTAGACTGAGTGTTGAGTTTCTACTAATCAGCCAATGTATCTGAGTTATTTTAAGTTTCATTTGTGTTATCGTAGAATCAATGTGTTGTTTCCATGTAAGTCATCGATCAAGGTGTATACCAAGGTATTTTAAATGTGAACGTTGAGGAAAAATTTGATTATTGATTCTAATGGGGGAACAAGTATCTTTTCGTAGGGTAAATGTTATATGTACGCACTTCTGTTCGTTTACTTCTATTCTCCATACGTTTAATCATAGCTCAAGCTGTGTTATATGTTCCTGAAGATATCGGGATACCTCATGAGGGTTTTCGTGCATACTAAGGCAGGCTGTATCATCGGCAAATGTAGAAGTATGGATATTGCTGCTCACAGGCATATCACAAGTATAAAATCAAGTACAAAACTGGCCCCAGTATATTCCCTTGTGGTACACTGGATGAGATAGTATCGGGCGTACTCATAAATTCTCCTTCCATAACAGAGAACTTCCGGCCTAAAATATAACTTTCCAAAAGTTTTAGAATGTTATATGGTAGAAATGTCTTCAATTTTAAAATTAGGCCATCATGCGAAACTTTATCAAATGCCTGAGATACATCAATAAACGGGCAGAACAATACTTTTTTTCTTCGAATCTTTTCCTTATAAATTGAACCAATCTTTGCGTTTGTTCAATGGTGCTTTGCTGACTTCTAAAACCAACTTGATGGTCCGGTATGCACATATTATCTGTTAGACAAGGGGACAATTTTGTCATGAGCTGCTTTTCGAAAAGTTTTGACATAGTTGACAGCAAACTTATTGGCCTATATGACTCAGCTTTGGTAAAATCTTTGCCCGGTTTTGGAATCATTTTGACCTTGGCAAGCTTCCAGTGTTGTGGATAATACTCCAGTCGTAATATGGCATTAAAAATAAACAGCAGGATTCTTAATGCAACATGCGGCAAGTTCGTCAGCATCTTGTTACTAATTCCATCAATACCTGGGGTTTCTTTGGTTTGAGTTTAGCAATTACTTTTTGTACATGACGAATTTTAAACTTTAAGGGTCGAGGGGGCAAATCAGAAACACCAGTACATGTGTTTGGCGTAAATACGGATTTTAAGTGCTCAATTCTCGTTGTACCAATTTTTGAAAAAAGGGCTTAAAAGGTTTAGATTAAAAAAAAGATACGTCTAGCAGAACGTAAAAACCAATTTTTTAAAAAAATGCATCTTGTAAAATGTTTCTGTTGAAAATCAAAATAACAAACAGATTTTTATACAGCAATTTATTAGAAAATAAATAACTACCATGACATCAACACATAGATTGATATATTACATATCAATAATGTACATACATTTCATATCATATTTCAATAAGGTAACTGTATATAAGCATGTAGTAGTATACATACATATCGTTACCTTGATATAGAAAGGACATAACTCACTATTTTTTTGATATCCACTTTTTGGAAAATTTTGATAGAAAAATATCGTATGTGACGAAAAATTCAAAAATCTCGATTTCAAAAAGATAATAAGTTAGGGCCTTTCTCTTTTTAAATAACGATGTGTATGTATACATACACTCAAAATATTCCATGCTTAAAAATACGAAACATTTTTTCGTAATTTAATTTTTTTACAATAAACGAAAATTTTGTACATTTTATGAAAATATTTGTATCTTGTACAGGAAAACAGATTTCGTAATTTTACGAATTTCGTTAACCCAGCTAAAAAAAATTATATATAGTCCATATATTTTTAATATATGAATGTATATAACTATATATGAGTATGTATGTATTCATGTATGGAAATATATGGGATTATACCTCCGTTAACATAGGATAGCCTCACTTGAAATTTTAGAGAATAGTAGAAATTTTCACGATTCCTTAATTAAATAAAAAATATGTTTCTAAGTCATTCTTAAGAGGAAACTCTGTTGGTTTGTTGACAAAAATTTTAAATGGGTCAGTAAACATTAAGTGGACTTTCATAATAGTTTTTGTAAACAGCATGAGAAATTTTAATATTTCAGTGTTAAAATAGATTAGCCTCAGTAATGAATATTCAATTGATATTTGATGTTTATGCCAAAATAACTTTAAGTGCAATAGAAAAACGTTTTATTTGCACAAAAAAAAAGTATTAGGAAAAAGCCGTCGCTTAGTTCCACGGAAATCGCAAAACTTGAGACGTATCACGATCTAGGGCTTTCTAACCGCGCTATTGGCGGAAAACTTCGTCGCAGACCAAAAGTTATAAGCAATTACATGAAAAATCCATAAGAGTACTCCATATGGTACAAAGGAAAGACTTACGAGAAGTTTTCACCTCGATATAGACGCAAAATTCTCTAAATGGTTTCGAATTAATCTGTGAGTTTATGTAGAATTAGAGCTGCAGTCGGAGTTAGCGTCTGTAAAATAACTATTCATAATGTTATACAAACCACGGAGTACTTGAAGCATCTAAATCATCAAAAAAAGCTACAATTGTAAGACGTACATAAGCAACACAGACTAAAGTTTGGGAAAGACCACGTGACGTAGATGGTGCATCAAGGTCATCAAACGAACTATTGGAAAAAAGTATTTTTTTCTGAAGAAAAGTGTTTTAATATCGCTATTCCAGATGGGTATAGTTACTATTTTCATAATATCAGGAAGAAGGAAGGCCTTTCGTCTGAAGAAATTTATTTTTTCAATCGTTCGTTTGATGTAATATAGGGCCTATTTTTGTAAAACGGAAACGTAATATAAATTTTTTCCATATAAAATTTATCAACGCTTGGCGTTGCGTTTTACAAAATTAGGCCCATAATTTCATTCTTGTTTTAAAAATTTGTAATTTTAATTCAATTTTAATTCAATTCAAATAAAATGCTATATGTAGTACATCTATGTACATAATACAACTACATGTTCTTATACAAATTTATTTTTATGTGATTTTTTTTAACGTATTGTAATATTTGAATTAGCTTTCACATTCGCTTTTGCAAAAACTAAAATGAGTTATTCGCTTTTGCATTCGCATTCGCTTAACTGGTATTCGTTACATCCCTAGTAAGAGTACACTTACGGCCTTATGTATAATCAAAAAGCTTGATATAAATATAGAAGACTTACATTTTTTACTATATGGGAACATTTTTCTTTATTTCTCTCAAAAACAAACTTCAAGAATCCTTATTTTTTTTACACAATTTTACATTACAAATCGCCGCATAATGTTGTTTTAACACTCGATTGTATCTTAGCATGATATTTAATGTAACATTGTATGGTAAAACACGTTAAGACCATGTTCAATTTTGCCACTTATGCTAACTTCATGCCAGTTTTTGATTATACAGTAATATAAACACTGTTTCTCGTAAATTTACAAAAAAAAATTTGTAAAAATACAAAATTTTGTTATTTACAGACAAAAAGTATTTCGTAAAATAAACAAATATCATTTGTACTATGTACGAAGCATTTCGTACCGTAAAACAACGAATATTTTCGTAAAATAAACCACATTTTTCGTTTATTTTACCTATGAAATATTTTGAGTGTACATAATTACCTATATTTAAAATTGGTAGTTATTAAATAAAATTTCGATTTCTTGCTCTTTCTCCTTTTCAGTCCTTAAGACACTATTTATAAAATAATTTGACTGATCCACAATGTTAAGACACAAAGTACCAAATTATGCTATTTTCGTATAATTAAGTTTTATTTAAATTAGTTTCTAATATATAAACTAATAGTACATTTACAACAGAGGGAAATCTACTATATACGAGATGTCGATCAAAATCTAGTTGGTTTTGACTAGATTTCCTATAAAAATAAAAATCCAGTTTGCATATAAATTTGCAAATTGGCAACACAGCAAATTGTTTAAAAGTTAAACGTCAAACTTCAAACACAAAAATTTTTTGTCGTTAATTTATTTTGCATACAAAGTTTGATAATAGATTTTTTCTACATTACATTCTATATTAACATTACAAATGGACACGTCAAACTATGTTCTTTAGGTTTTATCATAAATTCGAATTTTTGTTTTTAATTACATCATTAAACTATAGCTATTTTTATCATACAAATTAAAATATTGCATAGCACAGTCCGATAGAGTATCTATAAAAAACTATAAGGGAACGCATATTTATTTTTTCGCTAATGTCAAAATAGTTCACGCACCAAACGCGGTGGAATTTTCTTTTCTTTTTGGTTAAGGAAAATTAATAATATGTATATTCAAAACAAAAAATTAATTTAAAAAAAAAACACACCATATAAAGTTATGAATATTCAATATTGCATTAAGAAGGCCTCGAAATAATTTTAGATTATGTAAAATAATATTTTTGTTAATTCAGGTCCGTGCTTAAAGTGTTTAGAAAAACCAATTGGTTGGTGTGTGAACTTTTTTGAGAAAAATTACAAAAGATTATGATTTTCGTGGTTACAAGGACATGGTTGACCTCATGGTACTATGACAAAAAATTAGTTATACCCTTAATGTACATATGTATGTATGTATGTATCTAATATCAATATGTAATTTTTTTTGCAGATTTTTATGTTTTAAAGATTTCAGTTTTACACAAAATTTCGTATATAACACAAAATTGTTTTTCATAATTCACGCATTTATTTAGTAATATAAACACTGTTTTTCGTAAATTTACAAAAAAAAATTGTAAAAATACCAAATTTTGTTATTTACAGACAAAAAGTATTTCGTAAAATAAACAAATATCATTTGTACTATGTACGAAGCATTTCGTACCGTAAAAACAACGAATATTTTCGTAAAATAAACCACATTTTTCGTTTATTTTACCTATGAAATATTTTGAGTGTACATAATTACCTATATTTAAAATTGGTAGTTATTAAATAAATTTCGATTTCTTGCTCTTTCTCCTTTTCAGTCCTTAAGACACTATTTATAAAATAATCTACTACCAAAAATGCAATAAACAAGAAAATACAAGCAAACACTTTTACTACCCTGTTCACAAAAAATATTTTGTATTTATGAGATTTTTTATAAAGCAAATTTATTTATTAGTTAATTAATTAATTTTAGTTTTCATAAAGTATTTTAATCGTAGAATTTGTTTTTTTTGATATTGTCAAAGACAACAACACTCATACATATGCTTGTAGAATTGTAGATGTAAAATCATTGAACTAAAAAGACCTAACTACATAGTTCATTGAACTAAAATGACCGGTCACTGAAATGAACTAAATGGCACAAGTCTATTTAGAACGTAGTATAAATTACATACTTAGCAAAACAAATTGCTGCAAGAAATTGGCCACAAAAGTTTCGTAAATAATTTTTATTTAATAAGATCATTCTAATGGATAAGTTTTTAATATTTGTTTCTCTAAAGTATGAAAACTAGAGTTGAGCGATTTTTCGAAACATGTTACTTTTTCACAGCGATTGAAAAATCACATATCACAACTGTGACTGAATTTATCAAGTAACAGGTTTTGGATATATAGTTCTTTCATACAAACTGTGAATGTTCTTGTATGCTAACTTTACAGTAAATAAAGCTATCACATTAATTTTTTTTTACACATTCAGCTTTTGTCTGTTTTTTATTGACTCTCTGCCTGTTACACGACAATTCTCAATGTATGGATGGGGTTGATTGCTAATTGTCAGCTTTAAAATTTCAAAACGCACCAAAATGGATAAAAAAAAAACGCGCCATTTACAAAAAAACGCACCATGCTTAGAATTTTTTTTTAGTTTAAAATGCTTATTTTTTGTGTTAAAAATTTAACTCTTAAACCGGCTTTTACAGTTCAGGGTTAAAAAAAATTAAACATAAAAAAACTTAGCAAATTTGTTTATAGTCATTTAATTTTTTTTTAATTTCATAAGTTCTGTGCAAAACTTTTAAAAGAGATCAATGATTATAAAAAGGATTCAAAACTTATAAAAGTTCATTATTTATAATTTTATTCAAACACTTTTAAAATTTTTTTTATCAGAATTTTAATATATCCATATTAAAAATATAATCAGAAATAATTTTTAGTCAGGCTTAAGTTTAGTAGTTTCAATTCTTTTATTGAATGAAATATTTTTATTAATTAATGTGAGTTTCTAAAGAAGAGAAGAAAAATTAAATTAGACTTTTAAGCTGGGGGAAATACCGATATTTTTCTGTGCAGCAACGCACTTCATCAGCACCCTAGTCTATCTACTTGGGTAGAGATTGTTATTAACATCAGCTATTTAACGTAAATTCTAATGAAACGGAATGTGAGAAATTATTGTTGTGTACAATTATTGATTTACCTTTGGTAAATACATATGTAAGTATCACTATTCATTTCCCCTGTTTTTCCATTTTTTTTAATTTTTCTCTTTAGGTTAGCACGAAGTTATATTACTCTACCTACGTATGTTTAACTATTCTTGCTTATCTTTTACAATCATCACATTAATTATTTTTTACTTATTCGATGTACCGTCGGTACATACATGTAAGTATTATAATAGTGGATATTATGTTACTTTGTTTTTGCTTTCTACAGTTGATTTGGTTTTCCAGAATTTGTGATTGCCAAGTGAACAGTGATTGCCAAGTGAAAATATTTTTGTCACGTGCCCATGATGAATTAAGTGAGACATTTTTAGATTTTAATTGAAAGTGAATTTTTAATCAGAAATAATTTTTAGTCAGGTTTAAGTTCAGTAATCAGAGAAAAAACTGCCTCATAGAATCAATAAGATTTTCTCTTTGAAACGTTTTTAGGCTAAGGGGTATCCCAGCAGAAAGAAGCGAAGATTTTTTCTTATGTGGTAAATCTTATTAATTTTATCAAGAAGAAAACCACACAAAATCACTAAGAAATCTCATTATTCCTAACTTTTTTTTACTCAATTTACGTTATTTTTGGCACCAAAAAAACAATCCATAGAGAAAAACTATTTGATTCTATTAGGTTTTTGGATTTCTTATTGATTTTATTAGGTTGCCTTATTGATTTTTTTAAAAAGGGTTTCTTCTTGATTTTATTAGGCTATCTTATCGATTTTTTCAATAAGGTTTTCTTCTTGATTTTATTAGGTTCCTATATGATTATGTGTAAAACATCTTATTGATTTTTTTAATAAGGAAATATTCTTGATTTTATGAGGTGTCTTGTTATTTCATATCTATAAATAGACACAGACAATTTTTTTCATGATCTTTTTCGTTTTTGTATAAGCATGTTTGCAAAATTATTTCCATGGTTATTCAGACTGCTTGTTAGCATATTGGTTAGAGTGTTTGTCTATCAGTCAGAAGTTTGCTGGTTCAATACTTGTCTCCTTTCAAGTAATAATATGTGTGTGTGTATGGTATGTTAATTAATTAAGAATACAATATAATATGTATATGTGTATCTATGTAAGTATGTATAGTATGTATAGTATAAATAAATAACATCTACATATACTACATACATACATAAGTATATGGTATAGAATTTAAATGAAAATACATAAGCAAAGCACAAAGAATAAAGAAAGACATATTTTTTTTATTTTATGAGGTCGCCTCATAAAATCAAGAATAAAACCTTATTAAAAAAATCAATAAGATAACCTCATAAAACTTCTTGATTTTTTCAAAAAGGTTTTCTCTATGAAATTAATAAGATTTCCTTATTGAAAAAAAAAACATAGAGATTTCTTATTAATTTTGTTCTATTTTATGAGGTATTTATTAGGCACTGTTTTCTCTGTGTAATTTCAATTCTTAAAAATATTTCATTCAATAAAAGAATAGAAATTACTGAACTTAAGCCTGACTAAAAATTATTTCTGATTAAAAATGCACTATAGTTCAATTAAAATCTAAAAATGTCTAAATTAAAAATATTAAAAATATAACAATAAAAACAAACAGCCTTTTACAATATATGTACATAATTAAAAAAACTTAACCAAAAAAAACTACACAAATTGGTATATACATAGTAGTGATGTAACGAATGTCAATTTTTGATATTCGCGAATACGACTGCGAATACGAATATTTGAAACGATATTTGCGAATACTAATACGAATATTTCATGCGAAATTTATAGACATTAAATTAGGGCTCTATTTACGCATGCAATATGAAATATTAAAAAAAATTTATGAAAAAGAACTTCATGATACTTCAATGATACAAAGCACAAATTTCTATAAAAAATTCAATGGATTCGTACAAACTAATATTTTTATTTATTTATATAAACTTAGTTTAGGATGTATGCATTTATTTAGTTTTTTTTTTATGAAAAATATTCGTATTCGCCTGAATTTGACGAATATTTGGCAATTCGAATACGAATACGAATATTCGTGCATCACTAATACAGAGTATATACGTACCCTTAGTTATGAAAGTGGTTTAATTCATATGCATTTTTGATTCGATATAGCAAAATAAATTTATATTAATCGAGACTAGTACAGCTCTAAAACAAACTGTTACATAGTAAAAAAATATTTTTGGATTTGTTCCAATGTAATCTACAAAATATCTCGACCAAAGAAACTTACGACTTATATAATTTTCATAATTAACGGCACATACATATCTATGCATTCATTTGCACAAGATGGTACATTTTTGCACATTAATTTTATAAATTCGGTTTAAAACTTTTTAAAAAAAGATAAAAAAATTAATTATTTCAAATTAATATTGCTAATATTTGCATCATTATTGTAATCATCGGGCCATAAAATAGATTTCATTTCAAATTGTGATATTTTGTAATCATCATTACTATTAATGTGTTAATTAACACTATCAGGAAGTTGGTAAGTTTCACAACTAGAATTTTCCGGTTTTAACCAATTGTTGTGATAAATTTGCGTTGGTGCCACCAAAAATTAAAAAACGCACCGAAATTTAAGAAAAGCGCACCACGCACCAACTAAAAAGCACCCAAAATGGTGCGAAACGCACCAAGTTGACAACGCTGCTAATTGTTTATTCTTCTCGCTTTTCTTATTAGTATTTATCAAGACACCAATACTAATAAGTACTTTTAAGGCAGAAGAGCTGAAATGTGTTAAGCCGTGATCACAGTCACTGTTTAATTTCACTGCTGCTCTTCTTATTAGATTTTCTCAAAATAAAGGTAGAGGTCCATAGCTCGCTTTTTGCGCGTTATGCTTTGCACGCGTTTCATCCCCTTGTTTCATTCTATACTTTGTTCGCGTTGAGTTACATGCACTGCTTTTCATGCGCCATTTTATTTTTGCTTTGATTAGCTGTGTGCGTTTGTTTATAAATACTTATAAAGAAAAAATGGAGAGTGAAATCGAGTTTTTAAAAGAATTTGTGGAGTTAGTCGAGTTTGTATATTTAATTTATGAAATTTTCTTCCATTTTATTGTTTAAAAATATGTAATGCACACAAAGTAAATAATACAGATTTAGCGGAGATGACACTCAGTACGTAAAAGTAATCGATAACTAATATGGAAAATTTGTTACTGAGCAAAGTGTGGTGAAAATTAATTAAAATACATCGCATTAATGAAAATATTCACATATTTTATTAAACAAGTTTTTTATTACTAAGAAATTTTTTTTATTGAAAAAAAAAGAAAAAATAATATTTATCGATAACGTAAGAAATAAAGTATTATTTAACATCTTTAGCTTTCAAGAACAGCTGACTTTCTTTCATGGTGCTTGTAACGCGTACAAAAGTGTAAAGTAGACCTACTTTTTGCTTTGAACGCGCCTATGCGTTCTGCACTTTTTGCAATATAACTTGTCACATACTATTACATTGATTCTACTTTTTTGACAGATGCATAGAAAGCGTAACGCGCAAAAAGCGAGCTATGGACCTCTACCTTAACCGAACTGCTACAAACAAAATACTGCTAAACTGTGATCACAGTCACAGTTTAAAAGAACAGCGATTTAGTAATCACGTTCACACAGAGCAACAGTATTAAAAAATCACCTTATCGCTCATCACTAATGAAAACTAAAGTACGTGAATATAGTAAATCACATCTTAACTATAAAATTTAAAATTAAAAGAGTAAATCAACTCGTACGTTAGTATTATTAGCACCATTCTTCACGCACTTATGCTTTCTCCAATTTTCCATGTAGATACATCATACCATGGCCATTAGAAAACATTACGCCGTCAGTAAAAACCGGGGAAAAAAGTTTACAGTCTGGCAATAATGATATATAGTAATAATTGGGGACAAGTCCTGGATGTTTATAGAACATAAGACTGAGTCCTCTATACTTACAATCGCCTTATTAAACGCTCCTTCTCCGTCAAAACTTAAAATAAATTAAAAATATCGAATTTGTGTGCTTATTTATTTTTTATTTACATAATGACGTTTAAAAAAGTAAAGGTTTTTTGTCCCCAATAATTACAATATGCATACATATATACTTATATTTATGTTGTTTGGTTGAAAATTTATTTTTTATGAAACGAAGAGTTAATAGCGGTACAAATTATATCGTTCTTAGGGTTCCGTACACGAAAGGTAAAAAGGAACCCTATTGTTTTCGCTACGCTGTCCGTATGTCCGTCACACGGTATTTTCTCAGGAACCGTAAGAGCTACGGACCTGAAATTTGGACAGAGTATGTAGAACCTTGGCCGCTACAACAACAAATACATGAGAGTTAAAAATTAAAGGGTGTTCCAAAAGGAGCAACGAAAATTTTTTAAATCCCATGTAATATACATATCTACAATTGTATATTGACACTTGAAATTTGTAAAATTAGTGTATTTTTATATAGACTACAACAGTTAACACTAAAATTTTAAAAAATTTAAGCTAAAGGGTGGTCCATCAGTTAATGTAATTTTGACTATGTAATTTGGACAACTTGCTATATCTTGGAAACCGTAAGAGGCAAACTCCTGAAGTGTTCAAAAAACGGTAAAACTAAAAAATCGCCAAAATTAAAAAATCGCCGAACCAAAAAAAAAAAATCGCAGAAAAACCAAGAAAAAATCGCTAAAACGAAAAAAGCACCAAATTAAAAAAAAAATTTCTAAAACTAAAATAAATCGGCAAAACCAAAAAAATCGACAAAATGAAAAAATCGTTAAAATGAAAAAAAACGCCAAAAACCGAAAAAATCGCCAAAACGCGAAAAGGTGCCAAAAATAAAAAAATTGCCACATTGAAAAAACGCCAACAACCGAAAAAATGGCCAAAAAATCGCCGAAATAAAAAAAATTCGCCAAAATGAAAAAATCGTCAAAATGAAAAAAAAATCGTCAAAATGAAAAAAAAAATGCCAAAAACCGAAAAAATTGACATAACGGGAAAAAAAAGTGTCAAAACTAAAAAAAAGCACCAAAAACCGAAAAAACGCCAAAACTATTTATTATGTAGGCTAAAGTTCGTATTAAATTACATATCTAGTGTCCGTACGGACCCCTTAGTGCGCGGGTCAGTCGCAATTCACTGAATTTATTTTATTTATAAGGTTATGTGTAGCTGTGTATACATATGTATATGTATATTTATTTTTTATAATTACACAATGCAACATATGGAAAAAATTTTCTGATCATGGATCAACACTATTTTTTTTTTGATGCGATATGGTCACCTAAGTACAAAAATAATAATTATTTCAGATTCTATGGATAAGTTTATTTTAGAATTTTTTTTCTAAAATATGAGATTTTTGAAAAGGTTAGTGTATTCATCGTACCATAATTTTGAAACAACGTAGTCGATTTTATTATCCGATATGTATACAAATTTTAAATTATGCCCGCTTTAAAATGTTCTAATATTATTTTTTGTATAACTATTATTTCTGAAAAAAAAACTTTTTTTCGAAAAATTATAACATTTTTTATTTTAAAAATTTTACGAAAAACAAAAAATGGCAAATATTTACCAGTTTTATTATTTATTCATAAAGTTACATATAAAACAAATAAAATGAGCTCTCATTTATGAAAATCGATGGGTAAATGATTATTTTATTCGCTATAAAGCAAAAGTAACCAGTTTTAGTGGAAAAACTTTTTCTTTTGTCATTACCAAGTTATTAAGATCGTTTAATCGAATTAGCCTGCAATAAATGTGTGTGTATATACACATATATGTATATACGTATATGTGTGAGTAAAATATCGCCAAAAATACCATAAATGTGGTTTCAAACAAACAAGAATTTTGTTTATTCTCGATAAAGCAGAAAAATATAAACATGGTTTTGGTCAAAAATCTTTTATTTATTGGCGAAAATTGGAACAACAGTTAATGCGATCAACGTGTGGTCGTGATGTTAAAGCAATAAAAATGTGTTATTTGAAGGTCATATAAGTATATATGTATATATAGTATATGTGGATGTAAAAACATCAAGAAAACTTTTTTTTTATTTAGCTACCCTCTAGTCAGCCTAGAACCATATGTCTCTATGTTAATACTCTTTCTCCAGCGACAATTGCACTAGTTAAAATGACGACAACTTTCCTTTTATGCGAGAGTAGAGATACGTTAGAGGCAACAGTTGTAGTGTATTTCTGGTGATATTGTCAATGAACACGTCAATAGTTTGTTTTTCTTTTTTATTGTGCTATGCAATAATATTAAATAAACATACATATCTAGACGAGGATCACTAAAATCTACTAGTGAATCCTTGGTTCAAATATCTAAATATGGTCGTAAAAGAACTACCTTCTCAATAGTGCTAAAGTCTACTGGTAGATCTCCAATGACAACCCTCTGTTATATGTCAATAGGCGATTACATTGGCTACGGTACACCTATGGCATGTTTCTACATTACAAGTAACTCAAAAATTTTGTTCATATGAGTACAAAATTTGGCTTTGGGGTTTCATACAAAAACTTTCAACTTTTTCCGAGTAAAATACGTAATACTTTTTTATTTTGTTGTTTCTACATAACAATTTCAATTGTATCTAATGTCAAATATAGGCAATCAAAAATTAGTACTTGTGTGGAAATTAAAATAGGTTTTTATTCATTAAAGAAGAAATCGAATGTCCACTCAATCGTCTAATTCAACCATTATGGAACCTGTAAGCATAAATCCAAACATTCTTACATTATATCCCATATTTGTATGTATTTTCATCACAATTTTATTTTAAATTTTGTTCACATAAATTTGTTCAAGGAAAGTAATAATAGGTTTGTTCGATTACCTGAAACTTTTTACTAAGCTTCGCTGTATTAAATTGAATTTCGTTCGTTTGTAATTTGAGAATGAGACAAGCTCTCACTGAATAAATGGTTGCCGAAAATAGCGGTTGCACTTTTCTTTTTTGTGAATTTTATTTCTAAGTAAATTCTTCAATCATTTTCTTGTATGATGTGTAGCATATTTAAAAAAAAAGAATATACATCGGTCTTATGTATGTGAAATATATTTTTTATATGTGTAATACATTTTTCCACATTTAAAATATATTGAAAGATATTAACCTCCTAATTACGATAAGGCATATTATTTTGGTTCATATATAAACTCCTGTGCTTTAAACCACATTTCGATGTAAAGTTTTTTATTCATTATTATCTTGGATCTAGCTGTATTCAAAGCAAGAATATTGGGAGTATTTCCACTAAATGCGGCAAATTAGTAACCATCTGTTGATATATGTATGTACATATCGTGTACGATGGATGAAATCCATTCATGAAGCATGAAAGCTTTTTGACTTGTTTCAGCAAAATCTTAATGCTTTTATAGTTGTGAAAAAATTATAACATACCGTAAATGAAAAAAAGTATGTCACTATCGATGTTATTAATTAATAATCTCTGATGCAGCTTTTTTAAAATATCTAAACATTCTTTAATGCTTAATAGCAAAAATACTCAGGATTTATTCAGTTACTCGATTTTGTTTGAAAAATAAACGAACTGATCTAATATTGCATTGTAATTTAGAAGCAATTGTTTTTTATTTTGCACGATTTTCTCCTAGGGCTGCCATTAAGTAATGCTTCTAGTATGGAAAAAAATTAACTCAAATACCAAATTGTATACCATGGCAATAATGAAATTAAATATACAAAAAGTGATACCAAATACAACGTAAGCTAGACAAGTCTACTATAAAAACTCATTTTGTTACGTACTCGCCTGTGTACCGCTTGCTTGCCTGAGAGCTTACTTGTTATGTAGAAACAGGCCACTAATCAGTAGCACTATTGACTATGTCACTAGAAAATCACTATAATTTTACTATTGACAACGAGCGAGGAAATATCGATTTTGTATACTAGAGCCCCTCAAATTTACTAGTGAATATCTGGTGCCAATGTCTCCATGTGGTCCCAAAAGAACTACTTAGTCAGTATAGTCTAGTGGTGGACTTTCAGGCTAATGTTAAATGTCAATAGATAATACCATTGACTGGGGTACACCTGGTCAGTAGTACTACTGACAACGTCACTAGTAAATCCCCACAATTTCACTATTTGCACTTTCTGCAGGGTAACTACAGGGCGCCATTTGAAGCTAGCGGCATTTGTAGCCATGTGTTTGTGTAGCCTGCAGTATTCAATGTGTTAAATACCTTAGCCTCACGTTGTTGTAAGCAAGGATACACAAAGTACACAGAGATGTCACGAGACGGAAGATAATGCAATTTTTCTTTCTGTCTCGCTCGTTTTGATTCATCTCTGTAGTGCATTAAAATTTCAACTAGTTTTGGTAGCTACGTTAATTGGTAAGAAGAAACAAACTACAATAAGAAATACAATATATTTGTTCCTTTTTCCACGAATTTTTTAAAAACATGATTGCACCTTTTTTTACCTGTCACTTTTTACATGTCTCTGTACTTTGTGGTGGATAGGCAACAAATATGAAATATACCTGTTATTGTTCATACATATTTACATATACACATACATACATAAAACTGAAAAAAAAACCTTTTTCCTTTCTGTTGTGCTTAAAAAAAGTTATATTAGGCATCCCTTTGTACCGGCGATATTATTCAACAAGTAATTAGTATTTAAAAGTAGTAGTAGTATTTAAAAAAAAATTAGTGAAAAACTTTGAAAAACTTTGTGTAAGAATGAGCCAAATTTATTTTGTTATGTTTGCGGAAAATATACCGCCAGAAAAAAACTGCACTATTTCGCTATTTTACTGCAAAATTCATACGAAGATTACTTTAAAATAAAAGTGAAAAATATTGACCAATATTGGACTCCTAGTTCGATTTGTGATAAGTGCAGAATGAATTTCAGAAGATGGTCTCCGAATTCTCAGTAAGTATTTTTAAAGTTTTAAAAACATATGTTCGTGTATACTTTTTCACATTACAAAATTATTCACAATTTCCAGAAGACACAGGAAAATTCTACAACCTATGCTATGGAGAGAAACATTGAATCAAGCATATGATTGTTATTCCTGTTTAACTACCAAAAGTGGTTTCGGAAAACATATGCAATTGTCCTACCCCACCATTTCCGCCGGTAGATTTACTCTTGCCGTCTTATGTCCATATATAAGCCCACTTCTTGAAAGTCCCTGCGATGAATGTAGTCACGTAGTTTCTTCATCATCTCACCCTTCTTCACCGAGTGTGTGTAGTAGTATATCAGGCGTTTTAAAACGGAGGATTTTCAGTCAACCAGAGCTAAATGATCTCATCAGAGACCTCGAACTAACAAAAGAGAAATCCGAGTTCCTGGCATCTTGCTTAAAGGAGCGAAATTTGTTAGAAAATAATGTTAAGTTAACTGCGTACCGGAACCGACATATGTCATATGCCAATTTTTATACAGCCAAAGATAATAGTGTTTTCACACTGACATGGTTTTAATAAAACTTGGTTTTAACGTTAAAACCAACTGTTAAAACCTGGTTTTACCATACAAATTGTTTTTGTTAAAACAAACTTAAAACCATTTTTGAATTGGTTTTAAGTTGGTTTTATGAAATGCAACCTTGTTTTCGCTGTGATAAATTCAGTGCTGCCAAGTTAAAGTGACCGACAGCAGCTGATAATGTTATACCAGTGAATAACATTAGATGGCGCTTGAAAAATTTTCAACTTAAAAATGGATGCAGCAGCAACAATAATCAAAAAATTATGGGAAAAAGAGTTTTTTGGAAGGAAAACAACGAAAATATTTTAAATTGAAGTGTGGAAAGTGAAAATAGACAATATGATTGACATTCATCTGCCTATAAAAAAGGTTTATCTTATAATGTATTTGTGCATTTTTATTTTGTTGACAATATTTCCAAGCACTTCTTCATTCTGTATAAGAAGTTCCATAATTTAAAAAAAATTTATTTACAAAACATAAAATAATTTTCATTTTAGAGCGCATTGTGAAATATCTCAGTTTTTAATACAAACAAAAACAGTTGAACAGTATGTCCAACAAGTGTTATTAAAAAGCAGAAAAAATACAACAACAAATACACGTATTTCGGCAGGAGATTTATTTTATTTTGAGCAAAGTTATTAGACAGACTGTGAGTTAAAACCTGAATTTAACAAACTTGCAGTGTGAAAGCAAAATCAGCTGTTTATGGTTTTAACGTTAAAACCAGGTTTTAACTTTCAGTGTGAAAACACTATAATATGTGCTTTTGTTATGACATAGGTGGCCTTTTTGAGAAGCCTGACCAAAAATATGACTCCAGTGAGTGGCGACTATTCGTTGATAGTAGTAAAGAAAATCTTAAGGCCGTTTTACTAAATATTGGAAAAAAGAAGCCATCCATACCCATTGCACATGCCGTGAATATGAAAGAAACATATGAAACTGTAGTCAGTTTATTAAAAAATATTAACTATGAAATGCACAATTGGAAAGTGTATTGCAATTTGAAAGTTGTTGCTACACAAAGTACTGCTGTTTTCTCTGCTTCTGGGATAGCCGAGAACGCAAAATGCACTATATAAAAAGGATTGGTCGAAAAGAGCCCAAAGCACAGTTGGTGTACATAATGTAAAATATGCTGCCCTGATCAAAAACGAAAATGTAATTTTACTTCACATAAAGCTGGGTTTAGTTAAAAACTTTGTTAGGGCGCTAGACAAAGATAGTAGAGCATTTGCTTATTTAAAAAGAATATTCCCTAATATATCAACTGGATAAATTTGCGAAGGCGTTTTTGATGGTCCTCAAATCCGAAAACTGCTACTAAGCATACCATTTGAAAATTTGTTGTCACCCAATGAGAAACTTGCCTGGAATTCATTTCGACTAGTTGTTTCTAACTATCTAGGAAACCAAAGGAGTACAAATTATGAAGAAATCATTCCTAATTTGCTTAAAAACTATAGAAAAATTGGTAAATATAATTAAATGAAATATGAAGTACGTACAATTAAATAAATTTTTTTATTCAATGCTAATTACAGGTGTCAACATGTCACTTAAAATATATTTCCTACATTCGCATTTGGATTTTTCCCGGGAAATCTTGGTGCCGTAAGCGACGAGCACGGTGAACGATTCCACCAGCAACTTAAGACTATGAAGCAACGTTATCAGGGACTATGGAATGAAAATATGATGGGAGATTTTATTTGGTTTCTTATAAGAGAATCGAAGCCTAAAAATCTTAGAAGACAAACCAAAAGTCGAAATAATTTTCAGATCACACCTGGTAGCTTTGTTTATTCAAAACATAACTTGTTTACTTTGTTTATTTATTTAATAAAATATGCTAACCGACCAGACGTTGATAGCATTAAGTGTTGTTCCAATTTTCGCCAATAAATAAAAGATTTTTGACCAAAACCATATATATATTATTCTGCTTTATCGAGAATAAATAAAATTCTTGTGTTTGTTTGAAACCACATTTATGGTATTTTTGGCGATATTTTACTCACACATATACATATATATGTATATATATATATATATATATATATATACACATAGTTATTACAGGCTAATCCGATTAAACGATCTTACTAACTTGGTAATGACAAAAGAAAAAGTTTTTCCACTAAAACTAGGTAATTTTGCTTTATAGCGAATAAAATAATCATTTACCCATAGATTTTCATAAATGAGGGATCATTTGATTTGTATTATATGTAGCTTTATAAATAAATAATAAAACTGGTAAATATTTGCCGTTTTTTATCTTTCGTGAAATTTTTAAAATAAAAAATGTTATAGTGTTTTCGAAAAAAATTTTTCAAACTTTCAAATATTTTAAATTCTTCTTTTATTACAAATCCACTACTGGATATAAGTGATCACATGCATATTATACATAAATTTCTTATTAGTTTAAGTTATCAAAAATATCTCGAAATTCGTCTTGTTGTCTTGCTGTATGAATTAATTCACCTATAGTTCTCAAGCCCGTCCAATCTCTTATGTTACGCAGCCACGACATTGTTTTCGGCCCATTCCTCGTCTGCCCTCAATTCTACCTTCTAATATCTGTTGCAGTAGCTCGTATTTGCTCCTACGTATAATATGACCAAAGTAGGCAGTTTTCTTTCGTTTAATAATGAGGAGTAGTTCACTTTCACATCCCATTCTTCTTAGAACTTTACAGTTAGACACTCTATCTACCCACGATATTTTTAGTAGTATTCGTAGGCATCACATTTCAAAGGCTTCTATTTTATTCATAGTGTTTATTTTTAAAGTCCATGATTCTACACCATACAATATTACTGACCAGACATAGCATTTTATGAAGCGAACCCGGAGGCCAATGTTGATTTCTCGGTTTGAAAGAATATTTTTATATTTAATGTAAGTTCTTCTTGCCATTTCTATACGTTTTTTTATTTCTGCGTCAGACTCCCAATCCTCATAGAGCACACATCCGAGATAGACAAATCGATTGACTCTTTCTATTTGTTGATTATTTATGAATAATGGAGCATTTGAATAAGATGTATTCCTTCTACTTATTATCATAAATTTAGTTTTATTTATATTAATGCTTAAACCATATACGCTGGTTTGTAAATTGTAAATATTCCATATTGTCCGCCAATACTGCCGTATCGTCTGCATATCGGATATTGTTGATAAATTGGCCACTTACCTTTATTCCAGCTTCCAAAGAGCTGATAGATTGTTGGAAAATAATTTCGGAATATAAATTGAAAAGAAGAGGAGATAAAATACACCCTTGACGAACACCTCTATGTATTGGCACGTAGTTTGTATTTATATCATTCATACGAACTTCTGCTACCTGACCCCAGTATAAATTTTTTATACAACGAATATCTTTCCTATCAATGTTAAGCTGCTCTAACATTTCAATCATTTTATCGTGTTGCACTCTATCGAAAGCTTTTTCATATCATATAAAACATACAAATACATCTTTTCTGACATCTCGACAGTTTTGTACAAGAACTTGTATGCTAAAAAGGGCTTCACGCATACCCATTGCTTCTCTGAAACCAAATTGTGTTCGGCCTATAAATTCTTCACATTTTCCATATAGCCTTTGGTGTATTATTTTCAAGAATATTTTCAGAATGTGATTCCTCAGGGATATCAGTCTATAATCTTGACACCTTTTAGGGTTATTTTTCTTCGGTATTGCTATGAAAATGGATTTAAGCCAGTCATCTGGATATGTACCAGTGTCGTATATTTCATTGAAAAGTTTTATAAGAATGTTTAAATTATCACCATTTAAAAGTTTCATTATTTCCGCTGGTCAGTTGCGAAATCAACTGAGGTACGGTTGCCATTTATAATTGAATCAATTAATTGATAATTTTTCTAGATGATCAAATAATTAATATTAAAAAAATTTAATTTATATTAAAAAATATAATATATAAATATATATTAATAAATAAATAAATATATTATATAACGATAGTTCTCGTGGTACCTTCATAGCGAACAATCGATTAGCGGAATTTTGCTTACATACTTACCAAACAAACAAAAAATTATACAAAAAAATATTCGTAGTACATATTATTCGTAATAGGTACATACTGACTTTAATAAATAAGCTTTATGCTTTGCTATTTTTTTTTTCATAGTAGAAATAACAGAAACAAAAAAACCGCAAACAAAAAAAAAACACATAAACAAAGTGACATTGAGGAATACTCTATAGGGTACCTCAAAAACAAACAAACAATCATAAATAAAAAAAACAAAAAAAGACCGCAAACAAAAAAAAAACACAAACAAAGTACCCTTGAGGAATACTCTGTATGAGTACCTCAAATACAAAAAATTTTTAAGTGAGTTCTAACGGCAGAAATGCTTATTTTACTGTGAGTTCTGAAAAACTTAATGAAAACAATATAAATAATAAGCCTGATGAAAGTCTTTTTTTTTAACGGCAGAGCCAATTTTTCGTCAGCGATCAACTTCGCTTTGTCCAATGTCAAATAGTAGTGATTCATTAACTTTACTGTTGCCTAGTACTTCTTCATATAAGTCAGTAATAGCATCCCCTTCAGGCTCGTGTTCATCACTTAACAAAGTTATCACTACAGATAACAGTAGCTCAAAACGAAAGGTACAAGTCGGAATGGACAGATATATAACCGTGATAAAGCGTGGGCGAAGCCCGAATTCTTCAAAAATTTCATCTGCTCCAAAAATGTCTAAGGATAACAGCGCAGATTCTGCTAATCGTCAAAACCGCTTTAAAATTTTGCAATATGACAACGACAAACCAGAGGTATCCACCAATCTATTTGAGAAATAAAAATTCAAACGCTCTTATCAAAAAATTAATCTCGGTCATTGGTGAGAATAAATTTCATATTGTTCCAATAAAACGCGGCAACATCGACGAAACGAAAATTCAAATTTATGACGAAAAAGATTTCCAAAAAATGGTTGCTGAATTTGAAAAAAATAAAACAAGCTTCTACACATACCAGCTTAAGAGCGCTAAAGGCCTGCAGATCGTATTGAAGGACATAGATTCTTATGTTTTTTTCGAGGAAAAAAAAGATGCACTCGTCCTCCAGTGGTTTAAGGTAAAAAATGCGTCAAATATAATAAATAGAAAGAAGATTCCCCAACCCCTATTTCGTGTTGAACTGGAGCCGAATGATATACAGTTGAAAAAAACCGAGAATCATCCTATTTATAGCCTAAAATACCTTTTATACAGAAAAATCACAGTTGAAGAACTACACAAGCGTTCTGGGCCCGTACAGTGCAATAATTGTCAAGAATATGGCCATACGAAAACTTATTGCAATTTACCTACTGTTTGTGCTGTGTGCGGCGAATTACACGGCACTGCTTAATGCAATAAGTCAAAAACACAAAGTGATAACAAATGCAGTAATTGTGGAGGTAACCACATCGCTAACTACAGAGGTTGTCCTGTGTACTCTTTCGTAAAGCAGACTATGGTGCAAAAACCTAAATTAGCTCCAGCTCAATCAGCAAACGCTTACTCTGCCACTTTTGCGCAAATGAGCCAACCAGTTACTTCCCGTGTATCGTATACAGATGCTGCTAAAAATTCAATTCCCACACAAAATGCTTCCCCTCCAAATAATTCAAAAAATACAGGCGCGAGCTTTAATTTTAATCGCCTTGAAGCTACTATGGATAATCTGGTGCAGTGGTGTCAGAATTCCTCCACCAAATATGGCTAAATGTAGGCAAAAAAATGGCAAAGAAAGGCTAAAAACTAGCTGAAAAATGGCTAAGCAAAATTGAATGCAAAAATCATGAACTTTGGCAAAAACAAGAAGGTATTTCCTATATTGTTTTTTAAGGCAAATCGGGAACTTTTTTAAAGTAAATAAAAACAATAAATTGAAGTAATAAATAAAATAATTTTTCTTCAGGTAATAAAAAAAATGCGCATATAGTGCAAACTTACAATACTTGCATTATTCATTTGTACATTCTGCTATTAAGTTTTTAAATTTTTGGGATACTAATCCATTCCTTGCGAAATTTTTATTTATACTTTTTATTAACTTTCTATTTTTTAAACTTTCATTTAAACTTTTATTTTTCTTGATATTTTCACTCGTGTAAAAAAATATGACCCTTTTTTGATTGATATCATAAACCACCAATTACAGTGAAACCTCTCATAACCGGACACTCACGGTCGCCCTGTTTTTGTCTGTTTATTAGAGGTGTCCGCTTATGAGAGAGTTACACAGTTTTTGGATTTCATTGTAGTTGAAAAATTATTTTAAGAGTAGAATTCTTCAAATTGGATTGGTATAATTTCAGCTGTTTGGGTTTCAAATGACTTTCAATGATTTTATTTGTTGGAAAACAACAAAGTCGTCTTCAGAAAAATGCTTTTCAAAGGCAGTTTGTATAAGAAATGTAGCAATATGAATTGTTAAAATACACAAGAAACTTTATATCTTCACAAGTTCGTGCACCGAATATTTTCCTTTTTCAAACTCGTTTAAAATATATTTTTTTTCTGTAGTTGATAAAAACAATTTTTTCACTGCTATTTGGGGACACCAGCTAAGCAAACAAATTCTTCATACAAATAGCAATTTCTTTGCATCTCCAACGAATCAGTATTTATACATGTGTTAACCGGGGAACCAGCAATATCATTGACACTAATATAAATATGAATCAGAGTTGAATAAAGAAAGACCTACTATTTAAATGAAACTCTTGTTGCCGTGTTTCATCGCTTCTGTGCTTTTATGAGAGTGTCCGGTTATGGGAGTGCATTTTGTATGGAAAAACTAATGAACGTGTTGGATCTACAAAAATTGTTCGGTTATTAGAGGTGTCCGGTTATAGGAGGGTCCGTTAAGAGAGGTTTCACTGTAGACCCGACAACTTATAAACACCTTGCAGTAGCAAATCTTATTGTTACCAATTGAGCCATCTCTTTCATATAAGCGCTTTTAGACTACAGCAACAAAAATGGCAAGTTTGAACCGGGATTTATAGATATTAACGTGAAAACAATAACATATTACTCTGTTGTGTTTGTTTGGTAGTTAGTTAATGTTCCCATGTTCCGACTTTTAATTTTTTGTGAAAAATCACAAACAAATTTCATGTTTTTAAAAATAGCTAGATTAAAATAAAAATGGCTAAAAAATAGCTAATAGCTAAACTTACTTTTCTTCTGGCTAAATCGGATGAAAAATGGTTAAATTTAGCCAGAAAATGGCTAAATTGGCATCACTGATCTGGTGCAAACTATAAACAATTTTACAACAAAAATGACTAGCATGATGCAAGAAATGCTGCGAATGCAGAATACTCTGTTTCAAGCAATAAATAACAAACCATGAACACGTTAACCATATGTTTCTGGAACGCAAACGGCATTCGCCATCATAAAAATGAACTTCAGCACTTCCTCACGGAAAAAATATTGATATAATGTTAGTATCTGAGACTCATTTGACTTCGAGAAGTCTTTTTAAAATTTATGGCTACACATTATATGATTCAAAGGACTCTAGAGGAAGATTATGCGGTGGATCAGCAATTCTAATAAAGTCAAGACTTAAGCACTATATTCTTGACAACATATGTGAAGAACATCTCCAAGCAACAAATATTGGCATTGAACATTTTTGTACAAATTTCGTGATATCATCAATTTATTCCCCTTCCAGATTTTCAATCACTGACGATCAATACGAGAGTTTCTACAAATCCCTTGGACCTTGTTTTGTAGCAGCTTGGCGACTACAATGCAAAACATACGTTCTGGGGTTCGCGTCTTATTACACCCAGAGGTCGAGCGTTGTTCAACACAATTGCAAAAATGGACTTGGACGTCATTTCGAGTGGGGAGCCCACTTATTGGCCTACTGACATACAAAAAATTCCGAATGTCATAGATAGAAGTTGAAGCTTCTCTAGATCTCTCGTCCGATCACTCTCCCACTATCGTGGCAATCAGTAACCCACTAAGAAGTGACTTACCTCATCCATATATGAAGATGATAAATCGTGTTAATTGGCTGGGGTTCAAAAAATACCTTAGTAGTCATTGTACGTAAAATATTAAGCTAAGAACACCAGATGATATTGTATCTAACATTGCCAATCTTAACGAGAATATTAAACAGGCTGCTGAGCATGCCACTACCTCCCATCCGCAGACTGGGTTTAGTGAAATTTATTCTACAGATATTGACCGTCTCGTACGTGAAAAAAGAAGAGCTAGAAGGGAATGGCAACAGCACAGATCACCCCAAAAAAATTAATTAGTTAATTAATTAATTAATTAAAAATAAAATTAGATTTAAAGAGTGCACGAAACGACTCCAAGAGTTGCTTGCATCTCAGAAAACTGCATCTCTTAGAAATTTTTTTGAAAGTCTCAATATCACACCAGCATCTAATTACTCCTTGTGGCGCGCTACTAAAAAGCTTAAAAGACCCGTTGAGTTTAAACCACCCCTGCGCACTTCGACCGGTGATTGGGCAAGAAGCGATACTGAAAAAGGTAAAATATTTGCCGAGCATTTAAAATCCGTATTTACCCCAAATACATGTACTAGTGTTGCTGATTTGCCGAGTGTAGTTGCTCTACCCCCTCTACCCTTAAAGTTTAAGATGCGTGATGTACATAAACTAATTGCTGAGCTCAACCCGAAGAAAGCTCCAGGTATTGATGGAATTAGTAACAAGATGCTGATGAATCTGCCTCGCACTGCAATTAGAATCTTACTATTTATATTTAATGCCATATTACGACTAGAGGATTATCCACACAGCTGGAAGCTTGCCAAGGTCAAAATGATTCCAAAGCCGGACAAAGATCTTACCAAAGCTGAGTCTTACAGGCCAATATGTTTACTATCAACAATATCAAAGCTTTTCGAAAAGCTGCTCATGACAAAATTGTTTCCAATTCTAACTGATAGTGGGTGCATATCGAACCATCAATTTGGTTTTAGAAGTCAGCATAGCACCACTCATAGCACAAACTCATAGATTGGTTCAATTTATAAGAAGAACTTTTGAAGAAAAAAAGTATTGTTCTGCGCTGTTTATTGACATTTCCCAGGCATTTGATAAAGTGTGGCATGAAGGCCTAATTTTAAAATTGAAGACTTACTTACCAATAAACATTTTAAATCTTTTGGAAAGTTACATTATTTCCCGTAAGTTCACTGTTGTGGAAGGAGACTTTACGAGTAGGCCTGACGCTATTTCGTCCGAAGGCCACAGGGGAGACCAGTTTTGTATTTGATTTATACTTGTGATATACCTGTGAGCAGTAGTATCCTACTTCCACATTTGCCAACGATACAGCCTGCCTTAGTATGCACAAAAACCCTGATGAGGCATCCCGCAAACTCCAGGAACATATTAGCCGGATGGAGCTTTGGTTAAACTTATGGAGAATCAAGGTAAATAAACAAAAGTGTGTTCAAGTAACATTTACCTTACGAAGAGATACTTGTTCCCCCATTCGGATTAACAATCAAGTTGTTTCTCAACATTCATATGTGAAATATCTTGGTATACACCTTGATAGACGACTTACATGGAAACACTACATTGATTCTAAGCTATCACAAATGAAACTAAAATTAACTCAGGTACATTGGCTGATTGGTAAGAATTCAACGCTTAGCCTAGACTGTAAACTTTTAATATACAAGTCGCTTTTAAAGCCAATTTGGTGCTACGGAATTCAACTATGGGGCACTGCTTTAGCTTCAAATGTAGAGAGAATCCAACGAAGGCAAAACAAAATTTTACGTATGATAACTTCGGCTCCATGGAACATCCAAAATTCTATTATACATCGTGATTTAAATATGCCACTAGTGATTGAAGAAATTGCAAAGTACGCAGGCAAATATTTAACAAAACTCGAATCACATCCTAATACGCTTGCTAGTAGTATTTTGAACTTTACTGGACACATCCGCTTAAAAAAGAGAGATACACGGGCTCTAATATGGGACAAATTGTTCCATACAATTGGCATATTTATCAGATATTCCCAGCAAAAAATTTCAAAAAAGGTAGTCGAGTTTGGAATTAAGCATTTTTGGTGGAAGCACTTCCCTACTGGATTACCAACTTAATGATTTTAACAAGGCGTGAGACTAAAATATCGATTCTTGAGAAGTACTTACATATTTTTTATTTATCAATATTTCACGTAATCTATTTCGTCTAAAAAAATCATTTTCTTCATTTACCAACTTGCACGTCACTTTTTTAAATTTAAGGTAATGTGATTTGTAAGCGAGTAATGAAAATTGGCAATCAGAAAAGGAAGTCATTATATGGCAAGTAGTTCTAATGGTAATGTGTAATTTTTTGCTGGGTTATTACTCGAACCCCTTTGCTATGTTCAGTAGTATTAAGGGCGGGGCACAATGAATCCGTCATACTTTAAACTTCGCCTTTTTCAACTGACAGCTAAGTTGAAATACATGGTTTCTTATGAGGGCTGTTACATTCAGTACGTGTCCGTCAACGCAAAGTATGAAAACTGGTCATCTTTTAACTTTTTGCGTACGTTGAGTAGTTTGATAGATATTGGTTGGTTTTTTTTTTTTTTTTTTGGTATGTTCTGAATTAGGTTTTTGTGTTTTGTGGCAGCAAAAATAAAATTAAACAAAAGAAATAAACTACATAAATAAAAAAAATGAATTTAATAAATAAAATGGAGAATCAACCTATTGAAGCTGTTCAAATGCTTCCGTCAATAAAGTACTCATAGTGAAAACCTTCTCCGTCGTTGCGATAATGTCAGTTGAAAAAGGAGAAATTTAACATATGACGGATTCATTGTGCCCCGACCTTCATTGCCAGAATAGAAAATTTTACAGTTATTAGATTGAAATTGACCAGAGCCTGGCCACCATGTTTCAACAATTAACATACGGCATTCTTGTGGTATTTATTTATGATTCAGGAAAACTTCCAAATGACTTGATTTCAATAACAGCAGGTAAAACCAGAAACCAAATAAAAAATTTTACGATTTCATAGAATTCAAATTATCCTTTTCAGAGGGGTTGTAAAATATGCACACATTGTGTGTAATAAAACCATCCCTGAAAATAAATACATATTATGTACATACATCAGCCCAGTTGACCTGAAATTCGATAAAATCGAATTCGCACTAAAGCGAAGAAATTTCGAAACAAAATTCTTCGATATTTGTTCGCTAATCTAAGAAATTTCGAATGTTCGCTAAAACTTCGAGCTTCGAACTTCTCTTAATGGTTTTTCGAATGTGCAACTGGGACCCACTTGACCTGAGATTCGATAAAAAACAATGTTCACTAAATTAAAGAATTTTTGAAACAAAATTCTTCGATATTTGTTTGCAAATCTAAAAAAAAATCGAATGTTCGCTAAAGCTCCGAACTTCGCACTTCTCTCGATAGTTTTTCGAATGTGTGACGGTAGCTGCATTGAAGTGTGTCAGGCTGTTAGTCTGAAGGACCAAGTTCAATGAGTGACAGCACTGTAAGTTAAAAAAAAGATAAGAACACACACTTACATATGTGCAATAATTGAATGAAAAAAAAATTTGCCACGATAGCCCAGTGGATCTGTGTTAGTCTGTTAAAATCGAGGTACCATATTCAACGCCCGCAGCGGAAGCAGCTAAAAATATATAAAAAGGAGTCTATATGAAAGAAAATTAAAAAATAACGAATAAAAATTAAATAAAAACGATGCGGGCGACTAGAGTTGAGCGATATATAGCAACCAGTTACTTTTTCACAACGATGGAAAAATCACAAATCACAACTGTGACTGAATTTATCAAGTAACAGGTTTTGAAAATATAGTTCTTTCATACAAACTGTGATTGTTCTTTCATGCTTACTTTACGTACAATAAATGAAGCTAGCACCAAGGCAAATTCATAACAGGTAAAGTTGATCTATTTTTTTTTTTTGCCTAAAACATAACAAAACTTAACAACATAAACCAAACTTTTTCCAGCGGCGGCGTATCTGACTAAAATTATCGACGGCTCCGCTCAGCCGGTTGTGAGACATCATGGCCTAGATCTCTGCTGGAGTATCTTCAATCAGCTGCTTTTGACATACGAGCCTCCAAGGCAACAACAAAATACCATATTGTTTTTATTGTTTGTATTTTGTTGTAGTATTAACTTTACCTGTCATGAATTTGCCTTGGCTAGCACATTAATTTTTTCTACCTTCAGCTTTTGTCAAGAAAAAAATCGTCAAATCGCGTCAAATCATCTTTTCTGGCAAATTGTTTGCAATTTTACTGTCTCTCTGCCTCTTATATATTATTTTTTATTTATTCTCAATATTTGAACGGGGTTGATTGCTAATTGCTTGTTCTTGCTGCTCTTCTTAGTATTTATCAAAACACCAATACTAATAAATACTTTTAAAGCAGAAGAGCTGAAATGTCTCTAAAGCAAGCCACAGACCTTGCGACCGTTGGTACATGAGCAGGTTGTGTATGATATTGTAAAGTGTGTGGGGTCGTTGTATGAAGTTGCGTCTCGGTTGTATGAAAGATTAAAAAGAGTTGATTTTTTGGCAAGTTGTATAGACAGGTTTTATAGTTTAGGAGTATGTTGTACAACTTCATTTCATTTTGTTTTTATTTTCGTAGTGTCATATAAAAAAACGTCACGCACGTTCAGTCACTCACTTTCTTTTAGTGTTTTTGAAAGTATGTTGTTAGAATATTTTTCTTTTTATACAAATAACATTTTTTTTTACCAAAATTTTTTCTGCACTTTTTTACATTCTTCTTCTTCGTTTTGCACGAAAAAATCATCGACTACAATATGCGCAGTAGTACCCGATGTCATGTTTACTCAAAATTTTTTTTGTGAAATGAAGTTGTGCGCTAATGTTGCACACGTTGTTGTATAGTTTGTGTCCAAAACACACAACTTGATAAACCAACGTGTTGTACCAACGGTCGTAAGGTCTGTGGCTTGCATAATAAGAAGAGCAGCAGTGAAATTAAACAGCGACTGTGATCACGGTTAAAAAACAAACAAATAAAATACTGCTTAACTTTGATCACAGTCACAATTTAAAAGAACAGCGATTTAGAAATCACGTTCACAAGGAGTAACATTGTTAAAAAATCACGCTATCGCTCATCACTACGGGCGACCCATATTTTCCGAGTTACGTGGCTGCGAACTTTTTATAGGAAACTGTGAAGAATTTTCAAAAATAAATTTTTAAATAGCTTATCTAATAGAAACAAAAAAATTGGCTGTGACCCACATTTCCCGAGTTATTGGTCTTTTAAGTTTTGATATTAAATGCAGTTTAGTGAAGCTGCTCGATAGTGTCCACACCTGATGAATTTATATCAGACCTCGTAATATGACGCCGGCAGAGCAACTGTCATTTTTTCATTAATATCTACACAAAGGGGTAGACGTTGATGATTTTATATTATGATGAATCAAACAAATATTTCAAAAATACTTGCCAAAAATATATAATTTGCGTGTTGTTTAATTTTTTGGTCAAAAATAATTGTTGTGCCGCATTTTTTAAACGAAAATTGTTTTACAAATAAACGTTAAATGCACAATAACACATAAAATGACATTTGATATCAAGATGAATTCATCAGGCTGTGAGCTCTGATGATTATATCATAACGCTACAATAATATTAATAAATTGAGTCTATACGTGATGAATTTTCATTATGATATCAATTTGACATTCATCATGATATAAATTCATCATGTTACAAAAAATCAGACGTGAAATAACCATATCCATAGAGAACAGCCGTTCGAACCAAACTAATGGGCAACACTGTATTCGATTATACGTAACTCGCCATAACGCCATAACTCTCATCATAGAAACCAATTGAAATTTGGTTTGGTTATGGCTATGACATTATGGCTATGTCACGTCTAATTTAAGCTTAAGAATGTGTGTGATTTTAGTTTGCACCAGAGTTGCCGTTGAAAATTTTTAAAAAGTATCATTAAAAGGATATTTAAGAAAAAAAAGGTTATTTTATAGTAGAATGCAGTTCTCGTTGAACCTTCATAGTGAAGAGACATTAAAGCGGATTTTTTTTTACATACATACATACGAAACAAATATAAAAAACAACAAAATCAAAAATCATACAAAAAATATTCGTAATATATACATATTCACCTTGATAAATAAGCTTATTGGCTTTGCTAATATTTTTTACATAGCAAGAAATAGCAAAAACAAAAAAAACCGTAAACACAAACAAAGTTCCCTTGAGGAATAATACTCTGTATGAGCACCTCAAAGGAAAAAAATTTTGAAGTGAGTTCTAACGGCAGAAATGCTTATTTTACTGTGAGTTCTGAAACTCTTAATGAAAAAAATATATATAATAAATCTGATGAAAATCTTTTTTTAACGGCAAAGCCAATTTTTCGTCAGCGATCAACTTCGCTTTGTCCAATGCCAACTAGTGAATCGTTAACATTACCATTGCCTAGTACTTCTTCATTTAAGTCTTCGATATCATCCGCATCGGGCTCGCCTTCATCACTAAACCAAGTTATCACTACAGATAACAGTAGCTCAAAACCCAAGGTACAATTGGGAATGGACAGATATATAACAGTGGTAAGGCGTGGGCGAAGCCCAAATTCTTCAAAAATTTCATCTGCTCCAAAGATGTCTAGGGATAACAGCGCATCATCTACCAATCGTCAAAATCGGTTTTCATTATTGCAAGACACCGACGACAAGCCCTCTACATCATCGCAAAAGTCTTTTAAGCCACCACCTATTTATCTGAGAGAAAAAAATTCTAATGCGCTTATAAAAAAACTACTGTCGACCATTGGTGAAAATACTTTTCACATTATTCCAATTAAACGAGGTAATATTGATGAAACTAAAATCCAAATATATAATGAAAAAGATTTCCGAAAAATTGTTAGTGAATTCGAAAAAAATAAAACAAATTTTTACACATACCAACTTAAGAGTGCTAAAGGCCTACAGATAGTATTAAAGGGCATAGATTCATATGTTGAACCCGAAGAAGTAAAATGTGCACTTGTCGACCAACGATTCAAGGTAAAAAATGTTACCAACATATTTAATAGAGAAAAGGTCCCCCAACCCCTATTTCGGGTTGAACTGGAGCCGAATGACATACAATTGAAAAAAAATGAAGCCCATCCAGTTTATAACGTAAAGTATCTCTTACATCGAAAAATCACAGTTGAAGAGCCACGTAAGAGTTCAGGTCCCGTACAGTGCCATAATTGCCAAGAATATGGCCATACGAAAACTTACTGCAAGTTACCTACAGTGTGTGTTTTCTGCGGTGAATTGCATGGTACTGCTAGCTGCACTAAGCCAAAAGATCAAGCAGAAAAAAAATGTAGTAATTGTGGAGGTAATCACACAGCTAACTATAGAGGTTGCCCTGTATATTCTTTCGTTAAACAGGCTATGGGTTAAAAACCCAAGTTAACTCCAGCTCTACAAGTAAACGCGAACTCCGACACTTTTACTCAAATCAGCCAACCAGTTACTTCACGTGTATCGTATGCTGATGCTGCTAAGACTAGTTCAATTCCCACGCAAAATGTTCCACCGCCAAATAATTCAACGAATTCAAACTCAAGCTTTAACTTTAGTCGCCTTGAAGCTACTATTGAGAATCTGGTGCTAACTATAAACAACTTTACTACAAATATGACAAGTATGATGCAAGAAATGCTGCGAATGCAGAATACACTGCTTCAAGCATTAGTTGATAAACCATGAACACGTTAAAAATATGTTTCTGGAACGCAAACGGCATTCGCCAACATAAAAATGAACTTGAGCACTTCCTCATGGAAAAAAATATTGATATAATGTTGGTTTCTGAGACTCATTTGACCTCAAGAAGCTTATTTAAAATAAATGGTTACACTTTATATGATACAAAGGACCCGAGAGAGAGAGAGCATGTGGTGGATCAGCAATTCTGATTAAGTCAAGACTCAAGCACTATGTCCTTGACAACGTTAGTGAAGAATATTTGCAAGCAACGAATATTTTCGTAGAAAATTTTTGTGCGAATTTCGTGATATCAGCAATTTACTCACCTCCCAGATTTTCAGTTACCGGAGATCAGTATGAGAAGTTCTACAAATCGCTTGGATCTTGTTTCGTGGCAGCTGGTGACTACAATGCAAAACATGCGTACTGGGGATCGCGTCTTGTTACACCTAGAGGTCGAGCCTTGTTCAATACAATTTCAAAAATGGGCTTAGATGTCATTTCGAGTGGGGAGCCTACTTACTGGCCTACTGACGTAAGAAAAATTCCAGATGTTATAGATTTTGCCGTCACTAAAAATATTCATAGGGACTTAATTCATGCAGAGGCCTCTCTAGATCTGTCCTCCGATCACTCTTCAACAATAGTTACAATTTTCAACCCACTAAGGAGTGATTTAACTAACTCATATGTGAAGATGATTAATGGAATCAACTGGCTGGCATTCAAAAAATATCTTAGTAGTCACTGCGTAGAAAACATTCAGCTTAGATCATGCGATGATATTGAATTTAACATTGCCAATCTTAACGAAAATATTAAACAGGCTGCTGAACACGCCACTACCTCCTATCCGCAGACCGGCTTTAACAGAATTTATTCTACGGAAATTGAACGTCTTGTATGTGAAAAAAGGAGAGCTAGAAGAGAATGGCAACAACACAGATCACCCCTAAATAAAATCAGACTTAAAGAATGTACTAAACGACTCAAAGAGCTGCTATCGTCGGAAAAAACTACACTACTGGAAAAGTATTTAGAAGGTCTTGATGTAACGTCCGCATCTAATTACTCTTTATGGCGCGCTACTAGAAATCTTAAACGACCCGTTGATCTTAAATCACCATTGTGTACTGCGACCGGAGGCTGGGCAAGAAGTGATAGTGAGAAAGGTAACTTATTTTCTGAGCATTTAAAATCTGTATTCACTCCCAATTCATGTACGGGTGCTGCTGATTTACCGTGTGTAGTTTCTCTACCCCCTCGTCCCTTAAGGTTTAAGATGCGTGAAGTACAAAAAGTAATTGCTGAACTCAACCCGAAGAAAGCTCCAGGTATTGATGGCATTAGTAACAAAATGCTCATGAACTTGCCTCATATTGCAATAAGAATCCTGCTATTTACTTTTAATGCTATTTTAAGAATGCAGTATTTTCCACATAACTGGAAACTGGCCAAGATCAAAATGATTCCAAAGGCGGGCAAAGATCTTACCAAGACTGAGTCATATAGGCCTATAAGCTTACTATCTACAATCTCAAAGCTTTTCGAAAAGCTGCTCATGACTAAATTGTCCAAAATTTTAACTGATAATGGGTGCATCCCGGACCATCAATTTGGCTTTAGAAGTCAGCACAGCACGATTGAACAAACGCATAGACTGGTCCAAGTTGTAAGAAGAACATTTGAAGAAAAGAAGTATTGTTCTGCTCTCTTTATTGATGTTTCTCAGGCGTTTGATAAAGTATGGCACGAAGGCCTAGTTTTAAAATTGAAGACATATCTGCCAATAAACATTCAAAAGCTTTTGGAAAGTTATATTATTGATAGGAAGTTCACTGTTGTGGAAGGAGAGTTCACGAGTGTGCCCGAAACTATATCTTCTGGTGTGCCCCAGGGTAGTATTCTGGGTCCTGTCTTGTATTTAATATATACTTGTGATATGCTTGTGAGCAATAATATCCATATTTCTACTTTTGCCGATGATACAGCCTGTATGAGTGTGCACGAAAACACTTATGAGGCATCCCGCAATCTCCGGGATCATATCACTCAGCTGGAAATATGGTTGAACTTATGGAGAATTAAAGTCAATGAACAAAAGTGTGTCCATATAACGTTCACCCTAAGAAGAGATACTTGCTCCCCCATTCGAATCAACAATCAAAATATTCCTCAACATTCCCAAGTGAAATACCTTGGTATACACCTTGATCGAAGACTTACATGGAAACATCATATTGACTCTAAGTTAACTCAGATGAAACTTAAGTTAACTCAAATATATTGGTTGATTGGCAGAAACTCAACACTCAGCCTAGACTGCAAACTTTTATTATACAAGTCGCTTTTGAAGCCAATATAGCGCTACGGAGTTATGGGGCACTGCTTCAGCTTCCAATGTCGAGAGAATCCAACGAAGGCAAAACAAAATTTTACGGTTAATAACATCGGCTCCGTGGTACATCCAAAATTCTATTATACATCGTGATTTAAATATGCCACTAGTGACTGAAGAAATTGCAAAATACGCAGGCAAATATTTAACAAAACTCGAATCACATCCTAATCCGCTTGCTCG
This sequence comes from Tachina grossa, assembly GCA_949987645.1. Classification (NCBI taxonomy): domain Eukaryota; kingdom Metazoa; phylum Arthropoda; class Insecta; order Diptera; family Tachinidae; genus Tachina; species Tachina grossa. The sequence continues at coordinate 104,019,054 of OX465275.1, read as the reverse complement.
TAATATTTTGAACTTTACTGGACACGTCCGCTTAAAAAAGAGGGACACACGGGCTCTTATACCTAACACTCCAGATGGGACTACTTGAAAATACTTTCCCCCCCTTTTTTTTTATTATCACTACTAATGTATTATTTATAACTACCACGAAGTTTATGTCCGACACTGGTCGGGCCTAATAATTTTTTTTATAGATTTAAGATTTGAATAATTATTGTTAGTTCATATATGAAGATACAATAAATAAATACATGCATTAAAAAATAAATAAAAAATAGTAAAATAGGGTCAAGTTTTTTTGGAAGAAAAAAATAACATTTATTTCAATTAAAAAAACACGAATTTTACCAATTAATTAAATACATTAGACTAAAATAAAATTAATTAACATAAATATATACTTTAATTACAAATAAATGTTAGCTCTCTAACTGGCCAGACCGTAAAAGTGATCGGATGAAGCTAATATTTTGTTTAAAGTGGATATAGCCAAAAGAACCGTAAGTTTTAACTTACAGGTTAAAAAACATTAGGAACGAACACCAGGTAAAGAATAGTGAAAACCGTCTTGCCGAAAGTAAGTTAAAATACATATCTTTTAAAAAGGGTCATAAAAAGTGTCATTAGCACGGAAAAGGTCAAAAGTGATACTTTAGTGTCACAACGGCAACACTGGTTTGCACAATTGTGCCACGAAACTGACCAAAGCATATTTATATAAAGTATACGCAGGTGTACAACAGTGATCTGCATGCTTACGATTCAAAAGGCACAATTTTGCATTTTCTAAAATGAATATTGAGCAAGCACTTAACATTAACAAAATAAATGATGCTATTGCATGATTCATATCAATGAGACTGTTGTTAACAAATGCCTGTCGTTGCTTGCAATTTAGATGCATTCATATGACTCACTAAAGCAATGAATCAGTATGATTGTTTTGAATACTTCTTAAACCACTTCTGACAAATATAGTTTTATGTAATATTATAAAATAAAATAGCTAGGCCCATTTTTTTTATAAATTATTTTAATATGAGAAAAACTATTAATTAACACAATATGAAGAAATAGATTTTTTCATGTTATTTAATTTTTTTATTACACGAAAAGCTCCATCTTAGAAATTTTTTATTATTTCTGAATACATTCTGTTAAATTTTCTAAAAACACTTTTTAATAGTTTCTTAACGCTATTTATTTATGTGTGAAAATATTTACTCAATGTTTTATAAACTGAAGACTTCATCTTGTCAACGTGCTTTTGTGAGTTATTTGATTACTGTACAAAACAATCAAACAGCAGTACGAATTTTTTATTTATGTTTACTGACAACATTTAAAAAAAGAGAGTGAGTTAAAGACAGTCAGTTGTTAGAGAGGCAACACTGCAAGCAATATCATTAGTACACGCAAAGAAAACATATGGTTGAGGTAACCATAATCAAACAGCAACATACTATGATTGAATTATATGGTTGCAGTCAAATCATATTATTGTTAATAGAAAAAAAACTTTAACAATATTATTATCTGAGTTAATTATAATATTATCTGAGTTAATTATATTATAATCTTAGTATTGTAAATATGACAACACTATTGTTAGATGTGACTAAAATATAATTGAGACTCACCATACCATGTTCTTATATTATATTAATATTGTTAAATACGACCACAGTATTATTTACTATAATAATACTATTTTATTTTTTAATCATATATTTATTGTAGAAACAGCTGTGCGTCAAAATCTGAATAAAAATAATTTAATATTGTTCAAATAAAATGTACACGGCATACTGACATGTCTGTATAAAGAGATACACAAATGTTTATATATTTTTATTGGTCTACCCTTTTGTTTATTCTTTATTTATTTATTCACTTATTTAATACCACCCATGCAATACCGATAGCTTACAAACGAAATACTGAACTGACAGATGTTTCTGAAAAAGATTTTTTTTTAAAACTTAACATAGCATGGTTTTGGATAACATTATATTGTTATTTACATCATATTTTTTTTAAAAAATAATACTAATTTTGTTGTAGTCATAAATTTTTAACAAGACAATATTGTTAAACTCTAACCATATCACACTTTTTTATGGATGTGATAATGTTATTATTAAATTCAAACATTACTCTGTTTATCGTAACGAAATAAATGTTTAAAATAACAATAACTAGTTTTCGACGACCACACATTTGTTTCAGAGAACATAATATTGTTTTCTCAACCATTCTACAACCATATCTTTTCTTTGCGTGTACATATTGATGTTAAAAAACAAAACAAAAGCATTGTAAAAGCGAGTGGAGAGCGAAAGTGAATCAACTCATAAGCATTAAACACATTCACCACAGCAGAGCACATGACTTCAAATGCCGCTACCAGCATTTGTCGCCTCGTAGCCTGCTACTTAATTATTTTGGAGACGGCAACAGCAACATCTGCAGTTGATATTCAAGTACAAATACATAGTTCAGTATTGCCACTTTTATATGTTTTGCATTTATAAAAATTAATTACTCTTTTAAAATGTACTTATTTCACGTAAAAGTACAAAAATGAATCAATTTATTCTTACCATAAATTTTTGGATATTATTTCTGTTAAATAATATGAAATAATTGTACAAAATCATTCATTCAACATTTCCTATTATACTGGCAATACTGGATTTTCTCACTGTAGCCAACTAAATTGAAATTAGTTTAATTGGACTACAACGACAAAATCAGCGTAGACAACAACCTGCCGCCATGTTGCCTTGCTGTCTTCAAAAGAATTATTCTCATATAAACATGTGTATTCTATCCTTGACATTTGCTAGGCGGTAGCTTGCTGTGGTGAATATGTTTAATGCAATACAGTTCACTGGTGTACAACAACTAAGAAAATACAAAAACAACACAAGTTTTGTTTGTGTAAAAATAATGGATGAATGTCAAAAACAGATGAATACAATCAGACCTGGGTAACTTGTGTTGATTTTGCACAATCACCAAATGAAAAACAACAATTTTTGTGCAAATTTAAATTTGATATATTCATCAAACAATTTTTTGCACAAAAATTAAATCTCTTAAAAAGTAATGCATTAATATTGCATTAGCAGCTAATCGAATGGCCAAAAAAAAAATATTTTGCATTATCGCATATTGCAGTACAATTAGATAAAATATAACCATTTTTTTTTTTATCAGTTAGCACAAGTAAATAATTAAAATATACACTAAAGCTCACATTGAGGGCACCTATATACCTCCAAGACCAATTGTTTCGAGATTTTCTAAAAATTTTAAAATCATTAATACAGTTATATCTCGAAAAATTGTGATTTTATAAGCGAAAAATATTACTGCTTAGAACAATTTCAACGAATTCTTTTCTTTCTCTTGAAAATTCAAAAACGTTATACGATTTCGTCTTAGGTGACGATATTGACATAGACAAACATGTACATGTGTATGTATGTATGTACGTATGTTTTTATGTAAAGGGTGTCCCAACAAGAACGCAAGATTTAAATTTGGCGCCATTCGAAGTGTCATTGTTTGACATTTGAACAATTGTTATTGAAGCGCTACACGAATGAATAACGCATTCTCATTGTGAAATTGTTTTACCAAAATGGTGAAAGTTTTGCGGCTACAGTTCGCAACTTTGCGATCAATTTGGGGTCACAATAATGCTCCAAAAGAGTCAACTGTAAAGACATTAACCCTAGACACATAACCTTCGTCGAAACGACGAACACCGGACAAAAAAATTGCTATTTCTTTTTAACACGTGCACCGATCGCCGCTAAATTTCTTGCCAACTTAGTTTTCGCTGAGCTTTTGCAGGAGACAACCAAACTCGGCGCGTGAGCACGTAATTATTGAGATATGATAAACTTGTTCGTCGCTTCGACGAGTGTTGGCGAGCATAAAGTTGATTTCTGCACACAATGCGCTTCAAAAAATTTATTTTATATATTTTTTTAAATGACAACAGTGTTATAGTTAAGTTTTGCCAAAGAGAAAAAGGCTTTTTTGTTTTGTTTGTTTAAATAAATTTTATAACAATGTGATCTAAAAAAAAAAATGCTTTTTGGAAAAATGGATTATAATAAATATCCTTGTAACAGAATAGAAATATATAGTTGTATTTACTAACAAAGTACTTGCTAAAGGTATGTATGTGTTGCAAGTACAAAAATATATATGTTTAGAACCGATATTATACGCCCCAAAACGTGCTCGTCGAAACGACGAATGGTTAGGTTTAGAGGGATACGTTCGAGGGTTATGTGTGCAGGGTTAATGGATAAATTTGCCGAAACTGGGTCTGTTAGTGATGTAAAGACAACAACGCGCCTTCGACCAGGGTCGATGTCGCTCAAACGCAGGTCAAGCGCAAACAGTCAATGGTGTTCGGTATCGTGAAATGATAACGAGTTTTTTCGTGCCTAGAATTGAAGAAATGAATGTGGAGGGCATGTGGTTTCAACAAGACGGCGCCACATGTCATACAGCCAGAGAAACAATTCAATTGCTACATCAGTGATTTCCCGGTCGTGTTGTTTCGCGTTTTGGAGACCAGAATTGGCCGCCTAGATCGTGCGATTTAACACCATTAGACTTTTTCTTTAGGGTTTTTTGAAGTCGATGGTTTAAGCGAATAAGCCGACGACACCTCAAGCCTTAAAAGAGGAAATTGGACGCTGCATTAATAAAATACCGCAGCATTTATGTAAAACGGCCATTGAAAATTTCATTAAAAGATCGCGTGTGTGCCAGCAAAGCCGCGGCGGCCATCTGCCCGATTTGTTGTTTTACACATAACCTCATTTTGTCTACTTTACGATATAATAAAGTTTCACGATTTCTTTTTTAAATATCTGTGTTTTATTTAAAATTTAAATCTTGCGTTCTTGTTGGAACACCCTTTATAAGGGCCTGAAAAAATACAGTTATTCAATAGAATTTTGTTGACCAAAAACACATCTTTAATTTATTTTATTGCTTTATGTGTATGGATATTTTTTTGGGCGCAATAGAAATGAATGAAAGAAGTAGAGATAATAAGGTAATATACGAAATTGTTAAGAAATAAAGAGTATTTGTTGTTTTGAGCATTTTAAAGAGCCACAGATTGATTTTACTTTTCAAATAAATTGTAAAGCTTCACCCGAAAAAGTTTGTCTTAAGTAGAACAAAAATAAGCAAATTAACTAACGTATGCATAATTAGTAAAGAACAAACGACAATGGTAAGACTTTTGTAAATTTAGAGATGGTAAAATTGAGCTTTCATTACAAAAAACTTTTCAGCAAATTGAGCATATAAAGCAGAAATCTACATCAAGTGGCACCACAAACAGTGAACCAAGCAAAAAAGAACGCTGATGGTGAAGGTTTATTGGCCTTCGAAAACAGGTAGGTGTTCCGTTCAACTATGTGTTGTCAGAATATTTACAACTAAAGCTATGTACAGACGATTGTCAGATCTTTCAATATTGTCAGATCTGGCAATGAGCTGACAATGTACTGGCATTCGAAAATTGCTTGTTCGCTCACACAGTTGTCAGAAAATCTTACAATTTATTGCCAGACGGTTGTATGACAATAAATTCATCTGACAAAATCTTCAGTCGAAAAATTGTCAGTTCACACGGTTTTCATATGCACAAATTGTCAGATCTGTTGTTATGCGTTGCCAGACTCAAAGCATTTGGTAGAATTTGTTAAATATCAATCGTTTGTGCTTGTGTTAAATGTAAAAAGTGAAAGTATAAATTTTTATGGACAATAAATAAGCAATTGTAATGATTTTCTCTGCATATATTTTATTATAAATTTTTTCTTTAAAATCAATCGTGTGCAGTGTTGCCCATAGAAAGAATTCTGTTACAATCATAGGCGTAGCTAGGCCTTTCTTGACTTGATTTTGCCTCCCCTCCCCCAGGATTTATTACAAATTCTTTTTAAAACGTATTCTTTTACCTGTAATATTAAACAAATCTATTTTTTATTTATTTTAAAATTACTCATGAAAATCACCAGTAATTTTTATACAAACTTTTCGAATAATCGCTAAATATGCATACTCTTATAAGATAACAAATACCTAAAAAACTATAAGTTTACAGCACTTCAAAACATCACAAATAGTAAACTCCATGTGAATTTATAATGCATGTGTGTAGATATGTATGTGTGTATGTAGCTTTCAACAAATTCTTAATAAAATTGTATTAGTGTACGTAGTTAGTAGCAAGACAAGTTGTTTTAAGGTGTTCTTAAGATTTTCTACTGTCAAATTGTTTGTAACAATAGCCACCAATTTTTATTTAGAGTAAAATTAAAAAAAATAGCGAAAAATTATGATCTGCAAATACCTTGTATATATTCATATACTATATATGTATACTCGTATACACACATGTATCTATGTATGTATGCATATTTATGGTTCAATCGAGGGCTGTCAGATAAAATGATGGAAAAATCACCGAAATCCGGATAAAATATAAAATAATCGTCATTTCATGTCGAAAAATCGTCAGAAAATCGAACAAATCAAAATTTCCTCTTTAAACATGTATACATATGTTTTATTTTTATTAGAAAACAAAACAAAACAATTCATGTTCATATACAACTTTGTTAGACTAGTGGAAAACTTGTGAAAAATATTCCCAGGTCCAAATTTTGGTATCAGTACTTTTGATGACCGAAATTTTTGATAGGATATCAACTTACACAGGTCAATACATCGTTGGTCTCAAATGGAAAGGCCCTAACGCAAATAATTGTAACTTTACAGGAGAAGGTAAAACATAATAGAAAGTGTAATATTCAAAATGTAAGTTTTTTATACAACTGCTTGTAAAAGCGCCATTTTTTACACTATTGCAATAAATTTTTGTGATGAGGTGTATTAGTGTGAAATTTATTGAAATCACTGAAAAACTCAACTATCGATATGTATGCATGTATATATATGCACATAAAATTTTTTTCAATTGAACACGTATACATACATACTTGCGCACATATGTTTCTACTTATTTATGTATGTATGTTCATTCATCGCAACAATATAGTATTTATTCAGAACTTCAATATTGGAAGGGTAACTAAATAATAAATAGCAATTTTCTATTTTTAACCCCCGACTAAAAAAAGGGGTGTTATAAGTTTGTAGTGTGTGTCTGTGTATCTGTGTGTCTGTCTGTGTCCACGTACAGGCCAAACGGCTGGACGGTTTTCATTTAGTTTTTTCTGTTAGTTTTTTCTGTTTGAAAGATGACTTGATCGAGAGGGTTCTTAGCTATGTTTGAAGAAAATCGATCCAGCCGTTTAGAAGATATAACATCTTTTCTGAAAAAAAGTCGGGGGTTTAAAAATTTTTAATTTTTGTTATTATTTATGCACCAACAGATAAATTTTTTTTAAATTAAATAATAAATTATTAAGAAATGAAATCATGAATGATGAATGAAATCATTTCTTGCTTGTATCTTTTCAAAATATTGTATTCAAATATAGTATATACATAAATAATTTTTCCATATGAACATATAAACTTGTTGGAAACGAATATTAATTTTATTATTATTTAGTTTATTATTATTAGAATATTATTATTATTATTTAGTTTTTTTCTAATACATACTTTACTTTTTGTCTATATATTGTTTTTGTTTTGAATGTTTTGTTTTTCTAGTTTTAATTATAACTTAATTTTTGTTATTGAAACTGGACTGTTAATTTATGTTTTAACTTAAATAAAAAAATATGTTAAATAAAAAAAATCTGTATAAAATTTTTTAAACGCACTAATAATCCCAAACCAATATTTTACTTATTAAGTAAAATATATTTTTTTAATTTCCAATTTCAATGTATTTTTAATAAAAATATATATTTCACTTAATAAGTAAAATATTAATTTGGGATTATTAGTGCGTTTAAAAAATTTTAAGCTTAAATTTTAACAATTCCCATGAAAAACACTAATTAAAAAAATTATGTTTGCCCCCCCCCCCCCAGACAAAATGTCTAGCTACGCCAATGGTTACAATGACGTCATTGTCAGATGCATAAACTTCGCACATCTGACAATACTAAAATGTCTGACAAATATCTGGCAATCATTTTACAATGTGTTCACACGACTGTAAGATATCTGACAATTTGTTGTCAGCTGCTAGTCTTGCAATTAATATACAATGCTTTTTCTGGCAACGATGTCTGACCAAAATTGTCAGTTCACACGGTTGTAAGAAATTTTGAGCACATTTTACTGGCAATATTGTAGGATCTGACAACCGTCTGTACATAGTTTAACTTTGGTGTTATTTGTTCATTAACAATTATCACATGCAATTTGGCTCAGGCCAAGTGCACACTGTGGCATTTTGTGACAAATATAGCAAAAATAACAGTGGGAACTAGTGGCACTGTTTGACATTTCTGATATTTTTCGTTGTGTGGCATTACCAAACAAACCGTTTACGTATCTGATGTAAACAGTTGTGAGAATAAGTTGGCTGCATTGCAAACACAAAAAGAAAATGTCATCGTGTTACATTTTGATATTGAGAAAATCCGAAAGAATGTTAAATGTGTGCGGGTATTAAAATATAAAAGTATGGAAAACGAAAGATGAAAATCATGGGAGAGTGTGAGAGAAATTCAAGCGCCCTGTATGCTTGACATGACGACACAGCTAATTCAGCTTGTGGAGGTTCGTAAGGCTGTATGGAAACATACATATGTATGTATGTACTTATATGTAGCACTTATAGGGATAGAAATGTAAAAAAAGGCAGAAATTTCGGTGGAGTTAGGGTCTTCATGCACATGAAATTTTTAAACCAACTGGCATCCTGCTTTCGTAAACTGGAATGCAGAGTACAATAGAATTCTTTGGTTGCACGCATATTAAGCCCTGGGCTTTTCCATCACTCTGCCGTTTTTTAGATTTTCTTAATTTTTTCTTATTATTGATAAACACACGTGGCACTAGCCAATTGAATAATTTTGCCGTTATCCATTTGTATAAATATTAATTAACAAACAATACGAAAATCAAAGTCTCACAATGATAAATCAAACGACATTAAATGTAATTATGTCAAAATTAGTTCTTGATGTAGACAACGATACCGTATTGCCATTATTTATGGATGGGATTCTTTTCTGGCACAAAGGCACAACAAATTGTTTGTCATCGAAAATTTGATGGGAACGGTACTGCACACGTATGAAAATGACACCACAAAATGACAACATTTGAAATGCCTAACGTAAACTCGGCATTAGAAAGCGATACGAATTTTAGCCTGTTCAAATCATAAATATAAAAGACATTTTATTCATCATTTTAAGAGAAAAGGTGAATCAATTATTTAAAAAACACAAAACTCATATTTGTTCATAAAATTTAATTTAAGAAATCAAATAAAAACTTATGCAATTATAAAAGAAAAAATAATCCGTTTTTATATGTACCAACACTAGTTTTCAATATGATTTTTTGCAGTAATATGAACTTTGTTTCTTAAAACTATCCAGAGTATTCCGTTATTTTCTATCAAATTAATTACTGAATTATCCTTTTGATTATTTGATTTATTAAATAAGGTTGCATCCAAGGCTGCCAGAATCTTTGCGGAGAAAATCATCATTTGTCGGAAAGAAAATCGTATTTTGAAGAAAAAATCATCAAAAGTTCAATTTTTTTCAAATAAAAAAAGTAACAGCAATTGACATATTTATAAAAAAAATCAAATGAGTAATACACACGGTGCACAAGTTAAGTAAATAAAAGCAATACATGTATAAAGTACGTAACAGCACTTTTTGTTATTTTACAGGAGAAGCAAAAAACGTTATAAAATAAATATAAACTTACTTTTGAAATAGAACCAAATGATGGAATACGGAATTAAAACACATCAACTAAGCTCTTTAAAAAAAAAAAATATTTTTCGAAGTATTTAAAAAAAATATTTTTCGAAGTATTTTTTAAGTTATGTTTTACGTTCTTTGAATAGTGCTTTAAGAAACAACAAAAAGACGCATCATCATAATTATTTTTTTAATAAAGTGAAACAGACGTTTAAGATTTGAAATGATTTTTAATGCCTTATGTTATTATCAAGAAGATAATGGGCCATAACCATAGTCAACAAAAAAGTCTAGTCCTTTAGTTTTAGGAAGCACTTTTTTAAAAAATTAACTTTTGACCCACCATAGACGAGAAAAACTGAACTTTAAAGGAAAAAGTCGGTTCTAAGGTTAAAGCATGATGAAGCTGTTTTAAACTAGATTAGCATTGACTATTGCTCTTTAGTTCAACACAAAACACATTAAAATAAAAAGAACACATACATATGTATGTATGACTTTCTATTAGTGTCCTGTACAAGACTATTTATAAGACCTTTCAAGACATGAGAGATTTTTTCCAATGCTTTACTACAGCGAAATATTCTAAAAGAATCGCTAAAAAACACTGTTGGCAAGACAAACCACCGAAAAAAATTACTTGCCAACAGTGTTGCTTAGCGATTCTTTTAGAATATTTCGCTTATTGCCAAGTTATCAGATTATCTAGAAATTATATCACACCCTTACGATTAGAAATTTATATCATACATAATATATTTCTGTGTTAGGTATTGTGGCAAAGAAGAAATTTGTCAAAATTTATATCTCACAACTTTTAATGGCCGAAATTTTGGATAGGAACTTAGCCGTTTATCACATTTATGTTTTTGTGAGGATCTGATTACTTTTTGAAAAGATTTCTATAATAACACTTTTTGAACTTAAAATTTCTAGTGTATTTTTTTTCTAGTCATGATCACTGTGCCAGTTGAAAATGGCAGAGTTACATAAAATAATGGGTAAGAGTGTGATGGGTGTTGAATTGTTGACCTTAAATATGCACCATTGTGTCATTACAGCAGGTTGCCAGTGTGTATGCAATTTGGTAAGAGGCGACTGGAAGAAACATGTAAAATACAGCGTAAATTTTACTGGGCATGACCCCGCCTATTTTCTCAATATATTTACATGTTAAATAAAGTCTGCATATCCGAAGTACATAAATCAAAAGGATATGCCCAATGGATATGCAAAGTTTCAATAGGGTAGCTGGTGCTTTTAAGTTTTGGATTTTCCGATTGAGTAAATCAATTACTATTTGTGTACAAAATGTCAGCTCTCTATAGTATAATATTACGTAAAATTTTCATGAGCCTGGCCCCGCTGACTTTTATATCTGCTAGTGCTTATGGTTCATGCAAAGTTTGGTATTAAAAAGTTAATAAGAAATACCTGAGTATTAAATTAAAAACTGCTAAGCCGAAGTACCTGAACGAAAAAGCTAAGATTTATGGGTGAAGTCACGGCTACTTTTCAAAATAGGGAATTTTTTTTTTTTGATAAGTGCAATGTGTATGAAAAGTTTTAATAAAATGTATGTTAATTTTGAATTTGAAGTGCTTGTTTCCGCCCTCTGATAGCAACTTCTGGGTTTTCAGATTTTTCTTAATGATCTCTTATCTAGATTTATTTGTGTATCAAATTTAAGATCGTTAGGGCTAATTGGAGTTTTAACGTCGTGGCCCCGCATACCGGGTAAAACTATTTGGTTTTAAGATTTTCCCATTGGCTTACGCAGCTACACTTACTAGTGTATAAAATGTCAGCTCTCTAGCGCGAATTATATCTTTAGATATTATCAGCATTACCTCTCCTCACTATTCCTAAATCAAAATTTTGTTGTGAGCAGCGCTTCTAAAATATGCTAGACCGATGTAGATTAAACACAAGGCTAACACTTTATGGGAGTGATCACGCCCAATTTTTAAGGTGATGCAAGATTTCACTAAACTGGCTTGAATTAAAAGCTGTATATTAAGTATTTAGTTCAAAACAATATTAGCGTGGCCCCGCCCATTCTGATAAAATTTTTTGGGTTTTCAAATTTTTCTAGTTTGTTTCTCACTTAGACCTACTTGTATATCAAATTTCAGCTCCTTAGCGCAACTTTTAACTTTTAATTTTTATGGGTGCAACCCCGCCCACTTTTCCAGTCAAAATTTTTTTGGGCCAGTGCTAATTATTCGTGTCTAGTTTCGTTATAAACGGACAATAATAGCTAGATAAATAGTATATCTAAATATGCTGAGCCGCAGGGCATTAAAATGAGGTTTAAATTGTATGCGCTTGTCAACGCCCACTTTTTTAATGAAAAATGTATAGCCTTGCATTACCGCAGTATATATGCCGAATTTCAATAAAATAGCTTCCATGTAGCGCCTTAGATTAGCATTTTTAATGTTGACCTATATGGGCGTAGCCCCGTCCTCCCGGCTAAAATTTACGGGTTTTCAGATTATTTTTTGTTTTATTTCTCACCTAGACCTAGCTCTGTATCGAATTTCAGCTCAATAGCACAAATTTTAATTTTTATGGGCGTAGCCCCGCCCTCCTGGTTAAAATTTTAGGGTTTTCAGATTTTTCGGGTTCATTGCTCACCTAGATCTTCTTCTTCTTTCAACCTTCGCACATGAGATTATATGAATTTATTGTAATTATGATTTAAATTTCATAATTTTACGGTCGCGGGGAACAAAGTTATGAGGGGGTAAAAACAGCTCGAATAAACAGCTCGAACAGCTCGTGTAAATATACACACTGCGTGCATTGGCCAGAACTTGGCCTGGCGCACTGCCGTGCGCCTAGATTTTTTTCACCACGCCAACCTTTATTGATACAAGATATAAACTTATTTATTTTTTGGTTTCACGCACACTTTAGATATATTTGAAGATATCCAAACATCGTCATCTTAAAGCTCTCTGAAAAACACGACGACTTCACTTATAGAAACCAGTGAAAGCGACCGTAAAGCTCGCCAATTCTCATCTTGGGTGTTTTAAACACTGCTCAGTCATCAATACGAAAAACTATATTAAATTATAACAAACTAATATTTGTGTGCCATTCATTCAAATTTCGTTTTGGATTTATGAATTTCTTTATATTTTTTAAACGAGTACGAATATCTAGAAATGGCCGAATATATAGGAATTCGAATACGCATCACTAATGCATACAGTTTCGAATAAACTCTCCATAAAACCATAATTTTGGAGTTTGATGACACTTGGGAACAGCGTGACCGTTTGACCGACTAAAGTGGCAATTTGCCACTTTTTTGACTGCGTTTCCCCTTTTTCGACTGCCTTGCCACTTTTTGACTCCCTTTATTTAGGGTGAGTTATGTATATGAAAATACATTAAAAATAAAAAGTTTAGTGCAGTTTTCTGGTTTTTTTTTTTAATTTTGCCCCTTTTTTTTGATAAATCCCCTATTTATTGCCACTTTTTGAAAAATGTCATCGGTCACCCTGCTTGGGAAGAAATTTAAAAAATAGTTTTGCCAATAATTGGAGTGCGCTCATAAGTAAGCTTATTTAATTTTTGTCTACGCACTGTGTCAGTCTTACAAACGAATTTAATACAATGAGCTATAGGCAAGAATTCTATTTAATTAAAAACAAGCTTTTTAAACTATTTAAACTTTTTTGAACTCATTGTTGCGTTATTCCTGGAGGTGGGGGAGGGGGGATTTACAGTTTTGTTACGATCTGTTACTGGGGGAGAGGGGGTCGAAAATCGGGGAAAACAGCGTTACGTAATATATAATAACTATATATATATATGTAATATATAAATTTGTCGTTGTTGTCAAAATAAACTTATCATCCCTATCGTGAACAGTTGTTTTCTTCAAAATATTTTCCCTTTTCCCCTAATGGCAATCGTGAAAAGTTTTTCCCTAGAAATGTGTTCCCTTTTTTTGACTCCCCTTAACACGAATAACATTTTTCACTTCGATCTTTTCACCTTTCCCTTCGTTTTGTTCACTTTATATTTGCAGCCGAACTGAATTAATACATCGCGTAATTTCATTATTAAACCTCCAATTAAATATTAAGGGCCATTATTACAACTAAAAGTTAGTTAAAAGTAGGATTTTTTCAGACGTATAAAAAGCTTGGCATTATTGCAAATTGGATTTAACTTACCAGGTAGGATAAACTTGCCTGTAATTTATCGCTAATTTTAGTTTAAAATAAAATTTTGCAAATGATAAAATTTTTTTAAGTCCGATAAAATCCTACTTTTAACTAACTAACTTTTAGTTGTAATAATGGCCCTAAGAGCGATAAATAATTATTTTTAGGACAATATCAGTAAATAATGTTCACGATTTTTTCCAAGGCACATAAAATATTTAAAAAACAACTTTAAAGTTAAAAAATTAAAATTTGGAACATAAGTTTTCTGTATTTCTTCTTATTGAATTTAAATTTATATGATTTTCAATTAACTTTAAAGATTTACATATCTTCTACCCGTTTTTTACATTCACTATGAATTGATAGCGTGAACAAATGTTCCCATGAAGTTCCCGATAGCAAAATTCCCTTCATAGGTAATGAAAATCTCATGGGAACAAAAATTTCGCATTTTATTCATGACAAGGGTGAATTTATACTTTTGATGGCTACAAATCAAGAACAGTGTTGACAATATAGCAAAATTTCTATATGAAATTTGTGCTCAGAAAAATTGTTTATTGGAAAAAAGGAAATTATAAAATTGTATTGCTAATTATAAAAATATTTTATTTTTATAAAGTGCAAATTATGATTATTCTCAAAAAGTTGCATTAAAAAAGCCATAATATTGATAAATAATGGGGAAAACTGTAAGAATTGCCAAAAATTTGTGAAAATGGCGAAAATTTTAAAAAAGTTACTAACAGCGGAATGATAACAAAATGTAATTCTTTTTCAAAATCAGCAAAAAGTCGCTTTTATCGCGAACTTTGCAAACAATCACGAGAACAAAATTTTAAACAAGCCGAAAATCGCCAAAACTGTGAAGAATGCAAAATATTAGATGAAAATTGCGAAAACGGTTGAAATACGCCTACTTATTAACAGCGGAATAATACCAAATTTTAGTATTATAAAAAAAATGGCAAAACACTGCAAAAATTCGCTAGAAGTTGCAAAATTGGAAGCAAGCCCTAAAATTTATTAGAAATCGCCAAAGCCGTTAAAAATAAAAATAGTTTGTTAAAAACGCGAAAAAATTGCTAATTAGCGAAAAATTACTAAAGAAATTACTAAACCTGTTAATAGTAAAATTAGCAAAAAATATAAAAAAATTTATTTGTTTTTATATTTTTTAATAAACTATTTTATTTTTATAAATATGAAATATTTGAAAGCGGCACTAAAACAAAATATATTTATAATTCAATATTAGGTTCTTATGGTTCTGCTGCCGTTTTCAAAATAATCAAGTAGCTGGATACCAGGCAACGGCACTTTGTAGTCGTGTAGCCTGCTGTAGTCTCTGCATAATGCATAAGTTTTAATAATATAATAATAATATGCTTAATTCACAAAACCTCTTGCATCTCTGTATCGATTGTATTATCATATTAAATACAAGAGTGTAACATTTATTGTATGAAATTTTCATATAAAAATGAAATACAACACTATTCCACTTTTATTTCATATGTTTTTAAAATGTTGTATGCAGAGAGAGGCTCTCTGAGAGAATTTGTATGTAGCTTGTTCTTCTTTTTTCATTAAAAATACAAAATACATTAATACACTACACCAGTGTCCCGCAAAATTAAATATGTTTGTATTGGTGAGAAAAATGAGAGTAAAATAAACTTGCACTTGAAGAAAACTTTTCTAATTTAAAAAACATGATGTGGTTATGAATTGTTTGAATTTTTTTTTGTAAATAAGCTATTTAATCAAAAGCTTAACTAAAAACTAAAAATTTATTAATCCATTCAACAATGAGTATATAAATTCCAAATTAATTTTATTCAAAGCTTTGTGGATACTATTAAAACGTGTTATTTTTAACTGTTTCATAACATAAAATGCATTGCATATTGCAAAAAGCATGTTTTATCACGAAATATTTCTTAGCTTCCATAATTATTTAAATTTTTTGTTGCTGTACAAATTTATTAAATTTGAACTTTAATTTCGTTCCGTGTGCTCAAACAAATTAAACAAAAAACCAGGAAAAAATTAATACATGCGTGCACAACTTAATTCGTCGCTTGCTCAGTGACGACTAAATGAAAGAGCATAAGCATGTATGTGATTTTCATCCGCACAATTGTGCTATGGCTTGCGGGTTACTGCACTACACAGAGGGTGTTCACAATTAAAAAACAAAAAGTGTATTTGAAACACAAATACACGATAAAGATTGTTGTGAATTAAGTAATAATATGTGCGGTTCAAAACAATCTCTTTATACTTTGTCAAAAAAATTAAAATAGTTCCATCAAATTGATTTAATGTGTTTGCCATTCACTGAACTTTTTACAAATTACAAAATGTATTCCCAGTTTTGTCGAATTTTTTTTTATTTCTCGTCCTATCCGTTTGCGAACTCTGAAGTACAAACAAATATTCGATTTAATTAATTTAGGTGTTGACTCAAATAAAGTTTACAAACTTATACAAATATTATCTTATGGATAAGAGTGCAAAGAGTGTCATTTTAAAATGATATCAAACAACAATATTGACAAAATATTTTTGGGGACAAAAATTAGAATTTATCTTTTGAATTGGGGATTTTTTGGGGACATGAGGTTTAAAATTGGGGACAAGAGTCAAAATTTTTCTGCCAGCACTGTAAACAATTTATAATCCAATTATATAATACTCGGATGGTGGATAGTGGATGCGTTGGGGACGTGATACTTAACTGACTGGTGGTGGCATAATTGACAATTTGTTATAGAACCTGGTGGAGAGCCAAAAATAATTAAAATTTGAAGAGAATTTTGACTGGTGGAGACCATTTAAACTCTAGGGGTGGACTCTAGGACTCTACTTCCTATATGAAAGCGTGGGTCGCCTTGAGAGAACTTCTATTTATTGAAGAACCTGGCACTTTGCTCCTGGTAGCTAGCCATAAACTAATTAATATGGAAAAAATTAAAAAGGCATTTCTGTTTTGTATTATTTTAATACAATAAACTGTTCAATAATTGGATTTTTTTTGTTGCTGTAACAAATCATCAGTAGACTTCAACCAACTTCAACCATACATTTTTAACGGTCACAAACCTCTTATCTTATACACAGACTTTCTTAAATGTTAAATTTATATTTTATTTTTATTTTACCTTATAAATACTTTTATTGTTATCCAATGGATTTCTAATTGTATAAAGGTGTAGAAAAATAAAATAGATTCATGTCGAATATAAATTATTTGATGGGTTTTGTATGCATAAGTTTCTAAGCCTACTACACTTATTTTTCTTTTGTGATTTTCAAAAATATTATTATATGTGAATTCTCAAATAGTTCTTGAAAGTCTGTGCATAAGAGATTCGTGACTGTTCAAAATGTATGTATGTATGTAAAGTTCCAAGTACTGGCAGTATCTTTAACTTTTCAGTACTAGCTATCCTGAAATTATTACAAAGTGTAATAACAAGATGTGATATACTCTAAACGGCTGGATCAATCAAGTCACCTTCCAAACAGAAAAAACTAAATCAAATTCGGTCCAGCCGTTTGGTCTGTACGTAGACTCGTACAGACACATAGGTACACAGACACACACTACAAAGTTATAACACCCCTTTTTTAGTCGGGGGCTAAAAATGCTATATGTTCAAAATTATGTGACCAAGCAATTGTCTGAGCATTAATATTGGAATCAGTAGATGTAAAAATAGTATAAAATTTTTATTATACAAGAATAATTAACTGTGGTTTTCTAAATATTTATGGGTAATTGTATTAAAACCATTGTATTGTTGTGTTATATAATTCAGCTATTAGGCCTACCATCTTTTATGTAAATAAAAATGCAAATATTTATTCCATATTTCCCGACTTTTTCAAGAGATGTCGTCTATTTAATTAAATAAGGAAAAACAACAACAATATTCTAAATATACACATGTACATGAAAAATTTTTTAACAATCATAAAAGAAACTTACTATGTCTTCTAATATCACATTAACATTTCTTTTAGACACGTATAAACATAAATGTCACATTAACATTAATTTTTAATATATAATAATTATTTTTATAATTTATTATATTATTATATTATTTTTTTTTTCATAGGCTCGTGACAAAAATATGTTCACTTGGCAATCACTGTTCACTTGGCAATCACTAATGTTCGAAAACCAAATAAACGGGAGAATGCAACAACAAAGTAACATAATATCCACTATTATAATACTTACATGTATGTACCGACGGTACATCGAATAAGTAAAAATAATTAATGTGATGATTGTAAAATATAAGCAAGAATAGTTAAACATACGTAGGTAGAGTAATATAACTTCGTGCTAACCTAAATAGAAAAATGAAAACATTGAAAAACAGGGGAAATAAATAGTGATACTTACAAATGTATTTACCAAAGGTAAATCAATAATTGTACACAACAATAATTTCTCACATTCCGTTTCATTAGAATTTACGTTAAATAGCTGATGTTAATAACAATCTTTACCCAAGCAGATAGACTAGGGTGCTGATGAAGTGCGTTGCTGCACAGAAAAATATCGGTATTTCCCCCCAGCTTAAAAGTCTAATTTAATTTTTCTTCTCTTCTTTAGAAACTCACATTAATTAATAAAATATTTCATTCAATAAAAAGAATTGAAATTACTGAACTTAAGCCTGACTAAAAATTATTTCTGATCAAAAATTCACTACAGTTCAATTAAAAATCTAAAAAAATAATTATTTTTATTTTGAAAACCATATTTTTCCCAATTAGAGCTATTGTTTTATTACAAGTTTATAATTTGCGCTCAAATTATCAGTGTCTTCTTTGATATTCATCGTTCAGTATTTTTATATTGTCAAAATCTGGTTTGTGTTTTGTATTAAGTATATGTTGTGATAATGCAGTGCTCCCCTTGTGTTTCAGTAGCTCGTTTCTGTATTTCTCGCATCGTAAAATTTCCCGCATGAAACGAGGGAATCGTACCAAAAACAGTGTAAATTGAAACACAAAATGGCTTTTCTCACATAAGTGTTCCTGTATATTTACTTAGCGAGAACTTTCTGTCATTTAAGTAAATTTCCAGGAATTATTGGAAGGATGTGAGAAAAAGTGTTTCTGTAACAATATTTTGTGAAAAGTTTCTCGCAAGAACTGTCAAAACAACTCGCATTTTAAATTGGTGAGAGAACAATCAAATTTGGACAAAAATATATAAATTTTTTAATTTGTGTGTGAAAATATGAAAAATAAATTATTTGAAAAGATATGAAACGAATTGTTGAACTAAAATTATAATTAACGAGTCGATATGATTATGTTTATTTAGAATTTTTTTTGGGTAATTTTCATATGTAGAAATAGTTGATAGAAAAAACTTATTTCAAGCATTTTACATTCACTTTATATACATGTTCATTATTTTATTTTCTTTTTCTTGCATATATTTCCTTTTTTTGTTATTAAAATAATACTTTTGTGACATTTTGTTTTCATTTGACACTCGACGACTGGAAACATTCCAGTCAAAACAAAATCAGTGTTGTCTGTTCTCGCATTTAAATACAGAAACACTTTTTTCTCACATATCGAGAAACGATGGAATTTTGTGTTTCACATTTCATGTTAGAAATTTTACGATGCGAAAAATACAGAAGTAGATTAGTAATGGGGACGATAGTCCTGTTTTGGGAATTCAAAACCGGGAAAAAATAAAAACGATGGCAACCCTGTTACAAATGGGGGGATTTTGGGGATTTTCATGCTGAGAGTTTCTTGGCTATGTGTGTGTGTGTGTGAGTTTGATTCTTTGTTTATGTGTATGTATACTTGTGTGCCCAGCTTTTGTTGTTATTGTAGAGAAACGTTGTGCTTACAGTGCATGGATGTATGTATATGTGGGTGTTGCATGTGTGTATGTGTGTGAGTTTGATTTTTTCTGTGTATGGGAATGTATGTACACTTGTGTGTAGAGGTTTTGTTGTTATTGTAGAGAAACGTTGTCCTTACAGTGGATGTATACATACAGTGTATGTATGTGTGGGATGTTTGTGTGTGTGTATGTATGTGTGCGTGTATATGTGTGCGTTTTTGTATTTAATTGTATGTTTGTCGGTCTCAGATACTTTTGTCGTAGTGGCAGACAATCATTATACCCAGTAGGAAATGTCGATGGTGAAAATGTACTGAGTCGCTTTTGACTTTGTCACCAGTACTACTATATAATTATATCCCATTCAATAATTTTCACTATAGACATTTAGCATATGCTTGTCATTTAAAATATACTAGTAACACTAAAACAATTGAATAGGTATGACTACGTGGTTCTTATTGGAACGTAGAGACATACCAACCAGACAGTTAGTTACTGTTATATTTCTATAATTTATGTACATACAAAAAGGTATGTATATTGACAAGTTGTTGCAAAATCTTTCCTTTTTACTGACAGATAGAATAAAACGTATTATACTATAATGGTCACTAGAATTTTAGTGTTGACACAAAGACACTTGATCCCTGTCTGACTGCAGGGTAGTGACAACGAATTCGTGTGTATGTAGAATCATTATTTTTGTTGTTGTGAGTTGTCGTTGCTATGCATATGTATGGTTATTGTGCTCGTATGTATGCATGAATTTTTTTATTTCTGGGGAAATATTCTAGTAGCTGCAGATAGTGGCAACCCTGATATCTGCTGAAAATGGAAGTGGAGAGGGAATGTATTTGATAATGTATGTACATATATGTTTTTGGAGTAATGTACGTGATCGTATGGTGGGGGACGAAGGTGATGTTATGAAATCTTCGTTTATTTATTTAAGAAATATTGTTTCGTATTTCATGACAGAGGAGTTTGAATTTCATAATATTATAAAATTTCATTATGTATGTATGTTTGTGTATTACGTGATCACTTCTTTGTGTATGTGTGTGTGCCAGTATGTAAATGATTTTCTCGCGCTGGTATTTATATGTAGATAGAAATAAATTGTTTTCAGTATCGACACTTGGTACTATAAAATACTATCATATGTCTGGACTTCCCTAATCTTATTATGTTTTTATACTTACGCTTGTTTTATATTTTCTCATACTTAAATTTGTCTCGTGTTAAAGTCTGCCTGTGTGATATTTGTTTATATTACAGATTTTGTTTATTTCAATCTTTGAATACATTTTTTTTTCATTGATGTCTTTTGTTCTTCTTGTTGTTGGTGTTGTTGTTGTAAATATTCGTCTGTGCATAGATGCGATATATTCAGTTTTTTTTTATTTGAAAATAAAAACGTTTTAATTTTTATCTGCGTTTACTTAAAAGTTTGTGAGGATTTTCTGTTTATAAGTAAAACTGAATTCCTGAATATACATACTCTATAGTAATAGCAACTATAATAGAAATATTTCTTATACTTAATTTAAAGTTTTTTAAAGTTGATGCAACGTTAGTAAGTTAACGTTAGAAATTTTTGGGATACATTATTTTTTCTAACTATAGACTTTTTTCTTCACTTTCTACATTTGTTATCGAAATCTTGCTTTGCTTTATGAAAATGTATAAACATTTTTAAATGAAACTGATCCGGCACTCCAGCTTATATACTGATAGTTTTTTTTTCTTTGGTAGTCCACTTACTTCTTTTTTTATTTTTATTGATAAACATTTAAAATCAAAAGGGAGCTTTATATTGAAATTATTATTTTCATAATTGTTGAAAACAATCACTAGTTTTTTTTTTTTTTTTTTTTTTTTTTTGTGATGAAATCATTTGAAGTTGAAGCTGATATCTTTGCTTACTGTCTTAAATTAAAATTTTATTCAATAGAATAAAAGGAGCTTTTTTCTTAAATTCTGATGCAGTTAAGATCGGATATGAGACTGAATTTAAATGTACTTTTAAATTAGTCACAATGAACAAACTTATTTTCTTGTTGAAAAGCGATCATCAGAAAACGAAGTGGTTTTCAGAGACTTTAGGTATACCCTTTCGACGGTTCCTCTAGGATACAAGATGACTTTGTGTGACGAAATTTCTGTTGCTTTATACTGATAATATGTTTACATTAATAAGGTACATATATGTTTGTTTTATGAAGGGTGAGCACCTATCACTTTTATTTGTTGTCCTATATGATTTTTTTTTTTTGAATTTTATTTAAGTTTAGCGTATTGTGTATATATTTCTGAAATGTTTAGGTGTGCTTTGCGTACCCATCGAACACAGTGTACGTTTTAGTTGGTCAGTCACTCTCTTTTTTTATTTATTTTTTTCTTCTAATGTGTCACTCCTTTTTTCAGATTTTACTACTTGAAATAGAGAATTTTAGTCTAATTTTTTTTCTGGGTATATACGTACATTAGTTAAATATGTGTATGAATTTTTAAGAAAAAATTTTAAATAAAATATTGGAAAAAGAATTAATTATGTGAATGGTTTTTATTTCTTTATTAGCTTTACTTCGCTAGATCAAAAAAATTTTTGTTTTTGCTTATTTGCAAATTCTTGTTTTCATGTCGCTTAAACATGTACAGACTTGTTTTCATGACACTTAAACATGCACAGTCTTGTTTCCATATCGTTTAAGCATGCACAGTCTTGTTTTCATGTCGCTTAAACATGCACAGTCTTGTTTCCCCTGAGAGGTTCTGCACAAAACAAATTGAATTTCACAACATTATGAAATTCCATTAAATTTCATATTTTCATAAAGAGAAACAATTTAGATAATCGGATAAGTCCTTATATTTTTCACTACATACAAGTTTCTGTTATTTTATATTCGAATAGATGAATCCTAAATTTCCTTTAAAAAATAATACAAAACAAGGAATAATTTAATTTAATTTAATTTTATTTATATTAATAATACATTTTAATTTTATTTTATTTATTTTAATTATAATGATGGAAACATTTCATAGTATCTAATTATTAAATTTTCTAATATACTTTTGCGCAAAAAATATATTGTACATCTGCAAGTATCAGGTCCATCCTCACACTCAGAATCATACCAAGGACAGCTTTTGAAGTGTCCTTCTGTGTTGTCTTCATCTTCCATGATACCATATTCTTCGTTCTCATCCAGCATATTTTGAAAAAATTTGATCATCTCCCAATGATCAAAAAGCCTGAAGCTTTCAAAATCTCTTATAAATTGGTTTAGAGTACGTCTAATTTGGCTCATTATATTATTATAAATTAATGAATGATGATTGTTTGAAGGTTTCTTTAAGACTAATTTGCTCTTTAAATTTTTAAAGTACTATCTTTTGATATTTCAAATATCTATACCATCATCTATATTCCATACTTCTTTTTTAGCACTCTATCTCTCTCTACCCTTTTCTCTCTATAACTATCTCTTTCTGTCTATCACTACCCCTCCACTTATTCACTATTTCACCATATTTTCGATTAGCCTTCTTGAAGTCGTCATCGCTACTTTTAAGATCATTTTCAGTTAAACATTCAAAGTGCGGAGAAGTAAATAAAAAAAATAAATAAATAAAACAAAAATGGAGTCTACAACAAATCTAACATCAAAATTTAATTCACTAAAAAATAAAACCTTAATCCACATAAAGGAGCTTGAGACATCAACTAAATACACCATTCGAAAAGTGTCAAGAGTAACAACAAAATATGGGCCAACACTAAAAGTTGAAATGGAAAACCACATAATGTTCCTCCCAAAGCGATATAATGCTTTAACCGATGCTGAAATTAAAGAACTCTCGAGCGGATCATATTGCTTAAGTATAGAAGGTGAACAAAGCTTAATTGTTGAAAGCGAGCTGAGTGAATTTCTAATTCAAAATTCCCAATTTCCAATTTGGCAATAATATATAATAATTTTGTATTTTAAATTATAAATAAAAATACATGAAAGAGTTTTGTAAAATATAAATGTTTGTGCTTTTTTATTTAATATTTTCAGTTATTTCATAAAGAAATTTAAGACATAAATGACCACAGGTAAATGTATTGAAATTCTGATGTTGATTATAGTTGTATTTTATATTTCTACCAAGATATATGACTACTTCCGAAGGAGGTTGTAAGTTTCCAAAGCTGTCGAAATATTCTTTTTCATTGTTGTTTTTATAATATGCTACCCAATGTGTACCAGGTCCTGTTGATACGTCTAAATTGATTATTCCACATTATATTTTCTTTGTTCGTTTTGGTAGAGTATTCAACATGAAAACTCCTCTAAAATACGGAATATTTATAGAGAAACGGTTTATGTCCACATGATGTGGTCTGTTCGTAGCATCTTTGTTTTTTTGTTTGAGTTTTTTGATTCCTCTTTGTAAACTAAACCATAACCCTTTTTATATGGTTTTAAGTAAAGTCCCTTTCCAACTGCTATAGATTCCATCGCTCTATTATGTCTAATTGCTTCATCAAGTTGATTTTTTGCATTCTTTGTTGCATTAACAGCTTTAGCTATAGCAGCACCTCCAGTTGTTAGACTACCAATTGCACCCAGAGCAGTTAAAATCGGTATTAGAGGCAAAAACCCACCAATTTTTGGTACACGTATTACATGTGGTACTATAATTTGAGATTTTCTTCCTTTTAATGATTTGTTGATAGTTTTTCGGGCAATTTTAATTGCTGAGTTAATATCTAATGGTTTTTCCTTCTTTAATATTTTTGTTGCAGCTCTAATTGATGTTCTAAACAGTTTTTATCATTTATCTTGTTCTTTTTAACATTTTTCTTTTTCTCCACACCCATACCAAATTTTGTTTTGGCTTTCATTGCGTTAGTAACCATATAGCCAAATGATTTTTCAGCAATACTACTATCTTTTGAAAAAACTCGATCCCAAGCTGAATTTTCAAGTATTTTATCAGCTTTATGTCTAATGCTTAAATCCTTATTTTTTGAATAAGCTATATCGTGATCTTTACATGCAGAGTCCACAGAGCAATTAATTCGGTTAACCATGTATCGTTTTCGCACTACGTTTACTCTATGTGATAATACGCATCCGCAGAGACGTCGAACAGTGCGCACCGAAGAAACAATTGCCGCTGTAGAGCAAAGTGTTGAAGAGGACCCGAATGAATCGATTCGCCACCGTGCACAGCAATTGGAGCTTTGTCCATCAACTTTATGGAAGATTTTGCGCAAAGATCTTGGCTTGCGACCTTACAAGATCCAGCTTTTGCAAGAATTAAAGCCGCGAGACCATGCAATGCGTCGTGATTTTGTTGTATGGGCCGAAAATGAGATTGATCTCGATGCTGATTTTCATCGCAAAATTTTGTTCAGTGATGAGGCTCATTTTTGGTTGAATGGCTACGTCAACAAGCAAAATTGCCGCATTTGGACTGAAGAGAATCCACATGAGACCCTTGAGACGCCATTACATCCACAAAAACTGACTGTTTGGTGTGCTCTATGGGCTGGTGGAGTCATTGGGCCATACTTCTTCCGAAATAATGCTGGAGCGTCAGTTACCGTTAATGGAGACCGGTATAGAGCCATGATAACCGACTATTTTGTTCCCGAATTGGATGGCATGAATGTGGATGGGTTGTGGTTCCAACAAGACGGCGCTACATGCCACACAGCGCACGTCACAATCGATTTATTGAAGGAAACATTCGATGAGCGCATAATTTCGCGGAATGGACCTGTCAATTGGCCACCAAGATCGTGTGATTTGACACCATTGGATTATTTTCTTTGGGGATATGTGAAGTCGCTCGTCTACGCCAACAAACCAGAAACGTTAGGGGACTTGGAAGCCAACATTCGTGGCGTTATTGCCATCATACGGCCCCATATGCTCGAAAAAGTGGTTGAAAATTGGACCTGTAGAATTGGCTTTATTCGAGCCAGCCGCGGCGGCCACATGCCCGAAATCATATTTAAGCATTAATGGCATAAAATTATCCTTCCAATAAAGCCAAATTGATGGACATTAAAACGATTTTCTTGTGTTTTATTTCAATTCGAAGTTCTATACCTCTAAAAAAAACACCTGTTATATAGATAATTTTAGTATAAATATATGTTTTTAAACGTGATATAGTAGTAGGGAATTGGGCATTCTAGACCAATTAAAATTGTTAAATTGTGGGTGAAATTGCTAAATTTGGGTAATTAAAATTTGAAAATTTTAAAATTCTTGAAATTTGATACCTACGAGGGTGGTTCAATAAGTCCTTTAAATATTTTTCGAGGGTGGTTCAATAAGTCACTCTTATTTTTTTAACATAAGGAGTTTTTGTTTACATTAAGTGTATGTCTGTCAGTCTGTCTGTCTGCATGACCGTGGAAATTTGAGTCTGTCAGTGATTTGGCTTGTTTAATAATTTCTGGGTGTCCTTTGTCGGAGTTATGGGTAATGAAACTTTAAAATTTTAATCTAAGCCAGATGCCCAGTTCCCTACTACTATATCACGTTTAAAAACATATATTTATACTAAAATTATCTATATACTACTACAAATATGCATACTTAAAGAAATTACATAATTTCATAATTAAAAGAATGGGTTATTATACATTTATTTTTTTCTGGTAATGAAGCTTAAAACATTTCAATTATGATATTTGCTGATGTTGCATGTGGAGCAAATTAGTCTTAAAGAAACCTTCAAACAATCATCATTCATTAATTTATCGGCAAATATAATGAGCCAAATTAGACGTACTCTAAACCAATTTATAAGAGATTTTGAAAGCTTCAGGCTTTTTGATCATTGGGAGATGATCAAATTTTTTCAAAATATGCTGGATGAGAACGAAGACTATGGTATCATGGAAGATGAAGACAACACAGAAGGACACTTCAAAAGCTGTCCTTGGTATGATTCTGAGTGTGAGGAAGGACCTGATACTTGCAGATGTACAATATATTTTTTGCGCAAAAGTATATTAGAAAATTTAATAATTAGATACTATGAAATGTTTCCATCATTATAATTAAAATAAATAAAATAAAATTAAAATGTATTATTAATATAAATAAAATTAAATTAAATTAAATTATTCCTTGTTTTGTATTATTTTTTAAAGGAAATTTAGGATTCATCTATTCGAATATAAAATAACAGAAACTTGTATGTAGTGAAAAATATAAGGACTTATCCGATTATCTAAATTGTTTCTCTTTATGAAAATATGAAATTTAATGGAATTTCATAATGTTGTGAAATTCAATTTGTTTTGTGCAGAACCTCTCAGGGGAAACAAGACTGTGCATGTTTAAGCGACATGAAAACAAGACTGTGCATGCTTAAACGATATGGAAACAAGACTGTGCATGTTTAAGCGACATGAAAACAAGAATTTGCAAATAAGCAAAAACAAAAATTTTTTGATCTAGCGAAGTAAAGCTAATAAAGAAATTAAAACCATTCACATAATTAATTCTTTTTCCAATATTTTATTTAAAATTTTTTCTTAAAAATTCATACACATATTTAACTAATGTACGTATATACCCAGAAAAAAAAATTAGACTAAAATTCTCTATTTCAAGTAGTAAAATCTGAAAAAAGGAGTGGCACATTAGAAGATAAAAATAAATAAAAAAAGAGAGTGACTGACCAACTAAAACGTACACTCTGTCCGATGGGTACGCAAAGCACACCTAAACATTTCAGAAATATATACACAATACGCTGAACTTTAATAATATTAAAAAAAAAAACCATATAGGACAACAAATAAAAGTGATAGGTGCTCACCCTTCATAAAACAAACATATATGTACCTTATTAATGTAAACATATTATCAGTATAAAGCAACAGAAATTTCGTCACAAAAAGTCATCTTGTATCCTAGAGGAACCGTCGAAAGGGTATACCTAAAGTCTCTGAAAACCACTTCGTTTTCTGATGATCGCTTTTCAACAAGAAAATAAGTTTGTTCATTGTGACTAATTTAAAAGTACATTTAAATTCAGTCTCACTCATATCCGATCTTAACTGCATCAGAATTTAAGAAAAAAGCTCCTTTTATTCTATTGAATAAAATTTTAATTCAAGACAGTAAGCAAAGATATCAGCTTCAACTTCAAATGATTTCATCACAAAAAAAAAAAAAAAAAAAAAACTAGTGATTGTTTTCAACAATTATGAAAATAATAATTTCAATATAAAGCTCCCTTTTGATTTTAAATGTTTATCAATTTAAATAAAAAAAGAAGTAAGTTGACTACCAAAGAAAAAAAAAACTATCAGTATATAAGCTGGAGTGCCGGATCAGTTTCATTTAAAAATGTTTATACATTTTCATAAAGCAAAGCAAGAAGAAAAAAGTCTATAGTTAGAAAAAATTATGTACCCCAAAAATTTCTAACGTTAACTTACTAACGTTGCATCAACTTTAAAAAAATTTAAATTAAGTATAAGAAATATTTCTATTATAGTTGCTATTACTATAGAGTATGTATCTTCAGGAATTCAATTTTACTTAAAAACAGAAAATCCTCACAAGCTTTTAAGTAAACGCAGATAAAAATTAAAACGTTTTTATTTTCAAATAAAAAAAAACTGAATATATCGCATCTATACACAGACGAATATTTACAACAACAACACCAACAACAAGAAGAACAAAAGACATCAATGACAAAAAAAATGTATTCAAAGATTGAAATAAACAAAATCTGTAATATAAACAAATATCACACAGGCAGACTTTAACGCGAGACAAATTTAAGTATGAGAAAATATAAAACAAGCGTAAGTATAAAAACATAATAAGATTAGGGAAGTCCAGACATATGATAGTATTTTATAGTACCAAATGTCCATACTGAAAACAATTTATTTCTATCTACATATAAATACCAGCGCGAGAAAATCATTTACATACTGGCACACACACACACACACAAAGAAGTGATCACGTAATACACAAACATACATACATAATGAAATTTTATAATATTATGAAATTCAAACTCCTCTGTCATGAAATACGAAACAATATTTCTTAAATAAATAAACGAAGATTTCATAACATCACCTTCGTCCCCCACCATACGATCACGTACATTACTCCAAAAACATATATGTACATACATTATCAAATACATTCCCTCTCCACTTCCATTTTCAGCAGATATCAGGGTTGCCACTATCTGCAGCTACTAGAATATTTCCCCAGAAATAAAAAAATTCATGCATACATACGAGCACAATAACCATACATATGCATAGCAACGACAACTCACAACAACAAAAATAATGATTCTACATACACACGAATTCGTTGTCACTACCCTGCAGTCAGACAGGGATCAAGTGTCTTTGTGTCAACACTAAAATTCTAGTGGCCATTATAGTATAATACGTTTTATTCTATCTGTCAGTAAAAAGGAAAGATTTTGCAACAACTTGTCAATATACATACCTTTTTGTATGTACATAAATTATAGAAATATACCAGTAACTAACTGTCTGGTTGGTATGTCTCTACGTTCCAATAAGAACCACGTAGTCATACCTATTCAATTGTTTTAGTGTTACTAGTCGATTTTAAATGACAAGCATATGCTAGTCTATAGTGAAAATTATTGAATGGGATATAATTATATAGTAGTACTGGTGACAAAGTCAAAAGCGACTCAGTACATTTTCACCATCGACATTTCCTACTGGGTATAATGATTGTCTGCCACTACGACAAAAGTATCTGAGACCGACAAACATACAATTAAATACAAAAACGCACACATATACACGCACACATACATACACACACACAAACATCCCACACATACATACACTGTATGTATACATCCACTGTATGTATACATCCACTGTAAGGACAACGTTTCTCTACAATAACAACAAAACCTCTACACACAAGTGTACATACATTCCCATACACAGAAAAAATCAAACTCACACACATACACACATACAACACCCACATATACATACATCCATGCACTGTAAGCACACCGTTTCTCTACAATAACAACAAAAGCTGGGCACACAAGTATACATACACATAAACAAAGAATCAAACTCACACACACACACACATAGCCAAGAAACTCTCAGCATGAAAATCCCCAAAATCCCCCCATTTGTAACAGGGTTGCCATCGTTTTTATTTTTTCCCGGTTTTGAATTCCCAAAACAGGACTATCGTCCCCATTACTAATCTACTTACAGAAACGAGCTACAGGTTCCGTACACCAAAGGGAAAAGGAACCCTATTGGTCTGTCCGTCACGCGGTATATTCTGAGGAACCGTAAGAACTACGGACCAATACATGAGAATTAAAAATTAAAGGGTGTACCAAAACGAGCAACGAAAAATATTAAAATCCCATGTAATATACATACAATTGTATGAACATATGTTTATTGAAACTTGAAATTTGTAAAATTAGTGTATTTTTATACAGACTACAACAATTAACAATAAAATTAAAAAAAAAATTAAATTAAAGGGTGGTCCATCAGTTAATGCAATTTTGACTATGTAATTTTGACAATTTACTATATCTTGGAAACCGTAAGAGGCAAACACTTGAAATTTTCAAAAACGGTAAAACTAAAAAAACAGAAAATTATAAAATCGCCAAACCAAAAAAAAAATCGCCAAAATAAAAAAAAAATTCTAACACTAAAATAAATCGCCAAATTCGAAAAAATCGCCTAAATGAAAAAAACGCCAAAATGAAAAAAAAACGCAAAAAATCGCCAAAACGCGAAAATGTCGCTAAAACTAAAAAAAATTTAAATAAAAAAAAATCGCAAAAATGAAAAAAATCGCCAAAAATAAAAAAAAAATCGCCAAAATGAAAAAACGCCAAAAACCGAAAAAAATCGCCAAAACAAGAAAATAAATTGCCAAAACTAAAAAAAGAGCCAAAACTTAAAAAAATCGCTAAAACCGAAATATTGCAAAAACTGCCAAAACTAAAAAACCGAAAAGACCCCAAAAACGAAAAAAAATGCCAAAACTATATATTATATAGGATGAAGTTTGTATTAAATTACACATCTAGTGTTCGTACGGAACCCTTCGTGCGCGAATCAGAGTCGCACTTTACTGAATTTATTATTAATATATGCGTGATGTTTATTAACTCTTGTTACCAGTACCTGAATTTAGTAACTTTTATTACGATAATCGTATCCCTATAATAAATATAACGAAATTTTATCGACTTTGATATTCAGTAACATATTTTAACGATATTCGCTGTCGGTTGGATAAAAATGAAATTAAATCACAAGATCAAATTCATTGAGTTTTTCTTTATTATTCTTTGTGCTTTTCGCTTATTTTCACATTTTTTATACAGAGATACCACGTAATATTAAATTAAATGGTGAGTAAGATAAAGCTGGAGACTATCGTAAACAAGAAATTACGGAATCACATTATCGTTACCGCAAGCGAATAAATATGTCGATAAATATTACGATTTTCGGTTCGCAAAAAGCTACAGAATCCAGCTACAGGTTTATCTTTGTTGTTCCGACGTAAACAAGATTACATAAATTTTGGTCATTGCGTTTGCAAGATATTTCATATACAATAGTCTCCTGCATAAGACTTCTTATAAGAACTTTCAAGACATGAGGGATTTTGCAAATGCTTTACTACAGCGAAATCTTATAAAACAAACGTTAACAACACTGTTTGCAAGAAATTTATTTGAGTATTGTAGGTATAAGAGTAAAGAAGAAAACACTTCGTGACGACAGAATTTGTGATACTAGCTTCTTTCTACGCATAAGAGCGTGTATGAACGTCATGCATGTATAGGGTTGCCAGATACCAAAAGTCAAATACCTGGACAATGGAAAAAATTCAACTAAATTTTGAAAAAATAACTGGACAATTTAAAAATAAGCTTAAAAAGCATAGTGTTGATGCTTTTTGAAAATATTGTTTTGGTTGTAAATTTCCAGTGATGTACAAAATAGAGTAACTAATCAGTGTTAGGGAAAATTACAACTGGTTGTACATTTGCAAGCACTATTGTTTCTTTTTATTTAATATTAAAAATTTTTCCTTAGAAGATATAAAAACACAACCAGAAAACAGAAATTGTTGCCTTGTTTTAATAAGAAAAGCTGATCCTTATGTCTTTTTATCTCCTGATTACGATTCCGTCATTAGTTTTAATCTGTAAAACAATTTCCTCTATTTCGATAGCTTTACATTGAGGAGCATAGTTTAGTCCATAAAACTTTTTTATTATATTTTTTACTTAAATAACTAGTCGTTATGAATTTTTGTCCGCTAGTTATGAAAAAAGATTTCTTATATTCTTATACCCTCTAGTTTCAGAGATTTGTGCCTTATATTTAAAAAATAATATCTCGAATTTTTCTTTTCTTACGCCATCAAAAAATATTATTTCTAATAATATGACGTCGCTGATTTTGAATGTAGCCTCTATTTTTTTGATAAGTTCTGATTATTTTAGTGAGCCTAATTACGAGTGTCGTATTTCGAATACGAAGAGTTTGTAAAGCAATATTCTTTAGTCTTGTACAAAATAGTCGTAGTAGAAGTCGAAATACCACACTCGTGATTAGGCCCAATAATTTTGCATTAAAAATTAAAATTTTTCTTTAAAATTGTTCTTTTTTCTGGTAAAAGCTGCAAATTTCGGTATAATAACTACAAGTAAAACAAAAATTTTCTGGACTGGTCAATACAACATTTATTATACGTAATAATTGCATTGATCAGATATGTGATACAAAAAACAAATTTTTTGGAAGGCATGAGAAAGCAAAAATTTTAGTCTTTTTTTGTGAGACCAGAGGTGATAGATAAATAATAAAACTATATTCGTAATAAGCGGACAAAAATACATAGGACCCAGTTAATTTAATTTCAAAAATTTAAATAAAAAAAATTTAAGAAATAAACCAAAAAGACACGATTTTTAACATCCATGTAATAAGAGTACGATATCATGATATACTGTTCATCTACTCAAATAGAATTTAATGAAATTTAATAATCCAGAAAGTATTTTTAAGTTTGGGGGACCATTCGTGATATACTAAGTGAATTATAAAAAGTGGCATAAATTAAGCATATGCTAATTGTCACTATATCTTTAAAACTAGAGCTGCTGGGGAAAAACTAATGATGATGATACATAAGGATCGGCTATTTTAAATGAAGCAATAAAACCACTGTTCCGCTGTGTAATTAATTAAAAAATATAATTGATAAAGAAATTATTTTTCAAAATTTAAGAAATAATTTTTAACTGGATAAATTCTATGTTAGCTGGTAACTGGATGAGGCTCTAAAAAACTGGAAAATCCAGGTCATTCCAGGCCGTCTGGCAAGACTATGCATGTATGTGTGTATGATCTTTTATTTTTCTGCGCACATGCAAAGGCACACACATGCATTAACATTAGTTGTATGCGGTTAATCACAAAATACTCTCTAGTCATCTTAGAACCATATGTCTCTATGTCAATACTCTTTCTCCAGCGACAATTGCACTAGTTAAAATGTCGACAACTTTCCTTTTATGCGCGAGTAGAGATACGTTAGAGACGACAGTTCTAGTGTATTTCTGGTGATATTGTCAATGAACGCGTCAATAGTTTGTTTTTCTTTTTTATTATGTTGTGCAATAATATTAAATAAATATATGTAGACGAGCGTCACTAAAATCTACGAGTGAATCTTCGGTTCAAATATCTCCATATAATCGTAAAAGAACTACCTTCTCAATAGTGCTAAAGTGTACTGATAGATTATGAATAACAACCCTATGTTATTTGTCAATAGGCATTTGCATTGGCTGGGGTACACCTAGTCAGTAGCATTATTGACAATGTCACTAGAAAATCACTATAAGTTTACTATTGACAACGAGAGAGGATATATCGATATTGTAGACTAGAGCCCCTAAAATTTACTAGTAAATCTTTGGTGCCAATGTCTCCATGTGGTTCCGAAAGAACTACTAAGTCAGTAGTGCTATAGTCTAGTGGTGGATTTTCAATGACAATGTAATGTTAAATGTCAATAGATGATACCATTGGCTGGGGTACACCTGGTCAGTAGTGCTACTGACAACGTCACTAGTAAATCACCACAATTTCACTATTCGCACTTTCTGCAGGGTAGCTTGCCATGTAAATATTACACACACACTCAAACGTAAACTATGAAAAATAACAAGCATACACTAATCAACAGTACTTCTTTTGAGTGTTTGTTTTGTCTTGCTGTTTTGGCGTTTTCGCTTGTTAACACTGATATACACGTACACCAATACATCCATCGTGCTTAGCTTACAGTACGACAGCATTTATTATTGCTTTAGTATAATACATGCGACGTGAATACATTTAAAAATCATGACGTTTTTACATTTCAAGACTGTTTACGCAGCTCTCTAATATACAATATTTTTTTGTTGTAGTTTTTCTATTGGTGTTTTTGTTTTAGTAAAAATTGTGTTTAGAATTTTGTTTGGTTTGTAAGCAAAACATATGTTATTAAGTGCGTTCGAGAACTCGAAAATTTTTAAAAATTTTTACTATTTTTTACTGGATTGCGTTCGAGTACACAAAATCCAGTAAATGAGAGGGCGAACTGAGAGCGAAAAATTACAGTAAGTTTGCTGAGTAAATGCAAATTTTTACTGGACAAATTTTTGCCAGTAAAATCCAGTAAAATGAAACCATATGTTTTTAAATATGAACAAACAGTAGCAAAGGGAAACAAAAGTTTTTGGTTTTTGATGAAATTTTAAAAATAACAAAAAACAAATGTATTAAGTTATGAACAATATTGCATTTATTTAAGTTTGATGCCAGAAAAATATAAGGGTATGTTTTATGTATTCCACGGGAAATTAAAACGTGTGGAATTTTCATAGAATTGTTGGAAATATGTATTTATAAAAACAATTTCCCAACGATGTAATTTCACGTGAAATGCACAACATAACCGATTGTTTTTAAACGTGAATAAAGTTAATAGATTTTTATAGTTAAATTTTTGTTTATACGTATAGTCGGACGGTTACTGTTTCCCCGCATGGAACATTCAAAAAATTTAGTTATTGATCGATTAAATATGATTAATGTCTGAGTATATCAAGAAATTTTGGTTTTTGTAGTACTGTGTGGGTTTTAATGGCGTTCCATTTGTCCATTATAATATTAATGGCTGTGTGTGTGGGAATATTCGTGAATATTCGTGTGCAGGTATCAGACAGTGTTTTTTGCAAGCTAAAAGAAAGCGTAGTCTTTGTAGTACCATGAAAGAGTACTGCAATGAAATTAAGAAATTAGTACACAAACAACAAAGACTACGCTTTCTTTTAGCTTGCAAAAAACACTGTCTGATACCTGCACACGTCAAACACACAACGGCACAGGTTAAAAAACTTTTTGGATGCCACACTATTAAGGGAAAACTTGACAAAATAGAACGAAACTTTCATAATAAGTTAATGAATTTAGAAATATCACAAACAAATGTTGATATCAAAATAATTAGAAGAAAACTCTACCGCCTGAAAATAGGTATACAAAATTTTGTGACTACTGCTGACTTTTCAACTTTCATGAAGCATCAAACAGAAAGAGCAAAACACATAACAACGAACACTAAAGAAAAACAAAAACAAAAATTAAATGCTCTAAAAGAAAACTTTTTCCATAAACTGGGCTTAAAATTCAATAAACACTGGTTTGAAAACAAAACTGATATTGAAATGCCATGGGAAAGCCAATGGATTTTGTCCTTAGGGAAAAAGTTTGCTTTACCGGTAGATCGTAGCAATTTTTCACCACTGCAAGTAATAGCAGATGTTGAGCAATGCATCCAAAATTTAGGGGGAAATAATAATAATAGTGATGACAAAGAAAAAGAAGTGGCCAGAACTAGACTCGCAAACAAAATTACATTTTTTAAAAGGAGGTTGAAAAACACACAGAGGGAAAAACTTATCCTCACAATTTTTGAAAAAACAAAAAAATTTTTAAAAAGACACCAAAACATAATAATAACGCAGTCTGATAAAGGGAATAAAACAGTTGCACTATACAAAGAGGAATGCCAAAATAAAATGGAAAATATACTAGAAGATAAGAATACCTACAGGATTATTAGGACGGATCCCACCAATAAATTAATTAAAATTAACAACACCATAGTAAATGATTTACACAAAAAAGAGTACATAGATTACAGTCTCAAAAACATGCTCATTTGTTCCGCTGCTACCGCTCCCAGAATTTACGGATTACCCAAAATACATAAGGAAGGTACACCATTGAGACCAATAGTATTTTCTTTCAAAGTCCCTTGTTACCAACTCAGCAAATATTTAGGAAGAATACTTAAAAATACTGTATCGGAAAAATATAACACTAAAAACTCAGCTGAACTAAAAAATAAACTTAAAAATTTGCAAATAGACTCCAATGATTCCTTGGTGTCTTTTGATGTTATTTCCCTATTCACGAATACTCCCACACACACAGCCATTAATATTATAATGGACAAATGGAACTCCATTAAAACCCACACAGTACTACAAAAACCAAAATTTCTTGATATACTCAAATTTTGCCTCTACGACAACAATTATTTTATTTACAACAACAATATATACAATCAAATTTTTGGTATGCCCATGGGGAATCCCCTCTCTCCAACTATTGCTGATATCGTTTTAGACAATTTATTAGACAAAGCAATAGCCGAGCTAAGCAGCAAAAATATTTACATAAAATACGTAACTAAATACGTAGACGATATTTTGGCGGTGATCAACGTCAATAATAAAAACGAGATTTTGAACTCATTAAATTCATATCATCCTAAAATTAAATTTACTATCGAAATAGAAAAGGAAAGGAAAATATCGTATCTTGACACCACACTACACAGATTGGACAATAAAATATTATTTGATTGGTACACAAAAAATGCTTCATCAGGAAGAATTATAAGCTTTAATGCAACTCAACCGAAGTTCCAAATAATCAATACGGCAAGGAATCTCATACATAGAGTCTTGGATATAAGTTACGAACAATTTCACCCACGCAACATACAAAAAGTCACTAAAATATTAATAGATAATAGCTTCCCCCCATATTTAATAAAAACTCTAATAAATTCCCAAAAACACTCACAAAACAAATGAAATGGCAACCCTAATGATAATAAACAGTACTACAGCATCAAATACATACCAGGCTTAACTGATAATAGAAACATACAATATACAATAAACAACAACAACACTGCCTTAGCATATAAAGCTAATAAAACATTGAGTACCATTTTCACTAACACAAAAACACCTGTCGACAAACTACAGCAAAATAATGTGGTGTATGAAATACCATGTAAAGGAGATAATGCAAACAGCTGTGATCTTGTCTATATTGGCACAACAAAAAGAAATTTACTAACTAGAATGAAGGAACATAAAGCAGACATAAATAAAAACAAAGAAAGCACGGCATTATCTAAACATATAATAGAAACAAATCATGCACCTGATTTTGACAATATTAAAATTCTAAATGTAGAAAACAATACAAGAAAACGTTTCACAACAGAAAGCTTACGAATACAACAGAAAATAATGAAAACAATGAACAAAAAAGAAGATACTGACAATTTAAGCGCAATTTACAGTGTGATAATAAGGAACAGCTAAAGCCATCTTTCTTAATATTGTAATTTTTAGTTCAAGTAAACTTGTATATTTTTTATTTTTGATGTTTTAACAACAACACAACTCGATTGTTAGTAAGTTTATCTTATTATGTATATTATTTTCTATACACTTTTGATGTTAATTTTTTTAAATTTTAATAAAACAGACAAAATCCCCTGAAGAAGTGAACATAAAATTCACGAAACGTCGGGAAAATTATGTAATAAAAATTGAGTTTTTATTGACTTAAAACAATATAGGCCTCACCAGCTAAATAATAAAAAGAATTCAATTGACAACAAATTTGATTTGGCCGAAAATAAAAAAACAACAAAAACATTCTTCATCAATTTTCTCAAAACCATATAATTTTTCCATGTGGCTAGCCAGTACTACCCAGCAAAAAAATCTGATTTGGAAGCACTAACAACTGAGGGAAGCAATGTACTGTTTACTTGATCACAAAAGCTTCGAAAACTGCTTCTGAAAAGCACTAACATAAAGCAGGCTCTCTAACAAAATAGAGGAAAAAGTAAAAAAAAAAATTTGCAAGCTAGTAACTTTTGCATCTGAGTACATAAAAACTATAGCCCAATTCACAATCTTGTGCAAATGGTCTTGCACAAGATTGTATAGTATATTGATACTCACCACTTAACAATTCTTAGAAGTTAATGTTAAAGTTAGCTATTTTATGTCAGGTGGAGATCGCGATAGAGATAATGTTAGAGAATCACATGGTGTTGCGCATGAATAAGGAAATTTTTTTTGTGCGAGATGAGCCAGCTAGAAGCAATTTATTCAGCTTCCAAAAAGCCACAATTTTTTGCCTTACCAAAGTGCTTCACAGAAGCAATAATATATACTTATGTATGTATAGTTTTGTATATTGTTTGCAGATAATGCGACTATTCCATACATGTATGTAAATACTCCAAAGAGGAGTACGAATACGCCAAAGCTCCAAATATGGGAAAAAAGGAGGTTTATGTCCTAGGGTTGGACTAAATGGTCCAAATTTGCATTACATCGACCTAACCCTAAAACTACTCCATATTGCATTGAATGCTTGTGTGAGAACGACGTGATCCATGACTGCATTACATGGACCATAATGTAACTAGTCTGTTTCATCTCGATTGGACCACGTAGTACAATATTATATTCAGGTTTTTTTGCATATGTACATACTTATGTATAATTTTTTTAGCGCCAAATTGTCTATCAGCTGTTGTGTATATTTTACTGGATTTTACAATTTTTCCGTTCGCGTACTTTTAGCTGCAAACTTTTTTATTGAGAATAATTTCTTTAAATTACTCAGTATTTACTCAGTTACTGGATTTTACTGGAAAAGTACTCAAACGCACCTATTGTTGTTTTTATATATATGCTGTCGGTATATATAGGCCGGGTATATATTTAATACTGCAAAACCGTTTGTCTGTGATAGGGTTTTCAGATCTGTTGTTACGTTCGGGATTATAAGATGATATGCAGGATTCTATTAGTTTTTGGGGGAAGCTATTATTTTTAGGAATTGTGGTAATTTTTTTGATATTACTCGCGTGGAATTAAAGTTGGTTAAAACGCAACAAAAATTAAAGTTTCTACCAGCGTGCAGAAACTATGACATTGTGCCTAATCATACTAAGCACACAACAAGAAAAGTTGCACAATTGTTCCAAGGCAGTACTATTAAACGAAACCTTGAAAAAGTTGAATACAATTTTCACAAAAAAATATTAAATTTAGAAATATCACAAACCAACAATGATTTGAAAATAATAAAAAAGAATCTTTACCACGCCAAATTTAATGTACAAAATTTAGTTACCGAAGACGATTTCAAACTGTTTATAAAAAATCAAACTGATAAGACAAAAGTTATAACAACCAAAACTAAAGAAAAACATATTAGAAAAATAAATTCGCTTAAAGAGAATGTTTTTAAAAAACAAGGGCGTATATTTAATGAAGACTGGTTTGTAAATAAAACAGATTTAGAAATACCGTGGGAGTGCAAATGGTTATTATCTCTGGGGAAAAAGTTTGCTCTTCCAATTAACAGACAAAGCTTTTCACCACTAGAAATAATAGCAGATGTGGAAGGTTGCATACAAAAACTGGATGGTAACACAAATGGTGAAAAGGAGACAAGAAGAGCAAAAATGGCAAGCATGGTAACGTCGTTCCAAAGAAACATAAAAAATAGTCCAAGATAAAAATTAATATTAGCTATTTTCGAAAAAACTAAAGAATTTTTAAGAATGCATAAAAACATAATAATTACACAAGCTGACAAAGGGAATAAAACGGTTGCAATATATAAACAAGAATACAATAATAAAATGGAAGAACTATTAAACGACAGGGAAATATACAGAGTATTGTGGATAGATCCCACCAATAAAATGGTGAAAACAAACAACAAACTTGTTACTGACCTATTTAAAAGTGAATGCATTGATAACCAACTGAAAAGAATTATTATGTGTTCAGCCGCTAATACACCGAGAATTTATGGACTGCCAAAAATACATAAAGTCAAGATGCCTTTACGAATCATAAGCCCAATTCACAATCTTGTGCAAATGGTCTGGCATCGTTGCATGTGCAAAATGGTATAGTATATTGATACTCACCACTAAGAATTGTTAATTGAGTATCAATATACTATAACATTTTGCATTATATTCTTTGCTGTTATCACCAGCGTTGACGTTGTGCGACTTAAGTCGCATTTTGCTACTTTTTCGACAGCCAAACATGCGGCCAATTGCAAAAAAAAAAAAAAGATGTAAAAATATCCAAGTTTTTACCACAAAAAATACCGATTTTCGGAGGAAAGTTGCTGTTGCTGAAATAAAGCTTGTTTTAATGATGATAAGTTTCCAAATTCTGCAGTTGTAAAGTCAGTGAATTACACCTTATTTCTTCATCTTTATAAACTATAATTTACAAAAAAAAAAACAAAGTATAAACATAAATTATGCATAATGCCCTAAAAGAATAGCATAACTATATTATCCTCTTTAGAATCGAATTTTAAAATTTTCTACAAAACTTTAAATGCTTTTTCTCAAAGTAAATTTTTTCAGCTTAAAATTTTAAAATTTTTAAACGCACAAATAATCCCAAATTAATATTTTACTTATTCAGTAAAATATTTTTTTATTAAAAATACATTGAAATTTATTATTGAGGGGTTTAGCTGGCTCCTATGCGCATTTCACTGTTGCTAATGCAGATCATCAGCGAACCTTTACCCCAAGCTTCTTAGAACAACTAGAGTTATTATATTATAAACTTTCATTTAAACAAATGAGAAGCTCAATAACAAATAACAAAGTTGAAACAAGAACTCAATAATCAACATGTTTTTTATTTTCTTACTTTACCCTTTCCATTACCATTTACCATTTTTTATTTTCTTACTTTACCAGTACTATATTAAAGTAAAGTAAATTTTTTCAGTTACACTGGTTTTTAAGTAAATAAGTGAGATGAACCATGTCCAATATACACTCCGTTAACAAGGGATAGCCTCACTTGAAATTTTAGAGAATAGTAGACATTTTCGCGATTCCTTAAAAAATAGCTAATATGTTTTTAAGTCATTCTTAAGAGGATACTCTGTTGCTTTATTGACAAAATTCCAAATGGTTCAGTAAACTTTTGTTCAGAAAAAATTACTTTTTCCCATCGTTCGTTTGATGACCTTGATGCACCATCTACGTCATGTGGTCTTTCCCAAACTTTAGTCTGTGTTGCTTATGTACGTCTTACAATTGTGGCTTTTTTTTGTTGATTTAGATGCTTCAAGTACTCAGTGGTTTGTATAACATTGTGAATAGTTATTTTACAGACGCTAACTCCGACTGCAGCTCTAATTTTACTTAAACTCACAGATTAATTCGAAACCATTTAGAGAATTTTGCGTCTATATCGAGGTGAAAACTTCTTGTAAGTCTTTCCTTTGTACCATATGGAGTACTCTTATGGATTCTTCATGTAATTGCTTGTAACTTTTGGTCTGCGACGAAGTTTTCCGCCAATAGTGCGGTTACAAAGCCCTAGATCGTGATACGTCTCAAGTTTTGCGATTTCCGTGGAACTAAGCGACGGCTTTTTCCTAATACTTTTTTTGTGCAAATAAAACGTTTTTCTATTGCACTTAAAGTTATTTTGGCATAAACATCAAAGATCAATTGAAAATTCATCACCGAGGCTAATCTATTTTAACACTGAAATATTAAAATTTCTCATGCTGTTTACGAAAACTATTATGAAAGTCCACTTAATGTTTACTGACCTATTTGGAATTTTTGTCAATAAAGCAACAGAGTATCCTCTTAAGAATGACTTAAAAACATATTTGCTATTTTTTTAAGGAATCGCGAAAATGTCTACTATTCTCTAAAATTTCAAGTGAGGCTATCCTATGTTAACGGAGTGTATGTATTTATGTTTTTACAGTCTCTAATTTTTTATCAATCTTAAGTAATTGGGTAAATTACGGAATTCGATATCGAAGAAAATATGCATTTATTTTCAATTGGAATTTCAGTCGATATGAAATGCCGCAACTTGACCACTCCTTTTTTAGATTTCATGACTTTTTATATTTAGTAGCTATCTATAATACGTTTATACTCGTCTTATTTGCCAATAAAAACTGTATTTGCAAATAGTTGTGGCTATTTTTTGACTACAAGACATTTTGTCAGCTCAGTGAAAAATGTTGATGTAAATTGAACTCCTTGGTCTGTAGTTATCTTTAAAGGTACCCCAAATCTACTAATATAGTTTCTTCTAGAAACATGAGCTATTGTCGACCCAGTAATATATATATTGAACATTATAGATATACTTATATGGCTTTTAGATGATGGTAAAGGTCCAACTATACCATATCGATATGCTCGAATCTACCTTTTAGAATGTCTATTTTAGTTATTGGAGATTTTGTGTGCTTAATAATTTTAGATTTCTGACAACTGATACAATGTTTTGATCATGTATTGATTTCTTTATTCATATTTGACCAAAAGTACTTATGAGTAATAAGTCTTCTAGTAGACCTTATACCAGGATGTGAAATAAAATGCAATTTTTCGTAAAGTTTCTATTACAAATGGACGAGGATTGTTGTGTGAGGTTTCACACCAGGGGGTCGATTCTGGTTCTGTGATAATGTGAAGTGAAAAAAACGTTACACTTTCGTTTTCATAGCAACTTTTCACACCGTATTTTCACAGTTTGACAGATTGCGATTCTGGTTCAAATAATGAAAAAATGTTTCATTCCAGTGTAGCTATGAAAAGTTTCTATTCATGTTATTTAACTTTAATTGTCAAATACAGAGATCTAAGTTTCGCAGTTACGATGCCGCGCTAAGCCGCATGCATTTTTTTATTATTGCTTGATCCGCTGCTGCTGCTTATATTTATGATTGAAGTATGTATATAATCTAGCTTATATTTGAGCCTGATTTATTTATTAAGAAACAAATATATAAATAAAAAAGAAATAGTAATTGTTTTTGCAACTACATACATGTACATTGTACATACATATGTGATTTAAATTAGAATGTACATGAAGAAAAGTTAAGTTCAAACAAGACAAACACCCCTTTTACACACGGAAAGTTTACTTTGCAAATTCTTAATTCGGCTGTGTGAAAGACAGAGGGATGAATACTATCTATTTCTGTCTTTCTCC
Organism: Tachina grossa; assembly: GCA_949987645.1. NCBI lineage: Eukaryota > Metazoa > Arthropoda > Insecta > Diptera > Tachinidae > Tachina > Tachina grossa. The sequence goes on along the minus strand of OX465275.1, from coordinate 103,975,510 downwards.
CAACCGAATTAAGACTTTGCAAATTAAACTTTCCGTGTCTAAAAGGTGTAAAACAGTTGCTTTCCTTTTTTTCATGCATACTTATGTAAATCCTTATATATGTAATTACATCAGAGAACGACAAAATCTGATTGAAAAAATATTCATACGTAATCAATATCTTAAAAGCATGCCTTTGTGTTCATACAATCAAACTTGTTCCAACATACATACATAATCGCTGCTGCTTTTTAATCATTCCAATCATACGGTTGTTGTTGGCTCTACAATTTTAAACATGTGCCGCATCATACCAATCAATTCGGGTGTTTGCTCCTTTTTCCCATTAATGATTATTTTGATGAAAAATAAAATAAGTACGCAAAAGCGTTCGTTCTGATTATAAACAAATATTTGTATGATGAATAAAATAAAAAAAGGAAAAATGAGCGCGTATGAGCGCGTATGCATCAAGTGATGATGATTTTTTAGAAACAAGGGAATATTATGTACTTATGTATTTAACAATTTATACACCAATGGCATCAAGTAGAAACGCCACATTTCGTATTTTTTTCGAAATTAAGTTTTTTAGTACAATACATTTCACACAAATACACCACGTCACAAAAATTTAATGCAATAGTGTAAAAAATAACGCTTTTACAAGCAGTTGGACAAAAAAAGTTACATTGTGAATACTACAGTTTCTATTATACCTTCTCCTGTTATGGTCCTTCTACTTGAGACCAACGATATATATATATATATATATATATATATATATATATATATATATATATATATATATATATATATATATATATATATATATTATACCTTCTCCTGTAAAGTTTCAATTTCTTGTTATGGCCCTTCTACTTGAGACCAACGATATATATACATATATACATATTTATTTATATATATATATATATATATATATATATATATATATATATATATATATGTATATATAACGTTATAACGTTATATAAAGTTATAACGTTATATAAAGCTATAACGTTATATAACGTTACTGACTGACTAACAGACATATCATCCCAACCCAGCCTCCAAACGACATTTAGTGGCTCCCCTTTGATGTATAGAACCACTATGAAGGGATTTTTGGTAATACGAATGCGAAGGGGATAACTAGGTGCAAAAAAGGTAAAATCGGTAACTCGGAAGCTACGATAGACAAACTCCGAATTTCAAACAATAAAATAAGCCCACACGTGTTTGGTACTTTTTCGATAAGTGCACTTTTAGGGGTTAAAAGGTAGACTTGTATCGAACTCTTTCAGTAGCTCGTTTTTGACACAAACCAATGATCAAACCCATGTAATTTAAATGGGTTTGATCACAGCTTTGTGGCAAAAACGAGCTGCTGAAAAAATTCGATACAAGTCTATTAAAAGGCGGTAAAAATTGAAGTTTGGTATCTTTTTTACACTCGACACATATTCTAAAGTGTTAAGCACAGCAGAGAGGTTTTTGAGTCGTTCTTTTCCCTTGGACAGAATCTGAAATAAGTTTTGACACTTTCTAAAAATTCGAACTTATAAGATTGTCTTGACGCATATTTGAGAAGCTTCGGACATTTACGGCAGTACAAATACCCCTCTAAAATAGCTCCATCCTCCTTAATTATTTGTGATAATATGCTCCATATTACACTTCTTCCTTTTCGTCTCGGTGATAAAGTATAAATACTTTTAGAAATTTGATCAAGCACAAAATCATGGTCGTTTTCCATTTTTTCTTTTTAAAGTGCTTGCTTACTGATTTGTATTAAAACAATAATATTTTTCATAACTCCTCTGCTTTGATTTTATTCAACATGAAAACCTGATTATATAAAAATTAGAATAAAATACTTATGTATGAAATTACTTGCAACTAACCACACGATACGTTCGTAAGTATGATTCTGATTTTATTCAACATTGAGTTTTGTTGCATGATTAAATGTGAACAAAATGTGATGCATGATGTGAATAAAACATGTTCGATCACTCGACTCACATTTACTTAAATGAAGCGTTCACCATTACGATGATGATTTTAGTCAATGTTGATTTATTTTGCATGATTAAAAGTGAATAACAAATTTATAGTATGATTAAATCAGGAAATACGTGATTTTTGTCGTTCTCTGATGTACATACATACATACATACATATGTATGTTCGTAAGTATTTAAAGTTTTTTTGGTTCGTTTTTAGGCAATTTTTTGTTTTTTTTTTATTCCATATATCTAATTTTAATGGGATAATCGTGGCAGGGATTAAGTTCTTGTTGAATCTATATAGATATGTACATACATATATGTACTAGCTACACCCGGTGTGCTTCGCTACCCCCATCGTGTTATCGAATGATGTAAATATTTTGTAAATAAATTGAAAACTCGAATTTTTTGATGCAACATTTCGAAAGTTTTTAAATTTTGATATTGGATCATTATTAACAAAGGTTTTTTGTAAATATCTTCGGACCCACATAACTGATTTAAGAGTTTGATATCTCGTTCTGAAAAACATGACAACAGCCTTAAAAAAAATTAAATAAAATAAAAAAAGCAAAAAAAAATAAATAAATAAATATATATATGTATACAATATATAAAAAAAACTTTGCCACCTGCTACAATTTTATTATGAACTAGCTACACCCGGTGTGCTTCGCTACCCCCATTGTCTTTTCAATCTCATTTATATTGATTTGAAAGTGTTGCGCATTGGTGGTGCAATACGAAAAATGGATTTTGCCACGCCCCTCCGCCCGCAGACCGAAAATCAGAAATCAGACTTCACAGTCACCCGCCTGAATATTCTGAACATTCCCTGAAAATTTAATCAAAATCGGTCCAGCCGTTTTCTAGTCCGTACGTTACATACATGCATACATACACACATCCTCTTTTATATATATAGATATGTTTCTACGTTTTTATGTATGTAAATAACACAATTTATGTATATATAGGTATGTATGTAAATATGTATTTCATTTTTTCAGCCTTTTACTAGCTTTAAGTTTCACTCAATAAAGAAAATATTTCACATTACAATACAATATTGTACGAGAAATACAATTTAAAATATGTTTGTCCAATGAAGTGGTTCCATTTATGATCGTAGTGTGCATGTTTCTGTCAGGTAGAGAAAAGTGTAAAATACCAGCATAAACGAGGATTCTAAAAAATTATAAGCAAGCTTAACAACATGCGTTTTTTACCTATTTTTTTAATAATGTGCATAGGAAGATTCATGCATACAAACTAGCATACGTTTATGTGTACACTTTTATGTAAATACACGTATTTTTTATGTAGAAATTGCCATATTGTTCTTCAAAACTCCTCATAGTGCTTCACAAATACAAATTGTTTTTAAAGACTTTGGAATTGTTGCATTGATTTATCTTTTCAGTACTAGGAAGCTACATATGTATATTCTTTTGCAAATGGAGTTTGAAACTTTCTTCACGAAAACATATTAATTTTCGTGTGGTATGGAATTTTGATATATTAATTACTAAAAAATTTCATAATAAAAATTATTAAAAATAACATTTCAAGTCAACTTCCACTCGTCGCCAAATTATTTTTTTGTCGCCGATAATAACTTAACTTATGCCTCCCTCGGCTTCTGATCAATTGCCAAATTATGCAAATATGAACATGAATAAAAATAGAAAATGTCTGGATAAAATGTTTTAATGGACCCTTCAGACGAAACTCGGGATGAGAATAAGTGAATTAAATATTTTAAAAGTGTTATAGTATGGGGTGTTTTTTTGAGGGGTATAGAACTTCGAATTGAAATAAAACACAAGAAAATCGTTTTAATGTCCATCAATTTGGCTTTATTGGAAGGATAATTTTATGCCATTAATGTTTAAATATGATTTCGGGCATGTGGCAGCCGCGGCTGGCTCGAATAAAGCTAATTCTACAGGTCCAATTTTCAACCACTTTTTCGAACATATGGGGCCGTATGTTGGCAATAACGCCACGAATGTTGGCTTCCAAGTCCCCTAACGTTTCTGGTTTGTTGGCGTAGACGAGCGACTTCACATATCCCCAAAGAAAATAATCCAATGGTGTCAAATCACACGATCTTGGTGGCCAATTGACAGGTCCATTCCGCGAAATTATGCGCTCATCGAATGTTTCCTTCAATAAATCGATTGTGACGTGCGCTGTGTGGCATGTAGCGCCGTCTTGTTGGAACCACAACTCATCCACATTCATGCCATCCAATTCGGGAACAAAATAGTCGGTTAGTCGGCTCCAATTGCTGTGCACGGTGGCGAATCGATTCATTCGGGTCCTCTTCAACACTTTGCTCTACAGCGGCAATTGTTTCTTCGGTGCGCACTGTTCGACGTCTCTGCGGATGCGTATTATCACATAGAGTAAACGTAGTGCGAAAACGATCCATGGTTAACCGAATTAATTGCTCTGATGGACGATTATGTCGACCATAAAATGGACGGAGCTTGCGGTAAACTTCGCGAACTGAACCATTATTTTCGAAATAAATTTGCACGATTTGCAAGCGTTGTTCTTTTGTCAACCTGTTCATGATGAAATGCCAAACCAAACTAAATATTAATCACTTGACAGCTGACAAAACGGCCGCCAGTTAAAAAAGTGATGCCAACTTAAAGTTCTATACCTCAATAAAAAACACCCTTTAGTATTAATATGGGGTTTTCATTTGTTTCCATGCTTTTTCACCAATAAATTGTGTATGTAAAAAAAGTTTTCATATGAAAAGATTTTGACATTTGTTTACACTTTTTCATAAAACGAGAATCAGTAATGATGTGTAACTGTGAAAACGTTTTGTTTCATTCCAATTGTTTTTTTCATATGAAATCATTCCAATTTTGTTTTCACTGAACTAGAATCAGAAACACTGTGAAAAGATGCAAAAAGTTTTCATTTCACATTATCACAGAACCAGAATCGACCCCCAGATCTCAAAATTAGAACAAGGAATATTAACTAATTTTAAATTTATGTTATTGTGCTTGTTCAATAATATTCTATTCAGTTCTTTATCTTTCTGTTGTTCTTCGAATAATATTTTTAGATTTAAATCATTGTTCTGAAGGGAATAAATCTGGAATGATCTTGACAAGATATCTGCTATTATTGGGAAATATATTCTAGGTGTCTAGCTTGTCAGGGACTTCTTTCTGTTCTTGAATCAAGTGCCGAGTTTAAGGGTTTATGATCTGTATAAACAGTGAAATATCTTCCTAAAATGTTTGATATTGAGATAAATTGCTAGCAATTCCCTGTCGAAGGTACTGTATTTAGTTTCAGAGGGAGATAGCGTTTTGGAGAAAAATGACAAGAGTTCTATTACATCGTTATGCATTTGTTGTAACACTCCCAATATTGCAATCTTGGATGCATCGACTGTTAAGATTAATTTAGCGTTTTCATTAAAATGATTTAGTAATACACGCGAGGCAAAAGATTCTTTAATTTCTTCAAAGCTTTTACTGTTTGACTATACCAATTTAAAACTCTAAATTTTCTTTTAAAACAGTACTTTATCATCGTATGAATTGGTCTTCACAAATTCCGCTAATCCTGATATATACCTGTGATAGTAATTTATCATACCTATAAACTTTTGAATCTGTTTAACGGAGTCTGGTTTTGGATACCTACGTATAGCCGATATTTTATCTTCTGATGGTTTAATTCCACTTGCGGAGATATTGTGACTGAAAAAATCGATTTCTGATGCTTCGCAAACGCGTTTACTAGGTTTAATACTTAATCCATATAGTTCAAGCCTTTCAAAAACTGCTTTTAAATGAATCATATGTTCATTTTCACTTTCACTAGCTGTCATTGCATCATCAATATAGACGAAAACAAACTCAAGACCATTAAAAACTTCATTAATAAATCATTGAAAGGTTTGGACAGATGTGTAATCGCTTTACGTGAGTACCTGCCATTACGGCCTAATCTCACGTGTGCCAAAGCACCGGGTGTGGGTTAGACGCCAGACCAACGCCCCCATGCACCCCTTTAGAATGAACCTATGGCCCACTCCACAAGGCACATAGGTTGCAATCTTTGAATATAGTTATCCCTGTATTATATTCAATTACCTTGCTGAGGTAATTTGAGCTATCTAAACTCTGCTGCTATGTCCGTGCCCATAGCAGCTCTGTTAATGGCAACAGCACCTAGAACAGTGTCTGGCTGACCGCGTCACACCAACCACTAGCATTGATTTAACACTGGGAAGCCAAGACTATTCTCCCAGCGATGTTTGGTAGCAAACCACAGCCACCACAATAATTCTCCGGCTTCCACGCTTAGGTGTTGTGTATACACCTAAGCGAGGTCCCCAAGAAAATTCTTCAACCATTGCCGGCACAGCTAACCACTCATGCATAAAGAACGCATGCCTGTGTCGCCAAATAACCAGTGCCTACTCCACACTTACCAAAATCATCCCTTTAACCCCTTAGGGGTCTACCCCTTTGGGGTAGGACGAACTCGGCATTTTAGCAAAGGAAACTGACGACCGCTACATGCACTCAAAACTTCAGAGCAGCGAGGACCACTCACGCGAGAAGAACGCAAGCTCGCCACCAAAACTTCTGCGCCTACTAAGACCCGACACTAAAAAGTGAGAGTGTCCTGGGGTCGTATCCAGGACGAAAGCCATTTTAGCACAGAATTTTTGACAACCGCAATGCATTTATCTCTAAGCAGCCCAGCTGTCGGGCAACCGTCACCCGTGGTACCAGAAGTAGCCTCTGGTTAGACCTCGAAGTTCCACCACAAGGGCTTCACCTCTATCGTCTTTTGAACTCAGGGGCAGTTCTAGGTGACGCTGCACCTAGCTGACAACAACGGGCTAACAATATTTGTTTTCCTTTTATAAATATGTGCACATCCGTTACTCTGCTTATATTCAGAGATTGGGTAGTAACACATAAGTTTTACGGCTAATGAGCCAAAGGTCCGCCAGCGGAAAAAGCTACATTAACCTAGCTGGGGCCCCGGGGTTGCCACACCCGTAGTCCATAACAGACTCCCCTGGGGGGGAAAGGTTTGGACAGAATTTCTTAGTTCAAAAGGCATGCGTGCAAAGTCGAACATTCCAAATGGTGTAGTGATTGCTGTTTTATAAATATCTCCTTCCGGCATAGGAATTTGATAGTAGGCTCGAACTAAATCTATTTTTGTAAATACTCGTTTGTTCCACAAATTGAAATTAATATCATGAATGTGTGGCAGAGGATACCTATCTGCCATAGTTACAAAGTTCAAACGTCTAAAATCCCCGCATGGTCGCCAATCATTAGAATCCTTCTTCTGTACTAAATGTAATGCTGATGCTACAGAAGACTTAGATGGTCTACAAATTTCAGACTTAAATAAATAATCGAATTCTGTTTTTGAAATTTTATATTTTACTGGATCCAAACGCCTAGGTTTAGTAAATGGTAACACACCCTTAGTCTCTACTTTAGGGATAGTCTTATGTTTAAATGGTTTGGTATAGTTTGGTTCTGTTGTTAAAGATGGAAATTGTCTTAATAAGATTGTATACTGGTTATCAAATGAAAAAAGTTTTGGCAGAGATAGTTTGCACGTACACAAATTGGGATTGACCGATAAATTGGTCAAAGGATCAAGTAGCAAATTAATTTTTAACATCAATTAGTAATCCGTATTTATAAAAAAAATCGGCACCTATTATTGGTTTCTCTATGTTAGCAACAAGAAAAACAAAGGAAAATTCTCGTCGTAATCCTAAGTCAATATTCAACAATCTTTTACCGAAAGTTGCTATAGAAGTACCATTGGCTGTTGTTAATTTAATGTCAGAATCTATTTTATGCATTCTAAACTTTGATGATGGAATCACAGATATGTCTGCTCCGCTATCAATGAGAAGGTTTAATTTGTTAGTTTTATCATAAATAAATAAGGGACGTGTGGTTTAGTCCATACTTCCATTGTTTTTCGCCTCAGCAATGGGATTATTTAGTTTTTTATGTTATCACTTTGCTCATTATATGAAGGTTGTTCACAATTTCTAGCTTGATTTCCAAACCTGTAATGAAATCTGCACAACCATTTGCTTCTATTTAACCTACTTTGATAACGTGATCTACTCCTGTTAAAATCACTAAAACGTAATTTATAATTTTGATCATCTATCTGCCTTTTCCTAGATAAAACTTCCAGAGAAAGTGCTTGAAAACTTTCAACTATTTTCGTAGTGGGAATTGCTAACTTTTTTATCATATTTTCTAAACTAAAATTATTTTTTTTTAGTTCAGGCAAAGATTTATTTAGAGAACTTATTTCAGCGTTATAAAGAACTTCCCATATACTGTCTGCAATATTAAAAAAAATTAATTTTTATCACATATGTATATTTGACCCAGCTAAGGCAATATTAAAATTTTTAGGTAATTTCCTCAAGCAAATTTTTCTAATAATATCTGAACTGAAATTAGACCCTGCTAATAAAATCAATAGAATTCCAATGGTATTTGGTCACCAATTTCGGAATCAAAAAATAATATATCCAATTTTCAATTCTCACTCATTGAATGTCTTTAAGTCAATGTTTTCTTTAAATGTTCATAACAATTATTTGTATTTGTATTTTGGATAACATCCAAAACTGTAGTAATGACGTCCTGAGGTAACGCTGTTACAACATATTCATATTTTGTGTTATATTTTTGGTTGTTAATTGCATTTCTGCATGGATAAACCATCCTTCGGGACAATTAGTCCAAAACTGTGGAAGCTTAACAGAAGTAGCGGAAATTTCAATGTTAGATTGTGACATTAAATTAGATGGAAGCGTAGAACAATTTGGGTTGTTATTAAGTATTGTATCGTTGTTATTGTGTTCAACTTCTGTATTGTTTTCTGAATTTTGTTGGTTAGTAGTTAGATTATTTGTACGATGGGGTGAGTGTATCATTATCCGGACTACGAGTTTACAGGAATACAGCAAAAAAAAAAGCAATGTGAGTCCGATCACAGGGGGATGTGTAAACATCTAGTAATGAAAAAATTTTTTTAAGTTGGAAGTACTTATGCTTTTAGTATATTTTTTTAAATTAATCAATTAAAAGTATCAAAACTTTCAATATTGTAAATACATAGGAATTTGCTGATTTTTGTTTGTTTTATTTAACTTATTTGGTTAGTAAATGGGCACACTGCAGTATATATGTACTGCATTAAAAATTGCAGTAAGCAGTAAATTTACTGATTACTAAAAAAAACCAATAAATTTTTACTGATAATGAAATTTAGTTTGCATTACCAGTAAAATCATAATAAAATTGTAGCAAGTGGCAAAGTTTTTTTCATTCAAATTTTGAAATTTTTGTATGAAAACCATTTAGCCACTTGGTAGAATTTCATTATGAATACGAGCATTACTGATTACTGAAAATTCAATGCACCTCATCATATAATAAATTATTTAGGCACTTTATAAAAATTCTAGAAAAAAGTTTTAGTAATCAGTAAAAATTTACTGGTTAAATTTTTTTTTATTATTTTTACTGCAATTTTAGTGGTACTGCTCATCTATGGTAAATGCCTTTACTTTTACTTTTTAATTTTTAATTCCTGTTGTTCAGCGTTTAGTTGTTGCTGTTCTTTTTGTTGTGTACGTATTGCAATTAAAATAAATTCAGTAAAGTGCGACTTAGACTCGCACACGAAGGGTTCCGTACATTCGGTTTTGAGCATTTTTTGATGTGGCTTTTTTCCTTTTTTTTTAGTTTTTTCAGTTTAAACGATTTTTTAAATTTTGTCGCTTTTTGTCGTTTTGGCGTTTTTTCTCTTTTTGGATTTTTTTTTAATTTTCGCAATTTTTTCATCTTATCGATTTTTTTTTCATTTTGCGATTTTTTTCTGTTTTTGGGTTTTTTATTTTGGCGATTTTTTCATTTTGGCGATTTTTTTTGAATTGCTGACTTCAAAATAGCATCAGCAAACAAATTTTGCTATGCTTCGGCTTCTGCTAATCACATTGTATAAGCAGCAGCAATCAGCATAAGCACTCAATGTAAACAAAACAAAAATTTGCTAAATGCTGTGCTGTGAAATGTTTGAAGCACAAGCAATCAGCAAAATGAAATAACTGAAAGAAATTGCTGATGCTTACAGAAGCAATAGTATTTTTTTTGAAAAAGTGCTGATGCTGACATCAGCAATTTTGTTTTTTCGTTTTTTTGCTGATGCTTCGGTGCTTTGCTGTGAAGGTTTGTCAGCATCAGTAATAGCAAATTTTAAAAACTACTGTTTTTGCTGAATTCAGCATTGCTTCAAGATGATTAGGCATTACTAAAAAATTTATATTGTGTACAATATTAAAAAGGAAAGAAAGTGAATATGTATGGGTGGGAATATACGCATACTACATGTATGTTTGTATACTTATATTTTTGTTGTTTGGTTGAAAATTTATTTTTTAATAAACGAAGAGTTAATAGCGGTACAAATCACTTCGTTCTTTATGAGGTAATGTGTACCTGTGTATATATATATACATATGTATATTTATTTTTTATAATTATTACATATAAATATAGGGTGTTTTTTTAAGGGGTATATAACTTCGAATTGAAATAAAACACAAGAAAATCGTTTTAATGTCCATTAATTTGGCTTTATTGGAAGGATAATTTTATGCCATTAATGTTTAAATATGATTTCGGGCACGTGGCCGCCGCGGCTGGCTCGAATAAAGCTAATTCTACAGGTCCAATTTTCAACCACTTTTTCGAGCATATGGGGCCGTATGTTGGCAATAACGCCACGAATGTTGGCTTCGAAGTCCCCTAACGTTTCTGGTTTGTTGGCGTAGACGAGCGACTTAACATATCCCCAAAGAAAATAATCCAATGGTGTCAAATCACACGATCTTGGTGGCCAATTGACAGGTCCATTCCGCGAAATTATGCGCTCATCGAATGTTTCCTTCAATAAATCGATTGTGACGTGCGCTGTGTGGCATGGTAGCGCCGTCTTGTTGGAACCACAACTCATCCACATTCATGCCATCCAATTCGGGAACAAAATAGTCGGTTAGTCGGCTCCAATTGCTGTGCACGGTGGCGAATCGATTCATTCGGGTCCTCTTCAACACTTTGCTCTACAGCGGCAATTGTTTCTTCGGTGCGCACTGTTCGACGTCTCTGCGGATGCGTATTATCACATAGAGTAAACGTAGTGCGAAAACGATCCATGGTTAACCGAATTAATTGCTCTGATGGACGATTATGTCGACCATAAAATGGACGGAGCTTGCGGTAAACTTCGCGAACTGAACCATTATTTTCGAAAAAGATTTGCACGATTTGCAAGCGTTGTTCTTTTGTCAACCTGTTCATGATGAAATGGCAAACCAAACTAAATATTAATCACTTAACAGCTGACAAAATGGCCGCCAGTTAAAAAAGTGATACCAACTTAAAGTTCTATACCTCAATAAAAAACACCCTTTATTTTAAGTTTAACATTTTACTGTTTTTCATCTAGCGCACGCTAAATTTTTTTGTTATTTAGGTATTTCACAATTTAAAATTATAAAACCAAAATTTCGTTTTTAAAAAAAACTTTCCAACTAATGAAAATCTCAGGAAAACGACGAATTGCTAAGAACAATAATATTAAAATTATACATATGCATGTACATACATAAATACAAAAAACTAGTTATGTATGTTTTGAACTTTTTCTTCTTCTAAAATGGATGCAAGAATTTTTAATTCATCAACAAATTCCAAAGGACTTGATTCAAAGAAGAGTTAAAACCAAAAATCAAACAAAAAAAAATGATGTGCATATATTGCTAAATATGAAATCAAAAATTTGCATATGGCATTCTTGTGTTATTTATTTGTGATTCAGGTAAAACCAAAAATCAAAGAAAAAATTTAACGATTTCATAGAATTCAAATTATCATTTTCAGCGGGATTTGTTTGTTGTTGTAAAATATGCACACATTGTGTGTAATAAAACCACCCCTTAAAATACATACATATTATGTACACACATACATGCATATATACCTGCCTCAATGTGAATTCGCAATGAAATGCTTTGGTAAAAAAATTGGATTAATTACATTCCATAAAGCAAAATTATGTAAAATGTGCTCACTTGTGTAAGGAAAACAGAATGAATATAACATTTTCACATACAATGAACTTTCCCACAGTTAATCTTTATCGGTCTAATTCATAAAAAATATTTTAAGTTTATTACAGGTTTATTTGACAAATTTCCCATAGAGATATGTGAAATAAGCGCTTAATAAACCTAAAAAATTTTTTATGAATAAGGCAGTATAACTTTAATTATGCAAGTGGTCTAAGTCATTAATAACCCAGTAAAAAATATATGGATTAATCCATAATCGAGCAATAAAGGAGTAATGACTTGTTCATCCATTTGGAGTAATAAGCGAGCTATAGAAACTTTTTTTTTTGTTTTGTTGTTTATGCCTCGCTTAATACTCTAAATGGATCAATGAGGGATGTATCAGTTCGTTTTCGACCTCGTCGAATCCAACAAAAAAACAAAAATAATAAAATTTTTTAAAAAATTTTAAAAAATAAATGAATATTTTCTTGTTTTTGTAAAAAATAAGCAAATTTATATTTTATATGAATGTTTACTCCCTTCATGCTCTTTTAGGAGACAAAAACGATTACTCCCTCTGTCGTCATTTTCAAGATCAAAGGGAGTACTCCATAAGGAGCTTAAAAGAAGTACTCGTGTCTGCGGACATGCTGTGTTAAAAATCCAATGACGTCCGGAGTTTTATGGAGTAATCCATTGCTCGCAAAGGAGCGCTCCAAGATTGCTCTTTGGATGATCGTATTTTTTACTGGGAAAGTCATCATGCGTCCCTACCATACATATGTATTTATGTATGTATATATGCGTGTTTACGTTGATATCTATTTCTACAATAACAAAATACAAAACAAAAACATATTACTTTTCAACCAAAATACATTAATTTCTACTATGCAATACATTGATTTCTACATATGTACATAAATATGTATGTACATATTTATGTATGTAGCACATACATATACATCTATGTATACACAGGTACACATCACCTCATAAAAAACGATTTGATTTGTACCGCTTTTAACTCTTCATTTCATAAAAAATAAATTTTCAAACAAACAACAAAGATATAAGTATACAAACATACATGTATGTATGTAAGTAGTATGTGTATATTACCACCCATACATATTCACTTCCTTTCCTTTTTAATATTGTACACAATATAAATTTTTTAGTAATGCTTAAGAATCTTGAAGCAATGCTGAAAAATTTTAAAATTTGCTGTTACTGATGCTGACAAACCTTCACAGAAAAGCAGCGAAGCATCAGCAAAAAAAAACCAAAAAACAAAATTGCTGATGGTCAGCATCAGCACTTTTTCAAAAAAAATATTATTACTTCTGTAAGCATCAGCAATTTCTTTCAGTAATTTCATTTTGCTGACTGCTTGTGCTTCAAACATTTCACAGCACAGCATTTAGCAAATAGTTTTTTTTTACATTGAGTGCTGATGCTGATTGCTGCTGCTGACTCATTTGCGTTAGTTTTAGTTCAGCAAAAACTAATTGATTGAAAATAGCTAAGCAAATTCAACCCTGTTTATTTCATTTTGGGGATTTTTCGGTTTTTCGCGATTTATTTTAGTCCTAAATTTTTTTTTAATTTGGTGCTTTTTTCGTTTCGGCGATTTTGGTTTGTTTTTGGCGATCTTTTAGACTTGCCAATTTTATAATTTTTTGAGTTTTAGTTTTACAGTTCTTGAAAATTTCAAAAGTTTTGCTCTTACGGTTTCCAAGATACAGCAAGTTGGCAAAATTATAAAGTCAAAATTGCATTAACTGATGGAACACCCTTTAATTAAAATTTTTTAAAATTTAGTGTTAATTGTTGTAGTCTGTATAAAAATACACTAACCTTACAAATTGCAAGTGTATATATGTATGTACATACAATTGTATGTATATTACATGGGATTAAAAGAGACATTTTTGGATTTAGTTGAACTGTAGTGAATTTTAATCAGAAATAATTTATTATTCGGGCTTAAGTTCAGTAATTTCATTTCTTATTGAATGAAATATTTTTATTAATTAATGTGAGTTTCTAAAGAAGAGGAGAAATATTAAATTAGACTTTTAAGCTCGGGGAAATACCGAGATTTTTCTGTGCAGCAACGCACTTCATCAGTATCCGTCCGTCTGTCACATGGTATTTTCTCGAGAACCGTAAAAACAAGTACGAGAGAGTTAAAAATTAAAGGGTGTTCCAAAACGAGCAACGAAAAAGTTTAAAATCCCATGTAATATACATACAATTGTATGTACATATATACACTTGAAATTTGTAAAGTTAATGTATTTTTAGTTCTCGCTGTACCTTCATATTGAAAAGTCGATTAGCGGAATTTTTCTTAAATACTTACTAAACAAACAAACCATTATACAAAAAAAATATTCGTAGTACATATTATTCGTAATAGGTACATACTGACTGTAATAAATAAGCTTTATTGCTTTGTTAATATTTTTTTACATAGTAGAAATAACAAAAACAAAAACAAACCCGCAAACAAACAAAAAATACACAAATAAAGTGCCCTTGAGGAATACATACTCTATATGAGTACCTCAAATATAAAAAATTTTGAAGTGAGTTCTAACGGCAGAAATGCTTATTTTACTGTGAGTTCTGAAACTTTTAATGAAATCAATAAAAATAAAAAATCTGATGATAGTAGTACTGTGAGTTCTGGAGCTCTGAATGAAAACAATAAAAATAAAAAATCTGGTGATAGTATTTTTCTAACGGCAAATCCAATTTTTCGTCAGCGTTCAACTTCGCTTTGCCCAATGCCAACTAGTGATTTGTTAACATTTGAGTTGCCTGGTACTTCTTCATTTAAGTCAGCGATATCATCCGCTTCTGGCTCGTGTTCATCTGTTAATCAAGTTATCACTTTAGATAACAGTAGTAAAAAATCTAAAGTTTAATTAGGAATGGACAGATGTATTACAGTTGTCAAGCGTGGGCGAAGCCCAAATTGTTCAAAAATCTCATCGCTTTCCAAGATATCCAGGGATAAAGACACTGCATCAATTAATCGTAGTAATCGTTTTTCAGTATTGCAAGCTAATAATGACCAACCCGCTGTATCTTCTACAAAAACCTCCAAGCCTCCACCAATATATTTGGGAGAAAAAATTCTAACTCCCTTATTAAAAAATTAGTCTCGGCAATTGGTGAGAACGCATTTTACGTTATTCCAATAAAACGTGGTAACATTGACGAAACTAAAATTCAAATATACGAAGAAAAACATTTCCGCAAAATAGTAACAGAATTCGAAAAAAAAATAAAACAAGATCTTATACGTACCAGCTTAAGACTACTAAAGGTATGCAAATCGTATTGAAGGACATTGATTCTTATGTTAATTCCGAAGAAGTAAAAGATGCACTCATCATACAAGGATTTAAGGCAAAAAATGTTACTAATATATTCAATAGGGGGAAAATCCCCCAGCCTCTATTTCGTGTTGAACTGGAGCCGAATGATATAAAGTTAAAATAAATGAGACACATCATATTTATAACCTAAAATATCTCTTATATCGAAAAATCACAGTTGAAGAGCCACATAAGCGATCAGGTCCCGTACATTGCCATAACTGCCAAGAATATGGTCACATAAAAACTTACTGCAAATTACCTACAGTTTGTGTTATCAGCGATGAATTGCACGGTACTGCATTTGTACTGAACCAAAAGATGAAGCAGAAGAAATGCAGTAATTGTGGAGGTAACCACACCGCTAACTACAGAGATTGTCCTGTGTACTCTTTCGTCAAGCAGGCTATGGTGTAAAAACCTAAATTAGTTCCAGTTCAAACAGCAAACGCTTCCTCCGCCACTTCTGCGCAAATGAGCCAACCAGTTACTTCCCGTGTATCGTATGCATATGCTGCTACGGCTAGTTCTATTCCCACACAAAATGTTTCACCGGCAAATAATTCAACAAATACAAATTCAAGCTTTAATTTCAATCGCCTTGAAGCTACTATTGATAATTGGCTGCAAACTATAAACAATTTTACAACAAATATGACTAGCATGATGCAGGAAATGCTTCGAATGCAGAATACACTGCTTCAAGCATTAATTAACAAGCCATAAACACGTTAAAAATATGTTTCTGGAACGCAAACGGCATTCGCCAACACAAAAATGAACTTGAGCACTTCCTCACGGAAAAAATATTGATGTAATGCTAGTCTCTGGGACTCATTTGACTTCGAGAAGAAGTTTTAAAACTTATGGTTACACCTTATATGATTCAAAGGACCCGAGAGCAAGAGCATGCGGTGGATCAGCGATTCTAATAAAGTCAAGACTCAAGCACTATATTATTGACAACATTTGTGAAAAACACCTACAAGCAACAAATATGGGCATTGAACATTTTTGTACAAACTTCATGATATCATCAATTTACTCCCCTCCCAGATTTTCAATCACTGAAGATCAATACGAAAATTTCTAAAACTCTCTTGGACCTCGTTTTGTAGCAGCTGGCGACTATATACGTTCTGGGTTTTGCGTCTTATCACACCCATAGGTCGAGCATTGTTCAACACAATTTCAAAAATGGGCTTGGATGTCATTTCGAGTGGGGAGCCCACATATTGGCCTACTGACATACAAAAAATTCCGGATGTTATAGATTTTGGCGTCATAAAAAATATCTCTAGGGATTTAATTCAGGTTCAAGCTTCTCTTAATCTCTCGTCCGATCACTCCCTAACGATTATTACAATTTGTAGCCCATTAAGAAGTAACTTACCTGACCCATATGTGAAGATTATCAATCGTGTTAATTGGTTGGGGTTCAAAAAAATATCTCAGTAGTCATTGCACGAAAAATATTACGCTAAGAACACCCAATGATATTGAATCTAGCATTGCAAATCTTACCAAAAATATTAAACAGGCTGCTGAACATGCCACTACCTCCCATCCGCAGACTGGTTTTAATAGAATTTATTCTACAGACATTGAACGTCTAGTACGTCAAAAAAGAAGAGCTAGAAGGGAATGGCAACAGCACAGATCACCCCAAAATAAAATCAGATTTAAAGAGTGCACTAAACGACTCCAAGAGTTGCTTGCATCTGAAAAAACTGCATCTCTTAAAAATTATCTGGAAGGTCTTGATGTCACACCAGCATCTAATTACTCCTTGTGGCGCGCTGCTAGAAAGCTTAAAACACCCGTTGAGTATAAGCCACCTCTACGCACATCTGTCGGAGGTTGGGGCAAGAAGCGATACTGAAAAAGGTAACATATTTGCTGAGCACTTAAAATCCGTTTTTACGCCAAACATATCTACTGGTGTTGCTTATTTGCCGAGTGTAGTCGCTCTACCCCCTCAACACATAAAGTTTAAGACGCGTGATTTACAAAAATTAATTTCCGAACTCAACCCGAAGAAAGCTCCGGGTATTGATGAAATTAGTTACCAGATGCTGATGAGGTTGCCTCGTATTGCAGTGAGAACCCTGTTATTCATTTTTAATGCCATTTTACGACTGGAGTATATCCACACAGCTGGAAGCTTGCCAAGCTTAAAATGATTCCAAAGCCGGGTAAAGATCTAACCAAGGCTGAGTCATATAGGACAATAAGTCTACTAACAACAATGTCAAAGCTTTTCGAAAAACTGCTCAAAACAAAATTGTCCCCAATTCTAATTAGTAGTGGGTACATACCAGACCATCCATTTGGTTTTAGAAGTCAGCATAGCACCATTGAACAAACTCATAGATTGGTTCAATTTATAAGAAGAACTTTTGAAGAAAAAAAAGTATTGTTCTGCGCCGTTTATTGATATTTCCCAGGCATTTGATAAAGTGTGGATGAAGGCCTAATTTCAAAATTGAAGACTTACTTACCAATAAACATTTTAAATCTTTTGGAAAGTTACATTATTTCCCGTAAGTTCACTGTTGTGGAAGGAGATTTTACGAGTATGCCTGAAACTATCTCATCCGGTGTGCCACAGAGGAGTATACTGGGGCCAGTTTTACATTTGATTTATACTTGTGATATGCCTGTGAGTAGTAGCATCCATACTTCTACATTTGCCGATGATACAGCCTACCTTAGTACGCACGAAAACCCTGATGACGCAAACTCCAGGAACACATTAGTCAGATGGAGCTATGGTTAAACTTATGGAAAATTAAGGTAAATGAACAAAAGTGTGTTCAAGTAACATTAACCTTACGAAGAGATACTTGTTCCCCCATTCGGATTAATAATCAAGTTGTTCCTCAACATTCACATGTGAAATATCTTGGTATACAACTTGATCGACGACTTACATGGAAATATCACATTGATTCTAAGCTATCACAAATGAAACTTAAATTAACTCAGGTACATTGGCTGATTGGTAGAAATTCAACACTCAGCCTAGACTGCAAACTTTTAATATACAAGTCGCTTTTAAAGCCAATATGGTGCTACGGAATTCATCAAAAAAAGCTCAAAACCGAATGTACGGAACTCTGCGTGCGCGAGTCAAAGTCGCAACTTAACTGAATTTATTTTAATTACAATGCGTATACAACAACAAGAATAGCAACAACTAAACGCTGAACAACAGGAATTAAAAAGTAAAGGCATTTACATAGATGAACAGTACCACTAAAATTTAGTAAAAATAATAAAAAAAATTTAACCAGTAAATTTTTACTGTTTACTAAAATTTTTCTACAATTATTATAAAGTGCCTAAATGATTTATTATATGATGAGGTGCATTGAATTTTCAATTACGAATAATAATAATAATGACTACTATATTATATATATATATATATATATATATATATATATATATATATATATATATATATATATATATATATATATAGGGTGGTTTTTTGAGGGATATAGAACTTCGAATTGAAATAAAACACAAGAAAATCGTTTTAATGTCCATCAATTTGGCTTTATTGGAAGGATAATTTTATGCCATTAATGTTTAAATATAATTTCGGGCATGTGGCCGCCGCGGCTGGCTCGAATAAAGCCAATTCTACAGGTCCAATTTTCAACCACTTTTTCGAGCATATGGGGCCGTATGTTCACATATCCCCAAAGAAAATAATCCAATGGTGTCAAATCACAAGATCTTGGTGGCCAATTGACAGGTCCATTCCGCGAAATTATGCGCTCATCGAATGTTTCCTTCAATAAATCGATTGTGACATGCGCTGTGTGGCATGTAGCGCCGTCTTGTTGGAACCACAACTCATCCACATTCATGCCATCCAATTCGGGAACAAAATAGTCGGTTAGTCGGCTCCAATTGCTGTGCACGGTGGCGAATCGATTCATTCGGGTCCTCTTCAACATTTTGCTCTACAGCGGCAATTGTTTCTTCGGTGCGCACTGTTCGACGTCTCTGCGGATGCGTATTATCACATAGAGTAAACGTAGTGCGAAAACGATCCATGGTTAACCGAATTAATTGCTCTGATGGACGATTATGTCGACCATAAAATGGACGGAGCTTGCGGTAAACTTCGCGAACTGAACCATTATTTTCGAAATAAATTTGCACGATTTGCAAGCATTGTTCTTTTGTCAACCTGTTCATGATGAAATGGCAAACCAAACTAAATATTAATCACTTGACAGCTGACAAAATGGCCGCCAGTTAAAAAAGTGATGCCAACTTAAAGTTCTATACCTCAATAAAAAACACCCTTTATATATATACTATTATAAATTAAAAGAATTTTAAAAATTTATAAATGCCCGGATATTGATTGATTTCTTAAATATTTGAAATATCTTCAGTCTTGATAAAGAAAATTCCGTTGGTAATCGGTTGTTAAAGTTTGATTAAATTTAACGTGCTGTTGCTATTGTCTTTAATTATTGAATTTGTTTGAATTTAATTTGCATAAATTTGCGGTACGTAATACATCGATTTGAAACATGATTCATAAAAACAAAATCTCCACATCTAAATTGCCTTATTTGTTTGAATTTTATTTGGATAAATTTTGCGGTCACAAATACATCAATATGAAGGATGATTCATAAAAACAAAATGTCCATATCTGAATTGGTTTATTTGGTTTGTTGAAATTATCGATAGGTCGCACTTCCCCAAAGAATAGTTGTTTTTATTATAAAATACTTTCAAATATGTAATTATAAACTTTGTTGTTCTTTATAATGTATGAAATCTTATCAGGATATTGAGGCAGGATCGCCAAATGTAGTGATTAATATATTTTTATGTTAAATAATATTAATCTTTATTGTTCAAAAATTATTTTATTATGGAAAATGGTTTAAGTATAAATTAAAAAAAAGTAAAAATAATAATTATAATATCAAGGAAAACATACTAATAAATTAGAAAGTAAATTTTTAAACCCTGCATCCTTGGCATTTGGTAGTCGGTAGCTTGCTGTGGTGAATGTGTTTAAGTCTTAAATAGTGTGATTGCGACACCACCGTAAAAGGTATTTAAAAACAGTTATGTTGCCAGTACTAAATTATTTACTGTCAACATCCACGATTAATTTTGATCCTGACAAATGCAAATGAAATACATTACGTTCTAATACTATTTTAAAATAATCTGTAAAATTAGAAGAAAACCCATAAAACGTAAATATTGTATAAGATAAAATATTTATAAGAAAAAGTGATGTTAGAGCTCAAAGTTCCCAAATCCCTCCCCACGAAAAACTGTCTCCAAATGAGAGGCGAAATCCCCCATTTTGGGGACAAATCCCCTAATCTGGCTACACTTGTAGCGGAGTTTCGTTTTTTGAATAAACAAAGAAGAGATTCTCTCTTATATGTTGGAATCGGCTTTATGCTAGAAACACAATTGGGACGAACGACGAATTTTTCGGTGCGAACTTTCGTCATAAAAAACAAAACACATCGTAGAACGAAATTCGTCGTGCGTGACGAACTCTGAGATAGATTTATTTCTATTTTGTACGCCGACGAACGATCTACGCATCTGTCAAAAAAGTAGAATCAATGTAATAGTATGTGACAAGTTACATTGCGAAAAGCGCAGAACGCATAGGCGCGTTCAAAGCAAAAAGTAGGTCTACTTTCTACAAGCACCATGAAAGATAGTCAGCTGTTCTTGAAAGCTAAAGATGGTAAATAATACTTTATTTCTTACGTTATCGATAAATATTATTTTGCCGTGGATAGTTTTTTTCTTTTTTTTTCAATAAAAAAAATTTCTTAGTAAAAAAAAACTTGTTTAATAAAATATGTGAATATTTTCATTAATGCGATGTATTTTAATTAACTTTTCACCACACTTTGCTCAGTAACAAATTTTCCATATTAGCTATCGATTACTTTTACGTACTGAGTGTCATCTCCGCTAAATCTGTATTATTTACTTTGTGTGCATTACATATTTTTAAACAATAAAATGGAAGAAAATTTATTAAATTAAATATACAAACTCGACTAACTCCACAAATTCTCTTAAAAACTCGATTTCACTCTCCATTTCTTCTTTATAAGTATTTATAAATAAACGCACACAGCTGATCAAAGCAAAAATAAAATGGCGCATGAAAAGCAGTGCATGTAATTCAAAGCGAACAAAGTATAGAATGAAACAAGGGGATGAAACGCGTGCAAAGTATAACGCGCAAAAAGCGAGCTATGGACCTCTACCTTAAGAGCTGAGTTCGCTGAGTAAATTTGTCGTTATCATCTGGGTTACCGTTCATACGACTAAAGTCGCAATTTGGCCCTTTTTTTAGCGGTCTGCGACTTTTTGTGAGACTTTTTTTATGACCGACCTTTGCGACTTTTTTGATTTTCTTGTGACTTTTTACCGTTTTTTAAGGATTCTGACAAAAAACATTAAAACTGCAGTAAATTAGGTTTTTTTATCAAAAAAAATAACATCGTCATAATTTAAGAGCAATTCACAGATTATTGTTGATTTGAAAGCACTTTTATTATTTTATATTATATTACTTTCTTGCAACCTTGTCATGTGTACAATGTATTTAAGAATTTATTTCCAAATTTTCAGTAAAGGCTTCAAAGAAACATAAAAGATTTTAAAATAAAAATTCTGGTTTTGCAGTGCTTATTTTACAAAATTATTTTTAGCTGCCGAGTCAATGAAAGAAAAAGTTGTCGTAAAACATACAAGTGTGTACTAACACGTGAAGATGTTGAAATTAGCTTTGCTTAAAAGTAAATTGAAAGTAAAAACATGCAACTCAATGCTATCAGCTTTAAATTTAATAGACAAAGATATAGAAGAGTGGATTCCAAAAAAGTAATATATATGTATGTTCATTCATTCACCAAAAAAATAGGATATATGTCGCTAAGATCAAACGAATCGAATTGAAGTGAAGAGCTCACGCGATTTTGGTACGAAATGTTAGAATTTTGTAAAAAATATCTTGACCTCGTCAGCATACTACAGCCAAATTTATTAAACTTAAGTAGATTTCTTCAGTATAAATAAATACAAGAAAATATGTATTGAAGCACATACAACAATGCAACTGTAAATGCTATGAAATATGCATTAAGCTTTTTGTTTTGATTCAATAATCTTTTTTAATAAAAAAAAGCTTTTAAAAAGATATGCAAGTTTTATTTTCTCACGCGACCTTTTTGTGCGACTTTATTTTTATAAAACGACCTTTTGTGCGACTTTTCAGAAATACCCAGTGGTAACCCTGGTTATCATGATACAATACTACAGGTAACCGCGAAGCGCCAGCTGTTTTGCTTGTATTGTGATGTGATCTGCCAAATGGTGTTTATGTTTTACCAACACACGCGCACAGTGCCTATTAAAACTGTGCTAATACAAACATGCTTTGCAAAGCCAAGAGAAAACGCAAGTACATGTATATTGTTTTCTCTTGGTTGTCTCTCAAGTCAATCACAAAACAGCAATAAAAATCACTGTTGTTTTATTTGTTGTATATTTGTTGTAGATTCGCGGCTACATGTATTATTGTATCATGGTCGTTATTGTGCTTCACACGACGAATTTACGCAGCGAATTCTTATCGACGAATTCGCCGATGTGGACGAAATTCGTCGTTCGTTCCAATTGTGTTCCTAGCATTAGTCATAGTCAGGGACACAAAGTACACAGAGATGTCACGAGACGGAAGATAAAAACGAATTCTGGACGTCTCGTTCACACAGTACCTGTGTCTTCTTTAAGCTTCTTTCGTAGTTGCCTTGATTTAATGTTTTTGCAATTTATACTTTATGTTCTTATTCGCTATGAGATTTTTGCAATTAAAAGGTTAAAAATAATATTTATGAATAAAAAAGCTTAAAGACAAATCAGAAATTATCTGAAAACAAATCTTAATCACTTTTTTAATACTAATAATCATTTTCACATTCTGTTTTTTTAATTCAACACCAAAAATTCCTTGATTTAATTTTGTACAAATGTTCACTTGTTGAAATGTATTTTCATTTTATTCTTTGTGGCCTCATTCGCTATGTACTTTTTGGAAGTAAATGGTAAAAATTAATATTTTTTAATGAAAATGCTTAAAATGAAGTCTGTAATTATTTGGAAACTAATTTTAATCACTTTTTTACCACTAATAACCTTTACACATTGTGTTGTTTAGTTCAACAATTCAAAAACTTTCATTTAAATTTGTAAAAATGTTCTTTTGTTCATTTCACAAAGTACACATTTTTTCTTGTTTGTTTTGATTATATTGTTAAAAATTTAATAACAAATATACTACAGCTGTCCCTTTCTCGCCGAACCCGTGTCATCTTCACCTCTGTATACTTTGTGGTCAGGGATGATAAATGAGAAAACGAATTTCGTAATTTAATTAACACACAACTTAATGAAATAAGAAAATTTTGTGTTTGTTAAAAAAACACGATATGGGGATTAATCTGCATCAATAACTCAAAAGCTACAATTTGTTAGAATTCGAGATACTAGTCTTCTTTCGAAGGGTTTTTCTTTCGACATAGTGGAAGAGGCAGAGTAAATATATCGTTGGTCTCAAGTAGAAATGCCGTAACAAATATTTGTTATTTTACAGGAAAAGGTAAAAACACAAGAGAAACTGTAATATTTTTAAACAACTGATTGTAAAAGCGTTATTTTTTACACTATTCCACTGAATTTTTGTGATGAGGTGTATTTGTGTGAAGTGTATTGGAATCACAAAAAAACTCAACTTCGTAAGAAGTACGAGCTAGGGCCTTTCAATAAGTTTTTTGTTTGCATTAGACTTTCGAGTCTTCATTTTGATTATGAAATATTCTTTCCACATTCGCTGATAAGTGTGGAATTGACAATAATCTCCTGATAACTTCGTTTGATGACCTTGATGCAACATCTACGTCATGTGTTCTTTCCCAAACTTTAAGGCTCAGTTAGCCGACTGTCATGTAATGTAACTGTAACGTAGAAAACAGCTGATTGATATTTTTATATGAAAAGTAGGTTACGTTATATTACATCTCTATAACCATTTTCATTACTTTTCACATAAAATCGATCAGCTGTTTCTTACTGTTGCAGTTACATTACATTACAGTCGGCTAACTGAGCCTTTAGTCTGTGTTGCTTATGTACGTCTTACAATTGTGGCTTTTTTTTGATGATTTAGATGCTTTTGTTTGTTTGTATAACATTATGAATAGTTATTTTACTGACGCTAACTCCGACTGCAGCTCTAATTCTGCTTAAACTCACAGATGAATTCGAAACCATTTAGAGAATTTTGTGACTATATCGAGGTGAAAACTTCTTGTGAGTCTTTCCTTTGTACCATTTGGAATACTCTGATGGATTCTTCATGTAATTGCTTATAAC
The DNA here is from genome assembly GCA_949987645.1 of Tachina grossa. Lineage (NCBI taxonomy): Eukaryota > Metazoa > Arthropoda > Insecta > Diptera > Tachinidae > Tachina > Tachina grossa. The sequence continues at coordinate 103,950,491 of OX465275.1, read as the reverse complement.
TTTTGGGATGCGACGAAGTTTTCCGCCAATAGCACGGATAGAAAGCCCTAGATCGTGATACATCTCAAGTTTTGCGATTTCCGTGGAACTAAGCGACGGCTTTTTACTAATACTTTTTCTTTGTGCAAATAAAATGTTTTTCTATTGCACTTAACGGTATTTTTGCATAAACATCAAAGATTAATTGAAAATTCATCACTGAGGCTAATCTATTTCAACACTGAAATATTAAAATTGCTCATGCTGTTTACGAAAATTATTATGAAAGTCCACTTAATGTTTACTGACCCATTTGGAATTTTTGTCAATAAAGCAACAGAGTATTCTCTTAAGAATGACTTAAAAAAATACTTGCTATTTTTTTCAGGAATCGCGAAAATGTATACTGTTCTCTAAAATTTCAAGTGAGGCTATCCTATGTTAACGGAGTGAATATAATGGAAAACGAAACACCGGTGAAGTTAGATGTGGTTATTTATACCCGTAATAAATCAAACAAGTGTATTGCATATCTAACAAGGTAGTCGCTCTCAACAACAAATCAAATTCGCCACTTTTCTGTCAAACTGGATATACTTTAAATTATCTTTTTTTATTTTTTTTATAAAAAAAAACAAGACATTACTCGCAAAGTTTTCAAATAGTACCAAATGAGTCAGGGGGGTACCAGCGTACTTTTAAGATTTTAAAAAAAGTACAATTGTAGCAACTTTATTGTCCCTGGTCATAGTTGCTTGAGAGAAAATATGTGTGCGTAGAAATTGTTTGTGCTAGAGTTATGCTGTAAAGGAACGAACTAGTTCAATTGAACTATTCCCATAATTGAACGATGTGAATTAGTTCCGCCTAGTTGTTCCTTTTTGTTCTTTTGGTTTTTCTTGATCTATTTTGTTATTTTGGTCTTTCTCGTTATTTTTTGTTTCGTTCGTTTTTGTTACTTCTTTCGTTTTTGGTCTATATTTCGTTTTTAGGGTTCCGTACACCAAAGGTGAAAAGGAACCCTATTGTTTTCGCTACGCTGTCCGTCTGTCCGTCACACGGTATTTTCTCAGGAACCGTAAGAGCTACGGACCCGACATTTGGACAGAGTATGTAGAACCTTGGCGCTACAACAACAAATATATGAGAATTAAAAATTAAAGGGTGTTCCAAAACGAGCAACGAAAAATGTTAAAATCCCATGTAATATACATACAATTGTATGAACATTTTTATATTGAAACTTGAAATTTGTAAAATTAGTGTATTTTTATACAGACTACAACAATTAACACTAAAATTTATAAAAAAATTAAATTAAAGGGTGGTCCATCAGTTAATGCAATTTTGACTATGTAAATTTGACAATTTGCTATATCTTGGAAACCGTAAGAGGCAAACACTTGAAATTTTCAAAAACGGTAAAACTAAAAAAACCTAAAATTATAAAATCGCCAAACCAAAAAAAAAATCGCCAAAAATTAAAAAAAAGATCGCAAACATGAAAGAACGCCAAAAACCGAAAAAAATCGCCAAAAAGTGAAAGTGTCGCCAAAACTAAAATAAATTTTTATATAAAAAAAAATCGCAAAAATGAAAAAAATCGCCAAAAATATAAAAAAAGATCGCCAAAATGAAAAAACGCCAAAAACCGAAAAAATCGCCAAAACAAGAAAATAAAGTGTTAAAACTAAAAAAAAGCCAAAACTTTGAAAAAATAGCCAAAACCGAAAAAAACACAAAAAACGCCAAAACAAAAAAACCGAAAAGACCCCAAAAACGAAACAAAAATGCCAAAACTATATATTATATAGGATGAAGTTTGTATTAAATTACATATCTAGTGTTCGTACGGAACCCTTCGTGCGCGAGTCAGTGCGACTTTACTTAATTTATTTTATCTTGTTTTCTGTTCCTGACCAATACACATGCAAAACATTTCCATTAAAAGATTATAGTTCCTGATGTGCATACTGTTAAAAAGAGACAAATGAAGTGTGATTATTAAATATTTAGCATAATAATAAAAAAAACTACAGGAAATGTATACTTAGTGAAATATACAAATGAGTTTTACAAAATCAAAATATATAATTTATAGTATTGAATTAAAAAACATGTTGTGAAAAAGAATAGTAGAATTAAAAAGTGATTAAAATAAGTTTTAAACTGATTACGGATTTCATTTTAAAAAATGTTCGTTTAAAAATATTAATTTTTACCTTTTACTTACTAAAAGCATACCGCGAATGAGAGCACAAAGTTAAAATGAAAATACTTATGAACAAAGAACTTTTTTTACTTAATTAAAAGAAAGAATCTGTTGTGTTGAATATGAATCAGTATTAAATTATTATATTATTTTAAGCATTTTCAATCAAAAATATTAATTTAAATAAGGTCACAAAGCATGAAATGAAATTACCTTAGAATAACAACACACGAAGAAAACATTGACTGTGTAATCTCTGTTCTGTTGTTCACTGAGCAACTGACCGAAAAGAACGAACAAAAAGGAACAATCCGCAAAAGGAACAACTTTGCCCAGCTCTAGTTTGTGCTACAATAAGGTTTATGCGCAGTTGCTAAATTTACTTATGTATATTATTTTGAGTACTTATTGTTATTCTCTCATACACGATATTGTACCAACAGTCGCAAAGTGTGTGGCTTGATTTACGATGTTGTTTTGCACAATTCATTTCATATCATGTTTCATAACCCTGATATGGTGTGTGAATGTATGTACACACAGTACCTTGTGTTTTTTTTAGCTCAATGTAGTTCACTATCAAATTTCTAATTAACAAGAAAAAATTATTTATTGTGGTAATAAAAGCTTTTTGATTAACAACATGATTTAATGTAATCGCAGAAGAATAAGCTTCCACCCACCACTACAATATTCTTCAAATGGTCCCAGTTGCCCACTTAACTTGAGTTTCGATAAAAACGAATGCTCACTAAAGCGAAGAACATTTCGAAATAAAATTATTCGATATTTGTTCGCAAATCTAAAAAAATTCGAATGTTCACTAGTGCTTCGAACTTCTCTCGATAGTTTTTCGAATGTGCGACGGTAGCCGAGTGGATGTGTTCTAGCCTGCTAGTCTAGAGTAGGGATGTAACGAATTTTAGCATTCGCAAATTATTCGCTTACTTTTGCTATGTGCATTCGCTTTTGTATTCGCTAAACTTTGCGAATATTTCAAGCGAATACTAAAGACAAAAAAAAATTGTACTTCTTTTACGAAAATTGTTTGCGATTAACAAACGTCAACAAAACGAAAGTTTTTTTTCAGCCAGAATGAAAAAGAGAAATATACTTAAAAGCAAAGCATTCTAATCAAAACCTTAAAATTTAAGCGGAAAACTTTTCTATAAATAAGTTCTCATAAATAAAAACGAAACCAAAATCCAACGGTGTTTCGAAATATTTTTCAAGTTTTGAAAAAGAAAAGGCAGTGTTTGATTTGCGCGAAATTATTTTCTACTCAAGACTAGTCTGTTCAAACTTTTGAAAAATGTTGAACACCATTCATTTCTTCGTACAAAAAATTTGATATGCAAAGAATATTAATATATTAATATAATATATTGATTGTTGTAAATTCCACGCGAAACAAGTGCCACTCATATTATTTCGAATGAAACTTAAAATGTTGAAAATATATTTTATATGTTTTTCTCAAAATGAACATAGTACTACTTTAGCAACATTTTTTCATGAACGATTATTCCAAATTTTTTTAATATGACAGCATTTCACATGAAATGTTGAACAGAGTTCCAAAGGGCCAAAGTACGAATGGGTTGATTGCCTAACATTTTTAATTATTATCTATTAACACCCGACCAAAAAAAAAAGGTCGCTATAAGTTTGCAGTGTGTGTCTGTACGAGTCCACGTACAAACCAAACGGGTTGACCGATTTTGATTTAGTTTTTTCTGTTTGAAAGGCGACTTAGTCGAGAGGGTTCTTAGCTAATATTTTAGGGAAAGTGGTCCAGCTGTTTAGAGGATATCACATCTTTTCTAGATATATTCGCGGGTTTTTTAAATTTTTGCTATTTTAATGTAATTTCATATACCTTTCTGTTTTAAGAATTTGTATTTTTAATCAATTAACAAATATTGTCCAATTAAAGACTAAATTTGAATAAAATACAACCTTATGTTCTTTTATAAATTTATTTTCGTGTGCTAAACTGGTATTCGTTACGTCCCTAGTCTAGAGGTACCGGGTTTAAAAATGACAGCTAGATTTGAGCGATATTTCGAAACCTGTTACTTTTTCACAGCGATTGAAAAATCACAAATCACAACTGTGACTGAGTTTATCAAGTAATAGTTTTTGAAAATATAATTCTTTCATACAAACTGTAGACTTGTGCCACTTAGTTCATTTCAGTGCCCAGGCATTTTAGTTCATTATTTATAAATGAACTAGTTCGTTCATTTAGTTCAATCGATCTTTTTAGTTCAATGAACTAGTTAGGTCTTTTTAGTTCAATGATTTTACATCTACATGCATATGTGTGTATGTCAATGGCACAAGTTGTTTTCTAATTGTACTTAATAAAAGAAAAATTTTGGTATATTAAACATGAAAATTGGTCAAGGTTTAGGGGTCGCTCAAAATCGATAAAAGTTTTTGGCAAAAAAAAATAGCAGGTTTCAAAAATACGTTTTTACTTGGTTGATAACAGCTTTCGATACGCTTTACCGATTTTGGAGTAAGTTGTTTTAAAGGTAACAATATTTCACTTATTTTTTGTGAAGACATCGAAGCATTTAAGACAGAAATTTCAGTTCTATAACCTTTTAAACCTAATAATTTTCAAATTTTTCTTCAAAATTTACCGACTTTCGTCCATTTAAATTTTTTTTTAATTTTGGCTCAAAATTTTTTGCATCTTTAAATGAACTACAAAAGTAGGCTTGGTGACAGAAATTTTTATTTGTGTGTGCTGTGTGCTATATTTTTCGATTTTCTCCTGTATTGTTATTTTAACTATTTTTCAATTAATGAACTATTGTTTTAAATATAAGCACTACAAATGAACAAGAAAAAGAGTTAAGAATCTTGGATTATAGGTAAATTTAAAATAAGTATTCACATCACAAATATTTACAACTATTTTTACAGAGCCCAAGAATATACATAATTTATCTACGCAAAACTCCAACACAAAGAGACCCTGCAGAAAATTTGGTGACAATTGATCCAAACGTACTCGTCCCATGACTTGAAAAAATGCGAGTGTTATCGAAATACGGAGAAGTGTATGGAGAAAAAAATGCATATCGTGTAAATTGTTAATATTCGCCGTTTTCGTGATGAATCGCCTTGATCTTGAGCAAATTTAATTTGGACTCGGTGCAATATTGTAGTAAACGGCACTGAACATGTTCGATGTGGTTGAATACATGTTTATAACCCCACAACTCGATACGAGTATTGACCATACAGGGTTAAGCAGCGCGAGGGCAGCGAGTGTAATTTTAGCTAAGGCACATTTTCTAAAACAGGATGCAGCTAAAGTCCCCGTATCATCTTCTACAATTTACAGTCAATGTAGAAAGATTAGACATTAAATTGCGGTGGACATAAAAAGAAAATTTTGTAAGGAAATATCAAATACTTTCTTGATTTTACACTGGAATGGAAAGATACTTCAAAAATGGCACACAGTTGATGAAAATAGCGATAAACTGGCAGTGGTAGTGTCGAATGGAAAGTCAACTAAAGTATTGGATGTAGCAGAACTGGAAAGAGGAACCAGCACTAAACAATTTTCTGCAATTCAAAAGCTGTTAAAGGAGTGGAATATTGAGGATCACGTCAAAGGTATTTCGTTTGATACTACAAGTGTCAATACTGGACATAAAGCTGGAACGTGCCAAAAACTGCGTATAAAGTACAATGGTAATATTTTAACTCTTGCCTTTCGACACCATATACTTTATATATTCATTTCCGCCATTTACTCAGCCGCAATGAAAGAGTATACTCGATCAGCAGACATAAGTCTCTTTGTTTGATTCAGGTCTCAAGGAATAAAATAAATCCATTGGAAATTGAAAATATAATTGAGATGCCGGAGATATGTTAACATTTTGATGAAAATAAAACAAATGAAACGATAAAATTTCTGAAACATCAACTTTCTTTAAACGATAAGACTCGTAAATATTATAATGAAGTCTTAGAGCTGGCCTAAATATTTTTCAGCCAAAGAACGTTCAATGGCTCAAAAATTAAAATTCGGAAACCTGGGCAGTTCATCGGGCTAGCTTTATGGCGAGAGTCATCTATTGTTTAAAAATTTTTGCTTTACTAAGTCAGTTTCAACTAACAGGTATTGCCGAATCTTATTCACAGAATGTAAAGTATTTATATTTTAATTGTTGCTGAAATATTTACTATTTTGCAGGTGATGAACTAAATGGATTGATTCAATTCAACCTCTTTGTGGTCAAAATATACATTCAAAACTGGTTTACGTGTCCACTTCCCACAAAAGCCCCATTAAACGACATTTCATCAAAAGAACTTTTACAGAAATACCGCAAATTAAATGAAGTAATAGCAAATATTGCACTCAAAACTTTTTTACGGCATTAATGGTACATAAGTGACATCGCGATCGGTTTTTCTTTTTTTGACCCTAGGCATACCGAAGAAACTTTAATAAAAATGACAGCAGCATTAAAGCATCCTGGTGACCAAAAAAATCGACAGTAATGTTACTGTCGATTGGGAACAAAATCTCGTTGTAACGAAATTGGTTTCACAAAATACTATGAAATTGTTTGATATTATTGGAGTCGGCGGCAGTTTTCTTGATATCCATCCATCAAATTGGCCCAAAGATGAAAATTACCAGCAGATTAAAGAAATTGTTGATAACATTAGCGTAGTCAATGCCCCAGCCGAGCGAGCTGTTGGGCTTATTAAAAATGTGAACAACACCTTGGCAAATGATCAAGGACAACAAAGCGAAACGAAAGTTATCGAACAACGCAATCAAAAGTACAAAACATCAATAAAGCTGTTATTGTGTCCGATTTGAATTTTTTTATTTTTTTTTAATACATGTATTTATTTATTGTATCTGCAATTATGAACTAACAATAAGTATTCAAATCTTAAATCTAAAATATAATTATTAGGCCTGACCACTGTCGAACATAAGCTTAGTTATAGTTATAAATAATACATAAGTAGTGATAATCAAAAAGGAAAAAAAAGTATTTTCAAGTAGTACTATCTGGATTGTTGAGTATAAGAGCCCTTGTGCCCTCTTTTTTAGGCGGATGTATCCAGTAAAGTTCAAAATATTACGAGCAAGCGGATTAGGATGTGATTCGAGTTTTGTTAAATATTTGCATGCGTATTTTGCAATTTCTTCAATCACTAGTGGCATATTTAAATCACAAGGTATATTTGAATTTTTGATGAACCATGGAGCCGATGTTATCAAAGGTAAAATTTTGTTTTGCCTTCGTTGGATTCTCTCGAAATTGGAGCCTGAAGCAGTGCCCCATAATTGAATTCCGTAGCACCATATAGGTTTGGAAATTGACTTGTATATCAAAAGTTTGCAATAGAGAGTGAGAGTTGAATTTCTACCAATCAGTCAATGTATCTGAGTTAATTTTAGTTTCATTTGTGTTAGCTTAGAAGAATCAATGTGTTGTTTCCATGTAAGCCGTCGATCAAGGTGTATACCAATGTATTTTACATGTGAATGTTGAGGAACAATTTGATTATTGATTCTAATGGGGGAACAAGTATCTTTTCGTAGAGTAAATGTTACCTGGTTTTTAATTTGACTTTAATTTTCCATAACTTTAACCATAGTTCCAACTGGGTAATATGTTCCTGAAGATATCGGGATGCCTCGTGAGGGGTTTCCTGCATGCTAAAGAAGGCTGTATCATCGGCAAAAGTAGATGTATGGATTTTAGTGCTAACAGGCATATCACAAGTATAAATCAAATACAAAATTGGTCCCAGTATACTGCCCTGTGGCACACCGGAATAATATCTTCCAATCTCGTTTTTAGTTCTATTGAATTTTTAATGTTGAATTTTGTTGAAATTACATTCTTTAAAATTATGCCTATATATTTAGACAATTTGTAGCATGGTACTTCCACAGATGATTTTTTTTTGCAATTATTTTTAAATTATGTGTTTTATGTTGTATGTTGTCATGTCGCGTAAAATAACATTATTAAAATTTAAATGCAAATTTTATTAGAAGATAGTATATGTAAGTTAAAGCAAAACATTAAGGGTCTTATGCAAAAAAACTTAATAAAGCTTTGCCAAGCAATGTTAAGTAAAGTTGTATTCAAAAAAAATTATTGTATCAAAATTCTAAAGTAGGCACCCACGTTTGTTAAGGCTACTTTAAGTTGATATTTCCAAAATGTGTATTTTGTACCTCAAATATTTTTCTTAATATAGCACATATTGATTCATGTTACATCTGAAAATGAAGCTAGAAGTGCTAGCTCTTATCTTAAATTTATTATTTCTGTCATGTGATGGAAAATATCACTAAATTATCCAACTGCTTCGAAATACATAGCAAAATCCATAAAAAAATATTAAAATAAATACAATTATACAAAAATGTTTTAAAAACAAATCGAAAAAAGCTGGATATTCAAATACTCGTTTCATTCGAATAAAACAAATTGTGATAATTTATCACATTTTTTTACTTTTACTTCATGGTTGTATTTATCTGTTTTCCTATTAAGTCAGAAGCTCATATTTTTTAAATTAGGTTGCTTTACTTCAAGATAATAAAAATTTATTTAATAAAATAAAAAAAAATATTTGAATACCCGAATGAAATTGTATTCAATTTTGTACATCAAAAGCTGTGAAGTGGTTGTTGAACACGGTGGTGTTACCAGTATTTATTATTAAATCACAAAATATTTAAAGTTGTCTTTTGCATATGATTTTTTAATAAAGCTATGTTAGCCTTAAAGTGCTTATCAACTACTATGAACTTTAAAGCTAAAGTAAAATATTTTTTTTGCATAAGGGGGTAATTGTTTTATTATTATTGTTGTTGTTGCATTAAAATCGTTCTTTTATTTATCAATGTTACCAGATTGTTGGAAGATGTTGGAAAATCCCAACGAAACGTCGGCTATGAAAAAATGAAATAAAATTGTCTTTTATTTGCATTTAAATCAATTTGAATGACCTTGGAAGGCTGAATAGAGTAATTCTATAAAAAACACATCATACGTTATATCAAAAAGGTCGAATAGTCATATATATATATATTTACATAGAAATATTGTTTCTTTTAAAACAAGTCTACTCCGATCAAAATCGGTTAAGCGTATCAAAAGCTGTTATCAAACAAGTAAAAACGTATTTTTGAAACATGCCATTTTTTAGCCAAAAACCTTTATCGATTTTGAGTGGCTCCAAAACCTGGATCAATTTTCATGATTACAGCTGGGTTTATTTAACTAGTTCATTTTTGCCACAAGCCTGTGATCAAACCCATTTATATTACATGGGTTTGATCATAGGTTTGTAGCATAAATGAACGAATGAACGAGTTGGACCCAGCTCTATTCATGTTTAATATACCAAAATTTTCCTTTTTTTAAGTAGAATTAAAAAACAACTTGTGCCATTGACATTAAAATTTTTTGATTTTTTTGTGAAATGGTCTAATGTAGATATGTATGATGTTGTAGTCTTTGACAGTATTAAAAATACAGATATGTGACTTTTTAAACTTTACGAAAACTAAAATTAATGAATAAATAAATTTGCTTTATAAATGATATATAAAACAAATTTAGTGTGAAAATCTTTTTTAAAAATCTCATTAATCTTAAATATTTTTTGTGAAAATCGTAGTATGTATAAAGGCCCAACTATAATATGAATAAGCTAGCTTAAGCAACTGTGCGGTTACATATAAAACGCATGTGGCAAACCATAATGTACTTAACAAAGTTTTCGTCAAGTTTCGTCAAATGTCATTTGCTTAAGTAAAGTGCCAAACTGAACGCACATTCCGTAAGGAAACAACTGTTTGTACATTTTTTAAACTCAAACAAGCAGCAGCAGAAAATATTCATTGATTTTAAATATTTTTTTATAGTTTCTTATTTTAAACTCGGAAAATAAAGCAAAACTTTTATTTTCATTGTTTGTTTTACAATACACATATACACACATACACATGTATTTACTTATGTAGATTCACTGTTGTACTTTTTAGTAGGCAAAAGAAATAAAACAAGTAATAAGGTGATGGATATATTTATATGTGAATTTTTAATAGATTAGGACATTCTTTCAAGTTAGTTTGATTGAATTGCATTCATTTATGAGTTATGAGAAGAAACAAAATTAATACAAAATTATTGACAATACTTAGATGTGCAGCTGTGGCTAAAGAATACTTAACTGCATGTAAGTACATTGTGGCCAGCCAAAAGTCACATCTGAATTGTTTAAGCATTTGACAGACTTATCGTTCAATTCTGACATTAGCTTAAGCCAGCTTATTCATATTATAGTTGGGCCTTAAGTGTTTACTTGTGTTTTCTTATGGCGATTTCTTTTCTGAAAAAAATATGTTACACTATACATATGTAACATTTTTATGTGTTACCTATAATCACTCAAAGTGCTACATATTCTATTACTACAATCGAACAAAATTAGCTGCTTTTATTTAAAACGGTTGCATTTTATCATTAAAGTACTTCATTAGTGATTTTAAGGCTATTTGAGAGGTTTTCTGCACACTATTATGATTTTTAAACACACATTGACATCACTAATTATGTCTAAATAAATTAAAACAGTCACAATGTTTAAATAAATATTTATTTATATTAATTTTTATAATAATAATTTTTATATTTTGTATTTATGAAACCTTCTCTCGAAATTATGAACATTACATGCAAAATAAAACCTTCGTTACTACATTTGGAAAAAATGGCAGTATGTATACCTTGAATAAAGTGAGGATAAAAAAATTTAACATATTTAGATGTTTTTCATGCAACATATTCAGAAAAGAAATTGAAAATTTTTCCCACAGTTGTATTTTTTGTGCAAACGAACACAAAATGTAAAGCATGTAACATATATATATGCAACATATTTGTCAGAAAAGAAATCGCTTTTATTTATTGCATTTGTGTAGTAACCACCCTGCAGTCAGACTGCGACTAAGTGTCTCTATGTCAACACTAAAATTCTAGTAGTAGTTACATTGTCTACAATTTCTCTTCTATTCGTCAGTATAAAAGAAAGAGAGAAAACATATGTGGTGTATTTCTGGTGGATTTTGCAACAACTTGTCAATATATATAAATTTGTATGTACGTAAGGCCTATAGAAATGTACCAGTAAATGTCTGGTTGGTATGTCTCCATGTTCCCATAAGAACTATGAATTAACTACCTAGTCAATTGTTTTAGTATTACTAGTAGATTTTCAATTACAAGCATATGCTAAATGTCTATAGCACAAAGTATTGTATGGGGAATAATTGTAGAGTAGTACTGGTGACAAAGTCAAAAGCGACTCAGTACATTTTCAGCATCGACATTTGCTTCAGGGCAGCTATGAACAAAAACTAAATAAACATACATACATACATATATATCCGGATGAGTGTAGATTCTACACTGTGTAGAAGCAAAATACATAACTAAGAAAAGTAAAGCAAAAGGTTGAAAACATTTAGTTCGTAGCCTCTGTGTTAGTTTATTTTGTGTCTTACCCTGCGTTTACACATGCCAGTACCTTGCATGCAAGCTCTGTGTACGTATTATCAACGAAAATTTTGCACAAATGCCCGACTGTCTTGCAACTTGCATGTTTACCTTTAATTGCAGAGTTGTCCATAACATAAAAAGTTTAATTTTAAGGGAACCAGATAGTATTGAACTTTATTCGTACTGTTTCAATGTTATTTATGTCTAAAAAATTCATGATCACAGTCACAGTTTAAAATAACAGCGATTTAGAAATCACGTTCACAGGGAGCAACATTATAAAAAAATCACAAAAAAATAAAAAAAATTTAATGTCAATGGCACAAGTTGTTTTCTAATTCTACTTAAAAAAAGGAAAATATTGGTATATTAAACATGAATAGAGCTGGGTCCAACTCGTTCATTCGTTCATTTATGCCACAAACCTATGATCAAACCCATGTAATATAAATAGGTTTGATCACAGGTTTGTGGCAAAAATGAACTAGTTGAACCCAGCTGTAATCATGAAAATTGATCCAGGTTTTGGGGCCACTCAAAATCGATAAAGGTTTTTGGCTAAAAAATGGCATGTTTCAAAAATGCGTTTTTACTTGTTTGATAACAGCTTTTGATACGCTTAACCGATTTTGATCGGAGTAGACTTGTTTTAAAAGAAACAATATTTCACTTATTTTTTGTGAAGACATCGAAACATTTAGGAAAGAAGTTTCAGTTCTACAAGGTTTCAGACCTAATAATTTTAAGATTTTTCTTCAAAATTTACCTACTTTCGTCCATTTAAAAATTTTTTTTAACATTGGCTCAAATTTTTCTGCATCTTTAAATGTACTTTCAACGACGGCTTCTTTACAAAACTTTTGATGCATGATAATACCATTTAAATGAAATGTGTTCAGTAGCAGCATTATTATACAATAATGATAAAAATTAAACAAAAACTGTGATATATATATTTTTGGTAAGGAGAACCATTTATTAAGTTTAGAAGAAGATTTTATTTCAAATCTGCTACACTATATATGATACAAAGGACCCAAGAGGAAGAGCTTGCGGTGGATCAGCTATTCTAATAAATTCAAGACTCAAGCACTATATTCTTGACAACATATGTGAAGAACATCTTCAAGCAACAAATATTGGCATTGAACATTTGTGTACACATTTCGTGATATCATCAATTTACTCCCCTCCCAGATTTTCAATCACTGAGGATCAATGCGAGAGTTTCTACAAATCTCTTGGACCTTGTTTTGTAGCAGCTGGCGACTACAATGCAAAACATACATTCTGGGGTTCGCGTCTTTTTAAACCCAGAGGTAGATGGACTTGGACGTCATTTCGAGTGGGGAGCCCACTTATTGGCCTACTGACATACAAAAAATTCCGTCCTGAATAATATATCTATGGATTTAGTTCAAGTTGAAGCTTCTCTAGATCTCTCGTCCGATCGCTCTCCCACTATCGTGACAATCTGTAACCCACTAAGAAGTGACTTACCTCATCCATATATGAAGATGATAAATCGTGTTAATTGGCTTGGGTTCAAAAAATACCTTAGTAGTCATTGTACGGAAAATATTAAGCTAAGAACACCAGATGATATTGAATCTAACATTGCCAATCTCAACGAGAATATTAAACAGGCTGCTGAACATGCCACTACCTCCCATCCGCAGACTGGTTTTAATAGAATTTATTCTACAGACATTGAACGTCTAGTACGTGAAAAAAGAAGAGCTAGAAGGGAATGGCAACAGCACAGATCACCCCAAAATACAATTAGATTTAAAGAGTGCACGAAACGACTCCAAGAGTTGCATGCATCTGAGAAAACTGCATCTCGTACATGAAAAAAGAAGAGCTAGAGTGGAATGGCAACAGCACAGATCACCCCAAAATACAATTAGATTTAAAGAGTGTACGAAACGACTCCAAGAGTTGCTTGCATCTGAGCAAAACTGCATCTCTTAAAAATTATCTGGGAGGTCTTGATGTCACACCAGCATCTAATTACTCCTTGTGGCGCGCTGCTAGAAGGCTTAAAACGCCCGTTGAGTATAAGCCACCTCTACGCACATTTACCGAAGGTTCGGCAAGAAGCAATACTGAAAAAGGTAACATGTTTGCTGAGCACTTAAAATCCGTTTTTACACCAAACACATGTACTGGTGTTGCTGATTTGCTGAGTGTAGTCGCTCTACCCCCTCAACGCATTAAGTTCAAGACGCGTGATTTAAAAAATTAATTTCCGAACTCAACCCGAAAAAAAGCCCCGGGTATTGATGGAATTAGCTACCAGATGCTGATGAAGTTGCCTCGTATTACAGTGAGAATCCCGTTATTCATTTTTAATGCCATTTTACGACTGGAGTATTATCCACACAGCTGGAAGCTTGCCAAGGTTAAAATGATTACAAAGCCGGGTAAAGATCTAACCAAGGCTGAGTCATATAGGCCAATAAGTCTACTATCAACAATGTCAAAGCTTTTCGAAAAACTGCTCAAAACAAAATTGTCCCCAATTCTAATTAGTAGTGGGTGCATACCAGACCATGAATTTGGTATTAGAAGTCAGCATAGCACCATTGAACAAACTCATAGATTGGTTCAATTTATAAGAAGAACTTTTGAAGAAAAAAAATATTGTTCTGCGGTGTTTATTGACATTTCCCAGGCATTTGATAAAGTGTGGCATGAAGGCCTTATTTTAAAATTGAAGACATATCTACCAATAAATTTTCTAAATCTACTGGAAAGTTATATTTTATCCCGGAAATTCATTGCTGTGGAAGGAGACTTCATGAGTATTCCCAAATCTATCTCTGCTGGTGTGCCACAGGGCAGTATACTGGGACCAATTTTGTATTTGATTTATACTTGTGATATGCCTGTTAGCACTAAAATCCATACATCTACTTTTGCCGATGATACAGCCTTCTTTAGCATGCACGAAACCCCTCACGAGGCATCCCGATATCTTCAGGAACATATTACCCAGTTGGAACTATGGTTAAAGTTATGGAAAATTAAAGTCAAATTAAGAACCAGGTAACATTTACTCTACGAAAAGATACTTGTTCCCCCATTAGAATCAATAATCAAATTGTTTCTCAACATTCACATGTAAAATACCTTGATCGACGGCTTACATGGAAACAACACATTGATTCTTCTAAGCTAACACAAATGAAACTAAAATTAGCTCAGATACATTCACTGATTGGTAGAAATTCAACTCTCACTCTCTATTGCAAACTTTTGATATACAAGTCAATTTCCAAACCTATATGGTGCTACGGAATTCAATTATGGGGCACTGCTTCAGGCTCCAATTTCGAGAGAATCCAAGGAAGGCAAAACAAAATTTTACCTTAGATAACATCGGCTCCATGGTTCATCAAAAATTCAAATATACCTTGTGATTTAAATATGCCACTAGTGATTGAAGAAATTGCAAAATACGCATGCAAATATTTAACAAAACTCGAATCACATCCTAATCCGCTTGCTCGTAATATTTTGAACTTTACTGGATACATCCGCCTAAAAAAGAGGGCACAAGGGCTCTTATACTCAACAATCCAGATAGTACTACTTGAAAATACTTTTTTTTCCTTTTTGATTATCACTACTTATGTATTATTTATAACTATAACTAAGCTTATGTTCGACAGTGGTCAGGCCTAATAATTATATTTTAGATTTAAGATTTGAATACTTATTGTTAGTTCATAATTGCAGATACAATAAATAAATACATGTATTAAAAAAAAATAAAAAAATTCAAATCGGACACAATAACAGCTTTATTTATGTTTTGTACTTTTGATTGCGTTGTTCGATAACTTTCGTTTCGCTTTGTTGTCCTTGATCATTTGTCAAGGTGTTGTTCACATTTTTAATAAGCCCAACAGCTCGCTCGGCTGGGGCATTGACTACGCTGATGTTATCAACAATTTCTTTAATCTGCTGGTAATTTTCATCTTTGGGCCAATTTGATGGATGGATATCAAGAAAACTGCTGCCGACTGCAATAATATCAAACAATTTCATAGTATTTTGTGAAACCAATTTCGTTACAACGAGATTTTGTTCCCAATCGACAGTAACATTACTGTCGATTTTTTTGGTCACCAGGATGCTTTAATGCTGCTGTCATTTTTATTAAAGTTTCTTCTGTATGCCTAGGGTCAAAAGAAGAAAAACCGATTGCGATGTCACTTATGTACCATTAATGCCGTAAAAAAGTTTTGAGTGCAATATTTGCTATTACTTCATTTAATTTGCGGTATTTCTGTAAAAGTTCTTTTGATGAAATGTCGTTTAATGGGGCTTTTGTGGGAAGTGGACACGTAAACCAGTTTTGAATGTATATTTTGACCACAAAGAGGTTAAATTGAATCAATCCATTTAGTTCATCACCTGCAAAATAGTAAATATTTCAGCAACAATTAAAATATAAATACTTTACATTGTGTGAATAAGATTCAGCAATACCTGTTAGTTGAAACTGGCTTAGTAAAGCAAAAATTTTTAAACAATAGATGACTCTCGCCATAAAGCTAGCCCGATGAACTGCCCAGGTTTCCGAATTTTAATTTTTGAGCCATTGAACGTTCTTTGGCTGAAAAATATTTAGGCCAGCTCTAAGACTTCATTATAATATTTACGAGTCTTATCGTTTAAAGAAAGTTGATGTTTCAGAAATTTTATCGTTTCATTTGTTTTATTTTCATCAAAATGTTAACATATCTCCGGCATCTCAATTATATTTTCAAGTTCCAATGGATTTATTTTATTCCATTGAGACCTGAATCAAACAAAGAGACTTATGTCTGCTGATCGAGTATACTCTTTCATTGCGGCTGAGTAAATGGCGGAAATGAATATATAAAGTATATGGTGTCGAAAGGCAAGAGTTAAAATATTACCATTGTACTTTATACGCAGTTTTTGGCACGTTCCAGCTTTATGTTCAGTATTGACACTTGTGGTATCAAACGAAATACCTTTGACGTGATCCTCAATATTCCACTCCTTTAACAGCTTTTGAATTGCAGAAAATTGTTTAGTGCTGGTTCCTCTTTCCAGTTCTGCTACATCCAATACTTTAGTTGACTTTCCATTCGACACTACCACTGCCAGTTTATCGCTATTTTCATCAACTGTGTGCCATTTTTGAAGTATCTTTCCATTCCAGTGTAAAATCAAGAAAGTATTTGATATTTCCTTACAAAATTTTCTTTTTATGTCCACCGCAATTTAATGTCTAATCTTTCTACGTTGACTGTAAATTGTAGAAGATGATACGGGGACTTTAGATGCATCCTCTTTTAGAAAATGTGCCTTAGCTAAAATTACACTCGCTGCCCTCGCGCTGCTTAACCCTGTATGGTCAATACTCGTATCGAGTTGTGGGGTTATATATAACCTGGTTTGTGTTTTACTTTCCGGTTCATAGTTTGAACAATTTTCGAAGTCATTGTCACAGCCGAAGTTATACATGGAGGGACCAAATGAGATCCAGTTCTTGGTGTTTCGAGCATTATATTGGATCCACATTGAACCTTGTTTTGAAAAGAAAACCCCTTTTTTAATTTCAGTTTCAGTGCAACGATTAATATTGCGTTTTAACTTAAAATACTCTGCGTATAGTGATTTTATTTTTTTAAAACATGTTGTTTTCTCTGCACGGGTATTTCTTTTCGAAAACGTTTCCATTTTTTTAGTACTTCAGAAGCAATGATAACAGCAGTCATGCTAAGAGTGTTCCCATTTTTTATTTCGTATAAAAGCCTCTCTATTAATTCCCCTGCAGGAAATTGAACTGATACAATACTAGTCACGTGACCGGTCCCCAAGTGATAGGGACTAGTCCCTACGTTTTATGCACCTTGTGACTTTTCACTGAACTATCCCATAGGGACCTATTCGGTGTAGAATAATATAAATTATATATGAATGTCATTCATTTAACTGTAACAATGAAAACTTATAATTTTTTTATTGTTACAAATGCAATTATAATTTATTTTTAAGCAGACAATTTTTTGAGATTCGAACCGACAGCCTCGCGCATGACAGGCTTGCACACTACCCACTCAACCACAGGGCCACTCATGCTTTAAAAGTATAAATGCCAGTTAAGCTTGGGTTAATATCTCAGTATAGTTACGGGACTGGTTCCAGAGTCACATTGAAGGGAGCAATTACCATTATATTTGTACTATTTGATAGGTCCATGTATTCAACCACATCGAACATGTTCAGTGCCATTTACTACAATATTGCACCGAGTCCAAATTAAATTTGCTCAAAATCAAGGCGATTCATCACGAAAACGGCGAATATTAACAATTTACACGATATGTCTTTTTTTCTCCATACACTTCTCCGTACTTTCGATAACACTCGCATTTTTTCAAGTCATGGGACGAGTACGTTTGGATCAATTGTCACCAAATTTTCTGCAGGGTCTCTTTGTGTTGGAGTTTTGCGTAGATAAATTATGTATATTCTTGGGCTCTGTAAAAATAGTTGTAAATATTTGTGATGTGAATACTTATTTTAAATTTACCTATAATCCAAGATTCTTAACTCTTTTTCTTGTTCATTTGTAGTGCTTATATTTAAAACAATAGTTCATTAATTGAGAAATAGTTAAAATAACAATACACGAGAAAATCGAAAAATATAGCACACAGCTATATTTGAGGGTTGCTGGCACAAATAAAAATTTCTGTCACCAAGCCTACTTTTGTAGTTCATTTAAAGATGCAAAAAATTTTGAGCCAAAATTAAAAAAAAATTTAAATGGACGAAAGTCGGTAAATTTTGAAGAAAAATTTGAATATTATTAGGTTTAAAAGGTTATAGAACTGAAATTTCTGTCTTAAATGCTTCGATGTCTTCACAAAAAATAAGTGAAATATTGTTACCTTTAAAACAACTTACTCCAAAATCGGTAAAGCGTATCGAAAGCTGTTATCAACCAAGTAAAAACGTATTTTTGAAACCTGCTATTTTTTTTGCCAAAAACTTTTATCGATTTTGAGCGACCCCTAAACCTTGACCAATTTTCATGTTTAATATACCAAAATTTTTCTTTTATTAAGTACAATTAGAAAACAACTTGTGCCATTGACATACACACATATGCATGTAGATGTAAAATCATTGAACTAAAAAGACCTAACTAGTTCATTGAACTAAAAAGATCGATTGAACTAAATGAACGAACTAGTTCATTTATAAATAATGAACTAAAATGCCTGGGCACTGAAATGAACTAAGTGGCACAAGTCTACAGTTTGTATGAAAGAATTATATTTTCAAAAACTATTACTTGATAAACTCAGTCACAGTTGTTATTTGAGATTTTTCAATCGCTGTGAAAAAGTAACAGGTTTCGAAATATCGCTCAAATCTAGCTGTCATTTTTAAACCCGGTATCTCTAGACTAGGGACGTAACGAATACCAGTTTAGCACACGAAAATAAATTTATAAAAGAACATAAGGTTGTATTTTATTCAAATTTAGTCTTTAATTGGGCAATATTTGTTAATTGATTAAAAATACAAATTCTTAAAACAGAAAGATATATGAAATTATATTAAAATAGCAAAAATTTAAAAAACCCGCGAATATATCTAGAAAAGATGTGATATCCTCTAAACAGCTGGACCACTTTCCCTAAAATATTAGCTAAGAACCCTCTCGACTAAGTCGCCTTTCAAACAGAAAAAACTTAATCAAAATCGGTCAACCCGTTTGGTTTGTACGTGGACTCGTACAGACACACACTGCAAACTTATAGCGACCTTTTTTTTTTTTTTTGGTCGGGTGTTAATAGATAATAATTAAAAATGTTAGGCAATCAACCCATTCGTACTTTGGCCCTTTGGAACTCTGTTCAACATTTCATGTGAAATGCTGTCATCTTAAAAAAATTTGGAATAATCGTTCATGAAAAAATGTTGCTAAAGTAGTACTATGTTCATTTTGAGAAAAACATATAAAATATATCTTCAACATTTTAAGTTTCATTCGAAATAATATGAGTGGCACTTGTTTCGCGTGGAATTTACAACAATCAATATATTATATTAATATATTAATATTCTTTGCATATCAAATTTTTTGTACGAAGAAATGAATGGTGTTCAACATTTTTCAAAAGTTTGAACAGACTAGTCTTGAGTAGAAAATAATTTCGCGCAAATCAAACACTGCCTTTTCTTTTTCAAAACTTGAAAATTATTTCGAAACACCGTTGGATTTTGGTTTCGTTTTTATTTATGAGAACTTATTTATAGAAAAGTTTTCCGCTTAAATTTTAAGGTTTTGAATAGAATGCTTTACTTTTAAGTATATTTATCTTTTTCATTCTGGCTGAAAAAAAACTTTCGTGTTGTTGACGTTTGTCAATCGCAAACAATTTTCGTAAAAGAAGTACAATTTTTTTTTGTCTTTAGTATTCGCTTGAAATATTCGCAAAGTTTAGCGAATACAAAAGCGAATGCACATAGCAAAAGTAAGCGAATAATTTGCGAATGCTAAAATTCGTTACATCCCTACTCTAGACTAGCAGGCTAGAACACATCCACTCGGCTACCGTCGCACATTCGAAAAACTATCGAGAGAAGTTCGAAGCACTAGCGAACATTCGAATTTTTTTAGATTTGCGAACAAATATCGAATAATTTTATTTCGAAATGTTCTTCGCTTTAGTGAGCATTCGTTTTTATCGAAACTCAAGTTAAGTGGGCAACTGGGACCATTTGAAGAATATTGTAGTGGTGGGTGGAAGCTTATTCTTCTGCGATTACATTAAATCATGTTGTTAATCAAAAAGCTTTTATTACCACAATAAATAATGTTTTCTTGTTAATTAGAAATTTGATAGTGAACCAAATTGAGCTAAAAAAACACAAGGTACTGTGTGTACAAACATTCACACACCATATCAGGGTTATGAAACATGATATCAAATGAATTGTGCAGAACAACATCGTAAAGCAAGCCACACAGTTTGCGACTGTTGGTACAATATCGTGTATGAGAAAATGACAATAAGTACTCAAAATAATATTCCAGATGGTATTGAACTTTATTGGTACTGTTTCAATGTTATTTATGTCTAAAAAATTCATGATTACAGTCACAGTTTAAAATAACAGCGATTTAGAAATCACGTTCACAAGGAGCAACATTATAAAAAAATCACGTTATGGCACAGCCCTGGACAGAAAATAAAAAAAATACATACTTACATATGTGCACTGAACCAAAAACGTACATGTATTCAACGAAAAAATTCGTTGATTCATCGAATTTATTTCTTATTTTTCACCTAAGTAACATGTTCATTGAATTCAACGTATGCCAATCATTGGCTTGGTACAACTATATTTTTAATTTCGGTAACGGTATTTTTTTATTTCAGTACCGGTATTACCAGTACATACCGTTTCCAAGCTTATAATACCGGTATACCGATATTACTACTAAATTTATTATTTCAGAAAGTGGACATAGCAAAAAATCTTTGTTTATTAAATTACTTCGAAAAGGGAGTATTTTTACATTAACATATAAAAAAAGATATAAACTTATTTGTTGTTTTATATGTTTTTGTTAAAGTAAAATAGGAAAACTGCAGTTGAAAATTTGCATATATAAAGTATACATTTCAGTTAATTAAACAAAATAATAAAAATAAATACATACAGAGTATGTACATTATGCACTTAGTGATGTGAGAATATTCGTTTTGGAATTCCCAATATTTGAATACAGATATTCCTATTCGTACTCACCAAATCCATACAAAATGAATATTTGAATATTTCAATTCAAAGAATAAACCATATTCTTGTAGCCAACTTATAGTGTTTTCACACTGAAACTTAAAACCTGGTTTTAACGTTGAAACCATAAACAGCTGATTTTGAATTTTTTACATTGGTGTTCCTTGTTTTATTACTTAAAAGTACAATTTTGTAACGAGGTGACTCCAACAACTTCAAGAGTTATGAAATATTTTCAACCTAAAAACTCTTTATGGGAAATAGTATCTAGGCTGGCAGATGTAGATGGAATTTCCATATATGCTATAACTCACAGCATATGAACTTATTTCATTTTGTTTTTGTTTTGTTTTTGAAATGTTGTTCATGAAATGAACGAATGAAGTTGTTTTGTTTTTAATTTAAATGTTGTTGTTACCGCCACTGTAAACTCTACACTTTATTTATATATTACACATATCTGTCTTTTTTTCTATATTGTGTTTTAATATTACAAGCTGAGCTTATTATCTAAGTACAAATTTAAAAAAAAGATGACACATATGTAGAAAGCTCTATTAAAACGTGCAAAAGCTTATGAATATTGCGTTCAATTTCCAAAAGGTCATTCTTGAAAGACAACCGCATCAGAAACGAGGCTTAATTTATTTCCGCATATTCTAGGCTATTGCATTAAAACGTAAGCTATATAGAAAACTTTAAATCTATACATATATTTGAATTGTATTAATTAAATTTTAGGAAATTCAATGTGGTCTACTGAAATACATATGTATTGCAATTAAGGTTTTGCATTTCAATTCTACGGACTCATTCAAATTCAAGCAATAACCAGGATTAAAACTGGAGTAAACGCCTTTCTCGTTTACATAATTAAATTTCATTTTATGGTACAAATCATTCCTTGCGTTTCTTGAGAATTTTATCGGTTACCGACTCCCTTTACTGCAGTGGTTAATCTGGAGTTCTGCGTATCCAGGAATATCCAGTCACACAGTGAGCAAAAATGTCTTCTACACCTTGTGGTCGGTCATCCACCAATAAAACAAGTAGTGTTAGGTCTAGTAAGTCATGCCCTATTTGGCTTGACAATTCAGATGGTGATTTATCATCTTTTAAATGTTAATAATGGTATCACGGGAGCTGCGTTAAGGTAGAATTAGTAAAATCGTATCGTGATGTTGCGTGTCAGCTGACAAAAACCGTACCCTATGCAATGTATGTTACTAGTTATAAAATATGTGGTGGTAGCACTGCTGAAGTAGAAATCTACAGAAAACAGATTTTTCTGTAGCGAATGTCAAAAACACCGCCTTTAATGCCATACAAAAAAAAATGTGCTGTGCAAACTGTTACATTTTCTATGACTTGTACACAAAATTGAACGATACGGCAAGCTGTAAAGTAGAATGATACGATTTTACTAATTCTACCTTTAATGAAACGTCACCGCTACCGAACACGTGGTTGTGTACAGCATGTATAACCTTTCATGAATCCGGCTCATCACGATCAAACAAAAGTACAAGCAGCAATACTTCTAAGTCTTCAAGAGCTAAAACTATTAGCTTTCAATTACAGCTTTTAGAAGAAGAGCAACAGCTCTCCATTGCTCGTGATAAGGAATTTTTAAATAAAAAATTGCAGCTTTTACAACAAGATGAAGAACATATTGAAGATGACGTGACGTCAAAATCTAGTATGTCTGTACATGATTGGCTTGAAAACCAACCAGAAATTTCGACATGTGATCATATCAAATTTTTCTCGGCACCTATTGATACAGTAGCAACTAACACTGCTTCAAATTTACCTGTAATCACATCCGTAAATCTAAATGCCGATAATATTATTCCAAAAAACAAAAACACACAACCGCAATCATTAAGCCTTCCACTCACTACAAGCGAATATATTTTGTGACGAATCGTTTGCACACAAACTGATGTCGCACCCTGTAAAGAAGTCAGTCTCATGGTATTCATCAGTGGATCAGGATTAATCAGGGTAAGCAAGTAGTTAGTAATAAACATTGTTAGCGATTGCCTAGTCGCGAAACAATACAGTAGAACACGGATAAGTAAAATATTAATAAAATTGTTAGCGATTGCCTAGTCGCGAAACAATACAGTAGAACACGGATAAATAAAATATTAATAAACATTGCTAGCGATTGCCTAGTCGCAAAACAATACAGTAGAACCTGGATAAGTAGATATTAAAAAACATTGTTACCGATTGCATAGTCGCGAAACAATACAGTAGAACCTGGATAAGTAGATATTAATAAACATTGTTAGCGATTGCCTAGTCGCGAAACAATACAGTAGAACCTGGATAAGTAGATATTGATAACCATTGTTAGCGATTGCCTAGTCGCGAAACAATACAGTAGAACCTGGATAAGTAAATATTAATAAACATTGTTAGCGATTGCCTAGTCGCAAAACAATACAGTAGAACCTAGATAAGTAAATATTAATAAACATTGTTAGCGATTGCCTAGTCGCGAAACAATACAGTAGAACCTGGATAAGTAGATATTAGTAAACATTTTTAGCGATTGCCTAGTCGCGAAACAATACAGTAGAACCTTGATAAGTAGATATTAATAAACATTGTTAGCAATTGCCTAGTCGCGAAACAATACAGTAGAACCTAGATAAGTATATGTAAATAAACATTTTTAGCGATTGCCCAGTCGCGAAACAATACAGTAGAACCTAGATAAGTAAATATTAATAAACATTGTTAGTGATTGCGTAGTCGCGAAACAATACCGTAGAACCTAGATAAGTGGATTTTAATAAAAATTGTTAGCGATTGCCCAGTCGCGAAACAATAAAGTAACGCCTCGATCAGCAAATAGTTATAAACATTGTCGCCAAGCAATAAAGGGAAATCTCGATAGCATTGCAACGATTGTTCTCACAACTAAACCAATACAACGTCTCCACTGAAACGGGAAGTAGTAGGACGGTAGCTGGTACAATTCAAGGGTGCTGAAACATAAGTCACCATATGAGACCCCAGGAGTAAGGTTAAGATGGAACACGGAAGCATAGAAGATAACTCGCAGGAAGCCAAGTCATAACAACTCCGGAGCTCAGAAACCAGAAGCGAAACAGATGATATAAAACTAACTTTAATCGAGCAAACTGTATTTAAGAAAAAACTAAAACTATTAACTATTAAATAAAGAATATTAATAATTAAGAATAAAAAAAACGTGTTATTTCTTGTAACGACCCTGGCATTTCAGGCTGAGTATACCCGGCAGAAAACGACTTTACAAGTGGCGCCCGAGCAAATGCTGGATTAAAACAAGAAAAATACTTTACAAGTAGCACCCGAGCAAATCCTGGATAAAACAAGAAAAATACCTAACAAAAAAAAAAAAAAATAATATAAATAATAATTTATTTTGTTGGAAAAAAACACGAAGCAGGAAAGCGCGTTACAAGTGACGCCCTAGCAAATTCAGAAAAATTACGTAATAAAGAAAAAAAATAGATAAATAAATAAATAATAAATTTAATTTTTGAGATAAAAACATATACCAAAAGACTGGATGGTAAAAATTAACTGGATTTACAGTCTTCGAAAGGAAGAGCTGATACAATATACAGAAGAATTTAAACTAGAAACTACAGGAATAGTCGAGGAACTTCGGAAACGACTGGCCGAATTCATTAAAATGGATTTACAAGAAGAAATAGTACAACGACTAGAAGAACTGGAGCAAAAACACACCAGAGCTAGCACAAGCAAAGGAATCGTTCAGATAAAACAACAGGAGGTACCTCAGCTCGTGGTAAGCACCCCAGAGGAAGACACGGGGCATACGGAAAAACACACCAACAAACAATTGACCAAATTCGGCGATGGTCATTCAAATATGACGGAAGCAAAAACCCAATGACATTTATAGAACGGGTAGAAGAATTAGCTGAAGCTTACGATCTCCAATTAAACCTTGTACCACGTACCATGCCAGAATTATTAAAAGACCTAGCGTTAACATGGTTTCGTAACAATAACAAGAAATGGGAGACTTGGGAAAATTTCAAACAAGACTTCTTGAAATACTTTTTGCCAACAGGATATTTAGACAGACTGGAAGATATAATACGAGACAGAAAACAACAACCAGAGGAAAAATTCAAAATATATATGTTGACATTACAGGATCTCATGAGACAAGCAGGGTATGAAGTACATAAGAAATTAGACAGAATATACCAAAATATTGGTCCAAGCTACAAACTATATATAAAGAGACGAGATTTTAGTACACTACAGGAACTAACAGAATTAGCAGAGAATTTCGAAAGTATTCAAATTACATTAGTTCCACATACCACTCGAACACCAATACCACGAGCAAAAACACAGGTACAAGGCAATAGCTTAGCTATACAACATAGCGCAGTACAAACTCCAGGAAACCAAACAATAAACCCTCGGAAAGCATGTCGTCGCTGCGGTAGGGAAGGGCACAGTTATAAGTACTGCCGAAACCCCGAAATTATTTTTTGCTGGGAGTGTGGCCAAAGAGATATTCGGACCATTGAATGCTGCAGAAGAAAAACGGGAAATGGTCAAGGGCCCCACCAATAAGGGAGGGCGGGTTCCGGAAAAGTAGACCCTTTACACAGCTAGCAACAGCATCAGCTTTACATTAGACAAGCCTACGGCAAAGTCATGCAAGTCTCAAACTAAAGGTTGGAGGCAAGGAAATGGATGCATTAATTGATACGGGGGCCACCAATAGTTTCATTAGTGTAACAAAAGCAAACGAGGTAGCAAGCAAACAAGAATTTCAGCAAATGCACATGAACATTGTTTTAGCAGATGGTACAACAGTAAGAATGAGGGAAGCAATAAATTCAACAGTCGAATATGGTGGAAATGCAGTAAATATAAAATTTTTTATACTTCCAAATGTCTCGGACGGAGTAATACTCGGTATTGATTTCCTAATCAAAGCATCTTCCATATTAAATATCTGTGGAACCACCATTGAATTTAGAAAAGACGAAGGTAACAACATTACAAATGAAAATCAACATGCACAAAATGTGGATATATAGACAGAAGACGTAAATATGATAGATAAGTTTCTTGATAACGAGCTCGCCAAATTCGAAAAATTATCAGGCACATCAAACATATTAAAACATAAAATAGTTATAAGGGATGAAACACCTTTTAAACATCGATACACAATAAACAACCCCGCAAAACAAAAGATCATAAGTGAACTCTTGGATGAACTGATAGCCAACGATTGTATAGAACCATCACATAGCCCTTATAGCTCACCAATCATTTTAGCCCCAAAGAAAAATGGAAAATGGCGATTGTGTTGTGATTTTCGACAATTAAACGACAAATCTGTCACGGACGCATATCCACTACCAATGATAAACTCGATACTGGAAAGACTACGGAATGCAAAATATTTTAGCACGTTGGATTTGAAAAACGGTTACTGGCAAATCCCATTGGATATAAACAGCCGACATTACACTGCATTTACGGTACCCGGAAGAGGATTATATCAATGGAAAGTTATGCCTTTTGGCTTACATTCTGCACTAGCTACGTTTCAAAGAGCCCTGGATAAAGTTATAGGACCAGAGCTAGAGCCGTACGCATTTGCACCTCGATGACATCATCGTCACTGGTAGAACAATACAGGAACACATGAGGAACTTAAGGACAACACTCCATAAACTCAAGTTGGCAAATTTAAAAATTAACCCTGAAAAATGTTCATTTTTTAAAACAGAAATAAAATATCTGGGCCACGTAATCGGAGAAAAAGGAATCCAAACCGACCCAGAAAAAGTAGCGGCAGTATGAAAAATGCAGCCATCAACCAACTTAAGAGGCGTAAGGAGAATTATCGGCATGGCATCCTGGTATCGTAGATTTGTGCCAGATTTTTCCTCTCTAGTGGCACCAATAACAAATTTACTCAAGAAAAATAGGAAATTTAAATTGAGTCCCGAGCCACAAAGAGCGTTCGAAGAATTAAAGAAACGTTTAATGGAAGCACCAGTACTGGCATGCCCAGATTTCAGCAAACAGTTTAAGCTACAAACAGATGCCAGTGATTTTGGACTAGGGGCAGTGTTAACACAAGACACTGAAGGTGAAGAATGTGTAATATCCTATGCAAGCAGACGATTGGAGAAAGCCGAAAAGAACTACTCAGCAACAGAAAAATAATGCTTGGCAATAGTGTGGGGAGTAAGAAAAATGCGACACTACATAGAGGGATACCATTTTAAAATAATAACCGATCACCTGTCACTAAAATGGTTAAATAGTATTGATAGCCCAATGGGTAGAATTGCAAGATGGGCGTTGGAATTACAACAGTATTCATTCGAAATAGAATATAGAAAAGGAAAAAGTAATGTAATAGCAGACGCTTTGTCACGAGACCCAATAGGCAAATTATGCAACATAAACAAGGAAGACGAAAAACAAGAATTCGCTTGGCTAGATCGAACATACAAGCAAGTACAAGAAAAACCTGAAAAATATCCCGACTTCACAATTGAAAATGGCCAGTTATATCGCCATATTGCTAGTAAGGACGAGGCTGACGGGTGCATACCATGGAAGTTATGTGTACCAAAGTCTCTAAGAAAAAGGGTACTGATGGAAAACCATGATAACCGCACCGCAGGACACACGGGTGTACGAAAAACTATTGTAAAAATTGCAAACCGCTACTACTGGCCAGGAATGTTTAAAGATGTGGGCAAATATGTAAGAAGTTGCGAATCCTGCCAACGATACAAAGTAAGCCAACAAAACCAGCAAAAAAGATGCTGTCGGAGATCGCAGAGGAGCAGTGGGCAATAGTTTGCTCAGACTTTGTAGGACCGTTACCACGATCAAAACACGGAAACACAATGCTACTGGTATTTATCGACAAATTTTCTAAGTGGGTTGAGTTGGTCCCAGCACGAAAAGCAACGAGTGAGGTGGTACAAAAAGCATTTCGAGAACGTATAATAAGTCGATTTGGAGTACCAAAGGTTCTAATCACCGATAATGGTACGCAGTTCACCAGCCGCGGATTTAGGAACTTCATAAAAGAACTGGGGATAAAACAACAACTAATAGCCCTATACACTCCACAGGAAAATCCTACGGAACGTGCCAACCGAACAATCAAGACAATGATTTCACAACTAGCAGGAGAAGATCAACGAACTTGGGACGACAAACTACCAGAAATAATGCTTGCAATAAATACAAGTATCTCGGAATCAACAGGTTATACCCCAAGTTTCATAACACAAGGAAGAGAGCTCAGACTACCCAAGGCTCTATACGAAGAAGTTACTAGAGGTACAGGCACAGAAAATCAGGAAATAGGAACACACTCCCAAATGCTGAAAGACGTTTTTAAATTAGTACGACGAAATTTGAAATTGGCATCACAAAAACAACAGACATATTACAATCTAAGAAGAAGAAACTGGAAACCAAAAAGAGGAGATCAAGTACTAATAAAACAAAACCATTTATCAAAGGCGGTCGAGGGGTTTGCTGCAAAATTGGCTCCAAAATACGATGGCCCATACACAGTAAAAGGCTTTTTCTAACCCGTGATAGTAAAAATAGCAGCAGAAGGAAGAAAGGAACGAACAGCACATATCGGGGAATTAAAACCATTTGATGTTACTCGTGATTTTTGATTATATGTCTATTAACCTTGTGCTGTTCCTCAAGTGTATGTCAGGGGCAAAAGGGGAGAAATGTATGAAAAATTAAGATACTAAGTAAGGGTTATAAACTATTTTTGGATGAATTATCAGCAAAAATTTTTAAAATCATGCCAACGCCTCCAAAAAAAAACGGCGTATGTACGTATATGAAAAAAAAATAAAAATTTTTTTAGTTTTTTTTGCGAAGAAGGGGGAAGTGTGACGAATCGTTTGCACACAAACTGATGTCACACCCTGTAAAGAAGTCAGTCGCATGGTATTCATCAGTGGATCAGGATTAATCAGGGTAAGCAAGTAGTTAGTAATAAACATTGTTAGCGATTGCCTAGTCGCGAAACAATACAGTAGAACACGGATAAGTAAAATATTAATAAAATTGTTAGCGATTGCCTAGTCGCGAAACAATACAGTAGAACCTGGATAAGTAGATAATAATAACCATTATTAGCGATTGCCTAGTCGCGAAACAATACAGTAGAACCTGGATAAGTAGATATTAATAAACATTATTAGCGATTGCCTAGTCGCGAAACAATACAGTAGAACCTGGATAAGTAGATATTAATAAACATTGTTAGCGATTGCCTAGTCGCGAAACAATGCCGTAGAACCTGGATAAGTAGATATTAATAAACATTGCTAGCGATTGCCTAGTCGCGAAACAATACAGTAGAACCTGGATAAGTAGATATTAGTAAACATTGTTAGCGATTGCCTAGTCGCGAAACAATGCCGTAGAACCTAGATAAGTGGATTTTAATAAAGATTGTTAGCGATTGCCCAGTACCGAAACAATAAAGTAACGCCTCGATAAGCAAATAGTTATAAACATTGTCGCCAAGCAATAAAGGGAAATCTCGATAGTATTGCAACGATTGTTCTCACAACTAAACCAATACAACGTCTCCACTGAAACGGGAAGTGGTAGGATGGTAGCTGGTACAATTCAAGGGTGCTGAAACATAAGTCACATATGAGACCCCAGGAGTAAGGTTAAGATGGAACACGGAAGCATAGAAGATAACTCGCAGGAAGCCAAGTCATAACAACTCCGGAGCTCAGAAACCAGAAGCGAAACAGATGATATAAAACTAACTTTAATCGAGCAAACTGTATTTAAGAAAAGAGCTAAAACTATTAACTATTAAATAAAGAATATTAATAATTAAGAATAAAAAACGTGTTATTTCTTGTAACGACCCTGGCATTTCAGGATGAGTATACCCGGCAGAAAACGACTTTACAATTTGAAGTAAAAATAATAGTGTTCAAGTGCATAACCCCTTTGTAATAATAATGCTACCGCTGCACGGACTTAAAATCAAACTGCATCACTTCCGACATTGGAAAACAATTATTGTTGCCACAGAGAAACAAATTGTCATGTACCTTCTGCTTCCCGAAGCACTGATATATTCCCCAACAG
Source organism: Tachina grossa (assembly GCA_949987645.1). NCBI lineage: Eukaryota > Metazoa > Arthropoda > Insecta > Diptera > Tachinidae > Tachina > Tachina grossa. The sequence goes on along the minus strand of OX465275.1, from coordinate 103,919,726 downwards.
CTTTCGCCCTTCATACGTTCCAAGAAACAACTGCTCTACCGGGCAAATACATGCGCGTGCGTCGGTGCCAAAAGAACTGTCCGTGTTTACAGGTAAGCCTGAGGATTGGCCATTGTTTAATTCAACTTTTGAATGGTCAATGGCAGTGTGCGGCTTGAGTGACTTAGAAAATCTGATACGTTTACAACGTTCACTAAAAGGTGACACGTTAAAAGCTGTGCAAAATATCCTAATACATCCCGCATGCGTAGGTACTGCTATTTCTACGCTAAAGTTCTTATTCGGACACCCCGAAAGTATTTTGAATTCTGTTAGGAATAACATAAAATCAGCACCACCAGTCAACGCCAATAAACTTGAAACTATTAGTAATTTCGCCATACAAGTTAAAGGTTTTCTGGCTACACTGGAGGCTTGTGGACTGAGTGACGAAGTGAATAATTCTTCGATGCTTCAGGAACTGGTTGACAAGCTTCCACCTAACCTGCAATTAAAATGGGGTAGGAAAAAACTTCAATTGCTTAAAGATAATAAAAAACCAAACCTTAAGGAGTTTTCTGTTTGGATATTTGACATCGGGCTATCAGATGGTATGACCAATTTTGCTTTTAAATCCAATACATATAATAACAATGTAAACAAGCCACGAAATACCCATATATATGCCCATGATTCTCAATAGAAAACTAACTGCATTATTAGTAAAAAGAACTGTACCGATCTTGCACATTGTGAAAAATTTTTAGCAGCTAATCGTTCCGAAAAATGGAATTTAATACGACGTTTTACTATTTGCAAAAAATTTTTAAAAGTTCAACACGCTAATAAAATATGCATTATAATTTTACATGCGAAATAAACAGCTGTCTTTATAAACATCATTTTCTTCTTCACAAATTCACCACACCATCTGTTGAGAATGGTGGCAAAAATAACCAGAACAGAAACACAAAAACGTTACCAACTGCTAATGAAAACAACGACATAGAAAAAGCTTTTAATTGTAATGCACATACAAATAAATCAGACTGCGTTCTTTTTAAGATAATCCCTATAACAGTGTACGGAAAAAATAAAGTAATTAACACATACGCATTTATTAATGAAGGATCATCAATAAGTCTTGCTGATGAAGACTTGGGTTTAAGTGGTACGCCAAATCCTCTTTGCCTCAAATGGACTGGCCATATGCAGCGAATGGAAGATAATTCCAAACAAGTATTTTTGTCTACACTGCAGCAACTTTGTTTACCTTCACAGTCAATACAGTATGCAAAATTATATGAGCAATTTCCCCATTTAAAGAATTTACCAATTAATGACTATTATAATGCGTCCCCGCGTCTGCTCATTGGTGCTAACAACTGGAGCTTGGGAATTCCTAGAAAAATACGTGATTCCTCGCCAGATTCGCCTGTTGCCGTGCAAACTAAACTAGGTTGGCTAATTTACGGTAATATAGGGTTACTTCTACAAGCAACCGGAGTCATTTAATTTGCATATCTGCGACTGCGAATTAAATGATATAAATTTAAAGGAGCTTGTAAAGCAATATTTTTCACTTGATGGTGTAGGTGTGAAGCCGCTTCAAACCTCAATTTACGGAAAAGAAGATGAACGTGTGTTACATTTCTTAAACAATAACATCCATCTGCGCCTAGATAACTATTACGAAACCGGCCTACTATGGCGATTTGATAATATTAACTTACCGGAAAGTTTGACAATGGCAAAAAAGCGATTATTGTGCTTAGAACGGAAACTACTAGCAAACGCACATTTATTCTCTGTTTTTCAAAAAACTATTTCAGACTACCTGATAAAAAGCTATTTATATTAGGAAACTTAACCATACCGAAGTTTCTTATTTTAAAAATGAAAATCACATTTTCGCTGTACATAACAAAAATAAACCTGACAACATGCGAATCGTTTGGGATGCCGCTGATAGGGAAACTGACGTATATGTGATGAACGTCATGATATTTGGGGCAGCCTGCGCCCCGAGTATATCCTTACATGTAAAAAATTTAAATGCAGTGAAATTTATAACCCAATATCCCGCTGCGGTACATGCTATACAATACGATCATTACGTAGACGACCTTTTAACTTCAATGGACACTAAAAATGACGCTATACAATTAGCTACACAAGTCAAATATATTCACAAACAAGGCGGTTTTTATATAAGAAACTGGTGCTCGAACAGTTTGTATGCTTTGAATGAATCAAACGAAACCGCTGAAATTGTAGAAAAAAGTCTGTCTATTGACGAAAACAAAATTGAGAAAGTTCTTGGCGTGTTTTGGGTTACGTCTAAAGACAATATAGTATTTAAAATTTTGGAAATCACGTTACAAGGCGATATATTTAATGGTCAAAAGATTTCAACAAAAAGGCATGTTTTGCGTGTTGTGATGACAATTTATGACCCACTCGGTCTTATTGGAAATTCTATTATGCATGCTAAAATACTTTTGGCGTAGTAAGGTTGATTGGAATGAACCGATAAAAGACAATAAATACAACAAATGGAAAAGATAGAATTCTCAAATCCCAGAGCTTAAAAAATTATCTATACCTAGATGCTACTTGTAAATATATAAAGATAACAATAACTTGCAGGTTCATTTGCATATCTTTGTAGATGTAAGTTAGATGTCCGAGTGGAACTGGGTACCTTCAAAGCTCAATGTGGCTGATGATGCGACTAAATGGGCTAACCGCCTGATTTCATACCGCAAAGTCGTTGATTTTACGGTCCCAAATTCCTTCGCTTATCAAAAATTGAGTGGCCAAAAGAGAATGAGCCTACATATACAACAAATGAAGGAATAAAAGCGCATGTACCATTGACTACTGTCACTGATCATGCATCCGATATATCTCGATATTCAAAGTGGAGCAGCCTATTAAGAACTGCAGCTTACGTAGAACGCTTTAAAACGCAACTTGTATGTAAACAAAGGATTTTTTAAAACAAATTATTGAAGTCTATTACTGAAGTGCCAGCATTAATATCTAAAGAGCTTAAGCCAGGTGATTTGTTTTTATCAACAAGCTCAAAACGAGTTTTATGCGTGTGAAATACAGCTTCTGAGCAAGGAAAAATCATTTCCAAAATCCAGCGACCTGTATAAATTGTCAGCTTTTCTTGACATCCAAAATATTTTACGCATTGACGGCAGAATAGATCTGGCTAGGGTTTGCCAAAACCGTGGATATTAGAAAACCGCGGTTTCCGGTTTTAAGCTACTAAAACCGGTCGGTTTCGGTTCGGTTTCGGTTCGGTTTCGGTTTTAAAAATATACATGTATATAAATATGTATGTATGGTGGAAAGATAAATGATTATTTAAAAATAATCATCCCTATCGTGAAAAACAAATGGAATTTTTCTTCATGTGAAATTTTCATTACACTCGAAGAAAAAAATGCTATCTTGAATATCCCGTGAAATTTTTCCCCCGTTATCAGTTCACGTAAATGTAAAAAAGGAAGAATTTTTGTAAGGCTTAAAAATTAATTGAAAATCGGACAAATTTAAGTTGAATAAAATATCACACACATTTTAGGTTATAAATGAAACTTATTTAACTTTAAAGTTGTACTCATGGAGGCGCTTCTGTTGACTTAGTTATTTTTTTCATTAAGTACACCACCGTGCTGGTGAAATTTACTGTCTGTGATCCAAAGAGATTAATACTCTATGAAAAAATGTGTTGTAGGGAATTATTGTTAACAATCGTAAGCTTTACTTACTAAAAATAAATAATTTGAACTTTTAATATATAATTAGAAGAAAATTATCGAAATTATTCGATGTAAAAATTCAGTTCGCCTGCAAAAATAAAGTGAACAAAACCAAGGGAAAAGTGAAAAAATTCACGTGAAAAATATTCTGCTTTATCGTGGATGGCGTATTTCAAATACGACTACGACTGTTTGGTAATAGATTAAAGAAGACTTCAACAGTTTTTCTTTAATCAATTACGAAACAGTCGTAGTGGTATTTGAAATACGTAAAACACGATAAGGCAGATTATTCATTTTAAGGGGAACCAAAAAACAGAAAATATTTCTGAGAAAAATTTTTCGAGGGAAAATATTTTTACTATAGGGGTGATAAAGTTTCTCTGGTTTGCATTCAATTCAGGTACTTATATTAGAAGAGGAACATTTAGTAGTGAGTATGTGTATAAAAAGCTTAAGAATAAAAGATTTATATTTAATTATGCAAGTGATAAAATTTCAGAAACGTTAAAGCGTTCAATGTAGAGTCGTTTAAAGGAAATCTAATTTTTGTGCAGAAATTACCAACTGCAGAAAACACTCTTTCGCTTTCAGTTGAAGAGGGATTTATTGTGTTATTGCCTTGTGAAGCAATAATATGTTGGTTGTTTTGCTGTTCGTTTTTTTATAAAGTAAAATTCTTGTCGAAGAACGTTAAAAAGGTTGTCTTTTTGCTTTACATCTGCTAGAGATTTTTTGATAACAGATTACAATTCCTCCTGCAAAGAATTGTTATAATTTTCTTAAAATTCTACATTTTTTTACCTTTGATTGTTACAGAATGCTTAGTAATAATAATGTTAAACAGCGATGCCAACTTGGTGCTTTTGGCACTATTTTTAGTGCTTTTTGAAGACTCAAAACGCCAATTTTCGAGCGTTAGTGCCAAACTAAAAAAAAGCTCTAAGTAGTGCTTTTAAGAAATTTGTGTATTTTTAAAATTACTTTAATAAAAAACTTCGTGTATTTATTTTTTCAGTGTAAATCATACCTTTTTCGTCTGATATACATATTTCATTAAAGATGTTGATAATATTGCCGAAATAGAGAATAGCTTAGAAAACATTGTTAAATTGCACTCGTTTTTCACGTTAGTGCTTTTTACGCTTTTTAGATCTCAAAATTACGCTTTTTAGTGCCAAAAAAGCTAAAAAAGTTGGCATCACTGATGTTAAAGTAAAACTTAAAAACCGACGCTTTTTTTGTCGGTTTCGGTTTTTATGGGTTAAAAACCGCGGTTTCGGTTAAAACCGGACGGCAATCCCTAGATCTGGCTGATGCTCTCGAGGAAAAAAACAATAATTTTACCGAGAAAATCTGCGATTACCAAACTAATCATTCACCAATATTATTGTAAACTGCATCACATGAAACACGAGACCGTAATAAATGAATTATGCCAAAAATTCTTTATATGTCGACTACGCGCTACTTTAAAAGATATAATATATAATTAGAGATTGTCAAACATGCAAGATACTATAAAATGTTTTTTATTGACTAACTTCAAAAAACTCTTAATGTTAATGTTTTTATACTATTTAAAGGTTTAGGTGCAAAGAAAACAAAAGCAAACAAACAAAGAACAAAACATTGCTTAAATAGCAATGTGCAATATTTAGGTCACTTGAATTTGGCAAGTCAACCAGAAATAATAAAATATAAGAATATCCAATTCCGAGAGCAATAACCGAAAAGTCAACGATAAGAAAGAAATGAAAATATTTGGTTCAATACATTGACTTATTTCTATTATGGCTTAATTGTAATCGTTGTTTCAGGTGTACCAACAAAGCATGAATCACAAATTCATACTTTGCTAATAGTTAAGACATGACAACTTCCCCTTCAAAAGAACGAACTTATAATTTGTTTGCAATTGTATGATCGTTTATTAAACTAATACAATTTTATTAGTTTTTTAATATATATTTTTGTTTCTTAATTATTAATATAAATTTTTATTTTATGTTGGGCGCCCGTTTTAATTTCTTTATTACTATAAGTAAAGTAGTGTATTAAATATCAAATATTACTTAGCTAATTTTAATCTATTCTTGTGAATTACAATTTGTTTATTTTTCTTGGATAATAAAGTACAATTATTTTGATCTATTTTTATTATTTTATATGGTCCTTTATAAACATTAGAAAGTTTATGACCTGAACTAGAATAATATCATTGATTTTAAAGTTTATTTCATTTGCAGTTTTGTCATATTGAGCCTTTTGTTTTTCTTTGTTTTTTATTAAAATATTGTTCGCAATTTGATGAACAGTCTGCAGTCTGAATTTTATTTTCCTTACATTATTATTAAAATTATATACCAGGTCTATAACACTATCCTTTAAAGGTTTAAAAATATCTGGTCTTTTACCGAAAACAAGTTCAAATGGACAATAAGTGTGAGTTGTGGATGGAGTAGTATTGTAACAGTAAGTAAAGTAAGGAGTCCATTGGTCCCAGTCATCGAGTTTTTAAGAAATGTAAGATCGAATATATTCACTGAATATTCTATGCGAACGTTCTACGATTTGATGGCGATATGGAATGGAATGTGATAATTTTATATTTAATAATCCCGACAGTTCTTTAAGGGCTAATAAATCAGTTCAAGTTAATCTCTGGTTTTGGTTTAAAATGTGTTTAAAGCAGCAAACATATAAATCAATGCAGTATTTAAACCATCTCTAAACGCATAAAATTAGGCGTTTAAACAACCAATACAGGCCATATGATTTTATTACTTACAGACTATATGTTTTGCATTTAAAAAGCATTCAACTTTTCTCCAAGCTTCTACTTTTTCTTCAGATTCGATTCGATTTGTTCTCTTACACTCTATTGTTCTTTTATACTATTCTACTTTGCCAAGAATATATATAATTTCTTTGGCAGTAAAATTTGGGTACTTTTATTTAAATGTTATTAAATTGTTTGCCTTTTTGATTGTACAAAGAACTGATAGCCTACTGCAAAACAGTTTTTTTTGTCAAATATTATAGTGCTGCCACAGTATTAGTTTTTAAACTACACATGAGGTATGGTTCACTGATTTACTCCTGTTGAGTATAGTTTAAACTGTAACTGATTTATTAGCCCTAAGGATCTCATTTCTATATTCAGTACCAATATCTGTTAGAATTTGCTTCACTGCACCGTATATTAAAATCAAATTTTCAAAGATCGCCTTTGCAATTGATTTGGCAGATTTATTGCGGATAGGAACAGAAATTAAGTATTTCGTCAAATCAAAAATCATCGTAACTATATATTGATTAGAGCTTTCTGAAACAGGGAGTGGTACTATAGTATCAATTACCACTGTATCAAATGGCTTACTCGGTGTTGGGGTTATAGTTTATTTTTCTTTTGAATGCTTTTTGGTTTTATTCATTTTGCAATCAATACAATTTCTGACATACCTTGATACATCTTTTGTCATGTTGTTCCAAAAATGAAATCTTTTGATTTTATTCAGCATTCGAGTGATTCCTGGGTGTCCACCAAGTAGGGGATCCTCGTGAAATTTTTTCAAAATATTTTATTTTTCATTTTCATTAAAAACTGCTGTAAAAGCAGGTGTTAGGACAATATTAATTGTTTTTAAAACATTATTACCTATCTCCTTAAATTCTTCTATTTTAATTTCTTTAAATATGACGTCATTTAATTGCATTTGAAATTTTCTTAAACTGATTTGACAGGCTTCTAAGTTTTGATGAAGGATTCGAAGGTATCGAATAAGTATCAGAAATTGCGTGAAAGTGGTGAGGAATAGTAAATTTTTTATATTTTAAGTAAATTTTAATTGTACCTAATGTCTTGATTTGTCCGTCTCCAATTCCAGTTAAATTGATGATGTGGTTTGTGTTAAGCTTTCAGTTGTTCAATGCAGAAATCTTGATTAGTGATACATCAGTTCCAGTGTCTACTAAAATTGTATTTAAGTTATTATTTGTTAGTAGGTGTACTGTAATGTAAATGCTTAAATCGAGGTTTAAATGAAATATTGATTTTTCTGTTACTGATTGCTGCACAGTTTGGTTCAATTTATAAAGCTCCCCCAAAATGTCCTGGGGGTAATTCCCGTTTTCCGAGACTTCCCTTGACATTCTTACACACCGTCTAAACTGTGGACGGCCAGTTGATTGTCAAAAAGTTCCATTTCGGTTTCTTTGGTACCAACTGCTGTAATGGCGATTGCTACTATTACCATGGCTATCGCCAAGCCTGGGTACGTCCACGATAATTATTACATCTGCGATTTTCATTGAAAGTTCGCTGCTATTTTGAATAGAATATAAAACCGTTTGTTATGGCAGCTTCTGTGCTGGTTTCCACAAATTTAGATACAACTTCGTGGAGAGAATTGAAATTTCCCGTTTTAATGATGAGTTTAACCTCATCACTTGAAGCGTTTCGAGCCAGGGCTGTAGTTGCATTTTGCTTTATTAACTTTTCTGTTATATCTTGCGGGTAGTCTTCTCAAATGTAGGCACCAGCTAGTTTTTTAGTAATATCCTGAAATTCATCAGCGTATGCTGTGGCTGATTTCGATAATTGCTTTATGTTCATTAGTTTTGAACACAACAATTGAACTGATTCGCCTTTTATGGACCATAGTAGTTTAGCTCTAATATCTGCAATTGTATTTTCATTTGTAATAAGATGTTGTGCCTGCCCCTTCAACTTAGTTTTTATAATTTCTATCGCAACTGCCTCATGTGTATCTTTTATTCTTTCAATTAGGGTTAGAGCATTAATGAAACTTTGTAGTTCGCTTACATTTCCGTCAAATACGGGCACAATTTTTGTTGTTTTGTCTATTATATCATCTTCAGTTCGAGGCATTTTGACTCTTTTGTCTTCGCCAGTTTCTTTGTGTGTTTTTGAATCCTGTCGTCCGTTTCAGTGATATTTATATCTACTTGGGAGCTTAGTGTTAATGGAACCTTGATATTAACACTATGTTTGCAAAATGCTTTGTCTTTATGGCCTGTTGTGTATCTGTCGTACTATCTAGTTAAATTGCTCTTATTGAATTGAACGTGTCAATTAGAATCTGAATGTGTTTATTAATGGTTTCAGTTTTTATTTCTCTATTTTGGTTTATGCATTTGTATGATTGCTTAAACTTTATTTCCAATGGGTTGATAATATGTATTATTTTTTCCCATTGCATAATTTTGTAAATTGCTAATACAAATTATTAATTGTTTAAACTCTATACAAATTTTTTTTTCAGCACTGTCAACTGTAAAAATAGATTAACTTATTTTATAAGTACGCACATATTGCTGAATGCTTGCCTGCCAATGTGGATATTCATCTGTCTGAGAGATTGCGTTGATTGTATTTGTTGCTTGAAGTAAAATGTTGTAATAAATGTTGAATGCTGCTGCCTGCACTGTCAAAATGGATATGCATCTGGCTGAGGGATGTGTAGTTGATTATAATTTCTAGTTTCATATAGCAATCACTGCGCTGTTGGATCTATGGTGTCCATGTCACGAACCGCTCTATAAGATTACGTACATTAGTATCATATTTCGGTTTTGTAGCACGCTGTTGAGTAGCATCAGTTGTTAGAGGTGACCCAGCCAAAGAAATATAAAGTGTTGGCCAAATTTTTGCATGGGATGCCGCATATGTGATGGAGATATTGTGAGTCCAGATGAGATTTATTTACGTTGATCTAACTATGATTGTCTTTCGTCTTTCTTGTAGGGAAGCAATTTACAAACGTATTTATTCCACATATATAAACAACATGCACAACTTTAGCAATTACTTTATTTGCAACTTTTTATTTTATCTTTTGTTGAGTCTTTATCGTCAGTAACAATTTTTTGGCTACATATTTTTCAAATGCCGAGAAATTATCACAATGAGAAAGTGCACAATCGATAGCACAAATAAAAATACTTTGAATTACAATTCTTCCGCGGTTACGGTCGCCGTATAAAATGTTCTTTATTAACTAACTTCAAAAAACTCTTAATGTTAATGTTCTTATACTATTTAAAAAATTAGGTGCAACGAAAATAAAAGCAAACAAACAAAGAACAAAAAATTGCTGAAATAGAAATATGCAATATTTAGGTCACTTGAATTTGGCAAGTCAACATATTGGTAAACCAGAAATATTAAAATATAAGAATATCCAATTTCGAGAGCAATAACCGAAAACTTAACGATAAGAAAGAAATGAAAATATCTGGTTCAATACATTGACTTATTTCTAGTATGGCTTAATTAAAATCGTTAATTACCGACTATGTGTCTGATTGAACTGCGACGCAAGTGAGCAAACGTGTGTTCATACCATCGCACACATAAACTCTGTTTCTTAAGTGTCCAGGAGACGTACAAAAAGCCCATCAATCAGATAGTTGTGTGCGTGCAGTCGTTTCTTTTCGGCTACACGTACACGTTGTCGGCACTGATTGATGGGAATCAAAAAATTTTGATATTTTTATTTGACGGCTGATTATTTGTACGTCTCCAAATCTGATTGACGAAAAAAACGTCATTTGCTTTGTGTTATTTGTTCTGTGACGACATGGAGAAGTGCGCGGATGAAAAAAATTAATTTGCACTTTATGAAAATATACCATTGATCTTAGTAAAAAACCAAACAATCAAAAGTCTACAAACAGTTGTATGATTATTATAAGTACTATAATATATTCTCTAATTTTTCTAATCTTAATGGGTTGTGTGAATAAAAAAAAATACTTAAAAATTATTTTTAATTTTTTTTATTTTTGTGTTTAAAACAAATTTTTAACTAAAAAGCAAATACATACGAGTATGTACATATTTTTTTTATTCACACACCCAATGTCTTGTTTTTATATTAAAAATCATTTGTTTGTTTCGATTTTTTTTTAAGGAAAATATGTTTGTTTTTTTAGGGCGACTTTTTGGGTACGAGATTAAGATTAGTTTATTTCTATAATTAGCTAATCCGAAAATTAACTTAATCTCAAATTAATTAGTTTGATATTTTTGAGTGGTAGTTTAAACTTGTTATTATTTGTAGTATTACCATACTGAGGAACAAAATAGTGGCAACATTTTCTGTGTAAGAGTCATACATGTTATCAACACACTTTGATTTTTTGTGGAAAGAAGAAGAAACTGCCATGTTTTATTATTTACAAGTAAAATATTGCGCCTGTTAAAGGAAATAGATAAATAATATAAAATATATATATTTATTTATGTGTTTTTAAATTATTTTATAATATAATTTTTACAAAAAGTTATAAGTTTCACAAGTGTATGTTGTGAATGTTAATGTATGATTAAACCAGCACGATTGCCCGCTTAAACTAGCAAGTAAACCATATGATCGACTACTCAAAAATAACAAATGAAGATTAAGGTTAATTTAATCTCTAATCTTGAACTCAAAAAGTCGCCCTTTGAGTGTTGTGAAGAACTAGAATTATTATTATTATAAATAATAATAATAATAATAATAATAATAATAATAATAATAATAATAATAATAATAATAATAATAATAATAATAATAATAATAATAATAATAATAATAATAATAGAAATAATAATAATAATAATAATAATAATAATAATAATAATAATAATAATAATAATAATAATAATAATAATAATAATAATAATAATAATAATAATAATAATAATAATAATAATAATAATATTTAATAATAATAATAAAATTAGAACTCTGCTATCTAGGGAATGTAAACATCATCCAAAATCAGCAGTCGAAAGGCTCACTCTGCCAAGATACATGGGAGGAAGATGCTTAACTGACATAGGCAACCTTCTAGAAAACCAGAAAAGAGCACTGCGGGAATACTTCTTTAGTAAGTGTGAGACATCACCTCTCCATCGTGCTATATGCTATGCAGATGAAAATACTCCAATAAGACTGGCAGATCGTGAGTACCAAAGCAATACCATCTCTAATGCTGACAAAATCGACAGGTGGATGAGCAAAGCCTTGCATGGGAAGCATATATACTCTATAAGCCAAGAAAACGTCAATAAAGATGCTTCAAATTACTGGCTTAATGCAGGGCTGCTGTTCCCGGAGACAGAAGGACTTATGGTAGCCATCCAAGATCAAGTAATACCAACTAGAAACTACATGAGAAGAGTTGTTGGTGATCCTGAAGTCGCAAGGGATAGTTGTCGATATGGGTGTGAAGCGGTAGAAAACATACAGCATGTAATATCAGGCTGCACATATTTCTCAGGCAACGAATACAAAAGAAGACATAACGCTATAGCCAAAACTGTCCACCAGGAGCTTGCATGCAAATATAAGCTTAAGCAAACGAAAGAGCCTATCTACTTATACCAGCCATCAAATGTCTTAGAAAATGAAACATCGCGACTCTACTGGGATAGGACAATACTAACAGACCTAACTGCCCAGTCGAATAGACCAGACATTGTCCTTTTTGACAAGGGAAAAAGTAAGGTGTTCCTAATTGATGTGGCTGTCCCGAATACCCAGAATCTAGAGGTCAAGTATACCGAAAAAATATCAAAGTACGCGCAGCTCATAGAACCCATAAAAAGACAATGGAAGGTGAAGGAAGTAAGGATAATACCGGTAGTATTATCAAGTACTAGAGTTATACCACACAATATGCTGTATGGACTTAAGGAACTAGAGTTGGACACTGACCTTTATAAAAATATCCAAAAGTCAACGGTCATAGCAACGACTAGAATAGTGCGCCGGTTTATGGATGCAAGATAATAAAACTAAAAGCAATAAAAATTACAATAGACTTCAACAACAACAACAATTATCAACAATTCGTACCGAGCCTAATCCTTATGATAAAAATATCTGGGATAGGTGAATTTCCAGCCATAGAGCTGAAGTGATGCAATTCGAATAATAATAATAATAATAATAATAATAATAATAATAATAATAATAATAATAATAATAATAATAATAATAATAATAATAATAATAATAATAATAATAATAATAATAATAATAATAATAATAATAATAATAATAATAATAATAATAATAATAATAATAATAATAATAATAATAATAATAATAATAATAATATATGAAGAATTGGTGTGGGAGATAGAAAAATTATTATTTAGCTCTGTATATTTGTTTCATGTTCTTTTTTATACAAAGATTTCATAAAGTTTTAATGCCGCTAATAACAAAAAATTATCATCCGATGGAGACATACATATATGCCATCGCACACAACGAACACAAAATTAAAATGCTGATTGACGATTTTATTTTTATGTCTCCGAAAAATCATCAATTAAACGACACTAACACATTCTTACCGATTGATGGCTTTTTTTATACGTCTCCTGGACACATTACTGATTGAAAGTTTGTGTTCGTGGGTATAAGGTATATTTACAATGCGCTAAAAAGCCAAAAAGAGCATAATATGCGCATTCCTTACTTACTGTGGTACAAAATATTTATGTATTAGTTAATGAAGTATACAATACGTATAAATGTATACTACACATATCCTTATATAGAAATGAAATAAATCGATATTCTTTTTTATAATCACATAAATTGTTTATATCCGATTTTGTTTATATGCCTATTTGTGGCATATAAAAAAATTAGGCTTATAATCACAATAACGATATAGTCACAACATTGCTTGCAACTAAGGCATGTGACTATAAGCGAAAAGTACTGTAACAAAAATTAAAAATGTTAAAAACTCCCGATATATCCAGAAAAGATGTGATATCTTCTAAGCGGCTGGAGCGATTTTTTTCAACCATAGCTAAGAACACTCTCGATCAAATCACCTATTAAAACATGTAGTGTTGAGAAAGGAAAATATATAGTATTTTTATTAATGCTCTACACTGAACCAAAAAGGTACATAAATTTAACGAAAAAATTCGTTGATTCAACGAATTTATTACTTATTTTTCACCTAATGAAGTATACAATACGTATAAATGTATACTACACATATCCTTATATAGAAATGAAATAAATCGATATTCTTTTTTATAATCACATAAATTGTTTATATCCGATTTTGTTTATATGGCTATTTGTGGCATATAAAAAAATTAGGCTTATAATCACAATAACGATATAGTCACAACATTGCTTGCAACTAAGGCATGTGACTACAAGCGAAAAATACTGTAACAAAAATTAAAAATGTTAAAAAAAAGAATTAGTCGAATCGTATCCTGTTACTTTTGAAGTGGTCGTATCTCTCAATTCTGGATGTTAGTTAATAATAAATTCAGTAAAGTGTGACTATGACTCAAGCACATAGGGTTCCGTACGAACACTAGATATGTAATTTAATACAAACTTCATCCTATATAATATATAGTTTTGGCATATTTTTCGTTTTTGGGGTCTTTTCGGTTTTTTTGTTTTGTCGTTTTTTGCGTTTTTTCGGTTTTGGCGATTTTTTTAAGTTTTGGCTCTTTTTTAGTTTAGACACTTTATTTTCTTGTTTTGGCGATTTTTTCGGTTTTTTGGCGTTTTTTCATTTTGACGTTTTTTTATTTTTGGCGATTTTTTTTTAATTTTTGCGATTTTTTGTTTATTTAAATTTTTTTTTTTTAGTTTTGGCGACATTTTTGCGTTTTGGCGATTTTTTTCAATTTTTTGCGTTTTTTTTTCATTTTTTTTCATTTTGGCGATTTTTTCGAACTTGGAGATTTATTTTAGTGTTAGAATTTTTTTTTTAATTTTGGCGATTTTTTTCGTTTTGGCGATTTTTTTAGTTTTAAAAATTTTTCAAACGCACTAATAATCCCAAATTAATATTTTACTTAAGTAAAATATTTTTTTATTAAAAATACATTGAAATTGATTATTGAGGGGTTTAGCTGGATCCTATGCGCATTTCACTGTTGCTAATGCAGATCATCAGTGAACCTTTACCCAAAGATTCTTGGAACAACTAGAGTTATTATGTTATAAACTTTCATTTAAACAAATGAGAAGCTTAAAACAAATAACAAAATTGAAACAAGAAATCAATAATCAACATGTTTTTTTTTTATTTTCTTACTTTACCATTAATACATTGGCTGACTTTTTTCAGCTTCAAATTGCATTTGTAAGGGTATGTAAAAAGAAAATAAATGTAAATAACAACAACAGATATTTAAGAATAGAGTGTTGCCACACGAGTATTTTTTTGACCGGGCGCAGTCAAGTCAATAATTATGGCCTATTTCCCACCTGCGAAAGAAAACGTTCGACTTACAATTTGTATTGAAAACAACAATAAAACACGAAAATTTGTTTTTGTTTTAAATATAAATTGTAAGTCGAACGTTTTCTTTCGCAGGTGAGAAATAGGCCATTAGTGTTTTTTTATGGGAATTGTTACAATTTAAGTTTAAAAATTTTTTAAACGCACTAATAATCCCAAATTAATATTTTATTTAAGTAAAATATTTTTTTATTAAAAATACATTGAAATTGATTATTGAGGGGTTTAGCTGGATCCTATGCGCATTTCACTGTTGCTAATGCAGATCATCAGGGAACCTTTACCCAAAGATTCTTAGAACAACTAGAGTTATTATGTTATAAACTTTCATTTAAACAAATGAGAAGCTTAAAACAAATAACAAAATTGAAACAAGAACTCAATAATCAACATGCTTTTTATTTTCTTACTTTACCATTAATACATTGGCTGATTTTTTTTCAGCTTCAAATTGTATTTGCAAGAGTATGTAAAAAGAAAATAAATGTAAATAACAACAACAGATATTTAAGAATAGAGTGCTGCCACACAATAAATATAATAAAGTTAAAGAAAACTCCTTCACGTTTACTAAAAACAACGCCAACGTTTTTGTCAATCTGAAATGTAGTTATAAATCTTTATTTTGCAATAAATACTAAAGTATAAAACAGTAAAGATTTATATACTCATATATCGAAATCTACTCCGTTTCTTATACTCGGGCCATCTTTTCAAAACTTGGGCTAAAGTGGAAGCTGGAATTTCTACATGCCTGCCAAGTACAATTGAATCCCTCTGCACTCAAATTTGAGGCGCCTAACGCAAATCTTTACGTTGGTTCCTGATTTTAAAATTAACATTTATAAACATGTATAAAATTATACCATCTAAATAGCATGCAAAATAATTACTTATATAAAGCTTGAGATTTGGAACCAATAATATCAGGAGTAGGTGTATCTGGAACTGATTTTCTGATTTTCCAACTTTGAAGTAATTCAGCATGTTCCTAATATTTGGTATATTATACAAATATATTTCTTTTAACAATGAAAATTAATTATAATTCCTTCTTATTATTAAATTACTTTTGGGATTTTTTAATTCAAAATTTTCTTTTTTAATTGCTCACAAACTTATTTGTTAAACGAAGAACAACAACTGATTGCTTTGTGTTTATTTTTTCTTTTTAGTATGTTTTTTCCTCGTTATAAAACAAGGAACTAGTTCGTTGAATTGAACCAAGTAAAACAAACATTCAAGTGGTGATTCCTTGAATCAAAGTACTCGTTCATTGAATAAAACATCTTCTTCTTGCTCTTGAAGTCAAATTCAACGTACATTACTTAAAATCAATGAACGGGTTCCTTGAATTAAAGTACACTTTCTTGAAATTTACTATACTTTTTTCTTTTATTTATATAAGAAAGAACGTGTTCCTTAAATTCAACGTATTAGACGTTAAATCAATAAACTAGTTCGTTGTTAAATTCAACGAATAACATTAAAGAATGAATGGTTTCAACATTCAGTTCATATCTACATAAAATTTTACGTTGAATTTCAAGGAATATTTTTTTGAAACAACGTATAATACGTTGAATTTCAATAAATTTAAATCAACTACGTCCAAGCCATATGCACAATGTGCAAACTTTTATAAAGAGCTTTTTGTGCTTTCACACCGACGAGAGTACATCATCCACAACAACAACACAACAGACAGCAATGCTTCCTCTTACTTTGCAAAGAAACAATAACAAATTTAAGAGCTTTCAAAGCTGTTTACCTAAAATGCAAATATCAGTGTATGAGTGTTTGGACGTAGCTGATTTAAATCAATTAATGCGAGTTGGTTGAATTTATGTTAAACTGTTTTTTCAGTGTATATTATTTAATTTAACTCAAAGTAACCACTGTTGATGTTAAAAACAGCATGCACAATGAGCTGCTCAATGTACTCAATAAATAAGTAAATACACAAACAGGGTGATATTTTTCAAAGTGTCACCAAATAGGGCATTTATCAAGAAAAGGGTAACATAAAAAACGAGATAACTACACTAATTTTTTTATTTTTAATGTGTTATGTTCAATTTATGTCAAAATATCTACATAATTATATACATATGTACATACATGTAAAACCTTAAGGACATATATCGTCGGTTGGTTTCTGCTGAAACTAATGCGCGAAAGCTTTTTTTAAAACCATTAATAAATGTGTTTTGTTATTCATTAAATGCTACTTGTTATTAGCACTAAGTACACTTACATGATAAAACATATCGTACAATTACGATAAATATTTTTTATTACGAAAAGTGTACATAGACTTATTGTATAAAATTCCAAATTTATTTTTGTTTTTCTATTTAGGTTGAATTTCAGAATTCATAAAAGTTTTAAACAGCTGATGTGTGAATAAATGGACAAAAGTTAAGCGCATTCTATATATTTTTTGAATTGCACCCTAGAATCGGAATATCTCGAGATCAGTTAATTATATTAGCATATTTTTTTCAGGCGAAGTAAAAAGACTCATATTGAAGTTGTCTGTGAATCGGCTAGTGTTGATTAGTTCAAACACATAAATTTGAAGTAGCACTAGGTTCCCAAATAGTTATTCCTTACAAGCACTTTTAACTTGAAGGAAGCCGTTCAGTAATAAAACACTCTTGATATGCTTATTGAAAACGACTTAAAATATGTTTATTTTTACTTTCTTTTATATGAAATTAATAATTAATAAAAGTGCTTAGCCTATAGACAATAACATATGCAATATTAATATTGTTTGAATAAACACAATAACATGACCTAATTTATAAATAAGGTAAATGCACCTTGTATTTAAACAATTAATTAATAAGCAAATTTCCTTAGCAATGGTTAATGAACCTTATGATGTGTAAGCAATTAATTAAATGTTAATAACTTATAATTGTGTATGATTGCATGTTTGTTAATAGCAGCAAAATATCGTTGTGTATGAATGTATGTATGTATGATTGTAAACTATGTTGTCTTTTTATTTATTTTATTTATGAAAGTAAATGTATGTATGTATGTTCTTTAACATTCTCCGCCGCGTTGAACACGGTTCAAATAAGTTCTGGGCACTGTTACTGGTTGATGGGACAGGTTCAAACACTTGAAGTATCTATGGTTGCTCGTCTTGATCGAAATGCGGGCCTCGATGCATTTTGGTAGGTTCGACTTTGTTTGTTGTGTATTTTTCATATTAGCAGAATAAGTAATGTTATTAAGGATATGACTAATGCGGTGAAGCTTACTGCATGATGATGTTGACTATTAGAGTTAATAACTTCGGGTAAATGTTCTAGATTTGCATCATTTAATTGTTTTTTAAGGTTTGTTAGCTGGTCTAATTGCGTATTGAAATGATGGCTTGTAGTATTAAATATCTTTTCTATTTCTTCTGGCCTACTTATTGAGTCAATATGCTTTAATTTAACATATGATGCATGGACACTATTTGTAATTCCAAAATGCCCTTGTATTGTTACAAAATTGTTTTTGACTACGCAATCGGGACCCACTTCCATTAGTCCAGTGTTTTTAATTATGAACAGCGTAGTTTCCCTGCGACATACCATAGATTATTCAATTTCCATAGTAGTAGCAAAAATCCACTTGTTTAGTTGATATAATTGAATCCAGGCTGTTGGACCTGGGATCTTGTTGAGGTTGCATTTGGCTGTGGATCGATTGTTGAATATATTGATCTCACAAAGATCAACCTCAGAACTCCTTTTGAACTTAGATTGCTTATTTTTGCAAATGTACTCTTTGTTTTTTGTCATGATACGGTTAGATATATCATCTGTCGTAAATGGAATATATTCATCTCGGTGTGCATCTATGGCAAAGTATGACATGTCTGGTTTAATAACAATTAAACCATTGTTTTTGACTGTCGGAACTGGTAATATTTTAAATAACTCAAAGATCTGTTGATTAATTAGAGGTATTTTAATTTCAAAAATCACTTCTCTTCTTGTTACGGCATCCTTAGCATTCATCAGTTTATATAGATCCATCAAATTATCTTCTGTTACTGGAAGCGTGTAAGTTGCTGGAAGGTAAATCTTGATTGTAGCCATTTCCTTTTTTAATTGCTGAGGGGATAACAAAAGAGGACTAATTTTTCCATTGTGAACGTTCGCAAGTACATTTATGATTTCAGCCTCAATTTTTTGTAGGTTTATTGCTACTAATGTTAAATGTGTTGAGAGGAGTCCAATGATTTGGAAATTACTGGCTTGTGCAGCTTCCTTAAACAACTCATTTTTGTTTTCATCAACCATTTTTAGAAGCTCGGTAATCTTCTGCTGCGAGTTTATTTCATCTTGTTTGATAACATTTATGGTTGAATCAATTATTGATGTTTGATTTCTTAATTTTACAATGTGGTCCTGCTCTGTTTTGGCTGTGTTAATAGTCCTTGACATTTCTTCTGCATACTCCGAATCAAGAACACCAAACAGTGACTGGGCAATATTGCCGACTATATTAAATGGCGACCTTTTTGTACGTCCGTGGCTGATTAAATCATCTTCTTGATACAATTCATTTTTGATTTGCCTTAAGTTATTCACCAAAATCTTACACATTGGGTATCTTTGTATCGCAGGACACAGTTGCTGCAAAGTTTCCAAGCCCACTGACAATGAATTAAGTTCAGCTGAAAACGGGGTAAGGTCGCAGTACACCATTAATTTCCATTCTGCTATATTCAGTTTTGCGGTGCCTTTTCCCTCAATAGGGAAATAGGAAGGAGAAGAAGAGATATGATCATAGTGAGTGCCTCGGAATTTATTGTCGGCTTAAACCTCTTTAGTGGAATGACATCTTTTTCCTGGTTATTTGACATCGGTCGTTCCAACATTGTTGCACTTTCCTCTTCTTGACACAGTGGAGCCAATCTGTGAATAGGTTGTTTGAAGATTCCTGTTGCTGTTTTTACTTCGGCCACTCTCACCACGCCGTCATCTACAGCATAAACAGTGACAATTCTTCCTAGTGGCCATTTCATTGTAGGTAGATTGTCTTCTTTGATTATGACTATATCCCCTGGTTTGGGATTGTTGGCCTTAGTTTTCCATTTGTAGCGTTGTTGAAGTTCGTTTAAATATTCGGTAGACCACCTTTTCCAAAATTTGTGTTTTAGTTGTGAAACTAACTTCCAGTGAGACACGCCTGAAATCTTCAGATTTTCTGCCCTGCTATCTACTTGAGCAGTAAGTGCTTTGCCAATCAGAAAATGGCCAGGAGTTAAGGCTTCGAGATTGTCCGGATCATTTGAGAGCGGTGTTAGCGGACGTGAGTTCAATATTGCTTCTACTTCTATGATTATCGTCTCCAACTCTTCGTGGGTTAATGATTCGGTTGACACACTGCGTACCAAAAAGGTGCTTTGCTGACTTTACGGCGGCCTCCCATAAGCCTCCAAAGTGGGGAGCTCTTGGTGGGATGAAATGAAAGTGTATTTCCTTACAGCTCGAAACGGATATTATTGCCCCTTGTGCCTAATCAGCATGTATTGCTTCAGATATTTCCGATAAAGTGTTCTTTGCTCCAATTTGTTGCGTTGTCACAGTAAATGTTTTGACAATGACCACGACGAGCTATTAGTCTTTTAAGGGCACCAATGAATGATTCTGTTGATAGGTCAGACACTAGCTCTAAGTGAACTGCCTTTGTGGCAAAGCATCAAAATACCTCTATGTAAGCTTTCGTTGGCCCTTTGCCCCTCACTTTGTAGTGTATCCAGAATGGACCACAATAGTCCACACCTGAATTGATAAATGGTCGAGCAGGTGTGATTCTAGGTTTGGGTAGATTGCCCATTATTTGTTGATAAAGCAGTGGCCGTGCTCTAATACATCTTACACATTTTTGAATGACGGCTCGAGCTGTTATTTTCCCTTTTATTGGCCAAAATCTTTGTCTTATTGTATTCAGCATTG
Source organism: Tachina grossa (assembly GCA_949987645.1). Classification (NCBI taxonomy): domain Eukaryota; kingdom Metazoa; phylum Arthropoda; class Insecta; order Diptera; family Tachinidae; genus Tachina; species Tachina grossa. The sequence continues at coordinate 103,898,680 of OX465275.1, read as the reverse complement.
CAGTCGGTTCACAATGCTAATTGTCTTCACGTATCATAATAAACAAGAGTCTTACCAAAGGATCGTTGTATGGTAGTATTATTGGATATTTCATTCATATCTGGATGTAAATTGGAGTGCTTTAGCCGCCCTCCTACTCGAAGTATGCCTTCCTTATCCAAAAATGGTGTTAAACTGTTAAGTGAGCTATTTTTGTTAATCATCTCGGCCTTTTGTAGTTGTGTTATACCTGTTGCGAATTCTGAACACTGTATTGCCTTAACAATTATGTGAAGGGAATCGTCTAACTCTTTTGGCGTAATTTATGAGTGTATTGGTCGACTTGCAATGGACATTCTAATGTTTTTTATGAATCTGAGGATATATGCTAGAATTCTTTGCAAGGTTCGAAATGAATTTTTATGGTTGATTCTATAAATGAAGTCACTGCTTGATGTTGTTGTGCCTGCTATAATTGTCTTTTTCATTTCGATGTCGTCTGTATTGTGTATTTGATATGGGAATTTCGATGGCCGTATTACCTCCTTGCCATCAAGGAACGTTGGTCCTTGAAACCACATTCCATTGTTAGTTAGATTGGCTGGTTGCACTCCTCGCGATAAAATGTCCGCAGGATTATCTTTTGATTTTACATGACGCCACTGGCCTGCTATTGTTAATGACTAAATGGTTGAAATTCTATTAGCCACAAACGTTTTATAAGAAGATGATTGTGAGTTAATCTATGATAAAACAATTTCGGAATCAGTCCACAGGAACATAGATTGATTTTGTAGGGACAGATCCGTTTTTACTCGATGAGCGAGCTGGGCTGCTATGACCGCAGCACATAGCTCTAACCGAGGTAGTGTTTGCTGTTTCACAGGTGCTACTCTTGATTTTGCACATAGCAGTCGAATTATTGTTCCATCTATAAGTTTTGCGCGAATGTATACAACTGAATATATGAAGCTGTTTTTTTACTGGAATGCCACCATAGAATATATGTCTCGCAATTTTGAACTCATCTAGTGTTTTCAAATCATTTCGGAAACTCTCCCAAGTCATTTGAAGATTGTGAGGTAATAGTTCATCCCAATCTAACGAATGCTGCCACAATTATTGGATAAAGATTTTTGCCTTGACAACAACAGGAGCAAGGAGACCCAGAGGATCAAATAATTTTGCAAGCTCTGATGTAACTGTCCGTTTTGAGATTACTTGGAGCTCATTGAGTTTTACTTTGATGCAAAACTGATCATCTTGGGGCACCCAATGTAAACCCAAAGTTTTTATTGTTTTATTACTGTTGCCATCAAGATCTAAATCAACTACTCTGTCACTATGGGGTATATCTTTCAGCAGCCTTTCTTTATTTGAGCACCATTTTTTCAGGATGAAGCCATGTTCTTGCAGTATCATTTGTAGTTGCCATTGAGTCTCAATCGCCAAAGTTAGACAATCTGAGCCACCGAGACCATCATCCACATAAAAGTTGTCTCTTAGCATCTGAGAGCCGAGTGGGTATCGTGCTGTATTTTCTTCGGCAATACGTTGTAAGCACTTTGTGGCCAAGTATGGAGCTGCTCTAGTGCCGTTGGTAGCGGTGTTCAACCTGTAATAATTAATTGGTGATGAAGGGTCCTCTCTCCAAATGATCAACTGATACTGATGGTCGGCTGGGTTGATTAATATTTGACGATATATTTTCTCGATGTCAGTTGTAAATACGGATTTAGGCATGCAAAATCTAAGTAGAATCGAAAATAAATCACTTTGTACAGTAGGGCCAGTATACATTAAGTCATTTAACGAGTATCCTATTGACGTTTTAGCGGAAGCGTCGAACACTACTCTAAGGTTTGTTGATGTACTCTCGGCCTTTAGCTCGCAATGATGTAGAATAAAATATATTGGATTAGGTATATTGTGTATATTAACCTTTTCCATGTGGCCTAATTGCTCATATTCTCTCATAAAATTGATGTGCTCACGTCTTATATTTTCGTTCTTATGGAGCCGATTTTCCAAACTTATGAATCTTTTGTACGCCAATTGGTGTGAGTGGCCTAGTGCAGTTGGATTCTCTTTAAATGGTAAGCTGACGATGAAGCGCCCATAAGAATTATTCCTTATATGTTGATTGAAATGACTTTCACACAGATTTTCTGCCGGAGACAATATTTTCGCGTTCGTTTCTACTTCATCAAGTTTCCATAGTTGTTCTATTGATTCTTCTAATGACCCTTCGTTACCAAATACTGCGCATGTCAATGGCGAGGATGAGCAAGATGGATTGTGCTCTTTGATTGATCCACTTACAACCCACCGAAGTGACGTATTTTGAAGTATTGGAAGACTGTCGCTTAAATTTATCGTGCCAGGTTGTATCAGGCTGAAGTAGAACTCGGCGCCAAGAAGAATATCAATTTTCTCTGGCATGTTAAACTTGGGGTCCGCCAGATGAATGCCCTTTGGAATTTTCCAATATAAAACATCGATAATATGACTCGGTTGCGCTGGGATGATGCTGGGTAACACGAAGGCTTCCAAGTTTGTTGAGACGTTATGATTTCTGGATAACATTTGCACATTAATGCGTTTATGTGCTCTTTTCTGGATTCTTCCAACTCCATCAATACATAATGGGGCTTCTGTAGTTGAAAGGGATAATTTTTTGATAAGTCGTTCACTCACAATGTTGACTTGTGATTCTGAGTATAGTATGTCTCTAAATTCACTTGAATTGCCATTTGCGGCCTTGATGATGACTCTTGCCGTAGCTAAGATAACGTAGCTCTGGTTCCTAGATTCAGATGCAGTCGAGGCTGAAGAGACTGCAACTGCGTTTCTTGTAGTCTCATGTTGTTTTTGGTTAGTCAACTGAAGGGGTGAAATTGAGATACCTATATGCTGTGATTTTGGTGGCAAGTGTAATAACGTGTTGTGTTTATTATTACATTTCTTACAATTACCATGAGGACATGCCTTTTCTGAATGATTGGCCTTGAAACAGTTCACACATAATCCGTGTTGTTGTACCCATTTTAGTCGGTCATATTCTGTCATTGCAATGAATTGCTTACAATGGTGAATGCGATGGTTACTGTTGTTGCACAGCTTACATTTGATGCTACCTTCTCCTGATGCTACAGCAGTTATAGCCTTGCTTGTAGTTGGATTATTAGTTGATTTTTCTTTGTGCCCAATCAATTCCATTGATTCGAATTGCCTCTCTAGAAACGACAATAATTCACTAATTGTAGGCACTTCTTTTGGCTTTTGTAGTGATTGCATGAATCGAATGTAAATGGTATGTTCGAGTTTTTTCAGCAATAATTGAATGAGTATGGCATCCCATGACGATGTGTCGATGTTTAAATTGTTCAAAGCCAGCAAGCATTCCTTTGTGGTATTATGAAGAGCCTTTGTTGATGCAGGAGATAATGTTCCCTTGGGCTGATACAGAATTTTTTCAATCAATGTAGCTATCAGTACTCTTTTGTTGTTGTACCGTTCATAAAGTAACGACCATGCTGTGGTGTAGTTTTCTTCTGATAAAGCTAAGTGACTTATGAGTTTGCCGGCCTCCCCTGAAAAATTGATTTTGAGGTAGCACATTTTCTGTACGCTTGGAAGCGGTTGCTTGTGTACCATTTCTTGAAATAGTTCATGAAATTGGATCCACTTCAAATAGTCTCCATTGAAATGGGGAATAACAATTTTTGGAAGCGGTAGTGAACTGTGTGATGATAGCTCTGCTCGTAATTGTGTTGAACATGCGACGCTACGTCCGCTAACACCGCTCTCCTTTTGTTTATTTGTATTCATGAGTTGCATTAATGTATGTTGCATTAAGTCTTCCAAATCATTGTATTCATTTTGATTTAATCCTAATGTTGAAGGATCTTCGGTCTGTTGCCATAACTCATCTTACAAGGCTTGGACTTGATTCCATAGATTTCTTATTGTGTCTGCCTTGATTGTATAAAAATCTGGCAGTTGATCTTCCTCTAATGGTGTCAACGTTTGTAATAGCTGTGTTAAGGCAATCATACGGACAGTCACTCGTCTGGCTAGTCGTTGAACTAGTGTATTCTGGTAACTCAATGAAGTTTCTGAAGTTCTTACTGCTGGCAATGGCTTTGTGCCCTCATTTAGTTTCTTAATTTGAACGTCGATATTTTCCATAGCAGTGTTATACCTTTCTCCAAGGGACCAGTGCAAATTTCTCACAATATACGAATCATTTTCAGGAAGTGTTTGATCTCTACGAAAGGCATTCTCTGTTTTCTCAAAGTCCTTCCAAAGTTTCGCTAATTCATTAGACTTGCTATGTCATTTGCCATTTCCTCCTGCTGGATGATAAGAGCTTGTAGACTCGCCATCTTCGCCTTGTTGTGGGACCAGAGGATGACTTGGTTTAACCTTTGATGTAGTTGAATAAATGGTATCCACTGGTTGGAGAATCTAAGCAATACCAACTGCTTAGTGATGTCCTAGTGTTAATATGTAGTTATTGATTGAATTTTGATCCTGTTATAGATCACGTCGGGGTCACCAAAATGTTTGTGAATGGGCTAGTGTTGATTAGTTCAAACACATAAATTTGAACTAGCACTAGGTTCCCAAAAAGTTATTCCTTACAAGCACTTGTAACTTGAGGGAAGCCGTTCAGTAATAAAACACTCTTGATATGGTTATTGAAACCGACTTAAAATATGTTTATTTTTACTTTCTTTTATATAAAATTAAGAATTAATAAAAGTGCTTAGCTTATAGATAATAACATATGCAATATTAATATTGTTTGACTAAACACAATAACATGACCTAATTTATAAATGAGGTAAATGCACCTTGTATTTAAACAATTAATTAATAAGCAAATTTCCTTAGCAATTGTTAATGAACGTTATGATGTGTAAGCAATTAATTAAATGTTAATAACTTATAATTGTGTATGATTGTATGTTTGTTAATAACAGCAAAATATCGTTGTGTATGAATGTATGTATGTATGATTGCAAACTACGTTGTCTTTTTATTTATTTTATTTATGAAAGTAAATGTATGTATGTATGTTCTTTAACAGAAGTAAAAAGGCCAATATAAGAAAAAAAATTGTTTTAATATAAATTTTTTATAGTACAAAACAATTATTTGACTAAATTTTTACTTTTTTCAGAAAATCTGCGCGTTTGTCCGCATTTAAGAAAAAGCTCTCTAAAATTTTAGTTGAACATGTTGAAAACTATCTATATAATTAAATGTTACAGTGTAAACTTTCAAAATCGACCGTCACAACTTTTAATAAGCGCTTAAACACAAAAAAATATTTTTAAAATTGGTAATTTTCAGACATGTAGGGTGCATATCCAAAATACAAAATAATTGGCTCTAAGCGAATTCTGAATAAATTACTTTTAGAGCTATGTGGTTTAAAAGTGAATGTGTTAAACAAAGTTTTTTAAAAAAATTAAAATAATGAAGATACTTTTTCTTAAAAAACATGCCTTTCTCAGGAAAGTTTTTAAATTGTTAATTCTTAGTATTTTCCCGATTTCACGAATGCAGATACTAATAAGTTTTTTTTATTTTTTTTTTTTTGTTTAGAATTTTGTCAGAAATTGAATGCCATCTTTTAATTTAAATTCCAATTACCTACTAAAAAGTTATAGGTGAAATACTAAAAAAAGTCAAGGGAAAAAAATTTAACACATATAAGGACATTATTTCTTAAAAATTTTAAGTTTAGCTTTTCTAAAAGTTACAAGCCTCATAAGTTTTTTTGGGTCCCATGTGGTCAACTTAGGCCCACAGTAACTCCTGTCCAGCTTAAGCCAGAAGGCTGTGAAGACATGTGTTTAAGGCCTAAGTCCTCCTCTACAGATGTTCGACGTTTCATATAAATCCAATCAGTAGTTTAAAAGTTCCAGATTTATTAGCATTTATTTTGCAAAAGCCCGACTGTGCACTGTATATATTCTTAAAGTTGTTGTTTCTATTAAGAATTCTTTTGTTTGTTTTTGCATTAAAAAACTGATACAATGTTTCCGTTTTGGTAATAAAAAAAATTATTTTTTTGTATGCATTTGTATTTGATTACTCAAACATATCAACGTATTTGTATTTGTCATAGTTATTACCCAGTGGTATGAAAAGGAACAATTGCCACTAATGACATGCGAAGTAGTTAGCGCTTTTGCTCGATTTGCACTAGGGGCTACCCATGTGGCATTCCAATCATGTCTATATCTCTCTCTAGACAGCAATGTCTAATGCTTCAATGTAAAAATAGATACCCCAGTTTCGCTAGATAATTCTATAGCTCCAAGTAATGCAGAAATAAATTTTTTTTCAACGACGAGTAGAAAACATATACATATGTATGTGTATGATAAACAGATCCCGTTATAAATTATGAAAAAATTTTTGTCTGTTTTTTGATGAATTTAATACACAATGTTAGTTGAATTGGGGATAGTGCTGTGTATAGGTCTATGTCGGTATCTACGTTGCCAGGTAATCCTTATACAGAGGGGAGTAAATTGCCACCTTCGTAGGACATCCCCATGTTAAATTCAACAGCTACAAGCATGTGAAGTAGATTGTGATGTACTAGTGGTACTTCTTTAAAAACTAGGGAATATACACGCGCTGCACTAGCCCCGTAAACCACTGGGTATGATTATTAGCAACTACCCAGCGGGAACTAGAAGGAGTAGGGATGCCTTCTAGAAGGCCTCTGTACGCTTTGTTTTGGATGTGGAAGGCCTGCTCGCTCCATTCCATACTCATATCTTTTTTACACGCGTTGTCATTGCGGAGCAGCCCTTCCATTCTTAATTCTTTCGCCAGAGATCCTGGAAGGCCTTCAAACTAATAGGTTTTGTTTTTGCTTTGGTAAAAAAAACAAATCAATACATGTTACTCCTTCTTTTCTCCCTTCTCATAGAAGCGAGTGTGGAATGTTTATCTTATATTTTACGCGAAAGAGTCCTTTAATAAGGCCTGCACCAAGAAGGTCTTCTGAGTTTTACCGCTGGGTATGTTCATGTTCATGAACACACATACTAGTTTATCGTGTCTGTCACGACTTTCGAACGTTTTCAATTAGCATGAAAATTTCCGAATAGCAAAAAAAAAAAAAGATTTGGTGTCTGCATACTTCCGAATATTTTTGCAAAATTGGTTGCTAATGTGGGCATGTTTTTCATGTCACCTTTTCTATGTATTAAAACCAAATATATATTGGTTTAAATTTCCGAATTAGGTAGATGAGATATCAAGCCTAATTTTAAAAAAGATTTCGTTTAAATTAAATTAATTTTAATGTGGCAAAAAGCGATTCTATTTACTTTCACATTGCTTGGTGCAGTCAAAAGTAAAACGAAAAAATTATTCGGAAGTGAATGTCAGGACACCAAAATATGCGGAAAAGATTCACTTTCACACGGATGTGAAAGTCATGACAGACACGTATATTCATGTTCAAGCCCATACTTTATCAGTAGTGTTTATAATTCATACATGTTTAGTCAGCGTTGCTTCAATACAATGAACACAGTTAAGTATGATACAAAAAACGAGCCGATCATCTTCAAACATGCTTTTTCTTATGTTCATGCAGCTGTCTATTATTTACCCACATTGACATGCAGAAAGAAGTGGCTAGTTGTGGAAGTTAGCTAGACCATTACAAGTTGGGGATCTTGTGGTAATTGTTGATTATAAACTACCACGAAATGTTTGGCCTGAAGGTAAGGTGTTGGAGGTGAAACTAGCAACTGATAGGCAACCACGAAGTGCGAAAGTTTTGAACGCCCATGGTATCCTTCAGAGACCAACTACAAAGTTAGCTGTGTTGGACGTGGCTAGAGAAGAAAAGTAGGACTGCGATGCATCTCGTCATACTGTGTGGTGACGGGGGGGGGGGGGGGTGTTACTGCCACTGTAAACTCTACACTTTATTTATTACACATATCTGTCTTTCTTTTCTATATTGTGTTTTAATATTACAAGCTGAGCTTATTATCTAAGAACAAATATAAAAAAGGATGAAACATATGTAAAAAGTTCTATTAAAACGTGCGTCGAATTTCCAAAAGGTCATTCTTGAAAGACAACCGCATAAGAAACGAGGCTTAATTTATTTCCGTATATTCTTGGCTAATTAAATTTTAGGAAATTTAATGTGGTCTACTGAAATACATATATATTGCAATTAAAGTTTTGCATTTCAATTATACGGACTCATTCAAATTCAAGCACTAACCAGGATTAAAACTAGAGTAAACACCTTTCTCGTTTACAGTTGTATTTTAATTGAAATTTATTTGCTGGTGGTTAAGCATTGTCTATATATTTAATTGGTGCTTAGCCAAAGCATCAGTAGACTTCAGCCACATATTTTGAACAGTCACAAACCTTTTCTGCTATCCAAAGACTTTTAATAACTATTTGAGACTTCACATACAATATTTTTGGAAATCAAAAAGAATGCTAAACCACCAGCAAATAAATTTCAATTAATATAAACTTATGACAATATGTATGTCAAATAATAAATTTCTTAAATGTTAATGGTCTTATTCAGAAAAAAATAATTTAGGCTTACTAAAAGTTTAACAAACAGATTTCCATACAAAATTTATTTTTGTAAACCTTTTGTAAGCCAGAATTATTTTTTCTGAATACGGCAGCAAATGTTGTATGTTTTTTTTTCATAAAATTGTTTTTTTATTGAGGCTATTTAATTAAATTGATATGTTTTCGAAATTCCCGAGAATGGAATATATTTTTCTCGATTCCCGGGTATTGGAAAAGTCCGGGAAATTAGAAACCGTACTAGTGGGGATTTAAGTACCCGATACACAGTGGTGATTTTGTAAAGAAAATTTTAAATAATTCTGTAGTCTCGAAAATAGCTGTTCGATTGTTATGAAATTTTATACACCATTTAAGGAAGAGCCAGAAGTCTGGAATTTGGACTATATATCTTATAAAGCACCAAAGTGGGCAACCTTGGGTTGATGAACAACTAAAACCGATGCCAAACTCATGTTTTTGATCTGATAAAAAAGTTTTTATGGAAATAGACTTTTTTCTATCCAAGAGCTAACAAAAGTACTAAATTTATGTATTTTCGCTTACAGTTTATAAAATATTCCAGAAAAAAAATTAAAATTTTGGCTTTATTTACCAACCTTGGTCCACTGTTCTGCTAATGGAAAAGTCAAATCTTTTCCTCTTTTAGAAGAGGGAGCACATTATGAATAAGTAAAAAAAATGTGTTGTAACATTAAAAAATATTTGGTATCAAAATCGCAATTAAGTCAAAAGTTATACGCAATTTAAATTAAAACTTAATTATTTCGCTGTTATAAATTTTTTTGCAAAAATACCAATCCATATTTCATTATATTTCATTCACCATATTTCAATTGCTGATCATAATTCACTAACAAATGTAAGTTCGTCAGCTTTACATGTTATTATTATATGAATATAAATATATTTTAAACGTGAATCCATAAGAGATATGTAGGAGATCCATAGCCGAAAAAAGGTTTTACCATAAATTCTAAGAAATCTTTTTATTCCAAATAAAATAAAATTTGTTTTATAAATTTTCAATATTTATTGTGCTTTTTTGCTCTAATTTGTATGTTAATTTGCATAGAATACATTTTTCATTTAACTGTCTTAGTGAAAATTTCATCTAAGTATGTTCATCTTCAAGGAGCTGCTTTGCGTCTTTGTCCAATTCCATGGGGGTGGAATTCCATTTTTGTCGAATGCTAGAGATATATGGATCAGAAGTGCACAGTAAAATATTAAAGAGGTCTTCATTGGTACTATATCTAGATATCTTTCTTGTGTTGTGCTCTCGCAAATATATATAATCTTTGTTCCTTTTTTCTTGCGCTTCTTCAGAAAGATCTCCAATCGGAAGCATATTGTGTTGAATAATGTTTTCCCCATGATATAGTATTTTATGGACCGTCGATGGCATATTCCTCCAATCATATTTTTCGTTGTATAGTTTCGCTGTTTCATTAGCATACTGACCAAATTTTCTTGCATTTACCTTTTTATTGCATGATATTACTTGCAGTATCATTTTGTAGCGTTTTATTAATTCAAAATCTACTCCTGTAATAGATGCAGCAGTTTCAGGATCATAAAAAAATTTTCTTGCTGTGTTGCCATCATTTGTGTTTCCTGCTCCTTGCTTTGGGTGATCGATCAATAAACCCAATTCTAAATATTTTTCTTGTACGTGTTTCTTTTTTGCCTCTCTTTTGGCTTTATTTTCGTCACTATTTCGTACTGTTCCTTTAAAATCTAAATCATAGCTTAGCTTTAATATATGTTCCATAAATCGAATTTTAGCATGGAGTGGGGATAAGTCAAACTCATAGGCTTCTTGGAAAGTAGTGTCTTTTGTTGGAAGTTGACTTAATTTGCTTGCAGTTTTTTTTTGCAAGTAACACAGCTCGAAGATGATTTTATTTCAGTTATGGCCTGTGCAACTTTTCCATCAATCATTGTAAGTAATTTATTTAAATCTCTTGGTCGTTAAGTAACAAAGTTATCGATTGAAGTTTATCTATTTGTTGTTTAAGTTTAGATACTTCTTCTAATATCACATCCTTCATTTCCTTCTTAAAAGCAAATTTAATTGGTCTGCAATATTTTGTTGAGGAAGGTATTTCGTTTTTCCATATGTCAATATCGGTTTCTTTGCTAGTAGATGGCTCAAAATTAATGTTATTTGTTTTTAGTCTTAACGGAACAAAATATATTATAAATAAGTCAGAATCTGGTATTTTTTCTGCATTATACTGCCTATATCGCTTTTGTCCAGAAGATCCATCGCATCCCCATTTATAAATTAATGTTAGGCTACAGTCACCAAGCTTTTTAATATTATCGCCGTCCAACGTATTCACCAATCTTTCCGCAGTATGATTTAATATGTCTTACAATACCACCTCTGCTGAATTTTCTGTAATGTTTATAGAATTTTGTGGTGGTAAACAATATTTTTTAATTAAAACCAAATCTCTATATTCTGGATAAATGGAGGAATGTTTTCCAACTGCCCCCTTTCGCAATTCCATATACTGATATTTTGTTAGCTTGAAAAAAATATTGAAAATGCTTCTTCAGATGTAAATTTTTTATCATCGGTTGGTGTTGGAATGCTCTTTAAAATACTTTTTACACGCTTGGGGCTCGCTTTCATTACATTTTCTATTATATCAATTTTTTTAGTTTTATTTTTTGTTGGTCATAGTTGATGGGAAAATGTATCTTTAATTATTTCTTGAGAAAATTCTTCATTAATGCTTTGTGGCTTTCGTCTTCGGGACCTTTCACTACACTCTTCAACTGGTCTGGCAGGTCGGCCCACATTTGATGGTTTTGGTTGGCTTTCAAATAGAAGTTCGCTTGTAAGCCATTGTTTGTTGCAGTTAAACATTTTTTCCTTATTTCTATAACATTCATTATACCGTTTATTTAATCGCGATAAAAAATTATTAATTTTTTTTAAATGGTCGCACAACTCAAAATAAGGTTCTTTTAAAATGTGTAATGTAACATCGTTTTTGTTCTTTTCTTTAAAACAAATTTTAGGAAGATCGTTATAACTGAACTTAGCCATCGTTTTGACAAAACTGATCGTCTTTATTAATTTTGTCTGTTTTTATACACATTAAGTTTTCTTGAAGCAGGTATGTGCTTAAACGAGAGAGAGGAAAGAAGAAAGAAGAGGAGTACAGACATGCTTGTACCGACAAATTACTTCAATTCTCTTTTGTTATTTCATTCTCATATTCAAATCTCATTAAAAACTTGAACACAAACCGTATGTGTCTAAACAACCGGGCAGGCTTAAAAGAGAATTAAAGAGACCTACTTCAAGAAAACCTGATCTGTCTATCGTATTTTAACCTTTATATGAGCAGCAGCTATAAAATAATAATAAATAAATTTGTAACAAAAGGTCGAATATATCAGTCCAAATACAACAACTCATGTACCTACCCCCGCTTATATGTAACTATACATTTTTTTATGGCCTAATTTACAAAAATGCATTTAATGCATTATAATAACAGTCTTTTATTATACCCTTTTCATTAATAAAACTTCTTCGAAAAAAAAGAAAAACATAGACACAATACACACACAAACACAAATACCGCACTCCCATACCTAAAATATCCGACATGCAAGCAGTAAAATCAATGTACTTCCTAGAGACACAAATATAAATTTAAAAAATTAGCATATAATAACAGCTCGAAGTACGTACTATAACACGTTATAAGTCATTTTACGAAGTTTTTCGCAGGAAAAAAGTTGCGTTCCACTGAACATCGAGGTTTGGGTATATTTTAGACCTTTATTGCAATGCCCAAATCTGGGACTCGAGCAAAGTAAGGCACGATTTTTTTAAACTATTTTATAAGTTAAGAAATGATATTGTGTGAAGGAAAAATATATAAAAACAAAAATATATAAAACCAAAAAAGTTATGCCCACTTGAAGTTCAAAAATTTTCTAAAATATTTTGAATTTCAGCTTCTCTTAAAAAAAGCTCGTTTTTGATCACCCTATTCGAAGAGAAATAATCGAAATAAAAACTTAAATTTCTGGATTTCGAGGTTCCGATGTGTTTACTTTTATATATAAAAAAAATTAAATCGGTGACACAAAAAAATTTTTTTTTAAGAATTTTGGCCGCCATCTCTTCAAGTGTGCCACTGTGCGGCGCAGATTAGATTTTTGGATGTATTTAAAAACATATCTCGTCTTAAGATGGCGTAATAAGTTTTTCGGTTACAGTTTTGGAATTTAAAAAAAGCCTAAAATTTGTTATTTATAACAAAAAATAGGTCTAATTCGAATATAGGGTTACTGGCGTGATAAAGTTGATGGATAAACATTTTCTAAATTTTAATTAGTAAATTCAATTTTAAGTTCAGTAATTTCAATTCTTATTGAATGAAATATTTTTATTAATTAACTAGCTACACCAGGTGTGCTTCGCTACCCAAATCGCCTTTTCAATTTCATTTATATCGATTTGAAAGTTTTGTAGGGGCAGAAATTAGATAAATTAATTACATAGCTTATGTCTTCTTCTAAATGAAGGGATATCTATGCTTTAAATTCAAATTTCACAAAAATTGAGTTGAAACTCAAAAATTGCCCACTTTCTTCCTCCTGGTCCCAATTTAGGAAATGTCTATGGCCATTTTGTGACTTTTTATACATAGATCTATAAATTTCCTTAAAATGGGTTTAATTGTTTCTGGAAGGCAGAAATGTCCCCCTGTCGCCCTCCTGGTTTTACTTTTGAAAATGTATATATTATATGTGAATTTTTAGACGCAGATCTATCTATGTTCTAGGTTCCATTAAAGTCGAATTAGTCGTTTCGGAGGGGCACAAATTTCCCCCTCCCATTCTCCTAGTCATAGTTTAAAAAACAAAGCATATATGAATTTTTAGATGCAGATATAATTATGTTCTAAATATCATTAGAATCTCCTCGGAGAGGCAGAAATTCCCCTATTGCACTCCAGGTTCAACTGTTGAAAATTTTCATAGCATATGTAAATTTTTATGTTCTAAATTTCATTAAAATCGTGCTGAACGTTTCAGAGGGGAAACATTTTCTCCTCTCGCTCTCTTAGCCCTAGCTTAAAAAAAAGAAAGCCTATGTAAATCTTTAGATGCAGATCTATCTAAGTTCAACGTTTCTTCAAAATCGTTTTAATTGTTTATGGGATGCAGAAATTTCTCTCCTATTGCCCTCCTGGTCTTAACTTTGAAAATTTTCATATCCTATGTGAGTTTTTATACGTAGATCTATCTATGTTCTTAATTTCATTACAATCTGTTAGATCTTTTCGGAGGAGCAAAAATTTCCCCTATCGCTCTCCTAGTCTCAGTTTTAAAGATGTACACATCCTATGTGTCTTTTTAGACTCAGATCTATATATGTTCTAATTCCACTAAAATCGGTTTGAACGTTTCGGAGGGGCAGAAATTTCCCCCGTATCGCCCTTCTGAACCTAATTTAAAAAAAGTTATACCCTTTAACCTTCTCGGATTTGCTCAGGCTACGGGACAAAATTTTATCGCGATCGGATGAGTGGTTTGGCCGCACATAAAGGACATACAAACAAACATTAATTTATATATAAATAGACTGTTTTTTAATTAGCTCCTACCAAATTTGAAGACTCTTGCTATTATGGATTCCAGGATATAAAATTTTTATAATTACTTTGTATAGGTGGTGTCCCTCCCACTGTCCTATTCGACTAATACTTTCAATGACTTCGCACTTCGCTCTCAAAAGAGTCCATAACAAATTTGATAACTTGCTATTTATAGCTTTCAAGATATAAGATTATTTTTAATTACTTGCGGGTGAGCCTTCCCTCGGTCCTTTTCTACCAATATTTTGAATTACCTTGCCCCTCGCTCGTAAAAGAGTCCATGACAAATTTGGGGAATCTTGCTATTATAGCTTTCAAAATATATTATTCTTAATAACTTTGTAGGGAGGTGCCTCTTCCCTTGGTCCTGTTCTACCAATACTTTGAAATACTTCGCATCTCGCTTTCAAAGGACTCCTACTAAATTTGAAGACTCTTGCTTTTATAGCTGTCAAGATATAAGATTATTATTACACCCACTACACCCGAAATTTTGCGAAAAGTTATGGAAAATATGAAATGTATACTGTCTGGCTAAAAAGAGCACGTATGTGCGAAGCAGAAAATGGACAACACTTACAGGATAGCATTTTTCAAAGCTCATTTCAAAAAATTTCCCAATAATACACTGTATTTAAAAAAAAATTATAACAATCGCATATTTAAAAAAATTATACAACATTTAAACCATATAGCTCATTCTTCGCCACCCTGTATGAGTGTGGCCTGCCCTTTGCTTCTATTCTACCAATATCTTGAATTACTTCGCACCTGACTCTCAAAAGAGACCATACAAAATTTAAGGACTGTTGCTATTATAGCTTTCAAAATATTTTATTATGAATTGCTTTTTATGCGGGTGCCCCTTTCCATGGTCGTATTATACCAATATTTTGAAATACTTCGCACCTCGCTTTCGAAGGAGTCCATACTATGTTATGAGTCCGTTCAGAGTGCCAGGATGAATTGTGGCCGACTAGCTCACGCCGTCCTCAGCCGTGGTTCAACCCTTCATTCTGGCCTTGGAACATCAAACAATAAAATGTACGTTACAAACAGAAACTATAACATTCAGAAACATCCGATTTTGAAGGAGGAAGGTGTTATCCTCCAACCGCCCTCCCATCCTTGGTCATCAGTTGTCCTTCATATTTGCTGTGACCCCTTTATCTTACTCACATCTTCGCACTTACCTCCTTTCTCTTTACCCCTCAATTAAGTAAATTAAGCCGCCATAATATCTTCACTCTATCTCCAAAACATGTTTATTACGAGAACTTAATAATATAATTTTTATTATTTACTTAATTCCTATCATTTAATTAATAGTACTAATAGTCTTAAGCTACACTAAACATCGTTTAATTCATTTCGTAATTTGTTTACAGATAACTAAGTTTTTTTTGTTTTATATTAAATTGTATATTCGGTAGGCCACTGGCCAATCTAATCGAACCTTGATTTCCAGGCAAAAGCAACTTATTACCGATTCAACAAAAAAATTGATTTAACTAAAATTCTTATTTTTACTTTCTACTGCTCATAAAAATTTAAAAATATACACACTTTAATTTTGAACTCTTAAAACAAGTAACGCTGGTAAATCGCTAAATTTACAAGACACTAAAAATACTAACTTAATAAAACTTAGACTAAATGATATATTTTATATATGTCTGTCTATGTGTTGTTGAACTAAAATGGCTGAACTTTCGGTCGACTGGAAGAATATGGCTGCTTGCTTTCTTTCCAAGTATATATACATATATAAGTTTTTGGTTACCTGCTTTATTCGCTTTGGCTATCGTATTTATTAATTTTCTTGTCACCGACTTTTTTTCCTGTCGAGAACTGTTTCCTTTTCTTCCTCTTTGTTTAAGGACCACAGCGACACTTTTGCCCACTTTATTTTTTTTAAAACATGTTAATATACATTATTTTTTTAATCTTTTAACAAAATCTCTTATTACTTACGCTCTCCACTTTTTGTTCTACTGCTCTAAGCGGGAACTAAATATATGTACACTTGTATAAAGCCCTAGCGTCTTCTTTTGTTGATCCCACAATTTGTGACCTAAGTAATGAAATTTAACTGCTGACTTATCTTTTATTTTTACCTCTTGTTTCGTTTGATTTGAGTTTTTTTTATTTTTTTATTTTATAACTGCCACTCTATTAATTTTACACTTCAAAAATTTTTTTATTTCATTTTTTGTTCTCTAACTACAAAGACTTTTTATTTGATTTTAATTCTTTCCGTGTCGTGATGTTTCACCAACCAGAACTATTTACTGATTAAATTGCCCATCATGGCCTCTGCTTGCTTGTGGTATATTCCTTAATTCTTTTTGTCTGTTTTTTATTTTTTTATTTTAATAGCCGTTTTTACAAGTACAAAAAATCCTGTTTTTCGAAAAAAAAATATTTACTTTATACATATTTGTATCCTTTTCTAAACCAAAACGATATTTTTAATTAACTGTCCTTTTCTTCTGAGTTTCTACTCAGTAACGTCTATATTTTGCTCAAAAAAAAAAAATTAAAAAAAAACAACATTCAAATACACCGTAGTTCATTCATAATTTCTTACTATCATCCTACTGTAGCTATATTCCACAATTATTCACAATAATATTCATTTATACACTTCCCAACACTGTGAACCATATATTATCCTTACTTCACAATCATTAGGTGCGTTTGAGTACTTTTCCAGTAAAATCCAGTAACTGAGTAAATACTGAGTAATTTAAAGAAATTACTCTCAATAAAAAAGTTTGCAGCTGAAAGTACGCGAACGGAAAAATTGTAAAATCCAGTAAAATATACACAACAGCTGATAGACAATTTTGCGCTAAAAAATTATACATAAGTATGTACATATGTATGTATATGCAAAAAAAACCTGAATATAATATTGTACTACGTGGTCCAATCGAGATGAAACAGACTAGTTACATCATGGTCCATGTAATGCAGTCATGGATCATGTCGTTTTCACACAAGCATTCAATGCAATATGGAGTAGTTTTGGCGTATTCGTACTCCTCTTTGGAGTATTTACATACATGTATGGAATAGTCGCATTATCTGCAGACAATATACAAAACTATACATACATATATATTATTGCATCTGTGAAGCACTTTGGTAAGGCAAAAAATTATGGCTTTTTGGAAGCTGAATAAATTGCTTTTAGATGGCTCATCTCGCACAAAAAAATCTCATTATTCATGCGCAACACCAAGTAATTCCCTAACATTATCTCCCTCACTCGCGGTCTCCACCTGACATAAAATAGCTAACTTTAACATTAAGTTCTAAGAATTGTTGAGTGGTGAGTATCAAAATAATATACCATTTTGCACATGCAACAATGCAAGACCATTTGCACAAGATTGTGAATTGGGCTATAGTTTTTATGTACTCAGATGCAAAAGTTACTAGCTTGCAAATTTTTTTTTTTCTTTTTCCTATATTTTGTTAGAGAGCCTGTCTTATGTTATTGCTTTTCAGAAGCAGTTTTCGATGCTTTTGTGATCAAGTAAACATTACATTGCTTCCCTCAGTTCTTAGTGCTTCCAAATCAGATTTTTTTGCTGGCTAGCCGCATGGAAAAATTATATGGTTTTGAGAAAATCGATGAAAAATGTTTTTTCATTTGTTTTATAAAAATACACCATAGTATATTTTCTTAAATAATAAAAGTAATAGATACATATGTTTTTATTTGAACTTACGGGCCTGGCCCACGATGTCGACAAGAAACTTTCTATAGCTTACTTGCCGACATCGCGCGTCAGGCCGTTAAAGTTTCTAAACTTTTTACGCTCGACGTGAATAATTAGGATTTACAGAAAAAGACAAAAATGTTTGTTGCCGCTTATACCAATCTTTACAACAATATTGTTCACTTCCTTTCAAGTAGTTCCAATGAGTGCATTTATTAAGAGAAGTATACAATGGGAAAATAACTTTATATATCCTAATATATTCAAGATATCGAAAAACTGAAAACAAATTTAAGAAATGTACACATTAATCATATTTAATCGATCAATAACTAAATTTTTTGAATGTTCCATGCGGGGAAACAGTAACCGTCCGACTATACGCATAAACAAAAATTTAATTATAAAAATCTATTAACTTTATTCACGTTTAAAAACAATCGGTTATGTTGTGCATTTCACGTGAAATTACATCGTTGGGAAATTGTTTTTATAAATACATATTTCCAACAATTCTATGAAAATTCCACACGTTTTAATTTCCCGTGGAATACATAAAACATACCCTTATATTTTTCTGGCATCAAACTTAAATAAATGCAATATTGTTCATAACTTAATACATTTGTTTTTTGTTATTTTTAAAATTTCATCAAAAACCAACAACTTTTGTTTCCCTTTGCTACTGTTTGTTTATATTTAAAAACATATGGTTTCATTTTACTGGATTTTACTGGCAAAAATTTGTCCAGTAAAAATTTGCATTTACTCAGTAAATTTGCTGTCATTTTTCGCTCTCAGTTCGCCCTCTCATTTACTGGATTTTGTGTACTCGAACACAATCCAGTAAAAAATAGTAAAAATTTGTAAAAATTTTTGAGTTCTCGAACGCACTTATTTATTCGTCACATGGTATAGCGTAAAGTATTGTTCCTTTTGTAATAAAATTTATTTTTTTTAAATCTTTTTGTTTCTTTCCAGGCACTTGTTGCAGGGCCTAACTGCGAACCGTGTCACTCAGGCGGTCGCATGAGTAAGGTTTCCCCTGTTGCCTATGGTTTAATGCGGATTGGCTATCCCCATTAAACACAAGTCAAACCATACAGAGTATTAAAAAAAACCTACGGACATTATTGTCCTTGGCCTGACAATGTAGGGAATCTGTTGCCAAGATTATTTTCTCTCCCTTTAGGCACGAATCTCAGTGACTGTTGCCAATGTGCCTCATTGTTTTTGTTGGCACATGCATATTTTTTAGTGTATACCTTCGTCCCTATAAAGCCACGGCAACCAAACACCGGGCTTATTATTTTGTGACGGTGGAAGGACGGTGTGCGTGGCGACTGTTTATCGACCCCAACGTGGGGAGCTCCCACATCCTGAAGTCTCATAGCCGGGCAAAACATCGTGTGTTCCCGCCCCTAACTCCTCTCACTAAACTACGATTTTGGCACGTCCGTAAAAGACTGAACGCCGTGTAAGCTACACTTTTTTAGCCACTAACAGAGAATGTGACTGAAAACTAACACTGGATCTCTATCTTCCAACTACCATTTTCCTATCATAACTTGTCTCGGGTGAGGCACTTCACGTGAACCTTCTCTGCAAGTGATTTCATATTTGGCAAAAAATAATGTCTCGTCATTTAATGTCTAACATATCCTGCTGTTAAATAAGATATGCTTATTTCCATGCGGGTATTTTTCTTTATGTTCCTACATCAGATAAGTTTTCTTAACGTTTTACTTCAAAGGTTTTTGCTGTGTGATTCTTTTTGACTTCTATTTTCAGGCACTTCGTCCTTGCCAACTGTGGTTGTGAACTGCACTATGGGACTACATCTAGGGAATGTGTATAGTAAATAAATAAGTGTATAATTCTGGACGTCAAGTTTGGTGTAAAATCAGGTACCGGGTGAACATCGGAATCAGGTGAAAGCACAAAATTAGACATTTATACAACAATAACGCCGAACATGTAAATTTAGCTTCGTATAAATTGTCATCCTTGGTGATTCCTATAAACTAATATTGCACTCAGTAAACGATTATATCACAGATCTGTACGTTCCTCATTTATTCACTACCTTTTAATGTCTTTAGCATGGTAAATTCCAATAGATTTCCCTTGCATATTTTCAAGCTCATACATATTACAGCCTATTGGTTTGAATACCCTACACTTTATGAACTTTTTACAGAATTTCGCGTTCCTATTCTTTCCGAAGTCACTCAGTACATTAAACGTCTGAAAACTTCTTGCCCCGGTAAGAATTTTTCGTGTCGGGCTCGTTTATTATATCTAGCGGCACTTTTCTTATAAGCTATATGCATATTTTGCTAAATCTTGCTCCGGACTATTTCAAGTTTTTCATTTCTTCTTAAATTATTAATCTCATGGTCTGTTAAGTTAGTTAGTTAGTTAGTTAGTTTCCTAGCCAATTTGTAGTCACTTCCACTTGAGAACATGTGGAATCCGAAAAAGGCGAAAGAGGCGCCTATAGCTGAATGGACCGAAGTTCTAAGTACGCACTCTATTTCTGACAAATACATGTCCCAATCGCGATGGTCTTCCTCGAGGTACGATCTAATGGCATTTAACACCGATTGGTTGACCCTTTCAGCGGCGTTTGATTGGGGACTGTGCAAAGTTGTTTTCATGTGCTGAATTATTCTATAGCCTTGAATCATTTCTTGAAAGGTTTTGGATACGAACTGTGGCCCATTGTCGGTATGTATTATTTCCGGCACCCCAAACTTATGAAATATTTATTTTACCATAAAATTGACAACGTTTCCTGCCGTTGCGTCCCTCATCGCTTTTAGAAATCTAAATTTAGTACAGTGATCAACGACAATGAATATATATGAATTCCCCCCTTTCGATCGTGGGTACTTCCCTAAAAAATCTACATATAATTTTTGAAATGGTCGATCTGTTACGACTTCTTGCCCGATTTCTGGCATTAGATTCAGATTTGTCGACTTACTCTCTTTACATATTTGACATGCATTTATAAATTCTTTAATTTGAATTGACATTTGGGGCCAATAGAAAAAGCGTTTCACTCTCTCCATCGTTTTAGCTATCCCGCCATGTGCGGCTATGTTTGCTTGATGAGCTTTTCCAATTATTGTAGAGGTCAAATTTGGAGGAATCCTCAATTTTCATGCGTATTGTTCGCCCAGAGTTGGGTCAATAAATATTTGTTTGAAAACTTTACCTTCGGATACCTTCAAATCTGGTAAACGATCTGAATTTTCGATTTTATTTTTAATGATTTCTAAATATTCTTCACTTTCGAATTCTGTAGTCTAGAAATTTAGAAAATCCTCACTACTTATTTCACCCACCACTTTTTCATTCTCTTCTGTGACCCTTTCGGCGGCGTTTGATTGGGGACTGTACAAAGCTGTTTTCATGTGCTGAATTCTATAGCCTTGAATCATTTCTTGAAAGGTTTTGGATACGAACTGTGCCCCATTGTCGGTATGTATTATTTCCGGCACCCCAATCTTATGAAATATTTCTTTTACCATAAAATTGAAAACGTTTCCTGCCGTTGCGTCCCTCATCGCTTTTAGAAATGTAAATTTAGTACAGTGATCAACGACAATGAATATATATGAATTCCCCCTTGTGCGGCTGTGTTTGCTTGATAAGCTTTTCCAATTATTGTAGAGGTAAAATTTGGAGGAATCCACAATTTCCATGCGTATTGTTCACCCAGAGTTGGGTCAATAAATATTTTTTTGAAAACTTTGCCTTCGGATACCTTAAAATCTGGTAAACGATCTGAATTTTCGTGTCTTTCATTGTCTGTGCCTTTTGGATGTTGAATTTCAAAATCATATGCCTGTAATAATAGCGACCACCGCGCCAGTCTTCCACTTAGGTCTTTCAAGGTCATCAGCCATTTCAGGCTTTCGTGGTCTGTGATCACCGTAAATGCCATCATTTCCACGTATGGCCTAAATTTTTTTATTGCCAACACCGCGGCTAAGCATTCCTTTTCGGTTACACTGTATTTACGTTGACAAACATTTAGTTTTTGCGAATAATAATCGATCGGATTTTCTTCCCCACTGATATTAAGTTGTTATTGTACCGCGCCAATGCCAAACTCTGAAGCATCGCACTGTATGTAGAAGCGTTTTGAGAAATCAGGATGCCTTGGCACGGGAGCGGTCGTCAAAGCTCTTTTGAGTTTTTCAAATGATTCTTTGGCCTCCACAGTAAATGTAAACTTTTTTGATTTTTTTAAGATGTCTGTAAGAGGGGTAGCTATCGTAGCAAAGTCTTGAATAAACCGCCTGTACCACCCAGCTGTGGCAAGAAAACTTCTTACCTCCCGTGTAGTTTAAGGGATTCATATGTTCTTGATTGCCTCTACCTTATCGGGGTCAGTTTTTAGCATCCCTCCTCCAATTATGAAACCTAAATATTTTAGTTCTTGGAAACAAAATTGGGATTTTTTTAATCCAATCGTTAGATTTGCTATTTGAAGGCAGTTTGCTACTTCTTCTAGCAATCGAAGGTGTTCTTCAAACGTTCGGAAAATAATCAACAGGTCGTCGAGGTAAATGAATACATTCTGTTTTAGCCGTTGGGGTACCATTTTGTCCATTATCCTGCACAGGCGCTGAGCCGCATTACAATGGCCAAAGGGCATGACCCTGAACTGATATAGTGGCCTCCCGGGTACTGTGAAGGCGGTATACGGCTTATATTCTTCTTCTTGTTATATCTGCCAAAACGTATGCTGCTTATATAGTACGTCTCATCGATGCGTCTGAGTATCCCATCTATATTTTGCAACGGGTAGGCGTCTTTTACTGTTAAGTTATTTAATTTTCTCGCATCCAGACAAAAACGATTGTTCCCTGGCTTACGTATTACCGTTGTTCGATTGCTCCATGGGCTCTCGCTTTCTTCGATGACCTTTAGCTTAAGCGTAGTGTCGATCTCCTTAAAACTTATCTCCTGCACTGCTGGCGAAATAGGATAGTGA
This sequence comes from Tachina grossa, assembly GCA_949987645.1. Taxonomy (NCBI): domain Eukaryota; kingdom Metazoa; phylum Arthropoda; class Insecta; order Diptera; family Tachinidae; genus Tachina; species Tachina grossa. The sequence goes on along the minus strand of OX465275.1, from coordinate 103,875,713 downwards.
CGATATTTTACAGGTACCGTACCTTCAATTAGTTTAATGCTATGTTTCTCCAGTGGCGTTAGACCTAATCCATTTTCCTCAAAAGTCTTAAACAGTCCTATGACTTTTCCCAATTTTTCATGCTGATCCTGTGTTAATGTGTGAGGCTTCATTTTGTATTGTGAGTCTTTGCTCGCTAGATTTTGTTGAACATATTCAACATCTATTTCATTTACTCTAACTGTTTCGGGCACGAGACCAAACTTTTCCCAAAAATCTATGCCTAGATATAATTCTTGTTCCAACTCTGGACAAAGATACAACAACATGCCATGTTCTTGATCCTTGAACTTGATGGATACTTTTGTTTTCCCTATCAACCGGTGCTGTTGCCCACTGGCTGTTTTCACATTGGTCAACATTGGTTGTATTAGTAACCTTGTAGCTAACTCTCGACAATTCTTCCCTAAAATACTCACAGAAGCTCCTGAGTCTAGTAATGCATTCACTCTGTTTCCTTCTATTTCCACTTTAATGAAAATCCTCGGGTCCGTCTGCAATATATTATTTCTTTGAATTGTTTCTATTAATTTTTTTCTAATGTTACGACGTTCATTAAATTTTTGCCTGACCTTTTCGATTTTTTTCGATATTTTTCCACCCTTTTCACCAGTCTCCAATATTCTGGCCCTGACCTGTTCATAATTCTGTTTTCTTATCTGTAATGGCAAGTAATGTCTAATTTTATACATGTTTTCAATATCATTTGCGTTTTGAATCTGTTTTAGTAACATCAGGTTTTTCTTTTCTGGCGAAACTAATTTCTCGTTATCGCAGGGTTCTCCTTCGGACGTTGGTCCCCTGTCATTACCACGCCTTTCTTCGCGTTTTTCGACTGGCAAGTTGGACATTTTGGAGTAGTGACATTAGGTTTACCACACTTCTAACAGAACAGAGTTCTCCGCTCCACGGGGCATTCCATAAAAACGTGCCCTGTCGTTCGACAGTTCCAACATGTCACCAGTGGTGATTGGTGTCCATGAATAATGGCTTCAACTTCTACGCTGTCTTCACCCGTATAGTCGCCGCTCTGCTTCGTTGTATTCAATGCGCATTTGCTCGACCGAAGGCACCACTAAGGGATAAATAATACGGGCTAGGTTCGGATTTACATTACGCTTCATTATTTTTATCATGTCATATTCTGGCATTGGCTGAGTAAGCCTAGACCTTAACTTATTCATTGCGAGGAAGAACATATCAATCGTTTCATTTTGCTGTTGTTTCCTTTCTACCAGGTCTCTCATTACCTCAAAGTTGGAACGCGGTGTTTGATATTGTGACAGCAATGCGAGCCTCAGTACAGGCCAATCCGTCGGGCCGTGAGCGCTTATAAAGGACCAATACGAGTCCCTTACAGAATCCGAGACCAATAAATGAAAGTCCCTAACTATTTCTCAATTGGTAATGCTGTATTGTGTTTTCAAATGCTCGAAACGAAATATGAAGTCCTCGATATACATGGACTTGTTATCAAATACCACTCCTAATTTATCTATTCTAATTTGGCGGAAGTCTAAGGGTTCGTTACCGCTAACAGGGATCCTGCTATCCTGTGGAGCGCTATACGCAGTGTTATTAAAAAGGCAGAATCGCTCCTTACGGATTGATTAGGTGGATATAAGATTCTCAAATGGTTTCTATTTGGTATGTTCATGTTGAAATTATGATTAAAATTATCTTCATTTCCATTTCTGTTTCCCATAGGGTTTTCTATATTCGGCATGGTAGACTTGTTGTAGGCTGAAGTCATCAAAGACATACCTTGTACAGTTTTTGCCAAATTGCCAATGATTTTTTTAACCTCTAACATTTCTGCCTGAATTGTCTTTCTCACTTTATCTTCTAAAGACCGTTGAATACTTAAAGCCTCATCCACTACTAATTCCCTCATATTATCTCCTACTTCTTCCGGCGTTTCAACTATATTTGCGCTCGCTCTAGATGTCGATGGTTGATCGTTTATATTGCTTTCCCCACGCTGCCCACCAATAATGGTTGCAGACATATCTAGGAATTGCGATCCAATATCTACATTGTTGGGCCTAGCCATATTTAAATATTCTATTTCTAAAAATCTTCCTTGTTTTGGTACGGTGTGGTATATGGATCTGTTTAAATCAAATTCTGGTAATCTGTTTCTTTTCCTATATCTACGAATATCTAAACTACTACTTTTGTTGTTACTCAGTTGATTATTTGTCTTTTCAGCCGATTGGTTTATAATCTGGATGTTCATCACTTATCAGGACAGATATTTTAGCACTACTATTTGGCGATATTACTAATTTATTGACTATTAAACTCGTAAAGAACCACGGTAAAAAAAAACAAACAGCAATAAAAAAATGAGTAACATGCTAAAACTAATAATAATAATTAATATAGACAAATTTTAAACTAAAACTCTTGTTATTAATAATAATAATAAAAAAAAAAATTACTTGTATATGTGTAATAACTGACTAAAGTATCTTGTTAAAAAAAAAAATATTCAATGACACAAATCGAATCAAGACTTAAAAACTCAAGCTGTTCTATTTCTAATATAACCGAATACTACCAGATAAAATAACTTAAAGCTTAGGTTGTCTAACTCGACTAATCGATGAATACTTGTGTTTTTATATTTATGTCTGTGTATACAATACTGATTCTGAAATATACTAAAATAGTCTTTGCTAATATCGAAAATCGTATTTAAATTAACTTAGACTTTAACTTATAATTATCAATCTAATAAAATTTCCTCCTAATTCTCTTAACCTGTTATTATGCTTTATTTAGTTAACACTTCTTTTTATATACGAGGGGGTAGTAAAGGTAGGTAGCGGTGCTTGATGTTTCTATTAATTTTGGCTCCGTTTGTGTTAAGGGTTCTAACGGATGTTTCTTAGTCATTAAAAAAAATGTTTTCTTTAATTCACTCTTTGAAGTCTTTACATATACTCATCAAAGTCCAGAATTGATCTACTTCGATACATCTGTCCTCAAGCACTCGTCCTGGGCGGCTATCGAATATTATCCTCCAGTCTGTAAATTAAAGCTCTCTTGGATAAAAATATTAATTTGAAACATGAAAACGGATATTATTATACACTAATAAGGCCTTTCGGAGAACTCTTATGAATATAATTTTACCCTGTGTCTACTCGTTAGTTTCTATTGTTTGTCTAATTATCCCCTGAGTTCCTATACAATGGACTTCTAGAAAATTTTTCAGAACGGCTACAGGTTTTCTCAGAGATTCATATATCAAGGAATTGAAATACGGCTTGGTCTATCGGGTTTTTACACTATTGGACTATTGTATCATGAATAGATTTTACTACACGACGTTTCTTCTTACAAGGCCATTAATTTTAGTTTGGGCGCCATATTGTTATGAGTCCGTTCAGAGTGGCAGGATGAATTGTGGCCGACAGCCGCGATTCAACCCTTCATTCTGGCCTTAGAACATCAAACAATCAAATGTACATTACAAACTGCAACTACAACATTCAGAAACATCCGATTTTGAAGTAGGAAGGTGTTATCCTCCAGCCGCCCTCCCATCCTTGGTCATCAGTTGTCCTTTCTATTTGCTGTGACCCCTTTATCTTACTCACATCTTCTCACTTACCTCCTTTCTCTTTTCCCCTCAATTAAGTAAATTAAGCCGCCATAATATCTTCACTCTATCTCCAAAACATGTTTATTACGAGAACTTAATAATATAATTTTTATTCTTTACTTAATTCCTATCATTTAATTAATAGTACTAATAGTCTTAAGCTACACTAAACATAGTTTAATTCATTATGTAATTTGTTTACAGATAACTGAGTTTTTGTTTGTTTTATATTAAATAGTCTATTCGGTAGGCTACTGGCCAATCTAATCGAACCTTGATTTCCAGACAAAAGCAACTTATTACCGATTTAACAAAAAAATGTATTTAGCTAAAATTCTTATTTTTACTTCCTACTGCACATAAAAATTTAAAAAATACACTCTTTAATTTTGAACTCTTAAAACAAGTAACGCTGGTAAATCTCTCAAATCACATTAACAGTACATTCACAATAACTTCCTGGTGGATGTTCTTACTCTCCATTTAAACAGTCACCACCTGCAATAGTATCTCAGTTCCACAATTTATTATCATATATATGAATATTCATATATATTTCCTTTTTTATTTAATTTTATTTCCTATAGGTGTAACTTTAAAGAGTTCTTCAAAATCTATCCTATGGACTACTGATCTACTTGAATCAACTACAGAAATGAAACTAGTGTGTAGACCCTGAGTACAATAATTATTCTATCTATTGATATGATCTGACTTCGATCTAACAAAAGAATAAATACGATAAATTTACAAGACACTAAAAACACTAACTTAATAAAACTTAGACTAAATGATATATTTTATATACATATGTCTGTGTATGTGTTGTTGAACTAAAATGGCTAAACTTTTGGTCGACTGGAAGAATATGCCTGCTTGCTTTCTTTCCAAGTATATATACATATATAAGTTTTTGGTTACCTGCTTTATTGGCTTTGGCTATCGCATTTATTAATTTCCTTGTCACCGACTTTTTTTTCCTGTGGAGAACTCTTTCCTTTTCTTCCTCTTTGTTAAAGACCACAGCGACACTTTTGCACACTATATTTTTTCAACACATGTTAATATACATTCTTTTATCTATTTTTTTTAATCTTTTAACAATATCTCTTATTACTTACGTTCTCCACTTTTTTTCTACTGCTCTAAGCAGGAACTAAATAAATGTACACTTGTATAAAGCCCTAGCGTCTTCTTTTGTTGACCCCAAAATTTTTCACCTAAGTAATGAAATTTAACTACTGACCTATCTTTTTTTATGTATTTTTATTTTTACCTTTTGTTTCGTTTGATTTGAGTTTTTTTTATTTTATAACCTCCACTCTATTAATTCTACACTGCAAAAATTTTTTTTATTTATTTTTTGTTCTCTAACTACAAAGACTTTTTATTTGATTTTAATTCTTTCCGTGTCGTGATGTTTCACCAACCAGAAATTTTTACTGACTAAATTGCCCATCATGGCCTCTGCTTGCTTGTGGTATATTCCTTAATTCTTTTTGTCTTTTTTTCATTTTTTTTATTTTAATAGCCGTTTTTACAACAACAAAAGATCCTGTTTTTCCAAAAAAAAAATATTTACTTCTATACATATTTGTATCCTTCTCTAAACCTAAACGCTATTTTTAATTAACTGTCCTTTTCTTCTGAGTTTCTACTCAGTAACGCCTATAGCTTGCTAAAAAAAAAAAATTAAAGAAAACAACATTCAAATACACCGTAGTTCATTCATAATTTCTTACTATCATCCTACTGTAGCTATATTCCACAATTTTTCATGTGGTGACCTGCATAAGCTGCGAACATAACAACGCCGTCAAGAAGATCAATATCAGCATTGAACTGTGAGGGAGATCGGACACAATAATATTGAATAATTGGAAAAACTCAAGTTAATAAAACATTCATTATTTAACTTATTTACTATCTATTATTTACTATCCAATTTAGTGGGTTTGTACATTGGCGACGAGTTAAATCGGTGTTTTATGAAATTAAGTAAGAAAATTAAGGTTATGTCAAAATTTGCAAAATGTGCTTGCAAAGTGTTTGAAAAATGTTTCAACAATGACAACATCTAAATAATTGCCAAAGGGCAGGGGTAATTGCCGGAACAAAATATGATCTGTTAAAACGACAGAGGCAGTTGACCAAATTATTTGGCAAATGCCAGATACAGATTGTCGGGAAATATGTAGCTGGTTGAAGAAAAACCAGGGGCAGTTGGCCGATCTAATCAAAGATATTAATTAACTGGCAAAGGCCAGAGGCAGTTTGTGATGAAATTATCTGGGTAAAACCAGAGGCTGTGGGCCGATGTTTAAAACAAAATAACCAGAAAAGTATAGTTGATTCGAAGGAAAAAAATATTAGTATAGAAACAATTAAATTAATATGTATATGAGTAAAATAAAATGACAATTCTATAATTTAATTGTCAACATATTTATGAAATGTTTTATTGTTTCAGAAAATCCTATTAAATGGCTGAAAATTTGAAGCGTGTGCGTCCATTGAAAAACCATTGATTCGCCCAGAATGGAAAAAATGGTTAAGATCTTTCCAAATATATGTCGATTCAGAGGAAAAAACCTCATGTTTGTAGAAAAGAAATAAATTATTGCATATTGGAGGACCACAATTGCAAGAAGTCGCTTACACAATACCGGGAGCAATTGAAACGTTCGACGAGAAGAACAAAAAGGATGTATTCCAGATATTGGTTGACAAGTTAAATGAACATTTTACACCAAAACGCAACTCTGTGTTTGAGAGACATGTATTTCGCAATATAAATGTGATTGTAGGTGAAAATTTCAATCAATCAAAATGTTTGTTTGGTACGACAAAACTTGAAATCGAAAATATTTGTTTAATCGACAAAATTATTGATGAATGGGCGCCTTTAGATTTGAATCGAAAATTGCTGGAAAAAGAATACGTATTGGATGAAATTATACAACTATGTTAAGTTGATGAACAAATTAGAAAGCAATCGTAATCTATGGAACCGAAAGAAAGTTTGGATATTGTACATAAAATAATTGTTTCTAAAAAGTTCGAAGTTGATAAAATAAATGAATGTGGTAGATGTGGACGCAAGGATCATAATGAGAGAAGTTTTAATTGTACAGCTAAAAATCAGAAATGTAATAAATGCAATCGTCTTGGACATTTTGCTCGAAGATGTAGGACTAATTTAAAGCGACCACATCCTCAAAGTCAATTTATGAATATGACACATAAGCGCTCTAATGTACGTCATTTGAAGATTCAGAAAATAGCACATCGACAATGAAAAATTAAAGCGATTGTTTTAAAATATCAAGCGACCACAAAATGGATGAAAAAGTTTAATGTCATATTGGAGGACATCCCATATCAATGGTTATAGATTCTGGATCTAAATTTAATTTGATACGCAAATACGATTGGGTGAAATTACAACAGAATAAATCAACATTATTTAATATTCGAACAAAGTCGAATAATAATTTTTGTGCAAATGCTTCTGATCAATTACTCAATGTACTTTAAGTTTTTGAGGCGCCCATATCTATAAAACAACAACCTGAAATGTTTGCTATATTTTATGTTATTGAAAATGGTAGACAATCGTTATTGGGAAAAGATACAGCTATTAAATTAAACGTGTTGCGCTTGGGACTTAATATAAATGTTGACGAACTTACAACATTTCCGAAATGGAAAAACATTAAGGTAAAACTATCTATTGATTCAAATGTAACACCTGTACAGCAACCAGTTCATCGTATTCCTATTGCGTTAGAAGAAAAAGTTATTAAAAAACTGGAGAAAGGCGTTAAGGCTGATATCATTGAACCCGTATTCGGTCCAAACTGTTGTATATCTCCTATTGTTTTGGTTTTTAAAGAAAACGGTGATATCCGAATGTGTATTGATATGCGAAGAGCAAACAAAGCCATATTAAGAGAAAATTATCCTCTGCCAACATTTGAAACATTCATGGCAAGACTCAGAGGAGCAAAATACTTTTCTCGTTTGGACTTGAAAAATGCATACCATCAAATTGAGCTTCATGAAGACAGCAGGGAGATTACCACATTTATTATACCTTGTGGATTATTCAGATATAAGCGTCTTTTGTTTGGAGTCAATTCGGCCCCCGAAATTTTTCAAAGACGTTTGGAAGAAATGCTAGCATCATGTTCAAATGCCATGAACTATATTGACGATGTTATAATTTTTGCTCAAACTGAAGAACATCACGATAAAGTTGTCAAGGAAGTGTTGAAGATATTTGCAGTAGTAGGGAACTGTTCATCCAGCCCCAATTAAAATTGTTAAATTGTTGCTGAAATTGTTAAATTTGGGTAATTAAAATTTGAAAATTGTTAAATTCTTGGAAATTTGTGTTTTTTTGTTTACATAAGGAGTTTTTTGTTTACATTATGAGTTTTTTGTTTACATTAGGAGGTTTTGTTTACATTAAGTGTATGTCTATCTGTCTGTCTGTCTGTCCGTCTGTCGGTCTGCCTGACCGTGGATGTTTGTGTCTGGAATATTTTGTGTGAATGTATTAAGGCCGTTCATAGTTTGGCGGTTTTTATGTGTGTATATACAGACGAGGAAAATCATGAAAATGAATTTTCCTAATACCAATGGTGAAATAGTGATTATTAATTTTTCCTAATGCCTACGGCAATGCATGATAATTTTTCCTAATGCCGGGCAAAACATGATTATTACTTTTTTCAAATGCCGACGGCAAAACATGATTATTATTTTTATCAAATGCCGACGGCAAAACGTGATTATTAATTTTTCCTAATGCCTACGGCAAAACATGATAATTTTTCCTAATGCCGGGCAATACATGAATATTGTTTTTTCAAATGCCGACGGGAAAATGATTTTTCCTAATGACGACGGGAAAACGTGAAAGTTATTTTTTCTATTGCTCCCTAGGTGTTGCTAGACTGTGGGAATTTAAGGCTGACCGTGATTTGAGTGGGCAGGGTTGTTGACGTTATATGTAGCCATGGAGATTTGTGGGTGTGTCTGTCTATAGTAGTTTAAGACTGATCGTGATTTGAGGTAGCTGAGGATGTTGTTGAGGTAAATTGGTTATGTGTATGTATGTATGAATGTATGTATTTTTGTAAGAATTTAAGATGATTGTGATTTATTAGGGGCGAGGTGTTCTTGTAATATGTAGCCGTGAGAATCTATGTGTATAGACGTCTGTAGAAGTTTAAGACTATCTGTAATTTTAGGTAGGTGAGAGTGTTGTGTTGTTGAGATTAATCTTATATATTGTATATGTATGTATGTATGATCATGGGAATTTGTGTATGTATATCTGAGGAAGAATTTAAGGCTCGTCATGATTTGCAAAAGGTGGGGTGTTGTTGAAATTTTCTTGGATATTTCTTATATGAATTCTGCTATGTGTGTGTATTTGAGCTGGTATTTATATGTAGGTAGAAATAAATTGTTTTCAATATCGACATTTGGTACTATAAAATACTATCATATATCTGGACTTCCCTATTCCTAGTATGTTTTTATGCTTACGATTGCTTTATATTTTCTCATGCTTAAATTTGTCTCGCGTTAAAGTCTGTCTGTGTGAAATTTGTTTATATTACAGATTTTTTTATTTAACTACATCCGTCGTCTTTGACTGAAAGAGTTTTCTGCACACAGAGAAAAACCAACTTGAAATCAGTAAAAATCATGCTGAATTAATAAGAACCATTAACAAAGGTTTAGTCATATTAAAATTTCTTATTTCAATATGGACAAAATATTAATTTACAGTATTCATTTATTAAACTCATTAGTTTGTAGATATCTCAATATACATTTTCTATTATATTAAAAATTATTGAATTAATGTGACGAATTCTTATTTTTAAGCTGCAGATTTTCCCTGAGTGTATGGATTGTTTATATTTGCATTGTGCTTTAACTAAACGACGCTCCATATATTTTCATGATGTAGATCTAATAAATACTTAAGCATTGATAAGAAATTTGATATATATACATACATATCTACAAATTGATTTTATGTATGTATGTATGTATGTATGTACATATATATGTACATACAAATAAGTGTTTAACTCAATCTTTGAATACATTTTTTATTTTATTTTTTGTCATGTGATGTCTGTTGTTGGTGAAATTAAAAACATTTTATTTTTTATCTGCGTTTACTTAAAAGTTTGTGAGGATTTTCTGTTTTAAGTAAAACTGAATTCCTGAAGATATGTACTTACATACTCTATAGAAATATTAACTATAATAGAAATATTTCTTATACTTAATTTACATTTTTTTAAAGTTGATGTAATGTTAGTTAGTCAACGTTTGACATCTTTAGGGTATAAAATTTTTTCCAGCTATAGCCTTCTACATTTATTTTGGAAAGCTTGCTTTGCTTTTTAAAAATGTATAAACATTTTTAAATGAAACTGATCCGTCACTCCAGCTTAAGTACTGATAGTTTTTTTGTTGTTAGTTAACTTACTTATTTTTTATTTTTTATTGATAAACATTGGAAATCAAAAGGGAGTTTTATATTCTAATTATTATTTTCATAATTGTTGAAAACAATCGCTGCTTTTTGTTTGTTTTTTGCGATGAAATCATTTGAATTACTTTTGAAACTTTACGCGTTTATAAAAATTATGTTATTTTCTATATTTCTTAATTTATAAGACTTTTAGACTTTGTGCTTTAGTGGTTATATATTCTATTATACGATTATGAATAAGAATGCAGTAAGCTGATGTATTTGCTTACTGCTTCAAATTAAAATTTTATTCAATTGAATAAAAGGAGCTTTTTTCTTAAACTCTGATGCAGTAAGAAGCGCTGGAGATTCTTTCATATATAGAATTGGATAACATTTACTTTTAATTTTTATGTTAAGAAGTACAGATATGAGACTAAATTTAAATGTACTTTTAAATTAGTTAAATCATAATGAACGAACATATTTTACTCTAGGATACAAGATGACTTTGTGTGACGAAATTTCTGTTGCTTTACACTGATAATATTTTTACATTAATAAGGTACATATATGTTTGTTTTATGAAGGGTGAGCACCTATCACTTTTATTTGTTGTCCTATATGATTTTTTTTTAAATTTTATTAAAGTTCAGCGTATTGTGTATATATTTCTGAAATGTTTAAGTGTGTTTTGTGTTCCCATCGGACAGAGTGTACGTATTAGTTGGTCAGTCAGTCTATATTTTTATTTATTTTTTTCTTCTAATGTGCCACTCCTTTTTTCAGATTTTACTACTTGGAATAGAGTATTTTTGTCTAATTTTTTTGCTGGGTATATACATTAGGTATGTAGAAATTAGTTTACTTACAAAGAAATGTATGTTTAATAAACAACTATTGTAGCAAATCGATCTCAAATAACTCAGTTACCTCTACCAGCAATTCACCGTCGGTGTTTTCATAAAGTGTTAGAAACAATGAAATATCTGTTTTTTGTCTCAAGTAGGTATTTCTACATGAGGTTTGATGGTTGACTCCTATCGCATTCATATGTAATGATTATCCACTTAAAAAAGGTCATCATCACCATCAATCACTCCCGTATACAATACATTCATGAGTTGGGTTGATCCAGATACAATTGCTGTCTCATCACCTTCTAACAGCTTTATATATTTTGCTAGTATGCATGCCTTAGCATGCTTCTATCGATAGTGACGTAAGAGTCCGAGATGTACTAGTATTACAATTAAAAATCTTTACTATTAGAATTTACCAGTCCGCTCTTTTGAATTTTTGCAAAGTAGATCATATGTATGTATGTATTTAAGTGACCACAAAATCATAAAATTTCTTTGCTTACAAAATTGTATGACGTGACGATTTTTTTTTTAAATTATTCATGCTTCGGCATGCTCTCATTTTTTTTTCTTCTGTAAATTTATTTAATACTCATACAGATACAGATATAAAGTAAGATCTGTTTGCAGTATGCATGCTTCAGCATGATTCTAGTTGAAGCGTATATTCACTAAGTTTGTTTGATACTTATTCATACACATGTACATTCTTAAAGATTGGATATCAAAGTCCAAATTCCGTAGTTTATCTATATTTTCTAAAGATATGATAGCTAAAGAAATAAATAGAGCGAAGATCTTCTATAATAATCCCATTTTCATATTGTAAAATTTTGCGTTCTAGCGCTTTCGATGGGAAAATGTACATACAACTTTATAAAAAGTGATAATATGATGTGCTGCTGAATATTGCACTATGTTATAGTTTATTTTAAACACTGAAGTTTTAGCAAATTTCATTCAGACCAACAAGTTTAGAGAATTCCACTACATTTACCTAATTATCTAATTCCACTACATTTAGTTAATTACCTTTCTTAAGACCCATCATTCCTAATCAATCCTACAAAAAACTAGATTTTTCGTTTTAATTTAATTTTTATTTTTATTAAATTCAACATTCATTCTTCAAATTACTTTATACTGTATTAAGCAGCTTTTTCTCATTTGTTGAGTTAACTTTAATCGTAAACATTTTGAAGAAAAAGCTTCGTAGTACAAAAACTGGTGAAATAGATACACGCGAACAATTAAGAGATACATTCAAACCTATAACAGAACCTCTTAAAGAATTCATAAATAGTTCTAAAAATATTAAAAGAATTCGTATGAAAGAAGAAAGTAACATCAAGACAGAAGTTGAAAATAATACAAATTTAAAGCCTGAAAACCCATCAGTCAAGATAGAGACAAGTACACCAAAAAAAAACTAGTAGAAGGAACAATATTTGATAATTCCATCTTATTTAATGATGTTAATACTGAGAATGATGATGACGATGATTTGTACTCAAAGACTTCAAATTCCGAAGACCTATCAGTATTGGAAGGAAGAAATGCATTAGATACAAACTAATGGTGATAGTAACCTCAAACTGAATGAAGATAAAATACAAGTTGGTAGTCAAATATGGGCTCTAACACTAGGACTATTTTCTCTAATGTTTGATAAAATACCAAAAAATTATGATTAATTTGAACTTGAAATCTATAAAAAGATTTTAATTACTACTAATGTATGCATACAGAATCATCATCGTTCTCCGTCAGAGAACGATGATATAAGTTAATTTTTCTGCAAACTGAAATCGACAAACTAAAGAACAAATGAATAATATAGCTTAAGGCATTGATATAATTCAAGAATATATTCAAATGCATATTGGTGGACTACAACGTGAAATAAAATTAGAGAAGGAAGAGAGTTATAAAATTGAAAAGCAATTCTAAAAATTAAATAATTAAAAATAAATTGAAGAGTTGTACGATTAAATATATAGATTAGAAAATTAACTACATGTTAGTATAAATAGCTGAAAGTGCAACATGTCGATCACCACACTATCGAAAAAATCTGTAAAACAACTCAATGTCTTTAAAAAGAAATTTAGTAAACGAACTCCATATTAAAGCTCCAAAATTTTTTGTGCTTGTAGAGATGCAATGACAGGAATATATGAAGTTTTATGGAGAGCTAAGTTAGGTGAAATGGAGAACTATTCTACAGAAAATAGAAATTGTTGATTTTTGAAGACTGTAATTGACACATTCTCAAATTGTAGTACAGCTGAAAATAAAAGCTGCACTCCAAAAACTAAGGAATGGAAAATATTTTTGAAGTGGTACGGGTACCAAAAAAAAAACTTACAAACAGATGATTCTAAGGAATTTTTTAATAAATACTTCGGAAAACTCATACATAAATAGAAGATTAAACATTACTTAATATGGAAGCATCAATAGTACAATGATTTAATTGAGCATTAAAAGGAATGATGTGAAAAGAATTAGCTTTAATATTTCATATAAAAGGATTGGTATACATATATAAAGAATTACTTAGTGCATAAAATAGAAAAATTTATCTCACCATTAAAATGTTTACGATTAAAGTTAACTCAACAAATGAGAAAAAGCTGCTTAATACAGTATAAAGTAATTTGAAGAATGAATGTTGAATTTAATAAAAATAAAAATTAAATTAAAACGAAAAATCTAGTTTTTTGTAGGATTGATTAGGAATGATGGGTCTTAAGAAAGGTAATTAACTAGATGTAGTGGAATTAGATAATTAGGTAAATGTAGTGGAATTCTCTAAACTTGTTGGTCTGAATGAAATTTGCTAAAACTTCAGTGTTTAAAATAAACTATAACATAGTGCAATATTCAACAGCACATCATATTATCACTTTTTATAAAGTTGTATGTACATTTTCCCATCGAAAGCGCTAGAACGCAAAATTTTACAATATGAAAATGGGATTATTATAGAAGATCTTCGCTCTATTTATTTCTTTAGCTATCAGATCTTTAGAAAATATAGATAAACTACGGAATTTGGACTTTGATATCCAATCTTTAAGAATGTACATGTGTATGAATAAGTATCAAACAAACTTAGTGAATGAATATACGCTTCAACTAGAATCATGCTGAAGCATGCATACTGCAAACAGATCTTACTTTATATCTGTATCTGTATGAGTATTAAATAAATTTACAGAAGAAAAAAAATGAAAGCATGTCGAAGCATGGATAATTTAAAAAAAAATTATCACGTCATACAATTTTGTAAGCAAAGAAATTTTATGATTTTGTGGTCACTTAAATACAAACATACATATGATCTACTTTGCAAAAATTCAAAAGAGCGAACTGGTAAATTCTAATAGTAAAGATTTTTAATTGTAACACTACTACATCTCGGACTCTTACGTCACTATCGATAGAAGCATGCTAAGGCATGCATACTAGCAAAATATATAAAGCTGTTAGAAGGTGATGAGACAGCAATTGTATCTGGATCAACCCAACTCATGAATGTATTGTATACGGCAGTGATTGATGGTGATGATGACCTTTTTTAAGTGGATAATCATTTCATATGAATGCGATAGGAGTCAACCATCAAACCTCATGTAGAAATACCTACTTGAGACAAAAAAATTCTCCCAAACATAGATATTTCATTGTTTCTAACACTTTATGAAAACACCGACGGTGAATTGCTGGTAGAGGTAACTGAGTTATTTGAGATCGATTTGCTACAATAGTTGTTTATTAAACATACATTTCTTTGTAAGTAAACTAATTTCTACATACCTAATGTATATACCCAGCAAAAAATTAGACAAAAATACTCTATTCCAAGTAGTAAAATCTGAAAAAAGGAGTGGCACATTAGAAGAAAAAAATAAATAAAAATATAGACTGACTGACCAACTAATACGTACACTCTGTCCGATGGGAACACAAAACACACTTAAACATTTCAGAAATATATACACAATACGCTGAACTTTAATAAAATTAAAAAAAAAAATCATATAGGACAACAAATAAAAGTGATAGTCATAAAACAAACATATATGTAAAGGGTGTTTTTTATTGAGGTATAGAACTTTAAGTTGGCATCACTTTTTTAACTGGCGGCCATTTTGTCAGCTGTCAAATGATTAATATTTAGTTTGGTTTGCCATTTCATCATGAACAGGTTGACAAAAGAACAACGCTTGCAAATCGTGCAAATTTATTTCGAAAATAATGGTTCAGTTCGCGAAGTTTACCGCAAGCTCCGTCCATTTTATGGTCGACATAATCGTCCATCAGAGCAATTAATTCGGTTAACCATGGATCGTTTTCGCACTACGTTTACTCTATGTGATAATACGCATCCGCAGAGACATCGAACAGTGCGCACCGAAGAAACAATTGCCGCTGTAGAGCAAACTGTTGAAGAGGGCCCGAATGAATCGATTCGCCACCGTGCACAGCAATTGGAGCCGACTAACCGACTATTTTGTTCCCGAATTGGATGGCATGAATGTGGATGAGTTGTGGTTCCAACAAGACGGCGCTACATGCCACACAGCGTACGTCACAATCGATTTATTGAAGGAAACATTCGATGAGCGCATAATTTCGCGGAATGGACCTGTCAATTGGCCACCAAGATCGTGTGATTTGACACCATTGGATTATTTTCTTTGGGGATATGTGAAGTCGCTCGTCTACGCCAACAAACCAAAAACGTTAGGGGACTTGGAAGCCAACATTTGTGGCGTTATTGCCAACATACGGCCCCATATGCTCGAAAAAGTGGTTGAAAATTGGACCTGTAGAATTGGCTTTATTCGAGCCAGCCGCGGCGGCCACATGCCCGACATCATATTTAAACAATAATGGCATAAAATTATCCTTCCAATAAAGCCAAACTGATGGACATTAAAATGATTTTCTTGTGTTTTATTTCAATTCGAAGTTCTATACCTCTGAAAAAAACACCCTATACCTTATTAATGTAAAAATATTATCAGTATAAAGCAACAGAAATTTCGTCACACAAAGTCATCTTGTATCCTAGAGTAAAATATGTTTGTTCATTATGATTTAACTAATTTAAAAGTACATTTAAATTTAGTCTCATATCTGTACTTCTTAACATAAAAATTAAAAGTAAATGTTATCCAATTCTATATATGAAAGAATCTCCAACGCTTCTAACTGCATCAGAGTTTAAGAAAAAAGCTCCTTTTATTCAATTGAATAAAATTTTAATTTGAAGCAGTAAGCAAATACATCAGCTTACTGCATTCTTATTCATAATCGTATAATAGAATATATAACCACTAAAGCACAAAGTCTAAAAGTCTTATAGATTAAGAAATATAGAAAATAACATAATTTTTATAAACGCGTAAAGTTTCAAAAGTAATTCAAATGATTTCATCGCAAAAAACAAACAAAAAGCAGCGATTGTTTTCAACAATTATGAAAATAATAATTAGAATATAAAACTCCCTTTTGATTTCCAATGTTTATCAATAAAAAATAAAAAATAAGTAAGTTAACTAACAACAAAAAAACTATCAGTACTTAAGCTGGAGTGCCGGATCAGTTTCATTTAAAAATGTTTATACATTTTTAAAAAGCAAAGCAAGCTTTCCAAAATAAATGTAGAAGGCTATAGCTGGAAAAAATTTTATACCCTAAAGATGTCAAACGTTGACTAACTAACATTACATCAACTTTAAAAAAATGTAAATTAAGTATAAGAAATATTTCTATTATAGTTACTATTACTATAGAGTATGTAAGTACATATCTTCAGGAATTCAGTTTTACTTAAAACAGAAAATCCTCACAAACTTTTAAGTAAACGCAGATAAAAAATAAAATGTTTTTAATTTCACCAACAACAGACATCACATGACAAAAAATAAAATAAAAAATGTATTCAAAGATTGAGTTAAACACTTATTTGTATGTACATATATATGTACATCCATACATACATACATACATATAATCAATTTGTAGATATGTATGTATACATATCAAATTTCTTATCAATGCTTAAGTATTTATTAGATCTACAACATGAAAATATATGGAGCGTCGTTTAGTTAAAGCACAATGCAAATATAAACAATCCATACACTCAGGGAAAATCTGCAGCTTAAAAATAAGAATTCGTCACATTAATTCAATAATTTTTAATATAATAGAAAATGTATATTGAGATATCTACAAACTAATGAGTTTAATAAATGAATACTGTAAATTAATATTTTGTCCATATTGAAATAAGAAATTTTAATATGACTAAACCTTTGTTAATGGTTCTTATTAATTCAGCATGGTTTTTACTGATTTCAAGTTGGTTTTTCTTTGTGTGCAGAAAACTCTTTCAGTCAAAGAAGACGGATTTAGTTAAATAAAAAAATCTGTAATACAAACAAATTTCACACAGACAGACTTTAACGCGAGACAAATTTAAACATGAGAAAATATAAAGCAATCGTAAGTATAAAAACATACTAGGAATAGGGAAGTCCAGATATATGATAGTATTTAATAGTACCAAATGTCGATATTGAAAACAATTTATTTCTACATATAAATACCACCTCAAATACACACACATAGCAGAATTCATATAAGAAATATCCAAGAAAATTTCAAAAAAAAAATTCTCCCTCAGATATACATACACAAATTCCCATGATCATACATACATACATATACAATATATAAGATTAATCTCAACAACACAACACTCTCACCTACCTGAAATTACAGATAGTCTTAAACTTCTACAGACGTCTATACAAATAGATTCTCACGGCTACATATTACAAGAACACCTCGCCCCTAATAAATCACAATCATCTTAAATTCTTACAAAAATACATACACATAACCAATTTACCTCAACAACATCCTCACCTACCTCAAATCACGATCAGTCTTAAACTACTATATACAGACAACCCCACAAATCTCCATGGCTACATATAACGTCAACAACCCTGCCCACTCAAATCACGGTCAGCCTTAAATTCCCACAGTCTAGCAACACCTAGGGAGCAATAGAAAAAATAACTTTCACGTTTTCCCGTCGTCATTAGGAAAAATCATTTTCCCGTCGGCATTTGAAAAAACAATATTCATGTATTTCCCGGCATTAGGAAAAATTATCATGTTTTGCCGTAGGCATTAGGAAAAATTAATAATCACGTTTTGCCGTCGGCATTTGAAAAAAATAATAATCATGTTTTGCCGTCGGCATTTGAAAAAAATAATAATCATGTTTTGCCCGGCACTAGGAAAAATTATCATGCATTGCCGTAGGCATTAGGAAAAATTAATAATCACTATTTCAGCATTGGTATTAGGAAAATTCATTTTCATGATTTTCCTCGTCTGTATATACACACATAAAACCGCCAAACTATGAACCTCCTTAATACATTCACACAAAATATTCCACACACAAACATCCACGGTCAGGCAGACCGACAGACGGACAGACAGACAGACAGACAGATAGACATACACTTAATGTAAACAAAACCTCCTAATGTAAACAAAAAACTCATAATGTAAACAAAAAACTCCTTATGTAAACAAAAAAACACAAATTTCCAAGAATTTAACAATTTTCAAATTTTAATTACCCAAATTTAACAATTTCAGCAACAATTTAACAATTTTAATTGGGGCTGGATGAACAGTTCCCTACTACTATTTGCTGAAAACAATGTATTATTGAATGATGACAAATGTATTTGGAAAACCCACAAGTTAATTTTTTGGGACATATCTTATCCAGTGAAGGCATAGAAGTTGACCCAGAAAATGTTGAAACGATTATGGGTTTTAGGGACCCCAAAAGAAAAGAGGAACTTCGCAGTTTTCTTGGTTTAATAACTTATGTAGGAAAATTCATACCAGGTTTGGCTCATCACACTGATGCTCTAAGACGTTTGTTAGAAGCTCATATAAAATTTGAATGGACCATGGAAATGAAGAACTTTTTTGAGTGTTTGAAGAAAAGTTTGGCCAATGTTTCAAAACTTTCATATTTTGATTTGGCAAAGAGAACTCGCCTAATAGCGGATGCAAGTCCCGTGGCATTAGGCGCAGTTTTAGTTCAGTTCGATGGAAATTATCCTCAAATAATTTCATTTGCCATTAAATCCTTATCAGATGTGGAAAAACGCTATTCGCAGACTGAAAAAAAGAGCCTGGCTTTAGTGTAGTCAGTAGCTGGAAGTAGTAGTAGTTGGAAGCTATTTTTAAGCCAACTTCGAAACCTCCAGCATGCATTGAACGTTAGTTACTTCGGCTTCAGACATTTAAATTCAAGGTTATTTACAAAGCTGCAAAAGAATATATTGCAGACTCATTGTCTAGATTGTGTCAAGAAAATAATCCTTGTTCATATGACTGGAACGGGGAGCAAAGTATTTTACATCACTAATGATTCATGGTCTAATGCTACAAGCAACAATTAGTACCCATTTCGTTTCGAACTATCTTATTTGGGTAGCATTTTGTTGAGAGGTACACGAATTGTTATTCCAACTGTTTTGAGAGAGATAAAGTGTTAGAATTTGCACATGAAGGCCATCCCGGAGAATCTGTGATGAAGCGCAGATTGAGATCTAAAGTTTGGTGGCCTTGCATTGATCGGGAGGCAGAAAAATATGTAAAAACGTGCAAAGATTGCATATTGGTATCACAACCGGCGCCTCCAGTTCCAATGGATAGACATCAATTTCCAGAAGGTCCCTGGATTACATTAGCAAGTGACTTATTGGGGCCATTGCCAAATGGACAATATGTTTTGGTTTTCATTGATTATTTTTCCCGATATATGGAATTCAAACTTTTTGGTACAATACCATCAAAGGCTATTATAAATTCAATGAGATAAATCTTTTGCAGACTCGGTTATCCTAAATCTATAAGGACCGATAATGGAAGACAATATATAAGTTCGGAATTCAATCAATATTGTAAAGAAATTGGTATTCAGCAAATATTAACCCCTCTATATTGGCCACAAGCTAACAGCGAAGTGGAAAATATGAACAAATCTCTGATTAAACGGCTTAAGATAGCTCATGCAAATCGCAGTAATTTATTGGAAGAGCTACAAAAATTTTTTCATATGTATAATGTCACTCCACATAGCACAACAGTTGTTGCTCCAACTCAGCTTATGTTTAACCGGGTAATCAGAGATAAAATCCCTGGAATTGAAGACATGAAAGAAGCAACAGTTGATTCTGCTGAAAAAGATCAAGATTGTTTGCTTAAACATAAAGGAAAGACGCGATCTGATAAAAAGAGAAGGGCAAAGGAATCAGATGTAGAGGTTGGTGACAAGGTATTGGTAAAGAACGTTATTTTCCCACACAAGTTAACTGCAAATTTTGATTCAAGTGAATATGTTGTAACAGCCAGAAATGGTAATATAATATAAATATCAGCTGATGGAAAAACACTGCGAAGAAATGTTTGTCATTTAAAGAAAGTTCCTATGGAGTCCTCACCCAAGGAAACAGAAAGTCAAACGACTCAAATAATAGCTTCTGATACCGAGGATTTGCCTTCTTCATATTTCAATGTTTTAACATCTTTACCCAAATCAACATCATCTTATCATCACACTGATAGTTCCGGTTTCCAGGCCTTAAAGCTTCATCTGAAAAACATTGGAGGGATGTGGCGACCTGCATAAGCTGCGAACATAACAACGCCGTCAAGAAGCTCAACATCAGCATTGAACTGTGAGGGAGATCGGACACAAAAAAGGGAGACAACAGTTGTTGTAGAATATTGAATAATTGGAAAAACTAAAGTTAATAATACATTCATTATTTAACATATTTAAAGTGTATTATTTACTCTCCAAATTAGCGGGTTTGTACAATTCACAATAATATTTATTTATACACTTCCCAACACTGTGAACCATATGTTTTCTTGACTTCACAATCATTTATTCGGCATATGGTATAGCGTAAATTATTGTTCCTTTTATAATAAAATTTATTTATTTTTTAATCTTTTTGTTTCTTTTCAGGCACTTGTTGCAGGACCTAACTGCGAACTGTGTCACTCAGGCGGTCACATGAGCAAGGTTTCGCCTGTTGCCTATGGTTTGATGCGGATTGGCTATCCCCATTACACACAAGTCAAACCAAACAGAGTATTAAAAAAAACCTACGGACATTAATTTCCTTGGCCTGGCAATGTAGGGAATTTGTTGCCAAGATTTTTTTCTCTCCCTTTGGGCACTAATCTCAGTGACTGTTGCCAATGTGCCTCATTGTTTTTGTTGGCACATGCATATTTATTAGTGTATACCTTTGTCCCTATAGAGCCACCGCAACAAGTAAATTTGAGGACTCTTGCTATTATAGCTTTCAAGATATAAGATTATTATTAATTACTCTGTATGGGGGTGCCGCTTCCCATGGTCCTATTTTGCCAATACTGTAGGACAAATTGCGAGCAACACAAAAGTAAAAAACAAATTAGTTATTTTCATTACATTTCATTTTTTCTATTTTATTATCAAAGCAAAAAGAAGAACCATAGTGTATTAAAAAATTGCAAATTGCCTGAATCAAATTTTGTTCACGACCGTCACACAACCAAAAAAAGGTATGTATATTAGGTGAGTGTCAAAATAGGCGTGGTCAATTAAACCTGTACATGCATATTTTCCAAACTTAAGGTGGAATTAGACGTGACTTTGCCATAATGCCATAGCCATAACCAAACCAAAATTCAATTGGTTTCTATGGCAATGGCTATGGCGTTATGGCGAGTCACATATAATCAAATACAGTGTTGCCCATTAGTTTGGTTCGAACGGCTGTTTTCGATGGCTATGGTTATGTCACGTCTGAATGTACCTTTAAGACGTTATTCGTACGAAGTTTGTGGGGAATATGTAAAAAAAATTAATATAAATGTAAAATCCCATAGAAAAACACAATTTTAGTTTTTTCCAAATTTTTCATCTTTCCAAGCAAACTTTAAAATTTTTCTTTCCGTAAAAACCTTTTTCAGACCATTACACATATTCCAAAAAAAAAAAAATTAGCGAAATCGATGAAGCCGTTGTCAAGTTATGCGCTTAGCAACGGACATTTCATTTTTATTTATATAGAAAAAGAAAAAATGTGTTCCTTAAATTCAATGTATTATACGTTAAATCAATAAACTAGTTCGATGTTAAATTCAACGAATAATATCAAGGAATGGTTTCAACGTTCAGTTCATATCTACATAAGATTTTACGTTGAATTTCAAGGAATACTTTTTTGAAACAACGTATAGTACGATGAATTTCAATGAATTTAAATCCATGAATGCGAGTTAGTTGAATTTACGTAAAACTGTTTTTTCAGTGTGCAATAATTGAACAGAAAAGAATTTGCCACGATAGCTTAGTGAATGTGTGCTAGACTGTTAGAATGGAGGTATCATGTTCAAATCCTTCAGCGTAAGTTATATGGTATTAAACAAAATTAAATAAAATAAGAAAGTTAAAATAAATAACTTAAAAAATTACTTTTTCTACTGTCTTTTTGCTATATCGAAATTAGTGAGATATTCTCCCATTCAAGATCGAATGTTTTTTGGGACAAAACTGAGCGACAGGTGAACTTTTTTCAAATCATTTTGGACTCTCACTCTCGATAGTTTTACACGATAAATGTTCGAGATATATAAAATTTACTTGCATAGTAGGGCGATCGATTATTCGACTTTTTTCGGAAACCGGTTTTCAAATATTTGAAATTATGAAAATGCCGGTTTTCGTTTTGACAATTCAGGAAAAAACAGTCAACCGGTTTTTCTAAGTAAGAAAATTATTATACAAAAGCACATATTAGATCGTATTTGGATGTCATTGGTTGACGGCTTGGTGCCGGAAATAACAGAATTTTCAAATAAGTTGACGACCTCAAACATTTTTCACGTATTTTCATGATTTTATGCCTGTATGTAGACTTTTTCCTATGTATGTTGAATATTTTTGCCACTGTTGTTGTTATTATAATTATTTATTAATTTCTTATTTCATATTTATTTGCACCCTAAATATTGGCACATTTAATTTTTTGAATTTCTTCCCAAGTTTCCTCAAACTCCAAAAAATGATGGGTGTATGTAGAGTTTATTCCTTAATTGTATATACATATGTATGAATGTATGGAAAAGAAGGATATCTACCTCTGTATAAAATATGAAGCAAATTGTCAACAAAAAACTAAAAGAACACTTTTTGCAACTGGATTTTGACATCCATTGCACACCATAAGGCCAATTTAATTCGCCTCTGCTTTCACCTCATAAAATAATTTCGGTTAAGTTTCATGTTTCAGTAAATGTTGCCATGCTAAAAACCGCTTAGAGCTTTTACACTAAAAAAATACTAATGAAAATCAACAGAACATGTTGGTCTAAGTTTTAACATAGTAAAAACTAATTTTATTGCAAAATGTACAAATCGAAAAGTTTTCCACTCAGCCGGTTTTTAAATTCTAAAATCAACATTTTGAAAAAACCCTTTTGTAAAAAAAACCGGGTTTTATAACCGGTGGAAAACCCAAGTCGATCACTCTAAAACATAGTCCATACATACAAATAAATATGTATATGCATACTTACTAGTGTCCTGCACTATGTGTATGATGTGTGTATGAAGTTTTATATTTCTGCGCACATGCAAACGCACACACATGCATTAACATTAGTTGTATGCGGTTAATCACATACCCAGTGGGAATTTGAGTTAACTCAGAGCTAGTTAATTACCAGCCAAAAATTAGTCAGAGGTGGTTAAAATCAGTACTCATTCTGCATGTTAAATTTGATCAGATTTAACATTGAGTGGCCGCAGGACGAGTGCATCAGTTTTGAACTAACCATGAGTTGGCTCATTATGAGTTAGCTTGAGCCAAATAAAAAAAATAAAAAGAAAGTGTTATTTTTAGTTAATTATGATTTAGCTTATTATTTATTAACATTTTTTAGTCGGCTTAAAGTTTAAACAATTTTAAATTATGTTTTTAAGAAACGAGAACGGGTATCGAACCGTGATTACTTTGTTTGTCAGTAATCGTACTTAACACTTTGCCATCGCACCATACAAAATACAAACGGCACAGAGTTATTATAAACATGAGTTTTATGCTGACATCTTCTCTCTGAACATTGACTGTATCAGCTTTGAGTTAGCTAAAAGTTAGCTCAAAACTTATCGAAGAAGTTAGTTGTACAAAAACAACTTACTAATCTCTGCATCAGTTTTGAGTTAGCTTAAAGTTAGTTCAATACTTATCTTCCCGACAGTTGTGCAAAAAACAACTGACTCACATCTGTATCATTTATGAATTAGTTCAGAAGCTAGTTGTAAATAAGTTATCAAAAAGTCACCCATATTTTGAGCTAGCTAGTAAAAATTGTACTGGGTAATAGCTTCCCTGCAGAAAGTGCGAATAGTGAAATTGTAGTGATTTACTAGTGACATTGTCAGTAGTACTACTGACCAGGTGTACCCCAGCCAATGTAATCATCTATTGAAATTTAACATTAGCTTGTCATTGAAAATCCACCACTAGACTGTAGGACTACTGACTAAGTAGTTCTTTTGGGACCACATGGAGACATTGACACCAAAGATTCACTAGTAAATTTTAGAGGGTCTAGTCTACAATATCGATATTTCCTCGCTCGTTGTCAATAGTTCAGTCTCTATGTCAACACTAAAATTCTAGTAGTAGTTACATTGTCTACAATTTCTCTTCTATTCGTCAGAGAAAACAGATGTGGTGTATTTCTGGTGGATTTTGCAACAACTTGTTAATATACATAAATTTGTATGTACGTAAGGTATAGAAATGTACCAGTAAATGTCTGGTTGGCATGTCTCCATGTTCCCATAAGAACTATGAATTCACTACCTAGTCAATTGTTTTAGTGTTACTAGTAGATTTTCAATGACAAGCACATGCTAAATGTCTATAGCATAAAGTATTGTATGGGGAATAATTGTAGAGTAGTACTGGTGACAAAGTCAAAAGCGACTCAGTACATTTTCACTATTCGCACTTTCTGCAGGGAAAACTCATGTTGTTTCTGTATTTTTATAGAACTGCTGCATTTGCAGTTGATACTCGTATATTAAGCTCTTTTTCAATGTTGATTAAAACAGTATTGTTGCAGAAAGTGAGTCAATTTTTTAAATTCAGTTTGAGTCATGAAAATACAGAACAAATACTGAACAGTAAATAAAATACAGAATATTTCAAAGTTATTTCCTAATGAATAATTTATACAGAACAGGGGGTCGATTCTGGTTCTGTGATAATGTGAAGTGAAAAAAAAAATTTCATTTTCGTTTTCATATCAACTTTTCACACCGTCTTTTCTCAGTTTCACAGATTGCGATTCTGGTCCAAGTAATGAAAAAATGTTTCATTCCAGTGTAGCTGTGAAAAGTTTCTATTCATGTTATTTAACTTTAATTGTCAAATACAGAGATCTAAGTTTCGCAGTTACGATGCCGCCCTAAGCCGCATTTAATTTTTTATTATTGCTTGACCCGCTGCCGCTGCTTATATTTATGATTGAAGTATATAATCTGGCTTATTTTTTGAGCCTGATTTATTCATTAAAAAAACAAATAGGTATATAAATAAAAAAGAAATAGTAATTGTTTTTGCAACTACATAAAGTTGCTTTCCTTTTTTTCATGCGTACTATCTATATATGTATGTATGTATGTATGTATGCTCGTAAATATAGTTTTTTTTTGTTCGTTTTTTAGGCAATTTTTTGTTTTTATCTATTCCATGTATCTAATTTTAATGGGATAATCCTGGCAGGGAATAAGTTCTTGTTGAAGTTATATTCATATGTACATATATATATACACATATGTAACTATATGTTTCTACCTTTTTATGTATGTAAATAACATAATTTATGTATATATAGGTATGTATATACATATGTATGTATGTATTTCATATTCCTTCAGCCTTTTACCAGCTTTAAGTTTCCCCTAATAAAGAAAATATTTCAATTACAATAAAATATTTTACGAGAAATATAATTTAAAATATGTTTATCCAATGAAGTGGTTCCATTTATGATCCTAGTGTGCATGTTTCTGTAAGGTAGAGGAAAGAGTAAAACACCAGCATAAACGAGGATTCCAAAAAATGATAAGCAAGTTAAACAACATGTGTTTTTTACCTATTTTTTTTTTAATAATGTCCCTGTCGGATTTTTATTAGCTAGCTCGAAATATAGGTGACTTTTTGCTAACTCATTTACAACTGGCTTCTGAACTAACTCATAAATGATACAGATGTGAGTAAGTTATTTTTTGCACAACTGCCTTCTTCCCGATAAGTATTGAACTAACTTTAAGCTAACTCAATACTGATGCTGAGATTAGTGAGTTGTTTTTGTACAACTAACATCTCCTCGATAAGTTTTGAACTAACTTTTAGCTAACTCGAAGCTGATGCAGAGATGAGTCATAGTTTATCGAGTAGATGTCAGCATAAAATTTATGTTTATGTTAACTCTGTGCCGTCTTTATTTTATATGGCGCAATAGCAAAGTATTAAGTATGATGGCTGACAAACAAAGTGATCACAGTTCGATGCCATTTCTCGTCTCTCCTCTCTAAAAAAATTTAAAAATGTTTAAGATTTAAGTTGTCTAAAAATGTTAAGTTAAAAATAATGGTTAACTAAAGAAATTTTTTTTTGAATAACCTTTAACTGTAAAACGAGTTAGCTTTTGAGTCATTTGTCACTCGTCTCTGATTAACCATTAGTTATTTTTAAGTTAGCTCAAATCCCGACAGGGGTGCATAGGAACATTCATACATACAAACTAGCATACGTACATACATACATACATATGTACACATTTATGTAAATAAACATATTTATCATGTAGAAATTGGCATATTGTTCTTCAAAATTCCTCATAGTGCTTCACAACTAAAAATTGTTTTTAAGGACTTTGAAATTGTTGCATTGATTTCTCTTTTCAGTACTAGAAAGCTGCATATATTTTTTTTGCAAATTGAGTTTGAAACTTTCTTCAAGAAAACGTATTCATTTTAGTGTCGTATGGCATTTTGATATATTAAATACTAAAAAATTTCATAATAAAAACTATTATAAATAATATTTCAAGTTTTTTTTGCCGCCGATAATAACTTATGTAATTTATGCCTCCCTCGGCTTGTGATCAATTGCCAAATTATGCAAATATGAACATGAATAAAAATAGAAAATGTTTGGATAAAATGTTTTAATGGACCCTTCAGATAAAATAGGGGATGAGAATAAGTGAATTAAATATTTTAAAAGTGTTATAGTAGTATTAGTTTGTATTTTTCATGGGTTTCCGTGCTTTTTCACTAATGGGTTGTGTGTAAAAAATCTTTTCATATGAAACGGTTTTGACATTTGCTTACACTTTTTCATAAAACGAGAATCAGTAATGATGTGTAACAGTGAAAACGTTTTATTTCATTTCAATTGTTTTTTTTTCACATGAAATCATTTCAATTTTGTTTTAATTTTTTCACTGAACTAGAATCAGAAACACTATGAAAAGATGAAAAAAGTTTTCATTTCACATTATCACAGAACCAGAATCGACCCCCAGGTTTCTCAAATACAGTACTGTTCTGTATAATACAGAACGGATGGTCACCGTAAGTATAATACATGCGACGAGAATACATTAAAAAAAAGATGCATTTACATTTAAAGACTGTTTACGCAGGCCTCTAATACTTACTAGCGTTTAATAAGCGAAGTGATGACGTCTTGTTCGTAACAAACAATCAAAAGAAGTAGTGTTGATGCATGTATGTTTGTTATTTTGCATATTATACGTTTGAATGTAAGTTGCAGATGGTAAGCTATTATATGTTTAAGGATGGTTGGTTAAAGCAAGCGCACACAACTAATGTCAATGCATGTGTGCGTTTTCATGTGCGCATGTATATGCATGCATGCCCATTCATATAAATAAGCAACCCTCTAGTCAGCCTAGAACCATGTGTCTCTATGTCAACACTCTTTTCTCTAGCGACAATTGCACTATTCGAACTGTAGACAACTTTTCTTTTATGCTCGAGTAGGGATTCTTTAGAGACAACAGTTCTAGTATATTTCTGGTGACATAGTCAATAAACGCGTCAATAGTTTTTCTTTTTTGATTATGATGTGCAATAATTTAAAAAAAATGCATATGTATGTATGTGCTTAAGTTTGTTGCCCCAACCCTTATAAAATTGTAGACGAGGGTGACTAAAATCTACTAGTGAATCTTTGGTTAAAATGTCTCCATATAGTCGTAAAAGAACAGTGCTAAAGTCAACTGGTTGATTTTCAATGACAACCCTATGTTATGTGTCAATAGGCGATGACATTGGCTGGGGTACACCTAGTCAGTAGCCCTATTGACAATACCACTAGAAAATGACTACAATTTTACTATTGACATAAAGCGAGGAAATACTGATATTATAGACTAAACCCCCTAAAATTTACCAGTGAATCTTTGGTACCAATGTCGCCATATGGTTCCAACATAACTACTTAGTCTATGTCGTTGGGGGTGGCGTTGGCTGAAGTAGTTAGCACGTTGACTACAAAACCGAAGATCCTGGGTTCAATCCCTGTATCCGACAGTCATTAAATAACAACAGCACGCATTTTTCTGATGTGCATTAGTGTCCCTTTGTATCAGTTGTTGTAGGAAAGTTCAAGTGATGAAGGCATAGTCACTGGTCACTGAACTATACCGACATCAACAGATGCTAATCCTACGGTAAAATCAGAGCGCCCTCCTTCGTCGGTATTGTGTAGCAGAATCATCGGCGAAGTAAAATAACCAATAAAATGGCTACTAAACACAGCTTCCAAATTTAATACGCCTAATTTCAGACCAGAAGGCGCTACGACACTGCATTATTACAAAAAAAATGCGTGCAAAAAGCAGAGTTGTAAAAAGAATGAAGCTTTCTTCTATCTCTTCTTTCACCACCTGTCTTCTATCACTTTCCCTTTCCGAAATGAGGTAACACCTAGTAATAGTAGAAGGCATTAATTGCCTGAGTGTTACTTCTCTTAAAAAAAAAACTACTTAGTCAGTAGTGATACAGTCTGGTGGTGGATTTTTAATGACAAGCTAATGTTAAATGTCAATAGGCGATTACATTGGCTAGGGTACACCTAGTCAGTAGTACTACTTACAATGTCACTAGTAAATCAGTACAATTTCAATATTCGCATTTCCTGCAGGGAAGCATCACAAAATTTTCGTCACGAATTATACCTGGAATAGACGAAACAAATATTTTACCAACAGTCTTATTTATCGTTTTTTTTTTAGATGATTTCGCTTTATTAAGCATTTCAAAAATCCCTCATGTTTTAAAAGTTCTTTTTGAAGGGGTATAGTTACGGTGACCATAATTTTTAAATCAAAATACAGAACAAGGAAATATTTAACAAACATCAACAAAATTATAAACAACTTTACAGACATATTAAATATATTGAGTTTCATGGATTTATAAAACTTTTATTTTTTTGACAAACACAAAATTAAATGGAAAACTAATGGAAAAATTTTTAAAAGTAACATAACAATGTAATCACATACGCTAATCTACATACATATGTATGTATTTATATGTATGTACAAATGTATATCAGGCGGTCAACTCTGTAATTCGACACGGAAGAAAATGATTTCGAATTAACACGTTATAAGCATACAAATTCGAAAGTATTTTCATTCTTTTCTACATACATAGTTTTAGATTAAAATGTTAAAATACAAAACAGCTAATTTAGTAGATTGTTAATGGCGGCCTGAGTCCTGTTTTGGGAATTCAAAACCGGGAAAAAACAAAAACGATGGCAACCCTGTTACAAATGGGGGGATTTTGGGGATTTTCATGCGGATATGGTGTGTGTGTGCGAGTTTGATTCTTTGGCCATGTGTATGTATGTATACTTGTGTGCACAGCTTTTGTTGTTATTGTAGAGAAACGTTGTGCTTACAGTGCATGGATGTATGTACGTGTGGGATGTGTATGTGTGTGTGTGTGTGAGTCCAATTCTTTGGTTGTGTGTGCATGTATATGTGGGTGTTTGTATGTATGTATGGGTGTGTGCGTGTGTGTGTGATTGTTATTTGATAGACTTATGGTTGCTGTTTTGAGTTATAGTTGGTATGCTTATGTAGGGTTATTGTATGTATGCATTTATGTTTGTGATCTCTGGGGGAGAAATAATCTAATAGCTGCAGAGAGTGGCAACCCTGTTGCGAATGGAAGTCGTTAGGGAATGTATTTGGTAATGTATGTATATGTTGTTGGATTAATGTATGTGATCTTATCTATTTTTGCTTTGAAGAATGTCATTGCTTGTGTGAGTTACATCAACACTTTTTCATACATATTTACAAATGCATGTATATATGTTTTTAAGGCTATTGACGTTGCTATTATGGAGATAGAAAACATTGTGTCGGCATAGGTTTCATATATGTTCAAGTGAATTTCAGATGTTAAATGTTTTGAATCCGATCAGGTTGATAAGAAGAGCTTTTCAATAGGGGTAGTGATATCTTTATTTCGGTATATTTTACTTTAATGTAACAATTATAAGAAATAGCTTTTGGAGAAATACAGCAAAAACTTATAGAAGCACCTACTTTCACGTGTCCCGATTTTTCTAGTACCTTTATATTGCAAACTGATGCTAGCGATTTTGTATGTATGGGTATGTGTTTATGTGTGTGTGTGTGTGTATGTGTGTGTGTGTATGTTTGTAGGAATTTCAATGTGTGTATTTCTGTAGGAGCTTAGGGCTGATTGTGATTTATGAGGGGTGAGGTGTTCTAGTAATATGTAACCAGGGGAATCTGTGTGTTTGTATGTCTGTAGGAGTTTAAGGCTGACCATGATTTGGGTGGGCAGGGTTGTTGACGTAATATGTATCCATGGGGATTTGTGGATGTGTCTGTCTATAGTAGTTTAAGGCTGATCGTGATTTGAGGTAGGTGAGGATGTTGTTGAGGTAAATTGGTTATGTGTATGTATGTATGTATGTATTTTTGTAAGAATTTAAGATGATTGTGATTTATTAGGGGCGAGGTGTTCTTGTAATATGTAGCCGTGAGAATCTATGTGTATAGACGTCTGTAGAAGTTTAAGACTATCTGTAATTTCAGGTAGGTGAGAGTGTTGTGTTGTTGAGATTAATCTTATATATTGTATATGTATGTATGTATGATCATGGGAATTTGTGTATGTATATCTGGGGGAGAATTTTAGGCTGGTCGTGATTTGTGAAAGGTGGGGTGTTGTTGAAATTTTCTTGGATATTTCTTATATGAATTCTGCTATGTGTGTGTGTATTTGCGCTAATATTTATATGTAGATAGAAATAAATTGTTTTCAGTATCGACATTTGGTACTATAAGATACTATCATATGTCTGGACTTCCCTAATCTTATTATGTTTTTATACTTACGCTTGTTTTATATTTTCTCATACTTAAATTTGTCTCGCGTTAAAGTCTGCCTATATGAAATTTGTTTATATTACAGATTTTGTTTATTTCAATCTTTGAATACATTTTTTTTTTTTGTCATTGATGTCTTTTCTTCTTCTTGTTGTTGGTGTTGTTGTTGTAAATATTCGTCTGTGTATAGATGCGATATATTCAATTTTTTTTAAATTTGAAAATAAAAACGTTTTGATTTTTATCTGCGTTTACTTAAAAGTTTGTGAGGATTTTCTGTTTTTAAGTAAATCTGAATTCTTGAAGATACATACTCTATAGTAATAGCAACTATAATAGAAATATTTCTTATACTTAATTTAAATTTTTTTAAAGTTGATGCAACGTTAGTAAGTTAACGTTAGAAATTTTTGTGGTACATAATTTTTTCTAACTATAGACTTTTTTCTTCACTTTCTACATTTGTTTTCGAAATCTTGCTTTGCTTTATGAAAATGTATAAACATTTTTAAATGAAACTGATCCGGCACTCCAGCTTATATACTGATAGTTTTTTTTTTTCTTTGGTAGTCAACTTAGTTCTTTTTTTATTTTTATTGATAAACATTTAAAATCAAAAGGGAGCTTTATATTGAAATTATTATTTTCATAATTGTTGAAAACAATCACTAGTTTTTTTTGTGATGAAATCATTTGAAGTTGAAGCTGATATCTTTGCTTACTGTTTTAAATTAAAATTTTATTCAATAGAATAAAAGGAGCTTTTTTCTTAAATTCTGATGCAGTTAAGATCGGATATGAGACTGAATTTAAATGTACTTTTAAATTAGTCACAATGAACAAACTTATTTACTTGTTGAAAAGCGATCATCAGAAAACGAAGTGGTTTTCAGAGACTTTAGGTATACCCTTTCGACGGTTCCTCTAGGATACAAGATGACTTTGTTTGACGAAATTTCTGTTGCTTTATACTGATAATATGTTTACATTAATGAGGTACATATGTATATGTTTATTTTATGAAGGGCTATTACCTATGGCTTTCATTTGACGTTCTATATGATTTTTTTCTAATTTTATTAAAGTTCAGCGTGTTGTGTATATATTTCTGAAATGTTTAAGTGTGCTTTGTGTGTCCATCGGACAGAGTGTACGTTTTAGTTGGTCAGTCAGTCTATATATTAATTTTTTTTTCTTCTAATGTACCACACCTTTTTTTCACATTTTACTACTTAAAATAGAGAATTTTTGTCTAATTTTTTTCTGGGTATCTACATACATTAGTTAAATATGTGTATGAATTTTTAAGAAAAAATTTTAATTAAAATATTGGAAAAAGAATTAATTATGTGAATGGTTTTTATTTCTTTATTAGCTTTACTTCGCTAGATCAAAAAAATTTTTGTTTTTGCTTATTTGCAAATTCTTGTTTTCATGTCGCTTAAACATGTACAGTCTTGTTTTCATGCCGCTTAAACATGCACAGTCTTGTTTCCATATCGTTTAAGCATGCACAGTATTGTTTTCATGTCGCTTAGACATGTACAGTCTTGTTTTCTTTGAAAAGTTATGCACATGACAAATTGAATTTCACAATGTTATGAAATTCCATTGAATTTCATTAGATTTTTTCATAAAGAGAAACAATTTAGACAATCGGATAAGTCCTTATATTTTTCACTACATACAAGTTTCTGTTATTTTATATTCGAATAGATGAATCCTAAATTTCCTTTAAAAAATAACACACAACAAGGAATAATTTAATTTAATTTTATTTATATTAATAATACATTTTAATTTAATTTTATTTATTTTTATTATAATGATGGAAACATTTCATAATATTCAATTATTAAATTTTCTAATATACTTTTACGCAAAAAATATATTGTACATCTGCAAGTATCTGGTCCTTCCTCACATTCAGGATTATACCAAGGACAGCTTTTGAAGTGTCCTTCTGTGTTGTCTTCATCTTCCATGATACCATATTCTTCGTTCTCATCCAGCATGTTTTGAAAAAATTTGATCATTTCCCAATGATCAAAAAGCCTGAAGCTTTCAAAATCTCTTATAAATTGGTTTAGAGTACGTCTAATTTGGCTCATTATATTTGCCGATAAATTAATTAATGATGATTGTTTGAAGGTTTCTTTAAGACTAATTTGCTCTTTAAATTTTTAAAGTACTATCTTTTGATATTTAAAATATCTATACCATCATCTATATTCCATACTTCTTTTTTAGCACTCTATCACTCTCTATCCCTTTTCTCTCTATAACTATCTCTTTCTGTCTATCACTATCCCTCCACTTATTCACTATTTCACCATATTTTCGATTAGCCTTCTTGAAGTCGTCATCGCTACTTTTAAGATCATTTTCAGTTAAACATTCAAAGTGCGGAGAAGTAAATAAAATAAATAAATAAATAAAACAAAAATGGAGTCTACAACAAATCTAACATCAAAATTTAATTCACTAAAAAATAAAACCTTAATCCACATAAAGGAGCTTGAGACATCAACTAAATACACCATTCGAAAAGTGTCAAGATTAACAACAAAATATGGGCCAACACTAAAAGTTGAAATGGAAAACCACATAATGTT
The DNA here is from genome assembly GCA_949987645.1 of Tachina grossa. NCBI lineage: Eukaryota > Metazoa > Arthropoda > Insecta > Diptera > Tachinidae > Tachina > Tachina grossa. The sequence continues at coordinate 103,841,468 of OX465275.1, read as the reverse complement.
CCTCCCAAAGCGATATAATGCTTTAACCGATGCTGAAATTAAAGAACTCTCGAGCGGATCATATTGCTTAAGTAGAGAAGGTGAACAAAGCTTAATTTCTGAAAGCGAGCTGAGTGAATTTCTAATTCAAAATTCCCAATTTCCAATTTGGCAATAATATATAATAATTTTGTATTTTAAATTATAAATAAAAATACATGAAAGAGTTTTGTAAAATATAAATGTTTGTGCTTTTTTATTTAATATTTTCAGTTATTTCATAAAGAAATTTAAGACATAAATGACCACAGGTAAATGTATTGAAATTCTGATGTTGATTATAGTTGCATTTTATATTTCTACCAAGATATTTGACTACTTCCGAAGGAGGTTGTAAGTTTCCAAAGCTGTCGAAATATTCTTTTTCATTGTTGTTTTTATAATATGCTACCCAATGTGTACCAGGTCCTGTTGATACGTCTAAATTGATTATTCCACATTCTATTTTCTTTGTTCGTTTTGGTAGAGTATTCAACATGAAAACTCCTCTAAAATATGGAATATTTATAGAGAAACGGTTTATGTCCACATCAGAAAGTGGTCTGTTCGTAGCATCTCTAAGAGTTTTTTGATTCCTCTTTGTAAACTAAACCATAACACTTTTTATATGGTTTTAAGTAAAGTCCCTTTCCAACTGCTATAGATTCCATCGCTCTATTATGTCTAATTGCTTCATCAAGTTGATTTTTTGCATTCTTTGTTGCATTAACAGCTTTAGCTATAGCAGCACCTCCAGTTGTTAGACTACCAATTGCACCCAGAGCAGTTAAAATCGGTATTAGAGGCAAAAACCCACCAATTTTTGGTACACGTATTACATGTGGTACTATAATTTGAGATTTTCTTCCTTTTAATGATTTGTTGATAGTTTTTCGGGCAATTTTAATTGCTGAGTTAATATCTAATGGTTTTTCCTTCTTTAATATTTTTGTTGCAGCTCTAATTGATGTTCTAAACAGTTTTTTATCATTTATCTTGTTCTTTTTAACATTTTTCTTTTTCTCCACACCCATACCAAATTTTGTTTTGGCTTTCATTGCGTTAGTAACCATATAGGCAAATGATTTTTCAGCAATACTACTATCTTTTGATAAAACTCGATCCCAAGCTGAATTTTCAAGTATTTTATCAGCTTTATGTCTAATGCTTAAATCCTTATTTTTTGAATAAGCTATATCGTGATCTTTACAAGCAGAGTCCAATAAATTAATTCCTTTGTCACCTCAATTTAAACGTTTTTGTAGTTTTGTTTCAGGTCCACAATACTAATATCAAGGAAGATAAAGTTCACCAGTTAGAGAGTTTATTTTTTTATCTACTATACCTCCTCCAACGAAGGTGTTTTTATGACTAAACGTTTTCTGATATTGTATAACTATATCATCTAATTTTGTCGATAATAACAGGTAACATTTATAAAATCTATTTAGTTCGTAATATTGTTCCTTCTACTAATTTTTTTTTGTTTACTTGCCTCTATCTTGACTGATGGTTTCTCAGTCTTTAAACTTGTATATTCTCAACTTCTGTCTTGATGGTACTTTCTTCTTTCATGCGAATTCTTGTTTTTTCTTTTCATATCGCTTAAACATGCACAGTCTTGTTATCTTTGAAAGGTTCTGCACAAAACAAATCGAATTTCACAATATTATGAAATTCCATTATATTTCATTAGGTATTTTCTTATTGACACCAACTGCTTTAACACCATCTCATTTACGATTGCTAACAGCAAATAGTACAATAGGTGTCAGCTATTAAATCAGCTTATTAGCACCTGGTCTGGTTTTCAGATCAGCTTATCAGGACCTGGTCTGGTTATCAGATCAGCTTATCAGGACCAGGTCTGGTTTTCAGATCAGCTTATTAGGAGCTGGTCTGGTTTTCAGATCAGGCTATCAGGACCTGGTCTGGTTTTCAGATCAGCTTATCAGAAGCTGGTCTGATTTTCAGGTCAGCTTATTAGGAGCTGGTTTGATTTTCAGGTCAGCTTACTAGGAGCTGGTCTGGTTTTCAGGTCAGATGAAATAACTAAAGTCTATCTTTTATTAGCAGTTTTTTTTGATTTTTTTTTCTACAGGGTGGGCCAAAAGAAACCAAGGGGTGTAAAAGTTTAATAACTTTTTTATTTATTAATTTTTTTTATTTTTTCTTTCAGATTATATAGACAACACTTGGAGAATTTATAGTGAATGAAAATAATAAATGAAAATCAGAAAATAAGAAATGAATAAATGAAATCAACTTTATAGAAAATTTGATTATGAGTGATGAAGCTCATTTTCATTTGAATGGCTTTGTTAATAAGCAGAACTGTAGGTTCTGGGGTACTCAAAATCCAAGAGCCATTCATCAACGCCAATTGCACCCCATCAGGTGTACAGTATGGTGTGGGATCACATCTGAAAATGTCATTGGGCCCTACTTCTTCGAGAATGAAGATGGAAGTGCTGTGACCGTAAATGGAGAGCGGTATCGGTTTATGATAGAAAATTTTTTACGTCCTGCTCTTAAAAACAGACCTGATATGTGGTTTCAGCAGGACGGAGCCACTGCCCATACTGCCCGAGACACAATGGCACTTTTAAGTCAAATTTTTGGAGAGCGAATAGTTTCTCGAAATTCGGAAATTATTTGGCCAGCGCGATCGCCAGATTTGACAGCACCCGACTATTTTCTTTAGGGTTTTTTGAAGGAGCGAGTGTATGTGAACAAGCCAGAGACAATCCTTGAACTCAAGGCAAACATTGTTGCAGAAATTCGAACGCTACAGCCACAAGTTTTGAAAGATGTTATGGAAAATGCTCTAAAAAGAGCCCATCAGTGCGAAGCTGAAAACGGTGGTCATTTAAGAGACATCATTTTTCATACTTAGTGTAAAAAATTTCCATTTTGTATATTATATAATCTGAAAGAAAAAATAATAAAAGTTAATAAACAAAAAAGTTATTAAACTTTTACACCCCTTGGTTTCTTTTGGCCCACCCTGTATAACGAAAATCGTTTAATTCAATATATTTGCTTATAATCAAAAATCCATATTTATCCTTCCAACACTCTACAAATTTTTTAAAACTTGTCAAAATTCATATTACTGTCAACATGAACATTCTAAACATGCTTTATATTTTTCTCATCTTACTTAAACATTATAATTACATTTACATTATCTCTTATTATATGCTTACAGCCGTATTCATAAAAATTTTAAACAGCATTTCAAATGTTGTTTGAACAAAATTCGCTAAAATTGTATTCATAAGAATATTAGCTTAAAAACGTTTTTTTAACTTGCGTAAATCAACAAATCTTATAAATTAAATGCACCCATACTTAAAATAATTTTGAGCTGACGTCGTTCTAGTTTTGCTTCTTGTTTATTTATATTTTTAACTTTGCCTGTATGTATGTATGTATGCATGTATTAAGAATTATGCTTATGTTTGGCACAAGTAGAATGGGTCATCATTCTTCTGTCGCCCCATACAAAAATATACACGTACACGTACATATGTATGTATATTATTCTGCTTTCCACATGCAACATCAGCAAATATCATAATTGAAATGTATTAAGCTTCATTACCAGAAAAAAATAAATGTATAATAACCCATTCTTTTACTTATGAAATTATGTAATTTCTTTAAGTATTCATATTTGCAGTAGTATATAGATAATTTTAGTATAAATATATGTTTTTAAACCCCAGATAGTAGTTGTGAACTGGGCATTCGGGCGCCGATTAAAATTGTTAAATTGTGGCTGAAATTGTTAAATTGTGGCTGAAATTGTGAAATTTGGGTAACTAAATTTGAAAATTTTGAAATTCTTGAAATTTGATACCTACGAGGGTGGTTCAATAAGTCCTTTAAATATTTTTCGAGGGTGGTGCAATAAGTCCGTCTTTTATTTTTTGTTTGCACTAAGAGCTTTTGTTTACATTAAGTTTATGTCTGTCTGTCTGTCTGTCTACCTACCTGACCGTGGAAATTTGAGTCTGTCAGTGATTTGGGTTGTGTAATAATATCTGGGTGTCCTTTGTCGGAGTTATGGGTAATGAAACTTTAAAATTTTAATCTACACCGAAATGTCTAGTTCACAACTACTATCCGACAAAATTAGATGATATAGTTATACAATATCAGAAAACGTTTAGTCATAAAAACACCTTCGTTGGAGGAGGTATAGTAGATAAAAAAATAAACTCTCTAACTGGTGAACTTTATCTTCCTGGATATTAGTATTGTGGACCTGAAACAAAACTACAAAAACGTTTAACTTGAGGTGACAAAGGAATTAATTTATTGGACTCTGCTTGTAAAGATCACGATATAGCTTATTCAAAAAATAAGGATTTAAGCATTAGACATAAAGCTGATAAAATACTTGAAAATTCAGCTTGGGATCGAGTTTTATCAAAAGATAGTAGTATTGCTGAAAAATCATTTGCCTATATGGTTACTAACGCAATGAAAGCCAAAACAAAATTTGGTATGGGTGTGGAGAAAAAGAAAAATGTTAAAAAGAACAAGATAAATGATAAAAAACTGTTTAGAACATCAATTAGAGCTGCAACAAAAATATTAAAGAAGGAAAAACCATTAGATATTAACTCAGCAATTAAAATTGCCCGAAAAACTATCAACAAATCATTAAAAGGAAGAAAATCTCAAATTATAGTACCACATGTAATACGTGTACCAAAAATTGGTGGGTTTTTGCCTCTAATACCGATTTTAACTGCTCTGGGTGCAATTGGTAGTCTAACAACTGGAGGTGCTGCTATAGCTAAAGCTGTTAATGCAACAAAGAATGCAAAAAATCAACTTGATGAAGCAATTAGACATAATAGAGCGATGGAATCTATAGCAGTTGGAAAGGGACTTTACTTAAAACCATATAAAAAGGGTTATGGTTTAGTTTACAAAGAGGAATCAAAAAACTCAAAAAAAAAAAAAACAAAGATGCTACGAACAGACCACACCATGTGGACATAAACCGTTTCTCTATAAATATTCCGTATTTTAGAGGAGTTTTCATGTTGAATACTCTACCAAAACGAACAAAGAAAATAGAATGTGGAATAATCAATTTAGACGTATCAACAGGACCTGGTACACATTGGGTAGCATATTATAAAAACAACAATGAAAAAGAATATTTCGACAGCTTTGGAAACTTACAACCTCCTTCGGAAGTAGTCAAATATCTTGGTAGAAATATAAAATACAACTATAATCAACATCAGAATTTCAATACATTTACCTGTGGTCATTTATGTCTTAAATTTCTTTATGAAATAACTGAAAATATTAAATAAAAAAGCACAAACATTTATATTTTACAAAACTCTTTCATGTATTCTTATTTATAATTTAAAATACAAAATTATTATATATTATTGCCAAATTGGAAATTTTGAATTAGCAATTCACTCAGCTCGCTTTCAACAATTAAGCTTTGTTCACCTTCTCTACTTAAGCAATATGATCCGCTCGAGAGTTCTTTAATTTCAGCATCGGTTAAAGCATTATATCGCTTTGGGAGGAACATTATGTGGTTTTCCATTTCAACTTTTAGTGTTGGCCCATATTTTGTTGTTAATCTTGACACTTTTCGAATGGTGTATTTAGTTGATGTCTCAAGCTCCTTTATGTGGATTAAGGTTTTATTTTTTAGTGAATTAAATTTTGATGTTAGATTTGTTGTAGACTCCATTTTTGTTTTATTTATTTATTTATTTTATTTACTTCTCCGCACTTTGAATGTTTAACTGAAAATGATCTTAAAAGTAGCGATGACGACTTCAAGAAGGCTAATCGAAAATATGGTGAAATAGTGAATAAGTGGAGGGATAGTGATAGACAGAAAGAGATAGTTATAGAGAGAAAAGGGATAGAGAGTGATAGAGTGCTAAAAAAGAAGTATGGAATATAGATGATGGTATAGATATTTTAAATATCAAAAGATAGTACTTTAAAAATTTAAAGAGCAAATTAGTCTTAAAGAAACCTTCAAACAATCATCATTAATTAATTTATCGGCAAATATAATGAGCCAAATTAGACGTACTCTAAACCAATTTATAAGAGATTTTGAAAGCTTCAGGCTTTTTGATCATTGGGAGATGATCAAATTTTTTCAAAACATGCTGGATGAGAACGAAGAATATGGTATCATGGAAGATGAAGACAACACAGAAGGACACTTCAAAAGCTGTCCTTGGTGTAATCCTGAGTGTGGGGAAGGACCAGATACTTGCAGATGTACAATATATTTTTTGCGTAAAAGTATATTAGAAAATTTAATAATTGGATATTATGAAATGTTTCCATCATTATAATAAAAATAAATAAAATTAAATTAAAATGTATTATTAATATAAATAAAATTAAATTAAATTATTCCTTGTTGTGTTTTATTTTTTAAAGGAAATTTAGGATTCATCTATTCGAATATAAAATAACAGAAACTTGTATGTAGTGAAAAATATAAGGACTTATCCGATTGTCTAAATTGTTTCTCTTTATGAAAAAATCTAATGAAATTTAATGGAATTTCATAACATTGTGAAATTCAATTTGTCATGTGCATAACTTTTCAAAGAAAACAAGACTGTACATGTCTAAGCGACATGAAAACAAGACTGTGCATGCTTAAACGATATGGAAACAAGACTGTGCATGTTTAAGCGGCATGAAAACAAGACTGTACATGTTTAAGCGACATGAAAACAAGAATTTGCAAATAAGCAAAAACAAAAATTTTTTTGATCTAGCGAAGTAAAGCTAATAAAGAAATAAAAACCATTCACATAATTAATTCTTTTTCCAATATTTTAATTAAAATTTTTTCTTAAAAATTCATACACATATTTAACTAATGTATGTAGATACCCAGAAAAAAATTAGACAAAAATTCTCTATTTCAAGTAGTAAAATGTGAAAAAAGGTGTGGTACATTAGAAGAAAAAAAAATATATAGACTGACTGACCAAATAAAACGTACACTCTGTCCGATGGACACACAAAGCACACTTAAACATTTCAGAAATATATACACAACACGCTGAACTTTAATAAAATGAGAAAGAAAAAATCATATAGAACGTCAAATGAAAGCCATAGGTAATAGCCCTTCATAAAATAAACATATACATATGTACCTTATTAATGTAAACTTATTATCAGTATAAAGCAACAGAAATTTCGTCAAACAAAGTCATCTTGTATCCTAGAGGAACCGTCGAAAGGGTATACATAAAGTCTCTGAAAACCACTTCGTTTTCTGATGATCGCTTTTCAATAAGAAAATAAGTTTGTTCATTGTGACTAATTTAAAAGTACATTTAAATTCAGTCTCATATCCGATCTTAACTGCATCAGAATTTAAGAAAAAAGCTCCTTTTATTCTATTGAATAAAATTTTAATTTAAAACAGTAAGCAAAGATATCAGCTTCAACTTCAAATGATTTCATCACAAAAAAAACTAGTGATTGTTTTCAACAATTATGAAAATAATAATTTCAATATAAAGCTCCCTTTTGATTTTAAATGTTTATCAATAAAAATAAAAAAAGAAGTAAGTTGACTACCAAAGAAAAAAAAAACTATCAGTATATAAGCTGGAGTGCCGGATCAGTTTCATTTAAAAATGTTTATACATTTTCATAAAGCAAAGCAAGATTTCGAAAACAAATGTAGAAAGTGAAGAAAAAAGTCTATAGTTAGAAAAAATTATGTACCCCAAAAATTTCTAACGTTAACTTACTAACGTTGCATCAACTTTAAAAAAATTTAAATTAAGTATAAGAAATATTTCTATTATAGTTGCTATTACTATAGAGTATGTATCTTCAAGAATTCAGATTTACTTAAAAACAGAAAATCCTCACAAACTTTTAAGTAAACGCAGATAAAAATCAAAACGTTTTTATTTTCAAATTTAAAAAAAATTGAATATATCGCATCTATACACAGACGAATATTTACAACAACAACACCAACAACAAGAAGAAGAAAAGACATCAATGACAAAAAAAAAATGTATTCAAAGATTGAAATAAACAAAATCTGTAATATAAACAAATTTCATATAGGCAGACTTTAACGCGAGACAAATTTAAGTATGAGAAAATATAAAACAAGCGTAAGTATAAAAACATAATAAGATTAGGGAAGTCCAGACATATGATAGTATCTTATAGTACCAAATGTCGATACTGAAAACAATTTATTTCTATCTACATATAAATATTAGCGCAAATACACACACACATAGCAGAATTCATATAAGAAATATCCAAGAAAATTTCAACAACACCCCACCTTTCACAAATCACGACCAGCCTAAAATTCTCCCCCAGATATACATACACAAATTCCCATGATCATACATACATACATATACAATATATAAGATTAATCTCAACAACACAACACTCTCACCTACCTGAAATTACAGATAGTCTTAAACTTCTACAGACGTCTATACACATAGATTCTCACGGCTACATATTACAAGAACACCTCGCCCCTAATAAATCACAATCATCTTAAATTCTTACAAAAATACATACATACATACATACACATAACCAATTTACCTCAACAACATCCTCACCTACCTCAAATCACGATCAGCCTTAAACTACTATAGACAGACACATCCACAAATCCCCATGGATACATATTACGTCAACAACCCTGCCCACCCAAATCATGGTCAGCCTTAAACTCCTACAGACATACAAACACACAGATTCCCCTGGTTACATATTACTAGAACACCTCACCCCTCATAAATCACAATCAGCCCTAAGCTCCTACAGAAATACACACATTGAAATTCCTACAAACATACACACACACACATACACACACACACACACATAAACACATACCCATACATACAAAATCGCTAGCATCAGTTTGCAATATAAAGGTACTAGAAAAATCGGGACACGTGAAAGTAGGTGCTTCTATAAGTTTTTGCTGTATTTCTCCAAAAGCTATTTCTTATAATTGTTACATTAAAGTAAAATATACCGAAATAAAGATATCACTACCCCTATTGAAAAGCTCTTCTTATCAACCTGATCGGATTCAAAACATTTAACATCTGAAATTCACTTGAACATATATGAAACCTATGCCGACACAATGTTTTCTATCTCCATAATAGCAACGTCAATAGCCTTAAAAACATATATACATGCATTTGTAAATATGTATGAAAAAGTGTTGATGTAACTCACACAAGCAATGACATTCTTCAAAGCAAAAATAGATAAGATCACATACATTAATCCAACAACATATACATACATTACCAAATACATTCCCTAACGACTTCCATTCGCAACAGGGTTGCCACTCTCTGCAGCTATTAGATTATTTCTCCCCCAGAGATCACAAACATAAATGCATACATACAATAACCCTACATAAGCATACCAACTATAACTCAAAACAGCAACCATAAGTCTATCAAATAACAATCACACACACACGCACACACCCATACATACATACAAACACCCACATATACATGCACACACAACCAAAGAATTGGACTCACACACACACACACATACACATCCCACACGTACATACATCCATGCACTGTAAGCACAACAGTAGATTAGTAATGGGGACGGACGACATGTTTTGGGAATTCAAAACCGGGAAAAAATAAAAATGATGGCAACCCTGTTACAAATGGGGGGATTTTGGGGATTTTCATGCTGAGAGTTTCTTGGCTATGTGTGTGTGTGTGTGTGTGTGAGTTTGATTCTTTGTTTATGTGTATGTATACTTGTGTGCCCAGCTTTTGTTGTTATTGTAGAGAAACGTTGTGCTTACAGTGCATGGATGTATGGATATGTGGGTGTTGTATGTGTGTATGTGTGTGAGTTTGATTCTTTCTGTGTATGGGAATGTATGTACACTTTTGTGTACAGATTTTGTTGTTATTGTAGAGAAACGTTGTGCTTACAGTGGATGTATACATACAGTGTATGTATGTGTGGGATGTTTGTGTGTGCATGTATGTGTGTGTGTATATGTGTGCGTTTTTGTATTTAATTGTATGTTTGTCGGTCTCAGATACTTTTGTCGTAGTGGCAGACAATCATTATACCCAGTAGGAAATGTCGATGGTGAAAATGTACTGAGTCGCTTTTGACTTTGTCACCAGTACTACTATATAATTATATCCCATTCAATAATTTTCACTATAGACATTTAGCATATGCTTGTCATTTAAAATCTACTAGTAACACTAAAACAATTGAATAGGTATGACTACGTGGTTTTTATTGGAACGTAGAGACATACCAACCAGACAGTTAGTTACTGTTATATTTCTATAATTTATGTACATACAAAAAGGTATGTATATTGACAAGTTGTTGCAAAATCTTTCCTTTTTACTGACAGATAGAATAAAACGTATTATACTATAATGGTCACTAGAATTTTAGTGTTGACACAAAGACACTTGATCCCTGTCTGACTGCAGGGTAGTGACAACGAATTCGTGTGTATGTAGAATCATTATTTTTGTTGTTGTGAGTTGTCGTTGCTATGCATATGTATGGTTATTGTGCTCGTATGTATGCATGCATTTTTTTATTTCTGGGGAAATATTCTAGTAGCTGCAGATAGTGGCAACCCTGATATCTGCTGAAAATGGAAGTGGAGAGGGAATGTACTGTATGAATGTACTGTTTGAATGTATGTACATATATGTTTTTGGAGTAATGTACGTGATCGTATGGTGGGAGACGAAGGTGATGTTATGAAATCTTTGTTTATTTATTTAAGAAATATTGTTTCGTATTTCATGACAGAGGAGTTTGAATTGCATAATATTATAAAATTTCATTATGTATGTATGTTTGTGTATTACGTGATCACTTCTTTGTGTATGTGCGTGTGTGCCAGTATGTAAATGATTTTCTCGCGCTGATATTTATATGTAGGTAGAAATAAATTGTTTTGTATGTTTTTATACATTAACGAAGGTTTATTCATATTGAAATTTCTTATTTCAATACGGAAAAATATTAATTTACAGTATTCATTTATTAAACTCATTAGTTTTTAGGTATTTCAATATACATTTTCTATTATATTGAAAATTATTGAATTAATGTGAAGCATTCTTATTTTTATGTGTGTATGTATGTATGTATGTATGTACGTACATACAAATAAGAGTACAACTCAATCTTTGAATTCATTTTTTTTTTGTCATGTGATATCTTTTTGTTGTGTATTATCTGAAATTAAAAACGTTGTTTTATCTGCATTTACTTAAAAGTTTGTGAAGATTTTCTGTTTTAAGTAAAACTGAATTCCTGAAGATACATACTCTATAGTAATAATAACTATAATAGAAATATTTCTTATACTTAATTTACATTTTTTTAAAGTTGACGCAACGTTAGTTAGTCAGATACTGATAGTGTTTTTTTCTTTTGTTTTTTGTTACTCAACTTACTGTTTATTTTTTATTGATAAACATTTAAAATCAAAAGGGAGTTTTATATTGAAATTATTATTTTCATAATTGTTGAAAACAATCGCTACTTCTTTTGCGATGAAATCATTTTAATTACTTTTGAAACCTTACATGTTTATAAAAATTATGTTATTTTCTATATTGCTTAATTTATAAGACTTTTAGAATTTGTACTTTGGTGGTTATATTTTCTATTATACGATTATGAATAAGAACGCAGTAAGCTGATGTCTTTGCTTACTGTTTCAAATTAAAATTTTATTCAACTGAATAAAAGGAGATTTTTTCTTAAACTCTAATGCAGTTAGAAGCGCTGGAGATTCTTTCATTTAACAGCTTTTTTGGAATTTTTGATACATAGTATAATATAGAATTGGATAACATTTATTTTTAATTTTTATGTTAAGAAGTACGGATATGAGACTGAATTTAAATGTACTTTTAAATTAGTTAAATCATAATGAACTAACATATTTTCTTCTTTAATAGCGATCAACAGAAAACGAACTCGTTTTCATATAATTTAGGTATACCCTTTCGACGGCTCCTCTAGGATACAAGATGACTTTGTATGACGAAATTTCTGTTGCTTTATACTGATAATATATTTACATTAATAAGGTACATATACATATGTTTATTTTATGAAGGGTGAGCACCTATGGCTTTTATTTAATGTTCTATATGATTTTTTTCCATTTTATTAAAGTTCAGCGTATTGTATATATATTTCTGAAATGTTTAAGTGTGTTATGTGTACACATCGGGCAGAGTGTACGTATTAGTTGGTCAGTCAGTCTCTATTTTTATTTATTTAATTTTTTTTTTCTTCTAATGTGCCACTCCTTTTTTCAGATTTTACTACTTGGAATAGAGAATTTTTGTATAATTTTTTGCTGGGTATATACATTAGGTATGTAGAAATTAGTTTAGATACAAAGAAATGCATGTTTAATAAACAACTATTGTATCAAATCGATCTCAAATAACTCAGTTACCTCTACCAGCAATTCACCGTTGGTGTTTTCATAAAGTGTTAGAAACAATGAAATATCTATGTTTTGAGAGAATTGTTCCCCTCAAGTATTTCTACATGAGGTTTGAGGGGTCAATCACTGTCGCATTCATATGTAATGATTATTCACTTAAAAAAGGTCATCATCACCATCAATCATCTCCGTATACAATACATTCATGAGTTGGGTTGATCCAGATACAATTGCTGTCTCATCACCTTCTAACAGCTTTATATATTTTGCTAGTATGCATGCCTTAGCATGCTTCTAGCGATAGTGACGTAAGAGTCCGAGATGTAGAGTGTTACAATTAAAAATCTTTACTATTAGAATTTACCAGTTCGCTCTTTTGAATTTTTACAAAGTAGATACATATGTATGTATGTATTTCATTGACCACAAAATCATAAAATTTCTTTGCTTACAAAATTGTATGACGTGAGGATTTTTTTTTTTTGAAATTATACATGCTTCGGCATGCTTTCATTTTTTTTTCTATAAATTTATATAATACTCATACAGATACAGATATAAAGTAAGATCTGTTTACTGTATATTTTAAAATTTATGCATGCTTCAGCATGATTCTAGTTGAAGCGTATATTCATTCACTAAGTTTGTTTGATACTTATTCATACACATGTACATTCTTAAAGATTGGATATCAAAGTCCAATTTCCGTAGTTTATCTATATTTTCTAAAGATCTGATAGCTAAAGAAATAAATAGAGTGAAGATCTTCTATAATAATCCCATTTTCATATTGTAAAATTTTGCGTGCTAGCGCTTTCGATGGGAAAATATACATACAACTTTATAAAAAGTGATAATATGATGTGCTGCTGAATATTGCACTGAAGTTTTAGCAATATTTCATTCAGACCAACAAGTTTAGAGAATTCCACGACATTTAGTTAATTATCTTTCTTAAGACCCATCATTCCTAATCAATCCTACAAAAAACAACACAAACTAGATTTTTCGTTTTAATTTTATTTTTATTTTTATTAAATTCAACATATATTCTTCAAATTACTTTATACTATATTAAGTAGCTTTTTCTCATTTTTGGAATGTTTAATCATAAACATTTCAATGGTGAGATGAATTTTTATATTTTATGCACTAAGTAAATCTTTATATATACCAATCCACTTATATGAACCATTAAAGCTAATTCTTTTCACATCATTCCTTTCAATGATCTATTAAATCATTCTAATATTGATGCTTTCATATTAAGTAATGTTTAATCTTCTATTTATGTATGAGTTTTCCCAAGTATTTTGTATTAAAAAATTCTTTAGAATCATCTGTTTGTAAGTTTTTTGGTACCCGTACCACTTCAAAAATATTTTCCATTGCCTTGGGTTTTAGAGTGCAGCTTTTATTTTCAGCTGTACTTTGAGAATGTGTCAATTACAGTCTTCAAAAATCAACAATTTTTATTTTCTGTAGAATAGTTCTACATTTCACCTAACTTAGCTCCATAAAACATCATATATTCCTGTCATTACATCTCTACAAGCACAAACAGTTGTTGAGATTTAATATGGAGTTCGTTTACTAAATTCCTTTTTAAAGACATTGAGTTGTTTCACAGATTTTTTCGAAAGTGTTGTGATCTACATCTTGCACTTTCAGCTATTTATACTAACATGTAGTTAATTTTCTAATCTATATATTTAACCGTAAACTCTTCAATTTGTTTTTAATTATTTAATTTTTAGAATTGCTTTTTCAATTTTATAACTGTCTTCTTTCTCTAATTTTATTTCACGTTGTAGTTCCTCAATTTGCATTTAAATATATTCTTGAATATGAATGCTTTAAGCTATATTATTAATTTGTCTTGTATTTTATCTTCATTCAGTTTGAGGTAACTATCAACAATAGTTTGTATCTAATTCATTTATGCCTTCCAATACTGATAAGTCAGTATAAATGTGTTCAGAATTGGAAGTCTATGAGTAAAATCATCGTCATCATCATTCTCAGTATTAGCATCATTAAATATGATGGTATTATCAAATATTGTTCCTTCTACTAGTTTCTTTTGGGTACTTGTCTATATCTTGAGTGAAGGTTTCTCAGGCTTTAAACTTGTATATTTTCAACTTCTGTCTTGATTTTACTCTCTTCTTTCATAAGAAGTCTTTTAATATTTTTAGAACTATTTATGAATTCTTCTGTTATAGGTTTAAATGTATCTTTTAGTTGTTCACTTATATCTATTTCTCCAGTTTTTATACTACGAAGCTTTTTCTTCAACACATTTCTTGTCAACACCAACTCTTTTAAAATTTTTTCATCCATGTTTGCTAAGGGGAAATAACAGGTATCAGCAATCAGATCAGCTTTTCAGGACCTGGTCTGGTTTTCAGATCAGCTTATCAGGATCTGGTCTGGTTTTCAGATCAGCTTTTCAGGACCTGGTCTGGTTTTCAGATCAGCTTATCAGGACCTGGTTTGGTTTTCAGATCAGCTTTTCAGGACCTGGTCTGGTTTTCAGATCAGCTTATCAGGAGCTGGTCTGGTTTTCAGATCAGCTTATCAGGAGCTAGTCTGGTTTTTAGATCAGCTTATCAGGAGCTGGTCTGGTTTTCAGAGCAGCTTATCAGGAGCTGGTCTGGTTTTTAGATCAGCTTATCAGGAGCTGGTCTGGTTTTTAGATCACCTTATTAGGAGCTGGTCTGGTTTTCAGATCACCTTATCAGGAGCTGGTCTGATTTTCAGATCAGCTTATCAGGAGCTGGTCTGGTTTTCTGATCACCTTATCAGGAGCTGATCTGATTTGCAGATCAGCTTATCAGGTAACAGATCAGGCTATCAGGAGCTGTTCAGATTTTCATATCAAGACATCTGATTCCGATTTAGTTATTAGTATACAAGTAGCTAGCCATTTATAACATTTATATACATGAAGTTTAAAGTCAGATGAAATACGAAAAAGTAAAGTTTTATCTAGTAAAATTATTTTCTATAACGATCATCGTTTAATTCACTATCTTTGCTTATAATCAAAAATCCATATTTATCCTTTCAACATGCTTTTTATTTTTCTCACCTTACTTAAACATTAAAATTACATTATGATGATCTCTTATTAAATGTTTGGTAATTCTAGTATAAGTTTTACAGAAGTAGAATGAATCAACATTCTTATCTCTCCCCATACAAAAATATGCTTCCCATACGCATCATCGTTAAATATCATATTGGAATTACTTTGGACTGAAATAACAGATTCACTATCTATAAATTTTGTAATATCTTGTTGTTGTAATTGATGAAATTAATTTATTCAGGTATTCATATTTGGATGGATAAAAAGATTTTGAGTATAAATAAATGTTCTCAAATTTAAGTCCATTAGGACTTTCTAGCAAGCCAATCATAGCTTTTTTTTTCGCAATTTGACAGGAGAACTATGATTTATTTTTGAACTATCGTTCGATGATTCATCAATATTTCGTACCAAGGTATTTTTAGGTTGTTTTTACTATGAGTATGTGCCAATATTTATGAAATGTATTTCATAAATATTATCTCTTATTATAGAAAAATTAAATAATGTAGCTATACGATATCAGAAAATATTTTCTGAAATCGTATAGCTATATTATTTTATTTGTCCTATAATAAGAGATAATGGCCCCTACTCATAGTCAAAACATAGAATATTTTAAGAGTTTCAAATCAGTATTATCATACAAAATACTGATTTTAAACTCTTACAGCCATATTTATAAAACATATTAAGTCTTTGTAAAGGCTTTTTAAATCAAATTTTGATACAAAATTTTTCTTAAAAAGTCTTTATAAAGCCCTAATAAGTGTTATAAATAAGGCTGTTAAAATATACTTTATTTTACTAATCACATTTTTTGTAACTAAACGCATTACATAAATATTGATGCATACTCATAGTCAAAACAAAGGATATTTTTATGCTGTTTTGATTATAAGTATGCATCATTACCTCTTATTATAGAAAAAATAAAATAATATAGCTATGCGATTTCAGAAAATATTTTCTGATATCGAAAAGCTACATTAGTTTATTTTTTTATAATAAGAGATAATATTTATAAAATGTATTTAGCTACATAAATGCGGTTAGTAAAACAACCTAAAATACCTTGGTACGAAATATTGATGAATCATCGAACGATAGTTCAAAAATAAATCATAGTTCTCCTGTCAAATTGCGAAAAAAAAAGCTATGATTGGCTTGCTAGAAAGTCCTAATGGACTTAAATTTGAGAACATTTATTTATACTCAAAATCTTTTTATCCATCCAAATATGAATACCTGAATAAATTAATTTCATCAATTACAACAACAAGATATTACAAAATTTATAGATAGTGAATCTGTTATTTCAGTCCAAAGTAATTCCAATATGATATTTAACGATGATGCGTATGGGAAGCATATTTTTGTATGGGGAGAGATAAGAATGTTGATTCATTCTACTTCTGTAAAACTTATACTAGAATTACCAAACATTTAATAAGAGATCATCATAATGTAATTTTAATGTTTAAGTAAGGTGAGAAAAATAAAAAGCATGTTGAAAGGATAAATATGGATTTTTGATTATAAGCAAAGATAGTGAATTAAACGATGATCGTTATAGAAAATAATTTTACTAGATAAAACTTTACTTTTTCGTATTTCATCTGACTTTAAACTTCATGTATATAAATGTTATAAATGGCTAGCTACTTGTATACTAATAACTAAATCGGAATCAGATGTCTTGATATGAAAATCTGAACAGCTCCTGATAGCCTGATCTGTTACCTGATAAGCTGATCTGCAAATCAGATCAGCTCCTGATAAGGTGATCAGAAAACCAGACCAGCTCCTGATAAGCTGATCTGAAAATCAGACCAGCTCCTGATAAGGTGATCTGAAAACCAGACCAGCTCCTAATAAGGTGATCTAAAAACCAGACCAGCTCCTGATAAGCTGATCTAAAAACCAGACCAGCTCCTGATAAGCTGCTCTGAAAACCAGACCAGCTCCTGATAAGCTGATCTAAAAACCAGACTAGCTCCTGATAAGCTGATCTGAAAACCAGACCAGCTCCTGATAAGCTGATCTGAAAACCAGACCAGGTCCTGAAAAGCTGATCTGAAAACCAAACCAGGTCCTGATAAGCTGATCTGAAAACCAGACCAGGTCCTGAAAAGCTGATCTGAAAACCAGACCAGATCCTGATAAGCTGATCTGAAAACCAGACCAGGTCCTGAAAAGCTGATCTGATTGCTGATACCTGTTATTTCCCCTTAGCAAACATGGATGAAAAAATTTTAAAAGAGTTGGTGTTGACAAGAAATGTGTTGAAGAAAAAGCTTCGTAGTATAAAAACTGGAGAAATAGATATAAGTGAACAACTAAAAGATACATTTAAACCTATAACAGAAGAATTCATAAATAGTTCTAAAAATATTAAAAGACTTCTTATGAAAGAAGAGAGTAAAATCAAGACAGAAGTTGAAAATATACAAGTTTAAAGCCTGAGAAACCTTCACTCAAGATATAGACAAGTACCCAAAAGAAACTAGTAGAAGGAACAATATTTGATAATACCATCATATTTAATGATGCTAATACTGAGAATGATGATGACGATGATTTTACTCATAGACTTCCAATTCTGAACACATTTATACTGACTTATCAGTATTGGAAGGCATAAATGAATTAGATACAAACTATTGTTGATAGTTACCTCAAACTGAATGAAGATAAAATACAAGACAAATTAATAATATAGCTTAAAGCATTCATATTCAAGAATATATTTAAATGCAAATTGAGGAACTACAACGTGAAATAAAATTAGAGAAAGAAGACAGTTATAAAATTGAAAAAGCAATTCTAAAAATTAAATAATTAAAAACAAATTGAAGAGTTTACGGTTAAATATATAGATTAGAAAATTAACTACATGTTAGTATAAATAGCTGAAAGTGCAAGATGTAGATCACAACACTTTCGAAAAAATCTGTGAAACAACTCAATGTCTTTAAAAAGGAATTTAGTAAACGAACTCCATATTAAATCTCAACAACTGTTTGTGCTTGTAGAGATGTAATGACAGGAATATATGATGTTTTATGGAGCTAAGTTAGGTGAAATGTAGAACTATTCTACAGAAAATAAAAATTGTTGATTTTTGAAGACTGTAATTGACACATTCTCAAAGTACAGCTGAAAATAAAAGCTGCACTCTAAAACCCAAGGCAATGGAAAATATTTTTGAAGTGGTACGGGTACCAAAAAACTTACAAACAGATGATTCTAAAGAATTTTTTAATACAAAATACTTGGGAAAACTCATACATAAATAGAAGATTAAACATTACTTAATATGAAAGCATCAATATTAGAATGATTTAATAGATCATTGAAAGGAATGATGTGAAAAGAATTAGCTTTAATGGTTCATATAAGTGGATTGGTATATATAAAGATTTACTTAGTGCATAAAATATAAAAATTCATCTCACCATTGAAATGTTTATGATTAAACATTCCAAAAATGAGAAAAAGCTACTTAATATAGTATAAAGTAATTTGAAGAATATATGTTGAATTTAATAAAAATAAAAATAAAATTAAAACGAAAAATCTAGTTTGTGTTGTTTTTTGTAGGATTGATTAGGAATGATGGGTCTTAAGAAAGATAATTAACTAAATGTCGTGGAATTCTCTAAACTTGTTGGTCTGAATGAAATATTGCTAAAACTTCAGTGCAATATTCAGCAGCACATCATATTATCACTTTTTATAAAGTTGTATGTATATTTTCCCATCGAAAGCGCTAGTACGCAAAATTTTACAATATGAAAATGGGATTATTATAGAAGATCTTCACTCTATTTATTTCTTTAGCTATCAGATCTTTAGAAAATATAGATAAACTACGGAAATTGGACTTTGATATCCAATCTTTAAGAATGTACATGTGTATGAATAAGTATCAAACAAACTTAGTGAATGAATATACGCTTCAACTAGAATCATGCTGAAGCATGCATAAATTTTAAAATATACAGTAAACAGATCTTACTTTATATCTGTATCTGTATGAGTATTATATAAATTTATAGAAAAAAAAAATGAAAGCATGCCGAAGCATGTATAATTTCAAAAAAAAAAAATCCTCACGTCATACAATTTTGTAAGCAAAGAAATTTTATGATTTTGTGGTCAATGAAATACATACATACATATGTATCTACTTTGTAAAAATTCAAAAGAGCGAACTGGTAAATTCTAATAGTAAAGATTTTTAATTGTAACACTCTACATCTCGGACTCTTACGTCACTATCGCTAGAAGCATGCTAAGGCATGCATACTAGCAAAATATATAAAGCTGTTAGAAGGTGATGAGACAGCAATTGTATCTGGATCAACCCAACTCATGAATGTATTGTATACGGAGATGATTGATGGTGATGATGACCTTTTTTAAGTGAATAATCATTACATATGAATGCGACAGTGATTGACCCCTCAAACCTCATGTAGAAATACTTGAGGGGAACAATTCTCTCAAAACATAGATATTTCATTGTTTCTAACACTTTATGAAAACACCAACGGTGAATTGCTGGTAGAGGTAACTGAGTTATTTGAGATCGATTTGATACAATAGTTGTTTATTAAACATGCATTTCTTTGTATCTAAACTAATTTCTACATACCTAATGTATATACCCAGCAAAAAATTATACAAAAATTCTCTATTCCAAGTAGTAAAATCTGAAAAAAGGAGTGGCACATTAGAAGAAAAAAAAAATTAAATAAATAAAAATAGAGACTGACTGACCAACTAATACGTACACTCTGCCCGATGGGTACACATAACACACTTAAACATTTCAGAAATATATATACAATACGCTGAACTTTAATAAAATGGAAAAAAATCATATAGAACATTAAATAAAAGCCATAGGTGCTCACCCTTCATAAAATAAACATATGTATATGTACCTTATTAATGTAAATATATTATCAGTATAAAGCAACAGAAATTTCGTCATACAAAGTCATCTTGTATCCTAGAGGAGCCGTCGAAAGGGTATACCTAAATTATATGAAAACGAGTTCGTTTTCTGTTGATCGCTATTAAAGAAGAAAATATGTTTGTTCATTATGATTTAACTAATTTAAAAGTACATTTAAATTCATTCTCATATCCGTACTTCTTAACATAAAAATTAAAAATAAATGTTATCCAATTCTATATTATACTATGTATCAAAAATTCCAAAAAAGCTGTTAAATGAAAGAATCTCCAGCGCTTCTAACTGCATTAGAGTTTAAGAAAAAATCTCCTTTTATTCAGTTGAATAAAATTTTAATTTGAAACAGTAAGCAAAGACATCAGCTTACTGCGTTCTTATTCATAATCGTATAATAGAAAATATAACCACCAAAGTACAAATTCTAAAAGTCTTATAAATTAAGCAATATAGAAAATAACATAATTTTTATAAACATGTAAGGTTTCAAAAGTAATTAAAATGATTTCATCGCAAAAGAAGTAGCGATTGTTTTCAACAATTATGAAAATAATAATTTCAATATAAAACTCCCTTTTGATTTTAAATGTTTATCAATAAAAAATAAACAGTAAGTTGAGTAACAAAAAATAAAAGAAAAAAACACTATCAGTATCTAAGCTGGAATGCCGGATCAGTTTCATTTAAAAATGTTTATAAATTTTATAAAAAAGCAATGCAAGATTTCCAAAAATAAATGTAGAAAGTGAAGAAAAAAGGCTATAGTTAGAAAAAATTGCATACCCCCAAAAATGTCAAACGTTGACTAACTAACGTTGCGTCAACTTTAAAAAAATGTAAATTAAGTATAAGAAATATTTCTATTATAGTTACTATTACTATAGAGTATGTATCTTCAGGAATTCAGTTTTACTTAAAACAGAAAATCTTCACAATCTTTTAAGTAAATGCAGATAAAACAACGTTTTTAATTTCAGATAATACACAACAAAAAGATATCACATGACAAAAAAAAAATGAATTCAAAGATTGAGTTGTACTCTTATTTGTATGTACGTACATACATACATACAAACATACACACATAAAATCAATTTGTATGCATACATATCAAATTTCTTATCAACCCTGCAGATAATGCGACTAGTCCATACATGCATGTAAGGACTAGTCCAAAGAGGAGTTGGAGTACTCCAAAACTACTCCAAATATATGAAAAAAAAGGTGGTCGATTTAACATTGCGATGTCCTAGGGTTGGACCACATGGTACAACGTTGCATTACATCGGCTAACCCCAAAAACTACCCCATATGGAATAGTTATAGACTACTCGCATACAATTTGTGAGTGCCTAAGAAGAACGATCATATTCGTTTAAACACGAATATTTATCGTGCAGCATTGAATGGTTGTATGAAAACGATATGATCCATGACTGCATTACGTGAGACTATGATGTAACTAGACTGTTTCATCTAGATTGGACCACATACTCCAATATTATTTGCATGGAATGCTCAAATATTTATTAGATCTTAACAATCACACTTACATATCTACATCATGAAAATATATGAAGCGTCGTTTAGTCAAAGCACAATGTATAGATAAGCAATCAATACACTCAGGGAAAATGTGCAGCTTAAAAATAAGAATGCTTCACATTAATTCAATAATTTTCAATATAATAGAAAATGTATATTGAAATACCTAAAAACTAATGAGTTTAATAAATGAATACTGTAAATTAATATTTTTCCGTATTGAAATAAGAAATTTCAATATGAATAAACCTTCGTTAATGTATAAAAACATACAAAACAATTTATTTCTACCTACATATAAATATCAGCGCGAGAAAATCATTTACATACTGGCACACACGCACATACACAAAGAAGTGATCACGTAATACACAAACATACATACATAATGAAATTTTATAATATTATGCAATTCAAACTCCTCTGTGATGAAATACGAAACAATATTTCTTAAATAAATAAACAAAGATTTCATAACATCACCTTCGTCTCCCACCATACGATCACGTACATTACTCCAAAAACATATATGTACATACATTATCAAGTACATTCCCTCTCCACTTCCATTTTCAGCAGATATCAGGGTTGCCACTATCTGTAGCTACTAGAATATTTCCCCAGAAATAAAAAAATGCATGCATACATACGAGCACAATAACCATACATATGCATAGCAACGACAACTCACAACAACAAAAATAATGATTCTACATACACACGAACTCGTTGTCACTACCCTGCAGTCAGACAGGGATCAAGTGTCTTTGTGTCAACACTAAAATTCTAGTGACTATTATAGTATAATACGTTTTATTCTATCTGTCAGTAAAAAGGAAAGATTTTGCAACAACTTGTCAATATACATACCTTTTTGTATGTACATAAATTATAGAAATATAACAGTAACTAACTGTCTGGTTGGTATGTCTCTACGTTCCAACAAAAACCACGTAGTCATACCTATTCAATTGTTTTAGTGTTACTAGTAGATTTTAAATGACAATCATATGCTAAATGTCTATAGTGAAAATTATTGAATGGGATATAATTATATAGTAGTACTGGTGACAAAGTCAAAAGCGACTCAGTACATTTTCACCATCGACATTTCCTACTGGGTATAATGATTGTCTGCCACTACGACAAAAGTATCTGAGACCGACAAACATACAATTAAATACAAAAACGCACACATATACACACACACATACATACACACACAAACATCCCACACATACATACACTGTATGTATACATCCACTGTAAGCACAACGTTTCTCTACAATAACAACAAAATCTGTACACAAAAGTGTACATACATTCCCATACACAGAAAGAATCAAACTCACACACATACACACATACAACACCCACATATACATACATCCATGCACTGTAAGCACAACGTTTCTCTACAATAACAACAAAAGCTGGGCACACAAGTATACATACACATAAACAAAGAATCAAACTCACACACACACACACACACACATAGCCAAGAAACTCTCAGCATGAAAATCCCCAAAATCCCCCCATTTGTAACAGGGTTGCCATCATTTTTATTTTTTCCCGGTTTTGAATTCCCAAAACATGTCGTCCGTCCCCATTACTAATCTACTCACAACGTTTCTCTACAATAACAACAAAAGCTGTGCACACAGTATACATACATACACATGGCCAAAGAATCAAACTCGCACACACACACCATATCCGCATGAAAATCCCCAAAATCCCCCCATTTGTAACAGGGTTGCCATCGTTTTTGTTTTTTCCCGGTTTTGAATTCCCAAAACAGGACTCAGGCCGCCATTAACAATCTATTTAATTTGGTATTTTTCTGTGGAATAAATATGTTTTACCAAGTATTGATTTCCTTTTAAATATTCTTTAAACTCAATACGATTCAAACCATAGTTTAATTTAGCAATTAAAAACGCTTTGATGGTATCCATCTTCATTTAAGTTCTTTCACTGGTCCATATAATATTTAAAACAGAAAATCAGAAAATCTGTTGGGGTATTGGAACGAGATAAACATAAACTGAATTCGGCAACTTTAAACCTGTTTTGGAAACTTATGTCTGTTTATTTAAAATGTTTAAACATTTTCACCCACCGCTCTTCGGCAGATTTTTTATTTTCATTCTATTCCTTTAATTTTTCTAAAGAGGTACATATATCTTTTAACAAGGTTAATTCATCAAATGATAAGTCAAATGTCATTTATGCTTAATTCATTTATTTTTTCTATAATGAAAAGAAAACTGGATTTAACATCTTTCCACGTAGGAGTTTCAACTTCTTGGTAGGCAGTATGATTTAAGTATTTAATAAAATCTGCATAAAATCGGCTTGCATTAGCTTTAAACTAATCCATATCTATTTTTCTGGCTTAGCTCAATTATGATTTCTTTTAACAGCAATAGGCAAAATTATTTCCTCTCTACGTTGTGGGATATTAAACTGAAGTTCATTAATAATGAGAGAGACCAGTCATACACATTTTTTTGGACTCAATCTGCGTTATGTAATCATGAAATTAAGTAGCTTGACAATGAAGGAAGAAGATGTCACTTACACAGACCAATTTCATATTAACGCTCTCAAGGAAAAAAAAATACGTGTGGCACTCGGGCACTTCCGCGGTAAGGCTATTGCTTAGCATTTTTTTTTTATCAACTTATGCAAATTTAAGTTTAAAGTTTTTTAAACGCACTAATAATCCCAAATTAATATTTTACTTGTTAAGTAATGTATAAATGAAAGTTTATAACATAATAACTCTAGTTGTTCTAAGAAACTTTGGGTAAAGGTTCCCTGATGATCTGCATTAGCAACAGTGAAATGCGCATAGGATCCAGCTAAACCCCTCAATAATCAATTTCAATGTATTTTTAATAAAAAAAATATTTTACTTAATAAGTAGAATATTAATTTGGTATTATTAGTGCGTTTAAAAACTTTAAACTTACATTTTAACAATTCCCATAAAAAACACTAATTATTAAATTGACTGCACCTGGTCAAAAAAAATACTTGTGTGGCAACACTCTATACTTAAATAGCTGTTGTTATTTACATTTTTTTTTCTTTTTACATACTCTTACAAATACAATTTGAAGCTGAAAAAAGTCAGCCAATGTATTAATGGTAAAGTAAGAAAATAAAAAAACATGTTGATTATTGAGTTCTTGTTTCAACTTTGTTATTTGTTGTTGAGCTTATCATTTGTTTACTTGTAGGGCAACACTCTATACTTAAATAGCTGTTGTTGTTATTTACATTTATGTATTTTCTTTTTACCTACTCTTACAAATACAATTTGAATCTGAAAAAAGTCAGCCAATGTATTAATGGTAATAAAAAACAAAACACACTGTGCAAGTCTTATTGCTAAGCTGATTAGTTTCATGAGGAGAGAGACGAGGGGAACAGCAACGTTTCTTTTCCCCCCGTCTCTCTCACCTAATAAATTAATCAGCTTAGCAATAAGATTTGCATAGTGTAAATAGGGACTAAGAAAATAAAAAACATGTTGATTATTGACTTCTTGTTTCAACTTTGTTATTTGTTGTTGAGCTTTTCATTTGTTTAAATGAAAGTTTATAACATAATAACTCTAGTTGTTCTAAGAAACTTTGGGTAAAGGTTCCCTGTTGATCTGCATTAGCAACAGTGAAATGCGGATAGGATCCAGCAAAACCCCTCAATAATCAATTTCAATGTATTTTGAATAAAAAATATATTTTACTTAATAAGTAAAATATTAATTTGGGATTATTAGTGCATTTAAAAAATTTTAAACTTAAATTTTAACAATTCCCATAAAAAACACTAATTATTAAATTGACTGCACCTGGTCAAAAAATACTTGTGTGGCAACACTCTATTCTTAAATAGCTGTTGTTGTTATTTACATTTATTTTCTTTTACATACTCTTACTCTATACCAGTAACCCGCAAGCAGTGATGGTATTTTGGTGCGCTTCGGGTATTTTTTGGTGCTTTTTGCCTGTTCTTTAACGCTAAATTTTGGCTAATACCCTTTTTTAAAAATCGGGTATTTACGGTGCTTTTTACAATTTTTGACAGTGCTTTTGGTGCTTTTTTGTTAAATAAAAATATTTTTAATTTATAAAACTAATGGCTCGATTATGCATGGCAACCGAACTTTGGTTGCGTTGCTAGTTGCCGAAATGGTATTACGGATGGCAACTAACAGCTGGTGATTTCAGTTACCATATTGGCAACCACAAATTTGTAGTTGCTGCATAGTTTAAAAGCAAAAAAAATTGAAAAAGTAAACAGTAATTGCAATATTATTTTTATTTTTGAATTTCTTCTATGCATATTTAAGGAAAATATGCTTTACAGCTAAAACAGAGATTGTTCAAACTTATTTTAGGCAACATCATTTACTCACAGTAGAGGCGATAATTCTAAAGAATCGTCTAATAGATTAAACTTTTGTACTTCCTTCTCTTCACCAATAATTAATTCCACTTAACTAATAATTTTTATGATCAATGTTTTTAAGCACTTTTACTCAATAATTTTCTTTTTAGCACTTGTATTTCTTATATTTTAAATATTTGTTTATATTATTTTCAATTGCCAATCTGTCATAATCGTATTTTCGATAACGTTTTGGCAACTGAAATTCGGTTGCCATCCATAATCGAGCCATAAATTACTTTTAAGCGCTAATAGCTGCATTTTTTGACTGAGCCTTCTGTTTTTAATGCCAATAACGGAAACTATGTTAAAAACAAAGTAGAAAAATTTTCATAATTGGGATTAAGAAATTTATTTATTTTTTTTTGCAAAATAGAAAACGGAAGTAACTGGAGAGTTCCAAACAAATCTCTGCATAATAATTGATTGAAAGTAGTATACAATAAGCATTTGTTAAAGCTTACACAAATATTTAATCATACTAGAATAATTGAAATCATTACGTTATCAATAGCAGTCAGTTGTTTTAGACAACGGGTAGCCAAACTCCAATTTTTTGATCGTATTGACGTGCTGTCAATGTTGACAACTAGAATAAGGGTGACTATCACAAAAACAAAAACTTTTAAGTAACGAGTACTTAAGAAAAAGTGATGCTGTCAATGCATTTTTTATGTGTAAATGATTTTTCAGTAACATAAATACATACATACACATCTTAATCTAAGCCTTAGCTTCACCTACTATTGTATGTATGTATGTATGTGTGTAAGAATCTATGTTACTTGACTCCTAGTTTTCTTATTATTTGTTTTTACATACTTAAAGTCTTATTTATAAAACTTGAAAGGCTTTATAAAGGCTTTTTAAGAAAAATTTTGTATGAAAATTTGTTTTAAAAAACCTTTATAAAGGCTTTTTAAGTTTTATAAAAAAGGTGTTATTTTTATTAAATTAATCATGACTAAATCAAGTTTAGGGGCACCTCCCAAAAATTTAAAAACAGTATCCTATCCTATAGAAAATTAAAAAATAAGAAGAAAAAATTAAATAAAAAATTGGCGGCGAGGCTTAGTTTCCGAGTTATGGGCCTCTGAAATTCTAATACAATATTGTGATTATACGGTGTTTTCCAACGAATATGACCAATATTGATATCTTAAAGCTTTTGAGAATACCTTTCATGAAATGGTAAAAATAGACTCTTTGTCGGCCATGCTGGAAAACGCTATTAGGCAGGAAAACTTTGCAAGGCAGAAAATCTTTACTAGGCTGCGCCGTCTCGGGAAACACCATGGTGGAGAAAATCCTTAAGCCCAGCGTGATTTGAGTGGGTGGCGTTGTTGCCGTAATATGTAACCATAGGAATTTGCGGATGTGTCTGTCTGTCTGTGAGAATTCAGGTGAGGGTTTGATTGGAAGGGGCGGGGTGTAGTTGAGGTAGATCGATTGCGTGTGTATGTGTGTGTGTGTGTATGTGTGTGTGTGTATGTGTGTGTGTGTGTGTTTGTGTGTATGTTTGTAGGAATTTCAATGTGTGTATTTCTGTAGGAGCTTAGGGCTGATTGTGATTTATGAGGGGTGAGGTGTTCTAGTAATATGCAACCGGGGGAATCTGTGTGTTTGTATGTCTGTAGGAGTTTAAGGCTGACCATGATTTGGGTGGGCAGGGTTGTTGACGTAATATGTAGCCATGGAGATTTGTGGATGTGCCTGTCTATAGTAGTTTAAGGCTGATCGTGATTTGAGGTGGGTGAGGATGTTGTTGAGGTAAATTGGTTATGTGTATGTATTTATGTATTTCTGTAAGAATTTAAGATGATTATGATTTATTAGGGGCGAGGTGTTCTTGTAATATGTGCCGTGAGAATCTATGTGTATAGATGTCTGTTGAAGATTAAGACTATCTCTAATTTCGGGTAGGTGAGAGTGTTGTGTTGTTGAGATTAATCTTGTATATTGTATATGTACCTATGTATGATGATGAGAATTTGTGTATGTATATCTGGGGAGAATTTAAGACTGGTCATGATTTGTAAAAGGTGGGGTGTTGTTGAAATTTTCTTGGATATTTCTTATATGAATTCTACTACGTGTGTGTATTTGCGCTGGTATTTATATGTAGGTAGAAATAAATTGTTTTCAATATCGACATTTGGTACTATCAAATACTATCATATATCTGGACTTCCCTAATCCTAGTATGCTTTTATACTTACGAGTGCTTTATATTTTCTCATGCTTAAATTTGTCTCGCGTTGAAGTCGGTCTGTGTGAAATTTGTTTATATTACAGATTTTGTTTATTTAACTATATTCGTCTTCTTTGACTGAAAGAGTTTTCTACACACAGAGAAAAACCAACTTGAAATCAGTAAGAACCATGCTGAATTAATAAGAACCATTAGCGAAGGTTTAGTCATATTGAAATTTCTTATTTCGATATGGACAAAATATTAATTTACAGTATTTATTTAACTCATTAACTCATTAGTTTGTAGATATCTCAATAGACATTTTCTATTATACTAAAAATTATTGAATTAATGTCAAGCATGCTTATTTTTAAGCTGCAAATTTTTTCTAGTGTATAGATCATTTATATTTGCATTGTGCTTTTACTAAACGACGCTTCATATATGTACATATTTTCATTAGGTAGATCTGATAAATACTTCAACATTGATAAAAAATTTGATATGTATACATACATATCTACATTGATTTTATGTATGTATGTATGTATGTACATACAAATAAGTGTTTAACTCAATCTTTGAATACATTTTATATTTTTTTTGTCATGCGATGTCTGTTGTTGTTATTGTAAATATTCGCCTGTGTATAAATGCGAAATATTCATAGTTTTTTTTTTATTTGAAAATAAAAACGTTTTAATTTTTATCTGCGTTTACTTAAAAGTTTGTGAGGATTTTCTGTTTTAAGTAAAACTGAATTCCTGAAGACACATACTCTATAGTAATAGTAACTATAATAGAATATTTCTTATACTTAATTTAAATTTTTTTAAAGTTGATGCAACGTTAGTAAGTTAACGTTAGAAATTTTTGGGGTACACAATTTTTGCTAATTATAGCCTTTTTCTTACTTTCTACATTTATTTTCGAAATCTTGCTTTGCTTTTTGAAAATATATAAACATTTTTAAATGAAACTGATCCGGCACTCCAGCTTATATACTGATAGTTTTTTTTTCCTTGTTAGTCAACTTACTTCTACACATTTAAAATCAAAAGGGAGCTTTATATTGAAATTATTATTTTCATAATTGTTGAAAACAATCACTACTTTTTTTTTGAAGTTGAAGCTGATATCTTTGCTTACTGTTTGAAATTGAAATTTTATTCAATTGAATAGAAGGAGCTTTTTTCTTAAAGTCTGATGTACGTAGTCAGAAGCGCTCGAGATTCTTTCATATAACAGCTTTCTTGGAATTTTAGATGCATATAATATAGAATTGGATAACATTTATTTTTAATTTTTATGTTAAAAAGTACGGATATGAGTCTGAATTTAAATATACTTTTAAATTAGTTAAATCATAATGAACAAACATATTTTCTTCTTGGATAGCGATCAACAGAAAACGAACTCGTTTTCATATAATTTAGGTATACCCTCTCGACGGCTCCTCTAGGATACAAATTGACTTTGTGACGAAAGTAGTAGGGAACTGTTCATCCGGCCCCAATTAAAATTGTTAAATTGTTGCTGAAATTGTTAAATTTGGGTAATTAAAATTTGAAAATTGTTAAATTCTTGGAAATTTGTGTTTTTTTGTTTACATAAGGAGTTTTTTGTTTACATTAGGAGTTTTTTGTTTACATTAGGAGTTTTTGTTTACATTAAGTGTATGTCTGTCTGTCGGTCTGTCTGTCTGCCTGCCTGACCGTGGGAAGTTTGTGTGTGGAATATTTTGTGTGAATGTATTAAGGCGGTTCATAGTTTGGCGGTTTTTATGTGTGTATGTGACGACGGGGAAAATCATGAAAATGGTTTTTCCTAATGCTGACGGAAAATCATCTAATGATTTTTCGTAATTCCGAAGGCAAAACATGATAATTTTTCGTAATACCGAAGGCAAAACATTATAATTTTTCCTAATGCCTACTGCAATACATGATAATTTTTCCTAATGCCTACTGCAATACATGATAATTTTTCCTAATGCCTACTGCAATACATGATTATTATTTTTTTCAAATGCCGACGGCAAAAAATGAATATAATTTTTTCAAATGCCGACGGGAAAATGATTTTTCCTAATGACGACGGGAAAACGTGAAAGTTATTTTTTCTAATGCTAATGTAGGTGTTGCTAGACTGTGGGAATTTAAGGCTGACCGTGATTTGAGTGGGCGGCGTTGTTGCCGTAATATGTAACCATAGGAATTTGTGGATGTGTCTGTCTGTCTGTGAGAATTTAGGTGAAGGTTTGATTGGCAGGGGGCGGGGTGTAGTTGAGGTAGATCGATTGCGTATGTAGTTGTGTGTGAATGTATGTGTATGTGTGTGTGTGTCTGTGTGTGTGTGTGTATGTTTGTAGGAATTTCAATGTGTGTATTTCTGTAGGAGCTTAAGGCTGATTGTGATTTATGAGGGGTGAGGTGTTCTAGTAATATGCAACCGGGGGAATCTGTGTGTTTGTATGTCTGTAGGAGTTTAAGGCTGACCATGATTTGGGTGGGCAGGGTTGTTGACGTAATATGTAGCCATGGGGATTTGTGAATGTGTCTCTCTATAGTAGTTTAAGGTTGATCGTGATTTGAGGTGGGTGAGGATGTTGTTGAGGTAAATTGGTTATGCGTATTTATGTATGTATGTATTTTTGTAAGAATTTAAGATGATTGTGATTTATTAGGGGCGAGGTGTTCTTGTAATATGTAGCCGTGATAATCTATGTGTATAGACGTCTGTAGAGGTTTAAGACTATCTGTAATTTCAGGTAGGTGAGAGTGTTGTGTTGTTGAGATTAATCTTATATATTGTATATGTATGTATGATCATGGGAATTTGTGTATGTATATCTGAGGGAGAATTTAAGGCTCGTCATGATTTGCAAAAGGTGGGGTGTTGTTGAAATTTTCTTGGATATTTCTTATATGAATTCTGCTATGTGTGTGTATTTGAGCTGGTATTTATATGTAGGTAGAAATAAATTGTTTTCAACATCGACATTTGGTACTATAAAATACTATCATATATCTGGACTTCCCAAATCCTAGTATGCTTTTATACTTACGATTGCTTTATATTTTCTCATGCTTAAATTTGTCTCGCGTTGAAGTCGGTCTGTGTGAAATTTGTTTATATTATAGATTTTGTTTATTTAACTACATTCGTCTTCTTTGACTGAAAGAGTTATCTACACACAGAGAAAAACCAACTTGAAATCAGTAAGAACCATGCTGAATTAATAAGAACCATTAGCGAAGCTTTAGTCATATTGAAATTTCTTATTTCAATATGGACAAAATATTAATTTACAGTATTCATTTATTAAACTCATTAGTTTGTAGATTTCTCAATATACATTTTCTATTATATTAAAAATTATTGAATTAATGTGATGAATTCTTATTTTTAAGCTGCAGATTTTCCCTGAGTGTATGGATTGTTTATATTTGCATTGTGCTTTAACTAAACGACGCTTCATATATTTTCATGATGTAGATCTAATAAATACTTAAGCATTGATAAGAAATTTGATATGTATACATACATATCTACAAATTGATTTTATGTATGTATGTATGTATGTATGTATGTACATATATATGTACATACAAATAAGTGTTCAACTCAATCTTTGAATACATTTTTTATTTTATTTTTTGTCATGTGATGTCTGTTGTTGGTGAAATTAAAAACATTTTAATTTTTATCTGCGTTTACTTAAAAGTTTGTGAGGATTTTCTGTTGTAAGTAAAACTGAATTCTTGAAGATATGTACTTACATACTCTATAGTAATAGTAACTATAATAGAAATATTTCTTATACTTAATTTACAGTTTTTTAAAGTATAGGGTATAAAATTTTTTCTAGCTATAGCCTTCTACATTTATTTTGGAAAACTTGCTTTGCTTTTTAAAAATGTATAAACATTTTTAAATGAAACTGATCCGGCACTCCAGCTTAGGTACTGATAGTTTTTTTTGTTGTTAGTTAACTTACTTATTTTTTATTTTTTATTGATAAACATTGGAAATCAAAAGGGAGTTTTATATTGTAATTATTATTTTCATAATTGTTGAAAACAATCGCTGCTTTTTGTTTGTTTTTTGCGATGAAATCATTTGAATTACTTTTGCAACTTTACGCGTTTATAAAAATTATGTTATTTTCTATATTTCTTAATTTATAAGACTTTTAGACTTTGTCCTTTAGGGGTTACATATTCTATTATACGATTATGAATAAGAATGCAGTAGGCTGATGTATTTGCTTACTGCTTCAAATTAAAATTTTATTAAATTGAATAAAAGGAGTTTTTTTTCTTAAACTCTGATGCAGTTAGAAGCGCTGGAGATAGTTAAGGAATGCTATCATTAAATAATAAATAAAAAATAGTTAAGTAAATCTTAAGCATGAACTAACCAAAACATGTCTACTAGAGATAAACATATTGTAAGAATAATAAGAAATACATATGAATAAACATATTTTCTCTAAATAGAAAGTAAGAAACAATCTTGTAATAAAAGATAAACATATTTTCTCTAAATAGAAAGTAAGAAACAACCTTGTAATAAAAGATAAACATATTTTCTCTAAATAGAAAGTAAGAAACAACCTTGTAATAAAAGATAAACATATCTTTCGAAATAGAAAATAAGAAAACAAAATTGTAACAAGAGATAAGCTAAAACAAAAACAATTGTAGTAATATTTGTATCAATAACAAAGGATGTGTTCTTTTTGATGAGATAAACACTAATAACCAATTTGTGTACCTAAGATTAAGAATAATTATAAATATGACTGACAAACAATTTTGACAGTCAGTCTAGTATTAACATAGTTTAAGAACAACTCTAGAATTAAGTTCTATTAATAATAAAAAATTTAAAGGCACTAGTTGAGTGCCATAAAATAAATTTTTTTATTTAACAAAAGACAAGAGTCTTTAACTGGCGATCCTGCCAGGAGGATAATATACTTTTATCCTTCTACGGGCGGACCTATTAATATAAATGAAAAAAAAACAAAAACTGTAAAAGAAAGAAGTGACTATAAATAAGTGAACTAAAAAGGAATAAATGAGGAAATCTTTAAATAAATTCAACGAACGAAGAAACTTGGACACCACTAACGAAATGGAACAAACATGAACACCATGATCCAACAGATGGCTAACTTACAAATGATGATCCAGAGAATTCAAACAGAAAATGAAACGTTAAGAGCCAGGGTAGATCAAATGCAAGTTCACCCCGCTATGAATCAACAAGTAACGGAACGACTGGAACCAGTCGACATATCCTATACCAACCCTAATGAAATCAACCTAGATGTTTTTAAAGCACTACCTGTATTCGATGGCAACATTTCAAAATACCGCGTATGGAGGGAAGATGTTTCTAGACTAATGGACGGAATTAGTAATCACAGAAACTCTAATAGATATGTAGAGGCCTTATCAATCATAAAAACCAAAATACAAGGTGCAGCAGCCGACGTGTTAACTAACCATAACACGATATTTAACTTCGACGCAATCAGGAATAGGTTAGATTATACCTATGCTGATCAAAGACCACTGTATGTGTTACAGGACGAGATGAAGAGACTCACACAAGGGAAACACAACTTGAGCGAATTCCATGACAATGTAAACAGAGCCCTGACACTAATCACGTCAAAAATATCTATGTCCGGTCACAGCCTAGAAGTAATCAAGGTAATGACTGATGAAGCAACACAAGAGGCGGTGAGAGTGTTTAAAGACGGAATAAATAATTCATATATTCGCTCCACTCTATATGGAAATCCTATAAGGGATCTAGAGCATGCTTTTGCAGTAGCCCGCACCATTGAGCACGATGACGAACATCGAAAGTTACGACTAAGCTACGCTCAGCCGAATAACCATCCAACCAACAATAAACACTATCATGAGAAACAACATCACCAAAGACGTCCCATGTATCAGCAGAAATACAACGATAACCAACAGTCAGCACAATTACCAAAACCAGAACCCATGGATACATCATCGGGGAATACGGCATTCCGGCAACCAACACAGCACCAAAACAACTACTACAACGGGAATAGGTATTGGAAAAGACCACATAGTGGGCAGTTCACCAATCAACATCAACAACCAAAAAACATGCGGAACAACAACTTAACATCCGAAGAAGACAACTCTAACACGATTGTAGAAACAGGTAGACAAAATCATTTAACTATTAATTATTTAAACTAATAAACGGGTTGCCCATTATAGTAATGAATGATGGGAAAATAAACTATAATGTTTTAGTAGATACAGGTGCAACCCATAATTATGTTAAGAAAAATTTGAAATTCAGTTTGACAAAAAAAAATGACAAAAAAAAAAATACAAGTAATATCAATGCATGGTAATTCAATGATAAACACAAAGCAAACTATTTGGTTTATGAATAAGGAACTAGATTTCTTTGAAGTAGATAAAATAAACGGATTCGATTTAATCTTGGGATGGAACGGAATGAAAGAATTAAACGCAGTAATAGATTTGAATAAAATGACATTTGAGGCATTGAGGAATCCAGAAAGTAGGGAAGAAAATTATGTAAATCACATTATAGGAATAAATACTTATAAAGCAGAAATCGATAGGTTAATGAAGGACAATAATGGCATAGGACCATTACCCTTCACTACAAGGATCCTATATGGACCAAACAATATACAAGCAACATAAATGACGTAGAATTTGTAAATAAAGAAATCGATAAATTATTAAAGGACGGAATAATACAAAAAAGTTACAGCCCATACAACTCCCCCCTGTTAACGGTACATAAGAAAGGCATGGACGTAAACGGAAAACCTAAGAGACGCATGGTCATAGATTTTAGGAAATTAAACGAACACACAATCACAGACAGATATGTGATACCAGACATAAATATCACACTGCAAAACCTAGGGAAAGCTAAGTTCTTTACTACACTTGATTTAGAATCCGGTTTTCACCAGATTAGAATAAAAGAAAGCGACAGGGAGAAGACAGCCTTTTGTGTAAATGGAGGCAAATATGAGTTTGTTCGAATGCCCTTTGGGTTAAAAAATGCCCCATCTATTTTCCAAAGATGCGTGGATGATATCTTGCGCGACTTCATAGGCAAGTTCGCATATGTTTACATTGACGATATAATCATTTACTCCTCATCTGTTGAAGAGCACATGGAACACATACGAATTATTTTTAATGCATTAAATAAAGCTACTTTAAAAGTATCCAATGAAAAATCTAAATTTTTTATGGAAGAAGTAGAATATCTAGGGCATATTGTTAAGCACAATAGGATTGCAACTGATCCTAACAAAGTAAAAACCATAGAAAATTACCCAATACCAGAAACCCTGAAAGATCTTAGAGGATTTTTAGGGCTCACCGGCTACTATAGGAAATTTGTAAAAAACTACGCAATGATAGCAAAACCCTTGACTCTATACCTTAAAGGAGATAATTCTCATATCGGAAAAAATAAAAGTAAAAACACAAAAATTAGTTTAGACCAAACGGCCATAGAAGCTGTAAATAAATTAAAAAACTGCTTAAAGGAACAAGTAGAATTATACCAACCAAATTATGAGAAAGCTTTTGAACTCACTACGGACGCTTCCAATATAGCCATTGGAGCTGTACTGAGTCAAAACAGGAACCCAATTTATTTCTTATCACGCACACTTAGTGCCACTGAACAGAATTACAGTACGAACGAGAAGGAGTTACTCGCTATTATATGGTCACTACAAAAATTACGAAATTACATATACGGCATAGCCGACTTAACCATATATACTGATCATCAATCGTTGACGTATGCTATATCAGACAAGAATCCGAATCATAAATTAAAGAGATGGAAAAATATTATCGAGGATTACGGAGCAAAAATTATGTATAAACCCGGTGCACAGAATGTCGTAGCCGACGCCTTGTCACGATAAGTAATTAACACATCATCTATAGATACTGTACATTCATCCGATAGTTCATTCAACGACATAATGAAAGCAGTGACTCAACCGCTAAATGCCTACGGCACCCAAATAGAATTAGTACCAAACACACAGAAGAACGAGACACGTACATGTATTATGTTTCAAAGTAAAGTACGTCATACTATAAACTTCATCGATGAAAATTATCTGATATCCGAATTAAAGAAATTTTTGCAGCCACAAAAAATCGCAGCAATACATACAACAGCTGAAATTTTATTTAGGTACGGTCAAGTTATAAAGAACACATTTGCAGGCATAAAATTCGTGTACACACCAAAGAAACTTGAAGACGTAACACAACCAGATAAACAACTAGAATTAGTCAAACAAACACACGAACGAGCACATAGGGGATACAAAAACAATATAAAAGAACTACTAGAACAATACTATTGGCCGAACATAAAACAACAATGTAAGGCATACAACAAAAAGTGCACAGCTTGTCTATACGGCAAATATGAACGGAACCCCATGAAAGAACCATTAAAAGAATCAGATATACCAACACAACCAGGGGAGTACATACATTTAGATATTTATTTTAATGAACACAAAATATATTTAGTAGCAGTAGACAAATTTTCAAAATATATAACTATCAGAGAACTAGACTCAAAAACAAATATGGACAAAAGAGTAGAAGAAATTATTATCAACAATTTTCCGAACTGCAAGCGACTCATGACAGACAACGAAAGTTGTTTAAATACAGCTATGATGAAGCAAATGTGTATAAAATATAAAATCAACAAAATACAGACACCAGTATTTAGATCAAAGGCAAACAGTCAAGTAGAACGAACGCACAACTCTATATCTGAGTTAGCAAGAATTTTAAAAATAAAGAACTCTACATCAGCAACCGAAGAATTGTTCACAGCTGTAAAAGAATTAAATAACTCAACTCACACTGTCACAGAAAAAAAACCCAAGGATATACACTTTAACCTAATAACATACAATAAGGAAGACATAGTGAAAAAACTAAAAGACGCATCAGAGAAAACGTTACAACGTCTAAACCAGGGAAGTAGACACAGAACATTCAAGCAAGGAGACCAGGTATTGGTGTTAAGAACGAATATCAGAAGTAAAAGCGACAGCCGTTATAAGAAACACATAGTGCAGGAAGATCGCGAGGACACGATTTTGACTAAGGAAGGGAAAGTTATTCACAAAGATAGCATAAAAAATTACACACTTACAGAAAACGATAATGAATTACCTGAAATTACTAGCCATGGTTATCATAATCGCAATCCAGGCAAAGGGAGATACCAAGGTAACAACCATAACTGACAGGAAGTATATTTTGACTAGAAGCGACGACGTATTATTGTTCGATGAATTTTCTCATCTATTTCATATAACAAATTTGACAAAAATCCTTGCACCTTATAATCAAATACTGGAAGGGAAATATTCTACAACTACGGAAGAACTTATCTGGATACGAAAGATCAAAGTATTAGAAGAACAATTAAGTGAACACGTTATACATAAGAGAGGATTAAATTTTTTGGGATCAGCGTTAAAATTTATCACAGGAGTGCCAGATCATGACGACGTTATACAAATAGAAACAGCAATTAATACCCTTATTGAAAATAATGAAAAACAGAAAATAATCAACTCTAGATTTGATAAAATTTTAGAATCCTTAGGGAAACAACGCATAAAAAATCATATCCTATTGGAACAAATACATGACAAATTGCTGGTACTAGTGCGAACAATAAATGCAGCCAAAAATAATGAATATTTATCAGAGGCTCTGGATTTGGAAGATTTGAAAAAATAGTAGCACATGAACTAACAAATATTCCAATTGTAAATATAATGGAGTATTCGGATGTATACATTGCCAGAACATCAGACTCATTTATAACCATTTATAAATACCCTATATTGAATAACTATTGCAATCTCTTTAAAATTACGCCTATCAGTTTCAAATACGGACAAATAGTAACAGACAAAGTCATAGCTAGGTGCCATCATGAGTATATACGAGTAAAAAATTGTAAGAACTATTTAGGAAAAAACATTTGTGAACGTAACAATGCTACAAACGACTGTATCATACCATTACTAGAAAACAGGGATTCAAAATGTACAATTATACAAGAATATAACAAACCTTTTCAACAGATAGATGATGGATTCATACTATTAGACGGCATACATACAATAAACAATCAAAATACATCAGGAACCGTTTTAGTAGAATATACAAACGAGGTAAAGATAGACAACATTACATATAGAAATATACACGACCAACTACTGGAAGCAATCCAAAATAAACATACAGAAGATTTTGAAATAGAAAAAATTATGTATTCAGGAAGCGAATACGCTTTTAACAATTTAGACTCGTTAAAAAAATTTTTTTGTCCTGTGGAAAAACACCCAGTAAAATCATTTATTTACTTAACATTAACTATATTAGGAATCATCAGCATCATATCCTTGTCATTAAAGATATTTAAATATTGTATGATTTATAGACAGAATAGAGTTAACGAGAACTTTAGAGTTTTGTATAACAGAGAATGAGAAAAACTTGAAAGAAACAAAATCGGGACGATTTAATTTAGGAAGGGGAGAGTTAAGGAATGCTATCATTAAATAATAAATAAAAAATAGTTAAGTAAATCTTAAGCATGAACTAACCAAAACATGTCTACTAGAGATAAACATATTGTAAGAATAATAAGAAATACATATGAATAAACATATTTTCTCTAAATAGAAAGTAAGAAACAATCTTGTAATAAAAGATAAACATATTTTCTCTAAATAGAAAGTAAGAAACAACCTTGTAATAAAAGATAAACATATTTTCTCTAAATAGAAAGTAAGAAACAACCTTGTAATAAAAGATAAACATATCTTTCGAAATAGAAAATAAGAAAACAAAATTGTAACAAGAGATAAGCTAAAACAAAAACAATTGTAGTAATATTTGTATCAATAACAAAGGATGTGTTCTTTTTGATGAGATAAACACTAATAACCAATTTGTGTACCTAAGATTAAGAATAATTATAAATATGACTGACAAACAATTTTGACAGTCAGTCTAGTATTAACATAGTTTAAGAACAACTCTAGAATTAAGTTCTATTAATAATAAAAAATTTAAGGGCACTAGTTGAGTGCCATAAAATAAATTTTTTTATTTAATAAAAGACAAGAGTCTTTAACTAGATTCTTTCATATAACAGCTTTTTTGAAATTTTTGATACATAGTATAATATAGAATTGGATAACATTTATTTTTAATTTTTATGTTAAGAAGTACGGGTATGAGACTGAATTTAAATGTACTTTTAAATTAGTTAAATCATAATGAACAAACATATTTTCTTCTTTAATAGCGATCAACAGAAAACGAACTTGTTTTCATATAATTTAGGTATACCCTATCGACGGCTCCTCTAGGATACAAGATGACTTTGTATGACGAAATTTCTGTTGCTTTATACTGATAATATGTTTACATTAATAAGATACACATACATATGTTTATTTTATGAACGGTGAGCACCTATGGCTTTTATTTAATGTTCTATATGACTTTTTTTTTTCATTTTATTAAAGTTCAGCGTATTGTATATATATTTCTGAAATGTTTAAGTGTGTTTTGTATGCCCATCGGGCAGAGTGTACGTATTAGTTGGTCAGTCAGTCTCTATTTTTATTTATTTTTTTTTTCTTCTAATGTGCCACTCCTTTTTCAGATTTTACTACTTGGAATAGAGAATTTTTGTCTAATTTTTTGGTGGGTATATACATTAGGTATGTAGAAATTAGTTTAGATACAAAGAAATGCATGTTTAATATACAACTATTGTATCAAATCGATCTCAAATAACTCAGTTACCTCTACCAGCAATTCACCGTTGGTGTATTCATAAAGTGTTAGAAACAATGAAATATCTATGTTTTGAGAGAATTTTTCCCCTCAAGTATTTCTACATGAGGTTTGAGGGGTCAATCACTGTCGCATTCATATGTAATGATTATTCACTTAAAAAACGTCATCATCACCATCAATCATCTCCGTATACAATACATTCATGAGTTGGGTTGATCCAGATACAATTGCTGTCTCATCACCTTCTAACAGCTTTATATATTTTGCTAGTATGCATGCCTTAGCATGCTTCTATCGATAGTGACGTAAGAGTCCGAGATGTAGTAGTGTTACAATTAAAAATCTTTACTATTAGAATTTACCAGTTCGCTCTTTTGAATTTTTGCAAAGTAGATACATATGTATGTATTTCATTGACCACAAAATCATAAAATTTCTTTGCTTACAAAATTGTATGACGTGAGGATTTTTTTTTTTTTTTTTTTTTTAAATTATACATGCTTCGGCATGCTTTCATTTTCTTTTTCTATATATTTATGTAATACTCATACAGATACAGATATAAAGTAAGATCTGTTTACTGTACATTTTAAAATTTATGCATGCTTCAGCATGATTCTAGTTGAAGCGTATATTCATTCACTAAGTTTGTTTGATACTTATTCATACACATGTACATTCTTAAAGATTGGATATCAAAGTCCAATTTCCGTAGTTTATCTATATTTTCTAAAGATCTGATAGCTAAAGAAATAAATAGAGTGAAGATCTTCTATAATAATCCCATTTTCATATTGTAAAATTTTGCGTGCTAGCGCTTTCGATGGGAAAATATACATACAACTTTATAAAAAGTGATAATATGATGTGCTGCTGAATATTGCACTATGTTATAGTTCATTTTAAACACTGAAGTTTTAGCAATATTTCATTCAGACCAACAAGTTTAGAGAATTCCACTACATTTAGTTAATTATCTTTCTTAAGACCCATCATTCCTAATCAATCCTACAAAAAACAACACAAACTAGATTTTTCGTTTTAATTTTATTTTTTTTAAATTCAACATTCATTCTTCAAATTACTTTATACTATATTAAGTAGCTTTTCCTCATTTGTTGAGTTGACTTTAATAGGAGACATTTTAATGGTACGATGAACTTTTCTATTGCATGCATTGAGTAAATCTTTATACATACCAATCCACTTATATGAACCATTAAAGCTAATTCTTTTCACATCATACCTTTCAATGATCTATTAAATCATTCTAATATTGATGCTTTCATATTAAGTAATGTTTAATCTTCTAGTTATGTATGAGCTTTCCCAAGTATTTATTAAAAAATTCTTTAGAATCATCTGTTTGTAAGTTCTTTGGTACCCGTACCACTTCAAAAATATTTTCCATTGCCTTGGTTTTTAGAGTGCAGCTTTTATTTTCAGCTGTACTTTGAGAATGTGTCAATTACAGTCTTCAAAAATCAACAATTTCTATTTTCTGTAGAAAAGTTCTACATTTCACCTAACTTAGCTCCATAAAACATCATATATTCCTGTCATTACATCTCTACAAGCACAAACAGTTGTTGAGATTTAATATGGAGTTCGTTAACTAAATTCCTTTTTAAGGACATAGAATTGTTTCACAGATTTTTTCGAAAGTGTTGTGATCTACATCTTGCACTTTCAGCTATTTATACTAACATGTAGTTAATTTTCTAATCTATATATTTAACCGTAAACTCTTCAATTTGTTTTTAACTATTTACTTTTTAGAATTGCTTTTTCAATTTTATAACTGTCTTCTTTCTCTAATTTTATTTCACGCTGTAGTTCCTCAATTTGCATTCAAATATATTCTTGAATATTAATGCTTTAAGCTATATTATTAATTTGTCTTGTATTTTATCTTCATTCAGTTTAATGTAACTATCAACAATAGTTTGTATCTAATTCATTTATGCCTTCCAATACTGATAAGTCAGTATAAATGTCTTCAGAATTGGAAGTCTATGAGTAAAATCATCGTCATCATCATTCTCAGTATTAGCATCATTAAATATGATGGTATTATCAAATATTGTTCCTTCTACTAGTTTCTTTGGGGTACTTGTCTATATCTTGAGTGAAGGTTTCTCAGGCTTTAAACTTGTACATTTTCAACTTCTGTCTTGATTTTACTTTCTTCTTTCATAAGAATTCTTTTAATATTTTTAGAAATATTTATGAATTCTTCTGCTATAGGTTTAAATGTATCTTTTAGTTGTTCACTTGTATCTATTTCACCAGTTTTTATACTACGAAGCTTTTTCTTCAACACATTTCTTGTCAACACCAACTGTTTTAAAATTTTCTCATCCATGTTCGCTAAGGGCAAATAACAGGTATCAGCAATCAGATCAGCTTTTCAGGAGCTGGTCTGGTTTTCAGATCAGCTTTTCAGGACCTGGTCTGGTTTTCAGATCAGCTTTTCAGGACCTGGTCTGGTTTTCAGATCAGCTTATCAGGACCTGGTCTGGTTTTCAGATCAGCTTTTCAGGACCTGGTCTGGTTTTCAGATCAGCTTATCAGGAGCTGGTCTGGTTATCAGATCAGCTTTTTAGGAGCTGGTCTGGTTATCAGATCAGCTTGTCAGGAGCTGGTCTGGTTATCAGATCAGCTTATCAGGAGCTGGTCTGGTTTTCAGATCAGCTTATCAGGAGCTGGTCTGGTTATCAGATCAGCCTATCAGGAGCTGGTCTGATTATCAGATCAGCTTATCAGGACCTGATCTGATTTTCAGATCAGCTTATCAGGAGCTGGTCTGGTTTTCAGATCAGCTTATCATGTAACAGATCAGGCTATCAGGAGCTGTTCAGATTTTCATTTCAAGATATCTGAGTCAGATTTAGTTATCAGTGTACAAGTAGCTAGCCATTTATAACATTTATATACATGAAGTTTAAAGTCAGATGAAATACGA
The DNA here is from genome assembly GCA_949987645.1 of Tachina grossa. Classification (NCBI taxonomy): domain Eukaryota; kingdom Metazoa; phylum Arthropoda; class Insecta; order Diptera; family Tachinidae; genus Tachina; species Tachina grossa. The sequence continues at coordinate 103,797,727 of OX465275.1, read as the reverse complement.
AAAAGTAAGGTTTTATGTAGTAAAATTATTTTCTATAACGATCATCGTTTAATTCACTATCTTTGCTTATAATCAAAAATCCATATTTATCCTTTCAACATGCTTTATATTTTTCTCACCTTACCTAAACATTAACATTAAACATAAGTAGAATGAATCAACATTCTTATCTCTCCCCATACAAAAATATGCTTCCCATACGCATCATCGTTAAATATCATATTGGAATTACTTTGGACTGAAATAACAGATTCACTATCGGTAAATTTTGTAATATATTATTATTTTAATTGATGTAATAAATTTCTTCAGATTTTTATATCTGGGTTGATATAAAGATTTTGAGTATAAATAAATGTTCTCAAATTTAAGTCCATTAGGACTTTCTAGCAAGCCAATCATAGCGTTTTTTTTCGTAATTTGACAGGTCAACTATTGTTGAACGAATAGAATTTGATATAAGGGAACTATGATTTATTTTTGAACTATCGTTCGATGAATCATCAATATTTCGTACCAAGAATTATTTATGTTGTTTTGACTAAGCGTATGAGTCAATATTTATAAAATCCATTTCATAAATATCAGCTCATGCTCATAGTCAAAACAAAGTATGCTTTAAGTGTTTAAAACCAGTATTACCATAAAAATGGTGGTTTTAAACACTTAAAATATACTTTGTTTTACTAACCGCATTTTATAACTAAATGCATTTCATAAATATTAACGCATACTCATAATCAAAACAGCATATAAATATCCTTTGTTTTGACTATGAGTATGAGTCATTATCTCTTATTATAGAAAGAATAAAATAGTATGGTTATATGATATCAGAAATCATGTTTTCTAAAATCATATAACCATACTATTTTATTCTTTCAATAATAATAGATAATATTTATGAAATGCATTTATTTACAAAATGCGATTAGTAAAACAACATAAATATAGCATGGTATGAAATTTTGATGATTCATCAATATTTCGTACCAAGGTATTTTTAGGTTGTTTTTACTATGGGTATGCGCCAATATTTATGAAATGTATTTCATAAATATTATCTCTTATTATAGAAAAATTAAATAATGTAGCTATACGATTTCAGAAAATATTTTCTGAAATCGTATAGCTATATTATTTTATTTGTCCTATAATAAGAGATAATGGCCCCTACTCATAGTCAAAACAAAGAATATTTTAAGAGTTTCAAATCAGTATTATCATATAAAATACTGGGTTTAAACTCTTACAGCCTTATTTATAAAACTTATTAAGGCTTTGGAAAGGCTTTTTAAAACAAATTTTTTATAAAAATTTTTTCTTAAAAAGTCTTTATAAAGCCCTAATAAGTGTTATAAATAAGGCTATTAAAATATACTTTGTTTTACTAACCACATTTTTGTAACTAAACGCATTTCATAAATATTGATGCATACTCATAGTCAAAACAAAGGATATTTTTATGCTGTTTTGATTATGAGTGTGGATCATTATCTCTTATTATAGAAAAAATAAACTAGTGCAGCTATACGATTTCAGAAAATATTTTCTGATATGGTATAGCTGTATTAGTTTATTTTTTTATAATAAGAGATAATATTTATAAAATGTTTTTAGCTACATAAATGCGGTTAGTAAAACAACCTAAAATACCTTGGTACGAAATATTGATGATTCATCGAACGATAGTTCAAAAATAAATCATAGTTCCCTTATATCAGATTCTATTCGTGTAACAATAGTTGACCTGTCAAATTGCGAAAAAAACGCTATGATTGGCTTGCTAGCAAGTACTAGTGGACTTAAATTTGAGAACATCTATTTATACTAAAAATCTTTATATCAACCCAAATATGAATACCTGTAGAAATTAATTTCATTAATTAAAATAATAAAATATTATACATTTACAGATAGTGAATGTGTTATTTCAGCCAAAAGTAACTCCAACATGATATTTCACGATGATGCGCATAAGAAGCATATTTTTGTATGGGGTGAGATAATAATGTTGATTCATTCTCCTTATGTAAAACTTACACCAGGATCATCAAACATTTAATATGAGATCATCATAATGCAATTTTGATGTTTAAGTAAGGTGAGAAAAATATAAAGCATCTTGAAAGGATACATATGGATTTTTGATTATAAGCAAAGATAGTGAATTAAACGATGATCGTTATAGAAAATAATTTTACCATATAAAAGTTTCCTTTTTCGTATTTCATCTGACCTTAAACTTCATGTATCTAAATGATATAAATGGGTAGCTACTTGTATACTGTTAACTAAATCTGAATCACATATCTTGATATGAAAATCTGAACAGCTCCTGATAGTCTGAGCAGCTCCTAATAAGCTGATCTGAAAACCAGACCAGCTTCTGATAAGCTGATCTGAAAATCAGACCGGGTCCTGATAAGCTGATCTGATAACCAGACCAGCTCCTGATAAGCTGATCTGATAACCAGACTAGCTCCTGATAAGCTGATTTGAAAACTAGACCAGCTTCTGATAAGCTGATCTGAAAATCAGACCGGGTCCTGATAAGCTGATCTGATAACTAGACCAGCTTTTGATAAGCTGATCTGATAACTAGACCAGCTTTTGATAAGCTGATCTGATAACCAGACCAGCTCCTGATAAGCTGATCTGATAACCAGAGCAGCTCCTGATAAGCTGATCTGATAACCATACCAGCTCCTGATAAGCTGATCTGATAACCAGACCAGCTCCTGATGAGCTGATCTGATAACCAGACCAGCTCGTGATAAGCTGATCTAGTAGCTGATACCTGAGTTTGCTGTTAGCAAACATGGATGAGAAAGTTTTAAGGCATTTGGTGTTGAGAACAGATGTGTTTAAGAAAAAGCTTCGTAGTATAAAAACAAGTGAAATAGATACAAGTGAACAACTAAGAGATGCATTTAAACCTATAACAGAAGAATTTATAAATAGTTCTAAAAATGTTAAAAGAATTCACATGAAAAAAGAGTGTAACATCAAGACAGAAGTTGAAAAAGTAGTTGTGAACTGGCGGTTCGGCCCCAATTAAAATTGTTAAATTGTTGCTGAAATTGTTAAATTTGGGTAATTAAAATTTGAAAATTGTTAAATTCTTGGAAATTTGTGTTTTTTTGTTTACATAAGGAGTTTTTTGTTTATATAAGAAGTTTTTTTGTTTACATTAGGAGTTTTTTGTTTACATTAGGAGTTTTTGTTTACATTAAGTGTATGTCTGTCTGTCGGTCTGTCTGTCTGCCTGCCTGACCGTGGGAAGTTTGTGTGTGGAATATTTTGTGTGAATGTATTAAGGCGGTTCATAGTTTGGCGGTTTTTATGTGTGTATGTGACGACGGGGAAAATCATGAAAATGGTTTTTCCTAATGCTGACGGAAAATCATCTAATGATTTTTCGTAATACCGAAGGCAAAACATTATAATTTTTCCTAATGCCTACTGCAATACATGATAATTTTTCCTAATGCCTACTGCAATACATGATAATTTTTCCTAATGCCTACTGCAATAAATGATTATTATTTTTTTCAAATGCCGACGGCAAAAAATGAATATAATTTTTTCAAATGCCGACGGGAAAATGATTTTTCCTAATGACGACGGGAAAACGTGAAAGTTATTTTTTCTAATGCTAATGTAGGTGTTGCTAGACTGTGGGAATTTAAGGCTGACCGTGATTTGAATGGGCGGCGTTGTTGCCGTAATATGTAACCATAGGAATTTGTGGATGTGTCTGTCTGTCTGTGAGAATTTAGGCGAAGGTTTGATTGGCAGGGGGCGGGGTGTAGTTGAGGTAGATCGATTGCGTGTGTAGTTGTGTGTGAATGTATGTGTATGTGTGTGTGTGTGTGTGTATGTGTATGTTTGTAGGAATTTCAATGTGTGTATTTCTGTAGGAGCTTAAGGCTGATTGTGATTTATGAGGGGTGAGGTGTTCTAGTAATATGCAACCGGGGGAATCTGTGTGTTTGTATGTCTGTAGGAGTTTAAGGCTGACCATGATTTGGGTGGGCAGGGTTGTTGACGTAATATGTATCCATGGGGATTTGTGGATGTGTCTGTCTATAGTAGTTTAAGGCTTATCGTGATTTGAGGTGGGTGAGGATGTTGTTGAGGTAAATTGGTTATGTGTATGTATGTATATATATATTTTTGTCAGAATTTAAGATGATTGTGATTTATTAGGGCCGAGGTGTTCTTGTAATATGTAGCCGTGAGAATCTATGTGTATAGACGTCAGTAGAAGTTTAAGACTATCTGTAATTTCAGGTAGGTGAGAGTGTTGTGTTGTTGAGATTAATCTTATATATTGTATATGTATGTATGATCATGGGAATTTGTGTATGTATATCTGAGGGAGAATTTAAGGCTCGTCATGATTTGCAAAAGGTGGGGTGTTGTTGAAATTTTCTTGGATATTTCTTATATGAATTCTGCTATGTGTGTGTATTTGAGCTGGTATTTATATGTAGGTAGAAATAAATTGTTTTCAATATCGACATATGGTACTATAAAATACTATCATATATCTGGACTTCCCTAATCCTAGTATGCTTTTATACTTACGATTGCTTTATATTTTCTCATGCTTAAATTTGTCTCGCGTTGAAGTCAGTCTGTGTGAAATTTGTTTATATTACAGATTTTGTTTATTTAACTACATTCGTCTTCTTTGACTGAAAGAGTTATCTACACACAGAGAAAAACCAACTTGAAATCAGTAAGAACCATGCTGAATTAATAAGAACCATTAGCGAAGCTTTAGTCATATTGAAATTTCTTATTTCAATATGGACAAAATATTAATTTACAGTATTCATTTATTAAACTCATTAGTTTGTAGATTTCTCAATATACATTTTCTATTATATTAAAAATTATTGAATTAATGTGATGAATTCTTATTTTTAAGCTGCAGATTTTCCCTGAGTGTATTGATTGTTTATATTTGCATTGTGCTTTAACTAAACGACGCTTCATATATTTTCATGATGTAGGTCTAATAAATACTTAAGCATTGATAAGAAATTTGATATGTATACATACATATCTACAAATTGATTTTATGTATGTATGTATGTATGTATGTATGTACATATATATGTACATACAAATAAGTGTTCAATTCAATCTTTGAATACATTTTTTATTTTATTTTTTGTCATGTGATGTCTGTTGTTGGTGAAATTAAAAACATTTTAATTTTTATCTGCGTTTACTTAAAAGTTTGTGAGGATTTTCTGTTGTAATTAAAACTGAATTCTTGAAGATATGTGCTTACATACTCTATAGTAATAGTAACTATAATAGAAATATTTCTTATACTTAATTTACAGTTTTTTAAAGTATAGGGTATAAAATTTTTTCTAGCTATAGCCTTCTACATTTATTTTGGAAAGCTTGCTTTGCTTTTTGAAAATGTATAAACATTTTTAAATGAAACTGATCCGGCACTCCAGCTTAGGTACTGACAGTTTTTTTTGTTGTTAGTTAACTTACTTATTTTTTATTTTTTATTGATAAACATTGGAAATCAAAAGGGAGTTTTATATTGTAATTATTATTTTCATAATTGTTGAAAACAATCGCTGCTTTTTGTTTGTTTTTTGCGATGAAATCATTTGAATTACTTTTGCAACTTTACGCGTTTATAAAAATTATGTTATTTTCTATATTTTTTAATTTATAAGACTTTTAGACTTTGTCCTTTAGGGGTTACATATTCTATTATACGATTATGAATAAGAATGCAGTAAGCTGATGTATTTGCTTACTGCTTCAAATTAAAATTTTATTAAATTGAATAAAAGGAGTTTTTTTTCTTAAACTCTGATGCAGTTAGAAGCGCTGGAGATTCTTTCATATAACAGCTTTTTTGAAATTTTTGATACATAGTATAATATAGAATTGGATAACATTTATTTTTAATTTTTATGTTAAGAAGTACGGGTATGAGACTGAATTTAAATGTACTTTTAAATTAGTTAAATCATAATGAACAAACATATTTTCTTCTTTAATAGCGATCAACAGAAAACGAACTCGTTTTCATATAATTTAGGTATACCCTATCGACGGCTTCTCTAGGATACAAGATGACTTTGTATGACGAAATTTCTGTTGCTTTATACTGATAATATGTTTACATTAATAAGATACATATACATATGTTTATTTTATGAACGGTGAGCACCTATGGCTTTTATTTAATGTTCTATATGACTTTTTTTTTCATTTTCTTTAATCATTTTCTCCCCATAATAGCATTCTAAATATTTCAAGGGCTCAAATGCTGTGTAGTCTTCTTCTGCAAACTTAACTAAACGTCTAACTTCTTCCAATGCTTCTTTATAAGAAGATATTTTGTTATGGTCTTCTTCTACGATACGTGCCCATCGGGCAGAGTGTACGTATTAGTTGGTCAGTCAGTCTCTATTTTTATTTATTTTTTTTTCTTCTAATGTGCCACTCCTTTTTTTAGATTTTACTACTTGGAATAGAGAATTTTTGTCTAATTTTTTGGTGGGTATATACATTAGGTATGTAGAAATTAGTTTAGATACAAAGAAATGCATGTTTAATATACAACTATTGTATCAAATCGATCTCAAATAACTCAGTTACCTCTACCAGCAATTCACCGTTGGTGTATTCATAAAGTGTTAGAAACAATGAAATATCTATGTTTTGAGAGAATTTTTCCCCTCAAGTATTTCTACATGAGGTTTGAGGGGTCAATCACTGTCGCATTCATATGTAATGATTATTCACTTAAAAAACGTCATCATCACCGTATACAATACATTCATGAGTTGGGTTGATCCAGATACAATTGCTGTCTCATCACCTTCTAACAGATTTATATATTTTGCTAGTATGCATGCCTTAGCATGCTTCTATCGATAGTGACGTAAGAGTCCGAGATGTAGTAGTGTTACAATTAAAAATCTTTACTATTAGAATATACCAGTTCGCTCTTTTGAATTTTTACAAAGTAGATACATATGTATGTATTTCATTGACCACAAAATCATAAAATTTCTTTGCTTACAAAATTGTATGACGTGAGGATTTTTTTTTTTTTTTTTTTTAAATTATACATGCTTCGGCATGCTTTCATTTTTTTTTTCTATAAATTTATGTAATACTCATACAGATACAGATATAAAGTAAGATCCGTTTACTGTACATTTTAAAATTTATGCATGCTTCAGCATGATTCTAGTTGAAGCGTATATTCATTCACTAAGTTTGTTTGATAGTTATTCATACACATGTACATTCTTAAAGATTGGATATCAAAGTCCAATTTCCGTAGTTTATCTATATTTTCTAAAGATCTAATAGCTAAAGAAATAAATAGAGTGAAGATCTTCTATAATAATCCCATTTTCATATTGTAAAATTTTGCGTGCTAGCGCTTTCGATGGGAAAATATACATACAACTTTATAAAAAGTGATAAAAGATGTGCTGCTGAATATTGCACTATGTTATAGTTCATTTTAAACACTGAAGTTTTAGCAATATTTCATTCCGACCAGAATTCCACTACATTTAGTTAATTGTCTTTCTTAAGACTCATCATTCCTAATCAATCCTGCAAAAACAACACAAACTAGATTTTTCGTTTTAATTTTATTTTTTTTAAATTCAACATTCATTCTTCAAATTACTTTATACTATATTAAGTAGCTTTTCCTCATTTGTTGAGTTGACTTTAATAGGAGACATTTTAATGGTACGATGAACTTTTCTATTGCATGCATTGAGTAAATCTTTATACATACCAATCCACTTATATGAACCATTAAAGCTAATTCTTTTCACATCATACCTTTCAATGATCTATTAAATCATTCTAATATTGATGCTTTCATATTAAGTAATCTTTAATCTTCTATTTATGTATGAGTTTTCCCAAGTATTTATTAAAAAATTCTTTAGAATCATCTGTTTGTAAGTTTTTTGGTACCCGTACCACTTCAAAAATATTTTCCATTGCCTTGGTTTTTAGAGTGCAGCTTTTATTTTCAGCTGTACTTTGAGAATGTGTCAATTACAGTCTTCAAAAATCAACAATTTCTATTTTCTGTAGAATAGTTCTACATTTCACCTAACTTAGCTCCATAAAACATCATATATTCCTGTCATTACATCTCTACAAGCACAAACAGTTGTTGAAATTTAATATGGACTTCGTTAACTAAATTCCTTTTTAAAGACATTGAATTGTTTCACAGATTTTTTCGAAAGTGTTGTGATCTACATCTTGCACTTTCAGCTATTTATACTAACATGTAGTTAATTTTCTAATCTATATATTTAACCGTAAACTCTTCAATTTGTTTTTAATTATTTACTTTTTAGAATTGCTTTTTCAATTTTATAACTGTCTTCTTTCTCTAATTTTATTTCACGTTGTTGTTCCTCAATTTGCATTTAAATATATTCTTGAATATTAATGCTTTAAGCTATATTATTAATTTGTCTTGTATTTTATCTTCATTCAGTTTAATGTAACTATCAACAATAGTTTGTATCTAATTCATTTATGCCTTCCAATACTGATAAGTCAGTATAAATGTCTTCAGAATTGGAAGTCTATGAGTAAAATCATCGTCATCATCATTCTCAGTATTAGCATCATTAAATATGATGGTATTATCAAATATTGTTCCTTCTACTAGTTTCTTTTGGGGTACTTGTCTATATCTTGAGTGAAGGTTTCTCAGGCTTTAAACTTGTATATTTCCAACTTCTGTCTTGATTTTACTTTCTTCTTTCATAAGAATTCTTTTAATATTTTTAGAACTATTTATGAATTCTTCTGCTATAGGTTTAAATGTATCTTTTAGTTGTTCACTTGTATCTATTTCACCAGTTTTTATACTACGAAGCTTTTTCTTCAACACATTTCTTGTCAACACCAACTGTTTTAAAATTTTCTCATCCAGGGCAAATAACAGGTATCAGCAATCATATCAGCTTTTCAGGAGCTGGTCTGGTTTTCAGATCAGCTTTTCAGGACCTGGTCTGGTTTTCAGATCAGCTTATCAGGACCTGGTCTGGTTTTCAGATCAGCTTTTCAGGACCTGGTCTGGTTTTCAGATCAGCTTTTCAGGACCTGGTCTGGTTTTCAGATCAGCTTTTCAGGACCTGGTCTGGTTTTCAGATCAGCTTATCAGGACCTGGTCTGGTTTTCAGATCAGCTTATCAGGAGCTGGTCTGGTTTTCAGATCAGCTTATCAGGAGCTGGTCTGGTTATCAGATCAGCTTATCAGGAGCTGGTCTGGTTTTCAGATCAGCTTATCAGGAGCTGATCTGATTTTTAGATCAGCTTATCAGGTAACAGATCAGGCTATCAGGAGCTATTCAGATTTTCATTTCAAGATATCTGAGTTAGATTTAGTTATCAGTGTACAAGTAGCTAGCCATTTATAACATTTATATACATGAAGTTTAAAGTCAGATGAAATACGAAAAAGTAAAGTTTTATCTAGTAAAATTATTTTCTATAACGATCATCGTTTAATTCACTATCTTTGCTTATAATCAAAAATCCATATTTATCCTTTCAACATGCTTTTTATTTTTCTCACCTAACTTAAACATTAAATATACATTATGATGATCTCTTATTAAATGTTTGGTGATTCTGGTGTAAGTTTTACATAAGTAGAATGAATCAACATTCTTATCTCTCCCCATACAAAAATATGCTTCCCACACGCATCATCGTTAAATATCATATTGGAATTACTTTGGACTGAAATAACAGATTCACTATCGGTAAATTTTGTAATATATTATTATTTTAATTGATGTAATTAATTTCTTCAGATATTTATATCTGGGGTGATATAAAGATTTTGAGTATAAATAAATGTTCTCAAAATTTAAGTCCATTAGGACTTTCTAGCAAGCCAATCATAGCGTTTTTTTTTTCGTAATTTGACAGGTCAACTATTGTTGCACGAATAGAATTTGATATAAAGGAACTATGATTTATTTTTGAACTATCGTTCGATGAATCATCAATATTTCGTACCAAGAATTATTTATGTTGTTTTGACTAAGGGTATATAAAATCCATTTCATAAATATCAGCTCATGCTCATAGTCAAAACAAAGTATGCTTTAAGTGTTTAAAACCGGTATTACCATAAAATGGTGGTCTTAAACACTTAAAATATACTTTGTTTTACTAACCGCATTTTATAACTAAATGCATTTCATAAATATTGACGCATACTCATAATCAAAACAGCATATAAATATCCTTTGTTTTGACTATGGGTATGAGTCATTATCTCTTATTATAGAAAAATAAAATAGTATGATTATATGATATCAGAAATCATGTTTTCTAATATCATATAACCATACTATTTGATTCTTTCTATAATAATAGATAATATTTATGAAATGCATTTATTTACAAAATGCGATTAGTAAAACAACATAAATATAGGATGGTATGAAATTTTGATGATTCATCAATATTTCGTACCAAGGTATTTTTAGGTTGTTTTTACTATGAGTATGCGCCAATATTTATGAAATGTATTTCATAAATATTATCTCTTATTATAGAAAAATTAAAAATGTAGCTATACGATATCAGAAAATATTTTCTGAAATCGTATAGCTATATTATTTTATTTGTCCTATAATAAGAGATAATGGCCCCTACTCATAGTCAAAACAAAGAATATTTTAAGAGTTTCAAATCAGTATTATCATAAAAAATACTGATTTTAAACTCTTACAGCCTTATTTATAATACTTATTAAGGCTTTGGAAAGGCTTTTTAAAACAAATTTTTTATAAAAATTTTTTCTTAAAAAGTCTTTATAAAGCCCTAATAAGTGTTATAAATAAGGCTGTTAAAATATACTTTATTTTACTAACCACATTTTTGTAACTAAACGCATTTCATAAATATTGATGCATACTCATAGTCAAAAAAAGGATATTTTTATGCTGTTTTGATTATGAGTGTGGATCATTATCTCTTATTATAGAAAAAATAAACTAATGCAGCTATACGATTTCAGAAAATATTTTCTGATATGGTATAGCTGTATTAGTTTATTTTTTTATAATAAGAGATAATATTTATAAAATGTATTTAGCTACATAAATGCGGTTAGTAAAACAACCTAAAATACCTTGGTACGAAATATTGATGATTCATCGAACGATAGTTCAAAAATAAATCATAGTTCCTTTATATCAAATTCTATTCGTGCAACAATAGTTGACCTGTCAAATTACGAAAAAAAACGCTATGATTGGCTTGCTAGAAAGTCCTAATGGACTTAAATTTTGAGAACATTTATTTATACTCAAAATCTTTATATCACCCCAGATATAAATATCTGAAGAAATTAATTACATTAATTAAAATAATAATATATTACAAAATTTACCGATAGTGAATCTGTTATTTCAGTCCAAAGTAATTCCAATATGATATTTAACGATGATGCGTGTGGGAAGCATATTTTTGTATGGGGAGAGATAAGAATGTTGATTCATTCTACTTATGTAAAACTTACACCAGAATCACCAAACATTTAATAAGAGATCATCATAATGTATATTTAATGTTTAAGTTAGGTGAGAAAAATAAAAAGCATGTTGAAAGGATAAATATGGATTTTTGATTATAAGCAAAGATAGTGAATTAAACGATGATCGTTATAGAAAATAATTTTACTAGATAAAACTTTACTTTTTCGTATTTCATCTGACTTTAAACTTCATGTATATAAATGTTATAAATGGCTAGCTACTTGTACACTGATAACTAAATCTAACTCAGATATCTTGAAATGAAAATCTGAATAGCTCCTGATAGCCTGATCTGTTACCTGATAAGCTGATCTAAAAATCAGATCAGCTCCTGATAAGCTGATCTGAAAACCAGACCAGCTCCTGATAAGCTGATCTGATAACCAGACCAGCTCCTGATAAGCTGATCTGAAAACCAGACCAGCTCCTGATAAGCTGATCTGAAAACCAGACCAGGTCCTGATAAGCTGATCTGAAAACCAGACCAGGTCCTGAAAAGCTGATCTGAAAACCAGACCAGGTCCTGAAAAGCTGATCTGAAAACCAGACCAGGTCCTGAAAAGCTGATCTGAAAACTAGACCAGGTCCTGATAAGCTGATCTGAAAACCAGACCAGGTCCTGAAAAGCTGATCTGAAAACCAGACCAGCTCCTGAAAAGCTGATATGATTGCTGATACCTGTTATTTGCCCTGGATGAGAAAATTTTAAAACAGTTGGTGTTGACAAGAAATGTGTTGAAGAAAAAGCTTCGTAGTATAAAAACTGGTGAAATAGATACAAGTGAACAACTAAAAGATACATTTAAACCTATAGCAGAAGAATTCATAAATAGTTCTAAAAATATTAAAAGAATTCTTATGAAAGAAGAAAGTAAAATCAAGACAGAAGTTGGAAATATACAAGTTTAAAGCCTGAGAAACCTTCACTCAAGATATAGACAAGTACCCCAAAAGAAACTAGTAGAAGGAACAATATTTGATAATACCATCATATTTAATGATGCTAATACTGAGAATGATGATGACGATGATTTTACTCATAGACTTCCAATTCTGAAGACATTTATACTGACTTATTAGTATTGGAAGGCATAAATGAATTAGATACAAACTATTGTTGATAGTTACATTAAACTGAATGAAGATAAAATACAAGATAAATTAATAATATAGCTTAAAGCATTAATATTCAAGAATATATTTAAATGCAAATTGAGGAACAACAACGTGAAATAAAATTAGAGAAAGAAGACAGTTATAAAATTGAAAAAGCAATTCTAAAAAGTAAATAACTAAAAACAAATTGAAGAGTTTACGGTTAAATATATAGATTAGAAAATTAACTACATGTTAGTATAAATAGCTGAAAGTGCAAGATGTAGATCACAACACTTTCGAAAAAATCTGTGAAACAATTCAATGTCTTTAAAAAGGAATTTAGTTAACGAAGTCCATATTAAATTTCAACAACTGTTTGTGCTTGTAGAGATGTAATGACAGGAATATATGATGTTTTATGGAGCTAAGTTAGGTGAAATGTAGAACTATTCTACAGAAAATAGAAATTGTTGATTTTTGAAGACTGTAATTGACACATTCTCAAAGTACAGCTGAAAATAAAAGCTGCACTCTAAAAACTAAGGCAATGGAAAATATTTTTGAAGTGGTACGGGTACCAAAAAACTTACAAACAGATGATTCTAAAGAATTTTTTAATAAATACTTGGGAAAACTCATACATAAATAGAAGATTAAAGATTACTTAATATGAAAGCATCAATATTAGAATGATTTAATAGATCATTGAAAGGTATGATGTGAAAAGAATTAGCTTTAATGGTTCATATAAGTGGATTGGTATGTATAAAGATTTACTCAATGCATGCAATAGAAAAGTTCATCGTACCATTAAAATGTCTCCTATTAAAGTCAACTCAACAAATGAGGAAAAGCTACTTAATATAGTATAAAGTAATTTGAAGAATGAATGTTGAATTTAAAAAAAATAAAATTAAAACGAAAAATCTAGTTTGTGTTGTTTTTGCAGGATTGATTAGGAATGATGAGTCTTAAGAAAGATAATTAACTAAATGTAGTGGAATTCTGGTCGGAATGAAATATTGCTAAAACTTCAGTGTTTAAAATGAACTATAACATAGTGCAATATTCAGCAGCACATCATATTATCACTTTTTATAAAGTTGTATGTATATTTTCCCATCGAAAGCGCTAGCACGCAAAATTTTACAATATGAAAATGGAATTATTATAGAAGATCTTCACTCTATTTATTTCTTTAGCTATCAGATCTTTAGAAAATATAGATAAACTACGGAAATTGGACTTTGATATCCAATCTTTAAGAATGTACATGTGTATGAATAAGTATCAAACAAACTTAGTGAATGAATATACGCTTCAACTAGAATCATGCTGAAGCATGCATAAATTTTAAAATGTACAATAGATCTTACTTTATATCTGTATCTGTATGAGTATTACATAAATATATAGAAAAAAAATGAAAGCATGCCGAAGCATGTATAATTAAAAAAAAAAAAAAATCCTCACGACATACAATTTTGTAAGCAAAGAAATTTTATGATTTTGTGGTCAATGAACTACATACATATGTATCTACTTTGTAAAAATTCAAAAGAGCGAACTGGTAAATTCTAATAGTAAAGATTTTTAATTGTAACACTACTACATCTCGGACTCTTACGTCACTATCGATAGAAGCATGCTAAGGCATGCATACTAGCAAAATATATAAAGCTGTTAGAAGGTGATGAGACAGCAATTGTATCTGGATCAACCCAACTCATGAATGTATTGTATACGGAGATGATTGATGGTGATGATGACGTTTTTTAAGTGAATAATCATTACATATGAATGCGACAGTGATTGACCCCTCAAACCTCATGTAGAAATACTTGAGGGGAAAAATTCTCTCAAAACATAGATATTTCATTGTTTCTAACACTTTATGAATACACCAACGGTGAATTGCTGGTAGAGGTAACTGAGTTATTTGAGATCGATTTGATACAATAGTTGTATATTAAACATGCATTTCTTTGTATCTAAACTAATTTCTACATACCTAATGTATATACCCACCAAAAAATTAGACAAAAATTCTCTATTCCAAGTAGTAAAATCTAAAAAAAGGAGTGGCACATTAGAAGAAAAAAAAATAAATAAAAATAGAGACTGACTGACCAACTAATACGTACACTCTGCCCGATGGGCACGTATCGTAGAAGAAGACCATAACAAAATATCTTCTTATAAAGAAGCATTGGAAGAAGTTAGACGTTTAGTTAAGTTTGCAGAAGAAGACTACACAGCATTTGAGCCCTTGAAATATTTAGAATGCTATTATGGGGAGAAAATTATTAAAGAAAATGAAAAAAAAAGTCATATAGAACATTAAATAAAAGCCATAGGTGCTCACCGTTCATAAAATAAACATATGTATATGTATCTTATTAATGTAAACATATTATCAGTATAAAGCAACAGAAATTTCGTCATACAAAGTCATCTTGTATCCTAGAGGAGCCGTCGATAGGGTATACCTAAATTATATGAAAACGAGTTCGTTTTCTGTTGATCGCTATTAAAGAAGAAAATATGTTTGTTCATTATGATTTAACTAATTTAAAAGTACATTTAAATTCAGTCTCATACCCGTACTTCTTAACATAAAAATTAAAAATAAATGTTATCCAATTCTATATTATACTATGTATCAAAAATTTCAAAAAAGCTGTTATATGAAAGAATCTCCAGCGCTTCTAACTGCATCAGAGTTTAAGAAAAAAAAACTCCTTTTATTCAATTTAATAAAATTTTAATTTGAAGCAGTAAGCAAATACATCAGCTTACTGCATTCTTATTCATAATCGTATAATAGAATATGTAACCCCTACAGGACAAAGTCTAAAAGTCTTATAAATTAAGAAATATAGAAAATAACATAATTTTTATAAACGCGTAAAGTTGCAAAAGTAATTCAAATGATTTCATCGCAAAAAACAAACAAAAAGCAGCGATTGTTTTCAACAATTATGAAAATAATAATTACAATATAAAACTCCCTTTTGATTTCCAATGTTTATCAATAAAAAATAAAAAATAAGTAAGTTAACTAACAACAAAAAAAACTATCAGTACCTAAGCTGGAGTGCCGGATCAGTTTCATTTAAAAATGTTTATACATTTTCAAAAAGCAAAGCAAGCTTTCCAAAATAAATGTAGAAGGCTATAGCTAGAAAAAATTTTATACCCTATACTTTAAAAAACTGTAAATTAAGTATAAGAAATATTTCTATTATAGTTACTATTACTATAGAGTATGTAAGCACATATCTTCAAGAATTCAGTTTTACTTACAACAGAAAATCCTCACAAACTTTTAAGTAAACGCAGATAAAAATTAAAATGTTTTTAATTTCACCAACAACAGACATCACATGACAAAAAATAAAATAAAAAATGTATTCAAAGATTGAATTGAACACTTATTTGTATGTACATATATATGTACATACATACATACATACATACATACATAAAATCAATTTGTAGATATGTATGTATACATATCAAATTTCTTATCAATGCTTAAGTATTTATTAGACCTACATCATGAAAATATATGAAGCGTCGTTTAGTTAAAGCACAATGCAAATATAAACAATCAATACACTCAGGGAAAATCTGCAGCTTAAAAATAAGAATTCATCACATTAATTCAATAATTTTTAATATAATAGAAAATGTATATTGAGATATCTACAAACTAATGCGTTTAATAAATGAATACTGTAAATTAATATTTTGTCCATATTGAAATAAGAAATTTCAATATGACTAAACCTTCGCTAATGGTTCTTATTAATTCAGCATGGTTCTTACTGATTTCAAGTTGGTTTTTCTCTGTGTGTAGATAACTCTTTCAGTCAAAGAAGACGAATGTAGTTAAATAAACAAAATCTGTAATATAAACAAATTTCACACAGACTGACTTCAACGCGAAACAAATTTAAGCATGAGAAAATACAAAGCAATCGTAAGTATAAAAGCATACTAGGATTAGGGAAGTCCAGATATATGATAGTATTTTATAGTACCATATGTCGATATTGAAAACAATTTATTTCTACCTACACATAAATACCAGCTCAAATACACACACATAGCAGAATTCATATAAGAAATATCCAAGAAAATTTCAACAACACCCCACCTTTTGCAAATCATGACGAGCCTTAAATTCTTCCTCAGATATACATACACAAATTCCCATGATCATACATACATATACAATATATAAGATTAATCTCAACAACACAACACTCTCACCTACCTGAAATTACAGATAGTCTTAAACTTCTACAGACGTCTATACACATAGATTCTCACGGCTACATATTACAAGAACACCTCGGCCCTAATAAATCACAATCATCTTAAATTCTTACAAAAATATATATATACATACATACACATAACCAATTTACCTCAACAACATCCTCACCCACCTCAAATCACGATCAGCCTTAAACTACTATAGACAGACACATCCACAAATCCCCATGGATACATATTACGTCAACAACCCTGCCCACCCAAATCATGGTCAGCCTTAAACTCCTACAGACATACAAACACACAGATTCCCCCGGTTGCATATTACTAGAACACCTCACCCCTCATAAATCACAATCAGCCTTAAGCTCCTACAGAAATACACACATTGAAATTCCTACAAACATACACATACACACACACACACACACACACACACACATACACATACATTCACACACAACTACACACGCAATCGATCTACCTCAACTACACCCCGCCCCCTGCCAATCAAACCTTCACCTAAATTCTCACAGACAGACAGACACATCCACAAATTCCTATGGTTACATATTACGGCAACAACGCCGCCCACTCAAATCACGGTCAGCCTTAAATTCCCACAGTCTAGCAACACCTACATTAGCATTAGAAAAAATAACTTTCACGTTTTCCTGTCGTCATTAGGAAAAATCATTTTCCCGTCGGCATTTGAAAAAATTATATTCATTTTTTGCCGTCGGCATTTGAAAAAAATAATAATCATGTATTGCAGTAGGCATTAGGAAAAATTATCATGTATTGCAGTAGGCATTAGGAAAAATTATCATGTATTGCAGTAGGCATTAGGAAAAATTATAATGTTTTGCCTTCGGTATTACGAAAAATCATTAGATGATTTTCCGTCAGCATTAGGAAAAACCATTTTCATGATTTTCCCCGTCGTCACATACACACATAAAAACCGCCAAACTATGAACCGCCTTAATACATTCACACAAAATATTCCACACACAAACTTCCCACGGTCAGGCAGGCAGACAGACAGACCGACAGACAGACATACACTTAATGTAAACAAAAACTCCTAATGTAAACAAAAAACTCCTAATGTAAACAAAAAAACTCCTTATATAAACAAAAAACTCCTTATGTAAACAAAAAAACACAAATTTCCAAGAATTTAACAATTTTCAAATTTTAATTACCCAAATTTAACAATTTCAGCAACAATTTAACAATTTTAATTGGGGCCGAACCGCCAGTTCACAACTACTTGAAAATATACAAGTTTAAAGCCTGAGAAGATAGAGACAAGTACACCAAACAAGCTAGCAGAAGGAACAATATTTGAGAATACCATCTTATTTAATGAAACTAATAGTGAGAATGATGATGACTATGATTTGTACTCACAGACTTCCAATTCCTATGACTTACCAGTAGTGGAAGGAAGAAATTAAATATATACAAGCTATTGTTGATAGTAAGCTAAAACTGAATGAAGATAAAATACAAGACAAATTAATAATGTAGCTTAAAGTATTAATATTCAAGAATATATTTAAATGCAAATTGAGGAACTACAACGTGAAATAAAATTAGAGATAGAAGTCAATTCCAACATCCTACAAATTGCTTGACATTTTTCGAAATTTATATCTCTGACAACATGATCACTATAAACATAATTCAAATTTTTCTCACGCTGCTAAAAATGAGTCTTACTTAAATATTTATTCGTTTTACAACTGCTTTAGCAAAGAACAAAAAATAAATCTAAGCCAAAAATCCAAAATTAGTATAAACAGAAATAATAATAATAACACAACAAACTTTTGCTTATCATTAACAAAATCATATTTAACCTTCGAACAATCTATAAATTTCTTAAAATTTCACAAAATTTATATCGCTGTCAACATGATCATGTAAATATAATTCATATTTTTCCCACACAGCTAAAAATGGGTCTTAGCAAATAACAAAAATAATTCTAAACAAAAAATCGATGATGAGTATAAACAAAAATATTGATATATCAAACTATCAGCCGCATAATACTGTTTTCACAAAGCTTGGAATATTGAGCTTACTGTTTCACAGTCAGCACCCCTAAGATATATTTTCAAAAATGCTAGTAAGCTCTTTAAAAGAAGGAAATTTATTCACTCACATATCGGTATTCAAACAGCCATGACTGCAATAAGGATCAAAGTTGCTAAATTCATTGAGGATTTTGGTAAAAAGATGATGTGGGAGCACAAAGAACTCATTACGTTCTTTATAAACATGCTCGAGGAGAACGATCTGTTTGGTACAGTAGAAGGCGAGGATGCAAGTGATGGACATTTTGCATGTTGTCTTCAGTCCATTACAACTTATAAAGAAGAAGAAGAAGAAGTGTGCCGTTGTAAAGTCTACTATTTGCGGAAAGCAATGTAGAAGGTGTAATAGCTATTTATTATAAAAAAATGTAAAAATACTAAAATAAAATATAAAATTAAAAAAGGAAAAAAGTCTGCTTTGTTTTGTTTTTATTATTTATTTGTTTTTCTGAAGGATTGAATGGGAATGTTAAGTCTTGGAAAAGAATTACCTTAATGTATTGTATTCTCTAAACTTGATGGTATGTAAGTATGAAATATTGTAAAAACTAAAGCGTTCGAAATGACCAATAACAATAAATGACCAACTGCAATATTCAGCAACATCATCATATTATAACTTTAATAGTGAAAGCTGAATATTTTTCCATTTTGAAAGGTCTAGTACGCCAAATTTTAAAATATGGTAATGACTATTATAATAGATCTTCACTCTGTTTATTTTTATAGCTATCAGATCTTTAGAAAATATAGATAAACTACGGAAATTGCACTCTTACGTCACTATTGATAGAAGCATGCTAAGGCATGCATACTAGTAAAATATATAAATCTGTTAGAAGGTGATGAGAGAGCAATTGTATCTGGATCAACCCAACTCATGACTGTGTTATATACGGGTATGAATGATGGTGGTGATGACCTTTTTTAAGTGAGAAATCATTATATATGAATGCGATAGGGATCAACCAGCAAATCTCATGTAGAAATACTTGAGGGAAAAATTCTCCCAAACATATATATTAGAATGTTTCTAATACTTTATGAAAACACCGACTTGAATTGCTTGTAGAGGTAACTGAGTTATTTGAGAACGATTTGTTACAATAGTTGTTTATTAAGCATCCATTTCTTTGTATGTAAACCAATTTTACATACATCACATACATTTACCTAATGTATATACCCAGCAAAAAATTAGATAAAATTCTCTATTTCAAGTAGTAAAATCTGAAAAAAGGAGTGGTACATTAGAAGAAGAAAATAAATAAAAATAGAGACTGACTGACCAACTAATACGTACACTCTGTCTGATAGGCACACAAAGCACACTTAAACATTTCAGAAATATATACACAATACGCTGAACTTTAATAAAATGAATAAAAGTCATATAGAACATCAAATAAAAGCCATAGGTAATCACCCTTCATAAAATAAACATCTGTATATGTATCTTATTAATGTAAACATATTATCAGTATAAAGCAACGGATATTTCGTCACAAAGTCAATTTGTATCCTAGAGGAGCCGTCGAGAGGGTATACCTAAATTATATGAAAACGAGTTCGTTTTCTGTTGATCGCTATCCAAGAAAAAAATATGTTTGTTCATTATGATTTAACTAATTTAAAAGTATATTTAAATTCAGACTCATATCCGTACTTTTTAACATAAAAATTAAAAATAAATGTTATCCAATTCTATATTATATGCATCTAAAATTCCAAGAAAGCTGTTATATGAAAGAATCTCGAGCGCTTCTGACTACGTACATCAGACTTTAAGAAAAAAGCTCCTTTTATTCAATTGAATAAAATTTCAATTTCAAACAGTAAGCAAAGATATCAGCTTCAACTTCAAAAAAAAAAAAAAAAGTAGTGATTGTTTTCAACAATTACGAAAATAATAATTTCAATATAAAGCTCCCTTTTGATTTTAAATGTGTAGAAGTAAGTTGACTAACAAAGAAAAAAAAACTATCAGTATATAAGCTGTAGTGCCGGATCAGTTTCATTTAAAAATGTTTATATATTTTCAAAAAGCAAAGCAAGATTTCGAAAATAAATGTAGAAAGTAAGAAAAAGGCTATAATTAGAAAAAATTGTGTACCCCAAAAATTTCTAACGTTAACTTACTAACGTTGCATCAACTTTAAAAAAATTTAAATTAAGTATAAGAAATATTCTATTATAGTTACTATTACTATAGAGTATGTATCTTCAGGAATTCAGTTTTACTTAAAACAGAAAATCCTCACAAACTTTTAAGTAAACGCAGATAAAAATTAAAACGTTTTTATTTTCAAATAAAAAAAAACTATGAATATTTCGCATTTATACACAGGCGAATATTTACAATAACAACAACAGACATCGCATGACAAAAAAAATATAAAATGTATTCAAAGATTGAGTTAAACACTTATTTGTATGTACATACATACATACATACATAAAATCAATTTGTAGATATGTATGTATACATATCAAATTTTTTATCAATGTTGAAGTATTTATCAGATCTACCTAATGAAAATATGTACATATATGAAGCGTCGTTTAGTAAAAGCACAATGCAAATATAAATGATCTATACACTAGAAAAAATTTGCAGCTTAAAAATAAGCATGCTTGACATTAATTCAATAATTTTTAGTATAATAGAAAATGTCTATTGACATGACTAATGAGTTAAATGAATACTGTAAATTAATATTTTGTCCATATCGAAATAAGAAATTTCAATATGACTAAACCTTCGCTAATGGTTCTTATTAATTCAGCATGGTTCTTACTGATTTCAAGTTGGTTTTTCTCTGTGTATAGAAAACTCTTTCAGTCAAAGAAGACGAATGTAGTTAAATAAACAAAATCTGTAATATAAACAAATTTCACACAGACCGACTTCAACGCGAGACAAATTTAAGCATGAGAAAATATAAAGCACTCGTAAGTATAAAAGCATACTAGGATTAGGGAAGTCCAGATATATGATAGTATTTGATAGTACCAAATGTCGATATTGAAAACAATTTATTTCTACCTACATATAAATACCAGCGCAAATACACACACGTAGTAGAATTCATATAAGAAATATCCAAGAAAATTTCAACAACACCCCACCTTTTACAAATCATGATCAGTCTTAAATTCTCCACAGATATACATATACAAATTCTCATGATCATACATAGGTACATATACAATATACAAGCTTAATCTCAACAACATAACACTCTCACCTACCCGAAATTAGAGATAGTCTTAAACTTCTACAGACATCTATACACATAGATTCTCACGGCTACATATTACAAGAACACCTCGCCCCTAATAAATCATAATCATCTTAAATTCTTACAGAAATACATAAATACATACACATAACCAATTTACCTCAACAACATCCTCACCCACCTCAAATCACGATCAGCCTTAAACTACTATAGACAGACACATCCACAAATCCCCATGGCTACATATTACGTCAACAACCCTGCCCACCCAAATCATGGTCAGCCTTAAACTCCTACAGACATACAAACACACAGCTTCCCCCGGTTGCATATTACTAGAACACCTCACCCCTCATAAATCACAATCAGCCCTAAGCTCCTACAGAAATACACACATTGAAATTCCTACAAACATACACACAAACACACACACACACACACACACACACACACATATATATACACACGCAATCGATCTACCTCAACTACACCCCGCCCCTTCCAATCAAACCCTCACCTAAATTCTCACAGACAGACAGACACATCCGCAAATTCCTATGGTTACATATTACGGCAACAACGCCACCCACTCAAATCACGGTCAGCCTTAAATTCCCACAGTCTAGCAACACCTACATTAGCATTAGAAAAAATAACTTTCACGTTTTCCCGTCGTCATTAGGAAAAATCATTTTCCCGTCGGCATTTGAAAAAATTATATTCATGTTTTGCCGTCGGCATTAGGAAAAATTAATAAACATGTTTTGCCGTCGGCATTTGAAAAAAATAATAATCATGTATTGCCGTTGGCATATACACTCATATGAAACCTCAAAAAAATCACCCGTTATCACAATTAATGTAACCCAAAAAAAACCACCCGTTCACACAAAGTTAATGTAAACAAAAAACTCCTAATGTAAACAAAAAAAAACTCCTAATGTAAACAAAAAACACAAATTTCCAAGAATTTAACAATTTTCAAATTTTAATTACCCAAATTTAACAATTTGGGGGTGCACAGTGGAATGAATGCTTAATTTATCTGGACTAAAACCATAAATATTACCATTTCAATATCAAAAAATAAAAGGATTTCTGGACAGCTAAGAACTTGTTCTAAAAGTACTGAAAATATTGTATGAAAAATTAAATATTGAAAATATTACATGAAAAATTAATACTACCGAAGTTCGCAATAGCAAAACTCTGTAATATTTCCTAGCAAATTGAGCGAGAATTTTTTAATTATTTTTGTCGCACTCAGCATTCTCAAAACCCAATAGACTGACCATCAAATAATTTTGACCTGCCAGGTTAGCGAACCGACCCACTGTGGGGCCGAATGAACATTCCCCTACTACTGAGGGACTCTATACAACGATGCTATGGACATAAGTTTACCGGAAAGCGATGGAGAAATAGAAGAAAAGGAGAAGAAACTCTGCCAACTCCAATGAGTACTTCGCATGCTAGGAGAGAAGAAGTCGAAGAGAATGTGAGATATTACAAAATATCGAAAGCCTTCAAAAATCATATCGCCACATATGTAATTCTTAATAAAAAAAGACCAACTTCTCTTGGAAGAATTTATTAAAGAAAACATGAATATTTTTATTGAGAGACTTCAAATGTCTTTGTCTAAGCATACAATAATTAAATTTCATGTGAGTATTGTGGCTGAGTACATCAAAATTTTAGAAGAAGAATTGGAGTTGTGTGTTATAACACATGTAGCCAAAATGAGTTTGCTGACGAAGGCAGATAACATTGAAGAATTATTCCGTAAACAGGTTGAGGAGATTTAAACCAAAATGTCCGAATTTGAAGAGCGGGATTCTGGTTGGACTTTGTCACGCATAGTCCGAGCAGAAATTAACATCAACAAATCTTCGCTAGTCAAAGGATTAAGTTGGATATCCACTCCTGAAAAATTAGTAAGAAAATTTGCATGCATCAATATTGAAAATAGTGATGAATACTGCTTCAAGTGGTGTGTAATCGCTGCCATGGATATTGTTAAATATCATCAAGTACGCTGCAGTTCTTATAACATTCAGGACATTTCAGCAGAGACGATTGTTACGCAAAATAGTGTAGCGTTAAATTTCAAAAATTTAACTTACCCATTAGCACTAAACAAAATTAAGGAGTTCGAGGTAAATAATCCCGCAATAAGTGTAAATGTGTTTGGGTATGATGAGAGAGCAGATCAAATCATCGGTCCCTATTATGTCACCAAGGATGAGAAAGTAAAGCATGTCTAATTGTTGCTTTTGGAGAATGGTGAAGTTCATCACTACATTTTGATAAAGGACATATCAAGATAAGTTAGAAAATTATACTACTCTTTAATTTTAAGCATACATATATTTGTTTTTTATATTTTATACTATGAACATTTTACTAATAAGCTTTTATATATTTTTTTTTATTCACAGGCTTTTACGAAGTCAGATAACTCACCACCATGATAAGCTACATTTCTGCAACACCTGTCTCCAATACACTCATAACGAAAATGGTATGAGTAGGCATAAGGCGGAATGCAGCAAAATCGTGACAACTATGCCATCAGGTCCAGATGCAATTCTAAGCTTTAAGGGGCATCAGAGAAAAATGGATGTGCCCTTTGTGGTTTACGCAGACTTCGAATGTATCCTGGAAGACATTAGTAATAACGTGAGTAGTAAAACCAGTATTGTCAAAAAGCACACTCCTTGTGCTTTTAGTTTTTACATTAAGTGTCTCCATAGCAATAAGTTAGATAAATTAAGGGCTTATACAGGGAAATATGCTTCACAAAAATTTGTTTCATTTTAATTAAAGATTGTGAGGATATTTATAATAATCATTTAGTATATAATAGGCAAATGGATACTTTATCCCCTTCTGATATTTATAATTTTTATAGTGCGGTGAATTGTCATATTTGTCAAAAATTTCTAGGTAAAGATCGCGTTAGAGATTATTGTCACATTAGCGGTAAATATAGAGGTGCAGCCCACAATAACTGTAATTTGAATTACCAAATTCCCAAGTTTATACCAGTTTACTTTCACAATTACTCAAATTATGACTGACATCTTTTTATTAAAGAACTAGGTGAAATTTCTATGCAACTGAAAGTACTTCCTCTCAATAAGGAGCTTTATATATCATTCTCGCAATTTACAGAAATGAGCGATGGTCATAATCTTGAAATAAGATTTCTTGATACATTACGCTTTATGGATGAGAGTTTGGAATCATTAGCCTGCAATTTGTCGGATAATGATTTTAACACTATAAGGTCCTTATTTCAATCAGAAAAAGAATTTCAGCTTATTAAGAAGAAAGGCATTTTCCCCTATGATTACCTAAATTCATTCCAAAAATTAGACGAGTGCCAGCTGCCTTCACACAGTGATTTATTTAATAAGTTGAACAATAAAGAGTGTTCTTTAGAGGAATACTCACATGCTGTAGAGGTATGGAATACTTTTGGTTGCAAAACAATGAAAGATTACATGGAACTTTACTTAAAAACAGATGTCCTCTTACTGACAGATATTTTCGAGAAGTTTAGAAAAGTTTGCAAAGGTATTTATGAGCAATGTCGGAATATCTTCCTTATGGTGGGTTCAGATGGTTATCGCAAGACGAGCTGAATCTGGATCCAAACAGCATAGCTGACAATGGAACAGACGGTTATGTATATGAGGTCACTTTAGATTATCCTTCTCACTTACATAACTTGCATAATGACCTACCTTTTTGCGCTGAAAATAAAAAACCACTGCAAGCGAAGTATAGCAAGTTGATAACCGATTTCTCTACAAAGCAATCATACGTGACACACTTTAGAGTTCTTAAACAATGCTTAGAAAATGGTATTCTAGTATTTAAACAATCTCCATGGTTAAAAGGCTATATTGACCTAAATACCAGACATAGAGCCACTGCTAAAAATGCTTTTGAAAAAAACTTTTTCAAACTACTTAATAATGCAGTCTATGGTAAAACCATGGAAAATGTGGATAAGAGGAGAGATGTTAAAATTGTCAATAATTGGGAGAGAACGAATTGTAATCGTTTGGGGGCTCAAGATTGGATATCAAAACCAAATTTTCATATTTTATCTATATTTTCTGAAGATCTGGTAGCAATCGAAATGACTAGAGTCAAAACCTGCTACAATAAACCAACTTACTTAGGATTTTGTGTACTCGAGTTGTCCAAATGGAAAATGTATAATTTTCATTACGGGTACATGCAACCTAAGTTTAAGACAAAACTCTCATTGAACTATATGGACACGGACTCTTTTATATATTCAATAAAGACGGATGACTTTTACGCTGACATAAAAAATGACATAGAAGAACATTTTGATACATCGGACTATCCCACGGACAATACTTATAATTTCCCATTAATAAATAAAAAAGTCTTAGGCATTATGAAGGATGAAAACTGCGGTAAGATAATGACAGAATTTGTTGGGCTGCGATCAAAAATGTACTCATTCAGTGTACAAAATCAAAATGACGTTAAAAAATCGAAGGGGGTAAAAAGATCCATATTAGATAAATATAGTTTAGATACTTATAGAAACTGTTTATTCAATAAGACTAATGTATACGATAACATGTTAACATTTAAATCTAAGCTTCACCAGATATATATTAGTGAATTAAATAAGGTAGTCTTAAGTTATGGAGACGATAAGAGAAAAATTAGGTCAAATAATATTAACACATATGCATGGTATCATTTTCGTATTAAGGAAACTAACCCTGAATACGAACTTGATATGTTGCTAGATGAGATTGCTAGAATGCAAGAAAATAGCTAAAATTAGTTAATTTTTAGTTAAGTGGTTAATTTTTAAATTGTATATAAAATCTTATCCCCTTATGCAAAAACGATTGTTAAACTTAAAGTTGGTTTAACAAACGAATTTTGTATGGCAAAGCCGGTTTTAACACATGCTTTAACTTTAACAAATGTTTTTGCATAAGAGGGTTAGTTATTAGGAAACATTATTGTAAATAAAATCCTATTTATTGTTGTTAAAATTATTGTAAATAAAATCTTATTTATTGTTGTTAAAATGATTTTAAATAAAATCCTATTTATTAAGAAAAATTATTGTATATAATATCCTATTTATTAAGAAAAATTATTGTAAATAAAATCCTATTTATTAAGAAAAACTATTGTACATACATATGTAAATCAATTTTTAAGAAAAAAAATGAAATAAAATATTGAAAAGAGAATGAAATATGTGAATGATGTTTATTTCTTTATTGGCTTTACTACGTTGAATCAAAAAAAAGTTTCGTTTTTGCTTATTTGCAAATTCTTGTTTTCATATCGCTTAAACATGCACAGTCTTGTTTTCCCTGAGTGGTTCTGCACAAAACAAACTGAATTTCACAATATTATGAAATTCCATTAAATTTCATATTTTTATAAAGAGAAACAACTTAGATAATCGGATAAGTCCTTATATTTTTCACTACATACAAGTTTCTGTAATTTTCTATTCGAATAAATGGTTCCTAAATGTCCTTTAAAAAAATAATACAAAACAAGGAATAATTTAATTTAATTTTATTTATATTAATAATACATTTTAATTTAATTTTATTTATTTTAATTATAATGATGGAAACATTTCATAGTATCTAATTATTAAATTTTCTAATATACTTTTGTACATCTACAAGTATCAGGTCCTTCCTCACACTCAGCATCATACCAAGGACAGCTTTTGAAGTGTCCTTCTGTGTTGTCTTCATCTTCCATGATACCATATTCTTCGTTCTCATCTAGCATATTTTCGAAAAATTTGATCATCTCCCAATGATCAAAAAGCCTGAAGCTTTCAAAATCTCTTATAAATTGGTTTAGAGTACGTCTAATTTGGCTCATTTTATTTGCCGATAAATTAATGAATGATGATTGTTTGAAGGTTTCCTTAAGACTAATTTGCTCTTTAAATTTTTAAAGTAGTATCTCTTGATCTTTAAAATATCTATACCATCATCTATATTCCCTACTTCTTTTTTAGCACTCTATCTCTCTATCCCTTTTCTCTCTATAACCATCTCTTTCTGTCTATCACTATCCCCCACTTATTCACTATTTCACCATAAATATTTTCGATTAGCCTTCTTGAAGTCATCATCGCTACTTTTAAGATCATTTTCAGTTAAACAGTTAAAGTGAGCAGAAGTAAATAAAAAATGGAGTCTACAACAAATCTAACATCAAAATTTAATTCGCTAAAAAATAAAACCTTAATCCACATAAAGGAGCTTGAAACATCAATTAAATACACCATTCGAAAAGTGACAAGAGTAACAACAAAATATGGACCAACACTAAAAGTTGAAATGGAAAACGACATAATGTTCCTGCCAAAGCGGAGCGGATCATATTGCTTAAGCAGAGAAGGTGAACAAAGCTTAATAGTTGAAAGCGAACTGAGTGAATTTTTAATTCAAAATTCCCAATTTCCTATTTGGCAATGAAATATATTAATTATGTATTTTAAATTATAAATAAAAAGACACGAACGAGTTTTGTAAAATATAAATGTTTGTGCTTTTTTTATTTAATATTTTCAGTTATTTCATACAGAAATTGAAGACATAAATGACCACAGGTAAATGTATTGAAATTCTGATTTTGATTATATTTGTATTTTATATTTGTACCAAAATATTTGACCACTTCCGAATGAGGTTGTAAGTTTCCAAAGCTTTCGAAATATTCTTTTTCATTGTTGTTTTTATAATATGCTACCCAATGTGTACCAGGTCCTGTTGATACGTATAAATTGATTATTCCACATTCTATTTTCCTTGTTCGTTTTGGTAGAGTATTCAACATGAAAACCCCTCTAAAATATGGAATATTTATAGAGAAACGGTTTATGTCCACATCAGATAGTGGTCTGTTGGGTAGCATCTCTAAGAGTTTTTTAAATCCTCTTTGTAAACTAAACCATAACCCTTTTTATATGGTTTTAAGTAAAGTCCCTTTCCAACTGCTATAGATTCCATCGCTCTGTTATGTCTAGTTGCTTCATCAAGTTGATTTTTTGCATTCTTTGTTGCATTTACAGCCTTAGCTATAGCAGCACGTCCAGTTGTTAGACTACCAATTGCACCCAGAGCAGTTAAAATCGGTATTAGAGGTAAAAAACCACCAATTTTTGGGACACGTATTACACGTGGTACTATAATTTGAGATTTTCTTCCTTTTAATGATTTGTTGATAGTTTTTCGGGCAATTTTAATTGCTGAGTTAATATCTAATGGTTTTTCCTTCTTTAGTATTTTTGTTGCAGCTCTAATTGATGTTCTAAACAGTTTTTTATCATTTAGCTTGTTCTTTTTAACATTTTTCTTTTTCTCCACACCCATACCAAATTTTGTTTTGGCTTTCATTGCGTTAGTAACCATATAGGCAAATGATTTTTCAGCAATACTTCTATCTTTTGATAAAACTCGATCCCAAGCTGAATTTTCAAGTATTTTATCAGCCTTGTGTCTAGTGCTTAAATCCTTATTTTTCGAATAAGCTATATCGTGATCTTTACAAGCAGAGTCCAATAAATTAATTCCTTTATCACCTCGATTTAAACGTTTTTGTAGTTTTGTTCCAGGTCCACAGTACTGATATCCAGGAAGATGAAGTTCAATAGGTAGAGAGTTTATTATTTTATCTGCTATACCTCCTCCAACGAAGGTGTTTTTATGACTAAACGTTTTCTGATATCGTATTACCATATTATCTGATTTTTTCTATAATAAGAGGTAACATTTATGAAATGTATTTAGTTACAAAAATGCAGTTAGTGAAACAACATAAAAATATTTTAGTTCGTAATATTGATGAATCATCGAACATCACTTCAAAAATAAAGCATAGCCCCCTCTTACCAAATTCTATTCGTGCTCTAATAGTAGGGCCATCAAATTGTGGAAAGACTAATGTTATGATCGGCTTACTAGAAAGTCCTAATGGACTCAAGTTTGAAAACATCTATTTATACTCAAAATCTCTTTATCAACCTAAATATGAGTACTTGAAGAAACTAATTTCACCAATTAAAGGAATGGGATATTATACATTCACCGATAATGAATCAGTTATTCCACCTGACCAAGCTAAAACTAATTCAATTATGATATTTGATGATGTTGCATGTGAGAAGCAGAATAATATACGTTCATATTTTTGTATGGGACGGCATAGGGATGTTGATTCATTCTACTTGTGTCAAACTTATACTAGAATTCCCAAACATTTAATAAGAGACAATGCAAATGTTATTATAATGTTTAAGCAAGATGAGACAAATATGAAGCATGTTTATAGGGATCATGTTGGCAGCGATATGAGTTACGAAAAGTTCCAAGAAATTTGTAGAGAATGTTGGAAGGATAAATATGGCTTTTTAGTGATAAGCAAAGACAATGAATTAAATGATGGTCGCTACAGAAAGCAATTTGACTATTTCATAACCATATAAACTACTTCTCATAAAAGATTGACTTTAGTTATTAATCTAACTTTAAACTTGATACATCTATTTGCTATAACCTCATCCGATACCTGATAAGCTGATCTCCAAACTATACCAGCTACCTGAAAACCAGACCAGCTCCTGATAAGCTGATCTAAAAACCAGACCAGCTCCTGATAAGCTGATCTAAAAACCAGACCAGGTCCTGATAAGCTGATCTGAAAACCAGACCAGGTCCTGAAAAGCTGATCTGAAAACCAGACCAGGTCCTGATAAGCTGATCAGAAAACCAGACCAGGTCCTGAAAACCTGATCTGAAAACCAGACCAGGTCGTGAAAAGCTGATCTGAAAACCAGACCAGGTCCTGAAAAGCTGATCTGAAAACCAGACCAGGTCCTGAAAAGCTGATCTGAAAACCAGACCAGCTCCTGACAAGCTGATCTGAAAACCAGACCAGGTCCTGAAAAGTTGATCTGAAAACCAGACCAGGTCCTGAAAAGCTGATCTGAAAACCAGACCAGCTCCTAATAAGCTGATCTGAAAAACAGATCAGGTCCTAATAAGCTGATCTGAAAACCAGACCAGCTCCTAATAAGCTGATCTGAAAACCAGACCAGCTCCTAATAAGCTGATCTGATTGCTGATACCTGTTATTTGCCCTTAGCAAACATGGATGAGAAAATTTTAAAACAGTTGGTGTTGACAAGAAATGTGTTGAAGAAAAAGCTTCGTAGTATAAAACTAGTGAAATAGATACACGTGAACAATTAAGAGATACATTTAAACCTATAACAGAACCTCTTAAAGAATTCATAAATAGTTCTAAAAATATTAAAAGAATTCGCATGAAAGAAGAAAGTAACATCAAGACAGAAGTTGTAAATAATACAAATTTAAAGTCTGAAAACCCATCAGTCAAGATAGAGACAAGTACACCAAAGAAACTAGCAGAAGGAACAATATTTGATAATACCATCTTATTTAATGATGCTAATACTGAAAATGATGATGATGAAGATGATTTTTACTCACAGACTTCCAATATAGAATATACTTATACTGATTTATCAGTTTTGGAAGGAAGAAATGAATTAGATACAAACTACGGCCTACATAAAGATTTAAATAATGAATGGAAATTTGGTGATAGTAACCTAAAACTTAATGAAGATAAAATACAAGTTGGTGGTCAAATATGGGCTCTAACACCAGGACTATTTTCTCTAATGTTTCATAAAATACCAAAAAATTATGATAAATTTGAACTTGAAATCTATAAAAAGATTTTAATTACTACTAATGCATATAGAAGAGACTTTAAACCTGATGGCCAAATTAAGGGTACTAGAGGATATAAATATAAACATATTATTAAGAAATTTACTGATGAGAAAATCCAGAAGAATTTACCTGAATCAACAGGATCTAAGCCCAAAGGTAGCTATTTAGGTGAGGGTATGATGCAAGTTAACATCAATAATCCCAACTATATATACTGGGGCGATCCAAATGAGTTAGTAGATCGACTTCGACTACTGCTCGCATCATAAGGTGCAGGTCATACTAATCACAATAACGAAATTGTATCAATTATTGAAGAACTACGTGAAGCGAATATAATACACTAACATTAATAAAGTATATAGAGTATGTCTGTTGATAAATTTGGACACTATTTAAATGATACTAGCAGCACAATTTCTTTGAAAAATTCACCTTAACTGCTTGGATTATTTGTGGATACGAACAACAACATTGATGTCCAAAACAAAAGGATCAAAAATGTTGCAAAAGCTCTGGAGGAAAACGATGTTATCAATAAATTGTTTTTGCAAACTCAAATCGAAAAATTGGAAGAGAAATTATTAACATACTTTAAGGGAGATAATACTATAATACGAAAAGATATTCAAATGCAAATTGAGAAACTACAACGCGAAATAAAATTAGATATAGAAGAAAATTATAAAATTGAAAAAGATATTCTACAGATTAAAACATCCTTTGAAGAATAAATTCAACAGCTTAATGAAAAAATTTATAGATTAGAAAATTACATGTTTGTATCAATAGCTGAAAGTGCGTCAAGTAGATCACAACACTCTGCAAAAAATCTTTAAAAACAACTTAATGTCTTCAAAAAGAAATTTAGTAAACGAACTCCATAAGCAAGCACGAAAACATTTTGTGCGTCGCAGAGTTGTAATGAAAGGAATAGATGATCTTTGGCAAGCTGATTTAGTTGAAATGGGGAACTATTCTAAAGAAAATAGAAATTATCGATTTTTGTTGACTGTATTTGACACATTCTCAAAATTTGCATGGGCAGTACCGCTAAAAACAAAAACTGCACTCGAAACAACCAAGGCAATGGAAGATATTTTTCAATTGGGACGAGTACCAAGAAACTTACAAACAGATGATGGGAAAGAATTTTTCAACAAACACTTTGGAAAATTAATGCATAAATACAACATTAATCACTACTCAACATATAGCATTATGAAAGCATCAATAGTAGAACGATTTAATAGAACATTGAAAGGAATGACGTGGAAAGAATTTAGTTATAATGGTTCATATAAGTGGATTGATATATACAAAGATTTACTCAATGCATACAATAGAAAAGTTCATCGTACCATTAAAATGTCTCCTATTAAAGTCAACTCAACAAAGGAGGAAAAGCTACGAAATACAGTATACAGTCATTTGAAAATGTATAAAATGTCGAAATTTAATGTGGGAGATCATGTTCGCATAAGCAAATATAAGCACACATTTGAAAAAGGTTATACTCCAAATTGGACTACAGAAATTTTCACAATTACAAGAGTTCAAAATACAAATCCTGCAACATACATATTAGAAGACTATCTTGGCAATCCTATTAAAGGTGGCTTCTATACTGAGGAACTTTCAAAAACTAGATTTCCAAATACATATCTACTTGAAAAGGTTCTTAAAATTAAGGCGAAGGAGGTATATGTTAAATGACTAGGATTTTCTAATCAACACAATTCTTGGATAAGTAAAGATGAAATATTATAGTTGGAACAAAAACTAAATTAGCAACAATAACAACATCAATACCAACAACAACAATAGCATTAGTATTAAGAAACTAATGTTAATTTTAAAATAAGAAAAAATTTTAAATAAAATATGTAAATCATGCTTATAAACCATACTGTGTACTAAACATTATTTAATTGTAATCAGTCTGTTATAATGTCAATAACACTTACTCTGAGCTCTAACTCATCAGAACTATCTACTAGTTACTTTCCTCCTATTGAATTACATGGTGCATATGAGTGTGCTCTAACTGATTTTCATTCATACAACAGTATTCCAAATGTAGACACCTACAAAAATATGTTTCATATAGGGGAACATATAATTGAAATACCAATTGGATCTTACGAATTAAATGATATAGTTGATTTTATAGAAGAGGAATACAAACGACTCTGCCCAGCAAATAAAATTTTTATTGAAGCCAATAACAATACAATGCAAGTTAAAGTTAATAGTTCCAAGGATCCTGTATATTTTAATAAAGACAATACAATTGGAAAACTTTTAGGATTCAATAGCAAAATCCTAACACCAAACAAATATTATTATTCAGATCTTCCAGTTAATATTTTTAAAGTGAATCTCTTGCGAATTGAAAGTAGTATCGCTATAAACACATGTATGAATAACTCCAAATCGCATATACTTCATGAATTTCCGATTAATATGCCTCCAAGCTATAAAATAGATGAGGTTCCAAGAAATCTCATCTATTTACCTGTAAACACCAGAGAGATAAGTTCACTTGCGCTGCGCGTACTGGATCAACACGATGATTTAATTAATTTCCGAGGAGAGGAAATTACAATACGAATACATTTAAGGCTAACTAGATAATGCTAATATACAACACAAATACATTGAAAAATATAGCAGCAAGAACAACAACAACATTAAAGCCACTAGCTCAACAAAAAGCTCTAACAACATCAAATACAAATTTTCTAAAGTCTTTGAATTTTAAATTGAATACAAAATGAGTTCAATAATAGATGTCTTAGATAAACCCTTGTCTGATGAGAATATAATCAAAAAGGACTATCATGCATATGTACCATACTTCCAATCTTACAACAATAATGATGAAATTAGAATTTCAATACAAAATCAAGATTTGTACGTGCTACCAAATGAGAGCTACATTTATGTAGAGGGGTTTGTCGCCGATGATAATAAGGCCAAATCTTCTTCTTCTTCGGAGAACTTTTTATTAAAAAACAACTTTGTAGCATATCTATTTGATGAAATTCGCTATGAGCTCAATGGAATTGAAATTGACCATACAAGATATTTAGGAGCCACAAGCGCTATAAAAAATTTGGTTTCTCTGTCACCAACAGAAAGCAATGTGATGCAAAATGCTGGATGGAACAAAATTGACGACGTCACTCTTGAAAATGGATTTTTCAATTTTTATGTACCTCTAAAAATGCTTCTAGGATTCGCTGAAGACTACAACAAAGTTATACTAAATGGAAAACATGAATTGATACTCTTGCGCAATAAGAATGATGAAGATCTTGTACGCTCGAGTGTTTCTACTGAAAAAGCTAAACTTACAATTTCACTCATCTCATGTAGAATCCCACATGTACAATTATCAGACTTTAGCAAATTGAATATGATAAAAATTATTAACAATGGTGCTTCTATACCTATGGCATTTCGCAGTTGGGATTGTCATGTTAATCCACAATTAAACACAGGTACTAGCCATATTTGGAATGTAAAACTGGCTGCAAATAGAGAACGCCCCCGTTTTGTATTGATTGCTTTTCAACAAGAAAATAAGTTTGTTCATTGTGATTTGACTAATTTAAATGTACATTTAAATTCAGGCTCATATCCATATGATGATCTTAACATAAAGTTCAAAAATGAACGATATGCAATTCTATATGATATGTATCTAAGATAAAGTTACTATATGAAAGAATCTCAACCGCTTCTATCTGAATCAGGGGTTAAGACAAAAGCTCCTATTATTGTAGTAGATGTCAGTCATCAGAATGAATCACTCAATGGACCGATTGATATAAAAATAGCATTTGAAACAGCAACTAATATTGCAGCAAAGACATCAGCTTACTGCATTCTTATTCATGATCGCATAATAGAATATATACCCATCAAAGGACAAGTTCGAAAAGTCTTATAAATTGAGTAATATGGAAAATAACACAATTTTTATAGACGTACAAGGTTTTAAAAGTAATTCAAATGATTTCATCGCAAAAGAAGTAGCGATTGTTTTCAACAATTATGAATATAACAATTTCATTATAAAACCACCATTTGATTTTAAATGCTTATCAATAAAAAGGCAAAGAGAAGCAAAGTGGCTACCGAAAAACTATATTCACCTCAGCTGGACTGCCGGCTCAGTTTCTTTTCAAAGCGTTTGCAATTTTTTAAAAGCCAACGCAAGGTGTTCTAAAATTTATGTAAAAGGCGAAGAGAAAAGACGATGGTTTGAAAAAATTTTTAACGTTGAGGATATAGGTTGCATAAACTTTAAACAAATGGAGATTAAGTATCCAGAATATTTTTATTGTAATTATCATAAATTTGGTGTTTGCGCATTAAAAAATGCTATTTTACTAACAAAAGAAATATCTTGCTTTAAATGAACTTTTTCACTCTTTAAAATATTAATGTATGTATTATTATAAAATTTTAAAAAATTTTAAACAATAAATGTATAGAAAAATAAAAAATCAACAAGTGTTTTCTTATTTCAAATACAAACCAAATAAAGGAAAGAGAAGGAAGTGGGAAGGACGAGGAGAAGTTAGCTTTTTTGCTAACTTGCAAATTTTTACTTTTTGTTTCTCTGCTTATGACTGTAGTTAGTTGAAACTTTGCTGCTTTAAAATAATCGCAACCAAAGAAAATGATTACGTTGCAAAATATAAATGTATTCTACACAGCCACAAGATATTCCACGCACAAGTTCTTTCGATCGCACATACATACATACATACATACATCATACACACATACATACATACATACATCATACACACATACATACATACATACATCATACACACATACATACATACAAATATATTTTTTAAACAAATAAACAGAATATAAGCTTACCAGCGACAAACAAGCTGGACCCCCCACACACAAGCATTAGGAGTGTTCACATACATGAGAACGTTTTATAAATAAATAAAATAATTTATTCAATTATTTTATTCATTTATTTAATATTATTATTTATAAACAATTTATTAGCGTGAGGAAATCACACAAGCACATTCCCACGATTCATATGAGAATTGTCTAGTAGTCATCAAACCTATTTTCTCTGATATTACTGATATAGTATTATGATAACAAATTTCTACAGTCTGGCAACACCGGGAGCATTAGAAAATAATCATGTTTTGCCGTCGGCATTTGAAAAAAATAATAATCATGTTTTGCCGTCTCCATTTGAAAAAGAAATAATCATGCATTGCCGTCGGCATTTGAAAAACAAATAATAATCATGTATTGCCGTAGGCATTAGGAAAAATTATCATGTTTTGCCGTTGGTATTTGAAAAAAATAATAATCATGTTTTGCCGTCGGCATTAGGAAAAAGACGGACTTATTGAATCACCCTCGAAAAATATTTAAAGGACTTATTGAACCACCCTCGTAGGTATCAAATTTCAAGAATTTTAAAATTTTCAAATTTTAATTACCCAAATTTAACAATTTCACCCACAATTTAACAATTTTAATTGGTCCCGAATGCCCAGTTCACTACTACTCATGTGAGACAAATATGGAATCACAGCATTGTCGTCGCAAATAAGTATTTATAACAATGATATGTGTTTTGGTATCACATTAAATACATAAAAAGTCTTATTTGAAACTAACATTTTCTTCTCCTGACATGGGATTCTGCTCAAGAAATATATTTTCTGTAATCGATTTTTGTCGATTTGATGCTTTTTACTATAGAAATGATATACATAAATTTAATATTTTGATTTAAGATATATGCATTTGAGTTTTATATTACTCTTACCATTAAGTATTTAAAAAAGGTTAAAATCGTTGAGGATTAATAAAATTGCGTAAGTCTGTGAATTAAAGAAAATTTAATTTCATCCATATTTTAAAACGAAACCATCATTTTTAATAGTAAATTTTTGATATGCGGAGTTCGATATTTATATTGAAGGGAGTTCATCCGATCATTGATCAGATCATTGATGCTTGTCTTACTTAGCCTGGTTAGTAATAAAGAATTTTGTGTAGATTTCATTTTTGCTAAACGGCTTGTTGTAAGTCTTACTAGACTTTTAAAAATTTCGAACATTAAAAAAAAGAGAAATAATAAAAATAAAGTAAATATTAAAATAACGAAAATAGTTTGAAATTAATAAAAGCAAAAAACAACCAATTCTGCATTATGCGAAAAATATGCTGCAAAAATGTTAATGATGGATTCGATAGATTAAAACATAAGCAAAAATTACAATTTCATAAAAAAAACAAAAAATTGTGGGCGATTCTGAAAAAGACAATCACTATTTTTCCAGCATGCTTCCGATTTTGTAACTTCTCGCGAATTTTTGCAAACTTATTAGACTTTGTTATCATCCCACTCTTAGTAGTTTTTGCGAATTTTCGTCATTTTCGCGATTTTTATTGAATTTGAATATTATGGCTTGTTTAAAATTTTGCATGTTTTTATCTTCCTAAGAATGTTGCCGATTTTTAAAAAATATTTTTAAAAATTATTATTATTATAATCTCAATTAGTAAGTTTTTGCGAACGTACGTAATTCTCGCGATTTTTGTGGAATATTTTGCATTCCTTACTGTATTAGCGATTTTTAATCCATATTATGGTTTGTTTAAAATTTTGCCAATTTTAGCAATTTTTTGCTTTAGTTTGCAATAAAAGCATCTTTTTGTGTGGTTTTTAGCGTCCTAAGAGTTTTGAAGATTTTAAAACATTATTAGACCTTGTTATCATCCTACTGTTGGTAGCTTTTTGCCAATTTTTTTTTTCGTCAATTCGCGATTTTTTTTATTTATTTGCACTAATTTTTATTCGCCTAATAAAGACATATTAAAGTAAATGTAATTAAAAAATACTAGCACTTTTATAAGCTTATGCATTCCTGATGCCATTCTACTACATTCAATAAACATGAGGAAAAATGTTGTAGGTGTCGTAGCAAACGTTTCTATGGAAGTTACCAACAACATTTTTACAACTATTGTACAGCTTGACGACCTACTACACTTACAATAGGTTGTGAATTAAACAAATATATCAAAATGCCATAACACACTAAAATTAATAGCCGAATTCACAATCTTGTGCAAATGATCTTGCATCGTTACATATGCAAAGTGGTATAGTATATTGATACTCACCACTAAGAATTGTTAAGTGGTGAGTATCAGTATACTATACCATTTTGCACATGCAACGATGCAAGACCATTTGCACATGATTGTGAATTGGGCTAATATGTATTCTCCCAGTCAGCATTTTATGAAATTAATGATCATATTCGAGTCTTTTTCGACTCCTCCGCACGATTAAAATAAGCATTTATGCTCTCGTTTTCGAGTCGAAAATGACTGTTCATGCGGGAGAAAGTACCCTAGCCGCGAGTCTTCTAAAAGACTCTTTTATGACTCGCATATCTGATCAATTTCGATTCACTTTCGAGACAGTTTGTGAGTATTTACATTCATGTTTTTGTTTTAAATTTTTATATTTTTATATTTTCTTGATTTTACTACACGAGCTTGCTGTTTGTTTTTGTTTTTTAAACAAAGCACTTTCTAAGTGTTTCTGGGATTCATTTTCAAATCATATTTTAAGCGCAGAACTGATTAACCAGTTTTTGATCATTTGAGGCAGTCGAAAGAGACTCAGTTTGGTAAAACAATCTTCCACATACTGACTGGGCTTGAAGAAGGTTTCAAACTCCATTTGCAAAAGAAAACATGTAGCTTTCTAGTACTGAAAAGAGAAATCAATGCAACAATTCCAAAGTCTTTAAAAACAATTATTATTTGTGAAGCACTATGAGGAATTTTGAATAATAATATGTCAATTTCTACATGAAAAATATATGTATGTATTTACATAATGTGTACGTATGCAAGTTTGTGGATGTTGGTAAATTCATATGTATGTACTTTAGGGTGGCCGTTATTTTATTACTTTTTTTATTTCTTCTACTCTCACCCCCCAAATCGGTTCAGTTTTATGTAAAAAAAATACAAAAAAATGTCATACCGATAAGTTGTGTTTTATGGGGTTCGTCCGGCCCTCAATGTTGGCCCTCAAGAACATATATTCAATGTAATTTGTTTTATTTTTTCTTTGGTTTAGTTTTATTTTGACTATATGTATATGTATGAAATAATTTAATGTATATAAGCTCTTATTGTACATGCTTAAAATAAAAAAAATTCCATATATATATAATTTTGTTGCATAAAATTGTTGGCATTTTGTTGGTTATTTTTCTCATTATTTTCTAAAATATTAATTTTAGCAAAAAACTTTCTTTGAGATTAATGTTGTTGACTTGATTTATTTAAAAGATATTCATTCATATGCAAAAAATTACATTGAAAACTGGGCTTGAAGGCCAACTTTGAGGGCCGGACACATCCCCTAAAACGCAACTTATTGGTATGAAATTGTTTTGTATTTTTTTTTTTTTTGCATAAAGCTGAACTGATTTGAGGGGTGAGAGTAGAAGAAATAAGAAAAAAACGTCTCCATACAATTAACGGCCACTCTAATGTACATACATATGTATGTATGTTCCTATTTTTCTGTTGGCAAAAAATTTTTCCCAAAAGAATTCAGTCCCATCTCATGAAACGACCATGATAGGTACGGTGACCATATTTTTCAACAAAAAATAAAGGATATTTAGAAATGTAATACAAATTAAGGCAAAACAAAATTTTTTGGTTTATAACATCGGCTCCATCGTACATAAAAAAATCAAATTTACATCGTGATTTAAATATGCTAGAAGTGAGTGAAGAAATTGCAAAATACGCAGGCAAATATCTAAAAAACTCGAGTCACATCCTAATCCGCTTGCTCCTAATATTTTGACCTGTAGGATACATCCGCTTAAAAAAGAGGGATAAAGGGGATCTAATACTCAACACTCCAGATGAAACTGCTTGAAAATACTTATTTTTAATAACTGCAACTTTGTGTAACTACACAAAGTTGAAGCGAAATATCGATAAAAAATAAATAAAATTTTAAATTAATTACAAAAGACCTAAAGCTTAAATAAAATGTATAGACATAAAAGATATAAAATACCGTCATGCCTGTTTTTATATTACATACTTGCTTCATTTGTACAGTATAAACAATTTCTCCACTCTTAAACGTCTAGGATTTTTTGAATGGTGACTTTATAATTTAGTGTGCGATATGTATTTTTTTCAGTGTTGAAAAGTAATTCCAGTTTTGAATGATTATAATTTTTATTGTATTGATGTTGACATTTTCGTATTTTGATAAAATAAAATTTATAACTTTGTAGTTTAAAGAAAAAAAAATTGTAATCGAAATAAAAGGACAATAAAGGACAATTAATTAAAAAAGGACACTTTTTGAAAAAAAAAATTAAAAGGATATCGTGTTGAAAAAAAGGACTTTCCTCTTAAAAAAAGGACGAATGTTTACCGGAATGATGTTGGAAAAATTTTGTGCTATTTATTCTGCACAAAAATGGTTATACACAATTTTTCGAAAAAAGAAGTGTATATGTCATTTTTTATGACCAGTCTACCAAAAACTGCCGGCGCACTATGGTGCCAACACCAAATTTAGATCGAAAAATAATTTTTTTTAAATGATACAAAAGTGAAAATCTTGGATGGATTTTGAATGACAAGGCCCCACCGTGCACAGCGGTATAATTTTTTTGTATATTTCCAATATTATAACTGCAATATTAGGTTTGTTTCTTTACATTTTGGGTAAAGTTCGGTAAAATGAGAGGAAACTATAATTTCGTTCAATAATATACAAAAATGCACAAAAGTACGGGAACGCGAAAACCCAAAATCTTAACACGAAAATAAACGTCAATGCATGTATGCATATACATACATATGTACGCATACACATAACTAAATACATACTTATGCACATACACACGCACGTATTTACTTACATGATTCAACGTATTTATATAGGTTTTTTTATCTTAATTTCATATAAAAAGTTATAAAACTTTGTTTGCCACTATTTTTTTTTTAATTTTTCATACATTTTTCCATTTTTTTAGTTTTTAGGTAAATGTAATTTTTCTTTGTAATTGTTTATTTTTCAAACAGCTGATTGGTTTTGTGTTTGCCCAAACTAGCTGTTTTGTTAAAGAAGAAGAAGAACATTACTCTCACGAAACCTCTCTCGTTTACCCAATTTTGGAGTACAGGAACGCTTTTCGTGATATATTGTGATCCCGCGGGTAAAGAGTAAAGAAACACACCTATTGTTTTAACTAGAAGAAATTGCTTAATTTTGTTTTTAATAAGAAACCAGTCGATAATTGTGTGTAGTTTGGAGAGCTTATAATATAAAGTGAAAACGTTTTATATTATATTTCTTGGTTTTTTTGATTCTGAATTTACACTTGATTTATAATTCCGTTTAGAAAAATACGTTTCACACGTAATAAAATGTATTCTTTAATTGTGCAATTGTATCTCTATTAAGATTTGTGTTAGTCTTTTAAAAGTGAATTTCACCAGCTTTCGTTCCAATTTTGTGTCGTCATACTCTATAACATATGAATTATTAAATATTTAAGAAATCAGCTGCCGATATTTGCCTAAACACTTCATATCGAATCTTTATGTTACAAAGTCTAGCACCAAAAAAGATTTGTTCAATGTTTGGTATGCTGAAATGGATCAAAAGAAAAAGAATGAATGATCTTTTACATTTTCATCAAAAATCATATACAAAATGATGAAAAACTATGACTTTAAAATAAAGTAAAGCAAGCATATCGAAATTTCGTTAGTAAGCTGTCGAAGAAGTGGATGAAAGCACATCAAACAAAGAAGGTGTTCGAGTATACTTATACGTGCTGGTTGAATGATATTTTTCTATTTCCCGGTAAGGCCATCTGACACGGCCCTTAACATAGACATACGGCCGATCTTGCAAACTGTTTTTAGAAGGGACAAGGATCATAACAATCAAAATTTAAATCTCTTGTGAACACTTACTCCTCTAAAGAGTTAACATTTTCTGCTGCAAGTAGTCTTTATAAAGCATGACAACGAGTTACTTTCGACGTTATTAGAACCATAGATATAAGATGCCAGATGATAATTATTAAAAAAAATACGAAACGTCTAAGTTAACATAAGCTTACCTTTTTGTGTATTTTTATTATTTATTATTTTTTGTATTTGCAGGGAATATTTTCATATTTTGACCACACAAAACATAAAAATCAATTTATAGTATAATGTTTTGTACCATAAAAAATATATATTAAAATAATTTTCTTTTCTTATATTAGCCTTTTCGACTTCTATATGAGTCTTTCTACTTCACCT
The DNA here is from genome assembly GCA_949987645.1 of Tachina grossa. Lineage (NCBI taxonomy): Eukaryota > Metazoa > Arthropoda > Insecta > Diptera > Tachinidae > Tachina > Tachina grossa. Next base: position 103,754,186 of record OX465275.1, on the reverse strand, counting down.
GAAAAAATTATTCCAATATAATTAACTTATCTCGAGATATTCCGATTGTAGGGTGCAATTCAAAAAATATATAGAATGCGCTGTTTCAAACATCACACAGCTGCTGTTTAAAACTTTTATGAATTCTCAAATTCAACCTAAAAAGAAAAACAAAAATAAATTTGGAATGTTATCCAATAAGTCTATGTATATTTTTGGCAATAAAAAATATTTATGGTAAGTATACCATATGTTTTTCCATGTAAGTGTAGTTAATGCTAATACGTAACAGGTAAGCATTTAACGAATAACAACACACATTTTTAATGGATTAAATAAAGGTTTTCACACATTATTTTACAGCGGCATTAGGAGGTGCTACCTGATTATGCTACCACTTAAAATAAATAACACTTCGCAGTACCAAGTAATTAGACAAAATTAGCCAAGGTGCTTATAAAGTATGCTGTATTGTATAAAAACGGAGGGTTCTTTTATAAGAATAATCACTCTTTATTGAACTGTTATGGAGATTAGTATTAAATATAACGCGGTATGTAAACTTCTATGGGAATACGTTTCTGTTAGCTTATTGCGGCAAGAAAAATGTTCTAAAATCATAGATATAATTCACAAGTCATTTGGATTAAAATTAAATGAAGATTCTATTAAAAAAATAGAGAACTTTTTGGTAGCGTACGAAAGAAAAATGAAAGAATTAAATCATAACAAAACTAAGTTCCAAAAACAAAATGAACAATAACTAAAAACCGGTATTAGTTACACAGATTGGTATGAAACAATTGGGAAAGCCCAATAAATTATACGAGGAACTTCAACCAAGAAGCCAGAAGAGAAAGCAAGAGGACTTCATTGAAAACCACTCTTTTGGCCTTATAAAGGATGCCTTTAGAAGTGCCTTAACCAAAAACAAACCGAAGGAGGTTGGCCAAATTGTAGATGCTCTTCCAAGAGCATCTCCTAGGAGAGTACAACGTATGGTGGAAAGCATACCAACTCCTAAATCTAAAACAGATTTTACTTATGAAGATGCATTAGCCCTTATTCTAAACTTGGGTCTAACAAGAAATAAATATGAAATATTAAGAAAAGCTATGACTGAAAAGAAATGGGAAAATTTGCCATCTAAAAAGTCATTGAAGGCAACAAAGGATAAAATTTTGCCATCGGTTTCGAACGTTAATAGCGCGGGCGCCACTATTGAGCTATGCAGTCTCCTCGAAAATACTGCTTCTATGATAATTTCAACCTTTAGCAAAGAAGACATAAGTAAATACCACAAGTCCAAGCTAGTATTAATTTGTAAATGGGGTTGAGATGGGACTACTAGATTTTCTGAATATAGACAAAAAAGCGAAGATAATACATCTTTTTCATCGATATTTTTGTCTACGTTGGTACCTCTTCGAATGCGTTATTATACAAATTCATCATCATCATCCACTGTACCTGCATTTGAAGACGTATGGATAAATAGGACGCCTGCATCAAAGTTATTATGTCGACCAATAAAATTTGAATATATGAAAGAAAATAGAGATGAAACTCAAAATATTTTGGTTACTATATCAGAAGAAATAAGGAACTTACCAAGCATTGCAGTAAAAATTTCTGACTGCATTATAAATGCTACATTTGATTTACACTTGACTATGATAGATGGAAAAGTTGCAATATATGTGGAAATAAAGCTCTGAGTTTGAAGATAAATCTGATGAAACTTTAAAAGAGGAAGCCCTTAAATTTGGAATTTCCCCACTTCATGCCCGCATTAGATTTATGGAGTATTGCTTGCATCTATTGTATGATATAAAATATAGAAATATCAAAGGTAATGAAACTGTCTCCTCACGAAACAACAAAGACTTAGCAGAGACACGAAGAACTGAGAAGAAAAGGATACAATATGAATTTAGAAACCATGGGCTTATAATTTTTAAGCCAATTAACGGTTATGATAGCTCGAATAATGGAAATACTGCTAAACGCTTTTTTGAGGATCATGAGACCACATCCTTGATAACCGGCTTGGATAAAAACTAATAAGGAACTTCAAAATAATACTGGCAACTACAAACAGTAAAAAGCAAATCAATGCAGACAAATTTGATGCTTTTGTTAATGAAACAAAAGTACTGATAAAAAACTTATATCCATGTAGATCGATGACGCCAACTGTACATAAGGTATTATCTCATGGAAAAGAAATGATTGAAACCAACATCCTAACTCTGGGAAAACTTGCAGAAGAAGCTCAAGAAGCAAGGAACAGAGATATAAAGCAGTAAAGATTATTTAATAGTCGAAAATGTTCAAAATTAGCAGAAAATTATGATTTATTGCTTTACTTATTGTTATCCTCAAATCCAGTTTTACAAGCAATACGATTGAAATGGTTCCCAAAGATAACTAAAGAAACAGAGAAACACGACAGTAAAGCAGTTCAAATAAATAACCTCTTAAGCTTTGATATTTCGGATTGTTTTCTTAAAAATAATTGAAATAAATAAATTGTAAAACTATGGTAATTAAGATAGCCAAAGCATGTAATTTAAAAATAAATACTTTATTTAGTGTTAAAAAGCTTTTCTTAGTTATCGCGTAATATTAAATAGATTATCTATAGGTAAATAATAATAAAAAAAACATTACATACAAATAAAACTTTTCAAATTTTTTATACAATACAGCATACTTTATAAGCACATTTGCTAATTTTGTCTAATTACCTGGTACTGTGCAGTGTTATTTATTTTAAGTAGTAGCATATTCAGGTAGCACCTCCCGACGCCGCTGTGAAATAATGTGTGAAAACCTTTATTTAATCCATTAAAAATGTGTGTTGTTATTCGTTAAATGCTTTACTGTTATTAGCATTAACTAAACTTACATGGAAAAACATATGGTATAATTACCATAAATATTTTTTATTGCCAAAAATATACATAGACGTATTGGATAACATTCCAAATTTATTTTTCTATTTAGGTTGAATTTGAGAATTCATAAAAGTTTTAAACAGCTGATGTGTGAATAAAGGGAAAAAAGTTCAGCGCATTCTATATATTTTTTGAATTGCACCCTACAATCGGAATATATCGAGATCAGTCAAAAACAGCAATATAAGAATAGAAAATTATTTTAATATTTTCCAAAATGTTGACTTTTTTCAGAAAATTTGCACGCATGTTCGCATTTATGAAAAGGCTGTCAAAAATTTAAGTTAAGCATGTTATAAACTATATTAGCAATTAAATGCTATAGTTAAAACTTTAAAAATCGACCGTCACAACTTTTTATAAGCGCATAATCACAAAAAGTATTTTTAAAATTGGCAATTTTCGGACACTGCTGAATGCCCAAAATACAAAATAATAGCCTATTAGCATATTCTGAATAGATTATTTTTAGCGCTATGTGGTTTAAAAGTGCATGTGTTAAACAAAGTTTTTCACAAAATTGAAAATAATGAAGATACTTGTTCTTAAAAAAACATACCTTTTTCAGAAAATTTTTAAAATTTTGAATTCTTTGCCTTTTCCCTATTTCGCGACTGCAAATATTATTAAGGTTTTTACCTATTTTTATTTAGAATTTTATCAAAAATTTATTGCTGTCTTTTAATTTAAAATCCAACAGTAGACTAAAAAGTTAAAGGTGAAATACTAAAAAATGTCAAGGCAAAAAAAATTTTTTTTGTTAAAAGTCAAAGTTATGAGAGATACGAAAACACATCTAAGTTGCTGTTTGTTAAATATTTCCTTGTTCTGTTTTTTGATTTTAAAATTATGGTCACCGTAAAGGCAGAACTAGTTTTTACTTTCTGTTCTGTTACGAATCAGCTGACTCTTTTTTGTTTATAGAAGTCTAATACAAGTCGTTAGTTTTTCTGTTTCGTTCTGTTCTGTTTCTGATCAATCTGTGAAAATTAAAAACTTGATAAGTAATTGTAAGTGACAGCATAAATTAAATAAAAATATTTTAAAATAAATTGTGATTGTGCTTCTAGAATTAAAAAAAATGAATTTTTAAAATCAAAACAAAACTATATTGAAACTTAACAGTGGACGATGCAAAACTCATTGCTTTAGCAGAAATTGCGACCCTTCTGGTCAGAAACAGCTGATAAGTTGTACCTCTTTTCCACACGCAAAGATTACTTTGCAAAGTCTTAATTCAGCTGTATGAAAGACAGAGGCAGTAGTACAGTCTCTTTCTGTCGTTATCCCAGCTGATTTAAGACTTTGCAAAGTAAAATTTGCGTGTGGAAAAGGGGTGTTGCTACAGAAAAAGTAAGTACTCAAATTTAGAAGCAGAACGGCACAGCACAGAACAGCAACAGAAAGTAAAGACTAATGAAGTCTTAAGTATAAGTGGGTATGACATTTTAAACGTTTGTTCAAATTCGATGTATTGCCGCAATAGCACACGTTTTTAAAATAATTTTCTCAGCTCGCAATTTTATTGTCTTTTTATAAAATATAACCACACACTTAACTTGGGGTCCAATTTTTGAAATGACTTTAATACACTCGTATCTGTGGCAATAAGGAAAAAGTGCTAAAAGGCTCAGTTAGCCGACTGTAATGTAATGTAACTGTAACGTAGAAAACAGCTGATCGACATTTTTATATGAAAATTAAGTTACGTTACATTACATCTCTATAACCATTTTCATTACTTTTCACATAACAAAATCGATCAGCTGTTTCTTACTGTTGCAGTTTACATTACAGTCGGCTAATTGAGCCTTAAGTCATATATTACTACTCTACTGCAAGAGTACCTTTAAACTTTCAAGTTGATTTTCGGAAATCTATTTCTTTTACAGTTAAATTAAGAAATTCACTATTCGCTTAAATTTCTTTTAGAAAATTTCGTTCCACACACTATAAATTATACATTCGATTTGAAATACTCGTATACCAAAGTATAGGCTAAAGTAAGTTAATATTCCATATGAGATTGTAAAAGGAAAAAAAGATAAGAAGCAAGTCATTGCGCTGTAACTTCCTAAAGAGATTAGATGGGTACCGTTAACTTAAAAACAGATATTTATATTCTTAACATAAATTCAGACTTAATACAAACAAATGAAATTTTGTTAAACTGACGTCATGTTCAACATTGTTGTGGCAAATAAGAAACGAGTATTTTTGACCGATACGAGTACTTTTTACCGATACCTAGTTGGTACTCGGTAGTAAAGTATCGATATCAAAAGTACTTGGGTTCTAAGAAAAAGTATCGAGTACTTACTGGCATTTACTCGTATCGTTTCATCCCTATTTTGCCTTTTTGGCCAGGTTTTTGTGTCAAATACTCCTCTGTGCGACGTGACGTTCGGGAATAAAAGCCGAACATTTTGTTCACGTGAAATATTTCCTGCTAACAAAAAATGGTGAACAAGATTAGAAAATAGCATACTGACTAGAGTGATCGATTAGTTGACATTTTCCAGAAACCGGTTTTCGAATAGTGTGAAAATTATTATACAAAATCTTTGATCTTTGATCAGAACACAAATCTTCTATCTGGAATGTATACAACATATGGAATATCTTATGGATTCGGATTGGAAGAACTTAAGAAAATATATTGAGGAAACTAGGTCCTTAAGTTGACCAAGTTTGATAGGTTTACGGTTTCTTTATTGAAAACTTCCCTCAGTTATTCGTTTAAAAGTGCACAACATGCCACGAGAGCATTTATGTAATCCATAAAACATTGGATCAACGTTGACTATTCCTTTTTCAAAATTACCTAAAATACACCCAGCGGGGAAAGTTTTTATTGATTACATGCATGGGAGAAATTATGTATAACTTTTCAAAGCAGGAAAACGCATTCCTTTAGAAGCGAGGTGGTAATTTGATCAATCGCAATAATTACACATTGATTACCACGTGCATTACCACATCTGTAGAAGAAGGAATGTATTGTTTTTGCCTGTCGAGCGTTCGTGTTTCCTTATAATACTCATATGCTTAAAAACAGAGAAGTTCGTTATTTCTTACTGCCTTTATGTCGCCTACAAATTCAAAAAATTTTTTGGTTGAAGTCTACTGACGAGTTCCAAAAGCGGGAATGAAATGTATATAGACAATTGCCTAACCATAAAAACAAGCCAACTTTTGAAATTAAATAAAGACATTATATCAAATAAATATACTTCAGTATTTCATGTATGAAAATACATATTTTATTTTTATACCTTTTACCAAAAAATGGTAAAAGGGTATATATAGGTTTCTCATTCCGTTTGTAATTTCCAGAATATTAATAAGCGAGCCATAAAGTATATATATTCTGGATCCTTCTGTGTCTGTACCTGAAATCGGTTTTCCGAAGCTCCCAGAAAAACTAGAGACTTCGTGCTTAGACTTTTGTGTCAAAACTGGTTCAAATAGATTGGTATTGAAAATCAGCAAAATCGAGCAGACGGTCTCAGAGCTGGGAAACTTAAACTTCATTTTGCAATACAAAATAACTACCGAAAACTAGTTATTATTTTTTTATTAAATAAACTTATTTTATACTTCAGTATGAATAAAATTGGCATTTCTAACTAAAAAAAATTAAAAAAATTCAAAAGACGTTTCCAGGGTTGGAAAACTTTAACTTTTTTTCATATACAAAAGTAACTCACTAAAACAAATTTTTCCTTTTTTTTTTCTATAAATTAAGGATATCTAATGTCCTTAAAAGAAAGAGGTTGATGTAAGAAATCAGAAAAACCACAAGGATGATTCCAGGGTTGGAAAACCTACGATTTTTGTGATATATAAAGTTAACTACCGTAAACTAATATTTTATTTATTTTTATTAAATAAACTTATGTTATACTTTGTTACGCGTCGGTATGTCATTGTGAATAATTGAATTAATAATAATAATAGAATACCTGTACAGGAATGTTTCATATATGCAAACATCAATTGTAATATAACGATAAGATGGTGTGTCATTCGGGCATAATTTCCCCTACCACGCAATTTAACAAAAAAAACCTTGACAGAAGTGTTACCCTAGGGTAACACTTATTTATGCGAAACATGACTTTTACTTACATAATACCATAACTTATGCAGGCTATCCTTCCCTTAAAGTTAAAACTATTCAAAATTGCATTTTATCAAAAGTAATAATGAATGGGATTTATTTATGTATATGTAGCACATAATAAGGTGATAAAAAGCAATAATGATAATAAAAAATAACAAAGCAAAAAAAAATAATTCATTGATCAAAACGAAATTTATAAAGTTAATCTTCTCAGAATCAGTGTGCCCTCTTAATTTTTTTTTTAAATTCGGTAGAATCGACAAAAAAAAATCAGTAGATTTGAATGAAATTCGGTAGAAAATTTTTTTTATTCAGAGAAACATAAAAAATAACAAAATATATGTACTTATATATAAAGGGTAAGTGGAAGGAGTATCAAACTAAACAGGTTCCAAAAGCGCATTTAAAACTTCACATGTGATTGGAAATTAAACTGCCATAAACAATGAAGCATTTCCAATAAAAAAGTGTCATTTGCACTTACCCTTTATAAAAAAGAACTAAAATATTTGACAAACATTTGTATCTACAAAGATTATATGTAAGATCCATTTATGAATTTAAACTTTTGTGCAAAAATTATTAAATCATTGGTAGGAATATATATTTAATCCCCAAGGCACAATTCTTTGGCAAATATTAGGTTACTTATAGTATCAGTTTTTAATCGATTTTTTTGTTCTGTTTTAATGATTGTCATCACAGAAAAGTAGGCAAAATAGGCAATTTACACATATATCGACTTAAATTACTAAATAACAACATTCGGTAGATTTCAGGCCTTGTTCAGTAGAATTGGTAGATTGTTAAATTCACAAACATATTCGGTAGAATCCACCGAATATCGGTAGAAGTGTGCACACTGCTCAGAATCAGCGTTGCCACGACCAAAAAAATTTTGTATCCAAAATACAAAAAAAAAAAAAAAACCAAATGCAAAAAAAAGTAACCAAAATTTTTATGTATTTAAAATACTGTTTTATTTGTACTTCAGTTGAAAAATATACATTCATATATTAATATATCTGTATATATAAAATCGTAGTGTGAGTTTGTTCCTAACGCATGATCTCTGGAACTATAAGATCTGTGGGGACGACATTTTCAACACAGGTTCGGGTTAATACCCGGCAGGTTTTTGTTTTGTTTTTGACCCAACAAGTGACAACTGTGTGGAGTAATTTGTAGTTTGAAATATATAAAATAATTGAGGGTAATACAATGTTTGCCCGGCTCAGCTAGTATTATTATAAAATCATATAACATAAATGAACCATTTAAATAAATATTTTGCAACCAAAAAAGTAACCAAAATGGAAAAAAAGTACACAAGTACACATTGGAAAAAAAAGTAACCAATTTTGGTTACAACCAAAACGGCAACGCTGCTCAGAATGCAATAATTACTCTTAGATTATGAAATAAGGGAGCAATTTAAAATTAAAAGGGAATAAATTGGAAAACGGACTGACTGAATACAAACTAACTAATAAGAATAATGATTAAAAGCATAGTGATAATAATTCTTTTCATTCATGTTTACTCACAGCATTGATGTAAATTTGTTTGTTGTTCCATTACTAGCGTTTCATTGAAGAGCCCAACAATCCGTGGTACTTATATGGTTTTGGTTGTTGTTGCTGTTACATTAATTGCTGATGATTCTGAAAACTATCTTTTTATACAATCAATCAGATGTTTTTACACTAATGGGGAAAATGTTAGTTATACAATACAGCAACAGGTGAATTTAAGGAAAATCGTAATAAAAAAAAATTAGTATAATCTAACCATATTTATATATATTAGAGTTAGTAGTTATTATTAGTTTTATTAATTAGCATAGGTATTTTGTTTAGTAATAGTGTAATCAATTATAATATATTTAGGTTATAAGGTTACGTATACATAGCAATAGACTTTAAGTATTACAATATTTAATGAATTTATATTTTTCTTTATATATGTACGTAGTAATTGGATTAAGTAACAATTTTTTTTTATTTTTTATGGTTGTGTTTAGTTAAGATTAACTTAGTAACGCACACAGACAGTTGTAGTATACTTTGAAGGAATTGTGTATATATATATGTATGTAGTTGTGTATGTTAGGGTTAACTCCCAACTTGACCTGAGATTCAATAAAAAAAGAATATTCACTAAAGCGAAGAATTTTCGAAACAAAATTCTTCGATATTTGTTCCAAATCTAAAAAAAAATCGAATGTTCGCTAAAGCTCCGAACTTCGCACTTCTCTCGATAGTTTTTCGAATGTGCGACGGTAGCTGCATGGAAGTGTGTCACCCTGTTAGTCTAAAGACTGTCAATGCATGACAGCACTGTAAGTTAAAAAAAAGATAAGAACACGCACTTACATATCGTCGCTGATTTAACTAACCGACCTAACAGATATTTTTTTGAAAAATGAGTTAAGTCCTCTACTAGACTTTATAAGTCATAATACACATTGTTTACAATTTTCATGACTGTAAGCATTACTTTTGTGCCTATATAAGTAAAAAGATTTCTGACGCATCCATAAGAATGAATGTATAAAACCAACATACAAGCTCCTCTCCTGTTAAATTTTTTAAGTGCTAGTTAGGTCAGTTAGTTAAAACAGCGACGATATGTGCAATAATTGAATGAAAAAAAATTGCCACGATAGCCCAGTGAATGTGTGTTAGTCTGTTAAAATCGAGGTACCATGTTCAACGCCTGCAGCGTAAGTTACGGAATTAAAAAATAAATAAAATTAATAAAATAAGTAAGTTAAAATCGGCTAACTGATGTAATGTAACTGCAACAGTAAGAAACAGCTGATCGATTTTGTTATGTGAAAAGTAATAGAGATGTAATGTAACGTAACCTACTTTTCATATAAAAATATGGATCAGCTGTCTTCTACGTTACAGTTACATTACATTACAGTCGGCTAACTGAGCCTTTAATGAATGTACAAAAATTTTATAGCATGCTATTAAGTGGTGAAGATACCTCACCAATAAATGTACAACCACTTGAGGCTAAAATGTACAAACAATCATCCATTTATATTTTTCTCATTTAAAAAAAATAAAAAAAAATTAAAGTCGTTACAACTTCACCACGAATGAAATTGGTATTTCAAATTAAAAAAAAATTTAAAAGACGTTTCCAGGGTTGGAAAACTTTAACTTTTTTTCTTTTACAAAAGTAACCTACTAAAATAAATGTTTCTTTTTCTTTATAAATTAAACATATCTTATATTCTTAAAAGAAGAATATTGGTGTAAGAAATAAGAAAAATCATAAAGGATGATTCCAGGGCTGGGAGACTGAAACTTTTTGTGACATAAAAAATTAACTACCGTAAATTAATTTTTATTTTTTTTATTAAATAAACTCATTTTATACCTCAGTACGAATAAAATTGGTATATTCATTTAAAAATTAAGCTTCAAAAAATTAAAAAGATGTTTCCAGGGTTGGAAAACTTTAACTTTTTTTATACAAAAGTAACTTACTAAAGCAAATTTTTCCTTTTTTCCCTATTAATTAAAGATGTCTTATATTCTTAAAAGAAAGAGATTGGTGTAAGAAATCAGAAAAATTAAACAGGATAATTCCAGGGTTGGGAAACTTACTATTTTTGTGATATAAGAAATTAACTACCGAAAATTAATTAAATATTTTTTTTAAATAAATAAACTTATTTTATACTATAGTACGAATAAAATTGGTATTTCAATTTAAAAAAGTTTAAACACGTTTCCAGGGTTGCAAAACTTTAAATTTTTTTATACAAAAGTAACTTACTACAACAAATTTTTCCTTTTTCTTTATAAATTAAAGATATCTTATATTCTTAAAAGAAAGAGATTAGTATAGCAAATCAGAAAAATCAAAAAGTATGATTTTAGGGTTGGAAAACCCACACTTTTTGTGATATAAAAAATTTGCTACCGAAAACGAGTTTTTATTTTTTTTATAAAATAAATTTATTTTATACTTCAGTACGATTGAATTTGGTATTTCAAAATAAAAAAAGTTAAAAAAAAATTAAAACGATGTTTCCAGGGTTGGAAAACTTTATTTTTTATGCAAAAGTAACTTACTAAAAGAATTTTTTTGCTTTTTTACTTTAAATTCAACATATCTTATATTCTTATAAAAAAAAGATTGCTATAAGAAATCAGAAAAATCAAAAAGAAGGATTCCAGGATTGGGAAACTTACACTCTTTGTGATATAAAAAATTAACTACCGAAAATTAATTTTCATTTTTTTTTATTAAATAAAATTATTTTATGCTTGAGTATGAATGAAATTGGTATTTCAAATAAAAAAAAGAATTAAAAAAATTAAAAAGACGATTCCAGGGTTGGAAAACTTTAGCTTTTTTTGTACAAAAGTAACTTACTAAAACAAATTTTTAATTTTTTCTATAAATTAAACATGTCTCAAATTCTTAAAAGAAAGAAATTGGTGTAAGAAATCCGAAAAATCAAAAAGGATGATTTCAGTTTTGGGAAACTTACACTTTTTGTGACATATAAAAGAAACTAAGTCTAATTAATTTTTATGTTTTCCTTTTTAAATTATAAATATTTTACGTTTTGGAAATAAAAGTTTGGTATAGAATATTATAAAAATAAAGACCATAACTCCAGAGCTGGAAACTTTGAACTTTTTTTCTGGATATTAAAGTAACTAAATAAAACATTTTTTTTTTGAATTTTCTTTTTTCACTTAACACACTTTCTACATATAATTTTTAAGAACAACTTTATTGGTATAAGGAATCAGAAAAATTTAATATGATGATTCTAAGGTTTGAAAATTATTATTTTTGTACATAAAAGTAACTAGGACAAATTATTTTTTTCTTTGTGTTTAAACTTTATGTATGTGCTTATGTATATATCTCTATACCACATAAACCCACTTTGGTAAAGGGTATATAAGATTCGGCACAGCCGAATATAGCACTCTTATTCAGTGCCACCAGATTAGGGGATTTGTCCCCAAAATGGGGATTTCGTCTCTAATTTGGGGACAGAATTTCGTGGGGAGGGATTTGGGGACTTTTCATTTTGAGCTCTAACAATTTGCATGTGTTAGGAAAATAATCGTGGATGTTGACATAATATTTTAGTACTGGTAACATTTCAGTTTTAAAAATCTCTTAGAGTAGTGTGGCAATCGTACTTTATAATGAAGATTACCATCATGGTAATACCGCTAACATATATATGTACTAGTGTCCTGCACAAGGTATCTTATAAGAACTTTTAAGACATGAGGGATTTTTCAAATGTTTTACTACAGCGAAATCTTCTAAAACAAACGTTAACAACACTGTTTGCAAGAAATTTGTTTCAGTATTGTAGGTAAAGGAGTAAAGAAGAAAATACTTCGTGACGGAAGAATTTGTGATACTAGCTTCTTTCTACGCATAAGCGCGTGTACAAACGTCATGCATGTATGTGTGTATGATCTTTTATTTTTCTGCGCGATGCAAAGGCACACACATGAATTAACATTAGTTGTATGCGGTTAATCACATCCTCACAAAAACATAAATGTGAAAAACGGCCAAGTTCCTATCCAAAATTTCGGCCATTAAAAGTTGTGAGATATAAATTTTGACCAACTTCTTCTTTGCCACAATACCTAACACAGAAATATATTATGTATGATATAAATTTGTAATCGTAAGCGTGCCATATAATTTCTAGATAATCTGCCAACTTGACAACATTTTTATCAATATAAAGAAATGAACATTTATACATTATTTTCTCCTTTTTTGGAAAGGTAAAAATATTGCCAAGTTATCAGATTATCTAGAAATTATATGACACCTTTACGATTACAAATTTATATTATACATAATATATTTCTGTGTTAGGTATTGTGGCAAAGAAGAACTTGGTCAAAATTTATATCTCACAACTTTTAATGGCCGAAATTTTGGATAGGAACTTGGCCGTTTTTCACATTTATGTTTTTGTGTGGATCTAATTACTTTTTGAAAAGATTTATATAATAACACTTTTAAACTTAAAATTTTTAGTGTATTTTTTTTCTGTGTCAGTTGAAAATTGCAGAATTACATAAAATAATTAGTAAGAGTGTGATGGGTGTTGAATTGTTGACCTTAAATATGCACCATTGTGTCATTACAGCGGGTTGCCAGTGTGTATGCAATTTGGTAAGATGCGACTGGAAAAACATGTAAAATACAGCGTAAATTTTACTGGGCTTGACCCCACCTATTTTCTCAATATATTTACATGTTAAATAAAGTCTGCTTAGCCGAAGTACATAAATCGAAATGATATGCCCAATGTATATGCAAAGTTTCAATACGGTAGCTGGTGCTTTTAATTTTTGGATTTTCCGATTGAGTAAAACAATTACTATTTGTGTACAAAATGTCAGCTCTCTATAGTATAATATTACGTAAAATTTTCATGAGCCTGGCCCCGCTGACTTTTATATCTGCTAGTGCTTATGGTTCATGCAAAGTTTGGTATTAAAAAGTTAATAAGAAATACCTGAGTACTAAATTAAAAACTGCTAAGCCGAAGTACCTGAACGAAAAAGCTAAGATTTATGGTTGAAGTCACGGCTACTTTTCAAAATAGGGAATTTTTTTTTGGATAAGTGCAATGTGTATGAAAAGTTTTAATAAAATGTATGTTTGAATTTGAAGTGCTTGTTTCCGCCCTCTGATGGCAACTTCTGGGTTTTCAGATTTTTCTTAGTGATCTCTTATCTAGATTTATTTGTGTATCAAATTTAAGATCGCTAGGGCTAATTGGAGTTTTAACGTCGTGGCCCCGCATACCGGGTAAAACTATTTGGTTTTAAGATTTTCCCATTGGCTTACGCAGCTACACTTACTAGTGTATAAAATGTCAGCTCTCTAGCGCGAATTATATCTTTAGATTTTATCAGCATTACCTCTCCTCACTATTCCTAACTCAAAATTTTGTTGTGAGCAGCGCTTATAATTCATGCTAATTTGCTTCTAAAATATGCTAGACCGATGTAGATTAAACACAAGGCTAACACTTTATGGGAGTGATAACGCCCAATTTTTAAGGTGATGCAAGATTTCACTAAATTGGCTTGAATTAAAAGCTGTATATTAAGTATTTAGTTCAAAACAATATTAGCGTGGCCCTGCCCATTTTGGTAAAATTTTTTGGGTTTTCAAATTTTTCTAGTTTGTTTCTCACTTAGACCTACTTGTATACAAATTTCAGCTCCTTAGCGCAACTTTTAAGTTTTATGGGCGCAGCCCCGCCCCTCTAACTAAAATTTTAGGGTTTTCAGATTTTTCTAGTTGGTTTCTTACCTTGTATATCAAATTTCAGCTCCTTAACTTTTAATTTTTATGGGCGTAACCCCGCCCACTTTTCCAAAGTCAAATTTTTTTGGGCCAGTGCTAATTATTCGTGTCTAGTTTCGCTACAAACGGATAATAGTAGCTAGATAAATAGTATATAAAAATATGCTGAGCCGCAGTGCATTAAAATGAGGTTTAAATTATATGGGCGTGTCAAGGCCCACTTTTTTAATGAAAAAGTTATAGCATTGCATTACCACAGTATATATGCCAAATTTCAATAAAATAGCTTCCATGAAGCGCCTTAGATTAGCATTTTTAATTTTGATCTTTATGGGCGTAGCCCCGCTCCCCTGGCTAAAATTTCCGGGTTTTCAGTTTTTTTTATTTTATTTCTCACCTAGACCTAGCTCTGTATCGAATTTCAGCTCAATAGCACAAATTTAAATTTTTATGGGCGTAGCCCCGCCCTCCTGGTTAAAATGTTAGGGTTTTTAGATTTTTCTGGTTCATTGCTCACCTATATCTTCTCGTGTACCAAATTTTAGCTCTCTAGCTATAGCGGAAGTGCTTCATCAATTTGATGAGTGTGTCAGTGGTCAGTGAGTATGTCTTAAAATATGCACTTTTTGCACCTCTATATCCGTAAGCTTTCATTGTGAAACTTTCAAACTTCGCATATGAATTTTAAAAAATTTTTAGGTTTATTAAGCGCTTATTTCACATATCTCTTTGGGAAATTTGTCAAATAAACCTGTAATAAACTTAAAATATTTTTTATGAATTAGACCTATAAAGATTAACTGTGGGAAAGTTCATTGTATGCGAAAATGTTATATTCATTCTGTTTTCCTTACACAAGTGAGCACATTTTACATAATTTTGCTTTATGGAATGTAATTAATCCAATTTTTTTACCAAAGCATTTCATTGCGAATTCACATTGAGGCAGGTATATATGCATGGATGTGTGTACATAATATGTATGTATTTTAAGGGGTGGTTTTATTACACACAATGTGTGCATATTTTACAACAACAAACAAACCCCGCTGAAAATGATAATTTGAATTCTATGAAATCGTTAAATTTTTTCTTTTATTTTTGGTTTTACCTGCTTTTATTGAAATCAAGTCATTTGGAAGTTTTCCTGAATCACAAATAAATAACACAAGAATGCCATATGCAAATTTTTGATTTCATATTTAGCAATATATGCACATCATTTTTTTGTTTGATTTTTGGTTTTAACTCTTCTTTGAATCAAGTCCTTTGGAATTTGTTGATGAATTAAAAATTCTTGCATCCATTTTAGAAGAAGAAAAAGTTCAAAACATACATAACTTGTTTTTTGTATTTATGTATGTACATGCATATGTATAATTTTAATATTATTGTTCTTAGCAATTCGTCGTTTTCCTGAGATTTTCATTAGTTGGAAAGTTTTTTTTTAAAACGAAATTTTGGTTTTATAATTTTAAATTGTGAAATACCTAAATAACAAAAAAATTTAGCGTGCGCTAGATGAAAAACAGTAAAATGTTAAACTTAAAAAATTTAAATGTAATAATTATAAAAAATAAATATACATATGTATATATATATACACAGGTACACATCACCTCATAAAGAACGAAATGATTTGTACCGCTATTAACTCTTCGTTTCATAAAAAAATAATTTTCAACCAAACAACAAAAATATACATAAGTATGCAAACATACATGTAGTATGTGTATATTCCCACCCATACATATTCACTTTCTTTCCTTTTTAATATTGTACACAATATAAATTTTTTAGTAATGCCTAAGCATCTTGAAGCAATGCTGAAGTCAGCAAAAAAAAAAGTTTTTAAAATTTGCTATTACTGATGCTGACAAACCTTCACAGCAAAGCACCGAAGCATCAGCAAAAAAACGAAAAAAACAAAATTGCTGATGGTCAGCTCAGCACTTTTTCAAAAAAAAAAAAAAAAATACTATTGCTTCTGTAAGCATCAGCAATTTCTTTCAGTAATTTCATTTTGCTGATTGCTTGTGCTTCAAACATTTCACAGCACAGCATTTAGCAAATAGTTTTTTTTTACATTGAGTGCTAATCAGCATTACAATACATTATACAATGTGATTAGCAGAAGCCGAAGCATAGCAAAATGTGTGTGCTGATGCTATTTTGAAGTCAGCAATTCAAACCCTGGTTTTTAATGAATTTCCTACTTTTCGAAACGCCATATTGCGGCAACCACAAATACCCAATTTTTTGAATTTATATTACTTTAGTACTACAGTATTTATCCGATAAAAGAACATCTCATATAAGAACAAAACGCTTATAAGAAACATTTTCAAAAACACCATGTCTATTTAGTGATTTTTCTAACAAAAAAAATTTTCATATAAGAAAAACGCTTATAAGAAAAAAAAACTGATAAAGAACATTTTTCTTAAACACCAAAACCACAAAATGTATAGAAAAATAATTTATATAAGAAACTTCCAATGGCAACACAGAAGAACAAAGAACAAGAACAAAGTTTATCTATTTATTTATTTAGTACATATTCTGCAAAGTAAATTTGCAGAATATGGTTGCACAAAAATGGGCAGGTGACTAAGACCATATGTCCATGATGTTGTTAACAGTATTCTTAAAAATGTTTTTGTGACTGACTGTACACGACATATGCCTTCATATAGGAAGTAGCAACGTGGTTGTTAAGGAAATTCCACAAAAGAACCGCAAGATTAAACGGTAATCCGTGGCAGATTAGTCAATCAGTGCGAGTGAGACGCAAAACTCTCGAAGGCCAATAAACGACAGTGGCCTGGTTGCATTTAAGAAATATTTGCCAACGACGCGTGATGTTGACTCGCCCAGAACTGCTTTACGACTGAAGAACAAAGATTTTTTTTTAATTTAAAGGCCCAACTATAAAGGCAGAATTCCCCGACTGTAAATGTAGAACTGTAAATGTAAATGTGTCAGCTGTTCGAATCTGTTCAAGGCACATCAATCAGGTACCCGCGATTCTACAACAAATATTACAACAGCAACAACCACATGTACTTTGTTGGTATAAATTACCTTCTTACTTTTCAAAACAGGGTAGCATCGTCAGATTGCATGTTTCTTATAGGAAATGTCAAACACCATACAAAACTGAATATTCGAAAGGTGTTTATGTATACCCAAATAAAAGCATGCTTTTAGGCTTATACCTACACAGTCCAAATTTGACATTTAAATTGGTATAATGACATTAGTCACCTGGTATAGTGCTGCCACCTAATATATGCTCCTTGAACCTGTTGCATGAAATGCTATGCTAATGCTTACCTGACTGAAATGGTACGTAAATGTAACGTCTGAACCTGCAGAAAATATAATTTCATGACGACGTTACGTGACATTTGTAGTCAGTGATGGGATGTATGTATATTGAATGAGAGTGTGGCACAATAGCCCTGATTCGGTACTTTTGTTTCTTTTAATAATTTAAGCTATTGAGTGGTTAATTTGTATACACGCATGGCATATTTAATAAATTTAGTTTTCTAAAAAAGTTTTTTATAAAATCTAACCAGAGTTTGCCAATCGTATGTGTTTCTTTTTTGTTAATATACATACATACACATACATATGTATATGTACATAAGTATGAATATGTAAAATATATGTACATACGTACATATGTGCGTACAAACATACACTCAAGCGTACAAAAAACTATTTTTATTTGTTTTTTGGCGATTTTTTTTTTTTGGTTTGGCGATTTTATAATTTTCGTTTTTTTTAGTTTTACCGTTTTTGAAAATTTCAAGAGTTTGTCTCTTACGGTTTCCAAGATATAGCAAGTTATCAAAATCACACAGTCCAAATTGCATTAACTGATGGATCACCCTTTAATTTAATTTTTTTTTAATTTTAGTGTTAATTGTTGTAGTCTGTACAAAAATACACTAATTTTACAAATTTCAATTATATTTCATACATATGTACATACAATTGTATTCATATTACATTGGATTTTAACATATTTCGTTGCTCGTTTTGGAACACCCTTTAATATTTAACTCTCATATATTTGCTGTTGTAGCGGGTTCAACATACTCTGTCCAAATTTTAGGTCCGTAGCTGTTACGGTTCCTGAGCAAATTGCGTGTAACGGACAGCGTAGCGAAAACGATAGAGGGTTAAAATTTTTATAACCGACGAACGGATTTTCCCGACCACCTTTAATCTTATGAAACTTAGTTGTCTTTTTGCACGTTACTTAACTAAGATAAATATAAAATTTTGGACTTCCAGCTTCTGTTTTTCCTGAGATATGGCACGTCAAAAAATGAAAAAATCATTAAAAACACATATAAGTGGTCCGCCATTATTGCTCATATCTTAACAAGTTATTAAGATGCAGGGTCGAAATTGGTCTTGTTTAATAGGTACTGAAAATAGCTTTAAAACTGCATTTAGTTTAACTTTTTTTCTGAAAGGTCAAAGATCACTGTCACATGACTTAAAGTTTGGGGAACTATATCTCAAAAAAATTAAATTTTTAAAATTCCAAAAAGAAAAATATATTTTAATCCTGACAGTCTCTTCTGAATTTTGTGTCAAAAATTTGAGTGAGCTCTTATTAGTTCCTGAGATATAGACAATAACTTAAAATTATTTGGGAAATTTGTATACTACTTTTTTAAATTTTTTTATTCCTATTACACGTAGGAAAAATATTCAAAATTTTTTAATGTTTGTTTAATGAATAAAGTTTTCTATTGAATCGAAAGCAGCAATTTCACATCGTTATCAATATCTCGTATATCAATATATATATATATATATATATATATATATATATATATATATATATATATATATATATATATATATATATAGGACTATATTTTCTTTTATAAATTGTATAACATTTTTTGTTGTTATTGTTGTTTTTATAATTTTATTTTTTTCAATGTTTCCTTATATAACATTAATTTTACAATATTTTCTTATTTTCTAAACAGATTAAAACTAATTAAACATCTATTTTTATACTAAGAAATATATCACCAGCATCATCCATAAATTTATCATATAAATTTAAATTAGATTTTGATAATTCCGATGATGATGTTGTTGATGATAATGAGGGTAAAGAATTTATGCTATAATGTATCCATGAATATGTATCAACACCATTTTCTTTAATAAATCTCTTATCATCTAAATAGCTTAATGTTAACTTACTTATATTTATGTTGGGTATAATTATATTTGATGAATCTTAGATCTAAATATATACATGGAGTCATAATACAATTTCTTTTTAAAAGACATTTTCTGAAATCATTAATACTTAATTTAGCGGTAACGCATTGCTTTACACCTTTAATTTTTTTGATTTCTTTCTCATCTCTATCAAGTTTTACAGAATACATTTTAGCTCTTAAGCCAATGAATTCCTTAATAACTTTGCCATTTCACTCATCTTTCAACATTCCTAATACTATTTTATTAATCAGTGGGAAATTATAAATATTTTCTTTAGAATATGCAGATGTATCGAAATGTATTGGGATATCATATCGAATATCATCATACGAATTATTTGTTCTGACATCATATATAAATGAATAGGTATCCATATAGCAGAGATTGATATTTTTAAGATATTTTGGCTTCATGTAATCATAATGAAAATGATGCATTTTATTCTTTGATAATTCTAAAACAGAAAAACCGATATAAATAGGTTTATTATACACAGTTCGCACTCTACTCATTTCTTCATGAATTTTAAGAGAACTATGAAAATTGGGTTTAGCTATAAGAACTCTAGCTCCTAACCGTTTACGTCTACTCTCCCATTCACAAACTAACTTTACATCTTTTCTTTTATCGAAATTTTCCATTGTCTTACCGTATACAGCGTTGTTTAGAAGCTTGAAAAAGTTTTGTTCAAATGAATTTTTAGCTATTTTTCTATGATGATTATTTAAGTCAATATACTTTTTTAACCAATCCAACTGATTAAATTGAAGTATTCTATATATTTTATTTAAAATTAAATGAGGGGGTAAAAACAGCTCGAATGGCTTCGTGAGTAGTAGGGAATGTTCATACGGTGGCAATTAAAATTGTTAAATTGTTGCTGAAATTGTTAAATTTGGGTAATTAAAATTTGAAAATTGTTTAATTTATGGAAATTTGTGTTTTTTTGTTTACATTAGGAGTTTTTGTTTACATTAAGTGTATGTCTGTCTGTCGGTCTGTCTGTCTGTCTGCCTGCCTGACCGTGGAAATTTGTGTGTGGAATATTGTGTGTGCATGTATTAAGGCGGTTCATAGTTTGGCGGTTTTTATGTGTGTATATGACGACGGGGAAAATCATGAAAATGGTTTTTCCTAATGCTGACGGAAAATCATCTAATGATTTTTCCTAATGCCGAAGGCAAAACATGATAATTTTTCCTAATGCCGACGGCAATGCATGATAATTTTTCCTAATGCCTACGGAAAAACATGATTATTATTTTTTTCAAATGCCGACGGCAAAACATGTTTATTAATTTTTCCTAATGCCGACGGCAAAACATGAATATAATTTTTTCAAATGCCGACGGGAAAATGATTTTTCGTAATTCCGAAGCCAAAACATGATAATTTTTCGTAATACCGAAGGCAAAACATGATAATTTTTCCTAATGCCTACTGCAATACATGATAACTTTTCCTAATGCCTACCGCAATACATGATTATTATTTTTTTCAAATGCCGACGGCAAAAAATGAATATAATTTTTTCAAATGCAGGGAAAATGATTTTTCCTAATGACGACGAGAAAACGTGAAAGTTATTTTTTCTAATGCTAATGTAGGTGTTGCTAGACTGTGGGAATTTAAGGCTGACCGTGATTTGAGTGGGTGGCGTTGTTGCCGTAATATGTAACCATAGGAATTTGCGGATGTGTCTGCCTGTCTGTGAGAATTTAGGTGAGGGTTTGATTGGAAGGGGCGGGGTGTAGTTGAGGTAGATCGATTGCGTGTGTATGTGTGTGTGTGTGTGTATGTGTGTGTGTGTATGTGTGTGTGTATGTGTATGTGTGTGTGTGTATGTTTGTAGGAATTTCAATGTGTATATTTCTGTAGGAGCTTAGGGCTGATTGTGATTTATGAGGGGTGAGGTGTTCTAGTAATATGTAACCGGGGGAATCTGTGTGTTTGTATGTCTGTAGGAGTTTAAGGCTGACCATGATTTGGGTGGGAAGGGTTGTTGACGTAATATGTATCCATGGGGATTTGTGGATGTGTCTGTCTATAGTAGTTTAAGGCTGATCGTGATTTGAGGTAGGTGAGGATGTTGTTGAGGTAAATTGGTTATTTGTATGTATGTATGTATGTATTTTTGTAAGAATTTAAGATGATTGTGATTTATTAGGGGCGAGGTGTTCTTGTAATATGTAGCCGTGAGAATCTATGTGTATAGACGTCTGTAGAAGTTTAAGACTATCTGTAATTTCAGGTAGGTGAGAGTGTTGTGTTGTTGAGATTAATCTTATATATTGTATATGTATGTATGTATGATCATGGGAATTTTTGTATGTATATCTGAAGGAGAATTTAAGGCTCGTCATGATTTGCAAAAGGTGGGGTGTTGTTGAAATTTTCTTGGATATTTCTTATATGAATTCTGCTATGTGTGTGTGTGTATTTGCGCTAATATTTATATGTAGATAGAAATAAATTGTTTTCAGTATCGACATTTGGTACTATAAAATACTATCATATGTCTGGACTTCCCTAATCTTATTATGTTTTTATACTTACGCTTGTTTTATATTTTCTCGTACTTAAATTTGTCTCGCGTTAAAGTCTGCCTATATGAAATTTGTTTATATTACAGATTTTGTTTATTTCAATCTTTGAATACATTTTTTTTTGTCATTGATGTCTTTTGTTCTTCTTGTTGTTGGTGTTGTTGTTGTAAATATTCGTCTGTATATAGATGCGATATATTCAGTTTTTTTTTATTTGAAAATAAAAACGTTTTAATTTTTATCTGCGTTTACTTAAAAGTTTGTGAGGATTTTCTGTTTTTAAGTAAAACTGAATTCCTGAAGATACATACTCTATAGTAATAGCAACTATAATAGAAATATTCCTTATACTCAATTTACATTTTTTAAAGTTGATGCAACGTTAGTAAGTTAACGTTAGAAATTTTTGGGGTACATAATTTTTTCTAACTATAGACTTTTTTCTTCACTTTCTACATTTGTTTTCGAAATCTTGCTTTGCTTTATGAAAATGTATAAACATTTTTAAATGAAACTGATCCGGCACTCCAGCTTATATACTGATAGTTTTTTTTTTTTTTTTTTTTTTTTTTTTTTTTTTTTTTTTTTTTTGGTAGTCAACTCACTTCTTTTTTTATTTTTATTGATAAACATTTAAAATCAAAAGGGAGCTTTATATTGAAATTATTATTTTCATAATTGTTGAAAACAATCACTAGTTTTTTTTTTGTGATGAAATTATTTGAAGTTGAAGCTGATATCTTTGCTTACTGTTTTAAATTAAAATTTTATTCAATAGAATAAAAGGAGCTTTTTTCTTAAATTCTGATGCAGTTAAGATCGGATATGAGACTGAATTTAAATGTACTTTTAAATTAGTCATAATGAACAAACTTATTTTCTTGTTGAAAAGCGATCATCAGAAAACGAACTGGTTTTCAGAGACTTTAGGTATACCCTTTCGACGGTTCCTCTAGGATACAAGATGACTTTGTTTGACGAAATTTCTGTTGCTTTATACTAATAATATTTTTACATTAATAAGGTACATATATGTTTGTTTTATGAAGGGTGAGCACCTTTCACTTTTATTTGTTGTCATATATGATTTTTTTTTAATTTTATTAAAGTTCAGCGTATTGTGTATATATTTCTGAAATGTTTAAGTGTGTTTTGTGTTCCCATCGGACAGAGTGTACGTATTAATTGGTCAGTCAGTCTATATTTTTATTTATTTTTTTCTTCTAATGTGCCACTCCTTTTTTCAGATTTTACTACTTAGAATAGAGTATTTTTGTCTAATTTTTTGCTGGGTATATACATTAGGTATGTAGAAATTAGTTTACTTACAAAGAAATGTATGTTTAATAAACAACTATTGTAGCAAATCGATCCCAAATAACTCAGTTACCTCTACCAGCAATTCACCGTCGGTGTTTTCATAAAGTGTTAGAAACAATGAAATATCTATGTTTGGGAGAATTTTTTTTGCCTCAAGTAGGTATTTCTACATGAGGTTTGCTGGTTGACTCCTATCGCATTCATATGTAATGATTATCCACTTAAAAAAGGTCATCATCACCATCAATCACTCCCGTATACAATACATTCATGAGTTGGGTTGATCCAGACACAATTGCTGTCTCATCATCTTCTAACAGCTTTATATATTTTGCTAGTATGCATGCCTTAGCATGCTTCTATCGATAGTGACGTAAGAGTCCGAGATGTAGTAGTGTTACAATTAAAAATCTTTACTATTAGAATTTACCAGTTCGCTCTTTTGAATTTTTGCAAAGTAGATACATATGTATGTTTGTATTTAAGTGACCACAAAATCATAAAATTTCTTTGCTTACAAAATTGTATGACGTGAGGATTTTTTTTAATTATTCATGCTTCGGCATGCTTTCATTTTTTTTCTGTAAATTTATTTAATACTCATACAGATGCAGATATAAAGTAAGATCTGTTTGTAGTATGCATGCTTCAGCATGATTCTAGTTGAAGCGTATATTCATTCACTAAGTTTGCTTGATACTTATTCATACACATGTACATTCTTAAAGATTGGATATCAAAGTCCAAATTCCGTAGTTTATCTATATTTTCTAAAGATCTGATAGCTAAAGAAATAAATAGAGCGAAGATCTTCTATAATAATCCCATTTTCATATTGTAAAATTTTGCGTTCTAACGCTTTCGATGGGGAAATGTACATACAACTTTATAAAAAGTGATAATATGATGTGCTGCTGAATATTGCACTATGTTATAGTTTATTTTAAACACTGAAGTTTTAGCAAATTTCATTCAGACCAACAAGTTTAGAGAATTCCACTACATTTAGCTAATTATCTAATTCCACTACATTTAGTTAATTACCTTTCTTAAGACCCATCATTCCTAATCAATCCTACAAAAAACTAGATTTTTCGTTTTAATTTAATTTTTATTTTTATTAAATTCAACATTCATTCTTCAAATTACTTTATACTGTATTAAGCAGCTTTTTCTCATTTGTTGAGTTAACTTTAATCGTAAACATTTTAATGTTGAGATAAATTTTTCTATTTTATGCACTAAGTAATTCTTTATATATGTATACCAATCCTTTTATATGAACCATTAAAGCTAATTCTTTTCACATCATTCCTTTTAATGCTCAATTAAATCATTGTACTATTGATGCTTTCATATTAAGTAATGTTTAATCTTCTATTTATGTATGAGTTTTCCGAAGTATTTATTAAAAAATTCCTTAGAATCATCGGTTTGTAAGTTTTTTTTTTGGTACCCGTACCACTTCAAAAATATTTTCCATTCCTTGGTTTTTTGAGTGCAGCTTTTATTTTCAGCTGTACTACAATTTGAGAATGCGTCAATTACAGTCTTCAAAAATCAACAATTTCTATTTTCTGTAGAATAGTTCTCCATTTCACCTAACTTAGCTCCATAAAACTTCATACATTCCTGTCATTGCATCTCTACAAGCACAAACAATTTTCGAGTTTTAAAATGGAGTTCGTTTACTAAATTTCTTTTTAAAGACATTGAGTTGTTTTACAGATTTTTTCGATAGTGTGGTGATCTACATGTTGCACTTTCAGCTATTTATACTAACATGTAGTTAATTTTCTAATCTATATATTTAATCGTACAACTCTTCAATTTATTTTTAATTATTTAATTTTTAGAATTCCTTTTCAATTTTATAACTCTCTTCCTTCTCTAATTTTATTTCACGTTGTAGTCCACCAATATGCATTTGAATATATTCTTGAATTATATCAATGCCTTAAGCTATATTATTAATTTGTTCTTTAGTTTGTCGATTTCAGTTTCCAGAAAAATTAACTTATATCATAAGTTATATGAGTTATATATCATAAAATAACCTAAAAAACCTTGGTACGAAATATTGATGAATCATCGAACGATAGTTCAAAAATAAATCATAGTTCCTTTATATCAAATTCTATTCGTGCAACAATAGTTGACCTGTCAAATTGCGAGAAAAAAAACGCTATGATTGGCTTGCTAGAAAGTCCTACTGGACTTAAATTTGAGAACATTTATTTATACTCAAAATCTTTATATCAACCTAGATATAAAGAAATTAATTTCATCAATTAAAACAATAATATATTACAAAATTTACCGATAGTGAATCTGTTATTTCAGTCCAAAGTAATTCCAATATGATATTTAACGATGATGCGTATGGGAAGAATACTTTTTTATGGGGAGAGATAAGAATGTTGATTCATTCTACTTATGTAAAACTTAAACCAGAATCACCAAACATTTAATAAGAGATCATCATAATGTAATTTTAATGTTTAAGTAAGGTGAGAAAAATATAAAGCATGTTGAAAGGCTAAATATGAATTTTTGACTATAAGCAAAGATATTGATGATCGTTATAGAAAATAATTTTACTACATAAAACTTTACTTTTTCGTATTTCATTTGACCTTAAACTTCATGTATATAAATGTTCTAAATGGCTAGCTACTTGTACACTGATAACTAAATCTGACTCAGATATCTTGAAATGAAAATCTGAACAGCTCCTGATAGCCTGATCTGTTACCTGATAAGCTGATCTGAAAACCAGACCAGCTCCTGATAAGCTGATCTGAAAACCAGACCAGCTCCTGATAAGCTGATCTGAAAATCAGATCAGGTTCTGATAAGCTGATCGGAAAACCAGACCAGCTCCTGATAAGCTGATCTGATAACCAGATCAGGTCCTGATAAGCTGATCTGAAAACCAGACCAGCTCCTGATAAGCTGATCTGATAACCAGATCAGGTCCTGATAAGCTGATCTGATAACCAGATCAGGTCCTGATAAGCTGATCTGATAACCAGACCAGCTCCTGATAAGCTGATCTGATAACCAGACCAGCTCCTGATAAGCTGATCTGATAACCAGACCAGCTCCTGATAAGCTGATCTGATAACCAGATCAGCTCCTGATAAGCTGATCTAGTATCCGATACCTGAATTTGCTCTTAGCAAACATGGATGAGAAACTTTTAAAGCATTTGGTGTTGAGAACAAATGTGATTAAGAAAAAGCTTCGTGGTATAAAAACTAGTGAAATAGATACAAATGAACAACTAAGAGATGCATTTAAACCTATAACAGAAGAATTCATAAATAGTTCTAAAAATATTAAAAGAATTCTTATGAAAGAAAAAAGTAAAATCAAGACAGAAGTTGAAAATATACAAGTTTAAAGCATGAGAAACCATCAGTCAAGATAGAGACAAGTACACCAAAGAAACTAGCAGAAGGAACAATATTTGATAATACCATCTTATTTAATGATGCTAATACTGAGAATGATGATGACGATGATTTGTACTCAAAGACTTCCAATTCCGAAGACTTATCAGTATTGGAAGGAAGAAATGAATTAGATACAAATTAATGGTGATAGTAACCTCAAACTGAATGAAGATAAAATACAAGTTGGTGGTCAAATATGGGCTCTAACACTAGGACTATTTTCTCTAATGTTTGATAAAATACCAAAAAATTATGATAAATTTGAACTCGAAATCTATAAAAAGATTTTAATTACTACTAATGTATGCATACAGAATCATCATCGTTCTCCGTCAGAGAACGATGATATAAGTAAATTTTTCTGGAAACTGAAATCGACAAACTAAAGAACAAATTAATAATATAGCTTAAGGCATTGATATAATTCAAGAATATATTCAAATGCATATTGGTGGACTACAACGTGAAATAAAATTAGAGAATGAAGAGAGTTATAAAATTGAAAAGGAATTCTAAAAATTAAATAATTAAAAACAAATTGAAGAGTTGTACGATTAAATATATAGATTAGAAAATTAACTACATGTTAGTATAAATAGCTGAAAGTGCAACATGTAGATCACCACACTATCGAAAAAATCTGTAAAACAACTCAATGTCTTTAAAAAGAAATTTAGTAAACGAACTCCATTTTAAAACTCGAAAATTGTTTGTGCTTGTAGAGATGCAATGACAGGAATGTATGAAGTTTTATGGAGCTAAGTTAGGTGAAATGGAGAACTATTCTACAGAAAATAGAAATTGTTGATTTTTGAAGACTGTAATTGACGCATTCTCAAATTGTAGTACAGCTGAAAATAAAAGCTGCACTCAAAAAACCAAGGAATGGAAAATATTTTTGAAGTGGTACGGGTACCACAAAAAAAACTTACAAACAGATGATTCTAAGGAATTTTTTAATAAATACTTTGGAAAACTCATACATAAATAGAAGATTAAACATTACTTAATATGAAAGCATCAATAGTACAATGATTTAATTGAGCATTAAAAGGAATGATGTGAAAAGAATTAGCTTTAATGGTTCATATAAAAGGATTGGTATACATATATAAAGAATTACTTAGTGCATAAAATAGAAAAATTTATCTCAACATTAAAATGTTTACGATTAAAGTTAACTCAACAAATGAGAAAAAGCTGCTTAATACAGTATAAAGTAATTTGAAGAATGAATGTTGAATTTAATAAAAATAAAAATTAAATTAAAACGAAAAATCTAGTTTTTTGTAGGATTGATTAGTAATGATGGGTCTTAAGAAAGGTAATTAACTAAATGTAGTGGAATTAGATAATTAGCTAAATGTAGTGGAATTCTCTAAACTTGTTGGTCTGAATGAAATTTGCTAAAACTTCAGTGTTTAAAATAAACTATAACATAGTGCAATATTCAGCAGCACATCATATTAGCACTTTTTATAAAGTTGTATGTACATTTTCCCATCGAAAGCGTTAGAACGCAAAATTTTACAATATGAAAATGGGATTATTATAGAAGATCTTCGCTCTATTTATTTCTTTAGCTATCAGATCTTTAGAAAATATAGATAAACTACGGAATTTGGACTTTGATATCCAATCTTTAAGAATGTACATGTGTATGAATAAGTATCAAGCAAACTTAGTGAATGAATATACGCTTCAACTAGAATCATGCTGAAGCATGCATACTACAAACAGATCTTACTTTATATCTGCATCTGTATGAGTATTAAATAAATTTACAGAAAAAAAATGAAAGCATGCCGAAGCATGAATAATTAAAAAAAATCCTCACGTCATACAATTTTGTAAGCAAAGAAATTTTATGATTTTGTGGTCACTTAAATACAAACATACATATGTATCTACTTTGCAAAAATTCAAAAGAGCGAACTGGTAAATTCTAATAGTAAAGATTTTTAATTGTAACACTACTACATCTCGGACTCTTACGTCACTATCGATAGAAGCATGCTAAGGCATGCATACTAGCAAAATATATAAAGCTGTTAGAAGATGATGAGACAGCAATTGTGTCTGGATCAACCCAACTCATGAATGTATTGTATACGGGAGTGATTGATGGTGATGATGACCTTTTTTAAGTGGATAATCATTACATATGAATGCGATAGGAGTCAACCAGCAAACCTCATGTAGAAATACCTACTTGAGGCAAAAAAAATTCTCCCAAACATAGATATTTCATTGTTTCTAACACTTTATGAAAACACCGACGGTGAATTGCTGGTAGAGGTAACTGAGTTATTTGAGATCAAGTTGCTACAATAGTTGTTTATTAAACATACATTTCTTTGTAAGTAAACTAATTTCTACATACCTAATGTATATACCCAGCAAAAAAATTAGACAAAAATACTCTATTCCAAGTAGTAAAATCTGAAAAAAGGAGTGGCACATTAGAAGAAAAAAATATATAAAAATATAGACTGACTGACCAACTAATACGTACACTCTGTCCGATGGGAACACAAAACACACTTAAACATTTCAGAAATATATACACAATACGCTGAACTTTAATAAAATTAAAAAAAAAAATCATATATGACAACAAATAAAAGTGAAAGGTGCTCACCCTTCATAAAACAAACATATATGTACCTTATTAATGTAAAAATATTATCAGTATAAAGCAACAGAAATTTCGTCAAACAAAGTCATCTTGTATCCTAGAGGAACCGTCGAAAGGGTATACCTAAAGTCTCTGAAAACCAGTTCGTTTTCTGATGATCGCTTTTCAACAAGAAAATAAGTTTGTTCATTATGACTAATTTAAAAGTACATTTAAATTCAGTCTCATATCCGATCTTAACTGCATCAGAATTTAAGAAAAAAGCTCCTTTTATTCTATTGAATAAAATTTTAATTTAAAACAGTAAGCAAAGATATCAGCTTCAACTTCAAATGATTTCATCACAAAAAAAACTAGTGATTGTTTTCAACAATTATGAAAATAATAATTTCAATATAAAGCTCCCTTTTGATTTTAAATGTTTATCAATAAAAATAAAAAAAGAAGTAAGTTGACTACCAAAGAAAAAAAAACTATCAGTATATAAGCTGGAGTGCGGGATCAGTTTCATTTAAAAATGTTTATATATTTTCATAAAGCAAAGCAAGATTTCGAAAACAAATGTAGAAAGTGAAGAAAAAAGTCTATAGTTAGAAAAAATTATGTACCCCAAAAATTTCTAACGTTAACTTACTAACGTTGTATCAACTTTAAAAAATGTAAATTGAGTATAAGGAATATTTCTATTATAGTTGCTATTACTATAGAGTATGTATCTTCAGGAATTCAGTTTTACTTAAAAACAGAAAATCCTCACAAACTTTTAAGTAAACGCGGATAAAAATTAAAACGTTTTTATTTTCAAATAAAAAAAAAACTGAATATATCACATCTATACACAGACGAATATTTACAACAACAACACCAACAACAAGAAGAACAAAAGACATCAATGACAAAAAAAAATGTATTCAAGGATTGAAATAAACAAAATCTGTAATATAAACAAATTTCATATAGGCAGACTTTAACGCGAGACAAATTTAAGTATGAGAAAATATAAAACAAGCGTAAGTATAAAAACATAATAAGATTAGGGAAGTCCAGACATATGATAGTATTTTATAGTACCAAATGTCGATACTGAAAACAATTTATTTCTATCTACATATAAATATTAGCGCAAATACACACACACACATAGCAGAATTCATATAAGAAATATCCAAGAAAATTTCAACAACACCCCACCTTTTGCAAATCATGACGAGCCTTAAATTCTCCCTCAGATATACATACACAAATTCCCATGATCATACATACATACATATACAATATATAAGATTAATCTCAACAACACAACACTCTCACCTACCTGAAATTACAGATAGTCTTAAACTTCTACAGACGTCTATACACATAGATTCTCACGGCTACATATTACAAGAACACCTCGCCCCTAATAAATCACAATCATCTTAAATTCTTACAAAAAAACATACATACATACATACAAATAACCAATTTACCTCAACAACATCCTCACCTACCTCAAATCACGATCAGCCTTAAACTACTATAGACAGACACATCCACAAATCCCCATGGATACATATTACGTCAACAACCCTGCCCACCCAAATCATGGTCAGCCTTAAACTCCTACAGACATACAAACACACAGATTCCCCCGGTTACATATTACTAGAACACCTCACCCCTCATAAATCACAATCAGCCCTAAGCTCCTACAGAAATACACACATTGAAATTCCTACAAACATACACACACACACACACACATATACACACACACACACACACATACACATGCAATCGATCTACCTCAACTACACCCCGCCCCTTCCAATCAAACCCTCACCTAAATTCTCACAGACAGACAGACATATCCGCAAATTCCTATGGTTACATATTACGGCAACAACGCCACCCACTCAAATCACGGTCAGCCTTAAATTCCCACAGTCTAGCAACACCTACATTAGCATTAGAAAAAATAACTTTCACGTTTTCCCGTCGTCATTAGGAAAAATCATTTTCCCTGCATTTGAAAAAATTATATTCATTTTTTGCCGTCGGCATTTGAAAAAAATAATAATCATGTATTGCGGTAGGCATTAGGAAAAGTTATCATGTATTGCAGTAGGCATTAGGAAAAATTATCATGTTTTGCCTTCGGTATTACGAAAAATTATCATGTTTTGGCTTCGGAATTACGAAAAATCATTTTCCCGTCGGCATTTGAAAAAATTATATTCATGTTTTGCCGTCGGCATTAGGAAAAATTAATAAACATGTTTTGCCGTCGGCATTTGAAAAAAATAATAATCATGTTTTTCCGTAGGCATTAGGAAAAATTATCATGCATTGCCGTCGGCATTAGGAAAAATTATCATGTTTTGCCTTCAGCATTAGGAAAAATCATTAGATGATTTTCCGTCAGCATTAGGAAAAACCATTTTCATGATTTTCCCCGTCGTCATATACACACATAAAAACCGCCAAACTATGAACCGCCTTAATACATGCACACACAATATTCCACACACAAATTTCCACGGTCAGGCAGGCAGACAGACAGACAGACCGACATGCACTTAATGTAAACAAAAACTCCTAATGTAAACAAAAAACTCCAAATGTAAACAAAAAACTCCTTATGTAAACAAAAAAACACAAATTTCCAAGAATTTAACAATTTTCAAATTTTAATTACCCAAATTTAACAATTTCAGCAACAATTTAACAATTTTAATTGCCACCGGATGAACATTCCCCTACTACTTTCGTGTAAATATACACACTGCGTGCATTGGCCAGAACTTGGCCTGGCGCACTGCTGTGCGCCTAGATAATAGCTTACCATCTACATGTTACACATACACTCAAACGTACGATATGAAAAATAACAAGCATACACTAATCAACAGTACTTCTTTTGAGTGTTTTTTACAAACAAGCTGTCTTGGCGACATTGCTTGTTACCACTGATATACACGTACACCAATACATCCATCGTGCTTCGCTTATAGTACGACAGCATTTATTTTTGGTTTAGTGTAATACATGCGACGTGAATACATTTAAAAATCATGACGTATTTACATTTAAAGACTGTTTACGCTAGCCTCTAATATGTACATAGGCAAAACCGTGCTCGCAGCTGCAGAACTAGCTCTTTGTCAATTAACATTTTTTATCTTTTGAAAAAGAAAAATGACTGTTGAAAGTTTTGATTGTGCAATTGTTCTACGCACGGTTCTTTCTACCTTAGTTATTAGGTGCATTCATAAGACGTAGCTGTTGCGCAACCGTTGAGTATTTGTCTTAGAAACGCACAGTTGCGTAATTCCGCTCCACTCAACAGTTGAGTAATTTTCCATCACAAAATTTTTTCGCTACCTGTAGTCAACATGTTTTGCTCAGCATAAACAGCTGATCGAATAGAGCTTTGCCATTTATATGCTTTGTTATGTGGCAGTAGCAAATATTTGTTAAATTTTATATTACAAATGCGATGAAGTAGCGAAATAAAGATATAAAATTAAATTATATACATCAAGCCGTTTCTAAGACGTAGATGTTGGAGCCAACAGTTGCTAGCATTTGCACAACTGTTGAGCTCAACAGCTACGTCTTATGAATGCGCCCATTGTGTCACGCATAAAAAACTATGTACATATGTATGTGTGATTCCCAGAAAATATGAAAAACTTTGAGCTTTCTAAAAATTTGCAATTTATGCACATTACAAAACATAGATTTGATTCGGTGTATGGAATTTTTAAAAATGTTATACAGTAATTTTGACTTAGCTGCACAATCTAGTTTGCACGACTTTTTGTGCAGATAAGTCAAGAATGCTGTTATCTTAAATGCACTTACCTGTCTAAATGTGCAGGTATACAATTTTTCACTTCATTTTTATACACATAAATGGTTGCAAATTTATGTAACCATATTTTTTTAATGTGTGCAGCCTAGACTTGGGTCGAACTCGTTCACTAGTTCATTTTTGCCAATGATCAAACCCATCTAATTTAAATGGTTTGTGGCAAAAATGAACTAGTGAACGAGTTCGACGCAAGTCTAGTGCAGTTATCTTAAATTTTTTATATGAGAATAATTTAAAACTGTCAAAAATATGTTAAATGCGCAGGTATACAAAGTGCACTTATAAAAGTATTTTGAACAATAATTACAGGCAAAATAAATTTTGTGCAGTTAAGTCAATGTGCAGCTAACATTGATTTCTTGTATGAAATAATTTTAAAATTACCAAAATTTTAGGGCACTTATCTTAAATGTGCAGATATATAAAGTGCATTTAAAAAAGAATTTGTATGGGATTTTAAAGAAAAGTGACAGAAATTTATAATTTTAGGCAGTTAAGTCCAAAGTGCCCTTACACAAAAGGCAGCTAAATCAAAACTAATGTAGATCCAAAAGTGTCATTGAGCGCATATGTAAACCAATGGAATAAAATTACTTACATCGACTGGCGGAAACAAACAAAACAAAGTTTTCCTAAAGACATATTTGGCTTTTGGGCAATAGTATATCAGTACGAAGATAAGTCGGAAATTACTTCTTTCGTGAAAATGCAGCTGCTGTTACCAACCTGTTGATAGTGTCAATAAGTAATGCATTTGTGCAGAGAATATTTTCATGCATGAAGACTACCAAAACCAAATTAAGGAATAATCTGCAATATGAAATGTTAGAATCTTTGATAAGAATAAAATCACATTTACATATTTATAAGATCTGAAGCCATAAATTTGAGCTTACTTCCTGAAGAAATGATAAAAAAGTTCAAATCGGAAAATATATACAAGTGAGTTGTAGAGGACGGAGACGAACTTGATGTCTATGAAGTTTTGGATTGGGAAATTATTTAGAATATTTCGATTGCAAGAATGTATGTATGTATGTTATTTCTTCATAAATTCGTATTCACCCCTATCGTGAATAAAATGTGAAATTTTTGTTCCCATGAAATTTTCATTCCCCATGAATGGAAATTTGCAATCTTCAGTTTGATGGGAACGTTTGTTCCAGCTATCAATGCGTAGTCAATGTAAAAAAACGGGAAAAAAGACTTGCAAAGCTTACAAGTTAATTAAAAATCAAACAAATTAAGTTTAATAATAAAAAATACACATATTTTAGGTTTCAAATGAAATGTTATATAGTGTAAAGTTGTGTTTTTAATTGTTTTAGGCACCCTGCAAAAAATTGTTTAGTATACCACAGCCATAAAATTTACGGCTCTATGAAAAATCGCCCAAAACCAAATCGCCGAAAATGAAAAATCACCCAAAATTTCAAAATGAAAAATCACCCAAAAAAAATGAAAAATCGCTTTAAAAAAATGAAATATCGCCCAAAATTAAAAAATACCAGAAAAAAATTAAAATTGTAGTAATTTCATTTTTATATTAAAATGAAAAAAGAAAAATTATAGAGAAACGTTCCTCGATACGGCGCTGCCTAATAAAAATGTTCTGCCTTGCAAAGTTTCCCGACAGGGCGTTGCCTAATAAATATTTTCTGCCTTGCAAAGTTTTCCTGCTTAAGAACGTTTTCTTGCAGTGACGGCCTTTGGCCGGGCTCAAAGGTTTTCTCCTCCATGGTGTTTCCCGACTGGGCGCTGCCTAATAGAACGTTTTCTTACACTGCCGGCCTTAGGCCGGGCTTAAGGATTTTCTCCACCATGGTGTTTCCCGACAGGGCGCTGCCTAATAAATATTTTCAGCCTTGCAAAGTTTTCCTGCTTAAGAACGTTTTCTTGCACTGCAGGCCTTTGGCCGGGCTTAAGGATTTTCTCCACCATGGTATTTCCCCACAAGGAGCTGATTAATAAAGATTTTCTGATTTGCCAAGTTTTTTTGTTTGATAACATTTTCCTGCACTACCGGCCTTAAGAATTTTTTCCACCATGGTATTTGGGTGTATTTTTCCCTTTGATTTTTACATGTTTGAATAATTTTGGGCGATTTTTAATATGAAAAATTACTTAAAATTTGTATGAAGAAATTTTTGGGCGATTTTTCATTTTAATTTTTGAGCGCTTTGTTTTGGGTGATTTTTCATGAAACATTTTTCATATGAAAAATCGCCCAAAATTTCAAAATGAAAAATCACCAAAAAAAAAATGAAAAATTGCCCAAAATTTTTGGGCGTTTTTTCATATGAAAAATCACCCAAATTTTGTATGGAAAAATTTTGGGCGATTTTTCATTTTTATTTTTGGGCGATTTGGTTTTGGGCGATTTTTCATGGAGCCAAAGTTTACGGTATGTATACCAAAGAGATTCATATTCAATGAAAAAGGTGTTCCAAGGTATTGTTATTAATCGTGGACATTATTTATTGATCTTGCCCTAAGAATGATTATTTATAAGTTTTAATATATAATGGCAAGTATAGTATTGAACTTACGCAGTGTTTTAGTTCAGTTCGCCTGCAAAAATAAAGTGAACAAAACGAAGTAAAAAAATCCGTGTGAAAAATATTATTCACGATAAGGGGAATCAAGAAAGGGAACACATTTCAGGGGAAAAATTATTCACGAATTCAATTTGGGGAACAAGGAAAATATTTCGAGGGAAAAACTGTTCACGATAGGGGTGATTATTTTTTTTTTGCTATTATCTTCATCAGATCGTTTACTTCGACTGACTCCAATCGAATCAAAGCAATGGATGGAAAAGTAAATCCTAAATTTTAGTTTTATATTCTGATCTCAAAATCAATACTCTTTTATGTACCTTCTAAAATTAAACATTAATATGAATTGATAGTATTAATTAATAATATTGTAATAAATAAGCTTGAAAGTGCCTCTTTGTTAATTGCTAAGTTTTTACACACATACATATGTAATTTTATCTACGTTTTAAGTTAACAAAAACATTTAAAAAAAAATAAAGAATTTGGTCAATCGTACTGAAAAAAGTGAAATTTTTCTTGTAACTTTGTGAAAATCTTATTTCGCATCCCTTCGCATAAGATTTAATAATCGTTTTTATGAATGATATATTTTTGAGGACAAAAGTTAGGATTTTTCTGTTGAAATGGGGATTTTTTTGGGGACATGACGTTTTAAATTGGGGACAAGAGTCAAAATTTTTCTGGCAACACTGCTCTTATTTGTTCTTGTTGCTTTTAAAATACTTTTATTGTTGCCCAATGTGGCAGCTAATGGTAAAAAGCTGGTGGAAAATAAAATTGATGCACAATTGAATAAAGATGCTTGCTTTGTAAAGATTTTCGGTTGCGGGTTTCAAACTTATTATGTTTGTATATTGTTATTCTTAATATAGTATTAAGAGCAGTGATGGGAAAGTTGGTACGATCGTACTTTTTTTGATACTATTTGACATGAAAAACTACCGTAGTACTCCCCTAACGCATTTGATACTCTCACGGACAACTTAAAAATGCAGTCAGAAGACGCGCGCATGCATATATTTTTGAAAAGAATTAATTTTTTTTTCGAAAAATGGAACGAAGCTTTATTAGTAAATATCTTTTAGAAAAGTGTAAACCTTCACAATTAAATATCATAGAAAACCATATATCACTCAATGATATTTTATGTGGCACAAAAGTTGATCTATTGAAACAACTGTTTTAAATTAGTTTAAAGAAAATTTTAAAAAGTTTATATTAAGTTCTTAGGGCAAAAGTGGACTTTGACAATGAAATGTTAGTTTGGTTTAGTAAGTTTCCGCCTAAAAATATTTTATCTGGTAAAACCAACATCGGTATAATGATATATATAACTTTTAATTAAAATGTTCCCAGGGAAAAGAAAATTTTTTTTAAATACGAACAATCAATGCTCTATTGGCTGATATGAAAGAACTGGAACTATTAACAATAGAGAATGTATGCAGTTTCTGGTGTACAGTGGCTGAAAATAAAAACGCATTAGATGAATACATGTTTCCTGATATATCGAGAGTAGCTTACGGAATTACGTCCATACCTCACTCCTATGTAAATGTCGAAATGATTTTCTCTTACCAAAATCTCATGAAAACAAAATAAAGGAACAGCCATCATATTCTGTAACTCGCTAAAGCTAAATCTCTATCGTTGAAAATCTATAAAATCATTTTATCGATTTTCGGCTACGAATGCAATTTTCAAACGTGTATTGATAAATCAGGTAATGGCTTAAAAATGTAATTCGCCGAAATTGGACTGTTTTATGTCATCGCCAAAAACCTATGTGTTCCTTTTTTATTTCTTTGTAAATTAATTTTTTGTTAATAAAATTTAAATAAAAAATATTATAATTTTTGGTACTCTCGGGATCAAAAAAGTAATAAAAAAAATTTTTTTCGATACCGAAATGCAAATCTCGTTTCCCATCACTGATTAAGAGTCTTACTATAAACATACGGAGTTTGTTAGCTAAATTAAAAAAATTTTTGGGTTGAAGGCTACTGACGAGTTCTAAAAGCGGGAACGAAATGCATTCAGACAATTGCTTA
The DNA here is from genome assembly GCA_949987645.1 of Tachina grossa. Classification (NCBI taxonomy): domain Eukaryota; kingdom Metazoa; phylum Arthropoda; class Insecta; order Diptera; family Tachinidae; genus Tachina; species Tachina grossa. Next base: position 103,716,082 of record OX465275.1, on the reverse strand, counting down.
ACCATAAAAACAAGATAATTTTGATATTCAAAAAGATTATATATTTTTTCCGACAAAATATGCTAACTCTAAAAAATATTTGTTTTTTGATCGAATAAAAAATATGCTATGTCATAAAAATACGCATACCAATAATTTTCGCAGACTTAGAATTTAGTAGGCATATTTATATCATATTAGGTTAGGTTAACAGGCTGCTGGTAAGGAAGGGGAAATTTAGAGTCCAGCTCACTTGGGTCCAATACACCTGTGCATTGAAGAGAAGTTAGTGAGAGAGGGTGATAGGGAGAGGATAGTGATAGTGAAGTATGAAGATGAAGGAAGAGATAGAGGCAAGCTTCATTCTTTTACAACTCTGCTTTTTTGCACGCTTTTTAATAATGCAGTGTTGCAGCGCCTACGAGGCGTATTAAATTTTGAAGCTGTGTTTATTAGTAGTCATTTCATTGGTTATTTTACTTTGCCGATGATTTTGCTACACACCGAAGAGGACACTCTGATGTTACATTAGGATTAGCACCTGCTGAAGCCGGTATTGTCTTTAGTGACCCGATGCCTTATAACTGCATCACTTGAACTTTTCCCACAACAACTGATACAAAGGACACTAATACACATCCGAAAAATGCATGGTGTTATTATTTTAATGACTGTCGGATACCGGGCTCGAACCCAGGACCTTAGCTTTTGTAGTCAACGTGCTAACTACCTCAGCCGACGCACATTGTCCGATTTAAGAATTTAGGACGACAAAAATCATAAATTTGTAAATTATTAAGGTACGAGTCCTATTTTTTGTATTTTCATATTAAATTTGCTCATATTAAATTTATTTATATACATATTTGGGGTATTCATAAAATATGTACTTTAAACTTATTTACACACATAGCATGGGGCAGGAATTTTATGCAAGATTGAAAGATTACAGAAACGTTTATGGATGTGGTGAAACGGATGGAGATCAAAAGATTTCGTACGACAAAGTCAGTTTGTTTGGTAATAATTGTAAAAAAACCTCGCTTAGCTTAACACTTAATAAAAAACTTACCATCTATTGGAAAAAGAAATGTGTTTTTGTGTCTTAGTTAAAAAGAAGTCAAAAGTTACAATTGAATTTAAAAAGAAAAACTAATATCGCATCTACAACGCCTTCTATTTACTATTGAAATTGCATAAAATACCCATAGTATTTTTGTGTTTTTCTTTTAACATGTCATTTAGAGTACTGTTATATATACTGTATACTGTTTATTTTTGTCGTCCTATTTTCTGAAATCGAACACTGTGCGGACTCCACCCTCTTATACCATATTACGGGCACATCATTTATTTTTGCAATCATGAGCGAATTAACTAGTTTTTTCGCTCTACTGAAAAGTTAGCTTTTTGAGTTGACGTATTTTGAATATAGACTCTTGATATGTTCGTCATGTATGTATTTTTTTATATGTTCACCGATTTCATCGCCATTTGTGAATCGATTTTAAAAATTCTTTTTTTATATGAAATGGTATACTCCAAAGTTGGTCCTATTTTCACCAATGTGTGATAGGAGCAGGGGAATGGGTACAAAACTATATCATTGAGAGGCGTCAAACTTGGTGAGAATTGCTTTATAGTTAATGCGCGCAATACAGCGGAAAAGTGGTGGTGTAAGAGTAGGCGAAGGGCTCCCTCCAAAAGTAATGACTAATCAACCAATTTCTCCGTCATTTGTAAAGCGATTTTAAAATTTCTTTTTTTTTATATGAAATGGTATACTCTACAGGTGCTCTCATTTTCACAGATATGCGATAGGACCATGGGAATGGATAGCGCCCATACAATGTAATTAGTAATTATGGAATACTATGTCAATAACATGCTTAAAACTTGGTGATAATTACTTTACAGTTAATGTGCGTAATCCAGCGGAAAAGTAGTGGTGTATACAAAATAATCACTAATTATTGCATATTAATATAATATATTAGTCTCCTGCACAAGACATCTTATAAGAACTTTCAAGACATGAGGGATTTTTCAAATGCTTTACTACAGCGAAATCTTATAAAACAAACGTTAACAACATTGTTTGCAAGAAATTTGTTTGCGTATTGTAGGTATAAGGGTAAAGAAGAAAACACTTCTTGACGGAAGAATTTGTGATACTTGCTTCTTTCTACGCATGAACGCATGTACAAACTTCATGCACAACATTAACATTAGTTGTATGCGGTTAACCACATAATAGCTTACCATCTACATATTACACACACACTCAAACGTACAATATGAAAAATATCAAGCATACACTAATCAATAGTACTTTTTTTGAGTGTTTGTTACAAACAAGCTGTCTTGCGACATCGCTTGTTACAACTGATATACACATACACCAATACATCCATCGTGCTTCGCTTATAGTACGACAGCATTTATTATTAGTTTAGTATAATACATGCGACGTGAATACATTTAAAATTATGACGTTTTGACATTTCAAGACTGTTTACGCAGCTCTCTATAGTATATCAGTGAGCGTCTACAAACTGGGTGTGAATTACTTTGGGCGTGTGCCAAACGGTAGAAAAGTACTATGGTAAAAAAATATTTGCCTGTGGGGGAAAAATTTCATTTTTCTGCTGTGCCAAATGATATCTTTTTTGACAATGTAAAATTTTGACAAATTCGCTGGAGCATAGAAAGAAGCTGATGAAACAATTGCTGCGGCGGAGGTTTTGCTTCGCCTGACTACAAGCCGCCGACTACCAACAAATTTTTAAGGGGACATTTTTATATCAAACAATTTTTTTGGTGCAAAAAATTATATAATGTTATATATATGTATGATGCAACATTTTTCGCAAACTAAAATAAACAATGATTTTTTCACAGTCTGATTAAACTTAAAAGACGTAAAAATCTTTGTATTGTGCGACGGCTCGAGGCGACGGCGGTGGATTTAAATTTTATGATACCATGCTTTTTATTGCAGCTTGTCAAAAATTTACCTGTTGTGTCAAAATTTCTACTAGCCCCCAGGGCTAGTGAAATTTTCTTCACCTCAGAGGTGTCAAAAATTTACTTACACTAGTACTTTGCTACCGTTTTGCACAGGCCCTTTATAGTTAATGCCCGAAATCCAGCAAAAAATGGGTGGTGTAATGAAATATCAAACACATACACTCGTGTGCAAATAAAAACATTTTTATTGTAATTTTTAACCCTTAGTTTTATCTGCACTTTTAGGCCACACATTAAGGCAGATAAGTATATTTAAGATAACAGCATTTTTTACTTACATATCTGCACAAACAAACGTGCAAAGTCGATTTTGTAGCTAAGTCAAAGAGTACAGTTACATATCGTCGATTTTAAACTAATATACCTAGCTGGCATTTCTTGGAAAAATTAGTTAAATCTACTACTAGATTTTGTAAGTCAAAATACACCTGGTCTACAATTTTTATGAATGCAAGAATTACTGTTGTGTCTATAAAAGTAAAAATATTTTAGACCATAAGAATGCATGTGAAAAAATCATCAAAGCAGCTCTCCTGTAAAATTTTAAAAATAATAATAATATCGTTAGTTTCAAGTAGAAGGACCCTAACTCAAATATTTGTAACTTTACAGGAGAAGGTAAAAACAAAATACAAACTGTACAATTGCCTTGTAAAACTGCTTGGAAAATTGTTATTTTTTCACTATTGCAATAAATTTTTGTGACGAGCTGTATTTGTGTGAAATGTATTGATATCACTGAAAACTCCATTTCGTAAAAAATACGCGTTAGGTCCTTTGTACTTCAGACTAACGCTGTGTATGTATGCATATGTACATATTTATCGATGATCACAAGTAGAAAGGTCCTAACACGTATTTTCACGAAATTTAATTTTGTAGTGATTCTAATACATTTCACACAAATACACCTGCAAGAAATTAAAACAAATTGATTTTGATGATTTTTCTTACATAAACTATTTTAATTAACTAGTTTTGAATTTGGATTAGAAAAATTTACAAAAAATAATTATGGCGACTTTATTTCTACTTTTGGCGATTTTCTGCAAAATTTCTATACGATTATTTTATAAAAATTTACATTAAAAAAGTGTTTTATAAAATCAGATTTATGATCAAATATTTACTAATAAAAACTACATAAAACTGGCGATTTTTAAAATCAATTTGGCGAAATAGGTCAGCAAAAATCTGACAACCCTGCTTGTACTGTATATTAGTTTTTAACTTCTCTTGTAACGTTACAGTTATTTGAGTTAGGGCCTTTCTATTTGTGACGAACGATATGCACATGCACCTACATATGTATGTACTATGTGTATGCTCCAAACATACTACACAATAACCTTATACGTTTGGTTGAAAAAAATTAAGTCATAAAGTGCGGAAAGTTCAGTGTTAAAAAACAATATTTAAAAACTAGACAGATAACTCACCGTTACTTAAGTAAGTAAATATATAATTATATTTTTGGCACAAATTTTATTAACTTTGTACGACTTAAAGTTAATAAGAATATTAAATATTTTTATCTTCTTTTTTGCTGTTACACCGCGAAATTGATGTGAGTTCTCGGATATTGTATGGGTAACTTAATATAAGTTGTGAATCGTAAATGCTTTTTATACCAACTGTAAGCAATAGAAGGAAAAGAGCAACAAATAGCCAACAAAGCTGTACACAGAATACAAAAATGTTTCTGTTTTTTTTTGTGCAAGGAAATAAAAACTATTAAGCGAGAAACAATGTTACCAAGTAGAGAAGTACATATGTATAAGAATTTCACCACTGACCACCAGATATGGGACGGATGTTTGCACTCATAAGTTCAGAGTGGTAGTGTTTGAACATACAAAGAAAATCATAAGATTTGCGTTTTAATTCCATTATAAAATAGAAAATTGGATGTACCACACTTACATACATATCTACATATTAGTGTCCTGCACAAGACTATTTATAAGACCTTTCAAGACATGAGAGATTTTTTGAAATGCTTTACTACAGCGAAATATTCTAAAGGAATCGCTAAGCAACACTGTTGGCAAGTAATTTTTTTCGGTGGTTTGTCTTGCCAACAGTGTTGTTTAGCGATTCTTTTAGAATATTTTGCTGTAGTAAAGCATTGGAAAAAATATCTCATGTCTTGAAAAGTCTTATAAATACTATTGTGCAGGACACTACTACATATACATACGTATGTATGTATGCATGTATGAATAAAGTCACTACGTTTATACCAATCATTCCATTCTTTCCTAATAATTCAGAAGTTAATGTATCAATAATTTGTACGTCAAACTATTAAGAGCTAAGTATTTCGTTTGTGCAAGGCTTCGATATTCCTGTTGTTACTATGTACTAGTTATGTAACGAATGTCAAAATTTGACAGTCGTCAATACAAATATTTAAAACGATATTCGCGAATACGAATGCAAATGTTATATGTGAAATTTTAGACATTAAATTGGAGTCCTATTTACGGTTAGAAAATTATATATGAGAATTTTTTATGAAAACGAATTTCATACTCCTGTTTGCGTACATTTAAGTAAATAAAAACTATCCAAAATTGTAATGGTCGTTATTAAATAATAATAAATATTAAATAATATTAAATTATGTATTTAATTTATTTTTTAATATTCTGTAAATTTTTTAATAATTAAAACTATAGCGGACTATTTGGTAGAAAAACGTTTAGCAAATGATGTCAATAACTTAACATGGTTCAAACTAAGTTGGATAAAGAACAGAATTTTTAGTCAGTGTTGGTGTTGGTTTTGCTTAAACACTTCATTGCAACAGGCTTGATGGAGAAATGTTAACTCTTATTTTTGAAGTGAAACAATCCTTTCTTTAGGTGAAGAAAAGTAATTATTTTTTAATGTTGATTTTAAAAGAAGTTTAATTTGTTTGTTTTGAATTGTTTTGTATGAATTAAAGTAAAATTTAATTAATTAAATTAATTTACAAATATATTTATGCCATTGTTATTACAAACTAATATACAAATATATTTATGCCATTGTTTTAAACTTCATTTAGGATTTATGCATTTATTTATTTTATTTTTGGGAAAAAACATTCGCCATATTTAGGCAAATACGAATATCTAAAAATTGACGAATATTCAGGAATTCGAATGCGAATATTCATGCATCACTAGGGATGCCAATCGTGAACAGGTTTTCAGAATCACGGCATTCGGCATTTCAAAATATCGAATTCCGGGATTAGGTGTTTTTGCGGGATCCCGAAATTTTTTGAGATTCAGGGATTTTTCGGTACTCTGGGGTTTTTGAAGATAAAAACATATATTATATATATATACACTGACTCAAACAATTGCCCGTACACTACACAGTTGAGAATGCAATTGAAAGTCGATTGAAAAATTTATGCTCTATGGGTAATGGGTGCAATGGGTATGTTAAGAAATTAAAACACTTGAGACTTCAAACAAATACATATTTTATTTAAAATAAAAAAAATTAAGAAAATAACGTTCAAAACAAACTCAAAAAATTAGCCGTACAGCAAGGTAATACTTGATTTGAATTCATTAAATCTATGTTTAATAACGGGTATGATATCCTTTGGCATTGATTACATCTTTTAAGCGGTTTTTCATCGACAAAGCTAATTTGGAAGTGATTTCATTATCAATATTTCGCCATTCCTCTTGAAGAATAGTTTTCAGCATCTGCTTGTTGGTAATTGTGTGCTGGCGAATTTTATTCTCTAAAACTCCCCATAGATGTTCTATATGATTAAGATCTGAATTCTGCGGAGGGTGGGGAAGTACTTCTTTTACGTTGCCACATAGCCAGTCACTTACAATTTCCGACTTATGTTTCGGGTCGTTATCATGAATGAAGAGAAAATCCATTTGCATACCCAATTTCAATGCACCAACTCCTAAGTTTTCTTTTAAAATATCAAATAATTATGTCTGTCCATTTTCGTTGCAACAAACACAAGATTTCCTACCCCTCCCGCCGACATCGCACCCCACACCATCACGCTGCCGCCACCATGTTTTACGGTGGCTTTCATATTTTTAATTCGAGAGCTGTATTTTCTCTACGCCACACAAAACGCCTGTCATCTGATCCGAAAATATTAAATTTACTTTCGTCCGTAAATATTCTTCACGCTTCCTGCGTGGAACACATGCCTTATATTGTTTCAAATGGAGAAATTTTCGAACGGTTTGTGCATTAATAGAAATTGTTCCCCTTCTTGAATATTTTTTACAATATACTCAACAGAAGATCGCGGCCTAGAAATAATTTCAGATATTTCTCCCAAACTTTTACCCTCCTTTTTCACAATTTTATTCCATTAACAAATACAAAAAATGCGACTTTGCATCTCTGATCAGATATTAGAAACAAACAAAATTCTTTGACAATCAAATTGAATTTATGTGGCTTAATGAAAGAAAAACAATAAATTAAGAAAATATGCTATCTTTTTGCATACATACACATACGTTTTAAATTAAGAAATGCGCATTTTTCATTTTTCAGATATTTTTGAAACAATTAATTTGAAAGCAAAACACACAACAGGTGCTTGGAAATTCTTTCAAGTAAAAATTTCACTAGTAGATAATAATTTGTAATTATTTTTTGTCTCTCAAATTTTCTGTCTCTTTTATCGCTTCTTCTTGCATACTTTTTGAGTTAATGAACACCAGTGATGCCATTAGGATACGAAAGATAAATTTTTCGTATCTTTTTATAACTTCAGGTACAATGTATAATCCTGAAATTTTTCGTATTTTCTGTACGCAAAATTCACAGAAACAAAGTATTAAAATTTCCGTCTCTGATAAAGTTTTTTAAAGTTATCAATTTCGTTAACATTTAACTAAATACAAAAATAACATGTACATATTTTTTGTTATTAAGTTTTCTTAGTTCATCTGTCGTCTGCTTATTATTGTGTATTTGTGATAAGGTGAAATTTTAGAAGAAAACAATAATGATCTTTATAGTGTTTTCACACCTAAAGTTAAAACCTGTGCCTCGTTTCTGTAAAGAATGTGAGAACTTTTCGAGTCGAGAAAATTGTTATCATCCTGTGAAACACAGGATGAGTAAGAAAAAAACTGTATTTGTTGATATTTTTTGTAAGTTTGTATAAGTTTTTATGTGAGTAACCCTGTGCAAAATAGGACAACCTATTTGATTTATCTTGATGCGAGAACTTCTCACAAGTTACAGAAATGGGGTACTGGGGGCAAATTACGGCACTCGTTATCGAACGATATTACGAAATATTTCAATAGAGTTTATATGGTAACATTTTTAAATTTCGAACTGTATCGAAATGCCGTAATTTGCCCCCTGCTTTAACCGTTAAAACCATAGACAGCTGATTTCGCGTTCAAACTGCAAGTTTGATAAATTCAGTTTTTAATTCACAGACTTTCTAATAACTTTGTTCCAAATAAAATAAATCTCGTGAGGAAAGACTTGTATTTGTTGCTGTATTTTTATGTTTTTGTTTTTTTTATCAAATTTATTTATAACACTTATTTTTGTTCATATGAAAAATTCAGAAATTTCACAATACGCTTTAAAATGAAAATTATTTTATATTTTTTAAAATATTTTAAAATTATGGAACTACTTATACAAAGTGAAGAAGTGTTTGGAAATAAAAATCTTATATATAAAAAACGTATAAATACATTGCACAGTGGCGTGAATTAAAAAAAAAGTGGTAAAAAGTCCGCAACTTTTGAACTAGTCAACCGATTTCGATGAAACCAACTGTTTTGGAAAGTAGAAGTGTTGAAATTTTTAGAAAGCATATTTTGAGGCACCCTGTTGTAAGACAGGGTAGCTCCAAGGAGCCTTAAAGTGGGAAAGTGCGGGTATCGAAATTCTTTCGGAGCTTGTAACTTTTGTAACTAGGAACCGATTTCAATAATTTTTTCAGAGGGACAATCTACGTTAAGAAATAAAAATAAAACATGCTTAATAAAACATTTTATCTCTTTCACTTTCCAAGTTATTTGACTTGAAAAATTTAGTTTTTAATTTTTGGCCCTGACTTTTTTTATTCGTTAGTACATAACTTCTTTATTACTTGGCAAAAATCAGTTTGTTTTATTGTTTTTGAAAGAAAACTTCATTACAATTCATATGAAAAAAAAATTTTTTTTGATATCTCAAAAATTGTAGCAAGGAATAATTTTGCAATTTGGATCTTTAAAAATTATGAGAAAATTTTGTATATTTTGTGAAAAAAGTATTTTTAATTTTTTTGGAATATTTTAAAAAAATATTAAGTATTTGATTAAAGCTTTGATTGTTTCTCAGAAAGGAGGCATTGAGAAAGGCTGTGAAATAAATTTTGGAGATATTTTTTGGTGCACCCTACATGCAGCATTTGTCGAAAACTAGCAATTTTTTTTCAAAAATCCGATTTTCGGATGTGTCAAAAAAGTTGCACGGTTGTTTTTGGAAATTTTTTGGTTTTTTATTAGAGGAGATTTTCTAAAAATGCTAAAATTTTTCTAACACAATTTTTCCCAATAAGAAAAAAATATAAAATTATAAATTGGGAATCATTTTAATTTTTATTAATAGATATAATTGTCTATTCAACGGTATATAATATGTATTCCGTTGCCATTATATCACTTAGATACGAGTAACAAAGAAAATGAAACTGAACTTATTAAATATATTTTTAATACAATTATCAGAATCGAAACGAGAAATTTAGTTGTAAGTTCTCATACTCATATATACATATGTACATTGTACATATCTCTCTTGATACAGAAGTATTTATATTCATAAAAGAAATATCTGATATCATGGCAAAAAAGTCTCTAGAATTCTCTGTCAAATTATATTCAAAACTTAGACAATTTATATGCGTTTAAAAAGGAGCTACATAAAAAATTTTCGTAATTTAATGTTCTAATGTTTAATTAACTAATTTTTTTAAATAAATAAATAAATCAATCTATTTGTCCTTGTGGGTATATAAATATACTGTGTGTGTATATAAATTCTTATATTTTATTGTATTTAAGTAAAGAAAGTATTTAGTAACAGCTTCAAGAGTTCATAAAAAATGTGGGTTTGTTTGAGTATCATATAAAACACGTAAATTATTACCTGAGGTGTTATATTTGTGTATACATTTTAAGACTGATATAATGGCAACGGAATACATATTATATATCGTTGAATAGACAATTATATTTACTATTGTAATAACATAGAAAAAATTAAGAAACATTTGCAGTAAAGAAAATAAGATCAATAATTTAGACAAAAATAAAAAATGTAGAAAATTAAAACTTTTAATCAAAATTGGATTTTGAAAATTTCAAAAAGTATTGAAGGTAGGAGAATAATTTTTTTTCAGTTTGCAAAGCTAAATGTATACTATTGATAAAAATTAAAATGATTTCCAATTTATAATTTTATAATACTTTTTTCTTATTGGGAAAAAGTGTGTTAGAAAAATTTTAGCATTTATAGAAAATCTCCTCTCCTGCCTACATTTATATGTAAGATGTCAAGAGTTTCTTACAAGTTACTTATAACAAGTTTATTTATAACGAAAAACCAAAAACTTTACAAAAACGACAGTGCAATTTTTTGACACATCCGAAAATCGGATTTTTTGAAAAAATATTCCTAGTTTTCGACCAATTCTGCATGTAGCGTGCACTAACAAAAATCTCCAAAATTTATTTCACAGCCTTTCTTAATGCCTCCTTTCTCAGGAACAATCAAAGTTTTAATCAAATACTTAATAAGTTTTTAAAATATTCCAAAAAAATTAAGAATACTTTTTTCACAAAATATACAAAATTTTCTCATAATTTTTAAAAATCCAAATTGCAAAATTATTCCTTGCTACAATTTTTGAGATATCAAATGTAATGAAGTTTTCTTTCAAAAACAATAAAACAAACTGATTTTTGCCAAGTAATAAAGAAGTTATGTACTAACGAATAAAAAAAGTCAGGGCCAAAAATTAAAAACTAAATTTTTCAAGTCAAATAACTTGGAAAGTGAAAGAGATAAAATGTTTTATTAAGCATGTTTTATTTTTATTTCTTAACGTAGATTGTCCCTCTGAAAAAATTATTGAAATCGGTTCCTAGTTGCAAAAGTTACAAGCTCCGAAAGAATTTCGATACCCGCACTTTCCCACTTTGAGGCTCTTTGGAGCTACCCTGTCTTACAACAGGGTGCCTCAAAATATGCTTTCTAAAAATTTCAACACTTCTACTTTCCAAAACAGTTGGTTTCATCGAAATCGGTTGACTAGTTCAAAAGTTGCGGACTTTTTACCCCTTTTTATTAATTCACGCCACTGTGCATTGTAAGCTAAACGATTTGTATAGGCAGATGGATATCAGTCATATCGTAATTTTTCACTTTCCAGAAGATTCTTTTTGGGCGTAATTTATTTATTATTGTTGCTGCTGCATAAATTTTTAAGATAAAAATCTCTCAATCGGTATGTATTCTTATACACTAGCATAAGCATTATCAGCAGCACTGAACTTAGCACAGCGAAAACAAGGTTGCGTTTCATAAAACCAAGTTAAAACCAATTAAAAAATGGTTTTAAGTTCAAAACTGGTTTTGAGTTGATTCAAACAGAATCATTTTGTATGGTAAAATCAGGTTTTAGCAGTTGGTTTTAACGTTAAAACCAACTTTTATTAAAACCATTTGAAAAATTTAATTGGGGTGTTTCAACATACGATCCACTTAAATCGATGATTACTAGTAGTGCAAAGTTGTTCTGAGGAAATAGTAACATTGTTTGTATTTTTTTTTATTTTTGTTTTAAAAGTGCTTTGTAATAAAAATAATAGTCTATTATTATTATTACAAAAAATTTACAAAATAACCAAGCTCATATTTAATAATAAAAAACAACAAGAAAAGTATGAATGTATGTATATGTAAAGCAACAGTAGAGTATTAAAAACAAAAGTGCTATATAAAATCAGGTAAAAATGTAGCACAATAACATTTAGTATCATGTACTTAAAAAACAAATATAAATAAAAATAGTAACAAACAGAGAAATGCAAGAAAGAAAATCGTATATATCAGACCCAATTGGACGAAAATTAATTCAAAACGAATCAATACCAATACGAGTAATTTTTATTATTATTAAGGCAATAATAAGTTTGAAAGTAATAAAACTAAATTGTAGACATACAAAGTCAAAAGGCGATTTAATGCCATCTTAAAAAGAAATGCATCAGATTTAAAATAATTTAAATCATAAACTAGTTCTCCAGGAGAAATTTAATTATCTTGCTTCTGTAAACATTATAAGATAAGTGAAAAGTCTTTAAAGGCTTGGGTAAAACATTAAAAATATGACCCAACCTAACATGAAATGATCTCTCCCAGATATAAGCCAATCTCGGTATAAGAATCTGAAAATTACGAGTTGACCGACTAAATTTAAAAAATGACAGCAAAGACAAGATATTTCTATTTTTAAAGATGTTATAAAAAACAGCAAGACTCTACTTTTACAAAATTTCGGAATGTACACCCCAAGAACCTAGCAATGTACTCGAAAGTATGACTTCGAATATTAAGACAATATAAATAACGGATAACTCTGTTGTAAAGCAGTTCAATCCTCCTAATTCCAACTCCAATAATGCATGTGCATACTTCGAACCCACAAAAATAATCGGTATAAGGAGTGAATGAACCAGTATTGACTTTATGTGCATCGGCAAAGCAAGACCAATACTATATAAACCCCGTAAAGAATAATTAACCCTAAAAATTACATGACTAACATGTCGATCAAAATTAAGTCTACTATCAAGCCATAATCCAACGCAATAAAACGTATTTTCAGGAAATTTATACGAACTTTTTGATATAATCGCCTTAGTATGAGCGTATACTAATTTTTACAAAAATTAATTTGTTTGATAACATCCAAAGATAGTTACATATAATTAATTTTAAAGTTTACTTACTGTATTTGTTGTAGTTTTTAAAATTTATGACTTAAATAAATATAAAAATGAATTTATAAGATGTAATTTTTTACAATATTCATTATACATATATAAAATAAAAAAGTTATGTTAATGTGTGCATGTGTGTGTACGTGTGTGTGTGTGTGTGTGTGTTGATGATTTTGTCACACTAATAAATTTCCAGTCGGAAATTCCGTTAACTTTAAACTAATTTTAATCTAACTATTTCGCAACTAGTACTGAAGGACACTTGGATTAATTTTCAAAGTAATCAACTAAATATTTTAACATTGCGATGTCCTAGGAGGCAGTCAATTGTTACACTCTGCATTATTTTTCAACTATGTTAAAGATGATTTTTTTAAGTCACCTGGGAGTTGATTCTGGTTCTGTGATAATGTGAAATGAAAAAAAAACTTTTCATTTTCATTTTCCCAACCATTTTTCATAATACTTTTCACAATTACATAAAGTGCGATTCTCGTTGCTATTATGAAAACATTGTTTTATTCCGTTGTGCCTATGAAACTTTTGTTTTTATGCTATTGAAATATGTATGTCATATAAATAAATAATATTATTTATTATTTATGTACATATTGCAAGGAATTCGGTATGAGCATAGGTAAGAGTGTTTAAAAGCTTATCGCTACATAATTTAACTTAATATTTTTCTCTTTATTACAGATTGGGTAAAATTAACGCTTACAATTGCAAGGTCGGTTGTTTGTTCCGAATCATCGTCATAAGCAGAATTTAGGACAAACTTTACTTAAACCCTTAGGAGTTATTATTCGTTTCATCTGTAGGAATAGGGAGCTTAAATATCGAACAGTGGCTGTGCTGAGTAAAGGTTTTCTTTTTATCTTGCCTGTAGCCTTTAGTGAAAAAACCTTCGTCAGCCATTAAGTTCTGCAAAAGGCTGGGTACGCAAAAATATTTACTCAGCAAAGTCGTTATTATTATTACACCTAGGAGAGAACCCCTTTAGTCCGGCCGACAGCTTTGAAGGCTAAGAACTTAAGAAGATACTGTTTGATATGCTCGTAAAATGTTTTGTTTTTGCAAAAGGCAAATAAATGATGCCCATCGTGACATCATGGACGTTATTATTTCTTTTTTTAAATGTTACACTTACGAGTGTTATGTGTGTGATTGTACTTTTATTGTATTTTTTTAAAGAGCTTTTCAACTGTAATAATAAGCTTACCTGGTATTTTTTTCATTGAAACGAATTTAAAAAACAAAGCATTTAAATAGGTAACACGCATCTCTACAATATAAATACAAACACATAAGAGTAGTTTTTTAAAAATAAAGTTCTGTATGTGCTACGGTTTTTTACAAGCATGCATGTACTCGTATATAGTGTATGACAATAGAACTGCCAAGATCTATTTACCAGGTCAATGCAATCCTCCTGATTATTGTTGTGTTTTAATTTTTAAACTCTCAAAAGTTGTTTATGTTTGTGTGTTTCTGACAACTTAAGGATAATGTTGTTTTTTGTATTGCTATATTTTTGTGGAATTGCATAAACCTAATAAATAGACCTTAAGAACTGCATTTTGCAAATAGAAAATAATTGCTGCAGAGACGAGTCTACCTGGGAATGAATACAAATATATTTGCGAGTTTTTCGCTGCGATTCCTATTTAGAGAGAAAGAGAACGACACATGTATTCTTTTAATTAACGAAGCTAACATAGTGCTTTTTCTGCATTTGAGCTTTTTTAAACGCTTTTATTTTCTTCACTTGTTTCAAATTAATGCATGCCATGGACTTGTATTATGATTATATGCAACGTTTCTTATTATACAATAATATTAGTAATTTGTATGATATACAAAAGCACACAGAATATATTGACAAAAAAGGCCTTTGATTTTAAATTTTACAACCAAAAAAAGTACGACATATTGTGTTATGTTATGCAATATACTTTCTTGTTGTCAGAATAATTGCACTTACATATACATATATGTATGTTTTATATATGTATTCATAGTATGATTAATAAAATATTCAATAATATTAGTACGGGAACGCGAAAACCAAAAATTTTTAACATAAAAGGGAACATCAATGCTTGTATGCACATGCATACATGCGTATATATAAGTACTTATCTTCTTACACGATTCAGCAATTATAAAATGTTTTTTCTTATTTCATATTCAAATTTATAAAACTGTATTCACCGCTCTTTTTTAATATTTGTTCATATAACCTTTCATTTATTAAGCTTTCTTTGATAATGTTTGTTTTTCAAATAGCTGATTTCCATTCTAATTGCCAATACTAGTGCGAAGACAAATGCGCGCTGTTTTGTGTAGGAAGAAGAAGTAAAACATTACTATCACAAAGCATCTCTCATAATTATCGAGCACGGGAACGGTTTTCGCAGAAATTGGGATCTCGAAGAATCCCAATGTAGAGTAAAGAAAAACACCTATTGTATAATATATGTAAAATGACCCAAGCACTTCAAATATTGTGCAATAATATGGTAACTGTAAAAAATATATTGCGAACAAATCTAAATACCTATCGTTTATTGTAAAAACAAGAAAAGTATCTGGATGAAATATTTATATAAGTTTTAATTTGACATAAAGCACACGTACACAAATACCGAACAACTTATACACCATTAATCATTTTATCTGCAAGAGCTGAAATGATATAATTAGCTTTGAAAGACTATCCGAGATTATGTAGGGTAGCTCTATGAGTTATTGTGTAGCACGATACCGAAAAAAAATATTATATAGTGTCATATATATGTATAGTCATATCAAGTCAAAAAGGGCATAAATTAAAAAAAATCAACATCGATCGGTAAGAATCGTACCTTATCCGTATATATGAAAGTTAAAAGACTACTGAGAACTAAATACACTAATCTATATAATGCTTTTTGCTTCTACCGTAAAATATTTTAAAGCGTTACGCAAGCCTTTTTTGACCTTATATGACTATAAGCACAAAAATTATACATGCATATGTAGTTACCTCCAATATACGCAGTGATAATGTATTGACATCACTGTACAATTAAAAGGCAGACTACGATGTTACTAAAAGTCTTTAGCGCCGTTGCTAAAAATCGCTAGGTTAATAGAGAAGTCTGGCCACAATTATATATATGTATACGGGCACCAATTCGAGCCCAAGTCCGTAAGTTATGCGAATCGTAATTCAATTGTCTTAAAATTAAACGAAATTTACTGAAAACATAAGATTTAAACAATTCTATAGAAAAATATGATGAAATATAAGGTTTAAAATAAATATCAAATAAAACAATGTATTATTAACTAACAAAAAGGTTAAAATTTAATGGTCCCCAAAGTATTAAGAATTACATACACACACATATATATATATATATAAGAGTATATATATATGTATATATAGAATAAATAATAATAATATAAACATTATAATGCAATATAATAATATTAATAATCCTGTCAGTAGTAATGGTAATAGTGGACAGAATTGACAACAAATTTGATAACAATGATCATTGAGAAAAGTATTTGATAAGTAATTTTCAAAATTTTATTGCGTTGCATGTTGCTTGTAAATGATTTGGAAGTTGATTCCAGAGACGTATACTAAGTATAAAGAATTGACACTATGATGCGTGATTTCGATGACGAAATTGTATAATAAATTTTCCTCTACGAGATCTTGCAAACTGGAAACGATCGTATAGGTACTTCGGTTCCTTAGTTATTATAATTTTATGAAGAAGTATAATGTTTTTAAATTTAAGAAAATTATTTAAGGGTAAATAGAGTAAACGGCTTGAATAAGAAGTTATTCTATCGAACTTTTTTAGACCAAAAACGTAACGGATAATGTTATTATACGTAGTGGTCAGTTTTCTCATGTCGTGGGAATTGCAACCAGCATATATTTCCGAAGAATACATTAGTGTTGGCAGTAAATAAGTCTTTGCTATTAAAGTTCTTATTCTTGGTGGTGTAAAATATTGTGTAGCCCACAATCCCCTAAGCATCCCATATATCTTGCCACAAGCTTGATTCAAGTGGTCCGACCAAGTCCTGTTCATTGTTACTCCAAGATTTTTAGCCGTGTTAACAATTGCAATTCTAGCACCCACAATTTTAATATTTAGATCATCTTCTCTAACCACATTTCTTTTGCTTATCACTAAACATTTGGATTTCGCCGGATTCAACTTTAAGCCATTTTCCGAAGCCCAATTGAAAATGTTCTCCAGATCAGAATTTAAGTAATTTATAGTTGTAAGGTATGAGTCTTTGGGACTGCAGAGATATAGCTGAACACCATCTGCATACATTTGAATTTTCGAATTAAACAGATTTTTTGGCAGGTCATTTGCATATAATGAATACAATAGTGGTCCAAGGATCGATCCCTGTGGGACACCATGTTGAACTTTTAAAGCACGAGAAATGTACCCATTTTGGGAGACAGATTGTGTTATCTCAGAGTGATAGTTAGCCATGTTTCACAGCGAAAGGGGAAAAACAGAAAAATTTCGAGAGCTTTAGACAAACAATATAATGGTTATCTGTGTCAAACGCTTTAGATTGGTCAAGTAATATTAAGAACGTCATTCGATCATCATCCAAGTTTCCTCTTATATTTTCCACTACATCAGATATTGCCGTAATGCAGCTACGTTGAGGTCTAAAGCCAGATTGACGATCAGTCAATAGATTATTATCATTCACAAACTTATAAATTTGTTTATGAATTATACGTTCAAATACTTTTGAGAAATATGGTAGAATGGCAATGGGACGAAAATCATTTCTTGCTTTTGGCACGGGAACTACCATGGCATATTTCCATACCTTGGGAAAAGTGTTTGTTATTGTAATAGTATTAAAAATATGCTTAAAATATCTTATCAACCCTGGGAGGATAATTTTAACAAATTTCGGGTCTATATTGTCAAATCCTATTGAATTTGATTTAGTTGCATGAAAACCTTCAATTACCTCCAAATCATCAAAACATTCGAAGTCAAACTCTCTAGTAGGTGAACTAATGGATGGGGCGTGTCTGTAAAATCTGGGTGAGCAATTGATTTGCCAATACCAATATATTTTATATATTTCCAAGTATTCTTACTGCCCATAGCCCTTTCAAATTTATTGGTATAATAAGCACACTTATCAGACCTTATTCTGGAAACTACTGTCTTCCGAGCTATTTGGTATTGTAGCAGGTGTTCTGGAGTTCTATAACGTTTTCATATATGATACATTTTGTCTCGGCATTCAATCAGTAACCTTGCGTGACTAGTAAACCACGGCTTTTGACCTTTTCTTAATTTCTTAGTTTTAACGGGTACATGGCTATCATATAGCTGTAAAATTTCTTTGTCCAAAAAGGACTATTTCTCATCAACTGTAGGAAAATTATAAATATCTTACCAAGTTACATTTACAAAATCATTATATAAGGATAAATAATTTATGTTGTTAAAGTCACGAAAATTATAACTTTGAGGCTGTTGAGCAACTGAAATATCATAAGTGATAAAAATAACACCATGCCTTGAAAACGCAGGACCTGCCAACTGTTCATAATGCAATATTTTGTCGGCATTAGAGACAAAAAACAGATCAAGCAATGTAGTTGATGACGACGTGAAATGTGTTGGTCTAGTTTTGTTGACAGTAGATAAGTTTATCGATGACATAGTTGTGGTAAGTTCGTTGGTCATTAGTAAATTACTATTAAAGTCCCCAGCTATAATAACTTCAGAGTAAGTTACAGACAGAAGCTCCAATTTTTCAATTAAAGTGTCCAACTTCATATGCCTGCACGGTCTGTACACGCACCCAAGTAATATTTTATTACCACTGGAATTTACTTCAATAAGTATAAATTCAACATCATTAGGTTCATTATGCGAATAAATCAATTGACTGGAAATGTTATCCCTAATATAGATCGCAACACCCCCAAAAGTCCGCCGTCTATCAGATTTAAAGATTTTATATTCATCTAATCTATACATACTGCTATTTATGTCAGGATTAAACCACGTCTCAGAAATACATATAGCATCAATACCGGAATTTAAGAAAATAAAACGAAATTCCCCAATTTTAAGTAATAGACTTTGAGCATTCATGTGAACAATATTAAAACCCTTATGTAAGTTAGATAAAATACGAATCATATTATAATTACCATCTCTGGAACCAAATTGATTAAAAAGAGCAACTGTCATATATATTACTTAATACAACACAATAAAATTTATGAACTTACGAATAATCTAAGGTGAATGATTTAAAACGAATTAAATTTAACGATTGAGAGAATATAAAAAACTAAAGGTATTTAGGTATTTTATAGATAAGATTATATAATATATTCTTGTATTAGTAGGATTGAAATTGTTAAAGACAAAAAAGCTCCCTGAGCTCATCAATAGTTTCTACCAGTATAGCTTCTTCCGAATGGAATTTTGTTACATAAACCAGGCAACGTAATGTAAATGTTGACTTTAAACGTTTGTTTTTCCGCATAAGTAGGGCTTCTTTAAAAATGACGTGGTTGTCAGGAGTTAAATGATTTAAACGTAATATGGTTTTATTTTCGCGTCGGTCTTTAGCAATAGATTTTAGCAGAAAGTTTTTTTTTCAAAAGGTGAGTAATTTAACTACTATTACCTCATCATTGGGGTTGTACGGTTTATTATTTTTATAAATCTTTTTAAGTCTAAATATACTATCAATCCGCGGGGTAGGCGTATTTATACTATTACAAATATTTCCAAATATATAATGTAGATTTTCTTCAACAGAGTACGGTACACCAGTAATTCGTATACTACCGGCTTCAATATTTTCCTTTTTAATTCTTTGATTTGTTTTTTTATATCAACAAATTCGGCAGTTTTTGTTTCTAATTCGTTAACTCTCTTATTAATCATATTAAGCTCAGTCATTACGTGATCAATTTTTTGTTCTATAGCAGTGAGAATTCTTTTTTCACTTTTTTTATTAACTTCTCAAATTATTTAAAATGTGTATCCTCACTTTCTCTTATGAAATTTTTTATGACTTCAGCTGTAATATTCTCACTATCTCTTATTGAATTTTTAATTATTTCAGCAGTAATACATTCACTTTCTCTTATAAGTTCTTTAAAAAACTGTTTATCAGATGTACATAATCGCGGTGTTGTTGCACTTTGAAATCGGAGAGTCAGGCTGTATATCTTTTTGTTTGGACTCTTTAGCTCTTTTCGCTGAGGATTCACTTCTGGTTTCAATATTTATACTTCTGTGTGTTTTAATTTAATTAATTTTTATTTATTTTTTTCTTTTAGGTGATAAACAGTTGTTTTACATTTATACTATGTTTAGACGACGAGTTGAATCACATGCTTCGCTCTCTGAATCTTGTTTTTGAATCTTGCCGTTTATACGACGCCTTCGTGCTTCGTGTGCAGCGTGCCAATTTAGTGCTTTTCGCACTAGATTTAGTGCTTTTTAATTCATAACAGTCCGGAATTTTTCAACTAGGTGCTTTTTTTTTAAATACCCGAAATGGGTGCTTTTTCACCTTTGACTTTAGTGCTTTTAGTGCGTTTGACAAATCCACTAAATATAAATTTGTGATAGTATGGTGGCTTTACACAAAACAACAAATAAACATTTTCCACTTTTCTGTCTGATTGTCATAAGTAAAGAACGGAATGTGCTACAGTAAACTTCTTGGTACGTTTTTGTAGAAAATTAAACGAAAATTAATTAAATTTAAAATTAAACTAATAAATTGTGACAAACTTTTTGTCATACAATTTTGTCATATTTCTTGTTATATAATTTTTTTTTTAATTTTTAATTTACAAAAAAAAAAATATGACAAGGAAAAGCTTAAAAAGCTCAAAAAGCTTTCAACATGCTATGGTGAGATTTATTTCAAATTGACAACTATATTTATTTATTTAAAATGTAATAGAATGTAAAGAAATGTATTTTTTTTATTTCTTTAGCCGGAGCATTTACATATGTAAGTAATTAGCAAACGATGGCCGCACACATAGAAATGTACTAACAATACATTTTGAAAAACACACGGACAGGACAGTATAGGTTCGTAGTTTCTCCAAAAAAGAGTTGATTGTGAAATCTGTGGAAGAAGAATTGTAATGGTATGAGGGTAATAAAACCCTCTACCAAACAAATCTTGTAAGCATCTTATTTCAAAGAAATTATTTCTTGCACTTTTTTTGCAAAAATTAAGGAACAAATTTACCGTCGGAATATTCAGAAATTTAAATTTTTAATTTAAAAAGTGATCTGTATGAGCTATTAGAGTGCCTAGACACGTTCAAATTGTATAAATATATTCGCAAAAGTTGTCCATTTCACCATAGCTACAATTACAAATATTGTTGGCAAAAAACCAGGAGCCCCGAAAAAATAATTGCTTTACTTTTGCAAAAAAGTGTGCAAAGCAATTATTTTTATTGGCATACGATTTCAATAATCACGTTCTTTTCTCTTTAATTCTCACAACTAAAAAGTAAATTAAAAGGAAAATTAATAAATTTTTATTTTGTTATGTGCTTTTCATTAGGTGACAAATTTGTTATATTTTATTCATGACAGTATTTTTCAGAATACCAAAAATATACAAATAGTCATTCACCTCAGTTTTGTTATAATTTTGTCATTGTCACAGAGGTTAGAATACTGGTATAAATCTGAAATAAAAATATTTTTAATTTCCATTCCATTCACTTATTACAGCTATGGCTAAAATAAATTGAAGAACATATAAAATTGTTTTATATTTCTCTATTATAACGAAAAACACTTCTTTGGCACTTTTTAAAAGGCCTGTTTATATTTTATATGGAACTTGGTAAAATTTTCTGGAATAACAAAATATTTCGGTTGTTTTCTTGAAAAATCGTATAAATTTAGGCTAAATTTTATTTGGACTTTTGATCCAGCTAACTTATCAAAAAATTTTATGTCACTTTTTTATAGAGCGTTTAATTTTCTACAAAAGCGTACCAAGAAGTTTACTGTAAGACATTCCGTTCTTTACTTATGACAATCAGAATGAATAAAATCAATTTATGCCATGTAAATCGTATGGGAAATTGAAAAGTGCGATGCGCACCATCTCACCATTAATATTATGAGCTGATATTTTAACAGGCCTATTTTTTACCTAAACTAAAGTTTAAAACCTGGTTCTGAGAAAAACAAAGGAATTCTTTTTTTTTTTAGAATACCTTAATGTACATACATAGTAAATAGTTTTTGTTAATTCATTGACACATACCTACATATTTATACGCATGTACATATACATAAATACATTCAAATTCTTTCGATTTGTATGCTAATTACAATTACTGGAGTTACAGTAACAAATTGATGGACTCGATATCTACAAAAATCCTACATTTCCACACAAATTTTAATCAAGTGTTTTGATATTTCGTCTATACGCAATGATATAATTTAGGCAGTTATATAAAAGAGTATAAATAAAATTTTAATTGAAATCTTTATCCTGTTTATCCTACTTTGTTTCTGAAGTTTAGTTTTATGGATTATAATGGGTGTTTTTTATTGAGGTATAGAACTTTAAGTTGGCATCACTTTTTTAACTGGCGGCTATTTTGTCAGCTGTCAAGTGATTAATATTTAGTTTGGTTTGCCATTTCATCATGAACAGGTTGACAAAAGAATAACGCTTGCAACTCGTGCAAATTTATTTCGAAAATAATGGTTCAGTTCGCGAAGTTTACCGCAAGCTCCGTCCATTTTATGGTCGACATAATCGTCCATCAGAGTAATTAATTCGGTTAACCATGGATCGTTTTCGCACTACATTTACTCTATGTGATAATACGCATCCGCAGAGACGTCGAACAGTGTGCACCGAAGAAACAATTGCCGCTGTAGAGCAAAGTGTTGAAGAGGACCCGAATGAAT
This sequence comes from Tachina grossa, assembly GCA_949987645.1. NCBI lineage: Eukaryota > Metazoa > Arthropoda > Insecta > Diptera > Tachinidae > Tachina > Tachina grossa. The sequence goes on along the minus strand of OX465275.1, from coordinate 103,693,065 downwards.
CGATTCGCCACCGTGCACAGCAATTGGAGCTTTGTCCATCAACTTTATGGAAGATTTTGCGCAAAGATCTTGGCTTGCGACCTTACAAGATCCAGCTTGTGCAAGAATTAAAGCCGCGAGACCATGCAATGCGTCGTGATTTTGGTGTATGGGCCGAAAATGAGATTGATCTCGATGCTGATTTTCATCGCAAAATTTTGTTCAGTGATGAGGCTCATTTTTGGTTGAATGGCTACGTCAACAAGCAAAATTGCCGCATCAGGAGTGAAGAGAATCCACATGAAACCCTTGAGACGCCATTACATCCACAAAAACTGACTGTTTGGTGTGCTCTATGGGCTGGTGGAGTCATTGGGCCATACTTCTTCCGAAATAATGCTGGAGAGTCAGTTACCGTTAATAGAGACCGGTATAGAGCCATGATAACCGACTATTTTGTTCCCGAATTGGATGGCATGAATGTGGATGAGTTGTGGTTCCAACAAGACGGCGCTACATGCCACACAGCGCACGTCACAATCGATTTATTGAAGGAAACATTCGATGAGCGCATAATTTCGCGGAATGGACCTGTCAATTGGTCACCAAGATCGTGTGATTTGACACCATTGGATTATTTTCTTTGGGGATTTGTGAAGTCGCTCGTCTACGCCAACAAACCAGAAACGTTAGGGGACTTGGAAGCCAACATTCGTGGCGTTATTGCCAACATACGGCCCCATATGCTCGAAAAAGTGGTTGAAAATTGGACCTGTAGAATTGGCTTTATTCGAGCCAGCCGCGGCGTCCGCATGCCCGAAATCATATTTAAACAATAATGGCATAAAATTATCCTTCCAATAAAGCCAAATTGATGGACATTAAAACGATTTTCTTGTGTTTAATTTCAATTCGAAGTTCTATACCTCTAAAAAAAACACCCTTTATAAGCTTACGAGTTCTATTTTATTTTTCCAAAATTATTATATTAAATATCCCATTACTTAGTTGTTTAATTTGCTTTTGTCTTGAACTTAAATTATTTTCCTACTCATATTCTACTTATAGCTGAACAAAATCGAAATATGGCTTTATTGCATTTAGTGCTTTTTTTGAAGGCACAGTGCTTTTTGCTCTGAAAAAGTTGGCATCACTGTTCGTGTGGCATCTTTTTATTTATATTCACACATTCATACACAAGAATGATAAAATAAAGATTACGCCTTGCGCATGATTTACCGTTTGATGACGTAGTAGTCCCCTCGCAAAGGTTACCAAGTCTGTATAATATGTGAAATTTATAATTTCTTGCAAACATTTTTTTTGTTGTAGTTGGCAGCCCTGTGATTAATTTACTCAGAAAAATCTCCAAGAAAAAAATTAAGTGTTGTTGCTTAAAAGCTGCAAAACTAAGAAAAATAAAAAACAAAATAAAAATAAAGAGATAAGAAAGAGAGCAAATATGAAATGTGAGTTTGTGTGTGTGTAATAGTTCTATAGTTGAATTTTACTAACCAATGAGAACACAGGCTGAGTGACGTAAGAATTCCATCATGCGCAGAAATGTATTTTTATTCTTGCGCGCTGGCGTAATCTTATCTTATCTTATCTTATTTTATCATTCTTGTTCATACATATCATACGCACGCATATACATACCCAGTGGGAAAAGGTAATGAATAGTAAATTATGTATAAGGTAATGCACATCATGTATAATTTTTCATTTCTGAATTGATTACTGTTAACACAGAACATGTCCTAGGAAAGTAATGAATTATTTTAATTGTGTTTGATCAAATTACCCTATCGTTTCTAAGGGATGCATTGTTTTGCTTCGGAAAATAATACTTTATGTAATTAATGCCTACTTTTCCAGCTGGGTACATACGTATCATATGCACGTATATACATACATACACATAAGCTTACATACTTACATACATTCGACTCATTCAAAATTTTGTTTTTGAAGGTATCCCTATATTTTCTTCTTATTTTTCCTTTTTTTACTATTCATAACTTAATTAAATTTATTTATATTAAACTGACATCTATGTTTTTTTGGTTTGTTTTTATTTGTTCAAACCCATACATACACATGCACATACATATTTTGTTTTGATAGCTGGTTCAGCTAAACTGCCGATAAACTGCGATAAAAGTTAGAGAAGATACCAATTTTACGTGCCTCGCAAGTATATTAATATTGAATCTACTTGATTCGCTCTCATAATTTTGTATGGCGAAGCAAGTTGATTCGGTCATGATTGTAGTGTGAAGCATGAATAGAGAGCGAAGCACGTATCGTGTGAACATACTATTAGTTTTAAGAGTCTTGTTACTCATGTTTTAGACTCGGCAGTTTTTCGTGAAGCAAGTCTGAGTTTATGGGAGAGAGAGGAAAGAAGAAAGAAGAGAGGTACTGACTTGCTTGTACAGAAAAGTTACTTCAATTCTCTTTTGTTATTTCATTCGCAGCATTAAAACAATAGGAAAATTTAACATGAATTCGTCTAAGTGTAAGCAAACGAGCAGTTTTAAAAGAGAATTGAAAATTACTGCTTCAAGAAAAACTGCCAAGTCTAAAACATGACTTAGTATTTAAGTTGAGAACAAGATATCTATTTATTTATCATTCAATATGTATATATTTAAGAATTGCTGTTGTTTTAACCTGGAGAGATTTATTTATGTTTTCAATTTAAGAAGTATTTGTTGGTATTTAATCAACGTATAGTGTTATTGTCATAAAAGTAATAAATATATGTATTTATGTATGTATGTATATAGCACTTTTGTTATTATTTTACATATACATACATATACATATGTACATATGCACATATTTATATTGAAAAGCAATAAAGATTTTAGCTTTCAATTGCAGAAATTAATGACGAACTTTGCAGCAGACAATATGTATCTATAACTTTATTCTTTAATTGATAATTTTTAGCTCTGAACTAGGTTTTTAAGTGTTATTTTAATTATTTTTTGAACAGCGCATAAAAACACGTCCGTTTGCTTCAGAAGCAAACTAAAATAATTAATAGGGAGAAAATCCCCCACCATCTATTCCGCGTTGAACTGGAACCGAATGATATACTGTTAAAAATAAACGAGACACATTCAATTTATAGCCTAAAATATACCGCAAAATCACAGTTGGAAAACCACACAAGCGTTCAGGACCCGCACAGTGTCATAAATATCAAGAATATGGGCATACAAAAACTTACTGTGTTAACTACAGAGGTTGTACTGCGTACTATTTAGTCAAATAGACTATGGGACAGATGTGCGATTGCTTTACGGGAGTACCTGCCATTACGGCCTAATCTCACGTGTGTCAAAGCACTGGGCCAGACCAACGCCCCCGTGCACCCTATTAGAATGACCCTATGGCCCACTCCATAAGGCACATAGGTTGCAATCTGTGAATATAGTTATCCCTGTACTATATTAAATTACCTTGCTGAGGTAATTTGAGCTATCTAAACTCTGCTGCTATGTCCGTGCCCATAGCAGCTTCTGTTGAATGGCAACAGCACCTATAATAGTGTCTGGCTGACCGCGTCAGACCAACCACTAGTATTGATTTCACACTGGAAGCCAAGATTATTCTCCCAGCGATTTTGGTAGCAACCACAGCCACCACGATAATTCTCCGGCTTCCACGCCAAGGTGTTGTGTATACACCCATAGCGAGGTCCCCATGAAAATTCCTCAACCATTGCCGGCACAGCTCAACCACTCATCCGAGATGAACCCATGCCTGTGTCGCCATATAACCAGTGCCTACTCCACACATACCAAAATCATCCTTTTAACCCCGTGAGGTAGGACGCACTCGGCATTTTAGCAAAGGAAACTGACGACCGCTACATGCACTCAACTCTAAGCAGCTCGGCTGTCGGGCCACCGGCACCCGTGGCATCAGAAGGAGCCTCTGGTTAGACCTCGAAGTTCTACCACAAGGGCTTCACCTCTATCGTCTTTTGAACTCAGGGGCAGTTCTAGGTGACGCTGCACCTAATTGACATCAACAGGACCTGTCTTCCTTTTGTTATAAATATGTGCACATCCTTTGCTCTGTTTGTGTTCAGAGATCGGGCAGTAACACATAAGTTCTATGGGTAATGTACCAAAGGTACGTCAATGGAAAAAGCCACATCACCCCAGCTGGGGCCCCGGGGTTGCCACACTCGTAGTCTATAATAGACTACCCTGGGGAGAGACTATGGGACAAAAAAATAAATTAGTTCCAGCCAGTGTTATCAGATTTATTTTCAGCCTACTCGACAAATGACTTGGAAAATATCGCCAAATGTCGCCAATAAAACAAACAATATATTTTTTTTAATTACATTACAAATATTGTTATTAAATTAAAAAAAAATTAAGAAAAGTGCACAACATTTACATAAATACTGGCGTATAAAAAATAATTTATTCCAAAAGATTTATCTAAATAATATAGATTGAACTTTAATACCAAGTTCAAAATTATTCTCTATCGACAACAATTGACTACTTTTGCTATCCCAGCAAAAAATTACACATTACCATTAGAACTACTTGCCATATAATGACTTACTTTTCTGATTGACAATTTTCATTACTCGCTTACAAATCACATTACCTAAAATTACAAAAAACGACGTGGAAGTTGCTAAATGAAGAGAATGATTTTTTTAGACGAAATAGATTACGTGAAATGTTTACAAATAAAAAAAATGTAAGTACTTCTCAAGAATCCATTATTTTAGTCTCACGCCTTGTTAAAATCATTAATCCAGTAGGGAAGTGCTTCCACCAAAAATGCTTAATTCCAAACTCGATTACCTTTTTTGAAATTTTTTTCTGGGATGTTACATTAATTTGGAAATACTTAGAGATTAGTAAGAGATTTTAAATAAAAGCCTGTTGTTGCTGATAAGAGGAAACAAGGGACAATTTTTACGCTCGTCTTGTTGTGACGTCGATGACCTCATCCACAATAAGGGGTATTATTAAGTCTTCTGATAATACTTAATTAACGTTTACTTAAATGTAGTTTTAAGTACATATCCTTGGAGTGGTACCAGCAACCGCGTCGTAATCATACCCTTTAGGTGAAAACTCGTGCTTTTTAGGGCTTCGTTATCAAAATGTTTGTTTCAATTTATAAAAGGAAATTCTTCACATTTTCATAAACACCAAATAAGATTTTGTGATCCATATTTTTTTTTTTAAATTTCTTGAATTTTAGAAAATTTAGTTTAAAATAAAGAATTACAAAATTTAGAACTTTATCAACAAAATATTTTCTGTTGTAGAAAAAATTCCCTCCATAAAAAATTTCATATTTTAAACTTTATACTATTTCATTAAAATCGTTAAAATATAGCCAAAAATATCGCCAAGGAGTTCAAATATCGCCAAGTAAATTGCCAATCGCCATTTAAAAATTTACATCGCCAAAAACAAATTTTCGTCGCCACGTTTGGCGCGATATGGCCATATCTGACGACACTGGTTCCAGCTCAATCAGCAAAAGCTTATTCCGATACTTTTACGCCAATGTGCCAACCAATAACTTCCCGTGTATCGTATGCCGATGCTACTACACAAATTGTATTCCTACTCAAAATGTTTTAGCGCCAAATAATTCTACAAATATAAAGTCAAGTTTTAATTTTAATCGCCTTAAAGCTACTGTTGATAATCTGGTGCAAACTATTAATAATTTTACAACAAATATGACAAGCATGATGCAAGAAATGGTACGAATGCAGAATACATTGCTTCAAGCATTAATTAATAAGCCATAAACGCGTTAAAAGTATGTTTCTGGAACGCAAACGGCATTCGCCAACATAAAAATTAATTTGAGCACTTATTTAGGGAAAAAAATATTGACATAATGTTGGTCTCTGAGACTCATTTGACTTCTAGAAGCCTCTTTAAAATGAATGGCTACACGTTATATGATACAAAGGACCCTAGAGGGAGAGCATGCGGTGGATAAGCAATTCTAATAAAGTCAAGACTCAAGCACTATATTCTTGAAAATATTTGTGAAGAATATTTACAAACAACAAATATTGGTATTGAAAATGTTTGCAAAAATTTCGTGATATCATCAATTTACTCCCCTTCCAGATTCTCAGTCACTAAAAGTTCAATACGAGAATTTCTACAGATCTCTTGGACCTTAGAAACTGCAATGCAAAACATACGTTCTGGGGTTCGTGTCTTATTACACCCAGAGGTAGATCGTTATGCAACAAAATTTCAAAAATGGGCTTGGACATAATTCCGAGTTGGGAGCCCACTTATTGGCCTGATGACATACAAAAAATTCTGGATGTTATAGATTTTGGAGTCATAAAAAATATCTCAAGGGATTTAATTCAAATTGAAGTTTTGCTGGATCTCTCGTCCGATCGTTAATATTTGTAGCTCATTGAGAAGAGACTTACCTCACACATATGTGAAGATGATCAATCATGTTAATTAGCTGGGGCTCAAAAAATATCTCAGAAGTCATTGTAGGGAAAACATTAAGCTAAGAACATCCCATGATATTGAATTTAACATTATTAATTTTAACGAAAGTATTAAGCAGGCTGCTGAACATGCCACTAGCTCCCATCCGCATACTGGGTTTAACAGAATTTATTCTACGGATATTTAACGTCTCGTGTATGAAAAAAGACGAGTTCCAAAGGAATGGCAACACCACAGATCACTTCAACACAAAATCAGATTTAAAAGTGCACTAAACGTATCCAAGAGTTGCTTGGAACTGAAAAAACTGCATCTCTAAAAAATTATCTGGAAGGGCTTGATGTCCTACCAGCATCTAAATACTACACCACCTCTGCGGACATCTACCGTAGGCTGGGCAAGAAACGATACTGAAAAAGGTAACATATTTGCTGAGCATACGTATTTACCCCAAACACATGTTATGGTGTTGTTGATAGTGTAGTCGCTCTGCTCCTCGACACCTAAAGTTTAAGACGAGTGAAGTATAACAATTATTGCTGAACGCAACCTGAAGAAAGCTCCAGGTATTGACGGAATTAGTAACCATATGCTGATGAAGTTGCCTCGTATTGCCATTGGAATCCAGTTATTAATTTTTAATGCCATTTTACGACTGTAGTATTATCCACACAGCTGGAGGCTTGCCAAGGTTAAAATGATTCCAAAGCCGGGCAAAGATCTTACCAAGGCTGAGTCATATAGGCCAATAAATTTACTGTCAACAATGTCAAAGCTCTTTAAAAATCAACTTATGACTTATGTCTTCAATTCTAACTGATAATGGGTGCATACCGGACCATCAATTTGGTTTTAGAAGTCAGCATAGCACCATTGAAAAAACCCAGTTTATAAGAAGAACTTTTGAAGAAAAGAAGTTTTCTTCTGCGCTGTTTATTGACGTTTCTCAGGCGGTTGATAAAGTGTGGCATGAAAGCCTACTTTTAAGACTGAAGACATAACTACTAATAATAAATATTCTAAATCTTTTGGAAAGTTACATTCTCGCCCGGAAGTTCACTGATGTGGAAGAAGACTTTATGAGTATGTTTGAAACTATCTCATACGGAGTGCCCTAGGGTAAAAAAGTCATCAGATCTACTACAAACAGATGTGCCATTTGTAATCTACGTGGACTTTTAGTCTATTTTGGAAAAATTTGATTATGTTGTGAGTAAAAGTACTATAACTGTACAGAAGCATCATGCTTGTGCATTCGGCTATTTTATTAATTATAGCTTTAAGAGAGAAAACAATTTACATTATTTTGGTGAAGATTCGGCGAATATTTTTATCAAAAAAATTGTTGACGATTGTACAGATATTTATCTAAATTATTTACTTAAAGTTAAGAAAATGTTCATGACCCCAATAGAAATACCTCAATATAATAATACAAAAATTTTTTATTTGTAAGAAAATGTTTAATAACGATTAAGTTAGAAATCAATATCATCTTAAGGGTAATTATCGTGGGGCAGCTCAAAGCGAATGTAATGTGAATTGTAAAACACCTGAGTTTATACCGGTTATTTTTCATTATATTTCTGCATATGGTATGCACCTTTTTTCAAAGAACTTTCTACTATAAAAAATATCGCAATAAAAGTGATTCCCTAGAACACAGAGCGTTATATTTCTCTTTCAATTTTCATCAGATCAGATGAAAAACATGGATTCGAAATAAGATTTATATATTCGTTTAGATTTTCGGCTTCGAGTTTAGATTCGTTAGCGAAAAATCTTGATAGCAATGATTTTAATACTATTCGAGCATGTTTTGTTGATAAAGATCATTTCAACCTGATTAGAAGAAAGGGGTATTTCCGTACTCTTACATGGATTCCATGACTAAATTTAAGGAAGCTAAACTCCCTAGTAGAGAAGAACTCTTCGATATTCTAACGAATGAAGAATGTGATGTACTCGAGTATGAACATGCTCAAAAAATATGGGGGGAGTTTAACTGTAAAACCCTCCTGGACTATACTGAACTCTACTTAAAAACAGATGTTCTTCTTCTAACCGAATTGTTTGAACATTTTAGGAAAATTTTTAGAAATATATACGATTTGGACCCCTGCCACTATTATACAGCACCAGGCTTATCCTGGGATGCAATGTTGAAAACAACACAAGTTTCACTGGAACAGTTCACTGATTCCGAAATGTATATGCTTATGCAAAACGGAATTAGAGGTCTACTAATTCAATGCTTCGCAAAGATATTCGAAAGTGAACAATAAATATTTCGAAGATTTTGATGCATCAAAACCATTAGAATTACTTGTCTATTTAGACCTTTACGGTTGGGCGATTTCCGAATATCTTCCTACCGGAGAATTTGAGTGGATATGTGATGTTGATTTTGATGTTAGAAAAATTTCAGATACTGTATGGGTACATTTTCGAAATGGATATAGGTTATCCCAATTCAGTGCGTGATCTACATAATGATTTGCCATTTGGTCCCCAAAATAAGGCCGAGGGGGTATCTAAGATCAAAAAATTAGTTGCAGACATACACTTAAAAACAAATTACACCATACTCTATAAAGTTTTAAAACAAGGCATTTCAAATGGCCTCATCTTAAAAAATAGCCATAGAATCCAAAGATTTAAGCAATCCCGTTGGCTTAAAAATATATTGACTTACATGCGTATTCACAGAAAAAGTCTCAAGTCAGTCACAACTTTTTTTGTGACAGAGTTCTATATTAACTCTTGTGACTCGGTCTTAATTTTATATTCTCGAAACCAAGGTGTATCTAACTAGGTGGCAGCGCTACTTCAGCTGATAATTTTTTGCTCTGTGTGTTTTGTAGCTGAAGAATGTCAAAGTCTTCAATTTTGTTTTGGTTTTAGTACAATTATTTTTGTGCTTTTGACATTCTTCGGTTCTTTACACAGCTATGGTTGCCATATTTTTGTATAACAAATCCTTACGCAGTTACCTGTATAATTACACCATGTTCGTAAGATAGTCACAAAAATCCAAATTTTATAGTTAACGTTCTATGTTAAATGAAAATTATGACTTTAAAAATTATGGCATTTGAATATTGAATGAAGTTAAACAAAAAAACATACATACATATGTATATAAAAACCCTGCAAATACTATTGGAGTACGTGGTCTAATATAGATGAAATAGACTAGTTACATCATGGTCGCATGTAATGCAGTCATGGACAATGGCGTTTTCATACATGCTGCACGTTAAGTGTTCGTTTAGTCTATAGCTATTTCATATGCAGTAGTTTTGTGGTTAGTCCAATGTAATGCAAAGTTTGACCATGTGGTCCAACCCTAGGACATCGCAATGTTAAATTGACCAGCTTTTTTCATATATTTGGAGTAGTTTTGGAGTACTCCTACTCCGCTTTGGACTAGTATTTACATGTATGTATGGACTAGTCGCATTATCTGCAGATAATGAATCCCTGCTTCCCTCAGTGACGGCAGCACTCGTGAACGCCTGGATCACCTATTCCTTTTTTCTTTTGCTTGTTATTGTGTGGAGAAGAATGATGTGAAAGAAATAATTGAGATAGTAGCGCGGAACAGAATAACTCGTGAAAATTTCACTGTTGGTATTTTGTATTTTAGATAAGATTGGCTACATACAATTTAAAGCATACTCAGTTTCTTTCTAAGTGAGAACAAAGTCGCGGAAAAATGCTAGTATAAACATAAATATAAGGCTAGATCTGGGAGCACAGCTTGCTCTTCGATTGTTTGTGGATATTGTACATCACTCCCAAAATGGGCTATTAGCAAAAATGTACACATTATGTACATCCCTTTTGCAATTTCTAAATAAGTTTCTCTTTTTTAAATATTTTATATTACTTATTTTTGTTTGAAATGCCTGTCATGATTCTTATGATTGTCTACAGTCCTAGTCTTTATTTTAAAAATTTATGTTGATAAAATTTTATTTTGAGAATCGGAAATTTTAGTCTTTAGTCACAATGTTAAAGTTATGACTATTTTTCAGTCACAATACTTTCTGTGAATAGGCATGTTAAACACATTCCATAGGAAAAATGCTAAAAATAATTCAGAAAAAGATTTCTTCAAACTTTTAATGGGAAGACAATGGAAAACATGGATAAACGTAGGGAAATTAGGGTAACATCATCATGGGAAACAACAAACAGGAATAATTTGGGTCTCTGAGGATTTTTATTTTTTTTTTTTTATAAAGAGAAGTAACACTCAGGCAATTAATGCCTACTAGTATTACTAGGTGTTACCTTCTTTAGGAAAGGGATAGTGATAAAAGACAGGTGGTGACAGAAGAGATAGAAGAAAGCTTCATTCTTTTTACAACTGCTTTTTGCACGCTTTGTAATAATGCAGTGTTGCAACGCCTTCTGGTGTTAAATTAGGCGTATTAAATTCTGAAGCTGTGTTTCGTAGCCGATGATTTTGCTACACAATACCGACGAAGGAGGGCGCTCTGATGTAACATTAGGATTAGCATCTGCTGAAGCCGGTATAGTTCAGTGACCAGTGACTATGCCTTCATCACTTGAACTTTCCTACAACAGCTGATGCAAAGGGACTCTAATGCACATCAGAAAAATACGTGGTGTTGTTATTTGAATGACTGTCGGATACAGGGATTGAACCCAGGATCTTCAGTTTTGTAGTCAACGTGCTAACTACTTCAGCCAACGCCACCCTGAGAGACCAAATTTTATGCACTTGACAAAATTTTCTGATGATACGTATGCGACAGAGTTAGAAAAAATGGAACCACTATATCGTCCGTACCAAGTAAAATTATCCAATATGCAAATTTGAACTTTTTAGAAGGGCGCGAAGACCCGTAAATTATGAATTTAAAGTCATCGTATTCCTAAAAAAATAAATAAAATATTTCTTATTGAGTTTTCTATCGTCCATGAGAATTTCAGCATTTCGAAACGAGGCATATCGTTAAAATTAGGGTACCAAGATAATGAACTTAAAAACCAATTTTTCATATTGGATAGTTTGACGTGGTAGGGACGATATGATAAACTCATATATGTTGCTTTTACAGTACTGAATAAATTAACTATATATATATAAATATTTATATATTTATATATATATTTATATATATATATACCTCTTGGTGGTGATCAAGGATGGCCTGAGCGTATGTTAGACGCGATTGGCGGTCAGCTAACAGCTGATGCACCGTTTGGACTTTGTACGGCAACATCTTCAAATCTTGTACCAAAATTCGCTGTAAAGACCGTCGACTGATACCCATTTGCGTGGCACGTCGTCTGGTCGATGTCGACGGCGCTTCCATGACATCCCTGGCTACAGCAGCAATATTCTCTGCAGAACGGCTACTCCTGGGTCTGCCACGCCTGGCAGCATCTTGTGTTGTGCCAGTCTCTTCGAGGCGAGCGGCTAAACGTCGCAGTGTTTCACCAGTAGGCGTTGGACGGCCAGGAAATCTGCGACGAAATTCACGACCGATTATTGGTCAAATAAATAGTCACCAATATTCCGCGTTCTGGAGCAGTGTAGCGTTGCATTGCTTATTAACGTGTATTTGGCATGTGTTTACTACACAAATGTCAAAATAGAACTGACATTAGGCGCCAATCGCAAACTTTATAGCATTTTCTGATAGGAGGATTACTTTTGCGCCACCTTGTATATATATATATATATATGCACTGCATCCTTAACAGTCAGAGCTCAAAATTATGAAAACGGTTTTGTTTTTTCATGGAGCCCAAAAATTTCTTTTGCGCCAAATTCTTCTTGAACAGTTTTTGCACCTCCTGAACATGTGGGAATTTTTGAGTTGTGACTGTTTATGAATATGTGTGCGATATGTATGTATGTACCATTTTTTTAGGTTTTATGTACATAGAAAGCTTGTGTATATATGTACATATTTTTCCTTATCCTTTTGTTAATGTTTATTTTTATCAAACAGTTTTTAATATCAGCATATGTTTTTGTATAGCAAGATAATTTATGTTAATTCGAAAACAAAATGTAAAGCAATTCAAAATTAAAGTGTTTTTATTGTTGCAGATTTTTTACAATTACTTTTAAGATTTTTTAGTCAATTTTTGCAGAGTTTTGGTAAAATTTTTTTGCAACAGTGCTAGTAATAGTAGTAGGCATTCATTGTCTGAGTGTTACTTCTCTTTGTTAAAAAATGTATATACAAAACTAAATACGTTGTATATTGAAGAGTGGTGGGAAATTTCTTTTTGCAGTTTTAGAGTCGTCACTGAAATTTATTTGAGTCCTTGGACATGAATGGTGCAATTTCTTTTTCTAACCCACCTTATTGGATCATGCCCTCAAGGAGAAATCAATAATTTTCTTTAAATTCATGATAATCTCAAGTCAATTTCTGAACAATTTATTATTCAACTTGCTTTAATGTTCATAAATGAGAAAGCATTCATGATAAGTTATTGATTTGCAATTTTATTGAAATATGTACTTTGGCAGAAGAGAAATGCATTAGTTGGTCTGTCTTGTTTTGTAATAAATGCAATGCAGGACACGTGCTTGCAACTTTTAATATGTATACTACATACTAGTTGTTACATGAAAGTAGGTAGACAGTTATAGAATTTTAATTTTGTTATTAAACGTAATACATACTTTCTTCAAAAACTTTGCAATAACACAGGTATACAAATACACACATCCTTACACATTTTATAGTTGAACACAAAATGGACGACGTTGGTTGGTGCATAAAAATGTTTTTAAATTCATGATTGCAAGTTTCAAACATCTTTCTCTTTGTTCGTTGATGCCTTTTATGATTTTATTGCATTTGTGGGCACCAGTAATGGGAAATGTGGCATAACTGGGGCGTTTCTGGCACTATTGGATGCTGTCTGGCACCGTGGTACTCTCGCTCCTCTTCTGTCACTTTTTTACCATTAATATAGAAACTTTTCTTATTGCAATAATAAGTAATCTTATTTTTATGTTCGGTTATGATGTAGAAAAGCAACTGAGTCCAATGAATGTTTGCCTAGAGATATTGACGATTTCTTAAAAGGAATAATTGAATTGTTGTTGTTTCATGTCGAAACAGTTCAACTGAGAACTTCATTTAATTCTTAAGTACTCCCCAAAATGTTAGTTGTCTCACCAAACTGTTATACATAGAGCCTTTGAAGAGTGAGATGTAATGACAAAACTTAATTTATATTAAATATTTTATTGGATGATACCTATAAGCAAGTGTATTTGTTTTTTGTTATCTTCTTAAAATAATAAATAATCAGGTCTATTCGAGAATACGCGGATTTAAGAAGTAATTTAAAGAAATAATTAATAAAAAATTTAACAGTACAAGTGCTAAGTAACATAAAAAAAAACAATAAACAGTAAAAGTAAAATTAGTTACTTCTTTTATTTGTTTTAAAAACGTGTTTACATCTTTGAAGAGTTTAAGAAAACTTAATTGTCTTGTAGAGCCTAGCCGAACGCCATTAAAGCTTAATTAGCAGTGGTAGGCACCATACAAACACTTCGTATCTCTTTTTTCTTTATTTATTCAAACTAAACGCGCTAAAATTGGCGTCGAATGAATGTGACATTGATCATGGTGACGAAGTATTTAAGAATACCTCCAAAGTGAAAGAAAATATATATTTTCTATCACTCATCTCCAACGTAGTATTTTAGAATGGCAAAAAGTGAAAGATGCGCGTATTTGTGGTGAAAGTGACTTCCCGAATAGACCTGAATATTTATGATACTCGTATGTATGTCGAAACGCAATGTGAAGATGTCAAAGTACACTTCATTTTAAAGAGGGTTTCTTTTTAATTCGCCATTTGTGTCGACATTTTTTTAACAAAAAATTCATTGATGATGGTCATGTTGATAATATATGTAGATCTAAAATCGCAACATTTTCACAAGGAATAAATTTATTGCGGCGCTGAAGTTGAACTATTAATAACCAAAAACTCAGTTACCCAACATAAAGTTATAAATTCGGGAAAAATAAAGTCTTTTTAAATTTATTTTATTTCATATTTGAAAACTATGTATATTTTCAAGCACTATTATTTGCATTGGTTTCAAAAGTTTGCGCCAGAACATGCTCTATGCAAGGTTGGGCAGTATTTGAAATACGTATATAAGATACAAATACGTATTTTGTATTTGTATTTTAAATACATGATGTGGAACAGTCTTGTGTAGTTCATGAACGAACTAGTTCAAATAAACGATTCAGTATTTTGAACTAAGTGAACTAGTTCAATTGTTTTACGCTCTCTAGTTCAATTTTTGAACTAGTTCATTTTTTGAACTAAGAACTAATACACAAAATGAACTAAAGGACTTTGGACACGATCAAAATTCTTGCTGTCAAGTTCGTGCACATGTGCTTGTCGGCTTGATGTTATCATGCTTGATGGCCCACCAAGCATTCATTTTTATTTTGATGTGTGCTGTTCGTTTGGTTGAAAAAAGTATATAAAAATGTCTAAATAAGGAAATTCAATAACAATAATGGCTTTAAAAAAAAGAACAAAACAAAATAAAAAAGTTCTAACACTTCTTTTTTCTTCACCAGTCAAATTTATATTTTTTAATTTCGATATTCACAATAGAAATATAATTATAATGAAAATTGGTACGCGCTTGATGGAGTAACAATATACACGCATTAACAAGTGACAGCAAGCATGCCGAAAATCAAAATTTTTTCATTTTCCATCAAGCATCGTTGGTGTCACACATACTAACAAATTTTCACTTATACTATAACTAATCTCAGCAAGCATTTTGACTGTGTCTAAACCCGTTAACACAGAGGCTGTGAACTAAATGTTTTCAATGTTTTGCTTTACTTTTTTACTGTTTGTTTGCTTATCTTCTATACTCATCCATATGTATGTATGTATGTATATTTAGTTTTTGTTCATCGCTGGCTACTACCTAATATGCAATAAACAAGTAAACACTTATACTACCCTATTCACAAAAAATATTTTGGATTTATGATATTTTTTTATAAATGAAATTTATTTATTAATTAATTAATTTTAGTTTTCATAAAGTGTTTTAATCACAGAATTTGTGTTTTTAATATTGTCAAAGACCACAACACTCATACATACATATGCATGTAGAACTGTAGATGTAAAATCATTGAACTAAAAAGACCTAACTAGTTCATTGAACTAAAAAGAGCGATTGAACTAAATGAACGAACTAGTTCATTTACAAATAATGAACTAAAATGACCGGTCACTGAAATGAACTAAATGGCACAAGTCTAATGTGGAAGTATTTTGTATTTTAAATCCTTGAAGTAAATGGATGTATTTTGTATTTTAAATACATAATTTACAAAATACATGTCGTAAGGTTACTGTTAATAGTGGTAAAGTAATGGCAGTCTGAGTCCAAGTCTGAGAATTCAAAAGCAGCAAAAAACAAAAATGGTGGCAACCCTGTTACAGATGGGACTCTTCGAGATTTTCATGCTGAGATTTTGTTAGGCAATGTGTGTGTGAGTTCGATTCTATATTTATGTGTGTATGCGTAGCAAAATATTAGACAATACCATCTTAACTACATGTCAAATAATGACTTAATCTTTTTATTGCCAAATTGAAGTACTCGCTTACAAAACGCCCCAGCAAAAAATTACACATTACCATTAGAACAACTTGCCATATAATGACTTACTTTTCTGATTGCCAATTTTCATTACTCGCTTACAAATCAAATTAACTAAAATTTAAAAAAATGATGTGCAAGTTGCTAAATGAAGAAAATGATTTTTTTAGACGAAATGGATTACGTGAAATTTTGACAAATAAAAAAATTAAAGTACTTCTCAAGAATCGATTATTTTAGTCTCACGCCTTGTTAAAATCATTAAGTTGGTAATCCAGTAGGGAAGTGCTTCCACCAAAAATGCTTAATTCCAAACTCGATTACCTTTTTTGAAATTTTTTGGTGTACATTACGTAAAATTTTAAAAATAGGAAGCAGAATTTGAACATATTCTTTAAGTTTGAAAGATGACGTGTGTCCAACTGTGATATTAGAAGTTAAGAAAGGCTGTGATATTTTATTTTATTTTATTTATATTTGCAATTATTTTTTACGTTATGTGTTTTATGTTGTACATTTTATGTCTCTTCAAAATACATCGCAAAAACTTAAAAGTAAATTGGAATAAAAGATAAAATATATTTCAATAAAAATAATTATCCCTGAAGATGTTGGAAAATCCCAACGAAACGTCGGATACATTAAAAATACGTCTTTTATTACATTTTAAAGAAATTGAATGACCTTGAAAGCCTGAATAGATACAATATCTATAAAACCACACTAATTCATATTAAAAATAAGGTCGAGTAATTAAATACAAATACATATATGTTAGATGATGAGAAAATTTTGCCAAAATATGTAGTTATTTTAGATAAATTATATACATATATTTCTAAATTAACTACCCAGCTAAAAGAATTATATATGATCCATGTATTTTTAATATATGAATGTATATAACTATATATGAATATGCATGAATTCATTTATGGAAATGTATGGGATTATACATGGCAAAACTATTATATATGAACTAATATATGGACTAATATATGAAATGTATTATAATATATGAGCTCATACATGGAGATTTAATTATGTAGCTCTTCATATCTGGATCCATATAGAGATATAAGATTTAATATATGGAAACATATAAGAATGTATGTACACATGATATCTCACATAAGATCGTTTATGCAATCAAAACAGCTTGGTATTTTATCGCTGGTGAATTGGAAATTCATTAGAAAATACACACGGTATGCAACGTTTAAAAAAGAAAAACTTTTGTTGCAAAAAAAAATTCTTGTATGATTTTATACATTGTGGCCCCATTTAATAAGTATATCAAATAATCAAAAGGATAATCCAGTCATTAAATACAACCTCCATGTTCAAAATCTACAAAAAGTAATTTCCCAGCTAAAAAATATGTATGGAGCATATATGATATCCCATGTATGGTTCGGATCCGAAAAATTAGGGTATACGGACATATGTATATGATAATATATATTCATACATTTTCATACATGAATGTGTGTGTATTCACTATATAGTATGCAAAGTTCATATTGATTCAAAAAGCGCACTGCTGTACAATAAATTATATTATTAAAATTATTTTTTTGTAATATTTTGCGTTTAATGAAACATTTGTTCGAACAAAATAATTCAAAACGAATTAAAAGACATTTCATTCGACATTTTAAGAGAAAATGTGAATCGATTATTAAAAAAATACAAAAGACACATGCGTACACAATATATAATTTAAGAAATCAGATTAAAAACTAGTGCAATTATAAAAGAAAAAATAATCCGTTTTTATACTAACACTAGTTTTTGATATTGTTTTTGGCAGTTATATGAATTTTGTTTCTTAATATGTATATCTGAGGATTGCGTTACTTTTTATAAAATTAATAGTAATTTAATGACTGAATTATCTTTTTGATTATTTGATTTATTAAATAGGCACACAATATATAAAATCCTACAATAATGATTTTTTTTTTGTTACATGAGTTTTTTATTTTTTAAACCTTGAGGCTCTACGCATATAAACTTTGCATACCGTATGTATTTTCTAATAGACTTCCAATTCACCAGTGATAAAAAAGAGAGAAAAAGATCGAATTGATAAGTTTCAAGCTTTTTTGATTGCAAATGTGATCTTATGTGAGATATCATGTATGCATACATTTTTATATGGCGCCATATATTATATCTTATTTCTATATATGGATACGCATATATGAGCTCATATATTATAATACATTTCATATATTAGTCCATATATCAATTCACATATAATAGTTTTGTCATGTATAATCCCATATTTTTCCATACCTGAATTCATACATACTCATATGTAGTTATATACATTCATATACTAAAAATGTATGGACCATATATCGACCCCTTTGCGCAAAATTATCGTATGTTACAAAAACCAAATCTTACAGGACAGCCATTTTTCTACTTTTCTCTGCTTTCGCTTGCAATATCAAAATGAAAACATACATGTGCTTAGATAATTAACTAATATAACTACACCTAAAAGTATTCCGGTGGAAAAGTTTTCCGACAAAAACGTATTTTTGGCACATACGATAATTTCATTCACAACATTTCGTAGATGCGTGTGTAGAAAATGGCACTTACGATATCATTTGTCAGTGTTAGAAATAAATTGAAACAAAGATTTATTTGTGGTTTTATGTATTTGTTTTTTATTTTTTAACTTGGAATTGTACAAAGTAATAAAAAAAATGTAATCAATATTTAACAGAAGCATGAATTCATTAAAAAAAAACTAAAAAAACCAATAATAATATTAAGTGGGTTAATCTTCTTCGTCGCTTTCATTTAACATAGTATATTTTTCGCATACAGAATATTTTAAATTTATGGCCTGTTTCTACATAACAAGTAAGCTCTCAGGCAAGCAAGCGGTACACAGGCGAGTACGTAACAAAATGAGTTTTTATAGTACACTTGTCTAGCTTACGTTGTATTTGGTATCACTTTTTGTATATTTAATTTCATTATTGCCATGGTATACAATTTGGTATTTGAGTTAATTTTTTTCCATACTAGAAGCATTACTTAATGGCAGCCCTAGGAGATAATCGAGCAAAATAAAAAACAGCTGCTTTTAAATTACAATGCAATATTAGATCAGTTCGTTTATTTTTGAAACAAAATCGAGTAACTGAATAAATCCTGAGTATTTTTGCTATTAAGCATTAAAGAATGTTTAGATATTTTAAAAAAGCTGCATCAGAGATTCTTAATTAATAACATCGATAGTGACATACTTTTTTTCATTTACGGTATGTTATAATTTTTTCACAATTATAAAAGCATTAAGATTTTGCTGAAACAAGTCAAAAAGCTTTCATGCTTCATGAATATATATATATATATTTCATCCATCATATACGATATGTACATACATATATCATCAGATGGTTACTAATTTGCCGCATTTAGTGGAAATACTCCCAATATTCTTGCTTTGAATACAGCTAGATCCAAGATAATAATGAATAAAAAACTTTGCATTGAAATGTGGTTCAAAGCACAGGAGTTTATATATGAACCAAAATAATATGCCTTATCGTGGTTAGGAGGTTAATATCTTTCAATATATTTTAAATGTGGAAAAATGTATTACACATATAAAAAATATATTTCATTTACATAAAACCGATGTATATTCTTTTTTTTTTAAATATGCTACACATCATACAAGAAAATGATTGAAGAATTTACTTAGAAATAAAATTCACAAAAAAGAAAAGTGCAACCGCTATTTTCGGCAACCATTTATTCAGTGAGAGCTTGTCTCATTCTCAAATTACAAACGAACGAAATTCAATTTAATACAGTAAAAAGTTTCAGGTAATCGAACAAACCTATTATTACTTTCCTTGAACAAATTTATGTGAACAAAATTGAAAATAAAATTGTGATGAAAATACATACAAATATGGGATATAATGTAAGAATGTTTGGATTTATTCTTACAGGTTCCATAATGGTTCAATTAGACGATTGTGTGGACATTCGATTTCTTCTTTAATAAATAAAAACCTATTTTAATTTCCACACAAGTACTAATTTTTGATTGCCTATATTTGACATTATATACAATTGAAATTGTTATGTAGAAACAACAAAATAAAAAAGTATTACGTATTTTACTCAGAAAAAGTTGACAGTTGTTTTACGAAACCCCAAAGCCAAATTTTGTACTCATATGAACAAAATTTTCGAGTTACTTGTAATGTAGAAACATGCCATTAAATACTCATTGTGGTATTTTGACGGTATGCTATTTTTTAAACATAAATTTTTCAAATCATTAAATTTTTGCAAAGAGATACAAAAAAGTGAATTGTACAACTTTTGTAACTTACAAGGTAAAATTAAAGTTATTTATAGTTTTTTAGTGGAATTGTCGAAATATCCCTAAATGAGTTCAATTGATTTTGATTTTTTGTCTAATAAGGCTATGCGAACTTTTTTTATGTTTAGTTTAACTTGGAGTGGTTTACAATAACTGATTACCTCAAACACATGATCAGAAAAAGAATGCATGCTAAATGCTTCTCTTCAACTTTAATATAAATTGCGTTCGCGTACTCAAAAGTTTTTACAAATTTTTACTGAACTTTACTGCATTTTACTAAATTGCGTTCATTTACCATGTCAATACAGTAAATGAGAACACAAATTGAGAGAGTAAAGTGACAGTTCTTGACTGAGTGTTTTGCAAATTTTTACTGCAGAAATTTGTCGTAGTAAAGTTCAGTAAGATAAAAACATATGATTCAAAATTTAAACAAATGAAAAGTAAGCAAATGAAAAATGCAAAAATTTGAGAAAAGGTTAAATAAAAATCGTGAGTCATTAAAAAATAATTAATTTATAAATCATAGTAATAATAGCTGTTAATATACATATTTAGTAATATATTTTATTAATCCTTTTGTTTTGCAATTTATTTTAATTACTCAGAGTTGTAAAACTGTAAAGTATCTGGGTACTTAGTATCGCACTTGCTTTTAAGGTAATCAGTAACATTAACAAATATTCATGTAATTTTTATTAATTTAGCCAAAAACAAAACAAGGAAATGAAGAAGAAATTAATTACAGACAATTACATGAAATAAATTACAGAATTTATTCTTAGATTGTCCATGTTATAATAATATTGTATCGAGTACCAATAGTTGAAAGAGTTGCATAGTCAAAAGGTTATATGTATATTTTTCAACACTATGTGGAGACAGAGTCAGTTGTTTCTTTAATCTTACTAATTTTTCCTATTTTTCCGTTCGCGTACTTTTTTCGGTAACAGCTCTTTTTTAGAGTAATTTTTTGAAATTTTCGCAGTAACTAATCATTTACTGCATTTTACTGCAAAAGTAAACGAACACACTTATAGCCTTTTCTGTAAAATTAACGGTAAAACGAATAGAGGCAAAAAACAAAATAAAGCGACCAATTCCTTTTACCTTCTAATTCTAACTTAGAAAGAAACATGTAATAATATTGTAACATATACAATATGCAAAATATTCTTCATTGGCAGATACGATAAAATCGCTCACAAGAAAAAATGGAGTGTAACATACGATAAAGTATTCAATCAATTTTTGGAGCGACGAAGTGGAATTCGCCTACAATATTTTGTCAGGTGACGTCTCTTTGAATGTAGAACAAGATTGCATCAAAAACTCAATTTCAAAAAAATTAGTATATACGATAATTTCGCGCAAAGGGGTCGATATAATTTTTTTAGCTGGGTTTAGTAATTTAACTTATTGCACAGCAGTGCGAATCAGAGATCAGATTGAATGCCTAATTTTGCTGTTTTGAATGCAATCACAAAAAAACTGCATATTGTTGTCAATCCACAACATTAAAAAAAAACAAAGCATGGCACAATCAAAAGAGATGAGTGTGGCGAATTTTATTGCCTGCATTGCTTGTTTTATATAAATGTTCACTGGTCTTGTCAAAAGCAGCGAATACTCATTGAATGGTGCGAATACTTTTTATTGTGATTGAACACAACGTAATCTTGTATAAAACGTACATATGTATGCTCTTACATTGGTATTCAATGTATGTATTTATATGTATGTATGTATTTACATGTATGTATGTATGTATTATGCAAAGGATCAACGAATACTCCAGTGAATGGTATGAAAGAAATACATTCTTTCATGCTGCATCATTTCATTTCGCTGCATTGCAATAATAGAGTGTGTCAGAGCAATCAACAAAAACAACGAATTATAGCAAGGCAACTGCATTTGTTATTGTTGTCGAATAAATGCATGGCAAAGGCAACGAAATTATGAATAGTTAGCAAATGTGAATGGTCTCACTCTGTTCACTGGTGCGAATCAAGAGAGTATGAATATGAACTCGTCATACTGTATTGGGAATATTTACACATACATGTATGAAATGTATGAATATATATAATCATATTTGCCCATATACTAGTGTTGTCATTCGAACAAAAATTGTTCGAATATTCGAACAACTTTTAATAATTTTTGTTCGAACGAACAAATATATTCAATTTAGAATAAAAAATTATTCGAATCATTTTTGTCGAATATTCGAACAATTTCCTTAATTACTTTATATAAAAAGTATTTTAGATTGCATTACTTTTTAATTTGTTAACAATATGATATTGAGTAATCAAATTACTCCAAATTATATATACTTATGTAAGCTTTGTTTGTATGTGCATATGTATGTATGTATACCAGTAACCCGCAAGACATAGCACAATTGTGCGGATGAAAATCACATACATGCTTATGCTCTTTCATTTAGTCGTCACTGAGCAAGCGAGGAATTAATTTGTGCACGCATGTATTAATTTTTTCCTGGTTTTTTGTTTAGTTTTTTTGAGCACACGGAACGAAATTAAAGTTCAAATTCAATAAATTTCTACAGACAAAAAATGGATAATATAATTATGGAAGCTGGGAAAGATTTCGTGATTAAAAATGCTTTTGACAATATGCAATGCATTTTATGTTATGAAACATTAAAAAATAATAGGGAAAATAGATTAAAAAGGAATTTTAATAGTATCCACAGATCTGTGAATAAATTTAATTTTCAATTTATACAATAAATTGTGGAATGGTTATTAAGTTTTTACTTTTTATTTAAGTTTTTATTAAATTGCTTATTTAGAAACAAAAAAATTCAAACAACTAATAACCACATCATGTATTTTATATTACAAAAGTTTTCTTCAAGTGTAAGTTTATTTTACTCTAATTTTTCTCACCAATACAAACATATTTTATTTTGCGGGACACTGATGTATACATACATATGTTCGATAAACTCATCTTTTTTCTTTTTTGGGGGGTAATGCTCTTTCATGGAATTAGAAGGTGTCTTACTATTTCTGATAGAGATTAGAAAAAAAACTGATTTTCTCTAATTAAAAGCGTTAAAAATCGAATTATTGAACGACGTAAAATACCAAAAAGAGAAAAAAATTTATAAGTTTGTAGTATGTGTCTGTGTATCTGTTTGTTTTTACGAGTCCACGTACAGACCAAACGGCTGGACCGATTTTGATTTAGTTTTTTCTGTTTGAAAGGTGACTTGATCGAAAGTTTTCTTAGCTATGTTTAAAGAAAAGCGGTCCAGCCGCTTAGAAGGTATCACATCCTTTTTAGATATATTCGCCGTGGCTCCCAAACGGCTTCACCGATTTTAATTTGCTTTGTTTTCGTTTGAAAGGTGACACGATCGTATATCTTCTAACTTATACTTGATGAAAATCGGTCTAGTCGATTGGAAGTTATCTTAAATTTTCTATATATTAGTTTACTCTCTTCTTTTTTGCGATTCTGCTACTTCAATGGTATTAGTGGAACATAGAGTTCTTAACTTATCCTACAGCGTCAACTGCGGCAAAGGTTCTTAAAATTTTAAAGTTTTGTTATTAATATTTCTAAATCTGTTATGGAAATCGTATGTTTTTCGTGTGTTATGAATAATTTTTCGTTTGTTAATAAAAAAAATTAAACTAAACACATACGTGTCGTTTTTTGCAAACTTTTTTTATTCGAATATTCGAAAAAACGTACAAAATTATTCGTCTGTTCGAACAAGAAAAAAATTATGAAATTTTATTCGAACAAATATAAAAGACGAATAATTAACAACACTACCATATACCCTCATTTTTCGGATCCGAACAATATATGGGATATCATACATGCTGCATACATATTTTTTAGCTGCCCACCCAGCTAAAAAAATTGTATATGGTATATATATTTTTAATAAATGAATGTATATAACTATATATGAATATGTATGAATTCATGTATGGAAATGTATAGGATTATACATGGCAAAACTATTATATATGAACTAATATATCGACTAATTCATATATTAGTATTATAATATATGAGCTCATATATGAAAATTTAATTATGAAGCTCTTCATATGTGGATCCATATATAGAAATAAGATTTAATATATGGAGCCATATAATATGGTATGCATACATTATATCTCACATAAGATCGTTTTTGCAATCAAAAAAGCTTGGATTTTATCACTGGTGAATTGTAAATCCATTAGAAAATACATACGGTATGCAAAGTTTATATGTGTACCCTCAACGTTAAAAAAATAAAAACTTTTGTTACAAAAAAAACCATTCTTGTATGATTTTATACATTGTGGCCCCACTCAATATATCAAATAATCAAAAGGATAATTCAGTCATTAATTTTATAGAAAATAACAAAATTCTCTAGATAAGAAATAAAGTTCATATTACTGCGAAAATTATATTGATAACTATTCCCAGCAAAAAATTACACATTACCATTAGAACTACTTGCCATATAATGACTTACTTTTCTGATTGCCAATTTTCATTACTCGCTTACAAATCACATTACCTAAAATTACAATAAGTGCCGTGCAAGTTGCTAAATGAAGAGAATGTAAGTACTTCTCAAGAATCGATTATTTTAGTCTCACGCCTTGTTAAAATCATTAAGTTGGTAATCCAGTAGGGAAGTGCTTCCACCAAAAATGCTTAATTCCAAACTCGAATACCTTTTTTGAAATTTTTTGCTGGGTTGTTAGACGGATTATTTTTTCTTTTATAATTAATTGCATTAGTTATTAATATGATTTCTTAAATTAAATTTTATGTACGAATATGAGTTTTGTGTTTTTTAAGTAATCGACTTTTGACTTAAAATCATGAATGAAATGACTTTTAGTTGGCTTTTCATTACTTGTCCAAGCAAATGTTTCATTAAATACCACCTCCCTGTTCAAAATATAAAAAAAAGCAATGTGAGTCCGATCACAGAGGAGATGTGTAAACATCTAGTAACGAAAATTTTTTTAAGTTGGAAGTACTTATGCTTTTAGTATCTTTTTTTAAATTAATTAATTAAAAGTATAAAAACTTTCAATATTGTAAATACATATGAATTTGTTGGTTTTTGTTTGTTTTATTAAACTTATTTGGTTAGTAAATGGGCACACTGCAGTATATGTATATCTACTGCATTCAAAATTGCAGTAATCAGTAAATTTACTGATTACTAAAAAAATTCAGTAAATTTTTACTGCTAATGAAATTTAATTTGCATTACTAGTAAAATGGTAGGGCCGTAGCAAGTGGCAAAGTTTTTTCATTAAAATTTTGAAACTTTCGTATGAAAAACATTTAGCCACTTGGTAGAATTTCATTATGAATACGGGCATTACTGATTACTGAAAATTCAATGCACCTCATCATATAACAAATCATTTAGGCAATTTATAAAACCTGTAGAAAAAAATTTTAGTAATCAGTAAAATTTTTTTTTATTTTACTGAAACTTTAGTGGTACTGCAGTGCTCATCTATGGTAAATACCTTTACTTTTACTTTTTAATTCCTGTTGTTCATCGTTTAGTTGTTGCTGTTCTTGTTGTTGTGTACGCATTGCAATTAAAATAAATTCAGTAAAGTGCGACTTTGACTCGCGCACATTCGGTTTTAATCATTTTTTTTGATTTAGCTTTTTTCATTTTTTAAGTTTTTTCAGTTTAAATGATTTTTTTTCAGTTTTATCGCCTTTTTCTCGTTTTGGCGTTTTTTTCTCTTTTTGGGTTTTTTTTAATTTTCGCAATTTTTTTTCATTTTGGCGATTTTTTCATTTTGGCGATTTTTTTCTGTTTTTTGGGGTTTTTTTCATTTTGGCGATTTTTTTCTGTTCTTGGGATTTTTTTATTTAGGCGATTTTTTCATATTGGCGTTTTTTTGTTTAAGGATTTTTTTAATATTGGCGATTTTTGCGGTTTTTCGCGATTTATTTTAGTCCTAGAGATTTTTTTTAATATGGTGCTTTTTTCGTTTTGGCGATTTTTTTATATTTGGCGATTTTATATTTTGGTGATTTTTTAGTTTTACCGTTTTTGAAAATTTTAAGAGTTTTACTCTTACAGTTTCCAAGATACAGCAAGTTGTCAAAATTACAAAGTCAAAATTGCATTAACTGATGGAACACCCATTGATTTAAATTTTTTAAATTTAGTGGTAATTGTTGTAGTCTGTATAAAAATACACTAACTTTTAAAATTTCAAGTGTATATATATATACATACAATTATATGTATATTACATTGGATCTTAACATTTTTCGTTGCTCGTTTTGGAACACCCTTTAGTTTTTAACTCTCATATATTTGTTGTTGTAGTGGCCAAATGTCTACATATTGTGTCCAAATTTTAAGTCCGTAGATCTTACGGTTCATTTTCACCTTTGGTGTACGGAAATATACAGAAAAATAACCGGCGGCGGCGCACCGTCGGCTTCGAGCCGGTCGACTTGTTTCTCTGCTTGGTATTGCTTCTTTCAAACACTAATACACTCATACATAGCTCACACTGATTTGACAATGCAAAGCAAAAGCAAAAAGCAAAGATATCTCAGTAAAGAAATCTTCAGCGTTGTCAACTTTGAAATTTCAAAACGCACCAAAATGGAGAAAAAAATGCGCCATTTGCAAAAAAACGCACCAAGCTTAGAATTTTTTTTTTAGTTTAAAATGTTTATTATATTAATTTTGCATAAAAAGTAAATTTTTTTGTGTTAAAAATTTAACACTAAAACAGGTTTTTACAGTTCAGGGTTAAAAAATTAAAACCTAAAAAGACTTGGCAGATTTTTTACTATAAATTCATTTGTACTACATAGATAATATTTTTTTTAATTTCATAAATTCTCTACAAAACTTTTTAAAGAGATCAACGATTAATAGAAAGGATTCCGAACTAATAAAAGTTCATTATTTATCATTCTATTCAAATATTTTTAAATTTGTTTTATCAGAAGCTTAATATATCCATATTAATAGCAAAAATTAAAAATTTTAAAAACCCCCGAATATTTCTAGAAAACATGTAATATCTTCTAAGCGGTTGGACCGATTTTATTAAACCAAAGCTAACAACCATATCGATCAAGTCACCTTTCAAACAGAAAAAACTAAATCAAAATCGGTCCAGCCGTTTGGTCTGTACCTGGACTCGGACAGACAAACAGACACACATTACAAACTTTTAACACCCCTTTTTTGGTCGGGGGTTAAAAATATAACAATAAAAACAAACAGCCTTTTACAATATATGCACATAATTAAAAAAAACTTAACCAAAAAAAATTAAGAAATTCATTATTCGACATATTGTCATAAGTATATTTATTAATTTGAACTTTATTTGCGGTTGGTTCAGCTTTGTCTATATGCATTTCATTGTTGCTGTAACAAATCATCAGTAGACTTCAGCCCGAATAAGAAATTATTTCTGATTAAAATTCACTGCAGTTCAACTAAATCTAAAAAAGCTAATATTTTCATTATTATTGTTATCATACAACAGATTTCATTTCAAATTGTGATATTTTGTAAACTTCATTACTATTAATATGGTAATTAACACTATCAGGAAATTAATAAGTTTCACAACAAAAATTTTCCAGTTTTAACCCATTGTTGTGTTAAATTTGCGTTAGTGCCACCAAAAATTAAAAAAACGCACCAAAATTAAAAAAAGTGCACCACGCACCAACTAAGGAATTTTTCGCACAAAAAATTTCAAAAAGCACCAAAATGGTGCGAAACGCACCAAGTTGACAACGCCGGAAATCTCAGCAAAGAAATCAAAGTCAAAAGTCAAATTAAATTTTGTGTACGAATATGAGTTTTGTGTTTTTTAAATAATTGATTCAACTTTTGACTTAAAATGATGAATGAGATGACTTTTAGTTCGATTTTCATTATATTTCCAAACAAATGTTTCATTAAATACAACCTTCCTGTTCAAAATCTAAATCATCAGTACGTTTTTGTGAATCAAGGGAGTATGAATATGAACTTTGCATACTTTAGAGGGAATATATACACATACATGTATGGAAATGTATGAATATATATAATCATATATGGCCATATACCCTCATTTTTCGTATCCGAATCATATTTGGGATATCATATATGCTCCATACATATTTTTTTAGCTGGGTGGGCGGATTATTTTATCTTTTATAATTAATTACATTAGTTTTTAATCTGATTTTTTAAATTAAATTTTATGTACGAATATGAGTTTTGTGTTTTTAGGGTTCCGTACACCGAAGGTGAAAAGGAACCCCGTCTGTCCGTCTGTCGGTCACACGGTATTTTCTCAGGAACCGTAAGAGCTACAGACCTGAAATTTGGACAGAGTATGTAGAACCTTGGCCGCTACAACAACAAATACATGAGAATTAAAAATTAAAGGGTGTTCCAAAACGAGCAACGAAAAATGTTAAAATCCCATGTAATATACATACAATTGTATGAACATATGTATAATGAAACTTGAAATTTGTAAAATTAGTGTATTTTTATACAGACTACAACAATTAACACTAAAATTTAAAAAAATTTAAATTTAAGGGTGGTCCATCAGTTAATGCAATTTTGACTATGTAATTTTGACAATTTGCTATATCTTGGAAACCGTAAGAGGCAAACACTTGAAATTTTCAAAAACGGTAAAACTAAAAAAACCGAAAATTATAAAATCGCGAAACCAAAAAAAAATCGCCAAAAATGAAAAAAAAATCGCCAAAACGAAAAAAAATCGCCAAAATTAAAAAAAAATTCTAACACTAAAATAAATCGCCAAGTTCGAAAAAATTGCCAAAATGAAAAAAACGCCAAAATGAAAAAAAACGCCAAAAACTGAAAAAAATCGTCAAAACGCGAAAATGTCGCCAAAACTAAAAAAAAAAATTTACTAAAAAAAACGCAAAAATGAAAAAAATCGCCAAAAATAAAAAAAAAATCGCCAAAACAAGAAAATAAAGTGTCAAAACTAGAAAAAAGCCAAAACTTAAACAAATCGCCAAAACCAAAAAAACGCCAAAACAAAAAAACCGAAAAGACCCCAAAGACGAAAAAATGCCAAAACTATATATTATATAGGATGAAGTTTGTATTAAATTACATATCTAGTGTTTGTACGGAACCCTTCGTGTGCGAGTCAGAGTCTCACTTTACTGAATTTATTTTAAATATGTAATTGATTCATCTTTTGACTTAAAATGATGAATTAAATTACTTCCAGTTCGTTTTTCATTATTTGTTCAAACGAATGTTTCATTAAATACAACCTCCCTGTTCAAAATATAAATAAAAGTAATTATAATAAATTAATTTATTGCACAGCAGTGCGCTTTTGTGAATCAAGAGAGTATGAATGTGAACTTTACATATTGTAGACGGATTATTTACACATACATGTATGAATATATATAACCATATATGCCCATATACCCTCATTTTTCGGATCCGGACCATATATGAGATATCATATATGCTCCATACATATATGGCCATATATGATAATGTATACCCTGCAGTCAGACTGGGGCCAAGTGTCTGTATGTCAACACTAAAATTCTAGTAGTAGTTACATTGTCTACAATTTCTCTTCTATTCGTCAGTATAAAAGAAACAGAGAAAACAGATGTGGTGTATTTCTGGTGGATTTTGCAACAACTTGTCAATATACATAAATTTGTATGTACGTAAGGTATAGAAATGTACCAGTAAATGTCTGGTTGGTATGTCTCCATGTTCCCATAAGAACTTTGAATTCACTATACCTAGTCAATTGTTTTAGTGTTACTAGTAGATTTTCAATGACAAGCACATGCTAAATGTCTATAGCATAAAGTATTGTATGGGGAATAATTGTAGAGTAGTACTGCTGATAAAGTGAATAGCGACTCAGTACATTTTCACTATTCGCACTTTCTGCAGGGTATTCATACATTTGCATACATGTGTGTGTAAATATTCCCTCTATAATATGCAAAGTTTATATTCATACTCTCTTGATTCACAAAAGCGCACTGCTGTGCAATAAATTAAATTACTAAAATTACATTTTTTTTTTGATTTTGAACAGGTACGTTGTATTTAATGAAGCATTTGTTTGGACAAATAATGAAAACCGAACTAAAAGTCATTTCATTTTAAGTCAAAAGGTGAATCAATTACTTAAAAAACAAAAATCATATTCGTACATAAAAATTCTGTTATTTTCTATAAAATTAATGACTGGATTATCCTTTTGATTATTTGAATTAAATGGGGCCACAATGTATAAAATCATACAAGAATGGTTTTTTTTTTGCAACAAAAGTTTTTCTGTTTTAAACGTTGAGGGTACGCTTATTAACTTTGCATACCATATGTATTTTCTAATGGATTTCCAATTCACCAGTAATAAAATCCAAGCTTTTTTGATTGCAAAAACGAACTTATGTGAGATATCATGTATGCATACATTCTTATATAGGTCCATTTACAGTAGTTTTCGCTTATAGTCACATTTAAAATTGCACAAAAATTGTGGACTATATCGCTAATGTGACTATAAGCCTAATTTTTTTATATGCCACACAGAGGTAGATAAAATAATTTCCATATAATCCAATTATGTCAATTACAAAACAATATTGTATTTAAAAGGCACATTTGTGTGGCCTTTTATTCAACAATGTTTTGTTCTTAAAACATGTTCTTCTACTAAACAGTAGATGGACGTTGAAATTTAGATTAATTTTTTGGTTTATGACTTAAATAAATAACTAAAAACAATCTGTTGAATATTTTTGTGACTATAACGCAAATTGTTTGCATAAAATTTTGATTTTGACTACCACAAAGTTGGTGCATACATCTCAAATATGACTATATGGTAAATGGACTATATCGTCAACTTTTTGAATGAAATTAAGTTCAAAAGTCACAAAAAACATTAAATATGGACTTTATCATTAATGTGAAAATAAGCGGTAGTGACTATAAACGAAAACTGCTGTATTAAATCTTATATCTATTTACGGGTCCACATATGAAGAGGTTCATAAAGAAAATTCCATATATGAGTTTATAATACATTTCATATATTAGTCCATATATTAGTTCATATATAATATTTTTGCCATGTATAATCCCATATAATTCCATATATGAATTTATACATACTCATATATAGTTATATACATTCATATATTAAAAATATATGGACCATACATATATAATTTTTTTAGCTGGGGAGCTTCATAATGAAATTTCCATATATGAGCTCATATATTATAATACATTTCATATATTAGTCTATATATTAGTTCATATATAATAGTTTTGCCATGTATAATTCCATACATTTCCATACATGAATTCACACATATTCGTATATAGTTATATAAATTCATATATTAAAAATATATGGACCATATATAATTTTTTTAGCTGGATACTTACATTTTGGAAAATTAATTATATTATTCTTTAAGTATACATAAGTACATAGTTTCAAATAATTTTTTTCATTTTCGGTTTTGATAAGTTTTAATAAATGTTCAACAATAAAAACAATTGAAAATTTTCTAAATATAGTATTTATAAGTAACAGTACGGGTAGAGTTGGGCAAAATACATGGTCATGTATTTAAAATACAAAATACTTGAAATTTTTGTACGTATTTAAAATACTTCCACAACATGTATGTATGTATATATTTAATAGGTTATTAAAATAATCGCGTTTTTTGTTTTAATCGGTTAATCGCTCGATTAATTATTCGAAGTTTTGGTTTTTACTCGAAACCAGTAAAATATTTACTAAATTTTTACTTCATTAATGAACTAGTTTATGGTAATTATATTTTTATATTTAAATAAAATTTTTCTAAAATTAAGTCAAATTTCTCCATAAAATTCGGAGAATTGCAAAAAAGGTTTTCCATCTTTTATTTCAAATTTAGTAAATTGTTCAAAGTTTTTTTTTGTCTTTAATTTTGGTACTTTTTTGTTTTTAATTAAATTCTATACAACATGGTATGTTTTTTATTATATCTTAATATTATATTCTTAATTAATTCACCATACATACGTATTAATTCCTTGAGAGGGGGCAAGTATTGAACCAACAACCTTCTGACTGATAGGCAAGCAATCTAACCAATTTCCTAACAGGCAGCCTGAATAAGCATTGAAATTTTTGTGTTTTAAAATTTTATTTTATTTTCAAAAAATTTTATTTCAAGTTCAAATATTCGTCGGATATATGAAAAATGTACTTGAATTTTTTGCTTAATGCAAATAAAAAATATATTCTATAATTTAAAGAAAAAATACTTAAAACTGGTAAATATATTTCTAAAATTTAGAATAACTTTTTATATCTTTCAAGTTAGTCAAATTTGATGAACTAATTAGGAGTAAGTCATGTCCTAAAAATTTGTTTTTGATTTATAACGAGATTGACTAGTTTTTAGGATACAATTTCCCTAAACTTTTAAACCATTTTCCAATTTTTGGTAAATATTTCCTTTGAACCAGTAAACTTGACCTTGAATGTGAGAATTTTTGTGTGTATTTTTATGAACTACTTTTGAAAATATGAAGTAATATATAAGTAATTTTTACTAGGTTTTTGTAAAAATTTACTTAAACTTAGAAAAAATTACTTAAACTTAGAAATTTTTTTTACTTTAATTTAGAAAAAATTTTTCCTTAATAATAGTATATGTCTTTTTTTTTTGAGTGTACAATCAAAGAATATAAATTGTATAGAATGCGCATCTGAGCTAAAAAAATTAAACATTTTTTACTTACGCTTTAGATGGGGGGGGATAAAGCGCAAGCAAACAAGCACTGAGAGCATTATATTCTTTGAGCCATTTAGATGAAGGGTGGCCTCGCTGCAACAACGCTTACGTCCTCTTTTGGAGTCCCTTCTTAAATCCACGTGCGTTTACATGAAGACTTTTTTGTCGCAATAGTCAGGCGACTTTTTGATATTAATTTGTTCAATGCTTTTTATTCGTTCATTCGTAGCAGTGTTGCCGTAAAGGAACTAATTGTTAGTTTGAGAAATGTGGAATTAATATGTCCACATATTTTTATTTTTTTTAATTTACTACCAAAATACAATAATTCCTCCTTACTTTATTTGTTTATAATTTTTATATTATAACTGTTTCTTTAATGCATGTTATAAAAAATTGGTCTAACTGGCAACACTGTCTGTACATAGCACACAAAAAAAAACGAGAGAAAAAAATTTGTGAGAGAGAAGAGATAAAATTGTCGCTTCAGTTCCCAGTACGTGCGACTTTTGCTACCCCGCAAGCTTCTCCTCACTTCACGCCTAAAAACAAGACTCGCAGGCGACGTGTCGCAGCGAGACCACCCTTCATCTAAACGGCCTCTTTGCTCTTATCACCAGAGTTACCGTTGTGCGACTTAAGTCACATTTTGCTACTTTTTCAACAGCAACACATGCTGCCAATTGCAAAAAAACTGAAAAAATATCCGAGTTTTACCACAAAAAATACCGATGTTCGGAGGAAAGTTGCTATTGCTGAAATAAAGCTTGTTTTAACGATGATAAGTTTCAAATTCTGCAGATGTAAAGTCAGTGAATTACACCTATATGTCTTCATCCTTATAAAATATAATTTACAAAAAAACATACAGTTTAAACATAAATTAGCGTTACTAAACAATTTTTAAATAGACTTAAAGTAGACACTAGTAAAAGATTAGATTCCAAGTGAAGAACTTATTAAGAAATACAGGATGATCAGTTAAAAAAATATGTATTTAAGAGCAATGCATAATGCCTTGAAATAATAGTACAACTATATTATCCTCTTCAGGGCGTGTGTCAAACGGTATAAAAGTACTATGGTGAAAAAATATTTGCCTGTGGGGAAAAAATTTCATTTTTCTGCTGTGCCAAATGATATCTTTTTTGACAATGCAAAATTTTGACAAGTTCCCTTTAGCATAGAAACAAGCTGATGAAAAAATTGCTGCGGCGGCGAAGCAAAACCTTTGACTACAAGCCGTCGGCTAACAACAAATTTTTAAAAGGACATTTTTGTATAAAACAGTATTCTTGTAGCAAAAAATGATATAATATTGTATATTTGATGCTACATTTTTCGCAAATTAAAATAAACAATTCCTTTTTCAAAGTCTAGTTACATTTAAAGAACGTAAAAATCTATGTATTGGGCAACGGCTCGAAGCGACGGCGGTGGTTTTAAATTTTATGATACCACGCTTCTTATTTGCTGCTTGTCAAAAATTTATCTCTCGTGCCAAAAATTCTACTAGCCCCTAGGACTAGTGAAATTTTATTCACCTCAGAAGTGTCAAAAATTTACTTACAGTAGTACTTTGCTACCGTTTGGCACAGGCCCTTTCTAGAAAGCTTTAAATGGTTTTTCCTCAAAGTATATTTTTTGAGTTATGCTGGTTTTTAAGTAAATAAGTGAGATGAGGAATGTCCAATATATGTATTTATGTTTTTACAGTCTTCAATTTTTTTTTATAACTCTTAAGTAATTGGGTAAATTACGGCACTCGATATCGAACGAAATATGCATTTAATTTCGATTGGAATTTCATTCGATAGGAAATGCAGCAACTTTGCCAATATTTTTATAGATTTCATAATTTTTTTATATATAGTAGCTATCTCTTATACGTTTATACTCGTCTTACTTGCAATTAAAAACTGTATTTGTAAATACTCTACTAGCCGGTATTATAGAAATATATTCGTAGTTAATTAATTAATTATTTGAATTATTTTTACTTTTTTCATTTATAAATGAAAAATTATAATAATAACAAAAATTAAAAATTTTAAAAACCGCCGAATATTTCTAGAAAAGACGTCATATCTTCTAAGCGGCTGGACCGATTTTATTAAAACCTAGCTACCTTCTCGATCAAGTCACCTTTCAAACAGAAAAAAATAAATCAAAATCGGTTCAGCCGTTTGGTCTGTACGAGTACTTGTACAGACACACAGATACACAGACAAACACTACAAACTTATAACACCCATTTTTTTAGTCGGGGGTTAAAAAGAAAATGAGTTAACTTCATTTTTTTTCATCCATATTTTACTTTACTTTTCTTGATGCTACATATATACATACATATATACTTTAAGGCCCCAATTATGGCTTCCAAATTTACTTCATTTGAACCTATTTTAACTTATAAACGTTTTATAAAAACTTACTTACCAACTTATAAAAAGTTTTATTAACATTAAAGATGAAAGTAAGTTAAAATACATATTTTTTAATTGTGATACTCCGAGAAATAATTTGCATTTGGTATCAAGGATTTGGGTGTCAGATTTTTTGCAATATTTTCACCATTTATTGGCTTTTCTATCGACCAAAACAATAAAATGATCGACATCATCGAGCCGATAAGGGATAAATTGAAAAAAGGGTAATAAAAAGTTTCATTGGCACGAAAAGGGGACAAAAGTGATACTTTAATGTCAGAACGGCAACGTTGCTCTCAGCAATGCGAGCGTAGCATACACTGCAGAAAGAAATAAGGGTGTGTACGCTGGACGGGTAGTACTGGAGATAGCCGTCAGAGAAACTTTTAGCTTGTATGAGATGCGCATTCTATATGATTTATATTCTTTGGTACAATGCAATGCAGTAATGTACAATAAATTTATAAAAATGTAAAACACCAACAATAACTTGACGAAATGTATTTTGTAAATTATGTATGTACTTAAAATACAAAATACTTCTACGTCATGTATTTAAAATACAAATACAAAATACGTATTTGTATTTTAAATACGTTTTCAATACACGTGTTTCAAATACTGCCCATTCCTGAATATGGCCACGGATACGAATAAAATATAACTCATTTCAATTGAGTTTATAAAAGAAATTTTACAAAAGGGTGTATTTCGTAGTAAAACAATAGTTTTTTTTTAATTTATTTACATGTTTTTAAAAAGTTATTATTTATTTAATCACACTGAGTTTTTCAAGATTCCCATTTGCTGAAACAATGAAATATTAAAAAAAGTAATTTTCTCGACTAAAAATACATCCATCAAGAAAAAAATAACTATTTCACACAACGAAAAAAAAAATTAGCTCCTACAATAAACAACATAACTACTTCTCAAGAATCGATTATTTTAGTCTCACGCCTTGTTAAAATTATTAGGTTGGTAATCCAGTAAGGAACAGCTTCCACCAAAAATGCTTAATTCCAAACTCGATTACCTTTTTTGAAAATTTTTTCTGGGTGTATCTACTTGTGTGTACAGCTTTTGTGGTTATTGTAGAGAAACGTTGTACTCACAGTAGATCCAGGCTGCCCAGAGAAGCGCCAGAGTGCCGAACATCAATCGGCTTTTAATACAAATGAATACACATACGCTTATACATTTCTCTCGGTTTTATCTCTGCCCAGTTGACCACGGCTTTCGTTAGTGACATCGATTTCGAATATATCTCGAACATTTATCGTGTTAAACTATCGAGAGTGTCACTCAAA
Organism: Tachina grossa; assembly: GCA_949987645.1. Taxonomy (NCBI): domain Eukaryota; kingdom Metazoa; phylum Arthropoda; class Insecta; order Diptera; family Tachinidae; genus Tachina; species Tachina grossa. The sequence continues at coordinate 103,655,968 of OX465275.1, read as the reverse complement.
AATGAAACGAAAAATGTTCACCTGTCCCAAAAAACATTCGATTTCGAGGTTTCACTAGCAATATCAAAAGTTAGAGATTATCCAATTAATTTCGATATCGCAAAAAACCCACAGAAAAAGTAAAAAGTAATTTTTAATTATTTATTTATTACTACGTTTATACGCAGGGCTTATTTGCAAATAAAATGTAAATTGTTGCCATATTCTTGTTGTTTTCTTGTAAATATTTTCTCGAATATAAAGTAAACAATTTATTAGAAAAATTCAAAAATAGTTTATTACAAAATGGGTTTAATGTACATATAATATTTCCACTTGTGTGTGCGCACCGTAAACTTTACTTGAGATAAGTAAGTTACAAAAAAAAAGAGAGACAAGAGAACAACAACTTAACGATTAATAAAAAACATAGAAAAGTCCACTGAACAATAATTGGTGGGCTTTTACACTATGCGCGTAAACATCCCGCCCCTTGCTATACTGCAGCAAAAAAGGCTAAGAATCTCGCGGTTAAATTACTGTCTGAAAAAATAGGGAGAGAAAAGAGAGGAGAGGAGGTATATTAAAGTATAAGAAAATTCATATAATTCATAAATATATGTACAATGTATATAAAACTATTCAAATAGATTTATGCATTTTTTTTTAAACAATCCGACCAGGCATCACATTTATCACGATGGTTGATGGCTGGTTTGCTCCTGTTAATTGTGATTGATGCAATGTTTCTTGGGGCCGATTGCTACAGCAACGTTGATTCAAAATTTTTTTTAGCTGTCTTTTTCCTTTGCCTTTACGCTTCTTCCTTGAGGACTTTGGTGCCTCAGATTGATTGGCGGCTTGCTGGTTTTATTTCATGTTTTTATACCGATGTAGGAGGGTATTATGTTCACCCTTGAACTCAAAATATCTCTCGCGGCTCGTGCACTTCATGTGGCCTTCCAGGGGAGTCTATTTTTGACTACGGGTGTTGCAACCCCGGGGCCCTAGCTGGGGTGATGTGGCTTTTTCCATTGACGTACCTTTGGTACATTACCCATAAAACTTATTATGTGGCAACAGAGCAAAGGATGTGCACATATTTATAAAAGGAAGACAGGTCCTGTTGATGTCAGTTAGATGCAGCGTCACCTAGAACTGCCCCTGAGCTCAAAAGACGATAGAGTTGAAGCCCTTGTGGTGGAACTTCGAGGCCTGACCAGATGCTACTTCTGGTGCCACGGGTGCCAGTGCCCGACAGCCGAGCTGCTTTGAAGTTTTGAGTGCATGTAGTGGTCGTCAGGATCCTTTGCTAAAATGCCGAGTTCGTCCTACCCAACGGGGTTTAAGGGATGATTTTGGTATGTGTGGAGTAGGCACTGGATTTTTGGCGAGACGGGCATGGGTTCATATCGGATGAGTGGTTGAGCTGTGCCGGCAATGGTTGAGGAATTGTCATGGGGACCTCGCTATGGGTGTATACACAACACCTTGGCGTGGAAGCCGGAGAATTATCGTGGTGGCTGTAGTTGCTACCAAAATCGCTGGGAGAATAATCTTGGCTTCCCAGTGTGAAATCAATACTAGTGGTTGGTCTGACGCGGTCAGCCAGACACTATTATAGGTGCTGTTGCCATTCAACAGAAGCTGCTATGGGCTCGGACATAGCAGCAGAGTTTAGATAGCTCAAATTACCTCAGCAAGGTAATTGAATATAGTACAGGGATAACTATATCAAAGATTGCAACCTATGTACCTTGAGAAGTGGGCCTTAGGTTCATTCTAAAAGGGTGCATGGGAGCAATGGTCTGGCGTCTTACCTGTACCCGGTGCTTTGGCACCCGTGAGATAAGGCCGTAATGGCAGGTGCTCACGGAAAGCTATTGCACATCTGTCCTTCATGTGGGAGTGGGGCAGACAATTAAAACAGTATTGGAACCTTTTTACTGTATCCCAGCGCTTCCAATGTGAATTTTTCTAAATTTAAGGCACTTTCTTAGCGCGTGTTCGCTCTTGAGGTATTCGTTGCAAGAGGCCTTGGGTTTTGGGGATGAAGGACCTTCAACGGGCTTGCGGTGGACCTCAAGACGACGGGATGCACTGGACATTGCTAAGAAAGAGAAAAGAACGCAATTAATGGGTTTTTGGTTTAGGTAAGAGAACTAGCTTCACAATTTGCCGGGTGAAAATGCTAGAAGCTGTTCTCACATCCGCTGTGCGGACCTTAGAGTCGTATCCTATATGAGTTTACCCTATTCTATTCAAGTCGCCATTCGCCGGGAGTGTAAATTGTCTTGACGAATAACAACTAAGTCTCAGGTTTCGAAATCTTTTTGTGGGTATTTCCACTTCACTCTTCGATGGAGTTCCTTTAAGTACTCTTCTTTCCACCGCTGGGCATAATGGTGGTGGAGTACCTTTATTTTTTGCAATCTATTAGCGACCCTTAGCGAGAGACCTGAATGATCAGGTTCGGGGAGTGACAAGAGAGGACCACCTATTAAAAAATGGCCTGGTGTTAACGGAACTAGATTGGATGGGTCTTCTGTCATTGCAGTTAATGGCCTTGAATTAAGGCAAGCTTCTATTCGGGTCAACATTGTGGTGAACTCCTCAAATGTAAACTTCGTTCAGAATCAATTTTTCGAAGATGAGTTTTCACACTCTTTACGCCGGCTTCCCATAAGCCACCCATATAAGGAGCTCCGGGAGGTATAAAATGCCATTCGACAAGCTGAAAACTGTTTCGTACAAGTACCTTCCTTTTCAATTCACACAAAAATTGTTTCTTGTCTACGTCTAGTACTTTAGCTGCACCGACAAATGCAGTTCCATTATCGGAATATAAATGAGAAGGACATCCACGGCGTGAGAAAAAACGTGCAAAGGCTGCAAGCAACGTTTCTTTCTACATGTCGCCGGTGGTTTTTAAATGAATTGCTTTCGTTGCAAAGCAAACAAAAAGAAGTACATAACCTTTAGTGATACGGCAACCTCTACCAATATATGATTTTATATCGAATGGGCCAGCAAAATCTACGCCAGTATACGAAAATGGTCTTGATAGAGAAGACCTTTCTGGGGGTAACGCAGCCATAATTTGCTGACCTGTCCTTTTCCTATAGATAGTGCACTCTTTGCAATTGTGAATGACTGTTCGAATCATGTTTTTTAGCTTTGGGACCCAAAATTCACTTCAGAGCATTTATGAACATGTTCAACATATAATCACGTAAAACGGGCTGCATATGGTAGAATTTTAGGGTACCTTTCATCGAATGTTAAGTCGGGAGATCTAGCCAGTCGGCCATTAATTCTTACAAAACCTTTCGAATCGACAAACGGGTTCAAAGAGAGCAAATTGCTTTTGGAAGATATGAGTATACCTTTTGTTAACTGACCAGCTTAAAAAAATTATGTATGGTCCATATATTTTTAATATATGAATGTATATAACTATATATGAATATGTATGAATTCATGTATGGGATTTAACATGGCAAAAGTATTATATATGAATTGATATATGGACTAATACATGAAATATATTATAATGTATGAGCTCATATATGGAAATTTAATTATGAAGCTCTTCATATGTGGATCCATATATAGATATAGGATTTAATATATGGAGCCATATAAGAATGTATGAATACATGATGTATCACATAAGATCGTTTTTGTAATAAAAAAAGCTTGGTATTTTATCACTGGTGAATTGGAAATCCATTAGAAAATACATACGTTATGCAAAGTCTATATGTGTACCGTCAACGTTTAAAAAGGAAAAACTTTTATTACAAAAAAACATTATTGTATGATTTTATACATTGTGGCCCCATTTAATATGTCAAATTATCAAAATGATAATCCAGTCATTAATTTTATAGAAAATAACAGAACTCTCTAGATAAAAAACAAAGTGAAAACTATTGTTAGACGGGTTATTTTTTTTTTATAATCAATTGCGTTAGTTTTTAATCTGATTTCTTAAATTAAATTTTATGTACGAATATGAGTTTTGTGTTTTTTAAATAATTGATTCACTTTTTGACTTAAAATGAGGAATGAAATGACTTTAAGTTAGTTTTTCATTACTTGTCTAAACAAATGTTTCATTAAATACAACCTCCCTGTTCAAAATCTAAATAAAAGTAATTTTAGTAATTTAATTTATTGCACAGCAGTGCGCTTTTGTGAATCAAGAGAGTATGAATGTGAACTTTGCATACTGTAAACGGAATATTTACACATACATGTATGAATATATATAATCATATATGGCCACATACCCTCATTTTTCGGATCCGAACCATATATGGGATATCATATATGCTCCATACATATTTTTTTTAGCTGGGTTAGTATATTTTGGTATAAAATTCCACTGGCATACATGAACTAATCGATCTCGGGTGAATTTCACTTCCGATTGGGTTAAATCTAAGGTGGTATGCAAGCATTTTCGGATTCTCAAATACTGTAGACACCTGAACCAATACGAAATTATTCGCATTGCACGGGGTAAATCTGAAAAACTTTCAAGTATATCATGCGGATGTTCTATTTGTACTGAGAATGATTGAATTTTGAGATGTTGGTGATCAACGGGGTTATGTTGTGGCCACACTCTCGAGGTTGTCTCAACCACGTAGGTCTATGCCACCAATTAAATTATTATCAATTAAATCTCGTGCAAGGACTCCACGGCTTGCCAAATCGGCAGGGTTGTCCTTGGAATCTACGTGGGACCAATTCTCATTGCCAATTTTCTTTACTATTGAAGCCACCCTATTTTTAACAAAAGTAGGCCACGGGCAAAAGGTTTTTTTGAGCCAGGACAGAACAATAGTAGAATCCGACCACAGAAATATCTTTTTCTTATCAACTTCTAATTTACTACATAGTGATTGTACCATATTTGCCATCAGAACTGCTCCACATAGTTCTAAGCGGGACAAGGATTCGCACTTTATGGGAGCTACCTTTGTTTTTGCTACTAGCAAGTGCGTCTTGATTCCGTTGGGAGAAATACTTCTTATGTATAGGGTAGCAGCATATGCCTTTTCAGAGGCATCACTGAATGCATGAAGTTCAGTATCATTCTCAGGGAGAAAATTAATCCATCTAGGGATGCTTATTTTCTCTATATTGGGGTAATCATTCATAAATGTGCCCCATTGAGATAGAGTAAGGGGGTGTCAACTTTCGTCCCAATCTGTTTTGTCTTTCCAAATTTGTTGCATTAGACAACTTGCAATTTCAGACAAGACAGCACGTTTCGTAACAATATCCTGGCGTGGCTGCAATGTAAGGTTAAAGAAGAAGCGATCTTTATTCGCATCCCATCGCAAGCCTAAGGTTTTGGTTGTATTGGCATCAGAAAAGTTTAAGAAATCTGCGTTAAGCAGACTCTCACTGGGTAAATCTTCTAAGAGTCGTAAATGGTTAGCTGTCCACTTTCGTAAAATGAAACCAGCCGAACTAAGAACTTGAGTTAGTTCTATACGTCTCTTAAAAGCATCTTCTAGCTCATGTGAGCCAGCTAGTACGTCGTCGACATACATTTGGGTTTTCAAAATTTCAGATGCCGCAGGACTTAGGGTTTTACAATCGCCCGCCAATTGTAAAAGAGTACGAATAGCTAAATACGGCGCACAGTTCACTCCAAAAGTGACCGTATTAAGCTCGTAGTCCTTTATGTCAGCTTCAGGATTGTCACGTAACAATATCCTTTGATATTGTGTTTGATCTGAACGAAATAGTATCTGACGATACATTTTCTCAATTTCCGCATTAAAAACGTAGCGGAAAAAACGCCATCGAAGCAATAGAACAGTTAGGTCCATTTGCAAAACAGGCCCAGGGTATAAAACATTATTAAGGCTTTCGCCATTGGAGGAAGGGTGTGACGCGTGAAATACTACTCTGAGCTTAGTGGTCACGATATCGAGTTTAAATACTGCATGGTGGGGTAAATAAGAGTTAATCTCACGATAAATGTGGTTTTTTGCATTTTTTATATGTCCCACCTCAAAATATTACCGAACTACGCTTTAATATTGGGACTTTACTTCAGGAGTTCTCAAAAGTCGAGATTCATTTCGGACAAACTGCGACAAAGCACTACTTCGAGAATCTCCTAACAGTAATTCATTTGAAAATTCTCGTCGAAATAGGAGTGAGACCACGTAACGACCATCAGAATTTCTGTATGTCGTAGTCCTATAAAGCTTTTCACAATATTCTTCATCCGCAGAAAGTCGGGCCGCTTGAGGAACTTCCTAAAGTTCCCAAAAACGAGAAATTTGGGTGTTTAACTCTAAATGGATGCAAAATAATGAAACTGAGTGCATGGGTTGAGGGTGAAAGACTTCACCTGTGATGATCCAACCGAAAACAGTCCTCTGGGCGATCAGGTTACCATTTGGATGTATTTTTACATCCGTAGTCAATACTTTGGGATATACATTTCCTCCCAATAGTATATCCATTGTGATGGTAAAAGTCGGCACCAAGTACCTTGTTTTTATCACACCATCATATATGAATATCTTTTATTATTTTTTATTGTCTTTCATATACAGAAATGTTCATCAATTTGAATTTGTATTATTTTTACGAATAATTGAATTTTTGTTTTGTTATCTTTACACTGAATTATACTCTTTTGATTATATACGATGATTTATTATTTTGAACTAGTTCCTTTATAGATAAATTATTAAACAAAAGTAAAAGCAATTGTAATATTAGCTTTAAGAGGTTATTACATAATGATATTCGAATATTTAAGCTCGACGCCTTGCATGATGACACCAAATAGTACCGAGGGCCATGAAATGTATACAATTGTATACAACCATGGTGACTATGAACGCCGCATGTGGTACAACTATGAGAGCAGCCATATGAAATTGGTATAAAAGGAGCTGCTGTAGATGCGAAGAAGGGAGTTAATGTCGAGGGCTTGAGTAGGTAATATAAATGAACTTGGTGGTTAGCCCCTGAATTGAATTTATCTTTGTAGGAAATTTTAGTAGCATTATTATTGGTGGTTAGCCGCTGATAATATTTAGGTATTAGTCTTGCATTGGTATTGGTGGTTAGCCGCTGATAACAATACAATGTTAAGTCTGAATTTAGGAAAGGCAGTAGTATTGGTGGTTAGCCGCTGATAGTACTTTAGTTTAGTTAGTCTGTTCTGGTATTGGTGGTCAGCCACTGATAACCATTCAGGCTAAGTTCAAATTTTATAAACTTTAGCTAGCCGTTGATAACAAAACAGGGTTAAGTCTGAATTCAGGAAAGGTATTATTATTGGTGGTTAGCCGCTGATAGTACTTTAGTTAGTGAGTCTGTTCTGGTATTGGTGGTCAGCCGCTGATAGCCATTCAGATTAAGTCCGATTTTATAAAAATTGGTTAGCCGCTGATAGTACTTTAGTTAGTTAGTCTGTTCTGGGTATTGGTGGTCAGCCGCTGATAACCATTCGGGCTAAGTCCAAGTTTTATAAAAATTAGTCAGCCGCTGAGAGCCATTCAGGCTAAGTCCAAGTTTTATAAGAATTAGTTAGCCGCTGAAAGCAATTCAGGCTAAGTCAAAGTTTTATAAAAATTAGTAAGCCGCTGAAAGCCGTTTAGGCCAAGTCCAAGTTTTATAAAAAGTAGTCATCCGCTGTTAATAATTTTAGTAAATTAGATAAGTACATGATATAGTGAATTGTATTATTATAAATAAAAATACTGAAAATACAGCCTCTAAACAGAGTGTTTTCACTTTCATCTCCTGACAGTCCAAAAAAATAAATTTTTTGTAACGAAGCCTGGACACCGGTGAGTTATACCCCAGCCTTGAGAAAGCATCGTTACACCATGCGAGTATACATGGCGTTGGTCATGTTGATATCGGGGAAGCTTGAGTTAACAATATTAGAAATATTACATGAGGGCAACAGACCGGTAATTTTCTTTTACATTTCAGTGACACTTATTGGTGTTGGTGGCACAGGGAATGTAGGAATGGCAAGTTTTCGCTGTAGTTTTTTGAGATAAAGGTACCTTGCGAACCGGGGTCAACGAGCGCTCGCGCTGCACATTTAATATCATTAATGTGTACTAGTGATGAGCGATAAGGTGATTTTTTAATAATGTTGCTCCTTGTGAACGTGATTTCTAAATCGCTGTTCTTTTAAACTGTGACTGTGATCACAGTTTAGCAGTATTTTGTTTTTAGCAGTTCTGTTATTTTGAGAAAATCTAAGAAGAAGAGCAGCAGTGAAATTAAACAGTGACTGTGAAAACAGTTTAACATATTTCAGCTCTTCAGCCTTAAAAGTATTCATTAGTATTGGTGTCTTGATAAATACTAATAAGAAGAGCGAGAAGAATAAACAATTAGCAATCAACCCCATCCATACATTGAGAATTGTCGTATAACAGGCAGAGAGACAATAAAAACAGACAAAAGCTGAATGTATAAAAAAAATTAATGTGATAGCTTTATTTACTGTAAAGTTAGCATACAGGAACATTCACAGTTTGTATGAAAGAACTATACTTCCAAAACCTGTTACTTGATAAATTCAGTCACAGTTGTGATATGTGATTTTTCAATTGCTGTGAAAAAGGAACAGGTTTCGAAAAATCGCTCAACTCTAATGTGTACTATACAAACAGTGGACCCCAACAGGACTGTTAAATCAGAGTTTGAACTCAAATGACCAGAGTACGTATGAATATTACGAGCCTTCGCAGACGCTGATGGTTTAAAATTAAGAGGGGGTTGTGAAGGGTTATTAGCTGGATTTGGGCTTTGACTGGGTAGATGTTGCGATGCAGTTGTGTTGGTAGCTATAGGGAGCTGGGGTGGACAACTTGAAGTATTATGTGATCGAACATCTCTGTGAAGCAAACAGTTAATTTTTTGTTAAAAGAGAACATACGTGGTTACTTTTGCAACCTTTAAAATCATGAGAGGCTGCCAGGCAGTTTGAACAACATTTCAGTCTGTTCACTGTAGATATTCTCTCGTCAACATTCTGACTTAAGAAATTGGGGCAAAGTCTGAAGGCTTTATTTGAAGTCAAACGCGAAAGTTCATATACTTATGTATAATATTTAAATTCATGAAATTCATTTTGATTGATTTTGAAAATATATACGTACACATGTACATATACAGGACTTTTGGTTTGCTGGGTGTTTAACAGTATAAAAAACTCATATAAAATGGAAAACAGCTGTTCGAAACATTGATGAGAATTCAACATCTTCAGATTATTTTTGATTGCATGAAAAAAGTACCAAAATTATTCAAATGGTATCGAATCATTATTTTATACGTCCAAACATTGTAATGACTTTGACATTTAGTGAAATTACAATCCTCACAAAAACATAAATGTGAAAAACGGCCAAGTTCCTATCCAAAATTTCGGCCATTAAAAGTTGTGAGATATAAATTTTGACCAAGTTCTTCTTTGCCACAATACCTAACACAGAAATATATTATGTATGATATAAATTTGTAATCGTAAGGGTGTCATATAAAATATAGATAATCTGCCAACTTGACAACATTTTTATCAATATAAAGAAATGAACATTTATACATTATTTTCTCCTTTTTTGGAAAGGTAAAAATATTGCCCGCCCATTGTGGTAAAATTTTTTGTGTTTCAAAATTTTTCTAGTTTGTTTCTCACTTAGACCTACTTGTATATCAAATTTCAGCTCCTTAGCGCAACTTTTAATTTTTAAGTTTTATGGGTGCAGCCCCGCCCCTCTAACTAAAATTTTAGGGTTTTAAGATTTTTCTAGTTGGTTTCGCACCTAGACCTACTTTTATATCAAATTTCAGCTCCTTAGCGCAACTTTTAACTTTTAATTTTTATGGGCGTAACCCCGCCCACTTTTCCAAAGTCAAAATTTTTTTGGACCAGTGCTAATTATTCGTGTCTAGTTTCGTTATAAACGGATAATAATAGCTAGATAAATAGTATATCTAAACATGCTGAGCCGCAGGGCATTAATATGAGGTTTAAATTGTATGGGCGTGTCAACGCCCACATTTTTAATGAAAAATTTATAGCCTTGCATTACCGCAGTATATGTGCCGAATTTCAATAAAATAGCTTCCATGAAGCGCCTTAGATTATCATTTTTAGTTTTGACATTTATGGGCGTAGCCCCGCCCTCCTGGCTAAAATTTCCGGGTTTTTAGATCTTTTTGTCTTATTTCTCAGCTAGACCTAGCTCTGTATCGAATTTCAGCTCAATAGCACAAATTTTAATTTTTATGGGCGTAGCCCCGCCCTCCTGGTTAAAATTTTTTGGGTTTTCAGATTTTTCTGGTTCATTGCTCACCTATATTTTCTCGTGTACCAAATTTTAGCTCTCTAGCTATAGCGGAAGTGCTTCATCAATTTGATGAGTGTGTCAGCGGTCAGTGGTTAGTGAGTATGTCTTAAAATATGCACTTTTTGCACCTCTATATCTCCGGACGCTTTCATTGTAAAACTTTCAAACTTCGCATATGAGGTTATATGAATTTATTCTAATTATGATTTAAATTTCATAATTTTACGGTCGCGGGAACAGAGTTATGAGGGGGGTAGAAACAGCTCGAATGGTTTCGTGTAAATATACACACTGCGCGCATTGGGCAGAACTTGGCCTGGCGCACTTCAGTGTGCCTAGATTTAAGCTTTATACCCGTATATACATATTTACATTACATCGTATTATAATTATAAAAAATATTTATATTTTTATTTTCATTATAATTATGATTATACGTAACTATTTTTATTTTTATTGGTATTATTTTTAAATAAAAATTGTTTTTTGTACGCTTGAATGTATATTTACACGCACATATGTATGCATATTTTACAAATTCATGTATGTATGTACATGTACATATGTGTATGTATGAATATTAACAAAAAATAAGCACATGCAATTGGCAAACTCTGGTTAGATTTTATAAAAAAAACTTTTTTAGAAAACTAAATTTATTAAATATGCCATGTACGTATACAAATTAACCACTCAAAAGCTTAAATTATTAAAAGAAACAAAAGTACCAAATCAGGGCTATTGTGCCACACTCTCATTCAATATAGTACATACATCCCATCGCTGTCTACAAATGTCACGTAACGTCGTCATGAAATGCTATTTTCTGCAGGTTCCCAGTAAAAAAAAATGAAGTCATTCGATATTTTTAATTTGCCGATAGTTAGCAGAAAACCAAGTAAAACTTTATTTTAATCACACGAAACCTTGTAGTTTTTTCATAGTTTTAGTAAATACTCACCAAAATGTTCAAAAAATCGATTTTTTGAAAGAAATTTATGAACTAATTTTGGCCTAAAATTTAGAAGTTATTTGCTTAAATTTACATGAAAACACTGTTTCGCGTTTAAGTTCGTATAAAAAGAAACGAATTGTTAAAATATGTAACTTTTTAAAATTTTTCGTAGATGAAAATATTACCATAGAACACAAAAAAGGAAATTTTTATTAAAATCGCTTCTAATTCGGTGACTAGGCATCGAAAAAGAGAACTTCTTGCAATGACAACCCTATGTAAAAATCATTAGATCGGATCGAAATTTGAACTACTTCCAGACTGCAAACTCTACATTTTCATGACTTCTTTGGAGTTCCTTTTTTTACTGGGTTCAGACGTTACATTTACGTGCCATTTCAGTCAGGTAAGCGTTTGTAAAGCTTTTCATGCAACAGATTCGATCAGCTGACACATTTACATTTACAGTCGGGTAATTCTGCCTTTAAGGCTCTGTTAGCCGACTGTAATGTAATGTAACTGTAACGTAGAAAACAGCTGATCGATATTTTTATATGAAAAGTAGGTTACTTTACATTACATCTCTATAACCATTTTCATAACTTTTCGCATAACAATATCGATCAGCTGTTTCCTAATGTTGTAGTTACTTTACATTACAGTCAGCTAACTGAGCCTTTAGGCTGAGTTTATATCTGGCATTTCTCTTGTGCCATATGCCAAAAAAACGTAACCACTAATTAATAATGAAAAACTGTTTGATTCAGACATGTTTTTATTGATTTAAACTGTTTTCTATCATGTCAGATTGTATAAAACTATCTATTAGTTATGTATGAAACCGTTTAACTTAATAAATACGTGTCTGAATCAAACTATTTTTCATTAGTAATTACTGGTTACGCTTTTTTTATGCGTGTGTGGCACATTGCAGACTATAGAGTTGCATGAACAATTCCATCCATGAAACTACTGAAATGTTTGTTTACTAAAGCCCAACTTCGAATAAATATGTTAATACTCAACAAACTGTTGCTTTTATCATACTGTGAGTGAAAACGTTTCCTTTCATACGGTTAGCACAAAGATATTGTTCATTGCGCTGATTTACACGGGCATAATTGTGCTGGCATAACATGCCAGTTTGTTGGTGAGAGAGGCAAAGAGAGTGGTTTTGCGGTTGGCATAACTTTTCAACCAGCTTCAACCCCGCATTAGCAGCATAAAACCAATACACACACAACTTAAAAAACAGCAAATGTTAAATGAATACTTAAAACACTAACACACACACAGCTGTGTATACGAATACATTTTGTGCCAGATGAATTAGTCTCGTGTAATTGGGAAAAGAACAAAAATTGTGCGGCTTAAAAATTGTTCTCGTCTAAACTACCTCATTGAAACGACTTTTGTTCATGCTGCTTTCTCTCATCTTTTGTTATTAATTCGCAATAGCAATGTTGCCAATATAGTAAAACTCATGGAATTTTTTGTATGGGTCGCACATATGTAATAGGTTTCACTTTTAAATTAAAGTTTTAACTTTTACATACACATACATAACTAAGTACATATGTATATACCATACATATTAGTAATACAGTTTTTAATTTGTCATTTGCATTTTTAAATAATATAAATCTTGAAACTATTTTAATATATTATATATTCTTGTAATGAACTGCACACAACCCTGAAAGAAACACACACTTTTAGATGGAAAAAAGGAACTGGCTTATGAGAAATGAATATATTCTTAAGCAAATTTGATTATTAGTTGTGTAGGTGTCTAACGGTTTTGGTCACGTGCTTGTTTTTTTTTAATTTCATATGATAAAAAAAAAATGAAATTGACAAAAATTAAACAAAACACAACAAAAGTACTCGTTTCCAAGCGAAAATAACTATTTATATTCTTCCAAGCAAAAATATAACTAACAATTATTTTTAATATTAATATTTGTAATAAAACTCAAAAAATTTGATTATCATCTCCCTATGTAAAAATACGAAATTTTAAACAACAATATTATTGCATTGAAAAGAAAGATAATTATTTGCAATTTTTTAACTTCCTTTTCGGCGATTATTCTTATATTTTCCCTTTTCCTACAACTGGCAACACTGATCTTTAAAGGCATATTGTTTTTGCATAAACTTAATCGAGATTTACTCTACACATGTTCTGTTTCACATTTGTAAATGTTAGTATGCTCTTGTATAAGTAAACAAACCAACATCATTGTACTGCGTTCTTAACTATTTAGTATTCATTGCTCTTGTTTCATAGTTATCCATCTGTATGAAATAGAAATGAGACCAATAAAAAATTATAGCGAAAGTTTCATCAACATAATTATTTAGTTTCATACAGATGTCTATTGCAGCCATATAGTGACCTTGATCAAAATATAAAGCGACCCATTATTGCTAATCAAAACATTTCAACCATTATATACAACGGAATTGAACAATTTGTGTCTATGGAAACAAAACTTTTTTTCGAAAGATTCTTTTTAGATCAAGAGTTCTTAAAATTAAATTTTGAAGATTGGGAGGGGATTGCTTCTTTTGTTAAAGCGAAAGAAATCATTGGGCAATTAAGGGTAGTCAACGACACTGCGGAAAGGGGAGTCAAGCTAATGGAAGAATATAATTCATTACTGACAAAAAAATGAAGAGCAAAAACAATATGTATTACAAGCTGTCCAAGATTATAGACGCAAATATCCCGGATGTATTAAAAAATCAATAATAGACTAATATGTAAACACTCTCAAAAATTAAACAAAATTATAATATCTAGCAATATAAAAATAAAAAAAGTTGATTTTAAATTTATGCAAAATCCGATAATAACGAGTTTTCTTTATGAAGAAGTAAAAAATCAATATAGATATTTTTGTTAGTTAGGGCATTTTGCTTTTTGGGTGACAATATGTTTATGCAGGTTATGTCAAAAACCCATTAGCAAACCAAAAAAATTTGTTATGAATAAAGAAGTTAATATTTATTAAAGTATAATTTAATTTATAAATTTTAACCAAAAATTAAGGATTTTCTCAAACTTCGGTGGGCGTGGAGACACGCTTTAATCTTCTCTGATGGACCTAAATTTTTTTTAGTAGTTTCTTACTAATAACCACTTATTGGGGATTTGAGACTTGATAAAATCCAGCTCTTAATTTTAAGAACGACCCTAATGTACATACAATATTTCCACTTGTGTATACGCACCGTAAGCTTTACTTGAGATAAGTAAGTTAAGTAAAGGCTCAGTTAGGCGACTGTAATGTAAAGTAACTGCAACAGTAGGAAACAGCTGATCGATATTGTTATCTGAAAAGTAATGAAAATGGTCATAGAGATGTAATGTAACGTAACCTACTTTTCATATAAAATTCTCGATCAGTTGTTGCCTACGTTACAGCTACTTTACATTACAGTCGGCTAACTGCGCCTTAAGTTACAAAAAAAAAGAGAGACAAGAGAACAACAACTTAACGATTAATAAAACAGATAGAAAAGTTCACTGAACAATAATTGGTGGACTTTTTCACTATGCGCGTAAGCAATTGTTTTTATTGAGACTTACTAATTCAGAAAAGTATTCACGATTAACGCACTATTTGCAAATAAAATTTTGAGGTTGGCACGCTTACAAATGTTTAATAGCAAAAAACAATAAATGGATTAATATTGCACAAAAAACATTAATAGAAGCAAATAATTATATGATATTTTGTATATTTACACAATTTTTTTTCTCAACATAAGTAAGTTTTCTACAGAATTGCTACCAAGTTGTTTTGCCGTATAAACAGTGAGTTAATTTATTTGCGAATATTTTTATTTGCAAATATGGCGCATATAAACGTAATATATTGTAACGAAAATAGCCGTCAACAATGTTAAGCAGCATTACACAAAAATATTCCAACAGGGTTAATGTAAATGCTACGCGAAAATATTCCTACAGGGTCAAGGCAAAGAATAGTCTAGAATAGTAGCCAACAACGAAATAAGCATGCCTAGCTTGATTAAACGTAAACAAGCAAAAGCAACAACAACAAAAAGCGTCTGCTTATTAAGAAGATTCACATATTTACACACATACATACATGCCAATTCAAACGAAAAGCAAAAGATAAACAACCACCGTGTGTTGCTTAGTTAATGATGTACACACGTACGCATATACACATGTATGTACATAGTTACCACATGAACTTAATTAGGCAGCATATAAGATGATAATGATCGTCTAGACATTGCTTGAAACTTCTAGTGGAATTTGTGTGAAATATAAAAAGAGGTGACGCATCCAAAGAGTTAGTTAGTTGCAGTTGTAAGTCAGTCGCGAACAGTTATAGTTAGTGCTAATCAGAAAGTAGTCAAGTTAAGACCTCGTTAGTCAGTTGATAATTAAGTTGTGAATTAATAATAGTCTGTCGTGGAATTGAGATTATTGTGGAGTCTATCGTGTCGACTGGAGTAAAGGGAACAGCGCAGCGAATAGACGTGTATAAGGGTGTAAGTAAAGCCAGTGAGTCTTTATTGGTATATCAACTGTGAGTGTCGGCAGAGTGAGTGCCGTGTGTGACAAGCAGCAGACAAAGAGGTATTGGTGTATCAACTGTGAGTGACGGCAGATAGAGTCTCGTGAAGGTAGAATTAGTAAAATCGTATCATTCTACTTTACAGCTTGCCGTATCGTTCAACTTTGTGCACAAGTTATAGAAAATGTAACAGTTTGCATAGCACATTTTTTTTTGTCTGGCATTAAATACGGCGTTTTTGACATTCGCTACAGAAAAATCTGTTTTCTGCATATTCCTACGTCAGCAGTGCTACCACCACATATTTTATAACTAGTAACATGCATTGCATATCGTACGGTTTTTGTCAGCTGACACGCAACATCACGATACGATTTTACTAATTCTACCTTAAGTGACGGCAGCAGACAGACAGGTGTCACGTGAATAAGAGAGAGCTAAGAGACGTGCGTAAGCTACAGCGAGGAAGGCGTAGTGGTAACCAGTTGTGAATATCTGTGTGTAATTTATTATTTTAAGTTGTATTAGGTATTTAAGCTCTTGAGTAATTTAGTATAAGTGTATTTGTAAATAAAACTTGTATCATTCTTAACCCGAGTGTCTTGTATTCATTTGCAAATCTTCGGATCTACGGAAAAGCGTTTTTATAGAGAGAAAAACGTAACAATATTTTAACTTGTTTAATTCCGCAACTTACGCTGCAGGCTTTGAACATGGTACCTCCATTTTAACAGACTTAGGCTGAGATTACATCTGGCATTTCTCTTGTGCCATATGCCAAAACAAACGTAACCACTAAGTAATAATGAAAAATTGTTTGATTCAGCCATGTTTTTATTGATTTAAACTGTTTCCAATCATGTTATCTATTAAGCCTATAGTACACGGCACATGCATATGTGGCGATGACGTCACGGACATTTTCAGCATGTTGGTTGCATTTTTTAAAATTATTAGTAGTGGCTACATGCCGTAAAATTTTGATACAAAATTTTGTTCCAAAATACAAATGTGACATTTTTAGCCGAATTGAACATATTTTCTTAGGCAGCAAATATGTAATCATGTGAATATCTGCATGTACATATGTTGCTAGTACACGGCATGTAGCAAATGTAGCTTTCTGATGACGTCAAAATTACGTCAGAACCACATGCGCATGCCGGTTTTTACATGCCGTGTACTGTAGGCTTTACTTAGGTATGAAACCGTTTAACTTAATAAGTACGTGTCTGAATCAAACTACATATTTTTCATTAGTAATTACTGGTTACGCTTGTTTTACGCGTGTGTGGCACATGACAGGCATATATAAATCCGGCCTAACACATTAACCAGGGTATCGTGGCAATTTATTTTTTCATTCAACTATTGCACATTTGTAAGTGTGTGTTCTTATCTTTTTTCACTTACAGTGCTGTCATGCCTTGAACTTGGTATCTTTAGTCTAGCAGGCTGGCACACTTCCATACAGCTACCGCCACACATTCGAAAAACTATCTCGAGAAGTTCAAAGCAGGAAGCTTTAGCGAACATTCGAATTTTTTTAGATTTGCGAACAAATATCGAACAATTTTGTTTCGAAATCTCTTTGCTTTAGTCAGCATTCGTTTTTATCGAATCTCAGGCCAAGTTGGTGTGGGCAGCTCTGCAGTAGATGGATATATATGTGAGTGTTTTTATGTGTGTATGTTTGTGTCCGTGCATATGCCTGCGTTTTTGTATTTACTTCAGCGTCCCATACAGTGATGGGAATTGGAAATCTTGATTTCGTGCCAATTCTGCTTTTAAATAGTGCCAAAATCATTTGTATTGTGCCAAACCACTTTTTATATAATTTTTAATGTTGATACATGAAAGTATGGTACTTGAATAATAATTAAATTTAATTTAATTTAATTTTTAATAATAATTTATTGTATTTATAACTAGAAAAATTTACGAATATCACAAAAAACACGGTCTAAAATTAGTTGTATATACACATTAATACATATCGAGCCCTATTTTCGATTTAATCGTGAGCGACATGTAGTAAAAAATTAACTTTTTTGTTACCGAAATTGCAAAATTGTTGATAACTTTTAAAATGCAGGCTATAAAATTTATAGTAAGGGAAAATTTATGTATGTACTCGTAAATCATATTTGAATATTTTAAGAAAACCTTCTCCTAAATCGAAAATAATGCTCGATATGCATCATATATTAACAATTTGTACTTGTTTACAAGAAATACAAATATAAAAGCATTTTTTTTACGTTATAGTAATTATTCTAAAAGACATATGTACTTAAATACTATAAGAACCCTAAACTAATTTAAATGATAAAATAACTTTTTCTTATTACATGCATATACTTAGTGACAATTATATAATTATATTTTCTGCTTTTTTATATACTGTCGAGTTTTACAACTTCGTGGACCATAAAAATAATATTAATTGTTAGCTGTTTATTTTAATCAAACAAAGATTCTGTCGGTATAGTAGAATTTATATTGCTTTTTTGGTTCATCATTTTATTTTACCATGTATTAAAGATGCCAAAATTTATAATTGCAGTTTCAGTCGTAAAGCAGCTCTGGGTTGAGGAAAATCTCTCGCGTCATCGTAATTATTTCTTAAGTGCGGTCAGGCTTGTGTATGTTGTTCGGCCTTCGAGAGTTTTTCGTCTCGCTCGCACTGGTTGACTGATCTGCAACGGATAACCGTATAATCTTGCGGTTTTTTGTGGAATTTCTTTAACAACCACGTTGCTACCTCCTATGTGAAGGCATAGGTCGTGTACAGTCAGTCACAAAACCTTTTAAAATACTGTTAATACCATCCTGGGCATATGGTCTACTTACCCGGTTACCCGGCCCATATTTGTGCAACACCATATTATGCAAATTTACTTTGTATAATATTGTAACGACACAGATTCGCTGGTGACTAGGGTAGGCTCAGCGGAGTCCAGAGTCGTGTATATTAAATGAAAGAATCTCTTGGTTACTTGGACAAAATGAAACAAGTACACCAGGTTCGTTTAATAAAAATAATGTTTCTTTATTTAATAAAAAAAAAAATAACGAAAATAAATTTTAGCTACCAAATCGCGTAACAATGTGACATAAGTAAAAAAAAGAAAATAAGCAACTAAAGTTTTAAATAAGATAAAAAAACACGCGAGTACGTTATTCTCAAAAATCCCGCAAACGTTCTCTTCAGATTTAGCTCTCTATATTCTCAAAGTAGATTAGCCTTTGGAAAAAAGTGTTCTAATTCCCAAGGGTGTTTTCTACTCGTGAAAAGATAAACAAAAATACGATTATTTTAAATAGCTACATTTTTATTTATAAGTGTGTTGATTCACCTTTTGGAAAAAAGTTTCCTAATTCCCAAAGGCAACCTCTCCCACTTATAAATAAAAATATTCAAAAACAAACAAAAAATAGAGAAACTTAATATCCCCGTTGTTTGCCTCAGCCTTGCAAACAAACAAAAAAAAAAAAAAAAAGAGTTAATAATAGAGCAGTGTCCTATCTCTATTATTACTCATATAGCTCAATTTTTATTTATAAGTGTATTGATTCACCTTTTGGAAAAAAGTGTCCTAATTCCCAAAGGCAGTCTCTCCCACTTATAAATAAAAGTACAATAAAAAAGAGAACTTAATATCTCAGTAGGTTGCTCAAATTTGCTAACAGAAAGCTTTAATAGTAGAGCAGTGTCCTATCTCTATTATTACCTCTTTCGCCAGCGCTTGCTGCCAACCAACTAATCATCGATACAACGAATGCTCGCCCTTTTATACTTGTGACACATAAGTACACAAACACACAACCGACTGTATTACATACTCCATATGTTTTACCATCTGATGACGATTGCATATTTATCATGCATGGTAGCATACTCAGCGTTGTGTATTTGTGCAGTATGTGATGTTAACATTTCCGTTAAATTTAAACAGATATTTAAAATTTTATATCAATATCAAAGGAAAAT
The DNA here is from genome assembly GCA_949987645.1 of Tachina grossa. Classification (NCBI taxonomy): domain Eukaryota; kingdom Metazoa; phylum Arthropoda; class Insecta; order Diptera; family Tachinidae; genus Tachina; species Tachina grossa. The sequence goes on along the minus strand of OX465275.1, from coordinate 103,636,114 downwards.
ACAAATATTCCACATATAATTTTTAAATAGAATGAATACTTTTATAATAAAAAACGAAAATAAATGAGTAATTAATTCAATAATAATTTGTAACAAGGCAAAGTAAGTATAATATTATAAAGTAAACCAACCAAACATTGTGGGCCAAAACGAAGTAGTGACTTTGGTCGTCACAATATGTATAATAAATAAATAAATAATTGCAGTTTATTTAACATTTTACTTTTGATCAAATTTCGAACTAAAAATATTCTTTCCACGCTGATGAAGAGTAGAGAATAAAAAGAATACCTTGAACGATTCGATAAATATTACTTAAAAACTGTTCATTGAAACTATTTTTTAAGTCTCCATATCTTGCAAAAAATCACTATCACTCAAGCTCTTGAATTTTTTAAATCTTCAAAGTATAATACGGAACTGTATTCACTTTAATTTTTTCACGTATTTTATTTCGTTTACTAGCGGTCTCCACTAGCAATGAACTTGGTATGGACATCATGTCGGACATCGCAAATGGCTAATGGAGACCGCTCATGTCCAACCTTCGTCAATGCTCCGATATGAATGTCCGAACATATGTCTCAACAACAATATTCGCCATGAGAATCGCTGTCCGCAACCATTTGAAATAGAAAGAAAAGAGACAGAACTAAATTGGTAAACATTATATCTCTATTGCGCTAACGCAAAACACTTTGATATGCTTGAACATGGACATCGCAGGTATTCACCACAAGAAATTGATGAATTTTTCACAGTTGCTCTGCCGGCGTCATGTCCAAGTTGATGGCTAGTGGAGACGTAGAGTTAGAAGCATTTTTTTTAAACAGAAAGGACAGTTTTATTTGTGTCTCCACTTGGAACATATTCTGGCGCAGTTCAAATAATAGTCCTTGAAGATATATTTCGTGTTCAACTTGGAAAGTATTGAAAAAAGAACATCTAAACTGCTAGAAAACGAAAGTTTCAACGATGCATATATCTTGATCCAAGATTCCATCACATCTTGAGTTCAGAAAAAAGACAGGCAGCCGTGACATATTTGGGGGAAATTGTTTTCTTTTTCTTCTGCAGAAAATATTACAGGAAATGTTAAAAGCAACAACTTTAAAGATGAAGCAGATGAAATGCTACATTCATTTTTAAAAGAAACACCCAACATTTTCTGGTGAAGTTGTTTATACTGACATTCACTCAAAAATAGGAAATCTCCATCTTCTATTTATGCGATGTGACACTGATGTATTGGAATTTCGGAAAGATAAGAAGCACTCCGAACCTGAGCTCTTTGCGTTAAGCAATGTTTCTTTCGGCATTCCTCCAACTCACGTAGGTAGTAGCCTATTTTTTATCATATTCATTTAGTTATTTATTTTAAATTTTTTTACAGGATACCATAGAACGAGCCTTTTCATCCTTAAAACTCATTTTAACAGACAACCGCAACCGCATGAACCATGAGACTTTGGAGGATATCTTATTAGTGAAGTTTAACTCGACAATGACGCGATCAATAATTTACCACTATTTGAAGATGTAGTTTCAGAAGAACCCCACGATTATTGTTTTAGGAATAATTTTTTATGTAACTTGAATTATGTTTTTTTAATTTGCTAAACACTATTTGAGGATGTGGATCCCAAAGTATTATATTTTAAATACATACATATACTTTTACTTTGAATTATCTTTTGTTTAAATTGAATTGTGTGAATGTGCCTTTCTTGTCTTAAGGATTCAGCCAAAAATCTGGATGTTCCCGCTTCGTCTTATGACTACACGGTAACTTCTATCCTCGATTATTTATAGCAGCCTAGCAGCGCGTATTGGGGTTTGGCCAAGGAGGTCTTGGATTTCGCCTCGCAGCACTTCTGGGGCTTCACTGATGTGCACCTCTACCGGTTTAGCGAGCGGGGAAGGGATATGGCGTGCAGGTATCGATGCCGAAGATAGTGATGTTACTGGACCGTCATCGTGGGCTTGTGATGAGTTTGTGGTTGATAGGGGGGGGGGGGGACTTCCTAGGGATGAAGTGGAGGAAATTGAAATCGGTAACTGAGTTTCGACTGTTGTTTGGTTGCGTGGTGAAGAAAAATTGTAGCATTCATGCATTTGGCTGAGCCACCCCCCGCCTGGCGTCATGGGGACTTCAGAAAGTTGCGTGTCCTTTCGGGGCGGCGTTGAAGGGCTAGGAGGCCTCTTCGTGCAATCGTCCGGTCCAGTGGCAGCTCTATGACTTTGGGTATATGAAATCCCGGGAGTGGGGTTGGTTTCCTTCATGAGTATGCGAGATCTCCAGATTCGCTCGTAACAACGCATTCCCAGATAGAGATATTGGTTATCCTGGACCTCAAGCGAGTGATGAAATAACTCGGGTGGTGGCGATTTTACCGGTACTTTGTTGGGAATTGAGGGTGACGATGGGCATTTTCCTGGCAACTCATGCGGGTATGGACACTTTTCATGCACGGAGGTGGTGGTGGGCATTCTTCGTATAATGGCGGAGGTGGTGGTGGATTTTCTTCATATAATGGCGGAGGTTGTGTATTTTTTCCATACAATGGAGGTGGTGGTGGACATTCCTCATACACCGGCGGTAGGGGTGGTGTACATACCTGTGGACGTGGCGGTGCTGATATGCGCAACAAATATTCGGTTTTCCTTCTTTCGTCACGTTGGATGTGATCTGGATGGGTGACAGAGCTTTTACCAATTGATGGTTCGCCTGGCAGCATTATGATACGCCTTCCTTTTGCTTTCTCCTCCTAAAGTCTGCGTAGAAAGTTCTGGATTGATTGTTCCCATTTCTAGCGTTCGTCACTCATTTTGGACTCCTCTTCCTAGCGTCGTCTTGGCTGATTTTCCTTCACTATGAAAAAAAAATTTATTACTCTGGCTGTTCCAAAAAGAGTTTCAGTTCACTAAAATGCGCAGTGCGCTTTTCGCTACTATCTACTCTACTCAGCTTGACTATGACGCGGGACACAAATCGCGTGATGGGATAAGGTCCCCCGAACTTCGGTGCCAATTTTGCGGCAAAATTTTCAATCGCCTTTGACAGTGGATGCAGTCGTACTAGTACATGATCCCCTATTTTGGGTTGCCATTGGCGACGTCGCAAATTATAGTGATGTTTTTGTTTCTGTACAGCCTTCGCTATGTTGCGCCGGACTATTGCGAATATGTCCTTTAGCTCGCTCGCACGTTCATCGGGCTCAACAATTCGGGCCCCAGTGCCTCTTGTCACTTGATCGTAGACGGCCCTCGGTAAACGCGGCTCTCTACCTTGTGTTAGAAATGCAAGGCTATAACCAGTCGTTTCAGACGTGCTGGTGTTGATGGCCAACATGATTTCGGGTAGTAAATCATCCTACGTATTATGCTTCTCCTTTACAAAATGGGATATAATTGTTTTAATTGTCCGGTTTGCCCGCTCGGTGGGGCTCTCTTGAGGCGTGTAGGGTGCTGTGAATTGCTGGGTGACTCCCACGTCTTTTAAGTATTTTTTTAAGACCTGTGCGGTGAATTGGGTTCCATTGTCAGTACGGAAAGTCTTTGGTACCCCATACCGTGCCACGATGCGTTCTCGTAACGCCTTTACTACACCCTCTGCTGTTGCCTTCCGCAGGGGAATTAGCTCACACCATTTAGAAAAACTGTCGAAAAACACGAGTAGCATCGAGTTACCATGTTGCGTTCGTGGCAACGGTCCAATGAAATCCGCACACAGAAGTGACTATGGCTCGTCAGGTATCTGTGTCAACATTTTTCCTGCTGGCATTTGCTGGGCCACTTTATATCGTTGACAAATATCGCAGCTTCTGACGTATTTCTTAATATCATGGGCCATACCCGGCTAGTAGTAGCGACTGGCAATTTTATTTAGAGTTTTTCTGACGCCTAAGTGTCCTCCAGTGAGTTGATTGTGTGCCTCGTGTAGCACTTGAGTTCGTGCGGGTGTGGTCACACACAACTTCCAAGGAGTGGAGTCTTCGTCATTAACTTCTCGGTTGATATATCTATAAAGGTGTCCATCTACGATAAAGTAATCGTCAAAATTCTAGGGCTATTGTCTCACTGCGTTCATCTTGCCTGCAAGCCATTTATATGAGGACACGGGTGTGGTATGTGCCAAGTTGACCTCTTCGAGCTTGTGAACGGCTTGGAGCAATCCGGGAAGGCTAATATTAGAGCGCAAGTTAGTTTTGCTTTCAGTACATCGAAGTCTTCTTGTTGCTCTTCGCCCCACTTCCAGTGTTTGCCTTTCTTCAACATCTGTGTTAATGGCTGTGAAATCTGTGCAAAATTTGGTACGAAACGTCTATACCACGAGGTAGCACCTAGGAATCGACGAACTTCCTTGGTGTTGGTTGGAGTCGGCATCTGTGCCACTGCTGCTGTTTTCTCTGGGTCAGTTTTAATACCGTCACTCGTCACTATATTTCGTTTCAGCTTGAAAGAACTTACATTTGTCCACATTTATTCGAAAATTGGCGGCCCTGAGTCGTCGGAACACCTCCTTTAAATTTTTAAAATGGTCTGCAAAGTTGGAGCCGATAACGATTATATCGTCCAAATAGGCGAAAGCAAATGGTTCCATATCTGGCTCGATGACACTGTCTACAGACCGTTGGAAAGTTGGTGGGGCGGAATGCAACCCAAATGGCAGTACTTTCCATTGGTAGAGTCCTCGGCCAGAGACTGCAAAGGCGGTGTATTTCTTACTGGAGTCAGCCATCGGAATTTGCCAGTAGCCATCTTTAAGATCCAGACTACTGATGATCTTTGCGTTGCGGAGCCTGCCGAGGATATTATCAATTCTTGGTAGTGGATATGCGTCTGGCACTGACTTGGCATTAATTTGACGGAAATCTATGCAGGTACGCCATGTTTCATCCTTTTTTATTACCAGTGTTTGAGAAAACTAAATGGACTGTGCGACGGCTCTATGCACCCCTTTTCTAGCAATTTATTGACTTCTTCGTCAATTATATCCTGCATGGCAGGGTTTCGGGGAGCATGTCGGATTTTTATTGGCCGTTCATCCTTCATTACAATGCGGTGTGTAGCGGCAGATGATAGCCCCTTAATTGATTGAAATTTAGGCAGTTCCGTGTCCAGAAACTGCTGAATTTGTTCTTGTAGAGTGGGTTTGTGCACGGTGCGTACGGTAGCAATTTGCCTGCGCATTAATCTGAAATTTATTTGGCTTACCTTGTTTTCCTTTTCGTCCGGAGTATGTCTCGCTTGCGCTGACGGTCCTGCACATATGATTTTGGTGTTGAATGCTGCCAGGAAGTCTACCCCCAGTATCATTGGTTCAGTGGCTGCTTTCATCACTAAGAAATCGTGAAGACGGTTTTGATTTCCCAGCTTTACCTTACATTGCACTGCTTCGGAGATGATGTTCTTAGACCCGTCGGCCAGTAGCACTTCTATTTCTACAGGCATATATGGTGGCTTACGGAACAATTGTTTCACTAATTCAGGTTTGATGAAATTACGGGTGGTTCCAGTGTCTACGATGCCTACAACGTCACAGTTCTCTACCTGAAGTACCGCTTTCACCTTTTCATCTTTCCATAAAAGTTCTGTACCGTTGTCTTGGATGTGAGTAACACGGACGGTACATGGATCTGGTGAACGCAAGGGTCTGGACTTTTGTTCCAGGCTGACTATTGAGCGATGTTGTTCCCCTCGGAAGTGATATGATGAGGCAGGAATACTTTCCAGATCAGCCGCCAGTGCAATCAGGTCGTCAAGGTCGTCTTTCCGACTACCTTTTGTACATACCGGCTAGTTCCTCTACCCGTTCGATGAATCTTAGGGGATATTTTCCCCCATCGTATCTTAGACCCCATTTCCGTACAAGCTCAATGGCAGCTACTCGTTCATTTACTGTGGCACTAGGGGGTGGAGATTTACTGAATGGGCCTTCGCACACCGCTTCCTCGGTTCTTCCACTGTACCGGTGGTGCTCCCCTCGCACTGTGTCAAGTAATTTATAAGCTCCTCTTTCTTAAGGGAGTATACCCAAGACGTTTTCAGCATGTTGACTTGTCTCGTTGTGGTTGGTAATACTTGATCGAATATAAATAATAACTCTTCCAAACGAAATATAAAAGAATTATTTACAATAATAATAAAAAATAAAAAAATAATTTGGCTTAAAAAGCGATACGAACTTTAGCCCGTTCAAATCACAAATATAGAAACAAATGGAGTTCGAATAATAATTAAAATTAACTAAAAATTAATAGCCATGGGCCTGTGGCAAAAATTAAATAAAAATATACTTAATAGTAACAAACCAAAAAAGTTTGTCTTAAGTAGAACAAAAAATAAGCAAATTAAGTAACATGTGTATAATTAGTAAAAAGAACAAAACGACAATGGTAAGACTGTTGTAAATATAGTGATGGTAAATTTGAGCTTACAATACAAAAAAGCTTTCAGCAAATTGAAATACGATGAATCAAAACAATTCACATATTCCATTTGCAATAAAATGCTAAGTATATAAAGCAGAAATCTACATCAACTGACACCACACACAGTGGACCAAACACAAAAGAACGCTGATGATGAAGGTTTAGTGGCCTTCGAAAACGGCTGGCTGTTCCGTTCAACTATGTGTTGTTAGTCAGAATATTTACAACAGACTTTGGTGTTATTTGTTCATTAATAATTATCACATGTAATTTGGCTTAAAAAGCGATACGAACTTTAGCCCGTTCAAATCACAAATATAGAAACAAATGGAGTTCGAATAATAATTAAAATTAACTAAAAAAAAAAATTATTATCATGCGATATGTACGATAGGTTTTCTTAACGAGAAAAAAATTAAAATATAAAACAATTTTCAAATAAACCAAATTTATGCAAAAAAATACTATTTACTTGTTTTTTTTTCTTTTTAATAACTTTTTATTTTATTTTATTACTTATTAATAATTTGTTTATTTTTAATTAAAAAAAATTTTGGTTTTTTTTTAAAGGACAAATTGTCCCTGCTCGGGCGCTAAATGTAACGACACGGATTCGCTGGTGGCTAGGGTAGGCTCAGCGGAGTCCAGAGTCGTGTATATTAAGTGAAAGATGTAACGTACCTTCTCTTGGTTACTTGGACAAAATGAAACAAGTACACCAGGTTCGTTTAATAAAAACAATGTTTCTTTATTTAATAAAAAAAATAACGAAAATAAATTTTAGCTACCAAATCGCGTAACAATGTGACATAAGTAAAAAAAAAAAGAAAATAAGCAACTAAAATTTTAAATAAGATAAACACGCGAGTACGTTATTCTCAAAAATCCCGCAAACGTTCTCTTCAGATTTAGCTCTCTATATTCTCAAAGTAGATTAGCCTTTGGAAAAAAGTGTTCTAATTCCCAAGGGTGTTTTCTACTCGTGAAAAGAGAAACAAAAATACGATTATTTTAAATAGCTACATTTTTATTTATAAGTGTATTGATTCACCTTTTGGAAAAAAGTGTCCTAATTCCCAAAGGCAACCTCTTCCACTTATAAATACTCAAAAACAAACAAAAAATATAGAAACTTAATATCCCCGTGGTTTGCGTCAACTTTGCAAACAAACAAAAAAAATAAAAGAGTTAATAATAGAGCAGTGTCCTATCTCTATTATTACTCAAATAGCTCAATTTTTATTTATAAGTGTATTGATTCACCTTTTGGGAAAAAGTGTCCTAATTCCCAAAGGCAGTCTCTCCCAGTTATAAATAAAAGTACAATAAAAAAGAGAACTTAATATCTCAGTAGGTTGCTCAAACTTGCTAACAGAAAGCTTTACTAGTAGAGCAGTGGCCTATCTCTATTATTACCTCTTTCGCCAGCGCTTGCTGCCAACCAACTAATCATCGATACAACGAATGCTCGCCCTTTTATACTTGTGCCAGACAACACACATAAGTACACAGTCACACAAACGACTGTATTACATACTCCATATCAAGGCACATCAATCAGGTACCCGCGATTCTACAACAAATATTACAACAGCAACAACCACATGTACTTTGTTGGTATAAATTACATTCTTACTTTTCAAAACAGGGTAGCATCGTCAGATTGCATGTTTCTTATAGGAAATGTCAAACACCATACAAAACTGAATATTCGAAAGGTGTTCATGTATACCCAAATAAAAGCATGCTTTTAGGCTTATACCTACACAGTCCAAATTTGACATTTAGATTGGTATAATGAAATTAGTCACCTGGTATAGTGCTGCGACCAAATATATGCTCCTTGTTCCATATGTTTTACCATCTGATGACGATTGCATATTTATCATGCATGGTAGTATACTCAGCGTTGTGTATTTGTGCAGTATGTGATGTCGACATTTCCGTTAAATTTAAACAGATATTTAAAATTTTATATCAATATCAAAGGAAAATACAAATATTCCACATATAATTTTTAAATAGAATGAATACTTTTATAATAAAAAACGAAAATAAATGAGTAATTAATTCAATAATAATTTGTAACAAGGCAAAGTAAGTATAATATTATAAAGTAAACAAACCAAACGTTATGGGCCAAAACGAACTAGTGACTTTGGTCGTCACAATATGTATAATAAATAAATAAATAAATAAATAATTGCAGTTTATTTAACATTTTACTTTTGATCAAATTTCGAACTAAAAATATTCTTTCCACGCTGATGAAGAGTAGGGAATAGAAAGAATACTTTGAACGATTCGATAAATATTACTTAAAGCCTGTTCATTGAAACTATTTTTTACGTCTCCATATCTTGCAAAAAATCACTCACACTCAAGCTCTTGAATTTTTTAAATCTTCAAAGTATAATACGGAACTGTATTCACTTTAATTTTTTCACGTATTTTATTTCGTTTACTAGCGTTCTCCACTAGCAATGAACTTGGTATGGACATCATGTCGGACATCGCAAATGGCTAATGGAGACCGCGCATGTCCAACTTTCGTCCTTGCTCCGACATGAATGTCCGAACATATGTCTGAACAACAATGTTCGCCATGAGATTCGCTGTCCGCAACCATTTGCAATAGAAAGAAAAGAGACAGAACTAAATTGGTAAATATTATATCTCTATTGCGCTAACGCAAAACACTTTGATATGCCTGAACATGGACATCGCAGGTATTCACCACAAGAAAGATATTGATGAATTTTTCACAGTTGCTCTGCCGGCGTCACGTCCAAGTTGATGGCTAGTGGAGACGTAGAGTTAGAAGCATTTTTTTTTAAACAAAAAGGACAGTTTTATTTGTGTCTCGACTTAGAACATATTGTGGCGCAGTTCAAATAATAGTCCTTGAAGATATATTTCGTTTTAAACTTGGAAAGCATTGAAAAAAGAACATCTAAGCTGCTAGAAAACGAAAGTTTCAACGCGTGCATATTTCTTGATCCAAGATTCCATCACATCTTGAGTTCAGAAAAAAGACAGGCAGCCGTGACATATTTGGGGGAAATTGTTTTCTTTTTCTTCTGCAGAAAATATTACAGGAAATGTTAATGGCGATAACACATTAGTTTCAAATAGCAACAACTTTAAAGATGAAGCAGATGAAATGCTACATTCATTTTTAAAAGAAACACCCAACATTTTCCGGTGAAGTTGTTTATACTGACATTTACTCTTCTATTTATGCGATGTGACGCTGATGTATTGGAATTTTGGAAAGATAAGAAGCACTGCGAACCTGAGCTCTTTGCGTTAAGCAATGTTTCTTTCGGCATTCCTCCAACTCACGTAGGTAGTAGCCTATTTTATATCGCATTCATTTAGTTATTTATTTAAAATTATTTTACAGGATACCATAGAACGAGCCTTTTCATCCTTAAAACTCATTTTAACAGACAACCGCAACCGCATGAACTATGAGACTTTGGAGGATATCTTATTAGTGAATCTTAACTCGACAATGACGCGATCAATAATTTACCACTATTTGAAGATGTAGTTTCAGAAGAACTCCACGATTATTTTTTTAGGAATAATTTTTTTATGTAACTTGAATTATGTTTTTTTAATTTGCTAAACACTATTTGAGGATATGGATCCCAAAGTATTATATTTTAAATACATACATATACTTTTACTTTGAATTATCTTTTGTTTAAATTGAATTCGTTTTTTTTTTATTTGACAGACATATAGGGATTGCCGTTCGGTTTAAACCGAAACCGCGGTTTTAAACCATAAAAACCGAAACCGACAAAAAAAGCGTCGGTTTTTAAGTTTTACTTTAACATTATTATATTGTTTAAAAATACAGCAAATACTTTACATTGAAGACTTTTATACATTACTAAGCATTCTGTAACAATGATAGGTAAGAAAATTTTAAAGTTTTCAGAAAATTATAACAATTCTTTGCAGGAAGACTTAAAGTCTGTTATCAAAAAATCTCAAGCAGATGTAAAGCAAAAAGACGATAAGCACATACATAAGATATAAACAAAAAGAAAAAGATAATTTGACCTAGTTAGTCTTATGTAAAAAAAAATTAATTTTCAAAGCCTAAAATCATCATTTTACATTTTTCTGATTCTTTATACCAATGTAGTAATTCTTAAAAAAAAATATAGAAAGTGTGTTAAGTGAAAAAAGAAAAAAGAAAACTCAAAAAAATGTTTTATTTTTTTACTTTAATATCCAGAAAAAGTTCAAGGTTTCCAGCTCTGGAGCTGACGTTTTCAATTTTATAATTTTCTACACAAAAGTGTTCTTCCCAAAACGTAATGTATATATAATTTATAAAGGAAAAGATAAATATTAGTTACACTTAGTTACTCTTATATATCACAAAAAGTGTAAGTTTTCCAACCCTGGAATTATCCTTTTTGACTTTTCTGATTTCTTACACCAATCCCTTTCTTTTAAGAATTTAAGATATGTTTATTTTATAGAAAAATAGGAAAAATGTTTTTAAGTAAGTTACTTTTGTACAAAAAAAGTTAAAGTTTTCCAACTATGGAATCGTCTTTTTAATTTTTTTAATTGTTTTTTTAATTTGAAATACTAATTTTATTTTTATTTTTTTTAATAAAAAAAATACAAAAATTAGTTTTCGGTAGTTAATTTTTCATATCACAAAGAGTGTAAGTTTCCCAACCCTGGAATCCTCCTTTTTGATTTTTCTGATTTCTTATACTAATCTTTTTTTTAAGAATGTAAGATGTGTTTAATTTATAGTAAAAAAGGAAAAATTTGTTTTAGTAAGTTACTTTTTTATAAAAAATAAGGGTTTCCAACCCTGAAAACGTCGTTTTAATTTTTTTAATTTTTTTTTTAATTTGAAATACCAAATTTATTCGTACTGAAGTATCATATTTTTTAATTTTTCTGATTTCTGATACTAATCTCTTTCTTTTAAGAATATAGGATACTTAATTTACAAAGAAAAAAGAAAAATTTGCTTTAGTAAGTTACTTTTGTATAAAAAAAGTAAAGTTTTCCAACCCTGAAAACGTGTTTTAAATTTTTTTAAATTGAAATACCAATTTTATACGTACTATAGCATAAAATAAGTTTATTTATTTAAAAAAAAATTAAAATTAACTTTCGGTAGTTAATTTTTTATATCACAAAAAGAGTAAGTTTCCCCACCCTGGAATCATCCTTTTTGATTTTTCTGATTTCTTACACCAATCTCTTTCTTTCAAGAATATAAGAAGTATTTAATTTATAGAAAAAAAGGACAAATTTATTTTAGTAAATTACTTTTGTATAAAAAAAGTTAAAGTTTTCCAACCCTGGAAACCTCTTTTAAATTTTTTGAAGTTTAGTTTTTAATTTGAAATACAAATAAAAAAATACAAAAACTTTCAGTTTCCCAACCCTGGAATCATCCTTTTTGATTTTTCTGATTTCTTACACCAATCTTTTTCTTTTAAGAATATAAGATATGTTTAATTTATAAAGTAAAGGAAAAATTTGCTTTAGTAAGTTGCTTTTGTATAAGAAAAAAATTAAAATTTTCCAACCCTGGAAACGTCTTTCTAAATTTTTTAATTTTTTTTTTGTTTGAAAGACCAATTTTATCCGTGGTGAAGTATTTATAAAATAAGTTTATTTAATAAAAATAAATAAAAAATTAGTTTACGGTAGTTAATTTTATACTTCACAAAAATTGCAGGTTTTCCAACCCTGGAATCATCCTTTTTGTTTTTCTGATTTCTTACATCAATCCCTTTCTTTTAAGAACATAAGATATGCTTAATTTATAGAAAAAAAGGAAAAATTTGTTTAAGTAAGTTACTTTTGTATAAGAAAAAAAGTTAAAGTTTTCCAACCCTGGAAACCTCTGTTTAATTTTTATAGTTTTTTTTAATTTTTTTTATTTAGAAATACTAATTTTATTCATACTGAAGTATAAAATGAGTTTATTTAATAAAAAAATAATAATAACTACTTTTCGGTAGTTATTTTGTACGGCAAAATGAAGTTTAAGTTTCCCAGCTCTGAAACCGTCTACTCGATTTACTGATTTTCAATACCAATCTTTTTCAGACTATTTCTGATACACCAGTCGAAAAACGAAGTCTCTAGCTTTTCTGGGAGCTTCGGAAACCCGATTTCACGTACAGACAGACTGACATCGCTTATTCGTCTTCCCTATGCATAAGGATCCAGAATATATATACTTTATGGCTCGCTTATTAATATTCTAGAAATTACAAACCTATGTATACCCTTTTACCATTTTTTGGTAAAGGGTATAAAAAATACCAAAGTAGATATCGCACCTCATCAACAAGAGGGTATTAACTCAAAATTTTTATAATTTCACTTTTTGCAAGAAATCAACTAACAACATCAATATCTATCTACTGCAAAAATTTCAACGTATTCCGATTACCCTTTCTTCCTGAAAACCACATTTGAGGCCATTTTTGTGATAGTGTAGTTACTTCATTTATATGTATAACCAAAAAGGTATTATTTTGAGTTAATATAAAAGTGGGCATAGAAATGTATCGTATATTTTCATATAAAAATGTATTATTTTGATTTGAGCCTATACTAAACTTAAAGATAACCAAATTGTTAATGTATCTACAAACAGTTTTTCATCTCTACTGAAAATTGTGAATTGTTGATTAAGTGCGATATAAAAATGTACATATTTATTTAAAAAAAAAATTCTTAAAAAGTGAAAAATATAATATAGATAAAGTTAAAATTACCAACCCAAACCAATTCAAAAAGCTTGTGGAAGAGTTTAAAAAAGCCCTTCTTTTGCTAGAGGATTCCGCAGGGTTAGTGTTGCTAATTATTTCAAGGTACAATGGGAGAGTGTTGCAACTGCACTTAATGCCCTCGGTCCAACAATTAGAACTAGTGGTGGATGGAAAAATGTAAGGTAAATAGTAAGTTGGGAAAGTATACTGTATACAGAGGTGGGACTTGAGGTTTAAATTAAAAAAAAAGCTGGCAAACAGTGCTGAAGCAATTGTATATAAACAATTAGCAATGAGCCCCTTTGGAGGAAGCTCCGATCTCCAATAAACGTTGATCTGATCCCTTTTGTTTCAAAAATTTGTCTCTATTGTATCCAATACATGCCTAAATGATGTTATTTTCTGCCGAAAATAATAATTATTTTCCAAAACCATGACAGAATTTATCACTTACTTTTCATTGGGTAAATAACTGGTAAATGCATGACTTGTTTGATAAATCTTATTTTCGCTGTTAATTTTTTTATTTTCGTCTTCCCAATAGGAAAGAAAAAACATTTTAATTTAGGTAATTTAATTATTATTTTTCGAACTTCATTTGCTTCTATATTTATGATTTGAATAGGTTAAAGTTCATATCGCTTTTTAAGCCAAATTACATGTGATAATTATTAATGAACATATAACACCAAAGTTAGTTGTAAATATTCTGACAACACATAGTTGAACGGAACAGATAGTCGTTTTCGAAGGCCACTAAACCTTCATCATCAGCGTTCTTCTGTGTTTGGTCCACTGTGTGTGGTGTCAGTAGATGTAGATTTCTGCTTTATATACGAAACTTTTTGCAAATGGAATATGTAAATTGTTTTGATTCATCGTATTTCAATTTGCTGAAAGATGTTTTGTAATGAAAAGCTCACCTTACCATTTCTAAATTTACAACAGTCTTACCATTGTCGTTTGTTCTTTACTAATTATACACATGTTAGTTAATTTGCTTATTTTTTTTCTACTTAAGACAAACTTTTTTGGTTTGTTACTATTAAGTATATTTTATTGAATTTTTGTCACAAGCCAATGACTATTAATTTAGTTAATTTAATTATTATTTTTCGAACTTCATTTGTTTCTATATTTATGATTTGAATAGGCTAAAGTTCGTATTGGTTTTTAAGCCAAATTACATGTGATAATTATTAATGAACAAATAACACCAAAGTTAGTTGTAAATATTCTGACAACACATAGTTGAACGGAACAGCTATCCGCTTTCATTTTTTTTATTTTAATTTATTTACAAACCTTTTACTTATTCAAAAACACTTTTACCAAAAATGATAAGCAAAATGAATCAGCTGAATCAAATATTGGATGTTTATTGTATTTATCGATAAACATGCAACATCGTCATATTACTGTTAGAGAATACAAAGACAGCATTGATATTGTGTTATATTGATGTTTTTTCAAAATTGACGACGATGTTGCCGACGTCAAATAGAAGAGGGGTGATTATTGCTTCGCAAGGCAATAACACAATAAAGTCCTATTCAACTGAAAGCGAAAGAGTGTTTTCCGTCGCTGGTAACTTCTGCACAAAAATAAGATTTCGTTTAAACGACTCTACATTTAACGCTTAAACCTTTCGGAATTTTTATTACTTGAATAATATAAATATAAATATAAATTTTTTATTCTTAAACTTTTTATACACATACACACTACTAAATGTTCCATTTCTAATATAAGTACCTGAATTGAATACAAACCAGAGAAACTTTATGACCCCTATAGTAACAATTTTTTCCCTCAAAAATTTTTCATAGAAATATTTTCCTTTTTTGGTTCCCCTTGTCATGAATAACCTGCCTTATCGTGGTTGGCGTATTTCAAATACGACTACGACTGTTTGGTAATAGATCAAAGAAAAACTGTTGAAGTGTTCTTTAATCTATTACCAAACAGTCGTAGTCATATTTGAAATACGCCAACCACTATAAGACAGAATATTTTTCACGTGAATTTTTTCACTTTTCCCTTGGTTTTGATCATTTTATTTTTGCAGGTGAACTGCATTATTACATCGAATAATTTCGATAGTTTTCTTCGAATGATATATTAATAGTTAAAATTATTTATTTTTAGTAACTAAAGCTTACGACTGTTAACAATAATTCCCTACAACACATTTTTTTCATAGAGTATCAATCTCTCTGGTTCACAGACAGTAAATTTCACCACCACGGTAAACACATGGACGAATTGAAAATTTAGTGCGACAAAATTATTTACTTTGTATGGACTCAATAAATTTTAATAAAACTAGGGGTCGCTGATTACGAATCTTGTATTATTTTTGACAAATTCAAAATGGCGGATTCAATGTGGCGTACAAATCTTAAAAAATTTATCGAATTCGCTTAAAACTTATTGCACGGGAATTGGGTGTACTACCTTGGGAAAATATGCTCTATTTATTGAAGGGGGAAACGGGGGGACCACCACTTAACTTTTTTATACTTACTAGTAGTTGTGGTTTTTAACTTATAAGGAAAAGTCGTGGAACTGTTTGGAACTTTTTTTATAGCTCCAGCTAAAGTAAATTTTTCCATATATTTCATAATAAAAATAGTATAATATATCTACACTAGTTATTATTGTTGTTTTAATAGTAACTGCAAATTAAATTAGATACCTGATGTTTAAAAATATATTTAAAAAACTTTAAACTGTAAATTTACAAAAAAAAAAAAAAAAAAAAAATTTCGAGTGGAGCAACACTAAACGCTATAGATGCTGTTGAAAGGTATAAGTGCATTTAACATATAATAATACTTTGCACGCACTTACAGACTAAAGCGATGCGTTAAAAAAAATAAATACTTATAGGTTGATTGCGTACTGTTATAAAGAACATATTAAGTGCAATATTGGTTAAATTGCACAAAATAAAAAATTCCATTTTTGTCGTCCTAATTCGGTCATTTGTCCCTGTGTGCGGTGGTATAGTTAATGAAAAAAATAGCTAAATCAACAGAAGCGCCTCCATGAGTACAACTTTAAAGTTAAATAAGTTTCATTTATAACCAAAAATGTGTGTGATTTTTTTATTAAACTTAAATTTGTCCGCTTTTCAATTAATTTTTAAGCTTTACAAAAATTCTTCCCTTTTTTACATTCACGTGGACTGATAGCGGGGAAAAATTTCACGGGATATTCAAGCTAGTATTTTTCTTTTCGAGGGGAATGAAATTTGACGTGAAGAGAAAATTCCATTTGTTTTTCACGACAGGGATGATTATTTTTAAAATCATCATTTATCTTTCCAGCATACATACTTATTTATATATGCACATGCATATATTTAAAACCGAAACGAAAAGAAACCGACCGGTTTTAATAGCTTAAAACCGGACACCGCGGTTTTTATAGCTACTACTATTTATGGCGCCATAAAGGAGTTAGAAAATGATTTTCGTAACAAAATAATCGACACTATTACAGTTATAAATTTAATTTTGTTTTGATTTCCTTGTACTTAAGAGCAGAGTACGAAAATAAACGAAACAAATTGTTTGATTTTGTTTTGTTTCGTTCTTTGAAGTGAGTGGCACAAAAACAAAACAAAAACATTGAGAACGAGAACAAGTGTGCTGCCATAACATGCCAGTTTGTTGGTGAGAGAGGCAGAGGGAGTGGTTGGCATTAAAAAACAGCAAATGCTAAAAGAATGCAAAAACCACTATTAAACACAAAGCTGTGGCACGTACACATTTTTATGCCAGATGAATTCAGCGTTACCGTTTGTGCTACTCTTTAGTAGCTACTTTTAGCAATTTGCTACTTTTTCGACTGCTTGGATACTATTGTGCTACCTTTACAAAATACACCCAAATTTTACACTTTTTCTAATTTTTGCGACTTTTTGATATAGGCGCACGGCAGTGCGCCAGGCCAAGTTCTGGCCAATACACGCAGTGTGTATATTTACACGAAGCCATTCGAGCTGTTTTTACCCCCCCTCATAACTTTGTTCCCCGCGACCGTAAAATTATGAAATTTAAATCATAATTAGAATAAATTCATATAACCTCATATGTGAAGTTTTACAATGAAAGCTTCCGGAGATATAGAGGTGCAAACAGTGCATATTTTAAGACATACTCACTGACCACTGACAGCTGACGCACTCATCAAATTGATGAAGCACTTCCGCTATAGCTAGAGCACTAAAATTTGGTACACGAGAAGATCTAGGTGAGCAATGAACCAGAAAAGTCTGAAAACCCGAAAATTTTAACCAGGAGGGCGGTGCTACGCCCATAAAAGTTAAAATTTGTGCTATTGAGCTGAAATTCGATACAGAGCTAAGTCTAGGTGGGAAATAAACTGAAAAATTTTAACCCTTTGACGACTAAACATTTTTGGCTGAAGCGATTTACTTTTTTGTTATATTTTCGCGATCTATGGTCTAATAGTAGTTATTTTTTTGCTTGGCAAATATAGTTGCCTATGGGTTGAAACGAAATTTTTCATCCCAAATTATTTAATTGCAGAAACAATTTAAAAATCAGTTTTTATTTAAAACGTAAAGAAAAATACAAGAGATAACAAAAATTTATTATAATTAGTGTTGTTCGTGATAGATTCTAAAGCAATCACGGGACGTAGTGAAGCAAAGGAACACATTACACTGAACGCAAAAAACATTTGTGCGACTATACTTATTATTGGAAGCACAATGAGAACACAGTTTCCAACCTTCACGTTTTTCCATTTTATGGAGAGATTTGGGTTTGCTTATAAAATGGGTTCCACATTTGGTTGCGGTTGAAAAGGCACGCTTCCTTGAATTGAAGCTACTTATCAACTCTTTGGCTAAAGCTGCCCGAAATTCAATGGAGGTCAAATTGATTGAGGAACTGTTGGCCAATATGAGTTTTTTATATATTATATTGCTATTGTGAACACATAACTCAAAAAGGTCGAAGAACAAACGTAAATAAAAACGCCATTTACTTCTACGATCGTACTCATAATATACTTTTTTTTTGATCCATTAGATCGACACCTCCCATTCCTTTGTTATAGTGCTGTATAATCAGGGGGCAATCAATATCTATTTTACCAGCTTGTCCAGCTACACGTCGCTTGACCTTGAATACCGCTGTTGGGTCAATAAAATTTGAGGCGAGGTAGACACCACGATTATCCATCCATTTGACTACGGAAATGCTATCCTACATGGAGTAACTTATGTCCCCTATTTTCATATGTTTATCCGCCGGAAAATTCTTCGGTATGTGCTTTCTATTACATCGGATAGTTCCGCACGCCATTATATCATTTTGCTAGAGAATGTGCATTAAGTTCAGGCTTGTAAAAAAATTGTCGAAGTAAACTTCAACCCCTTTTTTTGCCAGTGGCTCGCATAACTGC
Organism: Tachina grossa; assembly: GCA_949987645.1. Lineage (NCBI taxonomy): Eukaryota > Metazoa > Arthropoda > Insecta > Diptera > Tachinidae > Tachina > Tachina grossa. Next base: position 103,617,459 of record OX465275.1, on the reverse strand, counting down.
AAAACAACAGCCTCGCCAAGACCGTGCTCAACAAATGGTTTTTTTCCGGTGTAAATGTCAATATTATATAAGTACCCGGTTTCTGCCTCACATAAACACCAAAGTTTGAATCCCCACGAAATAGGTTTGTCCTTCATGTATTGTTTCATAGCATTATGTCCCTCAAACTTTACCATATGTTCATCGATTGACAGCTTTTTTGAATAAGTATACGCATCCGGCATAGCCTTGTTAATATGATCTAAAATTGGCCGAATTTTATACCCACGGTCACTAACATCAGCTTTATTGTTGTCGCAAAAGTGAAGATTAGCTGTAATTTCCTCAAATCGGAGCGTATTGAGTGGAGTTTCACTAAGCTCATACGTATGATAATACCCATATAAGCCTTAAATTCAGCCACGGTCAAAGTGAACATACGCCCTTTTTGCAAAGCATATAGGTTGGACTGCTCCACTATCATTAAGCACAGCTCTAAGATATATGTATGTATAATAACAGCAAGTCAATATTGTCTCAAAATAGCAGAAAATTTACGATTGATAAAAGCTTACCTTCAAAATTACAAACGCTGTTGAACACACCGTACACTGAAGGGATTTCTTCATGCGTATGCACAACGGGCTTTAAAATTTAGGAATGTTTGTATGCGCAATCCTCTTTAAATCCGGTAAAAACGGGATTCTTATAAGCAAGAGTCTGTCTAAAGCGGAAGATCTTTTCGGGTGGTATGAATAACGTTGGTATTATTGGCTCTTGTACAACATTTAAATTCGATGTAATTAGCTCATCTACTGCGCCAGCTGGGTTATGGTCAACGTGCATACTACCCTCAATGATAACTTCTATGGGCTCATCATCTTGCATTCCCAAAGCGTCATTTTCAAGAAATAAAACATCTTCTGTGTCCAAGTTTGTAACAGCTTCTTCGTCGTCATCACTAAAATCGCAAAGTAAAAGTTGTTCGATTTGCTCTGGTCGAAGGAAAAAGAAACGATCTCGGGCTGCTCCACTCATTTTAAACTTGTTTACTGTTTCTTTCACTTTTCTATACAAACTAATGCAAATAGTACACGCGTTTCAAATTTCAAATAAAGACTGTCAAAATACTTACATGTGTTCATATGTATGTATTGCAATTTGGTGATTCCCCTTTTTCGTTTCAATATACATATGAATGCAAAATACTAAACACAGGCATGCTGTTTCAGTGTTTAACATTAGCTAAAAAAAAGCGCTCAAAAGTTCGAATTTTAATTTTAATTTAGAGGTTATAATTGTAAAGTTTCTTAGAAACGTTTATTTTCGTTTCAACCCATAGGCAAACATAATTGCCAAACATAATTTGATTAGTTGTAGACAGCTTGGAGTTTACGCAAACTTATCCATTATATTTTTTGATAGATTAAGGTTGAATCCAAAACATAATTGACTCTTATCCCCTTGCGCCCTATTTTCACCCCTTGGCAGCCCTCGTCATAAATACTTTTTTTGGCCAAATTCGGAGCCTCGTAGGGAACAAGTGGGGCCCGATGGGGACTCGTACTCAACCACATTCTTGTTGCCCCAATCCTCTTCTATAAAACAGTCTTTGACAAATTTGCCGTATCTGTTACCTGGAAAAATATATAATCTATGGAACCCCGTGCAAGCATATTTGCCTATGGTCATCAAAGGGTTAAAACACGAAAATTTTGGCCAGGAGGGCGGGGCTACGTCCATAAAGGCTAAATTAAAAAAGCAAATATAAGGCGCTTAATGGAAGCTATTTTATTGAAATTCGGCATACATACTGCGATAAGGCAAGCCTAAAAATGTTTCATTAAAAACGTGGGCGTTGACACGCCCATACAATTTCAACCTCATTTTCGTGTACTACGGCTCAGCATATTTATATATACTATTTATCTAGCTATTATTATCCGTTTGTAACGAAACTAGACACGAATAATAAGCAGTGACCCAAAAAAATTTGACTTTGGAAAAGTGGGCGGGGTTACGCCCATAAAAATTAAAAGTTGCGCTATGGAGCTGAAATTTTATACACAAGTAGGTCTAGGGGAGAAACCAACTACAAAAGTCTAAAAACCCGAAAATTTTAGTCAGAATGGCAAGGCTGCGCCCATAAAGTCAGAATTAAAAATGATAATCTAAGGCGCTTCATAGCAGCTATTTTATTGAAATTCGGCATATATACTGCGGTAATGCAAGTTTATAAATTTTTCATTAAAAAAGTGGGTGTTGACACGCCCATACAATTTAAACCTTATTTAATGCCCTACGGCTCAGCATATTTAGATATACTATTTATCTAGTCATTATTATCCGTTTGTAACAAAACTAGACACAAATAATAAGCACTGACCCAAAAAAAAATTGACTTTGGAAAAGTGGGCAGGGTTACGCCCATAAAAATTAAAAGTTAAAGGTTGCGCTAAGGAGCTGAAATTTGATACACAATTAGGTCTAGGTGAGAAACCAACTAACTAGAAAAATCTAAAAACCCGAAAATTTTAGTTAGATGGGCGGGTCTGCGCCCATAAAACTTAAAAATTCAAAGTTGCGATAAGGAGCTGAAATTTGATATACAAGTAGGTCTAAGTGAGAAACAAACTAGAAAAATTTTGAAACCCAAACAGTTTTACCAGAATGGGCAGGGCCACGCTAATATTGTTTTGAACTAAATGCTTAATATACAGCTTTTAATTCAAGCCAATTTTGTGAAATCTTGCATCACCTTAAAAATTGGGCGTGATCACTCCCATAAAGTGTTAGCCTTGTGCTTAATCTACATCGGTCTAGCATATTTTAGAAGAAAATTAGCATGAATTATAAGCGCTGCTCACAACAAAATTTTGAGTTAGGAATAGTGGGGAGAGGTAATGCTGATAAAATCTAAAGCTAGAGAGCTGACATTTTATACACTAGTAAGTCTAGCTGCGTAAGCCAATGGGAAAATCTTAAAACGAAAAAATTTTACCTGGTATGTGGGGCCACGACGTTAAAACTCCAATTCGCACTAGCGAGCTTAAATTTGATACACAAATAAATCTAGATAAAAGATCAATAAGAAAAATCTGAAAACCCAGAAGTTGCTATCAGAGGGCGGAACAAGCACTTCAAATTCAAAATTAACATACATTTTATTAAAACTTTTCATACAGAAATCTAGAAATTATATGACACCCTTAAGATTACAAATTTATATCATACATAATATATTTCTGTGTTAGGTATTGTGGCAAAGAAGAAGTTGGTCAAAATTTATATCTCACAACTTTTAATGGCCGAAATTTTGGATAGGAACTTGGCCGTTTTTCACATTTATGTTTTTGTGAGGATACTTATTACTGAACGAAGATATACTTTTTGGACTTTCGGTTTTATTAGTACATATGTTCAAAAATTGTTTTAGTTAAATTATGTAGTGAAGTTTTGTGAAGAATTAATATAAGCGATAAAAGACTGATTTTATTAAAGTACTTATTTAGATCCGGTATCTATTAAATTGTTTCCGTTCCGTTTCAAGTCTTTCAATTCAGACAAAAATTCGCAAAGTTAAGGAGTATCCAATATTGTTGGATTCTATGACATTGTCTATTAGTTGTGTTCGAAACTGTTTTATATGATAAACAAGTGTCTAGATCAAAACTTTTTTCTTTAGTGTTTGTTGGTTACGCGTTTTGGGGCAAATGTTTGACAAGTGTGACCGTAGCTTAATCTAAGCAAATAAAGAATGCTGTGATGTGACTTTCAAAATATCTCAACTTAAAATCTGGGTACGAAATTGGTACAGCAATTCATCAAATTGCTCGGATGAAAATTTATATTCAAAGTTGTTTACATTTGCTTCATATGTTTATGTATATTTAGTTAGCTGTATCATATTACTCCTGCTGAACGGTTCTTTTTCTAAATTGGGATCGTTAGAAAATAAATTAGCTAAAAGTTGAAACTTTTCATTCCGTGATAGGTATCTGCTATAAGTTTGTAGCAAAGTGATTTGGAAGATTGGACACAGAGGATACCAGAGTTGAAGAAAGTGACTTCTGAAAAAAGCTAGAATCATCTATGACTCAGGTTCTGCGTCTGAAAGGGACAACTGTAGTATATTTGTTATTAAGTTGTTACCAACATAATCAAAACAAACAAGAGCAAATGTGTATTTTGTGAAATGAAAACGTGTACATACATACATACATATATACACATTTACAAAATTAAATGAAAGAGTTTGTTGCATTGAATTAAAAAAATAGAGTGTGGAAAAGATAATTGGTATTAAAAAGTAATTAAAATTTATTTCCAAATGATTCCTGATTTGACTTTAAGCATTTTCATTGTTTTTGGTGTGGAAGTAATGTGCCTGTAGTTTTGATCGGACTTGTGTCCAGATATCCTAGTTTTTAATTTATTTTTTGTAGTACCTACATATACCTTATTACAATTTTCTCTATCATTACCTCCATATGGTATTTTATACTAAATTTGACATTTCTGATTTGTCTATTCTATCTTTTGTTTTGCTAAATAATCTATTTAATGTGTTATGCATTTTACGTGCTATTATATATTTTTTACTGTCATAAATATTTGAACTTTGAATTCTTTCAGACAAAAGAGGAACATAAGTTATTGATTTATAAATCTTTGGTTCAGTAACTGTTCTATTATATATTTTTTACTGTCATAAATATTTCAATTTTGAATTCTTTCAGACAAAAGAGGAACATAAGTTAGTGATTTATAAATCTTTGGTTCAGTAACTGTTCTTCTGTTCAAATTATTGCAGTTTTTATATTGCCTTATTAATCCATATATCAAAGAGATTGGGTAATTATTATTCACTAAAATTTCTTTTATCTTTTCTATGTTAATCCTATGAAATTCTATATCACTAATCCTCAAAACTCTTTGAATTAGATTTTTTGCTGTATTGATTATTATCCTCTTTGGGTGTTTAGAGTAATAATTGATAATCCTACCTGATGAAGTTGGTTTCTGATACCAATCTATACATAATCTATTTCCCTTTCTCATTACTAGTGTGTCTAAAGAAGGAATTCTAGAATTACATTCCTTTTCAATTGTAAATTTTATATCATCATGAAATGAGTTTAGTGTGGCCAACATATTGTCAATGGATTGATCTGAAATTATACAAAACAAATCATCAACGTATTTTGTTGTTGTTTTTCACACAATTCTAAAATAAAATAAACGTGAGAATTTCAGCGCGTTGCTCTTTTTTTTAAAACTGTGAATTTTATATGTTAAACAAAAACAAATTTTTAACATTTATGAAGTTTTGTTTTTGTTTTACATGTAAATCTCACCAAGTCGACGCGTATTCCAGAATAGACACCAATATAATTTTATTGCATTGTTATTTAACACATTAAGGGTCATTATTACAACTTAAAGTTAGTTAAAAGTAGGATTTTATTGGACGTATAAAAAGCTTTCCATAAGTGAAAATTGGATTTAACTTACCATGTAGGATAAACTTGCCTGTAATTTATCGCTCACTTTAGGTTAAAGTAAAATTTTGCAAATGATAAAGTTTATATACGTCAGATAAAGTCCTACTTTTAACTAACTTTAAGTTGTAATAATGGCCCTAAGTTTGTTTTATATAGCTAAGTAGCAATTGCTATAACCGGGTGTCCTAAGACGCCTATCATCTTTTTTAATGTCCACGGTTTTTTTGCAAACCCTATATACATACATACATACATACATACATATTACCTTATTTATAAAATTCAGAAATTTGTATTAAAATTTTTTCTTTTAATTTCAAACACACTAATTGCGGGAAAATCCATTGCGTCATATTCACTAACCCTTTTGTCCAGCAAGTGTGCCTGTGTTTGTAAATGGAATTTATTTCATTAATTTTTTATGCAAAACAGGGGGCAAATCGTCACATCCGTGAACGTACAACTCGTCACGTAAAAACACCATTTTCGGATTATGACATACGTGAACGTATTGAATTCCCATTCAGTTTATACGATTGACGTATTACCTAATTTGTTTTCGTACGATTGCCGATACGATCACGTATGTAACGATTTGCACCCAGGCAAAACAAAGCCACAAACAGCTGCATAGAAACAATCAAGTGGTGGTCTTACTATTCATCAAGAATTTTGGCCAGTGCCACCAGATTAAGGGATTTGTTCCCAAGATGGGGATTTCGCTTCTAATTTGGTGACAGAATTTCGTGGGGAGGGATTTGGGGACTTTTCATTTAGAGCTTTAATATCACTTTTTCTTATAAGAGTATTTTATCTGAATACAATATTTTTTCTTCTAATTTTACAGATTATTTTAAAATAGTATTATTACTGTAATTATATTTTTATAAAGCGAGAAAAAATGGAAATTCGCGAAAAGTTACAAAATTGACGAAAAAAGCCATAATATTGATTTAGAATCGCTAAAACTGTAAGGTGTGCCAAAAATGTACGAAAACTCGCAAAAATTTACTAACAGCGGTATGATAATAAAGTCTAATATTATTTAAAAAAAAGCAAAAAGGTTTGCGAAAATTCGCGAGCAGTTGATTAAAAATCGCCAAAGCCATTAAAAATAAAAAAATTTTGGTAAAAGCGCGAAAAAAATTTACTAATTGTATTAAAGAAATTACTAAGCCTGTAAATAGTAAAATTCGCAAAATATATAAAAGAAAATTATTTCTTTTTATACTTTTGAATAACTACTTTTATTTTTATATATGTAAAATATTTGAAAGCGGCACCACTGAAATATACATATATTTATACTTCAATATCAGGATGTGCCGTTTTTAACATAAATGTTTAAATGTTATAATCATATTTGCGTTGTCACGTGTTATATGTTTAGGAGTTTTTGTATATGTATGTTTAACATACATAGATAAAAACAATCAATATGCTTGTGTCTGCCCCTACAAAAGTAATCTCTTATAGTATTTTGTTTTTCACAAATGACGTCATCGAATATCATTCTAGAATGTGGTTTTGCCTCAGCCGGACTTATAACTTTTTCATTTTACGAAAACGTGAACAGATTTATCTCCTATATTGGATTAATTAATGTCTAATCATCATATTAGTTTTTCCACAGTTTGAAGGTCCTACAATTAGTGCTCGTATTGAATTTGGTAACAATGTACTACAAGTAACGTTAAAACTTAAAGATATTTTATTAACCAAATTTGCTGATTTCCAAAAAAATTTTTGAATTAATAATAAAACGAACACTTGTTGTTTCCTGTCAAAACTAATTTCCAAGACGCAACAAGACACCTTATTGCTGTTGCAGCATAATGAACTTAATATTTGTAATATACTTTAAGAACAAATATTTGAATTGTAAATTGATTTCTCTTTCGTTATTTATGTGCTTGCAAATAATTATTGTATTGTGTGTAACTAGTTTAAGAATTTTTGGATTGAAAATAAATCAGAATTGAAATTGATCATAAGCAAAACGGTTTATTTTCGTTCCCGTCTAAAAGCATAGAACTTAATAGAACGTCACTGGCGCAGTCGGTTAAAGCAAACCAAAAATATAGTGACAGAAATAATAGAACTATAGTGCTGGAATATATATGTATATAAAAAAAAACAAACAAAAATTTTTTTTTTTAACAAATGAATTATAAATAAATGAATTTTGAGTGCTAAAACATATAAAACAAAGAAAATTTTTAGAAGTACAAATATATTGCTATATGAAATTTTTCTTCAATAGTACCAAATGAACAATTTTTAATAATTTTGAACAACTTTTTCTATCTAATTGAATTAAAAATATAGTTTTCATAATTAATACAAAAAAAAATAATAATAAAAACCACAAAAAATATATAGTACATATGATCAAGCAATAAACATTTATGGGTGAAGTAGAAGACTTGGCCAACAAAATAACAAACATTAGACTAGAGAAAAAAAAAACAATAGCACGTCACTACCAGCAATGGAGGCAGCAAAGGACAGAAGGGACTTATTCCTGCAAAACATAAAACTGTTACAACCGTTCGATGGAGACCGAAACTACCTGTCGCTCTTTGTGGACAGTATTTCGACAATCATCCCAACAGAACCATCTATGTCAATAGAAGAGCGCAGATTTTATTTTAACACCGTTACAACACAACTAAGGGGAGCAGCGTTGAACATTTTAAGAAGAGAACAACCAACGGATTGGAATTCCCTGAAGAAATTTCTTATCGAGGAATTTGGTGAGCGAACGCCTGTTAGCAGGCTTATCTTAGAAATAAGTAATATTAAATTAAAAAAAAATAATATAAAATAATTTTGCAATAAATTGAACAATGAAATGTGTCGAATTAAAGACGCAATAAAATTAAAAGCCGAGGATATCTCCACTAGGAATTTTTTGAGTACGGAATTGAGTTCAGCATGTTTGATCCAATTGAAAAGGGAACTACCAAGCCATCTAACAGCATTGATAAACGCAAACTTAGCCACCGACTTAAAAACTGCAATTAGGATTTTAGCAGAAAACGGGGAACTGGAACCATTACCACAAACAGAATACAGTAGGAATAAAAATTATAGTAACAATACCTTTCATTCAAAAAATGACTCAAAATATAATTCCAATTTTCGACAAACGAGACACTTTCAAGCAAATTCTTATGCCGATCAATTTTTAGGAAACAACCACCCTTCAAATTACCGACACAACTTTGTTCCACAGCAACATACTCACAACTACAATTCAAACGTTCGATCAGTTAACCATCCCCAAAATAATCCAAACTGCTCTAATTTAAATTATTCTCAATATAACCATGACTGTCGAAACCCAAAAAGGCAAAGAGAATATGACTCAAATCAATCGAGAATTAGACGATATGGGGCTCCGTTGCCTATGGAAGTTGACCCTGAAAATTTTCATGTAAGGGGCTCGGGAAATTACCAAAAATATAATTAAAAATTGATAATACATTTTATAAGTTTTTGATAGATACAGGTTCTTCCGTAAGCTTGATTAGACCTGGAATATTTAAAAATGAAATTAGAATAGTTACACCAGTAACTGTAACCACTGTTGCAGGAAAGATAGTATTAGATACTAAACAAGATATATTTGATGAGAAATATGAAATACAATTAGAATTCTATGTCCATGATTTTTCAAATAATTATGATGGGTTGATGAGCTACGTTTTTTTTTTAGAGAGGTTGAATGCTATAGATGAGTATAATAATTTAATAAGAAATTTTGGCATAAATAAATTAGAAGCGGAACAATTTGACGATAAATTTAGAACTGATCATTTAAACAAAGAAGAGAAAACCCAATTGGAAAAACTTTTAAAAAAATACAAATCACTTTTCCATTCAGAAAATGATAAATTGACGTTTACTAATGCGATTCAACACAAAATCGTAACAAAACATGAGAGTCCAATTTATGTGAAGTCATATCGTTATCCACAAGTTCATAAGGCAGAAGTCAATACGCAAATTAAGGAAATGCTTGAGCAAAATATAATAAGACACAGTCAATCACCTTACTCTGCTCCATTATGGGTCGTACCAAAGAAAATGGACGCCTCAGGAGAAACTAAATGGAGAATAGTTATAGATTATCGCAGGTTGAACGACATAACTATCGATTATCCTTTTCCTATTCCCAACATGGATGAAATTTTTGATAAATTGGGTCGCTGTCTTTATTTTTCTACCCTTGAATTTGGCGAAGAGGTTCCATCAAGTAGAAATTGATGAGGCAAGTCGTGCAAAGACCGCTTTTTCTACACAAGATGGTCACTATGAATTTCTCAGAATGCCTATGGGTTTAAAAAACGCACCCGCTACCTTTCAGCGGCTGATGAATTCTGTACTGAGCGATTTGGTAGGCACTCATTGTCTGGTATACCTGGATGATATTATCGTCTTTGGTACCTCATTGCAGGAACACATAATTTCATTGGACAAAGTTTTCAAACGATTGAAAGATGCAAATTTAAAGTTACAAATACACAAATGCGAATTCGTGAAAACAGATGCAGATTTTTGGGATATATTGTCACCCCAAAGGGTATAAAACCGAACCCGAAGAAGAAAAAGCACTTAAAAATTTCCCAATTCCGAAAAACAAATTAAACAATTTTTGGGACTTGCTGGTTTTTACCGAAAATTTATAAGGGACTTTGCAAAAATATGCAAACCTTTAACCGCTTGTTTGAAAAAAGGTAACAAAGTTGATTGCAATGACAGCGAATATGTTCAGGCTTTCGAAACAATAAAACTTCTCATTAAAAGTGATCCAATATTGAAAAGTCCCGATTTTACTAAAACATTCACCCTTACCACTGATGCCTCAAATGTAGCTCTGGGAGCGGTCCTTAGCCAAGGGAGTCATCCCATCTGTTTTGCGAGTAGAACTCTCAATGAACATGAGATTAACTATTCCACTACAGAAAAAGAATTTTTGGCGATCGTTTGGGCAACGAAATATTTCCGGTCCTACCTATATGGTAGAAAATTTATAATTAATAGTGACCACAAACCCTTACAATGGTTGCATAATTTAAAGGAGCCTAATGCAAAGTTGCAGCGGTGGAAGATAAAATTAAACGAGTTTGACTTCGATGTGAAATACATTCCGGGGAAGGAAAATCGTGTGGTCGATGCCTTATCACGAATAAATAATAGTGAATGTCATATGAACGATGTAGCCTCTAATGTAGCAATAATACACTCAGCTGACAAAGATAATTCAGGATTTATTTCTATAACGGAGAAACCATTGAACGTTTTCCGGAGACAATTTTTATTAAGGCGACCCCCATGCAAAATGAAACCCTAAAAATCATATTTAAAAATACTAGAACCTTTGTGGACTACATCGAGATGACGCAAGAGTTTGCAAAAGATATTATTTTGAACAAACTTGCTGGTATTACAACAGCAATATATTTTGAAAACGATAATGATTTCATACTATTTCAGTCTGTTTATGCAAATCTTGTAAGCCAAACAAGGAAAAATCATATTTTGAGAACTACAAAGTTGTTGGAGGATATAACATCTTATGACAAATTTAAAGAAATTATTTTAACAACACATTTAAAAGGATTACACCAAGGAATAGAGAAGATACAAGCGGAGTTTAGAAATAAATACTACTACCCCAACTATGTCACAGAAATATCGAATATAATAAATAACTGCGATTTATGCAATGAGTGTAAATTTGATTATAGAATCACAAAACTGCCTTTCAAAGTCACACATACTATATTCCTACATACTATATTCGCGATAAATATATTATTGATATTTGTAAGTGGGACAATTCTTCGTACCTCACCTGTATAGATATTTTTTCTAAATATTCTATGGTAGAGAATCTAAATCACACCAATTCGGTTGAAGCAAAAAGAGCATTGCTAAAAATATTTAATACCATGGGTCCTTCGAGGGCAATAAAAATGGATCAAGACGCGGGATCAGTTAATATAAGTTTGCAACAATGGTACAAAAATTTAAACATAGAACTCGAAATCACAACAGGGAAAACAGGAATAGCAGACATTGAAAGATTTCATAAAAGTTTGAATAAAAAATTAAGAATTATTAATACAGGCAATGATCAGGAACTAAAGCAATTAGCTATTGAACAAACGGTTTTTACTTATAACCAAATCATAAAACACTCAACCACTGGTGAAACTCCATACCAAATTTTCTTCAACAAAGAAGCTTCTAAAAAAGATGTTCAAGCCATAAAAGAAAACAGAATAAATAACTTAAACAGGAATAGAAAGGATTATGAATTAGATACACGGTTTTTGAATGCGGAAAATTCGAGGAAAAGATTAGATAAAGAAGCAAATCCATTTAAGAAAGCACAGGTATTACGTAGGGAAGGTGATGACCATTATATTGTTAAACTCAAAAATAGAAATATAAAAAAATATAAAACACATTTCAAAAAGAAAAAATATTCTCATAATGATTACTATTCCAGGAATCAAAATATCCAAGATGATGCTAACAACCTTGCCATTTCCGACGATGGTCAATCATACTGAACTAAATTTTGACATGACTAAACAACTTACAAATGTTGATGATTTGTTGTATGAAATAAAAGGCTCAAAAATTAAATACTTGGAAAACAAGTGTATCAGAAATCTACTTAATAAGAACGAAACTGAATGTGAATTTATAACAAATACTAAAAAGGAAATAAATTTTATTGCACCTAGTTTTATTGTAACAAAAAATATTGATGAAACAATTATTAAACAAACTTGTAACAATCTAGAACTCAAAGTAAAAAATCATAATTTAATTTTCTTCTCAAACTGTAAAATTACTATTAATGAAATTGTATTTGAATCTCCCGATGATTATAATAATATTTTATATGTACCATATGTCAATGACATAATTAATAAGACATTGATACAATTACCTAGTACTAATTTAAGCGATTTAAAAGTAAGCTTGCATAGAATTAAAACTGGAAACAGCATTACTTACGTAATATTAATGATTATAACAATTATATTAATTTTATCTATAGCATTTCAATATTACAAAAAGAAATATGATGTAAACGGTCAAGGTATTCGCGAGGACGCGAATGTTCTTGAAGGGGGAGAAGTAACGTGGAAAGTTTATTTCCTAGTTCTTTTCTTACCTTATTAAAACTTAAATATATTATATTAACCAAATTTGCTGATTTCCAAAAAAAAAAAAAAAAAATGTTTAAATTAATAATAAAATTAACACTTGTTGTTTTCTGTCAAAACTAGTTTTCCAGACGCAACAAGACACCTTATTGTGTTGCAGCATAATGAACGTAATATTTGTAATATACTTTAAGAACAAATATTTGAATTGTAAATTGATTTCTCTTTTGTTATTTATGTGCTTGCAAATAATTATTGTATTGTGTGTAACTAGTTTAAGAATTTTTGAATTGAAAATAAATCAGAATTGAAATTGACCACAAGCAAAACGGTTTATTTTCGTTCCCGTCTAAAAGCATAGAGCTTAATAGAACGTCACTTACATACATATATACAATCTTTTGTTTATTTTCTTACGTTTCATCTGTATTTCTTACAATAATGTGTTTAGTTTGTTTAATTATTCGCATATTGATGGATTGATGACTAAAATGTTAATGATATAAATTAATCCTTATATAAGAAAATTATATCATTTTTAATTGGTTGTTTAAATCAGAAGCACTTGTAATAAAAATGGTTATAAATTATAGTAAAAGCTATAAACGAGATCAGTATAAGACTGGAAGAGGACTCGTTTCTAAATATATCTAAACTAGAACTAAAGTAACATTTTATGTAATAGCTATAAGCAAATGGGACATGCTTTTGTATAGATTTTACATTAGTTGAATTTTGTACATTTACTGATTCTAGAATGCATTTAAAATCAGCGTACACTACAAAAGGTACATCCATTTGCTTGTTAAAATTTTTAAAACGTGCTAAATTATTTTCTACAGTAGGCATTTTTGTAACAACTTTGTTACATTCTTGCTTATGTTTTTTCTAGTGATGTCTGGCTATGGAAATGATTCAGACAGCTATTACATATGTATATACATCTGACGTGTATGCGTAGTTAATTGTCTCCCTATCAATCTGTATGTGAATAGAAAAATATTTTTTTAAATTGGGATACTTTTCAGTGTTTATCAATGTAAGTAAAAGTATATTGCCTTGAAATATTTCTACATGTTCTAGGAGAAATAAATTTATGTGATTGACTTTTTTCCCTGCAGTAAAATAGTATGGACCCACTGCACTATCACCATCTAACCCAAACACATTTATACTTATATGAGGGTTGTTGGCTTCAAAGAGTTTAATTTTGTTTGTTGGCAGCGGATAGTCCAAATTTTTAAAATTTAAAACAATATTATTATCCAGTGATATAATCTCATCTACAATATTTCTAACATTGCAAGATGTATATCTATTTGTATTGAGATCAACTGGGTATAGTGCTGATATTATGGCCCACTTGAAACAATATTCATCATTATTTTGTACGTTGACACAAGCATGCTTTCTCTGTATTGCTGGTGGTAACGGAATGTAGTGAGAGCCTTTAATGTTAATTTCTAATCACATTATTTCAATTAATGTCCATCCACTATCACGCTCCTGAAATTCGGGCATATTTTAAATAACATCAGTTTCATGGTGTTGAGTTATAGAGGGTTATATCTTTTTTTCCATTTCCAACATAGCTTGTTGATTAAAAAAATGCTATTGTATTTCAAGTACACAATACATTATTTTATTTTCCATATGAAGATAAAACCATTTCAAGTACAGTTTTACTTATTTACATAACAAAAATCCACTACACATTCCTCCAGTACATTTGTAAATTTTTTATGCTAAACATTAAGTCATATTATTATTATCTACAGTTCACTTTATTTTAAAACTGTCTCTAAACAAATTCTTTGCTAGTCTTTTTTCAATTTCAATCTATATACGTACTTACAAAAATAAATACTTAATCAGTTACAAAACCACAATTTTTATTTAAAAAAATTTGGTGAGCCGATTTCAAGTTTAATAGCACTTTTTAAATTCAACTATAGAACAACTATAAAAAACCTATTATTCAGTACAACACATTCCTAGCCTACATATACAAATTTTATTTTTACAAAATAACAAAAACACAAATGAACATATCGTGCCATAACTGTCAAAATAGATTAAGCGACATAATTTTCGAACCTCGGTTTTTTACCAAAATCAATTATCTGCGATCGTAAATAGACGATTTTCGTCAAAAAACGAAGTCAAAAAAATGTGTCGCTTGAGCTATTTTAGCGGTTATGGCTCGATATGCCTGTTCTTTCATTTGCACCCTACTAAAACATTCGAATACAGTATACACCATTTAGTTACCCATCGGTTAAATGCCTTTAAAGCTTATTCACCCTATGTATTGAATCCTCGTAATCCTCGTTCTGGATAATTACCCAGAAATATTTTCACTCCAAAATGAAATTTCGCCTAAAATCTCCTCGTGTATTTGCCAAAACTACCTAAGTAATTAACTTATGCAACTCTGTAATCGAAAAATGCAGAAATGTAACATGAAATATTTTTGTTATATAATAATAATAAACTATTTTATCTGAAGAAATACACATGTATGTATAGTTTGTCTAAATGTAAAAATTGTATCTTTTATAAAGTTTAATAAAACATAATACACATATTTTTATTTGCTTCATATTTAATTGTAAAATAAAATTTTGAATACAAATGTATATTATATTTTTTTACTAAAATTTAAATGGTTTTATATCATTGACAAGGGTACATATTTTAATTACACTCATGTATCCAGCATTTCGATATCGAACTTTATAAAAAAACACTGCGCCAGAATTAATATAGTTTTACGGTTTGTTTTTGTTTTTATCCCGTTGCTTTAATATTTTCTCTTATCAGTAAAAAGGAACAATTATATTTTTTCTATAGTGTAAAAATTTTATTCATATTTATGTGTTCAGCTAAATATTTTAATTACATTTATGTGTCCAGCGTGTTGTTGTTAATCAGAATAAAAATTTTTTTTATGATCTATGCTATCTCTTACAAAAAAATGTGTTATTATCAGTTAAAAAATGTGTTTGAATTGCACAACCACGCGTATGTGTTCTTATCAGTTGACATGTACATTCCCATCCAGGGCTGGAAACCTCATATTATAAATAATTGCTCAAGCAAGAATCATAATTTAAATGCATGACATTCCCATCCAGGCACGAGCAGAGTTTTGTACTGAAAAAGTGGCCCCGAACCAGCACAAAACAACTACTACACTAGATTTCAGTTAAGAACTTGCAAATCGGCAACGCTGATAAGTTGTAAAAATTTCCAATTTATTTGTTGTAAGTTTTTATAAAGACTTACGGCCTAATGCAAAAAAATATTTTACATTAGCTTTAATGTTCATATTAGTTGCCAAACACTTTAAGGCTAATATAGCTTTGTTAAGAAATCATATGCAAAAGACAACTTTAATTATTGTATTTTAATAATAAATACTGGTAACACCACCGTGTGCAACAACCTTTTCACAGCTTATGATGTACAAAATCGAATACAATTTCATTCGGGTATTCAAATAATTTTTTATTTTATTAAATAAATTTTTATTATCTTGAAGTAAAGAAACCTAATTTAAAAATTATGAGCTTCTGACATGGTAGTAAAACAGATAAACATTTCTATGAAGTAAAAGTAAAGAAATATGAAAAATTTTCACAATTTGTTTTATTCGAATGAAATGAGTATATGAATATCCAGCTTTTTTCGATTCGTTTTGATTGTATATACATCACTAAAACATTTTTGTATAATTGTATTTATTTTAATATATTTTTATGGATTGTGCTATGTATTTCGAATCAGTTGGATAATTTGGTGATGCTTTCCATCACATGACAGAGTAAATAAATTTAAGGTAAGAGCTAGCACTTCTAGCTTCATTTTCAGATGCAACATGAATCAATGTATGCTATATTAACAAAAATATTTGAGGTAAAAAATACACATTTGGAAATATTAACTTAAAGTAGTCTTAACAAACGTGGGTGCCTACTTTAGAATTTTAATATAATAATTTTTTTAGAATACAACTTTACTTAACATTGCTTACCTAGGGTTTACACGTGCAAGTGCTGGTTCGAAAAACTCAATACACTCAAACTCTTTTACTAACACAACTACAATTTCGGCACTTGCAGTCTACTTCCAACTCAACTGCCAAGGAATTTTACAAGACAGTGACTTGTTTCACTTGCAGCAAGTAAATGGAAAGTTAGCTAACAGTGTTGCTCTATTAATACTTTAGTAGAAATTAACTGTATTTGAGTGTAATGTTATATGAGTTTTTACTAATTTTAAATACATTTAAAAGCGAATTTAATATATATTTTCTTAAATATTCATAAATCAAGCGGTTAATGAATTTTTTAGACATAAATAACATTAAAATAACACGAATTAAGTTCAATACTATCTGGTTCCCCCAAAATTAACCTTTTTTATGTAATGTACAACTCTGCAATAAAAGGCAAACATGCAAGTTGCAAGACAGTCGGGTATTTGTATGAAATTTTCGTTGATAATACGTACACAGAGCTTGCATGAAAGGTACTTGCATGTGTAAACGCAGGGTTAGCAAAGCTTTGTTAATTTTTTTGCATACGACCCTTAATTTCTGCTAAAAATTTCCAAATCGGCAACGCTGCTACATTTTTATCACAATAGAAACAGAATACAAGGAGAAACAGAAAATTTTTGAAACGAAAGCGAATTAAAGTTTTCACTAATTTTAGAATTAAAAAAATATTTTTTTGACGTCTATGCGTCTTTTTTTTTATTTATTTTTTTTATTTTTGTTTTATTTATTAAAATTATAACTGACTTACAATTTACAAAATAAGTTTCTTAAATACTAAAGATAACAATAGATTTCTTAAAGTTAAATATGAGTACCTACATTTGGACATGATGAGTTAAACAAAATCGGTCATGTCTCTATTTTTATCTAAAAGGTATTTACAATCTATAATTATATGCTTAAAATTCTAACAAAGGAATGTTTGTTTTTTTATTATATCTTAGGGAAATTGTCTTTGTTATAAATTATCAGAACAAGGGATTGTTTATTTAGGTACTAGTTTAGTGAAAGTGTTTTTATTACTATTATGAACAAAAGAAAAGATATTTTCTGTTATATTAATGTACATATACTTTCTTTGTTATGGTATCGTTTGTCTGTATTAGTAACGTACCTATCGTTCTTAACTCTCCCTCTGCTTAAACAAGATCGTCCCGATCTTTCATAATGTGTTGTAATTTTAATTGATATATATTATTAAGCCTATTGATTGTTGATTGGCGTCTGTATTCTTTTATGCATGACATAATTTTTAGTATGAAGCAAATTGTTATTATTAATGTTATAAAAATAATTGTAGTGTAGAAAATTGATCTGATGGGGTGTTCTTCAAAAGGTATATTGAGTCTTCTTAATGAATCTATGTTTTTAAAAGCCCATGTTGTATTAGATTTTATTATTTCTAATATCTCAAAATCTTCATAATGTTTCATAAGTATAGCTTCTCTTATCTGATTCTGGAAATTTTTATAAATTTTATTGTCTATTCTTACAGTATCTGTATATTTTATTAAATTCATTCCGTCAATGGTTTGGTTGTTTACTCTGTGTTGTCCGTTTAATAGTATAACTCCATCTTCTATTTGTTCTAAGTCCCTGTTATATTCCTGTATTATGTTACACTTACTGTTCCTATTCTCGAGTAGTGGGATTATGCATGTGTCCGTGTCATTGTTTATTTGGCAAATGTTTCTTCCTAAATGGTTCTGACAGTTATCTACTCTGATATATTTGTCGCATTGGGCTATTTGCTCATCTGTTACAATTTTCCCATGCTTGAAGCTTATAGGCGTAAATTTAAAAAATTCGCACTGTTTGTATAGTACAGGGTATTTATAAATAGTTATGAATAGTTCTCCTGTTCCGGTGATATGTACATCTGAGTATTCTAGGATGTTTATTATAGGTACCGAGATTAATTCATGTTTTATGATTTCTCTAATGTCATTTAAATTTAAGGATTCGGTAAAGTATTCATTATTCTTCGCGGCATTAATTGTCCTAACGAGTAGTAGTAGTTGGTTATATACTTCCTGGATAATGAGGTGATTTTCTAATAGCTGTTCTTGAAGTGAATCAATTAATTTTTTTAAATCTTGAGTTAATCAAAAGTTGTTTCTCGTTATTGTTTATTAGTTCATTAATAGCTGTTTCCATGGTAATGAGGTCGTCGTGATCTGGAATCCCTGTGATGAATTTTAATGCTGACCCGAGAAAGTTTAAGGATCTAGTGTATCTTTTATGTTTGTTTAATTGGCTTGCCAATATTTCACTTTTCTTCATCCATATTATTTCTTGAGTAGTGGGCTTATATTCTTCTGTAACAATTTCTCTATAAGGTTTAAGTATTTTCGTTATATTATGTTCGTTTAATTGACTTGCCAATATTTCAATATTCCTTATCCATATCATTTCTTGAGTAGTGGGCTTATATTCTTCTGTAACAATTTTTTTATAAGGTATAAGTATTTTCGATATATTAGTAACATGGAAGAGATATGAGTATTCGTTGAAAAGGAAGACATCATTTGTTTTTGTCAAAATAAACTTTTTGTTTTCTATTTTTTTTAATTTCAATTATTGCTTCTGGTGTCTGGAATGATATTACCAGCACGGCTAATATCAGGTATATTTGTATCATATTCTTTAATTGTGATGTTCTTGATATTGTTTTTATGAACAGTTTTTCCTCCTCGGGTTAAGATCGTGTCCCCACGGTCTTCTTCTACAATTTCTTTTTTAAACCTGGGTTGGCTTTTCTTTCTAACACCTGTGATTCTTACCAAAATTTGGGTATCTTTTTCGAATGTTCGATGTTTTGCGTGTGTGTTCAATCTTTCTAACACCTTAGTTTATGCCTTACGTAATTTTTTTGTAACTTCTTCTTTACTGTAATTTATTGTACCGAAATGTATTTGCCTTGGTCTGTATCCTGTTACAGTATGTATTGAGTTGTTTAATTCTTTAACAGCTCTAAATATTTTTTCTTTTACTGTGGAGGAGTTTTGTATCTTAAAAATGCGTGTTAACTCACTAATGGAATTATGGGCCCTTTCTACTTGCCCGTTTGCTTTTCATCGATGCACTGGCGTTTCTATCTTCTGTATGTCATTTTTTGTGCACATTTGTTTAAATGCTGGTGTAATGAAACTTGCCTCATTATCGGTCATGAGTCGCTTACATTCGGGAAAATTATTGATAATTATTTCTTCCATTTTATCTTCTAGTTTTGCTTTTGTATTTATTTCTTGGGCGACTATGTATTTGGAGAATTTATCTATAGTCACAAGATACGTGTTATTATCATTAAAGTAAATATCCGCATGTATGTATTCTCTTGGCTGTGATGGTATGTCTGATTCTCATTAGTTGGGTTTCTCTCATATCGTCCAAATAAACAGGCAGAACAGTGATTATTAAATTGTTTGCCATCTTTTTTTATGGTTGGCCAATAATATTTTTCTAAAATTTCTTTTGTTGTATTGACGTAGCTTCTATGAGCTCTTAAATGTGTTTCTTTAATAATTCGAAGTTGATTGTTTCTATCAATTATATCTTTTAATTTTCTTGGTGTATGTACAAAATTTGTACCTATAAATGTTTCTTTAATTAGGGCTGCATATTGGTACAAATCTTCTTTATTCATATGTATAGCTACGATTCGGTTTGGGACCAATATCTTTTTTAATTCACTTATCAGATCATTATTATTTGAAAAATTAATAGTGTGGCGTACTTTATTAGGAAAAATTGTGCGTGTTCGTGTTTCGGTAAAATTTGGGGTAGGTACGAGTTCTAATTATATACCATATGTATTAAATGGCTGTGTAACAGTTTTTATTATATTACTTGCGGAACTTTCGGCTGAGTGTACCGTGTCTATGGAAGATGTATTAATAACTTGTCGTGATAGCGCGTCTGCTACAATATTTTCAGTACCTGGTTTATATTTAATTTTAGCACCATAGTCCTCTATTATAGCTTTCCAACGTTTCAATTTAGTGTTGGGATTTTTTTCAGAGATAGCATATGTTAGTGATTGATGATCTGTAAAAATGGTGAGGTCTGCTATTCCATATACATATATAACTTCGAAGTTTTTGCAAAGCCCAAATTATAGCTAACAGCTCTTTTTCATTCGTGCTGTAGTTTTGTTCTGTCGTACTAAGTGTATGGGATAGAAAGTAAATTGGCTTTTTATTTTGGCTTAAGACTGCACCAATAGCTATGTTGGATGCATCTGTGGTAAGTTCAAAAGGTTTGTCAAAATTGGGTTGAAATAATTCAACCTGTTCCTTTAACTTAAGTTTTAATACATTTACGGCTTCTATGGCTGCGTTGTCTAAATTAATTTTTGTATTGCTACTCTTGTTTTTCCCTATATAGGCATTTTCTCCTTTTAAATGGAGCGTTAATGGTTTCGTAATTTGTGCATAGTTTTGTACAAATCTTCTATAATAACCAGTTAATCCTAGAAAACCTCGCAAATCCTTAAGTGTTGTTGGAATAGGAAATTTCTCAATAACTTTTATTTTCTCAGGGTCTGTTGTTATTTTATTATGTTTAATAATATGACCTAAATACTCTACTTCAGTCATAAAAAATTTAGACTTCTCATCTGAAATTTTAAGAGTAGCTTTATTTAAAGCTTTAAACACTTTGTGTATGTGTTTCATATGTTCTTCTAGAGAAGATGAAAAAATTAAAACATCGTCAATGTAGACGTACACGAATTTTCCTATGAATTCTCTCAGTATGTCATCTACACAACGTTGAAAAATAGACGGTGCATTTTTTAAACCGAAAGGCATACGTACAAATTCGTACTTGCCTCCGTTAACGCAAAAAGCTGTTTTTTCTCTATCTTCTTTTTTTATCTTTATCTGGTGGAACCCAGATTCCAAATCTAGTGTGGTGAAGTATTTGGCATTTCCTAAGTTCTGTAATGTAACATTGACATCAGGTATGATGTATCTATCGGTTACAGTATGCTCATTAAGTTTTCTAAAATCTATAACCATTCGTCGCTTTGGTTTCCCGTTTTCGTCTAATCCTTTCTTGTGTACGGTCAACATTGGTGAATTATATGGGCTATAGCTTTTTTGTATAATACCTTGTTCTAATAAATTCTTTATTTCTTTATTTACGAACTCTGTATCATTAAAATTACCCGGATATTGTTTTGTCCAGATTGGTTCATTTGTCGTAGTTCTAATACTAGCTTCTTTGGTTGTTGTGAATGGTAATGGTCCTATTTTATTATTTTGTTTCATTAGTTCATTTATCTCTAATTCATATTTTTTATCTCCTATGGAGTAGTTTATTTTTTGTACTTTCTCAGGGACTATAAACAATTTTTTTTCTATGTCTATAACTGCGTCTAATTGTTTTAAGCCCTCAACTCCTAACATCAGATCATAATCATTATCATTTTTAATTTCATAAAATTCTAATTCTTTATTAAATAGTTCTATCTTCTGTTTGAAATTCAATATTGATTCTCCATGAATGGAGATCATTCTCAAAGGTTTTGTCCTCATTCTCTCACCTATTTCTAAATTTTTGTTTATGTAATTGTGGGTTGCACCGCAATCTATGAAAATTTTATATTCTTGATTTTCTTCATCCTTCATAAAAATATAGTACAACCCATCTATTAGTTTAAATTCTTAATAATAGACTTATTTCTATAGCACTTACTACTTTTTTCTGTGGTGATACTAATGTTGTCTTCTTGTTGAGTTTTTATCTGGTTGTGTTTCTGGATTTTGGGTGTCTGTTGAAAATTTCCACTCTGTTCACGAATTCTTTTCCAGGGTTGACTGTGGAATCCCTGTGGATTGTTCTGCTGTCTAGCGTTGTTGTAGCTATTGAAGTTTCTGATGTTCCCTGAAGAGGTGTCCATAGGTTCTGGCTTTGGAAAATTGTTTTGTTGTTGCCAACTATGTTGGTGTTGATTAAATGGGCGATATGATGGCCGTCTAAAATGTTGAGGTTGCTGTGAGTACTCCCTCTGTTGGTGTTTTGATGATGGATTTCTGTGTTGATTGTTCCTGTTATCTTCACGATTTATGTTGTTATTACCACAGTGTAGATTTTTGTAATTGTTGTCATGCTCTATAGTTTGTGCGACTGCATAGGCATGTTCTAAATCCTTGATAGGATTTCCGTAGAGTGTTGAGCGAATAAAACTACTGTTTATTCCATTTTTGAATGTTCGAACAGCGTCTTCCATTGCATGTGCCGTCTTACATTTAATTGATTCTGGTGGGTCTCCGGACATCGCTATTTTTGATGCTACTACTGTTAATGCTTTACTAACCTCATCGTGGAATTCTGATAATGATAATTTCCCCTGCATTAGTTTAGTTAATTCATCTCTCAGGACGTATAATGGGCGCTGGTCACAATATGTGTAGTCCAGTCGATTAATGATTGCCTCGAAATTAAATATTGTATTATGATTTAATAATATATTAGCTGTTGCACCCGTTATTTTAGATTTTACGATTGTTAAGGCTTCCACGTATTTGTTGGAATTGGTATGTTGGTTAATGCTGTTCATTAGCCGTGTTGCGTCTTCACGCCAAAGACGGTAATTACTTCTTGTTCCATCAAAAATACTTAATGCTTTAAATATTTCTAAGTTTATTTCATTAGGGTTATTATAATTGGCTATCCTTGGTTCCAATAATACTTGTGGTTGAATTGCCGAAGAACTTGTTGGAATTTGGTCCAATCTATTCTTTAAAGATGCATTCTCCTGTTGTAGGTTCTGTAGTGCTAGCTGTATACCAGCCATTTGTTGAATTATTTGTTCCATGATTTGTGTGGAGTCGTTCAAGT
The DNA here is from genome assembly GCA_949987645.1 of Tachina grossa. Lineage (NCBI taxonomy): Eukaryota > Metazoa > Arthropoda > Insecta > Diptera > Tachinidae > Tachina > Tachina grossa. Next base: position 103,593,874 of record OX465275.1, on the reverse strand, counting down.
TCCTATTTTTATCAAAGTTATTTTTTCCTGTGGATTTCATATATAGTTTTCTTCGCTATGTGAATAAGATTCGATGTTTTTATTAATTACTTCACTTCATTCACTTTCCGTTTTTTTTATTTTTTATATCCTCTATATGAAGAATTGGTTTAAATTTTTCGTTGAATCCTTGCTGCGAAGGATATATCGGTCCGCTTCTAGAGTAACAAAATATATGTTACTCCTGGCAGGATCGCCAATTAAAGTTTTCACTAATTTTAGAATTAAAAAAAATATTTTTTTGACGTCTATGCGTCTTTTTATTTTATTTATTTTTAACTCCGGTGAGTTAATCTTAGTTCTATGCTAAAATTATAACTGACTTACAATTTACAAAATAAGTTTCTTAAATACTAAAGATAACAATAGATTTCTTAAAGTTAAATATGAGTACCTACATTTGGACATGATGAGTTAAACAAAATCGATCATGTCTCTATTTTTATCTAAAAGGTATTTACAATCTATAATTATATGTATATGCTTAAAATCCTAACAAAGGAATATTTGGTTTTTTATTATATCTTAGGGAAAGTGCCTTTGTTATAAATTATCAGAACAAGGGATTGTTTATTAGGTACTAGTTTAGTGAAAGTGTTTTTATTACTATTATGAACAAAAGAAAAGATATTTTCTGTTATATTAATGTACATATACTTTCTTTGTTATGGTATCGTTTGTCTGCATTAGTATCGTACCTATCGTTCTTAACTCGCGCACATTTCATGTATGAAGGTGCGACAGCAAAACCTGCAGTAGAATTTTGTGTGCTGTTGCTTTGGCTTTAGCAGCGAAGGTCTTCACAGCATAGTCGACAGTGGTTCGTTCGTTTTTTGTTTTGTGCTCTCGCTTTGCTGTCGGCTTTGAAACTTTTGACAACCACAGCACAGTCAAAGCAAATGAAATAAAAAAATGGAAGCACTTTCAAACCCTGCTTTTCATACTGTAGAGGTAATATTTACAAGTACATGTATGCAAATGTATGAATATATTAACCATATATGCCCATATACCTTCATTTTTCGGATCCGAACCATATATGGGATATCATATTTGCTCCATACATATTTTTTAGCTGGGAAGTCAATTTTTACAACTCTGCAGCCGTATTCTATAATGCGCTAAAGCTAAATCTCTATCGCTAAAACTCTATAAGGTTGATTTAGCGATTTTTGGCTGCGATTGCAATTCTGTAACGTGCGTTGTTCAATTTGGCAATGCCATACAAATTTAATTCGCCGCAATTTTAGCATTTAATGCCATCGCCAAAATGTTTAAATTATGTATTCCCTAACGCGAAATAAGTAGTTGCTCTTGAAAACACTAGATTCTTAGCAACGAAAATTTTTTGGTGCTGAAAAGTAACTAAAATACAAATGATTTTTCATTTAATGTTTATTATCAAAAAATTTATTTTAAGAGTATAGTGGAAGAAATAACTAAAAGGATGACAAAATAGCACAAATATATGCTCATTCAGTATTTGGAGGAGCATAAAGAATTTCCCAGTGGAAATTGTATCACATACATCTCCGATCTGAGACCAGTGACAATGTAAGCGTGACCCATCCAAAGCCTTTATACAATTTCTACTTACATTTACACAGCGTTGGCCTAGGGCATAAGATCTGTCCAACACTGTATACATTATAAGCAAAGGTTTGATGACTCCAACTGTTATGGTGATTCAGAGAGCGTAATTGAAAATAATAAGCAATATCATACTGTTGAGAATCTTCGCCTTGGGCTAGGGTTGCCATCCGATCTCTTTTCCCCGCACGGTGTCCGGGGCAGTCCTCCTTCTTTTTCAGCAACTGTTCGGGGTTGTCCTACTTTTTACACTTTTTTTCATAACTTATTTATTGTTTCTTCTAAACTTTTGAAATATTGGCATCACTGTATTTTCGCTTATCAGCAGTAATGCCAACTTTTTGAGAGCAAAACGCGCACAAAAATTACAAAAAAGGCATATATATTTAATAAAAAAAAAACACTATATGTATTCCGAAAAGTACTACGTTGGCATCACTTCTTATCAGCTGTTGTGTGTCTTGAAGTTTGTTCTCCGAAAAAGAAAAAAGTTCTTAACCATAAATGTTATGTGTAAAAATTCATTAATTTTCTAATTTTAGAATGCCGAAACGGAAGTGTACGTTTAATGAGGAGTTAAAAAAGAAATTTCCCTACATGAAAAGGGGAAATGAAGATTGGATACTTAATTGCACACTCTGCAATTCTACCATTTCTATTACAAATAAAGGAGGACAAGCCATCTACAGCCATTTGGAAACGCAAAAACATAAAAAGGGTTTTATCAGCCAAGATTGTTCCAACAAAATTGATAATTTTTTTTCAAAAACTACCGTCGACAATAAACTTCGAGCCGTTTAGGGTTGCATCGCTTATCACACCATTGTTCATAATATGTCTTTTTTATCTCTGGACTGCAAAATTGGGTTGAATTAATTACTTTTTAATGATTCTCAAAGAGTTAAAAACATCTCTTGCAACCGTACTAAGGCTACAGCAATAGCTAAGAAGGTTTTTTCACCCCTTTCAACAGAAATGGTAAGGAAAAATATTACACAAGTTAACTTTGTAAGTATATATATCGTCCGACACGAGTAATTTCGGCGATACTAAGCTATTACCTATACATATTCAATACTTCGATGCACAAAACAATGGAATCCAGAAAGAGATATGGGATGTATTATCAATTAAAAATGAAACATCACATACTATAACGAATACCATTCTTATGCAATTGGATAAATACTGTTTAAAAACAAAATGTGTTGCTTTTAGCGGTGATAATTGTAATACCAATTTTGGTGGCATGCACAGATATGGGCAAAATAATGTCTTCGCAAAAATAACAAGTGCTTTGCAGAAAAAAATAATTGGTGTTGGTTGTCCAGCCCATATAATCAATAACGCAGTTCACAAGGGTTGCGACATATTGTCTATTGATGTGGAATCTATTGTTTTGAAAATTTACAATCATTCCTCTGTATATACTGTAAGAACGGAAGCATTGAAAGAGTTTTGCGAACAGTCAGAAATAGAATATGCAAAGCTACTTAATTACAGTAAAACAAGATGGCTAAGTTTATACCCTGCTATTGAGCGCATACTTAAACTATTTGAACCCTTAAATAACTATTTTCTGGATATAGAAAGCATACCTAAAGTTAAAAAAAAACTTTTTTGAAAGTGATTCATCGATGAATATAATTCAAACAAATATTTAAAAAATCGAAAGATCAGATATTTCCGTGCTAGAAGTTAAGAACATTTTAAGGGAAATATCAGAAAATTTAAATGAAAGATTAGAAAATAATTTTATTCCAATAAAAGTTAAAGAACTTATTAAAAATGTGACTAATGAACCCAAAAAAATTCTTCTAATGGAAGAAACTAAAATATTTTATAAGACTATTAAAGATTATATTTAATCACAAATTTCTTGTGCTGAAAAATTATGTAAAAAACTTAAATTTAATTAACACGACTGATAACAAGTTTTGGTGCGATTTTTTCATTAAAAAAATGTTTGCTATGAAATGAAAAAACTTGTTGAATTTTATTTTTGCTTACCAGCACATAATGCCAACGTAGAACGTATATTTTCTTTAATCAAGGCGCAGTGGACCCCAGAAAGAAATAAATTAAGTCCAGAAACTATTTCTGATATTATTAGAGTCAAATATAATTTTGATATGAACTGTCAAGAGTTTTATGAATATTTGATGAAATGCGAAAGTAATATATTGATTCAAATTGGAAGCGTTGAAAAATATTCATGAAACTGTTGACAATTCGTACCAATAAATTATAGAAATGTACATTCCCAAAAATGTATGCAATGAATAATCGTTATGTTTTTTTTGTTTGTTCAAGTATGAATTTTTTAATCCCCAGCTAAAAAAATTATAAAGGGTGTTTTTTATTGAGGTATAGAACTTTAAGTTGGCATCACTTTTTTAACTGGCGGCCATTTTGTCAGCTGTTAAGTGATTAATATTAAGTTTGGTTTGCCATTTTATCATGAGCAGGTTGACAAAAGAACAACGCTTGCAAATCGTGCAAATTTATTTCGAAAATAATGGTTCAGTTCGCGAAGTTTACCGCAAGCTCCGTCCATTTTATGGTCGACATAATCGTCCATCAGAGCAATCAATTCGGTTAACCATGGATCGTTTTCGCACTACGTTTACTCTATGTGATAATACGCATCCGCAGAGACGTCGAACAGTGCGCACCGAAGAAACAATTGCCGCTGTAGAGCAAAGTGTTGAAGAGGACCCGAATGAATCGATTCGCCACCGTGCACAGCAATTAGAGCCGACTAACCGACTATTTTGTTCCCGAATTGGATGGCATGAATGTGGATGAGTTGTGGTTCCAACAAGACAGCGCTACATGCCACACAGTGCACGTCAGAATCGATTTATTGAAGGAAACATTCGATGAGCGCATAATTTCGCGGAATGGACCTGTCAATTGGCCACCAAGATCGTGTGATTTGACACCATTGGATTATTTTCTTTGGGGATATGTGAAGTCGCTCGTCTACGCCAACAAACCAGAAACGTTAGGGGACTTGGAAGTCAACATTCGTGGCGTTATTGCCAACATACGGCCCCATATGCTCAAAAAAGTGGTTGAAAATTGGACCTGTAGAATTGGATTTATTCGAGGTAGCCGCGGCGGCCACATGCCCGAAATCATATTTAAACATTAATGGCATAAAATTATCCTTCCAATAAAGCCAAATTGATGGACATTAAAACGATTTTCTTGTGTTTTATTTCAATTCGAAGTTCTATACCCCTCAAAAAAACACCCTATATATGGTGCATATATTTTTACGGTCTAATTCATAAATGATTATTAACAGTTCAATAATACATTAATAGTCAAAAATCGCTAAATGTGTATTCATAAATGATTAATAGCCTATTAGACATTTAATAAACGTTTCATAACTCAGAGATTTTTAATGTAGCCTCCATGCTACTTTAAGCGTTTGATAAACAATTATAAATAATATTTTCTTGGTTTTTTTATCCCTTATGTGAGATTTTCTGTGGTTTCCCACTTTTATGTTTCTTGTTTATTCTTATGTATGTCTCCTGAATAATGTTCTTGGGCAAATGTATTAATTTTTGTAAGTTGGTACATGTATGTATGTATGCATAATTGTACAAAAAGAAAAATACATACATACATACATATAAACATTGTTGAAAATTAAAGAAATCCCATTCATTGGCAAAAAGAAAAATAGAATTATAAACATAAGGGCATATGTAAGTACAAGCATACGTATGTATGTTTGTATGGTACTATGGTACTGCTATAAAATGGGTATTTGCCTACCTCTGTACTCAGCCGAATATAAATGTGTTTAAATACAATTTTTTGTAACATATAAATTTTTTTGGTTTATTTATTAATAAAAAGTGAAACGCCTACTTTTTAAGTTATTTTTTAATAACATTATGCGTAATGATTTACTTTTTCTTTTCGACTCACACAGACTACCTAGATAATCGATTCTTCGTTGTATGCATCACTAAACATAAAATGAGAGCGAAAGTAGCATGATGTTGCCAACATAAAATTACAAAAGGAGCAAAATCGTTTAATAGTTAATTCACTGATATTAATCAGTTATGAATACAAATTTTTATTAGAGCTTAATAAAGCAAAATCTGTTTCATAAGTAATGTACAGATTAAAGCTGAAATAAGGAATTTTTATGAATTAGACCGTTAATATATGAATGTATGTAACTATATATGAATATGTATGAATTCATGTATGGAAATGTATGGGATTATACATGGCAAAACTATTATATATGAACTAATATATGGACTAATATATCAAATGTATTTTAATATATGAGCTCATATATGGAAATTTAATTATGAAGATCTTCATATGTGGATCCATATATAAAAATAAGTTTTAATATATGGAGCCATATAAGAATGTATGCATACATGATATCTCACATAAGATCGTTTTTGCAATCAAAAAAGCTTGATATTTTATCACTGGTGAATTGGAAATCCATTAAAAAATACATACGGTATGCAAAGTTTACATGCGTACCCTCAACATTTAAAAAAAAAACTTCTGTTACAAAAAAAAAACCATTCTTGTATGATTTTATACATTGTGGCCCCACTCAATATATCAAATAATCAAAAGGATAATCCAGTCATTAATTTTATAGAAAATAACAAAATTCTCTAGATAAGAAACAAAGTTCATATTACTGCAAAAAATTATATTGAAAACTATTGTTAGACGGATTATTTTTTCTTTTATAATTAATTGCATTAGTTTTTAATCTGATTTCTTAAATTAAATTTTATGTTCGAATATGAGTTTTGTGTATTTTAAATAATTGACTTTTGACTTAAAGTGATGAATGAAATGACTTTTAGTTCGTTTTTTCATTATTTGTCCAAACAAATGTTTCATTAAATACAACCTCCCTTTTCAAAATCTAAAAAAAGTAATTTTAGTAATTTAATTTATTGCACAGCAGTGCGCTTTTGTCTATCAAGAGAGTATGAATATGAACTTTGCATACTGTAGAGGAAATATTTACACATACATACACGTATGAAAATGTATGAATATATATAATCATATATGCCCATATACCCTCATTTTTCGGATCCGAAGCATATATGGGATGTCATATATGCTCCATACATATTTTTTAGCTGGGTCATTATGTTTTTTATTGTTTATTTTATGTGCTACTAATTGTAAGCTTAGACTGATTTTTGATGTTTTCTGTGAATTTTTTTAATTTAGTGGGAATAGAAATTGTTTTCTTTTTAAAAATAAATTACATTACATGCGGTAAGCATTATTGATTTTTTTAAAATTAATTTATGAAAAAAATTGTCCTCATTTTTGGGACAAGTGTCCTCTCTTTTTGATGTTGACGAAATGGCAACCCTACCTTGGGCATTCTTCGAAGCATTTGTAGCTCAAAGAAATAGGCAGATTACTTCAATGTTTAAAAATAATGGGTGGTATTATTGATTCCGCATGGAAAGGAAAATTCGATGGAAAGAACTATCGATCGATATGCAAATTGCAATTATTTATTCCTGCGGTATACGCTTTCCGTGAAATTGATTCAAAGTCCCTGTTTTTATTAATTTTGACGTGGTGTAGTATCGGCTGTTGTTAAAAAAGCATTTTAAAAGATATACATACATACATACACGTATATGTACATACATACATACATACATTTGTATGTATGTCAATGCTGCCCACAGAGAGAAAACCGAGATTAATGTATAAGCGCACGTGCATTCATTTGTACAAAAAGCCGATTGATGTTCGGCACTCTAGCGCTTCTCTGGAAAGCAGTGATGTATGTCAACAAAATATAGAAAGTAGTGTTACAGAGTAAAGGCTCAGTTAGCCGACTGTAATGTAATGTAACTGCAACAGTAAGAAACAGCTGATCGACTTTATTATGTGAAAAGTAATGGAAATGTTTATAGAGATGTAATGTAACGTAATCTACTTTTCATATACAAATTTCAATCAGCTGTTTTCTACGTTACAGTTACATTACATTACAGCCTTAAAGACTCAGTTAGCCGACTGTAATGTTATGTAATTGTAACGTAGAAAACAGCTGATCGATATTTTTATATGAAAAGTAGTTTACGTTACATTACATCTCTATAACCATTTTGATTACTTTTCACATAACAATATTGATCAACTGTTTTCTACTGTTGCAGTTACTTTACATTACAGTCGGCTAACTGAGCCTTTAGCCGACTGTAATGTAATGTAACTGTAACGTAGAAAACAGCTGATTGATATTTTTATATGAAAAGTAGGTTACGTTACATTACATCTCTATAATCATTTTCATTACTTTTCACATAACAAAATCGATCAGCTGTTTCTTACTGTTGCAGTTACTTTACATTACAGTCGGCTAAATGAGCCTTAAGTTGGAATAAACAAATTTTAATACAGTAGTTTTCGTTTATAGTCACTACCGCTTATTGTTACATTAATGATATAGTCCATATTTAATGTTTTTTTTGTGACTTTTGAACTTAATTTCATTGAAAAAGTTGACGATATAGTCCATTTACTATATAGTCATATTTGAGATATATGCACCAACTTTGTGGTAGTCAAAATCCAAATTGTATGCAAACAATTTGTGTCATAGTCAGACAAATTTTCAACAGATTTTTTTTTAAATATTTATTTAAGTCATAAACCAAAAAGTAAATCTAAATTTCAACCTACATCTACTGTTTAGTAGAAGAACATGTCTTTAGAACAAAACATTGTTGCATAAAAGGCCACACAAATGTGCCTTTTAAATATATACAACATTGTTTTGTAATTGACATAATTGGATTGTATGGAAATTCTTTTATATGCCTCTACCTGGCATATAAAAAAATTAGGCTTATAGTCACATTAGCGATATAGTCCACAATTTCTGTGCAATTTTAAATCTGACTATAAGCGAAAACTACTGTATAAGTTAAATTAAATTAATAATTGCTTCTGTTTAATTTTTTATATTCTTATAAAAATAAAACAAACAAATTAAATTAAAATAAGCTTTAATTTTGCTAATTTGTATATTTTCCTTGCAATTTTGTTCTTTCCGTAGGCTTTCCGTCATAAAATTTGAGCGTAAGCAAAGTAGAGAAAAATACCGCATCAACGGAATGAATAATTGCATATTTTGCTTCCGCAAAAAAAATGCTTTCCCCAATCGCGGAACGGAATGAATAATTAGACCCAATAATTTTCTTAGAGGCACATAAAAACCTAAAGAATTTTGATTTTTTGTATGATCTCTCAAGCTCTTGAACCGTGTTGCTTGCTTTAATTGAAAAAGGCTGTTTCTTTCAGTTTCAAAGTAAGAATTCTTTTATTTATAATTTTCTTAGTCTTATATACCAGTTTTATCAAAGAAATATGATGAATTTGCATATTTTTTGCAGCAATGAAAAACAAATTAAATTGCAATAATAAAAATGTATTAAATTGTGCCGTATTAAATTACAATTGTAAGAAAGAATAAAGTAAAAATAAATTGTAATAAAAAATGTATTAATTTAGACCAAGTGTGCAGAAGTTTATTGAACTTAAATAAAATAATAAATAATGCTCGAGCATTATTAAGTATCAATTTAGAAAAAGTGTGCCATACTAAATTACAATTATAGGAAAGAATAAAGTAAAATAAATTAAAAAAAAAAATTTATTAAGTTTGAAATTTTTAAACGCACTAATAATCCCAAATTATTATTTTACTTATTAAAGTAAACAATTTTTTTTAGCTAAAAATACATTAAAATTGATTATTGAGGGGTTTAGCTATATGCGCATTTCACTGTTGCTAATGCAGATCATCAGGGAACCTTCACCCAAAGTTTCTTAGAACAACAAGAGTTATTATGCTATAAACTTCCATTTAAACAAATGAGAAGCTCAACAACAAATAACAAAGTTGAAACATCAACTCAATAATAAACATGTTTTTTATTTTCTTACTTTACCATTGCTACATTGGCTGACTTTTTTTCAGCTTCAAATTGTAGTCGTAAGAATATGTAAAAAGAAAATAAATGTAAATAACAACAACATCTGTTTAAGAATAGAGTGTTGCCACACAAGTATTTTTCTGACCGGGTGCAGTCAAGTTAATAATTAGTGTTTTTATGGGAATTGTTAAAATTTAAGTTTAAAATTTTTAAACACACTAATAATCCCAAATTATTATTTTACTTATTAAGTAAAAAAATTTTTTAATAAAAAATGCATTGAAATTGATTACTGAGGGGTTTAGCTGGATCCTATGCGCATTTCACTATTGCTAATGCAACTTTTACCCAAAGTTTCTTAGTACAACTAGAGTTATTATGTTATAAACTTCCATTTAAACAAATGACAAAGTTGAAACAAGAACTCAATAATACAATCGGATGGCTTTCAATTTTTTATGACTTGCTGACTACTGGGTTGCCTCTCTGAGCAACTGAATTAATACCCAGTAGTCCGCAAGTCATTACAAATTGAAAGCCATTCGATTGTAAGTTATTATGTCAATACGAAAAACAAAAAAGAAATACCCACCCAGCTAAAAAAAATATATCTGGTCCATATTTTTTTAATATATGAATGTATATAACTATATATGAATATGTATGAATTCATGTATGAAAATGTATGTGATTGTACATGGCATGAGTATTATATATGAATTCATATATGGACTAATATATGATATGTATTATAATATATGAGCTCATATATGGAAATTTAATTATGAAGCTCTTCATATGTGGATCCATATATAGAAATAAGATTTAATATATGGAGCCATATAAACAATGGTTGCATACATGATATCCCACATAAGATCGTTTTTGCAATCAAAAAACCTTGTATTTTATTAATTCGATCTTTTTCTCTCTTTTTTATCACTAGTGGATTGGAAATCTATTAGAAAATACATTCGGTATGCAAAGTTTATATGCGTTTAAAAAAGAAAAACTTTTGTTACAAAAAAAAACAATTGTATGATTTTATACATTGTGGCCCTATTTAATAAATCTAATAATCAAATTAATAATTCTGTCACTAATTTTGTAGAAAATAAGGGAATACTCTAGATATTTTTACGAACCAAAGTTCATATTACTGCAAAAAATTATATTGAAAGCTAGTGTTAGTATAAAATTATTATTATTATTTTTTTATTTTATAATTAATTGCATTAGTTTTTAATCTGCTTTCTTTAATTAAATTTTGTGTATGAATATGAGTTTTGTGTTTTTTTTAATAATCGATTTGCTTTTTTTCTTGAAATGATTAATAAAATATCTTTTAGTTCGTTTTTAATTATTTTGTTCAAAGAAATGTTTCATTAAATACAACGTCTCTTTTCAACTTCTTAAAGTAATTTTAGTAATACATATTATTTATTGCAAGCAATGCTTTTTTTTTGAATCAAGGAAGTATGAATATGAACTGTGCATACTGTATAGCGAATATTTACACATAAATAAATGTATGAAAAAGCATATATATATATATATATATATATATATATATATATATATATATATATATATATATATATATATATATTCATACATTTTCATACATGTATGTGTAAGTATTCCCGCTACAGTATGCAAAATTCATATTCATACTCTCTAAATTCACAAAAGGGCACTGCTATAATATAGCAGTTTGATGAAGCCTATGGGGTACTTTATGTTCAGATTATCTCGGATCGTTGTGCGCCAGTTAATACATTTTTTATTTAATTTGGTAAAAAAAAATATTTTTATTTTAACTTATTTTTATTTTATTTAAAAAGCACGACTTAATTGCAAAGGTATAAATTTACAACTGAACTTAATTCTAGTTTTTGGTTCAAATGAAACATAACATAAAATATTGCAAAATTGCATGGTAATCATAGTGACACGCGCTATTTACTGTTTGCAACTTTTGCAAGTTGTTGACCTGTTTAACCGTCTGCGCTAATGTCAGCATTCTGATAAATTCATTGGAATTCAATAATAAGGGAAATAAGCCTTTTTTGTGTTAACATATACAAATGCAACCATGGTACAATTGTACTAGGTACATGCACGACTACAGCAAAATTACAACACCAAAAAACACATTGATTTTGTTGGTATAAACAAACGTAAATATAATTGTCAGAAACAGATGCCTTTTGTTTTTAAAAATAACAATTACAGGGTAACTAAAGTACAATTGCAGACGCGGCATTCATTCAGTGTTGCCAATAGGTGTGTAATCACACAGAGTGTGCAATTACTCTCGTGTGTAGGCCATGTACTTACATTCATGTATAATCTGTTTGTAATTCTGCTTTATGTCCTGTTTTTATTTATTTTTGTTTTCATTTTAACTTACAAAAAACATTTGTAGTATAATTTTCTTCCATATGTAATTGGAAACACAGCCATGTGTAATTTCATTGGCAACACTGCAATAATGTTATATACAACACATACACTAACATTTTTGTAGCTTGTAAACAAAGTTTGACAACTGTATGGATTGTATACATTAACATGCTGGGCTTATGCATGTATCTGTTATAATTGTATAATGAATGCAACACTTTAATGCAGCGATCCCCACACATATACATTCACACTTATGTTTGTGTTGGTGCTTCGTTTTTGAGCGTAATATATTTTGCTCTTTTTATGGCAGGCCTGCCAAGACATATTTGTAACATATTTGTAAAGCTCTAAATCGAGTCAATTTCTCGTGTTCAAAAACAGATTAATGTATGCACATTTGATGTATTTCAAAGAGTATATAATAACTTAGTTTCAGATATGATTATTAAGCTCTACAAATAGAAAACCTTGAAATTAAACTAATTTAAAAAGAATCAATTGTTGTCTGGTAAAATGTGACTACACAACCGGCACATATGAATAGTCTGAGATTAAAGTGGTAGCCCTGATTGTAGTAACAATTGAGTACACATTAAATAAGAATACAAATTATCTCTTATTGCTCTCTTAATTATTGTGAGAGCACTTGCACGCGTGCGCGGTTTTGAAGATCACTGCTTTAATGCAATGCTGCCCACAGAGAGAAAACCGAGAATAATGTTTAAGCGTATACGAATTCATTTGTACAAAAAGCCGATTGATGTTCGGCACTCTGGCGCTTCTCTGGCCAGCAGTGCTTTTATGTATACTATGTACTAATGTACAATAAAAATTAAAATTATTTAATGTTTCAGATATTTTAATATTATCACAATACATACCCAGCTAAAAAAATATGTATGGAGCATATATGATATCCCATATATGGTTCGGATCCGAAAAATGAGGGTATATGGGCATATATGATTATATATATTCATACATTTTCATACATGTATGTGTAAATATTCCCTCTACAGTATGCAAAGTTCATATTCACAAAAGCGCACTGCTGTGCAATAAATTAAATTGCTAAAATTACTTTTTTTAGATTTTGAGCTGGGAGGTTGTATTTAATGACACATTTGTTTGGACAAATAGTTCAAAACGAAGTAAAAGTCATTCTATTCCTCATTTTAAGTCAAAAGGTAAATCAATTATTTAAAAAACACAAAACTCAAATTCGTACTTAAAATTTAATTTAAGAAATCAGATTAAAAACTAATTCAATTAATTATAAAAGAAAAATTAATCCGTCTAACAATATTTTTCAATATAATTTTTCCAGTAATCTGAACTTTGTTTCTTATCTAGAGAATTCTGTTGTTTTCGATCAAATTAATGACTGTATTATCCTTATGATTATTTGATCCACAATGTATAAAATCATACAAGAATGGTTTTTTTTTGTAACAAAAGTTTTTCTTTTTTAAACGTTGACGGTACGCATATAAGCTTTGCATAGCGTATCTATTTTGAAATGGATTTCCAATTCACCAGTGATAAAATCCAAGTTTTTTTTAATGCAAAAACGATTTTATGTGAGATATCATATATGCATACATTCTTATATGGCTCTATATTTCTATATATGGATCCACATATGAAGAGATTCATAATTAAATTTGAATATATGAGCTCATATATTATAATACATTTCTTAATTAGTCCATATATTAGTTCATATATAATAGTTTTGCCATGTATAATCCCACACATTTCCATACATGAATTCATACATATTCATATATAGTTATATACATTCATATAGTAAAAATATATGGACCATATATAATTTTTTTAGCTGGGTACATATATATAACTTTTTTATGTACTTGTGCGATACAAAAAATTTGTTAAAACCACAAGACTTGTATCGAACTCTTTCATTAGGTCGTTTTAGACACAAACCTATTATCAAACCCACTTAAAATACATAGGTTTATGTCTAAAACGAACTGCTGAAAGAGTTTGATGGAAGTCTGCATGTAATCTAAATGGGTTTGATTATAGGTTTGCGTCTAAAACGAGCTACTGAGAGAGTTCGATACAAACCATTCAGTACTGAGCTGAAAGCGCGCAGTGGATTGAACGGCTCACAGCGCTCTGTGAGGCGAATCGTTCAATTGAACTAGTTCATTCATGAGCTGCACAACTTTACTAAAATCGTAATTTTAAAAAGTTACTTTAAAACATGGGTGAACATCCTGTAGCAAATTTTTGCAAATCGAATTCACACGTATTCTTATTCTCTTTCATTTAGTCTTATCTGAGATAAATTTTTGCTTATCTTTTTACTCATTTTTCTCAAACGCACTGCGAGAAATTTATTGTTTATGTTAAAAAATGCTTTTACTTACGTGAAAACTAAAAATTATTTTCTCTTACAAATTGGTTTTTAGTAGTTTTAAACTCAGAATTTAAGTGAATAATAATGTTTATTTATTACTTTTTGTTGAAACGGTTTTCTAGAAAAATTTCTTTCATAAAAAAATCATATAAGAATTACTTTTATTAATTGTTTCTGCCTGTGTGATTATCTTTTTCGCTCACTCACACAACTTTAAATTTATCTTGGTCACCCATGCTTTAAAAGCTCTACTCTAGACTTATTAAGTTTTTGCCAAATATGTATTTGAGTAACGCTTAAGTGGATAAATTTACACGTATATGAAACCACCAAATGCGGACATAATAGAAACATTTTCCGAACATTGCATCACTTTGTTTAGTTATGTCGGTTTACTTTATGTAGACGAATATATATCTATATAATTAATAGGCGAACATGTTTTTTGTAATCCCTTTTACGCTGGTACCATCGCACCGATTTTAAAAAGATTTATATGGTTTAAAGGATTTTTTATACAGATCTATATTTTATTGAAATCGGTTTAGTATTTTGGAGCTATAAGCGTTTAAAGTTGCTACTACTACATTCACACATATTACCCACTCATTTATTAGCTTGCAAGTAAAAAAAGAAACAAAACATGAATGTGTGTGTGAGTTTGTAGTATTTCTTTTTCTCGTATTTGTTCTTGTATCAAAGCCATAATACTTAAAGGAAGAGAGTTGAATAAATTGAATTAGGTTGGTTGAAGGGATTTTGTTTATGTTTTTTTTTAATTTCATGTAATTATTATTTAATTATGCTTGCATATGTATGTAAGTTTGTGTGTGGCTGTGTTTTAATTTATTTTTTTTATGACGTTTAGATACATTTTCTTTGAAACTTAAATTATTTACATTTTGATTCTAGAATACGGACGAGTGTGTCGTATATCTAGTTTTTTTAATTATACAGTGTTCTAAACCATAAAAATCCCCATTATTTTTCTATTCAGTCTTTTTGTTTACAATTATGTTACACAAAAATAAAGGGAACAAAAATATTAATACCCAGTGGAAATTTTGTTACATATACCTCCGATCTGAGACAAGTGACAATGTAAGCGCGACCCATCTAAAGCCTGTATACAATTTCTACTTACATTTACACAGCGTTGGCCTACGGCATAAGATCTGTCCAACAATGTATACATTGTAAGTGCAGGTTGGATGACTCCAACTGTAATGGTGATTCAGAGAGCGTAATTGAAAATAATAAGTGCTAATTCACACGGTGAAATTTATGACGTCTATTTTTCTTAATTCTCTTTTGAAGTTGCTACCAAAAATTCCTTGCATTCACACGATGTTTTTTTTGACGTCTAATTTTAGTTCTCTCAACTCATATAGCCAATAAGCTAGAAGAGTAACAATAAAAAATAACAATAAGATAGAAGAGTAAAATTGAAACGTAACAACAATAACAACAAGAGCAATGTAAAGAGAAATATGAAAAAAAACCATGGAAAACAGAAATCGAGTAACTTTTTCTACCACTCTTTCTTCTCTACCCCGTTCGATAACAAACAAAAAGTGGCGTCGAAAAATAGACTTCATAAAAGTCTTCGTGTGAATTAGATGTAAGCAATATCATATATTACTAACCCATGCAAATCGAATGCTGGCTAAATTTTATTAGTGTCTGTTTTGTTCTTTGCTTCTAATTAACATATAATTCTACAATAGGATAGCAGAAGGATATATCTGAATCGGACACTAGTTGTATGCGCTTAACTACCCAGCTAAAAAATTATATATGGTCCATATATTTTTAATATATGAATGTATATAACTATATATGAATATGTATGAATTCATGTATGGGATTATACATGTGCAATGTATTATAATATATGATCGCATATATGGAAATTAAACTATGAACCTCTTCATATGTGAATTCATAGATAAAAATAAGATGTAATATATGGCGCCATATAAGAATGCATGCATATATGATATCTCACATAAGATCGTTTTTGCAATCAAAAAAGCTTGGATTTTATTACTGGTGAATTGTAAATCCATTAGAAAATAGATACGGCATGCAATGTTTATGTTTATGTTTGTTACAAAAAAAATATTCTTGTATGATTTTGTACATTGTGGATCAAATAATCAAAAGGATAATCCAGTCATTAATTTTATCGAAAATAACAGAATTCCCTAGGTAAGAAACAAAGTTCATATTACCGCAAAAAATTATATTGGAAACTAGTGTTAGTATAAAAACGTATTATATTTTCTTTTATAATTAATTGCATTAGTTTTTAATATGATTTCTTAAATTAAGTTTTGTGCACGAATATCCCATAGGCTACATCAAAGGATATCTCCAACAAAAGTACACCATAGGCTACATCAAAAGATATCCCCAACAAACTCACCCCACAAACCAAAGCATCTGCAAAATAACGACATTTTGCTTAGAGAACTCGGCGTAAGAGAGAGGTTACCCAAGTACTATAAGGAAAAGGAATACAACCCCCTACCAGCTCTAAAATGATGTTTGCTGTAATAACGTAAGACTAGACTTAAGATATTTAACTAAAATTAAAATATTAAAACAGAAAATATTAAAACAAATCTTAATAGTGAAAAGATATTTAACTTAAATTAAAACAGAAAAAATAAAACTAATCTTAATAGTGAAAAATATTTAACTCAAATTAAAACAGAAAATATTAAAACAAATCTTAATAGTGAAAGTGAAATTTAAATAAGAATTAAGAAAATTTAATTGAAGTTCTTTGACAAAAATTTTAAGAAAATATTAACAAAATAATAATAACATTAGAACCACTGCTACGATTCCTACGGGACCCTCTAGTAGAAATAAGACAGGAAAAGTGAAAAATATCGTTTTCCTTTTAATACATACACGGTAAAAAAGTAAAGTAGTAAAGTGATCAAATTTAAGGGAAGTAATTAGTAAAATAAATTTGTTGATATTTGAATTGAAAAACAAAAGAATTAAAAGAAAGAATTATAGAATTTAAATTTAAGCATACATATATAATTCTTTTTTTAGTTACAGGAAATTCCAACATAATTAAAAATATTATAGAAACCACTTAAGGATTTTATTATACGATAGTGACCATAAAGACCCTTTTTATTATTTTTCAAAATGTCTAACCCAAACAATTTAATCAGGCCTTCTGTTCTAAATACACCCAATCCTCCAAATCCACCGGAAGCAAGTCGCGAAGATAACCGTATTGACAATTTAGAAGAGACAATCGCTAGAATTTGCGCCCAACAATGCCAAATAGCAATAAGAAACTTTATAGACCCTAATTCGGACATTTTAGGCGAAGACCAAATAATAGAAGACAGATATAGGAACAACTTGTCGGACTTGGACAAAGTACCTGACTTTGTTAAGAGTCTGAGGAAATTTTCTGGTAGCTATACTGAATTCAGCTCTTGGAAAAAGAGTGTCGACAGAATTCTTAGACTATACGATTCAGCCAAAGGAACCCCGAAATATTTCGCGATTTTAAACACAATTAGGAACAAAATTACAGGTAGTGCGGACGCCGCACTCGAATCATATAATACTCCCTTAAATTGGGATAGTATCTCAAAATGTCTAGCGTTACACTACGCAGACAAAAGAGATTTGACAACGCTAAAGTATCAAATGAGCACTCTAGTACAGGGTAATAGTACCATACAGGAGTATTATCAAAGGGTATACTCACACCTTTCCCTTATAATGAATAAGTTGTCGTACATGGACATAGGTAGAGAAGCACTCGACCTTCTGGCACAGACATATAGAGATAAGGTATTGGATGCCTTCACCAGAGGTTTTAGGGGCAATTTATCCCTTCACCTAGGAATGAAAGAACCAAAAGATCTTCCGCAAGCACTCCATTTGTGCTTGAAAATGGAAAACCAATTTGCAAGGTCACATTTTGCAAACCTACACCACCAGACTAAGAACAACACTAACAAGCCTTTACTAGCTCCACCACCAAATAGGCCACAATATCAGGACAAAACTAGGAAAACTTTCTATCCCCAATTAGCTTTTATGCCGCAACCTTCGTTTAATTACCATCAAAACAGGTCAGTGAATCCAACAGAATATCGGGCTATCCAAGCCCGATGTTCATGCCTCCAAGACCAACTGCTCCGAAGCCTTTCCCACGTCCCGAGCCCATGGAAGTGGATCCTTCAATCAGGACAAGAGCTGTTAATTATATGAACAGACCAGCTCACAATAATCAAATGTTTGGAAAAACGGAAATCTGAAAACGGAAACCAATTCGAAACACAGGACTTTGCGGACATTCATTTTTTAGACTAACGAATTCGTCTCTACCTTACTTTGAGTGTAGGATGAATGATGGAAAAATTTTAAACTTCCTTATTGACACCGGGTCAAACAAAAATTACATACAATCCTGTTTAGTTCGAAATCCCTTACCAAATCAAAATCCCTTTTTCGCAAGTTCGATTGGCGGAAATAATGAAGTCACTCATCATACCTTCATAAACGTATTTGGAAAACACGCCGATAAAATAAAATTCTTTTTACTGCCAAGTCTGAAATATTTTCACGGCATTTTAGGAAATGACACCCTAAAGGAGCTATCAGCAATTATCTACTCATCAGAAGACTACATGCTAATAAACGAAACATTTAAAATTCGAATAAAACAAAAAGTATCACAATCAGTAAACAATATTAATATTAGGACACACCAATTGACGGAACAACAGAAGGAAAAACTAAAAAACGTTATAGACAACCATAGATCATTATTTAGTGAACCGGACGAGAACTTGACTTACACGACAGCCGTAGTTGCAGATATTCAGACAAAAACGTATGAACCTATCTATTCCCGATATTACCCTTATCCAATGCACCTAAAAGAAGAAGTCGAAAAACAAATTGAAGACTTGCTAAGACAAGGCATCATTTGGCCTTCTAGGTCGCCCTACAATTCGCCAATTTGGGTTGTGCCCAAAAAGGCTGACGCATCTGGCAAAAAAAATTCAGAATTGTAATTGATTACCGAAAATTAAATGAGCAGATAATACCGGACAAATATCCAATTCCTGAGATCAATTATGTTTTACCCCAACTTGGCCAATATAAATTCTTCTCCGTAATAGATCTCAAAAGTGGATTCCATCAAATACCGCTCAGGGAAGCCGACAGGAAGAAAACAGCCTTCTCAGTCAACAATGGTAAATATGAATTTACTAGACTACCATTCGGACTGAGAAATGCTCCTTCTATATTCCAGCGGACATTAGACGACATATTGAGAGCATATATCGGAAAAATTTGTTTCGTCTACATGGACGATATCATTATTTTTTTCTAAAAACGAGGAAGAACATTATAAAAATTTAGATACAATTTTCAAAACTCTCAAACTTTCAAACATGAAAGTTCAACTAGATAAGTGTGAGTTTTTGAAAAGCGAAGTAGAATTTTTTGGATTCATTATCTCAGACAAGGGCATAAAAACTAACCCAAAAAAAGTCGAAGCAATTCTGAATTTTCCAACACCAAAGACGCTGAAAGATCTTAGATCCTTCTTAGGACTTTCAAACTACTATAGGCGCTTTATCAGGGACTACGCTAAAATTGCTAAGCCCCTGACAGTGCTTCTAAGAGGGGAGGCAGGACGTTCATCCAAACATACTTCAAAAAAAAAAAAATAATAGAAATAAGGCTCAACTAAGAGGCAATGGATGCGCTTAAAAAATTAAAAACCACATTGACATCCGATGTCGTGATGTTGGCATACCCAAATTTCAAAAAAGAATTCGTTTTAACGACGGATGCCTCAAACTATGCCTTGGGAGTGGTGCTATCGCAAGACAATAGACCAATCGCATTTTTATCAAGAAAATTACGCTACAAACGAAAAAGAGCTTCTCGCCATCGTATGGGCATTGAAATCACTTAGAAACTACCTCTACGGTTCTAAAAAATTAAAAATTTACACAGACCACGTTCCCCTGACCTACGCCTTAAACAAGAAAAATTCAAACTGAAAACTAAAATGATGGAAAGCATTCCTTGAAGACTTCAATTATGAATTAAAGTACAAGCCTGGCTGTACTTACGTAGTGGCCGATGCTTTGTCTAGACTATCTAATGACAACCCACAAATAAATACCCTGACTGCAACTCAGCACAGCGACGACAGTTTATCAGAAAACCTTATACAATTTACGGACGCCCCAATAAATGCATTTAAAAATCAAATTTTTATTTCCAACGAAGGAGATCAAGCATCTCATAATTTTGAAATAGTATTTCCAACATACCACAGGCACATTATAAATGAAACCAATATTACTACTGAAACTTTCACACACATTTTAAGAAAATTTTTAAACCCTTCCGTTACCAATTGTACAAAAACCTCCGACGCGATCTTGGGGAAATTGCAAGAAATTTACAGAGACAACTTTACACAATATAGAGTCAAGTATTCCCGAAATATAGTAACAGATCTGAAAAGCGAAGAGGAACAAGAAAGCGAAATAATAAATGAGCATAATAGAGCTCATAGAAATAGTGTAGAAAACAAAACCCAACTCCTCACAAAATTCTATTTTCCACAAATGCATTCAAAGATTAAAAAAATTACTGGTCTTTGCAAAATCTGCAAAGAAAATAAATACGACAGACATCCTAACAAGACTTCAATTCAGGAAACACCGATTCCACAATACCCCGGACAGATCTTACATATAGACATATTCATCACGGAAAAGAAATTCATACTGACTACTATAGACAAATTTTCTAAATTAGCCCAGGTTAAAATATTAAGATCTCGACCCACTGAAGATATCAAAGAGCCACTTAGAGAAATACTACTCTCCTTTGGTATGCCACAAGTAGTTGTCATGGACAACGAAAAAACATTTAGTTCAACTTCCATAATTTTCATGTTAGAAAATCAGTATAAGATAAAGATATTCAAGATACCTCCACATATAGTAGTAGCGCAAATTGGCAAATCGAAAGATTTCATTCTACACTCTCAGAGTTGATGCGTTGTCTAAAAGCGGAAAATGCTCGTAGTACCTTTTCAGAAATTTTACATATGGCAGTTCTTGAATATAATAATTCCATACATTCTACCATTAGGAAGAAACTTTTTGAGGCATTTTTCTGGGTAGAGTCACTACCGACTCTCAAGAATTAGAAAAAATTAGACTGGACGTAATTAAAAGGCTCACAGAGAAACAAGTAGAAGACACTAACTATCACAACAAGAAAAAAACTAACCCGAAAACTTACGAACCCGGACAGACAATTTTTGTAAAAGAAAACAGGAAATTAGGCTTTAAACTCAGGAAGACATATAGGAAGGAAATAATTAAAGAAGACAAAAACACAACAGTTATAACAGAATCAGGAAAAACAATACACAAAAATAATATCAGGAACTAAATCAATTCTAATTTTTTTCTCACTGGTCTCTGCTGACGTTAAAATTTTGGACTACTCTAACTCACAAATAGTGACCCTTAACTCTGGACTGGCGAAATTACAAACAGGAACTTTTAAATTAATTCATCACATTGAAATAGACGGATACCAGGAACTCATAGACAATCTTACAGAAACCCTTCAGAAAGACATTGGTCCTTCTCATTTCCTCCACCCCTTACTGAATCACGAACTGACTGAACTTCAAGCTTACTTAGACCGACTAAAACCAAAGACAAAAAGGTCCTTAAATTTTATTGGTTCCGCGTGGAAATGGATTGCGAGAAACCCTGACCATGATGATCTCGAGATCATAACACAAAAAACAAACATAGTTTTGAGAAATAATAACAAACAAGTAGTGATTAACAAATTGACAATAGAAAAAATTAAGGAACTGACACATGTGACAAACAGTCTATTAGAAAGCTTTAAAAAAAATAATAATAATAATAATTGCACAAAAGAACAATCCTCAACACTATTGAAGTATAAACTAAATACTATAAGGGAAGAAATAATTAATATCCAACACGCCATGTATTGGGCGAAAGTAGGTGTAGTAAATTCTTTTATTCTTACATCAAATGAAATAAATATTGTAAAAGAAGTTATTAATGAAGATTTTCTACCATTTGTAGATTTAGACCTATAAAATTTGGAAAATACATAAACAAAATAATGTATAAAAAAATTCTGTTATGTGACAATGTAATGTATGGTATGACAAATGATTGCAAGATTTATAATAATATTACTGTATGCAACAGAAATAATTTGGAAGTCCTGGAAACCGATACCTGCTTATCAGATCTAATAAAAAGCAAACCTGGAAATTGCAGCTTGATAGACAATCGTGGCACCCCCACTGTTGAAGAAATATCACCCGGAACGATCCTTTTAAACCAATTTAATGGTACAGTTCTTATTAACAGCGAACCCCATAGTCTTAATGGGACTTATGTGATACAATTCTCCAATGCATCTGTATCTGTGACCGGTAAAATCTACAACTTCTTTGAAAGAACACAAGTACAACCTCTACCTGCTATTTTACAACCTAGACACTTGAACAAAAATATAGAGAAAACGCTGTCCTTAGAAATGGTAAAAGAAATAAGAACAAACAACACAGAGGCAATCGATTTGCTAGACATCAAACACACGAAAGGCCTAGCCGTAAATTTTGGATTCTGTATAATTACTCTATCTTCTATAGTTGCACTAGTGATCAAGATGAAAACATGCAGAAATAACAAATCCATAATCACTCCAGCAATTATTAACACAGTTACATAACACGTTTAAAAAAATTTTGTATCAATATTGCAATCAATATTGTATCAATATTTTTTAATTTAGTTTTTTCGTCCTCCTGTAAACTATGAAAAACATGAGTTAGGGCCTTTTCGTTTTAAGTTAACGATATGTACATAGGCAAAACCATGCTCGCAGATGCAGAACAAGCTCTTTGGCAATTAACATTTTTTTTCTTTTGAAAAAGAAAAATGACTGTTGAAAGTTTTGATTGTGCAATTGTTGTACGCACAATTCTATCCTAGTTATTGTGTTTCGCATAAAAAAACTATGTATGTGTGATTCCCAGAAAATATGAAAAACTTTAAACATTTTAAAAATTTGCAATTTAATGAAAAAAGTACAATTCTTCTTGTAACTTTGTGAAAATCTTATTTCGCATCCCTGCGCATAGAACTTAATAATCGTTTTTTATGAATGATATATTTTTGGGGAAAAAACTTAGGATTTTTCTGTTGAAATGAGGATTTTTGGGAGCAGCACTGGTACCATCGCTTAGCGTGTTGGTATTGGTCTCATTTGAAAGCGACACATCTCATGACGTCAGGAACGTGTTCGTCAACCTTGAAAACGCGCGTAGATCGTCCCTACCTCTTCTTTTCTACAGTTGGTTTTTACTGTTTTCTACCTAGCGCGCTGTCTCCATGAGTTTGATATCAATTTTTTCTGAAATTATTAATTGTGAATTATAATAAATACTCATTTATAATTCTTTTAAATTGTGAATATCACCCTGTTAGTGCGAAATTTTTTTCACATAACCTTATTATGTTATTCGCGAAAATAATTTAAAACTAATAACATTCTTACTGACTGTTTTAGGATGAAATGGTGGACGAATTCGAAGAAGTAGATTTACTTTATCGCTTCCCTGATGACGAGGATGATGACGATCACCTCTCAGAATTATCGGATAGTGACTCTGAAGATAATACCGATAATATGTACCTTGATAAATCTGATCTTGATTTACGCGAAGAAAAGGTAGTTGCTCGACTGTATGGTTCAAAAATACCTCCGTGTTGCTCAAATCAATGCAATGAAGTGATCCCTAAGAAGATGGCTGTGGATTTTTGTACGTCTTTCCTGAATTTAGATAAGGAATCCCACGATTTAATTATTCTCGCACATCTGGCAGCTCACCGTGACGATGCAATGCTCAGGTCAATAGTTGGTGATCGATCGTGAGCTATGAAGAAACGGTACAATCACATATATTATTTTCGAAGTTTGCCGATATGCCGTGATATGTACTTCTTCCTGTATAAAATGGGAATTAAACGCTACAAAAATCTAATCGAACATTACGACCAAAATGGTGTTTATCCACGCGAACATGGCATGACGAATAAAATTAATCGTGCAGATGCTTTAACTACTTTGGAAAAAAAAAGAAATTGTTTCATTTATCTGCCGTTTTGCTGCAACTGTTGCTATCACTTTACCTGGACGTCAACCAAATCATCGCGATTATGGTTTATTGAAACTTCCAACTACTGAAAGTAAGACTTCTGTTTACACTGGATACACCAACAGCGTCGAACCGGGTGGTAAAATCGTAAAACTTCGTACTTTCCAAACGCTGTGGAAGAAATATTGTCCCTACATCGTCACTATGAAGCCGGCATACGATTTGTGCGAATTGTGTTGAAATCTTGCAAAAGATGCTGTTAATACAGTAAACGTTACTGAAGTTGAAAAAGAAGCAGCATTGAATGTGTATTCTGATTATTTGCAATCTGCCCACACTCAGCGAGAGTACTATAACGACTTGAGAATATTAGTCAAGCCTGATCCAAATGTCATGTATCCAGGTATTCCAGAGTAGGATTATCTAGTAATATCTATGGATTATGCTCAAAATGTTAGCTTTCCATCGGGTCCACAGCAAATAGGAACTGCATACCTTAAATCAGGTCGCAAAACAGCAATTTTCGGAATTAAAAACCAACGTCAAAATGTTCAACACATCTTCTGCATTGATGAAAGCGATTCCATTGGAAAAGATCCGAATTCAGTAATATCAATGCTTGATTACTACCGACGAGAAGTGTATTCAACTAAAAAATTTGTGATATTCGCTGATAACTGTGTTTCACAAAATAAAAACAATGCGATTATACGATATTTACAATACCTTGTCGATACTTCCATATGTGAGTCAGTTGAATTGAACTTTTTGTTAAGCGGACATACAAAGTTTTCACCTGATCGTTTATTCGGAGTTTTTAAATCAAAATATGCCCAAACTAATGTCGACTGCTTCATGGATGTAGTTGATTGTGTTAGAAAATCATCTCGTAATGGATTTAATGCTCCTGTACCTATTCGACTTCCAAACTCAAGTGAGCCTGTTGTTGAGTGGAGAAAATGGCACGAATACTTATCCACTAAATATAAAACTTTAATTGGAATATCGAGGTATCATCACTTTGTATTTATTGCTCAGTCACCAGTGCAATGTAAACTGTTTGCGAATTCAGCCAGCATAAATGAAAACATACATCTGAGTAACAATACCAGTTTCGATGACAAACCAATTATAATTCCGTCACCAGGGTTATCGATGAAGCGTCAATGGTAGTTGTATAAAGAGATCCGGGGTTTATGTTTTGACGATTCAAAAAAAGATTCAGTTGCTCTTCTTTCTTTGGTCTCTGGAAATGGACACACAGAGGAAGATTCGGTGGAAGTGGACAATGCTCAAGAAGTGGAGGCAGCAGACGTTAAGAAGAAATCGAAAAAAATAAAGGACCGGTACCATCAAGTTCTAAGGAACCAATTCGCAAGAACCGACGATTAAAATGATTTTCTATTTTTTAACCCCCGACTAAAAAAGGGGTGTTATAAGTTTGTAGTGTGTGTCTTTGTGTCTGTGTATCTCTGTGTCTGTCCGTGTCCAGAAAGATAACTTGATCGAGAGGGTTCTTAGCTATGTTTGAAGAAAATCGGTCCAGACATTTAGAAGATAACATCTTTTCTGAAAAAAGTCGGGGGTTTTTAAAATTTTTAATTTTTGTTATTTAAATTGTTCATAAGGAAAAAAATAAATAAATAAATGAAAATAAATAAATTATACCGTTAGGTCCCTTTCTATTTGCGCTTAGAATCTCAATTTCATAAAACGCGCATATCTCTGGGAGGGAACACTTTTGGGGCATGGGATCGGTCTCATTCGATGCTCAGATGTTGTCCACATCAAAAAAAAAAAGGGAAAATTGATTTTTTTTACAGTTAGGTCCCTTTCTGTGTCTCTCTCTCTATATATATATATATATATATATATATATATATATATATATATTAGGGCGGGTCAATTTAAAACTCACCCAAATTACAAGGAAAATCGTTTTTTAGGGATCAAAATAAGAAACTTTGCCGAAGGAACCAACCTCTAAAATGTATTTTGATGTGCCGACTTTTTATCCGAAGGGTCAAATTTTATTTGCAGGGTAAAATTTTGAAAATTCTCACTTTGACCCATTTAGAGTTCCTCAATCGAGTCAAAATGTATGACCGTCCTCCACTAAATTTGGAGGGTTGACCTACCTATGCCGGTGGCACACCCCGTGGAACTACCCCTGGGGTGTTCTCCATACAAACATTTCAAAAAATCACAAATGTATGTTATAATATAAAGGAATAAACTTTGCGTTAAAAATATTGATGAAAATAAAAATAATAAAAAAGTAATTCCCTAATTAGACCCGTAAAAAATTGTATTTGATTTCGATTTGGACTGCAAAGTGTTGATATACAAGTCGCTTTTGAAGCCAATATGGTGCTACAGAATCCAGCTATGGAGCACTGCTTCAGCTTCCAATGTAGAGAGAATCCAACGAAGGCAAAACAAAATTTTATGTTTGATAACATCGGCTCCATGGTACATCAACAATTTAAATATACATCGTGATTTAAATATGCCACAAGGGACTGAAAAAATTGCAAAATACTCAGGCAAATATCTAACAAAACTCGAGTCACATCCTAATCCGCTTGCTCGTAATATTTTGAACTTTACTTGACACATCTGCTTAAAAAAGAGAGATACACGGGCTTTAATAACACAGTGCAACAGTGAAAAAAGTGCACGGACTCGACAGTAAAGCTTCGATTGTACTACCAAAGGTTAGTAAAACCCTATACTCGGTTTGGCCAGTTTGACTACTAATTACTTTTTATGGACCTCAAAAGATTTTGAAAATCAGTGCACTACTCAAAAAGAGGTGCCCTGAGTTTTTGGTCAACAACTAATACCTAATTTACATTAAGCATTTTTTTCATGAAATTAGTTGCATGAAAATTTTTTATTTGTCAGTAGGACAAAATGTAGTGAAGAGTCTACTGAACAAATTTTATAAACATTTTATGTGCAAAAAATCATTTTTTCCTGCACTTTTTTGAAAAAATATAGGAGAAAAAAATTTTTTTTTTACTTTTTTCAGCATAACTTACGAGGACTTATAATTTCTCACTAATAATATATGACAAAATTGTAGCCATTGTAAATTTGAACAACTTTTGTGAACATATCAATACAATATGAATGTGTCTACGCATCAGAAATAGCCAAGTAAACAGACTATCTAGAAATTGTATTACACCCTTAATATTACAAATTTATATAACGCATAGCATATTTCTGTATTACGTATTGTGCCAAACAAGAACTGGGTCAACATTTATATCTCACTACTTTTAATGGTCGAAATTTTGGATAGGAACTTGGCCTTTTTTCACATTTATGTTTTTGTTGCTAGTTCTCGTTGAACCTTCATAGTGAAGAGACGTTAAAGCGGATTTTTTTTACATACATACATACAAACCAAATATAAAAAAACAACAAAATCAAAAATCATACAGAAGATATTCGTAATAAATATTCACCTTGATAAATAATCTTATTGGCTTTACTAATATCTTTTACATAGAAGAAATAGCAAAAACAAAAAAAACCGTAAGCACAAACAAAGTACCCTTGAGGAATAATAATCTGTATGAGTACCTCAAAGGAAAACAATTTTGAAGTGACGGCAGAAATGCTTATTTTACTGTGAGTTCTGAAACTCTTAATGAAAACAATATAAATAATAAGCCTGAAGAAAGTCTTTTTCTAACGGAAAAGCCACTTTTTCGTCACGATCAACTTCGCTTTGCCCAATGCCAACTAGTGAATCGTTAACATTACCATTGCCTAGTACTTCTTCATTTCAGTCTGCGATACCATCCGCATCGGGCTCGTGTTCATCACTAAACCAAGTTATCACTACAGATAAAAGTAGCTCAAAACCCAAGGTTCAAAGAGAAATGGAAAGATATATAACCGTGGTAAAGCGTGGGCGAAGCCCAAATTCTTCAAGAATTTCATCTGCTCCAAAGATATCTAGGGATAACAGCGCTTCATCTACCAATCGTCAAAATCGTTTTTCATTATTGCAAGACACCGACGACAAGCCCTCTACATCATCGCAAAAGTCTTTTAAGCCACCGCCTATCAATCTGAGAGAAAGAATTTCTAACGAGCTTATAAAAAAACTACTGTCGACCACTGGTGAAAATACTTTTCATTTCATTCCAATTAAACGAGGTAATATTGATGAAACTAAAATCCAAATATATAATGAAAAAGATTTCCGAAAATTTTTTAGTGAATTCGAAAAAAATAAAACAAATTCTTACACATACCAACTTAAGAGTGCTAAAGGCCTACAGATAGTATTAAAGGGCATAGATTCATATATTGAACCCGGAGAAGTAAAATGTGCACTTGTCGACCAAGGATTTAAGGCAAAAAATGTTACCAACATAATTAATAGAAAAAAGGTCTTCCAACCCCTATTTATGGTTGAACTGGAGCCGAATGACATACAATTGAAAAAAAATTAAACCCATCCAATTTATAGCGTAAAGTATCTCTTACATAGAAAAATCACAGTTGAAGAGCCACGTAAGCGTTCAGGTCCCGTACAGTGCCATAATTGCCAAGAATACGAAAATTTACTGCAAGTTACCTACAGTGTGTGTTAACTGCGGTGAATTGCATGGTACCGCTAGCTGCACTAAGCCAAAAGATCAAGCAGAAAAAAAATGTAGTAATTGTGGAGGTAATCACACAGCTAACTATATAGGGTGCCCTGTATATTTTTTCGTTAAACAGGCTATGGGTCAAAAACCCAAATTAACTCCAGCTCAACCAGTAAACGCGAACTCAGCCACTTTTGCTCAAATGGGCCAACCAGTTACTTCACGAGTAACGTATGCTGATGCTGCTAAGACTAGTTCAATTCCCACACAAAATGTCCCACCGCCAAATAATTCAACGAATTTAAACTGAAGCTTTAACTTTAGTCGCCTTGAAGCTACTATTGAGAATCTGGTGCTAACTATAAACAACTTTACTACAAATATGACAAGTATGATGCAAGAAATGCTGCGAATGCAGAACACACTGCTTCAAGTATTAGTTAATAAACCATGAACACGTTAAAAATATGTTTCTGGAACGCAAACGGCATTCGCCAACATAAAAATGAACTTGAGCACTTCCTCATGGGAAAAAAATATTGATATAATGTTGGTTTCTGAGACTCATTTGACCTCAAGAAGCTTATTTAAAATGAATGGTTACACTTTATATGATACAAAGGACCCAAGAGGGAGAGCATACGGTGGATCTGCAATTCTGATTAAGTCAAGACTCAAGCACTATGTCCTTGACAACCTTAGTGAAGAATATTTGCAAGCAACGAATATTTTCGTACAAAATTTTTGTGCGAATTTCGTGATATCATCAATTTACTCACCTCCCAGATTTTTAGTTACAGAAGATCAGTATAAGCAGTTCTACAAATCGGTTGGATCTTGTTTCGTGGCAGGTGGTGACTACAATGCAAAACATACGTACAGGGGATCGCGTCTTGTTACACCTATAGGTCGAGCGTTGTTCAATACAATTGCAAAAATGGGCTTAGATGTCATTTCGAGCGGGAAGCCTACTTACTGGCCTACTGACGTAAGAAAAATTCCAGATGTTATAGATTTTGCCGTCACGAAAAATATTCATGGAGACATAATTCACGTAGGGGCCTCTCTAGATCTGTCCTCCGATCACTCTCCAACAATAGTTACATTTTTCAACCCACTAAGGAGTGATTTAACTAACTCATATGTGAAGATGATTAATGGAGTCAACTGGCTGGCATTCAAAAAATTTCTTAGTAGTCAATGCGTAGTAAACATTCAGCTTAGACCATGCGATGATATTGAATTTAACTTTGCCAATCTTAACGAAAATATTAAACAGGCTGCTGAACACGCCACTACCTCCTATCCGCAGACCGGCTTTAACAGAATTTATCCTACGGAAATTGAACGTCTTGTATGTGAAAAAAGGAGAGCTAGAAGAGAATGGCAACAACACAGATCACCCCTAAATAAAATCAGACTTAAAGAATGTACTAAACGACTCAAAGAGCTGCTATCGTCGGAAAAGACTGCATTGCTGGAAAAGTATTTAGAAGGTCTTGATGTAACGTACGCATCTAATTACTCTTTATGGCGCGCTTCTAGAAATCTTAAAAGACCCGTTGATCTTAAATCACCACTGCGACCGGAGGCTGGGCAAGAAGCGATAGTAAGAAAGGTAACTTATTTTCTGAGCATCTAAAACCTGTATTCACTCCCAATTCATGTACTGGTGCTGCCGATTTACCGAGTGTAGTTTCTTTACACCCTCGTCCCTTAAGGTTTAAGTTGCGTGAACTACAAAAAATAATTGGTGAACTCGACCCGAAAAAAACTCCAGGTATTGATGAAATTAGTAACAAGATTCTGATGAACTTGCCTTATATTACAATAAAAGTCTTGATATTTATTTTTAATGCCATTTTAAGAATGCAGTATTTTCCAGATAACTGGAAACTTGCCAGAATAAAAATGATTCTAAAGCCGGGCAAAGATGTTACCAAGGCTGAGTCATATAGGCCTACAATCTTACTATCAACAGTCTCAAAGCATTTCGAAAAGCTGCTTATAACTAAATTGTCCAAAATTCTTGCTGATAATGGGTGCATCCCGGACCATCAATTTGGTTTTAGAAGTCAGCATAGCACCATTGAACAAACGCATAGATTGGTCCAAGTTCTAAGAAAAACATTTGAAGAAAAGAAGTATTGTTCTGCTCTCTTTATTGATGTTTCTCAGGCATTTGATAAAGTGGCACGAAGGCCTAGTTTTAAAATTGAAGATATACATTCCAATAAACATACAAAAGCTTTTGGAAAGTTATATTATTGATAGGAAGCTCACTATTGTGGAAGGAGAGTTCACGAGTGTGCCCGAATCTATTTCTTCCGGTGTGCCACAGGGTAGTATTCTGAGGCCAGTCTTGTATCTTATATATACTTGTGATATGCCTGTGAGCAATAACATCCACATTTCTATATTTGCCGATGATACAGCCTGTATGAGTATGTACGAAAACCCTTAAGAGGCATCCCGCAATATCCAGGAACATATTACCCAGTTGGAAATATGGTTAAACTTATGGAGCATTAAAATAAATGAACAAAAGTGTGTCCATATAACATTTACTCTAAGAAGAGATACTTGTTCCCCCATTCGAATCAACAGTCAAAGTATTCCTCAACATTGCCAAGTGAAATAACTTGGCATACACCTTGATCGAAGGCTTACATGGAAACATCACATCGACTCAAAGTTAACTCAAACGAAACTTAAATTAATTCTAATATATTGCTTAATTGTCAGAAATTCAACACTCAGCCTAGACTGCAATCTTTTGCTATACAAGTCGCTTTTGAAGCCAATATGGTGCTATGGAATTCAGCTTAGGGCACTGTTTCAGCGTCAAATGTTGAGAAAATCCATCGAAGATAAAACAAAATTTTACGTTTGATAACATCGGCTCCATGGTACATCAAAAATTCAAATATACATCGTGATTAAAATATGCCACTAGTGACTGAAGAAATTCCAAAATACGCAGACAAATATTTAACAAAACTCGAGTCACATCCTAAACCGCTTGCTCATAATATCTAAAACTTTACTGGACATATCCGCTTAAAAAAAAGCGACACAAGGGCTCTTATTCTCAACACTGCAGATGGGACTTCTTGAACTTTTATTTATTTTTTTTCCTTTCTGATTATCACTACTTATGTATTATATATAACTATCACTAAGTTTATGTCCGACACTGGTCTCGCCGAATAATTATCCACGTGGAAACCTCTCTAGATATCTCCTTCAATCATTCATCTACAATAGCTACAATTTTCAACCCACCAAGGAGTGGTTTAACTAACTCTTATATGAAGATGGTTAATGGGGTCAACTGGCTAGGATTCAAAAAATATCTTAGTAGTAGCTGCTTGAAAATATTCAGCTTATATCATCCGATGATATTAAATTTAACATTGCCAATCTTAATGAAAATATTAAACAGGCTGCTGAACATGCCACTAACTCCAAACCGCAGGCCGGTTTTAATAGAATTATTCTAGGGAAATTTAACGTCCTGTATGTGAAAAAAGGAAAGCTAGAAGAGAATGGCAACAACACAGATCGCCCCTAAATAAAATCAGACTTAAAGAATGTACCAACCGACTCAAAGAGCTGCTATCGTCGGAAAAACTGCATTATTGAGAAAATATCTAGAAGGCGTCGATGGCATATCAGCATTTAAATACTCTTTATGGTGTGCTGCTAGAAATCTTAAAAGGCCCATTGAGCTTAGTTCGCTAGTGTGCACTTCGATCGGAGGCTTGTCAAGAATCGATAGTGAGAAAGGTAACTTATTTGCTGCGCATTTAAAATCCGAATTAATTCCCAATTCATGTTTGGGTGCTGTTGATTTACCGAGTGTAGTTTCTCTACCCCTTTGTCCTTTAAGGTTTAAGATGCGTAAAATATAAAAAATAATTGCTGAACTCAACCCAAATAAAGCTCCAGGTATTGATGGAACTAGTAAGAATATGCTGATAAATTTGCCTCGTATTGCAATTAGAATCCTGCTTTTTATTTTAATGCCATATTTCAAGTAGGGTACCCTAGAGTGCCAATATCAAATGATTCCAAAGCTGGGTCAAGATCTTACCAACGCTGAGTTATACAAGCCAATAAGTCTACAATCAACAATGTCAAAACTTTTCGAAAAACTGCTCTTGAAAAATTTTTACCCAACTTAATTGGTTGTAGAAGTCAGCATAGCACCATTGAACAAACTCATAGAGTGGTTCAATTTATAAGAAGAACTTTTGAAGAAAAGAAGTATTGTTCTGCCCTGTTTATTGACGTTTTTCAGGCATTTGATAAGGTGTAGGTTGAAGGCCTAGTTTTAAAATTGATATCATATCTACCAATAAATTTTCTAAGGTTTTTGGAAAGTTATATTATTGCCTTGAAGTTCATTGTTGTGGATGAGACTTCATGAGTGTGCCCGAGTCTATATCACCAGGTGTGCCACAGGGGAGTATACTGGAGCCAGTTTTATATTTGATTTATTCTTGTGATATGCCATTAAGCACAATATACACACATCCACATTGGCCGATGATACAGCCTCCTTAAGCATGCACGAAAACCGTCACGAGGATTCCTGATATCTTCAGGAACATATTATCCAGCTTGAACTGTGGTTAAATTTATGGGGAATGAAGGCAAATGAACAAAAGTGTGTTAAGGTAACATTTACGCTGCACACATTCCCAAGTGATATACCTTGGTATGTACCTAGATCGACGGCGTACATCGAAACAACATATTGAGTCAAAGCTAACTCAACTGAAACTTAAATTAACTCAGATATATACATTGGCTGATAGGTAGAAATTCAACCCTGAGTCTAAATTGTAAGCTTTTTATATACAAGTCGCTTTTTAAACCAATATGGCTCTACGCAATTCAGCTATGGGGCACTGCTTCACCTTCCAATGTAGAGAGAATCCAACGAAGCAAAACGATATTTTACGGTTAACATCGACATCCTGATTTATATATGCCACAAGTGACTGAAGAAATTGCAAATACACAGCCAAATATCTAACAAAAATATAGTCACATCCTAATCCGCTTGCTCGTAATTAATGTTTTCAATTTCTTTAACCGATTATGTTAGTTCATTTAGAAAATACAATAAATAAATAAATATATGAATTAAAAAAATATTTACAAAATTAAATGAAAGAACTTGTTGCATTAAATTAAGAGAACAGAATGTGTCCAACACTGATAGAGCCTTATAATTAAATTTAGACTTAAGATTTGAATACTTATAGTTAGTTTATTTTTGAAAATGCAATAAATAATAAATTGCATTAAGAAAAATTGTTCGATAGGTAACAGTCTAATTCACACCAATTTGAAAGATTTTTGAAGTCTTAGTTCTGGTGGAGTCCAGAAGGTGGGTTTCGTCTCTAATTACAAAGCAAAAAGTTAATTTTTGACCGTTTTATTTAAACAATTGTGTTAATTTTAGTATTTCAGATAGAAGCTTAAAGTTTGTTTTTTCCTGATATCTAAATATATTACAATCAGTTTAAAAAAATATTTTTTTAAACTGAGTTTTTATTGCATAAAAAAACTCATATTATTCAACACAAAACTAAAGAAACGTCTAAGTTTAATGGAATATAGAAAAGACACAAAAAATATAGTCTCCTTGGTTTTTTCTGTGTTTTGTTATATTTTCTAAAAAATTGCCGAATAAAATGTTGAAAATTTTTGCCGGAACATCGAGAAGACAAAAAAATTATTTATTTATTTTATTATTTGCAAACAATTTATTTTTATATGAGAAGCATATCGCACTTAACCAACAAGAGGGTATTAACTCAAAATTATAAAATTCTAGTTTAAGACGAAAAACTATTTATGGTTACATTTTAAGAGAATTTGAAAATCAGAATTCATCACAGTAAGCAAATTCCATTTGGAAATATAAAAACCTTGTTTTTATTTTACAATCTTACAATTATTGGGGAAGCTTATCTTTGTTTTGAATAGAGTCACAACTTAAAAAAATTGAGCAAATTTATCATAAAAACAGTCATATTTCGAACTAAAATCATTAAGTAAAACAAGTTTTATCAACAAAAGAGTAATGGCAATCCGCTGAAATTTATACAGTAGATGTATGTATGTATATTGATTTTTTGAAAAAAGTGAAATTTTAAAAATTTTTAGTTAATAACCTCCTGTTGATTAAGTACGATATGTATAAAAAACGAAAAATATGGTATTCTGGTTTTATCCTGTTTTTGATGTGTAGTCTTAATTTGCACAAAAAAATTTAAGGATTAAAACTGGAACTTGAACATCAAAACAATTCAAAAATTGCATCTATCGCTGTTTGACACACTTTTTAATAGCATACATATTGTAGGATCAAAATGCAGATTAGTACGCTTAAAAAAACTAATGTGCGGTTTCCACAAATCAGGCAGACGACTCGTCTAGAAAATTTGTATGAAAGTCACTCAGAAAAATGAGTGCTTTCCATACAAATTTTATACTCAAGTCGACCGTCTGCGTTGTGGAAACAGGGGATAAATCATTACACTCCAATTAAAATTGGAATTAAATTGGAGAAATAATAAATTTTAAAGTATTGGAAATTGTCAACTTAAATGCAGACAACAATTTAAATAAAGTAATTTTACTCATCCTGCGTAAACACCGGTATAAAAGAACAAAACTTTAATTATTATATTGATTACTTCACTTTTATTATGGTGAGAATATGCAAACGCTGCACATTTCCACACATAAGTTCAGCACACATAATTTAATTATGACACATGCTGTATGCAGAAGGAACACAGCGACTTAGGGCTAATAAATCAGTCAATGCTTATATGCATGTTATTTTTAAATCATATTTAAAAAAAATTTCGTTTCTCACGGCACAATTAAATCAAACTTAAACAGCCAACATTGTGCATTTAAGTGTTGTTTAAGTTTTACAAACACACCATATGTTTTGTGTATGTGTGTGTTTTTTGAAGGCTTGTACTACCCAGTTGTCCAAATCGTCCTAGATGACATTGTCTTCGACGATTCATATACGACATGTCGTCTGTAGATTAAGTTTTCTAATCGACAATTTAAAAGAAATCGGCGTTCATGACTATCTGAACGACAATGTCACACGTTTTCTCTTCAATAAAACTTTGTTGGGGACCATCTGAGCAACAGTGTCATACGTTTTGTCTTCAATAAAGCCTTGTCGAGGACAATCTGAGCGACAATGTCCCTCGTTGTGTCTTCAATAAAGCATTGTTGACGACAATATGAGCGACAATGTCCCTCGTTATGTCTTCAATAAAGCCTTGTTGATGACAATCTGAGCGACAGTGTCACACGTTTGTCTTCAATAAAGCCTTGTTGAGGACAATCTGAGCGACAATGTCGCTCATCTGGTCTTGTGTGACCTCGCCGCCATTTGTATGAAAATTTCGTCAACGATTTGTATGGAGTTGTCTTTAATATGTCTTCTACGACTTACCATTGTCTTGTACCCGTCGTCAAAGATGTCTTAAAGACGTCGCCAACTGGGTACATGAACATGATGTGGTCGTATTAAAAAAAATTCGTTTAATTCTCACAAATATACAACAAATGTAACATATATTTTCATATCATGAAATATATAAATAGAAAAATGCATTCTGATGCTATTTTTGTATAATAAAATGTGTTTTTGCTATTTTTGAAATTTTATATTGAACAGCTGTTCTTTGGAAAGCTTTCCATATTATTTGGAAATATTGTAGTGCTACCACACTTTCAACGTAATTTGATAATAACTTTATACTATGTTTAGACGACGAGTTGAATCACATGCATCGCTCTCTAAATCTTGTTATTGCATATTGCCGTTTATACGACGCCTTCGTGCTTCGTGTGCAGCGTGCCAATTTAGTGCTTTTCGCACTAGATTTAGTGCTTTTCAATTCATAACAGTCCGGAATTTTTCAACTAGGTGCTTTTTTTTAAATACATGAAATTGGTGCTTTTTCACCTTTGACTTTAGTGCTTTTAGTGCGTTTAACAAATCCACTAAACATAAATTTGTGATAGTATGGTGGCTTTACAAAAAACAACAAATAAACATTTTCCACTTTTC
This sequence comes from Tachina grossa, assembly GCA_949987645.1. Classification (NCBI taxonomy): domain Eukaryota; kingdom Metazoa; phylum Arthropoda; class Insecta; order Diptera; family Tachinidae; genus Tachina; species Tachina grossa. The sequence goes on along the minus strand of OX465275.1, from coordinate 103,556,472 downwards.
TGTCTGATTGTCATAAGTAAAGAACGGAATAAGCTACAGTAAACTTCTTGGTACGCTTTTGTAGAAAATTAAACACTCTATAAAAAAAATTTAAAATTAAACTATATCTGAAATAAAAATATTTTTAAATTCCATTCACTTATTACAGCTTTGGCTAAAATAAATTGAAAAACTTATAAAACTGTTTCATATTTCTCTATTATAACGATAAACACTTCTTTGGCACTTTTTAAAAGGCCTGTTTGTATTTTGTATGGAACTTGGTAAAATTTTCTGGAATGACATAATATTTCTGTTGTTTTCTTGAAAAATCGTATAAATTTAGGGTAAATTTTATTTGGACTGTAAATAACTTTTGATCCAGCTAACTTATCAAAAAATTTTATATAACTTTTTTTATAGAACGTTTAATTTTCTACAAAAGTGGACCAAGAAGTTTACTGTAGGACATTCCGTTCTTTACTTATGACAATCAGAATGAATAAAATCAATTTATACCATGTAAATCGTAGGGGAAATTGAAAAGTGCGATGCACACCATCTCACCATCAATATTATGAGCTGATATTTTAACAGGCCTATTTTTTACCTAAACTAAAGTTTGAAACCTGGTTCTGAGAAAAACAAAGGAATTTTTTTTTGAGAACACCCTAATGTACATCCATACATAGTAAATACCCTGTAGTAAATAAAATAATCAGTTGACAAAAAACACTAGTTTATAAATTAATTCTTTTGCAAGTGACTACAAAAAGGTTTAAATCTGATGCAGATATCAACCAAACATATTGAATAAAAGCACACGTAAGAAATAAATAAAAGCAAAATAAGTAAATGAAAAGGAAATAAAAAACAAAAGAAGCATGTCTTGAAATCAAATGTCAAATGTTGAAAAAAACTAATATTTTTCAATACTTAATATGTATAATATTATCTATGAGCGGTTCGTTCGTATGTGTGGATGTATATTGCCAAGTTAGCAGATTATCTAGAAATTATATGCCACCCTTACAATTACAAATTTTTATCATACATAATATATTTCTGTGTTAGATATTGTGGCAAAGAAGAACTTGGTCAAAATTTACATATATCTCACAACTTTTAATGGCCGAAATTTTGGATAGGAACTTGGCCGTTTTTCACATTTATGTTCTTGTGAGGATCTGATTACTTTTTGAAAAGATTTCTGTTATAACACTTTTTAAACTTAAAATTTCTAGTGTATTTTTTTTCTAGTCATGATCACTGCGCCAGTTGAAAATGGCAGAGTTACATAAAATAATTGGTAAGAGTGTGATGGGTGTTGAATTGTTGACCTTAAAAATGCACTATTGTGTCCACAACGGGTCGGCACTGTGTATGCAATTCGGTAAGAGGCGACTGAAAAAAACATGTAAAATACACCGTAAATTTTTCCGGGCATGACCCCGCCTTTTTTCTCAACATATTTACATGTTAAATAAAGTCTGCTTAGCCAAAGTACATAAATCAAAAGGATATGCCTAATGTGCATGCAAAGTTTCAATAGGGTAGCTGGTGCTTTTAATTTTTTGGATTTTCCGATTGAGTAAATCAATTACTATTTGTGTACAAAATGGCAGCTCTCTATAGTATAATATTACTTAAAATTTTCATGAGCCTGGCCCCGCTGACTTTTATATCTGCTAGTGCCTATGGCTCATGCAAAGTTTGGTATTAAAAAGTTAATAAGAAATACCTGAGTATTGAATTAAAAACTGCTAAGCCGAAGTACTTAAACGAAAAAGCTAAGATTTATGGGTGAAGTCACGGCTACTTTTCAAAATAGGAAATTTTTTTTGGGATAAGTGCAATGTGTATGAAAAGTTTTAATAAAATGTATGTTAATTTTGAATTTGAAGTGCTTGTTTCTGCCCTCTGATAGCAACTTCTGGGTTTTCAGATTTTTCTTAGTGATCTCTTATCTAGATTTATTTGTGTATCAAATTTAATATCGTGGCCCCGCATAACGGGTAAAACTTTTTGGTTTTAAGATTTTCCCATTGGTTTAGTGTATAAAATGTCAGCTCTCTAGCGAAAATTATATCTTTAGATTTTAGCAGCATTACCTCTTCTCACTATTCCTAACTCAAAATTTTGTTGTGAGCAGCGCTTATAATTTATGCTAATTTTCTTCTACAATATGCTAGACCGATGTAGATTAAACACAAGGCTAACACTTTATGGGAGTGATCACGCCCAATTTTTAAGGTGATGCAAGATTTCACTAAATTGGCTTGAATTAAAAGCTGTATATTAAGTATTTAGTTAAAAACAATATTAGCGTGGCACCGCCCATTCTGGTAAAAGTTTTTGGGTTGTAAAATTTTTCTAGTTTGTTTCTCACTTAGAGCTACTTGTATATCAAATTTAGCTCCTTAGCGCAATTTTTAATTTTTAAGTTTTATGGGCGCAGCCCCACCCCTCTAACTAGAATTTTCGGGTTTTTAGATTTTTCTAGTTGGTTTCTCACCTAGACCTACTTGTATATCAAATTTCAGCTCCATAGCGCAGCTTTTAATTTTAAATTTTTATGGGCGTATTTTTCTGGGTCAGTGCTTATTATTCGTGTCTAGTTTCGTTACAAACGGATAAAAATAGCTAGATAGCCGCCCTCCTGGCTAAAATTTCAAGGTTTTCTGATTTTTTTTATTTTATTTCTCACCTAGACCTAGCTCTGTATCGAATTTCAGCTCAATAGCACATATTTTAATTTTTATGGGTGTAGCCCCGCCCTCCTGGCTAAAATTTTAGGGTTTTCAGATTTTTCTGGTTCATTGCTCACCTATATCTTCTCGTGTACCAAATTTTAGCTCTCTAGCTACAGCGGAAGTGCTTCAATTTGATGAGTGTGTCAGTGGTCAGTGAGTATGTCTTAAAATATGCACTTTTTGCACCTTTATATCTCCGGAAGCTTTCATTGTAAAACTTTCAAACTTCGCATATGAGGTTATATGAATTTATTCTAATTATGATTTAAATTTCATAATTTTACGGTCGCGGGGAACAAAGTTATGAGGGGGGTAAAAATAGCTCGAATGGTTTCGTGTAAATATACACACTGCGTGCATTGGCCAGAACTTGGCCTGGCGCACTACCGTGCGCCTAGATTACTTTGTTTCTGAAGTTTAGTTTTATGGATTATATACATAAGCTTACGAGTTCTACTTTATTTTTCCAAAATTATTATATCAAATATCCCATTACTTAATTGTTTAATTTGCTTTTGTCTTGAACTTAAATTATTTTCCTACTCATATTCTACTGAACAAAATCGAAATATGGCTTTATTGCATTTAGTGCTTTTTTTGAAGGTAGAGTGCTTTTTGCTCTGAAAAAGGCATCACTGTTCGTGTGGCATCTTTTTATTTATATTCACACATTCATACATATCATACGCACTAGAGAGCTGCGTAAACAGTCTTGAAATGTAAAAACGTCATGATTTTTATATGTAATATAATATATAATATAATAATAAATGCTGTCGTACTATAAGCGAAGCAAGATGGATGTATTGGTGTGTGTATATCAGTTGTAACAAGCGATGTCGGAAGACAGCTTGTTTGTAACAAACACTCAAAAGAAGTACTGTTGATTAGTGTATGCTTGTTATTTTTCATATTGTACGTTTGAGTGTGTGTAATATATAGATGCCCTGTCGGAGAATGTGTGGTTGACTACAAAAATAGTTAACTTATAGTTAACTTTTCTTAGACTGACTAAAAGCTAGCTGCAAAGTCATCCAGAACAAACCCAAAATTAATTCTAAAGTTGAGTACGTAATCGAATTTGGTGAGAGCCAACAAATTTATTATCAGCTACTTTAAAATTCATTTCAGTTTTATATTAACATTTGCTGTTGTTATTTTAGATGACAGCTTAACCGAGTGGTAGCGTGTTGATACTCACAACGTGTGATGTTACATGTTCGAGCCACAGAAATTTTTTTAATTTACTGACTACCAGGTGATTTTAAAAAGTCAACTTTAAGTTAGCTTAAAGTAGTGCCTAGTGACACAATTGACTACCGGCTAGGACATCGCAATGTTAAAATAGTCAGTTGATTACATTGCAAAGTAATGGAAGTGTAGTCAGTACTAGTTGCGAAATAGTTAGCTTAAAGTTAATTTAAAGTTAGCCAAATTTCCGATAGGGTGGTAAGCTATTATGTAATTAACCGCATACAACTAATGTTAATGCATGTGCGCAAAAAAATAAAAGATCATACACACATACATGCATGACGTTTGTGCACGCGCTTATGCGTAGAAAGAAGCTAGTATCACAAATTCTTCCGTCACGAAGTGTTTTCTTCTTTACTCTTATACCTACAATACTCAAACAAATTTCTTGCAAACAGTGTTTTTAACGTTTCTTTTATAAGATTTCACTGTAGTAAAGCATTTGAAAAATCCCTCATGTCTTGAAAGTTCTTATAAGATGTCTTGTGCAGGAGACTAATACATACCCAGTGGGAAAATGTAATGAATAGTAAATTATAAGGTAATGCACATCATGTATAATTTTTTATTTCTGAATTGATTACTGTTAACACAGAACATGTCCTAGGAAAGTAATGAATTATTTTAATTGTGTTTGATTAAATTACCCTATCGTTTCTAAGGGATGCATTGTTTTGCTTTGGAAAATAATACTTTATGTAATTAATGCCTACTTTTCTAGCTGGGTACATACGTATCATATGCACGTACATATATACATACATACACATAAGCATACATACTTACATACATTCGACTCATTCAAAATTTTGTTTTTGAAGGCATCCCTATATTTTCTTCTTATTTTTCCTTTATAACTTAATTAAATTTATTTATATTAAACTCACATCTATGTTTTTTTGGTTTGTTTTTATTTGTTCAAACCCATAAATACACATATACATATTTTGTTTTGATAGCTGGTTCAGCTAAACTGCCGATAAACTGCGATAAAAGTTAGAGAAGATACAAATTTTACGTGCTTCGTAAGTAGATTCATGTTAAACTATGTTTAAAAATTCACTGATTTATTAGCCATTAGTCAAACACACTACACCTCTCTTTTTCATAAGGTATATGCACATTGTGCATATAGCTTGGACGTAGCTGAATAAGAGTGAATGCTTTTTTGTTTGCTAAGGACATGGCCTATGATTAGACTAGAACATGTAATTATCACATTTCTCCTTAAAATGGACCACGTGTTCTAATAGTGTTCTTAAGAATGCTACAACCCGTTAACAATTTCATCCGAATAATGTAAGGCAGCTACGTCCAAACACACCTACTCTAATATATGTATTTCAGATAAACAGCTTTGTTATTGTTTCTTTGCAAAGACGAAAGATGTCGCCGAGATCTGGAGGCAAATGGAAATTTCCTTCCTGTTGTATCTCGCTTGCTGCCGTTGTTGGTGCTGCTGTAACTTATTTATTTTTTATAAATTTATGAAATAATTAAAATATTTTTCATTATTTTTAATTTAATAAGCAAGAACGTCAAAAAATTAATAAAAAAATCGGATTTCATAAATTAATAAAGTAGCATTAATTTTGAGAGTAAAAAATAATCGGGACAAATGTCAGAAGGTTAATACACTGAAAGGAAAACCTTCATTCAGACAATGAAATTCTTCATTTTATTAATGAAATGTTTCATTACAAGTCAGCTAATGAAGCCCTTCATTGGATCAATGAAGAATGATTCATTGTATTTATAAAGTTAATTTTGGCGGCTATGTCATAAATAGAATGAAACTATTTCATTAGTTCAATGAAACTTTTTCATGAATATAATAAGTTTTTACATAAATATATGAAGTTTTTACATACTATAAATGAAGTTTATTCATTAATATAAAGAAAATTTCATAAATATAATGAAATATAATCCCTTCCTTCCACCTACTTAATAAAAGATATATAGAATTTTTTTATTAACATTTAATTTAATATATACAAATACATATGTACTTAATATATGCGCATATGTATGTATTTATTAACGTAAAACATTTAAAATTTAAGGAACTCATCAGTAGAGTTCAACCCAAATAATGTTTTAAATAAGCCGAAAAACTTATTTGTTTATAGTAAAACTCTTAATATGTTGTTGAGAATCACAATACCCAAACATAAGTTTAAAAGAATCAAACAAAAATCTTAACAAAACAAGCACCTTTATAAGATGTTTGACACAACCTTCTTGTGTTTGTATAGAGGTGAGGGACGTGAATGGATAAAAAAAAGAGAAAGAGAGAGAGAGACGTCTGCTATACAATGAAGAATATTACATTGTATAACTGAAATGATTTCATTGCATTTATGACGACCATACTGCTTTGAAATAAAAATGGATTAGAAAAATAAGAAATAGAAAATATTTTGTAACAAAATAACTTTTGATTTATTTGTGTTTTACAAACTGTATACAGTAAGAAGATAAAATTTGTGGAACTTACTTATATTTGCCCCAAATTTGCTAAAAAGAAAATTCATTTAAATAATGTAACGATTTTCATTAATACAACGAAGTATGAACTAACTAATTGTTCATTGTATTAATGAAAAGTTTCATTAATATAATGCAGAACATTTAATGAAACTATTTCATTCTCTGAATGAATGATTTTCCTTTCAGTGTATGGCGACGAAAAGAGAGAACGGTTTGACCTGTATATTATTGTATCATGCTTTAAAATAAAAAAATCTTTTAAAATTTGCAAATTGCAGTTGTTATTTAAAAAAAAAAATATTTACCCAATTCACAACCTACTGTAGATTGTAGATTGTATAAGCTACAACAACTATTGTTATTGTGAACGGTCTGTTGTAAGTGTTGTTAGACTTTTAAAAATGTCAAACATTTAAAAAGAAGAAGAGAAAGAATAAAAATCACGAAATTAGTTTGAAGTTAATAAAAGCAAACAAAAAACAAAAAAATTCTGCATTGTGAGAAAAATATACCGCAGAAATGTTAGTGGTGGATTCGGGTGATTAAAAAATAAGAAAAATTACAATTTCATAAAAAATCAAACAATTTTAGGCGATTCTGAAGAACACAACCACTCTATTCCAGCTTGCTTCCGATTTTGCAACTTCTCGTAAATTTTCGCACGCTTCGCGATAAAAGCGACTTTTTGCATGCTTCCAGTTTCCTAACAGTTCTTCCGACTTTTAAAAATTATTAGACTTTGTTATCATCCCGGTGTTAGTAGCTTTTTGCGAATTTTCACGATTTTTATTGAATTTTTTGCATTCCTTACATTTTTGGCGATTTTTAATCAATATTTTGCTTGTTTAAAGTTTTACAAATTCTCTTGATTTTGTGCAAAGTTCACGATAAAAGCGACTTTTGCATGCTTTCAGCATCCTAACAGATTTGCCAATTTTTAAAAAATTTTAGACTGTTAGTAACTTTTTTCGAATTTCCGTAATTTTCGCGATTTGTATTGATATTTTTGCATTCCATACATGTTTGGCGATTTTTAATCAATATTATTTAAAATTTGTTTAAAATTTTGCAATTATCGCGATAAAAGCGACTTATTACATGTCTTCAGATTCTTGGCAGTTTTGCCGATTTTAAGAAAAATATCATCCCGCTGTCAATAAGTTTTTGCAAATTTGCGTAATTTTCGCGATTCTTGCCGAATTTTTTGCATTCCTTACAGTTTTAGCGATTTTTAATCTATATTATGGCTTGTTTAAAGTTTTGCCAATTTTCGTGATTTTTTGCAAAGTTCGCAATAACAGCGGCTTTTCGCATGGTTTTTAGCGTCCTAACAATTTTAAAGATTTTAAAGCATTATTATACTTTGTTATCATCCTGCTGTTAGTAGCTTTTTGTCAATTTTCGTCATTTCGTGAATTTTTTTATGTATTTGCATATATAATTGCACTAATTTTTATTAATTTAATAAAGAAAAATCAAGCTAAATGTAATTAAAAAACATTAGAACTTTTATAAGCTTGTGCATTCCTGATGCCATTCTACGACACGACAGTCATCAAACATAGGGAAAAATGTTGTAGGTGTCGTAGCAAACTTCTCTATGGAAATTACCTACAACATTTTACAGCTATTGTACAGCTTGACGACCTATTACACTTACAATAGGTTGTGAATTGAGCAATTAAATATTATAGTTGTCAATAAAAACCATATAAAAATGAATTATAAAAGTATTTAAAAAAATTATTGAAAGTTATTTAAAAAATATAAAAATTTATTAAATTATTAATGAAAAATATTGATAAAATAAAGCGTGGATAGTTCCACTTGTTAACTTTTTCATTATTGAAAAAAATATAATTAAAAAATATATATTAAAAAAATTATTTATTTATAAAATTAAAATTATTTATTTGTTTTTTTTTTAATACATATACATATTTATTTATTGTATCTTCTAAAACGAAGTAACAATAAGTATTCAAACCTTAAATCTAAATATTAATGTCGACATAAACAAAGTGATAGTTATTAATGAGTCGTGCTAAGCAAGAAATTTTTTTTTCAAGAAGTATCGTTTGAAGTGTTGAGTAATAGAGCCCTTGTATCCTTTTTTTTAACCGGATGTGTCCAGTAAAGTTCAAGATATTACGAGCAAGCGGACTAGGATGTGACTTCCCTGCAGAAAATTTGGTGACAATTGATACAAACGTACTCGTCTAATGACTTGAGAAAATGCGAGTGTTATCAAAAGTACGGAGAAGTGTATAGTGAAAGAAAGACATATCGTGTAATAAAGGGTTGCATTTGTATACTCGTTTGTGTAGCCAAAACAAATATACAATGGTATGCACCATATAATTGTAGTGTGAGCGATAGAACTAGTATAAGAGTTATTGTGTGTGCGTTTTTTTTCAAATTACAATACAATTGAAAACAAATAACAATTGCTTATTGTATTGCTGCTGAGCAACTGTTTGATCTGTTTTTGCTCAAAAAATACATATTGTAATACAAATATATGAAAAAACCACTATTGAAACAAATACATGATGTGCAGATGTATGTGCGGACGTTCGTTATGTTATTTTGTGGCGCAGCCAAAGTATAGAGAGAGAAAGAGATAATTTTGCTCTGAGAGTAATTACAAATGCATGTGTTTCATGTACATGTATCATTTACTTACATATGTATGTGCAATTTTGCTTTCATTCATTCATTCATCAGCCAATTACATTTTTGCTCAACACATCATAAGGCACTTATGGTAAAAGCAGTTTTATGTATCTTATTTGCCTTAGAAAAACAAAAAAAAAAATAAATGTGTTGTTTTCATTTGCTCATTGCCATACCATACAATAATTGCTTAAAAAATCAACATTTACAACTAGTAACAGAAAACGATAAATAACATATTTGTTCATACCAGAACCAAAAAACAGGCAAAACTAGTGCAAACAAATGTATCTCTGCAATGCTATATCATGTAAATGGTTACATATTCACCATTTTCGTGATGTATCGTCTTGATATTGAGCCAATTTAATTTGGACTCGGTGCAATATTGAAGGAAACGGCATCGAACATGTTCAGATGTGGTTGAATACGTGGACCTATCAAATAGTGTAAATATAATGTTAATTGCTCCCTTCAATGTGACTCTGGAACCAGTCCCGTAACTATACTGAGATATTAACCTAAACTTAACTGGTATTTATGCTTTTGAAACATGAGTGGTCCTGTGGTTGAGTGGGTAGTGTGCAATCCTGTCATTCGCGAGGCTGTCGGTTCGAATCTCAAAATTTTTTCTGCTTAGAAATAAATTATAATTTCATTTGTAACAATAAAAAAAATTATAAGTTTTCATTGAAACAGTTAAATGTCGGAATGACATTTATATATAATTTATATTTATACACCGAATAGGTGCCTATGGGATAGTTTAGTGACAAGTCACAAGGTGTATAAAAAGTATCTATTAACCCCATCCTAGGTCATTCCCATGTAAAAGTGACTGGTCCGCTTCACAGAAAGTGTAAGAACTCGGACTAGTCCCTATCACTTGGGGACCGGTCACGTGACTAGTGTTGTGTCAGTTTAATTTCCTGTAGGGTCGAGTTTTGTTAGATATTTGCCTGCTTATTTTGCAATTTCTTCAGTCACCTGTGGGCTACTTAAATCAAGATGTAAATTGTTATTAACCGTAAAATTTTGTTTTGCCTTTGTTGGATTCTCTCTACATTGGAAGCTGAAGCAGTATTCCATAGCTGAATATTGGACTTGGATATTATAAGTTTACAATCTAGACTGAGGGTTGAGTTTCTACCAATCAGCCAATGTACCTAAGTTGATTTTAGTTTCAGTTGTGCTAGCTTAGAGTCAAAGTGGTGTTTCCGTGTAAACCTGAAGGTGAGGGTTTTCGTGTATGCTAAGGCAGGCTGTATCAACGGCAAATGTAGAAGTGTCGATATTACTGCTCACAGGCATATCACAAGTATAAATCAAATACAAAACTGGCCCCGGTATACTCTACTGTGGCACACCAGATGAGATTGATTCGGGCACACTTATGAAGTCTGCTTCCATAACAGTGAACTCCCGGGCAACTCAACAGAAGCTAGAGAATGTTTATTGGTAGATATGTTTTAAATTTTAAAATAGGCCTCCATGCCACCCTTTATCAAATGCCTGAGAAACATCAATAACAAGTAGCTCGTTAATGTATTTCTCGCATCGTAAAATTTCTCACATGAAGTGTGAAACACAAATTTCCATCTTTTCTCGATTTGTGAGAAAAGTGTTTCTGTATTTGAATGTGAGAACAGACAACACTGATTCTGTTTTTACTGGTATATTTCCAGTAATCAAGTGTCAAATGAAAACAAAATGTCACAAAAATATTATTTCAATAAAAAAAAAAGAAATAATTAACAAGAAAAAGGAAGTAAAATTATGAACAAAAATATAAAATGAATGTAAAATCCTCAAAAGAAGTTTTTTCTATCAACTGTCTCTACATAAGACAATTGCACAAAATACAAATTCTAAATAAGTGTAAACATATCGATTTTTCAATGATATTTTGGTCCAACAATTCGTTGCATATCTTTTCAACTAGTTTATTTTTTATATTTTTAAACACAAATTCAAAAATTCATATGCTTTTGTACAAATTTGGTTGTTCTCGCACCTTTCCTTACATCCTTCCTATAATTGCTGGAAATTTATTTAAATGACAGATAGTTCTCGCAAAGTATAGATACAGAAACATTTATGTGAGAAAAGCCATTTTGTATTTCAATTTATACTGTTTTTGTGACGATTCCCTCGTTTCATGCGAGAAATTGTTCGAAGCAAGAAATACAGAAACGAGCTACAGGGCAGAACAATATTTTTTTCTTCAAATGTTTTTCTTATAAATTGAACCAATCTATGCGTTTGTTCAATGGTGATTTGCTGACTTCTAAAACCAAGTTGATGGTCTGGTATGCACCCACTACTAATTAGAATTGGGAACAATTTTGTTTTGAGCAGTTTTTCGAAAATCTTTGACATAGTTGATAGTAGTCTTATTGACCTATATGACTCAGCCTTGGTTAGATCTTTGCCCGGCTTTGGAATCATTTTAACCTTGGCAAGCTTCCAGCTGTATGGATATACTCCAGTCGTAAAATGGCATTAAAAATGAATAACAGGATTCTCATTGCAATACGAGGCAACTTCATCAGCATCTGGTTACTAATTTCATCAATACCTGGAGCTTTCTTCGGGTTGAGTTCGGCAATTAATTTTTGTAAATCACGCGTCTTAAACTTAATATGTTGAGGGGGTAGAGCGTCTACACTCGGCAGTACACCAGTACATATGTTTGGCGTAAAAACGGATTTTAAGTGCTCAGCAAATATGTTACCTTTTTCAGTATCGCTTCTTGCCCAACCTCCGGTAGATGTGCGTAGAGGTGGCTTATACTCAACGGGTGTTTTAAGATTTCTAGCAACGCGTCACAAGGAGTAATTAGATGCTGGTGTGACATCAAGACCTTCCAGATAATTTTCAAGAGATGCAGTTTTTTTCCGATGCAAGCAACTGTTGGAGTCGTTTCGTGCACTGCTTAAATCTAATTTTATTTTGGGGTGATCTGTGCTGTTTCCATTCCCTTCTAGCTCTTCTTTTTTCACGTACGAGACGTTCAATGTCTGTAGAATAAATTTTATTAAACCCAGTCTGTGGACGGGAGATAGTGGCATGTTCAGCAGCCTGTTTAATATTCTCGCTGAGATTGGCAATGTTAGATTCAATATCGTCGGGTGTTGTAAGCGTTATGTTTTCCGTACAATGACTACTGAGATATTTGTTGAACCCCAGCCAATTAACACGATTGAACGTCTTCACATATGGGTCAGGTAAGTTGCTTCTTAATGGGCTACAAATTGTAATGATCGTCGGAGAGTGATCGGACGAGAGATCAAGAGAATCTTGAACTTGAATTAAATCCCTAGAAATATTTTTTATGACGCCGAAATCTATAACATCCGGAATTTTTGGTATGTCAGTACGCCAATAAGTGGGCTCCCCACTCGAAATGACATCCAAGCCCATTTTTGAAATAGAGTTGAGCAATGTTCGACCTCTGGGTGTAATAAGACGCAAACCCCAGAACGTATGTTTTGCATTGTAGTCGCCAGCTGCTACAAAACAAGGTCCCAGAGATTTGTAGAAATCCTCATATTGATTAAATTGATGATATAACAAAATTTTTACAAAAACTTTCAATGCAAATATTTGTTGCTTGTAGGTGTTCTTCACAAATGTTATCAAGAATATAGCGCTTGAGTCTTGACTTTAGGGTCCTTTGTATCATATATAGTGTAGCCATAAATTTTAAAAGACTTCTCCAAGTCAAATGAGTCTCAGATACTAACATTATATCAATATTTTTTTGCGTGTTTCCGTGACGAAGTGCTCAAGCTAATTTTTATGTTGGCGAATGCCGTTTGCGTTCCAGAAACATATTGTTAACGTGTTCATGGATTATTAGTTAATGCTTGAAGCATACATATTTGTTGTAAAATTGTTTATAGTTCGCACCAGATTATCAATAGTAGCTTCAAGGCGATTAAAATTAAAGTTTGCGTCAGTATTTTTTGAATTATTTGGCGGGGAAACATTTTGTGTGGGAATTGAATTTGTATTAGCAGCATCTGCATACGATACACGGAAAGTAACTGGTTGGCTCATTTGCGCAAAAGTGGCAGAGTAAGCGTTTGCTGATTGAGCTGGAGCTAATTTAGGTTTTTGCACCATAGTCTTCTTTACGAAAGAGCATACAGGACAACCTCCTTAGTTAGCGGTGTGATTACCTCCACAATTACAACATTTTTTATCACTTTGATCTTTTGGCTTATTGCAACTAGCAGTGCCGTGTAATTCGCCGCACACAACACAATAGAGCGTAAATTGCAGTAAGTTTTCGTATGGCCATATTCTTGGCAATTATAGCACTGTACGGGCCCAGAACGCTTGTGTGGTTCTTCAACTGTGATTTTTCGGTACAAGAGGTATTTTAAATTATAAATTGGATGCGTCTCATTTTTTCTTAATTTAATATCATTTGGCTCAAGTTCAACTCGAAATAGAGGTTGGGGGATCTTCTCCCTATTTATTATGTTAGATACTTTTTTTACCTTAAATCCCTGGAGGACGAGTGCATCTTTTATTTCTTCGGGAACAACGTAAGAATCTATGCCCTTCAATACGATCTGCAGGGCTTTAGCACTCTTAAGCTGATATGTATAGAAACTTGTTTTATTTTTTTCAAATTCAGAAACCATTTTGCGGAAATCTTTTTCGTCATAAATTTGAATTTTTGTTTCATCGATGTTGCCAGGTTTTATTGGAACAATGTGAAATTTATTCTCACCAATGACCGAAATTAATTTTTTAATAAGGGCATTTGAATTTTTTTCTCTCAAATAGATTGGTTGTGGCTTGGATGTTTTATTCGAGGATCCCTCGGGTTTGTCGTTGTCATCTTGTAAAATTTTTAAGCGGTTTTGGCGATTAGTTGAGGCTGCGCTGTTATCCCTAGACATTTTTGGATCAGATGAAATTTTTGAATAATTCGGGCTTCGCCCACGCATTACCACGGTTATATATCTGTCCATTCCGACTTGTACCTTGGGTTTTGATCTGCTGTTATCTGTAATGATAACTTTGTTAAGTGATAAACACGATAAAAATAAAACTTAAAATTTTAGAGTTTAAAGAAAAAAAAGATTAGTAATCAAAATTAAAGGACAATAAAGGAATATTGATTAAAAAAAGGACACTTATTTCAGTCCACTATTGATAGTCTGGTGCAAACTATAAACAACTTTACAACAAATATGACTAGCATGACGCAGGAAATGCTTCGAATGCAGAATACACTGCCTCAAGCATTAGTTAACAAACCATGAACATGTTAAAAATATGTTTCTGGAACGCAAACGGCATTCGCCAACATAAAAATGAACTTGAGCACTTCCTCATGGAAAAAAATATTGATATAATGTTGGTCTCTGAGACTCACTTGACTTCGAGAAGCCTTTTTAAAATTTATGGCTACACTATATATGATACAAAGGACCCTAGAGGATGAGCTTGCGGTGGATCAGTATTCTAATAAAGTCAAGACTCAAGCACTATATTCTTGACAACATATGTGAAGAACGTCTACAAGCAACAAATATTGGCATTGAACATTTTTGTAAAAATTTCGTGATATCATCAATTTACTCCCCTCCCAGATTTTCAATCACTGAGGATCAATACGAGAATTTCTACAAATCCCTTGGACCTTGTTTTGTAGCAGCTGGCGACTACAATGCAAAACATACGTTCTGCGGTTCGCGTCTTATTACACCCAGAGGTAGAGCGTTGTTCAACAAAATTGCAAAAATGGACTTGGACATCATTTCGAGTGGGGAGCCCACTTATTGGCCTACTGACATACGAAAAATTCCGGATGTCATAGATTTTGGCGTCATGAAAAATATATGTAGGGTTTTAGTTCAAGTTGAAGCTTCTCTAGATCTCTCGTCCGATCACTCTCCCACTATCGTGACAATCTGTAACCCACTAAGTGACTTACCTCATCCATAAATGAAGATGATAAATCGTGTTAATTGGCTGGGCTTCAAAAAATACCTTACGGAAAATATTCAGCTAATAACACCAGATGATATCGAATCTAACATTGCCAATCTCAACGAGAATATTAAACAGGTTGCTGAAGATGCCACTACCTACCATCCGCAGACTGGGTTTAATAAAATTTATTCTACAGACATTGAACGTCTCGTACGTGAAAAAAGAAGAGCTAGAAGGGAATGGCAACAGCACAGTTCACCCCAAAATAAAAATAGATTTAAGGAGTGCACGAAACGACTCCAAGAGTTGCTTGCATCTGAGAAAACTGCATCTCTTAGAAATTATCTTGAAAGTCTCGATGTCACACCAGCATCTAATTACTCGTTGTGGCGCGCTGCTAAAAAGCTTAAAAGACCCGTTGAGTATAAACCACCTCTGCGCATTTCGACCGGTGATTGGGCAAGAAGCGATACCGAAAAAGGTAAAATATTTGCTGAGCATTTAAAATCCGTATTTACCCGAAATACATGTACTGGTGTTGCTGATTTGCCGAATTTAGTTGCTCTACCCCCTCGACCCTTAAAGTTTAAGATGAGTGATGTACATAAACTAATTGCTGAGCTCAATCCGAAGAAAGCTCCAGGTTTTGATGGAATTAGTAACAAGATTCTGATGAATTTGCCTCGCACTGCAACTAGAATCTTACTATTTATTTTTAATGCCATATTACGACTAGAGTATTATCCACACAGCTGGAAGCTTTTTAAGGTCAAAATGATTTCAAAGCCGGGCAAAGATCTTACCAAAGCTGAGTCTTATAGGCTAATAAGGTTACTATCAACAATATCAAAACTTTTCGAAAAGCAGCTCATTTCAAAATTGTCCCCAATTCTAACTGATAGTGGAGGCATCCCGGACCATCAATTTGGTTTTAGAAGCCACCATAGCACCACTAAACAAACGCATAGATTGGTTATATGCGTTCTACTCTCTTTGTTGATGTTTCTCAGGCATTTGATAAAATATGGCATGAAGGCCTACTGCCACAGGGCAGTATACTGGGACCAGTTTTGTATTTAATTTATACTTGTGATATGCCTGTTAGCACTAAAATCCATACATCTACTTTTGCCGATGATACAGCCTTCCTTAGCATTCACGAAAACCCATATTACCCAGCTGGAACTATGGTTGAAGTTATGGAGAATTAAAGCAAATGAGCAGAAGTGTGCGCAGGTAACATTCACTCTACGAAAAGTAACTTGTTCCCCCATTAGAACCAATAATCCAATTGTTCCTCAACATTCACATGTAAAATACCTTGGTATACACCTTGATCGACGGCTTACATGGAAACAACATATTGATTCTAAGCTAACACAAATGAAACTAAAATTAGCTCACGTACATTGGCTGATTGGTAGAAATTCAACTCTCAGTCTAGATTGCAAACTTTCGATATACAAGTCACTTTTGAAACCTATATGGTGCTACGGAATTCAACTATGGGGCACTGCTTCAGCTTCCAATGTCGAGAGAATCCAACGAAGGCAAAACAAAATTTTACGTATGATAACTTCGGCTCCATGGTACATCAAAAATTCAAATATACATCGTGATTTGAATATGCCACTAGTGATTGAAGAAATTGCAAAATACGCAGGCAAATATTTAACAAAACTCGAATCACATTTTAATCCGCTTGCTCGTAATATTTTGAACTTTACTGGACACATCCGCCTAAAAAAGAGGGACACAAGGGCTCTTATCTTCAGATGGGACTACTTGAAAATACTTTTTTTTCCTTTTTGATTATCACTACTTTTGTATTATTTATAACTAGGGAAAGGATTTTCATATAAATACATGTTTTCTGTCGTTGTTCGTAGATCGACGTAAATAAAATATCTTTGCGAATCAACAAATTTGTGACAAAATGGATTTAATTTGTTAGTGCATATTTTTGCATATTTTATAATAAATACATATTTTTGCATATTTCATTGTAAATGTATATTTTTAATACATTTTTTAGTTTTTTCATGCTATAAATCTAATTTTGGTTTTTTTATTAGTTGTAAATTAATTAAAAGTCGCAGGTTTTACGATTATGTAAAAACAAAAAAGAGGAAAACCAAAAAAATTTACGATCGCATTTTTGGTGATATTATTCGATATTGAAAAAGACCGTATGACTCCTTCAACTTATTTGAAAAGTTCAGTACCTTGACTTAAGTCAATAATACCAATACCATTGAAAATTAAAAAAATAGCATGGGATAATAGCCGTTTAAAACCCAAAAATGTTTGTGTTATTCTTTTCAGCGCTCTTCACACGTTATTTTTTGCATATGGGTGCAAGTTTATTGACTTTAAAATGTATTTAATTTTATTATACAAATATAGTATCCGCAGAGATAAAAATAAATTAGAAATATTTAAAAAAAAATTATGGACTTAAAATATATGTAACAAATTGGATCAATAGTTTATACTATAAACTTTATAGTTCTAAAAACGAAAATTTAGAAACTGAATATTCCACAAACGAAATAGCAGCATTAAACGTTCATTTTTATTACATAAAATTTTTTTCAGAAAAAATCGTCTTTGACAATAAAAAAAAAACATTTATTACTTCATGTACATAAATAAAAGTTAGACTAAACTTTATTTTGTTTTTCATATGATTTGACAAAATATTTATTAAGAAGGCATTGAGGACTTTTTTTAAGTTTTTAATGACAAAATATTTGTTAAGAAAGCAATAAAGGTGATTTCTTTAAGTTGTTAATGTTATGAAATATTGAAAAAAGAGTTGATAAATGCATATTTTATCAGTTTTAAATACATATTTTTATATTTTTACTGCATATTTTATGTACATAAAACGTGATTTTAAATGCATGAAAATCCTTTCCCTATTTATAACTATCACTAAGTTATGTCCGACAGTGGTCGGGCCTAATAATTATATTTTAGATTTAAGATTTGAATACTTATTTTTAGTTCATATTTGAAGATAAAATAAATAAATAGATACATGTATTAAAAAAAAAAATTATCAAAACCCGAAAATGTCAACATCAATACTAGGGATTGCCGTTCGGTTCTAACCGAAACCGAAACCGCGGTTTTTAGCCCATAAAAACCGAAACCGAAACCGACAAAAAAAAACCGTCGGTTTTTTAAGTTTTACTTTAACATGATTATATTGTTTAAAAATTCAGCAAATACTTTATATTGAAGACTTTTATACATTACTAAGCATTCTGTAACAATGAAAGGTAAGAAAATTGTAAAATTTAAAGAAAATTATAACAATTCTTTGCAGGAAGAATTGTAATTTGTTATCAAAAAAGCTCTAGCAGATGTAAAGCAAAAAGACGATAATTTTAACGTTCTTCGACAAGAATTTGTACTTTATACAAAATTTGTACTTTGTACAAAACAACCAACCAACCAATAACACAATAAACCCCTCTTCAACTGAATGCGAAATAGTGTTTTCTGGTAACTTCTGCACAAAAATAAGATTTCGTTTAAACGACTCTGCATTGAGCGCTTGAACGTTTCTAAAATTTTATTACCTGAATAATTAAATATAAATTTTTTATTCTTAAGCTTTTTATACACATACTCACTACTAAATGTTTCTTTTCTAATATAAGTACCTGAATTGAATACAAGCCAGAGAAACTCTATCTATCACCCTTATATCCCTCGAAAAATTTTTCCTAGAAATATTTTCTCTTTTTTTGTTCTTGTTAATATGAATAAGGCAGAATATTTTTCACGTGAATTTTTTCACTTTTCCCTTGGTTTTGTTTACTTTATTTTTGCAGGCCAACTGAATTATTACATCGAATAATTTCGATATTTTTCTTCGAATTATATATTGAAAGTTATAATTATTTATTTTTAGGACAATAATTCCCTACAACACATTTTTTCATAGAGTATGAATCTGTTTGGTTCATACCCAGTAAATTTCATGGTGGTGCACCACGGTGGTGTACTTAATGAAAAAATAGCTAAATCAACAGAAGCACCTCCATGAGTACAACTTTAAAGTAAATAAGTTTCGTTTATAACATAAAATTTGTGTGATTTTTTTATTCAACTTAAATTTATCCGATTATTTTTCAATTAATTTTTAAGCTTTACAAAAATTCTTCCCTTTTTTACATTCACGGGATATTCAAGATAGCATTTTTCTCTTTGAGGGGAATGAAAATTTCACATGAAGAAAAATTCCATTTGTTTTTCACGATAGAGATGATTATTTTTAAATCATCATTTATCTTTCTAGCATACATACCTATTTATATACATGGATATTTTTACAACCGAAACCGACCGGTTTTAGTAGCTTAAAACCGGAAACCGCGGTTTTCTAATTTTCACGTTTTTTGGCAAACCCTAATCAATACAATAGAAATTATTAAGTGCGTTCGAGAACTCAAAAATTTGTAAACATTTTTACTATTTTTTACTGGATTGCGTTCGAGTACACAAAATTCAGTACATGAGAGGGCGAATTGAGAGAGAAAAATGACAGTTCATTTACTGAGTAAATGCAAGTTTTTACTGCAAAAAAATTTGCGAGTAAAATCCAGTAAAACGAAACCATATGTTTTTAAATATAAATAAACAAAAGCAAAGGGAAACAAAAATGTTTAATTTTTGATGAAATTTTTAAAATAACAAAAAACAAATGTATTAAGTTATAAGCATTATAACATTTATTTAAATTTAATGCTAGAAAAATATTTGGGTATGTGATGTATTCCACGTGAAATTAAAACGTGCGGAATTTCCATAGAATGTTGGAAATATGTGTGTATGCACATATGTATGTATGTATGTTTGTATTTATAATAACAATGCTATTGCATTTCCGAACGATTTAATTTATTTATTTATTTATTTATTTATTATTATATGTCAATGGAATTATTTCCTTACAGACAATTAATGATATTATTAACTGATATTAAATTATCATTTCACAACATGAAATGAATTACAAAAAATATAGAACGAAAATAAAAAATTATGAGTTTAAAAAATTTACAATTGCACTCTTTACAACATTAGCATTTAATGAAAAGTCTATAAATCTATACAATTGATTAAATTCGTAACACATTCTTCTAAGAGGATCGGCATCAGCGTAATTGGCTCTATAAACTTTTACAGATAGAGGAATAAAATTGCGGGATGTACGTTGAGGAACATTAAACGAAATTTCGTCGATCAAAAATCCGGAACAGATATCTCCCTTAATAATATTGAAGACAAATGATGCGTTCAGCATAGTTCTACGGCTTTTTAGAGTAGGCAGCTTAATAAGGGCAAGTCGAGACGAGTAAGAAGAACTGTTGCCAAAATTGACGATTTCTCTGCATTTTGACGATTTTCACCTCTCAAAATACACTAGTGACGATTTTAGGTCCAGAAATGACGATTTTTCTAAATTTAACATATATGGCAACTTTTTTTAACATTGCATTTTTAGAGTTGGTTTTTGTTATGTTATGATTAGGTCCGTTTGTTTACCCCAAAATTTGTGCAATTTTGTGCAAATTTGTACTGGATTTTACTGAAATGCCTTCGTTTACACACAAAAATTGCAAAAGAGAGTGCCAATTGAGAGAGTAATTGACAGTTGTTGACTGAGAGTCTGCAAATTTTTACTGGACAAATTTTTGTCAGTAAAATCCAGTAGACGAGAAAAACATATGATTCAAGTAAATAAACAAATGTAAGCAAATACAAAGTATAATTTTTTTTAATAAAAACATTTAAAAGAAGTAAAGTGGAAGTAAAAGTTTAACAAAACAAATCTAAAAATTTTTATGTTCGAGATGAAACAAATTAAAGAATAATAATATCGTTAAATGTATCAGTTTTCAAATTTAATTTAATTGTATTATTTACTTTAGTTTTTTAGAGATGTAAGGTTTATGTATTTATATGTGTATACTTATTTCTGTATACTATTCAGGGTGCCGAGTATCAGAAATCAAATATTGATGTATTTTCCTATGCCATTTACCCAGAAAAAATTAAACTAAAAACCAAATACAAGCTAAAGCTTTCACAGAACTTCTATTTTAGAAATATGCATGTATATATCGCTTCAAATTTATAATTATAAGAATGCATGCATCAGTTACCAAAAATATTTATTTAATGGGTTTCAAAAACAACAAAAACATACAACAATATTATCAGCTGTTTTGATTAATCTGCAAATTTTTGCAATTTTTCCGTTCGCGTACTTTTTTGTGCAAGAGACATTCTTGAGAGTAAAATTTTCAAATTACCCAAAATTTACTCAACTACTGGATTTTACTGGAAAAGTAAACAAAACGACCTATTTTTTTTTTGTGTTCAAAATGTTAAATTCTGATATTTATACATAAAATGTTTCTATAACAAAAATGCTAATTATTTTTTTATAAATTATCTCTTTTAAAAATAAATATATATGCACGTATGTGAATTCTGATTTCATTTTAAGCTTTTTTAACTTTTATTTTTAATGGTTTTCATGTTTAGGTAATATACATATATTTAATTTATATGTGTATATTTGTTGAAATCATAGTTAATAAGTTTGAACCATTGTAATAGTTTTTGTAATAAAACAATTAAAATACAAAAACAATTTAATATTTTGGATTTGACGTTTTTTTCGACGATTTTCTAAAATGGCTTGACGATTTTGACGATTTTTTGCACAGAAATCTCTAGTTTTTGAACGTTCTGGCAACAGTGGTAAGAAGGCAAGTTTACTGGGTTAAATCGTAATCCTCGAAGACAAAATAACATTTGCTTTTGCACTGATTCAATAGCATCAGTTTGAATTTGATAAATAGGATCCCATATTATTGATCCATATTCCAGAATCAGACGTACCAGTGACATGTACAATGCTTTCCTAATGTACAGGTCATTAAACTCTTTTGACCAGCGTTTACTATAACCAAGTGTACCTCTAGCCTTGTTTATTGCAAATGTTATATGAGAGATGAAATTCAGCTTAGGATCTAGTAAAATACCTAAGTCTAGAAAACTTTCTACCAAATCCAATTGATGATCACCAATAATATAATTTGCAATAATTTGATTAGATCTTACAAATCGCATTAATTTACATTGTTACGTTTTTCTCTCTATAAAAACGCTTTTCCGTAGATCCGAAGATTTGCAAATGAATACAAGAGCCGAGTGTAGTAATTAGGGTTAAGAATGATACAAGTTTTATTTACAAATACACTTATACTAAATTACTCAAGAGCTTAAATACACTAATACAACTTAAACTAATAAATTACACACAGATATTCACAACTGGTTACCACTACGCCTTCCTTGCTGTAGTTTACACACGTCTCTTATCTGGCTGCGCAAGTATTCACGTGACACCTCTCTGTCTGCTGCCGTCACTTACGAGACTCTCTCTGTCGTCACTCACAGTTGATTCACCAATACCTCTTTGTCTGCTGCTTGTCACACACGGCACTCACTCTGCCGACACTCACAGTTGATACATCAATAAAGACTCACTGGCTTTACTTACACCCTTATACACGTCTATTCGCTGCGCTGTTCCCTTTACTCCAGTCGACACGATAGACTCCACAATAATCTCAATTCCACGATAGACTATTATTAATTCACAACTTAATTATCAACTGACTAACGAGTTCTTAACTTCACTACTTTCTGATTAGCACTAACTTTAACTGTTCGCGACTGACTTACAACTGCAACTAACTATCTCATTGGATGCGTCACCTCTATTTATATTTCACACAAATTCCACCAGAAGTTTCAAGCAATTTCTAGACGGTCATTATATCTTATATGCTGCCTAATTAAGTTCATGTGGTAACTATGTACATACATGTGTATATGCGTACGTGTGTACATCATTAACTAAGCAACACACGGTGGTTGTTTATCTTTTGCTTTTCGTTTGAATTGGCATGTATGCATGTGTACAAATATGTGAATCTTCTTAATAAGCAGACGCTTTTTTTGTTGTTGTTGCTTTTGCTTGTTTAATCAAGCTAGGCATGCTTATTTAGTTGTTGGCTACTTTCTAGACTATTCTTTGCTTTGACCCTGTAGGAATATTTTCGCGTAGCATTTACATTAACCCTGTTGGAATATTTTTGTGTAATGCTGCTTAACATTGTTGACGGCTATTTTCGTAACAACATTTATTCAAATTAAGCTCCATTAAATTTACGTTGCACCACTCATAAAGTGAATCCAGATCCATTTGAAGAAGTTAACTTAAAAAAATTTTTACGTCATCGGCATAAATCAAGACAGATTAAAATTTTATTACCGTTGGCAAGTCATTAATAAATAATGAAAAAAGAAGCGGCCCAAGATGGCTTCCCTGAGGTACACCTAAAGGTACGGCTATGCTTTTAGAAAATTTGCTTCTGAAACGAACTGTCTGTGATCTATTTGTTAAGTACGAGTATATCCACTTTATGCTTAGATTTGTAAATCCCATTATTTAAAGTTTCTTGATAAGAAGTAAATGATTAAATTTGTCAAATGCTTTTTTAAAATCCGTATAGATAACATCTATTTTCATCCTTTTTAAAAAGCCTCTATTTATTGTGATCGTAAGGTGAAGAAGACTTGTGGTTGTAGAACAACCTTTTTGAAAGCGATGTTGACACGGGGATATGATACTTGCCACTTGATGGTATATATATTCAGTGATAATCTTTTTAAACAATTTAGGCTAGTACTTAGCTTTGCAATTCCACGGTAATTTTCAATTTCAGATTTGTTTCCAGATTTAAACAACGGAACAACGAAGGAATTTTTCCAAATATCGGCGAAAAATCCATATTTAATTGACAAATTAAACATCAGAGTCAGCGGTATAGGTAAGGCTTCAGCACAGTTAATTAAAATACAACTGGGAATTTTATCGGGACCAACATCATATGAAAATTTTAGCTTTTTTAATTCATTTATGACCATGTATATATCGAAGTTAGGTAAATATATAGATTGACTTTCAGCGAATGGAAATGGATATTAGACCGAATCATCAAAACGTTTGAATAAGTTGTTGAATAAGTTGTAGAAAAAAACTCAGCAAACATACCACTAATAAGAGCATCATCAGTTGTTACAATTTGTTGATATGTCATCACAGTAGGATAACCAGAAGTTTTTTTTCTTTGAATTGGTGAATTTGTAAAACGACTTAGGATTTCATTTCAAATTAAATTTAGTCTTCGTTATGTAATTTTTGTACAGTATGCTTTTAATTTTGTATATTCTGCACGACTCACAGAATATATAAGATAATCAACAGAAGAACCAGTTCTTTTAAATGTGTTGTAAAATTTATTCTTTTTATTCTTAGCACGACATAATTGTTCATTATTCCACGGAGGTCCAGATAATGGTTTCATTATATGCTTCGGTATGCACAAATCCATAAAAGAATACATTTTATGATAAAAAGTCCAAACATGTCTTCTAAAGAAACATCTGAATTAACGGGAGGCATTAAAATATCGTACCAATTCGTATTTAAAATAAGCTCATTTAACAAAAAGTAGTTAGTGCGTTTAAAACAGTAAGATTTTACACTGACCAAGGGCTGTAAAACAGAATGGTGGAATGGATACAAATAATTCAATAGCAGGATGGTATCGATCTTCAGGAACAGAAATAGGTGTCGTTCGTTTAAGATAACATTCACCAAAATCGTGTTTGTGTTTTATGACCAATTTCGTTTGTTTATGTTTTTTATTGTGTTTAACATTGGCTATTTATGGTCAGATTTCTTGATTTTTAGGATGCAAATAAAACCAATTTATTTCATCTTTTTTCTCAACGCTTCGTCAGCTTTTTTCCGACGTCTTCAGTAGAATTTTTATTTTTAAATTCTGGCAACAAATTACAAGTTTTTTATTATTTTTTGTTACATTTTTGTAATATTAATTTTTATGTTTGACTTACGATCTTCAGTTATATGATTAAATAAATTATAAAAACTGGATAGCACGAACAATTAATTGTATAATTTGAATAATAATAAATAATGTAAAATATTACAGGCAAACTTAAAACTAATATCACAGAACTTCACTTGTCACTACAATTGAATATTGCAGTTTGGTGTTGTCTTTGTCTTCTTTTGTATTAATGGATTTTTTAATACGTTGCTGTATTCGTAGGCTTTCCAGTGTATATCTTTTATTCGCTTTCTTTTCTCTATCTAATACTTTGACCCCTTTAAAATCTATTTTATGACCCGTTTCTTTCACATGTTGGGCTAGAGCTGTTGTCTCTTTTCCTTTGTTTATGTCTGCTTCATGTTCTGATACTCCTGTCCCGAGTTTTCGTTTTGTTGTTCCTACGTATACTTTATTGCACATTTCTGTTTCATTTCCTTGACAAGTTATTTCGTATACAACATTGTCTGTTTCTGATTTGTCAATTTTTGTTCTTTCCTGTGTAAAAAGATGTCTCAGTGTCTTGTTTGATCTATGTGTGACTATTCTTGTTTTATCATTTATCATATGTTTTAATGTTTTGTTTTCGGTCAAGTTTGGAACATATGGTACACTGTAAAAAACTTTTTCTACTACTCCATTATTATTGTTTCCAGTTTGGTTTTTATTTAAGCATTTGTTTATTAGTAATGTATATCGGGAAGTTGTTTTTTGTCATTATGTTTCTTATTATACTGATGTTTTTGTTTCTGAATCGTTTGTCAATAATGTTAAGAATTTTGTTAATTAGATTCATCGCCGTATTTATTTTCATGATCATCGGTTGGGTGGAATTGTAATTAATTAATCTGCCAGATGCGATTTCCTTTGCATACCAGTCTGTTATTAATTTGTTATTCCAATTTGAAATTTATTTGCTGGTGGTTCAGCGTTGTCTATATATTTCATTGTTGCTGTAACAAATCATCAGTAGACTGGGTTTTTTGTATTAGTTTCTAAGCCTACTACGCTTATTTTTCTTTTGTGATTTTCAAAAATATTATTATTTGTGAATTCTCAAATAGTTATTGAAAGTCTGTGCATAAGATAAGAGGTTTGTGACTATTCAAAATGTGTGGTTGAAGTCTACTGATGATTTGTTACAGCAACAATGAAATATATATACAACTTCTGACAATATGTCGAATAATAAATTTCTTAAATATTAATTTGTTATTGTATTTTATTATTTTCATATCCAAATATTGTATTTCATTGTTTTCTTCTATCTCAACAGTGAATTACAGATTTTTGTGGTTTTCCTGTTTTTTAATAACCGCAAATAGGTCGTCGATATACTTACAAATAAATTTTATATATATGTGTTTTGTCTTCAATTCTTTAATAATCTCGTCTAACAATGTGTCCAAAACAATATCTGCTATCGTCGGTGATAATGGGTTACCCATTGGCATACCAAATGTTATGATAATACTGTCCATCATATGTAAAATAGTTGTTGTCTGTTATACAGAACTTAAGTATTTTCAAAAATTGCCGTCTACTAACAGTAGTATGTTCCTTAACGGTATCCCATTTGTCAAGTATGTTCTTAATAGCTAAATGTGTAGGTATATTCGTGAATAATGATACCACATCAAATGATACTATGATGTCATTCTCATCTAAAATTATATCACAGAGTTTTTCCTTCAGTTGCATAGAGTTTCTGATGTTATAAGTTTGAGAAATGAGATTTTTTAATATTGTACCCACATATTTCGATAGATGATAACATGGCACTTTCAAAGATGATGAAATTGGCCTTAGTGGTATGTTTTCTTTATGTATTTTTGGTAAACCATAAAGTTCCGGTGCCATAGCTGCATGTGATGTCATTCTTATTTTTTCCAACTTAGTAATATGGTTCCCTTTCAGAAGTTCTGTTATTATATTGTTATTTGTTCTTTGCAGTTGTGGTGTAGGATCTTTTCTAATAATTTTGTAAGTAAATTTTTCCTCTAATAGTTCCTTAATTTTATTTTTATATTCGTCTTTATAAATAACCACTGTCTTATTCTCTTTGTCAACTGCAGTAACTATGATTGTATTTTTATTTTCTTTTAATTTTTTCTTTGTTTTTTCGTATATGTCTTGTATAAATTTTTTTTTGCAATAACCTGACAAGTGAAGTTCTGTGATATTAGTTTTAAGTTTGCCTGTGATATTTTACATTATTTATTATTATTCAAATTATACAATTAATTGTTCGTGCTGTCCAGTTTTATAATTTATTTAATAATGTAATTGAAGATCGTAAGTCAAACATAAAAATTAATATTACAAAAATGTAACAAAAAATAATAAAAAACTTGTAATTTGTTGCCAGAATTTAAAAATAAAAATTCTCCTGAAGACGTCGGAAAAAGCTGACGAAACGTTGAGGAAAAAGATGAAATAAATGGTTTTATTTACATTTTTATTTAAATCAAGAAATCTGACCATAAATAGCCAATGTTAAGCACAATAAAAACCATAATTCACCAATATCGTTTACAAAAATTAGATCAAGAATTTTTAGATAATCATTCACTATAGCATTTACTTGAAAAAGGCTCATGTCGTATAAAATGTTGAAAAAGTCCTTCCAGCAATCATTAAGTTTACTTTGTACGTAATAATTATCATTAGGTAAATAATTCCAAACTATGGAAGGCATATTAAAATCACCTATGATTGTAAAAGAATCAGTTTTATTGTAACTATTAGCAACAGATCTTATAGCGTCAGCATGTTGAATATATAAAGAATGTGTAGACGATGGATGAATATACTAGCAAGTTATTATAATATTTTTATGCTTCATTTTAATGACAACTGATAAAAATTCAATATCAAGCGCCGATTGATTAACTAACTGTTCAGAATGCAATGAGCTGGAGACAACAATGAGAACACCACCACCATGAGTACTACGATCTCGACGGTAAATATTATATTTATTACAAAGGATTTCGGTGTTAAGATAAGTATTATTAAGCCAAGTTTCAGTAAGTATAATAATCTGGTAGTGAAAGTGAAAACTTTGTATATATTTTGATAGAGTAACGACAATGAGTTTGAAGTAACGCTATTTAGTTTTTTTTTTTGGAATATTGATTTCACGTTCAGGAAGTACGCCGATATTATTTGCTCTCGGTCTCTCTTTGTAATTATATTCTCTAAGTAAAGTATTTTATAGGCCAGAAGTTAGGATCCAAAAGTTTATTAAATATATCTGCGGAAGCTGTTATTTTAAAAGAAGCTATAGATTTTGGTTGAGAAAATTGACATTTATGTATCGGAATATCTGCATTATTGCCAACGTTAGATCTTATGTAGTAGTCCACATCATCTATAGAACTAACGCTTGCCAAACGAGCAACAAATATATTTTTCTTGGGTGGAATTGCTCGCAATGGATTATAAATAGTTCTGTTACAAATCGTTGCATTTGTAGAAATATGATTATTCAATTGGATTGTCGGTGTTGTGAGAATTTGTCCACTTATTTCTTGAGGGGTAATCACGCTCGCAGAAGTTGAAGTTGAAGGCAATGAGGAGGCCTCATTGACTTCAGCAGCATTTGGAAATATAGGATTCGATAAATTGTAATTCAAAGGTATAGCAGGAGACTTATCATTCTTTTTTTTATTTTTTGAAGACAAAGGATTTTGATTATCAACAAAATTATCCAAATTCAAAAAATTTGTAAATAAATCACCAAATTTTGACAATTTCGTTTGTAATGCCAAAAATTTCTATTTATATCATCAAACTCTTCTTTATAACTTTTAAAAAATTTATAGAATTCTATATTTATCTTTTTAAAATGAGCACAACTCCACTGGAATGATTGTGTTTGATCTGCAAGTGCATCTGCATCACGTGCTTTAAAGCTGAAGATCCATACCATCCGTTCAATGCGTAGTTGCGTTTTATGCATGTGCCAAAAAGTAGAATCAAGGTAATTGTATGTGGCAAGTTACAGAACAAAACGCAAAGAATGTGCAAACGCATAGGATGGATAAAGTAGGTTTACTTTCTACTTTTGTATCCGTCGCATGCATCATGCTCTCTTTTATAGCCAAATGTTCGTGTGGTGAATTTAAATATTCTCTCTTTTTGCATTAAAACAAAAAAAAAAATACTTGCGCATAAGACGTATTGCATGTAACTTGAATTTAGAATCGGAGAGAACGTAAGGAAACGCATACAACGCATATGCAAAGAACGGATGGTATGGACTTTCAGCTTAAGTGTGGTACATTTCAAGTGGTAATTACCTAAGCACAACCAGCATGTAATCATACGCTCATTTGTAGAAATATTGCAGTTAATGTTTAAGCAATACATAACGCATTTGGTGTTATTAAAATTATTAACTTATAATTGAAGTAATAAATGAAATGTTTGCTGCGATGTTACTTAAATTAACAAATAGATGGTGCAATCAAAAAGCGTTAGCAGGTACATACACCAAAACGGTTGTAATTCAGGAGTAATATTACAATGTTGTATAAATTGTTGAAAGTATCAATATGACGTATTCACGATTGTATTAATTACTAATGATTAAAATGTTGTTGATTAATAATTAATAATAAACAAGATGTCTCAAATGTTGAAAAATCAAATCACGATTCCACGATACAGGTAGGCAAATCCACAAGAACTTTATAGCAATTGTACTTCGACAATGTTGACGGAAATTTTAAGACAGCTTACGGACCAATCAGGCAATTAAAAACACTTAAAATCAAAAACAATTACGGAGCGAACAAAACACTTGTATTTACTTTATCAGAGATGGAAAAAAATTTCACATGGAATTCAGAACATCACCTATTGTTTTTAAACGTGAATAAAGTTAATAGATTATTATAATAAAATTTTTATTTATACATATCGTCTGGTCGACGGTTCCTGATTTGCCGTATGGAACATTTAAAAAAAATTTACTTTGTGTATTTTTTTAAATTCTTTCCCAGTTTTTCGTTGCATTGAATATATCTTCCTAATAACTTCTCACGTTCAGGGTAAAAAGCTTAGAAAGTTTAACGGCCTCACCCGCGATGTCGACAAGAAAGTTTCTATCGCTTACTTATATATAAAACAAAATCAAGATAAGAAAGTTTATTTTTGTTTTCAATATACTTATGTAAGTAAGCTATAGAAAGTTTCTTGTCGACATCGTAGACCAGCCAAATAAGTTTAAATAAAAACACATGTCCATTATTATTAAACAAAATGTTCTATCGTGTATTTCACATGTTTAATTTTTTTAGCGCCAAAATTGGTAATCAGCTGTTGTCTACATTTTACTGGATTTTACAATTTTTCCGTTCGCGTACTTTTAAATGCAAACTTTTTTATTGAGAATAATTTCTTTAAATTACTCAGTATTTACTCAATTACTGCACGCAAAGAAAAAATATTGTTGAGGAAACCATAATCAAACAGCAACATATTATGATTGAATTATATGGTTGAAGTCAAATCATATTATTGTTAATAGAAAAGCAAACTTTAATTATATTATTATCTGAGTTAATAATAATATTATCTACAAGAACAATTGACTTTGTCGTACCTAATCTTATTATTGTTAATATGACAACACTATTGTAAGATGTGACTAAAATATAATTGAGACTCACCATACCATAATCTAATATTATATTAATATTGTTAAATATGACCGCAGTATTATTTAATGTAATAATACTATTTTGTTTTTTAATCATATTTTTATTGTAGAAACAGATGTGCGTTAAATTCGAAATAAAAATAAATTAATATTATTGATATAAAATGTATATATATAAAGGTGTACTTACACGATATACATATGTACATGTCTGCATAGAGATACACAAATGTTTATATATTTTTATTGGCCAACCCTTTTGTTTATACTTTATTTATCTATTAATTTGTTTAACACCACCCGTGCACTACCGATAGCTTACAAACGAAGTACCGAACTGACAGATGTTTCTGAGTAAGATTTTTTTTAAACTTAAAATAGTATGGTTTTGGATAACATTATATTGTTATTACATCATATTATTTTTAAATAATAATACAAATTATGTTGTAGTCGTAAATTTTTAACAAAACTATATTGTTAAATTCTAATCATATCACACTTTTTTATGGATGTGATAGTGTAATTATTAAATTCAAACATTACTCTGTTTATCGTAACAAAATAAATGTTTAAAATAACAATAACTAGTTTGCAACGACCACACATTTGTTTCAGAGAACATAATGTTGTTTTCTCAACCATTCTACAACCATATCTTTTCTTTGCGTGTGGATTTTACTGGAAAAGTACTCAAACGCATTTATTATAATCATTCAAAAGTGGAATCACATGGCAACACTGAAAAAGTACATATCGCACACTAAATCACAAAGAGTCAAAATTAAAAAAATCCTAAACGTTGAGGAGTTGAAAAAATCTGTTTATACTGTACAAATGACGCAAGTATGTAACATAAAAACAGGCATAATAAGCTATAGGTCTTTTGTAATTAATTTACAATTTTACTTATTTTTTACCGATATTTCGCTTCAACTTTGTGTAGCTTTGTGTTGTCATGAAAAAAAGTATTTTGAAGCAGGTTTGTGTGGAGTGTTGAGTATTAGATCCCCTTTATCCCTCTTTTTTAAGCGGATGTATCCTAAAGCTCAAAATATTACGAGCAAGCTGATTAGGATTTGACTCGAGTTTTGTTAGATATTTCCCTGCGTATTTTGCAATTTTCTCAGTCACTTCTGGCATATTTAAATCACTATGTAAATTTATTAATTTTTATTACATTTCTAAATGTCCTTTATTTTGTGTTGAAAAATATGGTCACCGTATTTATAAACGAAACATAAAAACGAAAGGGCTTATGTTTTCTAAAAGTAGGCTGCAATACTGTGTTCAGACATGTATTTTTATTTATAATAAAAGTGTCTATGGAGTAATATCCTTACAGACCAACAAAAAGTTACAATTAATTAAACAATTTTTACATAATAAAAACTAATTATTAACATTTAAGAACAAAATAATGTTACGTTTTATAATATTAACGTTTATAGAATAATCAATGAAAACATAATAATCATTAAAGTTTCTGCATAATCTCCTCAAAGGGTTAGCGTTCTCATACCTTGTCTGATGACATTTGAGACACAGGGGTGTAAAGTTCCTTGTTGTTCTAGCCGGAATATTGAAATTGATTTTAGTTAACAGAAATTCTGAACAGACAGATCCATTTAGCAGATTTACTACGAATATCACATTAAGCATTAATCTTCTACTTTCCAGTGTCGGTAAGTTAATAGTAGAGAGTCTTGCAGAATAAGGTAGAATATTGCAATTTGGGTTCCAAGTTGTGTTTCCCAGGCAAAATAAAAGAAACTGATTCTGAACTGATTCAATGCGATTCTTCTGATAATCAGTGTAAGGGTCCCAGATAATGGATCCGTATTCAAGGATAGGCCTTACTAATGATGTGAATAATTGTTTAGTAATCATGCGATCAGTAAATTCTTTAGCCCAACGCTTAATATATGCTAGTACACCACGAGCTTTGTTGGTCGTCATGATGATATGATTATTGAAATTTAATTTTGAATCAAGGAGAACACCTAAATCCAAAAATTCAGTAACGGTTTCGAGCTGATATCCTCCAAGCGAAAAACGGCACTCAGAAATAAAGTATCGTGAAAACCTCATATGCTTGCACTTTTTCAGGTTGAGAGACATCATGTTGACTTTGCACCAATCGAAAAAACTATCTAAGTCACGTTGTAAGTAAATGCTATCGGAGATATTGTTATAACTTAGAAAAATTTTAACATCATCGGGATACTAGAGCTGCAAAACTATCGATAGTCGCTCCACTCGATAGTTTTATGTAAAACTATCGATACTATCGATAGTATCGAATAGTTTTATAAAAGTTGCCACATAAACTACATTTGACTCGAAAAAAAATCCAGAGTCCTCAACATTTTCATTAGTATATAAAAATATATAAAGCCTTTTTTTCGATTTTATCGTAAGCGGCATATTATCGAAAATATACTTTTTTATTGAACTTAAAATTTTATTCGCCTACCCATGGTGTAGAATTATCAAAATGCGAAAATTGTTGATAACTTTTAAGACACTAACTGTAAAGTTTTATCGTAAGAGACTATTGGCGGCCGTCGCGATATCAGTACCACCAAAATTTATCTTTGTCTCGACGATGTTGAATTTATTAAGATACTTGTGACTACTATTTGTCGAATAACACTTGGATTTATAAATAAATTCATATACATACATATGTATTTAAGTACTTATGTATACAGAAGCAGGGATGCGATGTCATATTTACAAATTGTACTAACTTTCAAAAAAAATTTTAATTTTTTCAGTACGATTGTACCTAATTCTTTATTTATATTTTTTTAATACTTGTACTTTTTAATTAACTAAAAAAAATTAACAAAACGCCAGAAGTGCACCTTCTAAGTGCTAGTTTTTTACTAATTAGTTAAACCTAGTTTAACATACGTTTGAGTTAACCAAGAAACAAAGTTAAACGGGCTTAAACCGCCCATTCTGTTTTTCAGTGATGGTTTAAATTTGTCAATTTATCTAGAAATGCCATACTTTGCTTTCAATATAGATATGGCATTCTTGAAAATATTTTATATAAATAGGGCAACACTTAAAAAGCGATATGACAATTCTTTAAATTTATATTAAAAAACTTCTATAAGTTTTTTGAAATTTTTAAGAATTTAAAAATAAGTAATATGGACTTAAAAATAGTGTCGCTCCAAAAATAAACTACAAAAGAACTTAAAATTTTAAATCAAACGAAATATTTGAAAGAATTCCAATTCATTACACACATAAAAATCATTTTGGCGTGTTCGTATCTCCTTTATATTTCTCACAATTGTCCTATCCAAGTTATTATAGGTTTAATAATCGCTAAAATCTTCGTCGTCATAAGAAGCATCCATTTTATTTATTTATTGAACTCTTCAGTAAACCTGTAGTAGTATTTATTTTATACATGTCTATATATGTATGTATGTATATTTATCATTTGATAGTTCTAACTTGAGTTTAACTGCGCAATGTTGCCCGGTTAAACATATATTTTTAACTAGATAATCTTTATCTGAAAAACAAAGTTTTAAGTTTAAACTGCAGTTAACTGACAAGTAGAGTTTATCTTTATGTGAAAAACTAGCTCAAAGAATATTACTTGCTGGGATCTGAATATAAAAGTAACATTTACGATATACTACGTTTATAACCTTTTTTTTATTCGATTGTTCACAGTCGGCTTCTCCCCTTGGTAGGAAAATAAAATTTCCACATTTGCAGATGAATTTGGAATAAATAACATTCCTCCAGCAATTCTTTAAGTACCGGAAAACATCGTTTGATTTACTTAATTTTCTAATACCTTCGAGCTAAAGATTAACCCCTTGTGCAAAAGAATAAGTGAACGTTAAAACCGGTTTTTCTATGGAAATTTTTTTAATGTACACTTCAAGCACGCATTATTTTTTGCATAAGGGGGTTAATATATTTTAATGCTATTTTTGGCATGTAATATAATATAAAGAGATTCCAGTAGTGCTAAGTGGGTCATTGCGGTGCTACGGTACTTTTGGCATTCAAATAGCCCTAAAAATATACAATTGTACCAACTTTTCCATCGCTGTACAAAAGCATAAATCAACTACGGATAATATGCTTCAAAGCTGCCGGCTACTGTTTAATGACTTCGATTATTCTTACTCTTTTAATTACTTGTTTTTTTTTGCCGATAGTATCGATAGTGGAAAAAACTATCGATATTTCATTTACAACAAAACTATCGATAGTACTATCGGGATACATTAAAACATTACTATATGTTATTATACTCGGCAAGTCATTCAATAAAATGGAAAATAAAATTGGTCCCAAGTGACTCCCTTGGGGGACACCAGATTTAACAACGAAGTTATTAGAGGTGACGTTATTGAAAATAACACACTACTCCCGGCCGATGAGATACGATTTTATCCAATTCAATGCATTAGTTGACCATTTAATATGGTGAAGTTTCAATAATAATAAAGAATGATTTACTTTATCAAAAGCCTTGCTGAAATCAGTGTAAATGATATCGAACTGTTGCTTATTGTTAAAACCTTCATGAATTAGGGTTGTAAGTTGTAAAAGATTTGTTGTTGTTGAGCAGCCTTTTCTGAAACCATGTTGATGAGCAGATAAATACGATGATATTTGACGACTAATGTTGTCCGTAATACATTTTTCGAAAAGTTTAGGAATTGCACTAAGCTTAGCAATACCTCTGTAGTTTGCAATGTTTGATTTATTACCAGATTTAAAAAGCGGAATAATATATGAATCTTTCCAAGCTGTAGGAAAATAACCTTGTTCAATCAATAAATTAAATAATTCCCCTTATTGCGAATGGCGTCGTCGACGTCACATCAAGACGACACTACTCTTTGTCGACAAAAATTGACTACTATTAACCTGATCCATTAATTTACAAAGCCTTCGAGATTAGTGAGAGATTGTCAATAAGATCCAATTTTTCCCGGTAAAGAGTATACAAGTGACAAAATTTGCTGTAGTCTTGATGTGACGTCGACGACGCCATTCACAATAAGTTGGAATATTTCCAATGGAGTAGAAAGTGCATTTGCACAATGCTTTAAAACACAGCTCGGTATACCATCAGGTCCACTATAATATGACGATTTTATGTTTTTTATGGCAGATAAGATTTGTGATGTAGTTATTGATGAAATATGTATTGGTTGACTTTCAACAAGTGAGTACGGATATGAGGTAAGTGTATACTCGGTGTCCGAATATGTGCTTGAGAAAAAGTTTGCAAATAAGTTACTTATGTGTAAACTATCGCTGGATTCGCAATTTTCGTATTTTAATACATTGGGGTAACCAGAAGATTTCCGTTTAGAATTTACGAATTTATAAAACGATTTTGGATCGCATTTTAAATTGTATTTAATGTTGTTTATATAATTTTTATACAGAAGGGTATTCATTGAATTATACTTAGATCTAGAAACAGCGTATTTAGCATAATCAGATAGGATACCAGATTTTTTATATCTTTTAAAACATTTATTTTTTCTATTCTTTAAAGTAGATAACTGCTTGGAATTCCATGGCGGACCAGTTTTAACAAAAATTTTTTCTTTCGGCACACATTCATCAAAGTAATTGAAAATAGTGCTGTGGAATGCTTGTATATTAGAATCGAAACTCGATGGAGAGTTGCTCGAACTACATAACATATTCAACCAATTAGTATTTAATAATCTAAAGTTTAGCTCATCGTAGTTAGCTTTTTTAAAACAAAATACTTTATCGTTTTGAATTACTTTCTTTGACTGAGAGCATGGAATGTTAATACTAATTTCCAGTGCGGGGTGATAGCGGTCTTCAGGTATGACAATTGGTACAGTACGGGTTAATGTACATTCTATCGGCTTATTTGTAAATACTAAGTCAAGTAATTTACCAAATGTATTAGCAACTCCATTGACTTGGAAGAGACATAAATCATGAATTTCGTTTAATACGCCATCCATCCACTCACTAGCATTAAACGGAGCATGCAGAAAAGAGTCTGGTAAATATTTCCAAGAAACATCTGGCAGGTTAAAATCGCCAAAAACGAATATTAAGTCACCTGGCTGAGCCAACAATATAGTAGACTTGATTAATCTTACATGATCATTGTAAATTATTTAATTTTTGATTTGACTGGGTGGGATATAGGAGCAAGTAATAAAAATGCTTTTATTTTTTAGTTTTATATGTGTACCGACAAATTCGACCCCATTGGGAACAACAAGGTTAATTTAAACAGACAAAAACAAATTATGAACTGCTATTAGTACACCTCCCCTTCTAGTGCGTGTTTTTCTATCCAGTCTATAAATATTATATGAGTCAATCTAATTTTAATTGAGCAATTAAATCTAGTGTTCACACATGCTCAATTTAGCTGACTCCATGATCATTTGACAGCTGAAAATAAACATAAATTTTATTTGTTTCGTTTTCGTGTTTACGAATTTCAAGAATTGATGCAACTTCGGCTTTAAAAGAAATTTCACTAATATATAACAGAAATGTCGAACTCTTCAAAATTAGCAGTGTTAAAAAAAGAAAACGGAAAACTTGATATTTCTATAAAGTGTTAGAAAGCAGCAACTCTTTGTATTACGAGAGCAAAAGTTGGAAAATGATAACAATTTTGATGATGTTGAAGAATCCTTGTTATTAATTTATTACAACTATTATTATTAATATATGTACATCTCATGGATTTTATTTCCTTTGGCCACGAAACCCTACTCGACATGGCCACAATTCCCCACTCAACGCCAGCCTCTTCCTCTTCAAATTTTTTGCTATTTGTAAAAGATATCCTCACAAAAACATAAATGTGAAAAACGGCCAAGTTCCTATCCAAAATTTCGGCCATTACAAGTTGTGAGATATAAATTTTGACCAAGTTCTTCTTTGCCACAATATCTAACACAGAAATACATATATTATGTATGATAAAAATTTGTAATCGTAAGGGTGTCATATAATTTCTAGATAATCTGCCATCTTGACAACATTTTTATCAATATAAAGAAATAAACATTCAGGGTCTTATGCAAAAAAACTTAATAAAGCTTTGCCAAGCAATATTAAGCAAAGTTGTATTCTAAAAAAATTATTGTATAAAAATTCTAAAGTAGGCACCCACGTTTGTTAAGACTACTTTAAGTTGATATTTCCATAATGTGTATTTTGTACCTCAAATATTTTTACTAATATAGCACATACTGATTCATGTTACATCTGAAAATGAAGCTAGAAGTGCCTGCTCTTATCTTAAATTTATTATTTCTGTCATGCAATGGGAAACATCGCCAAATTATCCAACTGATTCGAAATACATATGTAGCAAAATCCATAAAAAAAATATTAAAATAAATACAATTATACAAAAATGTTTTAGTGATGTATATAAAATCAAAACAAATCGAAAAAAGCTGGATATTCAAATACTCGTTTCATTCGAATAAAACAAACTGTGATAATTTTCCACATTTTTTTACTTTTACTTCATGGTTGTGTTTATCTGTTTTCCTACTATGAAGAAGCTCATATTTTTTAAATTAGGTTGCTTTACTTCAAGATAATAAAAATTTATTTAATAAAATAAAAAAATATTTGAATACCCGAATTAAATTGTATTAAATTTTGTACATCATAAGCTGTGAAGTGGTTGTTGAACACGGTGGTGTTACCAGTATTTATTATTAAATCACAAAATATTTAAAGTTGTCTTTTGCATATGATTTTTTAACAAAGCTATGTTAGCCTTAAAGTGCTTATCAACTACTATGAACTTTAAAGCTAAAGTAAAATATTTTTTTGCATAAGGGGGTCATACATTATTCTCTTCTTTTTAAGAAAGAAAAAAATATTGCCAAGTTAGCAGATTATCTAGAAATTATATGACACCCTTACGATTACAAATTTTTATCATACATAATATATTTCTGTGTTAGATATTGTGGCAAAGAAGAACTTGGTCAAAATTTATATCTCACAACTTTTAATGGCCGAAATTTTGGATAGGAACTTGGCCGTTTTTCACATTTATGTTTTTGTGATGATCTGATTACTTTTTGAAAAGATTTCTATAATAACACTTTTTAAACTTAAAATTTCTAGTGTATTTTTTTCTAGTCATGATCACTGCGCCAGTTGAAAATGGCAGAGTTACATAAAATAATTGGTAAGTTTGTGATGGGTGTTGAATTGTTGACCTTAAAAATGCACTATTGTGTCATTACAACAGGTCGCCAGTGTGTATGCAATTTGGTAAGAGGCGACTGGAAGAAACATGTAAAATACAGCGTAAATTTTTCTGGGCATGACCCCGCCTTTTTTCT
This sequence comes from Tachina grossa, assembly GCA_949987645.1. Lineage (NCBI taxonomy): Eukaryota > Metazoa > Arthropoda > Insecta > Diptera > Tachinidae > Tachina > Tachina grossa. The sequence continues at coordinate 103,517,303 of OX465275.1, read as the reverse complement.
CAATATATTTACATGTTAAATAAAGTCTGCTTAGCCAAAGTACATAAATCAAAAGGATATGCCTAATGTGCATGCAAAGTTTCAATAGGGTAGCTGGTGCTTTTAATTTTTTGGATTTTCCGATTGAGTAAATCAATTACTATTTGTGTACAAAATGGCAGCTCTCTATAGTATAATATTACTTAAAATTTTCTTGAGCCTGGCCCCGCTGACTTTTATATCTGCTAGTGCTTATGGTTCATGCAAAGTTTGGTATAAAAAAGTTAATAAGAAATACCTGAGTATTGAATTAAAAACTGCTAAGCCGAAGTACCTGAACGAAAAAGCTAAGATTTATGGGTGAAGTCACGGCTACTTTTCAAAATAGGACTTTTTTTTGGGATAAGTGCAATGTGTATGAAAAGTTTTAATAAAATGTATGTTAATTTTGAATTTGAAGTGCTTGTTTCCGCCCTCTGATAGCAACTTCTGGGTTTTCAGATTTTTCTTAGTGATCTCTTATCTAGATTTATTTGTGTATCAAATTTAAGATCGTGGCCCCGCATAACGGGTAAAACTTTTTGGTTTTAGTGTATAAAATATCAGCTCTCTAGCGAAAATTATATCTTTAGATTTTAGCAGCATTACCTCTCCTCACTATTCCTAACTCAAAATTTTGTTGTGAGCAGCGCTTATAATTCATGCTAATTTTCTTCTACAATATGCTAGACCGATGTAGATTAAAGCCAAGGCTAACACTTTATGGGAGTGATCACGCCCAATTTTTAAGGTGATGCAAGATTTCACTAAATTGGCTTGAATTAAAAGCTGTATATTAACAGCCGTATTCATAAAAATTTTAAACCGCGTTTCAAATATTGTTTAAGCAAAATTCGCTAAAATTGTATTCATAATAGAATTTTAGCTTAAAAAACGGTTTTTAAACCTTGCGTAAATCAGCAAATTTTAAAATTGACTGCCCCCATGTTTAAACCAATTTTAAGGTGACGTTGTTGTAATTTTGCTTCGTTGTTGTTTACATTTTGAACTTTACCTGTATGTACATATGTGTGTATGTATGTATGTACTTATGTACGCATGTATGTATGCATATGCCAGTGTTATTTAGAAGAAAACAATGTAATTTTTTTTTATAGAAACTATTGCCGAAATAACAAATATACTCCAAAGAATATTTAAAAGAAAAGGAGCGATCCAGTTTCCATTCCCAGGCATTGTTTTTTCATTTTATGTGTTAACAAAAATAGTATAATTGTAGAAAATTAACTAGTGATGTATAAACACTCAAATCAAACAAAATAAAGCTCGTTATTCTAGTGCTTCTTTATCTGCAATAAAATAAATAATATAAAAAGCACTTTTAACAAAGATTTGTTGTGAACTTTTTTTTATTATTTTATTAAATACAAGTTGGAACATATTTTTTATTTTATAGAAACAATATTTCTCTGAAAACCGACAAATAAACAAAATAGACACGAGTACTTTGTGAGTTAACAATCGTTGTTTTGCAGAACTAATATGCAAGTGACAAATAAAGAATACAGTGTTGCCACGATATTTAAAAAAAATTTAGTTAATTGATTTTTAGTTAAAAAACTGATTATGAATACCAATATTTAAAAAACGTTATTTAGCCTTAAAACGTTTTTTAACTAATATGAATTTTAAACCTCAATCAACTTTTTTTTATGAATACGGCTGTGAGTATTTAGTTAAAAACAATATTAGCGTGGCCCCACTAATTCTGGTAAAAGTTTTTGGGTTTTAAAATTTTTCTAGTTTCTTTCTCACTTAGACCTACTTGTATATCAAATTTAGCTCCTGAGCGCAACTTTTAATTTTTAAGTTTTATGGGCGCAGCCCCGCCCCTCTAACTAAAATTTTCGGGTTTTTAGATTTTTCTAGTAGGTTTCTCACCTAGACCTACTTGTATATCAAATTTCAGCTCCTTAGCGCAACTTTTAATTTTAAATTTTTATGGGCGTAACCCCGCCCACTTTTCCAAAGTCAAAATTTTTCTGGATCAGTGCTTATTATTCGTGTCTAGTTTCGTTACAAACGGATAAAAATAGCTAGGTAAATAGTATATCTAAATATGCTGAGTCGCAGGACATTAAAATGAGGTTTAAATTGTATGGGCGTGTCAACGCCCACTTTTTTAATGAAAAATTTATAGCCTTGCATTACCGCAGTATATATGCAGAATTTCAATAAAATAGCTTCCATGAAGCGCCTTAGAATAGCATTTTTAGTTCTGACCTTTATGGGCGTAGCCCCGCCCTCCTGGCTAAAATTTCAAGGTTTTCAGATTTTTGTATTTTATTTCTCACCTAAACCTAGCTCTGTATCGGATTTCAGCTCAATAGCACATATTTTAATTTTTATGACGTAGCCCCGCCCTCCTGCTTAAAATTTTAGGGTTTTCAGATTTTTCTGGTTCATTGCTCACCTATATCTTCTCGTGTACCAAATTTTACCTCTCTAGCTATAGTGGAAGTGCTTCATCAATTTGATGAGTGTGTCAGTGGTCAGTGAGTATGTCTTAAAATATGCACTTTTTGCACCTTTATATCTCCGGAAGCTTTCATTGTAAAACTTTCAAACTTCGCATATGAGGTTATATGAATTTATTCCAATTATGATTTAAATTGCATAATTTTACGGTCGCGGGGAACAAAGTTATGAGAGGGGTAAAAACAGCTCGAATGGTTTCGTGTAAATATACACACTGCGTGCATTGGCCAGAACTTGGCCTGGCGCACTACCGTGCGCCTAGATCTGTTAAAAAATAAATTTATTTAGGAATTTTAAATAAACTTACCTTCTTCACTACCCATTTCTTTTTGCATTGTTTATTTACTTTTTTTTGACATTTGGTTCGCCATTGTCGGAAATTGTTCTGCTCACTGAACACAGTTCTGAACAAACACCAGGGTTGCATTTCGAGTTTTACGCAATTAGTGATACAATTATCTACTAATTGCTCAATTTATTAATTGATTTATTGTATGGTAAATTGTATTCAATTAAGCCCTTAATTGCATAAAATGTCCTAATTGCGCAATTAAGGGGTATGTCTGAACACGGTATAAGACTGACTTCCAATTTTGTATTCTAACAGTTTTATATATAAAAAAGAATAATGGAGAACATAAAAGATCGTGATTTTGCATTTCTTGCATTTTCGATTAGTAACAAAATCTAGAATCATTATTTACACTCAGCAACAACATAAAGAAATATTAATGGTGTCTTTACATGGTATTAAAAAGTATTAAGATTTTGTTATACCAAAATATTCTGAAATTCTCTCTGTGTTTAAGAAAAAAGGTCAAAAGTCGTACACGAATGGCATAAGTACAATACAATATTTATAAGAAAAAGACCAACATGAAATTTTCTTAATTTCACTTTAGTTATTTTTGTAATTATTTAATAAAAATTTTAACACCTTCAATATATAGTTTTAATGCTGCCAATGTGTACTCATAGGCATAGACAGGGATTTCCAGATATGAATTGGCCAAAATAAAACTATTAGGATTTGCATTTAATTATTTACACACCTCTGGTATAAAGTGAAAATAAATATTTATCAGAGCTTGGCAAAATTGTATTCGTATTCTCTCCTGCTCTATACAAATTATTTTTAGATTATAAAATTTTTTTCATTATACATAATTTTTTGACATGTCCTAATATATACATGTAGTACCATGTAAAGACACCTTAAACAACATTAGCATATGTTGAGCATGTTTTGCAGTTTAGAGAGCAACAATTCATCGTTTTTTCGCTATTCATACTCACTCATGAAATTTTATTTGGATATGTGCCCTTAAATATGAAGATGTCGAGATATTTAGTACCTAAAAAAATTTTGACAAATCAAAAAATATTTTTATGTTATGCAACAAATTACTTAAAAAATACATGAGAACCGGTCTTAAAACCCTAACCAGCACAAAAATGTGTTTTTCGGACAAAATCCGTACCAAATATAAGAAATCCGGTTCCAAACCGGATGAAAGAATTTTTAAAACCAGATGAGCGGCTTAGGCGTGAAAGCTTAGCAAAAAAACAAACAAACTCACTTTCTGATAAATTGCTTACTTTTGTAAATGAAATAAAAATATTTGAAATAAAAATATCAAATTTGTTTTTTTTTTTCAATTTAAATAGGCATATTTTGTAAAAAATATTATTTATAAACGTTTCCAAATTCTATGAAAAATAATGAAAATTCGTTTCAAACAATATGTTTCCATACAAATTTCAAAAGGAAAAAATTATTCTACGAGTATATAGTAGGCATGTAACGAATGTTCGCATTCGCTTTCGCATTCGCAAATTATTCGCTTACTTTTGCTATTTGCATTTGCTTTTGCAAATGTGTTTTGAAATATTTATCAGTTTTTGAAAAAGACTTAAGACTAATGTGTTCAAACTTTTGAAAAATTTTAAGCACCATTCATTACTTCGTACAGAAAATTTTCAATGTAAACAATTTTAACTAGCCGTTGTTTATTTAAATTCTATGCGAAACAAGTACCACGCATACTATTTCGCATGAAAACTTAAAATGTTGAAGATATATTTCATATGTTTTTCCCAAGATGAACAAAGTACTACTTCTCAAAAAATTTTTCATGAATGCATGCCAATTTTTCGTAATATGTATTTTGAGAGCATTTCACATGAAATGTTGAACAGGGTACCATGATTTAGGACCAAAGTACGAATGGGTTAATTGCCTAACATTTTGTAAATGTATTTTTTATTACCTATACTTATTTTAATATAATTTCATATATAAAACTTTTTTGTTTTAAAAATTTTAATATTTGCTCAATTCAAGACTCAATTTAAATAAAATGCTATATGTAGTACATCTATGTATATAATACAACTTCATGTTCTTAAACAAATTTAGTTTCATGTGATTTTTTCCGTATTGTAAGTATTTGCATTCGCTTTCGCATTCGCATTCGCTAAACTGGTATTCGTTACATCCCTAGTATACAGAATAGATTCTGCTATTCCAAAGTCTCTATTTTTCATTTTATTTACAAAAAGACTGATTGAATTTTTTTATATTTTATTTAGTTTAAAAATGACTTATTTTCTCTGAGCAATAAATAAAAATCAATAAATAACTCTTGTTTTGTGAGGAATAAATAAAACTCAAGAAATAACCATTAAAAAGTAATTTTTAAAATAAAAATTATAACCGTTACGGTCCCAGCTCAAAACAAACAAAATAAAGCTCGTTATTCTAGTGCTTCTTAATCTGCAATAAAAAAATCATATAAAAAACACTTTTAAAAAAGATTCGTTGTGAACTGTTTTTATTTTTTTATTAATTACAAGTTGGAACACATCTTTTATTTTATAGAAACACTATTTCTCTGAAAAGGGACAAATAAACAAATATAGACACGAGTAGTTTGTGAATTAACAATCGTTGTTTTGCAGAACTAATATGCAATTGACAAATAAAGAATACAGTGATGCCACGATATTTTAAAAAAATCAAGTTAATTGATTTTTAGTTAAAATACTGATTATAAATACCAATATTTAATAAACCTTATTTAGCCTTAAAATGTTTTTTTAACTAATATGAATTTTAAACCTCAATCAACTTTTTTTATGAATACGGCTGTATTTATTTAAAAGAATACACGGTGTTACAGTGAAAAAAAAACTTAGAAAACGACTTATAGTGACACAGTGGGGGATTTTGAAAAAAAGTGGAAATAATTCTGCAGTTTCTAAACGAACCGTCTGATTGTAATGAAATTGCATACAGCATTTAAGGAGGTGCTACCGAGCTTAAGTCTAGTATTGGACTTATATATCCTTAAAGGGGGCGGAGCCACAAAGCCCCAAAGTGGGCAACCTCGGGTTAATGAAAAATTCAACCCGATGCCAAGCTGATGTTTTTGATCTGAGAAAGATATTTTGCAGGTGGATTTCTCTATCCAAGAGCTAAAAAAAGTCTCCTACATTTATGCAGTTTCGCTTACAGTTTAGGAAATATTCGAGAAAAAAAATAAATTTTGGGGTTTTTACCAACCTTGGTCCACTGTTCTGCTAATGGAGAAATCAAATCTTGTTCGATTTTCAAATAGAAACTTGGTATGAGTTAAAAACAAAATTTTTAACATTTAGAAAAAATTTAGATATCAAAATCACTGTTAAGTCAAAAGTTATACGCAAATTAAATAAAATATTTAAAAAAGTAGATTTTTTGTAGTTTTTTTCAGAAAAAAGTGGGTTAATTATTTCGCTATTATATTAAAATTTTGCAACGTTATTAACCCTATATTTTTATTTATTCAAAACTTTTGTTATTAAAGTGCCAGGCCGATTCGAAATCGACCTATTTTTGCTATAAATTACAAATGTACGGCTATTTTTCTCAAATTCCAAGGCAGGAATCAAAAAATGTGTGATTATACCTTAAGACATTATATGTTTTTAAATATTTCCCAAAATATTAACTGCGCTCGGCGAAATATAAGAAAAATACAGAAAAAATACCAAAAAATCCCATTTTTGGGATTTTGTGAAATCTTTTTGGGAATTGCCAAGACTTTAAAAGAAAATTCTATGTGGTTTTACTTACTGTGTATTTGTTGCCTAATTTTCCACCTAAGTGAGAATTTTCAGCCGAAAATATTGATAAATGCTAATTTTATAGCATTCCTTTATGTAACACCTGTCTTCTCGGAAAACTCATTATATGTTGTAAGCAGATGCAAGTAATTAGAAAAAAATTAGTACAATTTTATTTTTATAGGAAAATTAATACTTATTATTTTTTTATTGTTGCTTGTAACTGTATTAATTGAATATATTGGTGTAATATTCATATATGTGACGCGCAAAATAGAAAGGGACCTAAGGGTAAGAAGGGTTTTGTTCAGGACAGCCATTTTAAAGATTTAAATACGTGTATCTTTGGTGTACCATCACATCATAAAACGCGCATATCTCTGGGAGGGAACACTTTTGGGGCATGGGATCGGTCTCATTCGATGCTCAGATGTTGTCCACATCAAAAAAAAAAAAAAAAAGTGAAAATTGATTAGGTCCTTAGGTCCCTTTCTCTATGCGCTGTCACATATGTAGTTATGCAGGTACGTCTAATTTTGAAAAATACCTGAGATAATACTCGTAATTATACTTGTACACTAGGGATGCCAAACGGGAAATCCCGAACCCGGAAATCCCGAGATTTGGCAAAAATCTTTATAAATTCAAATTTTCGTTGATTTTAGGGTATTTTTTATAATATTTAAAAGTCCCATACAATTTTATACGTACAGTTTTAACAATTTAATGACTATTCGTGACATATTTCTTATAAATTAACAACAAGAGCAAAATAAATAAACTACTTTCTTACGGTTATGTTCATCAAAGGTGCTAAAATATATGTACATTTTAGAATTATTTTGAAAACAAAAGAAACATATCCAGGGCAATTATGTAAAAAATTCAGCAGGAAATTTCTCCCTTTTCCAATTAGAATTTTTTGTTTTCCCTATCATTTGCTATTAGTTGGAATTGTTCCCTGGGAGAAATTGCCCTCATAACCTTTGGAAGGGAAATAACACTTGAAAAATGCATAAGTTTGACAAATTTATTCCGTCTTATTCTATATTATGAGGGCAATTATAATTTAAATTCCACGAGAAATTTTTCCCGGGGAATAATTTTAAACAGTAGCAAATAATAGGGAAAACAAAAAAAATCTAATTGGAAAAGGGAGAAATTGCAGTGTATAACTATCTGTATGTCGACTCCTCAACGCTAAAAACAATTAGCACTTATCTACTTGTCGGTAACAATTGAGTACTATTGACACCTCCTTACAATTATAGTAGAATATAATACAAGACAAGTGAAAACTTTTTGTTGTCGGGTTGACGTAAAAGCGAGAAATATTTACAGAATAATGCGGAGTATTTTGTCTAAAAACTGCTCGAGTGTGTGTGTATGCTTTTACATTGCAGTTCAAAATTATTTTATTTTTTATTTAGACCGTTTAGGTCGGTTTTGATACAAACCTATTATTAAACCCATTTAAATTACATGGATTTGATAAATAGTTTTAGCCAAAAACGACCGACTGAATAGTTGTATTCGAGTTGCACAGTAGAAGGCCAGTACACTAATAAACCATACTCCTCTTAGCGAACGTTTGAATAAATACATATGTATGTATCTGTTGAACTAGTAGTAAAAAGCTTATCTATGAACTTAAAATTTTTCAGTAGAGCAAAAAGGCTGTTCAAGTGCTCAGGCAAACTTTTAATGTATGTGCCTATAAAAATGTGATCTTTAGACGTAATTAATCGAATTTGATTAGAATAGTGTATACATTTCTTTTAATTTTGCGACATGTTCAGCCTTATTGGTCGTAACGAAATCGAAAAAAAATTAGATAATGCTTGGTATACATACATATGTAACAACCGTTATACTTGTTGTTGATCAATCGCAATTAAAAAACGTTAGTAGATATACTTTAACAAAACAATATTGTTTTTGCAACTTATTTGTATGAAAGTGAATCTAAAAATTTTCGTAAGTCAACTTATGCGGTAGTACTAAAAGTCCAGCGATATGTATGTATATTCGTTTTGGTTTAGATAATAGAAAAACATTTATATTGAAAACAAAATCAAGTTTTCATATTTAGTTATTGTTTTCACTATAAATTTTCTAACATAAAATGTGATTAATCAACTTAAAAATAGATGAGAAAAATTCTTTTGATTTTTATTTCATACTCGTATTAGAAAATAGTTCACTTTAAAGACAATTGTGCAATGATAAATTATGAACATAAAACCTTTTAAAATGCATTAAATTGTTATTAAAGTAATATTTATTTAAACAAATAATTTATTTTACGAAAAATATTTAGATCCCAAAATCTCGAAAATCCCGTGATCCCGAAAATCGCGAGATCTAGAAATCCCGGGATTTTCGGGATCGCGATTACAAAATCCCGGGATTTCCAAAAAATCAATCCCGATTGGCATCCCTATTGTACACTAGGTAGCCCAAAAAAAATTTTTTTTTTCGAATTTTTGCAAAAAAATCGAGTTTGCAGGCAATTTTTTGAATTTTCTTCATAACTTTAGCCATAAACATTATTATCTTAACTTTTGAGTAACTAATTTTAAAGAAAAATGTCCACCCTATATTTTTGTGTGCCAAAGTTATGGGTTTTTAATGAATTGGTTCTTTTAGGTAGCCTGCATTACAATTTTTCGTAATTTTACCATAAATTTTGTATATAACGCTTTATAACTTTTAAAATTTGTATAAAAATTAATAAACCAATGATGTCAGTTAAGAGGTTAATTATTTCTAAATAATTTAAAACAAAAATTCTTGATTTTCCTCTTACAATTTTTCGTAATTTTTCCATAAATTTTTAAATAACGCTTTATAACTTTTAAAATTTTTATAAAAATTAAAAAACTAGTGATGTTAGATAAGAGGTTAACTAGTTTTAAATAATTTAAAACAAAAATTCTTAATTTTCCTCTTACCGTTCCTGAGTTACTCTAAAGTTAAGAAAATTATATTTATGGTTAAAGTTAAGAAGAAAATGCAAAAAATTGCCGGCAAACTCGATGTTTTGCAAAAATTCGACTTGTGCGACCTCTAAACCTCTTCTGAAAATCTGAAAAAATCTCAAATATGCTTGACCCTATAAGGTTTCAAATTATGCTTAAGCCCGAAAAAAAATTTTTGGACATCCTAGTGTACAAGTATAATTACGAGTATTATCTCAGGGGGGTTATTATGTAATTCGATTCGAAACGGAGACTGTTCGAATTTGTATGATATTAACATTACATAATAACCCCCCTGGTATTTTTCAAAATTAGACGTAGCTGCATAACAACATATAGTAGTGGACTAAAATGGATACATTATTTAGATTTTTTAAAACTGTATTAAGAACTTTTGTTCAATTTCTGATATCGAAGCGTTACTTTTCCACTGCACATGTTGTACTGTTGTTACTACAGTAGTTTTCGTTTATAGTCACTACCGCTTATTGTCAAATTAATGATATAGTCCATATTTAATGTTTTTTGTGACTTTTGAACTTAATTTCATTCAAAAAGTTGACGATATAGTCCATTTACTATATAGTCATATTTGACATATATGCACCAACTTTGTGGTAGTCAAAATCCAAATTGTATGCAAACAATTTGTGTCATAGTCAGACAAATTTTCAACAGAATTTTTTTAAATATTTATTTAAGTCATAAACCAAAAAGTAAATCTAAATTTCAACCTACATCTACTGTTTAGTAGAAGAACATGTCTTTAGAACAAAACATTGTTGCATAAAAGGCCACACAAATGTGCCTTTTAAATACAACATTGTTCTGTAATTGACATAATTGGATTGTATGGAAATTATTTTATATGCCTCTACCTGGCATATAAAAAATTAGGCTTATAGTCACATTAGCGATATAGTCCACAATTTCTGTGCAATTTTAAATGTGACTATAAGCGAAAACTACTGTATATATAAATAAAAAAAAGTAAATAATATCGTTCCAGAAAAATAAAAAATATATATGTGTCTCATAACCGCATCTATCCAGTTTTGTCCACTCTTTCTCTCTTATGTTTTTATATTCCTAGTCCCGTTAGATTGATTTTTTTGTTAGAATTGAGAGTTTAATATAAAAAATGTAGGAAGAACTGCATTTTTGTTTCATTAAAAAGTAACAACTCGAAAGGCGAACACATATTTGTACAATATTTACTAACTACAACGGCAAAGAAATGAGAAGGATATCAAAAAGTCCTGAAGTCATGCCGTAGTATCGCGGAAAAGCTAAACGTGTGCCATTGAACTGTCAGCCTTATAAGAAAACGGTGAAATGTGGTTGTTGCTGCTAACAAAGGAGGTAGGCCTAGATTGCTCTCTGACGGAGATGCTCGTTTGGTCGAACAAAATATGATAAGTAGAAACGCAAGAACACCAAAATTGGCAGCCGAAGGTTTGGGCAAGTTGGTAAGTTACCGTACAGTAAGAAGAGCACAGAATTGGATTTGTGTCTTCTGTGAAAAAGAAACCTGCACTGTCGGACAAGAATGTGAAGGCTCGGATTAACTTTTGCAAAACACATAAAAACTAGACAACTGATGACTGGAAACAGGTGATATGGTCAGATGAAACAAAAGTTAATCGTTTCCAATCTGATGGAATACAATATTGTGGGAAGAGGCCCGGTGAAACCATTCAGCGTCATCATGTCAAGCAAACGGTGAAACACTGTGGTGGGAGTATAATGGTATGGGGATGTTTCACTTGGTGGGGCATTGGTCCTCTACTCAAAATAGAGGGAATTATGAATAAGGAGTACTACCTTAGTATTCTACATAACAATTTGTCCGGTTTTATTGAAACGTGTGCTTACCCTGCAAAAGAAATAACTTTTCAGCAAGATGGGGATCCAAAGCACACTGCCACAATTGTGCAAAAATTGCTTTCTGAGCCAGAATTTAAAACTATGAAGTGGCCAGCACAAAGCCCCGATTCGAATCCTATCGAGAATTTGTGGGCGATTGTCAAAAGAAGACTCTCGCAATACGAACGATCACCAACCAACTTAAAGGATCTTTGGTCCAGAGTTTCAGCAGAATGGGCTAATATTCCACCACAAACTTTTAAAAATCTCATAGAAAACATGCCTACTCGCATAAACTGTGTTTTAAAGAACAGAGGACTTTGGACAAAATACAAAAGAAAATATTCGGCGAAAATTACAAATATGGACAATACTGGATAAAAGCGGTCGCAATGCGAAGTCTTTTTTTATAAGCTTCTTAATAATATAGTTTACCGTATTTAAGTTTTTATTGTTGAAAAAGGTTTAAGTTTAATGTTTTACAAAAAATCTTTTCAGTTTCTGTTATAATAAAAAATATATAACAAATTAAAAAAAAATTAATTTAATGTATCCACTTTAGTCCACTACTATATATGAATATAACACCAATACATATATTCAATTAATACAGTTACAAAATAAATAAGTATTAATTTTCCTATAAAAATAAACTTGTGCTAATTTTTTTCTAATTACTTGCATCTGCTTACAACATCTCAAGAGTTTTCCGAGAAGACAGAGGTCTTACAAAAAGGAATGCTATAAAATTCGCATTTATCAATATTTTCGGCTGAAAATTTTCACTTACAGCCATCCCTAAATAAGGACGGAAAGCGGAACGTTTTTTTCCGCCGAGATTTAACGCTGAAACGCCATACCTAAACAAAAGCGGCAACGTTATGTCAAAACGATAATAACATGGTTATGAAACAAATAAATAAAACAACCCTGATTATTTTAACAGCCGGACGGACGACATTGTTGTTTGTGATTTTGTTATTAATATTTGGTTACATAAATTTTGTTATATAAATTAAAATAAAATAATAAATAACTTTGAAAAAAAATTAGCTATTTAGAAGATTTGGAAAACTTGCTTGTGTTAAGGATGAAGGTCAGCGATGCCATGTTTTTTTTCTCAAAATCCTTAAAGTCGAACAAAAAATCTCTTTTTCTCATTAAAAATCATTTTTTTAGTGATTTGACTCAAAATATATTACATAATATGCATTGATTTTACTGAATTCAAATTCAGGAAAAATTTATTTTGCTTCAAATGAACTAACCCTACAGGAATAGTATTAGTGTTTTGACCGGTCATTTGATCGGAAGTCATGCAGGATATATTCATCATTGCGTAGAACAAAGTTTCTTTTACATTATTAAGGGCAAAATGAAAAATGTGATAGAGTTAAAAAATAAATTATTGAGGGTACGACAACGTTTGCCAGATTCAGCTAGTATATATATATATATATATATATATATATATATATATATAACTATATATAAAATATAATTTTTGTTTTTTTTTATTTTAAAAAGAAGTCCATTCAAAATACACAAATAAATAAAATATTTAAAATTATAGATATAAATAAGCAAAAACAGAATAACCTAGGAGGTATCTAGCCCTCTTCACACATTTTTACGGCCAACGCATCTTGCTTTTTACAAATATCTACAACTTTGAAAAGAAATATGTAAATATTAAATTAAATTTTGTGAATTTCTTTTATTCACTATTGTTTTTACTTATCTTTTTCAACACTTATAAATTTTAATTTTCACAGACAGAATGACGACCCTTTTCACAATGTACAATTTAAAGCTAACAGGGACTTTAACGTCAAGTTTTATATGAAAAACTGTCAGTTAAAGTTTGCGTTAACACTAAATAATATACACTAAATAATATTCAAAGAGTTCCAAATATCATATTCATAAAAATCTTATTTTTAACAAAGAAATCTTTTAGTCTTTTTAACATACCGAAAAACTTCGAAAATAAGATAAATCTTCACATATGGTAACGCTGATGATGGCAAACAAAAGGCAATTGTTTTCTTTTGCAACTAATTTCATTGTGAAACGTGATGTCAAAATCGGATTTTCCAACAGCAAAGCGCTGCCGTCGCGTTGCGGCCGCGTTATTTCGGTATGCTCCATACCAAATGTATGGGCATGAGAACTTTTGACAGCTAAAAAACGCTTGCCGCTTTTGTTTAGGGATGGCTGTTAAGCCTGGTACTCTGTTCAAAGTTGTGAAAAATTTTCAGCAACATTGATTATTTCGCCTGAAAGATTTGACATGTACTAAATGTAGCAAAACTCGCGTTTTTTTAAATAAATTTCTCGCTTTAATTGCTTGAAAGTATGCAACATTGTTAAAATTCCATGCGAAAAAAGCACCGCTCAAGGCACATCAATCAGGTACCCGCGTTTCTACAACAAATATTACCACAGCAAAAACCACATGTACTTTGTTGGTATATATTACCTTCTTACTTTTCAGAACAAGGTAGTATCGTCAGATTGCGTGTTTCTTATAGGAAATGTCAAACACCATACAAAACTGAATATAAGGGATGTAACGAATGTTCGCATTCGCTTTCGTATTCGCAAATTATTCGCTTACTTTTGCTATTTGCATTCGCTAAAATGTATGCGAGTATTTCAAGCGAATACTAAACCAAAATCCAGCTGTGCTTGGAAATATTTATCAGTTTTTGAAAAAGACTTAAGACTAATGTGTTCAAACTTTTGAAAAATTTTGAGCACCATTCATTACTTCGTACAGAAAATTTTCAATGTAAACAATTTTAACTAGCCGTTGTTTATTTAAATTCTATGTGAAACAAGTACCACGCATACTATTTCGCATGAAAACTTAAAATGTTGAAGATATATTTCATATGTTTTTCCCAAGATGAACAAAGTACTACTTCTCCAAAAAATTTTTCATGAATGCATGCCAATTTTTCGTAATATGTATTTTGAGAGCATTTCACATGAAATGATGAACAGAGTACCATGATTTAGGACCAAAGTACGAATGGGTTAATTGCCTAACATTTTGTAAATGTATTTTTTAATATCTATACTTATTTTAATATAATTTCATATATAAAACTTTTTTGTTTTAAAAATTTTAATATTTGCTCAATTCAAGACTCAATTTAAATAAAATGCTATATGTAGTACATCTATGTATATAATACAACTTCATGTTCTTAAACAAATTTAGTTTCATGTGATTTTTTCCGTATTGTAAGTATTTGCATTCGCTTTCGCATTCGCATTCGCTTTCGCAAAAATTCAAATGCATTATTCGCATTCGCATTCACTAAACTGGTATTCGTTACGGCCCTACTGTATATTCGAAAGGTGTTTATGGATACCCAAACAAAAGCATGCTTTTAGTCTTATATTTACCTACACAATCCAAATTTGACATTTAGATTGGTATAATGACGTTAGTCACCTGGTGTAGTGCTGCCACCTAATAAATACGCCTTGGCACCGCTCATGTTGTTTCGCAGCTAAACTAAAATGATGCCAGACTAATTTTGCATGAAAAGACATGATTTTACGTGTTTTTCACAACAAGAACAGAGTACTACTTTTGCGAGTTTATTTCGCAAATATTTCATACCAAATACTTTTATTTGTAGTTTGACAGCATTTTCCACGAAATTGTGAACAAAGTACCAGGCTTTAGGTGGAAAATTATGCAATAAATAAACAAAAAGTAAAATCAGATAGAATTTTCTTTTGAGTTCCCGGCAATTCCCAAAAAGGGCGCAGATAATGTTTTGGGAAATATTTAAAAACATATAATGTCTTAACGTAAAGTCACAAATTTTTGATTCCAGCCTTGGAATTTGAGAAAAAATGCCTTACATTTGTAATTTATAACAAAAATAAGTAAATTTCGACAAAGTCTGGCACCTTTAATAACAAAATTTTGAACAACAAGTTTCTTTGTAATGTTTCTTATAGTATTACCTTTTCAATAAATAAAAATATAGGGTGGGTAACGTTGCAAAATTTTAAGATAATAGCGAAATAATTAACCCACTTTTTTCTGCAAAAAACGAAAAAAAATCGAATTTTTAAATATTTTATTTAATTTGCGTATAACTTTTGACTTAATAGTGATTTTGATATCTAAATTTTTTCTAAATGTTAAAAATTTTGTTTTTAACTCATACCAAGTTTCTATTTTAAAATCGAACAAGATTTGATTTCTCCATTTGCAGAACAGTGGACCAAGGATGGTAAAAAACTCAAAATTTAAATTTCTTTCTTGAATATTTTCTAAACTGTAAGCGAAACTGCATAAATGTAGGAGACTTTTTTTTAGCTCTTGGATAGGGAAATATACCTGCAAAAAATCTTTTTTATCAGATCAAAAACATCAGCTTGGGATCGGTTTGAATTTTAATTAACCCGAGGTTGCCTCAAATGATGTATAAAATTTTATTGCAATCAGACTGTTCGTTTGGAAACTGCAGAATTATGTCCTTTTTTTTCAAAATCCCCCACTGTGCGTGAGTTGTAGATCTTGTTGAGTACATTACAAGTTGTTGTTAAAAAATTTCAGAAACAACCTCAAATTCAGAAATTATTCTGAAAATACCGTTTTCGGTGATGTTCGTCAACTTATCGAAATCTAACTAAGTCAGATTTTAGTGTTTTTTATGGGAATTGTTAAAATTTAAGTTTAAAATTTTTTAAACGCACTAAGTAAAATATTTTTTTAAAAATACATTGAAATTGATTATTGAGGGGTTTAGCTGGATCCTATGCGCTAAATTTTTCAAAAAGTAGTCAGATCCTCACAAAAACATTTTTTTTAATGCATGTATTTATTTATTGTATCTTCATATATGAACTAACAATAAGTATTCAAATCTTAAATCTATAAAAAAAAGTATTAGGCCCGACCAGTTTCGGACATAAACTTAGTGATGATTATAAATAATACATTAGTAGTGATAATCAAAAAAAAAGGGGGGGGGGGAAAGTGTTTTCAAGTAGTCCCATCTGGATTGTTAGGGATAAGAGCCCGTGTGTCCCTCTTTCTTAGGCGGATGTGTCCAGTAAAGTTCAGAATATTACGAGCAAGGATGTGATTCGAGTTTTGTTAAATACTTGCCTGCGTATTTTGCAATTTCTTCAGTCACTAGTGGCATATTTAAATCACGATGTATAATAGAGCTTTTGGATGTGCCATGGAGCCGATGTTATTAACCGTAAAATTTCGTTTTGCCTTCGTTGGATTCTCTCGACATTGGAAGCTAAGGCAGTGCCCCATAACTGAATTCCGTAGCACCATATTGGCTTCAAAAGCGACTTGTATAGTAAAAGTATGCAGTCTAGGCTGAGTGTTGAGTTTTTGCCAATCAACCAATAACTTAAGTTTCATCTGAGTTAATTTAGAGTCAATATGATGTTTCCATGTAAGTCTTCGATCACAAGGTATTTCTCTTGAGAATGTTGAGGAATATTTTGATTGTTGATTCGAATGCGGGAGCAAGTATCTCTTCTTAGGGTGAACGTTATATGGACACAATTTCGTTCATTGACTTTAATTCTCCATAAGTTCAACCATATTTCCAGCTGGGTAATATGTTCCTGGAGATTGCGGGATGCCTCTTAAGGGTTTTCGTACACACTCATACAGGCTGTATCATCGGCAAATGTAAAAATATGGATATTATTGCTCACAGGCATATCACAAGTATATATTAAATACCAGACAGGACTCAGAATACTACCCTGTGGCACACCAGAAGATATAGATTCGGGCACACTCGTGAACTCTCCTTCCACAACAGTGAACTTCCTATCAAAAGCTTTTGAATGTTTGTTGGCAGATATGTCTTCAATTTTAAAAGTAGGCCTTAGTTCCATACTTTATCAAACGCCTGAGAAACATCAATAAAGAAAGCAGAACAATACTTCTTTTCTTCAAATGTTTTTCTTAGAACTTGGACCAATTTATGCGTTTGTTCAATGTTGCTATGCTGACTTCTAAAACCAAATTGATGGTCCGGGATGCACCCATTATCAGCTAGAATTTTGGACAATTTAGTTATGAGCAGCTTTTCGAAAAGCTTTGAGACTGTTGATAGTAAGCTTGTAGGCCTATATGACTCAGCCTTGGTAAGATCTTTGCCCGGCTTTAGAATAATTTTTATTCTGGAAAGTTTCCAGTTATCTGGAAAATACTGCATTCTTAAAATGGCATTAAAAATTAAATAGCAAGATTTTTACTGTAATATTAGGCAAGTTCATCAGAATCTTGTTACTAATGTCATCAATACCTGGAGTTTTTTTCGGGTCGAGTTCACCAATTATTTTTTGTAGTTCACGCAACTTAAACCTTAAGGGACGAGGGGGTAAAGAAACTACACTCGGTAAATCGGCAGCACCGGTAAATGAATTGCGAGTGAATACAGATTTTAGATGCTCAGAAAATAAGTTACCTTTCTCACTATCGCTTCTTGCCCAGCCTCCGGTCGCAGTGGTGATTTAAGATCAACGGGTCTTTTAAGATTTCTATAAGCGCGCCATAAAGAGTACGGACGTTACCTCAACACCTTCTAAATACTTTTCCAGCAATGCAGTTTTTTCCGACGATAGCAGCTCTTTGAGTTGTTTAGTACATTCTTTAAGTCTGATTTTATTTAGGGGTGATTTATGTTGTCGCTCTCCTTTTTTCAAATAAAAGACGTTCAATTTCCGTAGAATAAATTCTGTTAAAGCCGGTCTGCGGATAGGAGGTATTGGCATGTTCAGCAGCCTGTTTAATATTTTCGTTAAGATCGGTAATGTTAAATTCAATATCATCGCATGATCTAAGCTGAATGTTTTCGACGCAGTGAGTACTAAGATATTTTTTGAATGCCAGCCAATTGATTGGATCGAAAATTGTAACTATTGTTGGAGAGTGATCGGAGGACAGATCTAGAGAGGCCTCTACGTGAACTAAGTCCCTATTTTTTTTTTTTTTTTTGTAGTGGATGTATTTATTTATTGTATCTTCATATGTGAACTAACAATAAGTATTCAAATCTTAAATCTATAAAAAAAATTATTAGGCCCGACCAGTGTCGGACATAAACTTAGTGGTAGTTATAAATAATACATTAGTAGTGATAATCAAAAAAAAAGGGGGGGGAAGGGGGGGAAGTCCCTATGAATATTTTTCTTGAAGCCAAAATCTATAACATCCGGAACTTTTCGTACGTCAGTAGGCCAGTAAGTAAATCCATTTTTGAAATTGTATTAAACAACGCTCGACCTCTAGGTGTAACTAGACGCGAGTCCCAGTGCGTATATTTTGCATTGAGTCACCAGCTGCCACGAAATAAGATCCAAGCGATTTGTGGAACTTCTCATACTGATCTTCGGTAATTCGCACAAAAATTTTCTACGAAAATATTCGTTGCTTGCAAATATCCTTCACTAAGGTTGTCAAGGACATAGTGCTTGAGTCTTGACTTAATCAGAATTGCAGATCCACCGCATGCTCTCCCTCTCGGATCCTTTGTATCATAAAAAGTGTAACCATTTATTTTAAATAAGCTTCTTGAGGTCAAATGAGTCTCAGAAACCAACATTATATCAATATTTTTTTTATTTGGAAGTGCTCAAGTTCATTTTATGTTGACGACTGCCGTTTGCGTTCCAGAAACATATTTTTAACGTGTTCATGGATTGTTAACTAATGCTGTAAGCAATGTATTCTGCATTCGCAGCATTTCTTGCATCATGCTAGTCATATTTGTTGTAAAATTATTTATAGTTTGCATCAGATTATTAATAGTAGCTTCGAGGCGATTAAAATTAAAGCTTGAGTTTATATTTGTTGAATTATTTGGCGGTAAGACATTTTGTATGGAAGTAGATTTTGTCTTAGCAGCATCAGCATACAACATATGTGAAGTAAGTATTTGGTTTATTTGCACAAAATTGGCGGAGTAAGCGTTTGCTGATTGAGCTGGAGCTAATTTAGGTTTTGGTCCCATAGTTTGTTTGAGGAAAGAGTACACAGGACTACCTCTGCAGTTAGCGGTGTGATTACCTCCACAATTACTGCAATTTTTATCACTTTGATCTTTTGGCTTATTGCAACTAGCAATGTAATTCGCCGCATTCAACGCAAACTGTAGGTAATTCGTCATTACTACATTATTTTTTCTGTTTGATCTTTTGGTTTAGTACAACTAGCAGTACCGTGTAATTCACCGCATATAACATAAACTGTAGTTAATTGCAGTAAGTTTTGTATGGCACTGTACGTGTTCTGAACACTTATGTGACTCTGTGGCTCTTCAATTGTGAATTGGCGGTATACGAGGTATTTTAGGCTATAAATTGGGTATGTCTTTTTCTTCAACTGTATATCATTCGGCTCCAGTCTAATGCGAAATACAGACTATGGTATCTTATCCCTATATATTACATGAGTAAAACTTTTTACCTTCAATCCTTGTATGATGAGTGAATATTTTACTTCTTCGAGAGTAACATAAGAATCAATGCCCCTCAATATGTCTGCAGACCTTTAGCACTCTTAAGCTGGTTAGTATAAAAACTTGTTTTATTTTTTTTTTGGAATTCTGTTATATTTTGCGAAAATGTTTTTCTTTATATATTTGAATTTAAGTTTCTTCCATGTTAACATGTTTTATTGGAATAATGTGAAATACGTTCTCGCCAATGCACTAAGGGCGAAATCGCGATCTTAGCGGTAAAAAGTAAAGTATTCAGCTTTAAGTTTTTACAATTTTTTTGATGGTGTTCAATACCCAACATATTGATAAGAAAAAGCTTAAAAAAAATTTTCTGCTGGCAACCCTTTTTATGTAACTACAAACATCTATTAATTTTTTGGCACGCGTTAACACAAGTGAAGAAGCAAAATTTTTACAAAATTAAAGACTGTTTATTTATAATATATTCTTGTAAGAAAACTTTTTAAATATGAGTTATAATACCCGAGGTGAGCATTTTTACTATGGCCTGTCCATATATTACGTAACGCTCTAGGGGCGAGTGGGAGTTCGAGTTTTGTTACGATTTGTTATGGTGGGGGGAGGGGGTCTTTGAAAATGTTACGTAACAGAAAAAATTACTAATTTTGTTCAAAAATACGTATGTTTTTCTCATTTATTTATTTAATTGATCATACGTGTTGTCTGCATATATTATGTACATAAAAACTTCTTTCCATATTAAACTGCAACATATATTAACATTAAATCCACCAAATACATAGAAGGAAATGATATTTGCAGAAGTTTAGGAAAAGTTTTCTTGCAATTCTCATGGACAAAAAAGTGTCCTTTCAAAAAATATATTCTTCCATATATGTACATGACAATATCAAATTATTTAGTTTTAACATTTTTGTTGGTCAACTTGAGGCTACAATGTTTAAGTTTTGATAGGTGTGTTAATGGAAACTTACATACATAGACGTATTTTCATAAGGATATTATTTTAGTTTTTTATGCAACAGAACTTAAAAAAAAATATTTTGAAAACAACATTGAAATGCGTTTAGGAACTAGATTTTGTGCCCCCTAATTTTAAGGTATTTTTAAGGTATATTTTTTTTAATGGGCAAATATCTATTGAAAATGTAATGTTGTAGAAGGGACAAAAATCAAGAAAAGAAAAATTGCATATCTTTCGTAATTTACATCATTTTGAATCATTTGATATCCCAACAATCTGTATGTTTAAAGGGGGTTAAAAAATGTTCTCTTTTAGAAAATGAAATATAATTCACCATGGCAACCTTTATTGATCCAAGATATGTATAATTTTTTTTGTTTCACGCACATTTTACATTGATTTAAAGATGACGAAATGGAGTGGGGGGGGGGGGGGGGGGTGGGGGTCAAAAATCGGGGGAAAGCGTTACGTAATATATGGACAGCCCCCTACGTACAAATATAGTTTGATAAATCTTTGTATTTCGTATATATTTTGGTGGTTTTTTTGTGTGTATAATTTTTTTGTACAATTCTGAAGAGTTTTGTCGTTTTTCGTGGAGTAAAACTAAAAATGTTATGAAATGTCATTGGAACTATGTACACGTGATCGTTGGTAGAAAACTCAAGTCTTATGTCATAGTAAAAGTGTATGCATTTGAGTGCTAATGAACGAATTTTTAATAATTTTGTAGAAACACTCAGGTTCAAAAATTCTGAAATATTTGAGTTTTGGTTGAGAAACAACAGGAATGTTTCGAATTATATTAAAGGAAAGATTCCACACTAAATTGATAGTGAATTAAGTAAATTAATATGTACTAAAGCTCGTAACTTATCTAATTTTATCAAACTTAAATGGGATAAACAATCCAGAAATGAGAAAGCATTTAGAAAATATAATGAGGAATGGTTGAGTCGAGAAACACTTTTTGTTATACCGAAAAAGATTAATGCTATCGGGCGAACAAAAAATGTGTTATGAGGATAGCAGCGAAAGAAATAAAAGGAGATTAGCTTCCCAGCAAGGAGACAATGAGAAATTATTACTTCACGCTGCCTCTTTATCTGTTAAAAAGTCCCAGGCAACGGATTTAAAATTTGTCCTACAACAAGTTGCTAAATCTCCAAATCAGCCATCCAAAATTCGAGAAGTTCTTAATATACCCATAAAAAAGTTACGCCAGTATCACCTGATGAAGCTTTAATATTTTTGTTAGAAAACGGTTTAATTAAAAAGCAGTACTTAAATATGCGTCAATTAAACATAAAACACAATAGTAGTATTTATCCGACTTATGATGAAGTTTGTAAAAGCAAATTGAAATGTAAATCAAAGCGAATGAAAGCTCAGTCGAAGTTTCGTTGGAAAATTTGGTAGACCACACAGCTAAAAGAATTCTTGCATATCAAGATGAAGTATTATGTGGAATGGATGTTGAAGAATCGATTCTAATTTTGAGCTACATGGTTGATGGTTCTACCGGTCACAGCTTGTTTAAACAAAAATTTGTCGAAAATACTTTGAAGAGCTTCGATCAGTCTCTTTTTGTGACATCAGTCATTCCAATAAAAATAATTTCATCAGCAGGTGATAAAATTTGGGTAAACCGTACACCTCAGTCAGTACGCTTTTGTAGGCCTTTAAAAGTGGAGTTTGTTAAAGAAGCAAAAGAACACATTTTAACTGAAAACCACAACATAAATGAACAGATTAAGAAGTTGGAACCACTACAATACACACTAAGTAATGGGAAAAAATTAAAGTAAAATATAATTTATATATTACATTAATAGATGGAAAAGTCTTACATGTGTTGACAGAAACTAAAAGTTCACAGCAATACCCGATCTGTCATGCAGGTTCGAAGCATTTTCGAACTATTAGAAACTTTTATTCTCCTAATTTTGAAGCAAAGGATGACGTATTGAAAAATTTAATAAGCCCTCTGCATGCGTGGATTCGTAGTTTCGAGTTTGTTTTAAAATTTTCATATAGAAGAGAAGAGAATCCTGGCAGAAAAGAAACACAAAATTCAAAAAGAGTTGTGTCTTCATGTCGATAAGCCGAAAGCAAATGGCAGCGACAACAACAACGATGGTAACACAGCTGGAAGAGCATTTTCTCGCACGGACCTCTTAGCATCTACTACTGGTATAAATATAGATTTTTTGAAACATTTGCACATAATCTTAATTGTTCTCTCCTCTGAATTTAAAATTGATGCTCAAAGGTTTCGTGCCCATTGCATTAAAACCAGTTAAATATTTTTCCAAAACTACGAATGGTACTCGATGTCTGCCATAATACACAAAATATTAGTGCATTCTTCACAAATAATTCAGGCTTCAGTAGTACCCGTAGGTTGTCTTGCAGAAAATACATCTGACGAGCGAAACAAATATTATAAAAAGATCGAACTGGTAACGCTCGAAAAGATTCACGAGTGCACAATATTCTCGACATGTATCATGGAGCCATGGATAGTTCTGACCCATATATTTCTAGTTTATGTACGCAAGAACATATAAATAGTGCAAAAAACTTCCGTTTCCTCGGGAAGTCATTGATCTTTTTAAAATGCCCGAATTACAACCAGAAGTGTTATTACCTTCAACATATCAAGAAGCCTCCAGCTGCAATTATAGTTCTGATTCAGATGAAAACCAGACCAACTCCTGATAAGCTGATCTGAAAACCAGACCAGCTCCTGATAAGATGATCTGAAAACCAGACCAGCTCCTGATAAGCTGATCTGAAAACCAGATCAGCTCCTGATAAGCTGATCTGAAAACCAGATCAGCTTCTGATGAGCTGATCTGAAAACCAGACCAGCTCCTGATAAGCTGATCTGAAAACCAGATCAGCTCCTGATAAGCTGATCTGAAAACCAGACCAGCTCCTGATAAGATGATTAAGTAGCTGGTACCTGTTATTTGCTGTTAGCAAACATGGATGAGAAAGTTTTAAAGCATTTGTTGTTGACAAGAAATGTGATGAAGAAAAAGCTTCGTAGTATAAAAACTGATGAAATAGATACAAGTGAACAACTAAAAGATACATTTAAACCTATGACAGAATAATTCATAAATAGTTCTAAAAATATTAGAAGAATTCTTATGAAAGAAGAAAGTAAAATCAAGACAGAAGTTGAAAATATACAAGTTTAAAGCCTGGGAAAACTTCACTCAAGATAGAGACAAGTACCCCAAAGAAACTAGCAGAAGGAACAATATTTGATAATACCATCTTATTTAATGATGCTAATACTGAAAATGATCATGACTATGATTTTTACTCATAGACTTCCAATTCTGAAGACATTTATACTGACTTATCAGTATTGGAAGGCAGAAATTAATTAGATATAAACTATTGTTGGTAGCTACCTCAAACTGAATGAAGATAAAATACAAAACAAATTAATAATATAGCTTAAAGCATTAATATTCAAGAATATATTTAAATGCAAATTGAGGAACTACAACGTGAAATAAAATTAGAGAAAGAAGACAGTTATAAAATTGAAAAATCAATCCTAAAAATTAAATAATTAAAAACAAATTGAAGAGTTGTACGATTAAATATATATATATATTATAGATTAGAATATATATAATATATATATATATATATATATATATATATATATATATATTAGAAAATTAACTACATGTTAGTATAAATAGCTGAAAGTGCAACAACACTTTCGAAAAAATCTGTGAAACACCTCAATGTCTTTAAAAAGAAATTTAGTAAACGAACTCCATATTAAATCTCAACAATTGTTTGTGCTTGTAGAGATGTAATGACAGGAATATATTATGTTTTATGGAGCTAAGTTATGTGAAATGGAGAACTATTCTACAGAAAATAGAAATTGTTGATTTTTGAAGACTGTAATTGACACATTCTCAAAGTTTATATAGTTAGTACAGCTGAAAATAAAAGCTGCACTCTAAAAACCAAAGCAATGGAAAATATTTTTGAAGTGGTACGGGTACCAAAAAACTTACGAAAAGATGACTCTTAAGAATTTTTTAATAAATACTTTGGAAAACTCATACATAAATAGAAGATTAAACATTACTTAATATGAAAGCATCAATACTAGAATGATTTAATAGATCATTGAAAGGAATGATGTGAAAAGAATTAGCTTTAATGGTTCATATAAGTGGATTGGTACATATGTATAAAGATTTACTTAGTGCATAAAATAGAAAAATTCATCTCACCATTAAAATGTTTATTATTAAACATTCAACAAATGAGAAAAAGCTGCTTAATATAGTATAAAGTAATTTAAAGATGTACAAAATGTTGAATTTAATAAAAATAAAATTAAAAACGAAAAATCTAGTTTGTGTTGTTTTTTGCAGGATTGATTAGGAATGATAGGTCTTAAGAAAGATAATTAACTAAATGTAGTGGAATTCTCTAAACTTGTTGGTCTGAATGAAATATTGCTAAAACTTCAGTGTTTAAAATGAACTATAACATAGTGCAATATACAGCAGCACATCATATTATCACATTTTTCCATCGAAAGCGCTAGCACGCAAAATTTTACAATATGAAAATGGGATTATTATAGAAGATCTGCGCTCTATTTATTTAATAAGCTATCAGATCTTTTGAAAATATAGATAAACTACGGAAATTGGACTTTGATATCCAATCTTTAAGAATGTTCATATGTATGAATAAGTATCGAACAAACTAAGTGAATGAATATACGCTTCAACTAGAATTATGCTGAAGCATGCATAAATTTTAAAATGTACTGTAAACAGATCTTACTTTATATCTGTATCTGTATGAGTATTAAATAAATTTACAGAAAAAAAATGAAAGCATGCCGAAGCATGTATAATTTCAAAAAAAAAATCCTCACGTCATACAATTTTGTAAGCAAAGAAATTTTATGATTTTGTGGTCAATGAGAACATATATACATATGTATCTACTTTGTAAAAATTCAAAAGAGCGAACTTGTAAATTCTAAAGCAAGCCACAGACCTTGCGACCGTTGGTACAATATGAGCAGGTTGTGTATGAGATTGTTAAGTGTGTGGGGTCGTTGTATGAAGTTGTGTCTCGGTTGTATGAAAGATTAAAAAGATTTGATTTTTTGGCAAGTTGTATAGACAGGTTGTATAATTTAGGAGTATGTTGTACAATTTCATTTCATTTTGTTTTTATTTTCGTAGTGTCATATAAAAAAACGTCACGCACGAATTCAAATGTGCGTTTAAAATGTTATGCAAATGTAATTTTTGTAGTCTTTTGGCTTACTTTCTTTTAGTGTTTTTAAAAGTTTGTTGTTAGAATATGTTTCTTTTTATACAAATCAAATTTTTTTTACCAAAATTTTTTCTGCACTTTTGTACATTCTTCTTCTTCGGTTTGCACGAAAAAAATCATCGACTACAATATGCGCAGTAGTACCCGATGTCATGTTTACTCAAAATTTTTTTTTTGTGAAATGAAGTTGTGCGCTAATGTTGCACACGTTGTTGTATAGTTTGTGTCCAAAACACACAACTTGATAAACCAACGTGTTGTACCAACGGTCGCACGGTCTGTGGCTTCCATAATAATAAAGATTTTCAATTGTAACACTAGTACATCTCGGACTCTTACGTCACTATCGATAGAAGCATGCTAAGGCATGCATACTAGCAAAATATATAAAGCTGTTAGAAGATGATGAGACAGCAATTGTATCTGGATCAACCCAACTCATGAATGTATTGTATACGGGAATGATTGATGGTGATGATGACCTTTTTTAAGTGAATAATCATTACATATGAATGCGAAAGGAGTCAACCAGCAAACCTCATGTAGAAATACCTACTTGAGGCAAAAAAATTCTCCCAAACATAGATATTTCATTGTTTCTAACACTTTATGAAAACACCGACGGTGAATTGCTGGTAGAGGTAACTGAGTTATTTGAGATCGATTTGCTACAATAGTTGTTTATTAAACATACATTTCTTTGTAAGTAAACTAATTTCTACATACCTAATGTATATACCCAGCAAAAAATTAGACAAAATAGAATAGAGAATAGAATAGAGTATCTATTCCAAGTAGTAAAATCTGAAAAAAGGAGTGGCACATTAGAAGAAAAAAATAAATAAAAATAGAGACTGACTGAGCAACTAATACGTACACTCTGCCCGATGGGCACACAAAACACACTTAAACATTTCAGAAATATATATACAATACGCTGAACTTTAATAAAATGAAAAAAAAGTCATATAGAACATTAAATAAAAGCCATAGGTGATCACCCTTCATAAAATAAACATATGTATATGTACCTTATGAATGTAAACATATTATCAGTATAAAGCAACCGAAATTTCGTCATAGAAAGTCATCTTGTATCCTAGAGGATAGGGTATACCTAAATTATATGAAAACGAGTTCGTTTTCTGTTGATTCCTATTCAAGAAGAAAATATGTTTGTTCATTATGATTTAACTAATTTAAAAGTACATTTAAATTCAGTCTCATATCCGTAATTCTTAACATAAAAATTAAAAGTAAATGTTATCCAATTCTATATTATATGCTGTTATATGAAAGAATCTCCAGCGCTTCTAACTACATCAGAGTTTAAGAAAAAAGCTCCTTTTATTCAATTGAATAAAATTTTAATTTAAAACAGTAAGCAAAGACATCAGCTTACTGCATTCTTATTCATGATCGCATAATAGAATACATACCCATCAAAGAACAAGATCGAAAAGTTTTATAAATTGAGTAATATGGAAAATAACACAATTTTTATAGACGTAGAAGGTTTCAAAAGTAATTCAAATGATTTCATCGCAAAAGAAGTAGCGATTGTTTTCAACAATTATGAATATAACAATTACAATATAAAACTCCCTTTTGATTTTAAATATTTATCAATAAAAAATAAAAGAGAAGTAAGTTAACTAACAACAAAAAACTATCAGTGCCTAAGCTGGAGTGCCAGATCAGTTTCATTTAAAAATGTTTATACATTTTTAAAAAACAAAGCAGGATTTCCAAAATAAATGTAGAAGGCTATAGTTAGAAAAAATTTTATACCCCAAAAATGTCAAACGTTGACTAACTAATCTTGCATCAACTTTAAAAAAATGTAAATTAAATATAAGAAATATTTTTATTATAGTTACTATTACTATAGAGTGAGTACGTATCTTCAGGAATTTAATTTTACTTAAAACAGAAAATCCTCACAAACTTTTAAGTAAACGCAGATAAAAATTAAAACGTTTTTAATTTCAAATAAAAAAACTATGAATATATCGCATCTATACACAGGCGAATATTTATAACAACAACAACAACAGACATCACATGACAAAAAAAATGTATTCAAAGATTGAGTTAAACACTTATTTGTATGTACATATATACATACATACATACGTTCATAAAATCAATTTGTAGATATGTATGTATACATATCAAATTTCTTATCAATGCTTAAGTATTTATTAGATCTACATCATGAAAATATATGAAGCGTCGTTTAGTTAAAGCACAATGCAAATATAAACAATCCATACACTCAGGGAAAATCTGCAGCTTAAAAATAAGAATTCGTCACATTAATTCAATAATTTTTAATATAATAGAAAATGTATATTGAGATATCTACAAACTAATGTGTTTAATAAATGAATACTGTAAATTAATATTTTGTCCATATTGAAATAAGAAATTTCAATATGACTAAACTTTGGGCAATGTTTCTTATTAATTCAGCATGGTTTTTACTGATTTTAGTTGTTGAGTTGGTTTTTCTCTGTGTGTAGAAAACTCTTTCAGTCAAAGAAGACGGATGTAGTTAAATAAACAAAATCTGTAATATAAACAAATTTCACACAGAGAGAAAATATAAAGCAATCGTAAGTATAAAAGCTTACTAGGATTAGGGAAGTCCAAATATATGATAGTAGTTTATAGTACCAAATGTCGATATTCAAAACAATTTATTTCTACCTACATATAAATACCAGCGCAAATACACACACGTAGTAGAATTCATATAAGAAATATCCAAGAAAATTTCAACAACACCCCACCTTTTCCAAATCATGGCCAGCCTTAAATTCTCCCCAGATATACATACACAAATTCCCATGGTCATATATACATACATATACAACATACGAGATTAATCTCAACAACACAACACTCTCACCTACCTGAAATTACAGATAGTTTTAAACTTCTACAGACATCTATACACATAGATTCTCGCTGCTACATATTACAAGAACACCTTAATCACATTCATCTTAAATTCTTACAGAAATACATACATACATACACATAACCAATTTACCTCAACAACATCATCACCCACCTCAAATCATGATCAGCCTTAAACTACTATAGACAGACACATTCACAAATCCCCATGGCTACATATTACGTCAACAACCCTGCCCACCCAAATCATGGTCAGCCTTAAACTCCCACAGACATACAAACATACAGATTCCCCCGGTTGAATATTACTAGAACACCTCACTCCTCATAAATCACAATCAGCCTTAAGCTCCTACAGAAATACATACATTGAAATTCCTACAAACATACACACACACACACACACATACACACGCAATGGATCTACCTCAACTACACCAAGCCCTTTCCAATCAAACCCTCACCTAAATTCTCACAGACAGACAGACACATCCACAAATTCCTATGATTACATATTACGGCAACAACGCCACCCACTCAAATCACGGTCAGCCTTAAATTCCTACAGTCTAGCAACACCTACATTAGCATAAGAAAAAATAACTTTCACGTTTTCCCGTCGTCATTAGGAAAAATCATTTTCCCTTGGGCATTTGAAAAAATTATATTCATGTATTGCCGTCGGCATTAGGAAAAATTATCATGCATTGCCGTAGGCATTAGGAAAAATTAATAATCACTATTTCACCATTGGTATTAGGAAAAATCATTTTCATGATTTTCCCCGTCGGCATATATACACATAAAAACCGCCAAACTATGAACCGCCTTAATATATTCACATAAAATATTCCACACACAAATTTCCACGGTCAAGCAGACAAACCGACAGACAGACAGACACACACTTAATGTAGACAAAAACTCCTAATGTAAACAAAAACATCAAAGCGCCGCCGAAAACACAAATTTCCAAGAATTTAACAATTTTAAAATTTTAATTACCCAAATTTAACGATTTCAGCAACAATTTAACAATTTCAGCCCATAATTTAACAATTTTAATTGCGGCAGAACCGCCTTTCCCCTACTACTTGTATATAAAAGTTTTTGATAAAATTTGTAGTCTTATTTAAAAATAGATATACATTAGATGAAAACAAGAAGGGTGTGACTTGTGGTAAAACTTATTCCGCCAAACCTCTGACAAAAGTGTAAATACTGCAAAGATTTCTTAAATTATATCTAATCGAAAAATATACTATCACAAGACCGCCAGCATAACATCAGAAAACAGATCAATACGTGCGTAACATTTCTCGTGAAATCGTAAAATTTCAAAAATTTCAACATTTACAAGTGTTAAATGACATGGCAGAACGAGGTGTGGCTTTGGATAATACTTACATAAATATAACAACTTCTTAAACTGATTTTTAGAATTTATAGAACATAGACATAGAACAAAATCGTAGGAACCCCAATAAAAAATTTTTTAACAAATCAAATAGTTTGATATTTTTTTGTTGAGTATAAAGTCAAACTGTGTACAAAGCAGTAAACGGGTATAACTCAAGAACGGTAAGAGCCAATTCAAAAATTATTGTTTCTTAATTATTTGGAATTAATTGTCCTTTCAAGCTATGTACGTCATTATTTTCTTTTTAATTTTTATAAAAATTTTATATGTTATAAAGCATTATTTACAAAATTTATGGACAAATAATGAAAAATTATAATATAGGCTACGTAAAAAAGCAAATTATTCCAAATAACTAAAATTTTTTGCACACAAAAATAAAGATTGGACATTTTTCTTTTAAGTTTTTTCCTCAAAAGTGAAGAAAATCGTGGTTATGGTTAAAATTATGAAAACAATATAAATATTTGCGGCTGAAAGTTCTCTGATGTAATTAATACACAAAAAGTAACAGAAAATAGAATTTGCGTTTGAGTTCCCGGCAATTCTCAAGCAAATTTGATAAAATCCCGAAAGAGGTATTTTTTGAGTATTTCTGCTGTATTTTTCCTATATTTCGTCGGGCGCAGATAATATTTAAGAAAATATCTAAAAACATATCATGTCTGAGGGTAGCACAACACATTTTCGAGTTAAATAATAATGTCGTTTAAGAGACCAAATTGAATTTTTCAATTTATGTAACAATGTACGAGTATGTACATTAGGGTGACCGTAAAAAATCCATTTTGTATTTTTGACCACGGGAACCCCACAAAATGATGAGTATTTGCAGATTTTACGATGACCAAAGTTTGAGCACAATCGGAGTATGTTAACACGTGCGGCTGGGGGCTCAAAGTTTCGAAAGAGTATTTATATGGGAAAAATATGATTATTTCAGTTTTTAAGAAAATTTCGTTCTATAGTTTAATTTTTTCAAACAATTTTTTCTGAATAGATTTTAGTACAAAATTCTCTTTTCAAAAAGCTACATAACTTCAAAATCCGTCAAGAACTCACCAAGAAACAGCGAATGCCCCATACCAATTTTGTGCCAAAACACACTAGGTCATGAAATTTTATGGCACTTTTTTAAACTTTCATAATTTGATTAAGGCAATGATTGTTTTTTGCTCTTTATACTTATTAATACTCAGATATGAAATACTGTTTTATTACCTGTCTTTTAACCTGTTGCGAGATAAGGCAATCCTTTCTGAAAATTTATATTTTTAATCCAGCTACTGGGGGCTTTTCTGAGAAAATCTGCATTAATATGGAAACGCTAAAAGAAATTCATGGTCGCTTGGTAAATAAATTAGATAACTAGTTCTTTCAACTGGAGTCTTCGAAATTTTTGGTTTATAATTATTGAATCTTCTGTAACGATTTCTTTCACTCAGAGTTAGGACTTTGTTCGCCATTTCCGATTTTTCTTCGTCTGAAAATGAGGTATCAAAGAAAACGAGAGCTATCAATTCTGCATTGAAGTACCACAAATGTTTTGAGAATTTCTTCAGAACTCCCTCAGAAATATCCTTATCAATCTCCTGATAGATAAATATATTTTCAGAAAGGATTGCGGATTGTAAAGTCACTAAAGGTATGAGTATATACAGTGTGACCGTTAAGAACTTTCGAAAAGTAGCACAAAAAGGGGATTTAAGAAATAAAAGTGGCACAAGAAAGGGGATTTTTTTCAAAAAAGGGGCAACTATTTTAGAAACAAAAAAATTCAAAGTAAAAACACGATTTCGAGTTAGTTTTGTTAATTTTTTCATAGATTATATTTTATTTACAAGTAATAATTGAAAAATATAGCAAAAACATTAAAAATTTATAGATAAAAAAACAAGTTAACAATTCATGAATATCTTTTATGTATAAGAAATACCGAAGTATATTGATTTGACGTAGGATGACGAAAAACTTTCCAAATTAAAGAAAACTCCGTCGGAAGAAAAAGCATCACTCATATTAATTTTACTGTTTATTATTT
Organism: Tachina grossa; assembly: GCA_949987645.1. Lineage (NCBI taxonomy): Eukaryota > Metazoa > Arthropoda > Insecta > Diptera > Tachinidae > Tachina > Tachina grossa. Next base: position 103,484,644 of record OX465275.1, on the reverse strand, counting down.
AGTGTGTCATTTGAAGTTTTTTGGCTTATTTCCAAAATTTTCGTGTTAAAATGTACTGATGATTTTCTTAAGCAGGAAAGAAACCAATATAGACGTTGTTTAATCGAAACAATGAGCATGTAGTACATACATATCGTCAACTTAATATAGAAAGGCCCTAACTCATTTTTTTTCAAATGGAAATTTCTGAATATTTTCGAACATTATTGTTCTATCGAAATATACAAGAAACTCAATTTAAAAAAAAATTGAGTTAGGGTCTTTCTATATAAAGGTACGATATGTATGTATAATATAATCAGAAATTGTTGTACTTTAAATAAATAATATATGCAAAATTTTCTGAGGTTTCAATTTTTTGGAAATGTGGCTATATATTTCTTGACAAGATCTTCTGTTGAACTCCAATCTTCCAAATCAACTTCCAACAAATTTAATCAAAGACAGTTGCTTATTTCTTCTAATCAACTCAAACTTTGTTACAAAAATGTCAGCTTTCGTATAGGTTGATATAAAAAAAATAGTATGTCATCAGCGTTGACAACTTTTAAATTTTAAAAAGCACTGAAACCAGGAAAAAAACGCGTAATCTAAGTAAAAAAGCACTAAATTAAAATATTTTGTTAAAAAAAATTTTTGTATATAAAAATATAGAAATCGGTTGACCTTACATTTTATCCCTAAAACTTCAAATTTGAAGCAACCGATACACATTTTGATTCTATGAGAATCAGTGAATTCTAAAATCAATTTGACGAAACCTTTTTAAGTTATTATAAAAAAAATTAGTTTTTTTCGTCAACGAAGAAACAAATCACCTGAAATTAGTCAAATTAGCAGCGATTGGCAAGTCTTTTTGACTTGCTGATTAGATTCTGAACTCGATGGGAGTAGTAGTTAATTTTTTTTTAAATCAAGACTAAAAATTTGATTTTTATTAAACAATGCTGTGGAAACATTCTTTCACAGCAAACGCAATATTAATAACAAAGTTACAAACTTAAAAAAAAAGTAATTTGCAAGTTAACCAAGTTATATAAACTTAAATTATATGTACTATTATTTTAGAAAAAATGAACGAAGTAGGTTATAAATAACTTAACTTCAGTGCTTATGTTTTTTAAATGTTAGACTTCTTCAAAAAAAAAATGTATATACCTATATTATATAAGAAAAGTTCATTTTGAGTTTAAGGTTTAGTTCCACAGCCAAGAAATAAAAACCACCAAAAATTTGTTTGAAAAAGCACCGCGGTCACGCTGAGTACATAACACGCGCCAGTTCGTCTACAAGTATCGTGCGTTTGAAAACTTTACCGCATGAAAAAAGGCAAGTTACACAACACGCGTTATAAACGCCTATTCTATCAGATTTTTTACTTATTTTTACATTGAAAAATGGACTTGTAACATTTTCAAATCCTTTTTTATCCAATACTGTATGGTTTTCAAACTCTTCAATAAGTTTTTACTCCATGATTCTAATTTTTAAAATTTTTCTTTATTTATTGTCGGCTGATTAGTTGTCAAAACAATACAATGCGTTAAGAAGTTGAAAGTTAACCAACTTTCTGCGGCAAACGCATCAAAGAGTTTCGTATGTAACTTGTTGTATGCAAAAGGACTATTTAAATTTTTCTTGACAGATGCCTACAGCTCGCACGCGCACTAAGGCCCATGTCAGATAAGTCTTGCTTCGCATTGCGTTTAAGATTCGCTTTGACATCTAAGATGAAATGTACATTCTTATATGAAACATGTCACATAAAGAACTTTTAACACAAAGCGAAGCGAAAAGTTTGGCAACTCTCAACTTTTTGCGTGCTTTGACAATCAGTTGATATACTTTTTTTAATTTGTTGGACGAAACTCGCATGAAAATATGAAATTTTTATTAAAATATGGGTAAATTTACATAAAAAACGAGTTCGTGGTATAAGAGTAATCGTATTGTGCTGTGTTTTATACATAAAACAGAATAGTGAAACAAACAGTGAGTGTTGTCAAAGTTTTCATTGTGTCATGCACAGTTTGCTTCACGCTTTTTTCCTAAAGTTAGAATCGTCACACAAAGCGTTGAAGTTGTATCTGACACCGCCTTAACGCATTATGTACTTTCAGCTTAAAGGTCGTTAATGATGTGGCAGAACGAGAAGTGAAATTAGTTACTGACTTTAGTAACCTTCTCAACAAAGATGAGGAGCAGAAACAATTTGTTTTACAAGTAGTACACAAATGCCGAAATCTGTATCCTTATGTTTCTAAATACACTTTGATCAAGGCTTTAGAATAAAGTATTCATTACTTTATCCTTCTTAAGTCCCAATTTACACTATGCAAGTCTTATTGCTAAGCTGATTAGTTTGTTAGGAGAGATAGACGGGGGGAAAAGAAACGTTTCTGTTCCCCTCATCTCTCTCTCTCCTTAAAACTAATAAGCTTAGCAATAAGACTTGCGTAGTGTGATTTGGGACTAAAGATGGCAAATGATACAATGTCAATCTCTTTTTTATTAAAATTCATTTAAATATGTTATAACAAAGCATTGTCATTTTTTTCTATCATAATTTATTTCAAACTCTGAAATATAATAAAAAATTCTCATATCATAATTTCATTAACAATATTACGTTTTTTGCATTATTTCTCACCAGGTTAAAAGACAGGTAATAAAACAGTATTTCATATCTGAGTATTTATAAGTATAGAGAGCAAAAAACAATCATTTAATCAATTTATGAAAGTTTAAAAAATTACCATAAAATTTCATGACCTAGTGTGTTTTGCCAAGTTAGCAGATTATATAAAAATTATATGACATCCTTACGATTACAAATTTATATAATTCATAGCATATTTCAGTGTTAGGTATTGTGTCAACAAGAACTTGGTCAAAATTTATATCTCACTGCTTTTGATGGCCGAAATTTTTGATAGGAAATTTACCTTTTTTCACATTGATGTTTTTGTCAGGATCTGACTACTTTTTGAAAAATTTTCTATGATAACACTTTTAACATTTACAATTCGTAGGGTGTTTTATTTCTATTCATGATCACTGTGCCAGTTAAAGATTTCATAGTTACATAAAATAATGGGTAAGAGCGTGATGGGTGTTGAATTGTAGACCTTAAAAATTAATTAGTGTGTTATTACAACGAGTCGCTAGTGTGTACGTAATTTGTTAAGAGTCGTCTGGAAAGAAACATGTGAAATAATTTTAGTGGGAGTGACGAAACCTTTTTAAGTTATTATAAAAAAAATTAGTTTTTTTCGTCAACGAAGAAACAAATCACCTGAAATTAGTCAAATTAGCAGCGATTGGCAAGTCTTTTTGACTTGCTGATTAGATTCTGAACTCGATGGGAGTAGTAGTTAATTTTTTTTTAAATCAAGACTAAAAATTTGATTTTTATTAAACAATGCTGTGGAAACATTCTTTCACAGCAAACGCAATATTAATAACAAAGTTACAAACTTAAAAAAAAAGTAATTTGCAAGTTAACCAAGTTATATAAACTTAAATTATATGTACTATTATTTTAGAAAAAATGAACGAAGTAGGTTATAAATAACTTAACTTCAGTGCTTATGTTTTTTAAATGTTAGACTTCTTCAAAAAAAAAATGTATATACCTATATTATATAAGAAAAGTTCATTTTGAGTTTAAGGTTTAGTTCCACAGCCAAGAAATAAAAACCACCAAAAATTTGTTTGAAAAAGCACCGCGGTCACGCTGAGTACATAACACGCGCCAGTTCGTCTACAAGTATCGTGCGTTTGAAAACTTTACCGCATGAAAAAAGGCAAGTTACACAACACGCGTTATAAACGCCTATTCTATCAGATTTTTTACTTATTTTTACATTGAAAAATGGACTTGTAACATTTTCAAATCCTTTTTTATCCAATACTGTATGGTTTTCAAACTCTTCAATAAGTTTTTACTCCATGATTCTAATTTTTAAAATTTTTCTTTATTTATTGTCGGCTGATTAGTTGTCAAAACAATACAATGCGTTAAAAAGTTGAAAGTTAACCAACTTTCTGCGGCAAACGCATCAAAGAGTTTCGTATGTAACTTGTTGTATGCAAAAGGACTATTTAAATTTTTCTTGACAGATGCCTACAGCTCGCACGCGCACTAAGGCCCATGTCAGATAAGTCTTGCTTCGCATTGCGTTTAAGATTCGCTTTGACATCTAAGATGAAATGTACATTCTTATATGAAACATGTCACATAAAGAACTTTTAACACAAAGCGAAGCGAAAAGTTTGGCAACTCTCAACTTTTTGCGTGCTTTGACAATCAGTTGATATACTTTTTTTAATTTGTTGGACGAAACTCGCATGAAAATATGAAATTTTTATTAAAATATGGGTAAATTTACATAAAAAACGAGTTCGTGGTATAAGAGTAATCGTATTGTGCTGTGTTTTATACATAAAACAGAATAGTGAAACAAACAGTGAGTGTTGTCAAAGTTTTCATTGTGTCATGCACAGTTTGCTTCACGCTTTTTTCCTAAAGTTAGAATCGTCACACAAAGCGTTGAAGTTGTATCTGACACCGCCTTAACGCATTATGTACTTTCAGCTTAAAGGTCGTTAATGATGTGGCAGAACGAGAAGTGAAATTAGTTACTGACTTTAGTAACCTTCTCAACAAAGATGAGGAGCAGAAACAATTTGTTTTACAAGTAGTACACAAATGCCGAAATCTGTATCCTTATGTTTCTAAATACACTTTGATCAAGGCTTTAGAATAAAGTATTCATTACTTTATCCTTCTTAAGTCCCAATTTACACTATGCAAGTCTTATTGCTAAGCTGATTAGTTTGTTAGGAGAGATAGACGGGGGGAAAAGAAACGTTTCTGTTCCCCTCATCTCTCTCTCTCCTTAAAACTAATAAGCTTAGCAATAAGACTTGCGTAGTGTGATTTGGGACTAAAGATGGCAAATGATACAATGTCAATCTCTTTTTTATTAAAATTCATTTAAATATGTTATAACAAAGCATTGTCATTTTTTTCTATCATAATTTATTTCAAACTCTGAAATATAATAAAAAATTCTCATATCATAATTTCATTAACAATATTACGTTTTTTGCATTATTTCTCACCAGGTTAAAAGACAGGTAATAAAACAGTATTTCATATCTGAGTATTTATAAGTATAGAGAGCAAAAAACAATCATTTAATCAATTTATGAAAGTTTAAAAAATTACCATAAAATTTCATGACCTAGTGTGTTTTGCCAAGTTAGCAGATTATATAAAAATTATATGACATCCTTACGATTACAAATTTATATAATTCATAGCATATTTCAGTGTTAGGTATTGTGTCAACAAGAACTTGGTCAAAATTTATATCTCACTGCTTTTGATGGCCGAAATTTTTGATAGGAAATTTACCTTTTTTCACATTGATGTTTTTGTCAGGATCTGACTACTTTTTGAAAAATTTTCTATGATAACACTTTTAACATTTACAATTCGTAGGGTGTTTTATTTCTATTCATGATCACTGTGCCAGTTAAAGATTTCATAGTTACATAAAATAATGGGTAAGAGCGTGATGGGTGTTGAATTGTAGACCTTAAAAATTAATTAGTGTGTTATTACAACGAGTCGCTAGTGTGTACGTAATTTGTTAAGAGTCGTCTGGAAAGAAACATGTGAAATAATTTTAGTGGGAGTGACGAAACCTTTTTAAGTTATTATAAAAAAAATTAGTTTTTTTCGTCAACGAAGAAACAAATCACCTGAAATTAGTCAAATTAGCAGCGATTGGCAAGTCTTTTTGACTTGCTGATTAGATTCTGAACTCGATGGGAGTAGTAGTTAATTTTTTTTTAAATCAAGACTAAAAATTTGATTTTTATTAAACAATGCTGTGGAAACATTCTTTCACAGCAAACGCAATATTAATAACAAAGTTACAAACTTAAAAAAAAAGTAATTTGCAAGTTAACCAAGTTATATAAACTTAAATTATATGTACTATTATTTTAGAAAAAATGAACGAAGTAGGTTATAAATAACTTAACTTCAGTGCTTATGTTTTTTAAATGTTAGACTTCTTCAAAAAAAAAATGTATATACCTATATTATATAAGAAAAGTTCATTTTGAGTTTAAGGTTTAGTTCCACAGCCAAGAAATAAAAACCACCAAAAATTTGTTTGAAAAAGCACCGCGGTCACGCTGAGTACATAACACGCGCCAGTTCGTCTACAAGTATCGTGCGTTTGAAAACTTTACCGCATGAAAAAAGGCAAGTTACACAACACGCGTTATAAACGCCTATTCTATCAGATTTTTTACTTATTTTTACATTGAAAAATGGACTTGTAACATTTTCAAATCCTTTTTTATCCAATACTGTATGGTTTTCAAACTCTTCAATAAGTTTTTACTCCATGATTCTAATTTTTAAAATTTTTCTTTATTTATTGTCGGCTGATTAGTTGTCAAAACAATACAATGCGTTAAAAAGTTGAAAGTTAACCAACTTTCTGCGGCAAACGCATCAAAGAGTTTCGTATGTAACTTGTTGTATGCAAAAGGACTATTTAAATTTTTCTTGACAGATGCCTACAGCTCGCACGCGCACTAAGGCCCATGTCAGATAAGTCTTGCTTCGCATTGCGTTTAAGATTCGCTTTGACATCTAAGATGAAATGTACATTCTTATATGAAACATGTCACATAAAGAACTTTTAACACAAAGCGAAGCGAAAAGTTTGGCAACTCTCAACTTTTTGCGTGCTTTGACAATCAGTTGATATACTTTTTTTAATTTGTTGGACGAAACTCGCATGAAAATATGAAATTTTTATTAAAATATGGGTAAATTTACATAAAAAACGAGTTCGTGGTATAAGAGTAATCGTATTGTGCTGTGTTTTATACATAAAACAGAATAGTGAAACAAACAGTGAGTGTTGTCAAAGTTTTCATTGTGTCATGCACAGTTTGCTTCACGCTTTTTTCCTAAAGTTAGAATCGTCACACAAAGCGTTGAAGTTGTATCTGACACCGCCTTAACGCATTATGTACTTTCAGCTTAAAGGTCGTTAATGATGTGGCAGAACGAGAAGTGAAATTAGTTACTGACTTTAGTAACCTTCTCAACAAAGATGAGGAGCAGAAACAATTTGTTTTACAAGTAGTACACAAATGCCGAAATCTGTATCCTTATGTTTCTAAATACACTTTGATCAAGGCTTTAGAATAAAGTATTCATTACTTTATCCTTCTTAAGTCCCAATTTACACTATGCAAGTCTTATTGCTAAGCTGATTAGTTTGTTAGGAGAGATAGACGGGGGGAAAAGAAACGTTTCTGTTCCCCTCATCTCTCTCTCTCCTTAAAACTAATAAGCTTAGCAATAAGACTTGCGTAGTGTGATTTGGGACTAAAGATGGCAAATGATACAATGTCAATCTCTTTTTTATTAAAATTCATTTAAATATGTTATAACAAAGCATTGTCATTTTTTTCTATCATAATTTATTTCAAACTCTGAAATATAATAAAAAATTCTCATATCATAATTTCATTAACAATATTACGTTTTTTGCATTATTTCTCACCAGGTTAAAAGACAGGTAATAAAACAGTATTTCATATCTGAGTATTTATAAGTATAGAGAGCAAAAAACAATCATTTAATCAATTTATGAAAGTTTAAAAAATTACCATAAAATTTCATGACCTAGTGTGTTTTGCCAAGTTAGCAGATTATATAAAAATTATATGACATCCTTACGATTACAAATTTATATAATTCATAGCATATTTCAGTGTTAGGTATTGTGTCAACAAGAACTTGGTCAAAATTTATATCTCACTGCTTTTGATGGCCGAAATTTTTGATAGGAAATTTACCTTTTTTCACATTGATGTTTTTGTCAGGATCTGACTACTTTTTGAAAAATTTTCTATGATAACACTTTTAACATTTACAATTCGTAGGGTGTTTTATTTCTATTCATGATCACTGTGCCAGTTAAAGATTTCATAGTTACATAAAATAATGGGTAAGAGCGTGATGGGTGTTGAATTGTAGACCTTAAAAATTAATTAGTGTGTTATTACAACGAGTCGCTAGTGTGTACGTAATTTGTTAAGAGTCGTCTGGAAAGAAACATGTGAAATAATTTTAGTGGGAGTGATCCCGCCTATTTTCTCAATATATTTACGTATTAAAGTCTGCTTAGCCGAAGTACATAAATCAAAAGGATATGCCCAATGTGCATGCAAAGTTTCAATATGGTAGCTGGTGCTTTAATTTTTGGATTTTCCGATTGATTAAATCAATTAAGACTATTTCTCTACAAAATTTCAGCTTTCTACAATATAATATTACGTAAAATATTTATGGCCCTGGCCCCGCCGACTTTTATATCTGTTAGTGCTTATAATTAGTTCATGTAAAGTTTTGTAGGAAAAAGCTATTGAGAAAAACATGAGTAATAGACTAAAAACTGCAAGGCCGAAGTACATAAAAGAAAAAGCGAAGATTTATGGGTGTAGTCACGGCCACTTTACAAAACAGGAAATTTTTACTTTGGATAGTGCAATCTGTTTGAAAAGTTTCAATAAAATTGCACTTAATTTTGAGTTTACTTCGCTTGTTCCCAACCCTTGATTGAAACTTCTGGTTTCTTAGATTTTTCTTAGTGATCTCTGATCTAGATTAATTTGTGTAACAAATTTCTGCTCTCTAGTACGAATTGGAGTTTTAACGGATGAAACTTCTTGGTTTTAAGATTTTCCCATTGGCTTACTCATCTTCTTTTACTTGTGCATAAAATTTCAGCTCTGTAGCGTGAATTATACCTTATAATTTTATGAGCATTACCCCTCCCACTTATTTAAACTCACAATATTGCCGTGAGAAGCGCTTATAATTCATGCTAATTTTCTTCTAAAATATGATAGACAGAAGTAGATTAAACACAAGCCTAAAATTTTATGGGACTGATCAAGCCCACTTTTTTAGGTGATAGTTTACGTGTAACGTATATGCAAGGTTTCACTAAAATGGCTTAAGTTAAAAGCTGTATATTAACTTCCTTATTTATATAAGTTTTTAAAGCTTTATAAAGGGGTTTTAAGACAAATTTTCATAAGCAATTTTTCTTAAAAGGACTTAATAAGTTTTATAAATAAGGCTGTAAGTTTTCAGGTTCAAACAATAGTAGTAGGTGAAGTTTTTTGGTTTTTAAGATTTTTCTAGTTGGTTTCCCACCTAGACCTACTTGTGTATCAAATTTCAGCTCATAAGCGCAACTTTTAATTTTTATGGGCGCAGCCCCGCCCCTCTGACTAAAATTTCTTAGTTTTCATGTTGTTTTCTCACCTATACCTACTCGTGTATCAAATTTCAGCTCCTTAGCGCAACTTTAAATTTTTAAAATTTATGGGCGTAACCATGCCCACTTTTCCAATCAGTAGTTTTTTTATTATTTGTGTCAAGTTTCGTTGCAATCGGATAATAATACATACAGAAATAATATATCGAAATATGCTGAGCCGTAGTACACGAAAATGAGGTTGAAATTGTATGGGAGTGTCAACGCCCCCTTTTTTTAGTGAAAAATTTTTAGGCTTGCCCTATCGCAGTATGTATGCCAAATTTCAATAAAATAGCTTCTATAAGCGCCTTAGATTTGCTTTTTTAATTCTAGCTTTTATGGGCGTAACCCCGCCTTCCTGACGAAAATTTTCGGATTTAAAATTTTTTTTAATTTATTGCCAGCTAGACCTAGCTCTGTAGCAAATTTCAGCACACTAGCACACATTTTTGGGCGTAGCTCCGCCCCCTTGGTTAAATTTTTCGGGTTTTCAGATTTTTTTAGTTCAGTGCTCACCTAGATCTACTTGTGTACCAAATTTCAGATCTCTAGCTATAGCGGAAGTGCTTCATAATATTGATGAGTGAGTCAGTGAGTATGTCTTAAAATATGCACTTTTTGCACCTCCATATCTCCGGAACCTTTTATTGTAAAACTTTGCGTACGAGGTAACATGAATTTATTCTAATTATTATTTAAATTTCATAATTTTACGGTCTCGGGGAACAAAGTTATGAGGGGGGTAAAAACAGCTCGAATGGCTTCCTGTAAATATACACACTGCGTGCATTGGCCGGAACTTGGCCTGGCGCACTACCGTGCGCCTAGATTTATTTCATTTTTAATACGGCTGATGGCAATGACAAACGTTTGACGTGTGTTTCGACTTGAATTTTCATTTCAACTGACAATATAATTATTACAGCTAAATGCAAATACAAGTTCATTGACACAACCAAATAATATTACATAAGAATTTTTTTTGCAAAATATTACTTTGAAAATTAGACTTTAGTACAGAATAAGCATTAATAGAATGACACCAATGTGGTCTTATAGTCTAAAGAGGGTTATATGATCTCTAGATAGTTACCATTTCCTTAATTTTTATTACTAATTGTTGTTTTTCAAAATTTCCTCAATTGTTAGTTTTTCACTTTTGCCATCTTCTTTCTTGCATTTTGAAAATTTAGTCAAAAATTATGTTATGCAACTTTGCACAACAAATTATCAACTTTTTAGAAGGAAGTGGGAACAAGTGTTCATTGTTTTTACTAACCGAAACTGGATCTCTTACTTTTTACACATTTCTGTTTTTTACTTTTATAAATTGCGTAAGAGCAAAATTTTTCGTATTCCGCTTTTGGCAAATAAATAAGATATATAAGATATATAAGATATATAAGATAAATGGGCTTTTGTTAATATACCTTTCAGAAAAGCCATCTTTTATTACCAATTTAAAAACTAACACACTTAAATCTTCTTTTAATTTTATTTTATCTTGGATCTTCGCCAATAAATTTTTGGAATTTTGCCCAAATAACGAATAAAGTCACTAGTACATTTAGCCTAAAGCCTAGTATTCTGTTCGAAGTTTTGAAAAAATTTTAGCAACATTGATTATTTCGAGTGAAAAATTTGACATGTACTAAATGTAGCCCAACTCGCGTTTTTTTTTTAATTTTCCACTTTTGTTGCTTGAAATTATGCAACATTGTTTAAAAAAAGTGCTGCTCATGTTGTTTCGCATATTTCAGATTCATTTTGTATGGAAAAACACGCTGCTAGATAGCTTTTATGTGTTTTTTGCAATAAGAACTACTTCTTTTACGAGTTTATTTCGCAAATATTTCATACAAAATAATTTTACATGTTGTTTGACAGCATCTCGCACGACATTGTGAACAGAGTAACAGGCTTTACGCAAAATTATTTTTGCACATAAATTTCATTTTAATTTTTTTCGAAAATTAATTCACATAAGTATGCACTTATGAAAGAGCCAGTTGTACTCCTCTTAATATTACACCATCGCATTTGAAAAATGAATTTAGAAACTCATCAAGAAATATGTGCGCACAAACTAAATTTACCATAATAAAAATCCCAGGAATTCCCACACAAATTTCTAGGGATTTTTTTCGCGTAAATCCTGTATGGAAAACACTAATGTACATGCATACATATGTATATTACCAAGGCAAATGAAGACAATTGGAAAACTTTTTGTCGAAATTGTTTGTGTTGGCTGTGTGATTTGTGTAAGTGGTTTTGTTATTTGTGGCGAATGCTGTTTGTATACTTAACGATATGATTAATGTAGGATTTGTTATACATATGTTTGTATTTATGTACACATAGCCCATAAAGTCTGCTTTCACATTGAATTATTTATGATTTTATACTGTTAAGGTATAGCTTAAACACAAAAAACAAAGCTTACATTCATCTCTTTAATTTTCCTATAACGGGACTTCAGTTTAACAATACGTAAATCTTGCAAAAAGTCAATGTTTCGGAAAGAAAAAAAATTGAAAGAAAAATGTAGGAAGAAGGCAATAACTTACAGAAATATTAAAACTATTGTCAGAACGTATTCGTCTCTCCAACGCGTGATAAATATTATCGAAAATAAAGGTACATATGTACATACATATGTATATCTAAGCCGCGAGAAGTCCAAAAATGTTACCTGTGCGAGAAGAACGCGAAAAATTTAATATGACAAAAACTAACTCCCGTATAAGGTAAGCTTGATAAGAGGAACCATTACGCTCATGTCCGGGATATACACATAAGACAGTCCTGTGCGCTCTCATATAAATTTACAAACAAACCTTTATAGGAACTCAGTATCGTTCACGTAGTCCCTCAATCTGTTAGAGTCAATACCTCTAAGGTGGGTAATATCCGGTAAGGTGTCATCCCCAAAATAACGGGATCTCGGCTGGCAAATTCTGGACAACGACAAAGGAAGTTTTTCATTGTCTCCTTGTCCTCCATGCATGCCCTGAATTTATTGTTATTCGTGTCTCCAATTCTTTACAAATGCCCTCGTATATTATAGTGCCCCGTTAAGATGCCGGTCAACTTTCCTAGCTCGACCTTTCTTAGTTGCAACAGTTCCATTGTTTTGTCTTCGTTCGGGTCGTCCAATAGAACCTTGGTTAGATTATCCACAGTATCATAATTCCATCGTGTCCTCTGGACCATCTTCCCCCAATTTTGTAACTCAATATTCGTTGCCTTGAAAGGCTTCCCGTATCATCCCCACAAATTGTATTGAGCACGTCCGTTAGTCCTTAAATAAGAAAGTTTGCACAGAAACAGCCCGAAAATTTTTACGAAAAGCAGTAATCATGGTAGGGTTACTCCATACATTTCTAATGTGAATAGACAAAAGGGTATCGAGTTTGCTCACGTCTATATAAATAAAGCGTGGAGACAAGTGATATTTTCGGAAGAGAGTAAATTTTGTATTTTTGGCATAATAGGCCGTCAAATAGTATGGCGTAAGTCAAGGAGTGCTCTTGAGAAGCAAAATCTAGTTGATATAGTTAGACTCGAAGGTGGTTGGCTTATGGTCTGGGGATTTTTGGCAGCTGCAGGTGTGGTTCAGATGGAATTTATTGGATTAACAACGGATAAATGGGCATATTTTGACATTTTAAAAATGAATTTCAGGCTGCGTGTGGAAAAGAGCCAAAAACAGCAGAGATCATCCGAATTTAGCTGTTGACGATGCTCCTAAGAAGCTTAAAAGATCCCCCAATCACATAATTGCAATCCCGTTGAGGATCTTTGGAGTCTTTTATAGAAACAAAATTCGTCAGCATGTCATAATAAGCAAAGGATCTCTCCGAAGTATTATGCAGACAAAGTGGGCTAATATCGCAGCTGAGGAAGCACATATGTAAGTTGGTAAATTCCATGCCAAATACACTAATTGAAGTATTAAATCAGCGTGGATATCCAACAAAATATTAAACTAAAGTTGGTTGAATTTTTAAATAACGACATCCCTTATTAATTGAATTTTAACTGTACGCGGATTTTTTGGTTACAATTAGGGAATTCACAATGAGTATATTAAAATTTTAATGTGGCAATATTGTGCCATCTTATTTTTTTCATTGTGAGCAGGCAACTATATAAATACCCTGTCGGATTTTTATTAGCTAGCTCAAAGTATAGGTGACTTTTTGCTAACTCATTTACAACTAGCTTCTGAACTAACTTCTAAATGATGCAGATGTGATTCAGTAGCTTTTTGTAGAACTGTCTTCTTCCCGATAAGTATTGAACTAACTTTAAGCTAACTCGAAACTGATGCTGAGATTACTGAGTTGTATTTGTACAACTAACATCTCCTCGATAAGTTTCGAACTAACTTTAAGCTAATTCAAAGCTGATGCAGAGATGAGTCAAAGTTTATCGAGAATTTGTCAGCGTAAAATTCACGTTTATGTTAACTCTGTGCCATCTTTATTTTATAAGGCGCAAAGTATTAAGTATGATGGCTGACAAACAAAGTGATCACGGTTCGATACCAATTCTCATCTCTAAAAAAATTTAAAATTGTTTCAAATTTAAGTTGACTAAAAATGTTAATCATTAGTAAGTTAAAAATAATGGTTACCTAAGAAAGACCTTTTTTCTTCTTTTTTGATGAGCCACAAAGTCATAATGGGCTAAGCATTAGTCGGTCAGTTCGCAACTAACTAATAGTGCACTTGCATGTTATCAACCGAAAACTCACTCGAAATGAGCTAACTTGTGGTTATTTGAAACTTATGCAGCGAGAGTGAGTACTGACTCGTTCTGAGGACATTACGTTGAAAAACTGAATAGCGTTTAACATGTAAAATGAGTTAAGATGCGGTCACATTTGAAAGAAAACATCAAATATTAGCTTGTAGTAATGTGACCATAAAATAATTATTAGCGACAAACAACAAAGCAGCTGTTATCTGGCAAACAAAATAATTTGCCAATAGCAAATATTTTCGTAGTTTTTCAGCAAACAATTATTTGATCTTACAAAGTTTTTGTAAGAACAAACAGTGGAAAAAACAGCTGTCGTCAGAAATGTTGCCTATTAAAAAGCTAGAACTTGAGAAAAAAATCGCAAATAATATGAAATTAATAATTAGTGTTTTTTATGGGAGTTGTTAAAATTTAAGTTTAAAATTTTTTTTGTTGGAAAAATGGAAAAATGTATTTTTATTGCAACAAACACAGGAAAAAATCCACCAAAAGTTAAATTTTTAAATTCAACTTTTGGTGAATTGTTGAAATTTTTTCCCTGTGTTTGTTGTAAAAAAAAATTACATTTTTCCAACAAAAAAAAAAAAAAAACTAAAATTAATACCTTTATTAATACCAATTTTAATTATTATTATTTTCCTCTGCCGTTACACAACCATGAATTGATTTTATTATTTTTGGTTGGTTATTTAAATCTTATTAATACAAATTTATCTGTTACTGTGAAATTTATGATCTCAATATATATAATTTTTAATGAAAAATAAAAGTTCTACATAAATCAGATTATTTCATTAATTTTTAAATTAGAAAAAAGTATTTTATAAATTTCATGATATTTAAACAAGTTGAAATTGTTTAAAGTTGTAAAGTTATACAACTATGAAAGTGAACTTAATATACATATGTACACACATCGAAGGGAGAAAGGAAAAAAAATTAATAAAGTCTAAAAAATCTTCAATAGAAGTAAAACCTCAGTTTTAGCTCAGGTAGTTTTTGTACATTTTTATATATACTTGTACTGAAAAGATACTTCTCCTTCTTCCACGAAGTACTGTGAAAATTCTTCCCTAATATTTGAACTTTCCTGGGATACATAGGACAGCTGTGCTTGAAGATTATAAAAATTTTGACTGCTTTGTTCACTTCTCCATTCGCCAAGAACCAGACTGCCATCAGCAGCATAGCGATCAATAAGATTATTGTTGAAATAAACTGAACTTTCGCGTCGCATCAAGTACTTATGTAAAACGCAACAGTCCAGAGTTACTAGTTTTGTTTTCGCGGGTTCAAGTTTTACTGGGCTGCGCATCACTCTGAAACGTGATGAGATTATTCCAAAGGCATTTTCAATGACTCGTCTGGCTCGTGACAGACAATAATTGAAAATTCTTTGAATAGCATTCATATTGCGTGCGCTAAACGGTTTTAGGGTATTTGGCGTCAAGGCGAAAGCATCATCAGCCACAAGAATATATGGAACCGGAAAATTTCTACATGGTAGTGTTTTCGGTATTGGTAGATTAAGTTTGTTGCTCGTTAAAGCGTTATGAAATGTACATACCCGAAAAACTCTACCATCAGATGTACGCCCATTTGAACCCATATCTATGTACAAAAACTTGTGTGTTGCATCAGCGATTCTCATGAGAACTATACTATGTGTTCCTAAGGAACAACGAAGTCAATGAGGTAGTCTTACAACTTAATAAGGCAAATTTACCTTTGTACTTAAAGTAGACACTTCCTTCATGGGACGACGCCACCATTAAAACATGTTTGCCATCCAACGATCCGATGCAATTGGGAAAATTCCACAGTCGAAAAAACTCTTCAGAAACGGTCATCCACTCCTCTTCGGTGGATGGTATCTGAATAAAGTACATAAGACCAATAAACACAAAAGCAAAATCAACGTTTATTATATTGTACCTTCAAATATTCCGGATGCAAAACTTTATAAATAGCTTTGCATACACCGGGAATGATTTTTGAAATGGTCTTATGAGGAACACGAAATATATACTGTAACGACCTAAAGCTTTCACCAGTCGCTAGATACCGCAGCGTAACTGCTAAACGTTCTGTAGGAGAAATTGGGTTACGGAGCCTTGTTGTTTGTTTTGTTGGTTCCACTCAGTTTAGCTGCAAAAGGAATTATAAGAACTATTATCTGATATGAGATTTATTCCAAAGTTACACTTGCCAAATTATCGAAATCATTTCCGTTCATTCTTAAAAAGTTTTTATAAAGTGCTGGAGTTTCGTTTCGTAACTCCAATAAAAGTTTTGCACAACAACTCCTTCCAACGTTGAACCCACTTTCGCACCCATTGTCTTTTCTTTTTCTTTTTCATTTCTTCCTCTAATACCAATATAGAAGCTGCTCCACAGCCCAATAAAATTAAATCTTCAATATCTTCTATTTAATTCTTAAATAATTTGTGGGACAATAATTTTTTGTTTTTTGAACAAATATACTATGTATTTTAGTAGCAAATAGAATTTTCAATGTGACCATAGGGAAAACATGTTTGCTCAAGTAATAGTTTTCTGGTGTTTGAACGAATAAAAGGGCACAAATAAATGCTGCTAGTGTGACCAGGAAATAAAACTTTTATTTATTTGAAAAAATTTTCGGCAAACAGATTTGATGCAAATGTTTCCCCAATGTGACCGTACCTTTAGCCTTTGAGTCAGTTGTCACTCGCTTCTGATTAACCATTAGTTACTTTTAAGTTAGCTGAAATCCCGACAGGGTACACATACTGTTTATATCAAAGTCAGGCAAGCACACATGCATCTTTATATTATTTATATACATATTAGTGTATAATATGAGAGAGAGCGAGAGTAAAATGCATTTTTGTACGAATGCTTATGAGCAGCGTTGTCAACTCGGTGCGTTTCGCACTATTTTGGGTGCTTTTTGAAATTTTTTGTGCGGAAAATAACTTAGTTGGTGCGTGGTGCGCTTTTTTTAAATTTCGGTGGGTTTTTAATTTTTGGTAGCACCAACGCAAATTTAACACAACAATGGGTTAAAAACCGAAAAATTCTTGTTTTGAAACTTACCAACTTCCTGATAGTGTTAATTGCCATATTAATACTAATGATGTTTACAAAATATTGCAATTTGAAATGAAATCTGTTTTATGGCCCAATGATAACAATAATGATGAAAATATTAGCTTTATTTATTTGGAATAATTAATTTTAGGTCTCTTTTTAAAAAGTTTTAAACCGAATTTATAAAATTAATATACAAAAAAGTATCATTTTGTACAAATGAATGCCCTTAATTAGTAAAGTTGTATAAATCTTATAATTCTTTGGTAGATACATATATTTAGAAGATTACATTTTATTACATTTAATTTAGAATTGTTCTAGTCTGATCAAAATGTACTATATCGAATCAAAAATGGTATGACCTAAACCACTATGTACACTATGTATGTACGAATTTGTTTAGTTTTTTTTGTTGTGTTTTAATTATGTACATATATTGTAAAATGCTGTTTATATTTATTGTTATATTTTTAATATGGATATATTAAACTTCTGATAAAAAAAAAATTAAAAATATTTGAATAAAATGATAAATAAAGAACTTTTATTAGTTTTGAATCCTTTCTATTAATAGTTGATATCTTTAAAAAGTTTTGTACAGAATTTATGAAATTAAAAAAAAATTATTATCTATGTAATACAAATGAATATGAACAAATTTGCTAAGTTTTTTAGGTTTTATTTATTTTTTAACCCTGAACTGTAAAATCCTGTTTTAGTGTTAAATTTTTAAAACAAAAAAATAATGTACCTTTATGCAAAATGAATTCAATAAACATTTTAAACTAAAAAAAAATTCTAAGATTGGTGCGTTGTTTTGTAAATGGCGCGTTTTTTTCTCCATTTGGGTGCGTTTTGAAATTTCAAAGTTGACAACGCTGCTTATGAGAGACTGAATTATTTTCTTCCGTACGTATTAAAATAACAAATTTTTTTTAATTAGAAATTATTATTGGATAAATTGATCAAAATAACTTTTGTTCTGCAAAAAATAGAAATATTTCTTCATCAACTACATCTGTGTTGACCGTTTTAACATGTTTAGTTTAACATTACCATATTGCCATATTGAAAATGATATACTTTTTATACATTTAAATTTGCCACATGGTAATTAATTTGATTTAAATACAAAACAAAAACATCAAACTTGCCAGACCATATTAAAGTATTAAAATTGAAACGTTGCAATATTAAAACATATATTAAAACGCTATTGTGAACTCCCTAAATATTTATGTATCAAAGAAATATACATTTCGTTATTGGTTTTTGTAAATATAGGGCTTAAGAATGATGTATTTATGTGAAAATAAATTTAATCGCAATTAAACGTGTTGTCAAATCTTTTGAAATTTTATTAAGGTGAACGCAGACTTTATGGACTATGTGTATGTACGTTTTTGAAACAACATTCTCCTTCTATGAGTTGTCAATAAAGACTCGAATGAATAAAAAACTAACGAAAGTACCAAGAACATCGAACGAGAAAGCATTTCATTGTAAAAAACACAAAATTATGAGCATCATAGCGGGGATTTTCAATGGAAAAGGTATTAATGCACAAAAAGAATTATTGACATGTAACATTATGAAACATCATTACAAGCATTCATAAGCGTATTTGTTGGTCAATAATGATAATAATAACTACCTCCATGATTATCCAGCAGTTGGAAGTTAGTTGTGTGTAAACTATAAAGGGACCCTGCAGTAACTGCATTATATACAGTACAAATTCTTCAGATTAGAGTTAAACTTGTCTACAATCAAAACAGTACATAAAAAGTTCATACATACATATGCATATAAATACATTCATATCTATTTGATTAATATAAATTTTTTAAAGTAGTATATTAACTTTATATGTATATTTACTTATACTACCTAATCACTAACATTTTAACGGTAAACAAAAGAAGAGAAAAGTCTCAGAGAGAATGAATCAAGCGATACTATCACATTGTAAAACTGTATGGAAGTGTTTATTAGTTCTATTAGTTTTTCAAACGATGCAGCCATTATTTGGCTTTTACATTTCTCAACAGCCTAACAAACGCTCATCTCAAGTTAAATCGCGAGCATGTTCACCAGTTGATAAGCGAACACTCACGCAGGGTATAGCCGGATCTTGGGGCAAGCCAGAGGAAATGTTAAGAGCAAGTGATCTACTTGAATCGAACTACGATGAATATCCGGTAAGTACAATGAATCCAAAATACAAAAGGGAATCATCCACAACACAAAATTGTAATTGAAAATGCTGCGACCATCCATTTGCAATATATGAATGGGCATTAGGGGCTGAATAGCGCATGACTTTTTGATTTCCATACGCTAGGACCCCTAATTTTGCAAACCTTAGAAAAAAATGCATGACCCAAAAAAATATGTGAAATGGGGGTCATCATTAGAGTCAAAACTAGGGAAAAACGAGGCCAAATCAACAAAAAGGTTTATAACTGTCCCTGAGTTGCTCCAAGAGGGGCAAAACTTGGGACCAACCCACACTAATATTTCCCCCTACATTTTTTATGAACATACCGACCCCCTTTCTGAGCTCCTTAAAGGAATTCCCATACAAAATACTATTTTTTTTACAATTACCCCCACCTACATAACTAACCACAGAGAGCCCTTAAAGGCGTTAAATATATGATCGACCCCCATACTTTTATTGTTCCAACATTTTTGCGGAACATATCCAGCCTCCATCGTCAATTATTAGGGTCGTACCCACTCAAAAATTTTCAATTTCTAAAAAATATTTTATTAGGAATATAAAAACAACTGTCCTTGAGTTACTCCTAGAGGGGTAAAACTTAATACCGACCCCACTAATTTTTGATGAACATACCAACCTCCTATCTGCGCTCCACATACATTACCCAAGGTATGTGGCAGCTCTTGTTTATATACTCGTACATATATTCATATATCTGTATGTACTATAAAAAAAGTAAATACCTTTAAATATTGCGTAAATTATATGTCAACGATGTTGAATAATAAAAATTAATTAATTTAATTATCACAATAATTAACACTATTTTATTATAAAAAAATTTTTTTATATTCCTAATAAAACATTTTGTAGAAATTAAAGAGTTCTGCATGGCGACCATCCTAGGCTAGGTGTGTAAATAATATTTTATATGGGATCCCCTTGAGGAGCGCAAATAGTGGGTTGGTTGTTCATCAAAAATGTACGGGGAAATATTTGTAGTGGTCGGACTTAAGTTTTACCCCTCTAGGAGCGACTAAGGGACAATGATTAGTTTTTTTTTTTGTTGATTTCGCCTCGTTTGTCCCTAGTTTTGACCCGCATGATGACTCATTTACCCTCATTATATCCCATAATACTTTAGGTCATGACTTTTTTCCTAAACTTTATAAAATTTGGGGTCTTAGAGTATCCAAATCCTATTGCTAAGGATTTCCATATAACACTATTCCACCCATGATGACATACACAATCCTCCGTGTGACGAATTTCACAACATTGATTTACATACATACATATCAACGGACACGATAGAATATTTTGTTTAATATTAAAAGTAATAGATACATATGTTTTTTATTCTAACTTAAAGTTAATATACTTTTTACATCCAACATGAAAAGTTATTAGGACTTCAAGAAAAAATGACAAAAATCTTTCTCAACGCATGTCACAAGCATTACAACATTATTGTTCAAGTAGGTTAAATTACTGAATATATTTCAGTATATAGTAAACAGCTGCATGAATGTTTTGATTTTCTGTCTATTGAGAATGAAGCGAAAACAGAACTCTAATTGAGAATACATCTAATAGTATGTTTACACGATTCGTGCTTCACTCTCTATTCATGCTTCACACCCCAATCATGACCGAATCAACTTGCTTCGCCATACAAACTTATGAGAGCGAATCAAGTAGATTCAATATGAATCTACTTACGAAGCATGTAAAATTGGTATCTTCTTCCTTTATCGCAGTTTATCGGCAGTTTAGCTGAACCAGCTATCAAAACAAAATATGTATATGTGTATTTATGGGTTTGAACAAATAAAAACAAACCAAAAAACATAGATGTGAGTTTAATATAAATAAATTTAATTAAGTTATGACGGACAAATAAGAAGAAAATATAGGGATGCATGTATGTAAGTATGTATACTTATGTGTATGTATGTATATATGTACGTGCATATGATACGTATGTACCCAGCTAGAAAAGTAGGCATTAATTACATAAAGTATTATTTTCCAAAGCAAAACAATGCATCCCTTAGAAACTATAGGGTAATTTAATCAAACACAATTAAAATAATTCATTACTTTCCTAGGACATGTTCTGTGTTAACAGCAATCAATTCAGAAATAAAAAATTATACATGATGTGCATTACCTTATAATTTACTATTCATTACATTTTCCCACTGGGTATGTATTAGTCTCCTGCACAAGACATCATATAAGAGCTTTCAAGACATGAGGGATTTTTCAAATGCTTTACTACAGCGAAATCTTATAAAAGAAACGTTAACAACACTGTTTGCAAGAAATTTGTTTGAGTATTGTAGGTATAAGAGTAAAGAAGAAAACACTTCGCGACGGAAGAATTTGTGATACTAGCTTCTTTCTACGCATAAGCGCGTGTACAAACGTCATGTATGTATGTGTGTATGATCTTTTATTTTTCTGCGCACATGCAAAGGCACACACATGCATTAACATTAGTTGTATGCGGTTAATCACATAATAGCTTACCATCTCCATATTACATACACACTCAAACGTACAATATGAAAAATAGCAAGCATACACTAATCAACAGTACTTCTTTTGAGTGTTTGTTACAAACAAGCTGTCTTGCGACATCGCTTGTTACAACTGATATACACATACACCAATACATCCATCGCACTTCGCTTATAGTACGACAGCATTTATTATTGGTTTAGTATAATACATGCGACGTGAATACATTTAAAAATCATGACGTTTTTACATTTCAAGACTGTTTACGCAGCTCTCTAGTATGTATATGCGTGCGTATGATATGTATGAATGTGTGAATATAAATAAAAAGATGCCACACGAACAGTGATGCCAACTTTTTCAGAGCAAAAAGGACTCTGCCTTCAAAAAAAAGCACTAAATGCAATAAAGCCATATTTCGAATTTGTTCAGTTATAAGTAGAATATGAGTAGGAAAATAATTTAAGTTCAAGACAAAAGCAAATTAAACAATTAAGTAATGGGAATATTTGATATAATAATTTTGGAAAAATAAAGTAGAACTCGTAAGCTTATGTATAGGGTGTTTTTTTAGAGGTATAGAACTTCGAATTGAAATAAAATACAAGAAAATCGTTTTAATGTCCATCAATTTGGCTTTATTGGAAGGATAATTTTAGCCATTAATGTTTAAATATGATTTCGGGCATGTGGCCGCCGCGGCTGGCTCGAATAAAGCCAATTCTACAGGTCCAATTTTCAACCACTTTTTCGAGCATATGGGGCCGTATGTTGGCAATAACGCCACGAATGTTGGCTTCCAAGCCCCCTAACGTTTCTGGTTTGTTGGCGTAGACGAGCGACTTCACATATCCCCAAAGAAAATAATCCAATGCACACGATCTTGGTGGCCAATTGACAGGTCCATTCCGCGAAATTATGCGCTCATCGAATGTTTCCTTCAATAAATCGATTGTGACGTGCGCTGTGTGGCATGTAGCGCCGTCTTGTTGGAACCACAACTCATCCACATTCATGCCATCCAATTCGGGAACAAAATAGTCGGTTATCATGGCTCTATACCGGTCTCCATTAACGGTAACTGACTCTCCAGCATTATTTCGGAAGAAGTATGGCCCAATGACTCCACCAGCCCATAGAGCACACCAAACAGTCAGTTTTTGTGGATGTAATGGCGTCTCAAGGGTCTCATGTGGATTCTCTTCACTCCAAATGCGGCAATTTTGCTTGTTGACGTAGCCATTCAACCAAAAATGGGCCTCATCACTGAACAAAATTTTGCGATGAAAATCAGCATCGAGATCAATCTCATTTTCGGCCCATACACCAAAATCACGACGCATTGCATGGTCTCGCGGCTTTAATTCTTGCACAAGCCTGATCTTGTAAGGTCGCAAGCCAAGATCTTTGCGCAAAATCTTCCATAAAGTTGATGGACAAAGCTCCAATTGCTGTGCACGGTGGCGAATCGATTCTACAGCGGCAATTGTTTCTTCGGTGCGCACTGTTCGACGTCTCTGCGGATGCGTATTATCACATAGAGTAAACGTAGTGCGAAAACGATCCATGGTTAACCGAATTAATTGCTCTGATGGACGATTATATCGACCATAAAATGGACGGAGCTTGCGGTAAACTTCGCGAGCTGAACCATTATTTTCGAAATAAATTTGCACAATTTGCAAGCGTTGTTCTTTTGTCAACCTGTTCATGATGAAATGGCAAACCAAACTAAATATTAATCACTTGACAGCTGACAAAATGGCCGCCAGTTAAAAAAGTGATGCCAACTTAAAGTTCTATACCTCAATAAAAAACACCCTTTATATAATCCATAAAACTAAACTTCAGAAACAAAGTAATTTTATTTACAGGATTAAGATTTCAATTAAAATTTTATTTATACTCTTTTATATAACTGCTAAATTAAATCATTCCGTATAGAGAATTTGT
The DNA here is from genome assembly GCA_949987645.1 of Tachina grossa. Taxonomy (NCBI): domain Eukaryota; kingdom Metazoa; phylum Arthropoda; class Insecta; order Diptera; family Tachinidae; genus Tachina; species Tachina grossa. The sequence continues at coordinate 103,460,722 of OX465275.1, read as the reverse complement.
ATCTATTTATGTATATGTACATGCGTATAAATATGTAGGTATGTGTCAATGAATTAACAAAAACTCAAACCCATTTGTAAGTAACTTCAAACTGGGTTTTTAATAACCACATCTGGTTGATTCAGTGACTTTTTTCCTTGTAGCCGACTCACTATTTTAACATAGGCATGTCATAGGCGGTAGTCAATTGGCCATCTCTGCATGACTTTTTAATTGACTACTTACTAACTACTTATTTTCCAACCAATTTGTAGTTAATTAATATTATAGCAAAAAAAAAAGATATACATATGTATATTTATATGATATACATGTATTATATACTATATAATATATATGTACAATGTACATATATATAAATTTTTTTTTTTTATTATATTCACTAAAAATAAAAAATACGTATATACATACATACATCCACACATACGAACCGCTCATAGATAATATTATACATATTAAGTATTGAAAAATATTAGTTTTTTTCAACATTTGACATTTGATTTCATGACATGCTTCTTTTGTTTTTTTATTTCCTTTTCATTTACTTATTTTGCTTTTATTTATTTCTTACGTGTGCTTTTATTCAATATGTTTGGTTGATATCTGCATGAGATTTAAACCAATTTGTAGTCACTTGCAAAAGAATTAATTTAAAAACTAGTGTTTTTTGTCAACTGATTATTTTATTTACTACAGGGTATTTACTATGTATAGATCTACAGTAGGGTGTTCTCAAAAAAAAATTCCCTTGTTTTTCTCAGAACCAGATTTCAAACTTTAGTTTAGGTAAAAAATAGGCCTGTTAAAATATCAGCTCATAATATTAATGGTGAGATGGTGCGCATCGCACTTTTCAATTTCCCATACGATTTACATGGTATAAATTGATTTTATTCATTCTGATTGTCATAAGTAAAGAACGGAATGTCCTACAGTAAACTTCCGCTTTTGTAGCAAATTAAACGCTCTATAAAAAAAGTTATATAAAATTTTTTGATAAGTTAGCTGGATCAAAAGTTATTTACAGTCCAAATAAAATTTACCCTAAATTTATACGATTTTTCAAGAAAACAACCGAAATATTTTGTTATTCCAGAAAATTTTACCAAGTTCCATATAAAATACAAACAGGCCTTTTAAAAAGTGCCAAAGTGTTTTTCGTTATAATAGAGAAATATAAAACAATTTTATATGTTTTTAAATTTATTTTAGCCATAGCTGTAATAAATGAATGGAATGGAAATTAAAAATATTTTTATTTCAGATTTAGTTTAATTTTAAATTTTTTTATAGAGTGTTTAATTTTCTACAAAAGCGTACCAAGAAGTTTACTGTAGCACATTCCGTTCTTTACTTACGACAATCAGACAGAGAAGTGGAAAATGTTTATTTGTTGTTTTGTGTAAAGCCGCCATACTATCACAAATTTTACATTTAGTGTTTGTTTGTTAAACGCACTAAAAGCACTAAAGTCAAAGGTGAGAAAGCACCAATTTCGGGTATTTTAACAAAAAGCACCTAGTTGAAAAATTCCGGACTGTTATGAACTAGAAAGCACTAAATCTAGTGCGAAAAGCACTAAATTGGCATGCTGCACACGAAGCACGAAGGCGTCGTATAAACGGCAAGATTCAACAACAAGATTCAGAGAGCGAAGCATGTGATTCAACTCGTCGTCTAAACATAGTATAACGAACGAAACGAGTATTTACTCTATTCGTTGGGAGGCAAGCAATCGAAACGAAGCGAAACACACATGGAAACATGAGAGAACGGAGACATGAGAGTAATGAAACATGAGAGATCGAATAGAATAGTACATCAATCTAGTGGTCGTTTCTTTTCAAAAAAAGCGAAACAAACGAAACATGCATGTCTTTGCGAGAATGACAAACGAAAAACATTCTCACACATTTACTCTCATCTTTCCAAATTATTATGGAAACATTGGAATGTTTTGTTTTAAAAAGCGAAACAAAGGAAACATATAATCTGTTTGGAAGTAAAATTTACTTAGTAAATGTGGTAGTTTGTGTTCGTCGTTTCTGAAAGAAGGATACTTAAAAAATGGATTGCCATGACGTAAGTGAAGTTTGTAAATACATATGTACATGTGTAGGCGTTATACTATTTAAAAATGTTTTTAACTGAAAATATAGGTTTTAGAATCAAATTAAATGAACATTTTTATTTTGATTCATATGTGCATTGGCTATTTTCCAATTTTAGTGAAACAACAATTCTCTATGGCTGAGTTTACATCTGGCATTTCTTGTGTGTCATTTGCCCAAAAAAACGTAACCAACTAATTACTAATGAAAAACTGTTTGATTCAGACATATATTTATTGATTTAAACAGTTTCCAATCATGTTGGATTCTATAAAATTGTCTATTAGTTATGTATGAAAATTTTTAACTTAATAAATACGTGTCCGAATCAAACTGTTTTTCATTAGTAATTAGTTGGTTACGCTTTTTTACGCTTATGACATTTAGTTATGTCTTAGTTCTTAGTTCAAAAATTGAACTAGTTCAAAAAATTTAACTAGTGAGCGTAAAACAATTGAAGTAGTTCACTTAGTTCAAAGTACTGAATCGTTCATTTGAACTAGTTCGTTCATGAACTACACAAGACTAATTGTTTGTGTATTTGTTTTCAGCGCTCTCTACTGGTTCCGCATTAGTTTCATGTGGATATAAAGTGCTTTTGAAAGCGCTTTTGCGTGTTTCAGGCTTCAATAAAAAATGTCAAGTGATATGTACGGATACGAGTAGATGGAGAACGTGGAAGAAGGCTGTCGGATACTAAATTTCTATTAATAAAATTAAAGAAATTTTAAAATCAAACGTGTGCTTGAGGTGTACTTTAAAACAAAATTTCCATACAAAAACTGGTTTTAACATGAAGGACACATGAAGGACAAATGGGTGCAAGTTTTTTTACTTTAAAATTTCTTTAATTTTATTAATAGAAATATATGTAGTGTTCGACAGCCTTCTGCCTAATTGATATTTGCTTTCTTTTTCACAATATAGGCCAATTAGAGGCTTTCGTTACTTTAACACCTCAAGTTGAATTAATTGAAGAATAAGTCAAGAGATAAAAATATATTAGAAATAGTTATACAAAAAAAAAAAACTATGGTCTTTGCAACAAATTGGATCAATAGTTTATAGTTCTAAGAACGAAAATTTAGAAACTGAATACAGTAGTTTTCGTTAATAGCCACTACCGCTTATTGTCACATTAATGATATAGTCAATATTTAATGTTTTTTGTGACTTTTGAACTTAATTTCATTGAAAAAGTTGACGATATAGTCATATATATTTGACATATATGCACCAACTTTGTGGTAGTCAAAATCCAAATTGTATGCAAACAATTCTCGTTATAGTCAAACAAATTTTCAACAGAATTTTTTTACTTACATATTTATTTAAGTCATAAACCAAAAAGTAAATCTAAATTTCAACCTCCATCTACTGTTTAGTAGAAGAACATGTCTTTAGAACAAAACATTGTTGCACAAAAGGCCTCACAAATGTGCCTTTTAAATACAACATTGTTTTGTAATTGACATAATTGGATTGTATGAAAATCCTTTTATATGCCTTTGCGTGACATATAAAAAAAATTAGGCTTATAGTCACATTAGCGATATAGTCCACAATTTCTGTGCAATTTTGAATGTGACAGTAGTTGTATTCCACAAATGAAATAAAATATATGCAACAAATTGGATCAATAGTTTATAGTTCTAAGAACGAAAATTTAGAAACTGAATATTCCAGAAACGGAATAGCAGCATTTAACGTTCATTTTTATTACATAAAATTTTTTTTCAAGAAAAATCGTAAGAGATTTATCTTTGACAATTAAAAAAACATTTATTCATTCATGTACGTAAATAAAAGTTCCACAGAACTATATTTTGTATTTCATATGATTTTTTCAAAATATTTATTAAGAAGGCATTGAAGCTGAGCTTTTTATTTTTTTAACAGAGCTCGCAAAAAATGTTCAACTTAATTTCTCTGTGCAGTCTTCTCACTCAAAAGACCTAAAAACATGAGACCAAATCACCCAGTGTCTGAAAAGCAACCCTCTTTTTCGTTTCAATCGTGTTCTCGCTCCCGGGCAGTGTGGCCACAACTAAAAAAAATTTAATGCCAAAAGGCTTAAAATAATGCTAAAAAGATATTTGAAAATGCTAAAATATAATGCTAAAATTTTAGAATGGTTTCTTAACACAGAAAAAAATATCATCGAAATGCAATAAGCAAAACATATTGTTAAGATTTAATTTAAAAATTAACAATCATCATTGTTGATATAGCAAATTTAAATTTTTGTAGTCAATTAAATTACTCAACAAAATTATTTGTTAAATTATATCATAACGGAATGTGCACATGTAGAAAAAACAATAAATCATGTTTTGTGTGTATTCATTATTTATGCATCTAATAAAGTGTTGCTCTTTAGCTGAGAGGTAAGCAAGTTAGTTTATTATCCCTGAGGTTGCCGTTTCAACTCCGCTCAAAGATATTCAGTGTTTTTCGCAGACAAGCAAAAAATCGTTTCGAGGATTGTGATATAAAAATAATATTGGTAATATAACAATTATGATAATTAACATTTGTGCGGAAATTCAACAATTCACATTGTCAATATAACAATAGCTTTAATAACAAAAAAACTTTGAAATCTAACAAAAATAAATGTTGAAAAAATAAATAAATTTTAACAAACTATTTGTTGATATATTTAATTGAAAATATTTTTCAGATTTTCCTTTAGCTTACAATTTCGTTAATTGTATTTACAAAAATCGTTGTAGGTTCAAAATAAAGTAATTATTTAATTGATATAACAAAAAAATTAATTGTATTTACAAATCATTTTTTTCTGTGAATAAGTATATCGTTGTAATTACGAACAAATATTTTATTTAATTTTTAAAAAACAAAGTTGATTCAAAAGTAAAAACAACAAAATTCAGGAACATACAAAATACAATTGCTGGATTTGTAAAACCTCACACAGAAAAAACTAAATTGCATTTTCAGTAACCAAATTTTTTTTGTAAATTCTGATAAAAATTTTGTAAAAATTTTAATTAATCATAGTTCGGCTGAGAGAAAATGTTATTTCAGTGTGTTGGTGTTTATCTCGCTTGTTGATAGGAACAACGTGCTGTTGTGAGGTTGTTGTTGTTTATTTTGATTAATCGTGTTGTGTATATGTAAATGCCGAAAAGTAGCCGACAAACGTCGTGGCCTGTTTCTTCTCTACACAGTTTTTGTTGGTACAAATTAATTTAATGAAACAGTACAGAATATTTACTGAAAGTAAGTTTGATTTCAAACAAATATTTGTTTAAAAATTTTTTGGGAATAATTTTATCTGTGTGCATGAATCTTTGTATGATCGTATTAAATATAATAGTGTAAAATTTTTTTTTGTAATTTTCATATAAAAATGAAATACACTTTTATTTTATATGTTTTATAGCTATTATTACAACTTAAATGTCTTTCACGTTATATTGATAGCAGACATCCTAATACATTAAGGGACATTATTACAACTTAAAGTTAGTTAAAAGTAGGATTTTATCGGACGTATAAAACTTTATCATTTGCAAAATTTTACTTTAACCTAAAGTGTGCGATAAATTACAAGCAAATTTATCTTACCTGGTAGATAAATCCAATTTGCAATAAAGAAAAGCTTTTTATACGTCCTATAAAATCCTACTTTTAAATATCTTTAAGTTGTAATAATGGCCCTTAATGTATTAGGATGTCCACTATCAATATAATGTGAAAGACATTTAAAAAATACTTTTTGCATTAAATAATTGATTAATTTACTTTTTTCGGTTCCATTTTTCGTTGTATATCCAGGTGCCGGATTCCGCAACAATGAATTTTGAAGTTTTTGACCCCGAAACCCCTAATTTTGAATCCTTTTTTTATTGTTATTATTATGTGTTTGACGTGTAAAATACATTAAAGCGGTTATTAGACGGACAGACTTGCGTACATTTCAATGAACATCTTTAAAAATGCGCTCTCTAACCAAGTCATCTTTACCCTTTCTTTACGAAGACACAAATGAAATTTACACTGAGTTTGACAGAAGATCTATTAAACGAGTATGATGGCAATTACAGAAATTCCAAATTTTTGAAAACCAAACCAAGCTGAAAATCGAATTTTGCATTATCACACCATTCTCAAATACAAAGTACGACAGCCTAATAACCGCTTAAGACGCGGTGTGTTTGTTGTTGCGTTTGCTTTATGTTGTTGCCTTAGATATTCCTTCATAGGCAAAGCATTAAAGAGGAAGGGAGAAGATAATAATAAAAAGCAATAAAAATATCTGTAAATCCGAGCAGCGTTGTCAACTTGGTGCGTTTCGCACCATTTTGGGTGCTTTTTGAAATGTTTTCTGCGAAAAATGTCTTAGTTGCTGCGTGGTGCTCTTTTTTAAAATTTCGGTGCGTTTTTTAATTTTTGGTGGCACCAACGCAAATTTAACACAGCAGTGGGTTAAAACCGGACAATTCTTGTTATGAAACTTACCAACTTCCTGATAGTGTTAATTACCATATTACTACTAATAATGTTTACAAAATATCACAATTTGAAATGAAATCTGTTTAATGGCCCAATGATAACAATAATGGTGAAAATATTTGGAATAATTAATTCTTTGTTTCTTATAAAAAGTTTTAAACCGAATTTATAAAATTAATATACAAAAATGTATCATCTTGGACAAATGAATACAAAGATATGTATGTGCTTTAATTATGAAAGTTGTATGAGTCTTATATTTCTTTGGTCGAGATATTTAGTAGATTACATTGAAACAAATCCAAAAATAATTTTTTTGTTATGCAACAGTTTAATTTATAGTTGTTCTAGTCTGAACAAAATGTACTATATCGAATCAAAGATGGTATGACCTAGAGCACTTTCATATGTACACTATGTCTGTACGAATTGGTTTAGTTTTTTTTTTGTTGTTTAAAAGGCTGTTTATTTTTATTGTTATATTTTTAATATGGATATATTAAACTTCTGATAAAAAATTTTTTTAAATATTTGAATAAAATGATAAATAAAGAACTTTTATTAGTTTTGAATCCTTTCTATTAATGCTTGATCTCTTTAAAAAGTTTTGTACAGAATTTATGAAATTAAAAAAATATATTATCTATGTAATACAAATGAATATAAACAAATTTGCTAAGTTTTTTTAGGTTTTATTTATTTTTTAACCCTGAACTGTAAAATCCTGTTTTAGTGTTAAATTTTTAACACAAAAATATAATGTACTTTTATGCATAATTCAATAAACATTTTAAACTAAAAAAATAAATTCTAAAATTGGTGGGTTTTTTTTGTAAATGGCGCGTTTTTTCTCCATTTTGGTGCGTTTTGAAATTTCAAAGATCACAACGCTGGTCCCGAGTGAAGACATGAGCTGAGCGATCGAACAAAAACGGTCGTTGGTTGAGCTAAGATCAAGCCAAAGAAGAACGAAGTTTGAGGGTTTTTTTGCGACAGTGTCGCATGGTGTCAGTGGACGAGTGGTTTTTCTGACAACAAGCACGCGAGAGACCAATTATTGCGAGCTCTGGTTTTTAATGACAAAATGTTTGTTAAGAAAGCAGTGAAGGTAATTTTCTTAAGTATTTAATGTTAATAAATGTTGAAAAAAGAGCTGCATGAAAATCCTTTCCCTAATTATAACAGAAGCGAATAACAATATTAATACTTTTACGAGGGAAATGTGCCACATATACCAAAAATTGTCGATTGCCGTAAAACAGATTTTACAATGTACAACAATTACGGAAATGACGCAATATTGCAGCTGTATATCTCCTGATACATTCAAGATATCGCAAAACTGATAACGAAAAATTAAAAATTTAAAAAAACCCTGAATATTTCTAGAAAAGATGTGATATCTTCTAAGCGGCTAGACCGATTTTATTTAGACATAGCTAAGCACCTTGAAGTCACCTTTTAAACAGAAAAAACTAAATCAAAATCGGTCCAGCCGTTTGTTCTGTACGTGTACAGTCACACAGATACACACTACAAACTTATAACATCCCTTTTTTGTCGGGGGTTAAGAAGAGAACACATTATTCATATATAATCAATCAATAACTCAATTTTTTTTTTTGAATGTTCCATACATCAAACCAAAAAACAACCGACGATTTGTCGTTGTAGCCAAATTAATCTAATTTTCAATTTTTTATGGCTACAAAACAAAAACGGTGTTGACAATATAGCAAAATATGTAAATAAAATTGGCCCTTAAAAAATTTGTTATTGCAAAATAAAAAAGAAAGTTAGAAAATTTTAATGTTAATTAAAATATAATTATATTTTTATGAGGCGAAAAAAATTATAATTCGCGAAAATTTGCTACATTTTAAACAAGTCATAATATTGATTAAGAATCGCTAAACATGTAAGTAATGACGAAAATTCGCAAAAAGTTACTAACAGAGGGATGATAACAAATTCTAATGTTATTCAAAAATTGGCAAAACTCTTAAGAAGATAAAAACATGCAAAAAGCCGCTTTTATAATAACAACATTGTTTAAAAATCAGCAAAACATTTAGGAAGCTATAAGTTTTTATCGCAAACTTTGCCAAAAAATTGCGAGAAGTTGCAAACTTTTAAACAAGTTTATTGATCAAAAATTGCCAAGACTGTGAGAAATGCAAAATATTAGATGAAAATTGTGAAAACGGCGGAAATTCGCAAAATCTTACTAATAGCGAAATGATAACAAATTCTAATATTGTTAAAAAAAAACGGCAAAATAGTTTGCAAAACTTTTTGAGAAGTTTCAAAATCGGAAGCAAGCCCTAAAATTGATTAGAAATTGCAAAAAAACCCGTTAAAAATCAAGCAAATTTTAAAAAACACCCGAAAAAATCGCAAGTTATCGAAAAATTACAAAGGTCCAAATTCACAGTCATTAGTTAACTAACAGCAAGAGTTTAACCAATTATATTTGATCCACAGCTGTTTGTTTACCATTAGTTTAACCGCCAAACAAAAACCATATGCTATACCAGAGCTGCCAATAATGAAACTCAATAGTTTAATAGGGTTACCACTCTTTGCTCATATTAAGAACTTTAGTATAACAATGCACTGCGGTCCAATCTAGATGAAACAGACTAGTTACATATTGGTCCCATGTAATGGAGTCATGTATCATGTCGTTTTCATACAAGCATGCAATGCTGCACGATATGTGTTCGTGTTTAAAGGATGATCGTTCTTCTTAGGCAATTACAAATTTTATGCAACTTTAGGGTTAGTCTGATGTAATGCAAAGTTGGACCATGTCGTCCAACCCTAAGACATTCATATATTTCATATATTTGAAGTAGTTTTGGAGTACCCTACTCCGCTTTGGACTAGTCCTTACATGCATGTATGGACTAGTCGCATTATCTGCAGGGTGTTTTAATGATTTTTTTTATGACGGTAGTAGTTAGATACTGCCGGTTCTATGACAATTAAAATTGTCAAAGTTAGGTAACTAAATTGAAATTTTGTAATTTATGGGAAAATTTGAATAATTAAAGTCAATGGTGTGAAGTGAGAACGGTTACTGATGGTTTGTACATACATATGTACGTGATGATGATGTTTTGTTTTGTTATGTGAGCATAAGTGTGAGATAAGAATGGTTAGATGCCGGTCCGTCTATGTACATTATTATTAATTTAAATGTTGATATATATTTTATTAAAGCAGTTGTTTGTTTTATTTACGTCGAACAGTTTTGGTCGACCACACTTTTTATAATAATTTTTTACTTTTAGTGTTGAAGTCACTTAAATTAAAACTAACTTAAAACTTGTCGTGAGAAAATGCTTGGTCGGTATAAATACACGCCGACCAGCTGCATTGTATGTGTGGGCATAAAATATTCAAATAAACCATAAAATATTCAAGTTACTTGCTGATAGCGAAATAACTGATGCGGTCGAACACATAAGTATGTGGACAAATATGAATTATTGGTACAGTCAAACACATAAGTATGCGGACAGATATATTCCATAGCCAAACACACTACACCTCCCTTTTTCAGAAAGAATGACCAATACGAGGTAGTTGATCATTCTTTAGTTACAATGGATTTAAAAATGAAGGGGGGTTTCTCACGTAACATACTTGCGAATTTAAAGTAACAATAGAGTGGTTTGATTTATTTGATAAAATGTTTTAAAAATAAGGTAAAATTTTTGTTTTATACAATACATTTTATATTTAAGTTTTTACAAAATGTTTTGAAAATAAAGGTAAAAAATATATTGTGTTATAGACAATTTTGTTTTATAGTATATACAAGTATTTATAAATTTTCACCCTTTTGTAGAAGGAATAATCATAATTGGTTGATTACCACATAAAGTTGTCGCTTGGTACAGTAAAGTGAAATGTGTAGTAGATTCATGTGGAACCTTTAACTACTTAGAATGTCAATAAAATAATTCACACTTGATCAAGGGATTAGTACATATTATAACGATACTGTATGTTTTTGGTGCGAGCGTTAATTAACCATCCAACAGATCGCCACAGACATTTGGAGCAAACTCAGAGACAAAAAAAAATCAAAATGAGAATAAAATGTGTTATTCTCCCCCTTGTTCTTACCAAGACCTGTTACCCCGCGAACTTCTTTACCCTATTTTTATGAACAGTGAATGCCTTCCTATGTTCATCTTGGAGTTCTACATTATTATTGTTGTCCATATTGGATATTTTATAGGGGCCCTTTTATACAGAATCCAGCTTATGACCTGCTTTATTGCGGATCAAAACGAGTTCCCCGAGGGTTAGTTCGATTGGATCTGCACTCTTGGTGCAAAGTTGTTGTCTTAGCATTTTCTATGATATTGGCAGCTCTTCGCTGCTCCACTTGAAGTCTGAATTTAACTTCTTTTTCATATGAATCAATGTTGTACAATGGTTCTAGAATGTTTTCTTTTGTGCAATCAAGAGTTGGTGGGATCTTTCCGTAAATCAACACGAATGGAAAATAACCATGAGCCGTAGATGGGGTGGTATTGTAACAATATACGAAGTATTTTAACCACAAATCCCAATCTGTTTTATCGGATGAGATGTATGTTCGCAAATATTCATTAAATGTTCTGTGAGATCTCTCAACAGTACCTAAAGTCTGATGATGATACAGAGTAGAATTGAGTTTATCTTTCTTCATCATTGAGCATAACTCCGACAAAACTTGATTCATATATTCTGTTCCCATGTCCGTTAGTATTGTATTCATTGGGCCGTAAGTCAAAACAAATCCTTCCATAATTGCTTTGGCAAACATTCTGGCTGACTTATTCTGAATGGGTATTGCAACTAAATATTTAGTTAGATCGCATATCATAGTGACAGCGTATTCGTTTAATGACTCGGACCGTGGTAGTGGTCCTACGGTGTCAATTATTACTCTGTTAAATGCCTTTAACGGTGTAGGCGTTAGGATGAATGGCTCTTTACTGTTGACAACTGTTTTATTTTTTTTGGCATGTTTTGCACCGTCTTACATATTGGGCTATGTCTCTAGTCATGCCTTTCCAATGGTATCGAAGTCTAATCTTCTTTATCATGCGTGTTATCCTCGGATGTCCTCCCGAAATAGGATCATCATGATATTTTTGCATGATTTGTAATTTATCTGTCTCGGTGAAAATTGTTGTTAATTTAGGGGTGAGTACAATTGTTAATATACTTTCTTGTAGTATTTCATTGCCTTTATTCTTAAAGGTTTCAACATTGGTTCCTAGGAATTTAAGCAGACTATCATAGAAATGTAGTTGCATGGTTGTGTAACGTGCCGTCACAAAATTCTATATGTCATACATTGTGTTACATACACCATGACTGCGTGATACATACCAACCCAATTAATATAGGGTACATAATTACAAGTTTTGTTCGCAGTTGTGGTTTAACATATATGTTGACAAAATATACCTTAGAAGTCTCATCAAGTTAGTAAGTGAAACGGTATAAGACTTCAAGTTTTATACTCAGTCAGCGAGCAAGGCACGATATCGTACGATTGTTTCTTGTTCCGCAGTAGTTATATGCATGCTGTATTGTAGTTATTAACACTGTATTTAGCCGAGTGCACGATATTCCGCATTATTCGTGCATTCACCTTCGTAGTTATTAACACTGTATTTAACCGAGTGTACGATCTTCCGCATTATTCGTGCATTCACCTTCGTAGTTATTAACACTGTATTTAGCCGAGTGTACGACCTTACGCATTATTCGTGCATTCACCTTTGTAGTTATTAACACTGTATTTAGCCGAGTGTACGATCTTCCGCATTATTCGTGCATTCACCTTCGTAGTTATTAACACTGTATTTAGCCGAGTGTACGATCTTCCGCATTATTCGTGCATTTACCTTCGTAGTTATTAACACTGTCTTTACCCGAGTGTACGATCTTCCGCATGATTCGTGCACTCACCTTCGCAGTTATTAATACTGTCTTTACCCGAGTGTACGATCTTCCGCATTATTCGTGCATTCACCTTCATAGTAATTAACGCTGTATTTAGCCGAGTGTACGATCTTCCGCATTATTCGTGCATTCACATTCGTAGTTATTAATACTGTATTAAGCCGAGTGTACAATCTCTCGCATTACTCGTGCATTTATATTCGTAGCTATTAGCTCTTAGTACCCATTTCAGAAATACGGTTAACGTCAACCCGAAGCTAGGAGGTGGCTCATATTTGGATCCCGAGAACAACCGAAGCCGAATGGGGAAAACCATCGAGATCGACATATAATTATAGTTCATATATATATAAATATTTAATTAGTTAAGTTAGTTTAGTTTCGTAAATAAAAAAATACTGTGTTAAATTAAATAAGAAAACCACCCGACATCTCAGAGTTTTCATTTACAAAGGAAGCAGACCTTTGGTAAGACCCTGGAACAGCTGACGCCCACCTCAGCTGGAAAATAAAACTGCGTTACAGTTGTTAGGCCCATGTTATCAGCTATTTTTTCAAGCTTTAGAAAGAGGTGACCTAAGTCTACATTTCCATTAATAACCGTGTCTTTCAACATAAATTCGGAAAGAATTTGCTTTCCTTTTCTAATTATAACTTTATTTTTGGTAAAATGCAATTGTGGCTTTCTACTGTGCTCTTGGGCATTAATTGCCTCATAAACCTTTAGTTCAACCGATTTTGTATTAGCCGTTATACCATGGTCATTATAGTGCCTACTTGTTTTTGCCTGAAGTCTCGTAGTTACCTTCAGTGTTGTATTAGCGACAATATTTTTTATATCATCAATATTTATACGCGATAGCGCATCCGCGGCATAATTTTCTCTACCACTAATATACTCAACCACAAAGTCATATTCTTCTAAGTCCAGCCTCATACGGGTTAATTTTGATAAAGGATTTTTCAATGCAAATAAATAAGTTAGGGGTCTGTGATCGCTTTTAATTACAAACTTTCTGCCGTAAATATATGGTCTGTGGTTATGCAGAATTCTTTGGAAAAGTCTGGATATTGTAGGATTTTTGGGCTTAGCAGTTGATTTTTAAAATATTGGAATGATTTTTCACACTGCTCAGTCCATTCGATTTGCACATTTTTTCTAGATAATCTGGTAATATGTCGCGGTGATTCAGCAAAATTTGGAATAAATCTTCTGTAATAATTACAGAATGCTACGAAGCGTTTAGCTTCATTACCATTTTTAGGTGTTGGATACTTTTGTATAATTGAGTATTTGCCGTCGTCAGGTAATATGCCTTTATCGGTGCATTTATGACCTAAAAATGTTACTTCACGACAAAAAAATGTAAATTTATCCGGATGTAGCTTGAGATAATATTTTCTGCAAATGCCAAATACTTGTTTTAAGTTTTGTAGCATGTGTTCCGAAGAACATCCTATTACTACTAAGTCATCCATGTATACAAAGGCTTTTGTTGGAGATAATCCAGAAAAAGCCAATGACATCATTCTTTGGAATGAATTCGGGGCAATTTTAATACCATATGGCAGTCTTTTAAAGCGAAAAGAGCCCTTTTCTGTGGAAAAAGACGTAATGTCTCTAGAGTCTTGTTCCAATTCTATTTGATGAAGTCCAGGCATGAAAAGAACTTGGCTCTTCCTAACTGATCAAGAATGTCATCTATACGAGGTAATTGGAATTTATCAGCTATCAGTTTTTTATTTATTCTTCTATAATCTACGACCAATCTCCACCTATTTTGTGTCGAACCAGGTAATGACTTTTTCGGTACTATCGGAAGAGGACTGTTATATTCAGAGATTGATGGTTCAATTATGTCATCGCTTATTAGCTTGTCTACCTGGGCATTAACTACCTCTTTGTTTGCATGAGGGATTCTATAATTCTTGATGTACACTGGTTGTGTATCATGAAGTCTTAGTTTCTGCTTGCAAAAATTGTTAGTACTTATTTTATCAGTCTCTAAAGCAAAAATATCTATGAAGTCTGAGCATAATTTTCTTAAATCTTTATGAGCGTATTCGGGAAAGTTTTTTGTTAATTTTTAAAGTCTTTCCTTATTTAGCTTGGCATTAGTTTCAGAATTGTTATTGACAATATTATAGTCGTTTAGACTTTCGGATTTTACCTGAATGTTATTAATTACTAGGTGTTTATCTGTGGTATTTATGATTTTTACCAAGGGCTTTGATTTAGTAGTTATTGTGTTGGCGATATATACGCAATCCTGCATAATTTGTTGAGGTATCAATACTTCTTCCTCATTGGACACGAAATTTATCGGTCTTATAACTTCAGATATTGCTGGCAGTGATATGGAATTGATATTTGGACCATTTCTTAAAGCGATTGCTATATCGTACGGAACGTCGTTAGTTCTCAAGGTGATCCAATCTTGATCATCTTCGTAATTTAAAATACATATGTATTTTCGAATAAAGTCCATGCCTATTATTCCGTCTACTTGAATCGGAAAATCATCCTATTGTAGTTATTACACCTTGCCCAATGCCATTTATTCTAGTCTGGCTAGTAAGGTCTATTGGTTCGTATAAAACTTGATGGTATTTTATGACTGATATGTCTGCACCTGTATCTAGTAAGAATGTGGACCTATTGTCATTTAGAGTAGTTCTGGAGATTAGATAACTGTATAAATTTGTATTTATGTTGTGGATTTTCCTGTCTATTGAGTACTTAGGGGTGTTAGTTAGTTTCCCGAACTATTGTCATTCATGCAACGTATATTATTATTTCTATTCACGTTGCGGTTGTTACTGTTGTAACAGTTATTATTGTTATTGAATTGATTAATAACTCCGCTATTATTGAAGCTTCTAGGTGCATACCGGTCACTTGTATTCTTGTTATTGGGATCCCTGTTACCATTATTCCGACCATGGGAATCAGGGGCCCTATTAGAGTTATTGGGTCTGCTACCAATATTTCTAGAGTAACGATGTCTACTATTAGAGAAATTAGGAAAATTATTGTTGTAATTGTTTTGGAAAGTTAATATAGCATTAGGTTGTCCGTATGCGTCCGTACAACTGCTTATAAATTTTGTTTTAACTTCATCCATGCTTAGGAACGTTCCTGATTCCATGATCAGTCTTACTCGTTCGTTGGATGCATTTTTTATTATTGCTGAAACTGCTGCACGTGTTGTGTACTTGTTTGTAGTTTCGTTTGGGAGGCCGTCAGATATGTAAGCGGTCTCCAATTTTTTAGCAAGTTCATCGATTTCCTTAACATAGGCATTGGCATTTTTGCCCGTTTGTTTTATATTCATTAACTTTGCATTGGTGACGTCAACGGATTCACCTTTAACAGTCGATTTGAGTTTTAGTATTATCGCTGAAATGGTCGATTCCGTTGTTACTATATTCCTGCTAGTGCCTTTTAGTTTTGTTTTAATAAGGCTTACCGCAATAGCTTCATGTGTACCTGTTATGCTTTTCACAAGTGTGAAAGCATCAATGAAGCTTTGTGGGTTTTCTGGACTTCCGTCGAAGTCAGGTAGCAGTTTAGCTGCTGTGTTTAGGAATTCTATATTTGTTTGTGACATGTTGGGAGAGGCTCTACTTGTACTTGGTAGATTTGAAGTTGGGTTTAAAACTAGTTCTGGTAGATATTTGAAATTTGTTTCCTCATGTAAAGAGTTAGGTACATTTAGTACGATACCGTTTTTTAAGGATATCGTTATTAATTTATCTCTTATATCAGCGAAGAAAGCTTCAGCTGCTGCTTTATGAGCGTGGGTTAATCTATTATAATTAACATTAAGGAGAGCTCTAATTTGTTCGAATCTGCGCACGAGATTATTTATGTGCTTAATTGTTTCGGGTTTTATCTCTCTATTGAGATTGATTTGATGAATTTTTCCTTTATTGCTCTTGCCTTATTCACTATTATTTCACATTCCATGGGGGTTAAATTCTGAATAATGAGAGACAAAAAATGAGATTTTATGGAATTTTAAGAAATGTATTCTTTAGAGCTATTTTAAACGGAAATTCAATAATTAGACTTGGTCTAAAGTTCTGGCTAGTGATGCTGCGCGCGTGTAATTTTTTCGTAATGATCTCTTATGAAGCTGGTAGAGCGTTATAAGGATCTGCAGCGCCAGTAAAGAAACGATAATTACTAGATATGTGATTGGATATTCTACTTTCACCGTAATGTCATTGATAACGTTGGCATTAGGGTTTTCCATTTTCGATTCAGGACCACCCATGGTGCCTAAATTATTTTAAGGTATGTCAATTTGTATTAATGAAGTGGATTCTGTGAGGAGCTGTGGAAGTTCTACGCCCGCTACACCCAGTATCAAGATTATAAACACTAACCCAATCATATAGATTACAACTGTCATGTACGTATTTCGAGTAACTGTTTACACAAACAAACTGCAAGTTTACAATATTTTACTTAAAAATAAGTTTATACAGTCACACGAATGTTAATGTGTCAATAAAAGTCAAGGACGTGTTAGTTTAAAAAAATGGTGCTTATGTCACGGATGCCGTGACTATTTTTTGATGGTCAATAGAGTACAATGACATAAACAAGATATCGCCAATTGATATCTGAATTAGGCTTTTAATTCTTTAATATTATACCACTGGAGGGACACGTATGTATCACAGTAGTAAGTTATTTGTTAGTATATGCTTATCTTTAGTTATTTTTAAAGGAATGTAAAAGTTTATCTCCCTGATATAATAACTATAAATTTAAATTTATATCTTGTTTCATTAAATAAATATAAAAGTTACCCTTACAAAACTTTTAGCGGGATCCAGTGTGCAAAGCATGCGCTCTGTTAACATCCTTTTTCTGGGGTTGCCGATGTTGTTTTGTTGTTGTTGTTATTGCTGATGTAAATGCTGCTGCTGTTGCTGCAGTTGGTGCGGATTATACTGCGTATGTTGTTGGGCATTATTTACTGCCGCTGTTGTTGTAATGGGTCAGGTCGGTGTTGTCATCAGAAATTGCTGATGCTGATGATGGTGATGTTAAATCTTCATCAAATTTATATTTATTGTTTTCAGTTTTAGACGCTTGTATCAGTATAGACGATAACGGCGAGTTTGACGATGATGATGACGATGACGGTGAATTATAATTTTGTCGGAGACTGAAGTCAACAGTTAAGAAAAGAACGAATATCAGGGAAATCTGGGATATTGTTTCCATTTTTCTGTATACAATTTAAAAAATTTATATGGCATTATATCGTCATTCCTAAGTGGCATATTATATCAAATTTTTCGCCATCACTATGGTTTTCTGCTGTTCAAGTTACTTTATTTTTCTTGGCTTCAATAATACTATATCTTTTATATTTGCGCAACACTTCTTTCTTATGTATAAGAAATTTTAAATTGATTTGAACTCTTGCACTGCAATTTTCTAAAGACTTTTGTTTTATTTATGACCACTTCTTTCGTCATTAAATTTATATTTATTTTACATTTTATCACATTTTGGCAGGATCGCCATGTTATTAATTTAAATGTTTTTATATTTTATTAAAGCAGTTATTTGTTTTATTTACGTCGACCAGTCTTGGTCGACCACACTTTTTACAATAATTTTTTACTCTTAGTGTTGAAGTCACTTAACTTAAAACTAACTTAAAACTTATCGTGAGAAAATGCTTGGTCGGCATAAATACACGCCGACCAGCTGCATTGTATGTGTGGGCATAAAATATTCAAATAAACCAGATGATCAAGTTACTTGCTGATAGCGAAATAACTGATGCAGTCAAACACATAAGTATGTGGACAAATATGAATTATTGGTACAGTCAAATACATAAGTATGCGGACAGATATATTCCATAGCCAAACACACTACAACATACTCATAGTTTATTATGTTTGCACGCAAGCTTTGTACATGTGTTTTTGTTTTTATTTTAATTTTGAATTGAAGTGTGATTCTTTTTGGTTTGTCAAGTGGTTGCAGCAGGCTTATGGTTTTAGAGTGTAATATTTTTAAGTGAGAGTGTGCATAGTGAAAATGTTGTCCTAGTTTTTTTCTAATATTCTTTTTATCTGGTGGAGATGGAAGGGTATTTTAGAAAAAAAGAAATTTTGTATGCTTGTGGGAATCTATTAAAGTTTTTGTTGTTAGTTTTGTTTTTGTTTGACTTTTATTTATTTTTTTCCTATGTTTAAGGAGTTGAAGAGAATGAATTTATTTGAAGGTTGGAGAAATTGAAGTGTAAGATATTTAGGATTCTCAAAGGGAATTAGAGATGCATAATGATGGGAGGCAACATTATATTCGTGTGTATGTTTTTACAATTACTTGAGAGTTGGCAGATGGGTAGGTATAAAAAACGAGTGTGTACTGCCGAGTACACATCTGGCACATCTTGTGTTTTAATAATTTTTTAAAAATGTGTGCAACGTCTTTCACGTTATGTTTCTATATGGATAGCAATACCTCACCAGTGCGCACACTTCTACTGATATTCGGTAGATTCTACCGAATATGTTTGTGAATTTAACAATCTACCAATTCTACCGAACAAGGCCCGAAATCTACCGAATATTATTTAGTAATTTAAGTCGATATATGTGTAAATTGCCTATTTTGCCACATAGCAGTGCGGCCACAGAGCGGTCATTTTCTGTCATGAAAATCATTAAAACTGAACAAAGAAATCGGTTAAAAACTAAGGGTCGTATGCAAAAAAACTTAATAAAGCTTTGCCAAGCAATGTTAAGTAAAGTTGTATTCTAAAAAAATTATTGTATAAAAATTCTAAAGTAGGCACCCACGTTTGTTAAGACTACTTTAAGTTGATATTTCCAAAATGTGTATTTTGTACCTCAAATATTTTTACTAATATAGCACATACTGATTCATGTTACATCTGAAAATGAAGCTAGAAGTGCTAGCTCTTATTTTAAATTTATTTTTTTTGTCATGTGATGGAAAACATCACCAAATTATCCAACTGCTTCGAAATACATAGCAAAATCCATAAAAAAATATTAAAATAAATACAATTATACAAAAATGTTTAAGTGATGTACATACAATCAAAACAAATCGAAAAAAGCTGGATATTCAAATACTCGTTTCATTCGAATAAAACAAATTGTGATAATTTTTCACATTTTTTTACTTTTACTTCATGGTTGTGTTTATCTGTTTTCCTATTAAGTCAGAAGCTCATATTTTTTAAATTAGGTTGCTTTACTTCAAGATAATAAAAATTTATTTAATAAAATAAAAAAAATATTTGAATACCCGAATTAAATTGTATTAAATTTTGTACATCATAAGCTGTGAAGTGGTTGTTGAACACGGTGGTGTTACCAGTATTTATTATTAAATCACAAAATATTTAAAGTTGTCTTTTGCATATGATTTTTTAATAAAGCTATGTTAGCCTTAAAGTGCTTATCAACTACTATGAACTTTAAAGCTAAAGTAAAATATTTTTTTGCATAAGGGGGTAAAACTATAAGTAACCTAATATTTGGCAAAGAATTGGGGATGAAATGATTTAATAATTTTTGTACAAAAGTTTAAATTCATAAATGGATCTTATATATAATCTTTCTAGTTACAAATTTTTGTCAAATAAAAGTTATTTTAGTCGCTTTATAAAAACTATGTACAAAAACTGAATTCCTGTTATTTATGTACATATTAGTCTCCTGCATAAGACATCTTACAAGAACTTTCAAGACATAAGGGATTTTTCAAATGCTTTACTACAGCGAAATCTTATTAAAAAAACGTTAACAACACTGTTTTTCAAGAAATTCGTTTGAGTATTGTAGGTATAAGAGTAAAGAAGAAAACACTTCGTGACGGAAGAATTTGTGATACTTGCTTCTCTCTACGCATGAGCGAGTGTACAAACGTCATGCGTGTATGTGTGTATGATTTTTTATTTTTCTGCGCACATGCAAAGGCACACACATGCATTAACATTAGTTGTTGCGGCTAATCACATAATAGCTTACCATCTAACTACATATTACACACACACTCAAACGTACAATATGAAAAATAAGCATACACTAATCAACAGTACTTCTTTTGAGTGTTTTTTACAAACAAGCTGTCTTGCGACATCGCTTGTTACAACTGATATATACATACACCAGTGCTTGGCTTATAGTACGGCAGCATTTATTATTGATTTAGTATAATACATGCGACGTGAATACATTTAAAAATCATGACGTTTTTATATTTCAAGACTTTTTACGCAGCTCTCTAGTACATATATTATTTTATGTATGCATAGCATGTCTATATAAAGGGTAAGGGCAAATGACTGGGGATGACACCTTTTCTATGGGAAATGCTTCATTGTCTATGGCAGTTTAATTTCCTATCACATGTGAAGTTTTAAATGCGATTTTGGAACCTGTTTAGTTTGATACTCCTTGCACTTACCCTTTATATATAAGTGCATATATTTTGTTATTTTTTGCTTCTTTGAACTGTTATTTTTTATGTTTCTCTGAATAAAAAAAAATCTACCGAAATTCAAATCTACGGATTTTTTTGTCGATTCTACCGATTTTAAAAAAAATTAAGTGTAAACCTGTACCACACAACAAAAAAAAATATTGAATATGACGAACGTTGACACGAGTATGCACTGTTGCGATGTTACATTTGTCTGCAAGACTTTACAAGACTATATGGAGTTATATTTAATTACAGACGTACTATTACTATCTGATGTATTCGAAAATTTTCGAAAAGTTTGTAAGGGAATATATAATCTAGATCCAAGCCAGTACTATACTGCTCCTGGACTATCGTGGGATGCTATGTTGAAGTACACAAATATAGAATTAGAGTTGTTAACTGACATAGATATGTATAATTTCTTTAAAAAGGGATACGTAGGCTGATTGTACAATGTAGTAAAAGGTATTCAAATACAAACAATAAATATCTAGAGGATTTCGATAAAAAGAAACCCTCAGAATTTGTAATGTACCTGGATGCCAATAACCTTGACGGTTGGGCTATGTCCGAATATCTTCCATACGGAGGATTCAGATGGCTATCAAGTGATGAGCTAAATGTTGATCCAAATCGGATAGACACTAATTCAAATGATGGTTATGTGTATGAAGTTACTTTAGAATATTCCTCCAATTTACACGAATCACACAATGACCTACCTTTTTGTGCGGAAAATAAAAAACCTTGTAGAAAGTATGAAACTAAATTAATTGCTAACTTTTCTACTAAACATTCATATATTATTCACTATAGAATTATTATACAATGTTTGCAGTATGGTTTGATTCTAAAGCACATCGGATTCTCACTTTCAAACAATCTCCATGGTTAAAATCATATACATATAGACTTAAATACCAAGCATAGAGCTTACGCAAAGAATACGTTTGAGAAAAACTTCTTCAAATTGCTCAATAATGCGGTATATGGTAAGACTATGGAATATGTGGATAAGAGAAAAGATGTTAGAATTGTAACAAACTGGGACAGAACGAAATGCAATCATTTGGGAGCTCAAGATTGGATATCTAAGCCCAATTTCCATAATTTGTCTATATTTTCGGAAGACATGGTGACGATTCAAATGAATATGCTCCAGACATATTATAATAAGCCTATTTACTTAGGATTTTGTGTTAGAACCTTCCAAATGGAAAATGTATACTCTCCATTATGGTTGCATGCAGCCTAAGTTTAAATCAAAATTGTCATTAAACTATATGGATACTGATTCGTTCATATATACAATACGGACTGATGACTTCTATGCTGACATAAAAATGGACATACAGGATGAATTTGACACATCTGATCATCCTGTAGATAACATATATGGTATTCCTCGTTTAAACAAAAAGGTATTGGGTATAATGAAAGACGAAAATTGTGGAAAAATAATGAATTGTTTCTTGGGTTGCGATCTAAAATGTATTCATTTACCCCTTATGCAAAAACGATTATTAAATTTAAAGTCGGTTTAACAAACTAATTTTTTTAACAAACGTTTTTGCGTAATGCCTTTAGTGTTTAAGATCAAAATGATGTAAAGAAATCGTAGGGGGACAAGAAACCCATTTTAGATAAGTAGATTGTTTGTTTAATAAATCAAATGTATTTGATAACATGCTTACCTTTAAGTCGAATTTGCATCAATTATATTCTATGCAACTGCATAAACTAATACTAAAGCTGGGTTCACACGACTAGAACAATGTACCAATTTTCGTCGGCTCACTGCGATAGAGTCATAAGTAATAAGCCAAAATGGCATTATTACTTATTTAATTCTTGAATAAGTCTATATGGCTTTATTACTAATGCAGTTTGGTGCAGTTATGTTATTATATTTCAATTAGTTGAGAAATAAGGCAATTTTACTTTGGTACTTATGAATTTATTTCAGTGAGCCGACGAAAATTGGTACATAGTGCCAATTAGTGATGAGCGATAGCGTGATTTTTTTATAATATTGCTCCTTGTGATCGTGATTTCTAAATCGCTGTTCTTTTAAACTGTGACTGTGATCATAGTTTAGGAATATTTTGTTTTGAGAAAATCTAATAAGAAGAACAGCAGTGAAATTAAACAGTGACTGTGATCACGATTTATTACATTTCAGATCTTCTGCTTTAAAAGCATTTATTAGTATTGGTGTCTTGATAAATACTAATAAGAAGAGCGACAAGAACAAATAATTAGCAATCAACCCCATCCATACATTGAGAATTGTTGTATGACAGTCAGAGAGACAATAAAATTGCAAATATAAAAATGTGAGCTGTATGTACATAGTTGCCAGAAAAGACGATTTGACGATTTTTTGCTTGACAAAAGCTGAATGTATTAAAAAATTAATGTGGTAGCTTCATTTACTGTAAAGTAAGCATACAATAACATTCACAGTTTGTATGAAAGAACTATATTTCCAAAACCTGTTACTTGATAAATTCAGTCACAGTTGTGATATGTGATTTTTCAATCGCTGTGAAAAAGTAACAGGTTTCCAAATATCGCTCAACTCTAGTGACAATCGTGTGACCCCAGCTTAAGTTATCAAGGTGATAAAAGGAAAATCAAGTGATGGTATAAACATGCATGGTATCATATTAAAATTGATTAAACAAATCCTGATTATGAGCTTGATATGTTATTATTAGAAATAGAAAAACTTCAAGAAAATTAGTAAAATATGTATATAAATTAAAGCTCCTGTTATTTATTTCTCCAATTATAATTATTTTGTTTTAAGCAAAAAATGTTTGTGCCTATTGTAAATTATTTTTTATTTACTAATATTTTTTACATAGCAAGAAATAGCAAAAACAAAAAAAAAACCGTAAACACAAACAATGTTCCCTTGAGGAATAATACTCTGTATGAGTACCTCAAAGGAAAAAAATTTTGAAGTGAGTTCTAACGGCAGAAATGCTTATTTTACTGTGAGTTCTGAAACTCTTAATGAAAAAATATAAATAATAAATCTGATGAAAATCTTTTTTTAACGGCAAAGCCAATTTTTCGTCAGCGATCAACTTCGCTTTGTCCAATGCCAACTAGTGAATCGTTAACATTACCATTGCCTAGTACTTCTTCTTTTAAGTCTGCGATATCATCCGCATCGGGCTCGCCTTCATCACTAAACCAAGTTATCACTACAGATAACAGTAGCTCAAAACCCAAGGTACAAGTGGAAATGGACAGATATATAACAGTGGTAAAGCGTGGGCGAAGCCCAAATTCTTCAAAAATTTCATCTGCCCCAAAGATGTCTAGGGATAACAGCGCATCATCTACCAATCGTCAAAATCGTTTTTCATTATTGCAAGACACCGACGACAAGCCCTCTACATCATCGGAAAAGTCTTTTAAGCCACCACCTATTTATCTGAGAGAAAAAAATTCTAACGCGCTTATAAAAAAAACTACTGTCGACCATTGGTGAAAATACTTTTCACATTAATCCAATTAAACGAGGTAATATTGATGAAACTAAAATCCAAACATATAATGAAAAAGATTTCCGAAAAATTGTTAGTGAATTCGAAAAAAATAAAACAAATTTTTACACATACCAACTTAAGAGTGCTAAAGGCCTACAGATAGTATTAAAGGGCATAGATTCATATGTTAAACCCGAAGAAGTAAAATGTGCACTTGTCGAACAAGGATTCAAGGTAAAAAATGTTACCAACATATTTAATAGAGAAAAGGTCCCCCAACCCCTATTTCGGGTTGAACTGGAGCCGAATGACATACAATTGAAAAAAAAAATGAAGCCCATCCAGTTTATAACGTAAAGTATCTCTTACATCAAAAATCACAGTTGAAGAGCCACGTAAGCGTTCAGGTCCCGTACAGTGCCATAATTGCCAAGAATATGGCCATACGAAAACTTACTGCAAGTTACCTACAGTGTGTGTTATCTGCGGTGAATTGCATGGTACTGCTAGCTGCACTAAGCCAAAAGATCAAGCAGAAAAAAAATGTAGTAATTGTGGAGGTAATCACACAGCTAACTATAGAGGGTGCCCTGTATATTCTTTCGTTAAACAGGCTATGGGTCAAAAACCCAAGTTAACTCCAGCTCTACAAGTAAACTCGAACTCCGACACTTTTACTCAAATCAGCCAACCAGTTACTTCACGTGTATCGTATGCTGATGCTGCTAAGACTAGTTCAATTCCCACGCAAAATGTTCCACCGCCAAATAATTCAACGAATTCAAACTCAAGCTTTAACTTTAGTCGCCTTGAAGCTACTATTGAGAATCTGGTGCTAACTATAAACAACTTTACTACAAATATGACAAGTATGATGCAAGAAATGCTGCGAATGCAGAATACACTGCTTCAAGCATTAGTTAATAAACCATGAACACGTTAAAAATATGTTTCTGGAACGCAAACGGCATTCGCCAACATAAAAATTAACTTGAGCACTTCCTCATGGAAAAAAATATTGATATAATGTTGGTTTCTGAGACTCATTTGACCTCAAGAAGCTTATTTAAAATAAATGGTTACACTTTTTATGATACAAAGGACCCGAGAGGGAGAGTATGCGGTGGATCTGCAATTCTGATTAAGTCAAGACTCAAGCACTATGTCCTTGACAACGTTAGTGAAGAATATTTGCAAGCAACGAATATTTTCGTAGAAAAATTTTGTGCGAATTTCGTGATATCATCAATTTACTCACCTACCAGATTTTCAGTTACCGAAGATCAGTATGAGAAGTTCTACAAATCGCTTGGATCTTGTTTCGTGGCAGCTGGTGACTACAATGCAAAACATACGTACTGGGGATCGCGTCAATACAATTTCAAAAATGGGCTTATATGTCATTTCGAGTGGGGAGCCTACTTACTGGCCTACTGACGTAAGAAAAATTCCAGATGTTATAGATTTTGCCGTCACGAAAAATATTCATAGGGACTTAATTCATGTAGAGGCCTCTCTAGATCTGTCCTCCGATCACTCTCCAACAATAGTTACAATTTTCAACCCACTAAGGAGTGATTTAACTAACTCATATGTGAAGATGATTAATGGAATCAACTGGCTGGCATTCAAAAAATATCTTAGTAGTCACTGCGTAGAAAACATTCAGCTTAGATCATGCGATGATATTGAATTTAACATTGCCAATCTTAACGAAAATGTTAAACAGGCTGCTGAACACGCCACTACCTCCTATCCGCAGACCGGCTTTAACAGAATTTATTCTACGGAAATTGAACGTCTTGTATATGAAAAAGGAGACCTAGAAGAGAATGGCAACAACACAGATCACCCGTAAATAAAATCAGACTTAAAGAATGTACTAAACGACTCAAAGAGCTGCTATCGTCGGAAAAAATGGCACTACTGGAAAAGTATTTAGAAGGTCTTGATGTAACGTCCGCATCTAATTACTCTTTATGGCGCGCTACTAGAAATGTTAAACGACCCGTTGATCTTAAATCACCATTGCGTACTGCGACCGGAGGCTGGGCAAGAAGTGATAGTGAGAAAGGTAACTTATTTTCTGAGCATTTAAAATCTGTATTCACTCCCAATTCATGTACGGGTGCTGCTGATTTAACGAGTGTAGTTTCTCTACCCCCTCGTCCCTTAAGGTTTAAGATGCGTGAAGTACAAAAAGTAATTGCTGAACTCAACCCGAAGAAAGCTCCAGGTATTGATGGCATTAGTAACAAAATGCTCATGAACTTGCCTCATATTGCAATAAGAATCCTGCTATTTATTTTTAATGCTATTTTAAGAATGCAGTATTTTCCACATAACTGGAAACTTGCCAAGATCAAAATGATTCCAAGGGCGGGCAAAGATCTTACCAAGACTGAGTCATATAGGCCAATAAGCTTACTATCTACAATCTCAAAGCTTTTTGAAAAGCTGCTCATGACTAAATTGTCAAAAATTTTAACTGATAATGGGTGCATCCCGGACCATCAATTTGGCTTTAGAAGTCAGCACAGCACGATTGAACAAACGCATAGACTGGTCCAAGTTGTAAGAAGAACATTTGAAGAAAAGAAGTATTGTTCTGCTCTCTTTATTGATGTTTCTCAGGCGTTTGATAAAGTATGGCACGAAGGCCTAGTTTTAAAATTGAAGACATATCTGCCAATAAACATTCAAAAGCTTTTGGAAAGTTATATTATTGATAGGAAGTTCACTGTTGTGGAAGGAGAGTTCACGAGTGTGCCCGAATCTATATCTTCTGGTGTGCCCCAGGGTAGTATTCTGGGTCCTGTCTTGTATTTAATATATACTTGTGATATGCCTGTGAGCAATAATATCCATATTTCTACTTTTGCCGATGATACAGCCTGTATGAGTGTGCACGAAAACCCTTATGAGGCATCCCGCAATCTCCAGGAACATACCACTCAGCTGGAAATATGGTTGAACTTATGGAGAATTAAAGTCAATGAACAAAAGTGTGTCCATATAACGTTCACCCTAAGAAGAGATACTTGCTCCCCCATTCGAATCAACAATCAAAATATTCCTCAACATTCCCAAGTGAAATACCTTGGTATACACCTTGATCGAAGACTTACATGGAAACATCATATTGACTCTAAATTAACTCAGATGAAACTTAAGTTAACTCAAATATATTGGTTGATTGGCAGAAACTCAACACTCAGCCTAGACTGCAATCTTTTATTATACAACTCGCTTTTGAAGCCAATATGGCGCTACGGAATTCAGTTATGGGGCACTGCTTCAGCTTCCAATGTCGAGAGAATCCAACGAAGGCAAAACAAAATTTTACGGTTAATAACATCGGCTCCATGGTACATCCAAAATTCTATTATACATCGTGATTTAAATATGCCACTAGTGACTGAAGAAATTGCAAAATACGCAGGCAAATATTTAACAAAACTCGAATCACATTTTAATCCGCTTGCTCGTAATATTTTGAACTTTACTGGACACATCCGCTTAAAAAAGAGGGACACACAGGCTCTTATACCTAACACTCCAGATAAGACTACTTGAAAATACTTTTCCCCCCCCCCCTTTTTTATTATCACGACTAATGTATTATTTATAACTACCACTAAGTTTATGTCCGACACTGGTCGGGCCTAATAATTTTTTTTTTATAGATTTAAGATTTGAATACTTATTGTTAGTTCATATATGAAGATACAATAAATAAATACATGCATTACAAAAAAAAAAAAAAATTTAAGAAATATAGTCTAGTTATAACAAAAAGAAAAATAGTATATATTTGTGATTTGAACGGGCTAAGGTTCGTATTGCTTTTTAAGCCAAATTACATGTGATAATTATTAATGAACAAATAACAACAAAGTCTGTTGTAAATATTCTGACTAACAACATATAGTTGAACGGAACAGCCATTTTTTTGATGCGCTATGGTCACCTAACTACAAAAATTATCATTATTTCATATTCTATGGATAAGTTTTTTTTAGATTTTTTTTCTAAAATATGAGATTTTTGAAAAGGTTAGTGTATTCATCGTGCCATAATTTTGAAACAAAGTACTCGATTTTATTATGCCATATGTATACAAATTTTAAATTTAGCCTGCTTTAAAATGTTGGAATATTATTTTTTTGTATAACTTTTATTTCTGGAGTTATTGAGAAAAAAATCTGAAAAAAAATTTTTTTTTCCGAAAAAATTATAACATTTTTTATTTTAAAAATTTCACGAAAAAATAAAAACGGGAAATATTTACCAGTTTTATTATTTATTCATAAAGCTACATATAATACAAATAAAATGAGCCCTCACTTATGAAAATCGATGGGTAAATGATTATATTATTCGCTGTAAAGCAAAAGTACCTAGTTTTAGTGGAAAAACTTTTTCTTTTGTCATTACGAAGTTAGTAACATCGATTATTCGGATTAGCCTGTAATAACAGTATATATACATATAAGTATATGTGTGAGTAAAATATCGCCAAAAATACCATAAATGTGCTTTCAAACCAACACAAGAATTTTATTTATTCTTGATAAAGCAGAAAAATATATAGCTGGTTTTGTTTAAAAATTTTATATATTTATAGGCAAAATTGGAACAACAGTTAATGCGATCAATTTGTGGTCGTGATGTTAAAAGTTACGATGTCCACTACACCATCACACAAAATATTAATATAACATACATGTATGTATACATACATACATGTACACTTTAGTTTTTAAAACTTTTATTAGATTTAATACATAAACATTGTAACGTCGTTTTCTGCCGGGTATACTCAGCCTGAAAATGCCAAGGCTTACAAGAAATAACACGTTTTCTTTATCCTTAATTATTAGTATTCTTTATTTAATAGTTAATAATTTTAGTTTTTTTTTCTTCTTAAATACAGTTTGCTTGATTAAAGTTCTTAGTTTTATACCATCTGTTTCGCTTATGGCTTCTAAGCTTCCGTATTTGTTTTCACTTGGTTAATAAATAATAAATTAATAGTTAATAATTTTAGTTTTTTTTTCTTCTTAAATACAGTTTGCTTGATTAAAGTTCTTAGTTTTATACCATCTGTTTCGCTTATGGCTTCTAAGCTTCCGTATTTGTTTTCACTTGGCTTCTATGCTTCCATGTTCAATCTTAACCTTACTCTTGGGTCCCATATGGTGATTTATGTTTCCGCACCCTTGAATGTACCAGCTACCGTCCTACTACTTACCGTTTCAGTGGAGACGTTGCATTGGTTTAGTTGTAAGAACAATCGTTGCAACACTATCGAGATTTCAATTTATTGCTTGGCGGCAGTTTATAACTTTTTGCTTATCGATGCGTTACTTTATTGTTTCGCGACTCGACAATCGCTAACAATGTTTATTAAAATCCACTTATCTTGGTTCAACTGTATTGTTTAACGACTAGGCAATGCTTACAATGTTTATTAATATTTAATTATCCAGGTTCTACTGTATTGTTTCGCGACTAGGCAATCGCTAACAATGTTTATTAATATTTACTTATCCAGGTTCTACTGTATTGTTTCGCGGCTAGGCAATCGCTAACAATGTTTATTAATATCTACTTATCTAGGTTCTACTGTATTGTTTCGCGACTAGGCAATCGCTAACAATGTTTATTAATATTTACTTATCTAGGTTCTATTGTATTGTTTCGCGACTAGGCAATCGCTAACAATGTTTATTAATATTTACTTATCCAGGTTCTTCTGTATTGTTTCGCGACTAGGCAATGCTAACAATGTTTATTAATATTTACTTATGCAGGTTCTACTGTATTGTTTCGCGACTAGGCAATCGCTAACAATGTCTATTAATATCTACTTATCTAGGTTCTACGGTATTGTTTCGCGACTAGGCAATCGATAACAATGTTTATTCATATTTACTTATCCAGGTTCTACTGCATTGATTCGCGACTAGGCAATCGCTAACAATGTTTATCAATATTTACTTATCTAGGTTCTACTGTATTGTTTCGCGACTAGGCAATCGCTAACAATGTTTGTTAATATATACTTATCTAGGCTCTACTGTATTGTTTTGCGACTAGGAAATTGCTAACAATGTTAATTAATATTTACTTGCTTACCCTGATTAATCCTGATCCACTGATGACTACAATGCGACTGAATCCATGTTCTCCTGTATTGCTTTGCGACTAGGTAATCGCTAACAATGTCTTAGTTTCTATTCATCGAGGTCCTACTGTATTGTTTCGCAATTAGGTAATCGCTAACAATGTTTGTTAGTTGAATACTAACTTACCCTGATTCATCCTGATCAACGGATGTCTGCGCAATGACTGATGATCGTTTGCAAAATATTCGGCCTTTTATACTCTTTTTTCCCTTTATGTTATTGTTGTAATATTTGTCGAGATTTCTGCATGCTTATTTTTGTTATTGTTCCTTATTTATTTTATTCAATTGTATTTGTTGTTGTATAAATGTTTTACTTTAATGCGTTTGTATGTATATTTTGTTAAGGCTCAGTTAGCCGACTGTAATGTAAAGTAACTGCAACAGTAAGAAACAGCTGATCGATTTTGTTATGTGAAAAGTAATGAAAATGGTTATAGAGATGTAATGTAACGTAACCTACTTTTCATATAAAAATATCAATCAGCTGTTTTCTACGTTACAGTTACATTACATTACAGTCAGCTAACTGAGCCTTTAGTGACCGTTAATCCCTTTGTTTGTAAATTATTTTGTTGGATGTGTTGTTGTTGCAATATTTGATATTTTATGTTTTACTTCTTTACAGCGTGTGACATCAGTTTGTGTGCAAACTGTTCGTCACACTTCCCCCTTCTTTTGGAAAAAAAAGTTGAAAAAAAATGATTTTCTATACTTGTTTTTTTCAATCGTTTACATAAAAATATTTCCAAATTCCTACCCTGGATCATGTACTTTCGCTCTTGTTGTTGCTGCATTATTCCTTTGCTTGTACTACTATCTTCCGCTCTAGATGACGTAGCCTTAGTATGTTTTTCATCTAGTTCTTCGAGTTTATGTTTTATATCTTCTTGAAAAAGTTTCTAGATTATTCCTAATATTTCTAGATTAAATTCTTCCTGATATTGTACCAGCTCTTCCTTTCGAGGACTGTACATCCATTTTATTTCTACCATCCTGCTTTGTGTTTTTTTTTAAAGTTATTTATTTTTTTTTTTTTTTCATTTTATTTGTTGTGTGTTTTTCTTGTTTTTATTCAGAATTTGCTCAAGCGCCACTTCTAACGTGCCTTCCTGCTTCGTCGTCTTTTTTTTAATTTTATTATTTATTTTATATATATGTATATATTTTTTAGTGTTTTTTTTTTTGTTTTTTCCAGAATTTGTTCGGGAGCTACTTGTAAAGTGTTTTTCTTGTTCTTTTTTTATATTTTTTTAGCTTTAAAAAATTATTACGTGTTTCCTTGTTTTTATCCAGAATTTGCTCGGGCGCCACTTGTAACGCGCCTTATTGCCTCGTGGTTTTTGTTTTCAAAAAAATTTTATTATTTTATATATGTATTTTTTTTTGTTTAGTGTTTTTTTATTTTTATCCAGAATTTGTTCGGGTGATACTTGTAAATTGTTTTTCTTGTTCTTTTTTTTATTTTTTTAGCTTTAAAAATTATTACGTGTTTCCTTGTTTTCATCCAGAGTTTGCTCGGGTGCTACTTTTAAAGTATTGTTCTTGTTTTTTTTATTTTTTTAACTTAAAAAAAAATCATTACGTGTTTCCTTGTTTTTATCCAGAATTTGCTCGGGCGCCACTTGTAACGTCGTTTTCTGCCGGGTATACTCAGCCTGAAAATGCCAAGGTCGTTACGAGAAATAACACGTTTTCTTTATCCTTAATTATTAGTATTCTTTATTTAATAGTTAATAATTTTAATTTTTTTTTTCTTAAATACAGTTTGCTTCATTAAAGTTCGTAGTTTTATACCATCTGTTTCGCTTATGGCTTCTAAGCTTCTGGATTTGTTTTGACTTGGCTTCCTGCGAGTAATCTTCTATGCTTTCATGTTCAATCTTAACCTTACTCTTGGGGTCCCATATGGTGATTTATGTTTCCGCACCCTTGAATGTACCAGCTACCGTCCTACTACTTTCCGTTTCATTGGAGCCGTTGTATGGATTTAGTTGTGAGAACAATCGTTGCAACACTATCGAGATTTCAATTTATTGCTTGGCGGCAATGTTTATAACTATTTGCTTATCGATGCGTTACTTTATTGTTTCGCGACTAGACAATCGCTAACAATGTTTATTAAAATCCACTTATCTTGGTTCTACTGTATTGTTTCGCGACTAGGCAATGCTAACAATGATAATTAATATTTACCTATCTAGGTTCTACTGTATTGTTTCGCGACTAGGCAATCGCTAACAATGTTTATTAATATTTACTTATCCAGGTTCTACTGTATTGTTTCGCGACTAGGCAATGCTAACAATGTTTATTAATATTTACTTATACAGGCTCTACTGTATTGTTTCGCGACTAGGCAATTGCTAACAATGTTTATTAATATCTACTTATCTAGGTTCTACAGTATTGTTTCGCGACTAGGAAATCGCTAACAATGTTTATTAATATTTACTTACTTACCCTGATTAATCCTGATCCACTGATGACTACCATGCGACTGAATCCATGTTCTCCTGTATTGCTTTGCGACTAGGTAATCGCTAACAAAGTCTTAATTTCTATTCATCGATGTCCTGCTGTATTGTTTCGCGATTAGGTAATCGCTAACAATGTTTGTTAGTTGAATACTAACTTATCCTGATTCATCCTGATCAACGGATGTCTGCGCAACGACTGATGATCGTTTGCAAAATCTTCGGCCTTTTATACTCTTTTTTCCCTTTATGTTATTGTTGTAATATTTGTCGAGATTTCTGCATGCTTATTTTTGTTATTGTTCCTTATTTATTTTATTCAATTGTATTTGTTGTTGTACAAATGTTTTACTTTAATGCGTTTACATGTTTGTATGTATATTTTGTTAGTGACCGTTAATCCCTTCGTTTGTAAATTATTTTGTAGGATGTGTTGTTGTTGCAATATTTGTTATTTTATGTTTTACTTCTTTACAGGGTGTGACATCAGTTTGTGTGCAAACTGTTCGTCACAACATATATATCTTTTGTTGTTTTCCACTTAATCTTGTGCAACGTCTTTTAATAATATATTTTCTATACTTGAAGTTCATAAGAGGCATTGAACTCATTAATTTTAGTATTGAGAATTCTATCGAATTTTATTTGTTTATGAACCCAGTAAAAAAATGGAAGTCATTCTGAAGGAACCACATTTTTATTGCTTCCAAAAAATCGATATTTTTAATTTGCCGATAGTTACCAGAAAACCAAGTAAAAGTTTTTTTTAATCACACAAAACCTTGTAGTTTTTCCATAGTTTTAGTAAATACTCACCAAAATGTTCTAAAAATCGATTTTTTGATTGAACTAATTTTGGCCTAAAATTTAGAAGTTATTTGCTTAAATTTACATGAAAACACTGCTTCGCGTTTAAATTCGTATAAAAAGAAACAAATTGGTAAAATATGTAACTTTTTAAAGTTTTTCCTAGATGAAAATATTACCATAGAACACAAAAAAGGAAATTTTTCTTAAAATCCCTTCTAATTCGGTGACTAGGCATCGAAAAATAGAAATTCTTGCAATGACAACCCTATGTAAAAATCACTAGATAGGATCGAAATTTGAGCTAATTCCAGACTGCAAACTCTACATTTTCATGACTTCTTTGGAGTGTCTTTTTTTACTGGGAAATAGTTGAAATTGCATTTCTTATTTTAATACTTTCCATTGACAATATTTGTAACCAAACTTCTTAAGAATCAACATTTTTCAACTGAAAAAGAAGTCAAATCATCAATTAATTTAAAGAAGACATCAAATCAACATTTTCCAACTGAAGAAGAAGTCAAATCATCAATTAATTTAAAGAAGACATCACATTAATATTTTTCAATTGAGAAAGAAGCCAGATCAACAATTTTCAACAAGTAAAACGAAAAAGACAACGTTTACATAAAGTGGGCTATTCGCACATATTATAAGTATATACGTATATTTTAGTTTTATAAAGTTATTACTACAAAAGAAAATTTTCAAAAGAAAAGAAAGAAAATGAGAAGAACAAAAAAATCATATAAATTATAAATAAATATTTATATACACAAAACTAACCTTTTTGACAAGAAAAAAAAAGGAAAAAGAATCATTAAAATTGTTAGGTGAAATTGTAAGGTGAAAACTTTTTTAGTGTTCGATATATATAGATTCATTTTATTTTTACTTATACTTACATTATTCAATCATGGCCCAAGCACCTTCTGTTACCCTCGACCCTATTAAATATCTCAAAACATTACCTGAATTTAGCGGAACACGACACGACCTTTCCAACTTTATTACCCTTATACATAGAATACACCCTATACTAACGCAATATGACCAAATGTCCCAACTTTTCTTCTCTGATATAATAAAAAGTAGTTTACAAGGTAGAGCTAGGGAAGTAATGGAAATAAATTTTCATGTACAGTCGTGGGCGGATATTAAGAATGTTCTTATAAATAATTTTGGAGAAACATTGAACTTAGAGGAATTTTATGATAATATGAAAGCAGTAATGTTCAAAAAAAAAACACGATAGAATTCTATAACGAAATAAAAGATAGGTTACGGAGATTAAATAATAAAACCAATTGGATAATGGGAGAAAATCCTGGCACAGCCGAAATAGCCAAAAACAACATGAAATCAGCACTTAATATTTTTAAGGGAAAAATTCCTGAACCAATGAAGACTATATTGACTTGTCGAAACCCAAATACGCTGGAGGAAGCAATGGAAATTTTTTTCTAAGCAGGATATGCATACAATGGCAACAAGATCAAACAAACCGAATATGAACTAAGAAACCGAAATTTTAATAAACAAAATTACAAAAATGATAACAGAAACAATTCTAGTTCACAAAGACCAAATTCAAATCCTCAGCATAAACATAATTTTAATTCTAACAATCATAACAGACAAAATATCCAACACAGACCTAATTACAATTCACAAGAAAATTATCATAGACAAAATTTTCAATATAGGCCTAACAATAATTCAACCAACAAAGAAATTTTAATAACTCTTATAATACACCAAATATGTCACCAGCAAAATAACCAATCAGAACCTATGGACGTAAATATTTTCCAAAACGTCAAAAAACAACCAACATATGAAAATTTTCAATTTCCAGCCTCACGGGAAGATTACCACATATAACAATAAAATCTAAATTAGGCTATTTAAGGTTTGTAATTGATACAGGAGCTTCACATTCACTTATTAACCCAGGCATATGCCACCCAAAATGGAATATGCCAACGAATGAAATAACTATTAAAACTCTACAACATATAATCAGAATAAAAAAAAGGTTCGTATCCCTCTTTTTGAAGAACTAGGTAGTAAGGACGAATCAATTGAATTTTTTGTTTGTAACTTCCATGACTTTTACGATAGATTAATAGGAAATAATATTTTAAAGCCATTAGAAGCAATAATAAATTTAAACGACGACGTAATCATTGTAGGCGAGAAGAAAATACCATTAAGATATGAAGATCAACAAGTAGAATATCATTTTGAAAAACCAGGAATATATCAAGTCGAATTACCCGTAGAATGTAAAGAAGGATTAGTATACAAGAACCAAGATTTCTCAACCGATAAAGACCTAGAGATATTAGAAGGCGTATATGAAGCAGATAACTTTAAAATTAACGCTACAATAAATTTTAGCGGACACCCCAAAAATAATAAAATTTTACCATTTTAAAATTGAAAACGGTAAAACAGAAAATTTTTGCATATATAATATAGGAGAGGAAACTCAACAACTTCCAATTTCGGAGCAAATAAAAGTTGAGCACCTCAATAGCGAGGAAAAAAGAGAAAATATTACAATTAATAAACAAATTTAAAAAAAAAATTTATACAGAGAATAGCGATTTAACTTTTACTAATGCAATAAAGCATGAAATAAGGACTGTGAACAACATTCCAATTAATACATAAATTTATAGATACCCATACATTCACAAAGAAGAAGTGCATAGACAAATTAAAGAAATGTTGAATGGTGGGATAATCAGACCCAGCCATTCACCATATTCAGCTCCAGTATGGATTGTACCGAAAAAACTGGATGCAAGCGGAAAGAAAAAATGGACATTAGTGGTCGACTATCGTAAGCTAGACGAAGTCACCATTGGTGATCAATACCCGATTCCCAACATCGACGAAATCTTGGAGAAGTTGGGAAGATGTCAATATTTTACTACCCTTGATCTTGCTAAGGGCTTTCACCAAATCGAAATAAATGAAAAATATATTCCAAAAACCACATTTAGCGTAGAAGGCGGCCACTACGAGTTCCTTCGTATGCCGTTCGGACTAAAAACAACAACAGCCACTTTTCAAAGACTGATGAATAATTTCCTAGGTGATTTTATTAATAAAATTTGTCTCGTATACCTCGACGACATAATAATATTCTCAACCTCACTTCAAGAGCATTTGGAATCTATAACAAAAGTATTTAATCGTTTAAAAGAAGTAAATTTAAAGATCCAGTTAGATAAAAGCGAATTTATGAAAAGAGAAACTAGTTTTTTGGGACATGTAGTGACCGAATCAGGTATAAAGCCCAATCCAGATAAAATTTTATGCATACAGAAGTTTCCATTACCAACAACCCAAAAACAAATTAAACAATTCTTAGGTTTCGCAGGATATTATCGCAAATTTATTAAAGACTACTTGAAAATTGCACGACCAATTACAAAGTATTTGAAGAAAGACGCTAGAATTGATGTTAAAGATCATGATTACAAGGAAAGTTTTGATACACTAAAAAAGTTATTAACTAATCCACCTATCTTAGCATATCCAGATTTCAATAAAAAGTTTGTTTTGCAAACAGATGCAATCAACGTTTGCAGTTGGAGCAGTGCTGTCCCAAGATGGACATCCTATTTGTTTTGCTAGTAGAACACTTAATGATCTTGAGCAGAACTATAGCACTATAGAGAAAGAATTACTGGCAATTGTATGGGCTACTCAACAATTGAGACCATATTTATTCGGCAGGCGATTTCTGATAGAAACGGATCATAGACCCTTAACGTGGCTATTTTCTATTAAAGAGCCGAATTCTAAATTGGTCCGATGGAGACTTCGTTAACAGGAATATGATTATGAAATCAAATATAAAAAAGGAGTTTTAAATG
Source organism: Tachina grossa (assembly GCA_949987645.1). Taxonomy (NCBI): domain Eukaryota; kingdom Metazoa; phylum Arthropoda; class Insecta; order Diptera; family Tachinidae; genus Tachina; species Tachina grossa. The sequence goes on along the minus strand of OX465275.1, from coordinate 103,422,780 downwards.
GTAACGCAGATGTCTTGTCAAGAGTCGAAATAAATATTAATGAAGAAACCCAAAATAGTGAAATGGATGAAACTGACGAGAGGACTCAAGATGAAAATATCGTTTTGGAAGCTAATTACCCAATAAACTTCTATCGACGGCAAATAATTTTTAATAAAACTACATCGGGATCATTAAGAATAAAAAATGAGAATATTTTTAAAAATAAAAGTAAAACAATAACTGTAAAAATATTCGACAAACAAACACTTATCACTATAATAAAAAATCATTTTGACCCTAATAAGACTAATGCCATATTAATTAAAGAAGAATCTTTATTCAATGTATTCAATGAAACGGTCAAGAAATATTTTAGCGAAAACAGGCAATTCAAAATCATTAGATGTAAAAGGCTACTGGAAGATATTAAAGATGAAAATAAGTTAACAGAAAAAATTGAAAAAGAGCACAAACGAAATAATCACAGAGGAATAAATGAAAACTTTGCTGAATCGAAAACAATAATCTATCACCCCCAACTAAAAATACGAATAACCCAATATATAAATAACTGCGATATTTGTAACAAAGAAAAATATAATAGGCACCCAATCAAACAAGAATATAAAATATCCAAAACTCCTGAGAAACCTGGAGAAATCGTCCACGTAGATGTTTTTTATAGCTTACAGAAAACATTATTTTTAACGTTTATAGACAAATTCTCGAAATTTGCCCAAGCAATAAAATTAAAAGTAGATCCTGGATAGAATTTAAACTGGCCCTAACACAGTATTTGTCAGCAGTAGGAAGTATAAAGAAATTGGTCGTGGATAATGAACTAGGTTTTAAGGCTCTACCTCTATTGGACTTTCTTAGAGAACAAGAAATTGAAATACATTATACATCAATAAAATACAGAAGAAAAAATATATAAAATAATTATGTTTTATAACAATACAATCCATTCAAGTACAGGAAGGAAACCAATTGGTTTTAGAAATGGAAATATAGACTCAAACGAATATCAAATAATTAGAGAACTTATAACAAAGAATAAAGAAAAAAACTATTAATAAACTCAACAAAATGCGCGAAAATGTAGAAATTCAGACAGGCCCTGTTTATTTGAACGATGAAAGAGGAGGTAAAAACCATTATAAATTTCGAAAAACAACCGTCACCGCGTTAGACAACGTGTTCGTTATAACAGATCGAGGACATAAATATTACAAATCACACATTAAAAGAAATAAAAATTTTCAGAATTTAAATAACTTAATACCCCAAAATACTTAACATATCACTTTTTCAGATGATTTTTCTTATATTGCTTTATGCATCAATGCTACTCGACACAGGAGCACAATACTTAGAAGTTGAAGACTTGACAAACAACCACGGTTATATACCAATTAAGCTAAAGGACTCGGAAATTATCGAAAACTATAACACATATTATTAACACTACTCAATCCATTGAAACAGTAAATATTTTACAAGACAATATACATAAACTTTCAGACACATATAAAAATGTTACTCCTCTACTAGAGAGTGTTAACAAAAGCATGGACATATGTAGGACAAAAGTTAAAAATTTGATTCCTAATTTTAGACAAAAACGAAATAGGGAAGAGAATTAAATATGTGGCAGGGACAATGGATAGTGATGACGAAAAAGAAATTGTGGACAAAATTCAAACTTTAGAAAAAAGTAAGACTGAAACAATGACTTCCCTAAACGAAATGAATTATGTAGGGAGTTCTATAGAAAGCAAAATATTAAATATCACAAATCATATTAACAAACAACAGAAAACTATTCAAAAATACATAAATAAGTTTAAAGCAGAAATCCAAAACAAAATCCTCAATTTAGAAGACGAAACAAATTTTCTCGAAAATATTTTTCAGATTAATAATGATATCAACTTATTAATAGACCACGTAAATGAAATAAGATATGTTATCTTTAAGTCAAAACTAGGAATAATTCCATCAGACATATTGACAACTGAAGAATTCAATTTTATGAATCAAACAGAATCTTACCTACACACAAAAGTAGCCGTTGCATATAAAGAAAACTTAGTAGTTTTGACATTGTGCATCTCAAAATTTCTAAACGAAACATTCACTGAAGTTTTATTTGAGCCATTACCAAACATTCAAAATAAAACTGTAGTATTAAACGAAAATACTGTTCTGGTATATACATATGTAAAAATGAAATATATGAGTCGAACACTTTAGAATATAAGAAATTAACAAAAATAAATGATAACTGCTTAGCACACATTGTGAAAAATTTGGAACCTAATTGTAATATGACTACAATGAAAAATCAAGAAGAAAAGGAAATTTATCCAGGCTTCCTTAAATTTAAGAACTACCATGATAAAATTATTACCAATTGTGGAAAAGCACGAATATTTGAAAATTTAAAAACATTTTTGATAAAAAATGGAAATTGCTTTGTTGACTAATTTGAAAATCTATGAAAATTATAAAATAAATGTAAAAGAAATGTTTATCATGAACAAACTAGCATTAAAAGTTAAAAAAAGTAACATGTCACTCCCCAATCTAAATTTTAATGAAATACACTTTAACGACACAATAAAAACTGTAAAACATAATATTCTTAGAAATAATATAATAAACACTGGGAGTAATATAGGAATTTTAATTATCTTTATTTGTGCTATTACTATAATTTGTAAAAAAAACAATAACACAACTTATGTAGTTTCTTCGTAGGAGCCTCAGGCTAACGGTGGGGGAGTTACGATATACACTACACCATCACACAAAATATTAATATAAACATACATGTATGTATACATACATATATTTACACTTTAGTTTTTAACACTTTTATTAGATTTAATACATAAACATAAGTATATGAATTAAAATAAACTAAGTTCTTTTGTTGTTTTCCACTTAATCTTGGGTAACGTCTTTTAATAATATATTTTCTATACTTGAAGTTCATAAGAGGCATTGAACTCATTAATTTTAGTATTGAGAATTCTATCGAATTTTATTTGTTTATGAAATAGTTGAAATTGCATTTCTTATTTTAATACTTTCCATTGACAATATTTGTAAGCAAAATTCTCAAGAATTTTAAGTGCATTTCCCTTTTGCTTTCTATGTGTTTTTACGATCGAACTTATTAATTTTAGTAATGAAAATTCTATGGAATCTTGATTGTATTTTTTTTTTCTTTAATAATTTTTGTGTAATTCAAAATGCAGTTCTGTCAATTTCTTATTATTGATTTTGTATTTAATATTAAGAACTTTTGTAAGCCAAGTCAGTCATATTCTTTGATTCAGTAAAGTAAGAATTGTTTTTTTTTTGGTTGACAAAGAAAACCAATGATTTAATTGTTAAAGCAATAAAAATGTGTTATTTTAAGGTCATTTAAATATATATGTATATATAATATATGTGGATGTAAAATCATCAAGAAAACTTTATTTTTATTTAGCTAACTACATGGCGGCATTTGTAGTCATGTGTTTGTGTAGCCTGCAGTATTCAATGTGTTAAATAATTTATCCTCACGTTGTTGTAATCGTGGATACAAAGTACACAAAGATGGCACGAGACGGAAGATAATGCAATTTTTCTTTCTGTCTCGCTCATTCTGAAATTTAGTCGTTGCTTTTGTTTTGATTCTTCTCTGTAGTGCATTAAAATTTCAACGTTAATTGGTAAGAAGAAATAAACTACAATAACAAATACAATATATTTGTCCCTTTTTTCCACGAATTTTGTAAAATATTTTTTACCTGTCACTTTTTACATGCCTCTGTACTTTGTGGTGTATAGGCAACAAATATGAAATATACCTGTTATTGTTCATACATATTTAATATACACATACATACATACATAAAACTGAAAAAAAAACTTTTTCCTTTCTCTTATGCTTAAAAAAAGTTATATTAGGCATCACTTTGTACCGGCGCACAGTGGCACATTTTGTGAGTTGGCGGTCAAAATTCTATAACTTTTGACTGGGTTGAAATTTTTTAATAAAATTCTTTTGTTGACTTTTTACATTACAAAATTATTCACAATTTCTAGAACACACAGGAAATTTCTACAACCTATGCTGTGGAAAGAAACATTGGATCACGCATCTGATTGTTATTTTTGTTTAACTACCAAAAGTGGTCTCGGAAAACATATGCAATGGTCCTACCCCACCATTTCCGCCGGTAGACTTACTCTTGCCGTCTTATGCCCACATATAAGCCCACTTCTTAAAAGTTCCTGCGATGTATATAGTCACGTAGTTTCTTCATCATCTAACCCTTCTTCACCGAGTGTGTGTAGTAGTATATCAGGCGTTTTAAAACTGAGGATTTTCACTCAATCAATCAGAGCTAAATGATCTTATCAGAGACCTCGAACTATAAAAGAGAAATCAGAGTTCCTGGTATCTCGCTTAAAGGAGCGAAATTTGTTAGAAAATAATGTTAAGTTAACTGCGTACCGGAACCGACATATGCCATATGCCAATTTTTATACAACCAAAGATAATATGTGCTTTTGTTATGACATAGGTGACCTTTTTGAGAAGCTCGACCAAAAATATGACTAAAGTGAGTGGCGACTATTCGTTGATAGTAGTAAAGAAAGTCTTAAGGCCGTTTTACTATATATTGGAAGCAAGAAGCCATCCATACCTATTGCACATGCCGTGAATATGAAAGAAACATATGAAACTATGGACAGTTTATTAAAAAATATTAACTATGAAATGCACAATTGATAAGTGTGTTGCGATTTGAAAGTTGTTGCTATTTTAACGGGTCTCCAGGGTAGCTACACAAAGAACTGCTGTTTTCTCTGCCTCTGGGATAGCCGAGATCCCAAAATGCACTATATAAAAAAGGATTGGACGACAAGAGCCGAAAGCACAATAGATGTAAATAATGTAAAATATCCTGCCCTGATCTAAAACGAAAATGTAATTTTACCACCACTTCATATAAAGCTGGGTTTAGTTAAAAAACAAAACAAACAAAAAATTATACAAAAAATTATTCGTAGTACATATTATTCGTAATAGGTACATACTGACTTTAATAAATAAGCTTTATGCTTTGCTAATATTTTTTACATAGTAGATATAACAAAAAAAAAACGCAAACAAGAAAACTTAAACAAAGTGATATTGAGGAATACTCTAACGAGTACCTCAAAAACAAACAAACAATCATAAATAACAAAAACAAAAATGACCGCAAACAAAAAAAAAACACAAACGAAGTACCGTTGAAGAATTCTATGTATGAGTGCCTCAAATACAAAAAATGTTGAAGTGAGTTCTAACGGCAGAAATGCTTATTTTACTGTGAGTTCTGAAACTCTTAATGAAAACAATAAAAATAATAAACCTGATGAAAGTCTTTTTTAACGGAAGAGCCAATTTTTCGTCAGCGATCAATTTCGCTCTGTCCAATGTCAAATAGTAGTACTTCATTAACATTACAGTTGTCTAGTACTTCTTCATATCAGCCAGTAATATCATCCCTTTAGGCTCGTGTTCATCACTTAACAAAGCTATCACTACAGATAACAGCGGCTCGGAACTCAAGGTACAAGTCGGAATGGACAGATATATAACCGTAGTAAAGCGTGGGCGAAGCCCGAATTCTTCAAAAATTTCATCTGCTCCAAAAATGTCTAGGGATAACAGCGCAGACTCAAGTAATCGCCCAAACCGCTTTAAAATTTTGCAAGATGACAACGACAAACCCGAGGTATCCTCGAATAAAACATCCAAGCCGCCACCAATCTATTTGAGAAAAAAAATTTAAATGCCCTTATTAAAAAATTAATTTCGGTCATTGGTGAGAATAAATTTCACATTGTTCCAATAAAACGTGGCAACATCGATGAAACTAAAATCCAAATTTATGGCGAAAAAGATTTCCGCAAAATGGTTGCTGAATTTGAAAAAAATAAAACAAGCTTCTACACATACCAGCTTAAGAGCGCTAAAGGAATGCAGATCGTATTGAAGGGCATAGATTCTTATGTTGCTCCCGAAGAAATAAAAGATGCACTCGTCCTCCAGGGGTTTAAGGTAAAAAATGTCTCCAATATAATAAATAGGGAGAAGATTCCCCAACCCCTATTTCGTGTTGAGCTTAAGCCTAATGATATAAAATTGAAAAAAAAATGAGACGCACCCAATTTATAGCTTAAAATACCTGTTACACCGAAAAATATCAGTTGAAGAACTACACAAGCGTTCTGGACCCGTACAGTGCCATAATTGTCAAGAATATGGCCATAAGAAAACTTATTGCAATTTACCTACTGTTTGTGCTGTGTGCGGCGAATTACACGACACTGCTATTTGCAATAAGCCAAAAGATCAAAGTGATAAAAAAATGCAGTAATTGTGGAGGTAACCACATCGCTAACTACAGAGGTTGTCCTGTGTACTCTTTCGTAAGGCAGACTATGGTGCAAAAACCTAAATTAGCTCCAGCTCAATCAGCAAACGCTTACTCTGCCACTTTTGCGCAAATGAGCCAACCAGTTACTTCCCGTGTATCGTATGCAGATGCTGCTAAAAATTCAATTCCCACACAAAATGCTTCCCCTCCAAATAATTCAAAAAATACAGGCGCAAGCTTTAATTTTAATCGCCTTGAAGCTACTATTGATAATCTGGTGCAAACTATAAACAATTTTATAACAAATATGACTAGCATGATGCAAGAAATGCTGCGAATGCAGAATACTCTTCTTCAAGCATTAATTAATAAGCCATGAACATGGTAACAATATGTTATTGGAACGCAAACGGCATTCGCCATCATAAAAATGAACTTGAGCACTTCCTCACGGAAAAAATATTGGTATAATGTTAGTATCTGAGACTCATTTGACTTCGAGAAGTCTTTTTAAAATTTATGGCTACACTATATATGATACAAAGGACCCTAGAGGTAGAGCTTGCGGTGGATCAGCAATTCTAATAAAGTTAAGACTCAAGCACTATATTCTTGATAACATTTGTGAAGAACATCTACAAGCAAGAAATATCTGCATTGAAAGTTTTTGTACAAATTTTGTGATATCATCAATTTACCCCCCTCCCAGATTTTCAATCACGGAGAATCAATATGAGGATTTCTACAAATCTCTTGGACCCCCCGAGGTCGAGCATTGTTCAACACTATTTCAAAAATGGGCTTGGATGTTATTTCGAGTGGGGAGCCCACTTATTGGCCTACTGACATACAAAAAATTCCGGATGTTATAGATTTCGGCGTCATAAAAAATATGTCTAGGGATTTAATTCAAGTTCCAGCTTCTCTTGATCTCTCGTCCGAGCACTCTCCGACGACCATTACAATTTGTAGCCCATTAAGAAGTAACTTACCTGAACCATATGTGAAGATGACCAATCGTGTTAATTGGCTGGAGCTCAAAAAATATCTCAGTAGTCATTGTACGGAAAACATAACGCTTAGAACACCCGATGATATTGAATCTAACATTTCCAATCTCAGCGAGAATATTAAACAGGATACTGAACATGCCACTATCTCCCATCCACAGACTGGGTTCAATAAAATTTATTCTAAAGACATTGAACGTCTCGTACGTGAAAAAAGAAGAGCTAGAAGGGAATGGCAACAGCACTTTTCACCCCAAAATAAAATTAGATTTAAGGAGTGCACAAAACGACTCCAAGAGTTGCTTGCATCTGAAAAAACTGCATCTCTTGAAAATTATCTGGAAGGTCTTGATGTCACACCAGCATCTAATTACTCCTTGTGGCGCGCTGCTAGAAAGCTTAAAACACCCGTTAAGTATAAGCCACTTCTACGCACATCTACCGGAAGTTGGGCAAGAAGCGATACTGAAAAAGGTAAAATATTTGCTGAGCACTTAAAATCCGTTTTTACGCCAAACATATGTACTCGTGTTGCTGATTTTCCGAGTGTAGTCGCTCTACCCCTTCAACACATAAAGTTTAAGATGCGTGATTTACAAAAATTAATTGCAGAGCTCAACCCGAAGAAAGCTCCGGGTATTGATATAATTAGTAACCTGATGCTGATGAACTTGCCTCGTATTGCAATGAGAATCCTGTTATTCATTTTTAATGCCATTTTACGACTGGAGTATATCCACACAGCTGGAATCTTGCCAAGGTTAAAATGATTGCAAAGCCGGGCAAAGATCTAACCAAGGCTGAGTCATATAGGTCAATAAGTCTACTATCAACTATGTCAAAGATTTTCGAAAAACTGCTCAAAACAAAATTGTCCCCAATTCTAATTTGTAGTGGGTGCATACCAGACCATCAATTTGGTTTTAGAAGTCAGCATAGCACCATTGAACAAACTCATAGATTGGTTCAATTGATAAGAAGAACTTTTGAAGAAACAAAGTATTGTTCTGCGCTACTTATTGACATATCCCAGGCATTTGATAAAGTGTGGCATGAAGGCCTAATTTTAAAATTGAAGACTTACTTACCAATAAACATTTTAAATCTTTTGGAAAGTTACATTATTTCCTGTAAGTTCACTGTTGTGGAAGGATACTACGAGTAGGCCTAAAGCTATTTCATCCGGTGTGCCACAGGGGGGTATACTGGGACCAGTTTTATATTTTATTTATACTTGTGATATGCCTGTGAGCAGTAGTATCCATACTTCCACATTTGCTGCCGATACAGCCTGCCTTAGTATGCACGAAAACCCTGATGAGGCATCCCGCAAACTCCATGAACACATTAGCCAGATGGAGCTTTGGTTAAAATTATGGAGAATCAAGGTAAATAAACAAAAGTGTATTCAAGTAACATTTAACTTACGAAGAGATACTTGTTCCCCCATTCAGATTAACAATCAAGTTATTTCTCAACAAATATCTTGGTATACACCTTGATCGACGACTTACATGGAAACACCACATTGATTCTAAGCTATCACAAATGAAACTTAAATTAACTCAGGTACATTGGCTGATTGGTAGAAATTCAACGCTTAGCCTAGACTGTAAACTTTTAATATACAAGTCGCTTTTAAAGCCAATATGGTGCTACGGAATTTAACTATGGGGCACTGCTTAAGCTTCAAATGTACCCAGTAAAAAAAAAATTGAAGTCATTCTGAAGGAACCACATTTTCATTGCTTCAAAATAATCGATCTTTTTAGTTCGCCGATAGTCAGCAGAAAACGAAGTAGAAGTTTATTTTAATCACACAAAACCTTGTAATTTTTCCAAAGTTTTAGTAAATACTCACCAAAATGTTCAAAAAATCAATTTTTTGAAAGAAATTTATGAACTAATTTTGGTCTAATATTTAGAAGTTATTTGCTTAAATTTACATGAAAACACTGTTTCGCGTTTAAATTCGTATAAAAAGAAACGAATTTTTAAAATATGTAATTTTTTTAAATTTTTTCTAGATGAAAATATTACCATAGAACACAAAAAAGGAAATTTTTCTTAAAATCCCTTCTAATTCGGTGACTAGGCATCGAAAAAGAGAAATTCTTGCAATGACAACCCTATGTAAAAATCATTAGATAGGATCGAAATTTGAACTACTTCCAGACTGCAAACTCTACATTTTCATGACTTCTTTGGAGTGTCTTTTTTTTACTGGGTAGAGAAAATTCAACGGAGGCAAAACAAAATTTTACGTATGATAACATCGGCTCCATGGTACATCAAAAATTCAAATATACATCGAGATTTGAATATGCAACTAGTGACTGACGAAATTGCAAAATACGCAGGCAAATATCTAAGAAAACTCGAGTCACATCCTAATCCGCTTGCTCGTAATATTTTGAACTTTACTGGACACATCGGCTTAAAAAAGAGATACACGGGCTCTAATATTCAACACTCCAGATGATGAAGCTGCTTGAAAACACTTTTTTTCTTTTTGTTGATTATCACTACTTATGTATTATTAATAACTATCACTAAGCTTATGTCCGACATTGGTTGGGCCTAATAATTATACTTTAGAGTTCAGATTTGAATACTTATTGTTAGTTCATATTTGAACATACAATAAATAAACTACTTGCATTAAAAAAAATAATCGAGAATAAATAAAATTCTTGTTTGTTTGAAACCACATTTACCCAGTACAAAATAGGATCATCCAAAGAGTAATCTTGGAGCGCTCCTTTGCGAGTAATGGATTACTCCATAAAACTCCGGAACTCATTGGATTTTTAACACAGCATGTTCGCAGACACGAGTACTCCTTTTAAGCTCCTTATGGAGTACTCCATTTGATCTCGAAAATGACGACAGAGCGTGTAATCGGTTTTGTCTCCCAAAAGAGCCTAAAGGGAGTAATCATTTTTTTTATTTGAGAATTTTTCAAGTCCTTTTTCAACTAGTCGTCTTAAATGACTAAATGTTGACACATTTTTAAAAATTTGTTACTATACCCGTACCCTTTCGCTTTTTTTAATAACATGTATTTCACTTTTTAAAACTAAACTGACTAAATAGAAAAACAAAACGAAAACATCAACAATTAACAGTTATGTCAAAGAAAAAAAACCAAAAACGAACTGATACATCCCTCATTGATCCATTTTGAGTATTAAGCGAGAAACAACAAAACAAACAAAAAAGTTTCGATAGCTCGCTTATTACTCCAAGTGGATGAACAAGTCATTACTCCTTTATTGCTCGATTATGGATATCCATATAATCCATATATTTTTTACTGGGTATGGTATTTTTGGCGATATTTTACTCACACATATGCATATATATATATATATATATATATACAGTTATTACAGGCTAATCCGATTAAACGATGTTACTAACTTGGTAATGACAAAAGAAAAAGTTTTTCCACTAAAACTAGGTAATTTTATAGCGAATAAAATAATCATTTACCCATCGATTTGCATAAGTGAGGACTTATTTTATTTGTAGTATATTTAGCTTTATGAATAAATAATAAAACTGGTAAATATTTGCCATTTTTTATTTTTCGTGAAATTTTTAAAATAAAAAATGTTATAATTTTTTTGAAAAAAAAAAATTTTTTTCAGACTTTTTTCTCAATAACTCCAGAAATATAAAAAAAATAGTATTACAACATTTTAAAGTAGGCATAATTTAAAATTTTTATACATAATAAAATCGAGTACGTTGTTTCAAAATTATGGTACGATGAATACACTAACCTTTTCAAAAACCACATATTTTAGAAAAAAAATTCTAAAAAAAACTTATTTATAGAATCTGAAATAATGATATTTTTTTTAGTTAGGGGACCATGGCGCATCAAAAAAAAAAAAAAATAGTGGTGATCCATGGTCAGAAAATTTTTTTCCATTTGTTGCATAGTGTTATATTTATAGAATTTAAAAAATCTCGACGGTTAAGCATATTATCAATATATGCCTTATAGCACATAAGGTGTAACCACTCTTCCCGATGCAGTGCAATGTATTGCTTATTTTTATAATTTAACCATATCATTGTCTTAAAACCAAAAGCTGTAGAAAATCCAGATGAAATTTTCAATTTCCAATTGAGCAAGTATTTAAACTCAAAAACTAAATCATATTTTTGGGGTTTTCGTTCTTGATTCTTGTGAAATATATTCTTTAAAGTACATTTATCCATCCCCAATGAATATAAAATTTAAACTAATAGCTTTTTCGGTCTATTAATGTCTATACCCTATATTAAAGTAAATAATAAATCATACACATCACAGAAAAAATAAATTTCATTCTCAGTAACCAAATTCGTTGAATCAGTAAATATTTTATTTCAATGCGGTCCTACAAATAATTTTGTAAATTCTGATAAAAATTTTGTAAAAATTTAAATTAATCAGAGTTCGGTGTTGGTGTTTATCTTGCTTGTTGATATGAACAATGTACTCTTGTGCGGTTGTTGTTGTTTATTTTGACTGATCGTGTTGTATACATGTAAATGCCGAAAAGTAGCCGACAAACGTTGTGGCCTGTTTCTTCTCTACACATTTTTTGGTAGAAATTAATTTAGTGGAACAGTACAGAATATTTACTGAAACTAAGTTTGATTTCAAACAAATATTTGTTTAAAATTTTTTTGGGAATAATTTTTTCTGTGTTTATTCAGTCTTTTTTTTTGACATAAATTTTTATAAAATTCAATAATTTTAAAAATTATTTTCTTTCATATATGGAACATGGTACACCGACAAGTGTCCATCCCTTCCTCGCATCCTTCGCTATACCAGGGGCAGCTGGCAAAGTGCCTACTATCTTCGGAGTCCTCCTGCTCTAGAATTCCATGCTCCTCATTTTCAGTGAGCATGGATATAAAGAAATTAATAGTTTCTTTATGCTCATAGAGCAATAAATGCTCAAAGGAATGAAGGAATGTTAATAACTCCTCGCGGATGTGGCTCAATTTTACTTTTATTTTATTTTAAAGAATACTTTCTTTCTTGAATGCTATTTTTATTCTAGCATTCTTGAAATGTTTAAGTTCCTATTTATAGTAAAATATTCTTGTAAAATTAAAATTTTACAAAAAATTTTAAGTGCTTTTGAAATCGTTTGATTCAGTTACACTTTAGAACATCAATATATGTAACTATCTCTCTGATCTTTGTTTTACAATTTTTCTTTCATTTATCCTTTAGAACGTCAATATAACTATCTCTTTCACTATAATTCTATCAGCAACAAAAAATATTTTACATTAAAAATAATAACAACATGAGAAAAAGAGATAGCTACGATATTGATTTTTGTTTTAAGATTTTTTTTTGCCTATTTAAAGCAGAATTACCCGACTGTAAATGTAGAACTGTAAATGTAAATGTGTCAGCTGTTCGAATCTGTTGCATGAAAAGCTATGCTAATGCTTACCTGACTGAAATGGCACGTAAATGTAACGTCTGAACCTGCAGAAAATAGAATTTTATGACGAGGTTACGTGACATTTGTAGACAGTGATGGGATGTATGTACATATATTGAATGAGAGTGTGGCACAATAGCCCTGATTTGGTACTTTTGTTTCTTTTAATAATTTAAGCTTTTGAATGGTTAATTTGTGTACGTACATCGCATATTTAATAAATTTAGTTTTCTAATAAAGTTTTTTTTATAAAATCTAACCAGAGCCTGCCAATCGTATGTGTTTATTTTTAACCCCCGACTAAAAAAAGGGGTGTTATAAGTTTGTAGTGTGTGTCTGTCTGTGTCCACGTACAGGCCAAACGGCTGGACCGATTTTCATTTAGTTTTTTCTGTTTGAAAGATGACTTGATCGAGAGGGTTCTTAGCTATGTCTGAAAAAAATCGGTCCAGCCGCTTAGAAGATATAACATCTTTTCTGAAAAAAGTCGGGGGTTTTTAAAATTTTTAATTTTTGTTATTTTTAATATACATACACATATGTACATATATAAACATACATATGTGTGTATGTATGAATATGTAAAATATACATACATATGTGCGTAGAAACATTCAAGAGTACAAAAAATACTTTTATTTAAAAATAATACCAATATAAATAAAAATAGGTACGTATAATCATAATAATTATTTATAATGATAATAAAAATATAAATATTTTTTATAATTACAATGTAAGTATGTATGTATATACGGGTATGAAGCTGAAATTGTAATTTCACTAAATTTCAAAGTCATTAAAATGTTTGTAAGTATAAAATAATGATTTGATACAATTTAAATAATTTTTGTATTTTTTCCACACAATCAAAAATAATGTGAAGATGTTGAACTCTCATCAATGTTTCGAACAGCTGTTTCCCATTTTATTTGATTTTTTTATACTGGTAAACACCCAGCAAACAAAAAGTCCTGTATATGTACATACATACATACATATGTATGTATTTTTTGTTAAAAAATATATGTACATATGTAATAATATAAAAACACAACCAGAAAACAGAAATTTTTGCCTTGTTTTAATAAGTAAAGCTGATCCTCATGTATTTTTATCTCGTGATTACGATTCCGTCATTAGTTTTAATCTGTAAGACAATTTCCTTTTTCGATAGCTTTACATTGAGGAGCATAGTTTCGTCCATAAAACTTTTTTATTATATTTTTTACTAAAATAACTAGTCGTTATAAATTTTTGTCCGCTAATTACGAAAAAAGATTTCTTATATTCTTATACCCTCTAGTTTCAGAGATTTGTGCATTATATTTAAAAAATAATATCTCGAATTTTTCTTTTCTTACGCCATCAAAAAATATTATTTTTAATAATATGACGTCGTTGATTTTGAATGTAGCCTCTATTTTTTGATTAGTTCTGATTATTTTAGTGAGCCTAATTACGAGTGTCGTATTTCGAATACGAAGAGTTTGTAAAGCAATATTCTTTAGTCGAAATACCACACTCGTGATTAGGCCCAATAATTTTGCATTAAAAATTAAAATTTTTCCTTAAAATTGTTTTTTTCTGGTAAAAGCTGCAAATTTCGATATAATAACTACAAATAAAACAAAAAATTTCTGGACTGGTCAATACAACATTTATTATACGTAATAATTGCATTGATCAGATATGTGATACAAAAAACAAATTTTTTTGGAAGGCATGAGAGAGCAAAAATGTTAGTCTTTTTTTTGTGAGACTAGAGGTGATAGACAGCGCAAAAAAAAACTATATTCGTAATCAGCGGACAAAAATACATAAGAACCAGTTAATTTAATTTCAAAAATTTAAATAAAAGAAATGTAAGAACTAAACCAAAAAGACACGATTTTTAACATCCATGTAATAAGAGTACGATGTCATGATATACGCAATGTTCATCTACTCAAATAGAATTTAATGCAATTTAATAATCCAGAAAGTATTTTTAAGTTTGGGGGACCATTCGTGATATAAGAAGTGAATTATAAAAAAGTGACAAAAATTAAGCATATGCTAATTGTCACTATATCTTTAAAACTAGAGCTGCTGGGGAAAAACTAATGATGATGATACATAAGGATCGGCTATTTTAAATGAAGCAATAAAACCACTGTTCCGCTGTGTAATTAATTAAAAAATATAATTGATAAAGAAATTATTTTTCGAAATTTAAGAAATAATTTTTAACTGGATAAATTCTATGTTAGCTGGTAACTGGATGAGGCTCTAAAAAACTGGAAAATCCAGGTCATTCCAGGCCGTCTGGCAAGACTATGCATGTATGTGTGTATGATCTCTTATTTTTCAGCGCACATGCAAAGGCACACACATGCATTAACATTAGTTGTATGCGGTTAATCACATAATACCCTGCAGAAAGTGCGAATAGTGAAATTGTGGCGATTTACTAGTGACGTTTTCAGTAGCGCTACTGACCAGGTGTACCCCAGCCAATGGTATCTTCTATTGACATTTAACATTAGCTTGTCATTGAAAATCCACCACTAGACTATAGCACTGCTGACTTAGTAGTTCTTTCGGGACCACATGGAGACATTGGCACCAAAGATTCACCAGTAAATTTTAGGGACTCTAGTCTACAATATCGATATTTCCTCGCTCGTTGTCAATAATAAACTTATAGTGATTTTCTAGTGACATTATCAATAGTGCTACAGACTAGGTGTATCTCAGCCAATGTAACCGCCTATTGACACATAACATAGGGTTGTTATTGAAAATCTACCAGTAGTCTTTAGCACTATTAATAAGGTAGTTGTTTTACGACCATATGGAGATATTTGAACCGAAAATTCAATCGTTGATTTTAGTGACCCTCGTCTACATATATTTATTTAATATTATTGCACAACATAATAAGAAAAAAGAAAAACAAACTATTGACGCGTTCTATGACAATATCACCAGAAATACACAAGAACTGTTGTCTCTAACGCATCTCTACTCGCGCATAAAAGAAAAGTTGGCGACATTTTAACTAGTGCAATTGTCACTGGAGAAATAGTATTGACATAGAGACATATGGTTCTAGGTTGACTACAGGGTAGCTTGCCATCTACATATTACACACACACACTCAAATGTATACTATGAAAAATAACAAGCATACACCAATCAACAGTACTTCTTTTGAGTGCTTGTTTTGTTTTGCTGTCTTGGCGTTTTCGCTTGTTAACACTGATATACACGTACACCAATACATCCATCGTGCTTCGCTTACAGTACGACAGCATTTATTATTGGTTTAGTATAATACATGCGACGTGAATACATTTAAAAATCATAACGTTTTTACATTTCAAGACTGTTTACGCAGCTCTATAATACACACATCCTGTTTTATATATATATATATAGATTTTTAAAACAAATTTTCATACAAAATTTTTTTTATTAAGCCTTAATAATTTTTATAAATAAGGCTGTTACTCTTTATTAATTTTTAATAATTTGTATGTTAAATGATTTTTGTTTTCGTATAGGAACTGTGATATTTTTATGAAATGAAAATTTGGTATGTTTGTTTTTTAATATACATATTCTGCCGTATTAATAAAACACATTTAAAGTTTATTAAAGATATATTTGACATATTTCTATGGAAATTTGTCAAATAAACCTTAAATATTTTTTATGAATACGGCATATTACATTTAGTACCTTTTTATTTAACTCAAGTGTTTTTCCTGGTTGCATTGCTTTTTAAAATCTAAATGTTGACAACATTGTCCCCCATTATAAAAAATGGAGAGTGTGGCCACCGCCAGTGCTGTCAGATGTAGATATTTGTTACTAAAGACGACGATAAGACTTCGTTTTTAACGTAGAAAATTTTGAAGTATTTTTTGGCAATTTGCTTCGCAATATTTTAATTGCTTTGCGATATTTTTAGCTACATCGATATATGCGATTTCAATAATATGGGTTAGTGTTAAAAATATAGCAAATTTTGCGAGGAAGTTTTTCTACAACATAAAATAATTAATGCAAAAGAGAGTTATTTTCTATACCGTATGTTTACCAGTGAGGATGTAAATAGCTGAATATAATGACTAGTACAACAATTTGTACTTAAATTTATTCTTAAGTAAATGTTAATTGTATGTTATCACGAGACTTCAATATTTATTTTGATCCCGATTAATTTTTATTATGTTTTATACGACAGTATTTTTATATTATGTTAAGCTAATGTATGTCTTATAAATTAACTTTTGTTAATGTAAAAACTTATTTTATTTAAATTTAACAATATTTGTTAAATAAAAACATGTACATTTTTTAGCTCATATATAACATTATATTGGCGATATTCGACAACTAGTTTAGCGAGGAGGCTACAAATAAATCTGACATCACTGGCTAGCATTGATCAGGAATGATATGCATATGTATGTATTTATGAATGCACTATCGCGTGACGTAATGTTTTGCTATTGTCTGATAATTTTAAGCCACAAACAAGCAAAAAATTTTTGTAAACATTACATATTATAATTTTTCTCTTTAAATTTTGGAAGCGAACGATTTTAATTTTTGTCTTAATTTATAAATGCTAATGAGATCATTGATAAATATTTAAGCCATAAGCGGGTGCTAGACACATCAATATTCAGCTTCAATATGTGTGGTTGTGTGCGTTTTTTTATAAAAAAAATATTCACACCAATAGTAGATATATGTGTGACTATTTTTGGTAAACAAACGCACACAACCACACATATTGAAGCTGAATATTGATGTGTCTTACCCTGCGTTTACATATGCAAGTGTCTTACATGCAAGCTCTGTGTACGTATTATCAACGAAAATTTCGCACAAATGCCCGACTGTCTTGCAACTTGCATGTTTGCCTTTTAGTGCATAACATAAAATATTATAATTTTAAGGGAACCATATAGTGTTGAACTTTATTCGTATTGTTTCAATGTTATTTATGTCTAAAAAATTAATAAACTGCTCGATTTATGAATATTTAAGAAAAAAAATATTAAATTAGCTTTTAAATGTATTTAAAATGAGTAAAAACTCATATAACATTACACTGACATCCAGTTAATTTCTACTAAAGTATTAATAGGGTAACATTGTTAGCTAACTTTTCACTTACTTGCTGCAAGTGAAACAAGTCACTGACTTGCAAAATTCCTTGGCAGTTGAGTTGGAAGTAGACTGCAAGTGCCGAAAGTGTAGTTGTGTTAGTAAAAGAGTTTGAGTGTATTGAGTTTTTCGAACTTGCACTTGCACGTGTAAACCCTATGTTAATAAGTAAAATATTAAGTTGGGATTATTAGTGCGTTTAAAAAATTTTAAGCTTAAATTTTAACAATTCCCATAAAAACACGAATTAAAAAAATTGTGTTTGCCCCCCCCCCCCCCCCCCCCCCCCCGACCAGAAAAAATGTCTAGCGACGTCAATGGCATTATTGCAAATGGAATATGTGAATTGTTTTGATTCATCGTATTTTAATTTGCTGAAAGCTTTTTTGTATTGTAAGCTCAATTTTACCATCTCTATATTTACAACAGTCTTACCAATGTCGTTTTGTTCTTTTACTAATTATACACATGTTACTTAATTTGCTTATTTTTTGTTCTACTTAAGACAAACTTTTTTGGTTTGTTACTATTAAGTATATTTTTATTTAATTTTTGCCACAGGCCCATGGCTATTAATTTTAGTTAATTTTAATTATTATTCGAACTCCATTTGTTTCTATATTTATGATTTTTAAAAGGCTAATGCTCGTATCGCTGAAGTTTGTAATAATTATACAAAAATATAATTTTAGTGGAAATGTTACAGCCTCTGTATTTCCCATACATTACATTATACATTTTGCGCTGAAACTCACGAATCAAACTGGCTATTAAAAGTTGCACAATGACATGAAAAAAATGGAGGAAAAATTAAAAAATTTAACAAAACAGCAACTTTTATTTTTATATTTCAACATTTTTTCTTAAAATTTACGAAATTGTACTGTTGGCAAAAAATTGGAATTTGGAAATTTCCAAGTTTATAAAAATGATTTATTTTCTTCTAAATTCAATAAAATAAACGAAAAATATGGTACCATATATAATTTTTGTAAGACAACGAAACTCGTATAATTACGAAATCTGTTTCCTTGCACCAGCTAAACTTTTCGTAAAATTTACAAAATTTTCGTTTATTGCACAAATATTAAAAAACGAAACCTTTTTTTCATATTTTCAAGCATGAAATATTTTGAGTGTAGCATATACATATTACCAATATAACCACAAAGTTATTAAAAATTGTGTTTGCTTATATGTGCCTGCTATACATATTATGAACATCTCAATAGGGTGTATTATCAATTACGACTTTTGAACTAGAACTTAAAATGCCAAAAAAAAATAATAAAATTAGTTTTAAATTTATCATTTTAAATTTCTTTCTGCATGCTGAAAATTTTTAAAACAAATTATGTCATTTTGAGTAAAATACTTTATTACTTTGATTACAATACGAGTATGCTTTTTGATCCTTATTTTTCGGAAAACAATAGAAGTAAACAAATTGTTGGTGTTATTTTGCTTGAAATTGCCCACTGCACACTTCATATTTAAGTATGTATTTTTTTAACTACAGGACTGCCAACTTTTAAGCAAGTAATGTTTTTCTATACTTTTCTTGCTAAGTTCGGTAAAATGGGAAGACAAAAATTAATCCTGCTTTCATACTCTTTTATATTCAGACTTTCTATGATTTTATCGGTAATTATGTAATTAAATTCCATGGATTTGAAAATTATGGCCAGTGGATTCCTAACGAGTTTCAGTTTCTACTACATACATATATATTATGGTTAGAGTGTAAAGTATTCGTAACTAATTTTTGCCATGGAAAATGTCAAATTCCACTCATACAAATGCGTATTTTGAGCAATTTGAAGTTACAAAGCAAACAATTTTATGAATTTTCAAGTATTTTTTTTATTAAAAATTAGGAAGTCTTATAAGTTTGTAAACCACAATGTTATTATTTTACTCAAAAGTATTGCAATATTAAACCTAAGATCCAAGGGTAAATTCAACAAAAACCAAATTTTTTTATTACGCATATATGAACTTGCAAAAGTTAAAAAGTGATGTAGATTTTTGTCCTCAATTTATTGCCAAACTTAATACAAGATGAACGGTTTCCCATTACATGTGTAAAAGTTGGCAGTCCTGGCTTAAAATTATCAACAGATAGGTATAAAGTGTCCAGGAGACGTACAAAAAAAATCGTCAATCAGCATTTTAATTTTGTGTTCGTTGTGTGCGATGGCATATGTCCTCATCGGATGATGATTTTTTGTTATTAGCGGCATTAAAACTTTATGAAATCTTTGTATAAAAAGGAACATTAAACAAATATATAGAGCTAAATAATAATTTTTCTATCTTCCACTCTAATTTTTCATCTATTATTATTATTATTATAATAATAATAATAATTATTATAATAATAATAATTCTAGTTCTTCAAACCATTCTAAAAAAACAAACATAGTTTCCTTAAAAAAATTTCGAAACAAACAAACGATTTTTAATATAAAAACAAGACATTGAGTAGTGTGAATAAAGAAGAATATGTACATAGTCGTATGTATTTGCTTTTCAGTTAAAAATTTGTTTTAAACACAAAATTCACATACATAAATACATATCTATTTGGGGTTTTAAAAACAATTTTTAAGTAATTTTTTTTATTCACACTGCCCATTAAGATTAGAAAATTTGGAAAATATAATATAGTATTTGTAATAATCATACAACTGTTTGTAGACCTTTGATTGTTTGGTTTTTTATAAAGATCAATGGTACATTTTCATAAAGTGCACATTAATTTTTTTCATCCGAGAACTTCTCCATGTCGTCACAGAACAAATAACACAAAGCAAATGACGATTTTCGTCAATCAAATTTGGAGACGTTCAAATAATCAGCCATCAAATAAAAATATCAAAATTGTTTGATTCTCATCAATCAGTGCCGACAACGTGTACGTGTTTGCCGAAAAGAAACGACTGCATGCACACAACCAAGGCGCATTTATTAGGTGGCAGCACTACACCATGTGACTAATGTCATTATACCAATCTAAATGTCAAATTTGAATTGTGTAGGTATAAGCCTGAAAGCATGCTTTTGTTTAGGTATCCATAAACACCTTTCGAATATTCAGTTTTGTTTGGTTTTGACATTTCCTGTAAAAAGCATGCAATGTCACGATGCTACCCTGTTTTGAAAAGTAAGAAGGTAATTTATACCAAAAAGTACATGTGGTTGTTGCTGTTGTAATATTTGTTGTAGAATCGCGGGTAACTGATTGATGTGCCTTGCACACAACTTTGTGATTGATAGGTTTTTTTGTACGTCTCCTGGACACTTAACTTAACCGACTGTATTGTAAAGTAACTGTAAAATAGAAAACAGCTGATCGATATTTTTATATAAAAAGTAGATTACGTTACATTACATCTCTATAACCATTTTCATTACTTTTCACATAACAAAATCGATCAGCTGTTTCTTACTGTTGCAGTTACATTACATTACAGTCGGCTAACTGAGCCTTTAAAGAGTGCATGTCGTTGTCCGTCTGCAATGTTCTTGGGTTGGTTTAATCTCATATTCTATTCAGTGTTGCCGTAATCCCAATTCTGTTTTACAGGGATAAAACTTCAAACTAATCCAAATTTTAAATGTAACGCAAACAAAATTTTTTGTAATTATATTTACGGTGCTCTATTCCTATGCCGAGCTTACTAATGAAAAACTGTTTGAGCCAGACATGTATTTATTGATTTAAACAGTTTGCAATCATGCTGGATTCTATAAAATTGTCTATTAGTTAAGTATGAAACTATTTAACTTCATAAAAACATGTCTTAATTTAAAAGTTTTTCCTTAGTAATTAGTGGTTACGCTTTTTTACGCTTGTGTGGCACATGCCACAGATGTAAACCCGGCCTTATATACATATGTACGTAAGTATATACATTACTTGCACATACATATAGATTTATACATACATATGTATATATATAAATATATAATAAGTATTCATAAAGGCCTTGATACACCTGGAAAATCGCATTGAATTCTGTCAGACTCCAAAAAAAAATAGCAACAAAATCTCTTATAGGTGCCACACTATTCCACAAAAAAGATGCAAACATTTAAAATAATTTTTATGTTTAATTATTTTGCATTTTTAAAGAAATAATAACGCAAAATGTAATTTTCAAAATGTAATTCTCTATCTTTAAATAAATGAAGCAGAATTTGCTGTTTTCTTATCAACTGCCTTAAAAAATGTATCTCTGATCTAATAGAAATTATCATTTTATGAAAATTTGCATAAACTTTTGGAAATCGGACAGACTTATCAAAAAATCTGTCACACATGTCAAATTTTAATTCACACTATCATACTTTTCGAGCACACACGATTTTTTTGACAGTTAGAACGACCCAACTGGAACTATGGTTAAAGTTATGGAGAATTTAAGTAAATGAGCAGACGTGTGCGCAAGTAACATGTACTCTACGAAAAGATACTTGTTCCCCCATTAGAATCAATAATCAAATTGTTCCTCAACATTCACATGTAAAATACCTTGGTATACACCTTGATCGACGGCTTACATGGAAACAACATATTGATTCTAAGCTAACACAAATGAAACAAAAGTAAGCTGAGGTACATTGGCTGATTGGTAGAAATTCAACTCTCAGTCTAGATTGCAAACTTTTGATATACAAGTTACTTTTGAAACCTATATGGTGTTACAGAATTCAACTATGGGGCACTGCTTCAGCTTCCAATGTCGAGAGAATCCAACGAAGGCAAAACAAAATTTTACGTATGATAACTTCGGCTCCATGGTACATCAAAAATTCAAATATACATCGTGATTTGAATATGCCACTAGTGATTGAAGAAATTGCAAAGTACGCAGGCAAATATCTAACAAAACTTGAGTCACATCCTAATCCGCTTGCTCGTAATATTTTGAACTTTACTGGACATATCCGCCTAAAAAAGAGGGACACAAGGGCTCTTATAGTCAACACTCCAGATGGGACTACTTGAAAATACTTTTTTTTTTTCTTTTTGATTATCACTACTTATGTATTATTTATAACAATCACTAAGTTTATGTCCGACAGTGGTCGGGCCTAATAATTATATTCTAGATTTAAGATTTCAATACTTATTGTTAGTTCATATTTGAAGATACAATAAATAAATACATGTATTAAAAAAAAAAGATCGAACGACTGCGTATGACTGTGACTGTGACTGTGCGTTCGAGAACTCAAAATTTTGTACTAATTTGTACTATTTTTTACTGGATTGCTTTCGCGTACACAAAATCCAGTAAATGAGATGGCGAATTGAGACAGAAAAATGACAGTTCATTTACTGAGTAAATGAAAGTTTTTACTGGACAAATTTTTGCCAGTAAAATCCAGTAAAACGAAACCATATGTTTTTAAATATAAACAAAAAAAGCAAAGGGAAACAAATTTTTTAGTTTTTGACGAAATTTTTAAAATAACAAAAAACAAATGTATTAAGTTATAAATAAACATTATAACATTTATTTAAGTTTGATGCTATGAAAATGTTCGGGTATGTTATGTATTCCACGTGAAATTAAAACGTGCGGAATTTCCATGGAATTGTTGGAAATATGTATGTTTGTGCATATATATGTATGTATAATAGCAATGCTATGGCATTTCCGAACGATTTAATTTCGCATGGAATTCAGACCATAACCGTTTGTTTTTAAACGTGAACAAAGTTAATAGATTATTATATTGAAATTTTTGTTTATACCTATCGTCTGGCGGACGGTTCCTGGTTTGTTGTATGGAATATTTAAAAAAATTTACTTTGTGTACTTTTTTAAAATTATTTCCCAGTTTTTCGTTGTCTTGAATATATAATCCTAATGACTTCTCACATTCAGGATAAAAAGCTTAGAAACTTTAACTGCCTGACCCGCGCTTTCGACAAGAAAGTTTCTATCGCTTACTTATATTTAAAACAAAATCAAAATAAGAAAGTTTATTTTTGTTTTCAAAATAAGTAAGCTATAGAAAGTTTCTTGACGACATCGTGGACCAGCCAAATAAGTTTAAATAAAAACATATGTCCATATCTATTACTTTTCTTATTAAACAAAATATTCTATCGTGTATTTCATATGAATAATTTCTTTAGCGTCAAAATTAATAATCAGCTGTTGTATATATTTTACTGTATTTTACAATTTTTCCGTTCGCGTACTTTTAGATGCAAAACTTTTTAATGAGAGTAATTTCTTTAAATTAGTCAGCATTTACTCAGTTACTGGATTTTACTGGAAAAGTACTCAAACGCACCTAGTGTACACAGCCGTAATGGATTTTCAACATGTGTACTTTTCGATTCTTAACCAAGAAGGAAGAGTCGTGTTAAGTGTCCCAGAATTGCTTCTTTTGTCCATTATTTTGGTGACAAAGTATCGTCTACATTTTAAGTTTGTTTTTGATACGAAAAAAAAAATTTATTAGATACACATAACTATGTAGCGTCAAGTAAAATATAAGTTAATATAAATAAAAGGTTAATATATGTAAATGTATTAAACAATAATTGAAAAATATGAAAAAACAGTTGCAAAATATAAATTAAAAAACATTTCATATTGTATAAAAATCAAAAATGTGAAAATTTAACAATTCTAATTACTTATGTGGAAGTGTCATTTATGAAATTTTGATGGACCTGTGGAAGACTTTATGACATCAGTTAAAGGTTTGCCACACGTTTAGTTCCATACTTAAGTGTTTGACTTTACTAATTCAGCGAAACATTAATTTTTAATTTAAATGTTTTAATATAACAAAAATTAAAAATTTTAAAAATCCCCGACTTTTTTTCAGAAAAGATGTTATATCTTCTAAACGGCTGGGCCGATTTTCTTCAAACATAGCTAAGAACCCTCCCGATCAAGTCATCTTTCAAACAGAAAAAACTAAATGAAAATCGGTCCAGCCGCTTGGCCTGTACGTGGACACGGACAGACACACAGACACACACTACAAACTTATAACACCCCTTTTTTAGTCGGGTGTTAAATGAAAAAAAAAACAAAATACCTTTTATATAATATTTCAATTTAATACGAAATGTGAACAAAATATGCATGCATGTTTATATATTTTTATTGGCCAACCCTTTTGTTTATACTTTATTTATCTATTAATTTGTTTAACACCACCCGTGCACTACCGACAGCTTACAAACGAAGTACCGAACTGACAGATGTTTCTGAGTAAGATTTTTTTTAAACTTAAAATAGTATGGTTTTGGATAACATTATATTGTTATTACATCATATTATTTTTAAATAATAATACAAATTATGTTGTAGCCATAAATTTTTAACAAAACTGTATTGTTAAATGCTAACCATATCACACTTTTTTATGGATGTGATAATGTAATTATTAAATTCAAACATTACTCTGTTTATCGTAACGAAATAAATGTTTAAAATAACAATAACTAGTTTTCAACGACCACACATTTGTTTCAGAGAACATAATATTGTTTTCTCAACCATTCTACAACCATATCTTTTCTTTGCGTGCAGTTGAGGAAAAATTGATTTGCTCCATTTATAGATAACATCGCAGAACTCGACAACACTGCTGTTTTAATGTGTGCTGCTTTAAGGGGCCCATACACTACAACAGCATGCAAGCGCAATCAAGTGTTTGTGACAGCGGTTTGGTCGTGTATGGGCGTTTTGTGCGATTGTACGGTTTGCTGTAGCGATGTCAAATAGAATTAGATATTTTGCTGATGGTACCAGCTTGCTGGTGTGGTATTTGGTGAAATTAGCTCAGTTGAGCAAAGTTGTCATGGAGTAAAGATGCATTAAGAAATATAATTTGTTGAAACATAATTTGCTTCAATGGAAAACAGAATTTTAGCGTTTTAGTTATACATAGCTGCTAATTTTAACAACATACCAATAATAAATGCAACAAAAACTGTGTCACTATGCATAACCACCCTTCCTGCAATTTTTTAAGAAATGAATATTGTACCAGCTTGCTGGTATGTTGTGTGGTTCGAGCATGAATGCTCAATCGCTTGATTGTGCGTGCATGCTATTGTAGTGTATGGGCCGCTTTATACTCTCAATAATTTTCTCTCCTACACGCAAGGAAAAAATATGGTTGAGGTAACCATAATCAAACAGCAACATACTATGGTTGAATTATATGGTTGCACTCAAATCATATTATTGTTAATAGAAAAGCAAAGTTTAATAATATTATTATCTAAGTTAATATTAATAATAATAATAATATTATCTACAAAAACAATGAATTTTGTTACACCTAATCTTAGTATTGTAAATATGACTACACTATTGTTAGATATGAATTAAATATAATTGAGACTCACCATACCATGTTCTAATATTATATTAATATTGTTAAATACGACCACAGTATTATTTAATATAATAATACTATTTTATTTTTTAATCATATATTTATTGTAGAAACAGCTGCGCGTTAAATTCAAAATAAAAATAAATTAGTATTGTTGAAATAAAATGTATATATAGAAATGTATACTTACACGACATACAGACATGCCTGTATAAAGAAATACACAAATATTTATATATTTTTATTGATCTACCCTTTTGTTTATAATTTATTTATTCATTTATTTAACACCACCTGTGCACTTACGGGTTTATAAGTGCTTACAAACGAAATACTGAACTGACATGTTTCTGAAAAATATTTTTTTTATATGGTTTTGGATAACATTATATTGTTATTTACATCATATTATTTTGAAATAATAATACAAGTTATGTTGTAGTCATAAATTTTTAACAAAACTGTATTGTTAAACTCTAACCATATCACACTTTTTTATGGGTGTGATAATGTAATTATTAAATTCAAACATTACTCTGGTTATCATAACGAAATAAATGTTTAAAATAACAATAACATTTGTTTCAGATAACATAATATTGTTTTCTCAATCATTCTACAACCATATCTTTTCTTTGCGAGTAGTTACTTCCCTCCCAACGGAAACAAAAAATTTTTTTTTTAATTGCACATCCTTATTTCCATCCATTCATACATGCATCAGTGTGCACACTTCTACCGATATTAGGTAGATTCTACCGAATATATTTGTGAATTTAACAATCTACCAATTCTACCGAACAAGGCCTGATATCTACCGAATATTGTTATTTAGTAATTTAAGTCGATATATGTGTAAATTGCCACATAGCAGTGCGGCCGCAGAGCGGTAATTTTCTGTTGTGAAAATCATTAAAACAGAACAAAGAAACCGGTAGAGCTGCAAACCTATCGATAGTACTATCGATAGTATCGATAGTTAAGTTTTATCTGATAGTTCTGATATCTACCGAATATTGTTATTTAGTAATTTAAGTCGATATATGTGTAAATTGCCACATAGCAGTGCGGCCGCAGAGCGGTAATTTTCTGTCGTGAAAATCATTAAAACAGAACAAAGAAACCGGTAGAGCTGCAAACCTATCGATAGTACTATCGATAGTATCGATAGTTAAGTTTTAAATAAAATATCGATAGTTTTTTCCACTATCGATACTATCGACAAAAAAACAAGTAATTAAAAGAGTAAAAATTGAAGTCGGTAATAGTGTGCTGCACTAGACCGTTTATAAGACCTTTCAAGACGAGATATTTTTCAAATGCTTTACTACAGCGAAATATTCTTAAACAAACGCTATACAACACTGTTGGCAAGACAAACAACTGAAACAAATGTCTTGCCAACAGTGTTGTTTAGCGTTTGTTTAAGAATATTTTGCTGTAGTAAAGCATTTGAAAAATCTCTCATGTCTTGAAAGGTCTTATAAATGGTCTTGTGCAAGACTTTAGTCGGTAAACAGTAGCCGACGGCAGCTTTGATGCAAATTATCCGCAGTTGCTTTACGCCTTCTATATATGTACTTAAATACATATGTATGTAAATGTATTAATAAGTCGAAGTGTTATTCGACAAATAGTAACCAAAATTTCGAAGTCTTCGACACAAAGATAAATTTCAGTGGTACTGACATCGGGACGGCCGCCAATCTTCTCGGATTTATTTTGACAAATCTCCGCTTAACATACCCAAACATGTTTCTCTACACATAGTGTTTAATTCTGCTTACGTACCTACATACATACATATATTTTTATATACTAATGAAAACCAATCGATACTATCGATAGTATCGATAGTTTTACATCAAACTATCGAAACTATCGAGTGGGGCGACTATCGATAGTTTTGCAGCTCTAGAAACCGGTTAAACACTGAAACTATAAGTAACCTAATATTTGCCAAAGAATTGTGACTTGGGGATGAAATATTTATTCCTCCCAATGATTTAATAATTTTTGCACAAAAGTGTAAATTCATAAATGGATCTTACATATAACCTTTGTAGTTACAAATGTTTGTCAAATAGAAGTTATTTTAGTAGCTTTATAAAACCTATGTACAAAAACTGAATTCCTGTTATTTATGTATATTATTTTATATATGCATAGCATATCTATATAAAGGATAACTTAGCATTTACACATGTAAGTGCAAGTTCGACAAACTCAATACATTCACAATTTTTCACTAAACAATCACATTTTATGTACTTACTGCTCAGCTTACAACAAAATTTCCTTGTAAGTAAATTTCTGTAATTAAAATGACAATTGAAGGAACAGTTTTACCGAGAATGAGTTTTGTATAAATTTTTAGTACTTCGTATAATAAAAATAATATTTATTGCTGATTTCTTTCGTATTAGAAAATAATATTTAAAAAAGAACAAAACTGTGCAACAACGCATATTTATTATGTTTTTACGTATGAATTTCATGTATTTTGACAAAAACGTTGTTGAAGAAAATATTGTTTTCAGTAATATATGATTTTGGCAATACGGCAATATTGGATTCGTATATTTTTGAAATAAGCATATTTTTTTTCAAAACAAAATTTATTTTCATAAGGCGTGTACGCTTCGAAAAAGTTTTAAAAGTAAAATTACAACTGACTGTGTAAACTCTCAAGTAACTTGCGAGACTTTCGGTTATTTCTTCGAAATTGTCGTTGGTAATAGGTATACACTATTTGCAACTACATGTGTAATTGCAGGGTAAGGGCAAATAACTGGGGATGACACTTTCTATTGCAAAAGCTTCATTGTTCATAGCAGTGTAATTTCCAATCACATGTGAAGTTTTAAATGCGCTTTTGGACCATGTTTAGTTTGATACTCCTTTGCACTTACCTTTTAGATATAAGTATATGTAGTTTTGTTATTTTTTATGTTTCTTTGAATTGTTATTTTTTATGTTTCTCCGAATAAAAAAAATTTTCTACCCATTTAGATGAAGGGTGGTCTCGCTGCGACAACGCCTACGTTCTCTTTTGGACTCCCTTCTTAAATCCACGTGCGTTTACATGAAGACTTTTTTGTCGCAATAGTCAGGCGACTTTTTGATATTAATTTGTTCAATGCTTTTTATTCCTTCATTCGTAGCAGTGTTGCCGTAAAGGAACTAATTGTTAGTTTGAGAAATGTAGAATTAATATGTCCACATATTCTTATTTTTTTTTTAATTTACCACCAAAATACAATAATTCCTTTTCTCTCTTTACTTTAATTGTTTATAATTTTTATATTATAACTGTTTCTTTGATGCAGGTTATAAAAAATTGGTCTAACTGGCAACACTGTTTGTACATAGCACACAACACGGATGGAAATCATGGTACAATTGTACTTTTTATGGTACATTTTTGACCTTGTTGGTACCGTGGTACTACCGCGAGTTACTTGGTACAATTTAAAAATGTCAATGTTTCACCATATAGAAACATTAATACCACTTTTAGACACGCATAGTTTACTTTGAAAAGTCTTAATTCAGCTGGGCGACAGACAGAAAGAGAAAGTATTTCCTCCTCTGTCTTGCACACAGCTGAATTAAGACGTTGCAAAGTAAACTTTGCGTGTCTAGAAGGGGTGTAATTTTGCATATGTTCTCTTTAAAATTTTGTGTGTTTTATTTTAATCTCTAATATAATAGTCGAATTTACGAATGTACCTTTATGAATGTAATATTTAATGGTTTTTTGTGTTAAGTTTCTGTTTTTATTGTAAACTTCTGTATTTTTATACCTACTAATTTTTTACGTTTCTTTTTTTTATTAATAAATATTAAAAATTGGTACCGTCATGGTCTAAAAAGTACATTTTATTTTCATAGTTGGTACAAATTCCAAGAAGTCATTTTCCTTCCCTGGCACACAAAAAATACGAGAGAAAGAAATGTGTGAGAGAGAAGAGATAAAATTGTCGCTTCAATTCCCAGTACGTGCGACTTTTGCTACCCCGCAAGCTTCTCCTCACTTCTCGTCAAAAAACAAGAATCGCAGGCGACGTGTCGCAGCGAGGCCTCCCTTCATCTAAACCACTGCTGGTCACTAAGAGAAAAACTAGCGCCAGAGTACCGAACGCCAATCTGCTTTTTATACAAATGAATACACATACGCTTATACATTTCTCTCGTGTTTCTCTTTGTGGTCAGCTATGATCTAAACGGCCTCTAAAGCTTTGACAAAGGACACTAAAATATAGTGTATTTACTAGGGTGGCCGACTCGGTTTTTCAACCGGTTTTAAAACCCGGTTTTTTCACAATACAGTTGTCGGTTTTTTCAAAATGTTGATTTTTCGAATGTCGAATAGTCCGGTTTTTGTACAATTTAAAAACCGGCTGAGTCGAATACTTTTCGATTTGTTTATTTTGCAATAAAATTAGTTTTTACTATGTTAAAACTTAGACCAACGTGTTCTGTTGATTTTCCTATGTATTTTTTTTTCAGTGTAAAAGTTCTAATCATTTTTTTTAGCATGGCGACACTTACTGAAACATGAAATTAAACCGAAATTATTTTATGAGGTGATAGCAGAGGCGAATTTAATTGGCCTTATGGTGTGCAATGGATGTCAAAATACAGTTGCAAAAAGAGTTTTTTAGTTTTGTTGACATTTTTCTTCATATTTTATAAAGAGATAGATATCAACCTTGTCCATGCGTTCATATGTATGTATATACCATTAAGGAATAAACTCTACATACACCCATCATATTTGGGGTTTGAGGAAACTTGGAAAGAAATTCAAAAAACTAATTATGCCAATATTTAGGGTGCTAATAAATATGTTTATACAAAAAATAAAAATTAAAAAATAATTACAATAAGAACAACATATTAGACCATATTTGGATACCATTTGTTGACGGCTTGGTACTGGAAATCACAGCATTTTCAAACAAGTTGACGACATCAAACATTTTGCACGTATTTTTTCATGTATTTTATGCCTGTATGTAGACTTTTTTCCTATGTATTTGGAATATTTTTGTTACTTACTTATTTTTTTATTTTTTTGTATACACATATTTATTAGTACAATAAATATTGGCATAATTAATTTTTTTAGTTTCTTCCCAAATTTTCACAAACCCTAAAAATGATGGTTGTATGTAGAGTTTATTCCTCGACTGTATGTTATATATACATATTTATTTATTATAGATAAGTATATGAAGTAAATTTTTATGTTTTACCTTTAATTTCTGTATTGTTTTATTATATTTACATGAACTGTTAACTCTTCTTTTTAATAAAGCAATTTAAAATCAAAACTTTTGTATAATAATTTTCTTACTAAAAAAACCGGTTGACCGGTTTCTCCTGAATTGTAAAAACCGAAACCGGGTTATTCACAATTTCAAATAATCGAACTATTCGAAAACCGGTTTCTGGAAAAAGTCGAATAATCGATCACCCTAGTAATTACTTACACATAGTTTTGCACAAGAATTTTAGTTTCAATGCTATAGGCCGTCAAGCAGAGTGCTTTGGAAGGCATATTACTTGAGTTGAAAAATCATTGTGATTCTTATCATGTAGTGTATATGTAAACATACACAAAGTAGATAGATGTCATATTTTACCCCGTGTAAATTACATTAAATAATGTACAATTTATTTTCGTACACTGATGGAGATACAACCCAATAAGTGCATTGAATGAGAAAATTTGTTTAATCATGTTTTTGACTATACATGCATATCATACAACATGGTTAAAGTTATGTAATATCTCACATTCTCTTCGACTTCTCCTCTCCTAGCATGCGAAGTACTCATTGGAGTTGGCAGAGTTTCTTCTCTTTTTTCTTCTACTTCTACTTCTCCATCACTTTCTGGTAAACTTAAATCCATAGCATCGTTGTATAAAGTCCCTCCAAGGATATCCACACCTTGTTGATGAGCTTGTTGTTGTTGCTGCTGCTGCTAATGTTGATGATAAGTAAGAGGTTGCCATTGCATCAAATTAGAATACTGCTCCATTTGATTAACTGGTGTGACGGGATTATAATTGTAACTTGGATACTCATATTGCATTGGTACTCCTGCTCCCAAAAACTGATTACTTCATGGCATTGGTGTAGGGTAACAGTTAGGCATACGGTATTGTTGATATTGGGGGTACTGTAGAGAAGGGTGCTGCTGATGATGAAATGTATTTATCTGGTGATTATGAACAGATGTCTGCGGTTGCTCTTGATTTATACGAAAATTAGTAGCAGCATCCTTGCGGCATTCATAATTTCTACTTTTTGTTTTTCTGGTGATGACTGTACTTAGTTGAAACTTTGCTGCTTTAAAATAATCGTAGACAAAAAAATTACTACGTTGCAAAATATAAATGTATTCTACACAGCCACAAAATATTCCACGCACAAGTTCCTACGATCGCACATTCATACATACATACATAAAAATATATTTCTTTAACAAATAAACAAAATATAAGCTTACCAGCGACAAACAAGCTGGACCCCCACAAACAAGCATTAGGAGTGTTCACATACATGAGAACATTTTATACATAAATAACATAATTAAATAAATTGTTTATCAATTTATTTGATTATTTTATTTATAAACAATTAATTAGCGTGAGGAAATCATAGACACACATTCCCACGATTCATAGGAGAATCGCGTATAGTCATTAAATCTAATTTCTCTGATATTACTGAGATAGTATTATGGTAACAAATTTCTAGTCTGGCAACACTGGGAATTTTTCCTGCAGCATTATAAAATAATAACCATGTTTTGCCGTCGGCATTTGAAAAAAAATAATAATCATGCATTGCCGTCGGCATTTGAATAAAATATTAATCATGCATTACGGTCGGCATTTGAAAAAAATAATAATCATGTATTGCCGTCGGCACTAGGAAAAATTAATAATCATGTTTTGCCGTCGGCATTTGAAAAAAAAAATAATCATGTATTGCCGTCGGCATTAGGAAAAATCATATTTTGCCGTCCGCATTAGGAAAAAATAACCATGCATTGCCGTCGGCATTAGGCAAAATCATATTCACAATTCCACCATTGGTATTAGGAAAAATCATTTTCATGATTTTCCCCGTCGGCATATATGTATACTTATGAAATCTTAATCTTATGAAACCCCTTAATCCACCCCCCAGAAAAAAATCACTCGTTCAGACAAATTTCCACGGTCAGGCAGACAGACAGACAGACATACACTTAATGTAAACAAAAACTCCTTATGTAAACAAAAATAAGAGAGACTTATTGAACCACCCTCGGGAAACAAGACGGACTTATTGAACCACCCTCGTATGTATCAAATTTCACAAATTTTTAAGAATTTTAAAATTTTCAAATTTTAATTACCCGAATTTAACAATTTCAGCCACAGTTTAACAATTTTAATCGGCGCCAGAATTGGCAGGTCACAACTAATTTTAGAGTCAGGATGGCCGAATTGTAAGCAATTCTACATAGCATAAGTTAGTTATAATAACTGCCGACAGGTAGGAAAACAAAACTGCATACTTATGTAAATAAAACTTGTTAATTTAAAAAATGTATATAATTAAGGAAGCTGGTAATTTTCATTAATTGTAATGAAAATATAATAAAAATTATTAATAAATATGTAAATATTCGAAAATATAAAGATACATTTTAAAATATTTGTTAAAACAGGAAAATAAATTGGGAAAATATTACAAAATAAAATAAAACAACAGTTTTTATTCTCATATTTCAAAATTTTTTTCGTAAAATTCACGAGACTTGTATAGATTTAAGAATAATTTTGTACTGCCAAGAAAATGATAACAAAACCAAATTTTTTATTTTACGAAATTTGTATATAATTTTATAAATATTTTTTAATTTCTCTTAATTTCAATAAAATAAACGAAACGTGTGGTACTATATACAAAAATAATTGTACGAAATAATTTTTGTAACTTAACGAAATTCGTAAAATTACGAAATCTGTTTTCCTGCACATGCTACAAATATTTTCGTAAAATGTACAAAATTTTCGCTTATTGCACAAAAATTAGATTACGAAAAAATGTTTCGTATTTTAAGAATGGAATATTTTGAGTGTAGTATATTTCAGTGTTAGGTATTGTGCCAAACTAGGACTTGGTCAAAACTTATATCTCACTACTTTTAATGGCCGAAATTTTGGATAGGAACTTGGCCTTTTTCACATTTATGTTTTTGTGGGGATTATCTTAAACTTTTAATGAATAAATAAAACAACAATTTGGGATGATAAGTGCTTTAATAAATGTTAAACTTAAATTGTAACAATTCCACAAAAAACACTAATTATTAGCTTGACTCTATTCTTGAAAAAAATAGTTTACTGAATAAGTTAAATAATAATTTGGGATTATTAGTGCGTTAATAAATGGAAAGGTATTTTTGTTGATTTTATGTAGACCTGTACCTGGATTCACAAACTTTTATTACGATAATCTTATCGATATAATAAATATAACGAAAATTTATCGACTTTGCTATTTAGTAACATATTTTAACGATATTCGCTGTCTGTTGGAGAAAAATAAAATAAAGTCACAAGCTCAAATTCATTGAGTTTTTCTTTATCATTCTTTATGCTTTTCGCTTATTTTTCTATTTTCTATACAGAGATACCACATAATATTGAATTAAATGGCGATTAAGATAATGTTGGAGACTATCGTAAAAAATAAATTACATTATCGTTACCACAAACGAATAAATATGTCGACGAATATTACGATTTTCGGTTCGCAAAAAGTTACAGAATCCAGGTACTGAGCTCGTAAGTACTAAACATTTCGAAATAATTCTTTTATGGAGGAAAATCTTCAATTTGCTGTGTGCGATCAAGTGTATTTTAATTTCCATGGCTTTGTTTGGGCTTCAAAGCTTAAATTGTTGCATGCTTCAAAAATCACATAATTAAAAAAATTAAAATTCACATTCTTTGTCGAATGCCCGTCATAATAGCAAATGAAAGTTCGTGCGATCAGCACTTTAGACTACAGTCGAAGATCGAAAGTTGCTCCCAATAGGGGCCTAATGCATCAAAAATTGATAATCAAATTAATTAAAAACTTATACATGCATCATTAAAATTTTTACAGTTTTGATCGCTTTTATTATTATATCTCGATATTTTAGATGGTTGTACCGAAGAGAGCAGCTCTTTTATTGGATCGTCTAATGGTGGCACTTCACCACGCTCTAGAAAAGGAACACACTGGACCAACAAGATTAAGTGAATTTTATAATAACCAAAACGGCAGCAACAACAATAACAAAACTCTGGCAGATGGTGCAAATGAGCACAGCCAAGAGGAGAAGATCAGCGACAGCAACCAGTATAACAAAGGTATTGAAGAAGTAGAATGCTTGCAAAGTTGAAAGAAATATATGTATTATCAACATAAATTTTTATGTGTAGTTTCTTCATATTTATACAGTGACGATGATCCAACTGTCATGATGGACTATGATATCAAAGATCTCAATTCTATAAATCGAGCTACAGGCGAAACTGTAAGTTGGATTTTTAAAACTTAAGTTGATTTGAGAGATTTTTGGACATGAGTAAGAAAATTTCAGTTAACGGCGCAGAACTTTCAGAGAAGAGCGAATATGGGCTTGGATTTGGGTGGCGATATGGGTGTAGAGGGTGTTTCATCATTCCTAGATGCATCATCTTCTTCGACCCTCAGTAGAAGTTTATTAAATGGATACAATAGTGCCGACATTGGTGTTGGTGGCGTGGTTGGTGTAGGCGGAGGACGAGCAGCAAGTTCATATTGGCGCTGTTACTTTAATGCTGTCAGTTGTTTTTAAGATTCTATTTAAAATAATATTGAATTATTTATAACCACATATATTTGTGATCCGTATAATTGAACTATTTAAAAACAAAAATGTGTTATTTCCAAGAAAATAACAGTAAATATTCCCGTAAATTTAGTCGTACACAATGTATGTGCTTAAAACACCCCAGTTCCCTGTAAGGCAGTAACCCGCAAGCCATAGCACAATTGTGCAGATGAAAATCACATACATGCTTATGCTCTTTCATTTAGTCGTCACTGAGCAAGCGACTAATGAAGTTGTGCACGCATGTACGAATTTTTTCCTGGTTTTTTGTTTTTTGAGCACACGGAACGAAATTAAAGTTAAAATTTAATAAATTTGTACAGCAAAAAAAAAAAAAATTAAATAATTATGGAAGTTAACAAAAATTTCGTGATAAAAAATGCTTTTCGCAATATGCAATGCATTTTATGTTATGAAACATTGAAAAATAATAGGGAAAATATTCTATAAAGGCATTTTAATAGTATCCACAGAAATGTGAATAAATTTAATTTTGAATTTATACACTAAACCGTTGAATGCTTACTAAATTTTTACTTTTTATTTAAGTTTTCATTAAATTGCTTATTTACAAAAAAAATTCAATCTACTAATAACCACATCATGTATTTTATATTACAAAACTTTTCTTCAAGTGCAAGTTTATTTTACTCTCATTTTTCTCACCAATACAAACATATTTTATTTTGCGGGACACTGCTGTAAGGGAAAACTGTTAGTGTTCTATACACATACATACATATGCATTTCTGAGTATATCGACTGAACAAGTATGAAGTTATTGCATATGATTGTCTGTCACAACTATACATTCATATATAATTAAAAAATATAACCATGTATGTATGTACCTATTAGATGATTTAATAACCTGATCTGTAATTCTACAGTTGGATACTTCCTTTGTATTTTGTTTTGTTGCGAAAATAAACCTTATAAAACCGTTTAATGTTTATGGTGTTTTAATAGGTAAAAACTAAATGCAAACCTATAATCTATATGAAGACGTTTTATTATAACACGTACAGTGACGTGATATATAAAAAGTACACAAATTTTCAATGACACTGAGCAAGAAATGAAAACGTTTGGAAAAACATACGAACTGCACAGTATAGATTGGATTAATAAGCTGTTGACCAAAAACTGAAGACACCATTTTTTGATGGCGCACTGATTTTCGAAATCTCATAAAAAATTGGTCACTAAAATCGCTAAACTGAGCAAAGGGTTTTACTAACCTTTGGTAGTACTATCGAACTTATACTATGAAGACTGTGTGAATTTTTCTCTCTTGCACAATGTAATTAAACAAGTTTAAAATACACGAACTGTTATAAGGACAAGAAGTCTAAATTTTTGGAGACTGTTGCAACGCACAGTGGCGTGGAATAAAAGCAGCAATGTGAGTACAATCACAGGGGAGATGTGTAAACATTTAGTAATGAAAAATTTTGTTTAAGTTGGAAGTACTTATGCTTTTAGTATATTTTTTTAAATTAATCAATTAAAGGCCATTATTACAACTTAAAGTTAGTTAAAAGTAGGATTTTATCGGACGTATAAAAAGTTTTCCATTAGTGAAAATTGGATTTAACTTACCATGTAGGATAAACTTGCCTGTAATTTATCTCTCACTTTAGGTTAAAGTAAAATTTTGCAAATGTTAAAGTTTTTATACGCCCGATAAAGTCCTACTTTTAACTAAATTTAAGTTGTAATAATGGTCCTAAAAGTATCAAAGCTTTCAGTATTGCAAATACATAGGAATTTGCTGGTTTTTGTTAGTTTTATGTAACTTATTTGGTTAGTAAATGGGCACACTGCTGTTTGCTGAGAGAGAATATATTGGTTAAAAATCTGTTGGAGCAACAAATATTTAATTATGTATTCCAATGTTCCATATTTGCTACCACCCAGCAAAAAATTACACATTATTATTAGAACTACTTGCCATATAATGACTTACTTTTCTGATTGGCAATTTTCATTACTCGCTTACAAATCACATTACCTAAAATTTAAAAAATGACGTGCAAGTTGCTAAATGAAGAGAATGATTTTTTTAACAAATAAAAAAAATGTAAGTATTTCTCAAGAATCGATTATTTTAGTCTCACGCCTTGTTAAAGTCATTGAGTTGATAATACAGTAGGGAAGTGCTTCCACCAAAAATGCTTATTTCCAAACTCGATTACCTTTTTTTAAATTTTTTGCTGGGTAATTGTCAATCAAATGAACGATTTTTTTATATTTATAAACAAAAAACCATAATTACAATACAAATAGAAGTCTCACAATAGTTTTATTACTAATAACAATTGATTGCGCTCATTTCTAATAACCATTTGAAAGTATTGGTAGACACAACTGAATATTGGCTTTTGAAGTTAAAAAAACTATTCTTGTAAGCAATATTTTATTTGAAAAAAATAAATTCGCAATTAATCATTTGCCGCTGTACTGAAATTCTATTGTAATAAAAGAAAAGAAAATATACTATTGATATTCCTAACCGAATAAAGAATTAACTCAAAAAATTTTTCATTCTGAATACAAAAGGAAAAACACATTCGTTTGCTTATTCCTCATTTGTGGAACAAATTTGATTATAAGAAACAAAAATAAAAATGTCACATAAAAAATATAATGGTTGTTTTTTATTGAGGTATAGAACTTTAAGTTGGCATCACTTTTTTAGCTGGCGGCCATTTTGTCAGCTGTCAAGTGATTAAGATTTAGTTTGGTTCGCCATCTTATCATGAACAGGTTGACAAAAGAACAACGCTTGCAAATCGTGCAAATTTATTTCGAAAATAATGGTTCAGTTCGCGAAGTTTACCGCAAGCTCCGTCCATTTTATGGTCGACATAATCGTCCATCAGAGCAATTAATTCGGTTAACCATGAATCGTTTTCGCACTACGTTTACTCTATGTGATAATACGCATCCGCAGAGACGTCGAACAGTGCGCACCGAAGAAACAATTGCCGCTGTAGAGCAAAGTGTTGAAGAGGACCCGAATGAATCGATTCGCCACCGTGCACAGCGATTGGAGCTTTGTCCATCAACTTTATGGAAGATTTTGCGCAAAGATCTTGGCTTGCGACCTTACAAGATCCAGCTTGTGCAAGAATTAAAGCCGCGAGACCATGCAATGCGTCGTGATTTTGGTGTATGGGCCGAAAATGAGATTGATCTCGATGCTGATTTTCATCGCAAAATTTTGTTCAGTGATGAGGCTCATTTTTGGTTGAATGGCTACGTCAACAAGCAAAATTGCCGCATTTGGAGTGAAGAGAATCCACATGAGACCCTTGAGACGCCATTACATCCACAAAAACTGACTGTTTGGTGTGCTCTATGGGCTGGTGGAGTCATTGGGCCATACTTCTTCCGAAATAATGCTGGAGAGTCAGTTACCGTTAATGGAGACCGGTATAGAGCCATGATAACCATGATTGCACAAAAATTAGATTACGAAAAAATGTTTCGTATTTTAAGAATGGAATATTTTGAGTGTAGTATATTTCAGTGTTAGGTATTGTGCCAAACTAGGACTTGGTCAAAACTTATATCTCACTACTTTTAATGGCCGAAATTTTGGATAGGAACTTGGCCTTTTTCACATTTATGTTTTTGTGGGGATTATCTTAAACTTTTAATGAATAAATAAAACAACAATTTGGGATGATAAGTGCTTTAATAAATGTTAAACTTAAATTGTAACAATTCCACAAAAAAACACTAATTATTAGCTTGACTCTATTCTTGAAAAAAATAGTTTACTGAATAAGTTAAATAATAATTTGGGATTATTAGTGCGTTAATAAATGGAAAGGTATTTTTTTTGATTTTATGTAGACCTGTACCTGGATTCACAAACTTTTATTACGATAATCTTATCGATATAATAAATATAACGAAAATTTATCGACTTTGCTATTTAGTAACATATTTTAACGATATTCGCTGTCTGTTGGAGAAAAATAAAATAAGGTCACAAGCTCAAATTCATTGAGTTTTTCTTTATCATTCTTTATGCTTTTCGCTTATTTTTCTATTTTCTATACAGAGATACCACATAATATTGAATTAAATGGCGATTAAGATAATGTTGGCGACTATCGTAAAAAATAAATTACATTATCGTTACCACAAACGAATAAATATGTCGACGAATATTACGATTTTCGGTTCGCAAAAAGTTACAGAATCCAGGTACTGAGCTCGTAAGTACTAAACATTTCGAAATAATTCTTTTATGGAGGAAAATCTTCAATTTGCTGTGCGCGATCAAGTGTATTTTAATTTCCATGGCTTTGTTTGGGCTTCAAAGCTTAAATTGTTGCATGCTTCAAAAATCACATAATTAAAAAAATTAAAATTCACATTCTTTGTCGAATGCCCGTCATAATAGCAAATGAAAGTTCGTGCGATCAGCACTTTAGACTACAGTCGAAGATCGAAAGTTGCTCCCAATAGGGGCCTAATGCATCAAAAATTGATAATCAAATTAATTAAAAACTTATACATGCATCATTAAAATTTTTACAGTTTTGATCGCTTTTATTATTATATCTCGATATTTTAGATGGTTGTACCGAAGAGAGCAGCTCTTTTATTGGATCGTCTAATGGTGGCACTTCACCACGCTCTAGAAAAGGAACACACTGGACCAACAAGATTAAGTGAATTTTATAATAACCAAAACGGCAGCAACAACAATAACAAAAATCTGGCAGATGGTGCAAATGAGCACAGCCAAGAGGAGAAGATCAGCGACAGCAACCAGTATAACAAAGGTATTGAAGAAGTAGAATGCTTGCAAAGTTGAAAGAAATATATGTATTATCAACATAAATTTTTATGTGTAGTTTCTTCATATTTATACAGTGACGATGATCCAACTGTCATGATGGACTATGATATCAAAGATCTCAATTCTATAAATCGAGCTACAGGCGAAACTGTAAGTTGGATTTTTAAAACTTAAGTTGATTTGAGAGATTTTTGGACATGAGTAAGAAAATTTCAGTTAACGGCGCAGAACTTTCAGAGAAGAGCGAATATGGGCTTGGATTTGGGTGGCGATATGGGTGTAGAGGGTGTTTCATCATTCCTAGATGCATCATCTTCTTCGACCCTCAGTAGAAGTTTATTAAATGGATACAATAGTGCCGACATTGGTGTTGGTGGCGTGGTTGGTGTAGGCGGAGGACGAGCAGCAAGTTCATATTGGCGCTGTTACTTTAATGCTGTCAGTTGTTTTTAAGATTCTATTTAAAATAATATTGAATTATTTATAACCACATATATTTGTGATCCGTATAATTGAACTATTTAAAAACAAAAATGTGTTATTTCCAAGAAAATAACAGTAAATATTCCCGTAAATTTAGTCGTACACAATGTATGTGCTTAAAACACCCCAGTTCCCTGTAAGGCAGTAACCCGCAAGCCATAGCACAATTGTGCAGATGAAAATCACATACATGCTTATGCTCTTTCATTTAGTCGTCACTGAGCAAGCGACTAATGAAGTTGTGCACGCATGTACGAATTTTTTCCTGGTTTTTTGTTTTTTGAGCACACGGAACGAAATTAAAGTTAAAATTTAATAAATTTGTACAGCAAAAAAAAAAAAAATTAAATAATTATGGAAGTTAACAAAAATTTCGTGATAAAAAATGCTTTTCGCAATATGCAATGCATTTTATGTTATGAAACATTGAAAAATAATAGGGAAAATATTCTATAAAGGCATTTTAATAGTATCCACAGAAATGTGAATAAATTTAATTTTGAATTTATACACTAAACCGTTGAATGCTTACTAAATTTTTACTTTTTATTTAAGTTTTCATTAAATTGCTTATTTACAAAAAAAATTCAATCTACTAATAACCACATCATGTATTTTATATTACAAAACTTTTCTTCAAGTGCAAGTTTATTTTACTCTCATTTTTCTCACCAATACAAACATATTTTATTTTGCGGGACACTGCTGTAAGGGAAAACTGTTAGTGTTCTATACACATACATACATATGCATTTCTGAGTATATCGACTGAACAAGTATGAAGTTATTGCATATGATTGTCTGTCACAACTATACATTCATATATAATTAAAAAATATAACCATGTATGTATGTACCTATTAGATGATTTAATAACCTGATCTGTAATTCTACAGTTGGATACTTCCTTTGTATTTTGTTTTGTTGCGAAAATAAACCTTATAAAACCGTTTAATGTTTATGGTGTTTTAATAGGTAAAAACTAAATGCAAACCTATAATCTATATGAAGACGTTTTATTATAACACGTACAGTGACGTGATATATAAAAAGTACACAAATTTTCAATGACACTGAGCAAGAAATGAAAACGTTTGGAAAAACATACGAACTGCACAGTATAGATTGGATTAATAAGCTGTTGGCCAAAAACTGAAGACACCATTTTTTGATGGCGCACTGATTTTCGAAATCTCATAAAAAATTGGTCACTAAAATCGCTAAACTGAGCAAAGGGTTTTACTAACCTTTGGTAGTACTATCGAACTTATACTATGAAGACTGTGTGAATTTTTCTCTCTTGCACAATGTAATTAAACAAGTTTAAAATACACGAACTGTTATAAGGACAAGAAGTCTAAATTTTTGGAGACTGTTGCAACGCACAGTGGCGTGGAATAAAAGCAGCAATGTGAGTACAATCACAGGGGAGATGTGTAAACATTTAGTAATGAAAAATTTTGTTTAAGTTGGAAGTACTTATGCTTTTAGTATATTTTTTTAAATTAATCAATTAAAGGCCATTATTACAACTTAAAGTTAGTTAAAAGTAGGATTTTATCGGACGTATAAAAAGTTTTCCATTAGTGAAAATTGGATTTAACTTACCATGTAGGATAAACTTGCCTGTAATTTATCTCTCACTTTAGGTTAAAGTAAAATTTTGCAAATGTTAAAGTTTTTATACGCCCGATAAAGTCCTACTTTTAACTAAATTTAAGTTGTAATAATGGTCCTAAAAGTATCAAAGCTTTCAGTATTGCAAATACATAGGAATTTGCTGGTTTTTGTTAGTTTTATGTAACTTATTTGGTTAGTAAATGGGCACACTGCTGTTTGCTGAGAGAGAATATATTGGTTAAAAATCTGTTGGAGCAACAAATATTTAATTATGTATTCCAATGTTCCATATTTGCTACCACCCAGCAAAAAATTACACATTATTATTAGAACTACTTGCCATATAATGACTTACTTTTCTGATTGGCAATTTTCATTACTCGCTTACAAATCACATTACCTAAAATTT
This sequence comes from Tachina grossa, assembly GCA_949987645.1. Taxonomy (NCBI): domain Eukaryota; kingdom Metazoa; phylum Arthropoda; class Insecta; order Diptera; family Tachinidae; genus Tachina; species Tachina grossa. The sequence goes on along the minus strand of OX465275.1, from coordinate 103,379,068 downwards.
AAAAAATGACGTGCAAGTTGCTAAATGAAGAGAATGATTTTTTTAACAAATAAAAAAAATGTAAGTATTTCTCAAGAATCGATTATTTTAGTCTCACGCCTTGTTAAAATCATTGAGTTGATAATACAGTAGGGAAGTGCTTCCACCAAAAATGCTTATTTCCAAACTCGATTACCTTTTTTTAAATTTTTTGCTGGGTAATTGTCAATCAAATGAACGATTTTTTTATATTTATAAACAAAAAACCATAATTACAATACAAATAGAAGTCTCACAATAGTTTTATTACTAATAACAATTGATTGCGCTCATTTCTAATAACCATTTGAAAGTATTGGTAGACACAACTGAATATTGGCTTTTGAAGTTAAAAAAACTATTCTTGTAAGCAATATTTAATTTGAAAAAAATAAATTCGCAATTAATCATTTGCCGCTGTACTGAAATTCTATTGTAATAAAAGAAAAGAAAATATACTATTGATATTCCTAACCGAATAAAGAATTAACTCAAAAAATTTTTCATTCTGAATACAAAAGGAAAAACACATTCGTTTGCTTATTCCTCATTTGTGGAACAAATTTGATTATAAGAAACAAAAAATAAAAATGTCACATAAAAAATATAATGGTTGTTTTTTATTGAGGTATAGAACTTTAAGTTGGCATCACTTTTTTAACTGGCGGCCATTTTGTCAGCTGTCAAGTGATTAAGATTTAGTTTGGTTCGCCATCTTATCATGAACAGGTTGACAAAAGAACAACGCTTGCAAATCGTGCAAATTTATTTCGAAAATAATGGTTCAGTTCGCGAAGTTTACCGCAAGCTCCGTCCATTTTATGGTCGACATAATCGTCCATCAGAGCAATTAATTCGGTTAACCATGAATCGTTTTCGCACTACGTTTACTCTATGTGATAATACGCATCCGCAGAGACGTCGAACAGTGCGCACCGAAGAAACAATTGCCGCTGTAGAGCAAAGTGTTGAAGAGGACCCGAATGAATCGATTCGCCACCGTGCACAGCGATTGGAGCTTTGTCCATCAACTTTATGGAAGATTTTGCGCAAAGATCTTGGCTTGCGACCTTACAAGATCCAGCTTGTGCAAGAATTAAAGCCGCGAGACCATGCAATGCGTCGTGATTTTGGTGTATGGGCCGAAAATGAGATTGATCTCGATGCTGATTTTCATCGCAAAATTTTGTTCAGTGATGAGGCTCATTTTTGGTTGAATGGCTACGTCAACAAGCAAAATTGCCGCATTTGGAGTGAAGAGAATCCACATGAGACCCTTGAGACGCCATTACATCCACAAAAACTGACTGTTTGGTGTGCTCTATGGGCTGGTGGAGTCATTGGGCCATACTTCTTCCGAAATAATGCTGGAGAGTCAGTTACCGTTAATGGAGACCGGTATAGAGCCATGATAACCGACTATTTTGTTCCCGAATTGGATGGCATGAATGTGGATGAGTTGTGGTTCCAACAAGACGGCGCTACATGCCACACAGCGCACATCACAATCGATTTATTGAAGGAAACATTCGATGAGCGCATAATTTCGCGGAATGGACCTGTCAATTGGCCACCAAGATCGTGTGATTTGACACCATTGGATTATTTTATTTGGGGATATGTGAAGTCGCTCGTCTACGCCAACAAACCAGAAACGTTAGGGGACTTGGAAGCCAACATTCGTGGCGTTATTGCCAACATACGGCCCCATATGCTCGAAAAAGTGGTTGAAAATTGGACCTGTAGAATTGGCTTTATTCGAGCCAGCCGCGGCGGCCACATGCCCGAAATCATATTTAAACATTAATGGCATAAAATTATCCTTCCAATAAAGCCAAATTGATGGACATTAAAACGATTTTCTTGTGTTTTATTTCAATTCAAAGTTCTATACCTCTAAAAAAACACCCGTTACATACATATTTTGCAGAATAATTACACAAAATTCTGATTTTATAGAAAATGTAAGGACATTATTATATGTATGTATCGCAAAATATTCAAAGTGTTATTCTGAAATGAAATTATTTTTGCAAATAATTTATAGTTTCTTGAAAGGAAAAAGTCTCTGTGTAATAAAGCCGAACACCGGCAAGGGGTGTTACAGTGCAAAACGTGGATGAAAAATGTGCCCATTTGACTTAAGAATATAACAAATTTAGAATAATTTGCCATAAGTATAATAATGCACTTACCTTTTTATTCTGCACAAATTGTTTTTATGTATGTATGTATGTATGTATATGAGCCATGTCTACCAATGATTCCTTTAGAAATACCAATTTATTGGTAGCATCAATTAATTATTTCTATAGTCACAATTAAAATTTGCGGTTGCAGTAACCATTTAATTCTAAAAATTCACATATCGCTAACGAAATATTGGTGCTTACAAAAGCTTTATTCGTTCATTACAACAGAATTGTGTGGTATAGAGCTGCTCACGTAAAAAAACATCGATGTTTTTTCTCATTCGATTCATTATTAATTCACATCGATGTTATTCGATGTATCGATTTAAAAAAAAACATCGATGCTTATTATGCATCGTATTGATTAATTGAAACCAAGAAAATAAATAAAAAGTCGATTTTAAAATTTCATAAGGATTAAGAAAAGCACGTGTGGAAAGCGCGGTATGTGCTTCTTTTTTCAAAGGCCAGTTCTACAGCTTTGCAAATGGGACCAAATGTCAGTTGTTAAAGTAATATTTTCCATTGTGTGTAATTTATTTTTCAATGTTCCTGACAAAGCGTCATAATTTTTATCAACCCAACGAGTCACAGTAGCTCTACTTGGAACTTTAAAATGCGGTGATATAACTTTCACTAGATGTCTAAAACTTTCTGGAACAGTAATTTTAAGCCAAAGATATTGATTTTTACATCACATATGGAAAAAGAACTTACATTGCTGATTATTACCATACAATATCAAGAAAATGTTGACAATTTTTTCACAATAAAAATATATAATTATTTGGATACTGTAAAATAACGCTGTTGCTTCGATGACGCTTTGTAAATTGACAAAAAAAAATACCAATACCTAAAAATACAATTTTGGAATTTAAAAAACGTTTTAAGTCATTCTTGGGGTTTTTATCACTACATTAAATGAGTTGCAAGCATCAATATATAAAAAAAGTCGTCTTTTCGGTACATCGAATAAAAACATCGATGCATCGATTAAGATTGTATGATACGATATATCGGGATTTATTCGATGTATCACAACCAAAACATCGATGTTTACGATGCATCGATTAACATCGAGCAGCTCTAGTGTGGTAGTTGTTGTAACCGACAAAATTCGACTGGCTACAAATTCGGTTATCACAACAAATTTGTTTTCTCTGTGCAGCAATGTTTTTCGAACTTTACAGCGCTAGCACATTAGTAGCTACCATTGCACACTAGATGGTGTTTATATGTAGCTGTTAAGTATCTCTGTACTTCTTGTTGTCCGTATGAATGACAATCTCAAAGATGAAGAAGACTTTTAGTTTGACAAGTTTAGTTTTTTGTTTTCTTTATTTTGCTTTGTTTTAGTAAATTTCTTGTTAAAAGTGTAAGATATCTTTTTAAAAGATATTAAATTTAAATGTTTTTGTATTCACTTTATTTATTTGTTTTTATTTGCCTACGATAACATAATGTACGACAATTAGTAATAAATTCAGTGATTTTTTTCATTTTGGCGATTTTTTTCATTTAGGCATTTTTTAGTTTTGGCGCCTTTTTCGCGTTTTGGCGATTTTTTTCGGTTTTTGGATTTTTTTTTTTCATATTAGCGATTTTTTCATTTATGCAATTTTTTCCGTTTTGGCGATTTATTTTAGTGTTAGAAATGTTTTTTTTTCAATTTGGAGCTTTTCTTCGTTTTAGTGATTTTTTTTTTGGTTTGGCCATTTTATAATTTTCGGATTATTTTAGTTTTACCGTTTTTGAAAATTTCAAGAGTTTGTCTCTTACGGTTTCCAATATATAGCAAATTATCAAAATTACATAGTCCGAATTGCATTAACTGAGGGATCACCCTTTAATGTAATTATTTTTTTTTAATTTTAATGTTAATTTAGTTCCTGAGAAAATTGCGTGTAACGGACAGCGTAGCGAAAACAATAGTGGGTTAAAATTTGTATAGCCGACGAACGGATTTTCCCGACCACCTTTGAATCTTATGAAACTTAGTTGTCTTTTTGCACGTTACTTAACTAAGATAAATATAAAATTTTGGACTTCCAGCTTCTGTTTTTCATGAGATATGGCACGTCAAAAAAATGAAAAAATCATTAAAAACACATATAAGTGGTCCGCCATTATTGCTCTTATCTTAAAAAGTTATTAAGATGCAGGGTCGAAATTGGTCTCGTTTAATAGGTACTGAGAATAGCTTCAAAACTGCATTTAGTTTAACTTTTTTTCTGAAAGGTCAAAGATCACTGTCACATAGGGTTGCCAGTTTTGAAATCGTAGAAATCAGTACAGGAGAGAAAAAAAATCAGTACAATTGGAAAAAAATCAGTAGTTTAATTTTTTCAATATAAAAGCCTTTAACTAGGAATGTAACTAGTACCATTTTAGCGCATGCGAATGCGAATACTACATTTTAATTTTTGCGAAAGCGAATGCAAATATTACAATAAGTTAAAAATTCCATGAAAATAAATTTATATAAGAACATGAAGTTGTATTACATACATGGATGTACTACTTATAGCATTTTATTTAAACTGAGTCTTGCATTGAGCAAATATGTACTAATTTATTAAAAACATGAATTCATAAAACAGAAGGATATATACATACATATGTTTGTATATGGAATTTACTACACAATGACTAGTTAATATTGCTAACGATTCAAATTTGTTTGTAAGAAGTAATGAATGGTGCTCAAAACATTTTTTAAAAGTTTTAACAGACTAGTCTTAAGTAGAAAATACTGCTGCCGAAAATGCAACGCCTTTTCTTTTTCAAAAAATGAAATAGGTATATTTCCAAACACCGCTGGACTTTAGTTTAATTTTGATGCTTATGAGAACATTTTAATAGAAAAGCTTTCTGATAAAGCTTTGGAGAATGCATTACTTATAAGTCAGCTACGTCCAAGCCATGTGCACAATGTGCAAACTTTTATAAATATTTTTTTGTGCTTTCACATCGACGAGATGACAACTTTCTTAAATAAAATTATTTGCCGGCTTAAAAATTGTTTGCAGTTCGTTCACAAATACCAACTATGCACAGATATTGAGCAGTTGCAAAGCATGTGCAACAGTTGATCACGCATACGCAGAAAAAATTCGCAGAACTTCTGCATAAATTTGCTGAGTCTACGTACGTACCGTATATTTATCTTTTTCATGCTGGCTTAAAATAATTTTCGTGTTTTTGACGTTTGTTAATGGCAAACTTTTTTCGTAAAAGAAGTACAAAATTTTTTTGTCTTAAATATTCGCATACATTTTAGCAAATGCAAATAGCAAAAATAAGCGAAAAATTTGCAAATGCGAACATTCGCTATATTCCTAGCTTTAACCATTCTTAAAACAAAACATGAATTCTATGTACATATACTTTGTACCAAGGCTTATGTAATTAAAAATATTATATTATCAAAAAACTTTCGAAAAAGAAACTTTGAATTAATTATTTGCATGTATCAGAAATCACTTACAGCAAATCTTTCCTGCAAATTTATATTAAAAAAATCTCAGTAAAATTAACATTAACTTAAACTAAAATTTATATGATCTCTCACAGTTTTGGCAGAATTTGCTTGAGCATTATATGCATACCACTTTGAAAATAAATTCACCTTAAAGCGAACGTAAAGTAAAGATCACTGGTGATTCAAAGAAAATAAATAAGCACTATGACAGGCTTTCTTATACATTGATCATAATTAGTATATAAAAACAGTACAAAAACAGTACATACATGAAAAAATCAGTACATTTGCGTACTATGCATAAATCAGTACTTTAAACAAAAATCAGTACATGTACGGGCAAAATCAGTACGACTGGCAACCCTACTGTCACATGATTTAAAGTTTGGGGAACTATATCTCAAAAAAATGAAATTTTTAAAATTCCAAAAATATATATTTTAATCCTGACAGTCTCTTCTGCATTTTGTGTCAAAAAATTTGAGTGAGCTCTTATTAGTTCCTGAGATATAGACAATAACTTAAAATTATTTTCGAAATTTGTATACTATTTTTTTATTCCTATTACACATAGGAAAAATATTCAAAATTTTTCTAATGTTTTTTTAATGAATAAAGTTTTCTATTAAATCGAAAGCAGCAATTTCACATCGTTATCAATATCTCAGGAACTAATAAGAGCTCACTCAAATTTTTTGACACAAAAGAGACTGTCAGGATTAACATTATATTAACATATAACATATATCTTTTTTAGAATTTTAAAAATTTCATTTTTTGAGATATAGTTCACCAAACTTTAAATCATATGACAGTGATCTTTGACCTATCAGAAAAAAAGTTAAACTGAATGCAGTTTTAAAGCTATCCTCAATACCTATTAAATGGGACCAATATCGACCCTGTATCTTAAAAACTTTTGAAGATATGAGCAATAATGGCAGACCACTTATATGTGTTTTTAACAATAAGTGCATTCGAGAACTCAAAAATTTTTACAAATTTTTACTATTTTTTACTGGATTGCGTTCGAGTACACAAAATCCAGTAAATGAGAGGGCGAATTGAGAGAGCAAAATGACAGTTCATTTACTGAGTAAATGCAAGTTTTTACTGGACAAATTTTTGTCAGTAAAATCCAGTAAAACGAAACCATATGTTTTTAAATATAAACAAACAAAAGCAAAGGGAAACAAAAATTTTTAGTTTTTGATGAAAATTTTTAAAATAAGAAAAAGACAAATGTATTAAGTTATAAGCATTATAACATTTATTTAAGTTTGATGCTAGAAAAATATTCGGGTATGTTATGTATTCCACGTGATATTAAAACGTGCGGAATTTCCACAGAATTGTTGGAAATATGTATGTATGTATGTATGTGTTTATATCCCTGCAGTCAGACTGGGGCCAAGTGTCTCTATGTCAACACTAAAACTACTAGTAGTAGTTACATTGTCTACAATTTCTCTTCTATTCGTCAGTATAAAAGAAATAGAGAAAACAGATGTGGTGTATTTCTGGTGGATTTTGCAACAACTTGTCAATATATATAAATTTGTATGTACGTAAAGTATAGAAATGTACCAGTAAATGTCTGGTTGGTATGTCTCCATGTTCCCATAAGAACTATGAATTCACTACCTAGTCAATTGTTTTAGTGTTACTGTAGTGTAGATTTACAATGACAAGCACATGCTAAATGTCTATAGCATAAAGTATTGTATGGGGAATAATTGTAGAGTAGTACTGGTGACAAAGTCAAAAACGACTCAGTACATTTTCACTATTCGCACTTTCTGCAGGGATAATAACAATGCTATTGCACTTTCGCATGGAATTCAGAACATAACTGATTGTTTGAATAAAGTTAATAGATTATTATATTGAAATTTTTTTTATACATATCGTCGGGTCGACGGTTCCTGGTTCGCCGTATGAAACATTTAAAAAAAATTACTTTGTGTACTTTTCAGGGTAAAAAGCTTAGAAACTTTAACGGCCTGACCCGCGATGTTGACAAGAAACTTTCTATCGCTTACTTATATTTAAAACAAACTCAAAATAAGAAAGTTTATTTTTGTTTTCAATATATGTAAGTAAGCTATAGAAAGTTTCTTGTCGACATCGTGGACAAGCCAAATAAGTTTAAATAAAAACATATGTCCATATCTATTGCTTTTATCATTAAAGAAAATGTTCTATCGTGTATTTCATATGAATAATTTCTTTGGCGCCAAAATTAATAATCAGCTGTTGTATATATTTTACTGGATTTTACAATTTTTCCGTTCGCCTACTTTTAGGTGCAATCTTTTTTATTGAGAGTAATTTCTTTAAATTACTCAGTATTTACTCAGTTACTGGATTTTACTGGAAAAGTACTCAAACGCACCTAATGTTTGAATTTGCTTAGCTATTTTCAAGCAATTAGATTTTGCTGAACAAAAACTAACGCAAATGAGTCAGCAGCACCAATCAGCATTAGCACTCAATGTAAAAAAAGTGGCCTTCGAAAACGGCTGGCTGTTCCGTTCAACTATGTGTTGTCAGAATATTTACAACTAACTTTGGTGTTATTTGTTCATTAATAATTATCACATGTAATTTGGCTTAAAAGCGATACGAACTTTAGCCTGTTAAAATCATAAATGTAAAAAAAACTATTTGCTAAATGCTGTGCTGTGAAATGTTTGAAGCACAAGCAATCAGCAAAATGAAATTACTGAAAGAAATTGCTGATGCTTACAGAAGCAATAGTATTTTTTTTTTTGAAAAAGTGCTGATGCTGACCATCAGCAATTTTGTTTTTTCGTTTTTTTTGCTGATGCTTCGGTGCTTTTCTGTGAAGGTTTGTCAGCATCAATAACAGCAAATTTTAAAAACTACTGTTTTTGCTGACTTCAGCATTGCTTCAAGATGCTTAAGCATTACTAAAAAATTTATAGTGTGTACAATATTCAAAAGGAAAGGAAGTGAATATGAATGGGTGGTAATATACACATACTACTTACATACATACATGTATGCTTGTATGCTTATATTTTTGTTGTTTGTTTGAAAATTTATTTTTTATGAAATGAAGAGTTAATAGCGGTACAAATCAAATCGTTTTTTATGAGGTGATATGTACCTGTGTATACATAGATGTACATATATGTATGTGCTATATACATACATATTTATGTACATATGTATGTAGAAATGAATGCATTGCATAGTAGAAATGAATGTATTTTGGTTGAAAAGTATTATGTTTTTGTTTTGTATTTTGTTATTTTAGAAATAGATATCAACGTAAACACGCATATATACATAAATACATAAATACATATGTATGTAGGGACGCATGATGACTTTATTAATGACTTAGACCACTTGCATAATTAAAGTTATACTGCCTTAATTATAAAAAATATTATAGGTTTATTAAGCGCTTATTTCACATACATATCTCTATGGGAAATTTGTCAAATAAACTTAAATTTTTTTTTATGAATTAGACCGATAAAGATTAACTGTGGGAAAGTTCATTGTATGCGAAAATGTCATATTCATTCTGTTTTCCTTACACAAGTGAGCACTTTTTACATAATTTTTCTTTATGGAATGTACATAATTAATCCAATTTTTTACCAAAGCATTTCATTGCGAATTCAAATTGTGGCAGGTATATATGCATGTATGTATGTATGTATGTCAGTAACCCGTAAGCCATAGCACAATTGTGGTCAGGGTGACCGATGACATTTTTCAAATAGTGGCACCAAATAGGGGATTTATCAAAAAAAAGGGGCAAAATTAAAAAAACGCGAAAACTACACTAAACTTTTTATTTTTAATGTATTTTCATATAACTCACAGGGTGACAAAAAGTGGCAAAGCAGTTGAAAAAGTGGCAATTTGCCACTTTAGTCGGTCAAACGGTAACGCTGATTGTGGTGATGAAAATCACATAGATGCTTATGCTCTTTCATTTAGTCGTCACTGAGCAAGCGACGAATTAAGTTGTGCACTAGAGCTGTGCCAAATCGTTCTTTTCAGTGACGGTCATTTTCGTCCAATTACCAAAAAGTTGACCCGTTCGTTCAATCGTTCACTTTTGAACGACAGTATGAAACAATGCTATTTTGTAAGAATAATAAAATCGGTTGTACATACGAATATTTAAATAATGCGAATGAATTAATTGAAGAATTTATTAAAAAAAAGTTGAATTATTTATTTAAAAAATTATATTTAAATTCATTTTATAAATAATTTCTTCTTCTTTCGACTGGAATACTGTACATTTTATTTTGGCTTAATATTTAGTTTAATATTAAGATTAAGAAAGGTACTTTTGTTTGGTTTTACTATGTTTTTCTTCCGATAATTAATAAACGCATTGTAACGCCTTTATCTTTATTTATATATCAAAAGCGCATCAATGTTTGAATGTTACTTCTCAAAGCTTAAGTTAAAATTTTGTCCTGAAAAATTTCTAACCGGAAACAAAAAAAAAATATCTCAAGCACTACAAATTCATTTTATATTGAAGTAATAATATGTATGTATAAACATATGTATATACAGTTAAGGTTTAACATCTTTACTTTGTAAAAACACTTTATAAAAAACACTGGTAAAAATACTTCTTATGAAAAGACTATTAAATCAAATTATAAAAAGAATGATGGCAGTGCCACAGCGATGCTAAATATAATTTGGTATACACGTACCTAAACCTTTCAAAACACAAAAACTCAACTCAAACAAAAAGACATAACATAAATAGCAAACATGAACGAAAGCAAATTTGACATAAAATACTTGAAACACAAACTGAATGAACGAAAACATCGAGCGGTACACTACTGATCCAAAAGCGTTCAGTAAAATCACCGGATCAGTTCGTTTAATTAAGTGATTCGTTCAATTTAACCCGTTCGTTCATGAGTTACACAGCTCTATTGTGCACGCATGGACGAATTTTTTCCTGGTTTTTTGTTTAGTTTTTTTGAGCACACCGAACGAAATTAAAGTTAAAATTTAATAAATTTGTACAGCAAAAAAAAAAAAAAAATTAATAATTATGGAAGCTAAGAAAAATTTCGTGATAAAAAATGCTTTTCGCAATATACAATGAATTTTATATTATGAAATATTAAAAAATAATAGGGAAAATAGTTTAAACAGGCATTTTAATAGTATCCACAGAGCTGCGAATAAATTTAATTTTGAATTTATACACTAAATTGTTGAATGCTTATTAAATTTTTACTTTTTACTTAAGTTTTTATTAAATTGCTTATTTACAAAAAAAAAAAAAAAAAATTCAAACAACTTATAACCACATCATGTATTTTATATTACAAAACTTTTCTTCAAGTGCAAGATTATTTTACTCTCATTTTTCTCACCAATACAAACATTTTATTTTGCGGGACACTGATGTATGTACATAATCAGGGTGACCGATGACATTTTTCAAAAAGTGGCACTAAATAGGGGATTTATCAAAAAAAGGGGGCAAAATTTAAAAAAAGCGAGAAAACTACACTAAACTTTTTATTTTTAATGTATTTTCATATAACTCACCCTAAATAAAGGGGGTCAAAAAGTGGCAAGACAGTTGAAAAAGGGGAAACGCAGTCGAAAAAGTGCCAAATTGCCACTTTAGTCGGTCAAACGGTCACCCTGTACATAATATGTATGTATTTTAAGGGGTGGTTTTATTACACACAATGTGCGCATATTGCACAACAACAAACAAACCCCGCTGAAAATGATAATTTGAATTCTATGAAATCGTAAAATTTTTTCTTTGATTTTTAGTTTTACCTCCTTTTATTGAAATCAAGTCATTTGGAAGTTTTCCTGAATCACAAATAAATAACACAAGAATGCCATATGCAAATTTTTGATTTCATATTTAGCAATATATGCACATCATTTTTTTGTTTGATTTTTGGTTTTAACTCTTCTTTGAATCAAGTCCTTTGGAATTTGTTGATGAATTAAAAATTCTTGCATCCAGTTTAGAAGAAGAAAAAGTTCAAAACATACATAACTAGTTTTTTGCATTTATGTATGTACATGCATATGTATAATTTTAATATTATTGTTCTTAGCAATTCGTCGTTTTCCTGAGATTTTCATTTGTTGGAAAGTTTTTTTAAAAACGAAATTTTGGTTTTATAATTTTAAATTGTGAAATACCTAAATAAAAATAAATTTAGCGTGCGCTAGATGAAAAACAGTAAAATGTTAAACTTAAAAAATTTAAATGTAATAATTATAAAAAATAAATATACATATGTATATATACATATATACACAGGTACACATCACCTCATAAAAAACGAAATGATTTGTACCGCTAACAATCCTGTGCAAATGGTCTTGCATCGTTGCATGTGCAAAATAGTATAGCATATTGATATTCACCACTTAACAATTCTTAGTGGTGAGTATCAATATACTATACCACTTTGCACATGCAATGATGCAAGACCATTTGCCCAAGATTGTGAATTGGGCTAATGAGTATCGTGAATATGCACTTTTAAGGATAATTTCGATGTTTTGAAATTTATTGGTCTAAAATTTCTCAAAGTTAAAACTGTGCTGGCGATATCTTCTTTCCAAATTTATAAGTTGTGATATTACCATTCTTAAACGCTTCTGTTGAAAGAGTTTTTTTTAAGTAAACTGGTCTTAATTAAAACCGATACCCCAAGAATGAGTTATCAGCTAATACATAGCATCAATTTTAAAATTGTGGTGCAAATCTTTAGCTTAAAATTATGAAAAGAAATTGGAAAAAATAGTTTAGTGTAAATATGTACATATGCTTAAAGAACGAAAGAATGTGTAAGTATCGCTCAGTACGTCTAGTTAAATGAGTTTAAATTAAGAAAATAAAAGGTTGATAACCCTCTTCTCAAACGACTAGTTCAAAAAATATATTATTAAATTTAGACAAAATGTTAAGAGGAAAGTGGTAAATTATTCTTCGTTGAAGTAAATATTTACGAATTAGTGAATTTTTTTTTATATTTTCAATTGTACGTTTTTTATATATAAAAAAATTAGCTCGCATTAAATTTCAATGTACTAAAAAAACTAATAAGAAAATAAAAATTTTTTCTTAGATTTTTTTTGCCCTATTTTGTTCGGTTTTGCATTATTTTAGACTTGCGGCTTTGTAATTTCTTTTTTCACTAGTGGCAACGCTGGTCAAAAACTAAGAAAATACGACATACGTATATACATAGTATATATACATATGTACCTTTTAAAAAATCTTCATTTTATTCTTGCAAATCTTTTATAATTTTCATGTACTGCACTTTAATTGGTTTTGTTCTTGCAAAGCAACAACTACTCCAATAATTAATTTTACATCAAAATCTATTTTTTATAATTTCCTTAACAAAACCTATGCAGAACGTGTTGTCTTTTTGACAAGTGAGATGATGGTAGATGTTAGATGTTGTCAATGTAAACGCATGTTTCACATTTTTTACATCTTCCATGCGTTTCACTGAAATGTGTGTCAATGTAAAAAGCCTATTAAAATACATATATATTATGCACATACATACATGCATGCATATATACCTGCCTCAATGTGAATTCGAAATGAAATGCATTGGTAAAAAATTGGAATAATTACATTCCATAAAGCAAAATTATGTAAAAAATGCTCACTTGTGTAAGGAAAACAGAATGAAAATGACATTTTCGCACACATTGAACTTTCCCACAGTTAATCTTTATCGGTCTAATTCATAAAAAATATTTTAAGTTTATTACAGGTTTATTTGACAAATTTCCCATAGAGATATGTCAAATAAGCGCTTAATAAACCTGAAATATTTTTTATGAATAAGGCAGTATAACTTTAATTATGAAAGTTGTCTAATAGCCTTTTCACACTTATCAACATCTAACATCTACCATCAGTTTGCGATGATGTTGAAAATTTCCCATAAGAAATGTACAGGGCTAAAAAACAACATCTTTGTAAAATGTTCCTAACTCATTTTGTTCCACTCACCATCTTTTGATTATTTTAGTGCCATCACTGATAAATGACAAAAAATTGTAGTGGCATCACTGGAATTTTAGACATTTAATGACATAAAAAAATATTTACAAAGTTATTAAAAATGAGCGAAACATCTAAGTATTTTTATTTTTAAATATTTGTACATAATTATTCTTTGTATATACAAACATTTTGTTGTATGTACATTCTTACATACGTATCTATTTTTTTGCAGTAAAAAAGAAAACCAGTCTCCGAATTTGTTGGACGGAAGAAATAGAAGCTATGTTGCTAGATAAGATTGTACAAAACTATGTCTTCATCTTTTTATGGATTCTACACACTGCATTAATAGTAGAGATTGCTCTTGCAAATTAACAACTAGTCCTATTATTAATTTCTCTTCATTATCCATTTTTTTTATTTTTATTATTTTTTACACAAAACGTGGCCTTATTTATTTTGACAGATATATATGATGGTTGATGTTAGATGTTGTAATGTGAACGTATGTTTCACATTTTCAACATCTTCCACAACATTCCACGAAAATTTAGACAAGTGTGAAAAGCCTATAAGTCATTAATAAAGTCATCATGCGTCCCTACCATACATATGTATTTATGTATGTATATATGCGTGTTTACGTTGATATCTATTTCAGGGCTATTGTGCCACACTCTCATTCAATATACATTCATCCCATCACTGTCTACAAATGTCACGTAACATCGTCATGAAATTTTATTTTCTGCAGGTTCAGACGTTACATTTACGTGCCATTTCAGTCAGGTAAGCGTTTGTATAGCTTTTCATGCAACAGATTCGATCACCTGACACATTTACATTTACAGTTCTATATTTACAGTCGGGTAATTCTGCCTTTACAGTCGGAGAATTCTGCCTTTATAGTTGGGCCTTTAAAGTTAAAAAAAACTTTGTTCTTCAGTCGTAAAGCAGCTCTGGGCGAGTCAACATCACGCGTCGTTGGCAATTATTTCTTAAATGCAACCAGGCCACTGTAGTTTATTGGCCTTCGAGAGTTTTGCGTCTCACTCGCACTGGTTGACTAATCTGCCACGGATTACCATTTAATCTTGCGGTTCTTTTGTGGAATTTCCTTAACAACCACGTTGCTACTTCCTATATGAAGGCATATGTCGTGTACAGTCAGCCACAAAAACATTTTTAAGAATACTGTTAACAACATCATGGACATATGGTCTTAGTCCATGGGTGACCAAGATAAATTTAAGGTTGTGTAAGTGAGTGAAAAAAATAAACACACAGGCAGAAACAATTAATAAAAGTAATTCTTATATGATTTTTTTTTTGTGAAAGAATTTTTTTCTAGAACAAAAAGTAATAAATAATAGTACATATTCTGCAAATTTACTTTGCAGAATATGTACTAAATAAATAAATAAATAAATAAACTTTGTTCTTGTTGTAACTGTCAGAAAACATAGTTGTCCATGCAAACTACATAAATTCTGTGTTGCCATTGGAAGTTTCTTATATAAATTATTTTTCTATACATTTTGTGGTTTTGGTGTTTAAGAAAAATGTTCTTTTATCAGTTTTTTTCTTATAAGCGTTTTTCTTATATGAAACCTTTTTTGTTAGAAAAATCACTAAAAAGACATGGTGTTTTTGAAAATGTTTCTTATAAGCGTTTTGTTCTTATATGAAATGTTCTTATATGCGATAAATACTGTAGTACTAAAGTAATATAAATTCAAAAATTTGGGTATCTAGCTTTTGTAGTTCCGAAATATGGCGCTTCGAAAAGTAGGGAATTCATTAAAAACACATACATATAAGTGGTCTGCCATTATTGCTCATATCTTCAAAAGTTTTTAAGATACAGGGTCGATATTGGTCCCATTTAATAGGTATTGAGAATAGCTTTATAACTGCATTTAGTTTAACTTTTTTTCTGAAAGGTCAAAGATCACTGTCATATGATTTAAAGTTTGGTGAACTATATCTCAAAAAATGAAATTTTTAAAATTCTAAAAAAGATATATGTTAATCCTGACAGTCTCTTCTGCATTTTGTGTCAAAAAATTTGAGTGAGCTCTTATTAGTTCCTGAGATATTGATAACGATGTGAAATTGCTGCTTTCGATTTAATAGAAAACTTTATTCATTAAAAAAACATTAGAAAAATTTTGAATATTTTTCCTACGTGTAATAGGAATAAAAAAAATAGTATACAAATTTCGAAAATAATTTTAAGTTATTGTCTATATCTAGGAACTAATAAGAGCTCAATCAAATTTTTTGACACAAAATGCAGAAGAGACTCAGGACTGAAATATATTTTTTTTTTGGAATTTTAAAAATTAAATTTTTTTGAGATATAGTTCCCCAAACTTTAAATCATGTGACAGTGATCTTTGACCTTTCAGAAAAAAAGTTAAACTAAATGCAGTAGTAGTATGTTTATGCTGGTTCTGGATATCGTTTTCAGTACAAAAGTCTGCTCATGCCTGGATGGGAATGTCATACATTTAAATTATGTTTCTTGCTTGAGCAATTATTTATAATATGAGTTTTCCACCCCTGGATGGGAATTTACATGTTAACTGATAAGAACACATTCGCGTTAGCTGTGGTTGTGAAATTCAAACACATTTTTTTAACTGGTAAACAAATTTTTTTAAAGAGCATTTAGTGTATATTTTTATCAATGGAGATGCTGGATGATACATGAGTGTAATTTAAATATTTACCCTTGTCAATGAAATAAAACCATTTAAATTTGAGTAAAAATGCATAATATATTTATATAATTCTTATTCTTAATTTTATTTTACAAATAAATCTTAAGCCAATAAAAAATATGTGTATTATGTATTATTAAACTTTATAAAAGATACAATTTTTACATTTAGATAAACTATAGAAATTTATTATTTTTCTTGCTTCTTCTTGCATTTCCATATTTTTCCTTTTATAGTTCACACAGCGACAGGTATCAGGTCCACATCTAGTAGTTTCTTTAGACCAAACAGAATACTCACAATGTTCACCAAATTTATTTTTATTTACTTTCATGTTGTTTGTATACTCAAAATATGATTGAATGTTACCAAGTTCTTGTTTATGTTCGTTGGAAATGATGTTGGAGAAATTTTTTAAGAAATTATATATTTCTTTTAGTAGCATATTGTTAATTACTGAATACTCATGTGTAATCTTTAACGTTAATTGTTCTTGTATTTATATCATTTATACCCCCACTAACTATACGACTTGATTTCTCTTGATAATCGCTTTCATAAGGAAGTATATCATCACCTCTTTCATCGTTATATTCAAAACAATAAATATTAAGTTTACGATAAGCATAGTTACTATAATATCTACATCGCAGTCTTATTTCTAAATTTTCATATTTTAAGTTGAAGTGTCGATAGAATACCCCAGAACTTTCAATACCACCAATATTAGTTTCCTTTTCAATCAAATCCTTCCTAAATGCTTCAATTGCTTCATCTATAGTAAAGTGTTCATTTCCTGCGAAAATGAGAATGAGAATTATTAAAAATACTGAAGCGAATAAACTCATATTGTTTTTCCTTTAATGGTTTATAGTATACTAGTATGAAAACCGTATTCGATAATCATTTTATACGTTTGAGTATAGTTTTTAACATCAATTATGTTTATGTTATTTAATTTATGTGAAAAATCAGGTATTCGAACTCTTTCAATTTCACCATTACTTAATATACGTCCATCATTAACTTCACGATATTCATAACAACTTATTTTCAGATATCGTTTCTCATATATACTATCATATGTACAACGAATAGGTACATCAACATTATCACATTTAAGATTAAAATGTCGGTAAAATGACTCATTAGAGTCCAGTATACCACCAATATTGGATTCCTTTCCAATTAATTCCTTACGAAATGCCACTATAACGTCATCTATTGTAAACAATTTTTGGGCTGATAAAGAAGCAATTTCATTTATTTTTTTGGATGAATCAGTAGTTAACGAAAAATAATTATAAAAAGATTGATTATTCTGAGTTTCATCATTTAAATCCTCTATCTCATAGCTTTCCTCCTCTTTTTCAAACAACGGTGTTGATATAGTAGTAGTAGTAGAAGTAGTAGTTATTGATGTTATATCAATATTATCATTCATTTGATAATCACTATCTCTTGTTTCTAAAACTTTACTTTGTTTTGACATTACAAAGGCTATATTAATTTTTTAAATATCTTCGTTGGGGAGTGTAAAATTAAATTCTAAACTTTTTGTGTTCTCTTCTATAAGTGGAGTACTGATAATAGACATTGGTAGTGAACTACCATATACCACTTTTATTATAATGAGTAAATAAAAAATAATAAATTTCATTTTACGTTTGATAAGCGATATACTATACACACTATATAACGGTTAGGGATGATATGATAAACACATATTAATATTGCTTCCTTATATACCCTAAAATATTTTCAATTCAAGTTATTCAATTTCACAATATTGATATATTCATTACCTAACCTGAATAAATCATAAATTAAATAAAAACAAATCAGTTTTAATTCAAAAATATTTATTTATATATTACTTATCTTAATATTATTTTTACAATAGTTTTTTTTATTTTATTTGTAAGAGGAATCCTCACAAAAACATAAATGTGAAAAACGGCCAAGTTCCTATCCAAAATTTCGGCCATTAAAAGTTGTGAGATATAAATTTTTACCGAGTTCTTCTTTGCCACAATACCTAACACAGAAATATATTATGTATGATATAAATTTGTAATCGTAAGGGTGTCATATAATTTCTAGATAATCTGCCAACTTGACAACATTTTTATCAATATAAAGAAATGAACATTTATGCATTATTTTTTTGGAAAGGTAAAAATATTGCCAAGTTATCAGATTATCTAGAAATTATATGACACCCTTACGATTACAAATCTATATCATACATAATATATATCTGTGTTAGGTATTGTGGCAAAGAAGAACTTGGTCAAAATTTGTATCTCATAACTTTTAATAGCCGAAATTTTGGATAGGAACTTGGCCGTTTTTCACATTTATGTTTTTGTGAGGATCTGATTACTTTTTGAAAAGATTTCTATAATAACACTTTTTAAACTTAAAATTTCTAGTGTATTTTTTTTAGTCTGATCACTGTGCCAGTTGAAAATGGTAGAGTTACATAAAATAATGGGTAAGAGTGTAATGGGTGTTGAATTGTTGACCTTAAATATGCACCATTGTGTCATTATAGTGGGTCGCCAGTGTGTATGCCAGTGTGTATGGATTTGTAGTTGTAAGCAAGGATGATCCTAAAAATAAAGAAAGATATCGAAAAGGTTTTGATGAATTTGTACAGATATAAAGCAGATTGTAACCAGATGCATTGCAGATATAAAGCAGATTGTAACCAGATGCAGTGCAGATATAAAGCAGATCGTAACCAGATACAAACGAGGCCATAGCCAGATATAAACCAGATACAGACCAGATACAGATCAGATACAGATCAAGTATAGATCAGATACAGATCAGATATAAAGCTGGTTGTAACCAGATATAAAGCAGATATAAACCAGGTCGTAATCAGATACAAAACAGATTAAAATGAATAATAAATTGTTAAAATATATTGTTCAGACAAGAAAAATATTAAAGGAACAATTAAAAAACATAAAATTAAATGAAGTAGATAAAAAGAATTTATTAGAAGATTCATTTAAGCCCATATCTAAACCTTTGAATATGATAAGTGAAAAAATTGCTTATTATCAATCAAAAATCTTGTTGAAAGATGAGATGAAATCTTAAAAAATGTTTAAACGTAAGTTAAAATTCAAAAAAAATAATGATGATGATGATCGATCAGATAATTATCAATCAGAATATAATCAACCTAATGATGACAAAACAGAAACAACACTTACACAACTATCAGATGATAATAGTTTCGATGAAAGTTCTGATAATTATGATGATGCTGAAGACTACAATCAAGTTATTGAAAATGATAATAATAATAAAAATAAATCTAGACTTGAAGAAAATATTAAATTGCTTCTAAATAATAATCAAATAGATAAAGTTTATGGCTTCAACATAGACGAAAGAGGAAATTGGCGATATGCAAATAACAAACTAAAATTTAATGATGACAACTATTTTCAATTCGGAAGTACAAAGTGGAATATGACACCAGGATTATTTCAATTATTATTTCATTCAAAACCCTTACATTACACTGAAAAAGATTTAGAGAATTATAGAAAAATCTTAATGGTTACAAATGTACACAAACGCCAGTTTCAAGCAGAAGCTCAAATAAAAGGTTCAAATTGATATAAATATCAACATATAATTAAACCGTTAATTAATAAGATATCAACAAAAGGCAGTGGACTTTTGTTAAAATCTGTAGTCAATAGTAAAGCCAACTATATATATTGGAATGATCCTAATAAATTAGTTGACAGATTACGTTTACTTCTTGCATCAGAGGATGCTGGTCATAATAATCATAAAAACGAAATAATATATATTATTGAAGAACTTAGAGAAGCTAATATAATTTACTAAATGAGTCTTAAATATGTTTATACGATTATAGTAATATGCATATATGTAATATGAATATTGATAAAAGAGGAATAGTGGATGAGCTACATAAACAAGCGAAAAAAATTTTAAAAGAAGACGCGTTATTGTTAAAGGAATTGACGATTTATTTCAGGCGGATCTAGTTGAGATGGGGAATTATGAAGCAAAGAATAACGGATATCGATATCTATTAACTGTAATAGATACATTTTCAAAGAAAACATGGGTTGTAGCGGTAAAAAACAAAACTTCTTTAAATGTAATGAGTGTTATGAAAAGTATTTTTAATAACAGTAATCGACACCCAAAAAACTTGCAAACTGATAACGGTAAAGAGTTCTATAATAATCAATTTCAACGGTTAATGGAATCATATCAAATTAAACACTATTCAACATATAGTGTTCTGAAAGCATCAATAGTAGAACGATTTAATAGAACCTTAAAAGCCATGATATCGAGAGAGTTTAGCTATCAAGGATCATATAAATGGATAGATATATATAAAGAACTCGTTGATAAATATAATAATACATTTCATAGAACAATAAAAATGACGCCTAATGAAGTGAATTCTTCTAATGAAAAATCTCTTTCAGATACAGTCTATAATAATTTGAAAATTTTAAAAAACCAAAGTTTAGAGTTGGTGATGATGTTCGAATAAGTAAATATAAACATTTATTGGAAAAAGGTTATACACCAAATTGGACTACAGAAATTTAAAAAAATTTTTTTTTATAGAAAACACAAATCCTAAAGCATACATTTTAGAAGACTATCAAAAACATGAAATTAAAGGTAGTTTTTATGAATTTGAGCTGATGGAAACAAAATACCCACAAACATATTTAGTTGAAAAAGTTTTCAGGAGAAAAGGAAGCATGATATATGTTAAATGGTTAGGCTTTTCATCAAAGCATAATTCTTGGATTAAGGCTAACGATATATCACTATAAAGGAAATCGTATTAACTTAAAACTAATTTATTCATTCATCGGACGTTAAGATGTCGTTAATGTTAACCTTAAACGGACATTACTTGTGACAAACTATTTCCCTCCTATTGTGTTTGATAAAAGTTATGTTTGCGGTTTAATAAGCTTCGATACTTATCACACAATACCAAATATTGATGTTGAAAACAATTTATTTCATATTGGTGATTATATAATAGAGATTCCTGTGGGATCTTATGAGTTTTTTGATATAGTTGATTTAATTAAAGATAAATATCATGATTTGACTAATGAAGGGGATCTTTATATTAATGAAAATTTTAATACGTTTATAACATCTATAAAAAGTACAATAGATCCCATCTATTTCAACAAAAAACGATCAATTGGATCTTTGCTTGGTTTTAGTAAGAGAGTATTACGACAACAAGTGGAACATTTTTCAGATAAAACAATTGATATAACAAATATTAATACAGTAATTATTGAATGTAATATTGTGAATGCATCATATATAAATAACGTATCAGCTCATACTATTCATCAGTTTTCACTTGACGTTAGTCCAGGATATAACATAACAGAAAGACCTGCTATTCCAATATATTTACCTATAAATTCGAGAGAAATATCTACACTGGTTTTAAGAGTTGTCGATCAGGACGGAAACTTAATAAATTTTCGTGGAGAAAAAATATCACTTTATCATCATCTGCAACACAACACACATCAAGGAGAGTTTCTTCTGGTAAACAAAAGTTGCATAATAAAAAGCTGATATATCAAACAAGCAAACATCAATAAAACCTTTTAAATAAAACTAATTGAAAATTTTTACGAAATTTAGGATTTCAACTAAAACATGAAAATGAATAGTTTAATTAATATATTAGACAAACCACAATTTGATAATTCTATTATTAAAAAAGAGTATCACAGCTATAATTGATACTTACAATCTTTCAAAAACAATGATGAAATCCGAACATCAATACAAAACCAAGATTTATATGTTTTACCAAGTGAAAGCATGCTTTATATTGAAGGTTATGTAACAAAAGAAGACTCAACAATCTCTGCAAATATACAACTACTGAACAATTGTATAGCTCACCTCTTTGATGAGATTCGATATGAATTAAATGGCATAGAAATTCCTCGTACACGACATTTAGGAATTTCATCAGAAATTAAAAACTATGTTTCATTAAATACATCTGAAAGCAATAACTTGATTAATGCTGGATGGGCTCCAACCAATACTGACGAAAATCTTACACTTATTAGCGGTTATTTCAATTTTTGCGTGCCATTGAAAAATTTGCTAGGATTTGCTGAAGATTTTAATAAAATAATAGTTAACTCGAAACATGAATTAATCTTGTTAAGAGTAAAAGATGATAAACAAGTTTTTAAATCTAAGGTATTAACTGAAAAAGTTAAGTTAACCATTTCTAGGCGCATGGCAGTGCGCCAGGCCAAGTTCTGGCCAATGCACGCAGTGTGTATATTTACACGAAGCCATTCGAGCTGTTTTTACACCCCTCATAACTTTGTTCCCCGCGACCGTAAAATTATGAAATTTAAATCCTAATTAGAATAAATTCATATAACCTCATATGCGAAGTTTGAAAGTTACAATGAAAGCTTCCGGAGATATAGAGGTGCAAAAAGTGCATATTTTAAGACATATTCACTGACTCACTGGCTCACTCATCAATATTATGAAGCACTTCTGCTAGAGAGCTAAAATTTGGTACACGAGAAGATCTAGGTGAGCAATGAACCAGAAAAATATGAAAACCCTAAAATTTTAACCAGGAGGGCGGGGCTACGCCCATAAAAATTAAAATTTGTGCTATTGAGCTGAAATTCGATACAGAGCTAGGTCTAGGTGAGAAATGAAATAAAAAAAATTTGAAAACCCGGAAATTTTAGCCAGGGGGGCGAAGCTACGCCCATAAAGCTCAAAATTAAAAATGCTAATCTAAGGCGCTTCATGGAAGCTATTTTATTGAAATTCTGCATATATACTGCGGTAATGCAAGGCTATAAATTTTTCATTAAAAAAGTGGGCGTTAACACGTCCATACAATTTAAACCTCATTTTAATTCCTTGCGGCTCAGCATATTTCGATATACTATTTATCTAGCTATTATTATCCGTTTGTAACGAACCTAGACACGAATAATTAGCACTGGCCCAAAAAAAATTGACTTTGGAAAAGTGGGCGGGGTTACGCCCGTAAAAATTAAAGGTTAAAAGTTGCGCTAAGAAGCTGAAATTTGGTATACAAGTAGATCTAGGTGAGAAACCAACTAGAAAAATCTGAAAATTCTAAACTTTTAGTTAGAGGGGCGGGGCTGCGCCCATAAAACTTAAAAATTAAAAGTTGCGCTAAGGAGCTGAAATTTATATACAAGTAGGTCTAAGTGAGAAACAAACTAGAAAAATTTTAAAACCCAAAAACTTTTACCAGAATGGGTGGGGCCACGCTAATATTGTTTTGAACTAAATACTTAATATACAGCTTTTAATTCAAGCCAATTTAGTGAAATCTTGCATCACCTTAAAAATTGGGCGTGATCACTCCCATAAAGTGTTAGCCTTGTGTTTAATCTACATCGGTCTAGCATATTTTAGAAGAAAATTAGCATGAATTATAAGCGCTGCTCACAACAAAATTTTGAGTTAGGAATAGTGAGGAGAGGTAATGCTGATAAAATCTAAAGATATAATTCGCGCTAGAGAGCTGACATTTTATACACTAGTAAGTGTAGCTGCGTAAGCCAATGGGAAAATCTTAAAACCAAATAGTTGTACCCGGTATGCGGGGCCACGACGTAAAAACTCCAAGTAGCCCTAGCGATCTTAAATTTGATACTCAAATAAATCTAGATAAGAGATCACTAAGAAAAATCTGAAAACTCAGAAGTTGCCATCAGAGGGCGGAAGCACTTCAAATTCAAAATTAACATACATTTTATTAAAACTTTTCATACACATTGCACTTATCCAAAAAAAATTCCCTATTTTGAAAAGTAGCTGTGACTTCAACCATAAATCTTAGCTTTTTCGTTCAGGTACTTCGGCTTAGCAGTTTTTAATTTAATACTCAGGTATTTCTTATTAACTTTTTAATACCAAACTTTGCATGAACCATAAGCACTATTATATTATAAGCACTATAATATTATACTATAGAGAGCTGACATTTTGTACACAAATAGTAATTGATTTACTCAATCGGAAAATCCAAAAATTAAAAGCACCAGCTACCCTATTGAAACTTTGCATATACATTGGGCATATCCTTTTGATTTATGTACTTCGGCTAAGCAGACTTTTTTAACATGTAAATATATTGAGAAAATAGGCGGGGTCATGCCCACTAAAATTTACGCTGTATTTTACATGTTTCTTCCAGTCGCCTCTTACCAAATTGCATACACACTGGCGACCCACTATAATGACACAATGGTGCATATTTAAGGTCAACAATTCAACACCCATCACACTCTTACCCATTATTTTATGTAACTCTACCATTTTCAACTGGCACAGTGAAAAAAAAATACACTAGAAATTTTAAGTTTAAAAAGTGTTATTATAGAAATCTTTTTAAAAAGTAATCAGATCCTCACAAAAACATAAATGTGAAAAACGGCCAAGTTTCTATCCAAAATTTAGGCCATTAAAAGTTATGAGATATAAATTTTGACCAAGTTCTTCTTTGCCACAATACCTAACACAGATATATATTATGTATGATATAAATTTGTAATCGTAAGGGTGTCATATAATTTCTAGATAATCTGATAACTTGGCAATATTCTCAATAGCACAAATTTTAATTTTTATGGGCGTAGCCCCGCCCTCCTGGTTAAAATTTTAGGGTTTTCATATTTTTCTGGTTCATTGCTCACCTAGATCTTCTCGTGTACCAAATTTTAGCTCTCTAGCGGAAGTGCTTCATAATATTGATGAGTGAGCCAGTGAGTCAGTGAGTATGTCTTAAAATATGCACTTTTTGCACCTCTATATCTCCGGAAGCTTTCATTGTAACTTTCAAACTTCGCATATGAGGTTATATGAATTTATTCTAATTAGGATTTAAATTTCATAATTTTACGGTCGCGGGGAACAAAGTTATGAGGGGTGTAAAAACAGCTCGAATGGCTTCGTGTAAATATACACACTGCGTGCATTGACCAAAACTTGGCCTGGCGCACTGCCATGCGCCTAGAAATGGTTAACTTAACTTTTTCAGTTAATACCTTAGATTTAAAAACTTGTTTATCATCTTTTACTCTTAACAAGATTAATTCATGTTTCGAGTTAACTATTATTTTATTAAAATCTTCAGCAAATCCTAGCAAATTTTTCAATGGCACGCAAAAATTGAAATAACCGCTAATAAGTGTAAGATTTTCGTCAGTATTGGTTGGAGCCCATCCAGCATTAATCAAGTTATTGCTTTCAGATGTATTTAATGAAACATAGTTTTTAATTTCTGATGAAATTCCTAAATGTCGTGTACGAGGAATTTCTATGCCATTTAATTCATATCGAATCTCATCAAAGAGGTGAGCCATACAATTGTTCAGTAGTTGTATATTTGCAGAGATTGTTGAGTCTTCTTTTGTTACATAACCTTCAATATAAAGCATGCTTTCACTTGGTAAAACATATAAATCTTGGTTTTGTATTGATGTTCGGATTTCATCATTGTTTTTGAAAGATTGTAAGTATCAATTATAGCTGTGATACTCTTTTTTAATAATAGAATTATCAAATTGTGGTTTGTCTAATATATTAATTAAACTATTCATTTTCATGTTTTAGTTGAAATCCTAAATTTCGTAAAAATTTTCGATTAGTTTTATTTAAAAGGTTTTATTGATGTTTGCTTGTTTGATATATCAGCTTTTTATTATGCAACTTTTGTTTACCAGAAGAAACTCTCCTTGATGTGTGTTGTGTTGCAGATGATGATAAAGTGATATTTTTTCTCCACGAAAATTTATTAAGTTTCCGTCCTGATCGACAACTCTTAAAACCAGTGTAGATATTTCTCTCGAATTTATAGGTAAATATATTGGAATAGCAGGTCTTTCTGTTATGTTATATCCTGGACTAACGTCAAGTGAAAACTGATGAATAGTATGAGCTGATACGTTATTTATATATGATGCATTCACAATATTACATTCAATAATTACTGTATTAATATTTGTTATATCAATTGTTTTATCTGAAAAATGTTCCACTTGTTGTCGTAATACTCTCTTACTAAAACCAAGCAAAGATCCAATTGATCGTTTTTTGTTGAAATAGATGGGATCTATTGTACTTTTTATAGATGTTATAAACGTATTAAAATTTTCATTAATATAAAGATCCCCTTCATTAGTCAAATCATGATATTTATCTTTAATTAAATCAACTATATCAAAAAACTCATAAGATCCCACAGGAATCTCTATTATATAATCACCAATATGAAATAAATTGTTTTCAACATCAATATTTGGTATTGTGTGATAAGTATCGAAGCTTATTAAACCGCAAACATAACTTTTATCAAACACAATAGGAGGGAAATAGTTTGTCACAAGTAATGTCCGTTTAAGGTTAACATTAACGACATCTTAACGTCCGATGAATGAATAAATTAGTTTTAAGTTAATACGATTTCCTTTATAGTGATATATCGTTAGCCTTAATCCAAGAATTATGCTTTGATGAAAAGCCTAACCATTTAACATATATCATGCTTCCTTTTCTCCTGAAAACTTTTTCAACTAAATATGTTTGTGGGTATTTCGTTTCCATCAGCTCAAATTCATAAAAACTACCTTTAATTTCATGTTTTTGATAGTCTTCTAAAATGTATGCTTTAGGATTTGTGTTTTTTATAAAAAAAAATTTTTTAAAATTTCTGTAGTCCAATTTGGTGTATAACCTTTTTCCAATAAATGTTTATATTTACTTATTCGAACATCATCACCAACTCTAAACTTTGGTTTTTTTTAAATTTTCAAATTATTATAGACTGTATCTGAAAGAGATTTTTCATTAGAAGAATTCACTTCATTAGGCGTCATTTTTATTGTTCTATGAAATGTATTATTATATTTATCAACGAGTTCTTTATATATATCTATCCATTTATATGATCCTTGATAGCTAAACTCTCTCGATATCATGGCTTTTAAGGTTCTATTAAATCGTTCTACTATTGATGCTTTCAGAACACTATATGTTGAATAGTGTTTAATTTGATATGATTCCATTAACCGTTGAAATTGATTATTATAGAACTCTTTACCGTTATCAGTTTGCAAGTTTTTTGGGTGTCGATTACTGTTATTAAAAATACTTTTCATAACACTCATTACATTTAAAGAAGTTTTATTTTTTACCGCTACAACCCATGCTTTCTTTGAAAATGTATCTATTACAGTTAATAGATATCGATATCAGTTATTCTTTGCTTCATAATTCCCCATCTCAACTAGATCCGCCTGCCATAAATCGTCAATTCCTTTAACAATAACTCGTCTTCTTTTAAAATTTTTTTCGCTTGTTTATGTAGCTCATCCACTATTCCTCTTTTATCAATATTCATATTACATATATGCATATTACTATAATCGTATAAACATATTTAAGACTCATTTAGTAAATTGTTTTAGCTTCTCTAAGTTCTTCAATAATATATATTATTTCGTTTTTATGATTATTATGACCAGCATCCTCTGATGCAAGAAGTAAACGTAATCTGTCAACTAATTTATTAGGATCATTCCAATATATATAGTTGGGTTTACTATTGACTACAGATTTTAACAAAAGTCCACTGCCTTTTGTTGATATCTTATTAATTAACGGTTTAATTATATGTTGATATTTATATCAATTTGAACCTTTTATTTGAGCTTCTGCTTGAAACTGGCGTTTGTGTACATTTGTAACCATTAAGATTTTTCTATAATTCTCTAAATCTTTTTCAGTGTAATGTAAGGGTTTTGAATGAAATAATAATTGAAATAATCCTGGTGTCATATTCCACTTTGTACTTCCGAATTGAAAATAGTTGTCATCATTAAATTTTAGTTTGTTATTTGCATATCGCCAATTTCCTCTTTCGTCTATGTTGAAGCCATAAACTTTATCTATTTGATTATTATTTAGAAGCAATTTAATATTTTCTTCAAGTCTAGATTTATTTTTATTATTATTATCATTTTCAATAACTTGATTGTAGTCTTCAGCATCATCATAATTATCAGAACTTTCATCGAAACTATTATCATCTGATAGTGGTGTAAGTGTTGTTTCTGTTTTGTCATCATTAGGTTGATTATATTCTGATTGATAATTATCTGATCGATCATCATCATCATTATTTTTTTTTGAATTTTAACTTACGTTTAAACATTTTTTAAGATTTCATCTCATCTTTCAACAAGATTTTTGATTGATAATAAGCAATTTTTTCACTTATCATATTCAAAGGTTTAGATATGGGCTTAAATGAATCTTCTAATAAATTCTTTTTATCTACTTCATTTAATTTTATGTTTTTTAATTGTTCCTTTAATATTTTTCTTGTCTGAACAATATATTTTAACAATTTATTATTCATTTTAATCTGTTTTGTATCTGATTACGACCTGGCTTATATCTGCTTTATATCTGGTTACAACCAGCTTTATATCTGATCTGTATCTGATCTAAACTTGATCTGTATCTGGTCTGTATCTGGTTTATATCTGGTTATTGCCTCGTTTGTATCTGGTTACGATCTGCTTTATATCTGCACTGCATCTGGTTACAATCTGCTTTATATCTGCAATGCATCTGGTTACAATCTGCTTTATATCTGTAATATTTCATCAAAACCTTTTCGATATCTTCCTTTATTTTTAGGATCATCCTTGCTTACAACTACAAATCCATATTTATCTTTCCAACACTCCCCACAAATTTTTGTAAACTCTTTAAACGACATATCACCAATAACATGATCATTATATATATATGCCTTAAGTTCATTTCATCTTGTTTAAATATTATAATCATATTTGCATTGTCACGTATTAGATATTTAGGAATTTTTGTATATGTTTGACATAGATAAAAACAATCAATATGCTTGTATCTGCCCATACAAAAGTAATCTCTTATAGTATTTTGTTTTTTACAAATAACGTCATCAAATATAATTATAGAATGTGGTTTTGCCTCAGTCGGTCTTAGAACTTTTTCATTTTCCGAAAACGTGAAGAGATTTATCTCCTTTATTGGAATAATTAATGTCTTTAGATAAATATACTTTGGTTGATATAATGATGTAGAATAAATGTAAATATTTTTAAAGGTAAGATCATTAGGACTTTCTATTAAACTAATCATCACATTAGTTTTTCCACAATTTGATGGTCCTACAATTAGTGCTCGTATAGAATTTGGTAACAAAGTACTATGTACAATCCTTTGTTTATTTTCTTGCGTTTCATCTGCATTTCTTACAACAATTTGTTTAGTTTGTGTAATTATTCGTATATTGATTGATCGATGACTAAAATGTCAATGATATAAATTAAACCTTATATAAGAAAATTGCATAATTTTTAATAATAAAATAATTTAATAAAAATGGTTATAAATTATTGTAAAAGCTATAAACGAGATCACTATAAGACTGGAAGAGGATTCGTCAACAACTTCATAAATAAATTACCAGTAGAACTACATTTACCTGGATATCAGTTTTGTGGTCTTGGTACAATGCTTAAAAAACGACTGAAAAGAGGAGATAGAGGAATAAATTTATTGGATGTGGCTTGCAAAGAACATGATATTGAATACTCACAATCAAAAGATATTAATAAAAGACATCAAGCTGATGAAATACTAGCTGAAAAGGCTTGGCAACGAGTAAAATCTAAAGATAGCGATTTAAAAGAACGAGCAAACGCTTGGTTTGTAACGAATGTGATGAAAGCTAAAGTAAAAGAGAAATAAATCTCATAAGCTGAAAAAAACAAAGAAAAAAGTATGTAATCGAAAACTGTTTTCATCTACTGTAAAAATTACATTGAAAGTTTTAAAAAATGAAAAACCTGACAATATAAGAGATGCTGTTAAAATTGCAAAAAAGGCTGTTAATTTAAATTTTAAAAGGAAGAAGAGGATGAATATTAATATACCAAGAGTTATACCTATACCTAAAATTGGTGGATTTCTGCCTTTAATTCCACTTTTAACAGCACTATCCGCACTTGGAGGTTTGGCTACAGGCGGAGCAGCTATTGCTAAAGCTGTTAATAGTATTAAAAATTGAAGGGAACAACTAGCTGAAGCTACTCGTCGAAATAGATTTATGGAATCAATTGTCAAGGGAAAAGTTTTATATCTTAAACCATACAAGTCTGGATACGGTCTTTATTACAACACAGCTCCAAAAAACTCTTAAATAATCTACCTAATAGACCACTGACTGACTTGGATTTATGTAAATATTGCAGTCAACTCAAATATTTCAGAGGTGTTTTTATGCGAGATGACTTACCTCAAAAGTCATTAGCAGAGGAATGTGGTATTGTTTTTTTTTTAATGTATGTATTTATTTATTGTATCTTCAAATATGAATAACAATAAGTATTCAAATCTTAAATCTAGAATATAATTATTAGACCCGATCACTATCGGACATAAACTTAGTGATAGTTATAAATAATATTTACATAAGTAGTGAAAACCCAAAAGGAAAAAAAATTATTTTCAAGTAGTCCCATCTGCAGTGTTGAGTATAAGAGCCCTTGTGTCCCTCTTTTTTAGGCGGATGTGTTCAGTAAAGTTGAAAACATTACGACTAAGCGGATTAGGATGTGATTCGAGTTTTGTTAAATATTCGCCTGCGTATTTTGCAATTTCTTCAATCACTAGTGGCATGTTCAAATCACGATGTATATTTGAATTTTTGATGTACCATGGAGCGGAAGTTATCATACGTAAAATTTTGTTTTGCCTTCGTTGGATTCTCTCGACATTGGAAGCTGAAGCAGTGCCCCATAGTTGAATTCCGTAGCACCATATAGGTTTTAAAAGTGACTTGTATATCAAAAGTTTGCAATCTAGACTGAGAGTTGAATTTCTACCAAACAGCCAATGTACCTGAGCTAATTTTAGTTTCATTTATGTTAGTTTAGAATCAATGTGTTGTTTCCATGTAAGCCGTCGATCAAGGTGTATACCAAGGTATTTTACATGTGAATGTTGAGGACCAATTTGATTATTGATTCTAATGGGGGAACAAGTATCTTTTCGTAGAGTAAATGTTACCTGCGCACACTTCTGCTCATTTACTTAAATTCTCCATAACTTTAACCATAGTGCCAGTTGGGTAATATGTTCCTAAAGATATCGGGATACCTCGTGAGGGTTTTCGTGCATGCTAAAGAAGGCTGTATCATCGGCCAAAGTAGATGTATGGATTTTAGTATAAATCAAACACAAAACTGGTCCCAGTATGCTCCCCTGTGGCACACCGGCAGATATAGATTCGGAAGCACTCATGAAGTCTCCTTCCACAACAATGAATTTCCGGAATAGAATATAACTTTCCAATAGCTTTAGAAAATTTATTGGTAGATATGTCTTCAATTCTAAAATTAGGCCTTCATGCCATACTTTATCAAATAACTGAGAAACATCAATAAAGAGAGTAGAACAATACTTCTTTTCTTCAAATGTTCTTCTTATAACTTGAACCAATCTATGCGTTTGTTCAATGGTACTATGCTGACTTCTAAAACCAAATTGATGGTTCGGTATGCACCCACTATCGGTTAGAATTGGAGATAATTTTGTCATGAGCAAGCATGAAAAGCTTTGATATTGTTGATAGTAAACTTATTGGCCTGTAAGACTCAGCTTTGGTAAGATCTTTGCTCGGCTTTGGAATCATTTTGACCCTGACAACCTTCCAGCTGTGTGGATAATACTCTAGTCGTAATATGGCATTAAAAATAAATAGTAAGTTTCTAGTTGCAGTGCGAGGCAGATTCATCAGCATCTTGTTACTAATACCATCAATACCTGGAGCTCTCTTCGGGTTGAGCTCAGCAATTAGTTTATGTACATCAACTTTAAGGGTCGAGGGGGAACAGCAACTACACTCGGCAAATCAGCAACACCAGTACATGTATTTGGGGTAAATACGGATTTTAAAGCTCGGCAAATATTTTACCTTTTTCAGTATCGCTTCTTGCCCAATCACCGGTCGAAGTCCGCAGAGGTGGTTTAAACTCAACGGGTCTTTTAAACTTTTTAGAAGCACGCCACAAAGAGAAATTAGATGCTGGTGTGAAATCAAGACCTTCCAGATAATTTTTAAAAGATGCAGTTTTCTCAGATGCAAGCAATTCTTGGAGTCGTTTCGTGCACTCTCTAAATCTAATTTTATTTTGGGGTAATCTGTGGTGTTGCCATTCCCTTCTAGCTCTTCTTTTTTCACGTACGAGACGTTCAATGTCTGAAGAATAGATTTTATTAAACCCAGTCTGCGGAAGAGAGGCAGTGGCATGTTCAGCAGCCTGTTTAATACTCTCGTTAAGATTGGCAATGTTAGATTCAATATCATTTGGTGTTCTTAGCTTAATATTTTCCGTATAGTGACTACTAAGGTATTTTTTGAACCCCAGCCAATTAACACGATTTATCATCTTCATATATGGATCAGGTAAGTCACTTCGTAGTATGCTACAGATTATAACGATCGTGGGAGAGTGATTGGATGAGAGATCTGGGGAAGCTTCAACGTGAATTAATTCCCTAGAAATACTTTTTATGACGTCAAAGTCTATAACATCCGGAATTTTTCCTACGTCAGCAGGCCAGTAAGTGGGCTCCAAAGTCAAAATAATATCCAAGCCCATTTTTGAAATTGTGTTGAAAAACGCCCTACCTCTAGGAGTAATAAGACACGAACCCCATAACGTATATTTAGCATTGTAGTCGCCAACTGCTAAGAAACAAGGTCCAAAAGATTTGTAGAAATTCTCGTATTGATCCTTAGTGATTGAAAATCTAGGAGGGGAGTAAATTGAAGATATCACGAAATTTGAACAAAAATTCTCAATGCAGATGTTTGTTGCTTGTAGATGTTCTTCACAAATGTTGTCAAGAATATAGTACTTGAGTCTTGACTTTATTAGAATTGCTGATCCACCGCATGCTCTCCCTCTAGGGTTCTTTGTATCATATAATGTGTAGCCATTCTTTTTAAAGAGGCTTCTAGAAGTCAAATGAGTCTCAGAGACCAACATTACATCAATATTTTTTTCCGAAAGGAAGTGCTCAAGTTCATTTTTATGTTGGCGAATGCCGTTTGCGTTCCAGAAACATATTTTTAACGTGTTCATGGCTTGTTAATTAATGGTTGAAGCAGTGTATTCTGCATTCGTAGCATTTCTTGCATCATGCTAGTCATATTTGTTGTAAAGTTGTTGATAGTTTGCACAAGATTTTCAATAGTGGCTTCAAGGCGATTAAAATTAAAGTTTAAGTTTGTATTTGTGGACTTATGTAGTGGCGAAACATTTTGTCTGGGAATTGAATTTGTCTTAGCAGCATCTGCATACGATACACGGGAAGTAACTGGTTGGCTAATTTGCGCAAAAGTGGCTGAGGAAGCGTTTGTTGTTTGCACTGGAGCTAATTTAGATTTTTGCACCATAGTCTTCTTTACGAAAGAGTACACAGGACAACCTCTGTAGTTAGCGATGTGATTACCTCCACAATTACTGCATTTTTTTCCGCTTGATCTTTTGGTTTAGTAGAACTAGCAGTGCCGTGTAATTCGCCGCACACAACACAAACAGTAGGTAAATTGCAGTAAGTTTTTGTATGGCCATATTCTTGGCAATTATGTCACTGCACGGGACCTGAACGCTTATGTGGCTCTTCAACTGTGATTTTTCTGTATAAAAGGTATTTTAGGCTATAAATAGGATGAGTCTCGTTTTTTTTTCAACCGTATATCATTCGGCTCCAGTTCAACACGAAATAAGGGTTGGGGTACCTTTTCTCTGCTTATTATGTTAGATACATTTTTTACCTTAAATCCCTGGAGGACGAGTGCATCTTTTATTTCTTCAGGAACAACATAGGCATCTATGCCCTTCAATACGATCTGCACGCCTTTAGCACTCTTAAGCTGCTATGTGTAGAAGCTTGTTTTATTTTTTTCAAATTCAGAAACCATTTTGCGGTAATCTTTTTCGTCATAAATTTGAATTTTCGTTTCATCGATGTTGCCACGTTTTATTGGGACAATGTGAAATTTATTCTCACCAATGACCGAAATTAATTTTTTAATAAGGGCATTTTAATTTTTCTCTCTCAAATAGATTGGTGGCGGCTTGGATGTTTTATTGGAGGATACATCGGGTTTGTCGTTCTCATCTTGCAAAATTTTAAAGCGGTTTTGGCGATTAGTTGAGGCTGCGCTGTTATCCCTAGACATTTTTGGAGCAGATGAAATTTTTAAAGAATTCGGGCTTCGCCCACGCTTTACTACGGTTATATATTTGTCCATTCCGACTTGTACCTTGAGTGCGCACTGCAGTGCGCCAGGCCAAGTTCTGGCCAATTCACGCAGTGTGTATATTTACACGAAGCCATTCGAGCTGTTTTTACCCCCTCATAACTTTGTTCCCTGCTACTGTAAAATTATGAAAAATTAGTATATAGTATACATCATATAACCTCATATGCGAAGTTTGAAGTTTTACAATAAAAGCTTCTGGATATAGAGGTGCAAAAAGTGCATATTTTAAGACATACTCACTGACCACTGACACACTCATCAAATTGATGAAGTACTTCCGCTATAGCTAGAGAGGTAAAATTTGGTACACGAGAAGATCTAGGTGAGCAATGAACCAGAAAAATCTGAAAACCCTAAAATTTTAACCAGGAGGGCGGGGCTACGCCCATAAAAATTAAAATTTGTGCTATTGAGCTGAAATTCGATACACAGCTAGGTCCAGGTGAGAAATAAAATAAAAAAAATCTGAAAACCCGGAAATTTTAGCCAGGAGGGCGGGGCTACGCCCATAAAGGTCAAAATTAAAAATGCCAATCTAAGGCGCTTCATGGAAGCTATTTTATTGAAATTCGGCATATATTCTGCGGTAATGCAAGGCTATAAATTTTTCATTAAAAAAGTGGGCGTTAACACGCCCATACAATTTAAACCTCATTTTAATTCCTTGCGGCTCAGCATATTTAGATATACTATTTATCTAGCTATTATTATCCGGTTGTAAGGAAACTATATACGAATAATTAGCACTGGCCCAAAAAAAATTTCACTTTGGAAAAGTGGACGGGGTTACGCCCATAAAAATTAAAAGTTAAAAGTTGCGCTAAGGAGCTGAAATTTGATATACCAGTAGGTCTAGGTGAGAAACCAACTAGAAAAATCTGAAAACCCTAAAATTTTAGTTAGAGGGGCGGGGCTGCGCCCATGAAACTTAAAAATTAAAAGTTGCGCTAAGGAGCTGAAATTTGATATACAAGTAGGTCTAAGTGAGAAACAAACTAGAAAAATTTGAAAATCCAAAAAATTTTACCAGAATGGGCGGGGCCACGCTAATATTGTTTTGAACTAAATACTTAATATACAGGTTTTAATTCAAGCCAATTTATCACTCCTATAAAGTGTTAGACTTGTGTTTAATCTACATAGGTCTATCATATTTTAGAAGAAAATTAGCATGAATTATAAGAGCTGCTCACAACAAAATTTTGAGTTAGGAATAGTGAGGAGAGGTAATGCTGTTAAAATCTAAAGATATAATTCGCGATAGAGAGCTGACACTAGTAAGTGTAGCTGCGTAAGCCAATGGGAAAATCTTAAGACCAAATAGTTTTACCCGGTATGCGGGGCCACGACGTTAAAACTCCAATTAGCCCTAGCGATCTTAAATTTGATACACAAATAAATCTAAATAAGAGATCACTAAGAAAAATCTGAAAACCCAGAAGTTGCCATCAGAGGGCGGAAACAAGCACTTCAAATTCAAAATTAACATACATTTTATTAAAACTTTTTATGTTTATTTTGAAAAGTAGCCGTGACTTCACCCATAAATTTTAGCTTTTTCGTTCAGGTACTTCGGCTTAGCAGTTTTTAATGTAATACTCAGGTATTTCTTATTAACTTTTCAATACAAAACTTTGCCTGCACCATAAGCACTAGCAGATATAAAAGTCAGCGGGGCCAGGCTCATGAAAATTTTACGTAATATTATACTATAGAGAGCTGACATTTTGTACACAAATAGTAATTGATTTACTCAATCGGAAAATCCAAAAATTAAAAGCACCAGCTACGCTATTGAAACTTTGCATATACATTGGGCATATTCTTTTGATTTATGTAAATTTACCAATTTCCAAAAAAGGAGAAAATAATGTATAAATGTTCATTTCTTTATATTGATAAAAATGTTGTCAAGTTGGCAGATTATCTAGAAATTATATGACACCCTTACGATTACAAATTTATATCATATATAATATATTTCTGTGTTAGGTATTGTGGCAAAGAAGACCTTGGTGAAAATTTATATCTCACAACTTTTAATGGCCGAAATTTTGGATAGGAACTTGGCCGTTTTTCACATTTATGTTTTTGTGAGGATGTTTATTAACGCAAAGGTTTTTAGGTTGAGTATGTTATACCACAACGCCTATAATTTTTAAGTAAAAACCATTTTGAATTTTTATTATGTCCGGTCCGGTAAAAAGTCTTAAACTAAAAAAAATTTAAATCAACTGATTATATAAATTGTGTGTATGAATTAGAAATTTTAATTTATTTCTTTACCACAGTGCTTATCAATTTTAAGTAAAAACAGTTTTTAATTTTTATTATGTCCGGTCCGGTAAAAAGTCTTAAGCTAAAAAATTAAAAAACAACTGATTATATGAATTGTGCGTACGAATTAGAAATTAGAACTTATTTTTTCCACAACGCTTATCAACAGCGTTCTTATCAGTACATTCTATAAATTTTAATATTTTCTAATTGTGTAAGAATCGGAAATATGTCTACGCATTTTATTTTTGATGCTAGGTGCTAATTGTATGAGAATTTTTAATACTTTCAAATTAAATTTTTTATTTTGATTATCACTACTAATGTATTATTTATAACTACCACTTAGTTTATGTCCGACACTGGTCGGGCCTAATAAATTTTTTTTTTATAGATTTAAGATTTTAATACTTATTGTTAGTTCATATATGAAGATACAATAAATAAATACATGCAAAAAAAAAATTTATTATGTCTAATCTGTAAATATTGTGTAAGAATTAGAAATGTGTAGAGTTTAATAGTTTTGCATAACTATATAAACCATAAATTTTTAATTATTAAAATCATTCAAGTGCTTAAAACGGAAGAAACAAATGATATTATAGAGCGTTCAGCTTTTGAAAATGAACAGGACGACGTTGAAACGTGTTCGAATCCTCCTCCTCCGCCAAATCTATTACAAAATGATGATAATGATGATGATGTTATAATTATAGATGAGGAATCGCGTTCGAGTCGTCCTCCTCCGCCAAATCTATCACAAAATGGTGATGATTATGATGATGATGCTGATGATGACGATGTTGATGAAGATGTTGTTATAATTATAGATGAGGAATCGCGTTCGAGTCCTCCTCCTCCGCCAAATCTATCACAAAATGATGATGATGATGATGATGATTATGATGATATGAAAGATATATATAATCATCATATAAAAGAAATAAAAGAATTGGAAACAGATTTTAAAGAAAACCTGAAAAAGTTTAAAAAATATGAAAAGAGGGTGACTGAGGTCACCCAAAAACTTAATAATAATAAAAAACAATTTTTAAATATATTAAAAAAAAGAGGAAAACAACCTCTTTAAAAAATTATTTTATAAAAAAACAAGTGTTCTATATGCTTAATGAAAAACATTGGATACAATATGTTGCATAAGCAGTTTTGCGCCGTTTGTAGGCAAGGGGTAGAATATATTCAAATACCATACTTAAATGGTCATAGATTTGGTTTTAAGCTATATATATATATTCATTCCATTAATAAAAATAAAAACAATAATAATATTTAAAAAAAAATTTTCAACTTTATAAAGTTTTTTATTCAATATATTATTTTTTCAGATTCTACATAAAATTTAATACGTTTTCAATAAATTTATATCTATTATAAAAAAATATACATCCACATTCATTTATATTATTCGTTAAAATGTTTTCACAATCACATTTATGAATTTAATCATTAATATATATAAACAGATTATCGATATTAGCATACATTCTTAATTCATTTATCATTTTAATAAAAAAATTTTATGAACTTGATTAATTTTCTTGTTATATATATTTAATAGATTCTCTGATGAAATCATGATGATGCCAGAATGAATTATAAACTAAATAAAATAATATAATTCCAAGAATATTTATTATAAAAAATGTTTTTCTCAATTAAAAAAATAATTTAACCTCTAAAATTTTTCAATGTTTTCTTTATTCATACATATACAAAATTAATAAAATTTCTCAATATAATTACAGTTTTTCAGCACACATTTGATATGAATTGTTTTTATGATGATGATGATAATTACAGATGTTTATGTTTCCATTATTTTTATATAAAGTTCTTATATTTAGACAATTATTTTCATCTAAATTATATATA
Source organism: Tachina grossa (assembly GCA_949987645.1). NCBI lineage: Eukaryota > Metazoa > Arthropoda > Insecta > Diptera > Tachinidae > Tachina > Tachina grossa. The sequence continues at coordinate 103,339,956 of OX465275.1, read as the reverse complement.
CATATTTCTTCTTTCGCAATCTGTTTTATCCATATAGCTTTTTCAAGTCCTTTAACATAAATATTAATATTCCCTTCATATTTAGAATTTCCGTCATTCCAGCGGATTTAATGTATATGATTATATAACCATTTATTTGTAATCTTTTCCTTACATGATAGTTCTGCATATTGAAAAGGAGGTTGGATGAGAAACGTTTTGGTTTTTGAATCAACTCCAGAAACTCTAATTTCTTTTCCAAATAATTTATTATCAATACAAAATCCTTGTACATCAATAACTATAAACCTCTTTTGATTCATTGTTATAATACAACTAATAATTTTAATAAATATTATATATCTTTTATATTATTTTATTATTATTTATTTATTTTTTTGTTTCATTTCTAAAACAAGCTTATAATAGAATCTATCTGAACTTTTCTTATATAATATTCTCCAAGCGAAGTATCGTTGACTATTTCATCCGATATATAGTTATATTTCTCAGGTAAAAATACAATTTGATTGTTCAGCTCCATCATAACTCTTACTCCATATAGTGTTAGCTTTCTATCACATCTTACTATTCTCATTGATTCATTAAAAGGAAAATCTCTTAGAGATAAAATTGTTTTTTCAAATTTTTTTTCTCCCAATCCGTTAAGTATTTCTAAAGTATTCTGCATTTTATATTTGTTTTATTTTTGAAGAATAGATTAAATAATAGACATTTATTCAAGAAATTTTATAATAAGAATGATGAATTTCATTATCGACACCGCTATTTATACTAAAAATTATACATGAAGCGATATATAACTAGAGGTGTAGACCTAAAATATCTGATAATATATTAATGACCTTGAATCAACATCTGCTATATAAATCCTAATAACATATTAATGACCTTGAATCAACATCTGGTGTATAGATCAAATCTAATATATGAATTTACATATTTTAACATTTAGAATTAAAAACAACTGATACACATTTTAAAACCACATCCGGTGTATAAAACATTTTTTTATGCGTTGAAACAAAACAAGTGATAAGAATATATTTAATGTTCCTTAAAAAATGTGTTTGAACTTCACAACTACAGCTAACATGTAAAAACAACTGATAGCACATTTTAAAACCACATCCGGTGAATAAAAACATGTTTTATACGTTGAAACAAAACAACTGATAAGAATATATTTAATGTTCCTTAAAAAAATGTGTTTGAATTTCACAACTACAGCTAACGCGTAAAAATACCCGATAACATATTTTAAAACCACATCCGGTGTATAAAACATTTTTTATACGTTGAAACAAAACAACTGATAAGAATATATTTAATGCTCCTTAAAAAAATATGGTTGAATTTCACAAAAACAGCTGACGTTAAAATTTAATATAAATAGAACGTTCAAAAAATAAATGTTTATCATTCTTGAAAAGAAAATCAAAGCTAACTATCATTATTCAACAAAAAAAAATATATTTCAAAATGGCCGGTTTTATTTGCACATTCTGCGAAAAAGTTTACAATTTAAATACATCGTTAAAGCGTCATATAAGATCACATCATGAAGGACCTTCATCATCATCATTAAAGTGTGCAACATGTAACATCCAATTTCCGAACCATAAAGAGTTCGTAACACATTCTCATTTAATAGAACACGTTGAAAATGTAAATGAGTTTTATATCGATGGTTCACTAACGCAACCTCGTAACTTAAAAACTACTACTTTTCAGGAGAGACAAAAAATGATTTATAACAAGTATTTAAACATTTTTAATATATTTTTTTATAATCTAATTACTTGGATGATTTTTGTTAAATTTTCAATTAAATACTTGTAAATTTTCATTAAATACTTGTTATAAATCATTTTTTGTCTCTCCTGAAAAGGAATAGTTTTTAAGTTACGAAGTTGCGTTAGTAAACCATCGATATGTATTGTAGTGTATGTAAAAAAGAAATTAAAAAAACAATGTGGCAATATCATTTGCGGACAAACGCACATAAAATTAATAGTGCTGAGCTAATGAATAATGATAATATGACACGGATAAGTTCATCTTTTAAAAATCGATTAGCAACGTACATAATTCAAAATGATAATAAGGATAACTTAATCCCCAAAGTGTTTTTAAATGAAATAAAGGAAAAAGTTGTAAAATTGTTAAGAGATTCACTACAACAACATTGTAATATAAAATTTTACTTTGAACTGTTTTGTGAGTATGTATTAATAAAAGAAGAAGATGATTCATGCGGTGTGGATATAAAATCACATCAAACAAAAATGAGCATTTTATCTTCGTCAACTGATGATGGTGAAATTAAAAACAGTTATATCCTTCACGGTGACACTTTAGTTAAAAAAATGATTGAATTTCAAGAACGGGACAGTGGATGGGCATTAATTGAAATTTCTCATCTTGAAATTAATATCAATCAGTATAAATGTTTGAAAAGGTCTCAATATATATGCTTACCACCTTACATTTTAAAAACACATGCATTGTCACGATTCCGGCCTAACTTACCGTTAATATCGAAATTCACACTTACCGACTGACACACTGGTAACTCACTTTGTTTATGCGCGGCTAGGCTCGTCGGACTTGGGCGGGTGTTCTTGCCAGTCATCTGTGTATTGTGTATAGCTACATCCTCGTACCAGTGTATTCATCCAAGTCGAATATTAGTATTTTAGTTGGGGCTGCCAGAAATATCAATACGATGAAAAAAAAAATCTCGTGAACAGCTTGCACTTGCCTAGGGTAAAGATGTTTTGAACCCTGGTGTGACCCTCCCTCGGTATCCCTACTGAATACCCTCCATGGTAGTCTCGGCTTACTCCTTTTTTTAAACTACCCCAAACCCAAACACATCATCACCAAACACCTACCTTTCCGTTATATTTAAACCTCCATTACTGAAAGAACATTTTTGTACCAAAAATTCATAAATACAATTTTATTCAATAATGTTTTGTTTCCTTCGTTTTTCTTATTATTTCTTGAATGCGAGTATCATGACCCGCATGTTCTCTATCTACTAACTTATTTTAGAGCTCTGGCAACCGATACTTTTTTGATACAACCTTAGCGGAAAAGAAAATCTGTCCCTACCTAAATAGCGCTAATTAGGATGGCACCTACCGCTTAAAACTTTAATTTCAAAAAAAAAAAAAATATCAGTTTCCAATTCTAGTGCATACACACACATACACCTTAAAACATCTTAACAATAGAATTTTTTTTGTCTTTACTAAAAATGTTAATTTCGTTTTTCCATTCTTCAAAAAAAATCTTTTTGTTTTTTTTGTTTTGCAGTCAGATAGTTGCAAACAAAAAAAAAGGTTCGTTTCCGGAAACGTAAAGGTTTAAATGATTTTGATTTCGAAAACAAAAAATCTAAATGGTGTTTATTTCAAAAACGTAAAAATCGAAATGATTTTGATTTCGAAAACAAAAAATCTAAATGGTGTTTATTTCAAAAACGTAAAAATCTAAATGATTTTGATTTCGAAAACAAAAAATCTAAATGGTGTTTATTTCAAAAACGTAAAAATCTAAATGATTTTGATTTCGAAAACAAAAAATCCAAATGGTGTTTATTTCAAATACGTAAAAATCTAAATGATTTTGATTTCGAAAACAAAAAACCTAAATGGTGTTTATTTCAAAAAGGTAAAAATCTAAATGATTTTGATTTCGAAAACAAAAATCTAAATGGTTTGGATTTCGAAAACAAAAATCTAAATGGTTTTGATTTTATAAATGTAATAATCGGACTGATTTTGTTATGGACAATGTAAAAATAGAAAGTATTTTGATTTTGCACATGAAAATCGGAAGAGTTTTATACGCGGATAATACAAATCAAAATATAAGGGCAACCCTTTTTTATGCTTTAAAATATGATAATGGACTACTTATCTGACGGGAGTCTGATGACTATGATGGAGGCCGAGATGTTTATGATGATGCGTGGAATGATGTTAGTGAGCCGAAATACATGTCGCATTGAAGCTTTTCATTGTTCCTGTTGCTGCCCGTGATCGTGTTTCGGATACGACTGGAAATGTTCCTGATGCTGTGGTTGACGCTGATGCTGCGAATGATGGACCTTGAATTTCTGCGCTGTTGGTTGTGCTGGGTAGTATTTTTCTTAATTCATTAACACTTACCTGCAATTTATTTAAATCCTGTTGGCAGCCACTACTACTCTGCCTTCTCCAGCACACTTTTCTGGCTATCCGGCCTGTGCACCAAGATTTTGCCCGATTTCTTCCGCCTTCGTTGTTTCTTCCTCCGGGTCAGCTATTAAAAAGAAGGAAGTCTTGCCGGAAATGAAACTCGCCGTCTGGCAGCTGTCAGTTAAAATGCAGCCTTGTTGTCTCAACTGCCACTCACTTCACGTAGCTGTGTTGCGTGTACATATATACCAGGTAGTCCCGGGCTATCAGTTTACGCCGGCCGTGTCCACACGGTACAGCATGAATCAATGTAAAAAACAAGGATGAATATTGTTTTAAGAGGGCAATAATATCAGCATATATAGGTATAGACCCAGTTGATCTCAATACAAATATATGTTCATCATACAATATTAATAACATACAAGATGAAATTATAGTTCTAGAAAATAGTATAATTCTAAATTTCAAAGAACTTAATTTTCCCTTGTCCGTAAATAAAATAAAGGTGTTTGAGTTGAATAATTGGAATATCAGCATAAGTGTGTTTGGTTTGGAGGGGGAAAACATAGTGGGTCCATATTATTTCACTCAAGAAGAAAAATCAACTCACATAAACCTGCTCTTACTGGAAGAAGGAGAACGACTTCACTACGTGTGGATTAAAAATATTTCAAGGTAAGTTAATCTACATTTGTAATCTGATATTTAGATATAAATTAAAAAAATAAAAGTAATAATAATTCTAGTACTGATAAATAAAAATATATTATTTTTTCCTTACAGATTGATAGGAAGTCAACTGACAAAAAAAAAATAATAAAATATATGTATGCAACAACTGCTTGATACACTTCCACAGCACGGAAAAGTTAAAAAGTCATAAACACGAATGTAATAAGAAGGTGACTAAAGGTACGGTCACATTGGTGAAACATTTGCATGAAACGTTTTTCCATATTTGCCTTAATTTTTATTCAAAAAAAAATTGTATTTGTTTTGTGGTCACACTAAACATATTTATTTGAACATTTTGTTTGTTCAAACAATCATCAAATATCATAGTGTGTAAACATGAGAAAACATATTTACTGTGCGGTCACACTTAACGATGTATTTGAATAAAATAAATATTTCGTAGAACTGTCAAAAAACATAATTTTGTTTGCTCAAGGAATTTAATGTGTAAAAAGTTGTTCATAGATAGTATTGAAGAATTTGTTGTGCTGTCCTGTGGAGCATCATCTCTATTAGTTTTAGAAGAAGAGAATAATATTCCGAAAAAAAGGAGACAATGGGTCAGAAAGTGGGTTCAACGGCGAAAAGATGATGGATGTTGTGCAAAACTGTTGAAGGAGCTGCGGTCAGAAACTCAATCATTGTATAAAAACTTTTTGAGAATCAAAATTAGTTTATACATGTACCATACATATGTATGTATGTACGTATTTTTAATCTGATTATAGCTGAAATTAGTGGCACCGCTTATATCAAAGAACACAACAAGACTCCGCGAGCCAATTCCCCCTTGCGATCGTCTAGCAGTTACCCTTCGTTACTTGGCGACAGGGGAGAGTTTCAGATCTCTTCAGTATATATTTCGTATTCCCCATAATACTATCTCAGGTATTGTTCCTGAAGTGTGCAATGCCATTTATACAGTATTACAGCCGGACTATTTGAAGATAAAACATATTACTACTTTCTCTGTGTTTGCTTTAAAAGTATGCAACTGTTTACAGATACCATCAACTGAAGAAGATTGGAAGGCTATTTCCGAAGGATTTCTGAAATTATGGAATTTTCCGAATTGTATTGGATCATTGGATGGAACATGTTGTAATCACTGCTCCATACAACTCTGGAAGTATTTACATATCTACATCACACATTTTTTCCATTATTTTTATAATTTATTAGCTTTTTAGTAAAATATGAAATTTTTTATTTGATGTGCAGAAATGTGTGTGACAACCAACTGACACATCTGTTTTAAGTGTAAGAGTGTAGCCAACTTTTCTTTAAATAAAACACGTAAAACGCTACGAGACAACAAAGAAACAAAAATGCAGGCTTTCTCTATTGTAATTTCATTTGAGGTTTTGAATTCATTTATTTATTTTATAAAATTGAAGAGAGTACTTTCTGGAGAATGAACTTTTTAGAAAAAGGTACTTTTTGGGAAAAGTTACTTTTTAAAAAAAAGTTCTTTTTTGGAAAAGCATTTTTTAGCAAAAGGGTAATTCTAGGAAAAATTACGTTTAGAAAATAGTACTTTTTGAAGATAGTACTTTCTGGAGAAGGTACTTTTTTGAAAAAGGTACTTCTGAAGAAAGCAATTTCTGGAGAATGTACTTTTTAGAAAATTGTACTTTTTGGGAAAAGCGCTTTTTAATAAAGGTACTTTTTAGAAAAAGCACTTTTAAAAAAAGGCACTTCTTGGGAAAAGTACTTTTTTACAAAGTACTTATCTTAAAAATAACCATTTTCTAATATGTACCTTTTCCAAAAAGTGCTTTTCCCAAAAAGTACCTTTTTCAAAAAAGTTTCTTCTCCAAAAAGTACTTTCTTTAAAAAGTACCTTTTGAAAAATACTTTCTCTAAAAACTATTTTCTTCAAAAGGTACGATTTTTAAAAAGTACTTTTTCATGGTACCTTTTTGCTAAGAACGCTTTTCTCAAAAAGTACCTTTTTCTAAAAAGTACCTTCTCCAGAAATTACTATCTTCAAAAAGTACTATTTTCTAACAAGTACTTTTTCCAGAAAGTACTTTATTCAAAAACTACCATTTTCTAAAAAGTCCATTTTCTAAAAAAGCGCTTTTCCAAAGAAGTACATTTTTTTAAAAAGTGCTTTTCCTTAAAAGTACGTTTATTAAAAAGCACTTTTCCCAAAAAGTACTATTTTCTAAAAAGTACATTCTCCAGAAATTGCTTTCTTCAAAAGTACCTTTTTCAAAAAAGTACCTTCTTCAGAAAGCACCATCTTCAAAACGTACTATTTGCTGAGAAGTAAATAATTATTAGTCTTAATTTTTTTAATATGTAGTGGTGTTATTTCAATTATAGTGATTTTATCGCAAAAGCTGACAACACTAATTGCAACATCTGTTATTTCTTGTTGTTTGTTCTTACAAAAGCTTTGCAAGAACTAATAAATATTAGTTCAAATGAGAATAAAATATTGGACGCTGAGTGGTCACACTTCGTTCACATTGAAAACATATTTGTTAGATGGCAAATAATTTTGTTTCATTTCAAACAGCTGTTTTCCTATTTTTCACTCTAAAATATTTTATGGTCACATTAAAGCAAACAAATATTCGTAACTTTTCATAAAATATTTCACCAATGTGATCGTACCTTAAGATGCCTACTTTAGAATAATGTAATTTAAGTTTTAAAAATTTTAAAAAGCAAATGGATGTGCCTTTTGTAGTGTATGCTGACTTTGAATGTATTTTAGAGTCGGTTAATACACAAAACTCTACAAACGTAAAATCTACACAAAAGCATATTCCATTTACTTATAGTTATAATATTAAGTGTTCATTTAACTCCAGTTTAGATTTATTTAGAATTAATAGCGGTGACGATGCACCAAAACACTTCTTTAAAAATTTAGTTGCTGATGTCTTAGATATCTACAATAATTACTTAAGATTGTTAAACCAATGAATTTCTTAACCCCACTTCAACAGATAAAACAACATACAGATACAACTTGTCATATTTGTAAAAAAATTTATCAGTTGAAGCAAAGACAATAAATCTATAAAGATGTTCTACGTCCATACATTATACTGCCAGTGCTTAATTTGCTGGTTGATTTTCTACTAAATCCATTTGTTTCAAAGAGAGCAATTTATTTTCTCAGAGCACTTATTATTCTCATGTCTTCGCTATTCATCTGCATAAGCATGCATGCGTGTGTGCCTTTGCATGCGTAAGTATGAATGGATGTGTGTATTTAACTTAAAGCAAAGAAAAAATTTACACAAACAAAATGAACTTGTGTTTTCGCACATATGCATATGTGTATGGACATAAGCTACATAAAATTTAATGTTACCGATTGTCTATTTGTATGGCAAAAATATGTATTTTATTGTTGTACTTTAGCAAATACATGGATTCGCACCGAATATAAATTTACCGTTATTTGAATTTAATATATTTAGCGTTTACGTTGGAAACTATTTATTTAACTTTATTTCAGTATCGCTTTCGTTGTGAGTTACAAGTGCTTGAAAATATAATCTAGTGTGAAATTAAAAAAATTTGAATAATAATATAAATAAATAATATCATAATGAGTGAACTAATTGAAATTACTCCGTAGTAAAACAAAAGAAGTTATCGCTTAAAGCAGGCAATAAGTGTTGTTTGCCTCATTGTGGCAGATCCAAAAGAAGTTTTCCAAACTTAAAAATCTTTCGTTTCCCATATTGCAATGACATATTACTTAAAACGTGGATAGAAAAGTGCAACTTTGACGAAAGCTTTTTGGAAAAATCGCGGACATTATATAAAGGGTGTTTTTTTATTGAGGTATAGAACTTTAAGTTGGCATCACTTTTTTAACTGGCGGCCATTTTGTCAGCTGTCAAGTGATTAATATTTAGTTTGGTTTGCCATTTCATCATGAACAGGTTGACAAAAGAACAACGCTTGCAAATCGTGCAAATTTATTTCGAAAATAATGGTTCAGTTCGCGAAGTTTACCGCAAACTCCGTCCATTTTATGGTCGACATAATCGTCCATCAGAGCAATTAATTCGGTTAACCATGGATCGTTTTCGCACTACGTTTACTCTATGTGATAATACGCATCCGCAGAGACGTCGAACAGTGCGCACCGAAGAAACAATTGCCGCTGTAGAGCAAACTGTTGAAGAGGACCCGAATGAATCGATTCGCCACCGTGCACAGCAATTGGAGCCGACTAACCGACTATTTTGTTCCCGAATTGGATGGCATGAATGTGGATGAGTTGTGGTTCCAACAAGACGGCGCTACATGCCACACAGCGCACGTCACAATCGATTTATTGAAGGAAACATTCGATGAGCGCATAATTTCGCGGAATGGACCTGTCAATTGGCCACCAAGATCGTGTGATTTGACACCATTGGATTATTTTCTTTGGGGATATGTGAAGTCGCTCGTCTACGCCAACAAACCAGAAACGTTAGGGGACTTGGAAGCCAACATTCGTGGCGTTATTGCCAACATACGGCCCCATATGCTCGAAAAAGTGGTTGAAAATTGGACATGTAGAATTGGCTTTATTCGAGCCAGCCGCGGCGGCCACATGCCCGAAATCATACTTAAACATTAATGGCATAAAATTATCCTTCCAATAAAGCCAAATTGATGGACATTAAAACGATTTTCTTGTGTTTTATTTCAATTCGAAGTTCTATACCTCTGAAAAAAACACCCTATATATGTGAAAGACACTTTTCGTCGGAAAATATAGGAAAGAAATGCTTGAAGCGCGACGCAGTACCAACCTTAAATTCGGCTGATGACTCGGGTATAGAAAAGTTTTTATTAAGTGAAGATGTTGCCTTACCCTTGTTTAGATGTCCGCCTCTTAAGCGCAAAAGATCGGAATCACCATCGTTTTGCACAAATTGTTATAAAAGTTGTAGAAATGAAGAGTTTTATAGAAAGAAATATTTTACAATGTTTAAAAAACTTAAGACTGTTTCGCAAGATAAACTTAAATTAAAGAAAAAAATCGGAAAGTTTAAAAAGAAGGATAAAAACGTTAGAAAGCAAAATAATGATGAAGAAATCTATTGAAGCCGAAGTTGATAATTTAAATATAAATCCAAACGAAAAAACTTTTTGCAAAATGCTCCTAAAGATAAATAGAGGGGCAAATGCGCGTTGGGAAGAGCATGAGATAAGCTTTTCTCAACGTATATTTTATAGATCAAACTCCACGTACTTGTTCTTAAGAAATATATTGAAATTGAACCTTCCGAGTCCTTCATCCCTTAGTAGATGGAGTAGCATTAAAAATTTGCAGCCAGGTAACAATTCATGTATATATATACAATGCGCTGACAGAAACTGTTAAAAAGATGCAACCTTTTGAAAAAGAATGCATTTTAATTTTTGATGAAGTATCTATAAGAAAAAAGTTAACTTATAATAAATGTACAGATGTTATAGATGGAGTTGTCGATTTAGGATATGAACGAGTGAATCAAATGGGGTCCCAAGTTTGCGTTTTTATGATAAGAGGAGTTGTAAAAAATTGGAAGTTCGTTTTAAATTATTTTGTTACTTCCAGTTCAATAAAAGGTGATGTACTAAAAAAACTTGTAGAGTCAAACTTGGACATTTTAAGAGAAAAAGATTAAATGTGCGTGGGCTTACGTGTGATCAAGGACCCAATAATAGAAAATGTTATGATATGCTAGGCGGATCTTGTGAAAAACCTTATTTTATTTATAAAAATGCAAAAATTTACTTTAAAAATTTATTTTAACGATGCAAAGCCCGTGAAGCGTGGCCTGAAGCTGAAAAGCACAACTTGGCAATTACTCGAAGAGCTAATTACTTATATGAAACAGGTTGAATACGCAGGAAATAAAATATTTTCAATCGATGGCCTAATTCAAACTACGAGAGCTATTTTATCGTTATCGTCAGAATTTTTTGCGGGAAACTCAAATTTGATATGCATTTTAACGAGCCATTTTAATCAAGATCCTTTGAAAAACTTGTTTTCATATATACGTGCCAAGGGCGGACACTGCAAAAATCCTTCGGTCTATGAATTAAATGTCGCAGTAGCTAAACTGCTATCTCTTAAAATAACGCAATTTAGTACCTCTTCAAATTGTGCAAACGACGATGCGATATTTTTACCTATTGAGTTCCAAACAATTTTAGAAGATACTCAAAGAAGTGGAAGTACACCAGAAAGTAGTCGCACACCTGACGTTAATGTAACAAACATATTCGATGAAAATGAAGATTATTTTAATGAAGATGCAGATTGTTTTAACTCTAATAATGTTCCAATAGAGTTAACATCAAGCCGATATTTTGTTGGTTATATAGCTCAACGAATTACTTGCGCTAAATGTCGTGTGGATATAATTAAACCAGCACAAGTTTTGTCGTATCCTTCAGAAATGTTTGTTCACGCTAAAAATTATGATAAAGAAACAGATTTTGGAAGTTTGTGTGCTCCATCAGACTTATTTTTTGCAGTGTGTAAGATTCACATAAAAGTTTTCGAAAATGTTTTCACTAATTCTAAAGAAATAAAAAACATAAAAAAAACTATTGTTGAACAATGCGTAAATTATACCAAAAATACAATATATTCCTCTTGGTTTGACGAGAGCTACGTATGCTTTAAGCACAGGATGGAGATGCTTAATTTATTAGTTCTTACACTGCTATGAAAACATTCGTCGTGGGAAACATATAAATTCAAATCAACAAGCACTGAAAAACTCAAAATTTTAAAGCAATAAATAAAACCTATTCTTTTGTAAACAAAAATAAATAATCATGGTTTGCAAACTTATGTAAGTAAGCTCACGTTTTATTTATTTTATACATATACATATATATATATATATATATGTATATAATTGAAATTTCTAAATAAAATAATTATAGTTCGGTGCGAATCAACTTATTTTTAATTTTACAACAATAAAACACGTATTTTTACCCTACAATAACACAATCGGTCGCATTCGATTTTCGTGATTTATTTGCACATGAATATATCACAACAAGAAACTTCTTTTAGTTATTTGATATTTTTGCTCCTACTTGACTGCGCTTTAAACAAGAAATATAACACACACACACACAACTAAATTTCTCTATAAGCTTCAATTATGTGTGTGCATACATTGTATGCCATACAACATTACTACATACATCATGTATTTATATAAGTGTGCATGCTCAAAAATTTTATGCTCTCTGTGGTTTCGTTCAAATAACAAACAATATATTTTTCCCTTGTTACTTCCCCCACAGCATCTACATATAAACGCAAAGAATTTTAGTTTTCATTTAATGTTCTACGTGGAACATCTTTATATAAATCGATTCTGACGTGCGCTGTGTGGCATGTAGCGCCGTCTTGTTGGAACCACAACTCATCCACATTCATGCCATCCAATTCGGGAACAAAATAGTCGGTTAGTCGGCTCCAATTGCTGTGCACGGTGGCGAATCGATTCATTCGGGTCCTCTTCAACACTTTGCTCTACAGCGGCAATTGTTTCTTCGGTGCGCACTGTTCGACGTCTCTGCGGATGCGTATTATCACATAGAGTAAACGTAGTGCGAAAACGATCCATGGTTAACCGAATTGATTGCTCTGATGGACGATTATGTCGACCATAAAATGGACGGAGCTTGCGGTAAACTTCGCGAACTGAACCATTATTTTCGAAATAAATTTGCACGATTTGCAAGCGTTGTTCTTTTGTCAACCTGCTCATGATAAAATGGCAAACCAAACTTAATATTAATCACTTAACAGCTGACAAAATGGCCGCCAGTTAAAAAAGTGATGCCAACTTAAAGTTCTATACCTCAATAAAAAACACCCTTTATATCTTTTCGGTGAATATAGAGGTCCTGCTCATAACAAATGCAATTTAGAATATTAAATTGCTAATTTCATTCCAATATTTTTTCACAATCTTTCGGCATATAATTGTCATTTGTTTGTGCGCGAACTTTCATCTATTCAAGGTGATATAAATATAATTCCTTAAAATAAGGAATTATATGTATCCATATCTAAAAAAATTAAAGTAAATGATAAAAATACTATTGAACTCCGTTTTCTAGACTCATTTCGATTTATGTCCTCTAGCTTAGAAAAGCTAGCAGGATATTTATCAGATGATGACTTAAAAGTTGTGAAATCTGTATATCAAAATGTTAACGAGTTCAGTTTAATGAGACGTAAAGGTGTCTTTCCTTACGATTATCTAGATTCAGTCAATCGTCTACAGGGACCACAGCTACCACCCCGTTCAGTCTTCTTCAATAAACTTACAAATGAGTCGTGTAGTGTTGATAATTATGAACATGCTGAAAAAGCTTGGAATACATTTCAGTGTAGAACTCTTATGGACTATTTACTTTTATATTTAAAAGTAGATGTCTTATTACTTTGTGATATATTTGAAAGTTTTAGAAAAGTTTGTAAAAGTATTTATAATTTAGATCCCTGTCAGTATTATACTACCCTAGGTCTTTCATGGGATGCTATGCTAAAATAACAGAAATAGAACTTGAATTGTTAACTGGTATTAATATGTATAATTTCGTTTTGCGGTGTATTAGGGGAGGTATTGTACAATGTAGTAAGCGACGATCAGTTGCTAATAATAAATACGTTAGTGATTATGATTCTACTAAAGAATCAAATTATCTTATTTATTTAGATGTTAATAATTTGTAAGGTTATGCAATGTCGCAATACCTTCCCTATAAAAATTTGAAATGGATAGAAAATGTTGAAAATTTTAATGTAAATAATATAAAAGAAGATAGTCCTATGGGGTATATACTTGAAGTGGATTTAGAGTATCCATCAACATTACACGACTATCATAATGATTTTCCATTTTGTGCCGAAAACAAAAAAATTTAAACTATGAAACAATCAAAACTAATTACCGACTTAAATCATAAAACAAAATATGTAATACACTATAGAAATCTTCAACAGTGTCTTCAAAATGATTTAATTTTAAATAAAATATATAGAATACTTCAATTTAATCAGTTGGATTGGTTAAAAAAGTATATTGACTTAAATAATCATCATAGAAAAATAGCTAAAAATTCATTTGAACAAAACTTTTTCAAGCTTCTAAACAACGCTGTATACGGTAAGACAATGGAAAATTTCGATAAAAGAAAAGACGTAAAATTAGTTTGTGAATGGGAGAGTAGACGTAAACGGTTAGGAGCTAGAGTTCTTATAGCTAAACCCAATTTGCATAGTTCTCTTAAAATTCATGAAGAAATGAGTAGAGTGCGAACTGTGTATAATAAACCTATTTATATCGGTTTTTCTGTTTTAGAATTATCAAAGAATAAAATGCATCATTTTCATTATGATTACATGAAGCCAAAATATCTTAAAAATATCAATCTCTGCTATATGGATACCTATTCATTTATATATGATGTCAGAACAAATAATTCGTATGATGATATTCGATATGATATCCCAATACATTTCGATACATCTGCATATTCTAAAGAAAATATTTATAATTTCCCACTGATTAATAAAATAGTATTAGGAATGTTGAAAGATGAGTGAAATGGCAAAGTTATTAAGGAATTCATTGGCTTAAGAGCTAAAATGTATTCTGTAAAACTTGATAGAGATGAGAAAGAAATCAAAAAAATTAAAGGTGTAAAGCAATGCGTTACCGCTTAATTAAGTATTAATGATTTCAGAAAATGTCTTTTAAAAAGATTGTATTATGACTCCATGTATATATTTAGATCTAAGATTCATCAAATATAATTATACCCAACATAAATATAAGTAAGTTAACATTAAGCTATTTAGATGATAAGAGATTTATTAAAGAAAATGGTGTTGATACATATTCATGGGGACATTATAGCATAAATTCTTTACCCTCATTATCATCAACAACATCATCATCGGAATTATCAAAATCTAATTTAAATTTATATGATAAATTTATGGATGATGCTGATGATATATTTCTTAGTATAAAAATAGATGTTTAATTAGTTTTAATCTGTTTAGAAAATAAGAAAATATTGTAAAATTAATGTTATATAAGGAAACATCGAAAAAAATAAAATTATAAAAACAACAATAACAACAAAAAAATGTTATACAATTTATAAAAGAAAATATAGTCCTATATATATATATATATATATATATATATATATATATATATATATATATATACACATATATATATATATATATATATATATATATATATATATATATATATATATATATATTGATATACGAGATATTGATAACGATGTGAAATTGCTGCTTTCGATTTAATAGAAAACTTTATTCATTAAACAAACATTAAAAAATTTTTAATATTTTTCCTACGTGTAATAGGAATAAAAAAATTTAAAAAAGTAGTATACAAATTTCCCAAATAATTTTAAGTTATTGTCTATATCTCACTCAAATTTTTGACACAAAATTCAGAAGAGACTGTCAGGATTAAAATATATTTTTTTTTGGAATTTTAAAAATTTAATTTTTTTGAGATATAGTTCCCCAAACTTTAAGTCATGTGACAGTGATCTTTGACCTTTCAGAAAAAAAGTTAAACTATATGCAGTTTTAAAGCTATTTTCAGTACCTATTAAACAAGACCAATTTCGACCCTGCATCTTAATAACTTGTTAAGATATGAGCAATAATGGCGGACCACTTATATGTGTTTTTAATTATTTTTTCATTTTTTGACGTGCCATATCTCAGGAAAAACAGAAGCTGGAAGTCCAAAATTTTATATTTATCTTAGTTAAGTAACGTGCAAAAAGACAACTAAGTTTCATAAGATTAAAGGTGGTCGGGAAAATCCGTTCGTCGGTTATAAAAATTTTAACCCTCTATCGTTTTCGCTACGCTGTCTGTTACACGCAATTTGCTCAGGAACCGTAACAGCTACGGACCTAAAATTTGGACAGAGTATGTAGAACCTTGGCCGCTACAACAACAAATATATGAGAGTTAAATATTAAAGGGTGTTCCAAAACGAGCAACGAAATATGTTAAAATCCAATGTAATATGAATACAATTGTATGTACATATGTATGAAATATAATTGAAATTTGTAAAATTAGTGTATTTTTGTACAGACTACAACAATTAACACTAAAATTAAAAAAAAATTAAATTAAAGGGTGATCCATCAGTTAATGCAATTTGGACTATGTGATTTTGATAACTTGCTATATCTTGGAAACCGTAAGAGACAAACTCTTGAAATTTTCAAAAACGGTAAAACTAAAAAAAAACGAAAATTATAAAATCGCCAAACCAAAAAAAAATCGCCAAAAAACAAATAAAAATAGTTTTTTGTACGCTTGAATGTATGTTTGTACGCACATATGTATGTATGTACATATATTTTACATATTCATACTTAATATGTATGTGTATGTATGTATATTAACAAAAAAAAAAAACACATACGATTGGCAAACTCTGGTTAGATTTTATAAAAAACTTTTTTAGAAAACTAAATTTATTAAATATGCCATGCGTGTATACAAATTAACCACTCAATAGCTTAAATTATGAAAAGAAACAAAAGTACCAAATCAGGGCTATTGTGCCACACTCTCATTCAATATACATACATCCCATCACTGACTACAAATGTCACGTAACGTCGTCATGAAATTATATTTTCTGCAGGTTCAGACGTTACATTTACGTACCATTTCAGTCAGGTAAGCATTAGCATAGCATTTCATGCAACAGGTTCAAGGAGCATATATTAGGTGGCAGCACTATACCAGGTGACTAATGTCATTATACCAATCTAAATGTCAAATTTGGACTGTGTAGGTATAAGCCTAAAAGCATGCTTTTATTTGGGTATACATAAACACCTTTCGAATATTCAGTTTTGTATGGTGTTTGACATTTCCTATAAGAAACATGCAATCTGACGATGCTACTCTGTTTTGAAAAGTAAGAAGGTAATTTATACCAACAAAGTACATGTGGTTGTTGCTGTTGTAATATTTGTTGTAGAATCGCGGGTACCTGATTGATGTGCCTTGAACAGATTCGAACAGCTGACACATTTACATTTACAGTTCTACATTTACAGTCGGGGAATTCTGCCTTTATAGTTGGGCCTTTAAATTAAAAAAAAATCTTTGTTCTTCAGTCGTAAAGCAGCTCTGGGCGAGTCAACATCACGCGTCGTTGGCAAATATTTCTTAAATGCAACCAGGCCACTGTCGGTTATTGGCCTTCGAGAGTTTTGCGTCTCACTCGCACTGATTGACTAATCTGCCACGGATTACCGTTTAATCTTGCGGTTCTTTTGTGGAATTTCCTTAACAACCACGTTGCTACTTCCTATATGAAGGCATATGTCGTGTACAGTCAGTCACAAAAACATTTTTAAGAATACTGTTAACAACATCATGGACATATGGTCTTAGTCACCTGCCCATTTTTGTGCAACCATATTCTGCAAATTTACTTTGCAGAATATGTACTAAATAAATAAATAGATAAACTTTGTTCTTGTTCTTTGTTCTTCTGTGTTGCCATTGGAAGTTTCTTATATAAATTATTTTTCTATACATTTTGTGGTTTTGGTGTTTAAGAAAAATGTTCTTTATCAGTTTTTTTTTCTTATAAGCGTTTTTCTTATATGAAAAATTTTTTTGTTAGAAAAATCACTAAATAGACATGGTGTTTTTGAAAATGTTTCTTATAAGCGTTTTGTTCTTATATGAGATGTTATTTTATCGGATAAATACTGTAGTACTAAAGTAATATAAATTCAAAAATTTGGGTATCTAGCTTTTGTGGTTGCCGCAATATGGCGTTTCGAAAAGTAGGAAATTCATTAAAAACCAGGGTTTGAATTGCTGACTTCAAAATAGCATCAGCACACACATTTTGCTATGCTTCGGCTTCTGCTAATCACATTGTATAATGTATTGTAATGCTGATTAGCACTCAATGTAAAAAAAAACTATTTGCTAAATGCTGTGCTGTGAAATGTTTGAAGCACAAGCAATCAGCAAAATGAAATTACTGAAAGAAATTGCTGATGCTTACAGAAGCAATAGTATTTTTTTTTTTTTTTTGAAAAAAGTGCTGAGCTGACCATCAGCAATTTTGTTTTTTCGTTTTTTTGCTGATGCTTCGGTGCTTTGCTGTGAAGGTTTGTCAGCATCAGTAATAGCAAATTTTAAAAACTTCTATTTTTGCTGACTTCAGCATTGCTTCAAGATGCTTAGGCATTACTAAAAAATTTATATTGTGTACAATATTAAAAAGGAAAGAAAGTGAATATGTATGGGTGGGAATATACACATACTACATGTATGTTTGCATACTTATATTTTTGTTGTTTGGTTGAAAATTATTTTTTTATGAAACGAAGAGTTAATAGCGGTACAAATCATTTCGTTCTTTATGAGGTGATGTGTACCTGTGTATATATATATATACATATGTATATTTATTTTTTATAATTATTACATTTAAATTTTTTAAGTTTAACATTTTACTGTTTTTCATCTAGCGCACGCTAAATTTTTTTGTTATTTAGGTATTTCACAATTTAAAATTATTAAACCAAAATTTCGTTTCTAAAAAAACTTTCCAACAAATGAAAATCTCAGGAAAACGACGAATTGCTAAGAACAATAATATTAAAATTATACATATGCATGTACATACATAAATACAAAAAACTAGTTATGTATGTTTTGAACTTTTTCTTCTTCTAAAATGGATGCAAGAATTTTTAATTCATCAACAAATTCCAAAGGACTTGATTCAAAGAAGAGTTAAAACCAAAAATCAAACAAAAAAATGATCTGCATATATTGCTAAATATGAAATCAACAATTAACATACGGCATTCTTGTGTTATTTATTTGTGATTCAGGAAAACTTCCAAATGACTTGATTTCAATAAAAGCAGGTAAAACCAAAAATAAAAGAAAAAATTTAACGATTTCATAGAATTCAAATTATCATTTTCAGCGGGGTTTGTTTGTTGTTGTAAAATATGCACACATTGTGTGTAATAAAACCACCCCTTAAAATACATACATATTATGTACACACATACATGCATATATACCTGCCTCAATGTGAATTCGCAATGAAATGCTTTGGTAAAAAAATTGGATTAATTACATTCCATAAAGCAAAATTATGTAAAATGTGCTCACTTGTGTAAGGAAAACAGAATGAATATAACATTTTCGCATACAATGAACTTTCCCACAGTTAATCTTTATCGGTCTAATTCATAAAAAATATTTTAAGTTTATTACAGGTTTATTTGACAAATTTCCCAAAGAGATATGTGAAATAAGCGCTTAATAAACCTAAAAATTTTTTAAAATTCATATGCGAAGTTTGAAAGTTTCACAATGAAAGCTTACGGATATAGAGGTGCAAAAAGTGCATATTTTAAGACATACTCACTGACCACTGACACACTCATCAAATTAATGAAGCACTTCCGCTATAGCTAGAGAGCTAAAATTTATTACACGAGAAGATCTAGGTGAGCAATGAACCAGAAAAATCTGAAAACCCTAAAATTTTAACCAGGAGGGCGGGGCTACCCCCATAAAAATTAAAATTTGTGCTATTGAGCTGAAATTCGATACAGAGCTAGGTCTAGGTGAGAAATAAAATAAAAAAAATCTGAAAACCCGGGGCTACGCCCATAAAGGTCAAAATTAAAAATGCTAATCTAAGGCGCTTCATGGAAGCTATTTTATTGAAATTCTGCATATATACTGCGGTAATGCATGGCTATAAATTTTTCATTAAAAAAGTGGGCGTTAACACGCCCATACAATTTAAACCTCATTTTAATTCCTTGCGGCTCAGCATATTTAGATATACTATTTATCTAGCTATTATTATCCGTTTGTAAGGAAACTAGACACGAATAATTAGCACTGGCCCAAAAAAAATTTCACTTTGGAAAAGTGGACGGGGTTACGCCCATAAAAATTAAAAGTTAAAAGTTGCGCTAAGGAGCTGAAATTTGATATACCAGTGAGAAACCAACTAGAAAAATCTGAAAGCCATAAAATTTTAGTTAGAGGGGCGGGGCTGCACCCATAAAACTTAAAAATTAAAAGTTGCGCTAAGGAGCTGAAATTTGATATACAAGTAGGTCTAAGTGAGAAACAAACTAGAAAAATTTGAAAACCCAAAAAATTTTACCGGAATGGGCGGAGCCACGCTAATATTGTTTTGAACTAAATACTTAATATACAGCTTTTAATTCAAGCCAATTTAGGGAAATCTTGCATCACCTTAAAAATTGGGTGTGATCACTCCCATAAAGTGTGTTTAATCTACATCTAAAAGAAAATTAGCATGAATTATAAGTGCTGGTCACAACAAAATTTTGAGTTAGGAATAGTGAGGAGAGGTAATGCTGTTAAAATCTAAAGATATAATTCGCGATAGAGAGCTGACACTAGTAAGTGTAGCTGCGTAAGCCAATGGGAAAATCTTAAGACCAAATAGTTTTACCCGGTATGCTGGGCCACGAGGTTAAAACTCCAATTAGCCCTAGGGATCTTAAATTTGATACACAAATAAATCTAGATAAGATATCACTAAGAAAAATCTGAAAACCCAGAAGTTGCCATCAGAGGGTGGAAACAAGCACTTCAAATTCAAAATTAACATACATTTTATTAAAACTTTTTTTTTTTATTTTGAAAAGTAGCCGTGACTTCACCCATAAATCTTAGCTTTTTCGTTCAGGTACTTCGGCTTAGCAGTTTTTAATGTAATACTCAGGTATTTCTTATTAACTTTTCAATACAAAACTTTGCCTGCACCATAAGCACTAGCAGATATAAAAGTCAGCGGGGCCAGGCTCATGAAAATTTTACGTAATATTATACTATAGAGAGCTGACATTTTGTACACAAATAGTAATTGAATTACTCAATCGGAAAATCCAAAAATTAAAAGCACCAGCTACCCTATTGAAACTTTGCATATACATTGGGCATATCCTTTTGATTTATGTACTTCGGCTAAGCAGACTTTTTTAACATGCAAATATATTGAGAAAATAGGCGGGGTCATGCCCAGTAAAATTTATGCTGTATTTTACATGTTTCTTCCACTCGCCTCTTACCAAATTGCATACACACTGGCGACCCGCTGTAATGACACAATGGTGCATATTTAAGGTCAACAATTCAACACCCATCACACTCTTACCCATTATTTTATGTAACTCTGCCATTTTCAACTGGCACAGTGATCATGACTAAAAAAAAATACACTAGAAATTTTAAGTTTAAAAAGTGTTATTATAGAAATCTTTTCAAAAAGTAATCAGATCCTCACAAAAACATAAATGTGAAAAACGGCCAAGTTCCTATCCAAAATCTCGGCCATTAAAAGTTGTGAGATATAAATTTTGACCAAGTTCTTCTTTGCCACAATACCTAACGCAGAAATATATTATGTATGATATAAATTTGTAATCGTAAGGGTGTCATATAATTTCTAGATAATCTGATAACTTGGCAATATTTTTACCTTTCCAAAAAAGGAGAAAATAATGTATAAATGTTCATTTCTTTATATTGATAAAAATGTTGTCAAGTTGGCAGATTATCTAGAAATTATATGACACCCTTACGATTACAAATTTATATCATACATAATATATTTCTGTGTTAGGTATTGTCGCAAAGAAAAACTTGGTCAAAATTTATATCTCACAACTTTTAATGGCCGAAATTTTGGATAGGAACTTGGCCGTTTTTCACATTTATGTTTTTGTGAGGATGGTATGCTTACACGATACGTGCTTCGCTCTCTATTCATGCTTCACACCCAGTGTTGCCAGAATTTCTAAGCATAGAATCTGCAAAGTTTCACAATTTTTAACAAAAAAATCTTCAAAATCTGCATTTTATTTTTTAAATCTTCAAAAAATCTTCAAGGAAATTTTTAAAACAACTTTTTTAACCCCCGGCTAAAAAAAGGGGTGTTATAAGTTTGTAGTGTGTGTCTGTGTATCTGTGTATCTGTCCGTGTCCCCGTACAGGCCAAACGGGTGGACCGATTTTCATTTAGTTTTTTCTGTTTGAAAGATGACTTGATCGTGAGGGTTCTTAGCTATGTTTGAAGAAAATCGGTCCAGCCGTTTAGAAGATATAACATCTTTTCTGAAAAAAAGTCGGGGGTTTGTAAAATTTTTAGTTTTTGTTATTTATATTTTATTCAAAAAATATACATAAATATGGATGTACATTTGTATTATAAATATTTTTTCATTAACCCATATTTATAAAATTTAAAACCGGTCTAAAATGAATTTTATATAAAGTTTTTAGGAAAAATGTTTTTAAAATAACTTTCAAGCACAATTTATTTTTTTTATGAATATAAGCTTTTAATGTATGAAGAATGTGCATTTCGTTTCTGCTTAAGAAATTCACCAGCAGACTTCAACCAAAAAATTTTTGAAATAAGGTAAAAAAAACTTCTTATGTTTATAGAACGACTATCAATATGTTATTAAGAATTACGAAAACAACCATAATAGGTAATATTCATAAAAATTATTTTGGGTTACAAAACGTTGAACAAACAAATTTCCATGCAGTTTGTTTTGCAAACCTTTTGTAAACCAAAACTATTTTTTATGAATACAACAGAATAAGCTTAAAAGCTTCAAGCAAAAATCTTTACAACTTAACATCTACGATTTTGTATCCACTGTTATTTTCTCATTACCTTTTTACAATTAATTGCCACATTGGTTGAAGTCTACTCATTAGTTTGGCTTTTCACACGCAAGGTTTACTTTGCAAAGTCTTGAGTTTGTTGAAGAAAAAACAATATAGGATAAGACCTCTTTTCTCTTTTCTCCTACAAACTCAAGACTTTGCAAAGTAAACTTTGCGTGTGGAAACCCGTCTTTCTTCAGGAGAAACGAAATGCTTATAACCAACAAACAAATAAAAATTCTTTATAGATATATGCGCAAATAATATAAAATGAATATCGTATATATAAAAAGAAATCGGATATATAAAAAATTACACAAAAAGTCATTTAATTTGTTGCATAAATATCCAAAGGACTTCGAAGTTCTGTTTTATTCAAGTTCACTTGACAGAAAATTCTTTCTACATTTGCAACGGAATGTGGTAAAGACATTACATTATGAATAAACTTAGGCCTGCAAAATCGTAATCAGAATAAGATCGGTTTATATCAGATATTCGTTTCCAGAAGCTTGCCAAAGTTACTTCTTCTGTTCTTTTAATGATGTCTTCTAAGTTCAAAAATTGTAACTCCCTAAACTATGAGTCGTTCACACATAAAACAAACAAGAGGTAGTAGCAGAATTAAAAAAAAATATAAAAAAATTCACTATAATTCGAGTTGAAAAATCTGCGTTTTTAGGCAAAAAATCTTCAAATCTGCTTTTCGTGTTTTTGGAGGGTAAAAATCTGCAAAATTCAGATAAATCTGCATTTCTGGCAACCGTGTTCACAACCCTATATAATGACCGAATCAACTTGTTTCGCCATACAAAATTATGAGAGCGAATCAAGTAGATTCAATATGAATCTCCTTGCGAAGCACGTAAAATTGGTATCTTCTCTAACTTTTATCGCAGTTTAGCTGAATCAGCTATCAAAACAAAATATGTATATGTGTAGGTGTGTGCTTTTTAACAAATAAAAACAAATCAAAAAAACATAGATGTGAGTTATATAAATAAATTTAATTAAGTTATGAATAGTAAAGAAAGGCAAAATAAGAAGAAAATATAGAGATGCCTTCAAAAACAAGATTTTGAATGAGTCGAATATATGCAAGTATGTATGCTTATGTGTATGTATATATATACGTGCATATGATGCGTATCTACCCAGCTGGAAAAGTAGGCATTAATTACATGAAGTATTATTTTCCAAAGCAAAACAATGCATCCCTTAGAAACGAAAGGGTAATTTGATCAACCACAATTAAAATAATTCATTACTTTTCTAGGACATGTTCTGTGTTAACAGTAAATAATTCAGAAATGAAAAATTATACATGATGTGCATTACCTTATAATTTACTATTCATTACCTTTTCCCACTGGGTATGTGAATGCGTGCGTATGATACGTGTGTGAATATACATAAAAAGATGTCACACGAACAGTGATGACAAGTTTTTCAGAGCAAAAAGCACTGTGCCTTCATAAAAAAGCACTAAATGCAACAAAGTCATATTTTGATTTTGCTTAGTTAGAAGTAGAATATGAGTAGGAAAATAATTTAAGTTCAAGACAACAACAAATTAAACAACTGTAATACGCTATTTGATTTAATAATTTTGGAAAAATAAAGTAGAACTCGTCAACTTTCATAATCCTTAAAACTTAATTTCAGAAACAAAGTAATTTTATTTACAGGATAAAGATTTCAATTCAAATTTTATTTGCACTCTTTTATATAACTGCCTAAATTAAATACCAAAACACTTGATTAAAATTTAAGTGGAAATGTTTTAGGATTTTGGTCGATATGGATTCCCTCAATTCGTTATTGGGGTTACATTGTAACTCGAATCGAAATAAAATGAATTATGCGTGTAATTAGCATACAAGGCGAAAGAATTTTCTTTTGTTTCAAATTGCAGAGTTCAGAGTACACTTAATTATATATGTACATGTGTTTATGTATTTGTATATGCGTATAAATATGTACATATGTATATGTCAATTAATTAACAAAAACTATTAATGTATGGATGTGCATATATAAATACTTTAAAATAAAGTCATATGTACATATTTATATTAATATATAATTATACTCCTCGTTTGAGAAAAAAGGCGTTTCATCTCTTTCTCTGGCCATAAAACTGTTTTAATAAAACAATTTGATTTTTTAGGCGTTTCATCTGAACTAATTTTTATATGATATATGTTACATTCTGAATGACATGTCTTTTTTTTACCGTATTTTATCTGAATTAAATAATTTGATGTATTAAAAATTTATATTCTATTTCTAACTTACTTTTAAAATACTTATTAGCGCTTAAAGTTCTTTCCAACTCAGCATTTGAACTTGGCAATGTTAATAGTGCTAGAGCATATATTGAAAATTTCAGAAATGGATTAGAATTTCCATAATTATAAACTTCAATCCAAAATTTATCAGTTCTGAGCAAATTTTCCCATTTGTGTAACCTTAAATTCTGATACTTCTTTCAATTTCTTCAATTTCAACATCCCAGCAAAATTACAGCCTTCCAGAACAGTGCTTGAAAGCCAGCTAGAAGCAATTGCATTCAGCTTCCAAAAAGCTATGAATTTTTCGCCTTACTAAATCGCTTCACAGAAGTAATAATGTGTAGGTTTTGTTTACTCAGATGTAAAAGTTACTGGTTAACAATTTTTTTTACATTTTTAGTAAGCCGGCTTTACGTTAGTGCTTTTTAGAAGCATTTTTCGAAGCTTTCGTTTTAATAACCAAACTTTATTTTAATTTTAAAACTATTTGGCAATTTGGCTCTAATTTCATACGTTTATAACGTTCTTTGTACAATCAATAGTTTTTTTTTTGTAATAGCAATTTTTTTCACTGTAAAAGAGAAATTTGCTCCTCCTCTGTATTTCAACCAGCTAAATTAACATTCTGCAAATGAAACTTTGCGTATCTAAAAGGAGTGAAATCAGATTGAAAAATGGAAAATTCTTTTTTGGTGTTTTGTATAAAGTCACCAGACTATCACAAATCAATATTTAGTAGATTTGTAAAACGCACCAAAGGCACTAAAATCAAAGGTAAAAAAGCACCAATTTAGTGCCTTTTTAAAAAAGCACCAAGTTGAAAAATTCCTGACTGTTATGAATTAAAAAGCGCTAAATCTAGTTCGAATCTATTGCGAAAAGCACGAAATTGGCACACTGCGCACGAAGCACTAAAGCGTCGTGTAAACAACAAGATTCATAAACATGATTCAGAGAGCGAAGCATGTGATTCAACTCGTCGTCTAAAAATAGTATTAAGCATCTTGAAGCAATGCTGAAGTCAGCAAAAACAGTAGTTTTTAAAATTTGCTGTTACTGATGCTGACAAACCTTCACAGCAAAGCACCGAAGCATCAGCAAAAAAAAAACGAAAAAACAAAATTGCTGATGGTCAGCATCAGCACTTTTTCAAAAAAAAAAAAAAAAAGAATACTATTGCTTCTGTAAGCATCAGCAATTTCTTTCAGTAATTTAATTTAGCTGACTGCTTATGCTTCAAACATTTCACAGCACAGCATTTAGCAAATAGTTTTTTTACATTTATGATTTTAACAGGGTAAAGTTCGTATCGCTTTTTAAGCCAAATAATAATGATAAAATGATAATTATTAATGAACAAATAGCACCAAAGTTAGTTGTAAA
The DNA here is from genome assembly GCA_949987645.1 of Tachina grossa. Lineage (NCBI taxonomy): Eukaryota > Metazoa > Arthropoda > Insecta > Diptera > Tachinidae > Tachina > Tachina grossa. The sequence goes on along the minus strand of OX465275.1, from coordinate 103,313,554 downwards.
TATTCTGACAACACATATATACTTGAACGGAACAGCCAGCCGTTTTCGAAGGCCACTTTTTTACATTGAGTGCTGATGCTGATTGGTGCTGCTGACTCATTGGCGTTAGTTTTAGTTCAGCAAAAACTAACTGCTTTAAAATATCTAAGCAAATTCAGACCTTGTTAAAAACACATATAAGTGGTCTGCCATTATTGCTCATATCTTCAAAAGTTTTTAAGATACAGTTTCGGTATTGGTCCCATTTAATAGGTATTGAGAATAGCTTTAAAACTGCATTTAGTTTAACTTTTTTTCTGAAAGGTCAAAGATCACTGTCATATGATTTAAGGTTTGGTGAACTATATCTCAAAAAATTAAATTTTTAAAATTCTAAAAAAGATATATGTTAATCCTGACAGTCTCTTCTGCATTTTGTGTCAAAAAATTTGAGTGTGCTCTTATTAGTTCCTGAGATATTGATAACGATGTGAAATTGCTGCTTTCGATTTAATAGAATACTTTATTCATTAAAAAAACATTAGAAAAATTTTGAATATTTTTCCTACGTGTAATAGGAATAAAAAAATAGTATACAAATTTCCCAAATAATTTTAAGTTATTGTCTATATCTCAGGAACTAATAAGAGCTCACTCAAATTTTTTGACACAAAATGCAGAAGAGACTGTCAGGATTAAAATATATTTTTTTGGAATTTTAAAGATTTAATTTTTTTGAGATATAGTTCCCCAAACTTTAAATCATGTGACAGTGATCTTTGACCTTTCAGAAAAAAAGTTAAACTAAATGCAGTTTTAAAGCTATTCTCAGTACCTATTAAACGGGACCAATTTCGACCCTGCATCTTAATAACTTTTTAAGATATGAGCAATAATGGCGGACCACTTATATGTGTTTTTAATGATTTTTTCATTTTTGACGTGCCATATCTCAGGAAAAACAGAAGCTTGAAGTCCAAAATTTTATATTTATCTTAGTTAAGTAACGTGCAAAAAGACAACTGAGTTTCATAAGATTCAAAGGTGGTCGGGAAAATCCGTTCGTCGGTTATACAAATTTTAACCCACTATTGTTTTCGCTACGCTATCCGTTACACGCAATTTTCTCAGGAACTAAATTAACACTAAAATTAAAAAAAAAAATTAAATTAAAGGGTGATCCATCAGTTAATGCAATTTGAACTATGTAATTTTGATAATTTGCTATATCTTGGAAACCGTAAGAGACAAACTCTTGAAATTTTCAAAAACGGTAAAACTAAAATAATCCGAAAATTATAAAATCGCCAAACCAAAAAAAATCCCTAAAACGAAGAAAAGATCCAAATTGAAAAAAAAACATTTCTAACACTAAAATAAATCGCCAAAACGGAAAAAATTTAATAAATGAAAAAATCGCTAATATGAAAAAAACCGAAAAAATTGACAAAACGCAAAAAGGCGACAAAACTAAAAAATGCCTAAATGAAAAAAATCGCCAAAATAAAAAAAATCACCAAAATGAAAAAACTCCAAAATCCGAAAAAATCTACAAAACGGGGGAAAAAGTGCCAAAAATAAAAAAGCGCGAAAACAACGAAACTCAAAAACGCTCAAGGCCGAAAAAAACTCAAAAACGAAAAAAGCCAAAACTATTTTTTATATAGGCTAAAGTTTGTATTGAATTACATATCTAGTGTCCGTACGGAACCCTTCGTGCGCGGGTCAAAGTCGCACTTCACTGAATTTATTACTAATTGTCGTACATTATGTTATCGTAGGCATATAAAAACAAATAAATAAAATTAATACAAAAACATTTAAATTTAATATCTTTTAAAAAGATGTCTTGCACTTTTAATAAGAAATTTACTAAAACAAAGCGAAATAAAGAAAACAAAAAACTAAACTTGTCTAACTAAAAGTCTTCTTCATCTTTGAGATTGTCATTCATACAGACAACAAGAAGTACAGGTAGCTACTAATTTTCACTAACATATAATTGTGTTAGCGCTGTATAGCTCGAAAACCATTGCTGCACAGAGAAAACAAATTTGTTGTGATAACCGAATTTGTAGCCAATCGAATTTTGTCGGTTACAACAACTACCACACAAGCTGCTCGATGTTAATCGATGCATCGTAAACATCGATGTTTTGGTTGTGATACATCAAATAAATCCCGATGTATCGTATCATACAATGTTAATCGATGCATCGATGTTTTTATTCGATGTATCGGAAAGACGACTTTTTGTATATATTGATGCTTGCAACTCATTTAATGTAGTGATAAAAACCCCCAAGAATGACTTTGAAAACGTTTTTTAAATTCCAAATTTTTAATTTTTGGTATTGGTATTTTTTGTCAATTTACAAAGCGTCATCGAAGCAACAGCGTTATTTTACAGTATCCAAATATATATTTTTATTGTGAAAAAATTGTCAAAATTTTCTTGATATTGTATGGTAATAATCAGCAATGTAAGTTCTTTTTCCATATTTGATGTAAAAATCAATAATATCTTTGGCTTAAAATTACTGTTACAGAAAGTTTTAGACACCTAGTGAAAGTTATATCACCGCATTTTAAAGTTCCAAGTAGAGCTATTGTGACTCGTTGGGTTGATAAAAATTATGACGCTTTGTCAGGAACATTGAAAAGTAAATTACACACAATGGAAAATATTACTTTGACAACTGACATTTGGTCCCATTTACAAAGCTGTAGAACTGGCCTTTGAAAAGAAAAGCTCAAAACCGAAAAAAACCCAAAAACGAAAAAAAAAACCAAAACTCTTTATTATGAATTACATATCTAGTGCCCGTACGGAAGCCTTCGCGCGCGGGTCAAAGTCGCACTTCACTGAATCTATTCAATTATTTATTTAGCTTTTTCCAGCATTTTTCGTAATATAATCTACACAATTTTTAGCAATATAATTTATGCAACTTTCGGCATATTAGTAATTTTGACGAGCAACCCATTTGATTATGTATTTGTAACACGAGAAATGATTAATTTGCTTTTAAATTTATAAGTTCATGTAGGTAATAAATAAAAATTTTGAATCCATTTAATTTTTCATATTAATATTGTAACAGTATACAAAGTATATAATTTTAATTAAATATCTGTGTATATACACGAACAGTTCCTATTTAATTTAACGATATTTTCAAAACAACAACCACATTAGTTTCAAAACCTTTGATCCAAAAGGAATAAATATATACGTTATTAAAAATAACAAACGAAAACAATTTACGTTATTGTAACTTTGAATCATTTTCATGTGAGTGACAAAAATTGCCTCAAGTTTTCTATGTGCTTTCGATTATACGGAAATAGCAAAAGCAATCGGTTTCAAAGTTGGTGCTCATGGTCACAATGTTTTGCAACTTTGTATGTGTACAAGATATACATAAATACCGCATCCAAAAAGTATTCATACTTCGGAAGTAACCCCAAGCACTTTTTAGGTAAAAAATTAAATAGCTTTAGACCACACTAGTTTATAAAATTAAATGTTTTTCATGTAAATTTCATGTATTTTCTTCCGCTGAATTCGAAAATCAAGGTTTTGTTTTATGGAACAGTTTTTGAGATATTGTAATTTTTTAATTTTTTCGACTTTTTTCACTTGACCAATCATATCTCGAGCTAGAAATGTCCGATTGGGTCGTTCGTGGTATTCAAATGCAAGGTATTGAGATAATAAATAAATACATACGGATCTGTAATTGGTAAAGCGGTTCAAAATATATCGATGAAAATAGGGCACATTATCAAAAAAATCATATTTTGCAGTAAACGATCAAACAGAATTGAGGCATAAACACATTTTCCATAATTTTTCCATTTTCCACATTTTTCCAAAAAAGAAGCCCCTAAAAGCAGCCGAGAGATATAATCTATTTTATTTTGACAACGTTTTTTCTACTACTCTCGCATATAAATACAAATTCTCTCAATAATGCTACCGTACTTTCAATAAATTTCATATATTTTGTGAACAAAACTACAAAGAAAAATAAGCACAAAAGAAAATTAAACAAAAATAAGAGAGCATTTGAAGTTACTGCTCTAGATTTTATTGTGGGCCTTGTTAATTTGACAGCGTTTTTTCTTGAAGTTGCGGACTTATTCTGTTTGAACATTAAGGGTTTTCATGAGAATGTTCAAAAGCCTCACAAACTGTGCAATTGTGCATTTTTACACTCTCGTAAATAATATGTCAAAAATTTTATGGAAATTTATTTACACAAACCTGTTAACTTTGCCCAACAATTTTCACCCGTAAACTTAAGCTGTGCAATTGTGCATTTAGTAAACAACATCTCTTTGGTTTTTTTTCTTCCTTGAGGCATTTTTATATATACAAACACACTTTTTATTTTTAGAGAAATGTGTAAATATGTATTTAATTCAAAAACTGCTTGAAATTTTATTTTTGTTATATTAATTTTTTGACATTTCATTCAAATTTACTTAACTGTTTGCGCAAAAGTTCAAAAGGGGCTTCATGAAACAAGTCTCGCATATTTGCCCAATTGCACAAATGGGAATTTTAAGAGTTCTCATGAAAACCCTTAGTGATTCTATGCCGACATAAAAGTACAAATCTTTAAAAAAAGTCTGTTTTCTGTTCATGAAAAATTACAATATCTCAAAAACTGTTTCATAAAACAAAATTTAACCTTGATTTTCGAATTCAGCGAAAGAAAATACATAGAGAATATCACCACTCATCAAATGTACATTTTCGGTGCAAACTAGTGTTATTTTATAAAAACTAATTTTTAAATGTTGCTTATCAACGAAATACATGTTCAAAAAGGCTTGATTTCGAAAAACCAACAGCGAATTAACATTTTTGCTTTACATTTATTGATTTTTAACTATTAGTGCATAATGCATTATGCACAATGAAAAACTGAAAGTTATAATAAGTGATGAAATTTAACTAGGTTTTAACGAGTTCCATCATACAATTTGCCCATAATGTATTTTTAACTAACAACTACATCCTAGCGTGGTTTTTAATGTGAAACTGTATAGCAAAGCTCGTTAACACATTCAATATTGACACTTACATAATTATGTATGCTAAACTCATGGCTGGTTTCCCAGAATTTAAAAAAATTTTGTTCATTCAAAGGAATTACAATAAAAGAATAAATAGCAAAAATAAGCACTTTAAAAGAAACAATGTAATTAAAAACAAGTCTGTTTTAAATTTTAGCATTAGGTTTTAGCACTATAATTATTTTATAGCTTTTTTTGAAAGTCAATTTAGCTGCAAAAATTTTTAGGATCTGGTCACACTGCTTAGAACAGTAGCATGCGAACTAACACGCTCAAATAATTTACGACGTACATTCTACGTTGTTTGTTTTTTCTTTTACACATACACATAATTTTACACTTGTATGCTCATTTTACAATTGTCATTCGGTGTGCACTAGGAAATGTGCTCCGACACAACAATAACTGATGACCCCGCTTGGCAGATAAACAAATGCTGTTACATGCAGCGATGCCAATTTAGCGCGTTTTCACTATGCCAAACGCGTTTTTTTCGTCCTAGCGCGTTTAATAAAAAAAGCGCTAAATTAGCGCGTTTTGAATAAAGTCAATAATACCATTTCAATTCAATGTTTTTAACTTTTTTTATATAAATTTAACAATTTTCTAATATCCCAAACTCCGATAAAATTTTTTAAATTAGTTAATGTTTCAGCTGTCTCAAACAAAATTTGCTTGACTGTGGTGAGAATTAAAAACGCATTTTAATACTGTAAAAATATGTACTACATACAATGACCCAAAAAATGTACATAACTTACAAAGCATCTACTATAGCTGAAGTACAAAAAGCATTTGAACCGCAAAACTATTCGACAATTTATATGTTGTTACAAAGTTTTACAAATAAATTAAAAGTAAAACCTAACAGTCTTATTTATAAAAATTATTAAGGCTTTAAAAAAGTTTCTTAGAACAAATTTTCATAAATTTTTTTTCGTATTAATCCTTTATATAGCCTTAATCATTTTATAAATAAGGCTGTAAGGATTCCGATTATTTGGAAAGCGATTCTGATTCTGTATTAAATGATTTCAGTTTATTAAAACATAATGTCGAGGAAGCAATGTTGCAAAATCTGAAAAACTAATTGTGTTACGAGTACTAACACATACATCGACTTTTATTGAATTTAATTTAGCGCGTAGAAAATAGCGCGTTTTTTGCTAGAAATATTTAACAATGCTGTAACTTAGCGCGTACTAGCGCGTTTTGAGAAGGGTAGTAGCGCGTTTGCGGGTTATAAATAGTTGGCATCGCTGGTTGCATGCTTTTGATGAGATTGAATACCATTTTTAGTGTTATCATAAAATCAAGAGCACTAAAAAGAGAGAACAATGCAATGATGTACATCATGAAGGCTAAGCAAATAAGCACCTTTTGCACAACTCTAGTATGTACTCATGAGAAGCTTTGTGTTTTTTTATTTACTAAAGGGGTTAATAAAATAAAAATTAACTACCAATCATGATATGCTTTATTTTTCTATTTACATACATACATCTACCTATATGTATATACCCTGCAGAAAGTGCGAATAGTGAAATTGTGGTGATTTACTAGTGACGTTATCAGTAGCACTACTGACCAGGTGTACCCCAGCCAATGGTATCATCTATTGACATTTAACATTAGCTTGTCGTTGAAAATCCACCACTGGACTATAGCACTACTGACTTTGTAGTTCTTTCGGGACCACATGGAGACATTGGCACCAAAGATTCACTAGTAAATTTTAGGGACTCTAGTCTACAATATCGATATATCCTCTCTCGTTGTCAATAGTAAACTTATAGTGATTTTCTAGAGACATTGTCAATAGTGCTACTGACTAGGTGTACCCCAGCCAATGCAAATGCCTATTGACAAATAACATAGGGTTGTCACTCAAAATCTACCAGTAGACCTTAGCACTATTGAGAAGGTAGTTCTTTTACGACCATATGGAGATTTTTGAACCGAAGATTCACTCGCAGATTTTAGTTACCCTCATCTACATATATTTATTTAATATTATTGCACAACATAATAAAAAAGAAAAACAAACTATTGTCGCGCTCATTGACAATATCACCAGAAATACAATATAACTGTCGTCTCTAAAGTATCTCTACTCGCGCATAAAAGGACATTTTAACTAGTGCAATTGTCGCAGGAGAAAGAGTATACATAGAAAGAGTACATAGAGACATATGGTTCTAGGTTGACTAGAGGGTATAAAAAGATAAAAAAAGCTCGTATATTCATATAAGAAACAAATGTCTTATGGCCATAGCTACTTATATAAGAAATAAGTTTCGTATATAAAATAATTGTATATCAGAAAGAAACGCTTATAAGAAACTTTTTTCATTGATTTTTAAAGTTTCTTATATCCGATAAATACTGTATATATATATATAAATATATATATATATATATATATATATATATATATATAAACCACATAAATGTGGTTTCAAACAAACACCAGAATTTTATTTATTCTCGATAAAGCAGAAAAATATATACCTGGGTTTGGTCAAAAATCTTTTATTTATTGGCGAAAATTGGAACAACAGTTAATGCGATCAACGTGTGGTCGTGATGTTAAGGCAATAAAAATGTGTTATTTGAAGGTCATATAAGTATGTATGTATGTATATATAATATATGTGGATGTAAAAACATCAAGAAAACTTAATTTTTATTTAGCTAACTACAGGGCGCCATTTGAAGTTACTCTGCAAATAATGCGACTAGTCCATACATGAATGTAAGGACTAGTCCAAAGAGGAGTAGGAGTAGCACAAAACTACTCCATACTCCATATGGAGTAGTTATAGACTACTCGCATACAAGTTGTGAGTCCCTAAGAAGAACGATCATAATCGTTTAAACACGAACACTTTGTAACGAGTATATGACTCATACATATATTTTCTTTGATAATTTCCCTGTTGCTAATTTTTGGAGTAGTTACGTTTTGGAACAGTCCTATACTAGTTATAAAGAGACAGAACTAAGAAGCTTGATGAAATATCGGCTGCACTTCTCTACAAGCGACGCGCTGTCTCTTTCTCTCTCTTTTGTTTGTCATGTAAATAACATGAAAAAAAAAAGAATTTTTGCATGTGCAATATTTCCATTGTAAAATGGAATGCAGCAAGTGTTTGTATGTATGTATGTGGTAAAATTTTTTGTAAAGGAATTTGAATGTCTTCTGCGTCATTACAAATCGATCAGTGTTTTAATTCACGACAATATTTTATTTCGGCGGCGGATAAGTTTCATTTAAATTTAAATACGCAGTAAGTGTTTTTAATTGTATATATGTATATATATTTTTAAAAGAAAAACTATTTTATAAAATACTAGTACAAAACCTTCCATAACAGGCATTGATATAAACTAGTATAACAGCAAATAGTCCTTCAACTAGTATGCAACTCTACACAAAACAACTAGTTGTGCTCCTATGACAACCCAATGTAAAAGTCGATAGTTCGTTGTATGAAAAAAAAACAGATGTGCAGCAACCAGTCTGAATTCAAAAGCAACTTGTATGTTTCTGACCACATACTACTCCTTTTATCTGCAGGGTTAATACTACTCAATTGTAGCTTATATTACATACATACGAACATAACAAATAAGAATAAAAAAATAAACAACAACAACAACACACATCACGTATACTCAGTAACCATATTTAAACAAACACACAGCAACACACAAACACATGTAATACTGCAGATTGCAAAACGAGTAACGAGCATAGAACTCTCATTTAGTATAAAATATTATTTCCATAAGTATACCAAGTTTGGATACAATCGGGGCGATTCCAACAAGACGAGAGTTTGCCTTTTGAGTGTTGTCAGAGTGTGATTGAGGGTGTACAAAATGTGTCGTTGGTATATTGTTTACCACCTTGCACAGCGACTTCGGTTGACTGTTTCAGTCACAGCGACTTCGGTTGACTGTTTTCCACAGCGGCTTCGGCTGACTGTTTTCCACAGCTGCTTCGGCTGACTGTTTCGTCACAGCGACTTCAGTTGACTGTTTTCCACAGCGGCTTCGGCTGACTGTTTTCCACAGCTGCATCGGCTGACTGTTTCGTCACAGCGACTTCGGTTGACTGTTTTCCACAGCGACTTCGGTTGACTGTTTTCTACAGCCGCTTCGGCTGACTGTTTTCCACAGTGGCTTCGGCTGACTGTTTCGTCACAGCGACTTCGGTTGACTGTTTTCCGCAGCGACTTCGGTTGACTGTTTTCCACAGCGGCTTCGGCTGACTGTTTCGTCACAACAACTTTGGTCAGTGCTGCCAGAATGATGATTTTATCATATTTTTGATGATTTTTGGACCAAAATATTATTTCAGGATTTTTTTTTTCTCGAATGATGATTTTTAATTTTGCAAATTATGATTTTTACTTTCAATCCGTATGTACAATTTTCTTTGTTGTTCTACAAAGTTTGTCAATAGCCTTACACCAATAAAGAAAAAAGTTTTGTCTCAGCGAAAGGATTCGTCTACCTAAGGAGATAGAGCACAACTCCTTCTCCTCTTCTGGGTTTGTTTGAAAAAATAAAAAATAAAAAGAAAAAGTCACTTTACAAGCAAAAATAAAAAGAAAAAAGTCACTTTAGAGAAGTGAGAAAAATCCGTCAGGAATATGCACAAATCTTGGACAAATCGATACCAAATCGTTTAAAAGAAGTCATTCGTTGCCAAGGAAAAGCAATTTGCCTTTTACACACAACTGTACATACTTTATATGATAAGAATATTAGCAATGTCGAATACTTTTTTGTTTGAATTTCTTAGCTAATTTTTTATTTAATAAAACATTTATGTTAGTTACTTTTATCATCTAAGTTTTTTTATAGGATACAATTTGAAGTAGGGATTGCCGTTCGGTTTTAACCGAAACCGTAACCGCAGTTTTTAACCCATACAAACCGAAACCGACAAAAAAAGCGTCGGTTCTTAAGTTTTACTTTAACATTATTATCTTGCTTAAAATACAGCAAATGTACTTTACATTGAAGACATTTATATATTACTAAGCATTCTCTAACAATGAAAGGTAAACAAATTTAGAATTTTAAGAAAATTGTAACAATTCTTTGCAGGAAGAATTGTAACCTGTTATCAAAAAATCTCTAGCAGATGTAAAGAAAAAAGACAATAATTTTAACGTTCTTCGGCAAGAATTTGTACTTTATAAAAACACGACCAACGTTGAACGCTTTAAATTTTCTGAAATTTTATTACTTGGATAATTAACTACCCAGCTAAAAAAATTATATACATATGGCCCATATAATTTTAATATATGAATGTATATAACTATATATGAATATGTATGAATTCATGTATGAAAATGTATGGGATTATACATGGCAAAACTATTATATATGAACTAATATATGGACTAATATATGAAATGTATTATAATATATGAGCTCATATATGGAAATTTAACTATGCAGCTCTTCATATGTGGATCCATATATAGATATAAGATTTAATATATGGAGCCATATAAGAATGTATGCATACATAATATCTCACATAAGATCGTTTTTGCAATCAAATAAGCCTGGATTTTATCACTGGTGAATTGGAAATCCATTAGAAAATACATACGGTATGAAAAGTTTATATGCGTACCGTCAACGTTTAAAAAAGAAAAACTTTTGTTACAAAAAAAAAAAAAACCATTCTTGTATGGTTTTATACATTGTGGCCCCATTTAATATATCAAATAATCAAAAGGATAATCCAGTCATTAATTTTATAGAAAATAACAAAATTCTCTAGATAAGAAACAAAGTGAAAACTACTGTTTGACGGATTATTTTTTTCTTTTATAATTAATTGCATTAGTTTTTAATCTGATTTCTTAAATTAAATTTTAAGTACGAATATGGGTTTTGTGTTTTTTAAATAATTGATTCACCTTTTGACTTAAAATGAGGAATGAAATGACTTTTAGTTCGTTTTGAATTATTTGTCCAAACAAATGTTTCATTAAATGCAACCTCCCTGTTTAAAGTCTAAAAAAAAAGTAGTTTTAGTAATTTAATTTATTGCACTGCAGTGCGCTTTTGTGAATCAAGAGAGTATGAATATGCACTTTGCATACTGTAGAGCGAATATTTACACATGCATATATGAAAATGTATGAATATATATAATCATATATGCCCATATACCCTCATTTTTCGGATCCGAATCATATATGGGATATCATATATGTTCCATACATATTTTTTTTAGCTGGGTATAATAAATATTTTATTCTTAACCTTTTTATACACATACTCACTACTAAATGTTCCTTTTCTAATATAAGTACCTGAATTGAATACAACCCAGACAAACTCTATCACACCTATAGTAACTATTTTTTCCCTCGAAAAATTTTTACCACCCAGCTAAAAAAATTATATATGGTCCATATATTTTTAATATATGAGTGTATATAACTATATATGAATATGTATGAATTCATGTATGGAAATGTATTCGATTATACATGCGAAAAGTATTATATATGAATTGATATATGGACTAATATATTAAATGTATTATAATATATGAGCTCATATATGCGGATCCATATATAGAAATAAGATGTAACATATGGCGCCATATAAAAATGTATGCATACATGAAATATTACATAAGATCGCATTTGCAATAAAAAAAGCTTGAATTTTATCAATTCCATCTTTTTCTCTGTTTTTTATCACTGGTGAATTGGAAGTCTATGCAAAGTACATATGCGTAGAGCCTCAGGGTTTAAAAAATAAAAACTCGTTTAATAAAAAAAATCATTCTTATAGGATTTTACATATTGTGTGCCTATTTAATAAATCAAATAATCAAAAAGACAATTCAGTCATTAAATTATTATTAATTTTATAAAAAGTAACGGAATCCTCAGATATATTAAGAAACAAAGTTCATATAAATGGATTATTTTTTATTTTATAATTGCACTAGTTTTTAATCTGATTTTTAAATTATATGTTGTTTACGAATGTGTGTTTTGTGTTTTTTTAATAATCGACTCATATTTTCTCTTAAAATGTCGAATGAAATGTCTTTTCGTTTGTTTTGAATAATTTTTTTCGAACAAATGTTTCATCAAACACAACCTTTCTCCACGAAATCTTACAAAAAATAACTTTAATAATTTAATTTATTGCACAGCAGAGCAGTGTGCTTTTTTAATTAATATGAACTTTGCATACTATATAGGGAATACACATTCATGTATGAAAATGTATGAATATATATGATCATATATGTCCATATACCCTCATTTTTCGGATCCGAACCATATATGGGATATCATATATGCTCCATACATATTTTTTTAGCTGGGCAGAAATATTTTTTCTTTTTTGGTTCCCCTTATCATGAATAATCTGCCTTATCGTGGTTGGCTAACATATTGCAAATACAACTATGACTGTTTGGCAATAGATTAAAGAAAAACTGTCTTCCCAGCTAAAAAAATATGTATGGAGCATATATGATATCCCATATATGGTTCGGATCCGAAAAATGAGGGTATATGGGCATATATGATTGTATATATTCATACATTTTCATAGATGTAGGTTCATATATTCCCTCTACAGTATGCAAAGTTCATATTCATATTTTCTTGATTCACAAAAGCTCACTGCTGTACAATAATTTAATATATGTACTAAAATTCCTTTTTTTTTAATTTTGAACAGAGAGGTTGTATTTAATGAAACATTTGTTTGGACAAATAATGAAAAACGAACTAAAAGTCATTTCATTCCTCATTTTAAGTCAAAAGGTGAATCAATTATTTAAAAAACACAAAAATCATATTCGTACATAAAATTTAATTTAAGAAATCAGATTACAAACTAATGCAATTAATTATAAAAGACAAAATAATCGTCTAACAATAGTTTTCAATATAATTTTTCGCAGTTATATGAACTTTGTTTCTTATCTAGAGAATTCTGTTATTTTCTATAAAAGTAATGACTGATTATTTGATATATTGAATGGGGCCAAAATGTATAAAATCATAAAAGAATGGTTTTTTTAACAAAGTTTTAATTTTTTAATCGTTGAAGGTATGCATGTAAACTTTGCATACCGTATGTATTTTCTAATGGATTTTCAATTCACCAGTGATAAAATACCAACATTTTTTGATTGCAAAAACGATCTTATGTGAGACATCATGTATGCATACATTCTTATATGGCTCCATATATTAAATTTTATTTTTATATATGGATCCACATATGAAGAGCTTTATAATGAAATTTCCACATATGAACTCATATATTATAATACATTTCATATATTAGTCCATATATCAATTCATATATAATACTTTTCGCATGTATAATCCCATATATTTTCATACATGAATTCATACATACTCATATATAATTATATACATTCATATATTAAAAATATATGGACCATATATAATTTTTTTAGCTGGGTTCTTTAATCTATTACCAAACAGTCGTAGTCGTATTTGAAATACGCCAACCACGATAAGGCAGAATATTTTTCACGTGAATTTTTTCACTTTTCCCTTGGTTTTGTTTACTTTATTTTTGCAGGCGAACTGAATTATTACATCGAATAATTTCGATATTTTTCTTCGAAGTATATATTAAAAGTTTTAATTTAATTATTAATTTTTAGGACAATATTTCCCTACAACACATTTTTCCATAGAGTATGAATCTCTTTAGTTCACAGACAGTAAATTTCATGGTGGTGCACCACGATGGTATAATTAATGAAAAAATAGCTAAATCAACAGAAGCGCCTCCCTCCATGAGTACAACTTTAAAGTTAAATAAGTTTCATTTATAACCTAAAATGTGTGTGATTTTTTTTATTCAACGTAAATTTGACCAATTTTCAATTAATTTTTAAGCTTTACCAAAATTCTTCCTTTTTTACATTCACGAGGACTGAAAGCGGGGAAAAAAATTCCGGAGATATTCAAGATAGCGTTTTTCTCTTCGAGGGGAATGAAAATTTCACATGAAGAAAAATTTCATTTGTTTTTCACGACAGGGATGATTATTTTTACATCATCATTTATCTTTATAGCATACATACATATTCATATACATGTATATTTTTAAAACCGGAAACCGCGGTTTTTGGCAAACCCTAATTTGAAGTTCCTCAATAAAATGCTTTTTAAATTCTTTTTGTAAAATAAGACAGTAAATATTTTTTTATAGATGAAAACAAAATAAGGTTGCTGCATTTCGAATAGTTTTGTTGTCCACTGTAAGTATTTCAATTGTTGTTACTTTTGATATTTGAAAAAAATGGACTTGTGATGATTTATTTCTTCAAAATATGATTTTATTTCCGACAAATGATGATTTTCTTCGAAAAGCTTCTGGCAGCCCTGACTTCGGCTGACTGTTTCGTCACAGCAACTTCAGTTGACTGTTTTCCACAGCGGCTTCGGCTGACTGTTTCATCACAGCAACTTCGGTTGACTGTTTTCCACAGCGGCTACGGCTGACTGTTTACTTAGCGTAAGATTATATAGATTTAAGCATAGTTATAAGAAAGATTGTACGTTTTTTAACAATTAGTTATGAAGGTAGAACAACGCCGATCATCCGACTCATCCCGAGTGTTCCCGACCGATTCCCGACATCATCGCAGGTGCCAGCAATACCCCCGAGCTACCGTAACCGTAGTTATAACCGATTGCTGCCACTGCCCTGACAAGGATAACTATAAAAGGCAAATATTATTCACGATTATCACCGATTGAATCACATCTTCATTTTAGCTGTTGTTATATTATATCCAACAATTACAATTTTAAATAAAGATAGAAGTATATTTTAACCCCCAGAAAGGGTAAATAAATAATGTTATTACTTAAGGTTTGTGGATCCGTAAGTAAATCCTGGACACGGCTAAGGTATCCAAGCCAACGATAAAACCACATTATAACTTATCGTACAGCATTGAATGCTGGTATGAAAACTACATGATCCGTGACTGCATTACATGGGACCATGATGTAACTAGTCTGTTACATCTAGATTGTGTAGCCTGCAGTATTCAATGCGTTAAATACCTTAAGGCCGGGGCACAATGAATCCGTCATACGTTAAATTTACAGCTAAGCTCAAATACATGGTTTCTTATGAGGGCTGTTACATTCAGTACGTGTCCGTCAACGCAAAGTACAAAAACTGGTAAATATACATTTGTTTGTATTTAATTACTCGACCTTATTTTTAATATGAATTAGTGTGGTTTTATATATATTGTAACTATTCAGGTTTTCAAGGTCATTCAATTTCTTTAAAATGTAAATAAAAGACGTATTTTTATTTTATTTTTAATGTATCCGACGTTTCGTTGGGATTTTCCAACATCTTCAGGGATAGTTATTTTTATTGAAATATATTTTAT
Source organism: Tachina grossa (assembly GCA_949987645.1). NCBI lineage: Eukaryota > Metazoa > Arthropoda > Insecta > Diptera > Tachinidae > Tachina > Tachina grossa. Next base: position 103,298,019 of record OX465275.1, on the reverse strand, counting down.
CTTTTATTCCAATTTACTTTTAAGTTTTGGCGATGTATTTTGAAGAGACATAAAATGCACAACATAAAACACATAACGTAAAAAATAGTTGCAAATATAAATAAAATAAAATATCAGAGCCTTTTCTTAACTTCTAATATCACAGTTGGAATTACACTAAAGTCTAAACTAATACAATGCTATAGCTGGCATTGGTGTTGTCCTTATCTGTTTTACTATTACTGGTAAACTTTTAACTTTTTGAATACGTTGAGTAGTTTGACAGATATTGGTTGTTTGTTTGGTATGTTCTGAATTAGGTTTTTGTGTTTTGTGGAAGCAAAAATAAAATTAAACAAAAGAAATAAACGAAATAAATAAACAATTTAATTTAATAAATGAAATGGAGAATCAACCTATTGGAGCTGTTCAAATGCTTCCGTCAATAAAGTACTCATTGTGCCAACCTTCTCCGTCGTTGCGATAATGTCAGTTAAAAAAGTCGAAGTATAACGTATGACGGATTCATTATGCCCCGGCCTTTAGCCTCACGTTGTTGTAAGCAAGGATACACTAGGTACACAGAGATGTCACGAGACGGAAGATAATGCAATTTTTCTCTCTGTCTCGCTCATCCAGAAATTTAGTCGTTGGTTTTGTTTTGATTCTTCTCTGTAGTGCATTAAAATTTCAACGTGTTTTGGTAGCTACGTTAATTGGTAAGAAGAAATAAACTACAATAACAAATACAATATACATATTTGTCCCTTTTTTCCACGAATTTTTTAAAACATGATTGCACTTTTTTTTACCTGTCACTTTTTACATGTTTCTGTACTTTGTGGTGGTTAGGCAACAAATATGAAATATACCTGTTATTGTTCGTACATATATACATATACACATACATACATAAAACTGAAAAAAACCCTTTTTCCTTTCTCTTGTGCTTAAAAAAAGTTATATTAGGCATCACTTTGTACCAGCGATATTATTCAACAAGTAATTTTAGACTAGTCAAGTAGTATTTAAAAAAAAAATTAGTGAAAAACTTTGTGTAAGAATGAGCCAAATTTATTTTGTTATGCTTGCGGAAAATATACCGCCAGAAAAAACGTCACTATTTCTCAGTTTTATTGAAAAATTCATACGAAGATTACTTTAAAATTAAAGTGAAAAATATTGACCAATATTGGACTCCTAGTTCGATTTGTGATAAGAGCAGAATTATTTTCAGAAGATGGTCTTCGAATTCTCAGTACGTATTTTTAAATAAAGTTTTAAAAACATATATTTATGTATACTTTTTCACATTGCAAAATTATTCACAATTTCTAGAGCACACAGGAAAATTCTACAACCTATACTGTGGAGAGAAACATTGGATCACGCATCTGATTGTTATTTTTGTTTAACTACCAAAAGTGGTTTCGGAAACATATGCAATGGTCCTACCCCACCATTTCCGCCGGTTGACTTACTCTTGCCATCTTATGTCCAGGTATAAGCCCACTTCTTGAAAGTCCCTGCGATGTATATAGTCAACAGCGTTGTCAACTCGGTGCTTTTCGCACCGTTTTTAGTGCTTTTTGAAATTTTCGACGCGACAAATTTTTAAGTTAGTGCTCAGTGCTTTTTTAAATTCAGTTTCGGTGCTTTTTGTTTCGAGGCGGTGGCACTAAACCACAAGCTCAAAGGAAAATTTCTTTACCTATTTTTTTCGAGGAAGTCTTTCATTCAAAAACATAAGCTCTGAAGTTAAATATAGCATCTCAAAAGAATCTACTAAGATTTTAAAAGGTTTGGTTGAATAAATACGTGCCATATTATAATGAAACTTTAACATTTTAAGCATAATTAATATGAACAGTGTTTTGCCATACAACAAAGAAGACATAATACAAGTATTTACTCAAATATAGCATAATAGCGAAATTTTGTCTAGTATAGACAGTGGGTGGAGAAAGATTGATTCATTTAATGCAATGGGAAAAATATTGAGTCCACTTTTGGCAGATTCAGTAGATATGAACTCGTTTGAGGCATTATCAAATCTTGCATTTCCATCAAACTTCTGTTACATCCAGAAACGCAGAAAGTCACTATTTTTATTTCGATCAAAATTTATTATCTTTGTCACATAGCAGCCGAGAGAATGTTTCCACAACATCATTTAATAAAAACTAAGCTAAGCCCATCGAGCTCAAAACGTACGAGTAATCGGCTCTTAACCTTGACTAAACTCGAGCGATTCGTTTGTTCATTGACTTAAAAATTCACTTATTCTTACAGAAATTAAATGTTTATCGGATGCCTCAAATTTTAAATCTTAGGAATGGAATGCAAGGTCAATCGATTCCTATATTTTTTATGTACATGCCGTCGGTTGGTTGTGGGTTTGCGGCACAGTATATTCAAAATACATTACGTCTGCAGCAAACCAACAACCAATCGACGATGTCTAAATTTTTTTTATATAAAATTAAAAAATTTTAAATTTAGTTCTTTTTCACTTAAATTACGCGATTTTTTCCTGGTTTCGGTGCTTTTTGAAATTTAAAAGTTGACAACGCTGATAGTCAAGTAGTTTCTTCACCATCTCACCCTTCTTCATCGAGTGTGTGTAGTAGTATATCAGGCGTTTTAAAACCAAGGATTCTCAGTCAACCAGAGCTAAATGATCTCATCAGAGACCTCGAACTAACAAAAGTGAAATCAGAGTTCCTGGCATCTTGCTTAAAGGAGCGAAATTTGTTAGAAAATAATGTTAAACTATCTGTGTACCGGAACCGACATATGCCATATGCCAATTTTTATACAACCAAAGATAATATGTGCTTTTGTTATGACCTATGTGGCTGTTTTGAGAAGCTCGACCAAAAGTATGACTCCAGTGAGTGGCGACTATTCGTTGATAGTACTAAAGAAAGTCTGTTTTAGTAGTAGAAAGGCCGTTTTACTACATATTGGAAACAAGAAGCCGTCCATACCCATTGCACATGCCGTGAATATGAAAGAAACGTATGAAACTATGGCCAGTTTATTAAAAAGAAATTAACTATGAAATGCACAATTGGAAAGTGTGTTGCGATTTGAAAGTTGTTGCTATTTTAACGAGTCTCCATGGTAGCTATACAAAGCACTGCTGTTTTCTCTGCCTCTGGGATGGCCAAGATCCCAAAATGCACTATATAAAAAAAGATTGGACGCCAATAGCCGAAAGCACAATAGGTGTACATAATGTAAAATATCCTGATCAAAAATGAAAATGTAACTTTACCACCACTTCATATAAAGCTGGGTTTAGTTAAAAATTTTGTTAAGATGCTAGACAAAGATGGTAGAGCATTTCGTCACCTAAAATCCAAAAAGCCGTAACAACCAAAAAATTCAAAATAGATTTTTTGATTTATTATGATGTGATTAATCTATCGTTATCTTATCTATCTTATCTTAATCTATCTTGAATTTTTTGGTTGTTACGGCCTTTTGGATTTTAGGTGACGATTTCCTTATTTATAAACAATATTCCATAATATATGAACTGGAAAAATTTGCGAAGGCGCTTTTGATGGTCCTCAAATCCGAAAAGTGCTACTAAGCACAACATTTGAAAATTGTTTCTAACTATCTAAGAAACCACAAAAGTACAAATTATGACGAAATCATTTCTAATTTGCTTAAAAACTATTCAAAAATTGGTAAATATAATTAAATGAAATATGAAGTACGTATAATTAAATAAATTATTTATTCAATGCTAATTTCAGGTGTCAACATGTCACTTCAAATACATTTCCTGCATTCGCATTTGGATTTTTTTCCCGGAAAATCTTGGTGCTGTAAGCGACGAGCACGGTGAATGATTCCACCATCAACTTAGACTATGAAGCAACGTTCTCAGGGACTATGGAATGAAAATATTATGGGAGATTTTATTTGGTTTCTTATAAGAGAATCGAAGCCTGAAAATCATAGAAGACAAACTAAAAGTCGAAATAATTTTTAGACCACACCTGGTAGCTTTGTTTACTCAAAACATAACTTGTTTACTTTATTTAATAAAATATGCTAACCATCCACACGTTGATCGCATTAACTGTTGTTCCAATTTTCGCCAATAAATAAAAGATTTTTGACCAAAACCAGGTACATATATATTTTTCTGCTTTATCGAGAATAAATAAAATTCTTGTGTTTGTTTGAAACCACATTTATGGTATTTTTGGCGATATTTTACTCACATATATACACACATACAAACAAAAAAACAAGTGAGTTCTAAAGGCAGAAATGCTTATTTTACTGTGAGTTCTGAGACTCTTAATGAAAACAATATCAATAATAAATGTGATGAAAGTCTTTTTTTTAACGGCAAAGTCAATTTTTCGTCAGCGATCAACATCGCTTTCTCCAATGACAAATAGTAGTTATTCATTATTATTACAGTTGCCTAGTACTTCTCCATATAAGTCAATAATATCATCGCCTTCAGGCTCGTGTTCATCACTTAACAAAGTTATCACTACAGATAACAGTAGCTCAAAACCCAAGGTATAAGTTGAAAGATGTCTTAGGATAACAGCGCATCTTCTACTAATCGTCAAAGCCGTTTTCAAATATTGCAAAATTACAGCAACAAGTCCGATGTATCCACGAACAACACATCCAAGCAGTCACCAATCTATTTGAGAGAAAAAATTCAAACGCTCTTATAAAAATACTATAATAGTTTATTCGACCCTTTTTTGTAAATTATACATAAATTTTATTAAAGCTATAGGTCTTTTTGTAATCAATTTACAATTTTATTTAATTTATCCCATATTTCGCTTACACTTTGTGTAGCTTCTTCGGGAAATTAAAAAAAAAAATTAATCTCGGTCATTGGTGAGAATAAATTTCATATTGTTCCAATAAAACGTGGCAACATCAATGAAACTAAAATCCAAATTTATGACGAAAAAGATTTCCGCAAAATGGTTGCTGAATTTGAAAAAAAAATAAAACAAGCTTCTACACATACCAGCTTAAGAGCGCTAAAGGGCTGCAGATCGTAATGAAGGGCATAGATTCTTATGTTGTTCCCGAAGAAATAAAAGATGCGCTCGTCCTCCATAGGTTTAAGGTAAAAAATGTGTTCAATATAATAAATAGGGAGAAGATTTCCCAACTCCTATTTCGTGTTGAACTTGATCCTAATGATATTAAATTGACAAAAATGAGACGTACCCAATTTATAGCTTAAAATACCTCTTATACCGAAAAATATCAGTTGAAGAACCACACAAGCGTTCTGGGCCCGTACAGTGCCATAATTGTCATGAATGTGGCCATACGAAAACTTACTGCAATTTACCTACTATTTGTGTTGTGTGAGGCGAATTACACGGCACTGCTAGTTGCAATAAGCCAAAAGATCAAAGTGATAAAAAAAATGCAGTAATTGTGGAGGCAATCACACCGCTAACTACAGGGGTTATCCTGTGTACTCTTTCGTAAAGGAGACTATCTTGCAAAAATCTAAATTGGCTTCAGCTCAATCAGCAAATGTTACTTACCGTGTATCGTATGCAGATGCTGCTAAGACAAATTCAATTCGCACACAAAATGTTTTCCCGCCAAATAATTCAAAAAATACTGACGCAAGCTATAATTTTAATCGCCTTGATGCTACTATTGATAATATATGGTGCAAACTATAAGCAATTTTACAGCAAATATGACTAACATGATGCAAGAAATACAGCGAATGCAGAATACTCTGCTTCAAGCATTAACTAACAAGCCATGAACACGTTAACAATATGTTCCTGGAACGCAAACGGCATTCGCAAACATCAAAGTGAACTTAAGCACTGCCTCACGGAAAAAAATATTGATATAATGTTAGTATCTGAGACTCATTTGACTTCGAGAAGTCTTTTTAAAATTTATGGCTACACCTTATTTGATTCAAAGGACCCAAGAGGAAGAACACGCGGTGGATTAGCAATTCTAATAAAGTCAAAATTCAAGCACTATATTTTTGACAACATTTGTGAAGAACACCTACAAGCAACAAATATTGGCATTGAAAGTTTTGGTACAAACTTCGTGATATCATCAATTTACTCCCCTCCCAGATTTTCAGTCACTGAAGATCAATACGAAAATTTCTACAAATTTCTTGGACTTCGTTTTGTAGCAGCTGGCGACTACAATGCAAAACATACGTTCTGGGGTTGGCCTCTTATTACACCCAGAGGTCGAGCATTGTTCAACACAATTTCAAAAATGGGCTTGGACGTCATTTCGAGTTGGGAGCCCACTTATTGGCCTACTGACATACAAAAAATTCCGGATGTTATTGATTTTGGCGTCAAAAATATCTCTAGGGAATTAATTCAAGTTCAAGCTTCTCTTGATCTCTCGTCCCATCACTCTCCCACGATCATGACAATTTGAAGCCCATTAAGAAGTAACTTACCTGACCCATATGTGAAGATGATCAATCGTGTTAATTGGCTAGGATTCAAAAAATATCTCAGTAGTCATTGTACGGAAAACATAACGCTTAGAACACCAGCCGATATTGAATCTAACATTGCCTATCTTAACGAGAATATTAAACAGGCTGCTGACCACGCCACTAACTCCCATCCGCAGACTGGATTTAATGGAATTTATTCTACAGACGTGAAAAAACAAGAGCTTGAAGGGAATGGCAACAGTCACAGATCACCTCAACACAAAATCAGATTTAAAGAGTGCACTAAACGACTCCAAGAGTTGCTTGCATCTGAAAAAACTGCATCTCTTGAAAATTATCTGGAAGGTCTTGATAGGCGCGCTGCTAGAAAGCTTAAAACACCCGTTGAGTATAAGCCACCTCTAAGCACATCTACCGAAGGTTGGGCAAGAAGCAATACTGAAAAAGTAAAATATTTGCTGAGTACTTACAATACGTTTTTACGCCAAACATATGTACTGAACAGTGTTAACGACGTTCACATTGTTGTGGGGTTGCCAGTTAGTTCACAAAATCTCAACACTCCTTCTCAATGTGAATAATGTTTTACAATCCATAAAAAACAATAATAAAAGTTTCATCATTTTTCCAAAATTCAAATGCTTGATTTTCGACAGGCTCTTTGTGAGTATATCCGCAATCATATGCTGTGTTGGACAATATAATAAAACTATCTTTTTTCTCTTCACGACTTCACGCACGTGGTGGAACCTTGTGTCGAGATGTTTAGTCCTCTTGTGATATACTGGGTTTGTTGCTAGTTTTTCCGCACCCTGATTGTCGACGTTCAAGACAATAGCTTCGCCAGATGAATACCCAATTTCTAAAAGCAATTGTCTTAAAAATATTGCTTCCTTCGCTGCGTCGGACATAGCCATATATTTGGCCTCTGTAGAGCTTAGGGCAACACACGACTGCTTTCTGGATTCCCATGATATGGGAGATTCGCCAACGTAAAAAATAAATCCTGTATACGATTTTCGATCAAAGGCATTGCCACCCCAATCAGCATCGACAAATCCACTAACAGATTTTTCGCCATCTTTATAAACTATTTTCATATTAGTTGTACCACGAAGATATCGGAGAATATGTTTGACTGCCCGCATATGCTCGATATGTGGATCTGAATTTCGTTGGGCCAACTTAGACACTGAATGGAAGATATCTGGTCTAGTTGTTATAGCCAGATACATAAGAGCTCCTATTACAGATTGATAATCGTGTTGATTGATTTTCTCACAGCCTTCCTCATTACAGATTACCTGATGGTTTGCTTCAAGTGGCGTTGACACAGGTTTGCAGTTCTCTATTCCATACTCCTGAAGTAATTCCTTAATGTACTGCGATTGACATATTATTATTGCTCCAGTATCTCCTTGGCGTTCAATACCTAGATAGTAATGCAATCTGCCTTTATCAGTAACTGGAAATTTTTCTGACAACCAATTCTTCACTTCAGAAATGATCAATTCATTTTTGCAGGCGATGAGTAGATCATCGACATACACTGCTAGTAATACCAATTCCCCTTTTATTGATGTCTTATATAAACAAGGTTCATGTTTCCTGTACTCAAAACCAAGTCCTTTAAGTACGAAATCTAGTTTGTCATGCCATTTTTTCCCTGACTGCTTCAAGCCATATATTGCTTTGTGAAGCTTAAGAACTTTTTCAGCATTGTCTGCATCTACAAAGTTTTCGGGCTGCCGCATATACATTTCATGGTGCACTTCACTATTTAAGTACGCTGAACTTATGTCAATTTGATGCAAATGCATTTTCCAATGCACTGCCAATGCCAATATTAAACGAATGGTAGAATATCTGACCACGGGAGAAAAAGTCTCATTATAGTCTATACCAAATTTTTGACTGCAGCCCTTAGCCACGAGTCTAGCCTTAAAACGTTCAATCTGACCAAGTTCATTTTTCTTTAAAGCAAACACCCATCTTGAGTTAATTGCCCTAGCGCCTTTTGGCAAATCCACTAACGACCAAGTACGATTGCTGCATAATGATGACATTTCAGAGCCTGTTCTACTGTTGTTGGCACATCCTCTTCAGTCTGTTTTATGTTTACGTGGCCTGTCAGGTCTGCCAGTCCTTATGACCTTTGGTCTGCCACGCTTAATATCACGAACATTCTCCTTCTGAATGCAAACTTTCTTTTCTGATTCAACTTCTTCAGCTGTTTAAAAGCCAGCGAAATCTGAACTTGAGTCTTCAGTCTGCTCACCATCAGATTTAAAATCAGACATAGATATCTCATCGTTGTTTACCTTTTGTATGTTTGATTTTGGGGTTTCGATCATTACAGTTGTCAGTCATTGTTGTTTCTTTATCACTATTGATATCAAAATTATTTTCGTCAAAAATAACATCACGTCGTTCTATTATCTTCCGATTATTTCCATCATATAAACGATAAGCCTTGGCTACTTGCGAGTAACCAACCATTATGAATTGTTCTCCTTTGGCTTCGAATTTTCGAGTACGAGCCTTATTAAGAGCTACTGCTTGAGAACCAAAAACTCGTAAATGCTGAACATTTGGTTTACATTCAAACCAGATTTCATATGGTGTTCTATCCCCCAATATTATGGTTGAGCACCTATTACGCAAATAGGCCGCCGTGTTAATCGCCTCAGTCCACAAATTTTGTTGAACATTAGCATGTACCATCATAGAACGGGCCATTTCTACCAAAGTACGATTAGCTTGTTCGGCAACGCCATTTTGTTGTGGCGTGTTTGGTACAGTTAGTTGCCGAATAATGCCCTCGTTTTCCAGAAAAATATCAAACTCTTTATTTATGAATTCACGCCCATTGTCACTCCTGATCGTCTTAATCTTATGACCAGTTTGCCTTTCAACCATTTGTTTGAATACTTTGAACGTTTTGAACACATCACTTTTGGCCTTAAGAAAATACACAAATATACGTCTGGATTAGTCATCAATGAATGTCACAAAATATCTAGAGCCACCTAGTGAATTGACATCGAATGGGCCACATACACATACATCACTGTGTATTAGTTCTAACAGAGCTTTCGTTCTCGTACTAGTTTCCTTTGGAAACGAGTTCACATGAATTTTGCTAACCATGCATGTTCTACATTGTGCTAAACGTGTTGTGTTGTTATTCAATTTCATACCAATTTCGCATTATCTGACAACTGACCTAAAGATTTGTAATTGACGTGGCCAAATCTATTATGCCATACTTGATCTGAAGTTGTTGCTGCAAAAAGTCGTTCATTTCTAGTATTTACCAGAAATAAATTGCCTTGTTTTTTGGCCCTTAACACGACTGTACAATCACTACGCTGAATAATTGCACCTGACGAGTCAAATTTGACAGATAATCCTTTTTCGACGACGCGACTTACGGATATGAAATTCATTTGTAATTCTTGGGAGAAAATAACTTCTTGAAATTTTATTGGTAGACCATTAGTATTATTAATTTTTACATCACCTTTTCCTCTGGATACAATTTGATGTTCGCCCGCTAACGAAATGTTTTCATTATATGGTTGAAATGTTTCAAACATTTCCTTTTTACAACACATATGTGCAGTTGCGCCGCTGTCGACGCACCACGTAGTACTCTTGGTTGTGTCAGTATGTGTAACAGCATTCAAAAGTTGAGTTCGTTCTTTCTTCGGTTTTTCACATTTGCTAGCGAAGTGTCCCGTTAGACCACAATTGTAGCATTTGCCCTTGAATTTATTTTTGGTCGGCTTACCGTCTTTTTGGCTTTTATTCTTCTGGTACTTCATTGCAAAGGCCTGTTGTGTGTTGCTTGATGATTCTTCACGTTCACTCTTTTCTTTGTGTCTGTTGTCTGTCTCTTCTAATATTTTTTGTTTAACAATTGACAAACAAGGCAGGGTATTTCTAGTTTCCATGGCAATGACGAAATGCTCAAACTCACTTGGCAAACTGGAGAGCAGCATTATTGTTAAAAGCTCCTCCAGAATGGCTATATCCGTTTCAGCAAGTTTCTCAGCCAATTCTGTAAACACATTTACATATATGCTGACTTGCATTTCCACCCTCTGTCATTGTCAAGTTTAGAAGACGCTTATACAACGACACCTTTTGGATCGGACCCCTAGGCTTATAAGTGTCCTCTAACTTCTTCCAAGCTTCATAGGAAGTTGCACAATTTTTAATAATATTTAACTGTGTCGGCTTTACACACAATATTATCGTTGCCAGCGCACGTTCATCGTTGTCATCCCAAGTAACCTTAGCAGCATCATTAGCTGCAGACTCCTTCTTGGTACTTCCATTAGAGATTTTCCACCAACCACTATGTATGAGCACACTGCGCATCTGTATATACCAAGTGTCGTAATTAGCATCATCAAGATTCCCTATCTGGTACATTGGCGCCATTTTGAACAACGCCTTTCTTAATAAAAATTAGTCAAATTTTTTATTATTTTCCTTTATATATTTTTTAAACTATTTAAACAAATAACATCTGCTACGAGGCACTATTAAACTGGACTGTGTCCTGGGCCCATAACCTGTTTAATATTTAAGTTTAAATTAAAGTTTTTTATTAAATATAAAAGTTAGCGTCTTAACTAGAGTAAGTATGAAAAAGGAATGAACAAAAAGTAGAAAAAGGAAACAGTGTTAACGACGTTCACATTGTTATGGGGATGCCAGGTATATACATATATATATATATATATATATATATATATATATATATATATATACAGTTATTACAGGCTAATCCGATTAATCGATGTAACTAACTTGGTAATGACAAAAGAAAAAGTTTTTCCATTAAAACTAGGTACTTTTGCTTTATGGCGAATAAAATAATGATTTACTAATCAATTTTCATAAATGAGGGCTCATTGCATTTGTATTACATGTAGCTTTTGAATAAATAATAAAACTAGTAAATATTTGCCGTTTTTTATTGTTCGTGAAATTTTTAAAATAAAAAATGTTATAATTTTTTCGAAAAAAATTTTTTTTTCAGACTTTTTTCTCAATAACTCCAGAAATAATAGTTATACAAAAAAAAATAACATTAGAACATTTTAAAGCAGGCATAATTTAAAATTTGTATACTTATCGCATAATAAAATCGAGTACGTTGTTTAAAAATTATGGTACGATGAATACACTAACCTTTTCAAAAATCTCATATTTTAGAAAAAAATTCTAAAAAAAACTTAGTTATAGAATCTGAAATAATGATGATTTTTGTAGTAAGGTGACCATACCGCATAAAAAAAAATAGTGGTGACCATGGTCAGAAATTTTTTTTCCATTTGTTGCATAGTGTTTTAAGCTAAAACCAAAAGCAATTTCAAGACAAATTAATCAGTTTCTTTCATTTTGTGAGACATTTTTAAATTTTAATTGAACTAGAGTGTATTTTTAATCAGAAATAATTTTTAGTCAGGCTTAAGTTCAGTAATTTCAATTCTTTTATTGAATGAAATATTTTTATTAATTTATGTGAGTTTCTAAAGAAGAGAAGAAAAATTAAATTAGACTTTTAAGCCGAGGGAATTACCGATATTTTTCTGTGCAGCAACGCACTTCATCAGCACCCTAGTCTATCTACTTGGGTAGAGATTGTTATTAACATCAGCTATTTAACGTAAATTCTAATGAAACGGAATGTGAGAAATGATTGTTGTGTACAATTATTGATTTACCTTTGGTAAATACATATGTAAGTATCACTATTTATTTCCCCTGTTTTTCCATTCTTTCATTTTTCTATTCAGGTTAGCACGAAGTTATATTACTCTGCCCACGTATGTTTAACTATTCTTGCTTATCTTTTACGATCATCACATTAATTATTTTTACTTATTCGATGTACCGTCGGTACATACATGTAAGTATTATAGTAGTGGATGTTATGTTACTTTGTTTCTGCTTTCTACAGTTGATTTGACTTTCCAACATTTGTGATTGCCAAGTGAACATATTGTTGTCACGTGCCCATGATGAATTAAGTGAGACATTTTTAGACTTTAATTGAACTATAGTGAATTTTTAATCAGAAATAATTTTTAGTCAGGCTTAAGTTCAGTAAAATCAATTCTTTTATCGAATGAAATATTTTTATTAATTAACGTGAGTTTCTAAAGAAGAGAAGAAAATTTAAATTAGACTTTTAAGCTGGGGGAAATACCGATATTTTTATGTGCAGCAGCGCACTTCATCAGCACCCTAGTCTGTCTACTTTTTTCTTTAATTTTGTTAACAAATTTATTTTAATACTAAAACAATAACCTAACATAAAATAACCTATTTTAAAGAGCAAAAAAAAAACTTGTACACTAACTTTTCCTTCAGGAAGGAACTATGAAATAAGGAATACACTAAAAATTAGTTCTAACTGTGGCCACGTCTAGCATCTAATGGATTATTCTCAGAGATTGAACTGGATTTTTGGTAACTTTGGGAGATATATGCTCCCAAATGTCCTAGTGAGCACTCTTAAGTTAATTTTTGCCCCTAATCTACAGCTCACGCAATTTTTTCTCCACATACTTACACTCAAGTACTAAGGCCAAGGCTCTAGGGAGGATGTACCTTAATTTTTTTCCATTGTATAGAAGCCATTCTCTTATTATTGAGGACAAATATTTCGGGTTTTTAACTCTAACTAATCAATAATTTCCAGTTATATTTAATTTGGTAGCTAACTTTTCTAATTAATCTTTAAGTATTTTTAAATAACCGATCTTACTCATCGTTAGACTTGCCACCTTTTGAAATTTCCAAAACGGGGCTCTACTAAAAAATAATAGGACAATTTTTTAATTCAACCAAATTAATTTATAATTTTTATTTACTAAAACCAACAATAACACATTATTTCAAATTGTGTAAAATCTAGACTCATAAAACTTTAAACAGACAGAAAAGTAAGTATAAAAATAGTTAATCAGCCCAATTAGGAATATTGAGGAGTTTTTTCTCTTCCCTATCATTTGTTCCCGGGGAATAATCCTGCTATTCTAAATAGCCGGGGAATAAGCAAATATGGGAGAGAGTAAAATCTGGATCAGCTGTTTACTGTTAACATATTGTTCTGTACTAACGCAAGAGTTCAGCCATAGAAATTGAATAAAAATTGTAAATTTTCATTGCCAATAAGATTTTGTGTTAATATAAATATATTCTATGCTTAAATAAAAATAAAATAAACAGTGTAATCATATATGTACAATCATACGGAATAACTGAGGGAAACATGTCTTCCATTTACCAGCTATGTGTTCTTAAAGGAGGCGTGCAATTGTTAGTGTTTTATTTTTTCTAAAGGCAGAAGTAGTTTATGTTTTTGTTGATGTGCTCAAAGCTTGAATAGAAATGCCTAAAATAAGAGGGAAATACAACATTCTGGCTCTCTCTCATATTTAGAGTAACAACTTTTTTTACGGGGAGTTTTTTCTCCCTCTCCCCCATATTTAGAATACCTACTTTTTTCCAGGGGAGCTTTTGATTCATAACAGGAGGAAGGGGAAAGACAAAAGCCTCCCAGGGAATTTGCTATTCATAATTCGGCTGTCTTTTTTCTGAATTTGCTCGTTTATTTATCATTGAAACTCCTTAAAATTTTACTGAAAAAGTTATTGCATGCTAATACTACAATAAGCACTCATATCATCGTCCGGCGTATTTCTTAGCCAGCTTTGGAAGTCCGGTAACTGTAACAATTCTGGTTGAAACTTACAATACCTTTTAGTTCTATTTTTTTCCTCTTCTTGTGTTACTGCCGATTCATTTACAACTTCAAGTCTTTTCAATTACAATACAGGCAAAGAAAAGATATGGTTGTAGAATGGTTGAGAAAACAATATTATGTTTTCTGAAACAAATGTGTGATCGTCGAAAACTAGTTATTGTTATTTTAAAAATTTATTTCGTTACGATAAACAAAGTAATGTTTGAATTTAATAATTACATTATCACATCCATATAAAAGTGTGATATGGTTACAGTTTAAAAATATAGTTTTGTTAAAAATTTATAACTACAACATAATTCGTATTATTATTTAAAAATAATGTGATGTAAATAACAATATAATGTTTTCCAAAACCATACTATGTTAAATTTAAAAAAAATCTTTTTCAGAAACATCTGTCAGTTCAGTATTTCGTTTGTAAGCTATCGGTAGCGTTAAATAAATGAATAAATAAATAAAGTATAAACAAAAGGATAGATCAATAAAAATATATAAGCTTTTGTGTATCTTTTTATACAGACATGACTGTATGTGGTGTAAGTATACATTTCTATATATACAATTCATTTCAACAATATTAATTTATTTTTATTTCGAATTTAACGCACAGCTGTTTCTACAATAAATATGTGATTAAAAAATAAAATAGCATTATTATATTAAATAATACTGTGGTCGTATTTAACAATATTAATATAATATTAGAACATGGTATGGTGAGCCTCAATTATATTTTAGTCACATCTAACAAGAGTGTTGTCATATTTACAATACTAAGATTATAATATTATAATTAACTCAGATAATAATATTGTTAAAGTTTTTTTCTATTAACAATAACATGATTTGACTGCAACCATATAATTCAATCATAGTATGTTGCTGTTTGATTATGGTTACGTCAAGAATATTTTTTCTTTGCGTGCACTTTTCTATAATATAAAGAAGAAAAAGTTATTTTTTTTCTCAAAACAGGACAAATGGCGACCCGTTCAGTGTACGACCGGGACAAGGGACATTCCACTCTAAAACTGGTATGTCCCGACAAAAACTGGATGGTTGGCAAGTCTACTCATCGTACGTTCTATAAACACCATTCGACCATATTGAGCACCATATAACCACATCATTTCGGTGAAGCACCACCGCTTTATTCAGGTTTTTATCGTTAAGGCTGGAGCTTCTCTTTACCACACAAAAAATATATTAATCACTATGATGACTTTTGGGACACTGCTGAATCCAAACTTAATTTATTTGGATGTTATCGTTATAGATTTGTGTGACGAAGAGAAATTCAAGCCTCAATGATAAAAACCTGAATAACACGGTGAAGCATGGGGGTGTAATATGATGGTATGGGGCTCTATGGGATCGAGTGGTATATAAATTCCGGGTTTTATAGAATATACAATTAGTAAAATGGATTATCTAAAAATACTAAAAGATAATTTAGAACAGTAAGCTATCAAATTAAATATAACTGGAAATGATTGGTTAGTTAAAATTAAGTACCCGAAACATTTGTCCTCAATAATAAGAGAATGGCTTCCATCCAATGGAAAAAATTAAGACACATCCTTCATAGAGTCTTGGCCTTAGTACTAAAGAAATTCTGTGGGTATATGTAGAGAAAAAATCGCATGAGCTATAGATTAGGGGCAAAAATTAACTCAAAAAAGTAGAGCATATATATATATATATATATATATATATATATATATATATATACTTTATGGTTCGCTTATTAATATTGTGGAAGTTACAAACGGAATGACAAGCCTTTATATACCCTTTTACCATTTTTTGGTAAAGGGTATAAAAAGGATTTTTAAATGTTGGTATTCATAATCAGTATTTTTAAAAAACACTGTATTCTTTATTTGTCACTTGCAAATTAGTTCTGTAAAAAAACGATTGCTAATTCACGAAGTACTCGTACAAAGTATGTATGTTTGTTTGACCCTTTTCAGAGAAATATTGTTTCTAATAAATAAAAAATGTGTTCCAACTTGTATTTAATTCAAAAATAAAGAGTTCACAACGAATCTTTGTTAAAAGTGCATTTTATATAATTTTTTTATTGCAGATAAAGAAGCACTAGAATAACGAATTTTATTTTGTTTGTTTTGAGTGTTTATACATCATTAGTTAATTTTGTACAATTATGCCCCTTTTACATACGGAAAGATCATTTTGCAAAGTCTTAATTCAGCTGGGAGAAAGACAAAAGGAAAGAGTATTCATGCCTCTGTCTTTCACACAGCTGAATTAAGACTTTGCAAAGTAAACTTTGCGTGTCTCAAAAGGGTAACATAAAAACAAAGTTAAAAATGTGAGCAAACACCGCTCTTTCTGTCCCAGCTGAATTAAGACTTTGCAAAGTAAACTTTCCTTGTCTAGAAGGGATAAATCACGAAGCAAAATTACAACAATGTCATCTTAAAATTGGTCTAAACATGGATGCAGTCAATTTTAAAATTTGCTGATTTACACAAGATTTAAAGCTAAAATTCTAAAATGAACACAATTTTAGCGAATTTTGCTTAAACAACATTTGAAATGCTGTTTAAAATTTTTATATTAATGAAGATAAATAAATTTGATAAATATATAATATTAATGGGATATCAACTTGTCTTAAGGAATTATCTATCTAAATTAAATTAAATTAAAAAGTGGAAAAAATTACAAATAGTTTTAAAAAAGTGCTATACTGCCACTTAGCACTGTTTTCAAAATCTTTAGTTCTAAACGAAGAAAGTGTTAATCTAGCACTAAAAGTGCTAAAATGGCAAGTCTGCCCTTTGTCTATCACTCAGCTGAATAAAGACTACACAAAGTAAAGTTTGCGTGTCTAAAACGCATATATGTACATATACCCCCGAAGTCTTAATTCAGCTGGGAGAAAGACAGAAAAACATAATAGTAGTCCTCCCTCTGTCTTTCACACAGCTGAATTAAGACTTGGCAAAGTAAACTTTCCGTGTGTAAAAGGGGTATAACAGAAAGATGGTGAAATTAGAAATATTAATCGTCTTTTTCCGTTGCAAAAATTATAAAATAGCTTTTGAGGCAATGAAGATATTTTAAAAAGTCAAAAAGAAGTTGAAAGATAACATCTTCTGTTTTGAAAATGTGTATCATATAAGTTTCAGCAAATACAGGATGGTCCAAAAATGGCAGTTAAATTAAAAAAACATATATTTTAGTGTTTTTATGGGAATTGCTACAATTTAAGTTTACCATTCACAGAAAAAAATTATTTTTGAATACAATTAATTATTTTGGTATATCAATTAAATAATTAATTGATTTTGAATCTACAATGATTTTTGTAAATAAATACAATTAATGAAATTGTAATTTAAAGGAAAATCTTAAAAATATTTTCAATTTAATATATGAACAAATAGTTTGTTTAAATGTATTTATTTTTTCAACAATTATTGTTATTAGAATTCAAAGTTATTTCAATTAAAATTGTTATTAATTAACAATAACCTAACCTAACCTAACAATGTGAATTGTAGAATTTCCGTATCATAATTGTTATATTAACAATGCTTTTTTATACATATATATACATATATATATATATATATATATATATATATATAACTATATGTATATATATATATATATATATATATATATATATATATATATATATATATATATATATATATATATATATATATATATATATATATATATGTATATATATTCTGGATCCTTGTGCATAGGGAAGACAAATAAGCGATGTCCGTCTTCTGTACGTGAAATCGGTTTTCCGAAGCTCCCAGAAAAGCTAAAGACTTCGGTCTTGGACTGGTGTGTCAGAAATAGTCTGAAAAAGATTGGTATTGAAAATCAGCAAAATCGAGCCAACGATTTTATAGCTGGAAAACTCAAATTTTATTTTGCCATACTAAAGTAACTATTTATTATTATTATTTTTTTTATTAAATAAACTTATTTTATACTTCAGTGTGAATAAAATTAGCATTAAATAAATAAAAAATAAATAATTAGTATAAAAAATTAAAAAGACTTTCCAGGGTTGGAAAAATTGAAATTTTTTATGCAAAATTATCTTACCAAAACAAATTTTTCCTTTTTTATATCGGGTGTTTTTTTTAGAGGTATAGAACTTCGAATTGAAATAAAACACAAGAAAATCGTTTAAATGTCCATCAATTTCGCTTTATTGGAAGGATAATTTTATGCCATTAATGTTTAAATATGACTTTGGGCATGTGGCCGCCGCGGCTGGCTCGAATAAAGCCAATTCTACAGGTCCAATTTTCAACCACTTTTTCGAGCATATGGGGCCGTATGTTGGCAATAACGCCACGAATGTTGGCTTCCAAGTCCCCTAACGTTTCTGGTTTGTTGGCGTAGACGAGCGACTTCACATATCTCCAAAGAAAATAATCCAATGGTGTCAAATCACACGATCTTGGTGGCCAATTGACAGGTCCATTCCGCGAAATTATGCGCTCATCGAATGTTTCCTTCAATAAATCGCTTGTGACGTGCGCTGTGTGGCATGTAGCGCCGTCTTGTTGGAACCACAACTCATCCACATTCATGCCATCCAATTCGGGAACAAAATAGTCGGTTAGTCGGCTCCAATTGCTGTGCACGGTGGCGAATCGATTCATTCGGGTCCTCTTCAACACTTTGCTCTACAGCGGCAATTGTTTCTTCGGTGCGCACTGTTCGACGTCTCTGCGGATGCGTATTATCACATAGAGTAAACGTAGTGCGAAAACGATCCATGGTTAACCGAATTAATTGCTCTGATGGACGCTTATGTCGACCATAAAATGGACGGAGCTTGCGGTAAACTTCGCGAACTATTAAATATATCTTATATTCTTAAAAGAAAGAGATTGGTGTAAGAAATAAAAAAAAAACAAAAAGGATGATTCCAGGGTTGGAAAGCTTACACTTTGTGATATATCTTATTTTATACTTTGGTATTTCAAATTAAAAAAACAATTAAAAAAATTAAAAAGACGTTTCCAGGGTTTGAAAACTTTAAATTTTTTATGTATAAGTAACTTACTAAAATTAATTTTTGCTTGTTTTTCTATAAATTAAACATATCTTAAAATAAAGAGATTGGTGTAAGAAATCAAAAAACTCAAAAATGTTGAGAAACTTACACTTTTTGTGATATGAAAAATTAACTACCAAAAACTAATTTAAATTTTTTTTGATACTTTAACTTATTTCATACTATAATACGAATGAAATTGGTGTTTCAAATTAAAAAAAATTTAAAACACGTTCCCAGGATGGGAGAAATTTACATTTTTGATACAAAAGTAACTTAGAAAGAGATTGATAGAAGAAATCCGAAAAATCAAAATGGATGAATCCAGGGTTGGGAAGCTTAGACTTTTTGTGATATATAAAAGTAACTAGATCTAATTAATTTTTTTCTTTTTCTTTATAGTTTATATATATTTGACGTCTTGGAAAGAAAGGTCTGGTGTGAAAAATTATAAAAATTAAAACCACAGCTCCAGAGGTGGAAGCTTTGAACTTTTTTCCTGGATATTAAAGTTACTAAATAATTTAATTTTTTATTTTTTGATATTGTATGACGTGACGTCGTTTTGACAACTGGAATAAGAGTGAATGTAATGTATATCTTAAATACAGAGTGTAGAATAAAATATTCAACTTATTGCTAATATAAAAATCAATATTCAATTGAAAAATACCGAGAGGTCACTTACTAAAAATTGCACTACGCACTTAGGTGAAGGGTATATAAGATTCGGCACAGCACTCTTACTTGTTTAGCCTTAAAATGTTTTTTAACTGGTATGCATTTTAAACCTCAATCAACTTTTTTTTATGAACACGGCTCCAATGTAATGTATGAGCCCAAGAATTTAGCTGTCGGTTACACAATTATGTTTCAATAAAACTATATAACATGTGCAATTGATATATCTATTGAGTAAATCGGTTTATATGATTTATCTATGTAAAAAATAAATATATTTTTACTTAACCACTCTATTTAAAACTCTTAAAGATTTTTTTCTTTCTTGGTATTCCATTCGCAGCTGGATTCAAAATTATAAATTAAATATTTCAGGTGGCCTATACATACAATATTATTTAATCAGGTCTATTCGGGAAGTCACTTTCACCACAAATACGCGCATCTTTCACTTTTTGCTATGCTAAAATACTACGTTGTAGATGAGTGATAGAAAACATATGTTTGCTTTCACTTTGGAGGTATTCTAAAATACTTCGTCACCATAATCAATGTCATATTCGTTCGATGCCAATATTAGCGCGTTAAGTTTAAATAAATAAAGAAAAAAGAGATACGAAGTGTTTATATGGTGTCTACCACTGTTAATTAAGCTTTAATGGCGTTCGGCCAGGCTCTACAAGACAATTAAGTTTTTTTTAAGTTCTTCAAAGATGTAAACACGTTTTTAAAACAAATAAAAGAAGAAACTAATTTCACTTTTACTGTTTATTGTTTCTTTTTATGTTACTTAGCACTTGTACTGTTAAGTTTTTTTTATTAATTATTTCTTTAAATTACTTCTTAAATCCCTTTTTGTTTTCAACTTTTTCTGCATACAAGTCAGCTGTTTTCAATGTTGTTGATGTTTTTATAAGAGATAACATAATATCGATTACTGAAAACGATATTTCTTCGCACGTATTTTAGAATCTGTCGACGTCGAACTGTCGAAAGTGAACGTCCGACGACGAAGAAGTGAAGCGCGTATTCTCGAATAGACCTGAATATATGTTATTATTCACATCGTTGGGGTTTCGTAAAAAGGTCAAATCTCGCACAATTTGCACAACACCATCGATATTATTGTCGGTTTGGTATGCTATGGAATGATTGATACAAATATTTCAAAAAATATGAAGAAATCTCTCTCACAGTAAAAAACTTCACATGATACTATATAATTTTGCCAAAATATTACACAATATAATTATATTTTCTTTCTTATGAAAAAATGTATTGTGCCACCCATGAATATGATAAACCCGTATAGAATGCAAAAAATTCACAATTTTATTGCAAGTGTATGGGCCGCTTAAGAAATAAGAGAAACTAAAAATGTTAACGGATTTTAGCACTTTATTGTTTGTACTCTAGAACAATTTAGCACTTTTATTTTTGTAATCTGGCACTTTTCCTCTTAAATCTAATGGCAACACTGACTAAAAGCCATGTTGTGAAAATGGCCCTAAATGTGATAATTATTAATTAACAAATAACACCAAAGTTAAATGTAAATATTCTAACAAACACTAGTAGAGCGGAAAAACTAGATGTTTGCGAAGGCCACTACACTTTCATAATCAGCGTTCTTTGTGTTTGGTCCACTGTGTGTGTTGTCAGTTTATATAGATTTCTGCTTTATATACGCAACTTTTATTGCAAATGAAATATGTGAATTGTTTTGATTCATCGTATTACAATTTGCTGAAAGCTTTCCTTTTACCCCTTTTATATACGGAAAGTTTACTTTGCAAAGTCTTAATTAAGCTGCGAGAATGAATGAAGACTTTTCAAAGTAAACTTTCCGTGTCTAAAAGGGGTACTTGTAAAGAAAACTCAATTTTACCATCTCTAAGTTTACAGTAGTGTTGCCATTGTCATTTGTTCTTTACAGCCATTTCACACTGCCTTTTTAGCCTGCCTTGTATTGACAATTTTCGTTTAAACCGCATACGAAAAGTCACACACATTTACAATAAGCCTTTTTTAATTATGTCTTTTTGGCGTTTATTTACAATTTTAATGCTGAGAGTCCGAAAAAGGCAAAGAGAAATCTCATAAATCCCCTCGAATTTTCATTTTGTGCTTTTTGTTCTACCCCGCAAGCTTCTCACCAATAAACTAAAAAAGCCTGCCTGCACAGGCAAGCAGAAAAGGCACAGTGTAAATTGCGTCTTACTAATTATGCACATGTAAGTTTATTTTGCTTACTTTTGTTCTACTTAAGACAAACTTTTTTGGCTTGTTACTATTAGGTTAGGTTAGGTTAGGTTAGGTAGGGGTGGCAGTCAGAAACCCGGACTCACTTAGACCGTTTTGGTCCATTGTGATACCACGGAGACTGCTTATGCGGAGTTCCCACCGTCCAACCAACCAGAGCTCAGTATAAAGCTACTAATACGTTGAAGCTCAACACTAGCAACGTCAGAAAGTACCCTGAATTCAAGAGCGCCCATTGTAGCCATTCTCTTTCCTGCAAGTCCAAGATAGTGACAAAGAAAATGCTCTATGCTTTCCTCTTCATCGATATCTTGGCAGCTACGGCAAAAGTTGTTGTGTTCAACCCTTAGTCTTTGTGCATGCCTACCTATGAGACAGTGTCCGGTTAACACGGACACTAGAATCGAGATTTTTTCCTTTTCTTCGAAATTAAGTAATCCGTGCCTTCCCTTTAAGGTTGGTTGTCCCAATTCTACCAAGCTCATCAGACCTAGAATTCCCCTGACAGCCTCTATACCCGGGTATCCAGATGATCCTAATATCAAACTGCTCTGCCATCTCATTTAGAGATTATCGGCAGTCGACGGCTGTTGTTGTTCTTAGAAGCGGGGGTTCAAGGGCCATAATAGCTGCTCGACTCTCAGTATAAATGTTAATTAAAGTCGTTGAAGTGACATTCACTCTCTCCGCAACTTCTCTTCTAGCAAGGATCTCTGCCTGAAAGACACTGCAGTGATCCGGAAGTCACCTTGCAATACGAAGACCTAAAGCCCTCGAAAAGACCCCATAGCCCACACCTTCATTTGTTTTGGTGCCGTATAAAAATCAACACTTTTTCTTCTACCTGGAGTTCCATTCATACATATTTCTATGGATGGTATCCAGGTTTTATGAAGACGTTCCCTAACTTCGTCATCGAGTATTCTACAGTGGCCGGTTCCATTTCCGTTTCAAAGAGAGGTAAATCAAAGACGGATTGCCGAGGACGTTGCCATCTCCTTCGCTACTAGATCTAATGCTAGTAGATGAAGAAGCATTCCTAGTGTATCCGTAGGAATAGTGCGAAGAGCACTGGTTACATACAAGGATGCAAGTCTTTGCACTTTATGTAAGATGTATAGATATGTCTTTTTCTCCAGGGATGGCTACCACATGATGATCCATACATGAGAATTGGACCTACTATTGCAGTATAGATCCAATGAACAATTTTAAGGGTAAGACCCCAATTCTTCCCAATGGATTTTTTGCATAGATATAGTGAAATTGTTGCTTTTTTCACTCTCTCTAGAATATTTGCCTTGAAACTCAGCTTTGAATCAAGAATAACAACAAGATATTTTGCAGGGTTGGACACTTTTATCTCCGTATTATTAAGAGTGATAGGTCCGAAATCAGGTATCTTATACTTCCAGAAGAAAAGGACTTGTTCCGTTTTATTAGGATTAACGGCGAGCCCTCGTTTCTCCGCCCATCTTGCTAAATGTGAAAGACCATCCTGTACGATGTCCCTTGGAGTTGTGAGGAATTTTCCTCTTACAGCTATTGCCACATCATCAGCATAAGCCACGAATCTGTACCCCCGCGATTCTAGAGATAGCAGCACAGGATTTAGAGCTAGATTCCACAATAGTGGCGAAAGAACTCCTCCTTGTATTGTACCCCTATTTACAAAGCAGGTCTGCCTATAAGCTCCTAGAGCTGAACCTATCCTACGGTGAGTTAGTAGATTTTGAACCCACTTAAACAATCCCACACCAACATCTAAATTCTACAATACATCAATTATCGCATCTGGAGATATATTATTAAAAGACCCTACACATCTACGAGGGCCACAAAGGTGTATTTACCTACAGAAAGAGATTTCTCTATCGTGCCAACCAGCTCATGTAGAGCCGATTCGGTTGACTTTCCCGTTTGATATGCATGTGGATGCGAGGAAAGTAGTTTATCATTGATAATGCTTTCAGAAGAAAGGATGATAGACTTATAGGTCTGAAGTCCTTCGGTGTGGTATGAGAGCTTGTACCAGCCTTCGGTATGAAAACCACTCTCGCTTCCCTCCACTTATCGGGAATATAACTCAGTCCTAGACAACTGGTGTAAGTGCTCAGTAGCCTTGGGGCTATGAGATTCGATACTTTCCATATCTCGGCCGGTATGATACCGTCGGGTCCTGGTGACTTGTAAGGCTTGAAACTTCTCAGAGCCCAATTTAATGTCTGCATATTGACGATGTCAGATATATTTTCCGCAAGTATGGGGTAAGGATCAGATGTCTCAATCTCAGACACTGAGTTAACCGGAAAGTGAGTGTCCAGCAGGGTTCTTAACGACTCCTCGCTGGATGTAGTCTACGTCACATTGGGATTCTTCAAATACCCCAGGGTGCAGGGAGTAGCGGACAAAATTTTTCTCATGCGAGAGACTTCTGAAATATTTTCGATATTTTCACAAAACTTCTTCCATGTTGTATTTTTAGCAATTCTTATCTGCTTTTTATACTCTTTTAATTTACCCTTATAAACTATCCAGTGCAGTTCATTTCTGGATGATTTAGATTTATTGAAGAGTTTTCTACATGTACACCTACACAATTGTAACTCTCTACTCCACCAAAGCGGTTTCTTTTTCCCCCTGGCTTATTAAAAGGCAAGACGACTCCCTTGCATTTTTAAACATTGTAGTAATGTTATCACCTCACAATCTAAATCCGAAGTTTCTAGAAGTGACGAGTCTCCAATCGCTCCTAATTATCTAGAAAAAATAGACCTATACAGACGCCAATCTGTCTGCCTAACATTTTGAGAGATTTCTACCTCTGGTGCCCGCTCCCTAATACTAAACTCAATAAACCTATGATCAGAAAAGTAATGTTCCTGAAGTACACGCCAATTCATGATCCTATCGGCTACCGAATCAGAAGAAGAGGTAACATCCAGGACTTCCTGTCTGTTCCTTGTTATAAACGTAGGTTCTTGACCTCTATTACAAATGTTAAGGTTAGTACTAACTACAATTTCTAAAAGTTCCTTACCTCTTTCATTAGTGTCCGTACTTCCCCAAAGTGTATGATGTGCGTTGGCATCACAGCACAGGATAATATTGTGTCCAGCGTTTACCGCCGCATCTACAAAGTTCCTCACCACTACCGACGGTAGAGGGCCTTGATCGTCATGAGCGCAATATACCGATGCCAGCCAGTAGCATGTACTTCCGACTTCCACGCTAACCGCCGTTATGTCTCTGCCGCTGAAGTTATATAATAAAAATATATTAGGGTGGTTCCTTGCCAAGATGCAGGTTCTATTGTTACCTTCATTCTTGACGGCTAGCATCTTAAAATCTTTGGTCCTCAGTCCACAAACCCTGCCACCACTAATCTAGAGTTCTTGGATTAGGATTATATCAACTTCGCATGTCGTCATGCGAGGCTGAAGAGCAGCTGAGGCTACTTTAGAGTGGTGGAGATTTATCTGTAGCAGGCTCAACATCCGCTACAACATCCATCTCCATGATCGTTTTATCGGACTCATTGTCAGTCTCAAGAAGAAGCCGTATTCAGCGTCAAACAGGCCTGAGGCACCTCCGAGAGCTTCAGAGTCGGATGTAATGTAGCCATATTTTTCCGAAGATTCTCGTAAGCTGGCCTTCTTCTCCTCTTCTTCAGATTCTTCCTCCACAGCGTTTCACACTGTCTTGGAATTATCCGTCACTGGAGGCTGATTTCCTTTATACACCTTCAACGTAACCTGTCCAAAGGCGTGCGATATAATATTATTGGACTTGGCCAAGTGAGGGAGAGTTTCAGCGTTTAGTATAATAATTACACCACGTCTGTCCCCCTCAGCCTCACCGAACCTCCCCATCTTCCAATTTCCGGTTGGAGGTGAAGGATTACAGTCCTTTAACAATTTTATCGCTGCTTCAGCCATGTCTGGGAATGCCGGAATCCATGCATGCGTACGTGGTTGGGATGAATGTCACTCTTGTCAACAAGATCGATTTTCGCACCCGATTTTCTCCTATCCTGCTAACAGTTGCCTTGTACAGTTCCGCCGATCTCTGGTCTCCATAGGCCATCAGCTTGACCCTGCCTTGATACCAGCATACATCGCGACAGACGGGAGATATGCCTCGATTCTCCGCAAGGAAATGGTAGTACGTGGTTGCAAGCTTAGGTTCCACAGTACTCCATTTGCCACTGGGGATGGTAACATCGATATATCCCCTGTCGACAACAGCCATTATGAGGTTGTCTTTTGCAACCTCACTAAACGACCTAACGCCAATATTGCTATTAGCCTTAGGCCGCTTAAGCAATGGTTTGTCGTCCGGCGATCGCAGTCTTTTACCAGATGGTTTAGACGACGTGCTAGTACCGCTACTACTAGAGGTAATGTTTTCAAGTACACCTTTTGCCCATTTAAGAGATGATTTTTGTTTCCCGGACAGTTTAGATGGATCTTGAGTGCCCAACGTCCTTACAATACGTAGGCATAACCTTTTTTGGTTATGCCTCATTTTTGATGGTCGGACATGCTTGGTCGAAGCCGGCGTGGCCGAGCTCGCACTGCTGCATGCACCGACTATCTGTCTAGTGTTCTCGGCAGTCTTCGTCTGAACGAGTTTTCTCGTACCAGACGGTTGCGTGAGACCGGTCCCCTGTCCTTCCGCGCTATAAAGCACCGTCAGTCCATCGGTCCCGGTCTTGTTTTTTGTTTTGTTTTTATATAGAGAGTTATTTATTTTGGTCCCACGAGTAGGGGGATTTGAAAGCCACCACGTCATAGCCCCCGATAACGTGGTGAGGGCTGAGGTGCCCAGGTTTCAGCAAGGCTCCGTTCTAATGCAGTCTTTTGACCCTGACTGCAAAAATCCGATGGGCACGGATCGCATCACACTCCGGTTTAGT
This sequence comes from Tachina grossa, assembly GCA_949987645.1. NCBI lineage: Eukaryota > Metazoa > Arthropoda > Insecta > Diptera > Tachinidae > Tachina > Tachina grossa. The sequence continues at coordinate 103,270,850 of OX465275.1, read as the reverse complement.
GTTGGATAACCTTTGGTGCACAGACCTTTAGAGTCAGCTATCTTTACTCAATACCATAGAGGACCATTAAAGGTCAGCTATGGTATTGGGTTGAAGACTTAGACCACGGTCTGTAGTTAAGCCACCATACCACGACAAGGTAGTTATCCCGATGGGGTTGTTACTACTAAGAATGTTTATTTAATTTTTTTCACTGACACCACATACAGTGGACCAAACACAAAGAACGCTGATGATAGAGGTGTAGTTGGTTCGAAAACAGCTATGTAGTTGTTCCGCTCTACTAATGTTTGTCAGAATATTTACAATTACCTTTGGTGTTATTTGTTGATTAATAATTATCACATGTAATTTGGCTTACAAAGCGATACGAACTTTTGCTGATCAAATCATAAATATATAAAAAATAATGTTTTCGAAATATTATTATTATTATATTATTAGCACTTTAATATGTGTGCTGTAGAACATTTTAGCACTTTTATTTCTGCAATCTAGCGCCTTTCCTTGTACATCTTATGGCAACACTGACAGAGGGAGAAATATTTCTCTTTCTGTCTGTCTCTCAGCTGAATTGAGGCATTAAAAAGTAAACTTTGATAGAAAGTATTACCCCTTTTAGACGCGGAAACAGAGTAAGGAATGCTATCTCTTTCTGTCTTTCTCCCAGCTGAATTAAGACTTTGCAAAGTAAACTTTCCTTGTCTAAAAGGGGTATATGGCAATACCATCAATTTCTTTATACCCCCTTTCCACACGCAAAGTTTACTGTGCAAAGTCTTAATTCAGCTGGGAGAAAGACAGAAAGAGAGAGTATTCATGCCTCTGTCCTTCACACAGCTGAATTAAAATTTTGCAAAGTAAACTTTGCGTGTCTAAAAGGGGTATTACAAAAGAATTATACCCCTTTTAGACACACAAAGTTTACCTTGTAAAGTGTAAATTCAGCTGTGTGAAAGACAGAGGGAGGAATACTTTTTCTTTCTGTCTTTCTCCAGCTGAATCAAGACTTTGCAAAGTAAACTTTCCATATCAAAAAGAGGTATTATTTAGTCCAATTTCACAGACTTCAACTTTTGTTGATCCACTTGCGGTGCAGCTGTGCGAAAGACGGAGAAGGAAATACAAATATCTGTTTTTTTTTTTTGCTTATAGCTTAATTAAAATTGATCAACAAAAATTGTGTGTGAATCGGGACTAAACAAAACAATCACAACCTTTATATACTTTGTTTCCATAAGGTAACAATATTTGGTGGTCCCACCCAGTATTAAGTGATGGTCCTGTCACAATGACACAACAAAATTTTGTGTTACCGATACAATGATGGGAACGACATTGTATACATTTGAAAATGACAACACAAGAAATGCCAGAGCATAAGTTTTTACTGGGTATGAAGACAGTACGTTTTTACTTAAACATGCTTTTTTCAGGGAAATTTTTTTAGCCTTGTTCAGATTTCACGAATGCAGATAAAAAATTTAGTTTAGCTTAAAATTTAGCCCATAACCGAATGATGACTTTTAATTTGATATTCAACTGCAAACTAAAAAGTCATGGGCGAAATAGTTATAAGAGTATCAAGTATCCTCTAAGTTATGAGGAATTCGAAAACACATGTTGGGAGATTATTTCTTAAAAATGTTTAGCTTAGCTTAAACTGCTCCATTCGATCAAAATCTGATAATATTTAAAAAAGTTACAAGCCTCAGAAAGTTTTTTGAAACCCAGGTCCACTTTGGCTCACTGAAGTTTCAGATTTATTACCATTTATTTTGCAGAAGTCATTGGGTGTGACGTAATATAATCTCTAAAGCATTTTGGGGAAATTATTTGATCTGATGAACCTTTCCAAGCCTCTTATTGACAAACTAAGGGCCTTATTGCGTAAATCACTTGCCTCTAACGCCTCACCTACACTCTTACCAACGCGTAACAAAAGATATGAAATTTTTTTAATCACTACGTCATTGCGTTCATATTAGTGTCCTGCTCAAGACGTCTTATAAGAAATTTCAAGACATGAGGGATTTTTCAAATGCTTTACTACAGCGAAATCTTATAAAACAAACGTTAACAACACTGTTTGCAAGACATTTGTTTGAGTATTGTAGGTATAAGAGTAAAGAAGAAAACACTTTGTGACGGAAAAATTTGTGATACTTGCTTCTTTCTACGCATGAGCGCGTGTACGAACGTCATGCACGTATGTGTGTATGATATTTTATTTTTCTGCTCACATGCAAAGCACACACATGCATTAACATTAATTGTATGCGGTTAATCACATAATAGCTTACCATCTACATATTACACACACACTCAAACGTACAATATGAAAAATAACAAGCATACACTAATCAACAGTATTTCTTTGAAGTGTTTGTTACAAACAAGCTGTCTTGGCGGCATCGCTTGTTAACACTGATATACTCGTACACCAATACATCCATCGTGCTTCGCTTATAGTACGACAGCATTTATTATTGGTTTAGTATAATACATGCGACGTGAATACATTTAAAAATCATGACGTATTTACATTTAAAGACTCTTTACGCAGGTCTCTAGTTCATATAACGCCGAAATATTACCATGTCTCTGCTATTGTCAAACTAAGACGTAGCTACGGTTACCATTGTAAGTAATGATACTAGCATTTTAAATAAAAACTAACAAAAATCTATAATTTATCACGTTGGAAATGCTATTACATTTCATTTAAAAAAAATATTATTTCATTAAGAATAAAAAATATATACAAAAGGAACTTGAGGAGTGATATGATATGTTCGCGCGTATGAATATGTCGCCTTCTTCGGATGAAGATGATTCTTCAAATATCCTAGATATATCTGTTGAGAAACACCTATTAGCACTAGCATCATCATCCGAAATTTGCCTAGTAATGAGTAAGTAAAATAAGATAGTAGAAATATACCTAATTCCTTATTTTCTTTCTAAAGATTTCAGATGAACTTTCGAATGAGCGAGGAACATTTTCATGTGTTTTACATCAGATAAAACCCTTTTTAAAAGAAACGTACCGTCTGACAGCTCTATCAAAAGAAGTAAAGCTGGCAACAACAATACGATTTTAGCAACTGGAGGCTATTAAAAAACGGATTGGAAAGCTTATATCATCTCTTTTACAGTCTAAGGTTAGTGACGAAATCACTGAATGTTGAACCGCGATGGAAAAATCTCTTTGCCGAAAATGGATAAAGTTCAATCTTACGGAGGGAAAGGAGATGACCAGCAGGATTCAATTTCTTGAAAAATTTGGCGTTCCGGGTGTAATTGGCTGCGTTCATGGGAGGCATATTAAAATGAAACCACCAAAAGACAATTTGCCAAGATGATAATATCTTCCAATAATAATTATACAGGGATGAATGTTCAACATCTTTCACCATCTTCAAAAGATGTTCCTATCTCACTTTGTGCCATTCAAAATCTTTCGATTATTTTAGTGTCATCAATAGAAAAAATGTATACACAAATATATACATACATGCACACATACTATAAACATGTATACATACATATGCATGTACATATGTACAATGTACATAGTACAAACATTCAAGGCTACATTTTGGAGTATCCTTCCCACAGAAAGAACTGTAACTTCTCCAAAATTTTATTATATACATAAATATGTATATGTATGTATATAATAAAATTTTTTATATACATAATATGTATATGTATGTATGTAATAAAATCTTGTATATATTTTTCTAAATCGAAATAAATTACATAAAAGTAGTTGCAAATGTCTACAAGCTGCTCGGACGCGAAATCTTTGCGCATAAAATATATAATGAAATCCACAGAAAAGTCAGGGCTAAAAATTTAAATTAAAAAAATGTGTTATTCTCATTAAACTGAATTTTTTTCGCTTTCAATAAAAGATACAAATAAAGATAAAAAATCAATTTGGATTGCATTTTATTTATTAGCTTGTTCGAAACGAAGGAGTACATATTATAAACGTACCGTGTAATTGTGCATGGCAGACTTAACATGTGCGTGACGATGTTAAATTTAAAAAACTATAATATATATAATTTTGTCAAAGTTGTAATGATATTTATATAATATAAGATAGCTGCTTATAGCTGTAAAAAAATAAGAAAATTATATCTCAAGTGGATTCGCAGAAATTTAAAATATAAACTGACATCATAGTTTCAGAGTATAATTTTTGTAGCGCGTGCATACCTAACATTTCGCTTTATATCAACGAAAATAAAAACTCATTTCATAAACACTTTACACATTTTAAAAACGGGTACAAAATTTAATACATAGTTAGAACATAAATGTACATACTTACGTAAGAAAAACGTTCCTTAAAAAAAACAGCTATAATTATACGCACGCCGTAACAGTTCGTGACATGGATTTTATGATAAATTAGGGTGATCGACTCGGTTTTTTCCAACCGGTTTTGAAACCCGGTTTTTCACAATACGGTTGTCGGTTTTTTCAAACTGTTGATTTTTGGAATGTCGAATAGTCCGGTTTTTTTACAATTTAAAAACCGACTGAGTCGAATACTTTTCGATTTGTACATTTTGTGTGTTTTGTTGATTTTCGTAAGTATTTTTTTTAGTGTAAAAGCTCTAAGCTTTTTTTGAGCATGGCAACATTTACTTAAACATGAAATTTAAGTCCCAGTTCACACGTTTCAACTTTTGTTGTTCAACTCGTAATTCAGCTGTAAGAAAAAAGAGATATTTGTACTTCCGTCTTCGTCTTTCTTACAGCTGAATTACGAGTTGAGCAACAAAATTTGAAATGTGTGAACCGGGACTAAGATAAATTATTTTATGAGGTAATGACAAAGGCGAATTTAATTGGCCTTATGGTGTGCAATGGATGTCAAAATACAGTTGCAAAAAGTGTTTTTTAGCTTTGTTGGCATTTTGCTTCATATTTTATATAGACGTAGATATCCACCTTGTCCATACCTTCATATGTAAATACCATTAAGGAATAAACTCTACATACACCCATCATTTTTCGGATTTGAGGAAACTTGGGAAGAAATTCAAAAAAAATAATTATGCCAATATTTAGGGTGCTAATAAATATGTTTATACAAAAAATTAAAAAATAATTATAATAACAACAACATATTAGACCATATTTGGATGCCATTTGTTGACGGCTTGTTACCGGAAATCACAGAATTTTCAAACAAGTTGACGACATAAAACATTTTGCACGTATTTTTTTCATGTATTTTATGCCAGTATGTTAACTTTTTCCTTTGTATTTTGAATATTTTTGCTAATGTAGGTGTTATTATAACTTTTTTTATAAACATATTTATTAGCACCCTAAATATTGGCATATTTAATATTTTGAATTTCTTTCCAAGTTTCCACAAACCCTAAAAATGTTGGTTGTATGTAGAGTTTACTCCTCGACTGTATATTATATATAAATATTTATGTACTAGACATAAGTATATGAAGTTAATTTTTATGTTTTACCTTTAATTTTTGTATTGTTTTATAGTATTTACATGAACTGTGAACTCTTTTTTTTAATAAAGCAATTTAAAATCAAAACTTTTGTTTAATAATTTTCTTAATTAAAAAAAACCGGTTGATCGGTTTTTCCTGAATTGCAAAAACTTAAACTGGGTTTTTCAAAATTTCAAATATTCGAACTATTCGAAAACCGGTTTCTGGAAAATGTCGAATAATCGATCACCCTTGTATATATGTAATATTTCTTCATCAACATTTGTCCGATTGCTCCTCAAGAGCAGCATTCATATTAATTTCTGTTGAATTTTTAAATTCCATTTTATTATTTAATTTTTAGTTGCTCATACTAAAAAAAAATTAAATAATAAAAATAGTATTATAATACATGACAGATGAAAGATGTAATGTGAACAGGTTTTTTCAATTTTCATGGTTGTGAAAAGGCTATGACAGAAAAGGTTGTTATAGTTTGAATGTTATGTTGGTATGAACATCTATGAATTATTTAAGCAGTGTTATTTTATTTATTATATTATTTTATTTATGTTTTCTAGATTTGCGATTCTTGCCAAATTATTACATTTGTGGACTCCCGCCACCCAGGCGCCAATCATGACACATTTATTTGGTCTTCTAGGCAGCAGAGAAGTACTTGACTCATATTTAAATGGTAAGTCCAACACGTGGCTTCTAGATATGTACATTGTACATATATGAAAAACGTTTATATTCGTTTAAATTTTTGTTTCACGTTATTAATTTTAATCGGTAAAAATAACTTTTTAGAAGATGGTGGTTATCAGTGCTTGCCATACTTGTTTACACCCTACAGGAATCCATCTAATGAAAGCCAAACAAATTTCAACACCAAGCTAACAAAATCCCGAAACACTATAGAGAGGTGCATTGGAGTCTTTAAAAATAGATTTAAGTGTTTAGTAAGAGAAATATACAATGGTAAACATTTGTTGTGAATTGCACAACACTTGCATATGTTATAAAAACAAGTGCATGGATAAGGGACGAACCTGAAGAAGTCAACGAAAATGTAAACGATGACCTTGGCAGCGATATTGCGATTTCTTCAGTTGGGGAAAGTATAAAGCTCGGATCACACGATTGGCACAATGAACCAATTTTCGTCGGCACACCGCAATAAAGTCATAGCTAATAAGTCAAAATGACATTACTTAATTAATTCTCGAATAAGTCTATATGGCTTTATTACCAATACAGTGAGGTGAAGTTATGTAATTATATTTCGATTAGTTGAGAAATAATGCAAATTTACCTTGTTACTTTTGAATTTATTTCAGTGAGCTTGCGAAAATTGGTACACTGTGCCAATCGTGTGGTCCCAGCATAAGAGACAGTTTAGTAAATAATTTATTATAAAGAAATATATACATACATACATATTATATTTATTTTGTACAAATTTGCTTTTATATTTATTTTATATAAAAAAGCAGCAAGAATTCAGTTTTGTTTCAGCAGTAAGAAACTACAATACATTTTGAAAAACTATTTAAATGTTTCTTGAAATATTCTGTTTGGTATTTCTATTGCTGAAGTTAATTTTTCCAAAGTTACTGTCTGTCTGGAAATTTCTTCTATTTGCTTATCTTTTGAGATTTCTCTTCTTCTTTTAGCACTGAAAGTTTTCTTGTATGAGCAAAATTGTGGTTTGATTGGATTTTCAAGAGCTAAATTATTTTATCCAATGAATCTGTCATACGTTAAACTTTGCCTTTTTCAACTGACAGCTAAGTTGAAATACATGGTTTCTTATGGTAGAATTACTGAAATTGTATCGTGCATTTCATAAGCATGTTGATGCTTATTAAAAATGTGTTGGCAACGTTTACTACGTAAAATCTACAGAAAATAGATTTTTACCTAGCAAACGTCAACTTCTGGCTCACATAAATACACACACACGCATCCAGTAAAGCGAAACACAAAAAACAGCTGACACATTCGCTGGCAGGATCACGTTTTTACTAACATCCAGACTCAAACGATGCGACAACTTCAAATGTAAGACGATACGATTTCACTAACAAAGCAATTATGAGGTCTGTTACATTCGGTAAGTGTCCGTCAACGCAACGTACAAAATTTGGTCAACTTTTAATTTTTTGCGCACGTTGAGTAGTTTGAAACATATTGGTTGGTTTTTTTGGTGCGTTCTGATTTAGGTTTTTGTATTTTGTAGCAGCATAAATAAAATTAAACAAAAAAAAAATTAAATACATATATAAAAAAGTTGAGTTTAATAAATAAAATGGAGAATCAACATATTGCACCTGTTTAAATATTTCCGTCAGTAATGTACTCATTGTACCAACCTTCTCCGTCGTTGCGTTAATGCCAGTTTAAAAAGGCAAATTTTAGCGTATAAGGGATTCATTGTGCCCCGGCCTTAACGCCAATAAAATCAAAGCGTTAAATTTTACAATTCAGCTGACAATAAAGAATGTGTTGAGTGTTATAAAATTAAAATTTTCAAACAATAGTATATACAATAACGTAAGAATTAGCTCTTATAAAGCGAGAAGTCACTTGTTTCAACGCTGTGTTTTACAAACTGAATTTTTACGAAATGCAAGGAAAATAGAGGCGTTGCGTTTTAAACAATTAGAGCCTACAATTTTTCATGCACCCAATTTCATGAAATGTTACACAATGTAATTTAGACAAATGTGTATGTAATATTCAAATAAAGAAAATATATATTTAAGACTCTGTGGTCAGCATCCCTATAGTATTCCTTAAAACGCATGCGTTAATATTTTGCAGCATCTGCCAAAAAAGCAAAACTAAAGCATAAAAATATTCATTAAAGCAAATTCAAATGAATTTATAAAAGTGACATACATCATTACAGTTTTAAGTTAATTTTTTTAATCCAAAAATGTTTAAGTATTGCTGTGCCATATGTATAAGATATTAAAAAATATTTAATCTCCAAAAGTAAAATTTACATGTGGATATACATACATACTTATGCATATATATATATATATATATATATATACATATACATATACATAAATGTATACATACTATAATTTGTCAAAAATGCGTTTGTATTTAAAACGTAAAAGTGAAAATAGTGAACTACATCGGAGTTATGAGTATGTTTAATTGTATTTCTGTCACTACATCATATCCTACTAAAAATATAAAAGAAAAAAAGGGCCAAGTTCCTTTCAAAAATAGTGAGATATGTACAAATTTGGACCAAGTTATTGTTTGGCACAAAACTTATCTCTTCAATATGCTATGCATTATATAAATTTGTAATCGTTAGCGTGTAAAATCGTTTCTAGGCAATCTGTTTACTTCACAACATTTTTCTCATACAAAGATGTGAACAAATATCCATTATTCTCTGGTTTTTTAGATGGTAAATATATTTCCAAGTTAGCAGACTGCCTAGAAATGATATGTGACGCTAACAATTTCAATTTTATATAATACATAGCATATTGAAGTGATAGGTATTGTGTCAAACAATAACTTGGTAAACAAATTGTATATCACTACTTTTGATGGCCGAAATTTTGGAAAGGAATTTGGCTTTTTTCACATTTATGTTTTTGTGAGGATCTGACTACTTTTTGAAAAGTTTTCTTTCATAAAACTTTTTAAGCTTAAAATTTACAGTCTACTAAATTCCTATTCATAGTGACTGCGCCACTTGAAAAGGGCAGAGTTAAATTTAAAAAAGTGGGTTAGAACGTGATGGGTGCAAAATAAGAAGCTTGCGTTAGTGCACCGTGCATGCATAGTAATTATCAATAGAGGAGCATGTATTTAAATTTTTGGGTTTTCCTACTTTTCTTGTTGGTACTTACCTAAGCCTATTTATTTGTATACAAAATTTCAGGTTTATACCTGATAATATTGTGTAAGCTTTTTATGAGCGTGGTCCCACATCCCAAATTGAAAAATCGGTGCTTTCAGATTAATTTATTTGTCTCCCAGACCACAAAACATACAGAAGTGTCACGAGATAGAAGATAAGGGTATTTTTCTGTTTGTCTCGTTTTGTTCCTTTTTGTTTGTTTCTAGTGCAATAAAATTACAACGCTTTTTATTAGCTGTGTTAATTGGTAAGTATTAATAAACTACATTATCAAATACAATATACTTTTCTCTTTTTTCCACGAATTTTAAAAAACCGGGGGCAATTCGCGGCACTCGTTATCGAACAAAATTACGCAACATTCCGAAATAAACTCTATTGAAATTTTTCATAATTCCGTTCGCTAACGAGTGCCGCGATTTACCCCCTGTTTGGAGCTTTTCTTACCTGACACCTTCTTCACTTCTGTGTATTTTGAGGTCAGACATCAAGAACTAAACATGCTAATGAGATGCTTGTCGAATGATTTGATTGTTTTCTTCCAGATTATTGTTTGTTGTTAAGAGATAGTGCATAGAAAAAATGGTCTTACAAATACGATTTTTTAATGATTATTAATGCATTTGGTAATGTTCAATGTATTTTGTGTTATCAAACATTTTAAGGGCATTATGAAGATGTTATTACAAGGCATTATGATTATTTTCATAGTGATATGAAAAGATATAATGACGAGGAAAAAAAATTGCCGTCAAAATGGGCGATTACTTGAACTTTTCGAAAACTTCTTTTGTTTTAAGCCAACAGGGAAATATTAATACAGAAAAATATATTAATATTTTCGAAACACTTTTTTTGATGTCATAAAACTATTTCTTGAGCATTTTGAAGATCCCTTTAAAGCCGATGATGCTAGTTATGAGTTTGAAACACAATCGGAACTTATTATCTTACGAAACGAAATAAAAGACCTACTAATCAATGATATACTATCATTTTGGAGAAGTTTGGACGACTTAGAATATCCAGTACTAAAGAAACATGCCTTGAACAAATTTTTTCGAACTTCCTGGCCAACTATAATATGAATAAGCTGGCTTAGGGGCTGTCCATATATTACGTGACGCTCTAGGGGGTAGGGGGGTTCAAGTTTTCTTACGTTTTGTTATGGTGGGGGTGCGGGGGGTCTTTGAAAATGTTACGTAACAGAAAAAATTACTAATTTTGTACAAATATACGTATGTTTTTCTCATTTCTTTATTTAATTTATCATACGTGTTCCCTACATATATTATGTACATTATGTATACTACATACATCTGCCGAATGTCAACTTTTGATATTCGAGAATTTGAATTCGAATTTTTAAAACGATATCGCGAATACGAATATTTAAAACGATATTCGCGAATACGAATATCTATTGTATGTGAAATTTATGGACATTTAATTGGAGGTCTATTTTATTCTGCCAAATTAAATAAAAAAAATGTGTATGGAAAAGAACTTCATAATTCTGTCCGCGTACATTAAAGTTTATGAAAACTATCCAAAAATTTAAATAACATTTGAAAATTATAAAAAGTTTTTATAATAAATTAAATAAATTGTAGTCAAACTAAAAATAAATAAAATATATTCTTTTAATTATATATGTACATGACAATATCAAATTATTAAGTTTTAAGTTTATTAAATAAATAAAAGTCTATTTTAAAATTTCATAAGAATTAAGAAAAGCATGTGTGCAAAGCACGGTATGTACTTTTTTTTCAGAGGCCAGTTCTATTGCTTTGCAAATCCGACCAAATGTCAGTTTTGAAAGTAATATTTTCCATTGTGTGTAATTTAGTTTTCAATGTTCCTGACAAAACTTCATATTTTTTATCAACCCAACGAGTCCCGGTAGCTCTACTTGGAACTTTACAATACGTTAATATAACTTTCACTGGGTGTCTAAAATCTTCTGTAACAGTAATTTTAAGCCATATATATTATTGATTTTTACATCAAATATGGAAAAAGAACTTACATTGCTGATTATTACCAATACCAAGAAAATTTTGACAAGTTTTTCACAATAAAAAACGTTTTAAAAGTCATTCTAGGAGGGGTTTTTTATCACTACATTAAATGAGTTGCAAGCATCAATATAAACAAAAAGTCGTATTTTCGATACATCGAATAAAAACATCGATGTATCGATTAACATCGTATGATACGATACCTCGGCATTTATTTATTTGGTAAAACCAAAACATCGATGTTTACGATGCATCGATTAACATCGAGCAGCTCTAGTGTTAATGGAAACTTGCATAAATAGACGTATTTTCATAACTTTATTTTAATTGTTATTTTAATTTTTTATGCAACAGAACTTAAAAAAAATATTATGAAAACAACAGTGAAATGTGTTTAGGAACTAGATTGTGTGCACCTCTTATTTTGAGGCAAATATGTATTGAATGGGAATGCATGAAAATAAAAGTTTTGCTTTATTTTATGAGTTTAAAATAAAAAAATATTTAAAATCAATGAATATTTTCTGCTGTTGTTTGCTTGAGTTTTAAAAATGCACAAACTGTTGTTTCTTGCTTAAACAAATGACACTTGACGAAAAGTTTGTTAAGTACATTATAGTTTGCCACATGCGTTTTATATGTAATCGCACAGTTTATTCATATTATAGTTGGGTCTTTAAATTTCATTTGAATAAATAAACTTAAAAGGACTAATTATGATCAAAATGGTTCATAATCCCTTTCTTTTTTCTTTACTCAACAAAAAACCGAATATTAATGACGATACATTTTTTGAAGTACATACTTCAAATCATCTGTAATTTTTTGCCTACTGATATAATTCTGTCAGTTATTTTTTCATATTCGTACTCAATTGCTAAATAAAATACTGAAAGAAATTTTTTTGTTTAAATGGTTACCATTGTTTGGTAGGATTTTTAATGATTGTGAATCTGAAAACCGAATATTAGCGACACTAACTGTAAATGCGACCAATCTAAAGCCTGTATACAATTTCCACTTACATTTACAAAGCGTTGGACTAGGTCATAAGATGTGTCCAACACTGTATACATTGTAAGCGAAGGTTGGATGACTCCCAACTGTTATGATGATTCGGAGGGCATTAAGATGTGTCTGAATGCGCTGATTTACTCGCATAATTGTGCTGGCATAACATGCCAGTTTGTTGATGAGAGAGGCAAACCAGCTACAATCCCGCATTAGCAGCATAAAACCAATACACACACAACTTAAAGAACAGCAAATCGATGGCTTAATATAAAAAAGGCCTAACTCGAATTTTCAATATTTTACAGGAGAAGCAAAAAACTGAAGAAAAAATAAAGCATTTACATGCAGAAATATTTTTTTAAGTTGCCATAAGTCCTTGAAAAAAATTGAGTTAGGCCCTTTTTATATTAAGCCATCGAAATGTTAATTTAATTCTAAAAACACTAACACACACACACAAAGTTGTGTATACGTATACATTTTGTGCCAGATGAATTAGTCTCGTATAATTTGGAAAAGAACAAAAATTGTGCGGCTTAAAAATTGTTATCGTGTAAACTACCTCAATGGAATTAAGGAACAAAAACCACCAAGAAATTAACAAAATTCATAATTGAAACTAATAAATAATAGGATACATTACTAAAGCATCCATATCATATGCTAATGGAATGGCTTAATTTTATTAGTGTCTGTTTTGTTCTTTGCTTCTAATTGCTATAACATTTAATTTTACAATATGATAGCAAAAAGACAAATCTGAATCGGATGCTAGTTGTATGCGCTTAACTATTTCTTTTTTATATTTCATATTGACATAAAACCTTACAATCGGAGAGCTTTTAATATGTAATTACTTGCGGACTGCAAACAATAAGCAATCAACCTCGGCCAAATATTGAGAATAGTCAAATAAGAGGCAGAGAAACAATAAAGGGGTCGTCAGATACAACTTCAACGCTTTGCGTGACGTTTCTACCTTTGGGAAAAAAGCGTGAATCAAAGTTTGCATGACACAATAAAAACTTTGACAACACTCACGGTTTGTTACACTATTAGGTTTTATGTATAAAAGGCAGCACAATTCTATTACTCTGATGTCACGCACTCGTTTTTTTTAAATTGTATTTTTACATGCGAGTTTGGTCAAACAAATTAAAAAAAGTATACCAAATGATTGTCAAAGCGCGCAAAAAGTTGAGAGTAGCCTAACTTTTCGCTTCGCTTTGCGTTCTTTATGTGACTTGTTTCATATAAGCACGTACATTTCATCTTAGAAGTCAAAGCGAATCTTCAACGCAACGCGAAGCAAAAGTTTTATCTGACATGGGCTTGAAATTGCAAATACAAAAATGTGAGAGCTGTACATTAGGGTGTCCCAAAAATTTTGTTTTCTGATTTTCATAAGTGCTCAATCAAAATTTAAAAGTTTATAGGTTAAAGTATTTTTGATTTTTTTTAAGAATTTTCGGAATAGGTTTATAGGTCGCGCAAATGCAGTTTTCATAAAAAACCGGAGTTTTCGGCATTTTTTCTAACTTTACTCATAACTTGCTTAATAACCACGGGTTTCTTCACTCCTGAGGAAACAGTTTTAAAGAAAAGTATCCAAGCTTTATTCCTGTGTGAAAAACTTATAAGTTTTGGTGATGAGTTTGCTCATTTAGATACCCTAAATTACAATAATAATAATATTTCAATACGTTGACGTGATCGGATGTGTTTTATAAGAGCTCTTCAAATTGTGTTTATCACAATAAAATACATGATTGTTTGTGTGATACAGTAATATCTACTAAGCACTTGTTTTTCGATATAATAAGAAAGAAAAAACCAATAAATTAAACAAGGGCGTATAATTGGTTTATTTATTTATTCTTCTTATGTAAACTGCAATTTTTGTTAATACATAAACAGAGATAAAATAGAAATTGTAAAAATCTACAAACTCTCAAAAAACAACAACATCATAACTAAAACTTGGGTGAACATCATGTAGCAAATTTTTGCAAATCGAGTTCACACGTATTCTTATTCTCTTTCATTTTGTCTTATCTGAGATAAAATTTTGCTTATCTTTTTACTCATTTTCCCCATACGCACTGCGAGAAATTTATTATGTATGCTTTTTATGTTAACAAATGCTTTTGCTCACATGAAAATTAAAAATTATTTTCTCTTACAAATTGGTTTTAAGTCAGAAATTAAGTGAATAATAATGTTTATTTATTACTTTTTGTTGAAATGGTTTTCTAGAAAAAAATTCTTTCATAAAAAAGTTCATATAGGAATTACTTTTATTAATTGTTTCTGCCTGTGTGTTTATCTTTTTCGCTCACTTACACAACCTTAAATTTATCTTGGTCACCCATGAACTAAAACATGGGTGAACATCATGTAGCAAATTTTTGCAAATCGAATTCACACGTGTTCTTATTCTCTTTCATTTAGTGTTATCTGAGATAAATTTTTGTTTATCTTTTTACTCATTTTTCTCAAACGCACTGCGAGAAATTTATTGTACTGTTTATGTTAAAAAATGCTTTGGCTTACGTGAAAATTGAAAATTATTTTCTCTTACAAATTGGTTTTTAGTAGTTTTAAACTCAGAATTTAAGTGAATAATAATGTTTATTTATTACTTTTTGTTGAAACGGTTTTCTAAAAAAAATTCTACCATAAAAAAAATCATAAAAGAATTACTTTTATTAATTGTTTCTGCCTGTTTGTTTATCTTTTTCGCTCAATTACACAACCTTAAATTTATCTTGGTCACCAATGAACTAAAATATAACATCAGCATAAAGATCATAAAAAAAACATTTCCAGTTAAATTAAAAATTTATTTTACTCCTTTACACTCAACAATAATAACAAAACACAAACAATAACTTTTAAGGCAGTACCCCAGTTGACCACGGCTTTCGTTAATGATATCGATTTCGGATATAACTCGAACATTTATCGTGGGAAACTATCGAGAGTGACACTCAAAAATGAATCGAAAAATGTTAACCCGTCGCTCAGTTTTATCCCAAAAAACCTTCGATCTCGGATTTCGTTAGGAATATCAAAAGTGAGATTTTATCGAATTAATTTCGATACCACAGACATGCAGCAGAAAAAGTAAAAAGTCATTTTTTTATTTATTTATTTTAACTTAATTATTTTATTAATTTTATTTATTTGTTTAAAACTATCGAGATAAGTGTGAAGTTCGGAGCTTTACACTGCAAACACATGCCACCAGTGTCATGTACGTATTATCGACGAAAAATTGTTCGAAAAAGTCGAATCTCTTGCCATTTGCTTTGCTGTTTACACATGCCATTGCCACTCCATTTTAAAAATGTCGTCGAAGCGAGCTGACTTAGTCTCGCTTCCATTTTTACTTTTCCTTTTGTTTATAGAATAGCGTTACCTAGTACGTCATAAAGGCGCATTCTTGAGGAAACTATTAACACTTATTATTATTATTATTATTTTAATAATATTAGTTCTTTATAATTAACAAACTCCAGTTTTTCACACGCAAATCAAGTTATAAATCATAATAACACATTTAACAAGCTAAAATATTAATTTAATTTTCACAGTAATAATCCAATAAATTTGCATCAAATGTATAACAGGGTAACACGTTTCTTCGTTTTGACGTTCCAATGCCAATTTTGCTGCCATTGCGAAAAATTTGAGTGTGTTAGTGAAAAATCGTGTGTGTATTGAGTTTTTCGAAATGGCATGCCACTATAGTGGCATGTGTAAATGGTATGTTAGCGAACATTCGAATTTTTTTTAGATTTGCGAACAAATATCGAAGAATTTTGTTTCGAAAATTCTTCGCTTTAGTGAACATTATTTTTTATCGAATCTCAGGTCAAGTGGGACTAACTGCCTAACAAACACAATAATTATTACTCAACAACTGTTGAAGAAGGAACAACAAAAACAACATTAACAGCAACAAGCATAACATCATCATAACAGCAGTGTTGTCAACTTGTTATTTTCAAAAACACTGAAACAAGGATAAAAGCAGATAGTTTAATATACCCCAACAAACACAATTTTATAATTTCACAGACAAATCCTTAAGAATGTTGCAAATAAAATTTTTACTTGCTTGTAAAATATTCAATGTATAATTTAAGGAATAAAAATAAGATGTATGTGTACATTAGTTTCGTTCAACAACCACTTCTACTCTTGGCACTCCTGCTCATAGCCGTATTCAAGAAACTCTACAAACCCCTCAGCTTGGTAATAATGAAATCCATACATATTCACCCTTCAAGATGATAACTATAATGGATAGACGTTTTGAACGGCTCAGTGAGAAAATTGAGAATATTATAGTGGAAAGACTCAGTAGTAGGGAACTGCCAATTCGGCGACAATTAAAATTGTGAAATTGTGGCTGAAATTGTTAAATTGTGGGCTGAAATTGTTAAATTGTTGCTGAAATTGTTAAATTTGGGTAATTAAAATTTGAAAATTGTTAAATTCTTGGAAATTTGTGTTTTTTGTTTACATTAGGAGTTTTTTGTTTACATTAGGAGTTTTTGTTTACATTGAGTGTATGTCTGTGTGTCTGTCTGTCGGTCTGTCTGTCTGTCTATGTTTAGATGTTTGTGTGTGGAATATTTTGTGTGAATGTATTAAGGCGGTTCATAGTTTGGCGTTTTTTATGTGTGTGTATATACAGACGAGGAAAATCATGAAAATGATTTTTCCTAATACCAATGGTGAAATAGTGATTATTAATTTTTCCTAGTGCCTACGGTAATGCATGATAATTTTTTCCTAATGCCGGGCAATACATGAATATTGTTTTTTCAAATGCCGACGGGAAAATGATTTTTCCTAATGACGACGGGAAAACGTGAAAGTTATTTTTTCTAATGCTAATGTAGGTGTTGCTAGACTGTGGGAATTTAAGGCTGACCGTGATTTGAGTGGGTGGCGTTGTTGCCGTAATATGTAACCATAGGAATTTGCGGATGTGTCTGTCTATCTGTGAGAATTTAGGTGAGGGTTTGATTGGAAGGGGCGGGGTGTAGTTGAGGTAGATCGATTGCGTTTGTATGTGTGTGTGTGTATGTTTGTAGGAATTTCAATGTGTGTATTTCTGTAGGAGCTTAGGGCTGATTGTGATTTATGAGGGGTGAGGTGTTCTACTAATATGCAACTGGGGGAATCTGCGTGTTTGTATGTCTGTAGGAGTTTAAGGCTGACCATGATTTGGATGGGCAGGGTTGTTGACGTAATATGTATCCATGGGGATTTTTGGATGTGTCTGTCTATAGTAGTTTAAGGCTGATCGTGATTTGAGGTAGGTGAGGATGTTGTTGAGGTAAATTGTTTATGTGTATGTATGTATGTATGTATTTTTGTAAGAATTTAAGAGGATTGTGATTTATTAGGGGCGAGGTGTTCTTGTAATATGTAGCCGTGAGAATCTATGTGTATAGACGTCTGTAGAAGTTTAAGACTATCTGTAATTTCAGGTAGGTGAGAGTGTTGTGTTGTTGAGATTAATCTTATATATTGTATATGTATGTATGATCATGGGAATTTGTGTATGTATATCTGAGGGAGAATTTAAGGCTCGTCATGATTTGCAAAAGGTGGGGTGTTGTTGAAATTTTCTTGGATATTTCTTATATGAATTCTGCTATGTGTGTGTATTTGAGGTGGTATTTATATGTAGGTAGAAATAAATTGTTTTCAATACCGACATTTGGTACTATAAAATACTATCATATATCTGGACTTCCCTATTCCTAGTATGTTTTTATACTTACGATTGCTTTATATTTTCTCATGCTTAAATTTGTCTCGCGTTAAAGTCTGTCTGTGTGAAATTTGTTTATATTACATATTTTGTTTATTTAACTACATCCATCTTCTTTGACTGAAAGGGTTTTCTGCACACAGAGAAAAACCAACTTGAAATCAGTAAAAACCATGCTGAATTAATAAGAACCATTAACAAAGGTTTAGTCATATTGAAATTTCTTATTTCAATATGGACAAAATATTAATTTACAGTATTCATTTATTAAACTCATTAGTTTGTAGATATCTCAATATACATTTTCTATTATATTAAAAATTATTGAATTAAAGTGACGAATTCTTATTTTTAAGCTGCAGATTTTCCCCGAGTGTATGGATTGTTTATATTTGCATTGTGCTTTAACTAAACGACGCTTCATATATTTTTATGATGTAGATCTAATAAATACTTAAGCATTGATAAGAAATTTGATATGTATACATACATATCTACAAATTGATTTTATGTATGTATGTAAGTGTTTAACTCAATCTTTGAATACATTTTTTATTTTAATTTTTATCTGCGTTTACTTAAAAGTTTGTGAGGATTTTCTGTTTTAAGTAAAACTGAATTCCTGAAGATATGTACTTACATACTCTATAGTAAAAGTTACTATAATGGAAATATTTCTTATACTTAATTTACAGTTTTTTAAAGTTGATGCAATGTTAGTTAGTCAACGTTTGACATTTTTAGGGTATAAAATTTTTTCTAGCTATAGCCTTCTACATTTATTTTGGAAAGCTTGCTTTGCTTTTTAAAAATGTATAAACATTTTTAAATGAAACTGATTATTTTTTATTGATAAACATTGGAAATCAAAAGGGAGTTTTATATTGTAATTATTATTTTCATAATTGTTAAAAACAATCGCTGCTTTTTGTTTGTTTTTTGCGATGAAATCATTTGAATTACTTTTGAAACTTTACGCGTTTATAAAAATTATGTTATTTTCTATATTTCTTAATTTATAAGACTTTTAGACTTTGTGCTTTAGTGGTTATATATTCTATTATACGATTATGAATAAGAATGCAGTAAGCTGATGTATTTGCTTACTGCTTCAAATTAAAATTTTATTAAATTGAATAAAAGGAGTTTTTTTTCTTTAACTCTGATGCAGTTAGAAGCGCTGGAGATTCTTTCATATAACAGCTTTTTTGAAATTTTTGATACATAGTATAATATAGAATTGGATAACATTTATTTTTAATTTTTATTTTAAGAAGTACGGATATGAGACTGAATTTAAATGCACTTTTAAATTAGTTAAATCATAATGAACAAACATATTTTCTTCTTGAATAGCGATCAACAGAAAACGAACTCGTTTTCATATAATTTAGGTATACCCTATCGACGGCTCCTCTAGGATAAAAGATGACTTTGTATGACGAAATTTCTGTTGCATTTGTTTATATACATATGTATGTTTATTTTATGAAGTGTGAGCACCTATGGCTTTTATTTAATGTTCTATATGATTTTTTTTTTCATTTTATTAAAGTTCAGCGTATTGTGTATATATTTTTGAAATGTTTAAGTGTGTTTTGTGTGCCCATCGGATAGAGTGTACGTATTAGTTGGTCAGTCAGTCTATATTTTTATTTATTTTTTTTTTTCTTCTAATGTGCCACTCCTTTTTTCAGATTTTACTACTTGGAATAGAGTATTTTTGTCTAATTTTTTGCTGGGTATATACATTAAGTATGTAGAAATTAGTTTACTTACAAAGAAATGTATATTTAATAAACAACTATTGTAGCAAATCGATCTCAAATAACTCAGTTACCTCTACCAGCAATTCACCGTCGGTGTTTTCATAAAGTGTTAGAAACAATGAAATATCTATGTTTGGGAGAATTTTTTTGCCTCAAGTAGGTATTTCTACATGAGGTTTGCTGGTTGACTCCTATCGCATTCATATGTAATGATTATCCACTTAAAAAAGGTCATCATCACCATCAATCACTCCCGTATACAATACATTCATGAGTTGGGTTGATCCAGATACAATTGCTGTCTCATCACCTTGTAACAGCTTTATATATTTTGCTAGTATGCATGCCTTAGTATGCTTCTATCGATAGTGACGTAAGAGTCCGAGATGTACTAGTGTTACAATTAAAAATCTTTACTATTAGAATTTACCAGTTCGCTCTTTTGAATTTTTGCAAAGTAGATACATATGTATGTTTGTATTTAAGTGACCACAAAATCATAAAATTTCTTTGCTTACAAAATTGTATGACGTGAGGATTTTTTTTGTTGAAATTATTCATGCTTCGGCATGCTTTCATTTTTTTTCTGTAAATTTATTTAATACTCATACAGATACAGATATAAAGTAAGATCTGTTTGCAGTATGCATGCTTCAGCATGATTCTAGTTGAAGCGTATATTCATTCACTAAGTTTGCTTGATACTTATTCATACACATGTACATTCTTAAAGATTGGATATCAAAGTCCAAATTCCGTAGTTTATCTGTATTTTCTAAAGATCTGATAGCTAAAGAAATAAATAGAGCGAAGATCTTCTATAATAATCCCATTTTCATATTGTAAAATTTTGCGTTCTAACGCTTTCGATGGGAAAATGTACATACAACTTTATAAAAAGTGATAATATGATATGCTGCTGAATATTGCACTATGCTATAGTTTATTTTAAACACTGAAGTTTTAGCAAATTTCATTCAGACCAACAAGTTTAGAGAATTCCACTACATTTAGCTAATTATCTAATTCCACTACATTTAGTTTATTACCTTTCTTAAGACCCATCATTCCTAATCAATCCTACAAAAAACTAGATTTTTCGTTTTAATTTAATTTTTATTTTTATTAAATTCAACATTCATTCTTCAAATTACTTTATACTGTATTAAGCAGCTTTTTCTCATTTGTTGAGTTAACTTCAATCGTAAACATTTTAATGTTGAGATAAATTTTTCTATTTTATGCACTAAGTAATTCTTTATATATGTATACCAATCCTTTTATATGAACCATTAAAGCTAATTCTTTTCACATCATTCCTTTTAATGCTCAATTAAATCATTGTACTATTTATGCTTTCATATTAAGTAATGTTTAATCTTCTATTTATGTATGAGTTTTCCAAAGTATTTATTAAAAAATTCCTTAGAATCATCTGTTTGTAAGTTTTTTTTTGGTACCCGTACCACTTCAAAAATATTTTCCATTCCTTGGTTTTTTGAGTGCAGCTTTTATTTTGAGCTGTACTACAATTTGAGAATGTGTCAAATACAGTCTTCAAAAATCAACAATTTCTATTTTCTGTAGAATAGTTCTCCATTTCACCTAACTTAGCTCCATAAAACTTCATATATTCCTGTCATTGCATCTCTACAAGCACAAACAATTTTCGAGTTTTAAAATGGAGTTCGATTACTAAATTTCTTTTTAAAGACATTGAGTTGTTTTACAGATTTTTTCGATAGTGTGGTGATCTACATGTTGCACCTTCAGCTATTTATACTATCATGTAGTTAATTTTCTAATCTATATATTTAATTGTACAACTCTTCAATTTATTTTTAATTATTTAATTTTTAGAATTCCTTTTCAATTTTATAACTCTCTTCCTTCTCTAATTTTATTTCACGTTGTAGTCCACCAATATGCATTTGAATATATTCTTGAATTATATCAATGCCTTAAGCTATATTATTAATTTGTTCTTTAGTTTGTCGATTTCAGTTTCCAGAAAAATTAACTTATATCATCGTTCTCTGACGGAGAACGATGATGATTCTGTATGCATATATTAGTAGTAATTAAAATCTTTTTATAGATTTCGAGTTCAAATTTATCATAATTTTTTGGTATTTTATCAAACATTAGAGAAAATACTCCTACTGTTAGAGCCCATCTTTGACCACCAACTTGTATTTTATCTTCATTCAGTTTGAGGTTACTATCACCATTAGTTTGTATCTAATGCATTTCTTCCTTCCAATACTGATAAGTCTTCGGAATTGGAAGTCTTTGAGTACAAATCATCGTCATCATCATTCTCAGTATTAGCATCATTAAATAAGGTGGTATTATCAAATATTGTTCCTTCTGTTAGTTTCTTTGGTGTACTTGTCTCTATCTTGACTGATGGTTTCTCATGCTTTAAACTTGTATATTTTCAACTTCTGTCTTGATTTTACTTTTTTCTTTCATAAGAATTCTTTTAATATTCTTAGAACTATTAATAAATTCTTCTGTTATAGGTTTAAATGCATCTCTTAGTTGTTCACTTGTATCTATTTCACTAGTTTTTATACTACGAAGCTTTTTCTTAATCACATTTGTTGTCAACACCAAATGCCTTAAAACTTTCTCATCCATGTTTGCATACATACACATAACCAATTTACCTCAACAACATCCTCACCTACCTCAAATCACGATCAGCCTTAAACTACTATAGACAGACACATCCACAAATCCCCATGGATACATATTACGTCAACAACCCTGCCCACCCAAATCATGGTCAGCCTTAAACTCCTACAGACATACAAACACGCAGATTCCTCCGGTTGCATATTACTAGAACACCTCACCCCTCATAAATCACAATCAGCCCTAAGCTCCTACAGAAATACACACATTGCAATTCCTACAAACACACACACACACACACACACACACACACACATACACACGCTATCGATCTACCTCAACTACACCCCGCCCCTTCCAATCAAACCCTCACCTAAATTCTCACAGACAGACAGACACATCCGCAAATTCCTATGGTTACATATTACGGCAACAACGCCACCCACTCAAATCACGGTCAGCCTTAAATTCCCACAGTCTAGCAACACCTACATTAGCATTAGAAAAAATAACTTTCACGTTTTCCCGTCGTCATTAGGAAAAATCATTTTCCCGTCGGCATTTGAAAAAACAATATTCATGTATTGCCCGGCATTAGGAAAAAATTATCATGCATTACCGTAGGCACTAGGAAAAATTAATAATCACTATTTCACCATTGGTATTAGGAAAAATCATTTTCATGATTTTCCTCGTCTGTATATACACACACATAAAAAACGCCAAACTATGAACCGCCTTAATACATTCACACAAAATATTCCACACACAAACATCTACGATCAGGTAGACAGATAGACAGACAGACAGACCGACAGACAGACATAAACTTAATGTAAACAAAAACTCTTAATTTAAACAAAAAAAACTCCTAATGTAAACAAAAAACACAAATTTCCAAAAATTTAACAATTTTCAAATTTTAATTACCCAAATTTAACAATTTCAGCCCACAATTTAACAATTTCAGCCACAATTTCACAATTTTAATTATCGCCGAATTGGCAGTTCCCTACAACTAAACTCAGTGAATACAGAGGTGATCTCTTATGTGACCTGGATAAAAGATTCAATATGATTAGGAACGAGCTACTTGTTATTAATGAAAGAGCTTCTGCTCTTGAAAAAGTCGCGGATGAATTTAATAATATGAAACAGGAACTTGCATTCTTAAAAACACAATTAGGCACATCTAGACTAAATGAGCTACAGAATGAAATAAAGAGATTAAAAATACAATCACTAAAACACTCTAATTCTGTTGTCGTCTGTGACTTACGTATCAGCCGAGTCCCTTTTTCTGAACATGAAGACCTTCACTCTATGTTTGACACTATTTGTAAAACACTAAAAATTCCTACGCTCAAGCTGCAATCTATTCATCGTCAGCATAATAAAAATAATAAAAACAACGAAAATTCTCCTGACGGTGTTATAATTGCCAAACTAATGTCACCGTATGTCAAAAATTTTTTCTCAAATCTTTAAGTGTATTTAGGAAGCAAAAGTCAAATTTAACATTGGATATTCTTGGCTTTTATCCTCATGAAAAAAACAAATATTTTTATGTCAATAAAAACCTTACAAATGACAATTTTAAAATACTTCGAGAATCACTCAATTTAAAAAAGCAAAAGCGTCTACACTCTGCGTACTCATATCGAGGTCTTGTTTATGTCAAAAGAATGGATGCTGATAACCCAACATGTATTGAAAGTACTGATGCCCTGAATCATCTTTTTGTTCAAGTGAAGGAACTGGATCGCTATCTTGACATGATATATTGTATAGCTAAATTGTTTTCTTTTTTGGTTATAATAATTCTTATTTTTGTAACTGTTTTTTGAGCAAATTGGTAATACTACTTATTACTTTCTATAGACTTCTCTTTACTCTTTATAAATATCTTTTATGCAAGTACATTTATATAAGGTGACCAGATTTCGGAGAAAGAGAAAGATGACATCAGCAAAAATAGAAATAAAAAATTTACTTGAAATCAATATCTACATTTTTTTACCTACTTTATAAAATATTACATTTATATACATACATTCAATAGTAAAAATGAAAAATTTAAAAAAACGCCCGACGCAGAGAAGATAGGGGGTGAAGGAAGAGATAGAAACGCTTCATTCTTTTATAACTATCTTTATGCATGTTTTTTTTTCTAATAATGCAGTGTTGCAGCACCTCTGGTGTTAAATTAGGCGTATTAATTTTATTTTTTAAGCTGCCGTTAGTAGCCATTTTATCGGTTATTGTACTTCTTCGATGATTCTGCTACAGAACGAAGGAGGGCACTCTGATGTTGCATTAAGATTAGTATCTGCTGAGGTCGGTATAGTTCAGTTATCACTGACTCTGGCTTCATCACTTGAACTTTCCTGCAACAACTGACACAAAGAGACACTAATGCACATCAGAAAAATGCTTGGTGTTGTTGTTTAATGACTGTTGGATACAGGGATTGAACCCAGTACCTTCGGTTTTTTAGTCAACGAGCTTACTACTTCAGTCAACGCCAAATAGATGACAAAAAGAGGACACAATTTTTATAGATGACAGCGTCCTCTAAAAAAGAGGACGTATGGTCACCTTAATTTATATGATCTCTCACGTAACATTCCTCGCTCTTAATTCTGTCTTCATTATAGTTTTTGATGAGTCAACTTGATCGAAGGTATGGTATTGTCGAAAAGAATTCTGCTTTATTGAATATTCTATGTAAGCAGAGAAATGGTTTAAATATAGTTCACTTGAACGCCAGGATTCTGCATGGTTAAAATTAGATGATGTTAAGTCCACTTTCGAAAATTCAAGTATTGATGTTGTTTGTGTCACTGAAACATGGTTTCATAATGATGTTTTTACTTCTAATTATGATATAAAAGGATATACGTTCTATCATAACAATAGAAATGACAAAAAAGGTGGTTGCGTAGCAATATATTGCAAGTCTAGTATAAAATCTAAATATGTCAGCAAGTCAAGCAACACTGTACTAGGAGTTGAATTTCTTAATATTGAGATCTATGATAATGCAACTAGGGTTTTAGTGTCATGTGTTTGTAATTCTAATAAAAAGTTTGACCTTACTCCTTTCTTCATTGATTGAAACAATTATGTAATAGATTATGATTTCTATGTGACTTGTGGAGATTTTAATATTAATTTTCTCTGTGATAGAAATCATATAGAAAGTTTGCTTAACTATGTAAGTTCGGTTGGTATGTCGATAGTTAATCAGCATATGCCTACACGTTTTTCAACAAATTGCATCCCAAGTCTACTTGACTTGTTTTTATTATCAGATACTGAACATTTACTGCTATTTGATCAACTGTCGTTTGTGTCAGATCATGACCTTTTGTCTTGCTCGGTGAATATTAATCTTAACAGAACTGAGACTTCCTGTCTGATATCATATAGGGATTTCAAATCAATTAATTACCCTGCATTATTTTCTGATCTTATCAATCGTAATCTAACGGATTGCAGGTATGAATCGACGGTAGATAGCAAGTTAGATGTGTTTCTAGCATCAATTCGTGACATTTATAATCAACATGTACCAGTGCATAGTTTTTTCATCAAAAACCGTTCTTGTCCTTGGTTCAATACAACTGTAAATCAGTCCATTCGTGATCGCAATCGCTGTTATAGAAGATGGAAAAAGAATCTATCAACTTCAAACAGGACTTTGTATAATACAGCCAGAATCGTGCTAATTGGATTACAAGAGAAGCTAAAAAAAGCTAAGTACGTCTCTAAAGCTAAGTACGTCTCTACCATCTGGACAGCTTTGGAAAAATATAAAAAACTTAGGTATCTACTCGCGTGGAAACTCGGACTGCTTTATTGACCCTAACACTTTAAATAACTTTTTCTCTGTAAATAATTCAAATAACCCTGACTTATCTAATATTCAGTATTCTTATGATTGCCCGCATAGATTTGAGTTTTCCACAGTATCTGATGAAGAGGTATATAGAGCTGTGATGAGCATTCGTTCCAATGCTATTGGGGAGGATGGTGTGTGTATACGATTCCTAAAAATAATTTTACCGTATGTTGTCGGATAGATTACACACATTTTTAATCATTGCTTTACAACTTCCACTTTCCCAAAAGTATGGAAAATCGGCAGGATTATACCAGTTGCAAAAAACAACTCTCCAACTGTCCCCAGTGATTTTAGGCCCATAAGTATACTTTCTGTTCTTGGTAAGGTGTTTGAAACATTAATGACCCGACAAATGACTGATTTTATCAATGTAAATTGTTTCCTGTCTCCGCTCCAATCTGGGTTTCGTTCTAACCATAGCTGTACTACTGCTGTACTAAAAGTACTTGATGATATCAGACCTGCGTATGATATGGGTGACTTGTCGCTGATGTTCTTATTAGATTTTTCAAAAGCCTTTGATAGAAGAAATCATTTTATTCTTTGTAGAAAACTGGAGTGCCTCTTTGGGTTTAATCATAGCGGAATGTTGCTAATAAGTAACTACCTTTCTGAACGCTTACAAAAAGTAGTTGTTGGTTCTAGGGAATCAGCGTTTATGTGTCTGAATTCTGGCTTCATTTAAGGCTCAGTCCTTGGACCTTTGCTCTTCAGCATTTATATCAATGATATATTTAATGTCGTTAGTTTTGTCAATATTCATGCATATGCTGATGATATCCAGCTTTATATATCCAGCCGTATTGGCCTTGTTGTTGGTATGTGCTTTAAACTTGCAGAAGATCTAAAAAGCGCTAGTATGTGGGCTAATATGAACAACCTTATGCTCAATCCCGCTAAATCTGTTCTATTACCCATTAGCAAGAACAACCTTCATTTCAATCAGCTTGCAGCTGTTATTTTGGATGACACTCCACCTGTTTACGTAGAAAAGGTTAAATATCTAGGTTTTCACATCAACTTCTCACTATCATGCAATGATCATATTAATAACATAGTACGCAGGCTGTATCTGACGCTACGTAATTTAAGAACAACCTCAATTTATACGCTGACTGAAGTCAAGAAACGTGTCGTATTACAACTCATTATACCTCTTATTACTAATTCTGTAGAGGTATATAGCAAATTGGACTCATGCTCACTTCATAAGTTACAAGTCTCTTTTAATAATACTACGCGATATGTATATGGTATTCATAGATTCAGTAGTGTCTCGTCTTGGAGAACTATGATTCTCGGTTACGACATTGTGAACTATCTTTGCATGCGGAATCTGCTGTTTTTACACAAACTTATAAATGTCAAATCACCACCTTATCTATTTAACAAAATCACATCCGGAAAGTCAGCTAGAGGTGTGACGTTAATACCACCAAGGCACAACTATTTAAACACAAAAAGTTTTTTTTCGTCAATGCCATAAAGCTTTGGAACTTATTGCCATCAACTATAAAACTAATTACAGAAAGATAGAATTTTAAGAAAGCCCTTAGAGAATATGTTACTCGAAATATTTAGCCTCTAATTCTATTTTTCTCTATTTTCTTTATCCAAATTGCTCATATTATTATTATCTTTTTCTTATTCAAATTTTTATTTATCATTTTCTTTGCAATATATATATATATATATATATATATATATATATATATATATATATATATATTTATATTCTTTTTATTTTTATATTTTGTTTGTATTGAGCTTATATTTTGTATATTGAGATTTTTTCTGAATTTATTTCTGATTCTATTCAAATTCAATATTATTTGCAAGTATTATTTATAAATATAAGATTGGTTGTTATGTATGTGTCCTATTTTTAATATTTTTTAATTTTTTATATTTTTTTTCTTTTTATAATTTGTAAACTTGTTATACCCTGCACCAAAAATGGTAAAGGGTATATATAGGTTTGTCCAGATTTTTGTAATTTCTACAATAATCATTTGCGGCCACATAAAAATAGTTATTCTGGATCCTTATGAACAGGAGATAAGAAAAGTCATGTCCGTCTGCATGTACGGCTGACTTGAAAGTGATTTTCTGAAGCTCCCAAAAAGTTAGAGAGCTCGGAGTTAGACTCAAACGACCGCAGCTGTCTTGGCATGATTGGTATTGAAAATCAGCAAAAATAAAGAATCGGTTCTTGCATTTTAAATATATAGAGTTTTATCACCCATTTAAAAAAAATAAAAAAAAATATCGTGCATAGAACCAAGAATATTAAAATTTCTTATTGATTTCACTATCTACTCAGCTACTGAGGCTTGCTTACTGTTGGTTTATCTTCACTGTATTTAAACAATTTCTTTAATAGTTATTAAACATTTTCTTTAATAGTCATTGTTTCATATAAAACCCCTTTTTGTCACCACTACATAGGCATTATCTTGTGCTTTGCGTAGAACATTCTTATTCGTGTGCATGGACGTATAGGAATGTTTTTGCACAGAATGTGTAGTGTGAAGAAAAAAAATCTATAGGCATGATACAATTATAACAGGTACATGCACAAGCCCAGCCTGTTAATGTATACAATATAAACAGTTGTCAAACTTTGTTTACAAGCTACAAAAATGTTAGTGTATGTGTGGTATATAACATGATTACAGTGTTGCCAATGAAATTAAACGTGGCTGTGTTTCCAATTACATATTGAAGAAAATTACACTACAAATGATTTTTGTAAGTTAAAATGAAACAAAAATAAATAAAAATAGAACATAAAGTATAATTACACACAGATTATGCATGAATGTAATTACATGGCCTACACATGAGAGTAATTGCACACTCTGTGTAATTACACACCTATTGGCAACACTGAATGACTATAATCATTCATGAATGCCGCGTCTGCAATTGTACTTTAGTTACTCTGTAATTGTTATTTTTATAAACAAAAGGCATCTGTTTGTGACAATTATACGTTTGTTTATACCAACAAAATGAATGTTTTTTTTGGTGTTGTAATTTTGTTGTAGTCGTGCATGTACCTAGTGTAATTGTACCATGTCTATACGTATAAACATTCGTACATACATACTTACATGTGTATGTGGTACTCGTGGTACCTTCATAGCGAACAGTCGATTAGCGGAATTTTGCTTACATACTTACCAAACAAACAAAAAAAATATTCGCAGTACATATTATTCGTAATAGGTACATACTGACTTTAATAAATAAGCTTTATGCTTTGCTAATATTTTTTACATAGTAGAAATAACAAAAACAAAAAAAAAACGCAAATAAAAAAAACTTAAACAAAGTGACATTGAGGAATACTCTAACAAGTACCTCAAAAACAAACAAACAATCATAAATAACAAAAACAAAAAAAGATCGCAAACAAAAAAAACAGAAACGAAGTACCCTTGAGGAATTCTATGTATGAGTGCCTCAAATACAAAAAATGTTGAAGTGAGTTCTAACGGCAGAAATGCTTATTTTACTGTGAGTTCTGAAACTCTTAATGAAAACAATAAAAATAATAAACCTGATGAAAGTCTTATTTAACGGAAGAGCCAATTTTTCGTCAGCGATCAACTTCGCTTTGTCCAATGCCAAATACTAGTGCTTCATTAACATTAAGTTGCCCATCTTTGTATCGATATAGCCGTTGTTCTTTGGTAGCTTGCTGATTTGTAAAAATCATTCAGTCCGAACCACTACTAGAAAGAATACCATGGCGGTTACCAAGGTCTGAAGATTTAAGAGGTCTTTTAATGTTGGTTTCATGAACATTTTTTGAGAGATGTTTTCTAATCACATGATCTTGGTGGCCAATCGACCGGCCCTAAACGTGAAATTATGTGCTCACCAAAATGTTCTCTCAATAAATCCATTGATTGATGCGATGTGTGGGAAGTGGCGCCGTCTTGTTGGAACTAAATGTCGCCGAAATCACGAGCTTCAATTTCAAGCATCAAATAGTCGGTTATCATGGCAGTCCGTCAGTCCGAGTTGCTGCCAACGGCGCTCAATCGACTCTCCAACGTCTTTGTGTACACTCTCAGCTACGGCCGCTATATTTTCTTCACAGCGTGCTGGACGTGGTCTATTCGGTCGAATATTATCCAATAATGAATGCTAGGTCTCAAAATGGGTGATGGTGTTACGAATAGTACGCTCAGTAGGACGATTATGTTGAACATAAGTTGAGCGAAGTGCACGAAACACATTCCTCATAGAACGTAAATTTTCGTAATAAAGTTGAACGATTTGTAAACGTTGTTCAGGCGTAAGTCTTTCCATTATGAAATGCCAAACAATACTAAACAAAAATAATAATTATCTTTACTTGGATCACCCCTTATATTTCGGCTGTTCTTTGTGTCGTAAAGCCCTGTAATTTTTTATGTAGCCTTCCTCCCTATTCTCTTCATAACTTTCCCTATTTGGATTTCATTTTTCATTCAATTTGCCCTTATACTTCTCCATTCTTTCCTTTATTATTTCAAAATTTATTTTGTTATTAACCACATCAAAAAGGCTACATTTTATCGTACTGTGGTAGCTCTTGTTATAAAAGGTTATAGCTTTTATTATTTGTGTTTCTATTGGTTATTGTTCTTCAAGATTTAATGCTCTTATTTTCTCAGTTATGGTATTATTTAACCTTTCTACGTCGGAATTCCCGGTATGATTATTAGGTTTTGTTATATGGAAGTCAATTCCTTCTGCATCTAAAAAATTTTTAACATTGTTGGAATTAAATTCGTTGTCAAATATAAATTTTTTCGTTTTACCTTTAATTGCCAAAAATTCTTAACATTTTTGCACTATAGTTGTACTATTTCTATCTGGCATGTGAAAACAGACAGCATGCTTTGAAAATTTATCAATAAAAATCATAAACGACTGTTTGCTATTTATATATGTATCTACATGTACTATTTCGTTTACAGATGCAGGTGTTTCAGTTTTTTGGAACTTCTTTTTGATGAGCAAATGTGACAATTATTTATTACCTTATGTATTTCTAATTTCTCTAGCAAAGTAAGAACATTTTACTATTTTGTGTGTATTTCTATCAGGGAATTCTCTTTGTTTCTCCACTATGTATAAAATCTTCTCGAATTGGTTTCAATGTATTTATTTCATATGTATCGACATCAATTCTACTTAGGAAATCGGCACTTTCCTTTAATATACTCTATTTTAAATTGATATTCTCTCAAATCGATAAGACATCTTTGTAGCCTTGGGCTTATATATCTCCCAGAATATTTGCTCATGAGCCACTTTAAGGGCTGGTGGTCACTTTATAAATCAAATTCTTTCCCATAGGCATAAGGCCCAAAATATTTTACACCCCATACTATTGCTAGTAATTCTTTCTCAATTGTTGCATAGTTGGTTTCGTGTATATTTAGCGGTCGCGATGCATATGCTACTGGGTGACCATCTTGTGTTAAGACAGCTCCAATTACGTTGTTACTAGCATCTGTAATAATTTTGAAACGTTTATTGAAATTTGGGTATCTGAATATGGGCGAATTTTTAATGAATTCTTTGAGTTTTTCAAAGGCTGTAATAAAGCCGGGATCATTTGTTTCTATTTTTTCGTTTTTTCGTAGATATCTTGTCATTGGGTAAACAATTTTAGCGTAATTGTGGATAAATTTTCGGTAAAAATCGGTCATTCCTAAAAATGTTTTTTGTTTTGTTTTTCGGTAGTTGGAAGCTTAAGATTTTATATAATTTAAATTTTACTCGGGTCTGGTTTGATACCATTAGTCATTAGGAAATGATCCAAAAACTGAGTTTTCTTTCGTAGGAATTCGCATTTGTCAATTTGTATCTTTCGTAGTGCCTTTCTTAAAGTTTTAAATACATATGTCCCTGATATTGCTAACATGTTCTGTCAACGAAGTACTAAATATAAGGATATCATCCATATAAACGACACAGCTTTTGTTAATATGGTTTCTAAGCACAGTGTTCACCGATTCCTGAAAGGTCGAAGGTGTATTCCGTAGACCAAAAAGCATTCTGACGAACTCGAAATGCTCGAATGGAGTAGAAAACGCAGTTTTCTTCTTATCCTTCTCCCTGACAAGTATTTTATGGAAACCTTTCGCCAAGTCTACAGTCGAAAAATATTGAGCTCTACCAAACATATCGAGTAAGCTTTTCAGATTTGGTATCGGATATTTGTCCTCAATTGTATGCTCATTTAACTTCCTATAGTCTACAACTATACGCCATTTTTTCGTCCCCGAATTATCACTTTTCTTGGAAACAATCCATAATTCCTTGGGAACAGGTGTAACCAATTGAGAACATATTTCACTAAAGCCATTCAAGGTTCGATATCTGATTGGTTTAACAAGTTTCTGTTCTTGGTAATTTTCAATTAATTTATTTCGTTTTATTACACTAGCTGTAGAACCCGTATCTATAAGGCTTCTAATTCTCTGTTTCCCTATTGATGCGGTGAAGTTAAAGAAATACAGAAGAACGAAGCACTAAAAATTTAAGACTACAAAAATGGAAAATTAGTTTTAGCGCTATGAATTATTTTAAAAGTATAACTAGGGCAATCGATAAGGACCAAAATTTGAAAACAATTCTACTTAAATTTTATTCAAGTGTTGTGATATTTCGACTATAGTGGATGATTTAATTTAATATATAAAAGAGTAAAAATATAATTTGAATTCAAATGTTTATCCTGCACATATGTGTATACATACAAACATATTTATTGCATTTGGTGCTTTTTAGTGCTTTTTTCATGACCGAACAGTGCTTTTTGCTTTAAAAAAGTTAGCACCATTGATATAAATACACATACTGTGTATATCAAAGTCAGGCAAACACACATACATTTTTATATTATTTATAAATTAGTGTATAATATGAGAGAGAGAGAGAGAGAGAGAGAGAGTGAAATGCATGTTTGTACGAATGCTCATGCTAGACTGAATTATTTTCTTCCGTACCTATTAAAATAACAAAAAAATTTTAATTAGAAATTATTATTGAATAAATTTATCAAAATAAATTTTGTTCTGCGAAAAATACAAATATTTTTTCATCACCTACATCTGCGTTGACAGTTTTAACATGTTAAGCTTAACTTTACCATATTACCATATTGAAAATTACATGCTTTTTATACTGTTAAATTTGCCACATGGTAATTAATTTGATTTACATACAAAACAAAAACAACAAACTTGCCAGACCAAATAAAAGTATTAAAATTGAAACGTTGCAATATTAAGACACATTTTAAAACGCTATTGTGAATTCCCTAAATATTTTTAATAAACTTAAATTATTATTGTCCTATTCATAACAGAATTTATGTTTGAAATATCGAGCCCTATTTTCGATTTAATCGTAAGCAGCGTTGTCAAATGTGCAGTTTTAACTGCTTTTAGCAGTTTTTTAAATCATAGAGCAGTTTTGCAGTTTTTTTGCAAATAATAAGTAATAAGTAATAATAAGTTTTTCTATAAATTTCACAGTTTTTAATATTTATTAATTAGTATTAATTCGCCTTGAATATTGAAAAAGAAAAACAATTTTCACACTTTCTACATTAAAATAATTCGATCTCTTATATAATGAGATAAAACTCGACGAAATGTACTATATACCGAATTAAAGGGTAGACCATATAGAATTTGAAGCCCTACACATTTTGTTTACAACTCTCGTGGCAAAATTTCAGTAATTCACAGAAAAAGCAACATTTTATTTTGGCTAAGCAAGTGTGTTGAATTAATAAATCATTATGCACTTCAAATAAAACAAAATCTTAAAAAAGCGAACATTTTAGTTATTTTATTTATTGAATTTGTAGGTTTATTCGGAAAAAAAAGAATTTCCCTGTGTAATTTAATGCGAAATATCCCGTAGTGCAACTAAAACATTTCCATTACAATCAGAAATAATTTCTTAATCGGGTTTCAGTTTAGTAATTTCAATTCTTATTGAATGAAATATTTGTATTATTTAATGTGAGTTTCTAAAGAAGAGAAGAAAAACTGAACTAGACTTTGTTAGCTGGGGGGAAATACCGATATTTTTCTGTACTGCCACGCACTTCATCAGCTTCCCTCAGATAATAAACTCTAGTTTAATTTTTCTTCGCTTCTTTAGAAACTCACATTAATTTATCAGGGCAATTGTGAATAGAATTCCTCGAGAAATTTCTCCCTTTTCCAATTAAAATTTTTTGTTTTCCCTATTACTTGCCATTAGTTGGAATTATTCAATAACAATTGAAATTACTGAACTTAAGCCCGATTAAAAAATTTTTTCTGATTAAAATTCAATATAGTTCAATTAAATTACAGTTCTCATCTACACTTCCATTTGAATTATTTAAAAACTTTATAAATTTTTAGGGCTATATATTCTTAACTGATGCCGATGAGGCTTTCGAGATGGTAAAACGTAATAACTTGACAAACATTAGCAAGTCATGATATATATATATATATATATATATATATATATATATATATATATATATGTGTGTGTGACGCGCAAAATAGAAAGGGACCTAAGGGTAAAAATCGGTTTTGTTCAGGAGAGCCACCTTAAAGATTTAAATACGTGTATCTTTGGTGTACCATCACATCATAAAACACGCATATCTCTGGGAGGGAACACTTTTGGGGCATGGGATCGGTCTCATTCGATGCTCAGATGTTGTCCACATCAAAAAAAAAAAAAAATTAAAATTGATTTTTTTTACCCTTAGGTCCCTTCCCCTATGCGCTGTCACATATACAAAATACTAAAGAATTTTTTATGACCAGTTTTTTCACATGAAAATCAGTTTTTTTATTCTAAATTTTCAGTTTTCCAAATAAATATTATCGCAACGCTGCCCGCAAACCATACCACAATTGTGGGGATGAAAATCACATACATACTAATGCGCAGCGTTGTCAACTTTTAAATTTCAAAAAGCACTGAAACCAGGAAAAAACGCGTAATTTAAGTAAAAAGCAATAAATTAAAATTTTTTTGTTTTAAAAAAAAAATTTTTTATATAAAAATATAGAAATATATATAGAAAAAAAAAGAGACGCACCCAATTTATAGCTTAAAGTACTTGTTATACCGAAAAATATCAGTTGAAAAACTACACAAGCGTTCTGGACCCGCACAGTGCCATAATTGTCAAGAATATGGCCATACGAAAACTTATTTCAATTTACCTACTGTTTGTGTTGTGTGCGGCGAATTACACGGCACTGCTAAATGCAATAAGTCAAAAACTCAAAGTGATAAAAAATGCAGTAATTGTGGAGGTAATCACATCGCTAACTGCAGGGGTTGTCCTGTGTACTCTTTCGTAAAGGAGACTATGATGCAAAAACCTAAATTAGCTCAATCTCAATCAGCAAACGCTTACTCTGCCACTTTTGCGCAACTGAGGCAACCAGTTACTTCCCGTATATCGTATGCAGATGCTGCTAAGACAAATTCAATTCCCACACAAAATGTTTCCCAGCCAAATAATTAAAAAAATACTGACGCAAGCTTTAATTTTAATCGCCTTGAAGCTACTATTGATAATCTGGTGCAAACTATAAACAATTTTACAACAAATATGACTAGCATGATGCAAGAAGTGCTGCGAATGCAGAATACTCTGCTTCAAGCATTAATTAATAAGCCATGAACACGTTAACAATATGTTTCTGGAACGCAAATGGCATTCGCAAACATCAAAGTGAACTTGAGCACTTCCTCACGGAAAAAATATTGATATAATGTTAGTATCTGAGACTCACTTGACTTCGAGAAGTCTTTTTAAAATTTATGGCTAAACTATATATGACCCTAGAGGTAGAGCTTGCGATGGATCAGCAATTCTAATAAAGTCAAGACTCAAGCACTATATTCTTGATAACATTTGTGAAGAAACCTACGAGCAAGAAATATCTGCATTGAAAGTTTTTGTACAAATTTTGTTATATCATCAATCTACTCCCCTCTCAGATTTTCAGTCACTGAGAATCAATATGAGGATTTCAGTTTAGTAATTTCAATTCTTATTGAATGAAATATTTGTATTATTTAATGTGAGTTTCTAAAGAAGAGAAGAAAAACTGAACTAGACTTTGTTAGCTGGGGGAAATACCGATATTTTTCTGTACTGCCACGCACTTCATCAGCTTCCCTCAGATAATAAAGTCTAGTTTAATTTTTCTTCGCTTCTTTAGAAACTCACATTAATTTATCAGGGCAATTGTGAATAGAATTCCTCGAGAAATTTCTCCCTTTTCCAATTAAAATTTTTTGTTTTCCCTATTACTTGCCATTAGTTGGAATTATTCCCAGGGTAAAATTTCTCGCGGAATTTTATTCATAATATTTCATTCAATAACAATTGAAATTACTGAACTTAAGCCCGATTAAAAAAGTTTTTCTGATTAAAATTCAATATAGTTCAATTAAATTAAAGTTCTCATCTACACTTCCATTTGAATTATTTAAAAACTTTATAAATTTTTAGGGCTATATATTCTTAACTGATGCCGATGAGGCTTTCGAGATGGTAAAACGTAATAACTTGACAAACATTAGCAAGTCATGATATATATATATATATATATATATATATATATATATATATATATATATATATATGTGTGTGTTACGCGCAAAATAGAAAGGGACCTAAGGGTAAAAATCGGTTTTGTTCAGGAGAGCCATCTTAAAGATTTAAATACGTGTATCTTTGGTGTACCATCACATCATAAAATACGCATATCTCTGGGAGGGAACACTTTTGGGGCATGGGATCGGTCTCATTCGATGCTCAGATGTTGTCCACATCAAAAAAAAAAAAAAAAATTAAAATTGATTTTTTTTACCCTTAGGTCCCTTTCCCTATGCGCTGTCACATATACAAAATACTAAAGAATTTTTTATGACCAGTTTTTTCACATGAAAATCAGTTTTTTTATTCTAAATTTTCAGTTTTCCAAATAAATATTATCGCAACGCTGCCCGCAAACCATACCACAATTGTGGGGATGAAAATCACATACATACTAATGCGCAGCGTTGTCAACTTTTAAATTTCAAAAAGCACTGAAACCAGGAAAAAACGCGTAATTTAAGTAAAAAGCAATAAATTAAAATTTTTTTGTTTTATAAAAAAAAATTTTTATATAAAAATATAGAAATCGGTTGACCTTGCATTTTATCCCTAAAACTTCAAATTTGAAGCATCCGATACACATTTTAATTCTATGAGAATCAGTGAATTCTAAAATCAATTTGACGAAAAGTTTTTAAGTTATTATAAAAAATTGAATTTTGTTCGTCAACGAAGAAACTAATCACCAGAAATTAGTCAAATTAGCAGCAATTGGCAAGTCTTTTTGGCTTGCTGGTTAGATTTTAAACTCGATGGGAGTAGTAACTAGTTAATTTTTTTAAGGTCAAGACTTTCAAAACTTGATTTTTATTAAACAATGCTGTGGAAACATTCTTTCACAGCAAACGCAATATTAATAACCAAGTTACAAAATTAAAAAAAAGTAATTTGCAAGTTAACCAAGTTATATAAACTTAAATTATATTTACTATTATTTTAGAAAAAAGGAACGAATTAGATTATAAATATGTAACCTAAAACGCTTTTATATAAAGCCAAGTGTAAAGACAATTTTTTACGTATTTGAGACTTAAATAAATTAATAAAGGTAAAAACGTGATCAACTTCTGCGTTTAAACATTGAAGTTTGATGGGAATGCAATTTCGATAATGCCCCAAACGAGTTTATATCAAATGAATCGTTATAAGATTTTATTTTTGTCTAAAACTCGATAGCAAACTCAAAGTTTCTCTATTGCATTAAGTGAATTATTCTTTACTTACAGTATATACTAGAAAACATTTCGCTATTAGACAATATTTGCATTATGTCTTCTTTGTCGTGTGGCAAAACACTGTTTCCATTAATTATGCATAAAATTTGAAAGTTTGAGAATACAATGCACGTATTTCATCAACCAAGTTTTGTACAATCTTATTAGAATATTTGAAATGTTCCATTTAACTTCAGTGCTTATGTTTTTTAAATCTTAGACTTCTTCAAAAAAAATATATAAAGGGTGTCCCAACAAGAACGCTAGATTTAAATTTGGCGCCATTAGAATTGTCATTGTTTGACATTTGAACAATTGTTATTGCTTACTACACGAATGAACAACGCATTCTCATTGTGAAATTGTTTTACCAAAATGGTGAAAGTTTTGCGGCTACAGTTCGCAAATTTGCGATCAATTTTGGGTCACAACAATGCTCCAAAAGAGTCAACTGTAAAGACATTAATGGATAAATTTGCCGAAACTGGGTCTGTTAGTGATGTAAAGACAACAACGCGCCTTCGACCAAGTCGATCGACCGAAAATGTCGCAGCTGTACGTGATGATGTCGCTCAAACGCAGGTCAAGCGCAAACAGTCAATGGTGTTCGGTATCGTGAAATGATAACCAGTTTTTTCGTACCTAGAATTGAAGAAATGAATGTGGAGGGCATGTGGTTTCAACAAGACGGTGCCACATGTCATACAGCCAGAGAAACAATTCAATTGCAACATCAGTCATTTCCCGGTGGTGACCAGAATTGGCCGCCTAGATCGTGCGATTTAACACCATTAGACTTTTTTCTTTGGGGTTTTTTGAAGTCGATGGTTTACGCGAATAAGCCGACGACGACTCAAGCCTTAAAAGAGGAAATTGGACACTGCATTAATAAAATACCGCAGCATTTATGCAAAACGGCCATTGAAAATTTCACTAAAAGATCGCGTGTGTGCCAGCAAAGCCGCGGCGGCCATCCGCCCGATTTGTGTTCCACACATAACCTCATTTTGTCTACTTTACGATATAATAAAGTTTCACGATTTTTTTTTTAAATATCTGTGTTTTATTTAAAATTTAAATCTTGCGTTCTTGTTGGGACACCCTTTATATTATATAAGGAAAATTCTTTTTGAATTTTGGGTTTAGTGCCACCGCCCAGAAATAAAAAGCACCAAAAATTAGTTTAAAAAGCACCGAGCACTAACTTAAAAATTTTTCGCGTCAAAAATTTCAAAAGGCGTTCTCGTGGTACCTTCATAGCGAACAGTCGATTAGCGGAATTTTACTTACAAACAAAAAATTATACAAAAAAAATATTCGTAGTACATATTATTCGTAATAGGTACATACTGACTTTAATAAATAAGCTTTATGCTTTGCAAATATTTTTTTACATAGTAGAAATAACAGAAACAAAAAAAAATAACCGCAAACAAAAAAACATAAACAAAGTTACATTGAGAATACTATGTCTACCTCGAAACAAATAAACAATCATAAATAACAAAAACAAAAAAAGACCGCAAGCAAAAAAAAAACACAAACGAATAACCCTTGAGGAATTCTTTGTATGAGTGCCTCAAATACAAAAAAATTTGAAGTGAGTTCTAACGGCAGAAATGCTTATTTTACTGTGAGTTCTAAAACTCTTAATGAAAAAAATATAAATAATAAATGTGATGAAAACCTTTTTTTAACGGCAAAGCCAATTTTTCGTCAGCGATCAACTTCGCTTTGTCCAATGCCAAATAGTAATGATGCATTAACATTACAGTTGCCTAGTACTTCTTCATATAAGCCAGTAATATTATCGCCTTAAGGCTCGTGTTCATCACTTAACAAAGTTATCACTACAGATAACAGCGGCTCGAAACTCAAGGCACAAGTCGGAATGGACAGATATATAACCGTAGTAAAGCGTGGGCGAAGCCCGAATTCTTCAAAAATTTTATTTGCTCCAAAAATGTCTAGGGATAACAGCGCAGCCTCAACTAATCGCCAAAACCGCTTTAAAATTTTGCAAATGCAACGACAAACCCGAGGTATCCTCGAATAAAACATCCAAGCCGCCACCAATCTATTTGAGAGAAAAAATTCAAATGACCTTATTAAAATATTAATTTCGGTCATTGGTGAGAATAAATTTCACATTGTTCCAATAAAACGTGGCAACATCGATGAAACTAAAATCCAAATTTATGGCGAAAAAAATTTCCGCAAAATGGTTTCTGAATTTGAAAAAAAATAAAACAAGCTTCTACACATACCAGCTTAAGAGCGCTAAAGGCCTGCAGATCGTATTGAATGGAATAGATTCTTATGTTTTTTTCGAGGAAATAAAAGATGCACTCGTCGTCCAGGGGCTTAAGGTAAAAAATGTGTCCAATATAATAAATAATGAGAAGATTCCCCAACCCCTATTTCGTGTTGAGCTTGAGCCTAATGATATATAGAAAAAAAAGAGACGCACCCAATTTATAGCTTAAAGTACTTGTTATACCGAAAAATATCAGTTGAAAAACTACACAAGCGTTCTGGACCCGCACAGTGCCATAATTGTCAAGAATATGGCCATACGAAAACTTATTTCAATTTACCTACTGTTTGTGTTGTGTGCGGCGAATTACACGGCACTGCTAAATGCAATAAGTCAAAAACTCAAAGTGATAAAAAATGCAGTAATTGTGGAAGTAATCACATCGCTAACTGCAGGGGTTGTCCTGTGTACTCTTTCGTAAAGGAGACTATGATGCAAAAACCTAAATTAGCTCAATCTCAATCAGCAAACGCTTACTCTGCCACTTTTGCGCAACTGAGGCAACCAGTTACTTCCCGTATATCGTATGCAGATGCTGCTAAGACAAATTCAATTCCCACACAAAATGTTTCCCAGCCAAATAATTAAAAAAATACTGACGCAAGCTTTAATTTTAATCGCCTTGAAGCTACTATTGATAATCTGGTGCAAACTATAAACAATTTTACAACAAATATGACTAGCATGATGCAAGAAGTGCTGCGAATGCAGAATACTCTGCTTCAAGCATTAATTAATAAGCCATGAACACGTTAACAATATGTTTCTGGAACGCAAATGGCATTCGCAAACATCAAAGTGAACTTGAGCACTTCCTCACGGAAAAAATATTGATATAATGTTAGTATCTGAGACTCACTTGACTTCGAGAAGTCTTTTTAAAATTTATGGCTAAACTATATATGACCCTAGAGGTAGAGCTTGCGATGGATCAGCAATTCTAATAAAGTCAAGACTCAAGCACTATATTCTTGATAACATTTGTGAAGAAACCTACGAGCAAGAAATATCTGCATTGAAAGTTTTTGTACAAATTTTGTTATATCATCAATCTACTCCCCTCTCAGATTTTCAGTCACTGAGAATCAATATGAGGATTTCTACAAATCTCTTGGACCTTGTTTTGTAGCAGCTGGCGACTACAATGCAAAACATACGTTCTGGGGTTCGCGTCTTATTACACCCAGATGTCGAGCATTGTTCAACACTATTTCAAAAATGGGCTTGGATGTCATTTCGAGTGGGGACCCCACTAATTGGCCTACTGACATACAAAAAATTCCGGATGTAATATATTTCGGCGTCATAATAAATATCTCTTGATCTCTTGTCCGATCACTCTCCGACGATCATTACAATTTGTAGCCTATTAAGAAGTAACTTACCTGACCCATATGTGAAGATGATCAATCGTGTTAATTGGCTGGGGTTCAAAAAATATCTCAGTAGTCATTGTACGAAAAACATAACGCTTGGAACACCCAATGATATTGAATCTAACATTGCCAATCTCAGCGAGAATATTAAACAGGCTGCTGAAAATGCCACTATCTCCCATACACAGACTGGGTTTAATAAAATTTATTATACAGACATTGAACGTCTCGTACGTGAAAAAGAAGAGCTAGAAGGGAATGGCAACAGCACAGATTTAAAGAGTGCACTAAACGACTCCAAGAGTTGTTTGCATTTGAAAAAACTGCATCTCTTGAAAATTATCTGGAAGGTCTTGATGTCACACCAGCATCTAATTACTCCTTGTGGCGCAATATGTAGTACAATATTTGCTGAGCACTTAAAATCCGCTTTGACGCCAAACTGGTGTTGCTGATTTGCTGAGTGTAGTCGCTCTACCCCCTCAGCACATTAAGTTTAATATGTGTTATTTACGAAAATTAATTGCCGAACTCAACCCGAAGAAAGCTCCGGGTATTGATGGAATTAGTAACCAGATGCTGATGAACTTGCCTCGTATTGCAATGAGAATCCTGTTATTCATTTTTAATGCCATTTCGACTGGAGTATTATCCACACAGCTGAAAGCTTGCCAAGGTTAAAATGATTCCAAAGGCGGGCAAAGATCTAACCAAGGCTGAGTCATATAGGCCAATAAGTCTACTATCAACTATATCAAAGCTTTTCGAAAAACTGCTCAAAACAAAATTGTCCCCAATTCTAATTAGTAGTGGGTGCATACAAGACCATCAATTGGATTTTAGAAGTCAGCATAGCACCATTGAACCAACTCATAGATTGGTTCAATTTATAAGAAGAACTTTTGAAGAAAAAAAGTATTGTTCTGCGCTGTTTATTGACATTTCCCAGGCATTTGATAAAGTGTGGCATGAAGGCCTAATTTTAAAATTGAAGACTTACTTACCAATAAACATTTTAAATCTTTTGGAAAGTTACATTATTTCCCGTAAGTTCACTGTTGTGGAAGGAGACTTTACGAGTAGGCCTGAAGCTATTTCACTCGGTGTGCCACAGGGGAGTATACTGGCACCAGTTTTATATTTGATTTATACTTGTGATATGCCTGTGAGCAGTAGTATCCATACTTCCACATTTGCCGACGATACAGCCTGCCTTAGTATGCACGAAAACCCTGATGAGGCATCCCGCAAACTCCATGAACACATTAGCCAGATGGAGCTTTGGTTAAACTTATGGAGAATCAA
This sequence comes from Tachina grossa, assembly GCA_949987645.1. NCBI lineage: Eukaryota > Metazoa > Arthropoda > Insecta > Diptera > Tachinidae > Tachina > Tachina grossa. Next base: position 103,227,398 of record OX465275.1, on the reverse strand, counting down.
GGTAAATGAACAAAAGTGTGTTCAAGTAACATTTACCTTACGAAGAGATACTTGTTCCCCCATTCAGATTAACAATCAAGTTGTTTCTCAACATTCACATGTGAAATATCTTGGTATACACCTACATGGAAACACCACATTAATTCTAAGCTATCACAAATGAAACTTAAATTAACTCAGGTACATTGGCTGATTGGTAGAAATTCAACGCTTAGCCTAGACTGTAAACTTTTAATATACAAGTCGCTTTTAAAGCCAATATGATGCTACGGAATTCAACTATGGGGCAATGCTTCAGCTTCAAATGTAGAGAAAATTCAACGAAGACAAAACAAAATTTTACGTATGATAACATCGGCTCCATGGTATATCAAATATACATCGTGATTTGAATATGCCACTAGTGACTGAAGAAATTGCAAAATACGCAGGCAAATATCTAACAAAACTCGAGTCACATCCTAATCCGCTTGCTAGTAATATTTTGAACTTTACTGGACATATCCGCTTAAAAAAGAGAGATGCACGGGCTCTAATATTCAACACTCCAGATGATGAAGCTGCTTGAAAACAATTTTTTTCTTTTTGTTGATTATCACTACTTATGTATTATTAATAACTATCACTAAGCTTATGTCCGACATTGGTTGGGCCTAATAATTATACTTTAGATTAAAGATTTGATTACTTATTGTTAGTTCATATTTGAAGATACAATAAATAAAATACATGCATTAAAAAAAATACTTACATACATGTGTATAAATATACGCTTTCATAATATTGTGTGTATGCTGCGTTGAAACAACTACAATAACAACAACAATACTACCAAATGTATTGAAAGAAGAATATTCAGTTGTTTGTTGTTGTTTTTGTCTACTAAACAGCAACAATGTGCCAGCAAACGTATTCAAAAAAGATTGTGGGGGGGGGGGGGGTCGTTGTATGAACTTGTGTCTCGGTTGTATGAAAGATTAAAAAGATTTGATTTTTTTGCAATTTGTATAGACAGGTTGTATAATTTAGGAGTATGTTGTACAACTTCATTTCATTTTGTTTTTATTTTCGTAGTGTCATATAAAAAAACGTCAGGCACGAATTCAAATGTGCATTTAAAATGTCATGCAAATGTAATTTTTGTAGTCTTTTGGCTCACTTTCTTTTAGTGTTTTTAAAAGTTTGTTGTTAGAATATGTTTCTTTTTATATAAAATTAATTTTTTTTACTAAATTTTTTTCTGACCTTTTTTACATTCTTCTTCTTCATTTTGCATGAAAAAAATCATCGACTGAAATATGCGCAGTAGTACGCGATTCATGTTTACTCAAATTTTTTTTTTTTTTTTTGTGAAATGAAGTTGCGCGCTAATGTTGCACACGTTGTTGTATAGTTTGTGTCCAATAGAGACCTGCGTAAACAGCCTTTAAATGTAAATACGTCATGATTTTAAAATGTATTCACGTAGCAAGTATTATACTCAACCAATAATAAATGCTGCCGTACTATAAGGGAAGCACGATGGATGTATTGGTGTGCGTGTATATCAGTGTTAACAAGCGATGTTGCCAAGACAGCTCGTTTGTAACAAACACTCAAAAGAAGTACTGTTGATTAGTGTATGCTTGTCATTTTTCATATTGTACGTTTGAGTGTGTGTGTAATATGTAGATGCCCTCTAGTCAGACTGGAACCATATATCTCTATGTCAATACTCTTTCTCCAGCGACAATTGCACTAGTTAAAATGTGGACAACTTTCCTTTTATGCAAGACTGAGAGATACGTTAGAGACAACAGTTGTAGTGTATTTCTATTGATATTGTCAACGAACGCGTCAATAGTTTGTGTTTCTTTTTTATTATGCTTTGCAATAATATTAAATAAATATATGTATACGAGCGTCACTTAAACCTACTAGTGAATCTTTGGTTCAAATATCTCAATATGGTCATAAAAGAACTACCTTCTCAATAGTGCTAGAGTCTACTGGTAGATTTTCAATGACAACCTTATGTTATATGTCAATAGGCGATTACATTGGCTGGGGTACACATAGTCAGTAGCACTATAGACAATGTCACTAGAAAATCAATATAATTTTACTATTGACAACGAGCGAGGAAATATCGATATTGTAGACTAGAGCCCCTAAAATTTACTAGTGAATCTTTGGTGCAAATGTCTCCATGTGGTCCCAAAAGAACTACTTAGTCAGTAGTGCTACAGTCTGGTGGTGGATTTTCAATGACAAGCTAATGTTAAATGTCAAAAGGCGATTACGTTGGCTGGGGTATACCTGGTCAGTAGTACTACTGACAACGTCACTAGTAAATCACCACAATTTCACTATTCGCACTTTCTGCAGGGTGGTAAGCTATTATGTGATTAACCGCATACAACTAATGTTAATGCATGTGTGTGCCTTTGCATGTGCGCAGAAAAATAAAAGCCCTGCAGTCGGACTGGGGCCAAGTGTCTCTATGTCAACACTAAAATTCTAGTAGTAGTTACATTGTGGTGTATTTCTGGTGGATTTTGCAACAACTTGTCAATATACATAAATTTGTATGTACGTAAGGTATAGAAATGTACCAGTAAATGTCTGGTTGGTATGTCTCCATGTTCACATAAGAACTATGAATTCACTACCTAGTCAATTGTTTTAGTGTTACTAGCAGATTTTCAATGACAACCACATGCTAAATGTCTATAGCACAAAGTATTATATGGGGAATAATTGTAGAGTAGTACTGGTGACAAAGTCAAAAGCGACTCAGTACATTTTCACTATTCGCACTTTCTGCAGGGAGATCATACACACATACATGCATAACGTTTGTACACACGCTCATGATAGAAAGAATCAAGTATCACTAATTCTTCCGTCACGAAGTGTTTTCTTCTTTACTCTTATACCTACAATACTGAAACAAATTTCTTTCTTGTTAAAGTTTGTTTTATAAGATTTCGCTGTAGTAAAGCATTTGAAAACTCCCTCAGGTCTTGAAAGTTCTTATAAGATATCTTGTGCAGGATACTGGTGTCCAAAACACACAACTTGATAAACCAACGTGTTGTACCAATGGTCGCAAGGTTTGTTGCTTGCATAAGAACTCAGAATTGTTTTGTATACCTAAATACATACTCGTACACATGTGCATATGTACAACTAAAATATTTTATTAATGAACGCAAGCAAGTGTTCATGATATATAAAAATTTAAATATATACATATGTACATCAGTATGCATATAGATTCAATATGCATGAGAAAATATACCTATTTAAATTCGTTTGTTGTTGTAAATACATATCGTCATGTGAGAACTTAAGTGTCCAGTAGGACATTATAAACTATTGGATATTTGACACTTATGTTCTCACATGATATATGTATGTATGTATGTAGTATGTAAGTATATAAGCGCTTGTTAAAGAGCATGGATTTGGTATAAATATGTACACATGTATTTATAGTGGAAAGGATTGTTTAATTTGATTTCATAATATTGTTTTCTCAGTACATTTATTAAAAAAATAAAGTAAATTAAGGAAGTAAGCATGACTTGTTGATAAGCACTCGGCATGTTAAAGTTCGCTGGCTGAGTTTGAGCGGTGTCACCATAAGATTTTTTTTAATTGTTTAAACGCACTAATAATCCCAAATTAATTTTTTACATATTAAGTAAAATGTTTTTTTTATTAAAAATACATTGAAATTGATTATTGAGGGATTTAGCTGGATCCTATGCATTCAATGTATTTTTAATTTAAAAAAAAACAAATATTTTACTTAATAAGTAAAATATTAATTTGGGATTATTAGTGCGTTTAAAAAATTTTAAACTTAAATTGTAACAATTCCCATAAAAAAACACTAATAAATTTTTTTTTTCAATATATAAATTCATGTTTTTGAAAAAGAAATTAATCAAGGCACAAAAAAAAATTATTATTGAGTTTTTAAAGAAAAATAGCAACTACATACAAGGAAACACCGCACAACGTACATAGCTAATCATTAATCAAATCTTACCATTTTAATTGTTCTGAACTAGATTTTTCTAAGCTCCAATGACTTTAAAATTTAAATTTTTATTTTCAAGCGACTGTAAATAATAATTTACAATTAACTTTGATGGTATTGTTTTTTAAATATTATCGCATGTAATTTGGTTTACAGAACGATACGAACTTTAGCCTAATCAAATAATCAATATAGAAATAACACTGTTACTGTTTTTCTGGTAGGTATGTATTGTCGAAATTTTGTAAACACTCCACAAAATCTTAAGTTACGGGTAAAAACTCGGGTTTTCGTACCCGTATGTATTCGTACCTATCAACCATTAACTAACTTTAATACCTATCAACCGATTTTAAATGTATAAGCAGATTTGTTTCAGTAGATTTCAGGTATGTATTTTTTCACCAAACATAATTTTTTTGGGGTTTTTTTTGTCACTTTCCTACTTTCGGTTAGTTCTTAGGCAGTATTTTTGTACTGGATATTATTTATAAAACATAATTGATTAAAATCTATCCGCCGGTTTGTTTCAACAAATTCCCTTAAAATTCAATAAGTTATTAAACATTTTATTACATGGGGCAAATCACGGGCGTCCGATACGACTCGTAATTTAAAAATATTTCCATATAAACTCTATTGAAATATTTGTATATTACGAGTCGTATCGAATGCCGGCATGATATACATATTTCGTCTCATATATTTTTCGTGGACATAATACTACATGTGATGAAAGTTGCGCCCTAAAAAATAAAAGGTATTTTGTAAAATAAGCCAGTTATTGTATAAAAAGTATGCCCTGCAAATATTCACATATGTATAGATAATAGCGCTATATTGACTTCGGAGCGAATCGATATACCTACATATATATTTGCAATTGTATAACAATAAAACATGTATTCGTCTCGTACAATTAAAAAATCGGCAACATTTGGTTTAACGTAGGTTATTTCCACTTCTCCTAGTTTGTTTATATTTTTTGTTTTCGACCATTAACATGTTACATGCTTGCAAATACCAATTTTATACTTGTACGATTTGTACCTTGATGTACGAGGCGTAGGCCTTTCCCTTTCGCTGCTTTTGCCAGCAATTCTAAAACACTTCAAATTAATAGATTTTACTTTTAGTTTGGTTTAAGAAACGCACAAAAAATGTTACTCCTTCTCTTCCCTCTTACGCGAGTTAATGCACAGGGTATAGTCTACATGGCAACACTGGCATAAATAGATAAGTAGACACACACATCTTCATAATGGGGAACAAAGGTCAACATCAATATTATCACTTACATACGTTAGAACAAAGACTTATAACAGGGAACAAGGTCAACATCAATATTATCACTTACATACGTTAGAACAAAAACTTACAACGAGACCACTATCAGTCAAAGTAAACTCAAAATATGTTTTAATAATAAAAAGATACTTGTATAAAACATATTCCGAGATAAAAGACAGAGAAACGATAAACAAAATTATTACTATAAATAGCTGTTAAGAAAATGTTGTAAGTAGTCTTAAGAAGATAAATAATAAAGAAACACACCCCAGCAAAAAAATTTTAAGATTTTGTAATGGGTAGTACTCTTTTAATGGCTTACAAAGTAATGAATGGTACTTATTTATTTAATTATTTTATGTGTATAATAATGACTGTCTTGTAATGAATAAAATAACAACTTATTTATATCATTACATGAAGGTACTTATTGTAGTACTTCCTAGTTAATCCTGAAATCTATCTAAAAATATTTATTGATCGTGAAAGTCAGCTTCGAAAACATTAAAATTGGTTTACTACAATATTTATTACAAAATCTAAGTATTTTCGCATATTCTTCAATATACGTATTCATATATTTGCTTTGTAAAATTATGATTTTTAACAATCCCAAATAACCCATTATGTTTTGAATACTTTTAGGCAATCAGTAATCTATTAACTTTTGGATATTTGTAGGCAAAAAGTATAGGGTACCGCATACTTTTTGAACTTCTCATACGAAAATAATGGCTTATTCAGTCAAATTGTAAGTACTTACGACTGGAGAGTGCATACACTTTTTTGCATTCTAGTAGGCAAACTTTTTTGCTGGGACGTTTCGGTGTGAAGAAAACTTTATTTAAATTTTTTTGATTCATTCCTTCACCAAGGAATTAACTGGGGGCTCAACCGGGATACAAGCGAAATAATCTTGTATTCCCAGCCAAATAAAATTTCCACGATCCTGAAGAAGGATAAAAATAAAATTCCTGAAAAATTGGAAATAACAAAAATAAAATTCCTGAAAAATTGGAAATAATAAAAATAAAATTTCTGAAAAATTGAACAAAAATTTAAAAGAAAAAAAGGTAAAAGTTTTCAAATACTTCGAGAAAGTGAACATTGCAGTGAAAGTGAAAAATACACACTGGCTTCGCACGCAAAACGACAGCAAATATTTAACTCAAGACGCCTACTAGAAGAAGATATCAACATGACTGAAGCTGCAACACTCCAAGCTCATATTCAGGCACTAACTGAACAACTAGCATCCCTGAAAACAGACTTCGAAACATTGAAAAGCAATACACCATTTGTTGTAACCACGATTAAAGCAACGCCTGCCCTAAAACCACACATAACGAGTGCCACTCAAATTAACACAGAAATCTTCAAATGTTTACCAACATTCTGTGGATTGGAAGGAGAATATAACCCATGGAGAAATCAGGTATGGACCCAAATGGAAAATATTAAACAATTTTCAAATAGTCCCGAATACTGTAACTGTGTATGCATTATACGCGCAAAAATTATTGGCGCTGCATCAAAAGTTTTATCCGTAAACGGAACAGAACTAAATTTCTATGCCATAATAAACCGCTTAGACTTTACGTATGCGGATAAACGTCCATTGTACGTATTAAAAGAAATTATGACTAGAATTAAACAGGGGAACAAAACTCTGACCGAATTCCACGATGAAATCCATCAAGCATTAACTCTCATACAACAAAAATCGAAACCTCAGATGAGAGTATGAGAAGAGGAAGATTATCAGATGCCAACGAGGATGGGATTAAGAAGCAATTAAAAAAAGGAATCCTCTATGCTAACCAACCAAAGAGTCTGGGAGAAGCTTATGGCATTGCCTGCACCATCTACCACGACAACGAAGATCGTCATTTTGAAAATATCAACGTAAGACGGCAGGAACACCGAAATGAACAACGGCATAATACATCATGGAGCTAACAAACACCGCCAACTAAAGCTATCACATCAGGTTCAACAACGACACCACAATTATGCAGCATCACGAAGAAACCAAGTAGAACCAATGGAAGTCGACAACTCAACGCAATACAGAAGGCCTACAAATTTCCCGCAACAACAAAGATGGGGTAGCAATAATCCTCAACAAAACAGTACTACACATCATAATCCATTCCGCAACAATCAAAATCCTGTGAAGGGGGAAAATAATTTTTCAACCCACAACTTTAATAAGGTTCAACGAGTACACCAAACACAGGACGAGGATCTTCAATCACCTCAGGCTCAATACACCGAAGACGATTTTGAAACCGGAAGTGCTTTTTTAGGCGAGTGAATGGTCTGCCATGTCTACAACGCACTTGCAGAGAAACAGATAGATCAGTAAATATTTTAGTATATACTGGAGCTACAAGTAATTATATTATTACTAGTTGTAAGATAGGGAAACCAATAAAAATTAATCCGGTGAAAGTCAAAACACTTCATGGATATCCAATGGTAAATACAAAAAAAAATTATTACTGTCTTAAACAACCATTTAACCTTCTATGAAACAGAGGCCCTTCAAGAATTTGATATGCTTTTAGGAGAACAGGGGTTAAGATCAATCAAGACAGAGATCAATCTCTTCGACTATAGCTTAAAATATAAATATAAGGACAATTTAGGAAAAAATGAGGAAAAGATAAATTATACAATTAACAACGAAATTCACAGGAAAGATATTGATACTACAACTATTCAGGCATCTATCAGAATAAAATCTGAAGACCCTATTTATGTAAGACAATACCCTTATCCAATATCGGATAACGAGTTTATTAATAATGAAATACAGAAATTACTGGATAATAAAATTATTAAGCCAAGTAGGAGTCCGTACAATTCCCCCATCTGGACAGTCGCAAAAAAGGGATGAAGAAGGAAAACCCAAAAGGTGAATGGTAGTTGATTTCCAGAAGCTAAAGGCTCAAACAATTACCGACCGTTACCCAATTCCAGATGTTGGTATGACAATCCAGAACTTGGGAAAAGCAAAAGTATTTACTACGTTAGATTTGGAATCCGGATTCCATCAAATTCTTATAAAAGAATCGGACAGGGAAAACAGCATTCAGTGTGAACGGTGCAAAGTATGAATTTTTAAGGATGCCGTTTGGTCTTAAAAACGCTCCTTCCATTTTTCAACGATGCATAGACGATATTCTGCGTCCGTATATAGGGAAGTTTGAATATGTTTATATAGATGATATGCTAACATATTCCGCCTCACCCGAAGAACATATGGAGCACATCTCCATTATAATTAATGCACTCCACAACGCTAACATGAAAATTTCCGATTAAAAATCGCACTTCTTTCAGGATTCTGTAGAGTATCTAGGACACATCATTAAGCATAATAAAATAACAGTAGACCCTAATAAGGTGGAAACAATAAAAAACTATCCTATTCCCACAAATTTAAAGGAACTTAGATCATTCCTAGGCTTAGCAAGTTACTACAGGAAATTTATTAAAAACTTCGCAGCTATTGTAAAACCACTCACAATACATCTCAGAGGAGATAATGGTGGAATTAGTAAAAATCAAAATACAAAAGTAAAAATAAATATCGACCAAGCAGCACTAGACGCATTAAATAAAATAAAAGACGCCCTTCATGCACAGGCCGAATTATTCCAACCTGAATTTTCTAAACCATTCGAGTTAACCACCGACACAAGTAACTTTGCCATCGGCGCAGTTCTTTCCCAGTATAAGAAACCAATAGTATTTATTTCACGAACTCTAAATGAAACAGAGCAAAATTACAGCACAAACGAAAAGGAATTGTTAGCTATCGTTTGGACTTTACAAAAATTGAGAAACTATCTTTACGGTATCGCTGACCTAACAATATACACCGACCACCAGTCATAAATCTTTTCTATCTCGGACAAGAATCCAAACACCAAACTTAAAGATGGAAAAACTTCATAGAAGAATATGGAGCAAAATTAGTGTACAAGCCTGGGCACCAGAATGACGCTTTATCACGACAACAAATTAACAATACATCCAGTTGTTCACAACACTCAGCTCAAAGTTCACCTTCAGAAGGTATTAAGAGAGTCAAACAACCACTAAATGCTTTTAGGAATCAAATAATACCAATATTTGACGAAAATGAAACAATCGAAATAGATACATGTACCGTTTTTCCAGATCGAGTTCGGCATACCATATATTATAAAACAAAACACGAACTGATAGGCAGACTAAAGCAAATAACAAATCGAAAAGTTCAAAATGCATTAATATTAAGCGAAGAAACATTATTTCATCTACAAAATGATATTATCACTACATTCCCATCCAATTTGTTTGTTATAACACAAACACAATTACAAGATGTTATTAATGTAGAAGAACAAAAAGAGATAGTAATGCGAACACATAGACGAGCACATAGAAATTATAAAAATAACGCTTAAGAAATATCGTTAACACAATATTGGCCGAACATTCGAGATATGTGTAAAAAAGAATGTATAGATTGTAATATCTGCCTACCAAATAAATATGAACGAAGACCAAATAAACAACCAATAGGGAAAACACCAATACCCATGAAAGTAGGAGAGTACATACAGATGGACATATTTTACATAAATAACCAAACATACATCAGCACCATTGATAAATACTCCAAATACTGTTACATACGCAAATTACATAGCAAAACAAACTGTCATGAGTACATAGAAGAAATTCTCACACAGATCTACCTAAACGCAAAACATTTAATGACTGATAATGAAAATGTATTTATTGACATAGTAGCAAAGAACGTATATGAGCGACTATCAATACAACATACAGTAACACCCGTTCGTCATTCGACAACCAACAGTCAAGTTCAAGGTGTCCATAGCACTCTGATCGAAATATCAACAGCCTTGGCACAACAGAATAACACTACACCAGGAGACAAGTTATTCAATGCAGTAAGACAATATAATAAAACGATTCATTCCACAACAGGATATAGACCTGAGGACGTGCTTTTCAACAGAGAACGATATTCTGACATTAAGGAGAAACTCGAGGACAAACAGGAAAAACTACTCAATTACCATAATAAGAATCGATACTCAATAAACTACAAGGAAGGAGATATAATTTATGCCAAAACACACCGCCGCAACAAAAACCATATCAAGTACTCACAACACAATGTAAAAGAAGATCGTGGGGACACAATCCTAACAGAGAAGGGTAAGGTTATACATAAAGATAGTATACGCAGACAAACTACACTATGAACAAGTCAACAATAATTGGAATTGTATTTCTCGCATTTACTTTTGGCGACAATATAACTGATTTAACAAACAAAAAATATGTACTCATAGAAGGAAATCCAGCCTATGTGTTCGAAGACACATCATATCTGTATCACGTAGTTAACTTAACAAAAATACTGAGACATAATGCAAAACATGTATAATACAGAACAAGGCCAGGAAGAACAAATATTAATAGGTAGAATTGAATCTTTAAAAACGCAATTAATACCGAATACACATCGCGAAAAAAGAGCACTAAACTTTCTAGGTTCAACATTAAAATTTTTTCACCGGGACACCAGATCACGACAACTTAATCGAAAAAAAGACAGGACTTAATCAATTAATAGAAAACAGTTACAGACAAAAAATTTTGAACTCACGGTTTGAACAAATCTTAGAAACATTAAATCCTAAAGCTATCACAGATAATATTGTAATCAATGAAGTATATCGTGAACTTGAAGCTATAACAATTACTATAAATTTTGCTAAAAATGGAAATTTTTATTCAGGAACATTGAATTTAAATGAAATAAAAGATATCGTATTTAATGAAGCTTTTGACTTACCATTAATAACCATCCTAGAGTATTCAGATATCCATATATGTTTTTACAATCAAGCTATAAATATAATTTATAATTATCCTATATTGAAAAATATATGTAAATTATATAATATATTCCCACTAGCATATAAGCATGGAAAATTATTATTCGACAAACAAATTACTGTTTGTAATGGTAATTATACTTCAGTAACACAATGTAAAAATCTCTTAGGAAATAATATTTGTAAAATAAATAAACAAAGCTAATAACGGTACTATAAATATATTAGAAAATAAGCCAGCTAAATGTGACATAATTCAAGAAAATAACGCACCACTCATAATACTAGAGAACGGTTACATCTTGACTGATGATGAACATATTTGGAATGGTCAAATAATCAAAGGACCTAAGTTAATTCAATTTAATGTTTCAGACGCAAAAGACTATTTCAACCATCAGCAAGAAATAAAAGAGGCTATACATCAAAAATATGACGAACGCATGGAAATTCGCTATATATTATATTCAGACTCATACCATAAATTTTCAAACTTGCAGGAACTGTCAAAATATTTAATCCCTATAGAAGACCACCCCATACAAACCACCATTTACTTAATTCTCGGAATCTTGGCCACAATACTATGTACATATATCATAATAAAATTAATTAACTGTTGCAAAGAAATAAAACGAATAGAAAGAAGAAGAATAGACGAACGCATTTATGAAATGGAATTAAGAAGATTAAGAGCAGAAAGGAGTACTGTTTAGGAAAAGTGAGGACACTTTATTTTAAAAAGGAGGGGGTTAATGCACAGGGTATAGTCTACATGGAAACACTGGCATAAATAGATAAGTAGACACACACATCTTCATAATGGGGAACAAAGGTCAACATCAATATTATCACTTATATACGTTAGAACAAAGACTTATAACAGGGAACAAGGTCAACATCAATATTATCACTTACATACGTTAGAACAAAGACTTAAAACGAGACCACTATCAGTCAAAGTAAACTCAAAATATGTTTTAATAATAAAAAGATAAAATAGAAACGATAAACATAATTATTACTATAAATAGGTGTTAAGAAAATATTGTAAGTAGTCTTAAGAAGATAAATAATAAAGAAACACACGTTTCGGTGTGAAAAAAACTTTATTTAAATTTTTTTGATTCATTCCTTCACCAAGCAATTAACACGCGTTAGATAAAAATAGTTATTGAATCAAATAAATTCTTAAAGCTACGGTCACACTTGTCAAACATTTGCCCAAAAAAGCGTAACCACTAAATGCTAATGAAAAATTTTTCAATTCAGATAAAAGTTTGTCAAGTCAAAGAGTATTATATGACATTGGGTTATATGAAATTGTGCAATAGTTGAGTTCGAAACTGTTTAATATGATAAACATGTGTCTGGATCAAACTTTTTTCATTAGTGTTTGTTGGTTACGCTTTTTTGGGCAAATGTTTGACCGTACCTTAAGCATGCCTTTAATAAAGGCCTGAAGTAGGTCTTCTTAGTTTCCCCGCTGGGTAGTACCGTGCTCGCTTTGTATCACAGTAATAGTTGGCGTTAGAGTTGGGCTACTGTCGAATTTTTCAAACACGACATGAACACCAATACCAAGACGCTAAACACGTACGAAACACTCACGCGAAAAATTTTGTCACCACGATACTGCACAACACGCACGAAATATTATTGGTAAGGTGTTGAAGATCAGAAAATATAACTGATTTTTTTCAATAGTCGCTTTTCAAAATATGGCACCGAGTTGGCACTGTCAGCTGATACTATCTGCCACCACAGCTGATACTATCGGTTTACGTATAGAATTTTAAGATTCAAAGGCCCATGCAATATCAATAAATATGTTGGTGTTGTGTGTTTGACGATACAAAATATTAAATTTGTTCTCTACTGGAAATTCATTCATACATATTTTACATCTAAAATAAATTCGTGTTTCAATTCAATTTTGCTTAACACTAAACGAACCGAACACTCACGAAACCAGATGTTTTGTCACGAACACTTTATGTTGAGTCATGCGTGTTCGTGTCACGGAAAAAACACGACACGCGCCCATCTCTAATTGGCGTACAAATTGTACATACATACACTTGAAGTAGCAAACTATCACAAACGCTTGTTGTTGTTGTGTTTAGAATTTATATGTAGATTTTTTAAAGACATGTTGATACATACATATATATGCATGTATGTATGAGGATAAATATTTACAAGTAAATAGAAATTCGTTTGCTAATGTACCCAGTGGTATAAAGGTAGAATTAGTAAAATCGTATCGTGATGTTGCGTGTCAGCTGACAAAAACCGTACCATATACAATGCATGTTACTAGTTATAAAATATGTGGTGGTAGCACTGCTGACGTAGGAATCTGCAGAAAACAGATTTTTCTGTAGCGAATGTCAAAAACGCCGCATTTAATGCCAGACAAAAAAAATGTGCTGTGCAAACTGTTACATTTTCTATAACTTGTGCACAAATTTGAACGATACGGCAAGCTGTAAAGTAGAATGATACGATTTTACTAATTCTACATTAAGGGTCTAGCTCCGTACGTGTAGATTCGCTAGCTACTTTTGCACCACCTCTAGCCCCGCTACAATCTACCTCCCATGCATTTGAGTGGCGAATTTAACACGGACTTGTCATTGGAGGTGACGATTGACCCCTTTCTGCATTACCATTACCTACATACGGCGTTAACGCCATAGTACTAACCAGCGTACTACTTCCAAAGTGCTGTAGCGAGCGCTAGCACCAGAACTGAACCAAAAGCGCTAACAAAGTCAAGATTAATACTTTCCTCTTTTGTGCAAGTATTGAACATATTTATTTATTTTAAAATGTCATCTTCAATTGCATTATCCTCCTCTTGAATTTCCTGAATTTTGTTAAAAACTTTCAAAAAATCTTTTTCTTCACTGTTTTCCAATTCAACTACTTCTTACACTCCTAGTTTTTTCCTTGTGAAATTTTATTTAATTCCGCTAAAAACTTTTCGGTTTCTAATTTTTCTAATCTTTTAAAATTTCTTTTCCTCATTTTAATTACCTTTCACTTTTTTAAACTTTACACTTCCTAATCTAAAATAAGACTGAAGTTTTGTGTTAACATTCTTATTTATGTATGTTTGTATTAAAAAAAATTAAAGAGGAACCAAACTGTGATCATTTAGTTTGTGTAGTTTTATAATGGGATCTGCATTTAGCTATGTACATAATTGATGCCCTTAGTGACGAATAAAGAATTTTTAGTTGAAAAAAACAAGCATCCTGCACTACTAAGGGTTAGAGAATTCGGCATCGATTAGCCGGTAGTAATTGTTTTAGCTACAGGTGTCTGGAGAAAGATGTAGATACAGTTAGGTATACATATCGCTAGCGCCTTTACTTCATAGAGTGAAAATACTAACCACATCGCTAGTCCCTAGTGGCGATGGTTCTTTGTTATACCACTGGGTACGTATATATGTATTATGTATCGATATGTATGTTAAAAAAATTAGTTACCCCTTGCTAATTATCATGGATTCCTTATGAATATTTTAAAGTGGACAGACAAGTACTTTTGCTTAATTAAGCTGGGGGTCGATTCTGGTTCTGTGATAATGTGAAGTGAAAAAAAACGTTTCATTTTCGTTTTCATAGCAACTTTTCAAACCGTCTTTTCACAGTTTCACAGGTTGCGATTCTGGTTCAAGTAATGAAAAAATGTTTCATTCCAGTGTAGCTGTGAAAAGTTTCTATTCATGTTATTTAATTTTAATTGTCAAATACAGAGATCTAAGTTTCGCAGTTACGATGCCGAGTTAAGCCGCATGCAATTTTTTATTATTGCTTGAGCCGCTGCCGCTGCATATATTTATGATTGAAGTATATAATCTGGCTTATTTTTGGAGTCTGATTTATTTATTAAGAAACAAATATATAAATTAAAAAGAAACAGTAATTGTTTTTGCAACTACATAAATATGTACAATGTACATTGTACATACATATGTAATTTAAATAAGAATGTACATGAGGAAAAGTTAAGTTCAAACAAGATATGTTACCTTTTTCAGTATCGCTTCTCCGGTAGATGTGCGTAGAGGTGACTTATACTCAACGGGTGTTTTAAGCTTTCTAGCAACGCGCCACAAGGAGTAATTAGATGCTGGTGTGACATCAAGACCTTCCAGATAATTTTTAAGAGATGCGGTTTTTTCAGATGCAAGCAACTCTTGCAGTCGTTTAGTGCACTCTTTAAATCTGATTTTATCTTGTGGTGATCTGTGCTGTTGCCATTCCCTTCTAGCTCTTCTGTTTTCATGTACGAGACGTTCAATGTCTGTAGAATAAATTCTATTAAAACCAGTCTGCGGATGGGAGGTAGTGGCATGTTCAGCAGACTGTTTAATATTTTTGTTAAGATTGGCAATGCTAGATTCAATATCATCGGGTGTTCTTAGCGTAATATTTTCCGTGCAATGACTACTGAGATATTTTTTGATCCCCAGCCAATTAACACGATTGATCATCTTCACATATGGGTCAGGTAAGTTACTTCTTAATGGGCTACAAATTGTAATGATCGTTAGCGAGTGATCGGACGAGAGATCAAGAGAAGCTTGAACCTGAATTAAATCCCTAGAGAAATTTTTATGACGCCAAAATCTATAACATCCGCAATTTTTTGTATGTCAGTAGGCCAATAAGAGGGCTCCCCACTCGAAATGACATCCAAGCCCATTTTTGAAATTGTGTTGAACAATGCTCGACCTCTGGGTGCAATAAGACGCAAACCCCAGAACGTATGTTTTGCATTGTAGTCGCCAGCTGCTACAAAACGAGGTCCAAGAGATTTGTAGAAATTTTCGTATTGATCTTCAGTGATTGAAAATCTGGGAGGGGAGTAAATTGATGATATCACGAAGTTTGTACCAAAACTTTCAATGCCAATATTTGTTGCTTGTAGGTGTTGTTCACAAATGTTGTCAAGAATATAGTGCTTAAGTCTTGACTTTATTAGAATCGCTGATGCTTTGAATCATATAAAGTGTAGCCATACATTTTAAAAATGCTTCTCGAAGTCAAATGAGTCTCAGAGACTAGCATTATATCAATATTTTTTTCCGTGAGGAAGTGCTCAAGTTCATTTTTATGTTGGCGAATGCCGTTTGCGTTCCAGAAACATATTTTTAACGTATTCATGGCTTGTTTGTTAATGCTGGAAGCAGTGTATTCTGCATTCGAAGCATTTCCTGCATCATGCTAGTCATATTTGTTGTAAAATTGTTTTTCGTTTGCACCAGATTATCAATAGTAGCTTCAAGGTGATTTAAATTAAAGCTTGATTTTGTATTTGTTGAATTATTTGCCGGTAACATTTTGAGTAGGAATAGAACTAGCCCTAGCAGCATCTGCATACGATACACGGGAAGTAACTGGTTGGCTCATTTGCGCAAAATTGGTGGAGGAAGCGTTTGCTGTTTGAACTGGAAGTAATTTAGGTTTTTGCACCATAGCCTGCTTGACGAAAGAGTACACAGGACAACCTCTATAGTTAGCGGTGTGGTTACCTCCACAATTACTGCATTTTTTTCTGCTTGATTTTTTGGTTTAGTACAACTAGCAGTACCGTGCAATTCACCGCAGATAACTCAAAGTGTAGGTAATTTGCAGTAAGTTTTTGTGTGACCACCATATTTTTGGCAATTATGGCACTGTACGGGACCTGATCGCTTATGTGGCTCTTCAACTGTTATTTTTCGATACAAGAGGTATTTTAGGTTATAAATTGGATGTGTCTCGTTTTTTTTAACTTTATATCATTCGGCTCCAGTTCAACACGAAATAGAGGCTGGGGGGTTTTCTCCCTATTGAACATATTAGTAACATTTTTTACCTTAAATCCTTGTATGATGAGTGCATCTTTTACTTTTTCGGGATTAACATAAGAATCAATGCCCTTCAATACGATTTGCATACCTTTAGCACTCTTAAGCTGGTACGTATAAAAACTTATTTTATGTTTTTCGAATTCTGTTACTATTTTGCGGAAATATTTTTCATTGTATATATGAATTTTAGTTTCGTCAATGTTGCCACGTTTTATTGGAATAACGTGAAATGCGTTCTCACCAATTGCCGAGAATAATTTTTTAATAAGGGAGTTAGCATTTTTTTCTCTCAAATATATTGGTGGTGGTTTGGAGGTTTTTGTCGAAGATACAGCGGGTTGGTCATTATTAGCCTGCAATACTGAAAAACGATTACTACGATTAATTGATGCAGCGTCGTTATCCCTGGATATCTTGGGAAGCGATGAGATTTTTGAAGAATTTGGGCTTCGCCCACGCTTTACAACTGTAATATATATGTCCATTCCGACTTGAACTTTAAATTTTTGACTACTGTTATCTAAAGTGATAACTTGATTAAGTGATGAACACGAGCCAGAAGCGGATGATATCGCTGACTTAATTGAAGAAGTACCAGGCAACTCAAATGTTAACAAATCACTAGTTGGCATTGAGCAAAGCGAAGTTGAACGCTGACGAAAAATTGGATTTGCTGTTAGAAAAATACTATCACCAGATTTTTTATTTTTATTGTTTTCATTAAAAGCTCCAGAACTCACAGTACTACTATCATCAGATTTTTTATTTTCATTGATTTCATTAAGAGTTTCAGAACTCACAGTAAAATAAGCATTTCTGCCGTTAGAACTCACTTCAAAATTTTTTGTATTTGAGGTACTCATAAAGAGTATGTATTCCCCAAGGGCACTTTATTTGTGTTTTTTGTTTTCGGTTTTTTTGTTTTTGTTATTTCTACTATGTGAAAATAGCAAAACAAGAAAGCTTATTTATTACAGTCAGTATGTACCTATTACGAATAATATGTACTACGAATATTTTTTTGTATAATGTTTTGTTTGTTTAGTAAGTATTTAAGAAAAATTCCGCTAATCGACTGTTCACTATTTATTTGTAAATAAAAACTGTATTTGCAAATACTCAACTAGGACGGTATTATAGAAATATATTCACAGTCGTCAAATAAACAATTAGAAAATTAAACATTTTCCTTTTGTATACGAGTACATCCCCAGTAATCAGTAATTGTTCACGTAAGTTAGTAGAGGCTTCGTTATTCTTTACTTTCTGTTGATGTTCTGTGCTGTGCCGTTCTGTTTCTGAATTGTAATAGTTACATTTTATGTTATAACTTATCACCTGTTTCTGAGCAGAACGGCCACAATTTTCCACTGAAGTGATGAGTTCGTCAATTTTTATGTTTCAATATGAAAAGATGTTTTGATTATGAAAAGATTCTTTCACATTCGCTGGAATTGACAATATTCTCCTGATAACTTTTTAAGGCTATGGAAACATTAGCTCATGTAATTAATTTTTCCTAGTTCGAAATTTCTTATTAATAGTATCATAATTTCCATTTCCTTTTGGGAATATATTTTTATAAGAAAGGTACTAGTATACTACTAAAAATTTCAGGGGTGAATTTTGTTTGCCAGTTTAAAATTTCGTCATGAAAAGTAACTTTATTTAGTTTCGCAAAAGGTTATATAGAACTGTTTAACATTTCTTTCAAAATCCGTACCTATTTATACAACTTTAGATTTTATTTCTAGATACATATAGAGCCATTACCGCCAAAGAAGCTTAACCAACATGATTTTCGAAATGCGTTTTTTTATAAAAGTCATTAACTTGTTATCATTGCCATTATATGTCAAAATTTTACAACCATAGGATATACCATTTCAATTTTATAGCAAAAACAATTTAAACTTAAGTACAAATTATTTTTTGTTTACAGTTTTTGTAACAGCAACTTGTTACTTAAGCTAAAATTTCCTTTTGAAAATAAAGCAAGTAAGAGTGCTATATTCGGATTAGCCGTATATAATATACCCTCCATCGACTTCGTATGAAGTATATGCATACATACAATATTACACACATGATCTATTTTTAAAATAATTAACTAGATCAACCCTTTCTGATAGCAATTTATTCACCCACACATAAAAAACTTGAATGCACATTATTAGACCATACAAATTGCGGAAAGTATTTATTTTATTCGCTCCACCGGCAGTTTCTGATTTACATATGTGTAAAAATTGTACTAATAGCGTGCATACCGATCATGCGCATTGCATTTTTCACCTAAAAAATAACCTATCTTGAATATAAACACTTTTGGCATCATAACTTTTAAATGCGGCGTTTTTCGGAAAAACTTTTGTATCCATTTTTGTGTAGAATAAATACCACAACATCTTTCCTCTACATAATTTTCCCATAAAAATGACCTATCATGGCCCTTTAATGGGATGAAACTATGTTATGAAACTAATTTTTTTGGAAATACTTTTTTCGACGGCTTGCGCTAAAAAATGGGTAGTGATAATTATAATTCGTTTTTATAATTTTATAAGGTAAGATCTGTATACTATATAGCCTCATTACATTTGGACCAAATATGTATCATCTAATAATATAAGAATGAAACATCACATACCAGTTTATTATAAGCTTTGTTATGTATTTGGAAGTTATCCTACAGCTCGTGACCCATTGAGTATATCTCAACAAAACTGCACACAAATTTAGACGATAGAGGAAAACATATTTTCGCATAAAAAATCTGCGTACATACATACTTGTATATATTATGTAACTTCACGAACAAGTCATTAGAATTCTTCCAAAAAAAATAAAAATAAATAAATAAAAAATAAAAATAAATAAATACAGTATTTTTAATCTAGAACCAACTTTTTGTAGTCGAAGTCAAAATACGCGAATCACGATAAAGCCCATTCAATTCAACTCTACACCTAATCCAAAAAATATGATTGTATTGAAGTGAGTTACCATTGTTTTAACGGCTATGTTTCCCAACTTGAAAAAAATCACCTATAGGTCTTAAATATGGTTATTTGGATAACTCTGCAACAATTTATTATGATTTAAATTTGATTTCGCGATCCAGACAAAAAGCTGAGATAGTCGCCTGTTCAGTTTAGGTATGTTGCAATTTATTAAAAATTTCTTCACAGAGTATATGGACTTGACAATTCTTACCATCAGTAAAACTATGCACAAAAAATTTAATAGCGACCTCTTTAATTTGAAAAGTGATAAGTCTGTAGAAGATTCACTGCATGGAGCCGATCAAGAAGCCAATAATTAGGAAATTTGGAGACAAGTTTACGTAAAAAACTGATATTTACTCCTTCTTAAAAAATGTTTTTTTTTAGCTTAACCAACACAAAAATATACACAGGAGGTTATCAGGGAGACAGCAAAAAAAGCTTAAGAGACAAAAAATACCGTTATTGTACTAATATTTCGTTAAAATTCGATGCGTTACTTATATTTAGCACTATAACACCTAAATACTAAAATTCAATGCATTAACTTATGTAAATAAGAGCGATGATAATTAAAAAAAACTTCTCCTGTAAAATTTTGTTTTTGTTACTTAAGCTTTTTGTGCGGTTATAGCTCGATATATACGTGTGAAAGTGAATCTTTTCCGCATATTTTGGTGTCCTGACATTCACTTCCGAATAATTTTTTCGTTTTACTTTCGACTACACCAAGCAATGTGAAAGTAAATAGAATCGCCTTTTTTCCACATCTTAAATGATCGATATTTATTTATTGTATGAAAAAAAACACGATATAGTATCTCGAAAATTTTTCAAATGTTACCAAATAAGTCACGGAGGTACCAACATACTTTTAAGGTTTGAATTGTACCAAAAAAAGTACAATTGTACCAACTTTATCATCCCTGGTAGTGACTAACAGCCTGTTATGAAGCGTTGTCAACTTTGAAATTTCAAAACGCACCAAAATGGAAAGAAAAAAAGAGCCATTTACAAAAAAACGCAACAGGCTTAGAATTTTTTTTAGTTTAAAATGTTTAATGAATTAATTTTGCATAAAAATTATAATATATATTATAAAGGTATTCACGTCAAAAGTTGCACTGTTGCAGAAAAGCAAAAGTGCAAAATTTTCAAAATATATAAAAACAACCACATAGAAAACTATTTTGCACAAATGATGCAAAATTGTCAGGGTCTGAGTAAGTGCAAGATTATCAGGGTAAATTTTGCAAAGTTGTGCAACTTTTTATGGCATTGCCAATCCAAAAAAAATGGACAAAAAGTACTTATAAAATCAACCTTACACCAAATTACAACGGAGAAATTCCTAAATGTTTTTCTTTTAAATGAAAAAAACAAGTCGTTGAAGATATTTTCAATACAAATAACTTAATTAAAAAATTATAAAATTAAAAAAATATTTACAAATTCTTAGCTAGAAATTATAAAGAAATCTTCAAATTCGATTTTCAGATAACAAATACATACAAAATTTTGCTAGTTTCAAAAGACCTGTGGCTCAAATAGTTATTAGAATTTTGTTAAATAATTACATATGCATGCATGTCTTTTCTCTACATTTTATGATATGTGAAGGGTAAAAGATTCGGCACAGCCGAATATACCACTCTTAATTGTTTTAGTTAACATTGTTAATGTGTGGCGTTTTTTATGGACTATAAAAGACTTCGATTTTTAAAGTCCTAGCTAAATAAAATAAATAAATTTTTCGTAATTTTTTAAAAAATTTTGTAATAACGCTTTACAAGTTTTTAAGTTTCAATGAAAGCGAAAAAAAACTAATGATGCAGTTTGAAAGACAAATTAATTCTAATTAATATGAATATAACAATTTTTAAATTTGTACTTACCGTTCCTGAGTTATACCCATTTTTATCTTTATACCCAGTATATGTTATTATAAACTGTTTGCCAGTTCACCAATCATACCCAATCAACAAAAAAAAAAACTTTTTTTTCCTCTGTGAAAAATCATTTATTGAGGTTCTTGCGATGTAGTTCTATAACTTGTAATAAATTCTGAAAATCAGTTTCAGAAGTTTTGATATTAATATAAGTATTAGCCAAAGCCACACCTCGTTCTGCGACATCATTTACCATTTGTAAATGTTGAACTTTTTTCTTTGGATCTTGATATGACTTGTTGGCTTTCCAATTCTCTGGATCTATTGTTTTAAAAATCGATTGAAATATTGCAAGCTTCAAAAAAAGTTAGACTGGCTTTTGAAATGAATTGTTGAATTTCTTTATTTCTAAAGTATTCTTCTGTTAAAGTTACATTTGCTACTTCATAATCGCTGCATGGAGTATCTGCAAGTTTTTTTTTTTGTCATTAAACGCAAAGTTTTGGTATCGATACGTTTATCAAAAAACGCTAAGGCAGCCAATTTCGGAGTTAAGTACAACTGATGACCTTGCAATGTTACAAAGGAAGGATCGCCATGTAATGTTACAAAGGAATGTTTGGTCGCCAAATAGTGTTTAAAAGGATTTGTTATGGTAGTGTGCTTGTGAGGTCCTATAGCCCAATTATTGTTTTTATCCAGCTATACAGGGGGTGTAGCTTATAAATAGGCGTTCAAAGGAACTGCCAGAAAAATGAGAAGTCAATTTATAAACTAGGCAAGTTGTTGCCGGATTGCGTTTTTAAATTAAAGTCTGATTTTATTTAACATTTTGACTGCTTATATACTATTTTACATTCTTCAATTTTTGCTATAACAACATAATTTATTAATAAAAATAAAAGTGTGTCATTTAAATATTATAAAGTAAGCATTCTGTTAATTATTACAATGAACTGTGTTGCAATGCAATTAAACTATGATACAGTGTATTATAGTAAGTGAGGTACACTTGTGCAACTATAAATATCAAATTCCTTTAATAGGCTCAGATCATTGAGAGGAGCGTATCGAGGGCACTGGCAGAGGTACCAATATTTAATATACATTCTTAAAATAAATGAACTAAATTCAAGCAAGGCATCAATTGTTAATTTGTCCATATAAGATTGCAACTGGTTTCGGAATATGCATATTTTCAAAGAATACATAATTTTCATCATCCAGCGAGCCCGATTGATAGCTCCTGGAGCTTTTACTGTTGGACAGGTCATAGATTTATCACTCAAAAAGATTAGACTCAGGTGGAGTAGCGAAAATTTTTATTTGCGGTGATGTGGTCTGCTCTTCAATATTAAGTGCCTTGAAGGTTGATCCAGCCACGAGCTCCAACATATGATGCCGGCATGCCAAAAATATGAGGTCTTTTTTTTGTTTTTGGCAAAGTAAAGTACATGCACCGATTCGGCGTCCAGTGTTGGAACTTGTTGCTTCTGCAGACATAAATTGGATATTTTTAGTTAAATTCCAGGTTTTAAGCATTTCAAACACTGCATCAGCTTGATCTTCTCCCCTTCCCGATTGAAGTGGTACTACTCCTAAAAGTTTAGGGCTCGAATTTCCGGTTACACTAATAGAGAGCCGATCAGTTTTTCTTTTTATTCTTTAAATCTGGCATTATTTTTCCATCCCAATGTACCGTAATATTATTTTACGATTTTATCAAACGATTTTTTAATGGAATCTGCAATAATCTGTCGCTGTTTATACGTTCCCTTCAAATTGCACTTTTTGAGCATGCAATTTTTGCTAGGATCTTACTATAAACGAAGCTTTACTGCAACTAATTCCGGTTCTGTGCAGACTTGCACAAAGCTGTTGATTTTTTGAGGAAGCTGGAACTTCTTTATGGACCACTTTTTTTGTTGGTTCATACATTAAATCGTCACAACACTCGTCCGATGGTTCATATATTGAATCATCCGAACCATCGCTATGAACGCTGGAGTTATCCTTGTTTACCAGATATTCCGATTTAGTTGTAAGAACTCTGTTTAACTCTCTAGATTTTCTGGAATGTTGAATTACTTTTCCGAACAAGCTCTTCATGTCGCGCAAGAAATAACCTCGTTTTTTCTTCTCGATTTCGTTTTTTCAAGACTTACTCTTATTTAAAACTATCCATTTCGAGTGTAATTTTACGATTTCACGAGAAATGTTACGTACCTCTTGACTTGCTTCCCACATGTCTTTAAAATTGTTTGCTATTATTCTGGCACTCTTTGTGACAATATATTTTTGGATTAGATGTAATTTAAAAAATCTTTGCAAAATTTGCATTTTTGTCCGCGGTTTAGAGGGATCAAGGGCATCAATAATTTTTCCCACAAGCCACAAATTTCTTGTTTTCATAAAATTCATATCTATTTTGAATAAAATTACACATTTTTGCACTAACCAAAAAAAAAATAAAAAAATTCTTACCGGTACGTCGACGAAAACTTTTGTATATACAAAGAACTTTCCTATTTGATTCGTCGGGCAGCTAACTCAAAAAATTTTTGCTATGTAAAATCGTATAACGACAATATTATAGCGGAGAATACACATAAAATAGAAATTGAAAATGACAGCGTGCAACGATTTAGATCAATAAATGTCAGAAGTTAATGGCCAGTCACACACGAGACTACTTTTTATGCCGCACAATATTTCTTCTTTTTAGAACACACGAGACTAATTCATCTGGCATAAAAATGTATACGTACATACGAAATTTTTTATAGCCTTTTGACTCTTATAACATCTTTGCATAAGAATTATGCAGTTCTGAATGTTAAAAATCTTTCAACATCTTCAAAAGATGTTCGTATCTCACTTTGTTCCACTCACCATCTTCCGATTATTTTAGTGTCATCACTAGAAAAATTGTACACATCTATATACATACATGCATACATACTATAAAAATTTATAAATATGCATGTATGTATGTATGTATATCTACATATGCATAAAAATATTTACATCCATTCAAGGCTACATTTTGGAATAACCTTCCCACAGAAAGAACCGTAACTTCTCCAAGATTTTATTATATACATAAATATGTATATGTATGTATATAATAAAATCTTGTATATATTTTTGTAATCAAAACAAATTACATATAACAAAAATTAAAAATTTTAAAACCCCCGATTTATTCAGAAAAGATGTTATATCTTCTAAACGGCTGAACCGATTTTCTTTAAACATAGCTAAGAACACTCTCGATCAAGTCACCTTTCAAACATAAATAAATTCAGTGAAGTACGAAGGGTTCCGTACGGACACTAGATATGTAATTCAATACGAACTTTGGCCTATATAAAATACAGTTTTGGCATTTTTTTCGTTTTTGGGTTTTATTCGGTTTTAAGCATTTTTTTAGTTTTGGTGTTTTTTCGGTTTTGGCGATTGTTATAAGTTTTTGTCGATTTTTTAGTTTTGACAGTTTTTTTTCTCGTTTTGGCGATTTTTTTCGGTTTTTGGTTTTTCATTTTGGTGATTTTTTTAATTTGGCAATGTTTTTCATTTTGGCGGTTAGCTTTTTTTGGTGTACGGAACCTTAAAAACTAGTTTAAAATTTTGTATGTACGTGCACTTGTACAGACACACACTACAAACTTTTAACACCCGTTTTTGGTAGGGGGTTAAAAAGTAGTTGCAAATGTCTACAAGCTGCTCGGACGCCAAGTCTTTGCGGTTAGAGTTTGTAATATTTCTTCATCATCATTGTCCGCAAGCATAATTTCTACTAATTGTGCATATTGTAGGATTGTTTGTTTCTGCTCCTCAAGGGCAGCAATTAAATGAAAAAAAAGATTTTAAACTTAAATGAATTTATGCTGAATTTTTTAATTGTATTTTATTATTTAATTTTTAGTTGGTTGTACTCGTAAAAATTTTATTATAATACATGATAGATGAGAGATGTTGTAATGTGAACAGGTTTTTTCAGTTTTCAACATATTCCAAGTATTCCTCAAAAATGTGAGTGAGTGTGAGAAGCCTATTATACCCTTTTCACACTCACTCACATCTTCGAGGAATGCGTGGATATGTTGAAAATTGAAAAAACCTGTTCACATTACAACATCTTTCATCTGTCATGTATTATAATACTATTTTTACGAGCGTGAGCAACTAAAAATTAAATAATAAAATGCAATTTAAAAATTCATTAGAAATTGATTTAATTGCTGGCTCCTGAGGAGCAGAAACAAATAATGCTACAGTATGCAGAATTAGTAGAAATTATGCCAGCGGACAATGATGATGAAGAAATATTACAAACTTTATCCGCAAAGATTTCGCGTAGACATTTGCAACTAATTATATGTAATTTATTTCGATTTGGAAAAATATATAACAGATTTTATTATATGCATACATATACATACATATGTATGTATGTATGTATACAATAACATCTTAGAGTAATTACGGATCTTTTTTTGGGAAGGATATTCCAAAATGTAGCCTTGAATGTATGTACACATGTACATGCATATGCAGATATACAAACATAGATACATACATATGTAGACATTTTTATAGTATGTATGCATGTATGTATATAGTTGTATACATTTTTTCTAGTGATGACACTAAAATAATCGAAAGATGTTGAACGGAACAAAGTGAAATAGGAACATCTTTTGAAGATATTGAAAGATGTTGAACATTCAGCCCTGTATAATTCTTATGGGAAGATGTTATCATCTTGCCAAATTGATGAAAGATGAAAGATGTGAGTAAGTGTGAAAAGGCTATTACTCACATCTGTCATCATTTCGCCAAGATGATAACATGTTCGCATAAGAATTATACAGGGCTGACATAGTGTCCACGCCTGATGAATTTTTATCATGATGAATGTCAAATTGATATCATGATGGAAATTCATCACGAATAGACTCAATTTATTAATATTATGGTAGCGTTATGATATAATCATCAGAGCTCACGGCCTGATGAATTCATCTTGATATCAAATGTCATTTTATGTGTTATTGTGCATTTAACGTTTGTTTATTAAACAATTTTCGTTTAAACAATGCGGCACAACAATTACTTGTGACCATAAAAATAAATATTACGCAAATTATCTACTTTTGGCAAGTATTTTTCAAATAGTTGTTTGATTCATCATAATATAAAATCATCAACATCTACCCCTTTTGTGTTGATATTAATGAAAAAATTAGTTGATATGCCGGCGTCAAATTACGAGGTCTGATATAAAATCATCAGGTGTGGACAAACCCCTTTTACACAGGGAAAGTTTACTTTGCAGTCTTAATTCAGCTGGGAGAAAGACAGAAAGAGAGAGTATTCATGCCTCTGTCTTTCACACAGCTGAATTCAGACTTTGCAAAGTAAACTTTGCGTAAAACTATGTGTATGTTGAACATGTTCAAAAGATGTTCCTATCTCACTTAGTTCCATTCAACACTTTCGATTATTTTAGTGTCATCACTAGAAAAAATATATACAACCAAGGCGCATTTATTAGGTGGCAGTACTACACTAGGTGACTAATGTCATTATACCAATCTTAATGTCAAATTTGGATAGTGTAGGTATAAGCCTAAAAGCATGCTTTTATTTCGGTATCCATAAACACCTTTCGAATATTCAGTTTTGTATGGTGTTTGACATTTCCTATAAGAAACATGCAATCTGACGATGCTACCCTGTTTTGAAAAGTAAGAAGGTAATTTATACCAACAAAGTACATGTGGTTATTGCTGTTGTAATATTTGTTGTAAAACTACGGGTACCTGATTGATGTGCCTTGTATACAACTATACACATACATGCATAAATTTATTTGATACTCATACAGATACAGATATAAAGTAAGATCTGTTTACATTGCATTTTAGAATTTGTGAATGTAGAATCATGCTGAACATGATTCTAGTTGAAGCACATATTTGTTCAGTAAGTTTGTTGGATACCCATTCATACACATGTACATTCTTAAATATTGGATATCAAAGTCCATTTTTCGTAGTTTATCTATATTTTCTAAAGATCTGATAGCTAAAGAAATGAACAAGGTGAAGATATTTTATAATAAGCCCATATTCATATTTTAAAATTTTGTGCTAGAGCTTTCGAAATGGAAAATGTACAACTTTTACTATACATAGTGATAATATGATGTGTTGCTGAATATTGCACTGTGTTATAGTTCATTTTTAACGCTTAAGTTTTCACAATATTTCATATTAGAGCTGTGTCGTTCATGAACGAACGAGTACAAATGAACGAATCAGTAAAATGAACGAAGTGAGCCGGTCACTTTACTGAGCTGTTTTGGCTCAGCAGTGCTGATAAAAAGTACAATTGAACGAAATAAACGAACGAGCGCACTTGGGTGTTTTTGTTTTGTTTTTTTTTTTGCTTTTTCTTTATTCGTGCGAGATTTTTTGTCACATTCTGGTTTTCATTTGCCTGCTTTTAGTAGCAGTATGACCATTATGAAATTAATAAAACTGCCATTAATTTTTCTTAAGTTTTTATAACATATTAAGAGTTTTTTAAACAAATTTACCTATGTAGATAATAATTTGTAAACAGTATATTTTGATTCTTTATATGTGGCTCTTTTGCCAATTCCTTTAATATTTTAAACATTTTACTTGCTGATTTTTTTCTTTGTTTCTTATATTTTCTATTGTTCGTTTTGCTTAGTTTGCTAAACAATTCATAACAAACTCACTGGACAAATGCCCTTTTTATTTGACGAATCAACTTTTGTTTGTTTGTTTTTATTTCGTTCTATTTCTTGTAAAGAGTGGATGAACGAAATAAACGAACTCGTTCTTTTTTTAGAAAATGAACGAAAATGAGCGGTCAATTGAATGAACGCTTTGGCACAGCTCTATTTCATATAGACCAACAAATTTAGAGAATCCCAGCACATTTAGTTAATCATCTTTCCTAAGACCTAACATTCCTAATCAATCCTTCAAAAAAAAAAAAAAAAAAAAAAAAAAAAAAAAAAAACCAAAACAAAATAGATTTTTCTTTAAATTTATTTTTGTTAAAGTTCAAAATTTTTTACATCTTCAAATTACTGTATACTATATTTAGCGTCTTATTCTCATTTTTTGAGTTAACTTTAATCGCAAACATTTTACTGGTGAGATGAACTTTATATCTTATGCACTTAGTAATATGCTATAAGATTTGCATTTATCAATATTTTCGGCTGAAAATTTTCACTTAGGTTGAAAATTATGCAATAAATACACAAAAAGTATAGAATTTTCTTTTGAGTTCCCGGCGATTCCCAAAAAGATTTCATAAAATCCCGAAAATGGGTTTTTTGGTATTTCTGCTGTATTTTTATCTTTCGCCGGGCGCAGATAATATTTTGGGAAATATTTAAAAACATATAATGTCTCAAGGTAAAGTCACAAATTTTTTGATTCCAGCCTTGGAATTTGAGAAAAATGTCTTACATTTGTAATTTATAACAAAAATAGGTCAATTTCGAAACGGTCTGGCACCTTTAATAACAAAAATTTTGAACAAGTTTCTTTGTAATGTTTCTTATAGTGTTACCTTTTGAACAAATTAAAATATAGGGTTGGTAACGTTGCGAAATTTTAAAATAATAGCGAAATAATTAACCCACTTTCTTATTTTTATTTTATTTAATTTGCGTATAACTTTTGACTTAATACAAATTTTGATATGAAATTTTTTTCTAAATGTTAAAAATTTTGTTCTTAGTAGTGATAATCAAAAAAGGTAAAAAAAGTATTTTCAAGTAGTATCATCTGAAGTGCTAGGTATGAGCCAGTGTGTCCGCTTTTTTAGGCGGATGTGTCCAGTAAAGTTCAAACTAGTTAAATATTTGCCTGCGTATTTTGTAATTTCTTCAGTCACTAGTGTCATATTTAAATCACGATGTGTAATAGAATTTTGGATGTACCATGGAGGCGATGTTATTAACCGTAAAATTTTGTTTTGTCTTCGTTGGATTTTCTCGACATTGGAAGCTGAAGTAGTGCCTCATAACGGATTCCGTAGCACCATATTGGCTTCAAAAGCGACTTGTATAGTAAAAGTTTGCAGTCTAGGCTGAGTGTTGAGTTTCTGCCAATCAACCAATATATTTGAGTTAACTTAAGTTTCATCTGAGGTAACTTAGAGTCAATATGATGTTTCCATGTAAACCTTCGATCAAGGTGTACGCCAAGGTATTTCACTTGGGAATGTTGAGGAATATTTTGATTGTTGATTCGAATGGTGGAGCAAGTATCTCTTCTTAAAGTAAACGTTATATAGACACACTTTTCTTCATTGACTTTAATTCTCCATAAGTTCATCCTTATTTCCAGCTGGGTAATATGTTCCTGGAGATTGCGGGATGCCTCATAAGGGTTTTCGTGCACACTCATACAGGCTGTATCATCGGCAAATGTAGAGGTGTGGATGTTATTGCTCACAGGCATATCACAAGAACATATTAAATACAAGACAGGACCCAGAATACTACCCTGTGGCACACCAGAAGATATAGATTCGGGCACATTGTGAACTCTCCTTCCACAACAGTGAACTTCCTATCAATAATATAACTTTCCAAAAGGTTTTGAATGTTTATTGCAGATATGTCTTCAATTTTAAAACTAGACCTTCGTGCCATACTGTATCAAACGCTTGAGAAACATCAATAAAGAGAGCAGAACAATACTTCTTTTCTTCAAATGTTCTTCTTACAACTTGGACCGGTCTATGCGTTTGTTCAATGGTGCTATGCTGAATTCTAAAGTTAAATTGATGGTCAGGGATGCACCCATTATCAGTTAAAATTTTGGACAATTTAGTCATGAGCAGCTTTTCGAAATGCTTTGAAATTGTAGATAGTAAGCTTATAGGCCTATATGACTCAGTCTTGGTAAGATCTTTGCCTGCCTTTAGAATCATTTTGTGGAAAATACTGCATTCTTAAAATAGCATTAAAAATAAAAAGCAGGATTCTTATTGCAATATGAGGCAAATTCATGATCATTTTGTTAGTAATGCCATCAATACCTGGAGTTTTCTTCGGGTTGAGTTCAGCAATTACTTTTTGTACTTCACGCATCTTAAACCTTAAGGGACGAGCGGGTAGAGAAACTACACTCGGTAAATCATCAGCACCCGTACATGATTAATTGGGAGTGAATACAGATTTTAAATGTTCAGAAAATAAGTTGCCTTTCTTACTATCGCTTCTTGCCCAGCCTCCGGTCGCAGTACGTAGTGCTGATTTAAGATCAACGGGTCGTTTAAGATTTCTAGTAGCGCGCCATAAAGAGTAATTAGATGCGGACGTTACATCACGACCTTCTAAATACTTTTCCAGTAGTGCAGTTTTTTCCGACGATAGCAGCTCTTTGAGTCCTTTAGTACATTCTTTAAGTCTGATTTTACTTAGGGGTGATCTGTGTTGTTGACATTCTCTTCTAGGTCTCCTTTTTCATATACAAGACGTTCAATTTCCGTAGAATAAATTCTATTAAAGCCGGTCTGCGGATAGGAGGTAGTGGCGTGTTCAGCAGCCTGTTTAATATTTTCGTTAAGATTGGCAATGTTAAATTCAATATCATCGCATGATCTAAGCTGAATGTTTTCTACGCAGTGACTACTAAGATATTTTTTGAATGCCAGCCAGTTGATTCCATTAATCATCTTCACATATGAGTTAGTTAAATCACTCCTTAGTGGGTTGAAAATTGTAACTATTGTTGGAGAGTGATCGGAGGACAGATCTAGAGAGGCCTCTACATGAATTAAGTCCCTATGAATATTTTTCGTGACGGCAAATTCTATAACATCTGGAATTTTCCTTACGTCAGTAGGCCAGTAAGTAGGCTCCCCACTCGAAATGACATCTAAGCCCATTTTTGAAATTGTATTGAACAAGGCTCGACCTCTAGGTGTAACAAGACGCGATCCCCAGTACGTATGTTTTGCATTGTAGTCACCAGCTGCCATGAAACAAGATCCAAGCGATTTGTAGAACTTCTCATACTGATCTTCGGTAACTGAAAATCTGGGAGGTGAGTAAATTGATGATATCACGAAATTCGCACAAAAATTTTCTACGAAAATATTCGTTGCTTGCAAATATTCTTCACTAAGGTTGTCAAGGACATAGTGCTTGAGTCTTGACTTAATCAGAATTGCTGATCCACCACATGCTCTCTCTCTCTCGGGTCCTTTGTATCATATAAAGTGTAACCATTTATTTTAAATAAGCTTCTTGAGGTCAAATGAGTCTCAGAAACCAACATTATATCAATATTTTTTTCCATGAGGAAGTGCTCAAGTTCATTTTTATGTTGGCGAATGCCGTTTGCGTTCCAGAAACATATTTTTAACGTGTTCATGGTTTATTAACTAATGCTTGAAGCAGTGTATTCTGCATTCGCAGCATTTCTTGCATCATACTTGTCATATTTGTAGTAAAGTTGTTTATAGTTAGCACCAGATTCTCAATAGTAGCTTCAAGGCGACTAAAGTTAAAGCTTGAGTTTGAATTCGTTGAATTATTTGGCGGTGGAACATTTTGCGTGGGAATTGTCTTAGTCTTAGCAGCATCAGCAAACGATACACGTGAAGTAACTGGTTGGCTGATTGGAGCAAAAGTGTCGGAGTTCGCGTTTACTTGTAGAGCTGGAGTTAGCTTGGGTTTTTGACTCATAGCCTGTTTAACGAAAGAAAATACAGGGCACCCTCTATAGTTAGCTGTGTGATTACCTCCACAATTACTACATTTTTTTCTGCTTGATCTTTTGGCTTAGTGCAGCTAGCAGTACCATGCAATTCACCGCAGATAACACACACTGTAGGTAACTTGCAGAAAGTTTTCGTATAGCCATATTCTTGGGAATTATGGCACTGTACGAGACCTGAAAGCTTACGTGGCTCTTTAACTGTGATTTTTGATGTAAGAGATAATTTACGCTATAAATTGGAAGGGTTCAATTTTTTTTCAATTGTATGTCATTCGGCTCCAGTTCAACCCGAAATAGGGGTTGGGGGACCTTTTCTCTATTAATTATGTTGTAACATTTTTTACCTTAAATCCTTGGTCGACAAGTGCACATTTTACTTCTTCGGGTTCAACATATGAATCTATGCCCTTTAATACTATCTGTAGGTCTTTACCACTCTTAAGTTGGTATGTGTAAAAATTTGTTTTATTTTCTTCGAATTCACTAACAATTTTTCGGAAATCTTTTTCATTATATATTTGGATTTTAGTTTCATCAATATTACCTCGTTTAATTGGAATGAAGGGAAAAGTATTTTCACCAATGGTCGACAGTAGTTTTTTTATAAGCGCGTTAGAATTTTTTTCTCTCAGATAAATAGGTGGTGGCTTACAAGACTTTTGCGATTATGTAGAGGGCTTGTCGTCGGTGTCTTGCAATAATGAAACACGATTTTGACGATTGGTAGATGATGCGCTGTTATCCCTAGACATCTTTGAAGCAGATGAAATTTTTGAAGAATTTGGGCTTCGCCCTCGCTTTACCACGGTTATATATCTGTCCATTCCCACTTGTACCTTGGGTTTTGAACTACTGTTATCTGTAGTGATAACTTGGTTTAGTGATGAACACGAGCCCGATGCGGACGGTATCGCAGACTGAAATGAAGAAGTACTAGGCAATGGTAATGTTAACGATTCACTAGTTGGCATTGGGCAAAGCGAAGTTGATCGATGACGAAAAACTGGCTTTTACGTTAGAAAAAGACTTTCATCAGGCTTATTATTTATATTGTTTTCATTAAGAGTTTCAGAACTCACAATAAAATAAGCATTTCTGCCGTTAGAACTCACTTCAAAATTTTTTTCCTTTGAGGTACTCATACAGAGTATTATTCCTCAAGGGTACTTTGTTTGTGTTTACGGTTTTTTTGTTTTTGTTATTTCTTGCTATGTAAAAAATATTAGTAAAGCCTTATTTATCAAGGTGGATATGTATTACGAATATTTTCTGTATAATTTTTGATTTTGTTGTTTTTTTTTATATATTAGTTTCGTATGTATGTATGTAAAAAAATCCGCTACAGAAAGTGCAAATAGTGAAAATGTACTGAGTCGCTTTTGACCTTGTCACCAGTACTACTCTACAATTATTCCCCATACAATACTTTACGCTATAGACATTTAGCATGTACTTGTCATTGAAAATCTACTAGTAACACTAAAACAATTGACTAGGTAGTGAATTCATAGTTCTTATGGGAACATGGAGATATACCAACCAGACATTTACTGGTACATTTCTATACTTCACGTACATACAAATTTATGTATATTGACAAGTTGTTGCAAAATCCACCAGAAATGCACCACATCTGTTTTCTCTATTTCTTTTAAACTGACGAATAGAAGAGAAATTGTAGACAATGTAACTACTACTACTAGTATTTTAGTGTTGACATAGAGACACTTGGCCCCAGTCTGACTGCAGGGGTCTCTTCACTATGCAGGTTCAACGAGAACTGTCTGTGTGTTTCCTACGTAATGTAGATGCAACGAATACCTATGTATTATATGTAATGTATTGTATACATACATATGTACATATGTATATGGAGCCCTATTTTCAATTATCCGTAAACGACAAAAATTAAAGTTTTCAGAAGAAGGGTTTTTATAGTACAGTAATTTTTACTTAGCTGTACAATCAACTTTGCAAGACTTTTTGCGCAGATAAGTCAAAAATGCTGTTATCTTAAATGCACTTACCTGCCTAAAGGCCAGGGCACAATGAATCCGTCATACGTTAAACGTCGCCTTTTTAAACTGACATTAACGCAACGACGGATAAGGTTGGCACAATAAGTACTTTATTGACGGAAGCATTTGAACAGCTTCAATAGGTCGATTCTCCATTTTATTTATTAAATATTTTGTATTCATTTCGTTTGTTTAATTTTATTTTTGCTGCCACAAAACACAAAAAACTAAATTAGAACATGACAAAAAAAATCAACCAATATTTGTCAAACTACTCAACGTACACAAAAAGTTAAAGCTTACCAAATTTTGTACTTTGCGTTGACGGACACGTACTGAATGTAACAGACCTCATAAGAAACCATGTACTTCAACTTGGCTGTCAGTTGAAAAAGGCGAAGTTTAACGCATGACGGATGCATTGCGCGCTTATGTATACTTATGTAGCAACATTTTTTAATGAGTGCAGCTAACTAAAATTTTTTATATGAAAATGATTAAAAACAGCCAAAAAATACATATTGTTACGTTTTTCTCTCTATAAAAACGCTTTTCCGTAGATCTGAAGATTTGCAAATGAATACAAGAGCCGAGTGTAGTAATTAGGGTTAAGAATGATACAACTTTTATTTACAAATACACTTATACTAAATTACTCAAGAGCTTAAATACACTTATACAACTTAAACTAATAAAATTACACACAAATATTCACAACTGGTTACCACTACGCCTTCCTCGCTGTAGTTTACACACGTCTCCTAGCTGGCTGCGCAAGTATTCACGTGGCACCTCTCTGTCTGCTACTCGTCACTTACGAGACTCACTCTGCCGTCACTCACAGTTAATACACCAATTCCTCTTTGTCTGCTGCTTGTCACACACGGCACTCACTCTGCCGACACTCACAGTTGATACACCAATAAAGACGCACTGGCTTTACTTACACCCTTACACACGTCTATTCGCTGCGCTGTTCCCTTCACTCCAGTCGACACGATTAGGGTTGCCAGTCGTACTGATTTTGCCAGTACATGTACTAATTTTTGTTTAAAGTACTGATTTATGCATAACTAGCAAATCAGTACGCAAATGTACTGATTTTTTCATGTATGTACTGTTTTTATATATTAATTATGATCAATGTATAAGAAAGCCTGTCACAGTGTTTATTTATTTTCTTTGAATCACCAGTGATCTTTACTTTACGTTCGCTTTAAGGCGAATTTATTTTCAAAGTGGGAAAATTCTGCCCTGTCAGAGATCATATAAATTTTAGTTTAAATTAATGTTAATGTTCATTTTATTGAGATTTTTTTAATTTAAATTTGCAAGAAAGATTTGCTATAAGTGATTTCTGATACATGCAAATAATGAATTTAAAGTTTCTTTTTCGAAAATTTTTTTGATAATATTATTTTTATTAATTACATATGCCTTGGTACAAAGTATACATTGAATTCATGTTTTGGTTTAAGAATGGTTAAAGCTAGGAATGTAACGAATGTTCGCATTTGCAAATTTTTCGCTTATTTTTGCTATTTGCATTTGCTAAAATGTATGCGAATATTTAAGACAAAAAAATTTTGTACTTCTTTTACGAAAAAAGTTTGCCATTAACAAACGTCAAAACACGAAAATTATTTTAAGCCAGCATGAAAAAGATAAATATAGGGTACGTTCGTAGATTCAACAAATTTATGCAGAAGTTCTGCGAATTTTTTCTGCGTATGCGTGATCAACTGTTGCACATGCTTTGCAACTGCTCAATATCTGTGCATAGTTGGTATTTTTGAACGAACTGCAAACAATTTTTAACCCGGCAAGTAATTTTATTTAAGAAAGTTGTCATCTCGTCTATGTGAAAACACAAAAAACTCCTTATAAAAGTTTGCACATTGTGCACATGGCTTGGACGTAGCTGACTTATAAGTAAGGCATTCTTCAAAGCTTTATCAGAAAGCTTTTCTATAAAAAAATTCTCATGAGCATCAAATTTAACCTAAAGTCCAGCGGTGTTTGGAAATATACCTATTTCATTTTTTGAAAAAGAAAAGGCATTGTATTTTCGGCAGCAGTATTTTCTACTTAAGACCACCATTCATTACTTCGTACAAACCAATTTGAATCGCAAACAATATTAACTAGTCATTGTTGTAGTAAATTCCACGCGAAACAAGTGTCACTCATTAATTTCATATACAAACATATGTATGTGTCTTTGTTTTATGAATTCATGTTTTTAATAAATTAATACATATTTGCTCAATGCAAGACTCAGTTTAAATAAAATGCTATATGTTTTACATCCATGTATGTAATACAACTTCATGTTCTTATAGAGGTAGTTTAGACGAGAACAATTTTTAAGCCGCACAATTTTTGTTCTTTTCCAAATTACACGAGACTAATTCATCTGGCACAAAATGTATACGTATACACAGCTTTGTGTGTGTTAGTGTTTTTCGTATTCATTTAACACTTGCTGTTTTTTAATTTGTGTGTGTATTGGTTTTATGCTGCTAATGCGGGGTTGTAGCTGGTTGAAAAGTTATGCCAACCGCAAAACCACTCTCTTTGCCTCTATCACCTACAAACTGGCATGTTATGCCAGCACAATTATGCCCGTGTAAATCAGCGCATACAAATTTATTTTCATGTAATTTTTTAACGTACAGTAGTTTTCCGATTTAACGAACATTCGATTTAGTGAACATCGCATTTAACGAACATCCAATTTTTTTCTACTGAGCACCATATATAACGAACAAAAATTCTATTTTGTGCTCGGTAGAACGAACAAATGTAAAATTAAATAAGAATCATAATTGCTATCAGAAAGTTACTTAGAACGAATATAAAAAAATGTACCGTTATTTATCTTCTTTTGATGGTTTTGTTTGATATCATATGAGAGTAAGTTGTGTGAACTAACTTTTGCTAAGAACATCAAAATGGATAAAAGAAATTGATTGTTCTTAAGGGATAAAGTTAAAATTATCTATTATCATCGAAATGGTCTGCGGGTTACAGATTTATGTGAAAAATATGGGCTGCATAGATCCACCATTAGTACAATCCTAAAATCAAAGAAAAATTTTTCAAGGAATGTTGAAAACAGTCATTTTGGGTATCGCAATCAGCGTTGCCGCTCTGGTTACTTTTAACCAAAATTGGTTACTTTTTTCCAATGCATACTTTTTTTTGCATTTTGGTTACTTTTCTTCAACACAAAAATAACCATTTTTATATGGTATATAAATTTGAATATAACTAACTATTGAGATAAACTATCACGTGATTGAAAGATTTTTCGTGGCTAAAAAAATATGGATGTGATTTCCAAACAGATGGTAAATATTGTATCCCAATAGAAATTGCTAGATGTTCTAAATTGGAAATAAGAAGTTGAATTTTGGGACAAAGTTTCAAAACATACAAATGAATGACTTTATTAAATTTTGTTTTTAGTTTAATGCCATTTTCACACACTTCGGGGTCTTCTGAAAGAATATTTTCCCAGCTAGGTTTAGTCAGAATTAAATCCAGGAATAAGATTGATTTCAATACCAACTCTATTAAGCATATTGTTACGAAAATAGCCGTCAACAATGTTAAGCAGCATTACACAAAAATATTCCAACAGGGTTAATGTAAATGCTACGCGAAAATATTCCTACAGGGTCAAAACAAAGAATAGTCTAGAAAGTAGCCAACAACTAAATAAGCATGCCTAGCTTGATTAAACAAGCAAAAGCAACAACAACAAAAAAAGCGTCTGCTTATTAAGAAGATTCACATATTTGTACACATACATACATGCCAATTCAAACGAAAAGCAAAAGATAAACAACCACCGTGTGTTGCTTAGTTAATGATGTACACACGTACGCATATACACATGTATGTACATAGTTACCACATGAACTTAATTAGGCAGCATATAAGATGATAATGATCGTCTAGACATTGCTTGAAACTTCTAGTGGAATTTGTGTGAAATATAAATAGAGGTGACACATCCAATGAGTGAGTTAGTTGCAGTTGTAAGTCAGTCGCGAACAGTTATAGTTAGTACTAATCAGAAAGTAGTGAAGCTAAGAACTCGTTAGTCAGTTGATAATTAAGTTGTGAATTAATAGTCTGTCGTGGAATTAAGATTATTGTGGAGTCTATCGTGTCGACTGGAGTAAAGGGAACAGCGCAGCGAATAGACGTGTATAAGGGTGTAAGTAAAGCCAGTGAGTCTTTATTGGTGTATCAACTGTGAGTGTCGGCAGAGTGAGTGCCGTGTGTGACAAGCAGCAGACAAAGTGGTATTGGTGTATCAACTGTGAGTGACGGCAGAGAGAGTCTCGCAAGTGACGGCAGCAGATAGAGAGGTGTCACGTGAATACTTGCGCAGCCAGATAAGAGACGTGCGTAAACTACAGCGAGGAAGGCGTAGTGGTAACCAGTTGTGAATAACTGTGTGTAATTTATTAGTTTAAATTGTATTAGTGTATTTAAGCTCTCGAGTAATTTAGTATAAGTGTATTTGTAAATAAAAATTGTATCATTCTTAACCCTAATTACTACACTCGGCTCTTGTATTCATTTGCAAATTTCGGATCTACGGAAAGGCGTTTTTATAGAGAGAAAAACGTAACATTTGGTGTCAGAAGTGGGATTTGCAAATACAAGCGATACGTTTTAAAAGGGTTAAGCGAAAAGGAAGAGTAATAAGAAAAGGAGAACCTCACACGTTTGAAAAGCTTAAACGTGAACAAAACCACATACGTTTGAAAAGGTTAAACGTAGTAAATTAGTTTTTGAGGAAAAATGAAATTTCAAGAGCTTAATGTGGAGCAACTTAAGGAAGAGTTGAATAAGCGGAAACTGTCGACAACTGGTAATAAAGTACAACTACAGGAGAGACTACTACAGGAGTTCCAGCGGCGCAACATCGAAATCGAGACATATGAGTTCGAGGAGAAAGAGCGTTTGGAAATGAGGGTAAAGTTAGATGATTTTATGAGAACAGTAAGAGAATTGAGAGCTCAAATCGAATCTGACAACAAGAAATTT
Source organism: Tachina grossa (assembly GCA_949987645.1). Lineage (NCBI taxonomy): Eukaryota > Metazoa > Arthropoda > Insecta > Diptera > Tachinidae > Tachina > Tachina grossa. The sequence goes on along the minus strand of OX465275.1, from coordinate 103,187,507 downwards.
CTGGAAATGTCAAGAGAAACTTCAAGAGCCAAAACCGAGAGAGTGCGAGTACGAGCACGAGTACGAAAAACATCTAGGGCCACAAATGACACACTTGACAAATGGAAAGCGAAGACTATGACAAACGTTCAAGAATCATCTGGAGCCAGCAATGAAAAACGTCAGGAAATTGCTGAAGACGCAAACAGACGGGCAGATGGTGTAGAAATGCAAGTCAGTAAATCAGACGAAGAGATTTCTGACTTGGGAAACAGCGTCTACGAAAACATTTCTGCCACAGAGCAAGACGCTGACGAAAAACTAAAGGCAGAAGATGAAATCAACAGTTGTCAGTGTCAACAAGCTGAACGTGAGCGAAGTTTTCCAGAAGTTTCCAGCAAAGTAACTGAAGCTCGTGACCTATATTATAGTCAAGCAGTTTGTGACACGGCGGAATTAGCTATGCAAGTCAGTAAATCAGACGAAGAGATTTCTGACTTGGTGAACAGCGTCTACGAAGACATTTCCGCCACAGAGGTAGACGCTGACGAAAAACTGAAGGCAGAAAATGAAATCAACAGCGGTCAGTGTCAAAAAGTTGAACATGAGCAAAGTTTGCCAGAAGTTTCCAGCGAAGTAAATGAAGCTCGTGACCTAGATGATAGTCAAGCGGTTTGTGACATGACGAAATTAGCTATGCAAGTCAGTAAATCAGACGAAGAGATTTCTGACTTGGTGAACAGCGTCTACGACGACATTTCTGCCACAGAGGAAGACACTGAGGAAAAACTGAAAGTAGAAGGCGAAATCAACAGTGGTCAGTGTCAACAAGTTGGACGTGAGCCAGAAGTTTCCAGCGAAGTAAATGAAGCTCGTGACATAGAAGTTTCCAGCAAAACAAAGAACGTTGCTAACTTAGCTGATAGTAAAGCGGTTTGCGAAACAGCGGAACAAGCTATGGGTGAAATGGTCTCGCTTGCTCAAGGTAAAGAAACTGCTACAGTATACAAAGCGCGCAGTATAAAAGCAGTCAGGAAGAGGAAGACAACTTCTATAAAGAATCTCAGGCGTGTGGTAAGGCAAACTCTAGTCGAGGGACAAGGTAGAGTCAGAGCCAAGGGCCATAAATGTAGAATGGTAAGGCAAGCTCTAGTCAAGGGACAAGGTAGAGTCAGAGCCAAAAGCCACAAATGTGGGAGAAATTGTCATCTCCAGAGTAAAACAAGACAAGCTGTATTGGAAATACGAAACAGATTCAGTACCAAGGGTTGCAAATGTCAAATATGGTTTCATCTCCAACGAACGGCAAGGCAAGCTGTAGCGGAAATACTAAGCAGAGTCAGTACTACCAGGGGCCACGAATATCGAAGTAGTCACCTCAAGCGTATGACAATACAAATTCCAGTTGAGAAACAAGACAGAGCCAAAACTAAAGCCGACAAATATGGAAGAGGTAGTCGTCTCCAGCGTAACTACAAGGCGTTTAGAAAACGCAGAAAAAGAAAGGCGATGATGTGCCTATTCGGGACGAATAGGCTTAAGTGGGCGGCAGTGTTACGAAAATAGCCGTCAACAATGTTAAGCAGCATTACACAAAAATATTCCAACAGGGTTAATGTAAATGCTACGCGAAAATATTCCTACAGGGTCAAAACAAAGAATAGTCTAGAAAGTAGCCAACAACTAAATAAGCATGCCTAGCTTGATTAAACAAGCAAAAGCAACAACAACAAAAAAAGCGTCTGCTTATTAAGAAGATTCACATATTTGTACACATACATACATGCCAATTCAAACGAAAAGCAAAAGATAAACAACCACCGTGTGTTGCTTAGTTAATGATGTACACACGTACGCATATACACATGTATGTACATAGTTACCACATGAACTTAATTAGGCAGCATATAAGATGATAATGATCGTCTAGACATTGCTTGAAACTTCTAGTGGAATTTGTGTGAAATATAAATAGAGGTGACACATCCAATGAGTGAGTTAGTTGCAGTTGTAAGTCAGTCGCGAACAGTTATAGTTAGTACTAATCAGAAAGTAGTGAAGCTAAGAACTCGTTAGTCAGTTGATAATTAAGTTGTGAATTAATAGTCTGTCGTGGAACTAAGATTATTGTGGAGTCTATCGTGTCGACTGGAGTAAAGGGAACAGCGCAGCGAATAGACGTGTATAAGGGTGTAAGTAAAGCCAGTGAGTCTTTATTGGTGTATCAACTGTGAGTGTCGGCAGAGTGAGTGCCGTGTGTGACAAGCAGCAGACAAAGTGGTATTGGTGTATCAACTGTGAGTGACGGCAGAGAGAGTCTCGCAAGTGACGGCAGCAGATAGAGAGGTGTCACGTGAATACTTGCGCAGCCAGATAAGAGACGTGCGTAAACTACAGCGAGGAAGGCGTAGTGGTAACCAGTTGTGAATAACTGTGTGTAATTTATTAGTTTAAATTGTATTAGTGTATTTAAGCTCTTGAGTAATTTAGTATAAGTGTATTTGTAAATAAAAATTGTATCATTCTTAACCCTAATTACTACACTCGGCTCTTGTATTCATTTGCAAATTTCGGATCTACGGAAAGGCGTTTTTATAGAGAGAAAAACGTAACAATATGTATGTATATTTTAATAGTTTATCTATTCAGTCATGTGTTTGGATAACGAATATAACAACGTGTTTTTTTAAGTCATGGAAATATAATCATATACGAACACCACTGCATGATAAAAGGCAAAAAAAAGACCGGTGTCTTGCCCCAGGTCAGGCACATTTTTGTTTGCCCAAAGATTTGGGGCCTCGGTGCATTTTCTCCGGTTCATATCGTTCGGAATTTTGATTTACTCTTTGAGGCAAAGTTGTAGCTCTTGTCATACAACAAAAATTGTGAATATATAAAATTAAAAAAATATTACCTTCAAGATCAAAATCGCAAAAAATTTTAAAAAATTTTGAGTTTTATACCTTTTTCCCCTGTTCAGGTACATAGGTAATAAGCGGTTCAAAATTCAAGGAAACTATCAACGATAAAAATGTCCCTAAGATCTCAATAAACAACTTTCTACAACATATGAACTTCCTAGGAATGATTCTTAACACCGTTTGGGTAGCGCTTAGGCAGCCACAAAAGTAAAAAATTTCAAAGCAAATAAAATTAAAAAAAACGGTGTTAGAATCATTCCTAGGATCGATTGATTGGTGGTTGATTGTTTCCTTGAACATTCAACGGTTTGCTGCCTATGGACCTGAACAGGAGAAAAAATGTGAAAAAATCGAATTTTTTAAATTTGCCACAGATACATATATTTCTTAACGGAAGTACAAATAAAACAGTACATATGTACATACATATATTAAATATATAGAGATTTTGGTTACTTTTTGTCTCGTTTGGTTACTTTTTTTCATATTTTGGTTACAAAAATATTTTGGTTGTGGCAACGCTGATCGCAATAGAAGTGCTGTAAAGCAAGGTGAGGTACCGAGAGTGGAAAATAAACTTTTTCAATGGTTCCTCATTCAACGCTATTGTCATTTTGTAATACAAAGCCAAAGAAATTCACAACAAAATTTATGGAAGATAGTCTAATGCAAGCCATGTTTGGCTGACCAGATTTATAAAAAATGTAATTTAAATTTGAATAGATGGATCGAAAATAGCCCTTTACCCGATGAACAAAAGGAAAGTGAAGAAGAGCTGGATGGAACTGAAATTCAAAAGCCCAAAATAAAACACGAAGATGTCATTAAGCATTTCGAAATTTGTATTAAATGGGCACAACAAAACAAAATAGTAGCTCAAACTAAATGCTTTGGAGAGAGCTTCAAGAAGATACCATTAAGAGAAATATATCAATTCCAAAAAATAGACAAGTTTTTTAAATAAATTATTTTTGTATTATATTGCTTTATGAATAATAAAATATTAAAAATACTACGAGTACATATTCTTTCAGTTTTGAATAAAACAGCAGGACGCTTTTCCATTTTAACTTAGTACTGGATATAACGAACAATTCACTTTAAAGCTATGTACAGACGGTTGTCGGATCTTACAATATTGCCAGTAAAATGTGCTAAAAATTTCTTACAACCGTGTGAACTGGCAATTTTTGTCAGACGCCGTTGCCAGAAAAAGCATTGTCAGTCCATTGCAAGACTAGCAACTGACAACATATTGTCAGACATCTTACAATCGTGTGAACACATTGTAAAATTATTGCCAGATATTTGTCAGACATTTTAATATTGTCAGATGTGCGAAGTTCATGCATCTGACAATGGCGTCATTGTAAGATAATTCTTTCTATGGGCAACACTGCACACGCTTGATTTTAAAGAAAAAGTTTATAATAAAATATATGCAGACAAAATCATTGCAATTGCTTCTTTATGGTCCATAATAATTTATACTTTCACTTTTTACATTTAACACTAAACACAAACGATAAATATTTAACAATTTCCAACAAATGGTTTAAGTCTGGCAACGCATAACAACAGATCGAACAATTTGTGCATGACAACCGTGTGAACTGACAATTTTTCTACTGACGATTTTGTCAGATGAATTTATTGTCATACAACCGTCCATTTAAATTGTAAGATTTTCTGACATCCGTGTGAACTGACAAGAAATATTGTGCTGGCAATTTTCGATTGCCAGTACATTGCCAGATCTGAAAATATTGTAAGATCTGACAATCATCTGTACATAGCTTAACGAGCAGGCCTGCCAACAATTAGGTTCGTTAAATCGGATAAGGACTGTATTGTAATATTTGCATTTGCTTTCGCAAAAATTAAAATGTTGTATTCGCATTCGCATGCGCTAAACTGGTATTAGTTACATCCCTAGTTAAAGCTTTTTATATTGAAAAAATTAATGTACTGATTTTTTTTCAATTGTACTGATTTTTTCTCTCTCATGTACTGATTTCTACGATTTCAAAACTGGCAACCCTAGACACGATAGACTCCACAATAATCTCAATTCCACGACAGACTATTATTAATTCACAACTTAATTATCAACTGACTAACGAGTTCTTAACTTCACTACTTTCTGATTAGCACTAACTATAACTGTTCGCGACTGACTTACGACTGCAACTCACTCACTCATTGGATGCGTCACCTCTTTTTATATTTCACACAAATTCCACTAGAAGTTTCAAGCAATGTCTAGACGATCATTATCATCTTATATGCTGGCTAATTAAGTTCATGTGGTAACTATGTACATACATGTGCATATGCGTACGTGTGTACATCATTAACTAAAGATATGTACAGACGATTGTCAGATCTTACAATATTGTCAGATCTGGCAATGTGCTGACAATGTACTGGCAATCGAAAATTGCCAGCACAATATTTCTTGTCAGTTCACACGGATGTCAGAAAATCTTACAATTCATTGCTAGACGGTTGTATGACAATAAATTCATCTGACAAAATCGTCAGTGGAAAAATTGTCAGCTCACACGGTTGTCATATGCACAAATTGTTCGATCTGTTGTTATGCGTTGCCAGACTTAAACCATTTGTTGGCCATTGTTAAATATTTATCGTTTGTGTTTGTGTTAAATGTAAAAAGTGAAAGTATAAATTATTATGGACCATAAAGAAGCAATTGCAATGATTTTGTCTGCATATATTTTATTATAAACTTTTTCTTTAAAAGCAAGCGTGTGCAGTGTTGCCCATAGAAAGAATTATCTTACAATGACGCCATTGTCAGATGCATGAACTTCGCACATCTGAAAATATTAAAATGTCTGACAAATATCTGGCAATAATTTTACAATGTGTTCACACGATTGTAAGATGTCTGACAATATGTTGTCAGTTGCTAGTCTTGCAATGGACTGGCAATGCTTTTTCTGGCAACGTCGTCTGACAAAAATTGCCAGTTCACACGGTTGTAAGAAATTTTTAGCACATTTTACTGGTAATATTGTAATATCTGACAACCGCCTGTACATAGCTTAAAGCCCCATTCAGACTATTATACAAGTATTAATACTTTCATCACATTTTACGATACAGAAATCTAAATACATTCGTTGCGACTGTCAAAAAAATCTAACGTAAAATCACATACTGTGTTCAGACCATCACACTTCAAATCAAATGTGTAATACAAGTAGAAAATAAAACAGCTGTTCAATGAAAATGTCTGCGCTATTCATTAACTAGCGGCGGCAAAAAGGCTTCATGCAGGCGGGGACGTGCCGACACTTGAAAAAATTCAGCAGTTAAAAATATTCCATGTAAATAACAGAAAAAAATTTAAGAAAATATATTACAAAAACGTTAAAAAATTACGTCAACGAAATATACTTCCATACGATTCACTTATTCAAAATTTTGAGCCGATATACATATGACAAAACATTACATCAATGACGACACGCTATCGGCGGCGAAACAGCCGACTTGGAAGTTTGGTTTGTGTGAAAATGCAACCCTGATCTAATGAAAAGTATTATCGTTTAGAAAATTTTCTAAAAACGAAAAAGTCTTATGGGATGTCAAAATTTGTATCGTATTATTTGCCACTTTGATGACATTTTGCGTTCAGACTATCACAGTTGCACGTATTATTTGAATTTTTGACAAGTATAAATACAAAGTATAATAGTCTGAACGCGGCTTAAGCAACACACGGTGGTTGTTTATCTTTTGCTTTTCGTTTGAATTGGCATGTATGTATGTGTACAAATATGTGAATCTTCTTAATAAGCAGACGCTTTTTTTGTTGTTGTTGCTTTTGCTTGTTTAATCAAGCTAGGCATGCTTATTTAGTTGTTGGCTACTTTCTAGACTATTCTTTGCTTTGACCCTGTAGGAATATTTTCGCGTAGCATTTACATTAACCCTGTTGGAATATTTTTGTGTAATGCTGCTTAACATTGTTGACGGCTATTTTCGTAACAATATGTTAAATGCGCAGGTATACAAAGTGCACTTAAAAAAGGATTTGGAACAATAATTACAGGAAAAATATGTATATTTTGTGCAGTTAGGTCAATGTGCAGCTAACGTTGAGTTTTTGTATGAAAATATTTTAAAATTTTTATTTTATTTTAGGGCACTTATCTTAAATGTGCAAGTTTAGAAAGTGTACTTAAAAAACGAATTTGTATTGGATTTTAAAGAATAGTGACATAAATTTATCAGTTTCGGCAGTTAAGTCCAAATTGCTCTTAAGCAAAAGGCAGCTAAATCAAGACTACTGTATCCAAAAATATTTTACCATACCCAGCTAAAAAAATTTTATATGGTCCTTATATTTTTAATATATGAATGTATATAACTATATATGAATATGTATGAATTCATGTATGTAAATGTATGGGATTATACATGACAAAACTATTATATATGAACTAATATATGGACTAATATATGAAATGTATTATAATATATGAGCTCGTACATATATGAAAATTTCATCATGAAGCTCTTCATGGTGGATCCATATATATGTAGATATAAGATTTAATATGGAGCCATATAACAATGTATGCAATCATGATATCTCACACAAGATCCGTTTTGCAATAAAAAAGCTTTGTATTTTATCACTGGTGAATTAAAATCCATTAGAAAATACATACGGTATGCAGAGTTTTAAAAAAAACTTTTTTTTAAAGAAACTTTTGGCTCCATTCAATATATCAAATAATCAAAAGGATAATCCAGTCATTAATTTTATACAGAATAACAGAATTTTCTATTCATATTACTGCAAAAAACTATATTCAAAACTATTGTTAGACGGATTATTTTTTCTTTTATAATGAATTGCATTAGTTTTTAATCTGATTTCTTAAATTTAATTTTATGTTCGAATATGAGTTTTGTGTTCTTGATGTGTAAACATCTATACGCTAGGGGGTAAAAATCTTTTTCACAATACAATCACAAATTTTGAGTAACTCATGTTTTAGACTCGACAGTTTTTCTTGAAGCAAGTCTGAGTTTCTGGGAAAGAGAGGAAAGAAGAGGGGTACTGACTTGCTTGTGCAGGAAAGTTACTTCAATTCTCTGTTGTTATTTCATTCGCAGCATTAAAACAATAGGAAAATTGAACAAGAAACCGTCTGAGTGTAAACAAACGAGCAGTTTTAAAAGAGAATTGAAGATAACTGCTTCAAGAAAAACTGCCAAGTCTAAAACAAGACTAAAGGCCGGGGCACAATGCATCCATCATGCTGACAGCTAAGTTGAAATAGTCGCCGTGAAGAAAAAAAACTTTCGAAAAAACTTTTTCAGTCACGTACCAAACTTTTTTAAGAGTTGCGAAAAAGGTATTATTTTCCGTGTCGGTGTGAGCACGTGCGTTTTTTGAGAGTGTATGTGTACCACGTGCTCGCATGAAATTTATATCCAAAAACTTACTTTAAATAAATAAAAAAAATATTAGATGTACGCTATTAATTTATATACCATTCAATAAAGGACAAAAGTAGGTATCAGAATTACTAGATGTCATTTTTTTAGTTACTTGAAAGTTATAGCCCAGCAAACTTTTTATAAAAAAAAAGTTTTCATTTTATAAAATCAAAACGATTTAGTGTGCGCCATTGACACATATGTACATCAGTCAATAGAAAATTAATATACCTTTCAGAACTGGTAGCTGTCATATTCAGATTTATTTTAGTTCAGAAGTTATAGCCCAGCAAACTTTTTACTAGCAAAAAAAAGTTTTGCCTCATAAAAGCAAAACTGTTAACGGTGCGCTATTAACACATATACCAATCGATAAAGCATTTAAATACCTTTTGAAAATAGTAACGTTCATACCTAGATTTACTTTAGATATGAAGCTATAGCACAGCAAACTTTTTATTGACAAAAAACTTTTACCTTATAAAATCAAAATCGTTACTTGTGCGCTATTGACACATATACCAATCAATGAAAAATTAAGAAAGCCTTTAAAAACTGGTAACTGCAATTTCCAGATTTACTTTACTTATGAAGTTATGGCCCAGCAAACTTTTTATTGCCAAAAAAGTTTTGCCTTATAAAATCCAAACAGTTAATTGTGCGCTATTGACACATAAACCAATCGATGAAGAATTAAAATACCCTTAAGAATGTGTATTTGTTATATTCAGATTTACTTTAGTTCAGAAGTTATAGCCCAGCAAACTTTTTTGGTCGTTAAAAATAGAAAAAAGTTTTCGTCTTATTAACCCAAAACTATTTATTGTGCACTATTCAAACATATACCAATCAATAAAGGACAAATATAATTAGTGTTTTTTATGGGAATTGTTACAATTTAAGTTTAAAATTTTTTAAACGCACTAATAATCCCAAATTAATATTTTACTTATTAAGTAAAATATTTTTTTAAAAATACATTGAAATTGATTATTTAGGGGTTTAGTTGGATCCTATGCGCATTTCACTGTTGCTAATGCAGATCATCAGGGAACCTTTACCCAAAGCTTCTTAGAACAACTAGAGTTATTATATTATAAACTTTCATTTAAACAAATGAGAATATCAATAACAAATAACAAAGTTGAAACAAGAACTCTGTATCGTAAAATGTGATGAAAGTATTAATACTTGTATAATAGTCTGAATGGGGCTTTAAGCTATGTACAGACGGTTGTCGGATCTTACAATATTGCCAGTAAAATGTGCTAAAAATTTCTTACAACCGTGTGAACTGGCAATTTTTGTCAGACGCCGTTGCCAGAAAAAGCATTGTCAGTCCATTGCAAGACTAGCAACTGACAACATATTGTCAGACATCTTACAATCGTGTGAACACATTGTAAAATTATTGCCAGATATTTGTCAGACATTTTAATATTGTCAGAAGTGCGAAGTTCATGCATCTGACAATGGCGTCATTGTAAGATAATTCTTTCTATGGGCAACACTGCACACGCTTGATTTTAAAGAAAAAGTTTATAATAAAATATATGCAGACAAAATCATTGCAATTGCTTCTTTATGGTCCATAATAATTTATACTTTCACTTTTTACATTTAACACTAAACACAAACGATAAATATTTAACAATTTCCAACAAATGGTTTAAGTCTGGCAACGCATAACAACAGATCGAACAATTTGTGCATATGACAACCGTGTGAACTGACAATTTTTCTACTGACGATTTTGTCAGATGAATTTATTGTCATACAACCGTCCATTTAAATTGTAAGATTTTCTGACATCCGTGTGAACTGACAAGAAATATTGTGCTGGCAATTTTCGATTGCCAGTACATTGTCAGCACATTGCCAGATCTGAAAATATTGTAAGATCTGACAATCATCTGTACATAGCTTAACGAGCAGGCCTGCCAACAATTAGGTTCGTTAAATCGGATAAGGACTGTATTGTAATATTTGCATTCGCTTTCGCAAAAATTAAAATGTTGTATTCGCATTCGCATGCGCTAAACTGGTATTAGTTACATCCCTAGTTAAAGCTTTTTATATTGAAAAAATTAATGTACTGATTTTTTTTCAATTGTACTGATTTTTTCTCTCTCATGTACTGATTTCTACGATTTCAAAACTGGCAACCCTAGACACGATAGACTCCACAATAATCTCAATTCCACGACAGACTATTATTAATTCACAACTTAATTATCAACTGACTAACGAGTTCTTAACTTCACTACTTTCTGATTAGCACTAACTATAACTGTTCGCGACTGACTTACGACTGCAACTCACTCACTCATTGGATGCGTCACCTCTTTTTATATTTCACACAAATTCCACTAGAAGTTTCAAGCAATGTCTAGACGATCATTATCATCTTATATGCTGCCTAATTAAGTTCATGTGGTAACTATGTACATACATGTGTATATGCGTACGTGTGTACATCATTAACTAAAGATATGTACAGACGATTGTCAGATCTTACAATATTGTCAGATCTGGCAATGTGCTGACAATGTACTGGCAATCGAAAATTGCCAGCACAATATTTCTTGTCAGTTCACACGGATGTCAGAAAATCTTACAATTCATTGCTAGACGGTTGTATGACAATAAATTCATCTGACAAAATCGTCAGTGGAAAAATTGTCAGCTCACACGGTTGTCATATGCACAAATTGTTCGATCTGTTGTTATGCGTTGCCAGACTTAAACCATTTGTTGGCCATTGTTAAATATTTATCGTTTGTGTTTGTGTTAAATGTAAAAAGTGAAAGTATAAATTATTATGGACCATAAAGAAGCAATTGCAATGATTTTGTCTGCATATATTTTATTATAAACTTTTTCTTTAAAAGCAAGCGTGTGCAGTGTTGCCCATAGAAAGAATTATCTTACAATGACGCCATTGTCAGATGCATGAACTTCGCACATCTGAAAATATTAAAATGTCTGACAAATATCTGGCAATAATTTTACAATGTGTTCACACGATTGTAAGATGTGTGACAATATGTTGTCAGTTGCTAGTCTTGCAATGGACTGACAATGCTTTTTCTGGCAACGTCGTCTGACAAAAATTGCCAGTTCACACGGTTGTAAGAAATTTTTAGCACATTTTACTGGCAATATTGTAAGATCTGACAACCGCCTGTACATAGCTTAAAGCCCCATTCAGACTATTATACAAGTATTAATACTTTCATCACATTTTACGATACAGAAATCTAAATACATTCGTTGCGACTGTCAAAAAAATCTAACGTAAAATCACATACTGTGTTCAGACCATCACACTTCAAATCAAATGTGTAATACAAGTAGAAAATAAAACAGCTGTTCAATGAAAATGTCTGCGCTATTCATTTACTAGCGGCGGCAAAAAGGCTTCATGCAGGCGGGGACGTGCCGACACTTGAAAAAATTCAGCAGTTAAAAATATTTCATGTAAATAACAGAAAAAAATTTAAGAAAATATATTACAATAACGTTAAAAAATTACGTCAACGAAATATACTTCCATACGATTCACTTATTCAAAATTTTGAGCCGATATACATATGACAAAACATTACATCAATGACGACACGCTATCGGCGGCGAAACAGCCGACTTGGAAGTTTGGTTTGTGTGAAAATGCAACCCTGATCTAATGAAAAGTATTATCGTTTAGAAAATTTTCTAAAAACGAAAAAGTCTTATGGGATGTCAAAATTTGTATCGTATTATTTGCCACTTTGATGACATTTTGCGTTCAGACTATCACAGTTGCACGTATTATTTGAATTTTTGACAAGTATAAATACAAAGTATAATAGTCTGAACGCGGCTTAAGCAACACACGGTGGTTGTTTATCTTTTGCTTTTCGTTTGAATTGGCATGTATGTATGTGTACAAATATGTGAATCTTCTTAATAAGCAGACGCTTTTTTTGTTGTTGTTGCTTTTGCTTGTTTAATCAAGCTAGGCATGCTTATTTAGTTGTCTACTTTCTAGACTATTCTTTGCTTTGACCCTGTAGGAATATTTTCGCGTAGCATTTACATTAACCCTGTTGGAATATTTTTGTGTAATGCTGCTTAACATTGTTGACGGCTATTTTCGTAACAATATGTTAAATGCGCAGGTATACAAAGTGCACTTAAAAAAGGATTTGGAACAATAATTACAGGAAAAATATGTATATTTTGTGCAGTTAGGTCAATGTGCAGCTAACGTTGAGTTTTTGTATGAAAATATTTTAAAATTTTATTTTATTTTAGGGCACTTATCTTAAATGTGCAAGTTTAGAAAGTGTACTTAAAAAACGAATTTGTATTGGATTTTAAAGAATAGTGACATAAATTTATCAGTTTCGGCAGTTAAGTCCAAATTGCTCTTAAGCAAAAGGCAGCTAAATCAAGACTACTGTATCCAAAAATATTTTACCATACCCAGCTAAAAAAATTTTATATGGTCCTTATATTTTTAATATATGAATGTATATAACTATATATGAATATGTATGAATTCATGTATGTAAATGTATGGGATTATACATGACAAAACTATTATATATGAACTAATATATGGACTAATATATGAAATGTATTATAATATATGAGCTCGTACATATATGAAAATTTCATCATGAAGCTCTTCATGGTGGATCCATATATATGTAGATATAAGATTTAATATGGAGCCATATAACAATGTATGCAATCATGATATCTCACACAAGATCCGTTTTGCAATAAAAAAGCTTTGTATTTTATCACTGGTGAATTAAAATCCATTAGAAAATACATACGGTATGCAGAGTTTTAAAAAAAACTTTTTTTTTAAAGAAACTTTTGGCTCCATTCAATATATCAAATAATCAAAAGGATAATCCAGTCATTAATTTTATACAGAATAACAGAATTTTCTATTCATATTACTGCAAAAAACTATATTCAAAACTATTGTTAGACGGATTATTTTTTCTTTTATAATGAATTGCATTAGTTTTTAATCTGATTTCTTAAATTTAATTTTATGTTCGAATATGAGTTTTGTGTTCTTGATGTGTAAACATCTATACGCTAGGGGGTAAAAATCTTTTTCACAATACAATCGCAAATTTTGAGTAACTCATGTTTTAGACTCGACAGTTTTTCTTGAAGCAAGTCTGAGTTTCTGGGAGAGAGAGGAAAGAAGAGGAGTACTGACTTGCTTGTGCAGGAAAGTTACTTCAATTCTCTGTTGTTATTTCATTCGCAGCATTAAAACAATAGGAAAATTGAACAAGAAACCGTCTGAGTGTAAACAAACGAGCAGTTTTAAAAGAGAATTGAAGATAACTGCTTCAAGAAAAACTGCCAAGTCTAAAACAAGACTAAAGGCCGGGGCACAATGCATCCATCATGCTGACAGCTAAGTTGAAATAGTCGCCGTGAAGAAAAAAAACTTTCGAAAAAACTTTTTCAGTCACGTACCAAACTTTTTTAAGAGTTGCGAAAAAGGTATTATTTTCCGTGTCGGTGTGAGCACGTGCGTTTTTTGAGAGTGTATGTGTACCACGTGCTCGCATGAAATTTATATCCAAAAACTTACTTTAAATAAATAAAAAAAATATTAGATGTACGCTATTAATTTATATACCATTCAATAAAGGACAAAAGTAGGTATCAGAATTACTAGATGTCATTTTTTTAGTTACTTGAAAGTTATAGCCCAGCAAACTTTTTATAAAAAAAAAGTTTTCATTTTATAAAATCAAAACGATTTAGTGTGCGCCATTGACACATATGTACATCAGTCAATAGAAAATTAATATACCTTTCAGAACTGGTAGCTGTCATATTCAGATTTATTTTAGTTCAGAAGTTATAGCCCAGCAAACTTTTTACTAGCAAAAAAAAAGTTTTGCCTCATAAAAGCAAAACTGTTAACGGTGCGCTATTAACACATATACCAATCGATAAAGCATTTAAATACCTTTTGAAAATAGTAACGTTCATACCTAGATTTACTTTAGATATGAAGCTATAGCACAGCAAACTTTTTATTGACAAAAAACTTTTACCTTATAAAATCAAAATCGTTACTTGTGCGCTATTGACACATATACCAATCAATGAAAAATTAAGAAAGCCTTTAAAAACTGGTAACTGCAATTTCCAGATTTACTTTACTTATGAAGTTATGGCCCAGCAAACTTTTTATTGCCAAAAAAGTTTTGCCTTATAAAATCCAAACAGTTAATTGTGCGCTATTGACACATAAACCAATCGATGAAGAATTAAAATACCCTTAAGAATGTGTATTTGTTATATTCAGATTTACTTTAGTTCAGAAGTTATAGCCCAGCAAACTTTTTTGGTCGTTAAAAATAGAAAAAAGTTTTCGTCTTATTAACCCAAAACTATTTATTGTGCACTATTCAAACATATACCAATCAATAAAGGACAAATATAATTAGTGTTTTTTATGGGAATTGTTACAATTTAAGTTTAAAATTTTTTAAACGCACTAATAATCCCAAATTAATATTTTACTTATTAAGTAAAATATTTTTTTAAAAATACATTGAAATTGATTATTTAGGGGTTTAGTTGGATCCTATGCGCATTTCACTGTTGCTAATGCAGATCATCAGGGAACCTTTACCCAAAGCTTCTTAGAACAACTAGAGTTATTATATTATAAACTTTCATTTAAACAAATGAGAATATCAATAACAAATAACAAAGTTGAAACAAGAACTCTGTATCGTAAAATGTGATGAAAGTATTAATACTTGTATAATAGTCTGAATGGGGCTTTAAGCTATGTACAGACGGTTGTCGGATCTTACAATATTGCCAGTAAAATGTGCTAAAAATTTCTTACAACCGTGTGAACTGGCAATTTTTGTCAGACGCCGTTGCCAGAAAAAGCATTGTCAGTCCATTGCAAGACTAGCAACTGACAACATATTGTCAGACATCTTACAATCGTGTGAACACATTGTAAAATTATTGCCAGATATTTGTCAGACATTTTAATATTGTCAGAAGTGCGAAGTTCATGCATCTGACAATGGCGTCATTGTAAGATAATTCTTTCTATGGGCAACACTGCACACGCTTGATTTTAAAGAAAAAGTTTATAATAAAATATATGCAGACAAAATCATTGCAATTGCTTCTTTATGGTCCATAATAATTTATACTTTCACTTTTTACATTTAACACTAAACACAAACGATAAATATTTAACAATTTCCAACAAATGGTTTAAGTCTGGCAACGCATAACAACAGATCGAACAATTTGTGCATATGACAACCGTGTGAACTGACAATTTTTCTACTGACGATTTTGTCAGATGAATTTATTGTCATACAACCGTCCATTTAAATTGTAAGATTTTCTGACATCCGTGTGAACTGACAAGAAATATTGTGCTGGCAATTTTCGATTGCCAGTACATTGTCAGCACATTGCCAGATCTGAAAATATTGTAAGATCTGACAATCATCTGTACATAGCTTAACGAGCAGGCCTGCCAACAATTAGGTTCGTTAAATCGGATAAGGACTGTATTGTAATATTTGCATTCGCTTTCGCAAAAATTAAAATGTTGTATTCGCATTCGCATGCGCTAAACTGGTATTAGTTACATCCCTAGTTAAAGCTTTTTATATTGAAAAAATTAATGTACTGATTTTTTTTCAATTGTACTGATTTTTTCTCTCTCATGTACTGATTTCTACGATTTCAAAACTGGCAACCCTAGACACGATAGACTCCACAATAATCTCAATTCCACGACAGACTATTATTAATTCACAACTTAATTATCAACTGACTAACGAGTTCTTAACTTCACTACTTTCTGATTAGCACTAACTATAACTGTTCGCGACTGACTTACGACTGCAACTCACTCACTCATTGGATGCGTCACCTCTTTTTATATTTCACACAAATTCCACTAGAAGTTTCAAGCAATGTCTAGACGATCATTATCATCTTATATGCTGCCTAATTAAGTTCATGTGGTAACTATGTACATACATGTGTATATGCGTACGTGTGTACATCATTAACTAAAGATATGTACAGACGATTGTCAGATCTTACAATATTGTCAGATCTGGCAATGTGCTGACAATGTACTGGCAATCGAAAATTGCCAGCACAATATTTCTTGTCAGTTCACACGGATGTCAGAAAATCTTACAATTCATTGCTAGACGGTTGTATGACAATAAATTCATCTGACAAAATCGTCAGTGGAAAAATTGTCAGCTCACACGGTTGTCATATGCACAAATTGTTCGATCTGTTGTTATGCGTTGCCAGACTTAAACCATTTGTTGGCCATTGTTAAATATTTATCGTTTGTGTTTGTGTTAAATGTAAAAAGTGAAAGTATAAATTATTATGGACCATAAAGAAGCAATTGCAATGATTTTGTCTGCATATATTTTATTATAAACTTTTTCTTTAAAAGCAAGCGTGTGCAGTGTTGCCCATAGAAAGAATTATCTTACAATGACGCCATTGTCAGATGCATGAACTTCGCACATCTGAAAATATTAAAATGTCTGACAAATATCTGGCAATAATTTTACAATGTGTTCACACGATTGTAAGATGTCTGACAATATGTTGTCAGTTGCTAGTCTTGCAATGGACTGACAATGCTTTTTCTGGCAACGGCGTCTGACAAAAATTGCCAGTTCACACGGTTGTAAGAAATTTTTAGCACATTTTACTGGCAATATTGTAATATCTGACAACCGCCTGTACATAGCTTAAAGCCCCATTCAGACTATTATACAAGTATTAATACTTTCATCACATTTTACGATACAGAAATCTAAATACATTCGTTGCGACTGTCAAAAAAATCTAACGTAAAATCACATACTGTGTTCAGACCATCACACTTCAAATCAAATGTGTAATACAAGTAGAAAATAAAACAGCTGTTCAATGAAAATGTCTGCGCTATTCATTTACTAGCGGCGGCAAAAAGGCTTCATGCAGGCGGGGACGTGCCGACACTTGAAAAAATTCAGCAGTTAAATATATTCCATGTAAATAACAGAAAAAAATTTAAGAAAATATATTACAAAAACGTTAAAAAATTACGTCAACGAAATATACTTCCATACGATTCACTTATTCAAAATTTTGAGCCGATATACATATGACAAAACATTACATCAATGACGACACGCTATCGGCGGCGAAACAGCCGACTTGGAAGTTTGGTTTGTGTGAAAATGCAACCCTGATCTAATGAAAAGTATTATCGTTTAGAAAATTTTCTAAAAACGAAAAAGTCTTATGGGATGTCAAAATTTGTATCGTATTATTTGCCACTTTGATGACATTTTGCGTTCAGACTATCACAGTTGCACGTATTATTTGAATTTTTGACAAGTATAAATACAAAGTATAATAGTCTGAACGCGGCTTAAGCAACACACGGTGGTTGTTTATCTTTTGCTTTTCGTTTGAATTGGCATGTATGTATGTGTACAAATATGTGAATCTTCTTAATAAGCAGACGCTTTTTTTGTTGTTGTTGCTTTTGCTTGTTTAATCAAACTAGGCATGCTTATTTAGTTGGCTACTTTCTAGACTATTCTTTGCTTTGACCCTGTAGGAATATTTTCGCGTAGCATTTACATTAACCCTGTTGGAATATTTTTGTGTAATGCTGCTTAACATTGTTGACGGCTATTTTCGTAACAATATGTTAAATGCGCAGGTATACAAAGTGCACTTAAAAAAGGATTTGGAACAATAATTACAGGAAAAATATGTATATTTTGTGCAGTTAGGTCAATGTGCAGCTAACGTTGAGTTTTTGTATGAAAATATTTTAAAATTTTTATTTTATTTTAGGGCACTTATCTTAAATGTGCAAGTTTAGAAAGTGTACTTAAAAAACGAATTTGTATTGGATTTTAAAGAATAGTGACATAAATTTATCAGTTTCGGCAGTTAAGTCCAAATTGCTCTTAAGCAAAAGGCAGCTAAATCAAGACTACTGTATCCAAAAATATTTTACCATACCCAGCTAAAAAAATTTTATATGGTCCTTATATTTTTAATATATGAATGTATATAACTATATATGAATATGTATGAATTCATGTATGGGATTATACATGACAAAACTATTATATATGAACTAATATATGGACTAATATATGAAATGTATTATAATATATGAGCTCGTACATATATGAAAATTTCATCATGAAGCTCTTCATGGTGGATCCATATATATGTAGATATAAGATTTAATATGGAGCCATATAACAATGTATGCAATCATGATATCTCACACAAGATCCGTTTTGCAATAAAAAAGCTTTGTATTTTATCACTGGTGAATTAAAATCCATTAGAAAATACATACGGTATGCAGAGTTTTAAAAAAAACTTTTTTTTTAAAGAAACTTTTGGCTCCATTCAATATATCAAATAATCAAAAGGATAATCCAGTCATTAATTTTATACAGAATAACAGAATTTTCTATTCATATTACTGCAAAAAACTATATTCAAAACTATTGTTAGACGGATTATTTTTTCTTTTATAATGAATTGCATTAGTTTTTAATCTGATTTCTTAAATTTAATTTTATGTTCGAATATGAGTTTTGTGTTCTTGATGTGTAAACATCTATACGCTAGGGGGTAAAAATCTTTTTCACAATACAATCGCAAATTTTGAGTAACTCATGTTTTAGACTCGACAGTTTTTCTTGAAGCAAGTCTGAGTTTCTGGGAGAGAGAGGAAAGAAGAGGGGTACTGACTTGCTTGTGCAGGAAAGTTACTTCAATTCTCTGTTGTTATTTCATTCGCAGCATTAAAACAATAGGAAAATTGAACAAGAAACCGTCTGAGTGTAAACAAACGAGCAGTTTTAAAAGAGAATTGAAGATAACTGCTTCAAGAAAAACTGCCAAGTCTAAAACAAGACTAAAGGCCGGGGCACAATGCATCCATCATGCTGACAGCTAAGTTGAAATAGTCGCCGTGAAGAAAAAAAACTTTCGAAAAAACTTTTTCAGTCACGTACCAAACTTTTTTAAGAGTTGCGAAAAAGGTATTATTTTCCGTGTCGGTGTGAGCACGTGCGTTTTTTGAGAGTGTATGTGTACCACGTGCTCGCATGAAATTTATATCCAAAAACTTACTTTAAATAAATAAAAAAAATATTAGATGTACGCTATTAATTTATATACCATTCAATAAAGGACAAAAGTAGGTATCAGAATTACTAGATGTCATTTTTTTAGTTACTTGAAAGTTATAGCCCAGCAAACTTTTTATAAAAAAAAAGTTTTCATTTTATAAAATCAAAACGATTTAGTGTGCGCCATTGACACATATGTACATCAGTCAATAGAAAATTAATATACCTTTCAGAACTGGTAGCTGTCATATTCAGATTTATTTTAGTTCAGAAGTTATAGCCCAGCAAACTTTTTACTAGCAAAAAAAAAGTTTTGCCTCATAAAAGCAAAACTGTTAACGGTGCGCTATTAACACATATACCAATCGATAAAGCATTTAAATACCTTTTGAAAATAGTAACGTTCATACCTAGATTTACTTTAGATATGAAGCTATAGCACAGCAAACTTTTTATTGACAAAAAACTTTTACCTTATAAAATCAAAATCGTTACTTGTGCGCTATTGACACATATACCAATCAATGAAAAATTAAAAAAGCCTTTAAAAACTGGTAACTGCAATTTCCAGATTTACTTTACTTATGAAGTTATGGCCCAGCAAACTTTTTATTGCCAAAAAAGTTTTGCCTTATAAAATCCAAACAGTTAATTGTGCGCTATTGACACATAAACCAATCGATGAAGAATTAAAATACCTTTAAGAATGTGTATTTGTTATATTCAGATTTACTTTAGTTCAGAAGTTATAGCCCAGCAAACTTTTTTGGTCGTTAAAAATAGAAAAAAGTTTTCGTCTTATTAACCCAAAACTATTTATTGTGCACTATTCAAACATATACCAATCAATAAAGGACAAATATAATTAGTGTTTTTTATGGGAATTGTTACAATTTAAGTTTAAAATTTTTTAAACGCACTAATAATCCCAAATTAATATTTTACTTATTAAGTAAAATATTTTTTTAAAAATACATTGAAATTGATTATTTAGGGGTTTAGTTGGATCCTATGCGCATTTCACTGTTGCTAATGCAGATCATCAGGGAACCTTTACCCAAAGCTTCTTAGAACAACTAGAGTTATTATATTATAAACTTTCATTTAAACAAATGAAAAGCTCAATAACAAATAACAAAGTTGAAACAAGAACTCAATAATCAAAATTTTTTTATTTTATTACTTTACTATTGCTACATTGACAGTCTTTTTCTGAATTACTTTAGTTCAGAAGTTGTAGTCCATCAAACTTTTAAAAATTTTCATAATTTTTGTGATAATACAGTTTTTCCATTTAAGTGTGCAAGTGGCAACCTTGTGCTAATTTGCCTAGTAAAATATGTAAACAAACTGTGGAAAAAATATTGATTTTGCAAATCAACAAAAATAGATAATTTTTACTTTTATTTAAAAAAAAATTATCAAGTTCTATGCTGTCGTACGAGTAGAATCGGATTTAATAGGCGTCATTATTTTTATTTGAGTAACTATGGAGAAAAACACTCGAAAATTACTCCAATCAAAAATTTGGTCTAGCATATAAAATGAAAACTATTGATTATGCTTAATTATATTATATATCAATCGATGGGAAATTAAAATAACTTTTTATATTTGTGACTCTCATATTCTGAATTACTTTAATTCAGAAGTTATGTCCAAATAAAAAATTTTATTTCATTAAAATGTAACAAAAAAATTTAATACGTATAAAAAAGTAACTTTTGTATGTCAGATATAAAATTATATATCTTTCTATAGATAATAAAAATACCTTTCAGAATCAATGACTGTCATTTTCTGAATTACTTTATTTAAGGTATATCCTAGAAAACTCGTCGAGAGCTCAAAAATAAGGACAAAAGTTTTCTACTTATAAAATCGAAAATAATCATATTATCGTATTGCAACATATACCAATCGACAGAAATGAAAACTACTTTTTTAAATTGGTGACTGTCATTTTCTGAATTTTGGGAATTTTGAAGTTACCCCACATGAAACTTACAACTTCGTAAATATTTTCTTATCCGCAGACTTTTTATAAAATATCAATAATAGTGTGCAGCTACTGATAATACAGGTATAAGATGTAGATAGTAATGGTCATCTATTGATAGCACAGTTATATGTGGCAGCATAAATGAGAACTACCACCACGAATTGGAACTAATAATAAATATTATTATTAATAATGATTATTATTAGCTTATATTTGCAATTATAAATAAATATTAAACAAATTAAATTTTTATTTTAAACTACTTATGTCGATAATAGTGATGTTACAAATAAAAAACCAGCGACGGTTAAAGACGATAATATTCGCTGGCTGGTGGCACTGCAGTAATAACTTGATTGCATAGGCTCCATGTTATATGGCCTCAATTTAAAATGAAACAAGGAGTTTTTTTGGAAAAGATGTATTTGTGCATTTTTAATACACAATTGTAGAGAATGAGACTTATTATATATATAAGAGTTAGGGTTCAAACCAGACTTTAATGTCCTAGCTGAACTCAATTCTCTTATACATATATTTTTATTTAATTTGCTTGAGGCTTGAATAGATATCAATCTTATTCGCCTACAAAGAAATAACTTTTTTTTATTTATTTTATATAAAATTTTATTAGTTCAATTCAAAAAAACAAGAAGAATGACAATTAATTATTTTCAAAAAGTGAGTGTATACACTTAAAAGGTAACTAGATTACATTATTTTAAAAGTTATAATATTGTTACGCTTAAATTTTATTAAACATGTGAGTTTTTTTGATTGCTCGAAAATAAAAATAAATAACACACGATTTTTATTTGCTACTGTTTTTCCTTTTATTCTTAATTACTTCTTATCGTTATTATCCACTTTCAACGAAGCTGGCTCGACTAATTTCTGATTAGCACTGACTCAACGATATCAACTCGACTACTTTCTGATTAGTACTGACTTAACGATGTCAACTGGACTACTTTCTGATTAGCACTGCACTGTTCTCGCACATGCTGACTCTTTTTGTAGTACAGGAACCGGTTCTCGAATGTTCGCCCGATAGATGGCGAAATAACATGTCTGTACTTAGTAATGGCATCTATGCATGTTGCCATCTGTATTGTCATTTACTATTGGTAGCCAGATGTTCAAACAGTTCTTTAGCACAATCGGGAAAATTCATGTTGCTGCTTCTAGGTGTTTGTAGATAATTCGATTGACCGTTATTTTTGAATTTCAAAGTAAAGACTCTTATGTTGGCAATTTAGTGTGCTACTGGTAGTAAAGGGTGGTTACCATAAGTGCTCACACTTTTATTTGTATGTGTGTATATCTGTAGCTATGTACACAAGTATTGTTGATGCTATAGTGTTTGCACGTAAATATGTGTGTACGTTTAGTGCTTTAGTTAAATACTTCCAGATAGTTCTTTGCTTTAACCCTGTAGGAATATTTTTACGTAACAATATTATAATGTTATAATATTTAATCAAGTATAACATTGAGCAAAATTGAAGAATATGCAATGAATAACAAATAATAAATAACTATTTATTTCCCCTGTTTTTCCATATTTTAATTTTTCTATTTATGTTAGCACGAAGTTATATGGGCAATCACAAATGTTGGAAAGTCAAATCAATTGTAGAAAGCAAAAACAAAGTAATATAATATCCACTACTATAATACTTACATGTATGTACCGACGGTACATCGAATAAGTAAAAATAATTGATGTGATGATCGTAAAAAATAAGCAAGAATAGTTAAACATACGTGGGTAGAGTAATATAACTTCGTGCTAAGCTAAATAGAAAAATTAAAATATGGAAAAACAGGGGAAATAAATAGTGATACTTACATATGTATTTACCAAAGATAAATCAATAATAAATCAATAACTTATCAAAGTTAGCATAAGTGATGAAATTTAACTAGGTTTTAACGAGTTCCATCATACGATTTGCACATAATGTATTTTTAACTAACAACTACATCCTAGCGTGGTTTTTAATGTGAAACTGTATAGCAAAGCTCGTTAACACATTCAATTTTGACATTTAAGTATGTATGCTAAACTCATGGCAGGTTTTCCAGAATTTAAAAACATTTGGTTCATTCAAAGGAAATACAATAAAAGAATAAATAGCAAAAATAAGCACTTTAAAAGAAACAATGTTATTAAAAACAAATTTGTTTTAAATTTTAGCATTAGGTTTTAGCACTATAACTATTTTATAGCTTTTTTTGAAAGTCAATTTAGCTGCAAAAATTTTTAGGATCTGGTCACACTGCTTAGAATAGTAGCATGCGATAGTGTTGTAAAAGTATTGAGTATTTGAGTACTGAGTACTCAATACCGGCAGTTTTTCCCAGTACTCAATACACAAAAGTAACTACTCAATACTTTCAGGGTTGCAATTTGTAGTATTCTAGTGAAAGTCTTCCTTTAAAATGGATCAGAATTATTCAACTTTGTGAGCTTGATACAAATAAATATGACTCGGAACGTCATGGAGTTAGTGTAACAAATACCAATTCTGTTAGGAATTATTTTGATACAAAAACAGCCACTAAAAAGGTACTAAAAAATGCGTTATTAAACTACTTCAGTCATTAACAAATACTATTGACAAAAAAAAGTCACCCTTTAGAATAGTAGAACGAAGGCACGTGATACAATATAACCAGCAAGTCAGGTCCTCACAAACATGAAAAATATTTTAAATTCTTTCGATGTCGGTAAAATTTTATTTCTACATTTAAACAATGACTAAGTAATAACATCAATTGTGAGAAAAAAATGTTTATTAAAAAATATTTAGAAGATAATTTAAGCGATTAATGCACTAGAAGTTTTATGAGTACGTTAAAAAAATTATATACAAAAACTAAACTTCAAACATATTTATTTTCCTTTGATGTAAATTAATTTAAATATACTTGCATTTAATCTTTGTTTTTCCATATTCCACTGTCAATAAAATAATAATTTTTAACTTCCCATATACATACATATATAAAGTATTGAGTAGTATCGAGTACCCAATTGAAAAAGTAGCAAGTAGTACTGAGTATTCAAAAGTAGCCGCTTTTTACAACACTAGCATGCGAACTTACACGCTCAAATAATTTACGACGTATATTCTACGTTGTTTGTTTTTTCTTTTACACATACACATAATTTTACACTTGTATGCTCATTTTACAATTGTCATTCGGTGTGCACTAGTGAAATGTGCTTCGACACAACAATAACTGATGCCCTGAATTGGCAGATAAACAAATGCTTTTGCATGCTTTTGATGAGATTGAATACAATTTTTAGTGTTCTCATAAAATCAAGAGCACTAAAAAGAGAGAACAATTCAATGATGTACATCATGAAGGCTAAGGAAATAAGCACCTTTTGCACAACTCTAGTTTCTAGGTATGTCAATATAAATTTTTTATTATACTGAAAATTATTGAATTAATGTGACACGTAATTATTTTTAAGTTGCAGATTTTCTTTGTCAATAATAAGTTTGTTTATATTTGGTATGAGCTTTGATTGAAAGGCTTTTCAAACGTCTGTGGCTTGCTCAATGCTTCGTACATATATTTTCATGATGTAAATATGTAAGTGTGATTGTTAAGATCTAATAAATACTTGAGCATTGATAAGAAACAAGATAATATGTGTACATACATACCGTGAAGAAAATGTCGGTGCTAAAAATGTACTGAGTCGCTTTTGACTTTATCACCAGTACCACTATACAAATATTCCCCATACAATACTTTATGCTATTGACATTTAGCATGTGCTTGTCATTGAAAATCTACTAGTAACACTAAAACAATTGACTAGGTACCGACTACGTAGTTCCTATGGCATTTCTATACCTTAGGTACATAAAAATTTATTTATATTGACAAGTTGTTGCAAAATCTACCAGAAATACACCACATATTTTTTCTCTCTTTTTTTTATACTGACGAATAGAAGAGAAATTGTACACAATGTAACCACTACTGGAATTTTGGTGTTGACATAAACACATTTTGCCCCAGTCTGACTGCAGGGTATCTGCAAATTGATTTTATGTATGTATGTATGTATGTACATACAAATAAATGTTTTTGTCCTTTGTTTGGTATATATTCTTTTATACGATCATGAATAAGAATGCAGTAAGCTGATGCCTTTGCTGCAATATTAGTTGTTTCAAATTCTATTTTTATATCAATCGGTCCATTATTGAGTGATTTATTCTGATGACTAACATCTAATACAATAATATTTATGAGCTTTTGTCTTAAACTCTGATGCAATTAGAAGCGGTTGAGATTCTTTCATATAGTAGTAGGTACATATCATATAGAATTGGATAACGTTTATTTTTATGTTAAGATCATCGTATAGATATAAGACTGAATTTAAATGTACTTTTAAATTATTTAAATCACAATGAACAATAGTGATCAACAGAAAACGAGGTTGCTTTCTAAGAATTTAGCTATACCCTCTCTACGGTTCCTGTAGTATACAAGATGACTTTGTAGAACGAAATTTCTATCTGATTTTTGCCAACTTTATGGGTAATTAAATTTTAAAAATTGTGTTACTTGATACTGATAATATCTTTAAATTAATAATATACTAGATATACCAAACGGACGACACACTCGTCCGTATTCTAGAATCAAAATGTAAATAATTTAAGATTCAAGGAAAATGTATCTAAACTTCATAAAAAATTCATTAAAACACAGCCACACACAAACTTACAAGCATATGCAACCATAATTAAATAAAACATGAAATTAAAAAAACATAAACAAAATTCCTTCAACCAAGCTGATTCAATTTATTCAACTCTCTCTCTCTCTCTTAAAAATAAGGTCGAGTAATTAAATACAAATACATATATATTTAATTATTATGTTATTACAACATCAGACAAAGGTAATAAAACTGTTGTTTTATATAAAGAAGATTACAAAAGAGGCATGGAAAAACTTTTAGAAAATAAAACTACATATAAATGATGAAACAGAACACGTCCGCAACTTCAAGCAAAAACGACTCTCAGAGAAGACAGGCCCATAATAATTCACGAACTGTCATTTAATATTTTTATATTTCATGTGTGCAAAAATCTATTAAAAAATTAAGTTCTTGTTAAAAATTGAATTTGTGCTTTATTTTGTTATATTGTTTGTGGAAAAAACAAAAATGAGTACAACGAACGCATTGTCCGCAGTAAAAAATATTATTAATATTGTTGAGAGTGTGTTTTCTATATATATATAAGGCGTGTGAAGAATCTGAATCAGTAAGCTGCCGGTGATGGTGGGTAAGACCAGTTAATTTGTCAAGAGATTCCCTAGGATTTTTTAAGAGCTGCGTGGAACAAATTAAAGACAAGGACGAGGAACATTTTTTTAAGGCCACACGAATGTATGTGTCCAAATATAATATGTTGTTGACCTTACTGAGACCGAAATTAGAAAAGTTTTCGAAAAGAAAACCCATTGATCCGGAACAACGTCTAGCCATCACATTGTTGTAAGTTCATTCATGTATTACTTAATCAAGACTTGTATATATGCATGTATATACTTGTATTCATACATATGTACATATATCTACATTTATATATTGTTTAATAATTATGCATACATTTGTTAACGTTAACATGGCTCACGGTTGCAGCTTCCAAGTATTAGCCTGGGCATACAAAATAGGATGTTCTACAGCAAGATAAATCGTTTACGAAACATGCCAAATCATTTGGGACGATCTACGGGAAGTATGTATATTTGCCAAATCCTAATATGGTAGACTGGGTAGCAATTTCTTTATCGTTTTTTCAACAAACTGGGCTTCCTCACTGCCTAGGCGCCATAGACGGGAAGCATGTTCGTGTAAAATGCCCAAAAAAAAGTGGATCACTATATTATAACTATAAGAAATACTTTAGTATTGTTTTGTTGGCTGCATGTAGTGCTGATTATTCATTTACGTATGTGGACATTGGAGCTTTGGGGAGTCAGAGTGTTGGTGGTGTGTTCCGTGAAAGTGTTTTATGGGCGAAATATTATAATGACGCACAATACTTCAATCCAGAAAGTATTGATGAAAACATTGACGAGCTAAATCGCATGCAATTGCTGCCATCGAATCATTCATCTCATGATGCTTTTACCCAATGTAATACACTAAAAGATTATCTGTTTTCAAATGTGTGACAGCTCTTTTAATATCAAAGAAACATATTATCTTTATTTGTTTAAAACACATACATATAGTTAATTTTAATTAGAATCGCCATAATTCATACATTTTTTCAAATAATGTCTTATGCATTTTTCCATAGATTAGAAGCTCATCTACCGAAGCATGCAAAAAATCTCCATTTGGAAAAAATAATGAGTTAGGGCATTTATATATTGAGGTAACGTACAAAAAAGTAGTAATTAAACATAAATATATTCTATACAAAAAAAAAAACATTTGTACTTTTTCATTTGTAATAAAAACTTATTAAATAACTAATTTGTTGAATTCATTTGGTATTTATTAAGGAACGTAAGGCACTTTAAGTCATGTTGCTTTTTAGATCAGCTTCTTGTAAATTGTACTTTTTACAAAGTAGAATAAATTAATTATTTGTTAAATTTATTTATTTTTGAATAAACAAGGGAACAAACAGCACTTTCTATCTCATTAATTTGCTGTTTTGTTAAATCAGCTTCTTGTACCTTTTTGGCTAAGGATTCAAACAACTGTTCTGTTGGGTTTACTTTTATTTGAGATGATATGTTATGAATAGACTCGGTTGCAGTATTTAAAAATTTTTCAATTTGATTTTGTATATTAACATGTTTCTTTTTCCTTTTTAATGGAGTCAATTTAGAGTCAGCATCACTTGAATCATCAATTGTCGTATCTAATGGTGAATCAGCTATATTACATACAGTGCTATATTAAATAAAAATATAATGGTGAATAAAACTTCAATGATTGTAAATTTTTTATGTTTGTGTACCTTCTTTTGCTTTGGATATCGTCTAAAAAACGTAGAGAGTCAGCATATTTATATGGTTTGTAGAACACAGTCTCACTTCCAGATGGTTGGTTTTCTCTTTGCTTGTATCTTTTGTATGAGTCCCGGACACTTTTCCACTTCTTCCTAGCATCATCCGCTAAAGTAGCCATAATAACAATTACAATTTAGAAATTTTTAAAAAACACTATGAACACAAATGGTATCAACCTGTAATGCCAACAGATTTTCCAATTTTTATCCACAAATCTTGCTTTAAATAATAGTTTTTGTAAAATGGCGACTGTAAGTTATATAGGCAATCATGTTTTTGTACTTCTGCAATTATTTTTTCTATATTATCAGTCATTTTATTTAATTTCCAAAATTTATTACTTTAATTGCACTTTTAAATGTTTCTTTGGTTTTCTTTTGTTCTTCTTTTTCTTTGCGCCAGAGCTTCAAAAACATATGATTTTGTTTACAAAATGTATAAAAGTTATTTAAAGTATGGCAATATTGTTGAGAGCATTTGTGTTTTAAAGTGAGAGCATAAGAAAAAACGTTGTCAAAATAAAATAGATTCTATCTCACGACCGGTTTCTGCGGCTGTTTTTTTGTGTCAATTTGTATGGAAAATGTGTTGAAGCCGGTATTCTGTTTAATCATTAAGGCAGTACGCATACATCCAACACAAACTCTACAACGGAAGAATAATAAATTGGTAATGGATCTATATAAAAAAGAATATATCACCCATTATGAGAAATATAGACTGGTTTCTGATCATGCCACTGCTCCAAGATTGTATGGTTTACCAAAAATACATAAACCTGATATGCCTTTAAAACCAATATCATCGTCTGTAGAAGTGTCATGTTACAATCTCTCCAAATACATAGGTAAAATTCTGAAAAACATAATTTCTTCGGAATATAATATAAAGAACTCCTTAGAACTAATTAAAAGCAAAGTTAGAAAATATAGTTTTGGACGAAGACGAAATTCTCATATCTTTGGACGTGGTATCGTTATTTACTAACATACCTATACACCTAGCTATAAGTAATATTATGGAAAAATTGAACTTTTTGAAAAACCACACGAAAATTCCTAAAACGCAGTTTTTGAAAATTCTACAGTTTTGCCTAAACGAAAATAATTATTTTATATACGAAAACGTCATATACAACCAAACGTATGGTATGCCGATCGGAAACCCTCTTTCACCAACGATCGCAGATATTGTATTAGACACTCTCTTGGAAAAAAATACAAAAGATTAAACGAGGAAAACATAACGATTAAATTATTAACAAAGTATGTTGACGACCTATTTGCAATTATTAAAAGAAAAGATGAAGAAAGGATTTTGCAACTATATAACAATTATCACAACAAAATTAAATTCACAATTGAGAAGGAAGCAAATAGTTCTTTACCTTATCTTGACATGAAACTTATTAGGCAAAGAGACAAAATTATAACAGATTGGTATATGAAACCGATAGCATCCGTCAGAATCATAAATTACAACTCAACATATTGAATAAAAACCCAAGCTTTAACAGCTAACTCAGTCGTCGCTTTAAAATTCTGAAAGCGACAGTTTTATTAATTCAATAATCTTTAATGAAATATAAAAATAATACCTTAGGTTTATAAGTTTTCCTTTACTTTTTATGGCGCTAACACTGCGCTTATATATGGCAAATATGTTATACTAGCAATAAATTACATGTAATAAATTTAGTACTACTAAAAATATATGCATAAGAACATACATAGTTGCAAAAAATGTTTAGCATACAGTTTAAGCGTGTAAAAATGTGCATTAACTATATCTGCCGTTAAATTTAAATAATTTTTGGTAACAATTCTCCCCCCGTAAGGCAGCACATCCAGGGTCTTACTTTGATACATTGCCGATATCGAGTACTGCTAGTTTAACTGCGGGTCGGTCCGTAATGCCATTTTTAGTTTTTACTTTTGCCCTTCGTACCTGACCATCTTTTGCTGTTGTCACCTCTACAACTCTGCCTTTCAGCCATGCATTCCGCTCTGCGTTTTCGTCTACCACAAGTACAATATCACCTTTTTCAATTGGCTTTACTCGCTGGGTCCATTTACTGCGCCGGGTCAATGTTGGTAGCATTTCTTTTACGAAACGTCGCCAAAACAGATTGGCAATCATTTCGCTTTGACGTAAACACATTCGGTGATCAACGTTTTCAGGTATACAAAATGATTTTGATCCATTTGAGCTCCCAAGGAGAAAATGATTAGGGGTGATAGCTTCCTGATCCTCGTTCTCAAGTGAGACATACGTTAAGGGTCTTGAATTGATTACCATTTCCACCTCCATTAGTGTACATCTTAGGCTTTCATCAGTAAATTTCTGAGATGGAGTTATTTTATATAAAATGGTTTTGACAGACCTCACCAACCTCTCCCTAGCTCCCCCCATATGGGGCGCTGCTGGTGGATTGAATTTCCATGTAATTCCTTTATAGGCTAATTGGGATTCAATGTCATCAAACTTCATATTTTTAAATTCTTCTTTTAAGAAGCGATCTGCACCACGGAAATTGGTGCCATTGTCACTATAAATTTCAGCTGGAGTGCCACGTCTAGCTACGAAATTTTTTAGGGTCATTAAAAAGGAGTCAGTTGATAGGGTATGTGCTATTTCGATATGTACAGCTCTTATTGTAAGGCACGTAAATAATACTCCCCACCGTTTCAATAATTTTCTGCCAAATGTAACCGCTATTGGGCCAAAATAGTCCACACCTACAAATGTAAAGGGTCGTTGAAAAGCTCCAAGACGTTCTGGAGGAAGAGGTGACATCTGTGGTGAGACTGGCTTAACACCTTCATTTTTACATTCCTGACACTCTCTTCGAATAATTTTGTAGACCACTCTCAGTTTGACGATAAAATATAAAGGGTGTTTTTTATTGAGGTATAGAACTTTAAGTTGGCATCACTTTTTTAACTGGCGGCCATTTTGTCAGCTGTCAAGTGATTAATATTTAGTTTGGTTTGCCATTTCATCACGAACAAGTTGACAAAAGAACAACGCTTGCAAATCGTGCAAATTTATTTCGAAAATAATGGTTCAGTTCGCGAAGTTTACCGCAAGCTCCGTCCATTTTATGGTCGACATAATCGTCCATCAGAGCAATTAATTCGGTTAACCATGGATCGTTTTCGCACTACGTTTACTCTATGTGATAATACGCATCCGCAGAGACGTCGAACAGTGCGCACCGAAGAAACAATTGCCGCTGTAGAGCAAAGTGTTGAAGAGGACCCGAATGAATCGATTCGCCACCGTGCACAGCAATTGGAGCCGACTAACCGACTATTTTGTTCCCGAATTGGATGGCATGAATGTGGATGAGTTGTGGTTCCAACAAGACGGCGCTACATGCCACACAGCGCACGTCACAATCGATTTATTGAAGGAAACATTCGATGAGCGCATAATTTCGCGGAATGGACCTGTCAATTGGCCACCAAGATCGTGTGATTTGACACCATTGGATTATTTTCTTTGGGGATATGTGAAGTCGCTCGTCTACGCCAACAAACCAGAAACGTTAGGGGACTTGGAAGCCAACATTCGTGGCGTTATTGCCAACATACGGCCCATATGCTCGAAAAAGTGGTTGAAAATTGGACCTGTAGAATTGGCTTTATTCGAGCCAGCCGCGGCGGCCACATGCCCGAAATCATATTTAAACATTAATGGCATAAAATTATCCTTCCAATAAAGCCAAATTGATGGACATTAAAACGATTTTCTTGTTTTATTTCAATTCGAAGTTCTATACCCCTCAAAAAAACACCCTATATTTGTCGTAATTCATTTATAACCGTTTCATGGTTCAGATGATGATAGGCTCGATGGTAATTATTAACAATAATTCTAGTTGCATGATGATTACCTGGCAGTATAATTAAGTCGCGTTGAGGTCCACACGCTGGAGTTGCATATTGTGCACGAATTTTGACCCGTATCACACCATCTTCATCCATATAAGCATTAAGTTTATCAAAAAACACCACCTTTTGAAATAACTTTACCAGATTGTATGGCAGCATACTCGTCAGCAAAACTTGATATTTGAACCATTTTGTAAATAATCTGCTTTGCCTTGGTGAAATGATATGCATTTAGAATCGCCACTGACTTTTGTTTCTTCAATTTTTGGTATCGTCGTTCCATATAAACTATCCAGTTACTAATAGCACGGCAAAGTCTGAACCAACTAGAAAAGTACTCAAAATTAATTGAAATACCAATTGACTTACGGGTGTGTATATTTATGTATCTTGAACGAATTTCAGACGTATCCACGTCAACCACATTTAATTCGGCAATGTCGGAACTTATGGGCCATTCGCTTTCAGGGAGTAGTAACCGAGCGGGACCGTCAAACCACTCTTTGTAAACATCAGTAGACGGCCTATATTTTGTGGCAAAATCAGCTATATTCATAGCGCTACAAACCCACCTCCCACCTATATTTTCTAGGGTCACCAGTTAACCAATTCAAAACAGTCTTTGAATCAGTCCACATTGTCTTTCGCTGAATTTTTATACCGTGAAAACTAACTGTCCGCATCAGTCTAGCACCAATTGCTGCTGCCTGTAATTCGAGTCGAGGTACTGAGAGGGGTCTAAGCGGGGCCACCTTTGATTTGGCTGCAACAAGTCTTATTTCAATATTACCACTGAATTCAATTCGAAAAAAAAGATACGGCCGCATATGCATCTTCACTTGCGTCGACGAATGTGTGCAGTTCAACAATGGAATTTTGATATTTTAAGGCCAACGAATAGCATCGTGGTATAGAGACAGCCGCGATCATTGGCAAAAATGATAACCAATTATTGCACTTATAATAAAGATCGTAATTAATTGGCTGATCCCAATCTATGCCGCATCGCCAAATCTCCTGGAGTATGGATTTTAAGTATGACATAAAACAGGCCACAAAACCCAGGGGATCGAAAACGGACATCAAAACTTGAAGAACTTCCCGTTTCGTAGGCACTATTGCATCCGTTAGAATAGGTCGACGAAGCCGTACAAATTTTAAATTCATTTGGAAAGTGTAATTTTTTGGGTCCCAGTATAAGCCAAGAATTTTTTCAAATTGTGTCGAATTGTTGTTTTCAAATGTTTTGTTTTCAATGCTATTTGTTTCACCAAGCGCGCTTAAAACTTCAGTAGAGTTTGAGGACCAATTTCGCATTTGAAACCCACCTTTAGCGTGTACATCTCGTACACTTAAAGCCAGATCAATGGCCTCCTTGACGGTGTTTGTAGAATCGATAAAATCGTCCACATAATGCTGCTTAGTAATGGCATCAATAACTTTTTCATCGCCACCAAATTTATGTGCATTTTTATCTCTCACATAATGTGAAATGCACGGTGAACACGATGCACCAAAGGTAAGCACATTAAGTTGAAAAACCACCATTGAATTATTGTGGTCCCACCACAAAAGACGTTGAGCGCAAGCATCTTCTCTGCGTACTTTTATTCGATGGAACATTTCTGCTATATCTCCACAAATAGCAACGGCTCCCATCCGAAATTTGAATAAAATATTTATAAGAGGCATAAGCAGGTCAGGACCCTTGAACAGAAAATCGTTTAGAGCAAAATCATCACACTTAGCGGCAGCATCCCATACAAGTCGTATTTTATTTGGTTTATGGAGATTTTTAACAATAAATGTGGGTAAATACCATATTTTGTTCCCCTTTTCTTCTAAAACACTCGTTGGCAGCCTTTCAGCATATCCCTTTTCTTCTAAATTCAAAATTTGTTGTTGCAACATTTCGGCTAATTTAGGATCACGTGCGGCTTTACGTTGAACACAGTGCAAACGCTTTAATGCTGTTGACAAACTATGTGGCAACTCTGGCTGGTCACATTTCCATAAAAGCCCGACCTCATATCGGCCGTCCTTAAATTTACAAGTTTTTTCTAAAATTTCCATCGCTTTTTGATCATCCTTTGACATGGGCGTAGTTTCCGGGGCCTTTATGCCAACACTCTCATCAGAAAAATACTGATTTACAAGGCCATGAAGTTCATCGCAGCTACATATATGAAAATTTAATCTACCACATACCTTTGATCCACCGCCAAAAAGTGTCCACCCCAATCTGGTCTTTGATGCCACTGGTTGCTGCCAGTCGCCTTCCCGGGTCTTAATTGATGAAATTAAATTAGGGTTGTTTACACCTATGATCATAGATGGAACAACTTTGGAATAGCCTTCTAAGGGGATATCTCTAAGGTGCGGGTAGTTTTTCCTTATATTTTCGACAACCATTGTTTCGGGTGACAAGTTCAGATTTTCTACAGTGTAAACATTGCTGATTGGAAAAACTTTGGAACTCGGTTTTGTCGAAGATATTTTCAAACTTATTCTTCTAGATCTGTCTTCATATCGGGAGAAATTCCCAGTCCAACGGATGCAAAGTGGGTCATTGATACCCTTAACACTCAATGAATCCGCCACTTTTTTTTCTAGTAGCGTTAGAGTTGATCCGTCATCCATAAGGGCGTATATTGTGACGGATTTTGTGTCGCTATAGAGTGTGACTGGCACTATATGAAAATATGACTCACCCTCGCCTTTGTGATTGTTGAGGGTATTCACTGTGCTACATGCTGGTATTTCCTCGCTGTGTAGTAGGTCGTTATGTAGGACAGTGCATCCGTTTATGCCACACTGTATCTGAAACCAGCACCTAGGTAGGTTATTACCTAAGCAAATGCGACAAACATTTTTTGATTTTACGACGTCCCATCTTTCAGCTGTAGACAAGGCTTTAAACTGTTCGCACTTGGCCAATTTGTGGGGGTTATTGCATAAAACGCACTGTTGTGGCTTTTGAGAGGTAGACGTTGTGTGTGTGTTTAGGTGAACTTCCCTTTTTTGTGGCTTTTTGTCGTGGCTAGTTTCAAACACGGGGACGGTCACTTTGCATGTTGCCTCTGCTATGGAATATAACCAATCTGAAAAATCCTTCAAATTTGGACGTGGTATATCTTTGGAATGTGTAGCCCATTGAAGCACAGTGTCGGGTGATAATTTATCCACTAATTCCTGTAAAAGATTCGGATTAGTTAAATATTCATCTAATTTTGATGCACGAATTGTAGCACAAATATTCTTTACACCAAACGCAAACTCAATTAATGATTCAAGTTTGCCTTTTTGCAGTGTTGTTTTTCGCGCTTCATCAATTAGATTTTTTAAGATACACTCGGGTCTGCCAAAGTACATCTTGAGGGTTCTTATGATGTCCGGAACCATCTGAGGTAACATTAAACAACTCCGGACTGCATCCCGAGCTTTTCCATGCAAACACTTTTGTAAACGAACGAGGTTTTCCTCATTTCCATAGCCGGCAACATGAGTGCTTTGTTCAAAAGAACTAATAAATATTGGCCACTCTCTTGGGTCTCCATTAAAAGATGGCAAATCCTTTGACATACTTTGCCGAGCCACAAGTTTTTGTGTGGTAATATATCCAAAATTATTTGTGCTTGCAATATTATAAGTGTCAAAGTTGTTTTTGTTTATATTATTGTGACAGTAACTTGTGTTTCCATATTGATTAGTATTGCCATACGATATATCAGCAACATCATCGTGAATTGTATTTTGATGGGGTTTTGTCTGTGCTAAATGCGAACAATTACACTGTGTGGCATTGCCACCCGTTGATTTGCTAACATTGTTACCAGTTCTCAAGTTGCTCTGTACGTTGCTATTAACATATTGTTGACGATTATTTATACACGATGGAATATCTATTGTAGAACAATCAACCAACGGCCATAAATTACCAATTTGCGAGTCATCAACAAACGCAACATCCTCAGCATGCAAAAGGTCATATTTACGTTTTAAAAACTCCTGCCTTAATTGCATTTCTTCTTCCAGCTGCTGCAGTTGAAGCTTCTTTTTGGCGCTTATGTTGGGTCGGACTGTTGTGGTAAGTGACGATGTACCTTGTGCCACAGCAGATGTTTGTAGATGATGGGTCTCGATGTATTCAACACTCGAATCCTCTCTTGTATTTCGCGGTTTGAGGTTATGTGTTGAATTTTGTGGGTGTTTGCATTTTTGGCAAATCCATACAAAAAGGTCATCATCTTCAATATCACAACATGTGTTGTGGTAGCTGTTGAGGCATTTGGAGTACGTCACCATGTTGCCATCATCCGGGTCTGTACATATTGGGCAGCTTATAGTTAGATTCGTAGTGGTCGCCATATTCTTATGGGTATAAGAATTTTAAAGAAATTGTTGAATAAAAAACCAAGCTTTAACAGCTAACTCAGTCGTCGCTTTAAAATTCTGAGAGCGACAGTTTTATTGATTCAATAATCTTTAATGAAATATAAAAATAATACCTTAGTTTCTTAAGTTTTCCTTTACTTTTTATGGCGCTAACACTGCGCTTATATATGGCAAATATGTTATACTAGCAAAAAATTAGGTCACATGTAATAAATTTAGTACTACTAAAAATATATGCATAAGAACATACATAGTTGCAAAAAATGTTTAGCATACAGTTTAAGCGTGTAAAAATGTGCATTAACTATATCTGCCGTTAAATTTAAAGAATTTTCGGTAACACAACACAATCACTAAATCAGAAGATAAATACAATTTATAATTTCATTAATAACGCTTTGCAACTAAGCCACGACAAATACAAATTTAAAAATATTAAAATAATCAAAGATATAATGAAAAATAATAATTATCCAATAAATTTGATAAATAATTTAATATACAAATCAATAAACCATAAAACTGAAAACAATGAAAAAACATCTGGCAACACAAAATATTTAAGCTTATCATATATACCAAAATTAACCGAAACCACCCACATAAAACAAATTATCAAAGAAGAAGGAATTATAGTTGCAAATAAATCAAACAAAACAACAAAGACACTCTTCGCAAATCTCAAATCAAAAATAAACAAAAAGGATCAAAGCAACGTAGTATACGAAATTAAATGTAATGGGGGGACAAATGAAAGCTGTAAACAAGTGTACATCGGGACAACAAAAAGAAATTTGGCAGTAAGAATTGCTGAACACGACACAGATATCAAAAAGATCCGACATTCTACTGCATTATCTCAACACTGCATTGACAACTTACATACAACTGATCTAGAAAACTTCAAAATACTTCACAGAGAAAGAAGGCACAATAAACGTTATACTTTGGAAAGCTTAAGTATACAACAAAAAATGGACATAGCAATGAATAGTAAAACAGATAAAGACAACACCAATACCAGCTATAGCATTGTATTAGTTTAGACTTTAGTGTAATTCCAACTGTGATATTAGAAGTTAAGAAAAGGCTGTGATATTTTATTTTTATTTTATTTATATTTGCAATTATTTTTTACGTTATGTGTTTTATGTTGTACATTTTATGTCTCTTCAAAATACAACGCAAAAACTTAAAAGTAAATTAGAATAAAAGATAAAATATGTATGTAAGTAAATGCTTATGCTCTATTATCATTAATTGTAATTACATACAAATGCACGTACATACATATATTAAAGTCGCTCTTTTTATATATTACCAATGTTACCAGATTTCAATAAAAATAAGTATCCCTGAAGATGTTGGAAAATCCCAACGAAACGTCGGATACATTAAAAATGAAATAAAAATACGTCTTTTATTACATTTTAAAGAAAGTGAATGACCTTGAAAGCCTGAATAGATACAATATCTATAAAACCACACTAATTTATATTAAAAATAAGGTCGAGTAATTAAATACAAATACATATATATTCTCTTCCTTTAAGTATTATGGCTTTCATACAACAACAAATAAGATCAAGGGAAAAAGTCCCAATTTACACTATGCAAGTCTTATTGCTAAGCTGATTAGTTTGTTAGGAGAGAGACGGGGGGAAAAGAAACGTTTCTGTTCCCCTCGTCTCTCTCTCCCTAAAACTAATTAGCTTAGCAATAAGACTTGAATAGTGTGATTTGGGACACACTACAAACCCACACACACACTCATGTTTTGTTTCTTTTTTACTTGTAAGCTAATAAATGCGTGTGTAGTATGTTTGC
Source organism: Tachina grossa (assembly GCA_949987645.1). Lineage (NCBI taxonomy): Eukaryota > Metazoa > Arthropoda > Insecta > Diptera > Tachinidae > Tachina > Tachina grossa. The sequence goes on along the minus strand of OX465275.1, from coordinate 103,148,716 downwards.
ATGTAGTAGTAGCAACTTTAAACGCTTATAGCTCCCAAAATAATAAACCGATTTCAATAAAATATAGAGTCTGCACATCTGTATAAAAAATCCTTTAAAACCATATAAATCTTTTTAAAATCGGTGCAGTGGTACCAGCGTAAAAGGGATTACAAAAAGCATGTGTGCCTATTAATTATATAGATATGTTTATTTTATGAAGGGTGACCACCTTTGGCTTTTATATGATGTTGTGGATGAAGCGATTTTTTCTCATTTTATTAAAGTTCACCGTATTGTATATATATTTTTAAGTGTGCTTTGTAAACAGACTGTTTGTATAAGTTGGTCAATCAATCTTTATTTTTATCAGAGTTCAGAAAATACACACATCGTACGTACAATGTACTGTTCAAAAGCAACCAACACATGTTTTTATTTTCAATATCAATTATGTGTGTTGTTAAAATTTGTACGCAGCCGCACACAATCATGAATGTGTTTGATTTTAATATTTGGTTTCGTACACGTACATGAGTAGTGCACGTGTTGTTCGATCGGAACACACTTGAACTACACATGTTCAAGTGTAGCTATAATTTGAGTTCGTGTTCATGTACATCGAATAAAAGTACATGTACTTTAAGTTCGTGTATGTACAATGTACAGTGTTCATGTACGGCAAAAAAAGTACTTTAATAAAGCCAAGATCATTCGATGTTCGTATTCTGCTAAAAATGCTAATTGCCGCATTAAAAAAAATATTTTAGGTTATTTCGTATTTATATGACAAATTTTCCATAGAAATACCTACATATGTCAAATAAGCTTTAAATAAAACTTATATATTTTTTAAATTAGGATGTGAAAATTAGGGACATACCTTGGGAAGTGGATGGTAAGTTTTACCCTTCTTAATTTTCCTAAACATTTTTAATAGAAATTAGTTTTATTTAGATATTTTTCTTTAAATTAAAAAGGCAACATTTTCAATTCAGAAAGAAATAAACTATCGATAAAAAAAGTTTAATAAAGTGTAACAGAACAGGCAATTGATTATACAAGCATTTAAAAAACATTTCTAAATTAAAAGCAAAAACATGAATTTAAAATTAGTTAAAAGCTTAAATGCAATTCTTTCGAAGCCAAAAGTATAGAGTTAATTAAAATTAAAGACATAACAAAACGAAAATATATATAATTGTAGGAACTGCGGGTCAACCTTTTACTCCAATTTTAATTCATTTAAATCTATATTTGCACATTACACGTACTTAAGCCTACAGTGCACGGCATTATAAAGCCACATGCGTATGTAGCGATGACGTCACGAGAATTTTCAGCATGTTCGTTACATTTTCTAAAATTACTAGTATTTTTGTTCCAAAATACATATCTGGCACATGTAGCCGAATCGAAGACATTTTCTGGGGCAGCTCGTCTGTAAGCATGTTAATATATACATGTTGCTAGTATACGGCATGTAGCAAATGTAGCATCGTGATGACATCAAAATTACGTCAGAACCACATGCGCATGTGATTTTTTAGATGCCGTCTATTGTAGGCTTTACATACATATGTATGTATATTTTTAGCTTTTTATTGTATATACAAATTGAGTGCAAAATTTTACATTTTAGCCTTTATGTCAATATTTTCAGGATATATACCTTTACTTTAAGCTGGCGTCACTATAATATTAAAACAATTATTTTATTACTCAACTACTGATTTTCTTTGACTTAAAAAACAAACATATGTATGTATGTATGCACATATTTACAAATAATATAGTAATAAAAAAATGTGGTGCATTTTAAATTACACTTCTTGTTTTTGCGCATTCTTTAAAAAACCTACAGGTAGTTTTGCATGCAGCATTAGCCAATCAGTAATACTTTTAATGCTGTATTCAAATTTTTAATTTCAAAACTACCTGTAGGTTTTTTTAAGGGGACAGAACTAGTTTAAATGGATGTGTATTTGTGTTTATATGAATAAAAGAGCATACACAGAGTAAAACCCACAAATTCTTTCTTCATGACTCATGAACAAATTCTGTCAATATAAAGTCTATACAAGTAATCAGGTAATTCATTTCTTCTCGTTTAGTGGTAATGTATGACTGTTGAAAGTTGTTAAAAATTTTCGTACGCCATTTTCTTTTGTAATTATATATTCTATACATACATATGTACATATGTATTATTTTTTCTTTTATAATTAATTGCATTAGTTTTTAATATGATTTCTTAAATTATATATTGCGTACGAATATGTATTTTGTGTTTTTTAAATAATCGTATCACCTTTTGACTTAAAATGATGAATGAAATGACTTTTAGTTCGATTTTCATTATTTGTCCAAACAAAAATTTCATTAAATACAACCTCCCTGTTCAAAATCTAAAAAAAGTAATGTTAGTAATTTAATTTATTGCACAGCAGTATGAGTATGTATGTATATGAACTTTGCATATTGTAGAGGAAATATTTACACATACATTTATGAAAATGTATGAATATATATAATCATATATGCCCATATACCCTCATTTTTCGTATCCGAACCATATATGGGATATCATATATGCTCCATACATATTTTTTTAACTGGATAACAGAGACTTTAACGGCAAGTTTTATATGAAGAACTGTCAGTTAAAGTTCACGTTAACTCTTAAACATACATTGTGAAAAGGGAATTAAATGTTTAAAATCTTAAATAAAGTAATTTAAATACCCAGCTAAAAAAATTATATATGGTCCATATATTTTTAATATATGAATGCATATAACTACCCAGCTAAAAAAAATTATATATGGTCCATATATTTTTAATATATGAATGTATATAACTATATATGAATATGTATGAATTCATGTATGGAAATGTATGGGATTATACATGCGAAAAGTATGATATATGAATTGATATATGGACTAATATATGAAATGTATTATAATATATGAACTCATATATGCGGATCCATATATAGAAATAAGATGTAATATATGGCGCCATATAAAAATGTATGCATACATGATATCTTACATAAGATCGCATTTGCAATCAAAAAAGCTTGAATTTTTCAATTCCATCTTTTTCTCTGTTTTTTATCACTGGTGAATTGGAAGTCTATGCAAAGTTTATATGCGTAGAGCCTCAAGGTTTAAAAAATAAAAACTCGTGTAATAAAAAAAATCATGCTTATAGGATTTTATATATTGTGTGCCTATTTAATAAATCAAATAATCAAAAAGACAATTCAGTCATTAAATTATTATTAATTTTATAAAAATTAACGGAATCCTCAGATATATTAAGAAACAAAGTTCATATAAATGGATTATTTTTTATTTTATAATTGCACTAGTTTTTAATCTGATTTTTTAAATTATATGTTGTTTACGAATGTGTGTTTTGTGTTTTTTTAATAATCGACTCATATTTTCTCTTAAAATGTCGAATGAAATGTCTTTTAGTTTGTTTTGAATTATTTTTTTTTTCGAACAAATGTTTCATTAAACACAACCTTTCTCCACGAAATGTTACAAAAAATAACTTTAATCGTCTTGTGTAGTTCATGAACGAACTAGTTCAAATGAACTTTTCAGTACTTTGAACTATGTGAACTATTTAGTTCAATTGTTTTACGCTCACTAGTTCAATTTTTGAACTAGTTAACTTTTTGAACTAAGAACTAATACACAAAATGAACTAACACAAAGGCTGTGAACTAAATGTTTTCAACGTTTTGCTTTACTTTTTTACTGTTTGTGTTTTTATCTTCTATACTCATCCATATGTATGTGTGTATGTACATATATTTAGTTCTTGTTCATCGTTGGCTACTACCAAAAATGCAATAAACAAGAAAACACAAGTAAACACTTATACTAACTACCCTATTCACAAAAAATATTTTGGATTTATGAGATTTTTTTATAAAGCAAATTTATTTATTAATTACATAATTAATTAATTTTAGTTTTCATAAAGTATTTTGATCACAAAATTTGTGTTTTTAACATTGTCAAAGACAACACTAATACATACGCATGTATAATTGTAGATGTAAAAACAGTGAACTAAAAAGACCTAACTAGTTCATTGAACTAAAAAGAGCGATTGAACTAAATGAACGAACTAGTTTATTTACAAATAATGAACTAAAATGACCGGTCACTGAAATGAACTAAATGGCACAAGTCTAAACTTTAATAATTTAATTTATTGCACAGCAGTGCGCTTTTTTAATTAATATAAACTTTGCATACTATATAGGGAATACACATTCATGTATGAAAATGTATGAATATATATGATCATATATGTCCATATACCCTCATTTTTCGGATCCGAACCATATATGGGATATCATATATGCTCCATACATATTTTTTTAGCTGGCTATATATAAGTATGTATGAATTCATGTATGGAAATATGTGGGATTATACATGGCAAAACTATTATATGTGAATTAATATATGGACTAATATATGAAATGTATTACAATATATGAGCTCGTATATGGAAATTTAATTATAAAGCTCTTCATATGTGAATCCATTTATAGAAATAAGATGTAATATATGGCGCCATATAAAAATGCATGCATACATAATATCTGACATAAGATCGCATTTCCAATCAAAAAAGCTTGAATTTTATTAATTCGATCTTTTTCCATATTTTTTATCACTAGTGAATTGGAAGTCTGTTAGAAAATACATACGCATATGCAAAGTTTATATGCGTAGAGCCTCAAGGTTTAAAATATAAAAACTCGTGTAACAAAAAAATCTTTTTTGTTGATTTTATATATTGTGGGTCTATTTAATAAATCAAATAACCAAAAAGATAATGCAGCCATTAAACAAAATTCATATAACTGAAAAAAATAATATTGAAAACTAGTGTTATTATAAAAACGGTTTATTTTTCTTTTATAATTGCATTAGTTTTTAATCTGATTTCTTTCATTATATGTTGTGTACGATTGTGTGTTTTATGTGTTTTTAATAATCGATTCACATTTTCTCTTAAAATGTAGAATATGAAATGTCTTTTAGTTCGTTTTGAATTATTTTGTTCGAACAAATGTTTCATTAAACACAACCTTTCTCCACAAAATCTTACAAAAGAATTATTTTAATAATATAATTTATTGCACAGCAGTGCGCTTTTTGAATCAATATGAACTTTGCATTCTATATAGGGAATACACATTCAGGTAAGTAGATTAGTAATTGGGACCTGAGTCCTGTTTTGGGAATTCAAAACCGAGAAAAAATAAAAACGATGGCAACCCTGTTTCAAATGGGGGGATTTTGGGGATTTTCATGCTGAGAGTTTTTTGGCTATATGTGTGTGTGTGTGTGAGAGAGTTTGATTCTTTGTTTATGTGTATGTATACTTGTTCGCCCAGCTTTTGTTGTTATTGTGGAGAAACGTTGTGCTTACAGTGCATGGATGTATGTATATGTGGGTGTTGTAGGTGTTTATGTGTGTGAGTTTGATTCTTTCTGTGTATGGGAATGTATGTACACTTGTGTGTACAGGTTTTGTTGTTATTGTAGAGAAACGTTGTCCTTACAGTGGATGTATACATACAGTGTATGTATGTGTGGGATGTTTGTGTGTGTATGTATGTGTGCGTGTATATGTGTGCGTTTTTTTATTTAATTGTATGTTTGTCGGTCTCAGATACTTTTGTCGTAGTGGTAGACAATCATTATACCCAGTAGGAAATGTCGATGGTGAAAATGTACTGAGTCGCTTTTGACTTTGTCACCAGTACTACTATATAATTATATCCCATTCAATAATTTTCACTATAGACTTTTAGCATATGCTTGTCATTTAAAATATACTAGTAACAATAAATCAATTGAATAGGTATGACTACGTGGTTATTATTGGAACGTAGAGACATACCAACCAGACAGTTAGTTACTAGTATATTTCTATAATTTATGTACATACAAAAAGGTATGTATATTGACAAGTTGTTGCAAAATCTTTCCTTTTTACTGACAGATAGAATAAAACGTATTATACTATAATGGTCACTAGAATTTTAGTGTTGACACAAAGACACTTGATCCCTGTCTGACTGCAGGGTAGTGACAACGAATTCGTGTGTATGTAGAATCATTATTTTTGTTGTTGTGAGTTGTCGTTGCTATGCATATGTATGGTTATTGTGCTCGTATGCATGCATTTTTTTATTTCTGGGGAAATATTCTAGTAGCTGTAGATAGTGACAACCCTGATATCTGCTGAAAATGGAAGTGGAGAGGGAATGTATTTGATAATGTATGTACATATATGTTTTTGGAGTAATGTACGTGATCGTATGGTGGGGGACGAAGGTGATGTTATGAAATCTTCGTTTATTTATTTAACAAATATTGTTTCGTATTTCATGACAGAGGAGTTTGAATTTCATAATATTATAAAATTTCATTATGTATGTATGTTTGTGTATTACGTGATCACTTCTTTGTGTATGAGTGTGTGCCGGTATGTAAATTATTTTCTCGCGCTGATATGTATATGTACATAGGTAGAAATAAATTGTTTTCAATATCGACATTTGGTACTATAAAATACTATCATATATCTGAACTTCCATAATCCTAGTATGTTTTTATACATTAACGAAGGTTTATTCATATTGAAATTTCTTATTTCAATACGGAAAAATATTAATTTACAGTATTCATTTATTAAACTCATTAGTTTTTAGGTGTTTCAATATACATTTTCTATTATATTGAAAATTATTGAATTAATGTGAACCATTCTTATTTTTAAGCTGCACATTTTCCCTGAGTGTATTGATTGCTTATCTATACATTGTGCTTTGACTAAACGACGCTTCATATATTTTCATGATGTAGATATGTAAGTGTGATTGTTAAGATCTAATAAATACTTGAGCATTCCATGCAAATAATATTGGAGTAAGTGGTCCCATCTAGATGAAACAGTCTAGTTACATCATAGTCTCATGTAATGCAGTCATGGATCATATCGTTTTCATACAACCATTCAATGCTGCACGATAACTATTCGTGTTTAAACGAATATGATCGTTCTTCTTAGGCACTCACAAATTGTATGCGAGTAGTCTATAACTATTCCATATGGGGTAGCAACGTTGTACCATGTGGTCCAACCCTAGGACATCGCAATGTTAAATCGACCACCTTTTTTCATATATTTGGAGTAGTTTTGGAGTACTACAACTCCTCTTTGGACTAGTCCTTACATGCATGTATGGACTAGTCGCATTATCTGCAGGGTTGATAAGAAATTTGATATGTATACATACAAATTGATTTTATGTGTGTATGTATGTATGTATGTATGTACGTACATACAAATAAGAGTACAACTCAATCTTTGAACTCATTTTTTTGTCATGTGATATCTTTTGTTGTTGTTGTGTATTATCTGAAATTAAAAACGTTGTTTTATCTGCATTTACTTAAAAGTTTGTGAAGATTTTCTGTTTTAAGTAAAACTGAATTCCTGAAGATACATACTCTATAGTAATAGTAACTATAATAGAAATATTTCTTATACTTAATTTACATATTTTTAAAGTTGACGCAACGTTAGTTAGTCAACGTTTGACATTTTTGGGGTTATGCAATTTTTTCTAACTATAGCCTTTTTTCTTCACTTTCTACATTTATTTTTGGAAATCTTGCATTGCTTTTTAAAAATGTATAAACATTTTTAAATGAAACTGATCCAGCACTCCAGCTTAGATACTGATAGTGTTTTTTTCTTTTGTTTTTTGTTACTCAACTTACTGTTTATTTTTTATTGATAAACATTTAAAATCAAAAGGGAGTTTTATATTGAAATTATTATTTTCATAATTGTTGAAAACAATCGCTACTTCTTTTGCGATGAAATCATTTGAATTACTTTTGAAACCTTACATGTTTATAAAAATTATGTTATTTTCTATATTGTTTAATTTATAAGACTTTTAGAATTTGTACTCTGGTGGTTATATTTTCTATTATACGATTATGAATAAGAATGCAGTAAGCTGATGTCTTTGCTTACTGTTTCAAATTAAAATTTTATTCAACGGAATAAAAGGAGATTTTTTCTTAAACTCTAATGCAGTTAGAAGCGCTGGAGATTCTTTCATATAACAGCTTCCTTGGAATTTAAGATACATATAATATAGAATTGGATAACATTTATTTTTAATTTTTATGTTAAGAAGTACAGATATGAGACTGAATTTAAATGTACTTTTAAATTAGTTAAATCATAATGAAAAAACTTATTTTCTTCTTGAATAGCGATCAACAGAAAACGAACTCGTTTTCATTGAATTTATGTATACCCTTTCGACGGTTCCTCTAGCCCTTACATGAATGATTTTTTATTTTTAGAAAAAAAAAAAAATTAATCAACTGGAATATGTATGTAGTTGAAGGAAAAAATTAAATAATAATTACCAAATGCGTATTTTCTTTTTATTTTGAAAAAAACTTACTGATGTATATCTACATCATCATGCATAATCATTCCTTGAAATCTTATAATGAACTACAAAGAGAAATTATACATAAATTTTTTTTTATTGAATTATAAAGTATGAAAATTTAAAAAACAGTTATTTTTGCATATAAACATAAAGGCACATTGCATTTTTGGCATGACCACTGTGTTGTACCCTTGCATTCCGGTATTTTGCATCGCAATCTGTTTGCAAATATAGGCCAGTGATCAACGCCGTCTTTTCTCACATCTATGGATGGCAAAGGGTGAGGTGATCCTTTCGATTTTTTTGTATGTAAACTTATTTCAAGCGAGCTATTGCTAGGCCGACCTCTTTTGTTTTCTCTTGACTCAGATCCTATTTTGCAAAGAGTATCAGCCAACTCGTTACGAAACTGGCCAAGATTTGGTAGCTGCTTGGTTGAGACACCCCTTGCAATAGCGTTTTTCTTCATGAGTTGCCAAGAGTTTATTACCGCAAGGTCCAAAATGTGGTAAAATAAGCGAAGGTACCATTTTCGGCTTTTGACTCTTATACGATAACGGCCTAAGTAGCTATCCATCAGGTCAACTCCACCCATATGCATGTTATATACTTGCACAACTTTTGGATAAGGTACATTCACATTTTCTTCTAGGCGCTTATCATACCGACTTATACTGCTTACAGGTTGAGAGCCAATATATGTAGACAACAAGGTAACTACCTTGTTGTCCTTCCACACCGTCACTGTAAAATCAACACCATCGTAGTGAGTAGTTCTTTCTTCATACGTTCCCCTAGGAATCTTAGTTTTCATAAGATCCTTCTTATCCGGAAGCCGACAATTGGGCAATCTGTTTTGTTGAACGGTTCCAACACAATGGATACCTTTTTTTGACAAATAATATGCCAGCGGCAATGAGGTATAAAAATTATCGAAAAACACAATGTGATTTTTCATTCGCGGTATCACTCTGGCTAACCGTAAAACGACATTATTCGTGGCTCCTAAGTCTGGCTCATCTGCTAGTCTATTCCTTTTATCTTCTTGACCGGAGTATACCTCGAAACGGTATGCATAACCCGCGAGATTACATAGCACAAATAATTTGTAGCCCCACTTATGGGGCTTGTTTGGTAAGTATTGCTTTAAAAAGTGCCCTATTTTGGTAGAACACATCTGTTCGTCTATAGAAAGGCGTTGATCAATGGGTATAGAAGAAAATGCTTCATTTAGATGGTCTATCACAGGTCTTATCTTGTGTAAGCGATCGTGATTTGGGTGATCTCTTGGAAGATGTTTTTCATTATTATTGAAATGTAACACACTCCTTATAGTTTCAAAACGGTTTACCGGCATAGCATTCTTTATTGGTTCATAACCGAATTTTTCATGCCAAAAAGAGCGATCACTCGGAAAATGTTGAACTGACATAAAAATCAAAACTCCCATGAATTTTTTTAATTCGCCAACAGTTGTCACGAAAGAAGTTGAAGGGTTTGTTTGAGTGGCATAAAGATTAGTTTCATCTACAATCTTTTGAAGGAACTCTGGAGTAAAAAAGTGGAGAAAACACCTATATGGAGTATCTAGGTTGGCTATACCTTCGTCTAATGTACTAGGTTCGTGAGTTAATTTAGAGGCATCATAATGTAATTGATCTTTTTTCCAAATAAGGCTGCGTCTATCAAACAAGTTCATGAAGTCATCTTGGCCTACATTTTGGACAGATGGGCCAGATTCATGCTCAGTAAGAAGTGGATCATTTTCAATGTCAAATTCGTGAACAGTAGTTTCTTGTTCACCTAAAGGGTCGTCTTCTTCCGTCAAATTTTGAAAAAGATCCCTAGCGATAGCGCAAAATTGATTTTCATCATCATTTTCATTTTCTAAGCCATCATCGGAAACGTTACCATCTTCTAAATCAGCTAGGATTTGTTCGATGTCGTTAGTTTTTAGTGATCGGGATATACTGATATAATAAAAATGTAGTTTCATAATAAATTATTGAAAGTAAAATTTAAAAGTACAATAATATAACTTTAATAATAATATTATATATACATATAAACATAAAAATATAAATAAAATATCTTTACTGCTATACGTATTATACATAACCGATTTTGCATACTGATGTATTTCTACAACACATTGGAAAAAAGTTTTTCCTGCACAAATTCATCATCATCTAAAAAAATACAGATACAATTCGTTTTACTTACCTTTTTTTATCCAAAAACAATTTTTTTATATATTTTATGTTATTTTTATATAAATAATCACACTTTTTAACGCACGCCAAAATGAAATTATACACAAACTGAGTTGTTCCTATTAATAATGTCACAGATAATACAATAAACTTTTTGAGCTTCTATTTGCACACGATAACGGTAAAAAAGATCTTGCTAGTTTAAAATGTAAAAAAAAACACGTTTCCAATGTTGCCACATCAAGGGATATATAGGTTTTAACATGTGATGTATATCTACATCACAATGCATTTAAGGGCTAGGATACAAGATGATTTTGTATGACGAAATTTCTGTCTGTCAGCGTTATGGGTAATTAAATTTTTAAAATTTTAATTCCCAAAATTGTGTTGCTTTATACTGATAATATGTTTACATTAATAAGGTACATATATGTTTATTTTATGGAGGGTGATCACCTATGGCATTCATTTGATGTTCTAAATGATTTTTTTTCTCATTTTATTAAAGTTCAGCGTATTGTGTACATACATATTTCTGAAATGTTTAAGTGTGCTTTGTTTGCCTATCGGACAGAGTGTACGTATCAGTTGATCAGTCAGTCTCTATTTTTATTTATTTTTTCTTCTAATGTGTCACTCCTTTTTTTCAGATTTTACTGCTTGAAATAGTGAATGTTGGTCTAATTTTTTGGTGGATATATACATATAGGTAAATATGTGTATGTATATAGAAAATAATTTACATACAAAGAAATACATATTTAATAAACAACTATTGTGGCAAATCGATTTCGGCATGCTTTCATTTTTTTTTCTGTAAATTTATTTAATACTCATACAGATACAGATATAAAGTAAGATCCGTTTACATTCCATTTTAAAATTTATGTATGCTTCAGCATGATTCTAGTTGAAGTCCATATTTATTCACTAAGTTTGGTTGATACTTATTCATACACATGTACATTCTTAAAGATAGGATATCAAAGTCCAATTTCCGTAGTTTATCTACATTTTCTAAAGATCTGATAGCTAAAGAAATAAATAGAAGATCTTTTATAATAATCCCATTTTCATATTGTAAAATTTCGTGTGCTAGCGCTTTCGATGGGAAAATGTACAGACAACTATATAAAAAGTATGATGTGTTGCTGAATATTGCACTATGTTATAGTTCATTTTAAACACTGAAGTTTTCGCAATATTTCATTCAGACCAACAAGTTTAGAGAATTCCACTACATTTAGTTAATTATCTTTCTTAAGACCCATCATTCCTAATGAATCCTGCAAAAAACAAGACAAACTATATTTTTCGTTTTTAATTTTATTTTTATTTTTATTAAATTCAACATTTTGTACATCTTTAAATTTTTTTATACTATATTAAGCAGCTTTTTTTCATTTATTGAGTTAACTTTAATCGTAAACATTTTAATGGTGAGATCAATTTTTCTATGTTATACACTAAGTAAATCTTTACATATACCAATCCACTTATATGAACCATTAAAGCTAATTCTTTCACATCATTCCTTTTAATGCTCAATTAAATCATTGTACTATTGATGCTTTCATATTAAGTAATGTTTAATCTTCTATTTATGTGTGAGTTTTCCAAAGTATTTATTAAAAAATTCCTTAGAATCATCTGTTTGTAAGTTTTTTTTGGTACCCGTAACACTTCAAAAATATTTTCCATTGCCTTGGTTTTTAGAGTGCAGCTTTTATTTTCAGCTGTACTGACTATATAAACTTTGACAATGTGTCAATTACATTCTTCAAAAATCAACAATTTCTATTTTCTGTAGAATAGTTCTCCATTTCGCTTAACTCAGCTCCATAAAAGATCATATATTCGTATCATTACAAGCACAAACAATTTTCGGGTTTTAATATGGAGTTCGTTTACTAAATTTCTTTTTAAAGACATTGAGTTGTTTTAGAGATTTTTTCGAGAGTGTGGTGATCTACATGTTGCACTTTCAGCTATTTATACTAACATGTAGTTAATTTTCTAATATATATATTTAATCGTACAACTCTTCAATTTATTTTTAATTATTTAATTTTTAGAATTGCTTTTCAATTTTATAACTCTCTTCCTTCTCTAATTTTATTTCACGTTGTAGTCCATCAATATGCATTTTAATATATTCTTGAATTATATCAATGCCATAAGCTATATTATTAATTTGTTCTTTAGTTTGTCGATTTGAGTTTCCAGAAAAATTAACCGATATTCTGTATGTATACATTAGTAGTAATTAAAATCTTTTTATAGATTTCGAGTTCAAATTTATCATAATTTTTTGGTATTTTATCAAACATTAGAGAAAATAGTCCTAGTGTTAGAGCCCATTTGAATTTTAATTACCCAAATTTCACAATTTCAGCCACAATTTAACAATTTTAATCGGCGCCTGAATGCCCAGTTCCCTACTACTATCTCAAGTTTAAAAACATAAATTTATACTAAAATATAAATTAAAGAATGGGTTAATATACATTTATTTTTTTTCTCGTAATGAAGCTTAATACATTTCAATTATGATATTTGCTGATGTTGCATGTGGAAAGCAGAATAATATACATACATAAATATGTACGTGTATATTTTTGTATGGGGCGACAGAAGAATGATGACTCATTCTACTTGTGCCAAGCTTATAGCATAATTCCTAATACATACATACTTACATACATACGGGCAAAGTTAAAAATATAAATAAACATGAAGCAAAACTACAACGACGTCAACTCAAAATTATTTTAAATATGGGTGCATTTAATTTTTAAGATTTGGTGATTTACGCAAGTTAAAAAACGTTTTTAAGCTAATATTCTATTATGAATACAATTTTAGCGAATTTTGCTCAAACAACATTTGAAATGCTGTTTAAAATTTTTATGAATACGGCTGTAAGCATTTAACAAGAGACAATGCAAATGTTATTATAATGTTTAAGTAAGATGAGAAAAATATGAAGCATCTCTATAAGGTTTATATTGGCAGTAATATGAATTTTGAAAACTTTTAAGAAATTTGTAGAGTATTGGAAGGATAAATATAGATTTTAGTTATAAGCAAAGATATTGAATTAAACGATTTTCGTTATAGAAAAATATTTACTGCTCATAAAAGATTGACTTTAGTTATTTCATCTGACCTGAAACTTTATTAATATAAATTATATAAATGGCCAGCTACTTGTATTCTGATAACCTGATCTGAAAACCAGACCAGCTACCTGAAAACCAGACCAGCTCCTGCTAAGCTGATCTGAAAACCAGACCAGGTTCTGAAAACCTGATCTGAAAACCAGACCAGGTCCTGAAAAGCTGATCTGAAAACCAGACCAGGTCCTGATAAGCTGATCTGGAAACCAGACCAGGTCCTGAAAAGCTGATGTAAAAACCAGACCAGGTCCTGATAAGCTGATCTGAAAACCAGACCAGCTCCTGATAAGCTGATCTGAAAACCAGACCAGGTCCTGATAAGCTGATCTGATTGCTGATACCTGTTATTTGCCTTAGCAAACATGGATGAGAAAGTTTTAAAGCAGTTTGTGTTGACAAGAAATGTGTTTTAGAAAAAGCTTCGTAATGTAACAACTGGTGAAGTAGATACAAGTGAACAACTAAGAGATACATTTAAACCTATAACAGAATCTCTTACTGAATTCGCAAATAGTTCGAAAAAATTAAAATAATTCTTACGAAAGAATAAAGTAAAATCAAGACTGAAGTTGAAAATATACAAGTTTAAAGCCTGAAAAAACATCAGTAAAGATAGAGACAAGTACCCCAAAGGAACTAGCAGAATGATAATGACTATGAGGACGATGATTTTTACGCACAGACTTCCAATTCCGAAGACACTTATACTGACTTATCAGTATTGGAAGGAAAAAATGAATTAGATACGAGCTCAAACTGAATGAAGATAAAATACAAGTTGGTGGTCAAATATGGGCTCTAACACTAGGGCTATTTTCTCTAATGTTTGATAAAATACCAAAAAATTATGATAAATTTGAACTCGAAATCTATAAAAAGATTTTAATTACTACTAATGTATACATACAGAATCATCATCGTTCTCCGTCAGAGAACGATGATATCGGTTAATTTTTCTGGAAACTCAAATCGACAAACTAAAGAACAAATTAATAATATAGCTTATGGCATTGATATAATTCAAGAATATATTAAAATGCATATTGATGGACTACAACGTGAAATAAAATTAGAGAAGGAAGAGAGTTATAAAATTGAAAAGCAATTCTAAAAATTAAATAATTAAAAATAAATTGAAGAGTTGTACGATTAAATATATATATTAGAAAATTAACTACATGTTAGTATAAATAGCTGAAAGTGCAACATGTAGATCACCACACTCTCGAAAAAATCTCTAAAACAACTCAATGTCTTTAAAAAGAAATTTAGTAAACGAACTCCATATTAAAACCCGAAAATTTTTTGTGCTTGTAATGATACGAATATATGATCTTTTATGGAGCTGAGTTAAGCGAAATGGAGAACTATTCTACAGAAAATAGAAATTGTTGATTTTTGAAGAATGTAATTGACACATTGTCAAAGTTTATATAGTCAGTACAGCTGAAAATAAAAGCTGCACTCTAAAAACCAAGGCAATGGAAAATATTTTTGAAGTGTTACGGGTACCAAAAAAAACTTACAAACAGATGATTCTAAGGAATTTTTTAATAAATACTTTGGAAAACTCACACATAAATAGAAGATTAAACATTACTTAATATGAAAGCATCAATAGTACAATGATTTAATTGAGCATTAAAAGGAATGATGTGAAAGAATTAGCTTTAATGGTTCATATAAGTGGATTGGTATATGTAAAGATTTACTTAGTGTATAACATAGAAAAATTGATCTCACCATTAAAATGTTTACGATTAAAGTTAACTCAATAAATGAAAAAAAGCTGCTTAATATAGTATAAAAAAATTTAAAGATGTACAAAATGTTGAATTTAATAAAAATAAAAATAAAATTAAAAACGAAAAATATAGTTTGTCTTGTTTTTTGCAGGATTCATTAGGAATGATGGGTCTTAAGAAAGATAATTAACTAAATGTAGTGGAATTCTCTAAACTTGTTGGTCTGAATGAAATATTGCGAAAACTTCAGTGTTTAAAATGAACTATAACATAGTGCAATATTCAGCAACACATCATACTTTTTATATAGTTGTCTGTACATTTTCCCATCGAAAGCGCTAGCACACGAAATTTTACAATATGAAAATGGGATTATTATAAAAGATCTTCTATTTATTTCTTTAGCTATCAGATCTTTAGAAAATGTAGATAAACTACGGAAATTGGACTTTGATATCCTATCTTTAAGAATGTACATGTGTATGAATAAGTATCAACCAAACTTAGTGAATAAATATGGACTTCAACTAGAATCATGCTGAAGCATACATAAATTTTAAAATGGAATGTAAACGGATCTTACTTTATATCTGTATCTGTATGAGTATTAAATAAATTTATAGAAAAAAATGAAAGCATGCCGAAATCGATTTGCCACAATAGTTGTTTATTAAATATGTATTTCTTTGTATGTAAATTATTTTCTATATACATACACATATCCACCAACAAATTAGACCAACATTCACTATTTCAAGCAGTAAAATCTGAAAAAAAGGAGTGACACATTAGAAGAAAAAATAAATAAAAATAGAGACTGACTGATCAACTGATACGTACACTCTGTCCGATAGGCAAACAAAGCACACTTAAACATTTCAGAAATATGTATGTACACAATACGCTGAACTTTAATAAAATGAGAAAAAAAAATCATTTAGAACATCAAATGAATGCCATAGGTGATCACCCTCCATAAAATAAACATATATGTACCTTATTAATGTAAACATATTATCAGTATAAAGCAACACAATTTTGGGAAATAAAATTTTAAAAATTTAATTACCCATAACGCTGACAGACAGAAATTTCGTCATACAAAATCATCTTGTATCCTAGAGGAACCGTCGAAAGGGTATACCTAAATTCAATGAAAACGAGTTCGTTTTCTGTTGATCGCTATTCAAGAAGAAAATAGGTTTTTTCATTATGATTTAACTTATTTAAAGTACATTTAAATTCAGTCTCATATCTGTTATTCTTAACATAAAAATTAAAAATAAATGTTATCCAATTCTATATTATATGTATCTTAAATTCCAAGAAAGCTGTTATATGAAAGAATCTCCAGCGCTTCTAACTGCATTAGAGTTTAAGAAAAAATCTCCTTTTGTTCAGTTTAATAAAATTTTAATTTGAAACAGTAAGCAAAGACATCAGCTTACTGCATTCTTATTCATAATCGTATAATAGAAAATATAACCACCAAAGTACAAATTCTAAAAGTCTTATAAATTAAACAATATAGAAAATAATATAATTTTTATAAACATGTAAGGTTTCAAAAGTAATTCAAATGATTTCATCGCAAAAGAAGTAGCGATTGTTTTTAACAATTATGAAAATAATAATTTCAATATAAAACTCCCTTTTGATTTTAAATGTTTATCAATAAAAAATAAACAGTAAGTTGAGTAACAAAAAACAAAAGAAAAAAACACTATCAGTATCTTAGCTGGAGTGCTGGATCAGTTTCATTTAAAAATGTTTATACATTTTTAAAAAGCAATGCAAGATTTCCAAAAATAAATGTAGAAAGTGAAGAAAAAAGGCTATAGTTAGAAAAAATTGCATATCCCCAAAAATGTCAAACGTGGACTAACTAACGTTGCGTCAACTTTAAAAATATGTAAATTAAGTATAAGAAATATTTCTATTATAGTTACTATTACTATAGAGTATGTATCTTCAGGAATTCAGTTTTACTTAAAACAGAAAATCTTCACAACCTTTTAAGTAAATGCAGATAAAACAACGTTTTTAATTTCAGATAATACACAACAACAACAAAAGATATCACATGACAAAAAAAATGAGTTCAAAGATTGAGTTGTACTCTTATTTGTATGTACGTACATACATACATACATACATACATAAAATCAATTTGTATGTATACATATCAAATTTCTTATCAACCCTGCAGATAATGCGACTAGTCCATACATGCATGTAAGGACTAGTCCAAAGAGGAGTTGTAGTACTCCAAAACTACTCCAAATATATGAAAAAAAGGTGGTCGATTTAACATTGCGATGTCCTAGGGTTGGACCACATGGTACAACGTTGCTACCCCATATGGAATAGTTATAGACTACTCGCATACAATTTGTGAGTGCCTAAGAAGAACGATCATATTCGTTTAAACACGAATAGTTATCGTGCAGCATTGAATGGTTGTATGAAAACGATATGATCCATGACTGCATTACATGAGACTATGATGTAACTAGACTGTTTCATCTAGATGGGACCACTTACTCCAATATTATTTGCATGGAATGCTCAAGTATTTATTAGATCTTAACAATCACACTTACATATCTACATCATGAAAATATATGAAGCGTCGTTTAGTCAAAGCACAATGTATAGATAAGCAATCAATACACTCAGGGAAAATGTGCAGCTTAAAAATAAGAATGGTTCACATTAATTCAATAATTTTCAATATAATAGAAAATGTATATTGAAACACCTAAAAACTAATGAGTTTAATAAATGAATACTGTAAATTAATATTTTTCCGTATTGAAATAAGAAATTTCAATATGAATAAACCTTCGTTAATGTATAAAAACATACTAGGATTATGGAAGTTCAGATATACGATAGTATTTTATAGTACCAAATGTCGATATTGAAAACAATTTATTTCTACCTACATATAAATATCAGCGCGAGAAAATAATTTACATACTGGCACACACACATACACAAAGAAGTGATCACGTAATACACAAACATACATACATAATGAAATTTTATAATATTATGAAATTCAAACTCCTCTGTCATGAAATACGAAACAATATTTCTTAAATAAATAAACGAAGATTTCATAACATCACCTTCGTCCCCCACCATACGATCACGTACATTACTCCAAAAACATATATGTACATACATTATCAAATACATTCCCTCTCCACTTCCATTTTCAGCAGATATCAGGGTTGCCACTATCTACAGCTACTAGAATATTTCCCCAGAAATAAAAAAATGCATGCATACATACGAGCACAATAACCATACATATGCATAGCAACGACAACTCACAACAACAAAAATAATGATTCTACATACACACGAATTCGTTGTCACTACCCTGCAGTCAGACAGGGATCAAGTGTCTTTGTGTCAACACTAAAATTCTAGTGACCATTATAGTATAATACGTTTTATTCTATCTGTCAGTAAAAAGGAAAGATTTTGAAACAACTTGTCAATATACATACCTTTTTGTATGTACATAAATTATAGAAATATACTAGTAACTAACTGTCTGGTTGGTATGTCTCTACGTTCCAATAAGAACCACGTAGTCATACCTATTCAATTAATTTATTGTTACTAGTATATTTTAAATGACAAGCATATCCTAAAAGTCTATAGTGAAAATTATTGAATGGGATATAATTATATAGTAGTACTGGTGACAAAGTCAAAAGCGACTCAGTACATTATCACCATCGACATTTCCTACTGGGTATAATGATTGTCTGCCACTACGACAAAAGTATCTGAGACCGACAAACATACAATTAAATAAAAAAACGCACACATATACACGCACACATACATACACACACAAACATCCCACACATACATAGACTGTATGTATACATCCACTGTAAGGACAACGTTTCTCTACAATAACAACAAAACCTGTACACACAAGTGTACATACATTCCCATACACAGAAAGAATCAAACTCACACACATAAACACCTACAACACCCACATATACATACATCCATGCACTGTAAGCACAACGTTTCTCCACAATAACAACAAAAGCTGGGCACACAAGTATACATACACATAAACAAATAATCAAACTCACACACACACACTCACACATAGCCCAGAAACTCTCAGCATGAAAATCCCAAAATCCCCCCATTTGAAACAGGGTTGCCATCGTTTTTATTTTTTCCCGGTTTTGAATTCCCAAAACAGGACTCAGGTCCCCATTACTAATCTACTCAGGTATGAAAATGTATGAATATATATTATCATATATGTCCATATACCCTCATTTTTCGGATCCGAACCATATATGGGATATCATATATCCTCACAAAAACATAAATGTGAAAAGCGGCCAAGTTCCTATCCGAAATTCCGGCCATTAAAAGTTGTGAGATATAAATTTTGACCAAGTTCTTCTTTGCCACAATACCTAACACAGAAATATATTATGTATGATATAAATTTGTAATCGTAAGGGTGTCATATAAATGTATGAATATATATTGTCATATATGGCCATATACCCTCATTTTTCGGATCCGAACCATATATGGGATATCCATTGGCGTAGCTAGACAAACACAATATTTTTTAATTAGTGTTTTTTATAGGAATTGTTAAAATATAAGCTTAAAATTTTTTAAACGCACTAATAATCCCAAATTAATATTTTACTTATTAAGTTAAATATATATTTTTTTAATAAAAATACATTGAAATTGGAAATTAAAAAAGTATATTTTACTTAATAAGTAAAATATTAATAAGTAAAATATTGGTTTGGGATTATTAGTGCGTTTAAAAAAATTTATACAGATTTTTTTTATTTAACATTTTTTTTATTTAAGTTAAAACATAAATTAACAGTCCAGTTTCAATAACAAAAATTAAGTTATAATTAAAACTAGAAAAACAAAACATTCAAAACAAAAACAATATATAGACAAAAAGTAAAGTATGTATTAGAAAAAAACTAAATAATAATAATAATAATCTAATAATAATAAACTAAATAATAATAAAATTAATATTTGTTTCCAACAAGTTTATATGCTCATATGGAAAAATTATTTATGTATATACTATATTTGAATACAATATTTTGAAAAGATACAAGCAAGAAATGATTTCATTCATCATTCATGATTTCATTTCTTAATAATTTCCCTGCAGAAAGTGCGAATAGTGAAAATGTACTGAGTCGCTTTTGACTTTGTCACCAGTACTACTCTACAATTATTCCCCATACAATACTTTATGCTATAGACATTTAGCATGTGCTTGTCATTGAAAATCTACTAGTAACACTAAAACAATTGACTAGGTAGTGAATTCATAGTTCTTATGGGAACATGGAGACATATACCAACTAGACATTTGCTGGTACATTTCTATACCTTACGTACATACAAATTTATGTACATTGACAAGTTGTCGCAAAATCCACCAGAAATACACCACATCTGTTTTCTCAATTTCTTTTATACTGACGAATAGAAGAGAAATTGTAGACAATGTAACTAATACTACAATTTTAGTGTTGACATAGAGACACTTGGACCCAGTCTGACTGCAGGGTTATTATTTGATTTAAAAAAAAATTTATCTGTTGGTGCATAAATAAAAATAGAAAATTGCCATTTATTATTTAGTTACCCTTCCAATATTGAAGTTCTGAATCAATACTATATTGTTGCGATGAATGAACATACATACAAAAATAAATACAAACACATGTATGCAAGTATGTATGTATACGTGCTCAATTGAAAAAAATTTTATGTGCCCAGCTAAAAAAATATGTATGGAGCATATATGATATCCCATATATGTTTCGGATCCGAAAAATGAGGGTATATGGCCATATGTGATAATATATATTCATACATTTTCATACATGAATGTGTATTCCCTATATAGTATGCAAAGTTCATATTGATTCAACAAGCGCACTGATGTGCAATAAATTAAATTATTAAAATTATTTTTTTGTAAAATTTTATACAGATAGGTTGTGTTTAATGAAATATTTGTTCGAACAAAATAATACAAAACGAACTAAAAACATTTCATTCGAAATTTTAATAGAACATGTGAATCGATTATTTAAAAAAAACACAAAACACACATTCGTACACAACATATAATCAGATTAAAAACTTATGCAATTATAAAAGAAAAATTAATCCGTTTTTATATGTACTAACACTAGTTTTTAATATTATTTTTTTGCAGTTATATGAATTTTGTTTCTTAAATATATCTGAGAATTCTGTTACTTTTTATAAAAGTAATGACTGAATTATCTTTTTGATTATTTGATTTATTAAATAGGTCCACAATATATAAAATCCTACAAGTACGATTTTTTGGTTGCACGAGTTTTTATTTTTTAAACCTTGAGGCTCTACGCATATTAACTTTGCATCCGCCTATGTATTTTTTAACAGGCTTCCAATTCACCAGTGATTAAAAGGAGGGAAAAAGATCGAATTAATAAAATTTAATCAGTTTTGATTTGTATATATGAATCACATATGAAGAGCTTCATAATTAAAATTTCCATATATGAGTTCATATATTATAATACATTTCATATATTAGTCCATATATCAATTCATATATAATGGTTTTGCCATCTATAATCCCATACATTTCCATATATGAATTCATACATATTCATATATATATACAGGGTGGGCCAAAAGAAACCAAGGGGTGTAAAAGTTTAATAACTTTTTTGTTTATTAATTTTTTTTTATTTTTTCTTTCAGATTATATAGACAACACTTGGAGAATTTATAATGGAGAGGTTCACAACTGAACAGAGAACCAGAACAATAGAATTTTATTATTTAAACCAGAATCAACTTTATTGAAAATTTGAT
This sequence comes from Tachina grossa, assembly GCA_949987645.1. Lineage (NCBI taxonomy): Eukaryota > Metazoa > Arthropoda > Insecta > Diptera > Tachinidae > Tachina > Tachina grossa. The sequence goes on along the minus strand of OX465275.1, from coordinate 103,126,140 downwards.
TATGAGTGATGAAGCTCATTTTCATTTGAATGGCTTTGTTAATAAGCAGAACTGTAGGTTCTGGGGTTCTCAAAATCCAAGAGCCATTCATCAACGCCAATTGCACCCCATCAGGTGTACAGTATGGTGTGGGATCACATCTGAAAATGTCATTGGGCCCTACTTCTTCGAGAATGAAGATGGAAGTGCTGTAACCGTAAATGGAGAGCGGTATCGGTTTATGATAGAAAATTTTTTACGTCCTGCTCTTGAAAACAGACCTGGTATGTGGTTTCAGCAGGACGGAGCCACTGCCCATACTGCCCGAGACACAATGGCACTTTTAAGTCAAATTTTTGGAGAGCGAATAAAATCTCGAAATTCGGAAATTATTTGGCCAGCGCGATCGCCAGATTTGACAGCACCCGACTATTTTCTTTGGGGTTTTTTGAAGGAGCGAGAGTATGTGAACAAGCCAGAGACAATCCTTGAACTCAAGGCAAACATTGTTGCAGAAATTCGAAGGCTACAGCCACAAGTTTTGAAAGATGTTATGGAAAATGCTCTAAAAAGAGCCCATCAGTGCGAAGCTGAAAACGGTGGTCATTTAAGAGACATCATTTTTCATAATTAGTGTAAAAAAATTTCCATTTTGTATATTATATAATCTGAAAGAAAAAATAAAAAAAAGTTAATAAACAAAAAAGTTATTAAACTTTTACACGCCTTGGTTTCTTTTGGCCCACCCTGTATATATATATATATATATATATACATTCATATATTAAAAATATATGGACCATATATAATTTTTTTATCTGGGTGCATATATATACATGCATACATATCGATAGTTCAGTTTTTCAGTGATTTCAATAAATTTCACACTAATACACATCACAAAAATTTATTGCAATACACTTTCTATTATGTTTTACCTTCTCCTGTAAAGTTACAATTATTTGCGTTAGGGCCTTTCCATTTGAGACCAACGATATATTGACCTGTGTAAGTTGATATCCTATCAAAAATTTCGGTCATCAAAAGTACTGATACCAAAATTTGGACCTAGGAATATTTTTCACAAGTTTTCCACTAGTCTAACAAAGTTGTATATGAACATGAATTGTTTTGTTTTGTTTTCTAATAAAAATAAAACATATGTATACATGTTTAAAGAGGAAATTTTGATTTGTTCGATTTTCTGACGATTTTTCGGACATGAAATGACGATTATTTTATATTTTATCGGGATTTCGATGATTTTTCCATCATTTTATCTGGCAGCCCTCGATTGAACCATAAATATGCATACATACATACATACATGTGTGTGTACGAGTATATATAGTATATGAATATATATATATACACTTGAACATGTGTAGTTCAAATGTGTTCCGATCGAACAATACGTCTACTACTCACGTACGTGTACGCAACCAAATACTAAAACCAAACACACATAATTGATATGAAAATAAAAATATGTGTTGGTTGCTTTAGCTGTGTTTTTTTTTACATTTATGTACGAGATTTTAACACAATGTGTGTACTTTTCTGAACTCTGATTTTTATATATTCTTAAAGACGGTGTCAGATACAACTTCAACGCTTTGCGTGACGTTTCTAACTTTAGGCAAAAAGCGTGAATCAAAGTGTGCATGACACAATTAAAACTTTGACACCACTCACTGTTTTTTTCACTATTCAGTTTTATTTACAATACACAGCACAATTCGATTAATCTGATGCCACGAACGCATTTTTTATGTAAATTTACCGACATTTTAATAAAAATGTACATGCGAGCTTGGTCAAACAAATTAAGAAATGTATACCAACTGATTGTCAAAGCACGCAAAAAGCTGGGAGTTGCCTAACTTTTCGGTTCGCTTTGCGTTAAAAGTTTTTTATGTGACATGATTCATATAAGCACGTACATTTCATCTTAGCTGTCAAAGCGAATCTTCAACGCATCGCGAAGCAAAAGTTTTATCTGACATGCGCTTAGTGTGTCACTACTTTTTGATTTTAGTACTTGAAATAGAGAACATTTATGTAATTTTTTATATGTATACATATAGGTAAATATATGTATGTGTGTATAAATTAGTTCATATACAAAGAAATACATGTTTAATAATCAACTATTCTAGAAAATCGATCTCACCATCAATTCACCGTCGTTGCTTCCCTAAAGTGTCACAAACATTAGAATTTCTACGTTTGGGAGAATTTTTAGCTCAAGTTTTTCTTCATGAGGTTTGCTGTTTGACCCCTTGAAGTTATTATTCTTAACATAGACTGGATTGTATCGCATTCAGATGTTATGATTTCTCACGTAAACAAAGATCATCATCACCATCAATCATATCTGCATACATCACATACATGAATTGAGTATATCCAGATACAATTTTCTGTGAATTAATTATTAAAAAAGCTTTTCATCACCTTTTAACAGGTTTAGATATTTCGCTAGCATGCTTGCATTAGCATTCTTCTATCGATAGTAATGCGAGTGTCCGAGATGTAGTGGTGTTTCAATTAAAAATCTATGCTATTAGAATTTACAAATTCACTCTTTACAATTTTTTACAAAGTAGATACGTATCTATTTCATTTGCAACAAAGTCATAAAATTTATTTGCTTACAAAATTGTATGACGTGCGGGAGTTTTTTGAATTATACATGCCTGCTTTCAATATTTCTTTTCTATAAATTTATTTGATACTCATACAGATACATACATACATATATAAAGTAAGATCTGTTTACATTCCATTTTACAATTTATATGCCAAAACAGAAGCTAAGAGCTTAATAAAAATTTTAAAGCTAAATCAAGAAGAAATAAGCTAAATTTAGCCCAAAATTAGCTAATATGGTCACACTGACAATAACCAACTTTATCAATTGTAAGCAGGGATGATAAAGTTGGTACAATTGTACTTTTTCTGATACAATTTAAACCAAAAAAGTACGTTGGTACCCCCCGTGACTCATTTGGTACTATTTGAAAAATTTGCGATACTATCCCTTGTTTTTTCACACAAAAAAATAAATCGCGATCATTTAAAACAATGATAAGCAAATGCATGCTTGTACGAATGTACGTGAAAATAAGAGCATAACGAAGTGCCCTCGGGCGGCCTTTTGCTTAGCACTGATTTAAAATTTAAATTTTAAAGTAATTTTAAGAACTACATCTAACTTCACCGGTGTTTCGTTTTCAATGTGATAGCATCGTCTTCATTTATTTTATCTATTGTATTATTATAAAATTTATAAGAAATAAAAAACTTGCTATATTAATATCATATCAATCGTTTAAGTGATGAAATAAAATGAAGCTAGGTATGCTACATACATACACTCTAAAACACTTTTGTTGAAAATTACGTCTAGTAGGCAACACTTTACAGACTACTTTCGACCTAAAATTACACAGCTATATTTTTTCAACGTTTTGTTGATTTTTGAGCACTGTATGTTTAATTTTGAACAAAATATGTTCAACAATTTTACGCAATTTGTGTTTAGTTTCCCCCTTGTGTTTAATTTTAAAATATGTTTTTTTTAAATAAAAATGCATTTAATACATGTGTTCAATTAAATTTATTCATAAAAGGTTTACTGAATTAACATATAAAATTCACGTTTTGCTTTAAATTTTACATATAATTTTTAGAATTCGAATTAAAATTAACTGCCAGTTTATAGAAGCCATGTAAAAATTCTCGGCTGTCTATTTATATTGAAAACAAAAACAAATTTTGAGTGCTATGTTTTTGTTTTCAATATAAATAGGCAGGCGAGAATTTTTACATGGCTTCTATAAACTGGCAGTAAAAATAAATTTCTAAAATTTGAGTAATTTTGTTTCTTACATAAGTATGTATACATATCGCACTTGTTTAACAATACTGTTTTAACTCAAAGCTTTAATTTAATAATTTTTTTACTCATTATTTACAATATTAACTTATCACTATTTATATAAAACACACAATTATTATTTAGAAATAGCTTTATTTTAATTTTAATTAATTTTATATATGGCGTGCTTCTGTTAGAACATGTGTACTTTTGAGCTTCTTCTTTCTTCTTGTTAAACATATTTCTGCTGCTTTACGCACATATGTTTAGTTTTCAACATTTTGACGTTATTTAGGCATATCTAGCTGTTTTTTAAGTACATTTTGTTTAAAAATAAACACATCTAAAAGCAGATTTATATTTTTGTATAAAATGAGACAAATATTGTTTTTTTTTTGATACAAATAACTACACAATCGATATAAATTTAGACAATAAGAATATTTCAACAACAATTTAGACAAAATATGATCTTAAATTTGAGCTAATGTTTTAGAGTGTATGTAAACGATTAAAATTTACTTTGAAATGAAAAACTTTATATATCTAGAAATGAAATTACTCCCGAATATGTTAGTAGTATAGTATCTCTCTTATTAAAAAATATTCCTAAGAGAAAATGGAAATTATAATACAATAAATAACGAGTTTCGAGCTTTAAAAAATTAATTGGATGAGCTAATGTTTCCGTAGCTTTCAAAAGTTGAAATACCCTAAATCGTATTTGTTACTAAATTGAGTTTTTCAGTGATTCCAATACATTTCACACAAATACACCTCGCAACAAAAATTTATTGCAAAAGTTTAAAAAATAACGCTTTTGCACTAAGTTTTACAAAAATATTAAAATTAAAAGTTTTATACTTACGGATTTTAAAAGAAATGTTAAACAGTTCTATATAACCTTTTGCGAAACTAAATTAAGTAAAATTTTTTTTAACCTGGCTAACAAAATTCACTCCCGAAAATGTTAGTAGTATCGTACCTTTCTTATTAAAAAATATTCCCAAAATAAAATGGAAATTATGATAGTATAAATAACGAATTTCGAGCTTTGAAAAATTAATTTGATGAGCTAATGTTTCCGTAGCTTTCAAAAGTTGAAATACCCTAAATCGTATTTGTTACTAAATTGAGTTTTTCAGTGATTCCAATACATTTCACACAAATACACCTCGCAACATAAATTTATTGCAAAAGTTTAAAAAATAACGCTTTTGCACTAAGTTACACAAAAATATTACAGAAATAATATTAGTTTTTTTTTGTGTTTTTACCTTCCCCTGTAAAATAACAATTATTTCTGTTAGGACTTTTTCGCTTGAGACCAACGATATGTATTTACTGCCTCTTCTACTGTCTCTAAATCTAATGATAAATTTTTATTTTTGAGTTAATGATGCAGATTAATCTTCATATCGTTCGGTTTTTAAAAATAAATACAAAATTTTCATTTTTTATTAAGACGTGTATAAATTGAAAAATTTAAATTTGTGTTCTGGGAAACTAGTTTTTTGAGTTATGACGTTATTTGAGTAAATGAGCGACATGTACTAAAAATATAATTAAAAAATTTGAAACAAAAAAAAAACGAGTTTAGTACTATTGGGGTTGAAAAAGTACAATTTTAAAAGCTATTTGGTACGAAATTGGTTTTCTGATTTATCATCCCTCATTGTAAGAGCTGAGTTCGCTGAGTAAATTCGTCGTTATTGTGCTTCACACGACGAATTTACGCAGCGAATTCTTATCGACGAATTCGTCGATGTGGACGAAATTCGTCGTTCGTCCAAATTGTGTTCCTAGCATTAGGTGAAACATGCATGGTCTCTGCATTAGCTTGTCATTATAGATCATGTCAAGTTCTCGTGGTACCTTCATAGCGAACAGTCGATTAGCGGAATTTTTCAAAAATTACAAAAAATTAAACAAACAAAAAATATTCGTAGTACATATTATTCGTAATAGGTACATACTGTCTTTAATAAATAAGCTTTATGCTTTGCTGATATTTTTACATAGTAAAAATAACAAAAACAAAAAAAACCGCAAACAAAAAAAATTAAACAAATTGATATTGAGGAATACTAAATATATGTGTACCTCTAAACAAATAAACAATCATAAATAACAAAAACAAAAAAAGACCGCAAACATAAAAAAACACAAACAAATATCCCTTGAGGAATTCTTTGTATGAGTGCCTCAAATACAAAAAAAATTGAAGAAATGTTGTTAACGGCAGAAATGCTTATTTTACTGTGAGTTCTGAAACTCTTAATGAAAAAAATATAAATAATAAATCTGATGAAAGTCTTTTTTTAACGTCAAAGCCAATTTTTCGTCAGCGATCAACTTCGCTTTGTCCAATGCCAAATAGTAATGATGCATTAACATTACAGTTGCCTAGTACTTCTTCATATAAGCCAGTAATATCATCCCCTTCAGGCTCGTGTTCCTCGCTTAACAAAGTTATCACTACAGATAACAGCGGCTCGAAACTCAAGGTACAAGTCGGAATGGACAGATATATAACCGTGGTAAAGCGTGAGCGAAGCCCGAATTCTTCAAAAATTTCTAGGGATAACAGCGCAGCCTCAACTAATCGCCAAAACCGCTTCGAAATTTTGCAAGATGACAACGACAAACCCGAGGTATCCTCGAATAAAATATCCAAGCCGCCACCAATCTATTTGAGACAAAAAAAAATTCAAATGCCCTTATTAAAAAATTACATTGTTCCACTAAAACGTGGAAACATAGATGAAACTAAAGTCCAAATTTATGACGAAAAAGATTTCCGCAAAATGGTTGCTGAATTTGAAAAAAATAAAACAAGCTTCTACACATACCAGATTAAGAGCGCTAAAGGCATGCAGATCGTATTGAAGGGCATAGATTCTTATGTTGTTCCCGAAGAAATAAAAGATGCACTCGTCCTCCAGGAGTTTAAGGTAAAAAATGTGTCCAATATAATAAACAGAGAGAAGATTCCCCAACCCCTATTTCGTGTTGAACTTGAGCCTAATGATATAAAATTGAAAAAAAATGAGACGCATCCAATTTATAATTTGAAATACCTCTTGTACCGAAAAATCACAGTTGAAGAGCCACATAAGCGTTCAGGTCCTGTACAGTGCCATAATTGCCAAGAATATGGCCATACAAAAACATACTGCAATTTACACTCTGTTTGTGTTGTGTGCGGCGAATTACACGGCACTGCTAGCTGCAATAAGCCAAAAGATCAAAGTGATAAAAAATGCAGTAATTGTGGAGGTAATCACACCGCTAACTACAGAGGTTGTCCTGTGTACTCTTTCGTAAAGAAGACTATGGTGCAAAAACCTAAATTAGCTCCAGCTCAATCAGCAAACGCTTACTCTGCCACTTTTGCGCAAATGAGCCAACCAGTTACTTCCCGTGTATCGTATGCAGATGCTGCTAAGACAAATTCAATTCCCACACAAAATGTTTCCCCGCCAAATAATTTAAAAAATACTGACGCAAGCTTTAATTTTAATCGCCTTGAAGCTACTATTGAAAATCTGGTGCAAACTATAAACAATTTTACAACAAATATGACTAGCATAATGCAAGAAATGCTGCGAATGCAGAATACTCTGCTTCAAGCATTAATTCAAAAGCCATGAACACGTTAACAATATGTTTCTGGAACGCAAACGGCATTCGCCAACATAAAAATGAACTTGAGCACTTCCTCACGGAAAAAAATATTGATGTAATGTTAGTATCTGAGACTCATTTGACTTCGAGAAGTCTTTTTAAAATTTATGGCTACACTATATATGACACAAAGGACCCTAGAGGAAGGGCTTGCGGTGGAACAGCAATTCTAATAAAGTCAAGACTCAAGCACTATGTTCTTGATAACATTTGTGAAGAACACCTACAAGCAACAAATATTGGCATTGAAAGTTTTTGTACAAATTTTGTTATATCATCAATTTACTCCCCTCCCAGATTTTCAATCACTGAGAATCAATATGAGGATTTCTACAAATCTCTTGGACCTTGTTTTGTAGCAGCTGGCGACTACAATGCTAAGCATACGTTCTGGGGTTCGCGTCTTATTACCCCCAGAGGTCGAGCATTGTTCAACACTATTTCAAAAATGGGCTTGGATGTCATTTCGAGTGGGGAGCCCACTTATTGGCCTACTGACATATAAAAAATTCCGGATGTTATAGATTTTGGCGTCATAAAAAATATCTCTAGGGATTTAATGCAAGTTCAAGCTTCTCTTGATCTTTCGTCCGATCACTCTCCGACGATCATTACAATTTGTAGTCCCTTAAGAAGTAACTTACCTGACCCATATGTGAAGATGATCAATAGTGTTAATTGGCTGGGGTTCAAAAAATATCTCAGTAGTCATTGTACGGAAAACATTACGCGTAGAACATCCGATGATATTGAATCTAACATTGCCAATCTCAGCGAGAATATTAAACAGGCTGCTGAACATGCCATTATATCCCATCCGCAGACTGGGTTTAATAAAATTTATTCTACAGACATTGAACGTCTCGTACGTGAAAAAAGAAGAGCTAGAAGGGAATGGCAACAGCACAGATCACCACAAAATAAAATCAGATTTAAAGAGTGCACTAAACGACTCCAAGAGTTGCTTGCGTCTGGAAAAACTGCATCTCTTAAAAATTATCTGGAAGGTCTTGATGTCACACCAGCGTCTAATTACTCTTTGTGGCGCGCTGCTAGAAAGCTTAAAACACCCATTGAGTATAAGCCACCTCTACGCACATCTACCGGAAGTTGGGCAAGAAGCGATACTGAAAAAGGTAAAATATTTGCTGAGCACTTAAAATCCGTTTTTACGCCAAACATATGTACTGGTGTTGCTGATTTGCCGAATGTAGTCGCTCTACCCCCTCAACACATAAAGTTTAAGACGCGTGATTTACAAAAATTAATTGCCGAACTTAACCCGAAGAAAGCTCCGGGTATTGATGGAATTAGTAACCAGATGCTTATGAACTTGCCTCGTATTGCAATGAGAATCCTATTGTTCATATTTAATGCCATTTTATGACTGGAGTATTATCCACACAGCTGGAAGCTTGCCAAGGTTAAAATGATTCCAAAGCCGGGCAAAGATCTAACCAAGGCTGAGTCATATAGGCCAATAAGTCTACTATCAACTATATCAAAGCTTTTCGAAAAACTGCTCAAAACAAAATTGTCCCCAATTCTAATTAGTAGTGGGTGCATACCAGACCATCAATTTGGTTTTAGAAGTCAGCATAGCACCATTGAACAAACTCACAGATTGGTTCAATTTATAAGAAGAACTTTTGAGGAATAAAAGTATTGTTCTGCGCTCTTTATTGACGTTTCCCAGGCATTTGATAAAGTGTGGCATGAAGGCCTAATTTTAAAATTGAAGACTTACTTACCAATAAACATTTTAAATATTTTGGAAAGTTGCATTATTTCCCGTAAGTTCACTGTTGTGGAAGGAGACTTTACGAGTAGGCCTGAAACTATTTCATCCGGTGTGCCACAGGGGAGCATACTGGGACCAGTTTTATATTTGATTTATACTTGTGATATGCCTGTGAGCAGTAGTATCCATACTTCCACATTTGCCGATGATACAGCCTGCCTTAGTATGCACGAAAACCCTGATGTGGCATCCCGCAAACTCCAGGAACACATTAGCCAGATGGAGCTTTGGTTAAACTTATGGAGAATTAAAGTCAATGAACAAAAGTGTGTCCATATAACGTTCACCCTAAGAAGAGATACTTGCTCCCCCATTCGGATTAACAATCAAGTTGTTCCTCAACATTCACATGTGAAATATCTTGGTTTACATCTTGATCGACGACTTACATGGAAACATCACATTGACTCTAAGTTAACTCAAATGAAACTTAAATTAACTCAGGTACATTGGCTAATTGGTAGAAATTCAACACTTAGCCTAGACTGCAAACTTTTAATATACAAGTCGCTTTTAAAGCCAATATGGTGTTACGGAATTCAACTATGGGGCACTGCTTCAGCTTCAAATGTAGAGAAAATTCAACGAAGAAAATAAAATTTTACGCATGATAACATCGGCTCCATGGTACATCAAAAATTCAAATATACATCGCGATTTGAATATGCCACTAGTGACTGAAGAAATTGTAAAATACGCAGGCAAATATCTAACAAAACTCGAGTCACATCCTAATCCACTTGCTAGTAATATTTTGAACTTTACTGGGCACATCCGCTTAAAAAAGAGAGATACACGGGCTCTAATATTCAACACTCTAGATGATGAAGCTGCTTGAAAACACTTTTTTCTTTTTGTTGCTTATCACTACTTATGTATTATTAATAACTATCACTAAGCTTATGTCCGACATTGGTCGGGCCTAATAATTTTTTTATAGATTTAAGCTTTGAATATTTATTGTTAGTTCATATTTGAAGATACAATAAATAAAAAAACATGCATTAAAAAAAAATAGATCATGTGTTTGTGCGAGATTTTAAATACTTTGATATCAATTCAAATTAATGAATTTAAACCCATGCAAGTTTGGTTCGATGATGTTTTTTCACGTAAATACAAAACAAACAAATAAATAGAAACTTTTGTCGCAGGATACGAACCGATGTAATGATCTTTTATGGAGCTGATTTAGGTGAAATGGGGAACTATTCTAGAGAAAATAGAAATTATTAATTTTTGTAGACTGTAAATGACACTTTTTCAGTTGCACTTGCAAAAGTTGCACTCTAAAATAACAATGCAATTGAAAACATTATTGAAATGGTACGAGTACCAAAAAAGTTACAAGCAGATTATGGTAAAGAATTTTTTAATAAATACTTTGGAAAATTCATGCGTAAATGGAAGACTAAACATTACTTAATATGAACCATCAATAGTAGAATGCTTTAATAGATCATTAAAAGAAATGACGTCAAAAAAATTTAGCATTAATGGTTCATATAAGTGGATTGCTATACATATACATATACATATATATATATATATATATATATATATATATAACGGGTGTTTTTTTAGAGGTATAGAACTTCGAATTGAAATAAAACACAAGAAAATCGTTTTAATGTCCATCAATTTGGCTTTATTGGAAGGATAATTTTATGCCATTAATGTTTAAATATGATTTCGTGCATGTGGCCGCCGCGGCTGGCTCGAATAAAGCCAATTCTACAGGTCCAATTTTCAACCACTTTTTCGAACATATGGGGCCGTATGTTGGCAATAACGCCACGAATGTTGGCTTCCAAGTCCCCTAACGTTTCTGGTTTGTTGGCGTAGACGAGCGACTTCACATATCCCCAAAGAAAATAATCCAATGGTGTCAAATCACACGATCTTGGTGGCCAATTGACAGGTCTATTCCGCGAAATTATGCGCTCATCGAATGTTTCCTTCAATAAATCGATTGTGACGTGCGCTGTGTGGCATGTAGCGTCGTCTTGTTGGAACCACAACTCATCCACATTCATGCCATCCAATTCGGGAACAAAATAGTCGGTTATCATGGCTCTATACCGGCCTCCATTAACGGTAACTGACTCTCCAGCATTATTTCGGAAGAAGTATGGCCCAATGACTCCACCAGCCCATAGAGCACACCAAACAGTCAGTTTTTGTGGATGTAATGGCGTCTCAAGGGTCTCATGTGGATTCTCTTCACTCCAAATGCGGCAATTTTGCTTGTTGACGTAGCCATTCAACCAAAAATGAGCCTCATCACTGAACAAAATTTTGCGATGAAAATCAGCATCGAGATCAATCTCATTTTCGGCCCATACACCAAAATCACGACGCATTGCATGGTCTCGTGGCTTTAATTCTTGCACAAGCTGGATCTTGTAAGATCGCAAGCCAAGATCTTTGCGCAAAATCTTCCATAAAGTTGATGGACAAAGCTCCAATTGCTGTGCACGGTGGCGAATCGATTCATTCGGGTCCTCTTCAACACTTTGCTCTACAGCGGCAATTGTTTCTTCGGTGCGCACTGTTCGACGTCTCTGCGGATGCGTATTATCACATAGAGTAAACGTATTGCGAAAACGATCCATGGTTAACCGAATTAATTGTTCTGATGGACGATTATGTCGACCATAAAATGGACGGAGCTTGCGGTAAACTTCGCGAACTGAACCATTATTTTTGAAATAAATTTGCACGATTTGCAAGCGTTGTTCTTTTGTCAACCTGTTCATGATGAAATGGCAAACCAAACTAAATATTAATCACTTGACAGCTGACAAAATGGCCGCCAGTTAAAAAAGTGATGCCAACTTAAAGTTCTATACCTCAATAAAAAACACCCTTTATATATATATATATATATATATCTATATATATATAAATAAGTTGCATTGTGTTTGTAATTGATGTTCTTTGGAATGCGTGCACCGATTTAGATTCTGCAGTTTATATGAAAGGTGACGTCACTACCAAGGTTTTTATGTACAAATAGTCTCTGTATGTGTATTGGTTCATGAGTTATATTTTAGTGAACACTGCATTCATTTCGAAATATTTATATACTTAGCTATTGTAAATCACAACTTCGGGGATCTATGAAATAAATTACATGTAAATACACCACTACAAACTTAAATATTTAAATACATTATGCACAGCAATGAGCTTTCTTATATGTTAACTTAACGGATAATCCAAACATTAAATCAAACAGCTAATATGTACATGTAATGCTGTAACGGACTTTTTCTCCAAGGTTGCTAACTTTTGAGTGCATGCTATGACTGACATTTAATGATCAGCTGATCTATTTATATTCTTAATAATTGCATTATTTGAGTTACCCACAAAGTATACTTGCAAAAATTGATAGCTTTGATCACGAAAGGGTAACAAAGAACCAAGTCGATGGTAAACTTGACCTTGAATCTACTGAAGATTGAAATTTTCACAATAGTACTTTTCCCGATTATCTAAATAAACATCAAAACAAACAAAAATAGCTTTAACGTTGGCAAAAAATTTCCGAATAATATTTGTCGCTTCAAATGAAGTAATTTGAAATGCGGAGTTATATGCTTGTATGTTTGCCAGAAAATGCTTTGAAATTGCTGTGCCAACACTTATCAAATTATGCAAGGGCTACGGTGGTGTATTCAATTCTGGTTATTTAACTTGTCCGTTCGAACAACACAATCCAGATACCTCATGTTCAAACTAAATGCCTTGCAATGAATGCAAACAGCAGTCATTGGTCCAATTGAAACCTTGCCATGAGAAAATTAATCAAAGTTTGCATCATAATTGAATACAGCACGCTCCAAAATACGTCGCACTTACGGACGTGGAGCTGGATTTCGCAGAGCCCTACCACGTGCCATGGCATTTCGAGCAGCCAAAGTATTATTTGCACGCTATTCATCACTTTGAGATGCTCTATGTGCCGCAACATTTCGCATTACGTGATTGACGCCCAACTTACTGCGCGTACGTACCATATTGCATTAAAAAATGTGGCTATACCAATTAAATATGAAGTAATTGAAATTTTATTTATTCGCGAAATTCAAAAATTGAGATACATACATATGTTAGTTGAATAATGCAATTATTAAGAATATAAATAGATCAGCTGATCATTAAATGTCAGTCATAGCATGCACTCAAAAGTTAGCAACCTTGGAGAAAAAGTCCGTTACAGCATTACATGTACATATTAGCTGTTTGATTTAATGTTTGGAATATCCGTTAAGTTAACATATAAGAAAGCTCATTGCTGTACATAATGTATTTAATGTTTAAGTTTGTAGTGGTGTATTTACATGTAATTTATTTCATAGATCCCCGAAGTTGTGATTTACAATAGCTAAGTATATAAATATTTCGAAATGAATGCAATGTTCACTAAAATATAACTCATGAACCAATACACATACAGAGACTGTTTGTACATAAAAACCTTGGTATTGACGCTACCTTTCATATAAACTTTGCAGAATCAAAATCGGTGTACGCATTCCAGAGAACATCAATTACTAACACAATGCAACTTATTTTTATATATATAGATTAATAACTATCACTAAGCTTTTGTCCGACATTGGTTGGGCATAATAATTATATTAAAGATTTAAGATTTGAATACTTATTGTTAGTTCATATTTGAAGATACAATAAATAAAAAACATGCATTAAAAAATCTGTGTAATGAGTTTCTGGTGTTTGCTGGATGCTTCATCAGGGTTTTCGTGCATACTAAGGCAGGCTGTATCGTCCGCAAATGTAGAAGTATGGATACTACTGCTCACAGGCATGTCACAAGTATTAATCAAATACAAAACTGGCCCTAGTATACTCCCCTGTGGCACACCGGATGAGATAGTTTAAGACATACTCGTAAAGTCTCCTTCCACAACAGCGAAGTTACGGGAAATAGTGTAACTATCCAAAAGATTTAAAATGTTTATTGGTAGGAAAGTCTTCAATTTTAAAATTAGGCCTCCATGCTACACTTTATCAAATTCCTGAGAAACGTCAATAAACAGCGCAGAACAATACTTTTTTTCTTTAAAAGTTTTTTTTATAAATTGAATAAATCTATGAGTTTGTTCAATGGTGCTATGCTGACTTCATAAGCCAAATTGATGGTCTGGTATAAACCCACTACTAATTCGAATTGGGGAAAATTTTGTCTTAAGCAGTTTTTTGAAAAGCGTTGACATTGGTGGTAGTAGATTTATTGGCCTATATGAGTCAGCCTTGGTAAGATCTTTGTCCGGCTTCGGAATTATTTTTATCATGGCTAGTTTCCAGTTATGTGGAAAATACTCCAGACGTAAAATTGCATTGAAAATGAGTAACAGGATTCTAATTGCAATACGAGGCAACTTCATCAGCATCTGGTTACTAATTCCATCAATACCCGGAGCTTTCTTCGGGATGAGTTCGGCAATTAATGTTTGTAAATCACGCGTCTTGAACCTTATGGATGTAGGGGGTAGAGCGACTACACTCGGCAAATCAGCAACACCAGTACATGTGTTTGGCGTAAATACGGATTTTAAGTGCTCAGCAGATATGTTACCTTTTTCAGTATCAATTCTGGCCCAACCTCCGGTAGAAGTGCGCAGAGGTGGTTTATACTCAGATAATTTTTAAGAGATACAGTTTTTTCAGATGCAAGCAACTCTTGGAGTCGTTTAGTTCGATCTTTAAATCTGAATTTATGTTGAGGTGATCTGTATTGTTGCCACTCCCTTCTAGCTCTTCTTTTTTTCACGTACGAGACGTTCAATGTCTGTAGAATAAATTTTATTAAACCCAGTTTGCGGATGGGAGGTAGTGGCATGGTCACTTGCCTGCTTAATATTCTCGTTAAGGTAGGCAATGTTAGATTCAATACCGTCGAGTGTTCTAAGCGTAATGTTTTCCATACAATGACAACTGAGATATTTTTTGAAGCCCAACCAATTAACACGATTGTTCATCTTCACATATGGGTCAAGCAATTTACTTCTTAATGGGCTGCAAATTGTAATGTTCGTGGGAGAGTGATCGGACGAGAGATCAAGAGAAGCTTGAATTAAATCCCTAGAGATATTTTTTATGACGCCAAAATCTATAACATCCGGAATTGTTTGTATGTGAGTAGGCTAATAAGTAGGCTCCTCAATCGAAATGACGTCCAAGCTAATTTTTGAAATTGTGTTGAACAATGCTCGACCTCTGGGGTAATAAGACGCGAACCCCAGAACCTATGTTTTGCATTGTAGTCGCCAGCTGCTACAAAATACGGTCCAAGAGATTTGTAGAAATCCTCATATTGATTCTCAGTGATTGAAAATCTGGGAGAGGAGTAAATTGATGATATAATAAAATGTTTACAAAAACTTTCAATGCCAATATTTGTTGCTTGTATGTGTTCTTCAGAAATGTTGTCAAGAATATAGTGATTGAGTCTTGACTTTCTTAGAATTGCTGATCCACCGCATGCTCTTCCTCTTGGGTCCTTTGAATCATATAAGGTGTAGCCATAAATTTTTAAAAGGCTCCTCGAATTCAAATGAGTCTCAGAAGTGAGGAAGTTCTCAAGTTCATTTTTATGTTTACGAACGCCGTTTGCATTCGCTGCATTTCTTGCATCATGGTAGTCATATTTGTTGTAAATTTGTTTATAGTTTGCACCATATTATCAATAGTAACTTCAAGGCGATTAAAATTAAAGCTTGGTCAGTGTTTTTTGAATTATTTGGCGGGGAAACATTTTGTGTGGGAATTGAATTTGTCTTAGCAGCATCTGGATACACGGGAAGTAACTGGTTGGCTCATTTACGTAAATATGACAGAGTAAGCGTTTACTAATTGAGCTGGAGCTAATTCAGGTTTTTGCACCATACTCTGCTTTACGAAAGAGTACACAGGACAACCTCTGTAGTTAGTGGTGTGATTGCCTCCACAGTTACTGCATTTTTTATCGCTTTGATCTTTTGGTTTATTGCAACTAGCAGTGATTCATTTTCGTATGGCCATATCCTTGACAATTATGACAATGTACGGACCCAGAACACTTGTGTGGTTCTTCAACTGATATTTTTCCATATAACAGATATTTTAAATTAAAAATTGGGTGCGTCTCATTTTTTCTCAATTTTATAATAGAGTTTGGGGGATTTTCTCCCTATTTATTATATTAGATACATTTTTTACCTTAAGCCCCTGGAGGACGAGGGCATCTTTTATTTCTTCGGGAACAAATAAGAATCTATGCCCTTCAATACGATCTGCAGCCCTTGAGCGCTCTTAAGCTGGTATGTGTAGAAACTTGTTTAATTTTTTTTTTCAAATTTAGACACCATTTTGCGGAAATCTTTTTTGTCATAAATTTGAACTTTCGTTTCATCAATGTTGCCACGTTTTATTGGAACAATATGAAATTAATTCTCACCAATGAACGAGATTAATTTTTTGATAAGAGCGTTTTAATTTTTTTTCTCTCAAATATATTGGTGGCGGCTTGGAGGTTTTGACATCGGGTTTGTCGTTGTCATCTTACAATATTTGAAAGTAGTTTTGACGATTATTAGAGGATGCGCTGTTATCCCTAGATATCTTTGGAGCAGATGAAATTTTAGTGGAATTTGGGCATCGCCCGCGCTTTATCACAGTTATATATCTGTCCATTCCGACTTGGACCTTGAGTTTTGGGCTACTGTTGATAACTTGGCTAAGTGATGACCACGAGCCCGAAGCGGATGATATCGCTGAGTTAAATGTTAAATTACTTGACAACGGTAATGTCAACGAATCACTAGTTTTCATTGGACAAGGCGAGGTTGATCGCTGACATAATAGTGGATTTGCCGTTAGAAAAAGTCTCTCATCAGGTTTTTATTTTTATCGTTTTCATTAAGAGCTTCAGAACTAACAGTAAGCCTCACAGCAGATTTGTTATTTTTATCGTTTTCATTAAGAGCTTCAGAACTCACAGTAAGCCTCACATCAGATTTGTTATTTTTATTGTTTTCATTAAGAGCTTCAGAACTCACAGTAAAATATGCATATCTGACGTTAGAGCTCACTTCACAATTTTTTGTTTTTGTTTGTTTTTGGGGTACTCATATAGAGTATTCATCAAAGGTACTTTGTTTGAGTTTTTTTGTTTGCAGTTTTTTGTTTTTCTTGTTTCTGACTATACAAAAAAATATTATTCACGACGAATATTATTTTTTTGTGATTTTTGTTTGTTTAGTATATAAGAAAAAACTCCGCTAAGACGGTCTGTTCACTATCAAGGTACAACGAGAACTGAAAATATAGATATACTACTGAAATTGAAATATCCAATCTTTAAGAATGTACATCTCTATGAATAAGTATCAAACAAACTTACTGAATAAATATGTACTACATCTAGAATCATGTTGAGTATGATTCTACATACATACATAAATTGTAAAATGCAATGTAAACAGATCTTACTATATATATGTATCTGTATGAGTTTTCAATAAACTTATAGAAAAGAAATATTGAAAGCATGCCGAGGCATGTATAATTCAAAAAACTTCCGCACGTCATAAAATTTTGTAAGCAAATAAATTTTATGAGTTTGTTGCAAATGAAATAGATACGTATCTACTTTGTAAAAAATTATAAAGAGTGAATTCGTAAATTCTAATAAAATAGATTTTTAATTTATAAGGGCTTTATTTATATCAACTTGCATGAACGTGTTCTTTCTTACAAAGATATTTTTATAATGCCATTTACCGGAAGTGTGTAGGCAAGGTTGCACTCGCTTAAAATGTCAAAAACAAGACAGGAGTGCATTACCGGAGTTGCCGTATGTCAGACCACTACAATCTCGGCCGACCTGACTAAGCAATCGACCTCGATTGCAGAGTGTCTTGCACGCATTCATCCTCTAAAAATTCATAGTCTTCGTATTCGCTTGTGTTACCTTCAGTATCATCTGTGTCCTTTATTTCTAACCATTTCTTCAGCCGACTTGAATCTATTAGAGCTGCAAAACTACCGATAGTTGCTCCACTCGATAGTTTCGATAGTTTTGTGTAAAACTATCGATACTATCGATAGTATCGGATAGTTTTATAAAAGTTGCCACATAAACTACATTTGACTCGAAAAAAAATCCAGAGTCCTCAACATTTTTATTAGTATATAAAAATATATCAAGCCTTTTTTCGATTTTATCGTAAGCGGCACATTATCGAAAATATACTTTTTTATTGAACTTATAATTTTATG
The DNA here is from genome assembly GCA_949987645.1 of Tachina grossa. Taxonomy (NCBI): domain Eukaryota; kingdom Metazoa; phylum Arthropoda; class Insecta; order Diptera; family Tachinidae; genus Tachina; species Tachina grossa. The sequence goes on along the minus strand of OX465275.1, from coordinate 103,107,496 downwards.
GGCCTACCCATGGTTTAGAATTATCAAAATGCGAAAATTGTTGATAACTTTTAAGACACTAACTGTAAAGTTTTATCGTAAGCGACAATTTTAACCTTCTTCTAAAAATTTAATTTTTATCGCATACGATTACATCGAAGATTAGGCTGGATATGTAGGTATGTAGGTACAATTAAAAAAAATTGTGTAGCGAAACACGCTAGTATATGTCAAAATAAATCCGACGATTGGCGGCCGTCGCGATATCAGTATCACCAAAACTTATCTTTGTGTCGACGATGTTGAATTTATTAAGCTACTTGTGACTACTATTTGTCGAATAACACTTGGATTTATAAAAAAATTCATATGCATACATATGTATGTATTTAAGTACTTATGTATACAGAAGCAAGAATGCGATGTCATATTTACAAATTGTACTAACTTTCAAAAAAAATTATAATTTTTTCAGTACGATTGTACCTAATTCTTTATTTATATTTTTTTTAATACTTGTACTTTTTAATTAACTAAAAATCAATTAACAAAACGCCAGAAGGTGCACAAAGAATATTAGTTGCTGGGATCTGAATATAAAAGTAACATTTACGATATTCTACGTTTATAACCTTTTTTTTTTATTCGATTGTTCACAGTCGATGCAAATAGTCGGCTTCTCCCTTTGGTACGAAAATAAAATTTCCACATTTGCAGATGAATTTGGAATAAATAACATTCCTCCAGTAATTCTTTAAGTACCGGAAAGCATCGTTTGATTTACATAATTTTCTAATACCTTCGAGCTAAAGATTAACCCCCTTGTGCAAAAAATAAGTGAACGTTAAAAACAGGTTTTCTATGGAAATCTTTTTTAATGTACACTTCAAGCACGCATTATTTTTTGCATAAGGGGGTTAATATATTTTAATGCTATTTTTGGCATGTAATAAATATAAAGAGATTCCAGTAGTGTAGTAGTAGTAGTAGATTCCAATCTGGATCTCACCGATGGCAACGGACCAAAATGGTCGATATGCAGGGTGTCAAAAGGTATAGCCTTTTTCTCTATGCTGTACAAGTTCCTTTCATTCTTCCTATGAGGGGCCGAATAGTATATGCACTTTAGACAAGTCCTTATAAACTTATTCAATTTATCCTTCATGTTTGGGAACCAATAATATTCCCTTATACGGTCCACACACTTCCCAATCCCTACATGACTATACTTTTCGTGTATTAATCTCATTACATTCTCTTCCAATTCCGCCGGTACGTACAATTGTTTCTGCCCCTGATTACCTAATCTGAATACCAAACCATTGTCCAATACAAATCCTTCCACTTCCTTCCGTTCCAGTCCTAACCGTATGTCCCGAATATCCGGATCCCTAGACTGTATAATCTGAACATTGATGTCAACCTCGTCCCCATCAATAACCCCCATAATTGGTTCAAGACTTAATGCATCGACATGAGCCATCAGTTCACCCCTTCTGCGTCTTATACAGTAACTATAGTTCTCCAGTTCCATTGCCCATCTAGCAATCCTATTGTTCATCAACTTCTTGCTCAGCGTCAGCGCAAGTGAATTACAGTCAGTCACTATTGTGAATGGGACCCCTTCCAAATATACACGAAACCTCCTCAAGGCGTAAATTATGGCTAGAGTTTCCAGTTCAAAGCTATTTTATCTAGACTCCGCTGGGGATGTGCACTTTGAATAATAAGCCACCGGGTGAAATCTACCATCTTCCTGTTTTTGTAAAAGAACCGAGCCGTACCCTTTCGTACTGGCGTCCGTGTGCAACTCGGTCTCTCGTTGCTGGTCATAAATTGCCAATACCGGCGCGTTCACCAATTTATCCCTCAATTTCACGAATGCCTCCTCACATTCGATCGTCCAGTCAAAAACCCTGTTCTTCCTTAAAGCGCACAGTGGTCTTGCTATCCTTGAAAAGTCTGCTCACAAATCTGCGGAAGTACGAAAACAGCCCTACGCATCGTTCCACCCCTTCGTAGTCCGTAGGCATAGGATATTCCCTTATGGACCGAATATGATCACCATTAGGCCTGATACCCATTTCGTTCACGTGATACCCCAAATAATCCAACTCACGATATGCGAATTTACATTTGTCCAAATTCAGTCGTAGTCCCGCCCTGCTCAAGATTTCTAAAACGTCAGATAATAGCCGTAAGTGCTCCTCAAGTGTCCTAGTTGCAATGATAATATCGTCCAAGTATACTACTATTTTCCCCGTGTCTATAAATTCCCTTAAAACTTTATTAATAAACCGCTGAAATACCGCACCAGCATTCTTCAGCCCGAAAGGCATATAACAGTATTCATACTGTCCCAAAGTCGTAACAAAGGCCGTGTATTTAATAGACTCACCGTGTATAGTCACCTGATGGAAACTATTTTCCAAATCGAGGGCCGAAAAAAATTTCTTGTTACCCAAGTAGTCCAAGCAATCCTCAATTACCGGCAAGGGATAGTTGTCCTTGAGCGTAATCTTATTCAGGGTCCTATAATCGACACACATCTTCAATTCCCCGTTCTTTCTCCTAACCAATACAATAGGTGACGCATATGACAAGTCACTCGGCCGTACAATGCCCTTCCGCAAAAGTTCCTCTATTTTCGATTTTACCTCAGAGCGTTCCCGATAAGAAAGTCGTCTAGGGCTGCTATAAACAGGCACATCACTGACTACTCTAATACTCATGCAATAGTCAATTGGATCTGGTCTGCGATCCAATCCATCGAAATACTTTTCCCCCACAATCGATCTCACCCTGTCCGTACTACCTATATCTAATTCTTCGCCAATATTCAAATCCATGCCACCCTCGAGTCCACAAGATATCCCCATGACCTCCCCACAACCCTCGTTCTCTTGAACGATTTCCAAACCAGTACCAGTATCATTGTCTGGCAAGATAAATAAATTACATTTTACTTTTTTATTTTGAAAATATATGTCACATTCAACACGACCAATCATACTTATGGTTTTGTTTCCAACGCCACGAAAATATAAAAAATTTTCATCGGAAACCGGCACTATAAACGGTGCTTGCGACTCACTTATACAGCTAATAGGGCTGGCTACCCGTATCGAATAGTGAAATAAAATTAATAACATTGGTGCACTTATCTTTATCTTTATCGTTTTTTGAAGGCAACACTTACCGACTGGAATGCATCCATACCCTTAGTAGTTATTGGGCTGGCTACCCGTATCGAATAGTGAAATAAAATTAATAACATTGGTGCACTTATCTCGTTTTTTGAAGGCAACACTTACCGACTGGAATGCATCCATACCCTTAGTAGTTATTGCTGCAACCGTGCCTACTGACTTCTTTTTAGGACAACTTTGGTGGAAATGTCCCACCTCTGCACAGATAAAACAAGAATTTGGTGGGCGTCTCGGCTTCTGGCACTGGCTCTGATAATGTCCATATTGTGAGCAGTTACAACAGCGGACATCGGCATCAGGCATCGGTAACGTCGGTTTTTTGTTCACAGTCTTTGCTGTGTTACTACGCATCTGTTGACGGCGGTGTTCATACTTATCTAGGCGGCGAACTAGTTCATCGATGGTGGCGGCGCCGTAAAGTAAATGAACGGCACCGTTGTTTGCAGGTACGCCCTCAATAATGAAATCGACCAGCTCCTGTTCGCTTATGTCAGATTTAGCTGCGATGGATTGCATGGCCACCACATAGCTAAGGCATGTCCCACCAGGACTCAACTTTCTGGACTGCAGTTGGGGGTACACCTCCTGCCGCGAGATCACACGTTTAAACATTTTCAACATGTTTATTTTCAGGTCTTCGTACTTAATCAGTCCCAGATTCGTGACATATTGTTTTGCCGTCCCCTCCAGGCGCCGACGGATCGCCACGCATTTCTCTTTGTCCGAGAACCTACCTGCATAGTCCTCGAACTGCAAGAACCATCGACAAACGTGTTGGTTGTCATCCCCATTAAAGAGGGGAACTGCTGCGTCTAGCTCCATAAAGTCAATGCGTCGCCCAAGAGGTTGGGAAGCAAAACCATCTTCCAGAGCACGAATCTGTTCTTTTAACTGCAGTACCTGCAACCGCATCTGCAATTTTTTTATTTCGTCTGTTGCCGCATCGACAGCAGTAGTGCCAGGGCGAATCGTGGCATATTGTTCCGTCATCATTTGTACAGCAGGAGCGGTAGCATCAGTGTTAGTGGCAACAAGTTGCTCTGCGAGTGCTTTCTCAGCACCGCTATTTACGGCAAGCATCGGTACAGGAGGTACGTCAGGCATCGGTACAGCAGGTACGTCAGTCTTAAGGGCATCGGATGTATTGAGTTCTTCTGTAGGCTCTATTGCGGACGACAATAGATTTTGAGCTCCACCAGTTGGCATTGTAGCAACTTTGGTGTCTATTTCCTCGGCATCTTTACCATGGTCATTCTGCTGCACCTGGTCATTCGCATCCTTGGGAATTGTTTCCCATAATGTGCGCAATTGGCTTAATGTAGCCGTGGGTGGATACTCCAGCCCGGCTGCATCCAAGACACCCAAAAGATTTTGGCGATTTGGCCTTAATTCCATTGCGTAGTTTTTATTTATTTTTAATTTAATTTTAAGTTGAACCCCATACCTGATTATTATAAGGGCTTTGTTTATATCAACTTGCATAAACGTGTTCTTTCTACAAAGATATTTTTATAATGTCATTTACCGGAAGTGTGTAGGCAACGTTGCACTCGCTTAAAATGTCAAAACAAGACAGGAGTGCATTACCGGAGTTGCCGTATGTCAGACCACTACAAATTGAAACACCACTACTACTTGGACACTCGCATTACTATCGATAGAAGCATGCTAACGAATGCATACTAGCAAAATATATAAACCTCTGTAATGAAAAGCTTTTTTTCAATCATTAATTCGCAGACAATTATATCTGGATATTAGTATCTTTTTGTAAGAGAGAAATTATAACAATAATAATTGCAAGGGGTCAAACAACAAACCTTATGAAGAAAAACTTGATATTCGAATGTTTGTTACACTTGGTTGAATAGTTGATTAGTAAACATGTATTTCTTTGTATATGAAGTATACAAATTTTATCATTTAGCTGTTCAATTTGTTTTTCAAAATTTGATTTAATTTTTTGTATATATAAGATAGTTTTGTTTTGTTTTTCTTTTATGAAGGATTGATTAGGAATGTTACGTCTTAAAAAAGATAATTAAGTTAATGTACTGGAATTCTCTACACTTGTTGGTTTTTATGAAATATTGTGAAAACTTAGGCGTTCAAAATAAACTATAACGCAGTGCAATATTCAGTAACACATCATACTATAACTTTTTATAGTAAAAGTTGTACATTTTTCATTTCGAAAGCTCTAGCACACAAACTTTTAATATATGAATATTGGATTATTATAAAAGATATTCGCTCTATTTATTTCTATAGCTTACAGATCGTTAGAAAATATAGATAAATCACGGAAATTGGACTTTGATATCCAATCCTTAAGAATGTACATGTGTATGAATAAGTATCAAACAAACTTACTGAATAAATATGGACTTCAACTAGAATCATCTTCAGCATGATTCTACATATGTATATAAATTGTAAAATGGAATGTAAGCAGATCTTACTTTATATATGTATGTATCTGTATGACTATCAAATAAATTTATAGAAAAGAAATATTGAAAGCATGCCGAGGCATGTATAATTCAAAAAACTTCCGCACGTCATACAAGTTTGTAAGCAATTAAATTTTATGACTTTGTTGCAAATGAAATAGATACGTATCTACTTTGTAAAAAATTGTAAAGAGTGAATTCGTAAATTCTAATAGCATAGATTTTTAATTGAAACACCACTACATCTCGGACACTCGCATTACTATCGATAGAAGCATGCTAACGCTTGCATACTAGCGAAATAAATAAACCTGTTAAAAGGTGATGAAAAGCTCTCATTAATTCGCAAAAATTTGTTCTGGTTAATAGGATCTTTTTTTTAGAGAGAAATCATAACATATGAATGCGATACAACCCAGCCTACGTTAACAATAATAACAGCAAGCCTTATGAAGAAAAACTTGATATTACAATGTTTTTGACACTTGGTTGAATAGTTGATAAGTAAACATGTATGTCTTTGTATATGAACTAATTTATACATAGATACATATATTTACCTATATGTACCCAGCAAAAAAAAAAAAAAAAAAAACATGACAAATAATGTGTTGAATCATGGGTTCAAGTGATGATGCATTGGTTCGATTTAGGTGAAACATGCATGATTTTTACATTAGCTTGTCATTGGAGATCATGTGTTTGTGCGAGAAATTAAATATTTTGATATCCGTTCAAATTAATGAATTAAGCCCGTGCAAGTTCCCTGATTTGAAGATGTTTTTTCACGTAAATACAAAACAAACAAATAAATAAATAGTTTCGTCGGGGTTCTAACCGAGTTGTTTTCACTCTTAAAGCACACTCTCTACCACTGAGCTAATGTACTCTTGTTATTTGTTGTGGATAAAACTTGTTTAATGAAAATTTAGCAAGGTGATAATTTAATTCCGTTTTTGCATGCCTTTTTCGCTTGGTATTTATTTCAATATATTACCCAGTAACATCGCATGCGTTTTTAATGAGTTCAAAAACTTTAGCATTATTTATGATTTGCGATGATATTCAGAATGCATTCGAAGAAACAAATGCTCAAGGAAGCATGAGACATTATTTCATTTTGAACGCGTTCATTTATTTTTTGCTGGGTATACATATAAAAAATTATATAAATGTTCTCTATTTCAATTCCTAAAATAAAAAAGTAGTGACATATTAGGAATATATAAAAATAAAGAGTGACTGACCAACTTATATAAACAGCCTGTGTAACAGACTTACAAAGCACACTTAAAAATATATATACAATACGGTGAACTTTAATAAAATTAGAAAAAATCGATTCATCCACAACATCAAATAAAAGCCAAGGGCGATTACCCTTCATAAAATAAACATAATTATATAGTATTAATGTAAAGGTAGTATCAGTATCAAGTAAAACAATAACGCTGGCAAAAGATATAGAAATTTTGTTCTAGGAAGTCATCTTGTATACTTCACGAATCGTCGAGAGGGTAATACCCTCAGGGTATACCTAAATTCTTAGAAAACAACCTCGTTTTCTGTTGATCACTATTCAAGAAGAAAATAAGTTTGTTCATTATGATTTAACTAATTTAAAAGTACATTTAAATTCAGTCTCATATCCATACGATGATCTTAACATAACAATTAAAAATAAACGTTATCCAATTCTATATGATATGTATCTACTACTACATGAAAGAATCTCAACCGCTTCTAACTGCATCAGAGTTTAAGGAAAAAGCTCCTATTATTGTATTAGTCATCAGAATAAATCACTCAATAATAGATTGATTGATATCAAAATACAATTTGAAACAGCAACTAATATCATCAGGACATCAGGACAAGTTCGAAAAGTCTTATAAATTGAGTAATATGGAAAAATAAAATAATTTTTATAGACGTACAACGTTTCAAAAGTAATTGAAATGATTTCATAGCATAAGAAATAGCAATTGTTTTCAACAATTATGAATACAATAATTTCAATATAAAACTCCATTTTGTTTTTAATTGTTCATCAATAATTGCGTTCGCGTGCTCAAAAGTTTTTACAAATTTTTACTGGCCTGTAAAAATGCAGTAACATTTTACTAAATTGTGTTTGTTTACCCAATTGCAATATCAAGTTTCCACCTGGATACTATATCACAGAGACTATAAAATGCCCTAAACGAGGTTAGTGCTTGGTGCTCACGGAGCGTCCTCAGTGTCAACCCGGATAAAGCGGAACTAGTACTCTTTTCCAGGAGATACAAAATTCCCAACTTCAACCACCCAAAGCTAAATGGCATTACTCTAACCCTGTCGGACGAAGCCAAATATCTAAGTGTTGACGTCGATAGTAAGCTTTTCTGCTGGGAAAATCTTCAGGCAAGAGTAGCAAAAGCCACAACGGCAATGTACGTCTGTAGGAATGCAATCGGCCCTACATGCAGAATAAATCCTAAGGGAGTCGGTTGGATACTAGAGATTGTTATAAAACCTATATTATTTTATGGAATTTTTGTCTGGTGGAATGCACTCGACTCAGTAAGTAATCAGTCCCGTATGGAGAGAATTCTCCGAAAAATGGCACTTATGATAACAGGTGCTCCTAAAATCAACACCAACAAAAGCGCTCTTCGTTATGTTGGGTTGGCTTCCGGTGGACTTAACAGCTAGAAAGCAAGCTCTACGTACCACCATCAGACTAAACACCATAGGCGCAAGTATTTTAGGTATAGTGAACAACATACCGAATCTTATGGACTACTGCATTCCGAAACCCTACTTCAATAGTAACTTCCAAATTTCTTTGACAGAAGGGTATTCCCCACTGAACGGAGCCATACAGGTCTTCACGGACGGCTCAGAAAAGGGGGAGAGGATTGGAGGAGGCGTTTCCACTCCCGAATGCGGATTTAAAATGTCCTTCAGACTCCCAAACGAATGTAGTATACTACAGGCAGAGGTATCTGCTATCAAAAGAGCGTCACACTGGATTTCAAATAGAGATATCCGCATTATAATTGACAGCAAATCTGCTATTAAGTCTCTCATAGGGGTGTATACCACATCCTTTCCTGTTCAAGAATGTCGTAACGCCTTGGATGGACTTGCGCAGCACTCAACTATCTCGTTAAGCTGGGTGCATGGACACGGGACTATTTCAGGAAACATAGTTGCGGATGAACTAGCAAAGACGGGAATCCTACTAAGAGAAGTTGATATCGACAATCTTTGTGGACTTCCACGCTCATCCTGCTGGAGACGTTTCGATGTAACCTTTCTGGAATTAGCTCAAAACAGATGGCGAAATGAGTCCACCTGTATAATAGCGAGAACCCTTTGGCCTCGCCTGGACTCCCATAGAACGAAAAATCTCATGAACTTCAATAGGAAAGACCTGAGAAACATCGTGGCCACATTGACCGGTCACTGTACCTTCGGAACCCATGATAAACGTATGGGTTTCCCGTATAATAACTACTGCTACAGTTGCAATGACGAGGAAGAGGAAGAAAGTATCCTGCATCTCCTGTGTCTTTGTCCCTCTCTGAAGGATCCCATCTGCATCTCCTTGGCAGACTATCCTTTAGAAGCTTATCCGAGTTATCGGAAATCGGGCTCAAAAATCTAAGCCTCTATATTAGGAATAGTGGTTGGCATAATCGCTGACCCCGCTAGCCAAATTTCCTGACCCACTCTCATTTTTCTACTTCTGCCCTTCTCACCCTCTCTTGTTCTCTCTCTCTCTCTCTCTTTCCTTCAACTTACAGGCAGCACAAAGGGATCATCATATTGGACCCAAGTGAGCTGGATTCTGTGTTTCCACTTTTCCTTACCAGCCGCCTGCTAACCTAAGCTACCCAAAAAAAATAGTAAATGAGAACAACAATTGGGAGAGTGAAGTGAACGTTCTTGACTGAGTGTTTTGCAAATTTTTACTGCAGAAATTTGTCGTAGTAAAGTTTAGTAAGATAAAAACATATGATTCAAAATGTAAACAAATCAAAAGTAGAAAACGAAAAATGTAAAAATTTTACAAAAGCTTAAATAAAAATTGTGAAAGTCATTAAAAAATAATTAACTTATAAAGCATAATGATAATAGCTGTTAATATACGAGTACATACATACATATTTTGTAATTTATTTTATTAATGCTTTTGTTTTGCAAATTATTTGAATTACTCAGAGTTGTAAAACTGTAAAGTAGCTGTTTACTCAGCATTGCACTTGCTTTTAATGTAATCAGTAACATTAACAAATAATCATGTAATTTTTATTAATTTAACTAACAACAAAACAATTACATGAAACAAACTACAAAATTTATTCTTAGATTGTTCGTGTTATAAAAATATTGTATCGAGTACTAATAGTTAAAAGAGTTGCACAGTCAAAAGTTTATAAATTTTTCAACACTATAAGGAGTTTGAGTCAGCTGTTTCTTTTATCTTACTAATTTTTAAAATTTTTCCGTTCGCGTACTTTTTTCGGCAACAGCTCTTTTTGAGAGTAAATTTTAAAATTTTTGCAGTAACTACTCATTTACTGCATTTTACTGTAAAATTAAAAAACACACCTAATAAAAAAAGAAAAAGAAGCTGGCTAACAAAAAACTGTCACTACCTAAGCTGGAGCGCTGGATCAGTTTCATTTAAAAATGTTTATAAATTTTTAAAAGGCAATGCAAGATGTTCCAAAATAAATGTAGAAGATGAAGAAAAAAGACGATGGTTAGAAACAATTTTCTACCCCAAAAATTTCTGACGTTGACTGTATACCATGTATACAGTGTATAGGCTGCATCAACTTTAAGTAAATGTAAATTAAATATAGGAAATATTTCAATTTTATTATAGTTACTTTTACTATAGAGTATATGATTTAAGGAACTCAGTTTTATTTAAAACAAAAATTCCTCACAAACTTTTAATTAAATACAGATAAAATTTACAAAATAAATAAAATAGAAAAACAACGAAGATATTTCACATCTATACACGAAAGACAAGACGAATATTTATAACAACAACAAAAGACCTCAAATGACAAAAAATGTTTTCAAAAGGGAGCTAAACAAATATTTGTATGTACAATGTACATACATACATAAAGTCAATTTGTGGATATGTATGTACACATATTATCAAATTTCTTATCAATGGTCAAGTATTTATTAAATCTTAACAATCACACTTACATATCTACAGCATGAAAATATATGTACGAAGTATCGAGCAAGCAACAGACGTTTGAAAAGCCGTTCAGTCAAAGCTCATGCCAAATATAAACAAACTTATTATGGACAGAGAAACTCTATAAACTCTATAAAATAATCGTACACTCAGGGAAAAGCTGCAACTTAAAAATAAGAACGTGTCTCATTAATTCAATAATTTTCAATATGATACCTACAAGCTAATGAATTTAATAAATCAATACTTTAAATTAATATTTTTTCTTATTAATTCGATATGTCTTTTATTGATCTTAAGTTGTTTTTCTCTAAGTGTAGAGAAGTCGTTCAGTCAAAGAAGGCGAATGTAGTTAAATGCACAAAATCTCACAGGCAGATTTAAACACTGACAAATTTAAGCATGAGAAAATTTAAAGCAATCGTAAGTTTAAAAACATACTAGGATTAGGGAGGTTCAGATATATGATAATATTTTATAGCACCAAATGTCGATATTGAAAACAATTTATTTCTACGTACATATAAATGCTAGCGTGAAAAACTCACATACACACACATGCTTCATACCAGAATTCCTCTAAGAAAAATTCAAATTATTTTAACAACACCCCACCCCTCACAAATCACGACCAGCATTTAATTCCTTTAATTCCTACATACACAAATTTCTACGGTCATACACATACAATCCATCAATATCAACAACACAAATCGCAATCATTCTTAAACTCCCTCAGACATATGTATATACACACAGATTCCCATGGATACATATTACAACAACACCTTCACCTACTCCAAATCACGGTTAGCCGTAAACTCCTACAAACACACAAACACACAAATTCTCAAGGTTACGTATTACAAGAATACCTCGCCTCACATAAATCGCGATCAGCCTTAAATTCTCACAGCCATACATAGATACACGCAATCGATCTACCTTAGCAATATCCTCACTCACCTAAAATCACGATTAGCCTTAAACTCCTACAAACATACAAACCAGATTCTTATGGACACATATTACTAGAACATCTCGCCCCTTATAAATCACGATCAGACTTACATATATACACGCAATCTATATACCTCAATTACACACACCATCACACACAAATCATGGTCAGCCTTAAATTCCCACAGGCAGACACACCCACAAATCCCCATGGCTACATATTACGTCAATAACTTTCACGTTTTCCCGTCGGCATAAGGAAAAAATCATTTTCTCGTCGACATTAGGAAAAATAATTTTCCCGTCGGCATTTAAAAAAATAATCATGTTTCGCCGTCGGCATTTGAAAAAAAATCATGTTTTGCCGTCGGCATTAGGAAACACCATTTTCATGATTTTTCCCGTCTACATATACATATGTATACACATAAAACTGTAAACTATGAATCCCTTAATACATTCGCACAAAATATTCCCACGGTCAGACAGACAGACAATGCACTTAATGTAAATAAAAAACTCCTAATGTAAACAAAAAACACAATTTCTCAAATATCACACAAATTTCCAAGAATTTTCAAATTTTCAAATTTTAATTACCCAAATTTCAAAATTTCAACCCAAATTCAACAATTTCAACCCAAATTTAAAAATGAGACGTTTTTAGATTTTAATTGAACTATAGTGAATTTTTAATCACCCAGCTAAAAAAATTATATATGATCCATATATTTTTAATATATGAATGTATATAACTATATATGAATAAGTATGAATTCATGTATGGAAATATATGGGATTATACATTGCAAAACTATTATATATGAAATAATATATGAAATGTATTGTAATATATGAGCTCATATATGGAAATTTCATTATCAAGCTCTTCATATGTGGATCCATATATAGAATTAAGATTTAATATATGGAGCCATATAAGAATGTATGCATACATGATATCTGACATAAGATCGTTTTTTCAATAAAAAAATCTTGGTATTTTATCACTGGTGAATTGAAAATCCATGAGAAAATACATACGGTATGCAAAGTTTATATGCGTACAGCCTCAACCTTTAAAAGAGAAAAACTTTTGTTACAAAAAAACCATTTTTGTATGATTTTATACATTGTGGCCCAATTTAATATATCAAATAATCAAAAGGATAATTCAGTCATTAATTTTATAGAAAATAACAGAATTCTCTCGATAAGAAACAAAGTTCATATTATTGCAAAAAATTATATTGAAAACTATTGTTAGACGGACAATTTTTTCTTTTATAATTAATTGCATTCGTTTTTAATCTGATTTCTTAAATAAAATTTTATGTACGAATATGATTTTTGTGTTTTTTTTAAATAATTGATTCACCTTTTGAATAAAAATGATGAATGAAATGACTTTTAGTTCGTTTTTCACTATTTGTCCAAACAAATGTTTCATTAAATACAACTTCCCTGTTCAAAATCTAAAAAAAAGTAATTTTAGTGATTTAATTTAGTGCACAGCAGTGCGCCTTTGTGAATCAAGAGAATATGAATATGAACTTTGCATACTGTAGTGGGAATATTAACACATACATGTATGAAAATGTATGAATATATATAATCATATATGCCCATATACCCTCATTTTTCGGATCCGAACCATATATGGGATATCATATATGATCCATACATATTTTTTTAGCTGGGCAGAAATAATTTTTAGTGAGGCTTAAGTTCAGTAATTTCAATTATTTTATTGAACAAAATATTTGTATTGATTAATGTGAGTATGTAAAGAAGAGAAGAAAAATTAAATTAGACTTTTAAGCTGGGGGAAATACCGATATTTTTCTGTGAAGCAACGCACTTCATCAGCACCCTAGTCTATCTACTTAGGTAGACATTGTTATTAACATCAGCTATTTAATGTAAATTCTAATGAAAAGGAATGTGAGAAATGATTGTTGTGTACAATTATTGATTTACCTTTGGTAAATACATATGAAAGTATCAGTATTTATTTCCCCTGTTTTTTCCATATTTTCATTTTTCTATTTAGGTTAGCTCGAAGTTATATTACTTTACCCACGTATGTTTAACTATTCTTGCTTATCTTTTACGATCATCACATTAATTATTTTTACTTATTCGATGTACCATGCCACCCTCGAGTCCACAAGATATCCCCATGACCTCCCCACAACCCTCGTTCTCTTGAACGATTTCCAAACCAGTACCAGTATCATTGTCTGGCAAGATAAATAAATTACATTTTACTTTTTTATTTTGAAAATATATGTCACATTCAACACGACCAATCATACTTATGGTTTTGTTTCCAACGCCACGAAAATATAAAAAATTTTCATCGGAAACCGGCACTATAAACGGTGCTTGCGACTCACTTATACAGCTAATAGGGCTGGCTACCCGTATCGAATAGTGAAATAAAATTAATAACATTGGTGCACTTATCTTTATCTTTATCGTTTTTTGAAGGCAACACTTACCGACTGGAATGCATCCATACCCTTAGTAGTTATTGGGCTGGCTACCCGTATCGAATAGTGAAATAAAATTAATAACATTGGTGCACTTATCTCGTTTTTTGAAGGCAACACTTACCGACTGGAATGCATCCATACCCTTAGTAGTTATTGCTGCAACCGTGCCTACTGACTTCTTTTTAGGACAATTTTGGTGGAAATGTCCCACCTCTGCACAGATAAAACAAGAATTTGGTGGGCGTCTCGGCTTCTGGCACTGGCTCTGATAATGTCCATATTGTGAGCAGTTACAACAGCGGACATCGGCATCAGGCATCGGTAACGTCGGTTTTTTGTTCACAGTCTTTGCTGTGTTACTACGCATCTGTTGACGGCGGTGTTCATACTTATCTAGGCGGCGAACTAGTTCATCGATGGTGGCGGCGCCGTAAAGTAAATGAACGGCACCGTTGTTTGCAGGTACGCCCTCAATAATGAAATCGACCAGCTCCTGTTCGCTTATGTCAGATTTAGCTGCGATGGATTGCATGGCCACCACATAGCTAAGGCATGTCCCACCAGGACTCAACTTTCTGGACTGCAGTTGGGGGTACACCTCCTGCCGCGAGATCACACGTTTAAACATTTTCAACATGTTTATTTTCAGGTCTTCGTACTTAATCAGTCCCAGATTCGTGACATATTGTTTTGCCGTCCCCTCCAGGCGCCGACGGATCGCCACGCATTTCTCTTTGTCCGAGAACCTACCTGCATAGTCCTCGAACTGCAAGAACCATCGACAAACATGTTGGTTGTCATCCCCATTAAAGAGGGGAACTGCTGCGTCTAGCTCCATAAAGTCAATGCGTCGCCCAAGAGGTTGGGAAGCAAAACCATCTTCCAGAGCACGAATCTGTTCTTTTAACTGCAGTACCTGCAGCCGCATCTGCAATTTTTTTATTTCGTCTGTTGCCGCATCGACAGCAGTAGTGCCAGGGCGAATCGTGGCATATTGTTCCGTCATCATTTGTACAGCAGGAGCGGTAGCATCAGTGTTAGTGGCAACAAGTTGCTCTGCGAGTGCTTTCTCAGCACCGCTATTTACGGCAAGCATCGGTACAGGAGGTACGTCAGGCATCGGTACAGCAGGTACGTCAGTCTTAAGGGCATCGGATGTATTGAGTTCTTCTGTAGGCTCTATTGCGGACGACAATAGATTTTGAGCTCCACCAGTTGGCATTGTAGCAACTTTGGTGTCTATTTCCTCGGCATCTTTACCATGGTCATTCTGCTGCACCTGGTCATTCGCATCCTTGGGAATTGTTTCCCATAATGTGCGCAATTGGCTTAATGTAGCCGTGGGTGGATACTCCAGCCCGGCTGCATCCAAGACACCCAAAAGATTTTGGCGATTCGGCCTTAATTCCATTGCGTAGTTTTTATTTATTTTTAATTTAATTTTAAGTTGAACCCCATACCTGATTATTATAAGGGCTTTGTTTATATCAACTTGCATAAACGTGTTCTTTCTACAAAGATATTTTTATAATGTCATTTACCGGAAGTGTGTAGGCAACGTTGCACTCGCTTAAAATGTCAAAACAAGACAGGAGTGCATTACCGGAGTTGCCGTATGTCAGACCACTACAAATTGAAACACCACTACTACTTGGACACTCGCATTACTATCGATAGAAGCATGCTAACGAATGCATACTAGCAAAATATATAAACCTCTGTAATGAAAAGCTTTTTTTCAATCATTAATTCGCAGACAATTATATCTGGATATTAGTATCTTTTTGTAAGAGAGAAATTATAACATATGAATGCGATACAACCCAGCCTACGTTAACAATAATAATTGCAAGGGGTCAAACAACAAACCTTATGAAGAAAAACTTGATATTCGAATGTTTGTTACACTTGGTTGAATAGTTGATTAGTAAACATGTATTTCTTTGTATATGAAGTATACAAATTTTATCATTTAGCTGTTCAATTTGTTTTTCAAAATTTGATTTAATTTTTTGTATATATAAGATAGTTTTGTTTTGTTTTTCTTTT
The DNA here is from genome assembly GCA_949987645.1 of Tachina grossa. NCBI lineage: Eukaryota > Metazoa > Arthropoda > Insecta > Diptera > Tachinidae > Tachina > Tachina grossa. Next base: position 103,091,133 of record OX465275.1, on the reverse strand, counting down.
ATGAAGGATTGATTAGGAATGTTACGTCTTAAAAAAGATAATTAAGTTAATGTACTGGAATTCTCTACACTTGTTGGTTTTTATGAAATATTGTGAAAACTTAGGCGTTCAAAATAAACTATAACGCAGTGCAATATTCAGTAACACATCATACTATAACTTTTTATAGTAAAAGTTGTACATTTTTCATTTCGAAAGCTCTAGCACACAAACTTTTAATATATGAATATTGGATTATTATAAAAGATATTCGCTCTATTTATTTCTATAGCTTACAGATCGTTAGAAAATATAGATAAATCACGGAAATTGGACTTTGATATCCAATCCTTAAGAATGTACATGTGTATGAATAAGTATCAAACAAACTTACTGAATAAATATGGACTTCAACTAGAATCATCTTCAGCATGATTCTACATATGTATATAAATTGTAAAATGGAATGTAAGCAGATCTTACTTTATATATGTATGTATCTGTATGACTATCAAATAAATTTATAGAAAAGAAATATTGAAAGCATGCCGAGGCATGTATAATTCAAAAAACTTCCGCACGTCATACAAGTTTGTAAGCAATTAAATTTTATGACTTTGTTGCAAATGAAATAGATACGTATCTACTTTGTAAAAAATTGTAAAGAGTGAATTCGTAAATTCTAATAGCATAGATTTTTAATTGAAACACCACTACATCTCGGACACTCGCATTACTATCGATAGAAGCATGCTAACGCTTGCATACTAGCGAAATAAATAAACCTGTTAAAAGGTGATGAAAAGCTCTCATTAATTCGCAAAAATTTGTTCTGGTTAATAGGATCTTTTTTTTAGAGAGAAATCATAACATATGAATGCGATACAACCCAGCCTACGTTAACAATAATAACAGCAAGCCTTATGAAGAAAAACTTGATATTACAATGTTTTTGACACTTGGTTGAATAGTTGATAAGTAAACATGTATGTCTTTGTATATGAACTAATTTATACATAGATACATATATTTACCTATATGTACCCAGCAAAAAAAAAAAAAAAAAAACATGACAAATAATGTGTTGAATCATGGGTTCAAGTGATGATGCATTGGTTCGATTTAGGTGAAACATGCATGATTTTTACATTAGCTTGTCATTGGAGATCATGTGTTTGTGCGAGAAATTAAATATTTTGATATCCGTTCAAATTAATGAATTAAGCCCGTGCAAGTTCCCTGATTTGAAGATGTTTTTTCACGTAAATACAAAACAAACAAATAAATAAATAGTTTCGTCGGGGTTCTAACCGAGTTGTTTTCACTCTTAAAGCACACTCTCTACCACTGAGCTAATGTACTCTTGTTATTTGTTGTGGATAAAACTTGTTTAATGAAAATTTAGCAAGGTGATAATTTAATTCCGTTTTTGCATGCCTTTTTCGCTTGGTATTTATTTCAATATATTACCCAGTAACATCGCATGCGTTTTTAATGAGTTCAAAAACTTTAGCATTATTTATGATTTGCGATGATATTCAGAATGCATTCGAAGAAACAAATGCTCAAGGAAGCATGAGACATTATTTCATTTTGAACGCGTTCATTTATTTTTTGCTGGGTATACATATAAAAAATTATATAAATGTTCTCTATTTCAATTCCTAAAATAAAAAAGTAGTGACATATTAGGAATATATAAAAATAAAGAGTGACTGACCAACTTATATAAACAGCCTGTGTAACAGACTTACAAAGCACACTTAAAAATATATATACAATACGGTGAACTTTAATAAAATTAGAAAAAATCGATTCATCCACAACATCAAATAAAAGCCAAGGGCGATTACCCTTCATAAAATAAACATAATTATATAGTATTAATGTAAAGGTAGTATCAGTATCAAGTAAAACAATAACGCTGGCAAAAGATATAGAAATTTTGTTCTAAGAAGTCATCTTGTATACTTCACGAATCGTCGAGAGGGTAATACCCTCAGGGTATACCTAAATTCTTAGAAAACAACCTCGTTTTCTGTTGATCACTATTCAAGAAGAAAATAAGTTTGTTCATTATGATTTAACTAATTTAAAAGTACATTTAAATTCAGTCTCATATCCATACGATGATCTTAACATAACAATTAAAAATAAACGTTATCCAATTCTATATGATATGTATCTACTACTACATGAAAGAATCTCAACCGCTTCTAACTGCATCAGAGTTTAAGGAAAAAGCTCCTATTATTGTATTAGTCATCAGAATAAATCACTCAATAATAGATTGATTGATATCAAAATACAATTTGAAACAGCAACTAATATCATCAGGACATCAGGACAAGTTCGAAAAGTCTTATAAATTGAGTAATATGGAAAAATAAAATAATTTTTATAGACGTACAACGTTTCAAAAGTAATTGAAATGATTTCATAGCATAAGAAATAGCAATTGTTTTCAACAATTATGAATACAATAATTTCAATATAAAACTCCATTTTGTTTTTAATTGTTCATCAATAATTGCGTTCGCGTGCTCAAAAGTTTTTACAAATTTTTACTGGCCTGTAAAAATGCAGTAACATTTTACTAAATTGTGTTTGTTTACCCAATTGCAATATCAAGTTTCCACCTGGATACTATATCACAGAGACTATAAAATGCCCTAAACGAGGTTAGTGCTTGGTGCTCACGGAGCGTCCTCAGTGTCAACCCGGATAAAGCGGAACTAGTACTCTTTTCCAGGAGATACAAAATTCCCAACTTCAACCACCCAAAGCTAAATGGCATTACTCTAACCCTGTCGGACGAAGCCAAATATCTAAGTGTTGACGTCGATAGTAAGCTTTTCTGCTGGGAAAATCTTCAGGCAAGAGTAGCAAAAGCCACAACGGCAATGTACGTCTGTAGGAATGCAATCGGCCCTACATGCAGAATAAATCCTAAGGGAGTCGGTTGGATACTAGAGATTGTTATAAAACCTATATTATTTTATGGAATTTTTGTCTGGTGGAATGCACTCGACTCAGTAAGTAATCAGTCCCGTATGGAGAGAATTCTCCGAAAAATGGCACTTATGATAACAGGTGCTCCTAAAATCAACACCAACAAAAGCGCTCTTCGTTATGTTGGGTTGGCTTCCGGTGGACTTAACAGCTAGAAAGCAAGCTCTACGTACCACCATCAGACTAAACACCATAGGCGCAAGTATTTTAGGTATAGTGAACAACATACCGAATCTTATGGACTACTGCATTCCGAAACCCTACTTCAATAGTAACTTCCAAATTTCTTTGACAGAAGGGTATTCCCCACTGAACGGAGCCATACAGGTCTTCACGGACGGCTCAGAAAAGGGGGAGAGGATTGGAGGAGGCGTTTCCACTCCCGAATGCGGATTTAAAATGTCCTTCAGACTCCCAAACGAATGTAGTATACTACAGGCAGAGGTATCTGCTATCAAAAGAGCGTCACACTGGATTTCAAATAGAGATATCCGCATTATAATTGACAGCAAATCTGCTATTAAGTCTCTCATAGGGGTGTATACCACATCCTTTCCTGTTCAAGAATGTCGTAACGCCTTGGATGGACTTGCGCAGCACTCAACTATCTCGTTAAGCTGGGTGCATGGACACGGGACTATTTCAGGAAACATAGTTGCGGATGAACTAGCAAAGACGGGAATCCTACTAAGAGAAGTTGATATCGACAATCTTTGTGGACTTCCACGCTCATCCTGCTGGAGACATTTCGATGTAACCTTTCTGGAATTAGCTCAAAACAGATGGCGAAATGAGTCCACCTGTATAATAGCGAGAACCCTTTGGCCTCGCCTGGACTCCCATAGAACGAAAAATCTCATGAACTTCAATAGGAAAGACCTGAGAAACATCGTGGCCACATTGACCGGTCACTGTACCTTCGGAACCCATGATAAACGTATGGGTTTCCCGTATAATAACTACTGCTACAGTTGCAATGACGAGGAAGAGGAAGAAAGTATCCTGCATCTCCTGTGTCTTTGTCCCTCTCTGAAGGATCCCATCTGCATCTCCTTGGCAGACTATCCTTTAGAAGCTTATCCGAGTTATCGGAAATCGGGCTCAAAAATCTAAGCCTCTATATTAGGAATAGTGGTTGGCATAATCGCTGACCCCGCTAGCCAAATTTCCTGACCCACTCTCATTTTTCTACTTCTGCCCTTCTCACCCTCTCTTGTTCTCTCTCTCTCTCTCTCTTTCCTTCAACTTACAGGCAGCACAAAGGGATCATCATATTGGACCCAAGTGAGCTGGATTCTGTGTTTCCACTTTTCCTTACCAGCCGCCTGCTAACCTAAGCTACCCAAAAAAAATAGTAAATGAGAACAACAATTGGGAGAGTGAAGTGAACGTTCTTGACTGAGTGTTTTGCAAATTTTTACTGCAGAAATTTGTCGTAGTAAAGTTTAGTAAGATAAAAACATATGATTCAAAATGTAAACAAATCAAAAGTAGAAAACGAAAAATGTAAAAATTTTACAAAAGCTTAAATAAAAATTGTGAAAGTCATTAAAAAATAATTAACTTATAAAGCATAATGATAATAGCTGTTAATATACGAGTACATACATACATATTTTGTAATTTATTTTATTAATGCTTTTGTTTTGCAAATTATTTGAATTACTCAGAGTTGTAAAACTGTAAAGTAGCTGTTTACTCAGCATTGCACTTGCTTTTAATGTAATCAGTAACATTAACAAATAATCATGTAATTTTTATTAATTTAACTAACAACAAAACAATTACATGAAACAAACTACAAAATTTATTCTTAGATTGTTCGTGTTATAAAAATATTGTATCGAGTACTAATAGTTAAAAGAGTTGCACAGTCAAAAGTTTATAAATTTTTCAACACTATAAGGAGTTTGAGTCAGCTGTTTCTTTTATCTTACTAATTTTTAAAATTTTTCCGTTCGCGTACTTTTTTCGGCAACAGCTCTTTTTGAGAGTAAATTTTAAAATTTTTGCAGTAACTACTCATTTACTGCATTTTACTGTAAAATTAAAAAACACACCTAATAAAAAAAGAAAAAGAAGCTGGCTAACAAAAAACTGTCACTACCTAAGCTGGAGCGCTGGATCAGTTTCATTTAAAAATGTTTATAAATTTTTAAAAGGCAATGCAAGATGTTCCAAAATAAATGTAGAAGATGAAGAAAAAAGACGATGGTTAGAAACAATTTTCTACCCCAAAAATTTCTGACGTTGACTGTATACCATGTATACAGTGTATAGGCTGCATCAACTTTAAGTAAATGTAAATTAAATATAGGAAATATTTCAATTTTATTATAGTTACTTTTACTATAGAGTATATGATTTAAGGAACTCAGTTTTATTTAAAACAAAAATTCCTCACAAACTTTTAATTAAATACAGATAAAATTTACAAAATAAATAAAATAGAAAAACAACGAAGATATTTCACATCTATACACGAAAGACAAGACGAATATTTATAACAACAACAAAAGACCTCAAATGACAAAAAATGTTTTCAAAAGGGAGCTAAACAAATATTTGTATGTACAATGTACATACATACATAAAGTCAATTTGTGGATATGTATGTACACATATTATCAAATTTCTTATCAATGGTCAAGTATTTATTAAATCTTAACAATCACACTTACATATCTACAGCATGAAAATATATGTACGAAGTATCGAGCAAGCAACAGACGTTTGAAAAGCCGTTCAGTCAAAGCTCATGCCAAATATAAACAAACTTATTATGGACAGAGAAAGTCTATAAACTCTATAAAATAATCGTATACTCAGGGAAAAGCTGCAACTTAAAAATAAGAACGTGTCTCATTAATTCAATAATTTTCAATATGATACCTACAAGCTAATGAATTTAATAAATCAATACTTTAAATTAATATTTTTTCTTATTAATTCGATATGTCTTTTATTGATCTTAAGTTGTTTTTCTCTAAGTGTAGAGAAGTCGTTCAGTCAAAGAAGGCGAATGTAGTTAAATGCACAAAATCTCACAGGCAGATTTAAACACTGACAAATTTAAGCATGAGAAAATTTAAAGCAATCGTAAGTTTAAAAACATACTAGGATTAGGGAGGTTCAGATATATGATAATATTTTATAGCACCAAATGTCGATATTGAAAACAATTTATTTCTACGTACATATAAATGCTAGCGTGAAAAACTCACATACACACACATGCTTACATACCAGAATTCCTCTAAGAAAAATTCAAATTATTTTAACAACACCCCACCCCTCACAAATCACGACCAGCCTTTAATTCCTACATATATACATACACAAATTTCTACGGTCATACACATACAATCCATCAATATCAACAACACAAATCGCAATCATTCTTAAACTCCCTCAGACATATGTATATACACACAGATTCCCATGGATACATATTACAACAACACCTTCACCTACTCCAAATCACGGTTAGCCGTAAACTCCTACAAACACACAAACACACAAATTCTCAAGGTTACGTATTACAAGAATACCTCGCCTCACATAAATCGCGATCAGCCTTAAATTCTCACAGCCATACATAGATACACGCAATCGATCTACCTTAGCAATATCCTCACTCACCTAAAATCACGATTAGCCTTAAACTCCTACAAACATACAAACCAGATTCTTATGGACACATATTACTAGAACATCTCGCCCCTTATAAATCACGATCAGACTTACATATATACACGCAATCTATATACCTCAATTACACACACCATCACACACAAATCATGGTCAGCCTTAAATTCCCACAGGCAGACACACCCACAAATCCCCATGGCTACATATTACGTCAATAACTTTCACGTTTTCCCGTCGGCATAAGGAAAAAATCATTTTCTCGTCGACATTAGGAAAAATAATATTCCCGTCGGCATTTAAAAAAATAATCATGTTTCGCCGTCGGCATTTGAAAAAAAATCATGTTTTGCCGTCGGCATTAGGAAACACCATTTTCATGATTTTTCCCGTCTACATATACATATGTATACACATAAAACTGTAAACTATGAATCCCTTAATACATTCGCACAAAATATTCCCACGGTCAGACAGACAGACAATGCACTTAATGTAAATAAAAAACTCCTAATGTAAACAAAAAACACAATTTCTCAAATATCACACAAATTTCCAAGAATTTTCAAATTTTCAAATTTTAATTACCCAAATTTCAAAATTTCAACCCAAATTCAACAATTTCAACCCAAATTTAAAAATGAGACGTTTTTAGATTTTAATTGAACTATAGTGAATTTTTAATCACCCAGCTAAAAAAATTATATATGATCCATATATTTTTAATATATGAATGTATATAACTATATATGAATAAGTATGAATTCATGTATGGAAATATATGGGATTATACATTGCAAAACTATTATATATGAAATAATATATGAAATGTATTGTAATATATGAGCTCATATATGGAAATTTCATTATCAAGCTCTTCATATGTGGATCCATATATAGAATTAAGATTTAATATATGGAGCCATATAAGAATGTATGCATACATGATATCTGACATAAGATCGTTTTTTCAATAAAAAAATCTTGGTATTTTATCACTGGTGAATTGAAAATCCATGAGAAAATACATACGGTATGCAAAGTTTATATGCGTACAGCCTCAACCTTTAAAAGAGAAAAACTTTTGTTACAAAAAAACCATTTTTGTATGATTTTATACATTGTGGCCCAATTTAATATATCAAATAATCAAAAGGATAATTCAGTCATTAATTTTATAGAAAATAACAGAATTCTCTCGATAAGAAACAAAGTTCATATTATTGCAAAAAATTATATTGAAAACTATTGTTAGACGGACAATTTTTTCTTTTATAATTAATTTTTTTTTTTTTTTTTTAAATGCATGTTTATTATTTATTGTATCTTCAAATATAAACTAACAATAAGTATTCAAATCTTAAATCTATAAAAAAAAATTATTAGGCCCGACCAATGTCGGACATAAGCTTAGTGATAGTTATTAATAATACATAAGTAGTGATAAGCAACAAAAAGAAAAAGGTGTTTTCAAGCAGCTTCATCATCTAGAGTGTTGAATATTAGAGCCCGTGTATCTCTCTTTTTTAAGCGGATGTGCCCAGTAAAGTTCAAAATATTACGAGCAAGTGGATTAGGATGTGACTCGAGTTTTGTTAGGTATTTGCCTGCGTATTTTGCAATTTCTTCAGTCACTAGTGGCATATTCAAATCGCGATGTATATTTGAATTTTTGATGTACCATGGAGCCGATGTTATCATGCGTAAAATTTTATTTTGCCTTCGTTGAATTTTCTCTACATTTGAAGCTGAAGCAGTGCCCCATAGTTGAATTCCGTAACACCATATTGGCTTTAAAAGCGACTTGTATATTAAAAGTTTGCAGTCTAGGCTAAGTGTTGAATTTCTACCAATCAGCCAATGTACCTGAGTTAATTTAAGTTTCATTTGAGTTAACTTAGAGTCAATGTGGTGTTTCCATGTAAGTCGTCGATCAAGGTGTATGCCAAGATATTTCACATGTGAATGTTGAGGAACAACTTGATTGTTAATCCGAATGGGGGAGCAAGTATCTCTTCTTAGGGTGAACGTTATATGGACACACTTTTGTTCATTGACTTTAATTCTCCATAAGTTTAACCAAAGCTCCATCTGGCTAATGTGTTCCTGGAGTTTGCGGGATGCCTCATCAGGGTTTTCGTGCATACTAAGGCAGGCTGTATCGTCGGCAAATGTGGAAGTATGGATACTACTGCTCACAGGCATATCACAAGTATAAATCAAATATAAAACTGGTCCCAGTATGCTCCCCTGTGGCACACCGGATGAAATAGTTTCAGGCCTACTCGTAAAGTCTCCTTCCACAACAGTGAACTTACGGGAAATAATGTAACTTTCCAAAAGATTTAAAATGTTTATTGGTAAGTAAGTCTTCAATTTTAAAATTAGGCCTTCATACCACACTTTATCAAATGCCTGGGAAACGTCAATAAAGAGCGCAGAGCAATACTTTTTTTCCTCAAAAGTTCTTCTTATAAATTGAACCAGTCTGTGTGTTTGTTCAATGGTGCTATGCTGACTTCTAAAACCAAATTGATGGTCTGGTATGCACCCACTACTAATTAGAATTTGGGACAATTTTGTTTTGAGCAGTATTTCGAAAAGCTTTGACATAGTTGATAGTAGACTTATTGGCCTATATGACTCAGCCTTGGTTAGATCTTTGCCCGGCTTTGGAATCATTTTAACCTTGGCAAGCTTCCAGCTGTGTGGATAATACTCCAGTCGTAAAATGGCATTAAATATGAATAATAGGATTCTCATTGCAATACGAGGCAAGTTCATAAGCATCTGGTTACTAATTCCATCAATACCCGGAGCTTTCTTCGGGTTGAGTTCGGCAATTAATTTTTGTAAATCACGCGTCTTAAACTTTATGTGTTGAGGGGGTAGAGCGACTACATTCGGCAAATCAGCAACACCAGTACATATGTTTGGCGTAAAAACGGATTTTAAGTGCTCAGCAAATATTTTACCTTTTTCAGTATCGCTTCTTGCCCAACTTCCGGTAGATGTGCGTAGAGGTGGCTTATACTCAACGGGTGTTTTAAGCTTTCTAGCAGCGCGCCACAAGGAGTAATTAGACGCTGGTGTGACATCAAGACCTTCCAGATAATTTTTAAGAGATGCAGTTTTTTCAGATGCAAGCAACTCTTGGAGTCGTTTAGTGCACTCTTTAAATCTGATTTTATTTTGTGGTGATCTGTGCTGTTGCCATTCCCTTCTAGCTCTTCTTTTTTCACGTACGAGACGTTCAATGTCTGTAGAATAAATATTATTAAACCCAGTCTGCGGATGGGAGATAGTGGCATGTTCAGCAGCCTGTTTAATATTCTCGCTGAGATTGGCAATGTTAGATTCAATATCATCGGATGTTCTAAGCGTAATGTTTTCCGTACAATGACTACTGAGATATTTTTTGAACCCCAGCCAATTAACACGATTGATCATCTTCACATATTAGTCAGGTAAGTTACTTCTTAAGGGACTACAAATTGTAATGATCGTCGGAGAGTGATCGGACGAAAGATCAAGAGAAGCTTGAACTTGAATTAAATCCCTAGAGATATTTTTTATGACGCCAAAATCTATAACATCCGGAATTTTTTGTATGTCAGTAGGCCAATAAGTGGGCTCCCCACTCGAAATGACATCCAAGCCCATTTTTGAAATAGTGTTGAACAATGCTCGACCTCTGGGGGTAATAAGACGCGAACCCCAGAACGTATGCTTAGCATTGTAGTCGCCAGCTGCTACAAAACAAGGTCCAAGAGATTTGTAGAAATCCTCATATTGATTCTCAGTGATTGAAAATCTGGGAGGGGAGTAAATTGATGATATAACAAAATTTGTACAAAAACTTTCAATGCCAATATTTGTTGCTTGTAGGTGTTCTTCACAAATGTTATCAAGAACATAGTGCTTGAGTCTTGACTTTATTAGAATTGCTGATCCACCGCAAGCCCTTCCTCTAGGGTCCTTTGTATCATATATAGTGTAGCCATAAATTTTAAAAAGACTTCTCGAAGTCAAATGAGTCTCAGATACTAACATTACATCAATATTTTTTTCCGTGAGGAAGTGCTCAAGTTCATTTTTATGTTGGCGAATGCCGTTTGCGTTCCAGAAACATATTGTTAACGTGTTCATGGCTTATTAATTAATGCTTGAAGCAGAGTATTCTGCATTCGCAGCATTTCTTGCATCATGCTAGTCATATTTGTTGTAAAATTGTTTATAGTTTGCACCAGATTTTCAATAGTAGCTTCAAGGCGATTAAAATTAAAGCTTGCGTCAGTATTTTTTGAATTATTTGGCGGGGAAACATTTTGTGTGGGAATTGAATTTGTCTTAGCAGCATCTGCATACGATACACGGGAAGTAACTGGTTGGCTCATTTGCGCAAAAGTGGCAGAGTAAGCGTTTGCTGATTGAGCTGGAGCTAATTAAGGTTTTTGCACCATAGTCTTCTTTACGAAAGAGTACACAGGACAACCTCTGTAGTTAGCGGTGTGATTACCTCCACAATTACTGCATTTTTTATCACTTTGATCTTTTGGCTTATTGCAACTAGCAGTGCCGTGTAATTCGCCGCACACAACACAAACAGAGGGTAAATTGCAGTATGTTTTTGTATGGCCATATTCTTGGCAATTATGGCACTGTACAGGACCTGAACGCTTATGTGGCTCTTCAACTGTGATTTTTCTGTACAAGAGGTATTTCAAATTATAAATTGGATGCGTCTCATTTTTTTTCAATTTTATATCATTAGGCTCAAGTTCAACACGAAATAGGGGTTGGGGAATCTTCTCTCTATTTATTATATTGGACACATTTTTTACCTTAAACCCCTGGAGGACGAGTGCATCTTTTATTTCTTCGGGAACAACATAAGAATCTATGCCCTTCAATACGATCTGCATGCCTTTAGCGCTCTTAAGCTGGTATGTGTAGAAGCTTGTTTTATTTTTTTCAAATTCAGCAACCATTTTGCGGAAATCTTTTTCGTCATAAATTTGGACTTTAGTTTCATCGATGTTGCCACGTTTTATTGGAACAATGTGAAATTTATTCTCACCAATGACCGAAATTAATTTTTTAATAAGGGCATTTGAATTTTTTTGTCTCAAATATATTGGTGGCGGCTTGGATATTTTATTCGAGGCTACCTCGGGTTTGTCGTTGTCATCTTGCAAAATTTCGAAGCGGTTTTGGCGATTAGTTGAGGCTGCGCTGTTATCCCTAGACATTTTTGGAGCAGATGAAATTTTTGAAGAATTCGGGCTTCGCCCACGCTTTACCACGGTTATATATCTGTCCATTCCGACTTGTACCTTGAGTTTCGAGCCGCTGTTATCTGTAGTGATAACTTTGTTAAGTGATGAACACGAGCCTGAAGGGGATGATATTACTGGCTTATATGAAGAAGTACTGGGCAACTGTAATGTTAATGCATCATTACTATTTGGCATTGGACAAAGCGAAGTTGATCGCTGACGAAAAATTGGCTTTGACGTTAAAAAAAGACTTTCATCAGATTTATTATTTATATTTTTTTCATTAAGAGTTTCAGAACTCACAGTAAAATAAGCATTTCTGCCGTTAGAACTCACTTCAATTTTTTTTGTATTTGAGGCACTCATACAAAGAATTCCTCAAGGGATATTCGTTTGTGTTTTTTTTTTGTTTGCGGTCTTTTTTTGTTTTTGTTATTTATGATTGTTTATTTGTTTAGAGGTACACATATATAGCATTCCTCAATATCACTTTGTTTAATTTTTTTTGTTTGCGGTTTTTTTTTTGTTTTTGTTATTTTTACTATGTAAAAATATTAGCAAAGCATAAAGCTTATTTATTAAAGACAGTATGTACCTATTACGAATAATATGTACTACGAATATTTTTTGTTTGTTTAATTTTTTGTAAGAAAAATTCCGCTAATCGACTGTTCGCTATGAAGGTACCACGAGAACTGATAATTAATTGCATTCGTTTTTAATCTGATTTCTTAAATAAAATTTTATGTACGAATATGATTTTTGTGTTTTTTTTTAAATAATTGATTCACCTTTTGAATAAAAATGATGAATGAAATGACTTTTAGTTCGTTTTTCACTATTTGTCCAAACAAATGTTTCATTAAATACAACTTCCCTGTTCAAAATCTAAAAAAAAGTAATTTTAGTGATTTAATTTAGTGCACAGCAGTGCGCCTTTGTGAATCAAGAGAATATGAATATGAACTTTGCATACTGTAGTGGGAATATTAACACATACATGTATGAAAATGTATGAATATATATAATCATATATGCCCATATACCCTCATTTTTCGGATCCGAACCATATATGGGATATCATATATGATCCATACATATTTTTTTAGCTGGGCAGAAATAATTTTTAGTGAGGCTTAAGTTCAGTAATTTCAATTATTTTATTGAACAAAATATTTGTATTGATTAATGTGAGTATGTAAAGAAGAGAAGAAAAATTAAATTAGACTTTTAAGCTGGGGGAAATACCGATATTTTTCTGTGAAGCAACGCACTTCATCAGCACCCTAGTCTATCTACTTAGGTAGACATTGTTATTAACATCAGCTATTTAATGTAAATTCTAATGAAAAGGAATGTGAGAAATGATTGTTGTGTACAATTATTGATTTACCTTTGGTAAATACATATGAAAGTATCAGTATTTATTTCCCCTGTTTTTTCCATATTTTCATTTTTCTATTTAGGTTAGCTCGAAGTTATATTACTTTACCCACGTATGTTTAACTATTCTTGCTTATCTTTTACGATCATCACATTAATTATTTTTACTTATTCGATGTACCGTCGGTACATACATGTAAGTATTATAGTAGTGGATATTATGTTACTTTGTTTTTACTTTCTACCGTTGATTTGACTTTCCAACATTTGTGATTGCCAAGTGAACAGTGATTGCCAAGTGAACATATTTTTGTCACGTGCCCATGATGAATTAAGTAAGACATTTTTAGATTTTAATTGAACTATAGTGAATTTTTAATCAGAAATAATTTTTAGTCATGCTTAAGTTCAGTATTTTCAATTCTTTTATTAAATGAAATATTTTTATTAATTAATGTGAGTATCTAAAGAAGAGAAGAAAAATTAAATTAGACTTTTAAGCAGGGGAAATACCGATGTTTTTCTGTGCAGCAACGCACTTCATCAGCACCCTAGTCTATTTACTTATGTACCGACGGTACCACGAATAAGTAAAAATAATTAATGTGATGATCGTAAAAGATAAGCAAGAATATTTAAACATACGTGGCTAGAGTAATATAACTTCGTGCTAACCTAAATAGAAAAATGAAAATATGGAAAAAACAGGGGAAATAAATAGTGATACTTACATATTGTTACGTAAAAATATTCCTACAGGGTTAAAGCAAAGAACTATCTGGAAGTATTTAACTAAAGCACTAAACGTACACACATATTTACGTCCAAACACTATAGCAACAACAATAATTGTGTACATAGCTACAGACATACGCACATACAAATAAAAATGCGAGCACTTATGGTAACCACCCTGTACTACCAGTAGCACACCGCATTGCCAACATAAGAGTCGTTACTTTGAAATTCAAAAATAACGGCCAATCGAATTATCTGCAAACGCCTAGAAGCAGCACCATGAATTTTCCCGATTGTGCTAGAGGACTGTTTGAATATTTGGATACCAACAGTAAATGACAATACAGATGGCGGCATGTATAGATGCCATTACTAAGTACAGACATGTTATTACGCCACCTATCGGGCGAACATTCGAGAACCGGTTGCTGTACTATAAAAAGTGGCAGCATGTGCGAGAATAGAGCAGTGCTAATGAGAAAGTAGTCAAGTTAAGATCTCGTTGAAAGTGGATAATAACGATAAGAAGTAGTTAAGTAAAGACAAGTTGTAATTTGCTTCGTTAAGAATAAAAGGAAAAACAGTAGCAAATAAAAATTGTGTGTTATTTATTTTTATTTTTGAGCAATCAAAAGAACTCACAAGTTTAATAAAATTTAAACGTAACATTTGGTGTCAGAAGTGGGATTGCAAAATTAAAATAAAAATAATAAATTAATTAGAGAATAATGAATTTGTAATACGAGGAAGAATGAAATTTCGAGAGCTTAAGGTGGAGCAACTCAAGAAAGAGTTGAATAATCTGGACTTGCCAACAACTGGTAACAAGGTCGAACTACAGAAAAGATTGTTGGAAGAGTTCCAGCGGCGCAACATCGACATAGAAAGCTATGAGTTCGATGAAAAATAAGAAATTGAGGTATGTACTCGTGCAGCAGCAACCAGTACAGACATCGGTGCAATGTTTGCTGCTATGATGAGTAAAATGGAGGCAAACAATGAGAAAATAGAAACAATGCTTCAAGAAACTTCTAAAGCAATGAAGGCTGAAATTCAGGAGTCTTCTAGAGCTATAAAGGCCACAAATGAGAAACTTCAAGAAATTTCTGAGGCCATAAAAAGACGGGCATGTGGTGTAGGAATGCAAGTCAGTAAATCTGAAGAAAAGAATACTGGCTTGGATGACATTTCTGGCAAAGAGGAAAACGTTGACCAAAGACTGAAGGCAGAAGATGAAATTAGCAGTGGGCAGTGTCAACAAGTTGGACGTAAGCCAGAAGTTTTCAGCAAAGAAAATGAAGCTAGTGGCGTAAAAGATGTACATGTGGTCTGTGAAACAGCGAAACAAGTTATGGGTGAAATGGTATCGCTTGCTCAGGGTAAAGAAAATGCTACCGTATACAAAGCACGTAGCGTAAAAGCAGTCAGGAAGAAGAAGACAACTTCTATAAGGAACCTCAAGCGTGTGGTAAGGCAAACTCTAGTCAAGGGACAAAGTAGAGTCAGAGCCAAGGGCCATAAATGTGGAATGGTAAGGCAAGCTCTAGTCAAGGGACAAAGTAGAGTGAGAACCAAGGGCTATAAATGTGGAATGGTAAGGCAAGCTCTAGTCAAGGGACAAATTAGAGTCAGAGCCAAGGGCCATAAATGTGGAATGGTAAGGCAAGCTCTAGTCAAGGGACAAGGTAGAGTCAGAGCCAAAGGCCATAAATGTGGAAGGAATTGTCATCTACAGCGAACGGCAAGGCAAGCTGTAGTGGAAATACCAGGCAGATTCAGTACCATGGGCTGCAAATGTGGAAGAACTTGTCATCTTCAGCGCAAGGCAAGGCAAGCTGTAGTGGAAACAGGAAGCAGAGTCGGTACCAGGGGCCACAAATGTCAACAAGGTAGTCACCTCCAGCGTATGGTAACACAAGTTCCAGTTGAAAAACGAGACAGAGTCAGAACTAAAGCCTACAAATAAGGAAGAGGTAGTCGTCTCCAGCGTAACTACAAGGCGTATAGAAAACGAAGAAAGAGAGAGCCGGATAATGTGCCTATTCGGGACGAATAGGCTTAAGTGGGCGGCAGTGTTACGTAAAAATATTCCTACAGGGTTAAAGCAAAGAACTATCTGGAAGTATTTAACTAAAGCACTAAACGTACACACATATTTACGTGCAAACACTATAGCAACAACAATAATTGTGTACATAGCTACAGACATACGCACATACAAATAAAAATGCGAGCACTTATGGTAACCACCCTGTACTACCAGTAGCACACCGCATTGCCAACATAAGAGTCGTTACTTTGAAATTCAAAAATAACGGCCAATCGAATTATCTGCAAACGCCTAGAAGCAGCACCATGAATTTTCCCGATTGTGCTAGAGGACTGTTTGAACATCTGGCTACCAACAGTAAATGACAATAAAGATGGCGGCATGTATAGATGCCATTACTAAGTACAGGCATGTTATTACGCCACCTATCGGGCGAACATTCGAGAACCGGTTGCTGTACTATAAAAAGTGGCAGCATGTGCGAGAATAGAGCAGTGCTAATCAGAAAGTAGTCAAGTTAAGACTTCGTTGAAAGTGGATAATAACGATAAAAAGTAGTTAAGTAAAGACAAGCTGTAATTTGCTTCGTTAAGAATAAAAGGAAAAACAGTGGCAAATAAAAATTGTGTGTTATTTATTTTTATTTTTGAGCAATCAAAAGAACTCACACGTTTAATAAAATTTAAACGTAACAATATGTATTTACCAAAGGTAAATCAATAATTGTACACAACAATCATTTCTCACATTCCGTTTCATTAGAATTTACGCTAAATAGCTGATGTTAATAACAATCTCTACCCAAGTAGATAGACTAGGGTGCTGATGAAGTGCGTTGCTGCACAGAAAAATATCGGTATTTCCCCTAGCTTAAAAGTATAATTTAATTTTTCTTCTGTTCTTTACATACTCATATTAATCAATAAAGATATTTCATTCAATAAAAGAATTGAAATTACTGAACTTAAGCCTGATAAAAATTATTTCTGATTACAAATTAAAAAATTTTATTCGGCGCCTGGAATGGTATTTCCCTACTACTAACATATTTTTAACGTGGTGATATATTGATGATATAACGAAATTTATATAAAAATGTTTGGAACAAATATTAGTTGCTTGTAGGTGTTATTCACAAACGTTGTCAAGAATATAGTGCTTGACTTTATTAGAATTGCTGATCCACCGCATGCTCTTCCTCTTGGGTCCTTTGAATCATATAAAGTATAGCCATATATTTTACAAAGGCTTCAAATGAGTCTCAGAGACGAACATTATGTCAATATTTTTTTCCGTGAGGGAGTGCTCAGTTAATTTTTATGTTGGCGAATGACGTTTGCGTTCCAGGAACATATTGTTAAACTATTCATGTCTTGTAAGTTATTGCTGGAAGGAGTGTATTGTGCATTCGCAGCATTTCTTGCATCATGCTAGTCATATTTATTGTAAAATTTTTTTTTAGTTTGCTCCAGATTATCAATATTAGCTTCAAGGCAATCAAAATTGAAGCGTGAGTTTGTATTTGTTGAATTATTTGGCGGTGGAACACTTTGTGTGGGAATGGAATTTAACTTAGCAGCACCGGCATACGATACACGTGAAGTGATTGGTTGGCTCATTTGAGCAAAAGTGGCGGAGTAAGCGTTTGCTGATTTAGGTTTTTTCACCATAGTCTTTAGTTAGCGGGTTGATTACCTTCACAATTACAAAAATTTTTTCTGTTTGATCTTTTGGTTTAGTAAAACTAGCAGTACCGTGCAATTCACCGCAGATTACACAAACTGTATATAATTTGCAGTAAGTTTTTTTATGACCATGTTCTTGGCAATTATGGCACGTTACGCGACCAAAACGATATTGTGGTTCTTCAACTGTTATTTTTTTGGTATAAGAGATATTTTAAATTATATATTTCCTAATTTTATAGTATTTGGTTAAAGTTCAACGAGAAATAGAGGTTGGGAAATCTTCTCCATATTTATGCTATGTTCATACGGCAACATAAACCAATTGGTTCGCTCTCTGAACCACGATTGCGAACCATACCGTTTAAACGACACATTCGTGGTTCGTTTTGACAAATCTTTTTGATGCAGTGATGCCAACCTACTAACTAACTTAATATTTAAGTACATAATTAGCTAATTTTTACTTAAAATTAAATTGTTTTAGATACGATTTAATTTTTTCAGTGGTTAATTAAAGTTCTTATTAAATTACGTTGAAAGTACGGCAGCACTAGAAAATTTCCAAATATTATTGAACGGATTGTCTCTGTCCAGACTTGCAATTTTTGTTGCAGCAATTCTTGAGTTTATTGGTGAGAGGGGTGAGAAGATTGGGGAGGGGTACACAGTTTCATGTGCTCTACAATTCCCTTTTGATTTAAAATTCGTAATTGTTAATTTCAAGTTGCTAGTTGTATTTGACGTTTTTTTTAATTTTATTTCTTCAGTTGTATGAAAAACAAAAAATATTAGAAAAAGTGAATATAATTGTTAATTTTTCTGGGAAATTTGTGGTGTAATAGAATTTTTTAATGCATAATTGCAAAATTAGAATTTCATAATGTGGACACTTATGAAATTTCAAAGCAAAATTTTAAGAAATTGCAGCAACAAACATTGCAAGGTTGGACGTCGACTTTCCAAAGAACATAAACAAAACATGTAGAAAATTATAATTGCATAAAATAGTTTTATGAAAGCAAACGAACGTCATAATGCATTTTTCTATTTATTTGTTCCATGATATTAAACTATGTATCTATTATCTTATATATTTATGAAATTTAAACTATAGAATTTATAAATTCTTTTTAATACGACTACATGATGTTAATGTGTATGTTTTTAGTAAACACACACACGTATAAAAACATATGGTACGTTCATAAAATTTAAGCGAGAAATCGAAATTTTATTTTAAAACGACCAATTTTATATGTATGTACTTATGAAAACGTATATATAGGGGGTTTTTTTAAGAGGTATAGAACTTTGAATTGAAATAAAACACAAGAAAATCATTTTAATGTCCATCAATTTGGCTTTATTGGAAGGATAATTTTATGCCATTAATGTTTAAATATGATTTCGGGCATGTGTCCGCCGCGGCTGGCTCGAATAAAGCCAATTCTACAGGTCCAATTTTCAACCACTTTTTCGAGCATATGGGGCCGTATGTTGGCAATAACGCCACGAATGTTGGCTTCCAAGTCCCCTAATGTTTCTGGTTTGTTGGCGTAGACGAGCGACTTCACATATCCCCAAAGAAAATAATCCAATGGTGTCAAATCAGACGATCTTGGTGGCCAATTGACAGGTCCATTCCGCGAAATTATGCGCTCATCGAATGTTTCCTTCAATAAATCGATTGTGACGTGCGCTGTGTGGCATGTAGCGCCGTCTTGTTGGAACCACAACTCATCCACATTCATGCCATCCAATTCGGGAACAAAATAGTCGGTTAGTCGGCTCCAATTGCTGTGCACGGTGGCGAATCGATTCATTCGGGTCCTCTTCAACACTTTGCTCTACAGCGGCAATTGTTTCTTCGGTGCGCACTGTTCGACGTCTCTGCGGATGCGTATTATCACATAGAGTAAACGTAGTGCGAAAACGATCCATGGTTAACCGAATTAATTGCTCTGATGGACGATTATGTCGACCATAAAATGGACGGAGCTTGCGGTAAACTTCGCGAACTGAACCGTTATTTTCGAACTAAATTTGCACGATTTGCAAGCGTTGTTCTTTTGTCAACCTGTTCATGATGAAATGGCAAACCAAACTAAATATTAATCACTTGACAGCTGACAAAATGGCCGCCAGTTAAAAAAGTGATGCCAACTTAAAGTTCTATACCTCAATAAAAAACACCCTTTACATACATATTTATATATACTTCTCTTGTATACGTATGTACACTACTTGTAGGTACCTTACTAAAATGAAATATCTCAAGCTATGTATGTGTTGATCTCATGATTTACTGCACAAAAATGTTTTCGATGTTTTGATTTACAACAGAAACATTTTGATACTCGCCCCTTTTCGCGATTATTCGAAACATTTAGTCCTTTTTTCAAAAAATTTTTACGCTTTTTGAGTATCAAAAGTTGGCATCACTGTTTTTATTTACATATATACATACATGCACAAATACATACATACGTGAATAGTTGGCAGGAGTTTTATTTTCTGTGTTATACCGCTTTTACACACACAAAGTTTACTTTGCAAAGTCTTAGTTCAGCTGGGAGAAAGACAGAAAGTATGCTTACCTCTGTCTTTCACAAAGCTGAATTAAAACTTTGCAAAGTAAACTTTCCGTGTGTAAAAGGGGTATTATTTGCTTTTTTACAGTAGAAATACCCCTTTTAGACACGCAAAGTTTACTTTGCAAAGTCTTAATTCAGCTGTGTGAAAAACAGAGGGAGGAATACAATCTCATTCTGTCTTTCTCCCAGCTGAATTAAGACTTTGCAAAGTAAACTTTCCGTGTTTAAAAGGGGTAATAAACAAATTAAGCAAAAAATAATGAATAAAATATGTTCTATTTTTTTAATTCATGCACGCATCCATTTTTTTTTTTTTTTGTTTGTTTTATGTTTACTCACGTGTATATGTGTGTACACTCATTTTGTTTTGATAGCTAGTTCAGATATGTTAGCGATAATTTGTTATCAAAGCTAGCGATGACAGCAATTTCTTCGTGGTTCGCAGCAAGGTTCAAAATGAACCGAGATGGTCCGCTCTCAAAATTTTGTATGGCGAAAAATGTTGATGCAATTAAGATTCGACCGCGAACCGTGAATGAGAGAGCGAACCTCGATAATTGCTGTCCGTGTGAACATGGTATTAGTGTATTTAGCAGTGTGATTACCGCCACAATTAATATTTTTCGTTTTGATCTTTTGGCTTATTGCAAGTAGCAGTACCGTATAATGCTAGGAACACAACTGTGCCGAACGGCGATTTTTTCGGTGCGAACTTTCGTCATAATAAATAAAACACATTTGTGCATATGAAAATGAACACAACACCGCCGTAAAACGAAATTCGTCGTGCGTGACGAACTTAGAGATAGATTTATTTCTATTTTGTACGCCGACGAACGACGAAAAAACAATTTTCTCTCTCACTCTCTCTGTGTTTGTACACACAACCAGTGTGCACACTTCTACCGATATTCGGTAGATTCTACCGAACATGTTTGTGAATTTAACAATCTACCAATTCTACCGAACAAGGCCTGAAATCTACCGAATATTGTTATTTAGTAATTTAAGTCGATATATGTGTAAATTGGCACATAGCAGTGCGGTCGCAGATCGGTCATTTTCTGTCATGAAAATCATTAAAACAGAACAAAGAAATCGGTTAAAAACTGAAACTATAAGTAACCTAATATTTCCCAAAGAATTGTGCCTTGGGATTGAAATATTTATTTCTACCAATGATTTAATAATTTTTGCACAAAAGTTTAAATTCATAAATGGATCTTACATATAATCTTTGTTGTTACAAATATTTGTCAAATAAAAGTTATTTTAGTAGCTTTATAAAACCTATGGACAAATACTGAATTCCTGTTATTTATGTATATTATTTTATGTATGCATAGCATATCTATA
This sequence comes from Tachina grossa, assembly GCA_949987645.1. Taxonomy (NCBI): domain Eukaryota; kingdom Metazoa; phylum Arthropoda; class Insecta; order Diptera; family Tachinidae; genus Tachina; species Tachina grossa. The sequence goes on along the minus strand of OX465275.1, from coordinate 103,069,406 downwards.
TAAAGGGTAAAGGCAAATAACTAGGGATGACACTTTTTCATTGGAAATGCTTCATTGGTTATGGTAGTTTAATTTCCAATCACATGTGAAGTTTTAAATGCGCTTTTGCAACCTGTTTAGTTTGATCTAGGCGCACGGCAGTGCGAATTAGAATTAAAAAGCAAATCTAAGGCGCTTAAAGAAAGCTATTTTATTGAAATTCGGCATACATGCTGCGATAAGACAAGCCTAAAAATTTTTCATTAAAAAAGTGGGCGTTGACACGCCCATACAATTTCAACCTCATTTTCGTGTATTACGGCTCAGCATATTTAGATATACTATTTCTGTATGTATTATTATCCGTTTGCAACGAAACTTGACAGGAATAATTAACAGTGACAAAAAAATCTTAAGTTTGGAAAAGTGGGCGGGGTTACGCCCATTAAAATTATAAATGAAAAGTTGTGCTAAGGAGCTGAAATTTGATACACGAATAGGTATTGGGGAGAAAACAACAAGAAAACCCTGAAAGCCCGGAAATTCTAGTCAGAGGGGCGGGGCTGCGCCCATAAAAATTAAAAGTTGCGCTTATGAGCTGAAATTTGATACACAAGTAGGTCTAGGTGAGAAACCAGCTAGAGAAATCTGAAAAACAAAAAATTTTACCAGAATGGGCGGGGCCACGCTACTATTGTTTGAACCTAAAAACTTATAGCCTTATTTATAACACTTATTAAGAATTTTTAAGAAAATTTTTTTATGAAAATTTGTCCTAAAACCCCTTTATAAAGCCTTAATAAGTTAAATAAATGAGGCTGTTAATATACAGCTTTTAACTTAAGCCATTTTAGTGAAACTTTCCATATACGTTACACGTATACAATACTTTAAACTAATGGGTGTTTTTTATTGAGGTATAGAACTTTAAGTTGGCATCACTTTTTTAACTGGCGGCCATTTTGTCAGCTGTCAAGTAATTAATATTTAGTTTGGTTTGCCATTTTATCATGAACAGGTTGACAAAAGAACAACGCTTGCAAATCGTGCAAATTTATTTCGAAAATAATGGTTCAGTTCGACATAATCGTCCATCAGAGCAATTAATTCGGTTAACCATGGATCGTTTTCGCACTACGTTTACTCTATGTGATAATACGCATCCGCAGAGACGTCGAACAGTGCGCACCGAAGAAACAATTGCCACTGTAGAGCAAAGTGTTGAAGAGGACCCAAATGAATCGATTCGCCACCGTGCACAGCAATTGGAGCTTTGTCCATCAACTTTATGGAAGATTTTGCGCAAAGATCTTGGCTTGCGACCTTACAAGATCCAGCTTGTGCAAGAATTAAAGCCGCGAGACCATGCAATGCGTCGTGATTTTGGTGTATGGGCCGAAAATGAGATTGATCTCGATGCTGATTTTCATCGCAAAATTTTGTTCAGTGATGAGGCTCATTTTTGGTTGAATGGCTACGTCAACAAGCAAAATTGCCGCATTTGGAGTGAAGAGAATCCACATGAGACCCTTGAGACCCAGCCGCGGCGGCCACATGCCCGAAATTATATTTAAACATTAATGGCATAAAATTATCCTATCCTTGATGGACATTAAAACGATTTTCTTGTGTTTTATTTCAATTTGAAGTTCTATACCTCTAAAAAAAACACTCTTTATAACCTAAAAAAGTGGGCGTGATCACTCCCACAAAATTTTAGCCTTGTGTTTAATCTACTTCGGTCTAACATATTTTAGGAGATAATTAGCATGAATTATAAGCGCGGCTCACAACAATATTGTCAGTTTAAAATAGTGGGAGGGGTAACGCTCATAAAATTATAAGGTAGAGTTCACGCTAAAGAGCTGAAATTTTATACACAAGCAAGTGTAGATGAGTAAGCCAATGGAAAAATCTTAAAACCAAGAAGTTTTATCCGCTAAAACTCCAATTCGCAGTAGAGTGCTGAAATTTGGTACACAAATTAATCTAGATCAGAGATCACTAAGAAAAATCTAAGAAACCAGAAGTTTCAATCGGCGGTTGGGAACAAGCACTATTAACTCAAAATTAAGTTCAATTTTATTGATACTTTTCATCCACATTGCACTTATCCAAAGTAAAAATTTCCTGTTTTGAAAAGTGGACGTGACTACACCCATAAATCGTAGCTTTTTCTTTCATGTACTTCGGCTTAGCAGTTTTTAGTCTATTACTCATGTATTTCTCAATAGCTTTTTCATACAAAACTTTACATGAACCATAAGCACTAACAGATATAAAAGTCGGCGGGGCCAGGCTCATAAAATTTTTAAGTAATATTATACTGTAGAAAGCTGACATTTTGTAGACAAATAGTCATAATTGATTTACTCAGTCGGAAAATCCAAAAATTAAAGCACCACCTACCCTATTGAAACTTTGCATGCACATTGGGCATATCCTTTTGATTTATGTAATTCGGCTAAGCAGACTATAATATGTAAATATATTGAAAAATAGGCGGGATCACTCCCACTAGAATTGACGCTGTATTTTACATATTTCTTTTTAGACGACTCTTAACAAATTGCGTACACACTGGCGACCCGTTGTAATAGCACAATAATTTATTTTTAAGGTGTACTCATCATGCTCTAGTCCATTATTTTATGTAACTATATCATTGTTAACTGGCACAGTGATCATGAATAGAAATAAAACACCCAAGAAACCTTAAGTTTAAAAAGTGTTATCATAGAAAATTTTTCAAAAAGTAGTCAGATCCTCACAAAAACATCAATGTGAAAAAAGGCCAAGTTCCTATCAAAAATTTCGGCCATTAAAAGCAGTGAGATATAAATTTTGACCAAGTTCTTGTTTGGCACAACACCTATCGCTGACATATGCTATGCATTATATACATTTGTAATCGTAAGGGTGTCATATAATTTTAAGATAATCTGCTAACTTGGCAATATTTTTACTCTTCTACAAAAAGAGAGAATAATGTTCATTTCTTTATATCGGTAAAAATATTGCCAAGTTAGCAGATTATCTTAAAATTATATGACACCCTTACGATTACAAATGTATATAATGCATAGCATATGTCAGCGATAGGTGTTGTGCCAAACAAGAACTTGGTCAAAATTTATATCTCAATGCTTTTGATGGCCGAAATTTTTGATAGGAACTTGGCCTTTTTTCACATTGATGTTTTTGTGAGGAAAATCCTTACACTTACCCTTTATATATAAGTACATATATTTTGTTATTTTGTATGTTTCTTTGAATTGTTATTTTTTATGTTTCTCTGAATAAAAAAAAAAATTCTACCGAATTTCATTCAAATCTACCGATTTTTTTGTCGATTCTACCGAATTTAAAAAAAATTAAGTGTGCACACTGCACAAAACAACCAACTTTATAAAATATAAGAGAGGAACTCGCTGAGTAAATTCGTCGTAGTTGTGTTTCACACGACGAATTTACGCAGCGAATCTTTATCGACGAATTTCGTCCACCTCGACGAATTCGTTAATAAGAATTCGCTGCGTAAATTTGGCGTGTGAAGCACAATAACGACGGATTTACTTAGCGAATTCAGCTCTTATAATTGATAGAGTTGGTTATTGTCAGTGTGACCATATTAGCTAATTTTGGGATAAATTTAGCTTATTTCTTCTGGATTTAGCTTTAAAATTTTCATTAAGCTCTTAGCTTTTTTAAAAAAGGATTTAGCTTTTTTCGCCTTTTTTAATCCAAATTGCGTATTCTCTAAAAATATATTAAAGACATACATGATTTAGCTTTATTTTATTTTAAAATGTGGTCACACTGTTTATTGTGTATGTAAAGAGAGTGAGAGAAAGTTGGGGTTTTCGTCGTTCGTCGGCGTACAAAATAGATATAAATCTATCTCAGAGTTCGTCACGCACGACGAATTTCGTTCTAAGGCGGTGTTGTGTTCATTTCATATGAACAAATGTGTTTTATTTTTTATGACGAAAGTTCGCACCGAAAAATTCGTCGTTCGTCCCAGTTGTGTTCCTAGCATTATACTAAGAACTCACATACATACACACTATTTTTTTTTTTTTTTTTTAACCAAAAGAGACTTATAAAGAGAATAAGAGGAAGTCTGCGAGCATTCTAACAAAAACAAACTACATAGGTACATAGTTTTCGTTAGCAACAGTTGCAAAAAAAAATGTGGCTGTGGAATGAAAAATTATCAATGAATATGGGATAACAATTCCAAATATTTGTGGCAGCTAACTTAAGTTGGCACGTATGAAATTGGCACTTAAACAAGTACATTGCATACGAAATTGAAGAAATTATTGAAATTTTGTGGTTTTTGAAAAGGTATCTCAAATTGGCAGCTAAAAGAGTGGCAGTTAAGTCAAAACTACTGTATAATGTGATCCTACAATTGGCGATCCTGAATCCTGGAATAAATCTATAAGGATTTGAACCATTTATAAGCAACTGATTTCGTCTACAACTTATCAGTTTATATCTGTGCCAATAAATAATAATGGCTTAAGTCGAAATTTCATGTTTTGAGATATTAAGGGTTTTGTCTAAAATTAATTGTGTTTGGTTTTTATATAAAACGTTTAGCCTCCGAAAAAGATGCACATTTATTTAGAGCAAAACTGTTAATTTTATATAAAAAAACCTTTTATTAAAATAATTTTTATTGATGGTAAGTCGAGATAAGTGCTTTAGGTTAAATTGAAAAATGCGGGAAACCTGAGATAAGATAATTTCTTAAAAGCTTAGTTAAATATAAGTTTTTTTTTAATGAAGAATAATTTGGATGGGATGTCAGTTATTGAACTCAACTGTATGCAAGTTTTTATGCTCAAATATTTTAATATTGATGTAGCTACCGGAAAAAAATTAAGTTGAGGTAAGATGTTATGGCTTACGTATTATTTTCCAAGAAGACTTAAGTTAAAATATAAGTAGTAGTGAACTGCCAATTCGGGCTCAATTAAAATTGTTAAATTGTTGCTGAAATTGTTAAATTTGGGTAATTAAAATTTGAAAATTTTTAAATTCTTGGAAATTTGTGAAATTTGATACCTACGAGGGTGGTTCAATAAGTGCTTTAAATATTTGTTGATGTTGGTTCAATATGTCCGTCTTTTTGCTAATGCCTACGGCAATGTATGATAATTTTTCCTAATGCCGACGGCAATGCATGATAATTTTTCCTAATGCCGACGGCAAAACATGATTATTATTTTTTTCAAATGTCGACGGCAAAACATGATTATTATTTTTTTCAAATGCCAACGGCAATACATGATTATTATTTTCTAATGCTGCAGAAAAAATTCCCAGTGTTGCCAGACTGCAGAAATTTGTTATCATAATACTATATCAGTAATCTCAGCGAAATTAGATTTGGTGACTATACGCGATTCTCATATGAATTGTGGGAATGTGCTTGTGTGATTTCCTCACGCTAATAAATTGTTTATAAATAAAATAATTAAATAAATTAATAAGATAATTAAATAAATTATTTTATTTATTTATAAAACGTTCTTGTTTGTCGCTGGTAAGCTTATATTCTGTTTATTTGTTTAAGAAATATATTTGTATGTATGTATGTATGATGCATGTATGTATGTATGTATGTGTATGATGCATGTATGTATGTATGTGTATGTATGTATGTGCGATCGAAGGAACTTGTGCGTGGAATATTTTGTGGCTGTGTAGAATACATTTATATTTTGCAACGTAGTCATTCTTTTTTGTCTACGATTATTTTAAAGCAGCAAAGTTTCAACTAAGTACAGTCATCAGCAGAGAAACAAAAAGTAAAAACTGTGAATGCTGCAAGGATACTGCTACTAATTTTCGTATAAATACGCCAACTTTTCTAACTAAAACATCAGTGTTTTATTGTATTTACAGGTAGTATCATCAGCAATTGTGTTAAAGTGAAATAATAATAAAATAATTAAAAATGAGTTATACAGGTTATCAGTGTAATATATGTCATAAGGTATACAAATACCAAAAGTCCTTTTTGGATCATGTGAAAAGTCATAGCGTGCAGGATCAAATGGTCGTAAGTCGGGGTACAAATCAAGAGCAACCGCAGACATTTGTTCAAAATCGTCAACAGCAGATAAATTCATTTCATCACCAGCAGCACCCTTCTCGACAGTAGCCCCAATATCAACAATACGGTATGCCTAACTGTTACCCTACACCAATGTCATAAAGTAAACAGTTTTTGGCATCAGGAGTATCAATGCAATATCCAAATTACAATTACCATCCCAATTTGATGCAATGGCAACCTCTTACTTATCATCAACAAGAGCAGCAGCAGCAACAACAACAACCTCATCAACAAGGTGTGGATATCCTTGGAGGGACTTTATACAACGATGCTATGGACATAAGTTTGCCGGAAAGTGATGAAGAAGTAGAAGAAAAAAGAGAAGAAACTCTGCCAACTCCAATGAGTACTTCGCATGCTAGGAGAGAAGAAGTCGAAGAGAATGTGAGATATTACAAAATATCGAAAGCCTTCAAAACCGTATCGCCACATATGTAATACTAAATAAAAAGGACCAACTTCTCTTGGAAGAATTTATTAAAGAAAACATGAATATTTTTATTGAGAGACTTCAAATGTCTTTGTCTAAGCATATAATAATTAAATTTCATGTGAGTATTGTGGCGGATTACATCAAAATTGTAGAAGAAGAATTGGAGTTGTATGTTATAACACATGTAGCCAAAATGAGTTTGCTGACGAAGGCAGATAGCATTGAAGAATTATTCCGTAAACAGGTTGAGAAGATTTCAACCAAAATATCCGAATTTGAAGAGCGCGATTCTGGTTGGACCTTGTCACGCATAGTTCGAGCAGAAACCAACATCAACAAATCTTCGCTAGACAGAGGATCAAGTTGGATATCCACTCCTGAAAAATTAGTAAGAAAATTTGCATGCATCAATATTGAAAATAGTGATGAATACTGCTTCAAGTGGTGTATAATCGCTGCCATGGATACTACCAAAAATAGTAATCCAATACGTTGCAGTACTTATAATATTCAGGACATTTCTGCAGAGACGATTGTTGCGCGAAATGGTGTAGCGTTAAATTTCAAAAACTTAACTTACCCATTAGCACTGAACAAAATTAAGGAGTTCGAGGTAAATAATCCTACAATAAGTGTTAACGTATTTGGGTATGATGAGGGAGCAAATCAGATCATTGGTCCTTATTATGTGACCAAAGACGAGAAAGTGAACCATGTCAACTTGTTGCTTTTGGAGAACGGTGAAGTTCGTCACTACATTTTGATAAAGAACATATCAAGGTAAGTTAGAAAATTATACAACACTTTAATTTAAAGACACATATATTTGTTTTTTATATTTTATACTATGTACATTTTACTAATAAGCTTTTATATATTTTTTTCCATTCAGAGACTTTTACGAAATCAATTAACGCAGAATGGACACAAACTACATTTCTGCAACACCTGTCTCCAGTATACTCGTAACGAAAATGGCATGAGTAGCCATAAGGTAGAATGTTGCAAAATCGTTACAACTATGCCATCAGGTCCAGATGCAATTCTAAGCAATTCAAAGAAAAATGGATGTTCCCTTTGTGGTTTACGCGGAGTTCGAGTGCATCCTAGAGGAAATTAGTGATAATGTAAGTAGTAAGACTAGTTTAATTAAAAAGCACACTCCTTGTGCTTTTAGTTATTACATTAAGTGTCTCCATAACAATAATTTAGATAAGTTAAAATTTGTTTCATATTTAATTAAAGATTGTGAGGATATTTATAATAACCATTTAGTAAATAACAGGCAAATGGATACTTTATCCCCTTCTGATATTTATGATTTTTATAGTGCGGTGAATTGTCATATTTGTCAAAAATTTCTAGGTAAAGATCGCGTTAGAGATCATTGTCACCTTAGCGGTAAATATAGAGGTGCAGCCCACAATAACTGCAATTTAAATTACCGAATTCGCAAGTTTATACCAGTTTACTTTCACAATTACTCAAATTATGACTCACATCTTTATATTCAAGAGTGAAATTTCTATGCAGCTGAAAGTACTCCCTCTCAATAAGGAGCTTAATATATCACTCTCGCAATTTACAGAAATGAGCGATGATCATAATCTTGAAATAAGATTTATTGATACATTACGCTTTATGGCTGAGAGTTTGGAATCATTAGCCTGCAATTTGTCGGATAATGATTTCAGCACTATAAGATCCTTATTTCAGTCAGAAAAAGAATTTCAGCTTATTAAGAGAAAAGGTATTTTCCCCTATGAGTACCTAAATTCATCCCAAAAATTAGACGATTGTCAGCTGCCTTCACGCAGTGATTTCTTTAATAAGTTGAACAATAAAGAGTGTTCTTTAGAGCAACACTCACATGCTGTAGAGGTATGGAATAGTTTTGGTTGCAAAAGAATGAAATATTACATGGAACTTTACTTAAAAACAGATGTCCTCTTAATGACAGATATTTTCGAGAACTTTAGAAAAGTTTGTAAAGGTATTTATGAGCTGGATCCATGTCAATACTATACTGCTCCTGGACTTTCCTGGGATGCAATGTTAAAATACACAAAAATTGAACTAGAATTATTGACGGACATAGACATGTACAATTATATGAAAAAAGGTATACGTGGGGGAATCTTACATTGTAGCCAAAGATATTCGAAAGCAAATAACAAATATCTGGAAGATTTCGATAAAGAGAAGCCCTCAGAGTTTCTTGTCTATTTAGACGCAAATAACCTTTACGGTTGGGCAATGTCAGAATATCATCCTCATGGTGGGTTCAGATGGTTATCGCAAGACGAGCTGAATCTTGATCCAAACAGCATAGCTGACAATGGAACAGACGGTTATGTATATGAGGTCACTTTAGATTATCCTTCTCACTTACATGACTTGTATAATGACGTACCTTTTAGCTACCGATGGTCTGGTAGCAATCGAAATGACTAGAGTCAAAACCTGCTACAATAAACCAATTTACTTAGGATTTTGTGTACTCGAGTTGTCCAAATGGAAAATGTATAATTCTCATTACGGGTACATGCAACCTAAGTTTAAGACAAAACTCTCATTGAACTATATGGACACGGACTCTTTTATATATTCAATAAAGACGGATGACTTTTACGCTAACATAAAAAATGACATAGAAGAACATTTTGATACATCGGACTATCCCACGGACAATACTTATAATTTCCCATTAATAAATAAAAAAAGTTTTAGGATGAAAACTGCGGTAAGATAACGACAGAATTTGTTGGGCTGCGATCAAAAATTTACTCATTCAGTGTACAAAATCAAAATGACGTTAAAAAATCGAAGGGGGTAAAAAGATCCATATTAGATAAATATAGTTTAGCTACTTATAGAAACTGTTTATTCAATAAGACTAATGTACACGATAATATGCTAACATTTAAATCTAAGCTGCACCAGATATATAATAGTGAATTAAATAAGGTAGTCTTAAGTTATGGAGACAATAAGAGAAAAATTAGGTCAAATAACATTAACACATATACATGGTATCATTTTCGTATTAAGTAAACTAACCCTGAATACGAACTTGATATGTTGCTAGATGAGATTGCTAGAATGCAAGAAAATAGCTAAAATTAGTTAACTTTTAGTTAAGTGGTTAATTTTTAAATTGTATATAAAATCTTAGTTATAAAAAAATGATTGTAAATAAAATCCTATTTATTAAGAAGAACTATTGTACACACATATGTAAATAAATTTTTAAGAACAAATTTGAAATAAAATATTGAAAAAAAGAATTAAATATGTGAATGGTGTTTATTTCTTTATTGGCTTTACTTCGTTGGATAAAAAGTTTTTGTTTTTGCTTATTTGCAAGTTATTGTTTTCATGTCGCTTAAACATTGAGAGGTTATGCACAAGACAAATGAAATTCCGTTAAATTTCATTAAATATTTTCATAAAGAGAAACAATTTAGATAACCGGATAAGTCCTTATATTTTTCACTACATACAAGTGTCTGTTATTTTCTATTCGAATAAATGATTCCTAAATTTCCTTTAAAAAAATAATACAAAACAAGGAATAATTTAATTTAATTTTATTTATATTAATAATACATTTTAATTTAATTTTATTTATTTTAATTATAATGATGGAAACATTTCATAGTATTCAATTATTAAATGTTCTAATATACTTTTGCGCAAAAAATTTATTGTATATCTACAAGTATCAGGTCCTTCCTCACACTCAGGATCATACCAAGGACAGCTTTTGAAGTGTCCTATTGTGTTGTCTTCATCTTCCATGATAAAATATTCTTCGATTTCATCTATCATATTTTCGAAAAATTTTATCATCTCCCAATGATCAAAAAGCCTGAAGCTTTCAAAATCTCTTATAAATCGGTTTAGATTACTTCTAATTTGGCTCGTTTTATTTGCTGATAAATTAATGAATGATGATTGTTTGAAGGTTTCTTTAAGACTAATTTGCTCTTTAAATTTTTAAAGTAGTATCTCTTGATCTTTAAAATATCTATACCATCATCTATATTCCATACTTCTTTTTAGAATTCTATCTCTCTCTATCCCTTTTCTCTCTATAACCATCTCTTTCTGTCTATCACTATTACCCACTTATTCACTATTTCACCATATATATTTTCGATTAGCCTTCTTGAAGTCATCATCGCTACTTTTAAGATCATTTTCAGTTAAACATTCAAAGTGAGCTGAAGTAGATAAAAAATGGAGTCTACAACAAATCTAACATCAAAATTTAATTCACTAAAAAATAAAACCTTAATCCACATAAAGGAGCTTGAGACATCAATTAAATACACCATTCGAAAAGTGACAAGAGTAACAACAAAATATGGACCAACACTAAAAGTTGAAATGGAAAACCACATAATGTTCCTGCCAAAACGATATAATACTTTAACCGATGATGAAATTAAAGAACTCTCGAGCGGATCATATTGCTTAAGCTTAATTGTTGAAAGCGAGCTAGGGTTGCCAGTCGTACTGATTTTGCCAGTACATGTACTGATTTTTGTTTAAAGTACTGATTTATGCATAATTAGCAAATCAGTACGCAAATGTACTGATTTTTTCATGTATGTACTGTTTTTGTACTGTTTTTATATATTAATTATGATCAATGTATAAGAAAGCCTTTCATAGTGTTTATTTATTTTCTTTGAATCACCAGTGATCTTTACTTTACGTTCGCTTTAAGGCGAATTTATTTTCAAAGTGGAATCCATATAATACTCAAGCAAATTCTGCCAAAACTGTCAGAGATCATATAAATTTTAGTTTAAGTTATAGCTAATGTTAATTTTATTGAGATTTTTTAATTTAAATTTGCAAGAAAGATTTGCTATAAGTGATTTCTGATACATGCAAATAATGAATTTGAAGTTTCTTTTTCGAAAATTTTTTTGATAATATTATTTTTATTAATTACATATGCCTTGGTACAAAGTATACATTGAATTCATGTTTTGTTTTAAGAATGGTTAAAGCTAGGAATGTAACGAATGCTCGCATTTGCAAATTTTTCGCTTATTTTTGCTATTTGCATTTGCTAAAATGTATGCGAATATTTAAGACAAAAAAATTTTGTACTTCTTTTACGAAAAAAGTTTGCCATTAACAAACGTCAAAACACGAAAATTATTTTAAGCCAGCATGAAAAAGATAAATATAGGGTACGTTCGTAGATTCAACAAATTTATGCAGAAGTTCTGGGAATTTTTTCTGCGTATGCGTGATCAACTGTTGCACTTGCTTTGCAACTGCTCAATATCTGTGCATAGTTGGCATTTTTGAACGAACTGCAAACAATTTTTAACCCGGCAAGTAATTTTATTTAAGAAAGTTGTCATCTCGTCTATGTGAAAACACAAAAAACTCCTTATAAAAGTTTGCACATTGTGCACATGGCTTGGACGTAGCTGACTTATAAGTAAGGCATTCTTCAAAGCTTTATCAGAAAGCTTTTCTATAAAAAAAGTTCTCATACGCATCAAAATTAAACTAAAGTCCAGCGGTGTTCGGAAATATACCTTTAATTTTTCATTTCATTTCATTCATTTTTTGAATAAGAAAAGGCATTGTATTTTGGGCAGCAGTATTTTCTACTTAAGACTAGTCTGTTAAAACTTTTAAAAAATGTTTTGAGCACCATTCATTACTTCGTACAAACAAATTTGAATCGCAAACAATATTAACTAGTCATTGTTGTAGTAAATTCCACACGAAACAAGTGTCACTTATTAATTTCATATACAAACATACGTATGTATCTTTCTGTTCTGTGAATTCATGTTTTTAATAAATTAATACATATTTGCTCAATGCAAGACTCAGTTTAAATAGAATGCTATATGTAGTACATCCATGTATGTAATGCAACTTCATGTTCTTATACAAAATTTATTTTCATGTGATTTTTTAACGTATTTTAATATTTGCATTCGCTTTCGCAAAAATTAAAATGTAGTATTCGCATTCGCATGCGAAAAACTGGTATTAGTTACATCCCTAGTTAAAGCCTTTTATATTGAAAAAATTAATGTACTGATTTTTTTTCAATTGTACTGACTTTTTTTCTCTCATATACTGATTTCAACGATTTCAAAACTGGCAACCCTAAAGCGAGCTGAGTGAATCTCTAATTCAAAATTTCGAATTTCCTATTGGGCAATAATATATATTAATTTTGTAATTTAAATTATAAATAAAAAGACATGAAAGAGTTTTGTAAAATATAAATGTTTGTGCTTTTTTTATTTAATATTTTCAGTTATTTCATAAAGAAATTGAAGACATAAATGACCACAGGTAAATGTATTGAAATTCTGATGTTGATTATAGTTGTATTTTATATTTTTACCAAGATATTTGACTACTTCCGAAGGAGGTTGTAAGTTTCCAAAGCTGTCGAAATATTTTTTTTCATTATTGTGTTTATAATATGCTACCCAATGTGTACCAGGTCCTGTTGATACGTCTAAATTGATTATTCCACATTCTATATTCTTTGTTCGTTTTGGTAGAGTATTCAACATAAGAACTCCTCTAAAATATGGAATATTTATAGAGAAACAGTTTATATCCACATCAGATAGTGGTGTGTTGGGTAGCATCTCTAAGAGTTTTTTGATTCCTCTTTGTAAACTAAACCATAACCCTTTTTATATGGTTTTAAGTAAAGTCCCTTTCCAACTACTGTAGATTCCATTGCTCTATTATGTCTAGTTGCCTCATCAAGTTGATTTTTTGCATTCTTTGTAGCATTTACAGCTTTAGCTATAGCAGCACCTAAAGTCGTTAGACTACCAATTGCATCCAGAGAAGTTAGAATCGGTATTAGAGGCAAAAAACCACAGGACAGGTATTACACGTGGTACTATAATTTGAGATTTTCTTCCTTTTAATGATTTCTTCCTTTTAATGATAGTTTTTAGGGCAATTTTAATAGCTGAGTTAATATCTAATGGTTTTTTCCTTCTTTAGTATTTTTGTTGCAGCTCTAATTGATGTTGTAAACAGTTTTTTATCATTTAGCTTGTTCTTTTTAACATTTTTCTTTTTCTCCACACCCATACCAAATTTTGTTTTGGTTTTCATTGCGTTAGTAACCATATAGGCAAATAATTTTCCAGCAATACTACTATCTTCTGATAAAAATCGATTCCAAGCTGAGTTTTGAAGTATTTTATCAGCTTTATGTCTAGTGCTTAAATCCTTATTTTTTGAATAAGCTATATCGTGATCTTTACAAGCAGAGTCCAATAAATTAATTCCCTTATCACCTCGATTTAAACGTTTTTGTAGTTTTGTTCCAGGTCCACAGTACTGATATCCAGGGAGATTAAGTTCAACAGGTAGAGAGTTTATTATTTTATCTACTATACCTCCTCCAACGAAGGTGTTTTTATGACTAAACGTTTTCTGACATCGTATAACCATATTATCTGATTTTTTCTGTAATAAGAGGTAACATTTATGAAATGTATTTAGTTACAAAAATGCAGTTAGTGAAACAACATAAAAATATTTTAGTTCGTAATATTGATAATTCAGCGAGCATCAGTTCAAAAATAAAGCATAGTCCCCTCTTACCAAATTCTATTCGTGCTCTAATAGTGGGGCCATCAAATTGTGGAAAGACTAATGTTATGATCGGCTTACTAGAAAGTCCTAATGGACTCAAGTTTGAAAACATCTACTTATACTCAAAATCTCTTTATCAACCCAATTAAAGGAATGGGATATTATACATTCACCGACAATTAATCAGTTATTCCACCTGACGAATCTAAAACTAATTCAATTATGATATTTGGTGATGTTGTATGTGAGAAGCAAATAATATACGTACATATTTTTGTATGGGACGACATAGGGATATTGATTCATTCTATTTGTCAAACTTATACTAGAATTCCCAAGCATTTAATAAGAGACAATGCAAATGTTATTATAATGTTTAAACAAGATGAGACAAATATAAAGCATGTTTATAGGGATCATGTTGGCAGCGATATGAGTTATGAAACGTTCCAAGAAATTTGTCGAGAGTGTTGGAAGGATAAATATGGATTTTTAGTGATAGGCAAAGATAATGAATTAAATGATGGTTGCTACAGAAAGCAATTTGACTATTTCATAACTATATATACTACTTCTCATAAAAGATTGCCTTTAGTTATTAATCTAACTTTAAACTTGATACATCTATTTCTTTTCATAGTGTTTCTGATTCTAATTCAGTGAAAAAATTAAAACAAAATTGAAATGATTTCATATGAAAAAAACAATTGGAAAGAAACAAAATGTTTTTACAGTTACACATCATTACTGATTCGCGTTTTATGAAAAAGTGTAAACAAATGTCAAAACCTTTTCATATGAAAAGTTTTTTTACACACACAATTCATTAGTGAAAAAGCATGGAAACCCATAAAAACCCCATACTAATACTACTATAAAACTTTTAAAATATTTAATTCCCATCCCGAATTTCGTCTGAAGGGTCTATTAAAACATTTTATCCAGACATTTTCTATTTTGATTGATGTTCATATTAGCATAATTTGGCAATTGATCAGAAGCCGAGGGAAGCATAAGTTAAGTTATTATCGGCGGCAAAAAAATAATTTGGCGACCAGAAGTTGACTTGAAATATTATTTTTAACCCCCGACTAAAAAAAGGGGTGTTATAAGTTTGTAGTGTGTGTCTGTGTATCTGTTTGTCTGTCCGTGTCCACGTACAGGCCAAACTTCTGGACCGATTTTCATTTAGTTTTTTCTGTTTGAAAGATGATCGAGAGGGTTCTTAGCTATGTTTGAAGAAAATCGGTCTGACCATTTAGAAGATATAACATCTTTTCTGAAAAAAGTCGGGGGTTTTTAAAATTATTAATTTGTTTTTAATTTTTTTTTTTAATTTTGTTATTAATAGTTTTTATTATGAAATTTTTACGTTTTTACGCCAAACATATGTACTGGTGTTGCTGATTTGCCGAATGTAGTCGCTCTACCCCCTCAACATATAAAGCTCAAGACGCGTGATTTACAAAAATTAATTGCCGAACTCAACCCGAAGAAAGCTCCGGGTATTGATGGAATTAGTAACCAGATGCTCATGAACTTGCCTCGTATTGCAATGAGAATCCTATTATTCATATTTAATGCCATTTTACGACTGGAGTATTACCCACACAGCTGGAAGCTTGCCAAGGTTAAAATGATTCCAAAGCCGTGCAAAGATCTAACCAAGGCTGAGTCATATAGGCCAATAAGTCTACTATCAACTATGTCAAAGCTTTTCGAAAAACTGCTCAAAACAAAATTGTCCGCAATTCTAATTAGTAGTGGGTGCATACCAGACCATCAATTTGGTTTTAGAAGTCAGCATAGCACCATTGAACAAACTCACAGACTGGTTCAAGTTATAAGAAGAACTTTTGAGGAAAAAAAGTATTGTTCTGCGCTCTTTATTGACGTTTCCCAGGCATTTGATAAAGTGTGGCATGAAGGCCTAATTTTAAAATTGAAGACTTACTTACCAATAAACATTTTAAATCTTTTGGAAAGTTACATTATTTCCCGTAAGTTCACTGTTGTGGAAGGAGACTTTACGAGTAGGCCTGAAACTATTTCATCCGGTGTGCCACAGGGGAGCATACTGGGACCAGTTTTATATTTGATTTATACTTGTGATATGCCTGTGAGCAGTAGTATCCATACCTCCACATTTGCGGACGATACAGCCTGCCTTAGTATGCACGAAAACCCTGATGAGGCATCCCGCAAACTCCAGGAACACATTAGCCAAATGGAGCTTTGGTTAAACTTATGGAGAATTAAAGTCAATGAACAAAAGTATGTCCATATAACGTTCACCCTAAGAAGAGATACTTGCTCCCCCATTCGGATTAACAATCAAGTTGTTCCTCAACATTCACATGTGAAATATCTTGGTATACGCCTTGATCGACGACTTACATGGAAACATCACATTGACTCTAAGTTAACTCTAATGAAACTTAAATTAACTCAGGTACATTGGCTGATTGGTAGAAATTCAACACTTAGCCTAGACTGCAAACTTTTAATATACAAGTCGCTTTTAAAGCCAATATGGTGTTACGGAATTCAACTATGGGGCACTGCTTCAGCTTCAAATGTAGAGAAAATTCAACGAAGCCAAAATAAAATTTTACGCATGATAACATCGGCTCCATGGTACATCAAAAATTCAAATATACATCGCGATTTGAATATACCACTAGTGACTGAAGAAATTTTAAAATACGCAGGCAAATATCTAACAAAACTCGAGTCACATCCTAATCTGCTTGCTTGTAATATTTTGAACTTTACTGGACACATCCGCTTAAAAAAGAGAGATACACGGGCTTTAATATTCAACACTCTAGATGATGAAGCTACTTGAAAACACTTTTTTCTTTTTATTGCTAATCACTACTTATGTATTATTAATAACTATCACTAAGCTCATGTCCGACATTGGTCGGGCCTAATAATTTTTTTATAGATTTAAGATTTTAATACTTATTATTAGTTCATATTTGAAGATACAATAAATAAAAAACATGCATTAAAAAAAAAATTATGAAATTTTTTAGTAATTTATATATCCAAATGCCATACGACATTAAAACTAATATGTTTTTTTGAAGAAAGTTTCAAACTCAATTTGCAAAAAAAATATATGTAGCTTTCTAGTACTGAAAAGAGAAATAATCAATGCAACAATTCCACAGTCTTTAAAAACAGTTTTTATTTGTGAATCACTATGAGGAATTTTGAAGAACAATATGCCAATTTCTACGTGAAAAATATGTGTATTTACATAAATGTGTACATATGTATGTACATATGTACGTATGCCAGTTTGTATGTATGAATGTTCCTATGGACATTATTAAAATAAATTCAGTAAAGTGCGACTCTGACTCGCGCACGAAGGGTTCCGTACGAATACTAGATATGTAATTTAATACAAACTTCATCCTATGTAATATATAGTTTTAACATTCTTCTTCGTTTTTGGGGTCTTTTCGGTTTTTTTGTTTTGGCGTTTTTTGCGTTTTTTCGGTTCTGGCGATTTTTTTAAGTTTTGGCTCTTTTTTAGTTTTGACACTTTATTTTCTTGTTTTGGCGATTTTTTCGGTTTTTGATGTTTTTTCATTTTGGCGATTTTTTTTTTTTTAATTTTTGGAGATATTTTTAATTTTTGCGATTTTTTTTTATTAAAAATTTTTTTTTAGTTTTGGCGACATTTTCGCGTTTTGGCGATTTTTTTCGGTTTTTGGCGTTTTTTTCATTTTGGTGTTTTTTTCATTTTGGCGATTTATTTTAGTGTTAAAATTTTTTTTTAATTTTGGCGATTTTTTTTCGTTTTGGCAATTTTTTTATTTTTTGGCGATTTCTTTTCGGTTTGGCGATTTTATAATTTTCCTTTTTTTAGTTTTACCGTTTTTGAAAATTTCAAGTTTTGCCTCTTACGGTTTCCAAGATATAGCAAATTGTCAAAATTACATAGTCAAAATTGCATTAACTGATGGACCACCCTTTAATTTAATTTTTTGTAAATTTTAGTGTTAATTGTTGTAGTCTGTATAAAAATATACTAATTTTACAAATTTCAAGTTTCAATATACATATGTTCATACAATTGTATGTATATTACATGGGATTTTAACATTTTTCGTTGCTCGTTTTGAAACACCATTTAATTTTTAATTCTCATGAATTTGTTGTTGTAGCGGTTCTACATACTGTGTCCAAATTTCAGGTCCGTAGCTCTTACGGTTCCTGAGAAAATAACGTGTGACGGACAGACGGACAGCGTATTGAAAACAATAGGGAACCTTTTCACCTTTGGTGTACGGAACCCTAAAAATAGGTAAAAAACGCATGTTGTTTAGCTTACTTATCATTTTTTACACTTTTCTCTACCTGACAGAAACATGCACACTAGGACCATAAACGGAACCACTTCATTGGACAAACATATTTTAAATTGTATTTCTCCTAAAAGATTTTATTGTAATGTGAAATATTTTCTTTATTAGGTGAAACTTAAATCTAGTAAAAGGCTGAAAAAATATGAAATACATATTTACATACCTATATATACATAAATTGTGTTATTTTCATACATTGGCGTAGCTAGACATTTTTTCTGGGGGGGGGGGGGCAAACACAATTTGTTTTAATTAGTGTTTTTATGAGAATTGTTAAAATTTAAGCTTAAAATTTTTTAAACGCACTAATAATCCCAAATTAATATTTTACTTATTAAGTTAAATATATATTTTTTATTAAAAATACATTGAAATTGGAAATTAAAAAAAATATATTTTACTTAATAAGTAAAATATTAATAAGTAAAATATTGGATTGGGATTATTAGTGCGGTTAAAAAAATTTTATACAGATTTTTTTTATTTAACATTTTTTTTTATTTAAGTTAAAACATAAATTAACAGTTCAGTTTCAATAACAAAAATTAAGTTATAATTAAAACTAAAAAAACAAAACATTCAAAACAAAAACAATATATAGACAAAAAGTAAAGTATGTGTTAGAAAAAAAAACTAAATAATAATAATAATAATCTAATAATAATAATCTAATAATAATAAACTAAATAATAATAAAATTAATATTCGTTTCCAACAAGTTTATATGTTCATATGGAAAAATTATTTATGTATATACTATATTTGAATACAATATTTTGAAAAGATACAAGCAAGAAATGATTTCATTCATCATTCATGATTTCATTTCTTAATAATTTATTATTTAATTTAAAAAAAATTTATCTGTTGGGCATAAATAAAAATAGAAAATTGCCATTTATTATTTAGTTACCCTTCCAATATTAAAATTCTGAATCAATACTATATTGTTGCGATGAATGAACATACATACATAAATAAGTACAAACATATGTATGCAAGTATGTATGTATACGTGTTCAATTGAAAAAAATTTTATGTGCATATAACTATATATGTACATGCATACATATCGATAGTTGAGTTTTTCAGTGATTTCAATAAATTTCACACTAATACACCTCATCACAAAAATTTATTGCAATAGTGTAAAAAATAGCGCTTTTACAAGCAGTTGTACAAAAAAGTTACATTTTGAATATTACACTTTCTATTATGTTTTACCTTCTCCTGTAAAGTTACAATTATTTGCGTTAGGGCCTTTCCATTTGAGACCAAGGATATATTGACCTGTGTAAGTTGATATCCTATCAAAAATTTCGGTCATCAAAAGTACTGATACCAAAATTTGGACTTAGGAATATTTTTCACAAGTTTTCCACTAGTCTAACAAAGTTGTATATGAACATGAATTGTTTTGTTTTGTTTTCTAATAAAAATAAAACATACATATGTATACATGTTTAAAGAGGAAATTTTGATTTGTTCGATTTTCTTACGATTTTTCGGTCATGAAATGACGATTATTTTATATTTTATCGAGATTTCGGTGATTTTTCCATTTTATCTGGCAGCCCTCGATTGAACCTTAAATATGCATACATACATACATACATGTGTGTGTACGAGTATATACCCTGTAGTCAATCTAGAACCATATGTCTCTATGTCAATACTCTTTATCCAGCGACAATTGCACTAGTTAAAATGTCGACAACTTTCCTTTTATGCGCGAGTAGAGATACGTTAGAGACGACAGTTCTAGTATATTTCTGGTGATATTGTCAATGAACGCGTCAATAGTTTGTTTTTCTTTTTTATTATGTTGTGCAATAATATTAAATAAATATATGTGACGCTCAAAATAGAAAGGGTAAAAACCGGTTTTGTTCAGGAGAGCCATTTTAAAGATTTAAATACGTGTATCTTTGGTGTACCATCACACCATAAAACGCGCATATCTCTGGGAGGGAACACTTTTGGGGCATGGGATCGGTCTCATTCGATGCTCAGATGTTGTCCACAAAAAAAAAAAAGTGAAAATTTCTTTTTTTTACCCTTAGGTCTCTTTCTCTATGCGCTGTCACATATGTAGACGAGAGTCACTAAAATTTGCGAGTGAATCTTCGGTTCAAATATCTCCATATGGTCGTAAAAGAACTACCTTCTCAACAGTGCTAAAGTCTACTGATAGATTTTCAATAACAACCCTATGTTATTTGTCAATAGGCAGTTGCATTGGCTGGGGTACACCTAGTCAGTAGCACTATTGACAATGTCACTAGAAAATCACTATAAGTTTACTATTGACAACGAGATTGGATATATCGATATTGTAGACTAGAGCCCCTAAAATTTACTAGTGAATCTTTGGTGCCAATGTCTCCATGTGGTCCCGAAAGAACTACTAACTTAGTAGTGATATAGTCTAGTGGTGGATTTTCAATGACAAGCTAATGTTAAATGTCAATAGATGATACCATTGGCTGGGGTACACTTGGTCACTAGTGCTACTGACAACGTCACTAGTAAATCACCACAATTTCACTATTCGTACTTTCTGCAGGGTATAGTATATGAATATATACAAGGTATTTGCAGATCATAATTTTTCGCTATTTTTTTAATTTTTCTCTAAATAAAAATTGGTGGCTATTGTTACAAACAATTTGACAGTAGAAAATCTTAAGAACACCTTAAAACAACTTGTCTTGCTACTAACTACGTACACTAATACAATTTTATTAAGAATTTGTTGAAAGCTACATACACATATACATATCTACACACATGCATTATAAATTCACATGGAGTTTACTATTTGTGATGTTTTGAAGTGCTGTAAACTTATAGTTTTTTGGGTATTTGTTATCTAATAAAAGTATGCATATTTAGCGATTATTCGAAAAGTTTGTATAAAAATTACTGGAGATTTTCATGAGTAATTTTAAAATATGTAAATAAAAAATAATATTACAGGCAAAAGAATATGTTTTAAACAGAATTTGTAATAAATCCTGGGGGGGCAAAATCAAGTCTGGGGGGGGGCATTGCCCCTCCCACAGAAAGGCCTAGCTACGCCTATGTTTTCATAGATAAAAACGTAGAAACATATACATACTTATATGTATGTACGGAATAAATAAAAACAAAAAATTTGCTTAAAAACGAACCAAAAAATTATATTTACGAACATACATACATACATATGTACATATATATATATATATATATATAAGTAGGCATGAAAAAAAGGAAAGCAACTGTTTGTCTTGTTAGAACTTACCCTGAAGGAAATGTCGATGGTGAAAATGTACTGAGTCGCTTTTGACTTTGTCAACAGTAGACTTGGGTCGAACTCGTTCACTAGTTCATTTTTGCCACAAACCAATGATCAAACCCATGTAATTTAAATGGGTTTGATCAGTTTTTGTGGCAAAAATGAACTAGTGAACGAGTTCGACCCAAGTCTAGTCACCAGTACTACTCTACAATTATTCCCCATATAATACTTTGTGCTATAGACATTTAGCATGTGCTTGTCATTGAAATTCTACTAGTAACACTAAAACAATTGACTAGATAGTGAATTCTTAGTTCTTATGGGAACATGGAGACATACCAACCAGAAATTTACTGGTACATTGCTATGCCTTAATTTATGTATATTGACAAGTTGTTGCAAAATCCACCAGAAATACACCACATCTGTTTTCTCTCTTTATTTTATACTGACGAATAAAAGAGAAATTGTAGACAATGTAACTACTACTAGAGTTTTAGTGTTGACATAGCGACACTTGGCCCCAGTCTGACTGCAGGGTAACTTTTCCTCATGTACATACTTATTTAAATCACATATGTATGTATGTACATTATACATATGTATGTACTTGCAAAAAAGATTTTTATTTCTTTTTTATTTATATATTTGTTTTTAATAAATAAATCAGGATAAAAAAATAAGCCAGATTATATACGTCAATCGTAAATATAAGAAGCTGCAGCGACTGAAGCAATAATAAAAAATTACATGCGGCTTAGCGCGGCATCGTAACTCTCTCTGTATTTGACAATTAAAGTTAAATATCATGAAAAGAAACTTTTCGCAGCTACACTGGAATGAAACATTTTTTCATTACTTGGACCAGAATCGCAATCTGTGAAACTGTGAAAAGACGGTGTGAAAAGTTGATATGAAAACGAAAATGAAACATTTTTTTTACTTCACATTATCACAGAACCAGAATCGATTCCCAGGTCCTGATAAGCTGATCTGAAAAGCAGACCAGCTCCTGATAAGCTGATCTGAAAACCAGACCAGGTCCTGATAAGCTGATCTAAAATCCAGACCAGGTCCTGATAAGCTGATCTAAAAACCAGACCAAGTCCTGATAAGCTGATCTGAAAACCAGACCAGGTCCTGATAAGCTGATCTGAAAACCAGACCAGGTCCTGATAAGCTGATCTGAAAACCAGACCAGGTCCTGATAAGCTGATCTGAAAACCAGACCAGGTACCTGATAACCTGATCTGATAGCTGATACCTGTTATTTGTTCTTAGCAAACATGGATGAGAAAATTTTAAAACAGTTGGTGTTGACAAGAAATGTGTTGAAGAAAAAGCTTCGTAGTATAAAAACTGGTGAAATAGATACACGTGAACAACTAAGAGATAAGTTTAAACCTATAACAGAACCTCTTAAAGAATTCATAAATAGTTCTAAAAATATTAAAATAATTCGCATGAAAAAAAGTAACATCAAGACAGAAGTTGAAAATAGTACAAGTTTAAAGCCTGAAAACCCATCAGTCAAGATAGAGACAAGTACACCAAAAAAACTAGTAGAAGGGACAATATTTGATAATACCATCTTATTTCATGATGTTAATACTGAAAATGATGATGATGATGATGAAGATTTTTTACTCACAGACTTCCAATACAGAAGATACTTATACTGATTTATCAGTTTTGGAAGGAAGAAATGAATTAGATGCAAACTATGGCCCACATAAAGATTACAATAATGAATGGAAATTTGGTGATAGTAACCTAAAACTGAATGAAGATAAAATACAAGTTGATGGTCAAATATGGGCTCTAACACCAGGACGATTTTCTCTAATGTTTCATAAAATACCAAAAAATTATGATAAATTTGAACTCAAAATCTATAAAAAGATTTTAATTACTACTAATGCATATAGAAGAGACTTTAAACCTGATGGTCATATTAAGGGTACTAGAGGATATAAATATAAACATATTATTAAGAAATTTATTGATGAGAAAACCAGAAGAATTTGCTTGATTCAACAGGATCTAAGCCCAAAGGTAGCTATTTAGGTGATGGAATGAAGCAATTTAACATCAATAAGTCCAACTATATATATTGGGACGATCCAAATGAGTTAGTAGATCGCCTTCGACTACTGCTCGCATCACAAGGTGCAGGTCATACTAATCACAATAACGAGATTGTATCAATTATTGAAGAGCTACGTGAAGCGGATATAATACACTAACTTTAATAAAGTATATAGAGTATGTCTGTTGATAAATTTGGACACTATTTAATAGTAATAGATAATAGCAGCACAATTTCTTTGAAAAATGCACCTAAACCTCTGGGGTTCTTTGTGGATACGAACAACAACATTGATGTCCAAAACAAAAGGGTCAAAAATGTTGCAAAAGCTCTGGAGGAAAACGATGTTATCAATAAATTGTTTTTGCAAACTCAAATCGAAAAATTAGAAGAGAAATTATTAACATACTTTAAGGGAGACAATACTATAAAACGAGAAGATATTTAAATGCAAATTGAGGAACTACAACGCGAAATAAAATTAGATATAGAAGAAAATTATAAAATTGAAAAAAAAAAATTAAAACGTCCTTTGAAGAACAAATTGAACAGCTAAATGAAAAAATTTATAGATTAGAAAATTACATGTTTGTATCAATAGCTGAAAGTGCGTCAAGTTGATCACAACACTTTGCAAAAAATCTCTAAAAACAATTTAATGTCTTCAAAAAGAAATTTAATAAACGAACTCCATAAGCAAGCACGAAAACATTTTGTGCGTCGCAGAGTTGTAATGAAAGGAATAGATGATCTTTGGCAAGCTGATTTAGTTGAAATGGGGAACTATTCTAAAGAAAATAGAAATTATCGATTTTTTGGACTGTAATTGACACATTCTCAAAATTTGCATGGGCAGTACCGCTAAAAACAAAAACTGCTCTCGAAACAACCAAGGCAGTGAAAGATATTTTTGAATTGGGATGAGTATAAAAAACTTACAAACAGATGATGGTAAAGAATTTTTCAACAAACACTGGAATATTAATTCATAAATACAACATTAATCACTATTCAACATATAGCAGTATGAAAGCATCAATAATAGAACGATTTAACAGAACATTGAATGGAATGATGTGGAAAGAATTTAGATATAATGGTTCGTATAAGTGGATTAATATATACAAAGATTTACTCAATGCATACAATAGAAAAGTTTATCGTACCATTAAAATGTCTCCTATTAAAGTCAATTCAACAAATGAGGAAAAGCTGCGAAATACAGTATACAGTCATTTGAAAATGTAAAAAATGTCGAAATTTAATGTAGGAGATCATGTTCGCATAAGCAAATATGTATAAGCACACATTTGAAAAAGATTATACTCCAAATTGGACTACAGAAATTTTCACAACTACAAGAGTTCAAAATACAAATCCTGCAACATACATTTTAGAAGATTATCTTGGCAATCCTATTAAAGGTGGCTTTTATACTGAGGAACTTTCAAAAACTAGATTTCCAAATACATATCTAGTTGAAAAGGTTCTTAAAATTAAAGGGAAGGAGGTATATGTTAAATGGTTGGGATTTTCTAATCAACACAATTCTTGGATAAGTAATGATGAAATATTATAGTTGGAAGAAAAACTAAATTAGCAACAACAACATCAATACCAACAAGAACAATAGCATTAATATTAAAAAACTAATGTTAATTTTAAAATAAGAAAATGAAATAAATATGTAAATCATGCTTATAATACTGTGTACTAAGCATTATTTAATTGTAATCAGACTGTTATAATGTCAATAACACTTAAGCATTAAACCCATTCACCACAGCAAGCTACCGACTACCAAATGTCAAGGATAGAATACACATGTTTATATGAGAATAATTCTTTTGAAGACAGCAAAGCAACATGGCGGTAGGTTGTTGTCTATGCTGATTTTGTCGTTGTAGTCCAATTAAACTAATTTCAATTTAGTTGGCTACAATGAAAAAATTCAGTATTGCTAGTATAATACAAAATGTTGAATGAATGATTTTGTACACTTATTTCATATTATTTAACAGAAACAATATCCAAAAATGGATGTAAAAAATAAATTGATTCATTTTTGTACTTTTACGTGAAATAAGTACATTTTAAAAGAGCAATTAACTTTCATAAAATGCAAAATATATAAAAGTGGCAATACTAAACAATGTATTTGTACTTGAATATCAGCTGCAGATGGTGCTGCTGCCGTCTCCAAAATAATTAAGTAGCCGGCTACGAGGTGGCAAATGCTGCTAGCGGCATTTGAAGTCGTGTGTTCGTGTAGCCTGCTGTGGTGAATGTGTTTAATGCTTTACTCTGAGCTGTAACTCATCAGAACTTTCTGCTAGTTACTTTCCTCCTATTGAATTACATGATGCATATGAGTGTGCTCTAACTGATTTTCATTCATACAACAGTATTCCAAATGTAGACACCTACAACAATATGTTTCATATAGGGCAACATATAATTGAAATACCAATTGGATCTTACGAATTAAATGATATAGTTGATTTTATAGAAGAGCAATACAAACGACTCTGCCCAGCAAATAAGATTTTTATTGAATCCAATAACAATACAATGCAAGTTAAAGTTAATAGTTCCAAGGATCCTGTATATTTTAATAAAGACGATACGATTGGAATACTTTTAGGATTCAATAGCAAAATCCTAACACCAAACAAATATTATTATTCAGATCTTCCAGTTAATATTTTTAAAGTGAATCTCTTGAGAATTGAAAATAGTATCGCTATAAACAAATATATGAATAACTCCAAATCGCATACACTTCATGAATTTCCGATTAATGTGCCTAAAAGCTATAAAATAGATGAGGTTCCAAGAAATCTCATCTATTTACCTGTAAACACCAGAGAGATAAGTTCACTAGCGCTGCGCGTACTGGATCAACACGGTGATTTAATTAATTTCCGAGGAGAGGAAATTACAATACGAATACATTTAAGGCCAACTAAATAATGCTAATATACAACACAAATACATTGAAAAATATAGCAGCAAGAACAACAACAACATTAAAGCGACCAGATCAACAAAAAGCTCTAACAACATCAAATAAAAATTTCCTAAAGTCCTTGAATTTTAAATTGAAGACAAAATGAGTTCAATAATAGATGTCTTAGATAAACCCTTGTCTGATGAGAATATAATCAAAAAGGACTATCATGCATATGTACCATACTTCCAATCTTACAACAATAATGATGAAATTAGAATTTCAATACAAAATCAAGATTTGTACGTGCTACCCAGTGAGAGCTACATTCATGTAGAGTGGTTTGTTGCCGATGATAATAAGCCCAAATCTTCTTCTTCTTCGAAGAACTTTTTATTAAAAAACAACTTTGTGGCATATCTATTTAATGAAATTCGCTATGAGCTCAATGGAATTGAAATTGACCATACAAGATATTTAGGAGCCACAAGCACCATAAAAAATTTGGTTTCTCTGTCACCAACAGAAAGCAATGTGATGCAAAATGATGGATGGAACAAAATTGACGATGTCACTCTTGAAAATGGATTTTTCAATTTTTTTGTACATCTAAAAATGCTTCTAGATTTCGCTGAAGACTACAACAAAGTTATACTAAATGGAAAACATGAATTGATACTCTTGCGCAATAAGAATGATGAAGATCTTGTACGCTCGAGTGTTTCTACTGAAAAAGCTAAACTTACAATTTCACTCATCTCATGGAGAATCCCACATGTACAATTATCCGACTTTAGCAAATTGAATATGATAAAAATCATTAACAATGGTGCTTCTATACCTATGGCATTTCGCACTTGGGATTGTTATGTTAATCCACAATTAAACACAGGTACTAGCCATATTTGGAATGTTAAACTGGCTGCAAATAGAGAATGCCCCCGTTTTGTATTGATTGCTTTTCAACAAGAAAATAAGTTTGTTCATTGTGATTTGACTAATTTAAAAGTACATTTAAATTCAGTCTCATATCCATATGATGATCTTAACATAAAGTTCAAAAATGAACGATATGCAATTCTATATGATATGTATCTAAGATTTCAACAAAGCTACTATATGGAAGAATCTCAACCGCTTCTAACTGCATCAGAATTTAAGACAAAAGCTTCTATTATCGTAGTAGATGTCAGTCATCAGAATGAATCACTCAATAATGGACCGATTGGTATAAAAATAGCATTTGAAACAGCAACTAATATTGCAGCAAAGACATCAGCTTACTGCATTCTTATTCATGAACGCATAATAGAATATATACCCATCAAAGGACACGTTCGAAAAGTCATATAAATTGAGTAATATGGAAAATAACAAAATTTTTATAGACGTACAAGGTTTCAAAAGTAATTCAAATGATTTCACCGTATCATCGCTACTTCTTAGCGATTGTTTTCAACAATTATGAATATAACAATTTCATTATAAAACCACCATTTGATTTTAAATGCTTATCAATAAAAAAGCAAAGAGAAGCAAAGTGGCTAACGAAAAACTATCATCACCTCAGCTGGACTGCTGGATCAGTTTCTTTTCAAAGCGTTTGCAATTTTTTAAAAGCCAACGCAAGATGTTCTAAAATTTATGTAAAAGGCGAAGAGAAAATACGATGATTGGAAAAAATTTTATACCGACAAATTTTTAACGTTGAGGATATAGGCTGTATCAACTTTAAACAAATGGAGATTAAGTATCCATAAAATTTTTATTGTAATTATCATAAATTTGGTATTTGCACATTAAAAAATGCTATTTTACTAACAAAAGAAATATCTTGCTTTAAATGAACTTTTTCACTTTTTAAAATATTGTTGCGTTTTTCTCTCTATAAAAACGCTTTTCCGTAGATCCGAAGATTTGCAAATGAATACAAGAGCCGAGTGTTGTAATTGGGGTTAAGAATGATACAAGTTTTCTTTACAAATACACTTATACTAAATTACTCAAGAGCTTAAATACACTAATACAACTTAAACTAATAAATTACACACAGATATTCACAACTGGTTACCACTACGCCTTCCTCGCTGTAGTTTACGCACGTCTCTTAGCTGGCTGCACAAGTAATCACGTGACACCTCTTTGTCTGCTGCTCGTCACTTACGACACTCACTCTGCCGTCACTCACAGTTGATACACCAATACCCCTTTGTCTGCTGCTCGTCACACACGGCACTCACTCTGCCGACACTTACAGTTGATACACCAATAAAGACGCACTGGCCTTACTTACACCCTTACACACGTCTATTCGCTGCGCTGTTCCCTTTACTCCAGTCGACACGATAGACTCCAGAATAATCTCAATTCCACGACAGACTTTGCTGTCACTATAGACTGTCCTATAGTTTCTCTTTTACTCCAACTCTTGTGTAAAGCACAGACTGCTCTTAACTATCAACTCACCACTGTATCGCAGATTATTATTAATTCACAACTTAATTATCAACTGACTAACGAGTTCTTAACTTCACTACTTTCTGATTAGCACTAACTATAACTGTTCGCGACTGACTTACAACTGCAACTAACTAACTCATTGGATGCGTCACCTCTTTTTATATTTCACACAAATTCCACTAGAAGTTTCAAGCAATGTCTAGACGATCATTATCATCTTATATGCTGCCTAATTAAGTTCATGTGGTAACTATGTACATACATGTGTATATGCGTACGTGTGTACATCATTAACTAAGCAACACACGGTGGTTGTTTATCTTTTGCTTTTCGTTTGAATTGGCATGTATGTATGTGTGTAAATATGTGAATCTTCTTAATAGCAGACGCTTTTTTTGTTGTTGTTGCTTTTGCTTGTTTAATCAAGCTAGGCATGCTTAGTTAGTTGTTGGCTACTATTCTAGACTATTCTTTGCTTTGACCCTTTAGGAATATTTTCGCGTAGCACTTACATTAACCCTGTTGGAATATTTTTGTGTAATGCTGCTTAACATTGTTGACGGCTATTTTCGTAACAATATTAATGTATGTATTATTATAAAATTTTAAAAAATTTTGAACAATAACCCCCACATTCATAAAATTTTTAACGAATTTGAAATGTATTTTATTTAAAATTTTCCATACAAGTTTTTCCTAAAATGAATTTCAAATTTATTTTATTTTTTTTTTAAATATGGGGGTAAATGTATAGAAAAATAAAAAATCTACAAGTGTTTTCTTATTTCAAATACAAACTACATAAAGGAAAGAGAAGGAAGTGGGAAGGAGGAGAAGTTAGCTTTTTTGCTAACTTGCAAATTTTTACTTTTTGTTTCTCTGCTGATGACTGTAGTTAGTTGAAACTTTGCTGCTTTAAAATAATCGCAGCCAAAGAAAATGATTACGTTGCAAAATATAAATGTATTCTACATAGCCACAAAATATTCCACGCACAAGTACCTTCGATCGCACATACATACATACATGCATCATACACATACATACATACATACATGCATCATACATACATACATACATACAAATATATTTCTTAAACAAATAAACAGAATATAAGCTTACCAGCGACAAACAAGCTGGACCCCCACACACAACCATTAGGGGCGTTCACATACATGAGAACGTTTTATACATAAATAAAATTATTTATTTAATTATTTTATTAATTTATTTAATTATTTTATTTATAAGCAATTTATTAGCGTGAGGAAATCACACAAGCACATTCCCACTATTCATACGAGAATCACCTAGTAGTCATCAAACCTATTTTCTCTGATATTACTGATATAGTATTATGATAACAAATTTCTACAGCCTGGCAACACTGGGAATTTTTTCTGCAGCATTAGAAAATAATAATCATGTATTGCCGATGGCATTTGAAAAAAATAATAATCTTGTTGTGCCGTCGGCATTTGAAACAAATAATAAACATGTTTTGCCGTCGGCGTTAGGAAAAAATATCATGCATTGCCGTCGGCATTAGGAAAAAGACGGAATTATTGAACCACCCTCGAAAAATATTTAAAGGTCTTATTGAACCACCCTCGTAGGTATCAAATTTCACAAATTTCCAAGAATTTAACAATTTTAAAATTTTAATTACCCAAATTTAACAATTTCAGCAACAATTTAACAATTTTAATTGAGCCCGAATTGGCAGTTCACTATTACTAATATAAATACGTTTAGTTTTATTAAAAGTTAAATTTTTTAATTGAAATTTAGTTGAGTGATAGATCTTGAAGAAGAGAATAAGAATATGTAATAAAATGAAAAAGCACTTATGTCAACTTAAGCCATTATTATTAATTGCCACAGATATACAACACAGATGGATGCGTTCTTTTCATATTGATGCCTGAAATATTTTATCTTTAAGAGAAAGCAATACAAATAGATGTTTTCTATTCATATTGTTGCCTGCAATATTACCTCCCTTATGCAAAAATGTTTGTTAAAGTTAAAGCATGTGTTAAACCCGGTTTTGCCATACAAAATTCGTTTGTTAAACCAACTTTAAGTTTAATAAGCGTTTTTGCATAAGGGGATATATCTTTAAAAGGAAACAATACATATAGATAAGTTCTTTTCATATTGATGCCTAAAATATTATCTACATAATCTTTAAAATAAAAGTTTCAAATGTTCAACATTGAAGAACATTCTCTAAAAACTATATTATCAAGAAAACTGTTTGGAAGGTGTAAAGAAAACAACAAGACTATATTGTCTTAAACAGATAAGTTTTCTATGTTTAATTAGATTTAACAATTGAATTTACCTATTAAGACTGTTATTGCATTATATGGCGAAACGTATTGTTACGTAAAAATATTCCTATAGCGTTAAAGCAAAGAACTATCTGGAAATAATTAACTAAAGCACTAAACGTACACACATATTTACGTGCAAACACTATAGCAACAACAATAATTGTGTACATAGCTACAAACATACACACATAAAAATAAAAGTGCGAGCACTTGTGGTAACCACCCTGTACTACCAGTAGCCCACCGCATTGCCAACATAAGAGTCGTTACTTTGAAATTCAAAAATAACGGTCAATCGAATTATCTACAAACGCCTAGAAGCAGCAACATGAATTTTCCCGATTGTGCTAGAGGACTGTTTGAACATCTGGCTACCAATAGTAAATGACAATACAGATGGCATCATGCATAGATGCCATTACCAAGTACAGACATGCTATTACGTCACCTATCGGGCGAACATTCGAGAAGCGGTTCCTGTACTAATAAAAGTGGCAGCATGTGCGAGAACAGATCAGTGCTAATCAGAAAGTAGTCAAGTTAAGACCTCGTTGAAAGTGGATAATAACAATAAGAAGTAGTTAAGTAAAGACAAGTTGTAATTTGCTTCGTTAAGAATAAAAGGAAAAACAGTAGCAAATAAAAATTGTGTGTTATTTATGTTTATTTTTGAGCAATCAAAAGCACTTACACGTTTAATAAAATTTAAACGTAACAGTATGTATTTTGTAAATTTTTATTCCATATATTATGCAATATGGTAACAACGCGATTGTTGAAAGAGGTAATTGCCTCGCTAATGGCTAAAGAAAACACCAGCGCTGAATTCACTTCAAGTTTATTAGCTAACGTTTCTTATATTAAAATTTCTATAAATTTATAATTAATGTTACAATTTCATATAATCATTCATTTACAAATTACTTACTTCTTGGCATGAAAACCACTAGAGAATAAAATTATACAAATTTAAAGAAAATACCACGCTAGATAACCTAAGAAATGTTCCTTGTGAAATATAAAATGGAGTTATTGTACATATACTTATGTAGAAGTGCGGTAAAATTAACTTCGTATATATAATAATTTGACATCAAATATAATAGATTATAAATAGATTATAATAAATTTCCAAAATTGTAAATGTAGTAGATTATTAAAAAAGAATGTGGTTCTTTAGCTGCTTTTGTCAGTGGCGACAACATCGCCTCCCGCAGTTTGACAGGAAGTGTCTTCGTCGTCAAATTCTGTTGAAGCAGCCACGTCTAAAACTGCAAGCTTTGCTGCTGGCCTTTCCAGAATGCCATTGGTTGTTAGCACCTTTGCACTTCTAACTTGTCCATCTTTTGCCAATCTCGCCTCAATGACTTTTCTCCGTAGCCAAGTATTTCGTGGAAGAGAGTTATCAACTACAATGACTAAGTCCCCCTGACATATTGCATTTTGTTTTTCGAACCACTTAGAGCGGCATGTAATTGTAGGCAAATATTCTCTTAGCCATTTTGTCCAGAAAATATTGGCATATTGTTGTGACAAAATCCAGTTTTGTTTCAAAACTATACCACTATCGTTGCAGCTGGATAATGGTTTCAGGCCACTGGAGCTACCCACTAGAAAGTGGTTGGGAGTTACAGCTTCCTCAGTTGTATCATCCAATGGAACGTATGCCAGTGGCCTAGAATTTATAATATTTTCCACTTCTATTAGCATACTTAATAACAGCTCATCACTCGGAGCTCTTTAGGGCATTATTTTATACAAAACTGTTTTTATTGAACGTACCAAGCGTTCCCACGCACCTCCCATATGAGGAGAGCCCGGTGGATTAAAATTCCAAGTCGTTGTGGCACTGCTGAAAGTTTTAACAAATTCATTTTTGTTAACTTCTATCAGTGCCTCTCGAAGTTCACGTTCCGCTCCAATAAAATTTGTACCGTTATCACTGAAAAATTCACGTGGAATGCCTCTTCTTTCCATAAAATTACGAATGGCTAATATACACGAGTTAGTGTTTAGTGAATGCGCTACCTCTATATGCACGGCTTTTATTGTCAAACATGTAAATAGAACACCGTAACGTTTTTCCTTGTGACGGTTCACTGTAGAGTTGAGCGATATTTAGAAACCTCCCAGCAAAAAATTTCAAAAAATTTAATCGAGCTTGGAATTAAGCATTTTTGGTGGAAGCACTTCCCTACTGGATTACCAACTTAATGATTTTAATATGGCGTGAGACTAAGATAATCGATATTTGAGAAGTACTTACACTTTTTTTATTTGTGTTCATTTCACGTAATCTATTTCGTCTAAAAAAATCATTCTCTTCATTTAGCAACTTGCACGTCATTTTTTTAAATTTTATGTAATGTAATTTGTAAGCGAGTAATGAAAATTGGCAATCAGAAAAGTAAGTCATTATATGGCAAGTAGTTCTAATGGTGATGTGTAATTTTTTGCTGGGCTGTTACATTTTCACAGCGGTTGAAAAATCACTGAATTTATCAAGTAACAGGTTTTGAAAATATAGTTCTTTCATACAAACTGTGATTTTTCTTACATGCTTACTTTACAATAAATAAAGCTACCACATTAATTCTTTATTATACCTTCAGCTTTTGTCAAGAAAAAAATCGTCAAATCGCGTCAAATCATCTTTTCTGGCAACTATGTACAACTCACATTTGTATATTTGCAATTTTATTGTCTCTCTGCCTCTTATATTTTTTTTATTTATTCTCAATATTTGAACGGGGTTGATTGCCAATTGCTTGTTCTTGCTGCTCTTCTTATTAGTATTTATCAAAACACCAATACTAATATATACTTTTAAAGCAGAAGAGCTGAAATGTGTTAAACCGTGATCACAGTCGCTGTTTAATTTCACTGCTGCTCTTCTTATTAGATTTTCTCAAAATAACAGAACTGCTACAAACAAAATGCTGCTAAACTGTGATCACAGTCACAGTTTAAAAGAACAGCGATTTAGAAATCACGTTCACAAGGAGCAACAGTATTAAAAAATCACGCTATCGCTCATTACTAGTTCACTGTGACGAGTAGTGGGCCCAAAAAGTCTACACCAGTGTAGGTAAATGAAGCTGTATAAGCAGCAACACGAGCCCGTGGTAATTTTGCCATTTGAGGAGGTTTTGGGATTGCTTTGTAAATTTTACACCATTGACATTTTCGAATCGTAGATTTAAAAACCACTCTAAGCCTTGCGATTGAATATTTTTGCCGTACTTTGTTTATAGCCGTTTCATGGTTCATGTGGTGGTATCTTTGATGATAGTGGAGAATAATTAAACTAGTAATATAGCAAATCCTGGGCAATATTATAGGCTGTTCTTGCCCTTGAAATATATCTGTATCGTTTAATCTACTGTCTGCTCTCAAAACATTATTTTGATCTAAAATGGGAGATCTTTTATATATTCCACTTCATTTCGGAATAAGTTTTTTACTTTTGAGGCAAGAAATTTCCATACAATATTCATCATTTTGAACCTGTTGATATAAATAGCACTCTGCCCTTAATAACTCTTCCTGAGAAAATTCGCCCCTTTTATGATTTTTTGTTAAGCAGTTTGTTATAAAGCGAAAGACAAATGCAGTGGCACGTAATATGCGACTCCATTTAGAAAACCGAGTTGGTAATATCAGAGGTTCTGAAGAAGTAATTTTAAGGTTAAAATGCTTAATATCTTCTACAGTTGTCCGTAAATTAACATGTGTTATTGGCCACTCGGCTTCCTGTTGATAGAGAAATTCAGGACCTGAAAACCATCCATTAGAATTACATGTTTCAGAACTCGGGTCCACTTAGTATCTTCGTCTGCTACATTTTGTTTTGATGCTATCCATCACCAATCACTAATTGAAGATAATTCTAAAATCTCGGAGATTTGGAAAGCCATGAATTGATTATATTTGCGGTGATCAGAGTTTATCCAACTTATTACGGTTTTGGAATCTGACCAGAAAATTTTTTTCCAAATTTTGATTTTGTGTTTCTCGCAGATAATTTTGCAAATCTTGCTCCAATTAAAGCTACCATGAGCTCCAGTCGTGGTATTGAGGTTATTTTTAATGGTGCGACTCGGGTTTTTGAACCAACAATAGAATAAATTATAGTTTCATTTTTTGACATTCGAAAATAAGACACAGCGGCATAACCATCTTTGCCCGCGTCAACAAACGTATGTAATTGGACCTCGATTTCGTCGTAAGTGGCAATCGTTTTTAAACAACATCGAGGAATTTTAACTTTTTCAATATTTGGCAGAAGGTTAAGCCATTGGGTCCATTTACTCATTAATTCGTGTGGAATTTCTTCATCCCAGTCTGTTTTATGTCGCCACACTTCCTGGAGTAATATTTTTACGTACATAATTATGTTGCCTATTAAACCTAGTGAATCGTAAATTGACATTACTAATCGAAGCATCTCCCGTTTAGTTGGCTTCACTTTTCCAGCGAATATTTTGGTTTTGATAAACCTTTCGGAAATTTTAAAAGTAATAACATCTTGATGTTCCCAAAAAACTCCAAGAACCTTTTCGATTTGTTTCTCTCCTGGCGATGAATATACCTAACATTTTTAATTAAAGTAATAGCATCTTGCGGAGTATCGACTGAGTACAACAAATCGTCTACTTAATGGTTTTTTGTAATAACTTCTGCAGCTTTAGGAAATCTATTTTTCGGCGTTTAAATTTTTAATATATTGGGAAATGCTAGGGGCACATATAGCACCGTTACATTACGTCCAGAACGTATACTTCGGGTTCTATATTTTGATCGCAATAACGCCATAAAAAGCGTTGGGCATTTCTGTCTTCTGGACGTATAAAAATTTGGTGGAACATTTCTTCAATGTCTCCACATATAGCAACAGCGCTTTTCCGAAATGAAAACAAACTGGTAGCGATGCTAATAGATCCGGGCCTTTTAATAAGAATGATTTAAAGACAATCCATTTATTGTTGCCGCTGCATCCCAAACGACTCGCGATTCGCCGGACTTGTTTTTATTAAAAACAGCAAAATTAGGTAGATACCATACTTTACCACCTGTATTTATTTCTTCATTATTCAATTTACGAATATAACCTTTGCTTAAATATTTTTCAATTGTAGTTTTAAAAACTTCATGTAGTTCAACAGTTTTCAATAATTTACGTTCGAGACAAAGTAGTCGTTTCATTGCCATGCCAAAACTATCTGGTAGATTTAAAATATCGAATCTCCACAATAGAGGAGTTTCATAATGACCATTTGTTTTTTGCCGTGTATGCTGATTTAAAAGGCTAAGAGCCCTTTCATCATCCTTACTTACGAGTGGGTCTTTACAGCATATTCCCATGCTATCAAGGGAATAAAAACTTTTAACCATTTCGTGTAAACTTATATCGGCTTCACAGTTACATTTATGAAAATTTAAGAAATTATTTGGTGTATTTTCTTCATTAACTGCACCATAAATCAGCCACCCAATTTTAGTACAAACAACGACTGGTTCATGGAGAGCACCCTGTATTATTTTTGTTGAAATTCCCAAATTAAAGTGGTTAAGACCGATCAAAATCTTTGGTACAGCATTTTCATAACTTTCAATTGGCAAATTACGCAAATGTCGAAATTTTTTTGCCAAACTTTCATAATTTAATGTTTGCGTAGGCAGTTCTAATGATGCCACAGTATTAACATTAATTGTAGTAGTTTTTTTTTTTTGTTTTTACCAGAAATTTTAAGTTTTAACTTTCCAGAGTTGTTTTCCCATCTTTCTACTCCTCTGGTCCATTTCAAACACAAGGAGCTGGCTGATCCGTGGACTCCCAGTTCATCAATTAAGTTTTCGTCCATTAGACTTATAGAGGAACCTTCATCGATAAATGCAAACGTATTTATTTGTTTTTTATCACCGTAGATTGTGATAGGTAATATTTTGAACATAATTTGCATTGAATCGCCCCTGTGTGCACTAATAGCGGCAGAATCTTTGTTTTGGTTGTTGTTATTGTCGTTGCTATTCAATTTCTTATTAGAATCGCTATGCAAAGAAGAATGGTGATAATATTCACAACCATCTACACCACACTGTAATTTCTTTTTGCACTCACCGCTGTGCTTAAATAAACATGTTTTACAGAGTTTATATTTTCTTATAATATTCCATTTTTCACCACGTTTAAAGCCTACAGTACATGGCATGTAAAAAGCCACATGCGTATGTGACGATGACGTCACGAGAATTTTCAGCATGTCGTTGCATTTTTTAAAATTACTAGTAGTGGCTAGATGCCGTAAAATTTTTATAGTATTTTTGTTTCAAAATACATATGTGGCATTTGTAGCCGAATCTAAGGCATTTGCTGGTGCAGCTCGTCTGTAAACATGTTAATATATACATGTACATATGTTGCTAGTACACGACATGTAGCAAATGTAGCATCTCGATGACGTCAAAATTACGTCAGAACCTGCGAATGTGGTTTTTTCATGCCGTGTACTGTAGTCTTAAGAGAGACAAATTTTTTGCAGCTCGCTATTGTAGTACATTTATTGTTGTTACAAACAAAACACTTGCGATCGTCGGTATGTGCGTTTACGTATGTATATCCCTTTGTTATTATTGTTGTTTGCCTTTTTCCCTTTTGTTAATTTTATTTGCACAGTCAACTGTTCTACTACTAGCTGTTAAGGTAGAATTAGTAAAATCGTATCATTCTACTTTACAGCTTGCCGTATCGTTCAACTTTGTGCACAAGTTATAGAAAATGTAACAGTTTGCATAGCACATTTTTTTTGTCTGGCATTAAATACGGCGTATTTGACATTCGCTACAGAAAAATCTGTTTTCTGCAGATTCCTACGTCAGCAGTGCTACCACCATATATTTTATAACTAGTAACATGCATTGCATATCGTACGGTTTTTGTCAGCTGACACGCAACATCACGATACGATTTTACTAATTCTACCTTTATACCTATCTTAAAAAGCCAGTTGCCTAACTCGTATAAATTCGGTTTTTGTTTTGGTTTAACAGCTGAGATTTTTGCATAGACCATTGCGTTTGATGCAAAGGGGAAAGTTTTTGTATTAAATCTTGAAGAAGTGATGAATTATTTAATTCATCGCATAAATTAGCAGCAATAATAGTTGATATCAATCCTCGAACATTTATGGCCAAAGATGTAAGTGCTTTTAAATTATTGTCATCGACTTTTGGTGTTAATCTAATTCTTTCCTTTACAGAATTTATGATTTTTTCTGGTTGACCAAATAGCATGTGGAGTGTTTGTATAATGCCAGGTATATTAGATGGATGTACTAACATATGCTGAACACTTCGGTAAGCATCTCCTTCAAGAGCTTTGCGAATACGGACGAGATTCTCAGCATCAGAAAATGCACAGGCCGCAGTTGACCACTCGTACGTGGAATAAAATATTGGCCATTCCTCGGGTTCGCCAGAAAATATTGGGAGCTCTTTTGGAAGCGATTGCCGAGAACTAAGGTGGTTTTGCTGTAACACGGTTGTTTGCGGAATGTAATATGATGAGTGTGGTGTGGTGTTTGTAAAATTAAAATCTTGTGGTTGAAAAATAAATTCTTGTGGATGTGAAACGTTATTTATTGTATTTAAGGAAGTAAGGGATGGTCTACTTTGGCCAGTAGTGGTAGTGGGCTTTGGAATCTGCCATCATTGTTGATAACCAATATTTGTGGCAGTATTCGTCGTACAGCTTGGGGCATATATTATTCTAGACGAACTGACCGGATGGTGTATAAGACTTATAGTGTTTTGTGGTATTACATTTGGGTCGTTAAGGTGAACTGTTGAGTTTTTAATATTGCTAGAAGAATTGCTTGGCATAGAGACAAATTTTTCGTTGTACTGCTAAGATGTTGAATTGAATTCTGCATACCACTAGTGCTAGTTGCGATATTAAGTGCATCGCTCGTATTCAGTGAGACTGGCGGTTGAATATTTGACTGTAGGTCGTGATTGTTAGTGTCAGTATTATTGGCAGTACGTTCCGCAAGTGTATTAGATCTATCAGAACTTTCATTAGTGAAATATGCTGCTCTATTAAGAGTGGAATTAATAACATCATTGATAATTGTGGCAAGAGTGTTATCAGATTGATTTTCTGATGCTTGCGTTTTTCTTTGCGTTACACAAATCCAGTTTCGAACAGATTGGCACTTAGTGGAGGATGCATCACTAATATTTTCGGCTTCTTCAAGAAGTTGATATTTTTTATCTAAATGTTCTTTGTTGAGTTACCACTCTTCTTCTAGCTTTTGTAGTTGTAACTGAAATATTCGAGACTGCGAAGCACGAGAATGATTCGAAGCCCTACTGGTGGTGCTTAACGATGGTAAATTTGGTCTTATATCTGAACAAGAAAAACATTTAATTGTTTTGTCGTCAGCAAACTTAACACATTTTTTGTGAAATATATTATGGCAGGCAGTACATGTAGTCATATTAAAGTCAGGGTACATTGGCATTGCTTACAAGCTTGGTTTTGTAGTTCCTGTTGATCCGTTGACATGGTAAAATATATTGTGTACTTACTGCGAGATTGGCAAACTAAGGCGCTTTAGGTACTTCTTCTGTTTAATGAGTTGGCGTTTTTGGAAACAATGAATTTAAGATGGCCACAAAAAGAATTTTAAACTGTTGAAAGAGGTAATTGCCTCGCTAATGGCTTTCACTTGGATTGTGAATAAAGAAAACACCAGCGCTGAATTCACTTCAAGTTTATTAGCTAACGTTTCTTATATTAAAATTCCTATAAATTTATAATTAATGTTACAATTTCATGTAATCATTCATTTACAAATTACTTACTTTTTGGCATGAAAACCACTAAAGAATAAAATTATACAAATTTAAAGAAAATACCAGGATAGATAACCTAAGAAGTTTTCCTTGTGAAATATAAAATGGAGTCATTGTACATATCCCTACAAGAACACTACCAGTCA
Source organism: Tachina grossa (assembly GCA_949987645.1). Taxonomy (NCBI): domain Eukaryota; kingdom Metazoa; phylum Arthropoda; class Insecta; order Diptera; family Tachinidae; genus Tachina; species Tachina grossa. The sequence continues at coordinate 103,028,733 of OX465275.1, read as the reverse complement.
ATTGACTGCTCATTTGATCGGAAGTCAAGCAGGATATATCCATCAATGCGTAGAACAAAGTTTCTATCACATTGTTAAAGGCAAAATGAAAAATGTGATGGAAACTTTTGTGTACGTGTGATATTGCATCTCTCTCTAACCAATGAATATAACATATAGTTGAACTGCTCACTCCAGTGCCTTTTACTTATCAATGATAGCATAAATATTGCTCAAGTTTGACTGTTCATAATTGAATAATATATCCCCCACAATTGAGTATTCATTTATGATTGATATATTGACAGCAAATTTTTTTTTTTTAATGCATGTTTTTTTATTTATTGTATCTTCAAATATGAACTAACAATAAATATTCAAAGCTTAAATCTATAAAAAAATTATTAGGCCCGACCAATGTCGGACATAAGCTTAGTGATAGTTATTAATAATACATAAGTAGTGATAAGCAACAAAAAGAAAAAAGTGTTTTCAAGCAGCTTCATCATCTAGAGTGTTGAATATTAGAGCCCGTGTATCTCTCTTTTTTAAGCGGATGTGCCCAGTAAAGTTCAAAATATTACTAGCAAGTGGATTAGGATGTGACTCGAGTTTTGTTAGATATTTGCCTGCGTATTTTACAATTTCTTCAGTCACTAGTGGCATATTCAAATCGCGATGTATATTTGAATTTTTGATGTACCATGGAGCCGATGTTATCATGCGTAAAATTTTATTTTCTTCGTTGAATTTTCTCTACATTTGAAGCTGAAGCAGTGCCCCATAGTTGAATTCCGTAACACCATATTGGCTTTAAAAGCGACTTGTATATTAAAAGTTTGCAGTCTAGGCTAAGTGTTGAATTTCTACCAATCAGCCAATGTACCTGAGTTAATTTAAGTTTCATTTGAGTTAACTTAGAGTCAATGTGGTGTTTCCATGTAAGTCGTCGATCAAGGTGTAAACCAAGATATTTCACATGTGAATGTTGAGGAACAACTTGATTGTTAATCCGAATGGGGGAGCAAGTATCTCTTCTTAGGGTGAACGTTATATGGACACACTTTTGTTCATTGACTTTAATTCTCCATAAGTTTAACCAAAGCTCCATCTGGCTAATGTGTTCCTGGAGTTTGCGGGATGCCACATCAGGGTTTTCGTGCATACTAAGGCAGGCTGTATCGTCGGCAAATGTGGAAGTATGGATACTACTGCTCACAGGCATATCACAAGTATAAATCAAATATAAAACTGGTCCCAGTATGCGCCCCTGTGGCACACCGGATGAAATAGTTTCAGGCCTACTCGTAAAGTCTCCTTCCACAACAGTGAACTTACGGGAAATAATGTAACTTTCCAAAATATTTAAAATGTTTATTGGTAAGTAAGTCTTCAATTTTAAAACTAGGCCTTCATGCCACACTTTATCAAATGCCTGGGAAACGTCAATAAAGAGCGCAGAACAATACTTTTTTTCCTCAAAAGTTCTTCTTATAAATTGAACCAGTATGTGAGTTTGTTCAATGGTGCTATGCTGACTTCTAAAACCAAATTGATGGTCTGGTATGCACCCACTACTAATTAGAATTGGGGACAATTTTGTTTTGAGCAGTTTTTCGAAAAGCTTTGACATAGTTGATAGTAGACTTATTGGCCTATATGACTCAGCCTTGGTTAGATCTTTGCCCGGCTTTGGAATCATTTTAACCTTGGCAAGCTTCCAGCTGTGTGGATAATACTCCAGTCGTAAAATGGCATTAAATATGAACAATAGGATTCTCATTGCAATACGAGGCAAGTTCATAAGCATCTGGTTACTAATTCCATCAATACCCGGAGCTTTCTTCGGGTTGAGTTAACAATTAATTTTTGTAAATCACGCGTCTTAAACTTTATGTGTTGAGGGGGTAGAGCGACTACACTCGGCAAATCAGCAACATATGTTTGGCGTAAAAACGGATTTTAAGTGCTCAGCAAATATGTTACCTTTTTCAGTATCGCTTCTTGCCTAACCTCCGGTAGATGTGCGTAAAGGTGGCTTATACTCAACGGGTGTTTTAAGCTTTCTAGCAGCGCGCCACAAGGAGTAATTAGATGCTGGTGTGACATCAAGACCTTCCAGATAATTTTTAAGAGATGCAGTTTTTTCAGACGCAAGCAACTCTTGGAGTCGTTTAGTGCACTCTTTAAATCTGATTTTATTTTGTGGTGATCTGTGCTGTTGCCATTCCCTTCTAGCTCTTCTTTTTTCACGTACGAGACGTTCAATGTCTGTAGAATAAATTTTATTAAGCCCAGTCTGCGGATGGGATATAATGGCATGTTCAGCAGCCTGTTTAATATTTTCGCTGAGATTGGCAATGTTAGATTCAATATCATCGGATGTTCTACGCGTAATGTTTTCCGTACAATGACTACTGAGATATTTTTTGAACCCCAGCCAATTAACACGATTGATCATCTTCACATATGGGTCAGGTAAGTTACTTCTTAAGGGACTACAAATTGTAATGATCATCGGAGAGTGATCGGACGAAAGATCAAGAGAAGCTTGAACTTGAATTAAATCCCTAGAGATATTTTTTATGACGCCAAAATCTATAACATCCGGAATTTTTTGTATGTCAGTAGGCCAATAAGTGGGCTCCCCACTCGAAATGACATCCAAGCCCATTTTTGAAATAGTGTTGAACAATGCTCGACCTCTGGGGGTAATAAGACGCGAACCCCAGAACGTATGCTTAGCATTGTAGTCGCCAGCTGCTACAAAACAAGGTCCAAGAGATTTGTAGAAATCCTCATATTGATTCTCAGTGATTGAAAATCTGGGAGGGGAGTAAATTGATGATATAACAAAATTTGTACAAAAACTTTCAATGCCAATATTTGTTGCTTGTAGGTGTTCTTCACAAATGTTATCAAGAACATAGTGCTTGAGTCTTGACTTTATTAGAATTGCTGATCCACCGCAAGCCCTTCCTCTAGGGTCCTTTGTATCATATATAGTGTAGCGATAAATTTTAAAAAGACTTCTCGAAGTCAAATGAGTCTCAGATACTAACATTACATCAATATTTTTTTCCGTGAGGAAGTGCTCAAGTTCATTTTTATGTTGGCGAATGGCGTTTGCGTTCCAGAAACATATTGTTAACGTGTTCATGGCTTATTAATTAATGCTTGAAGCAGAGTATTCTGCATTCGCAGCATTTCTTGCATCATGCTAGTCATATTTGTTGTAAAATTGTTTATAGTTTGCACCAGATTTTCAATAGTAGCTTCAAGGCGATTAAAATTAAAGCTTGCGTCAGTTTTTTTTAAATTATTTGGCGGGGAAACATTTTGTGTGAGAATTGAATTTGTCTTAGCAGCATCTGCATACGATACACGGGAAGTAACTGGTTGGCTCATTTGCGCAAAAGTGGCAGAGTAAGCGTTTGCTGATTGAGCTGGAGCTAATTTAGGTTTTTGCACCATAGTCTTCTTTACGAAAGAGTACACAGGACAACCTCTGTAGTTAGCGGTGTGATCACCTCCACAATTACTGCATTTTTTATCACTTTGATCTTTTGGCTTATTGCAACTAGCAGTGCCGTGTAATTCGCCGCACACAACACAAACAGAGGGTAAATTGCAGTATGTTTTTGTATGGCCATATTCTTGGCAATTATGGCACTGTACAGGACCTGAACGCTTATGTGGCTCTTCAACTGTGATTTTTCGGTACAAGAGGTATTTCAAATTATAAATTGGATGCGTCTCATTTTTTTTCAATTTTATATCATTAGGCTCAAGTTCAACACGAAATAGGGGTTGGGGAATCTTCTCTCTGTTTATTATATTGGACACATTTTTTACCTTAAACCCCTGGAGGACGAGTGCATCTTTTATTTCTTCGGGAACAACATAAGAATCTATGCCCTTCAATACGATCTGCATGCCTTTAGCGCTCTTAAGCTGGTATGTGTAGAAGCTTGTTTTATTTTTTTCAAATTCAGCAACCATTTTGCGGAAATCTTTTTCGTCATAAATTTGGACTTTAGTTTCATCTATGTTTCCACGTTTTATTAGAACAATGTGAAATTTATTCTCACCAATGACCGAAATTAATTTTTTAATAAGGGCATTTGAATTTTTTTGTCTCAAATAGATTGGTGGCGGCTTGGATATTTTATTCGAGGATACCTCGGGTTTGTCGTTGTCATCTTGCAAAATTTCGAAGCGGTTTTGGCGATTAGTTGAGGCTGCGCTGTTATCCCTAGACATTTTTGGAGCAGATGAAATTTTTGAAGAATTCGGGCTTCGCCCACGCTTTACCACGGTTATATATCTGTCCATTCCGACTTGTACCTTGAGTTTCGAGCCGCTGTTATCTGTAGTGATAACTTTGTTAAGTGATGAACACGAGCCTGAAGGGGATGATATTACTGGCTTATATGAAGAACTACTAGGCAACTGTAATGTTAATGCATCATTACTATTTGGCATTGGACAAAGCGAAGTTAATCGCTGACGAAAAATTGGCTTTGACGTTAAAAAAAGACTTTCATCAGATTTATTATTTATATTTTTTTCATTAAGAGTTTCAGAACTCACAGTAAAATAAGCATTTCTGTCGTTAGAACTCACTTCAATTTTTTTTTTTTTGTATTTGAAGCACTCATACAAAGAATTCCTCAAGGGATATTTGTTTGTGTTTTTTTATGTTTGCGGTCTTTTTTTGTTTTTGTTATTTATGATTGTTTATTTGTTTAGAGGTACACATATATATAGTATTCCTCAATATCAATTTGCTTAGTTTTTTTTTGTTTGCGGTTTTTTTTTGTTTTTGTTATTTTTACTATGTAAAAATATCAGCAAAGCATAAAGCTTATTTATTAAAGACAGTATGTACTTATTACGAATAATATGTACTACGAATATTTTTTGTTTGTTTAATTTTTTGTAAGTACGAAAAATTCCGCTAATCGACTGTTCGCTATGAAGGTACCACGAGAATTGACAGCAAATATAATTTTTATTTTATTTGCTTTTTATTATAAAAAATAAATAAATTACACAAGTAAATAACATGCATATTTAAAACAAAAAATACAAATAAAAATACAAAATAACTTCAGCGGTATCTAGCCCTCTTCACACCTTTTCATCTCCAACGCACCTAGCTCTTGACAAATATCTGAAATATTGAAAATAAATATACATATTAAATTAATGTGAATTCTTTTATTCGCTATTTTACTTATCTTTTTAACAGTTTTGTAAACTCTTCACAGGCAGAATGAATTGCATTACCGCCTTCTTCAACTCCCAACGCATCTTGATCTTTCCAAATATCTAAAAATTGAAAATTAAACGAATACATACATATGTATGTATATTTTCAATTAACTTCGTATATATAATAATTTGACATCAAATGTAATAGATTATAAATAGATTATAATAAATTTCCAAAATTGTTAATGTAGTAGATTATTAAAAAACAATGTGGTTCTTTAGCTGTTTTTGTCAGTGGCGACAACAGCGATCATTCGTTCAAAGTCAATCAGAAGAATTAATTAATATTGACTCTAATTCTAACCCAGCTTCACAAACGACGGCTCGTTTAGAAACTGCAGAATTATTTACACTTTTTTTTCAAAATCCTCTACTGTGTACTGTTGGACTAATACAGCAAATCATAATTGACTGCGGGGTAAATTTATCACGTGAAAGTGTTCGAAACGTGTCGAAAAATCATGAATATTTCCCCAGAGCTGCTTTAAAAAAAACTGCTGCCAGCTCCAAACATTGAAAATCGACTGAATTTAGCCATTGATCATATTTCTTTGCCTTTGGGGTACTGGGATAACGTAATTTTTGTGAAACAAAGCTAATGTTTTACTATCACAATGGATCACAAACGTTTGGCACAAGCCTCTGACGGCACTAGAAAATAAAAGTTTAATACCCATAGTAACATTTTGAAAAATACGTCATGGTATAGGTTTATCTTGACTTATCTTTGTATTCTGAAGAGCGAATTATTTGGAAGTGTTCGAAGATTAAATTTTTTTGTGACAAAACACCCGGTAAAGCTTAAATATAATTGTCATATAAAAGCCGAAAAGTTATTGACACTGCAGCACAAAGTACTGACTTGAATCCCACCGAAAATTTGTAGGCACACCTAAAGAAAAATCTCTAGGAAAAATAGAGCACAGTTAATATGAGTTATAAAGGAAGAGTGGGAGAAAATAGCTGAAGAATATACTATAGAAGCGAATTCATTCGATGTCCAGATGTTAACAAACGGTAGTTGATGCTCAAGGAGGGCACACAAAGTAATATCACAGAAAAAAAGAACGCACGGTGTCATGGGAAACCAGGTAGGAACGTAGTTCCTCACGTTTTACTTACCCTATAAAATGGCCCTTTTTGATAAAATATATCGCGTTTGTGTCCTTCCAGATTTAGATCTATTCACGTTTTGAATTTCATCAAAATCTGTTAGATAGTTTCAAAGGGGCAGGAATTTCCAATTACCTCCTCTCGCGGTCCTATTTAAAAGATACACTCAGAGAAAAGTTGCAACTTAAAAATAAGAACGCGTCATATGAATTCAATAATTTTCCATATAATAAAAAATATATATTAAAATGCTTAAAAATAAATAAAATTATTAAATAAATACTATAAATTAATATTTTTCCATATTGAAATAATTTCAACATAACTAGACTTTCTTTAATGTTTCTTGTTAATTCAATATGGTTTTTATTGATTTTAAGCTGTTTTTCTCTGGGCGTAGTTATACAGAAAAAACATTTCGATTTACCTCCCCTCGTGGTCCTATTTTTTGAAAAACTCTACATACTATGTCTTCTTTTAGACTCAGATCTATCTATGTTTCGAATTTTATCAAAATTGGATAGATAGTTTCAAAGAATCGGATAGATAGCTTCAAAGAGAATTAAATTCCCACTACTTCCCTTTTGGTCTTATTTTTGTAAAAAATATATTAAAGCCTTTGCCTTCTTTTGAATTCAAATCTATCTATGTTTTGAATCTCATCAAAATCGGTTTTAGCAGTTAAATCGCAACAGAAATCAATAAATTTACTTTCGCATTTATAATATTACGGCAACACTGAAAATCGAAAACATCCGCAATGGCAGCACTGTTATTCTATTTGGTTGTTACCAGTATTTGTAACCAGTATTCACCAATATTTTTTCATTTTAAAAAAATTTTTGTTTTACATTCATGGCGCGCCATAAGGAACTTACTTTCCAAAACTACTGTGAAGCAATGTATAATTTTTTATTGAATAAATTATTTACATACATATGTATGTATATTTTTTGAAATACAGTTTTAAAAAAGCATTCTATGGATATTATTAAAAATAAAGATATGTAGTATTACTATAACACAACAAACAATTAATAATACAACAAATACATTTTAGGGAAATAAACACACTTATTATTGATTGTGATATATATTTTAAAACATTTATTTGAGAGTACGAAAACTAAACTATTTTGTTTTTAGCTATCATTAGAAATTTCTTGTTGAAGTGAAATTAATTTTTTAAAGTAATATAGTTATAACCAACTTTGAGAAGGTACACAAAAAAAATATCAAAATTTTATGTAATTCACTTCAAAACAAGCGTTTCTTTGAAGAGTATTTGATTTTTTACAGCAATCAAAACATTTTTTTGACACGCTGTATGTATGTTGTAAAGCAATGAATTAAAATAAAAATTTTGCTTTATTTTCTGAGTTTAAAATGAAAAAACATAAAACATTATTTAAAAGCAAAGAATAGTTTCTGCTGCTGTTTACTTGAGTTTGAAAAATTCACAAACAGTTGTTTCCGTACGGAATGTGCGTTTAGTTTGACAGTTTGCTAAACAAGTGACATTTGACGAAACTTGACGAAAAGTTTCATTAAGTACATTATAGTTTGCCGCATGCGTTTCATATGTATCAGCACAGTTGCTGAAGCTGGCTTAAGGTAGCTTATGCATTTTAAAGTTGGGCCTTTATTCTGTTTGATCATTTTTTAACCCCTGACCAAAAAAGGGGTGTTATAAGTTTGCAGTGTGTGTTTGTGTGTCTATGTGTATGTACGAGTCCACGTACAGACCAAACGGCTGGACCGATTTTGATTTAGTGTTTTTTGTTGGAAAGTTGATTTGATCGAGAGTGTACCAAGCTATGTTTGAAGAAAATCGGTGCGTTAGCTTAGTAGATATCACATCCTTTTTAGATATAGCGGGCGGTCTTAAAATTTTTAATTTTTGATATAAAATATTTTTATTTATAAAAGGTTTATTAAACAAATGTACTATGGAAATTTGAAAACCAAAAAATTTTTATATATTTTATAAAACACAAATATTTTTTTATGAATGAGGATATTAAAACATAATGAATTACCATTTCTTTTATTTCAGAGAAAAATATTTATTGGATCCACGGTACATGACTAAGCGCGATTTGCAGCTTTATCTTGGCTACTATAATATAAGGAAAAAGAGAAAACAATTTAAGCAAATAATTCTTGTTGTCCTGCTCATCTGTTTTTTCTCCTACATATTCATCGATTTCAATTTAAACGCCAAATTGATCAATTTAAGGGGCCGATTTGGCTTCGATGCCCGAATTGATGCCGAATACAATACAAGTCAAGCGTATTTTATTGATTTGCCTGGTTGCCGCATGCCGTACTTTCCAGTAATAGATGACAATATTATTCAATTCATGTATAAGCCGAGAAACTTTTCATGCAAAAAGGGCTTAATGCGCACCAGTGACAATGGTGACTATGCGCTTATTTTAAATATGAATGCTACGGAGATATATGACTCATATAATATACGGGACTTATCGAATTTGTCGTGCAATTATACAGAAATACGTCGTACAAATGATCAACATAACCAATATTTACAACCGGTATCGTTTCAGCTGGACTATAACCAAAATTTTACTATTAAAGTGGGCATTGAATTCTTAATGGTCGAATGCTGGAAAAAAAGTGATGAAGACAATATTATCTATAAAGATTTTCATTTCTTCGTTAGCAAAAACGGTCCTCCAAGTGTTTTAACAAGAAGCTCAAGATCGAGTTTTTCTAATTCATCGCGAAACAAAATTGATAGTATCGCAATGAATGCGAAAGATAGTCATTTGTCGGTTATGATATTGGGAATGGACAGTGTATCACACTTGAATTTTTTACGCCAAATGCGTTCAAGTGCTTCGTTTATACACCATAACCTAACTCACGTTGAATTTTGGGGCTACAACAAAGTCGGCGATAACACTTACCCAAATCTTATGCCAGTTTTAACTGGTTTAGATGAAGACGAAGTGGGCATATCTTGCTTAGGAGCGCTCGAAAAATCCAGTAATGTTTATGATAACTGTTCACTTATATGGAAGCGATACAAAGAAGTTGGATTTACAACCATATATGCCGAAGATGTTGGTGATTTGAGTCTTTTTAATTGGAGACATTCTGGATTCAAGGAGTTGCCTACCGACTATTATCTTCGTCCCATACTTATTGAAATGGAGCGTCATGTCAGTTACGAGAAAAGTTTAAATGTCGGTCTCTGCATGGGTGGACGTCGAACATCCGATGTCTTGCTTGAATATATTTATAAACTGATACCAGTAATGAAAAGAGAAAATTTTTTTGCTTTCTTTTGGACGGTTGCAATGACACATGACCTTTTTAATATGCCCAGGTTATTCGATAAAGATATAAGACATCTGTTGGAAAAGCTCAACGAGAATGGAGTTCTCAGCCGTAGCATCATATTTCTTATGAGTGATCATGGAATAAGATGGGGCTCGTTTCGTAGAACATATCAGGGCATGATGGAGGAGCGATTACCGCTCCTTATAGCATTGTATCCACAGTGGTTTAAGCGAAAGTATCCGGAAGCTGTGATCAATTTGGAAACTAATGCAAAACGTTTATCTACACCCTTTGACTTACATGCTACATTATTGGACCTCCTTGATTTAAGAAAGCTAAGTGAGAAGCAACTGACAAAACGAATTGCTGAGCTTAACGACCCCGAAACGATCATGCCTCGAAGCATTAGTCTCTTCTTGCCATTTCCAAGGAGTCGCAATTGCGAAAGCGCCTTCATTGCTTCACATTGGTGCAGTTGCCATCAGCAACAAGAGTTACCCACCAATGATGGTCGAGTACAACAAGCTGCTCGTTACATTATCAAAGTAATCAACGATCGCCTAAAAGATCATCCTCAATGTCGTGCTTTGTACTTGAACTCCATCAAATATGCTATAGTAGCAGCTCCACACCATAAAATAGTCAAGGAACTGGGTGCTAGCGATTACTCAATTGATATAACATTGCGTTTACAGACAAAGCCTGGTCTAGGACTATTCGAGTCGACAGTAAGAATGTCGAGATATGTCACTTCATTGACGGGCACAATAAGTCGTATAAACCTGTATAGTAGTCAAAGTTATTGCATCGATGACTATGCTTTGAAAATGTTTTGCTATTGCCACAGATAAATATCGTGAAAACGAATCGATATCTTTTTTCACTACTTGACCCAAATTGGGTTGCATTGACATGCAATAACAACTTTTATTTTACGTAGTATATTCCATTTTAATTAAAAAAATCACTAATAGCCTTTTCACACTTACTCACATCTTTCATCTTTCATCAATTTGGCAAGATGATAACATCTTCCCATAAGAATTATACAGGGCTGAACGTTTAACATCTTTCAACATCTTCAAAAGATGTTCCTATCTTACTTTGTTCCATTCAACATCTTTCGATTATTTTAGTGTCATCACTAGAAAAAATGTATACAACTATATACATGCATGCATACATACTACAGTGTTACCATATGTGAAGATTTATCTTATTTTTGAAGTTTTTAGACAAGTTAAAACGACAAAAAAGATTTTTTATCTTAAAATAAGATTTTTAAAAATTTTACTTTTATTACTTTTAATATATTATTGAGGGATTTCTTGACCAAACTACTTACAAATTTTCTGATTTGCTTCATAATGATCATACACATATTCTATATAATAAATATTTTGTGTTATTTGGCTTTATTTTTAATAGTTCACAAGAAACAAAATAAATTTTAACTCATTTTCATTCAATAAAATAACAAAAAAGATTTTTGGTCATAATAAAAGTTTTTTTTGCTCGACTTGAAGATTTTTGATCAAATAAATATGGCAACACTGACATACTATAAAAATGTATACAGATGTTTGTATGTATGTATATCTACATATGCATGTACATATGTACATACATTCAAAGATACATTTTGGAATATCTTTCCCAAAAAAAGATCCGTAATTGCTCTAAGATTTTATTATATACATATGTATGTATATGTATGCATATAATAAAATCTGTTATATATTTTTCCAAATCGAAATAAATTAGATAAAAATAGTTGCAAGTGTCTGCGCAAAATCTTTGCGGATAAAATTTTTAATATTTCTTCATCATCACTGTCCGCTGGGATAATTTCTACATAATTTCTAGCATTATTTGTTTCTGCTCCTCAGGAGCCAGCAATTACATAAATCAATTTCTACTGAATTTTTAAATTGCATATTATTATTTAATTATTAGTTGCTCACACTCGTAAAAATAGTATTATAATACATGACAGATGAAAGATGTTGTAATGTGAACAGGTTTTTTCAATTTTCAACATATTCCACGCATTCCTCAAAGATGTGAGTAAGTGTGAAAAGGGTATAAAACTAACTGCCTCTTCCACTATGACGAATGAATGTCTTCAGCACCTCCTAAAGTTAGGTTCACCTTTGTTGGGAAAATGAAAGTTGCAATTTGGAATGAAAATATACTAGTTTTGCAAGTTTGTTTATATTTTGCTTTATTTTCTTGGCGTATTTTGCATATTTTAGTGATAACATATTTCTTATTTTTATTAAGTTCTAGCTGATTTCTAGGAAGTTTGCAATGTAGAAAAAAATAACTAGCTCATTATAAGTAAGTACGTGAGGATTTGCTATATGAGTGCGTGAGGATGTGGTATATAAGTGATAGAGGCAAGGAATGCTGTGAACGGTGATGGAATATAAAAATAACAAAACACCAAAAATTTATTGTTTTAAATTTGTTATAATTTTTACTTATATCAAATGTTGAAATGTTTTTTTGTTACATGTTACATTTGAAGACTTTTGCTATTATAGCTTTCAAGATATAAGATTTTTATTATTACTTTGTAGGGGGTGCACCTTCCCCCAATCCTATTCTACCAATATTTTAGATTACTCCACACCTCTCTCTTAAAAGAGTTCATACCAAATTTGAAGACTCTTGCTACTCGTATTATAGCTTTCACAATACAAGATTATTATTAATTAATTCGTATCTACCAATATCCTATTCCAATTCCTGTCCTATTCTATCAATACAATTTGAAGACTCTGACTCTTATGGCTTTCACGATATAAGATATTTCGTTCGTATGGATATGTCACAGTTCACTTTGGTCTATGAAAAATAGATTAGAAACAATTCTCAGACCTACCGAATACGCATAGAGAATTTCATAAAAATCGGTCAAGCCATTCCGGAGAAGTTCAATTAGAAACACCGTGATACGAGAATTTTATATACATATAAAGAAGAAGATTTCAAAACAAATGTCACTCACGTATTAATTTCACAAACATAAAATGACTATACAAATCATTTCTACGATGGGGAAACTCAACACAACTTTGTACTAAAAAAGTTTACTTATTAGCAGCTCAGTTCAAGTTTGTCTGGACAAAATATAAAATTAATCAATTCCATGGTGAGCTTTGTTCCTAAAATATGTCTCTTTCTTAAAAATAGAGACGTCAAACTACATATAAAAAAATTTTTCCGGGCAACATGAGTGAACACAAGGGCGTGCTGCTGTTGACTGAAGTATTAAAGCTGCATTTACCCATTGTTTCCGTAAAACATTTTTGTCCAGACAAAACTTTTTTACTGAGAATTTTCTGCAGGATGATTCATCTACTTTAAACATTTTGTTTGGAAAATCAAAACTACCATATGAAAAACGTATTTAAATGATGCGTATTAGTTTTACAAGTGGCAGCACAGCGGAAAGTATATTTCTATTCTAATAAAAATAAGTATACGCTGTGCTTTTATTATTCATATAACATGCTGTGACAGTTCAGTTCAACTTTGGCTGATAAATTAAAATACTTGGTAGCTTAGATCAATTTTGTCTGGGCAAAATATAAAATTAAACCAATTCAAGCTGAGAGTTGTTCGTGAAAAATATTTTCTCTTTCTCAAGAAGAGAGACGTCAAACTAAGCTTAAGTTTGTCAAATGATGGTGCTCGAGAGCATGACCTCAAACTCTGGTCATACCCAGCGAACATAATAGATATTTTCGGATATGTGTTAGTTTCTATGCTAATGTTTATCGCAGCATCCTCCTTCTTCGATATTTGTTGCACATAATCGTTGGCGAGGTGAATAAGGTAATAAAATTAATACATAGCTTAAAATAATACGCCTTTTTAACATCGAATGCGCTGAAATGATGCTATAAAAATTAACAAAACGTGCAAAGCAGAGTTGTAAAAACGAACAAATATATTAAGCTTATCTACTCTCTATCTGTCACTGCACCATCTACTTGCACTATTCCTTTCCTACTCTCAGGTAACACAAACGGCTCTGTTTTTTGAACCCAAGTGAGCTAAAAACTAACTTTCTCTTCTCAGCAACATCCTAACTTATGACATTGGTTTTCTAGAAAAAGTGCAAAATTTTGCTAAGAAAAATTAAATTTAATGTTCTTTTAAAGTAAAAATTTACGCTCGTAAGAGGTGATACAATAATTTCTGATAAAATTTCTATTTCAGAAAACCATTTTTTTGCGAATTTTCATTGAAGAATGCAATATACAAATGTAAAATGTTTTCCCAGAAAAGAAAAAGAAAATTTTCATTTCTCTATCTTAATATGTATTGTACGAACTTTGACTAGAACGGCGAGTCGCAAGAAGACGTAAGTGTTTTTGTGCAATATTTTGGTACCACTAATTCGAATGTTGGTCGAAATTCCGAAATTAAGCAGTCGCTGCGAGTATTTTGCTTTCGACTTGTAAAACTTATTTGCAAAGAAACCAATAAAAATGAAAAAAATATTATTTTCTCACTTTATAATTTTTTTATGCACATCATTTCATTTATTTTTTATTTGTAAACAAATATTCATGAAAATATTATTGAACACTTTTGTTTTGACTATTTTTTTATATTCATATTTTCAAAAGATCCACTGTATTAAAACCAGATTTTTTACACCATTTGACCATATTGAGCCTCATACCGCCACATCACATCGGTGAAGCATCGCCGTTTTATTCAGGTTCTTATAGTTAAGGCTGGAGCTTCTCTTTGCCGCACAAATAAAGGTGATACTAATCATTATGATGACTCTTGGGACACTGCTGAGCCCAAATTTAATTTATTTGGATGTTATCATTGTAGATTTGTGTGGCGAAGAGGAATTCCAGCCTTAATGATAAAAACCTGAAAACGCGGTGAAGCATGGGGGTGCAATATGATGGTATAGGGCTCAATGGGATCGACTGGTATATAAATTCCGGTTTTTATAGAAAGTACATTGAGTAATTTGGATTACTTAGAAATACTAAAAGATAATTTAGAACAGTTAGCTACCAAACTAAATATAACTGGAGATGATTAATCAGTCAGATTTTAATTACCGAAACATTTTTCCTCAATAATAAGAGAATGACTCCCATTCAATGAAAAAAATGCAAACACATCCTCCCTAGAGCCTTGTCCTTAGTACGAATGAAATTTTGTGGGCCTATGTGGAGAACAAATTGCGCGAGCTGAAGATTATTGGCAAAAATTAACTCAAAAGTGCTCTCCAGGGCATATGGGAGCATATACCTCGATTTTTAGTGTTTTCCTTATTTCATAGATGCTTCCTGAAGGAAAAGTTAGTGAACAAGTTTTTTTTTTGCTCTTGCAAGTATTGTTATTTTATGTTAGGTTATTTTTTTAGTATTCAAATCTTACAAAGCAACAGAGATACTTTGATTAGAAGAGTAGAGCGTTTGCTGTAGAGTTTTTTCTTTGCTTACTGTAGCTCATTCTGCGCCAACCTGTATATCAAAATGGGTATCATTCGACAGTTATTTTAAAATCATCTTTAGGTTTATCTCAAGACTATTCATTTAACCATTTAAGATATTTAACGCTCCCAGCCGGGATTTTTGATTTTTTTTTTTTTTTTTTTGTATAGCTGTATAGTTTTTTTTTCGTAGAAATCCATTATTTTATATTCATCATACAAAGTTCTCGCACATTTCACACAGAATCAATGTAGTTGTTAATAAAAACAATAATAACATGCCATTACTGTGGGACTATTTTATTAAATTCTTTTTCGTTGTTTAACTGTATCTCATATATTTCATTAATATATATTATTGCATGAAAAACGGCTTAAATATAAAATAAATAACCTTGAAGTTCTGAAAAAATGTGTTTTAGAATTAAATTTATATAATTCGATTTAAATCTTTTTTCTTATAATTAAGAGCTTATATAACCTTACTGGGTTGGAGCCTTCCAAAATTACAAATACATAAAACAAAAAAGCGATATACTTAATCAATAAGGAAATTAAGCTTAATATATAGTGGATAATATTGAAATTCGACTGAATATCTTTCTTTCGCACAGTTTTTCTTCCGACATAGTGGAAGAGGCAGTAAGACTTATTAAGAACACGCTGAAATGTTTAGAATAACACAAGGCAACAAAAGCGATTTTGAGATATTGTAGTTCCAATGTGGTACAAATGTGGTCCAAGTTTTAAATTCTACGGAGAGGTTTTTATTTTTAAGTAAAATTATAAATTATTTAAGACGTTTCTCTACATAATTAATAATTATTCAAAAAGTTTTAGTCCGATATTCTTAAAATAAACTTAGGAAAATTTACATAACCTTTAATCCATTTACATGTTGTGTTTAAATCGGCTCAGTAGTTGTAAAGTTATAATAAAAAATTTAAGCAAAAAATGTATTTTTTACTTGAAAATAGCAAAATTTTTTGTCTTAAAAAGAATCATGAAAACACGAAAACGGCAAAAAATTTTAAAATTTATAGCAAAGCAAGTTTAAAAACTGATTGATTCTTTCCGAAATAATTCACAATTAAGTGAAAAAAATGTAGTGGTTTTTGTTCTTCTCTCGATTGATTGAATTTTGAAAACATTTTTCGCTAATTTTCATATCAAAAATGCATTATATGGTAACATTCGTGTTAAATTACGGTACTTGTTATTGAAGGAAATTACGAAATATTTCAATAGAGTTTGTATGGAGTTATTTTAAAATTTCGAATCGTATCGGATGCATTAATTTGCCCCCTGATTTGCAACGGACACTAGGGAAACATTGGTTCCAAGTAGGGTTTGCAGATTTTCACTATCGCGATTACGATTGAAAAATATGCGATCAATCGCGATTGTCGGTTAATCGTGATTAATCAAGAAAATATACTACTCGTATCATAATTTGTAATAAAACCAAAATAAATTGTGTCATGAGTTTAATCGAACCGTATGGGTTTCGTCAAAAAATATATTTTTTTTTCAAATCGCGTTTTAATTAAGTTTTTTAATTAAATTATGTTATTATTTTGAAAAAATCTTGTAGCATGTAAAATGAAGTTCGTAAGATATGAGTATCAAAAACAATACAAGTTGTGGGAAATCAATCTTTTGATAGGAACATTTTTCTAGGACGAAGTAAATTTCTACTTTGGTTGAAGTCTACTGATGATTTGTAAGCGCCAGTAAAATTCAGGCATATAGATATATTTAGACCAAATATATATCCATACTTTATATTAAAAACTTTAATTTAAATTTTTTATGAGCTGAATTTGTCCTGTGTGCAAATTTACCAAAAATTCTTTTCATCAAATAGGGAACAATTTTTAATCGTAATCGAGAGATTAGTCAGTTCGATTACGATTAAAAGGTGCGATTAATCGAGATTTCAATTACGATTATAATTGTTGCGCAAACCCTAGTTCCAGGGATGCCATATGCTATAAATGTGGTCTCTAGTGCAGAGACTGACAATGAGTACTAAGAACTATACACAAGTAAATAGTCTTAACACGTTCGGTTCGTCAGCCATAAATTTTTAGAGCTTTCAAAAAAAACTCAAAAACAAAAAAATATGTCACCACTGTTGCCACAAAATTTTACCAAAAGTCTGTAAAAATTGGCTACAAAATCGGACAAATAATTTTAAAAAAAACGGCAAAAAATCTGAACGATAAAAACATCTTCAATGTTTTTTTATGGTACTTGTTAAAATTTAAGTTTAAAAAATTTTTAACGCACTAATAATCCCAAATTATTATTTTACTTATTAAGTTATTAATATATTTCTTATTTGTTCATTGGGACATATAAATATAAATATATATATATATATATATATATATATATATATATACATATATATATATATATACAAAATTTATTTATTTTTCTTTCTTTACTGAAAGTTTTATTTATGTCTCAGAAACCTGCAAGAGTACAATATAGAAATTTGGTGATGACATAGTGAAGGGTGTAAACAATAATATATATTTTTTTAAAAATTTTAAAAATACCATTTTTCTTAGTTACAGCATCATGAATTGTAGATTTCCAAAAAAAACAACATCTATAATTGTGATAACATTTTTATTTTTATGCTCGTTAAAGCACTAGTATAATACCTTTGAAATAAGGCATAAATCATTCGGCTAGCCTAGATATTAAAAAAGTTATAACAATTTATATGACGGCAGTTTTAAAAAAATTTTGCATTATTTCGTACATTGTATGCATCATAATTTGGGAACCACTGGCAATATTATTAAAATTTTTTTGGTGAAATGTTAGTTGTACAAAACTTAACTACCATATAGATTTTGGTTAGATTTGGAACGGGTCGGTCCCAAAATCTAGATTTTTTGGTTGGTTTTATATGGAATGAGTCTTTTCTTTAATTCTTTTTTGTGTTTTTCGCTTAATTTGACATTTTATATTCAGAGATGCCACATGTTTTAAACTTAAATGGTGAGAAAAGCACACTTGCAGACAATCATAAAAGAGAAATTACAGAATTACATTATCATTACCCCAAACCAATAAATATATGGATAAACATTACAATTTCCGGTTCGCAAGAAATTATATATATATATATATATATATATATATATATATATATATATATATATATATATATATATATATATATACATTATTGTTTACGTTATTATTAATTGTATTGATTTCATCACTAAGAATAAATTTTTTGTTTGTAACTATACCAATTCAATGACCATGTAGTACACAATATTTTTTATGCAAACATAGTTTGCAATATGCAAAAGAAGGTCATTGCTAAGTTATCAATTATTAATTTTACACAAAAAAAACTAAGCAATTAATAATTTATAGACTAAGCATTTATTTTCCTTTAATTTTATGTATAAAAGAAAGCAAAATAAAGTCAAAAGTTTAGTGTGTAGTAGAATAACAAATAAATTGTTTTATTGAACACTGCCTCCAAGTTCAAGTGATTGTGAGGACAACAAATATATCACCACTCTCTCTGAATTCAAGTGCTCGTGAGAATCCCAAAATAACCACAATTTTTCAAAGTACAAGTGCTTGAAAGAAAATATTTCACAATTCATTAACATTTTTTGGTGACGTGATCCTGTAACCAGGCACAGCATTTCAACAATTGAAACAGCACGATAACTCAATACACCATGGTATCCTTCGAAGAGCTGGTAAACAACCAAAAACAAATAGGAGAACGGATTGAAACGATCATCCCAAACTTCAAAAAGGATTACGCTACAATAAAGGGTTCCATAGACTACTTTCAAGAGAGACTTTGAAGGCTGGATGGAGAATGGGCAGAATTGAAATCCAATGATAATAGAATTCGGCTGGTGGAAAACATTCAGCTTGACCACAAGTATTTTGCAGAAGACTACTACAAAGCAATTACGACGGCCATCCTGCAATACAGAGCTATATTTGAATCATCTATGCTGAAGGTGCCAAGGCCTTCAGCCAAACCACAAGGCCCACTTCCACCACAAAACCAAACCGCATGTGCTAACGTGACAGCAGCGGACTCAGATAAGCTGCTAAAGACTATTCGTAGACAAGCAGCCACAATGGCATCTCTGGAACAAGCCGATTTAACAATTCAGGATGTGCCAATTGCCACAAGGTTATGGCAAAACATTGAAGACCTCCATATCCAAATATGTGAAATTAGGCCGTAAATCAAGAATATAAAATGGAACAATTTATTAAATTAGAAAATGATGTACGAAATGCATTAAGATCCGTTTACAACCATGCAACTACTCAGCCAACTTCTGGACAAAATAATAATAACCGGCCCGATTCAGTTCCAATACCAAAAATAAAATTACCAAAATTTGACGGCAATTATTCAAAATGGCAAGAATTTTACGACTTATTTTCCTCACTGGTAATAGGCCAATCAATTCCGAAGCTGCAAAAAATCTGGTATCTAAAAGCTTATTTAGTGGGAGAAGCGGCAAATCTAATCAAACACTTTCCTGCCACTGGGGAAAATTTCGATGGAACATGGTCATCTATAATAGACTGCTACCATAACAAGAGGCTATTAGTTGGTAAATTAATTCAAGAACTGATAGATACACCAAACAAGATACCAACTGACAATTATAAGGGTCTACATGACAAAACAAATGAGTGTTTATTAGCACTTCAAAGTCTTGATATCAACACATCAACATGGGATCCATTACTCATCCATTTGCTTCTGGATCAGATCACACGACTCCGTTATGAACAGTTTCTCGCCAGCCACGAGAAGTGCCAATTATCAAAGATTTTTTAAATTTCTTGGAGAGAAACTTTCAATCAGTGGAAGCAATGTCCAAAAGGGAAAAATTTTTAAACCCAAGGGCAAAGGTATATACTTCTATTACAATCGAAAGACGAAACAATGAACTTTGTTAAATGTGCAAATAAGACACTATACACAGAATTTCTGAAGCTGTCACCATCAGCACAGCTTCAGTTTGTTCAAAAACAAAAGTATTGTGTTAACTGTTTAAAACCGGGACATAACGCAAAAAATTTTAGCCTAAGAAGCCATATGCAGTGTGCCAATAAACATAACACTTTGCTGCATTTAAAAAACTCAAACACGAGCAGTCAACAACCAAGTTCAATGGTTACATCCTATCAGAAACAGAAAAGCATACGATGTAAATAAATATACTTTATAGCACAGCCGTAGTCCTCATAAGAGCCGGTGAAAAGGAAATTCAATATAGAGCGCTTCTTGACTCGGGATCACAAATTAACTTCGTAAGTAAATGCCTAGTCAAACGTCTTGGAATTACAACGAAACCAACGTCAATCGCTATAAGCGGAATTGGATCTAGCAACACCAAGGTAAATCATCGAGTCAACGTCGAGTTGTATTCCAGGTTCAATAACTACACCACACGACTTGAGACAGCTATTCTTACCCACATAATCTCGCTTCAACCATCATAAATAATTAGCATCAAGCATTGGAACATTCCTAATAACATCAGTCTAGCTGATGCAGGTTTCCATCATCCTGACAATATAGATATTTTATTGAGTGCGGAATTGCATCATCAATTACTGACAGATGGACAAATCAAGTTAGCGAACAACTTGCCCAGCTTACAAAATATCTTGCTGGGCTGGATCATCTCAGGAAATATTTAGGAAACCCAATCTTCCACTGCAGCATGTGGAATGTGCATCGAAAATGAAAACATTTTAGAGGTAGACGTCGCTCACATATGGCAGCTAGAAAAAGTGAATGCGGTAGCGAAACCTCTGTCAATATCAGAAAGACAGTGTGAAACTCATTTTGCTCCGACCTACAGCATTGATACAAATGCAAGATTTGTTGTCAGAATCCCATTTTGTGACAATCCCGAAGCATTAGATGAGTCACATGGGATAGCTTTCAGTCGATTCCTATCACTTGAGCGTCGACTGGCAAAGGCACCAGATATCAAGGCACAATAAATACAATTTATGAAAGAGTATGAGGAATTGGGTCACATGACACAATTTGATATAACTTCCACATGCAAACCAAACTATTTCATACCACACCCGATAGTTTAACTATAAAATTGCGAGTGGTCTTCGATGCATCAACAAAAACTTCTCCGGGCTTAGCTCTTAATGATCTGATGCACTCAGGTCAAACCAATCAATGCGAGCTGTTTTCAATACTTCTTCGCTTTCGGCTACCACTCTTTGCATTTACAACAGACATTGAAAAAATGTACCGCCAGACGTTAATACATCCACCGACAGAAGGTTTCAAATTATTATATGGAGATATGACCCATCTATGTTGTCAGGATGATGGAAACCTAGGTCATCTGGACTGAACATGTTAAGCCCAAGATTTTTACTGTTTGTTTACAAATCAAATATTATCAACTCAACACCATTACATACGGTACCCGATCTACACTATATTAAGCTGCAAAATGTTTAGAAAGGGTTGCCAAGGATAACATGGTCCAGTATCCCTATGGAAGAAAGAGAAAGAAGTAAATATTGACTTCAACAGTAAAAAGGGTCAAACGGTAAAAATCTTGGATGCCAAGGGCTGACAAGTTTTGTATGAAGGTATGTTCAGGAGATCTAAAACAAATTACTAGGCGAACAGTAACATCGGATCTAGCAAGACTCTTCGATCCAGTAGGTATACTTGCACCAATTATTATAAAAATGTTCATTCAAGAGCTTTGGGAAACAAAATTGGAGTGGGATGAAGCATTACGAGCAAACTTACACACAAGATAGATTACATTCCATACTGAAATAAAATAATTAAACAACATGAAAATTTCACGACATGTTTTCGAAGAGCATATTTAATCAAACACACAAATTCCTGCCTTTTCGGATGCTTCAGAAAAGGCATACGGTGCAGCTGTATACATCAGATCCATTATCAATAACGGGCAGGTAATCGTAAGACTGCTATGTGCAAGATCGCGTGTTGCTCCTTTAAAACGCCAGACCTTGCCTCGTCTGGAACTTTGCGCAGCACTCTTATGCACCCAACTAACAGCAATAGCAAAGAGTTATTTAAATCTTGAGAGCACACCCACTTACCTCTAGACAGACTCAGAGATCGTTTTAGCCTGAATCAACTCAAAATCATCAGCTTATACATAGCTGAGCAGTGGAGGAACTTCAAATAAAAAGAAAACCCGGCAGATATTATTTCACGAGGTCTCTCTCCGTCAAAACTAACTGCAAGCACTTTATGGCTCTATCAGCCGATATTTTTGCATGGAGAAGAGGAAGTTTGGTCGTTAAATATTTCCAACACACTCACAATAACCGCAAATGAGCACGATATGGAACGAAAGAGGGTGATTACAGTGGCGACTGTAAGTGAAACATCATCAGACAATATCTACAAAATACAACACAATGGTTCATTTGGAACACTCCAGAGAGTCGTGGCGTATATGTTGCGATTCATTAACCGTATGAGAAGGATCAAACAATATACCGATCTTAACTCAAGAATTGGAACAGGCTCTCATATTCATTGTACGTGGAATGCAACGATCAGATTTTGAAAACGGTTTGAAGAACTTGCAGAGGCATGGGGAAGTAGGAAGAGGGAGTCGATATAGCAATAGATAATAACGGCATTATCAGAGTTGGGGGACGGTTGAAATCATCTACACTGCAATATGATGCAAAACATCCAATGCTGATTTCCTACAATGATCCAATAACAAAGTTGATAATGCAAATGACACATGAAAAAAATCGCCACTGTGGGCCTTGAGCAATATTATCACATGTAAAACAACAGTATTGGCCAGTCAAGGGGAAGACAGTAGGACGATCAATCGTACAACATTGCATACGATGCACCAGAGCCAAACCAAAATTGCTCAATCAAATAATGGGTAACTTACCGTCAACACGCGTCACACAAGCTAGACCTTTTATAAACTCCGGTGTTGACTTCTGCGGACCTCTTTGGGTTTATTACAAATTAAGAGGGAAGAAACCTCATAAACCATACATTGCCGTATTTTGCTGCTTCGCTACAAAGGCTATTCATCTAGAAGGCGAGGTCCTTGTAGAGAGCTGTACTGTGACAATGCGACTAATTTTGTTGGTATAAAAAATCAGCTTACAGAATTAGCAGACTCGATTTATTCCATTCCGGCCGTAAGTGAAATCAGCAAGGAATGTTTATCCAGAGGCATAACGTTCCACTTTATACCACCACGAGCACCAGACTTTGGGGGTTATGGGAAGCTGCGGTGAAATCAGCGAAGAATCTTTTGCTCAGAAGTGTAGCAACGGCATCGTTAACGTATGAGCAACTCGATACCGTTGTAATTGAAATTGAAGGCATTCTTAATTCAAGGCCAATTACTCCAATGTCAAACAACCCAAATGATTTGAATGCATTGACACCAGGAGGGTTATTATTATATTATATTGCATTATTTTAATTTTTTTAGTTACACTCAACGGGGGGAGTATGTTAAATAAAATATTCGCCGCTGTTTATCTATTTTTGTTCTTCCGTTCATTTTTATTTAATTCATTTTATATTTTTTCCTTATTAGTTAATTACAATATTTTTTATAAGATCTTTCACTGCCGGTTGCCGCTTCAATATTTTTCTATCCGATTTGATCTACCACTTTATATTAACTGACCTTTTCTTTTAATCTTGCTCTTCTTTTTTCTATATTTTCTAAATGAACAATATTCTATACGCGGTGGACATGGTCGCCAAGAGTAGGCACCCTACAATCGCCCCTCCTGACGGCAATACGGCTCGGATTGCCACCTTTTGGAAACTCATGGTAGCCAACCTTCTCAACTTCCTATCTGCCATGGGGTAATGTACCGACCACCTTATAGGGTACGAGAAATTTTCCCCTCAGCTTCAACCCGCCTCCAAACTGAGTGCGCTTAATGGCGACTAACTCATTCAATTTGTATTCTGTCTCTGGTTTCCGTTTACTATTATAAGATTTGGTTTTCTTTTTAAATTCGTACAATGTTGGCTTTCGCCTCTTCGCGTATTTCATTTCGATCCTCTTCGAGTTCGTTTACCGCCTCATCCATTAACAGCTCTCTAATATCCGGGTACTCAGGCAACCTTATCTCGACGTCGGTTAACAGTTTGAATGGTGAAAAGCGAGTACTTCTCGAAGTAGTGGAGTTGATCAGCATCTGTACACGTCTCACATATTTGTACCAGCATGAAGTCTTATCGCCGCATAGCTTTGTCAGCATTGGTATGACAATTTTGTGGATACGCTCCACCTGGCCGTTCCCGCGTGGAACTCCAGTGGTTATCAGTAAGTGTTGAATATTCTCCCTCTCACAGTAATCTTTAAACGCTTAAGACGTGAACGCAGCCCCTCTATCAGAAACGATTCTAATTGGGTTTCCGAATACTGACGATTGCCGTTCTAAACAGTCTATAACGGACTTTGCATCGGTGGACTTTGTTGGGTGGAGCCAGACAAATTTAGTGAAACCGTCCACTACTACGAACAGATAGTTATAGGACTTCTTGGTAACTTTCATCGGCCCAACGTGATCAATGTGGTAAGTCATAAGAGGCCTATCTTCCTTATTAATCGGATTCAAGTATCCTTCCTTCTTGCCAGTCTTAGCTTCGGTGATAATTCACTCGACGCAATTCCTCACAATTTTCGGCACTTTCGCAGCAAGTTGTGGTATGTAGTAGTGTTTCTCGACTACTTCTCTAGTTTTCGCTACGCTGAAATGACCCTTAATCACTTCGTCTTCTATCTGGGTCGGTATCACGATAAGGTCCTTCGCTGGATCCTTAAACAACACCCCGTTTTGCATAAAGAAATCTCCGTATTCCCCGTAATCTAGGACTGCTCTAATCGCTTTGGTACACTCATCGCTTTCCTGGGCACTCCTCATTCTGAGAGTCAGGCCGCTTTCCATTATCAAACATGCCATTCGGCTTAGAGCATCTACATGAAACATGCGCTTACCCGGTCTATGCTCTTTTTCGTAACGGAATTCTTGCATGAACATAGCCCATCGAAAAATTCGGTCTGGCAAATCGTTCTTGTTCATAGTTATTTTGAATGCGTTGCAGTCAGTCACTATTTTAAACGGTATGCCTAGCAAATCAACTCTCCACTTCTTCAGCGCTTCCACAATTGCCAGAACCTCCAACTCGTAAGAGTGGTACTTCTCTTCATAAGGCTTCGTGCGGCGACTCATGTATTGAACTGGGTGTAATTGCCGGTCGTCTAAGCTCTTTTGCAAGAGAACTGCGCCATAGCCGAACTTACTGGCGTCCGTATGAACCTCGGTAATCGCGTCCTGGTCATACAGCTTCAACACCGTAGAGGTTATCAGAGCTTCCTTTAATTCCTGACAGGCAACTAAATATTCGTCGGTGATCTTAAATTCCACGTTCTTTCGGAGCATATCTGTCAATGGTTTGGCAATAATGGCATAATTGTCGATACATTTTCTAAAATAAGACGTCAGACCCAAAAAACTCTGGATGCTTTTCCGATCTGTGGGGACGGAAAATTTTTAACGGCTCTCATCATTGCTTCTCCTGGCCTTATCTGACCTTCCTGAACAACATAGCCTAGAAAATTAGCTGATCTCTTTAATATGTGGCACTTCTCCGATTTGATCTGCAATCCGCTAGATGCGGCCTTGTTCAGCACTACCACAAGTTTTTCTAGACCATCTTCCATATCCATGGAGGGAATAATGATGTCATCCATATAAACTATCACCGTCTGATTTCGTATAAGGTATCTTAGAACTGCTGATATAAAACGCGTGAGCACAGCAGGCGAGTTACTCATTCCGAATGGTACAAATAGAAATTCAAATTGGCCGTGTTGGGTCACAAATGTGGTATATTTCCTAGAAGATTCTTCAATGGGAACATAAAAAAATCTATTCCGGAGATCTAGCGTTGTATAAAAACGTGTTCCCTCCAGTTTGTCTAATACCACTTCCATCAGGGGCATGTCCCTGACGATTTTTTTGTTTAGCCTCCGGTAGTCGCAACATTACCTTCTGGACCCATCTTTTTTCGACACAAGAACAATTGGTGATGTGTACTCTGATGTGCTAAGCTTCACTATCTTCTCCTTTAGCCATTCGTGAACTTGCTTATCGACTATTGCCTGCTCAGCGATTGGTATACGTCGAGGCCGCTGGTAAACGGGTATGTCATCGGTTAAAACGATCTTAATTTTTACCCGGTTTTCTATTATTCTTCATGGGGTATACTCGGCTATGGCTTTCACCTCTTGATTTTTTATAGGTCTATTCAAATGATCTAACTTGATTCCCATCTCTTTTGTGGGCTCCTCCACATTCAGACAAATACTTCGGAACTCTTCGAGCAGCACGTTCCTTTCACTTAATTTCTTAAACATAACTTCTCCCTCAGCAATAGTTATCTGAGCCTTACGTAACAGACTATTGCCCAACATGATCGAATGAATAATATCCCGCTCACCAACAACGTAAGAGGTAACCTCAAAGTCCATACCATATATTTTTACCACTTCATCGAACCGTCTCATCGTAACAATCACGCTATCTCCAATTCCATATAGTTTAACCTCTTCAGGGACTAGACTGACTTCACCTAGAACAAACAACATGTCGAATCGCTGGATGCAGATATCACACCCCGTATCAACCAACGCAGAGAATTGTTTCTCACGCATGATAACGTCTTTAAAAATCAGCCCCGGCCCTTTCCGTACCATATTCGCTTGACCACTTTCTAGCTTGATCTTTCTCTCTGGTCTCTTAGGGGGACACTCGAAGGTGCGATGGCCAGATCTCTGGCACTTGAAACATTTGAGCTGTTTTTCAGGGCAGTCTTTTGCGAAATGTGTTTTATTACCACATTTGTAACATGCTTTTCCTTTCTCGTGTACCTCCGGCTTATGCCGATCCACCTTTTTTCTACGGCTATGGTCTCCCTTCCCTAATATAATGACCCGGGATTGAATCACGTCTTCCCGTACATCCTTATTTGCTTCTTGAGGTCGCTTATACAATCTGACTTCGAGTCGGGAATGCCTTCAATAAAATATTCGATAATGCTGCTATCGTCTAAATCAATTTGGCTGCCCAATTCCATAATGCTGTACAAATACTCAATCAGTGATTCGTTTCTATTCAATCGCTTACTACAAATCTGCCGTATGACTTCGGCTGCAGAAAAACGCGTGCCAAACTCATTCTTAATGGCTTCTTTCAGCGAGCGCCAGTCTCGTATGCTCCTCTGGCTCTTCACAAATAACTTAGCAGCACCTACTAACATTTGTTTTCCATTGATTAACATTTGAAGCGAAGACCACTTCACAATTTCACCCATTTCCTCGAATTCGGTAAGCCACTGAGTAATGTCAGGTGTACTTGTGCCCGAAAACTGCGATAAACTGTCTTCTACATCTCTTAGAGTATATGCACTTCTTGGTGCTAGAAAAGTTCTGGAATCCTCAAATTCGCCCACCTCAGAAGCACCGACTGCAGCAGTGTTACCTCCTGACTCATTTCCGTCTGTACCCTCTGCACCGCCAGCACCGTCCGCACTGTCAACCCCAAAATGGTCAAGAAGTCTTTTATGTAGCTCTGTCTTTACCCCCTGCGTACCTAAACCTAACTCGTCCAACTTTGCTCTTAAAGCATTCATTGCCAACCCCTCAATCTCAACACGATCCATTGCCCACAACTTAGAGCCGGCTGACACGATAATAAAGAAATTGCAACCGCAGTGAGTACAAAAATACTTAAGATATGCAAAGATGTTAATTAAAATTATTAGTATTATAAAATATTAAATGTAATTTCAGCAAACAAGTTATAGTATCTCAAAATTCAACTTGAACAAAATATAGCTCCTCAACTTTATTTTTAATTTAATGATTTCGTTTTTTATTTTTATTTTACAGCTCTGACTTCTTTACAGAAATTTATGTTTACAACTTTCTTCTTTGCAGCCCTCACTGCGTACAACTTTAATTTGCCAACGAATTCAATTCGTTTCTTCTTTAACTTCTTTACAACTTTTCCTACTTCAACTTCTTTACAATTTTAATTGTTTGCAAATCTAATTATCTGCTTTAACTTCTTCACAAATTAGATTTTGTTCACAGCTTAATTTGACTTCTTTAGTATTCGATTTTGTTTACAACTTTCTTCTTTGCTGCCCTCACTGCTTACAACTTTAATTTGCCAACGACTTCGATACGTTTCTTCTTTAACTTCTTTACAATTTTTCCTTCCTTCTTTATAATTTTAATTGTTGCAAATCTAATATTCGCCTTTAACTTATTTACAACTCTAAATTATTTCCTTTTATTTCTTCAATAATATACAAATTTAATTGATTTCCTCTTCACCACAAATTGATATTGCATTTTTCTTAAAAGTTGTCTTCAATACTTAACATAATTCAAAAAAAATACTTAGCTGTTTTTTTCAGCTTGCGCCCCACTGTGACTTTATTATTTCATCAGCTTCTGTCGACACATATGTCCTTTTGTTTCGCTGCTACCACCTCAGTCAGCACCACACGATTTCTCCTTTAGTCAGAACGCAGGTTACTTGCAAACACACACGCACCATCAGTAACTAAACTTCCTTATTCTCTCTTTAATTTTGCATCAGCCAGTTTGTATATATGTACATGCATTCATAACTCATGACAACACTCAACTCTCAACTTATTTAGTTCTTTACTCGTTGGTTCTGTATTTTTTTGTTTTATTATTTTTTCATTTATGAGCTTGTCTTCTCTTAACTAAACTTTTGCACACAGACAGATGATCGCTTATTTATTCGCGTTTGCTTTAGTTTTGAGTTCTTACCAGGCATATATTCACAACAACACTACAACGAGTAAAAAACTTTTTTATGATCTTGAAGTGTCTCTTACTTTATTCTTTCATTTTCAAGGTGTTCTTTTCAGTATGTGTAACGGTTGTCTTTTTTTCACTATTGAGTTTTTTTCTTTTCACAAATTATTTCTTTATAATATTGTAACTATTTATGCAGACACAATTTTCAACTATTTAAATTGTTTCCTATATACGATCACAATAGCTTAATTTCATTGCTGATAATGCAGACAATTTCAACTGATTTATTTAAATTGTAGGTTTTGCAACATAACAGACGCATGCACATACAAGTTATTCAAATCATCATTTTCAATAGTTAACAATAATTCAGTTTATTTTCCGCACACACGTAATGCTTATACAGACACAGAATTCTTTAACAATCGCGGTTGAGCCCCCATAAAATCTGTAGGATTTTAGTTAAATAAAATGTTCGCGGCTGTTTATATATATTCATTTTATATTTTTTCCTTATTAATTAATTACAATATTTTTTATAAGATCTTTCACTGCCGGTTGCCGCTTCAATATTTTTCTGTCCGATTTGTTTCACAACTTTGACCTTTTCTTTTAATCTTGCTCTTCTTTTTTCTATATTTTCTAAATGAACAACATTCTATACGTGGTGGGCATGGTCGCCAAGAGTAGGCACCCTACATATATATTATTGTTTACGTTATTATTAATTGTATTGATTTCATCACCACACCCAAAAAAAAATTCTAAAATCAAGAAGAAACAATTTGATTTTAATAACGTAACCTTTATGAAACAGAACTAAGTTTGTTTTGTATTCTTTTAAAAAATTTCATTCTTGTTTTAAAAATTAAAAATATTTTGAGATCAAAAAAGAATAATTTTTGTTTGAAAAAGACAACAACCTTGATATAAAATTGAACATACTCAAATTAAAAGATTATGTTTTTATGTTAAGAATGAAATTTACAAAAGCAATAATTTAGCTTTTATTAATTTTTTGAAATCACCGTGATTTGACATATCATGATTTGCAGAACAGGCCTGTATATGCAGTTTTTGGCCTACCGATGCTTAAAGTAAAAACGCATCACATGAATACATGTTTCCAGGTAAATCGACAGTAGCTTACCGAATTTTGTCTATACCTCACTCCTCTGTAAATGTCGAAAGGATTTTCTCTTACAAAATGTCATGAAAAAAAAACAAAGGAACATATTTTATATTCCAACAGTATCAAGTCTTATCCAGGCCTAAGATTTATTGAAATCTTAAAACACTTCTTGTTATAACTTTAGCACTTGTACCTATGAACGAGTACATACATACATATGTGTGTATGCATATTAGGGTGATTCTAAAAAAAATCAATTCAATTTTCTACAAAAGCGTACCAAGAAGTTTATTGTAGGACATTCCGTTCTTTACTTATGACAATCAGAATAAATAAAATCAATTTATACCATGTAAATCGTATGGGAAACAGTGTGCACACTTAATTTTCTTTTTTTATTCGGTAGAATCGACAAAAAAATTGGTAGATTTGAATAAAATTCGGTAGAAATTTTTTTATTCAGAGAAACATAAAAAATAACAATTCAAAGAAAAATAAAAATTAACAAAATATATGTACTTATATATAAGGAGTAAGTGCAAGGAGTATCAAACTAAACAGGTTCCAAAGCGCATTTAAAACTTCAAATGTGATTGGAAACGAAACTGCCATAAAAAAAGTGTCATCCCCAGTTATTTGCCCTTACCCTTTATATATATATATGCTATGCATATATAAAATAATATACATAAATAACAGGAATTCCGTTTTTGTATATAGGTTTTATAAAGCTACTAAAATAACTTTTATTTGACAAACATTTGTAACTAAAAAGATTATATGTAAGATCCATTTATGAATTTAAACTTTTGTGCAAACATTATTAAATCATTGGTAGGAATAAATATTTCATCCCCAAGGCACAATTCTCTGGCAAATATTAGGTTACTTATAGTTTCAGTTTTAACCGATTTAACCGATGGCAAAATAGGCAATTTACACATATATCGACTTAAATTACTAAATAACAATATTCGGTAGATTTCAGGCCTTGTTCGGTAGAATTGGTAGATTGTTAAATTCACAAACATATTCGGTAGAATCTACCGAATATCGGTAGAATCTACCGAATATCGGTAGAAGTGTGCACACTGATGGGAAATCGAACGGACCATCTCACCATTAATATAATGAGCTGATATTTTAACAGGCCTATTTTTGACCTAACAAAAGTTTGAAACCTGGTTCTGAGAAACACAAACGATCTTTTTTAGAATCGTCCTATCCATATGCTTTGTGTTTCATTTTTATTTCTTTGTAAATTAATTTTATATAATTTTTTGTTAAAAAAAGTACTCAAAAAAATTGTTTCTGATACCGAAATGCAAATCTCATTTCCCATCACTGCTTCTGAGTGTTTACGGAGTTGCCAAGCCAAAATTTAATTTAGTTAATTTTGAGTTTTTTGTTGTAATTTCTTAGCAAATTAAGAGAGAAAGAGAGATCATGGCTTTATGATTGGCTAATATTCTTAACTGTTTTTAACTATCTTAGACAGAAAAATGTAGAAGAAAAATACATTCTACACTGCTCCTATTGACAATCTATCAACCGAAAAAAAATCAAGCGAATACGTTGAGTTTAAGTCAGTTAAAATGGTTCTTAACTTTTTTCACTTGCCTATTTATATATAGATAAGAATCTATATATCGCTCATTTACTTCAATAGTGGCATAACTCAAAAAATTAGTTTTTTGAGTTAATAATGCAGAAAGATGCGGCATTTCGTATTTTATCTTGTGTAAAAATTTCATATAAATAGCTTGTACCATCACCTCCTGAGAGAATAATATTTTTTCATTTCTGCAAAACTGGTTTTTTTGAGTTGTGCCACTATTGAAGTAAATGAGCGATATATAAATCAATTGCTGCTCATCAGTCTGACTTAAACTCGAGAATGGCTGAACGGATTTATCTCATATTGGTCTTGAAATGTTCGTGAAGATCTAGGAAAGGTTTAAAAGGTGAGGAAAATTCGAATAATTGCCAAGAAAACCCTTAAAACAGTATTTTTCTTTTTCCCATATAAACGTTTTCTAAATAAAATGTAGGCAATTTGAACTTTATTGCTATTCAAACTTAATTTTAGCTAACTTCAGTTGTTAATATATCAACCTATTTTGTTTTTTATAGATTGATAAATATTAAGTTTTGTCACAAATTAAATTTTTGAACGCAACCATTATATTTGACATTAGATTTGGCAACCAACTAATGTGTCAATCCATTCTGTTGCACTTCAGAACACGGAAACAAGTATTGCGATATTGTGTTACAATATCTATGAGTGCGCAAGAACTTTCTTTACTTTGGTGATCCTTTGTGATAGTGACATTCCAAGTAATGTGTTTTTTTTTTGTTGTTTGATATTTGTGATTTTCATCAGACTCTTCCAGTTATTCCCCAATCAACTGTTGTTGATGA
Organism: Tachina grossa; assembly: GCA_949987645.1. Taxonomy (NCBI): domain Eukaryota; kingdom Metazoa; phylum Arthropoda; class Insecta; order Diptera; family Tachinidae; genus Tachina; species Tachina grossa. The sequence goes on along the minus strand of OX465275.1, from coordinate 102,996,104 downwards.
ACTAAATGCATGCCTAAAATCATCAAATTTGTGGCAGTATGTAAAGACATTCCGATTAACAACTAATATGCAAGTATTTTTGTAATAAGAAGGAACTGGAAATGAGTTTGCGAAGCAGTTGTTAGACATTGGAAATAACAAAGTTGCAGTGGACACTTCGAGCGGATTCATCACATTGCCAACAGATTTCTGTCAGATCACAGACTCAAAAGAGGAGATTATTCAGCGTGTTTTCCCAGATATAGCGCAAAAATTAAATAACCATAATTGGCTGGGTGAACGAGCAATATTAGCGGCGAAAAATAAAGATGTCGAGGATCTCAATGCGACCATTCAGAATTTTCTTCCAGGACAGTTGGTTTCCTTCAAATCAGTCGACACCGTTATGAACCAGGACGACGTAGTCAACTATCCCACGGAGTTTTTAAATTCACTGGAATTGACTGGAATACCACCTCACAATTTGCAGTTAAAAGTTGGATCAGTTGTCATCATGTTGCGTAACATTAATCAACCTCGACTGTGCAATGGAACAAGACTTTCTGTGAAAAAGCTGATGAATAACGTCATTGAGGCAACAATCATATAAGGAAAGTACAAAGGAGAGGATGTCTTTATCCCGCGGATACCGATGATTCCAACGGATTTACCATTCGATTTTAAACGCTTACAATATTCACGTCTGGCCTTTGCGATGACCATAAATAAATCGCAAGGACCGCCGTTAGAAGTTTGCGGGATCAACTTGGAGTTTCCCTGTTTCGCGTGTTCACACGTCGGAAAACTGTTTCCTTTTTTATTTACGAACCACAAACAAACAAAAAATAAAATTTATGAGAAACCTTTAAATTGATTAACAGACTGTATCATAACAGTGTGTGTCTGTCAATATCAAATTTAAACCTTATAAATAGCCAGTATTTCACGAAAACTCTGTTTTGTAAGTAAGCAACATGATGTGTCGAATATAATAATAAAACTTCATGCTTCATTCAAAAAATTATTCTTTATTAAATACGGATTCGTTTTGTTATACCCTTTACCAAAAAAATGTTAAAAGGGTATATATATATTGTTTGTTCTAAGATTATTTTATACAAAAGTTTAGGTCTTTTATTTATCAACTGAGGCAGTACGAAGTCTGGCGGGTCAGCTGGTGTTATTTATTAATGTTATAAAAAACGATCTTATTTAAACAGTTATTTTTTAAAATGCCGCATGTTTAAAACAAAAACGAGCATTTTTTGTTTTAAACCTGCTTCGTTATAAAAATAAGAATGTTATATATTAATGTTATAAGAAACATTCTTATTTTATCAATTATTTTTAAAAATGCTTCATTTTTAAAACGAAAATAAAAATTTCTTATTTCAAGAATACTTTTTTGGTTCAGTGTAAGAATAAATTTTTTGTTTGTAACTATATCAATTCAATGAACATGTATTGCACAAAATGTTTTATGCAAACATAACAGTTTGCAATATGCAAAAGTAGGTCATTGCTAAGTTATCAATTATTAATTTTACACAAAAAAAACTCAGCAATTAATCATTTATTTTTCTTTAATTTTATGTATAAAAGAAAGCAAAATAAAGTCAAAAGTTTAGTATTTGAATATTTTGAACACTGCCTCCAAGTTGAAGTGATTGTGAGGACAACAAATATACCACCACTATCTCCAAGTTCAAGTCCTTGTGAGAATCCCAAAATAACCACAATTTTTCAAAGTACAAGTGCTTGAAAGAAAATATTTCACAATTCATTAACATTTTTTGGTGACGTGATCCTGTAACCAGGCACAGCATTTCAACAATTGAAACAGCACGATAACTCAATACACCATGGTATCCTTCGAAGAGCTGGTAAACAACCAAAAACAAATAGGAGAACGGATTGAAACGATCATCCCAAACTTCAAAAAGGATTACGCTACAAGAAAGGGTTCCATAGACTACTTTCAAGAGAGACTTCGAAGGCTGGATTAAGAATGGGCAGAATTGGAATCCAATGATAATAGAATTAGGCTGGTGGAAAACATTCAGCATGACCACAAGTATTTTCCAGATGACTACTTTAATGCAATTATGATGGCCGTCCTACAATACAGAGATATATATGAATCATCTATGCTGAAGGTGCCACAGACTTCAGCCAAACCATAAGGCCCACTTCCACCACAAAACCAAACCGCATGTGCTAACGTGACAGTAGCGGACAAAGATAAGCTGTTGAAGATTATTCGTAGACAAGCAGCCATAATGGCGTCTCTGGAACGTTTGTTAAAACCCGATTTAACAAATCAGGATGTGCCAATTGCCACAAGGTTATGGCAAAATATTGAAGACCTCCATCTCCAAATATGTGAAATTAGGCCGTAAATCAAGGATATAAAACGGAGCAATTTATTAAATAAGAAAATGATGTACAAAATGCATTAAGATCCGTTTACAACCATGCAACTACTCAACAAACCTCTGGACAAAATAATAGTCAGCCCGATTCAGTTCTAATAAAATGGCAAGAATTTTACGACTTATTTTCCTCACTGGTAATAGGCCAATCAATTCCGAAGGTGCAAAAAATCTGGTATCTAAAAACTCATTTAGTGGGAGAAGCGACAAATCTAATCAAACACTTTCCTGGCACTGGGGAAAATTTCGATGCGGCATGGTCATCTATAATAGACCGGTACCATAACAAGAGGCTATTAGTTGGCAAATTAATTCAAGAACTGATAGATATACGACAAAACGAATGAGTGTTTATTAGAACTTCAAAGTCTTGATATCAACACATGAACATGGGATCCATTACTCGTCCATTTGCTTCTTAAATGACTGGATCAGATCACACAACTCCATTATGAACAGTCTTTCGCACAGCCACGAGAAGTGCCAACTATCATAGACTTTTTAAATTTCTTGGAGAGAAACTTTGAATCAGTGGAAGCAATGTACGAAAGGGAAATTTTTCAAACCCAAGGGCAAAGATATGTACTTCTATTACAATCGAAAGACGAAACAATGAACTTTGTTCAATGTGCAAATAAGACACCTATTATTCGCATGCCCAGAATTTCGGAAGCTTTCACCATCAGCATGGCTGCAGTTTGTTCAAAAACAAAGATATTGTATTAACTCTTTAAAACCGGGAAATAACGCAAACAATTTTAGCCTAAGAAGCTGTATGAAGTGTGCTAACAAACATAACACTTTGCTACATTTAAAAGACTCAAACACGAGTAATCAACAACCAAGTTCAAGGGTTACATCCAATCACTCAGCTGAGACCATAAAACCCACACAATTCAGCCAAGTAGCCGCATCACTAAGCGCAGAAAAACATACGGTATCAAATAACTATATACTACTTAGCACAGCCGTAGTCCTCATAAGAGCCGGTGAAAAGGAAATTCAATATAGAGCGCTTCTTGACTCGGGATCACAAATTAACTTCATAAGTAAATGCCTAGTCAAACGTCTTGGAATTACAACGAAACCAACGTCAATCGCTATAAGCGGAATTGGATCTAGCAACACCAAGGTAAATCATCGAGACAACGTCGACTTGTATTCCAGGTTCAATAACTACACCACACGACTTGAGACAGCTGTTCTTACCCACATAAACTCGCCTCGGCCATCATAAAAAATTAGCATCAATCATGGGAACATTCCTAATAACATCAGTCTAGCTGACCCAGGTTTCTGTCATCCTGACAACATAGATATTTTATTGGGTGCGGAATTCCATCATCAATTACTGACAGATGGACAAATCGAGTTGGCCAACAACTTGCCCATCTTACAAAATACCTTGCTGGGCTGGATCATCTCAGGAAAAATTTAGGAAACCCAATCTTCCACTGCAGCATGTGGAATGTGCATCGAAAATTAAAAAATTTTAGAAGAAGACGTCGCTCACATATGGGAGGTAGAAAAAGTGAATGCGGTAGCGAAACCTCTGTCAATATCAGAAAGACAGTGTGAAACTCATTTTGCTCCGACCTACAGCATTGATACAAATGCAAGATTTGTTGTCAGAATCCCATTTTGTGACAATCCCGAAGCATTAGATGAGTCACATGGGATAGCTTTCAGTCGATTCCTATCACTTGAGCATCGACTGGCAAAGGAACCAGATATCAAAGCACAATAAATACAATTTATGCAAGAGTACGAGGAATTGGGTCACATGACACAATTTGATATAAATTCCACATGCAAACCAAACTATTTTATACCACACCACAGTATATTACGTCCCGATAGTTTAACTATAAAATTGCGAGTGGTCTTCGATACGAAAACTTTTTCAGGCTTAGCTCTTAATGATCTGATGCACTCAGGTCAAACCAATCAAAGCGAGCTGTTTTCAATACTGCTTCGCTTTCGGCTACCACGCTTTGTATTTACAACAGACATTTAGGAAAAGTACCGCCAGATGCTAATACATCCACAGACAGAAGGTTCCAAATTATTATATGGAGATATGACCCATCTATGTTTTCAGGATGATGGAAATGTAGGTCATCTAGACTGACCACGTTAAGCCCAAGATTTTTACAGTTTGACCGATCTACACAAATCAAATATTTTCAACTCAACCCTATGCTATCCCTATGGAAGCATATTTTTTCTTAAAAATTAGAATAATTAAACAACCTAGAAATCTTACAACATGTTTTTGAAGAGCATATTTAATCAAACACACAAATTCCTGCCTTTTCGGATGCTTCAGAAAAGACATACGGTGCAGCTGTATACATCAGATCCATTATCAATAACGGGCAGGTAATCGTAAGACTGCTATGTGCAAGATCGCGTGTTGCTCCTTTAAAACGCCAGACCTTGCCTCGTCTCGAACTTTGCGCAGCACTCTTATGCACCCAACTAACAGCAATAGCAAAGAGTTATTTAAATCTTGAGAGCACACCCACTTACCTCTAGACAGACTCAGAGATCGTTTTAGCCTGAATCAACTCAAAATCATCAGCTTATACATAGCTGAGCAGTGGAGGAACTTCAAATAAAAAGAAAACCCGGCAGATATTATTTCACGAGGTCTCTCCCCGTCAAAACTAACTGCAAGCACTTTATGGCTCTATGAGCCGGTATTTTTGCATGGAGAAGAGGAAGTTTGGTCGTTAAATATTTCCAACACACTCACAATAACCGCAAATGAGCACGATATGGAACGAAAGAGGGTGATTACAGTGGCGACTGTAAGTGAAACATCAACAGACAATATCTACAAAATACAACACAATGGTTCATTTGGAACACTCCAAAGAGTCGTGGCGTATATGTTGCGATTCATTAACCGTATGAGAAGGATCAAACAATATACCGATCTTAACTCAAGAATTGGAACAGGCTCTCATATTCATTGTACGTGGAATGCAACGATCAGATTTTGAAAACGGTTTGAAGAACTTGCAGAGGCATGGGGAAGTAGGTAGAGGGAGTCGATATAGCAATAGATAATAACGGCATCATCAGAGTTGGGGGACGGTTGAAATCATCTACACTGCAATATGATGCAAAACATCCAATGCTGATTTCCTACAATGATCCAATAACAAAGTTGATAATGCAAATGACACATGAAAAAAATCGCCACTGTGGGCCTTGAGCATTATTATCACATGTAAAACAACCGTATTGGCCAGTCAAGGGGAAGACAGTAGGACGATCAATCGTACAACATTGCATACGATGCACCAGAGCCAAACCAAAATTGCTCAATCAAATAATGGGTAACTTACCGTCAACACGCGTCACACAAGCTAGACCTTTTATAAACTCCGGTGTTGACTTCTGCGGACCTCTTTGGGTTTATTACAAATTAAGAGGGAAGAAACCTCATAAACCATACATTGCCGTATTTTGCTGCTTCGCTACAAAGGCTATTCATCTAGAAGGCGAGGTCCTTGTAGAGAGCTGTACTGTGACAATGCGACTAATTTTGTTGGTATAAAAAATCAGCTTACAGAATTAGCAGACTCGATTTATTCCATTCCGGCCGTAAGTGAAATCAGCAAGGAATGTTTATCCAGAGGCATAATGTTCCACTTTATACCACCACGAGCACCAGACTTTGGGGGTTATGGGAAGCTGCGGTGAAATCAGCGAAGAATCTTTTGCTCAGAAGTGTAGCAACGGCATCGTTAACGTATGAGCAACTCGATACCGTTCTAATTGAAATTGAAGGCATTCTTAATTCAAGGCCAATTACTCCAATGTCAAACAACCCAAATGATTTGAATGCATTGACACCACGAGGGTTATTATGTAATTCGATTCGAAACGGAAACTGTTCGAATTTGTATGTTATTACCATTATAATTCGAACACATTTCCGTTCGATTCGGATTACATAATAACCCCTGGCCACTTTCTAATTGGAGAACCTTTGATTTCCCAGATAAACGTAAGCTCTAAGCAAACAAAAGTGAGTCTCTTGACCAGGTGGATATTGGTCAACCACTGCAAAGAGGAGTTCTGGAGCAGATGGTCATGGGAATACTTCTGCGAATTACAGTATTGGCACAAGTGGAAAACACGGAACGTTAACGCTAAGCCAGGCGATATGGTGATAGTTAAGGACGATAACACACCTCCCTTGACATGGCCGCTGGCCAGAATAGTGAAGGTCCGTCAGGGAGATGATGATCTGGTTGGAGTGGCTGATGTCGAGACAGCATCCGGGGTTTACAGCTCGGTTGGCACCTTTGCCAATTGACAGCACAGGGTCGAATGAATTATTGGACCATGAAGATTTAGATGTGGATAAAAATAATAAATCTGAGAATGCTAAAAAGAAAAGGCGAATGTCTATTCTAAATAGTATCATCACTGCCTTGATAGCATTAATGTTACTGCCATTAGTCTTAAGCAATTAGGTCCATAAGATGCATTGTGGGAATCAGCTGGTCATTCATTTTGAAGAAATTGGATCAGCAGCTATTTCTTCCTCAGATTGGCAAATTTTAATTTATTATGACTTGCAAGAATTTTGGGCTTTATCGGACATGTTTGCATAAGGGACTAGGGTGTTAAGTTATTTATGTGACGACATACAAGAAAATTCAACGTTCAAAACCTAGTCAAATACATTGAACATACTAAAAATGAGTTACACATGAGCAGCACCCTACTTTCAGGCAGAAGACACAAAAGGGAAGCAATAGATTTAGTTGGGAACATAGCGCCTTCACTTTTTGGCGTACTGGACCCCAAATACGAGGAAGAGATGGCAAACACCATTTCCCAAGTCAAGGAAAATGAGGCACATCTGATCAGCTTTTTAAGAAATCAGACGTCAATTGTAGACTCTACCATGAATATCCTGAAGTCAAACCAAGTGCAAATAAAGAAAAAGTTTGTTCAAATTGACCTTCAAATATCTCAAATATACAACAAGATACACAATGATAGTAAAGAACTATATCAAGAACGAATATACCGAATTTTCTCATCACTGTGTCTTCAACTAACAATTACTGCGTCAAACTTACAACACACAATCCTCAATACTGGATATTCTTACAAACACTCACCATGGCATTATAAGCCCGCTTATACTTACTCCGTTACAACAGGAAATAGAAAAAATTAAAATACATCTGCCGGAGTCACTTGAGTTGCCTTTAAAACAGAATGAGGTATTACAATTGTACAAAATGATGAAAGTTCAAGGTAGACTCACGAATAACACAGTCATATTTCGCATTAATTTACCGCTAGTTGAACGCATTCAGTTTACAGTATTCAACATTGTACCAGTACCAAACAGAATCAACGATACTCTAGTATCAATAAAGCCATGCTCATCCCTGTTGGCCGTCAATATTATTCATCGTCATTGATAAAACTGAACTGAATTTATACGCTGCCATCAATGAAGATAGTTTTGTATGTTCCAAGGTACAAATACGTTATGAGTCAGGTTCTCCAACATGCGCTTGCGAGATAAGTTTATTACACAACGAAACTAAAGCTGATTGTCCAGTGCAACAAATAAAGAACACCACTGCCTGAATACCCCTCCATCATCAAAATAAACAGATTTACGCATTACCATCAATTCATACAACGGCTGTGTGTAAGAGAGATATCACTCAATTAACTCTCCAAGGGTCAGGCGTAATTTATTTGGAACGAGAATGTACTCTCAAACACAAGTATATGTCACTCCAAGGTCAACAGACAATCTTCAGATCGCTTAAGTCATCATACACCAGACTTTGGGAAATTACAGCACAAACCCCTGCAACTCGTCTGAAGCCACTACTGGATAAAATACACACAAGCGAATAAAATTCACAAATACAAAATCTAACATATTTATAAAACTCACTAAAGCCACAGGAGATACTACAGCTTCCAAACAGAATTAACACTCATAATTGCCATCACATGACTGTCGGTTATTCAGCATTAATCAGATTTCAGACTTCATTGTACACGTCTAACAACAAAATAGATTAAAAAATTAAATTCTACAAGGTCTTACATCAGATAGGAAGGAATCTGAGCCTAGCAGATTTTGAAACAAGAGAAGAAAACACACAGACTCGCAGTGTTGTTGACTCTCATTATTGTCCATTGTTATTAGTTTCTTGTCATTATTATTGTTCATTACTATATTGCATTATTTTAAATTTTTTAAGCTATTGCATAGCTTTTATCGCAGGCTTTGAGGTCATTAACATACAGTATTGCTAGAACAGATTTTCGCATGTAGGAAAACACAATGTGGCGTACTCAAGAGCAATTGTGGTTGACAAAAAATGATAAACACAAACAAACAGACAATTCGTAGGATTTAAGGGTGTTGACCGAATCAAGAAATTCCGTAACGAAAAACAACCTAAGACTATTTTTATTTGAATCGCCCATTGTATGTTAACCCCTAAAACATGCTATTGATTTCATTAACATACAGTATTGCTAGAACAGATTTCTACATGTAGGAAAACACAATGTGGCGTACTTAAGAGCAATCAGGTTGACAAAAAATGATAAACACAAACAAACAGACAATTCGTAGGTTTTTTATTTTAAAAAATAAATTTGCATAAGTTGATAAAAAAAAATGCTAATCATATGTGCGGCAGTCCCCGAGTGCCACACATATTTTATTGTAGCTATGCTACTTATGGGACGATACAGGGGTTAGAAAATAGTTTTCGTAACATAAATAATCGACACTTTTCCAGTTATAAATTTATTTTTGTTTTGATTTCTTTGTACTTAAACCAGAGCACGACAATAAACGAAACAAATTTGTTTGATTTTGTTTTGTTTAATTCTTTGAAGTGAGAGAAACAGAAACCATGAGAACGATTGCTTCATTTTTTGTTTGTTTTGATTACTTTGTACTTTTGTTTTCTTTATTTTTTAGATATTCTATAGATTATCTCAAGGGTGTCCAAAAGTTCCTTATTACTAGGTGTTCCTAATATTACTAGGTGTTACCTTATTTCTGAAAGGGAAAGTGATAGAAGATGGGTGGTGAAAGAAGAGATAGAAGAAAGCTTCATTCTTTTTACAACTCTGCTTTTTGCACGCATTTTTTTGTAATAATGCAGTGTTGTAGCGCCTTCTGGTGTCAAATTAGGAGTATTAAATTTTGAAGCTGTGTTTAGTAGCCATTTTATTGGTTATTTTACTTCGCGGATGATTCTTCTACATAATACCAACGAAGGAGGGCGCTCTGATTTCACATTAGGATTAGCATCTGTTGAAGTCGGTATAGTTCAGTAGTGACCAGTGACTATGCCTTCATCACTTGAACTTTCCTACAACAACTGATACAAAGGGACACTAATGCACATCAGAAAAATGCGTGCTGTTGTTATTTAATGACTGTCGAATACAGGGATTGAACCCAGGATCTTCGGTTTTATAGTCAACGTGCTAACTACTTCAGCCAACGGCACCCCCAAATGCCAGATTTAAATTTAAACATTTTTATTGAAAAAGCTTTGGATTTCATATTTATACAAAGTTATTAGTATTAACAGGTGTTTTTATAGCACATAAATATGTATATATGTACATACATACATATATATGTGTTTGATATTATCCATAGATATGAATATTTATGTATTTTAAGACTGAGGTCAAGTGTCTTCATGTCAACACTAAAATTCTGGTCACAAGTTTATTAGTTACATTGTCTACAGTTTTTCTTTTATTCATCAGTGTAAAGGAAAGAGAGCAAACAGATATATTTCTGGTGAATTTTTGAACAACTTGTCAATATACACAAATTTGTATGTACGTAAAGTACAGAAATGTATCAGTAAAGTCTGGTTGGTATGTCTCCATGTTGCTATAAGAACTACGCAGTCAGTACCTGGTTAATTGTTTTAGTTACTAGTAGATTTCCAATTACAAGCACATGCTAAATGTCTATAGCACAAAGTATTGTATGGGGAATAATTAGAGTGTAGTACTGGTGACAAAGTCAAAAGCGACTCATTACATTTTACCATCGACATTTCCTCCAGGGTATATACCTACATATAATATTTATATGTATATAAGTATATCGAGACCTATTTTCGGTTTAATTGTCAGCAAGATGTTGTAAAAAATAAGCTTTTTAATTGAAATTAAAACTATGGCCAACCCATAGTTGAGAATTATCAAAATGTCGAAATGTTTGATATTTTTTAAAATACAGGCTGCACAATTTTATCTTAGACGATAATTCATGTATGATAAAGTATATTTGGATACTATAAAACCCGTCCTCTGAAAACTTTAAAATTTGCCACTTACGGATAATTGAAAATAGGGCTCCATACACATACATATGTATACAATACATAACATATAATACATAGGTATTCGTTATATCTACATTACGTAGGAAACAAATAATTGTAAACAAATTTATATTTATGAATAGAATTACTCTCTACACTAAAAAAAAAATAACAAATTAAAATTTTTTATTTTAAGCAAATTCTGCCAAAAAGCATTTGGCAGAATTTTTTTTTTTTTTTTTGATGGGAGAATGCTAAATCTGTAAAAAGAAATTCCGCTAAAATATTCCACAGAAGAAAAGTATAATGCCAGATTTAAATTTTAAAAAATTTATTGAAATAGTTTTGAATTCACTGTTTTTATACAAACTTATTAGTATTTACAGGTATTTTTATGGCACATACATATTATATATTTGTTATAATACATAGGTATGAATTTTTATGCATTTTCAAACATTAAATATATATACATACATACATATGTATATGTATGCATATCGAAACCTGTTTTCGATTGAAATTAAAGTTTTGAATTGAATTGAAATTAAAGTTTTATTGTGCTACATCCTGAAATTTTATCGTAAGCGACAATTTATCGAGCCTTATTTTTTATTTAATCGGAAGCGACATAAATTAAATTTTTCAGGAGAAGGTTTTTTTATGATATTCAAATTTGTTTTACATACGTAAATTGTCTCTTACGATAAAATTTTACAGCCCGTATCTTAAAAGTCAGCAACAATTTCGGCATTTTTATAACTCTAAACTATGGGTAGACCCATAAAATTTTAATTTCAATAAAAAAGTCTTTTCGATAACATGTCTCTTACGATAAAAACGGAAATAAGACTGGTTATGTATGTTGTAAACCATATTTGAATACTAAAAAAACCGTCTTCTGAAAACTTAAATTTTTGTCGCTTATGGATAATTAAAAATAGGGTTCCATACACATACGTATATGATACGTAGGTATTCATTGTATTTACATTACCTAGGAAACACATAACTGTAAAAAAATTACGTTGATGAAAAGAATTATTCTAAAAAATGGAAAAAAAATCAACAAATTAATATTTTTTTATTTAAAAGTTGAATGCTTTTCGACGAATGAAAATGCCAAATCTGGCAGTGAAAATGCCAAAATGGCAACAATGATTACAGCCACGCTCCCAGACGTAACGATTTATCGTCATTTAGATGATTTTTTCCTTAAAATTTACGATTTTTCAATAGTTCAAATATGGCAGCTTTTTATGAAAAACTTACTGCTAAAAGTAATATATGCATAACCAATATATTTAACACATTATTTTTGTTTTATGTAGCTAAGCAGCACAGCTACAACCGGGTGTCCTAAGACATCTCTCTTCTTTTTTTTTCTTCTTGAATAGCGATCAACAGAAAATGAAGTCGTTTTCTTAGAATTTAGGTACATCCTCTCGACGGTTACTGTGGTATACAAGATTACTTTGTAGAACGAAATTTCTATCTGTCTTTTGCCAGCGTTATGGATAATTAAATTTTTAAAATTCTAATACCCCAAATTATGTTGCTTCATACTGATAATATGTTTACATTAATAAGGTATATGCTTATTTTATGATGGGTGATAGCCTATGACTTTCATTTGATGTTCTGAATATTTATTTTTCTCATTTTATTAAAGTTCAGCGTATTGTGTATATGTCTGATATGTTTGTCTTTGTCTGTCTGTCAAACAGAGTATACGCATCAGTTCGTCATAGACTTGCCACCTTTTGAAATTTTCAAAACGGGACACTTTTAACAAATAATAGAAAAATTTTGTAATTTGAACAAATTCGTTTATAATTTTTATTTAGCAAAACCAACAATAACACATTAATTCAAATTGTGTAAAATCTAGACTCATAAAACTTTAAACAAACAGAAAAGTAAGTATAAAAATGGTTAATCAGCCCGATTAGGAATATTTCCGGGGAGTTTTTCATTTCCGGGGAATAATCCTCTTATTCTAAATAGCCGTGGAGGGGAATAAGCAAATATGGGATCAGCTGTTTAATGTTTACATATCTCTCTGCACGAACGCAAGAGTTCATCCAAAGAAATTGAATAAAAATTGTAAGTTTTCATTGCCAATGAGATTGTGTGTTAATACAAATATATTTTATGCTTAGATAAAAAATAAAATTAACAGCGTAACCAAATACAAGCATGCTGAAAAAGTGGAGCTAAAACTGTATAGGTGCAGATCCCAATGGATTAAATTTCCAATGCATACAGTCAAAGGAAATTGTAAATTTTATAGTTTTTCTTATCGGTCTTGATATTAGAGGGAAACAAGTCTTTCATTTACCTGCTATGTGATAATAAACTAAGTTTTAACGCACACATCTCACAAACTGTGAATAAAGCCAGAAGAGTATTATGATATATTAAGCCCTGGGGAATTTGATGATCCGTATATTACTAAGCAGTTATATACCTCCCTAGTAAGACCAACTTTGCAATATGCCTCTGTGGTCTGGGACCCACAATATGCAGTACATATAAAAAAATTGTGTCCGTACAAATGCAAAAATAAAAAGTAGAAGAGTATATTTGAATATATCGTTTATTATGAATCTAATTAATGGCAATACCAATTCTGAAACTCTTCTTCGCAAAATTGAATTTGTAATTCCAAATCGTCCAACTCGAAATTATGTTCCTCTTAAACTACAATTTTTCCGATACAACTACGCAAACTTTGATCCATTCCGAAGAATATGTGCCGAATGCAACAACCTGATATCTTAAAAAGGAATATTAATTTATTAAATCGTTAAATGCATTAACAATATCATGAGTTGTTATTAATTCGATTTAAAAAAACCATTGTTATTTAGCCTCTAAGAAAATTATTTTCATAGGCTTTTACGTAAAATAAATAAATAAATAAATAAATAAAAATAAAATGCCTGAGGTTGCCACGCTTACAAATGTTTAATATCAAAAAACAATAAATGAATATATATTGCACAAAAACATTGATAGAAGCAAATAGTGACAGTTAAAACAAATAATTATTCGATATTTTGTACATACATTCTATTTTTTTGTCAACATAAGCATGTATTCTATAGAAGTGCTACCAAGTTTGTGTACTGTTGCTCTGCCCGTATTAAGAGTGAGTTAATTTATTTGCAAACATTTTTATTTGCAAATTGTGAAAAATATATTTATTTTGAATTACTACATGACTAGCCGTTCACACGAAAAATAAACTTGGCAATTAATGACGTGGCAACTGTCAAATGCTATTGCCGATACAATATATTAGCGTGTGACCGTATGTTTTCAAATATATATTCAGCAAAAACTGTTAAAATACAATGCCGAGCAATAATCTCTTAACACATTCTGTCAAAAGAAATAATATTATATTTCAACAACAAAGGAAAAAAAATGCTTTAACTATATATCTCTTAACGCAAGTTGTCAAATACAAATTGTATTAAATTTGTTCAACGTAAAGAAGAAAACAAAACTTTTAACGGCTTAAAACTAATAAAAGTTCAATTTAAAATTATAAAAATTTCTAATTATTGATCATTTAAGTCTTTAAGCGAATATAAAGCAAATATATTTGAATATACGTGTTCACTACCTCTAAATACATTGTTTAACACAAGCAACTTGAAGTCATCGTTCTACCGGAAATATTTCTTGTGTTAAGACAACTTAAATTGCTCGTGTGGTCGCATGTTAATTAAATTGCTCGCGTGGTCGTATTGTGAAGTAGATCTACTTCACAATAAATCATCTAAAGCTGTATGAGTAATTTTATTTCGTACAGCCCATGATCGGATCTCTTCACATTTTTTTTTTTGGCAATCCATATTTTCAGGATGGTTTCCTACAAAACCAATGAATTTTCCTTCACTACACTCACCTGTGTTTTTAAGCATCCCGTTTGCAAATGTGGATGCAACTGGATCAGAAATCGCAGCTGCACCAACAGTTTCAACATTCTCAGTTTTTTTTTTAATGCATGTTTTTTTATTTATTGTATCTTCAAATATGAACTAACAATAAATATTCAAAGCTTAAATCTATAAAAAAATTATTAGGCCCGACCAATGTCGGACATAAGCTTAGTGATAGTTATTAATAATACATAAGTAGTGATAAGCAACAAAAAGAAAAAAGTGTTTTCAAGTAGCTTCATCATCTAGAGTGTTGAATATTAAAGCCCGTGTATCTCTCTTTTTTAAGCGGATGTGTCCAGTAAAGTTCAAAATATTACGAGCAAGCGGATTAGGATGTGACTCGAGTTTTGTTAGATATTTGCCTGCGTATTTTACAATTTCTTCAGTCACTAGTGGCATATTCAAATCGCAATGTATATTTGAATTTTTGATGTACCATGGAGCCGATGTTATCATGCGTAAAATTTTATTTTGCCTTCGTTGAATTTTCTCTACATTTGAAGCTGAAGCAGTGCCCCATAGTTGAATTGCATAACACCATATTGGCTTTAAAAGCGACTTGTATATTAAAAGTTTGCAGTCTAGGCTAAGTGTTGAATTTCTACCAATCAGCCAATGTACCTGAGTTAATTTAATTTTCATTTGAGTTAGCTTAGAGTCAATGTGGTGTTTCCATGTAAGTCGTCGATCAAGGTGTATACCAAGATATTTCACATGTGAATGTTGAGGAACAACTTGATTGTTAATCCAAATGGGGGAGCAAGTATCTCTTCTTAGGGTGAACGTTATAGGGACACACTTTTGCTCATTGACTTGACTTTAATTCTCCATAAGTTTAACCAAAGCTCCATCTGGCTAATGTGTTCCTGGAGTTTGCGGGATGCCTCATCAGGGTTTTCGTGCATACTAAGGCAGGCTGTATCGTCCGCAAATGTGGAAGTATGGATACTACTGCTCACAGGCATATCACAAGTATAAATCAAATATAAAACTGGTCCCAGTATGCTCCCCTGTGGCACACCGGATGAAATAGTTTCAGGCCTACTCGTAAAGTCTCCTTCCACAACAGTGAACTTACGGGAAATAATGTAACTTTCCAAAAGATTTAAAATGTTTATTGGTAAGTAAGTCTTCAATTTTAAAATTAGGCCTTCATGCCACACTTTATCAAATGCCTGGGAAACGTCAATAAAGAGCGCAGAATAATACTTTTTTTCCTCAAAAGTTCTTCTTATAAATTGAACCAGTCTGTGAGTTTGTTCAATGGTGCTATGCTGACTTCTAAAACCAAATTGATGGTCTGGTATGCACCCACTACTAATTAGAATTGGGGACAATTTTGTCTTGAGCAGTTTTTCGAAAAGCTTTGACATTGTTGATAGTAGACTTATTGGCCTATATGACTCAGCCTTGGTTAGATCTTTGCCCGGCTTTGGAATCATTTTAACCTTGGCAAGCTTCCAGCTGTGTGGATAATACTCCAGTCGTAAAATTGCATTAAATATGAATAATAGGATTCTCATTGCAATACGAGGCAAGTTCATAAGCATCTGGTTACTAATTCCATCAATACCCGAAGCTTTCTTCGGGTTGAGTTAACAATTAATTTTTGTAAATCACGCGTCTTAAACTTTATGTGTTGAGGGGGTAGAGCGACTACACTCGGCAAATCAGCAACATATGTTTGGCGTAAAAACGGATTTTAAGTGCTCAGCAAATATGTTACCTTTTTCAGTATCGCTTCTTGCCTAACCTCCGGTAGATGTGCGTAAAGGTGGCTTATACTCAACGGGTGTTTTAAGCTTTCTAGCAGCGCGCCACAAGGAGTAATTAGATGCTGGTGTGACATCAAGACCTTCCAGATAATTTTTAAGAGATGCAGTTTTTTCAGACGCAAGCAACTCTTGGAGTCGTTTAGTGCACTCTTTAAATCTGATTTTATTTTGTGGTGATCTGTGCTGTTGCCATTCCGTTCTAGCTCTTCTTTTTTCACGTACGAGACGTTCAATGTCTGTAGAATAAATATTATTAAACCCAGTCTGCGGATGGGAGATAGTGGCATGTTCAGCAGCCTGTTTAATATTCTCGCTGAGATTGGCAATGTTAGATTCAATATCATCGGATGTTCTAAGCGTAATGTTTTCCGTACAATGACTACTGAGATATTTTTTGAACCCCAGCCAATTAACACGATTGATCATCTTCACATATTAGTCAGGTAAGTTACTTCTTAAGGGACTACAAATTGTAATGATCGTCGGAGAGTGATCGGACGAAAGATCAAGAGAAGCTTGAACTTGAATTAAATCCCTATAGATATTTTTTATGACGCCAAAATCTATAACATCCGGAATTTTTTGTATGTCAGTAGGCCAATAATTGGGCTCCAAACTCGAAATGACATCCAAGCCCATTTTTGAAATAGTGTTGAACAATGCTCGACCTCTGGGGGTAATAAGACGCGAACCCCAGAACGTATGCTTAGCATTGTAGTCGCCAGCTGCTACAAAACAAGGTCCAAGAGATTTGTAGAAATCCTCATATTGATTCTCAGTGATTGAAAATCTGGGAGGGGAGTAAATTGATGATATAACAAAATTTGTACAAAAACTTTCAATGCCAATATTTGTTGCTTGTAGGTGTTCTTCACAAATGTTATCAAGAACAT
The DNA here is from genome assembly GCA_949987645.1 of Tachina grossa. NCBI lineage: Eukaryota > Metazoa > Arthropoda > Insecta > Diptera > Tachinidae > Tachina > Tachina grossa. The sequence continues at coordinate 102,978,697 of OX465275.1, read as the reverse complement.
AGTTATTGAGTCTTGACTTTATTAGAATTGCTGATCCACCGCAAGCCCTTCCTCTAGGGTCGTTTGTATCATATATAGTGTAGCCGTAAATTTTAAAAAGACTTCTCGAAGTCAAATGAGTCTCAGATACTAACATTACATCAATATTTTTTTCCGTGAGGAAGTGCTCAAGTTCATTTTTATGTTGGCGAATGCCGTTTGCGTTCCAGAAACATATTGTTAACGTGTTCATGGCTTTTGAGTTAATGCTTGAAGCAGAGTATTCTGCATTCGCAGCATTTCTTGCATTATGCTAGTCATATTTGTTGTAAAATTGTTTATAGTTTGCACCAGATTTTCAATAGTAGCTTCAAGGCGATTAAAATTAAAGCTTGCGTCAGTATTTTTTAAACTATTTGGCGGGGAAACATTTTGTGTGGGAATTGAATTTGTCTTAGCAGCATCTGCATACGATACACGGGAAGTAACTGGTTGGCTCATTTGCGCAAAAGTGGCAGAGTAAGCGTTTGCTGATTGAGCTGGAGCTAATTTAGGTTTTTGCACCATAGTCTTCTTTACGAAAGAGTACACAGGACAACCTCTGTAGTTAGCGGTGTGATTACCTCCACAATTACTGCATTTTTTATCACTTTGATCTTTTGGCTTATTGCAACTAGCAGTGCCGTGTAATTCGCCGCACACAACACAAACAGAGTGTAAATTGCAGTATGTTTTTGTATGGCCATATTCTTGGCAATTATGGCACTGTACAGGATCTGAACGCTTATGTGGCTCTTCAACTGTGATTTTTCGGTACAAGAAGTATTTCAAATTATAAATTGGATGCGTCTCATTTTTTTTCAATTTTATATCATTAGGCTCAAGTTCAACACGAAATAGGGGTTGGGGAATCTTCTCTCTGTTTATTATATTGGACACATTTTTTACCTTAAATCCCTGGAGGACGAGTGCATCTTTTATTTCTTCGGGAACAACATAAGAATCTATGCCCTTCAATACGATCTGCATGCCTTTAGCGCTCTTAAGCTGGTATGTGTAGAAGCTTGTTTTATTTTTTTCAAATTCAGCAACCATTTTGCGGAAATCTTTTTCGTCATAAATTTGGACTTTAGTTTCATCGATGTTGCCACGTTTTATTGGAACAATGTGAAATTTATTCTCACCAATGACCGAAATTAATTTTTTAATAAGGGCATTTGAATTTTTTGTCTCAAATAGATTGGTGGCGGCTTGGATATTTTATTCGAGGATACCTCGGGTTTATCGTTGTCATCTTGCAAAATTTTAAATCGGTTTTGGCGATTAGTTGAGGCTGCGCTGTTATCCCTAGACATTTTTGGAGCAGATGAAATTTTTGAAGAATTCGGGCTTCGCCCACGCCTTACCACGGTTATATATCTGTCCATTCTGACTTGTACCTTGAGTTTCGAGCCGCTGTTATCTGTAATGATAACTTTGTAAGTGATGAACACGAGCCTGAAGGGGATGTATTACTGGCTTATATGAAGAAGTACTAGGCAACTGTAATGTTAATGCATCATTACTATTTGGCATTGGACAAAGCGAAGTTGATCGCTGACGAAAAATTGGCCTTGACGTTAAAAAAAGACTTTCATCAGATTTATTATTTATATTTTTTTCATTAAGAGTTTCAGAACTCACAGTAAAATAAGCATTTCTGCCGTTAGAACTCACTTCAATTTTTTTTTTTTTTTGAAGCACTCATACAAAGAATTCCTCAAGGGATATTTGTTTGTGTTTTTTTATGTTTGCGGTCTTTTTTTGTTTTTGTTATTTATGATTGTTTATTTGTTTAGAGGTACACATATATAGTATTCCTCAATATCACTTTGTTTAATTTTTTTTGTTTGCGGTTTTTTTTTTTTGTTTTTGGTATTTTTACTATGTAAAAATATTAGCAAAGCATAAAGCTTATTTATTAAAGACAGTATGTACCTATTACGAATAATATGTACTACGAATATTTTTTGTTTGTTTAATTTTTTGTAAGTAAGAAAAATTCCGCTAATCGACTGTTCGCTATGAAGGTACCACGAGAACTGAACTCAACATTCTCAAAGTGAACTATTTCGACCGTGCTAACACACACTTATCTTTTTTGTTTAGCGCAAACACTAATAAACTTTGTTGTATATTTAAACAAATTTATCCACTTTTAATGAAACAATTTTTATTTATTTAATTTGTGGACAACGCAAGCGTATATTAAACAATAAACACGTCCTAGAATTTTTTGCGCATGTACACTAGATGTTCGACTCTAACATATATGTTAGAGAGGAACAAATATAATTTATAAATGTGTCGGTCATCACTACCAGTCAAATGACCAGTCAATTGACTGGTACTCTCAAATTCAATGAAAAATTATTGCAAATGTGTTATTGAAAAAATTTCGTTTGTGTAAGTTTCAGTCATTCATTTCTTGTAGGGGATGCAAATTGTTTAATTAGCCAACTCTCAGCTAGGGATTGGTAAATCGTTTTCGTTTCCAATCGAAAACCGATTTTATGTTAAAAAACCCGATTTTTTGTAATCGATCTTACGTCTGCGATTTTATACTAAAATCGATCATTGGGCTATAAAAATCGATTTTTTATTATTATCAAAATTTTGGCAATTTTATAAGTATTACCAAGGCATATCAAATAGGTACACGTATCAGGCATATTGCTCATCCGCTGATTTTTTGTTTACAAGTTTATAATGAAGAATTCATTTGACAATTACTTTTGTGCCTTGTTTGATGCATACAAATTTTTGACAATTACTTTGTAAAGCTATGTGAGAAGCACAGAGTTGCCACATAGTTTTGCCTAATGCATGTACCTGTAGTAAATGTGCCTTGAGTATTACTGAGTGAAGAAGATTGGTTTGATAACTAATAATATTCATCTTTATTCCGTAACTTTTTATCGACATCAATGCCAAGACAATATCGAAAAAAGGACAATTACTTTCTCTAAGGGCTATAAAATAGCAAGAGTTGATTAAAAATAATCAATTACTTAAGTGCACTATTTTGACATTGCATGACGTTAATGTTAACAAGAACAAGTAAAGGTGATTAGTTTAAAACATTTTCCCCCTTATGCAAAAAAATATTTTACTTTAGCTTTAAAGTTAATATATTTCGGTCTAGCATATTTTAGAAGAAAATTAGCATTAATTATAAGCGCTGCTAACAACAAAATTGTGAGTTTAAAATAGTGGTAGCGGTATTGCTCATACAATTTAAAAGTATATATAATTCGCGCTAGAGAGCTGAAATTGTATGCACAAGTGTGGATGAGTAAGCCAATGGGAAAATCTTAAAACCAAGAAGTTTTATCCGTTATGTACCGACGGTACATCGAATAAGTAAAAATAATTAATGTGATGATCCTAAAAGATAAGCAAGAATAGTTAAACATGCGTAGGTAGAGTAATATAACTTCGTGCTAACCTAAATAGAAAAATGAAAAAATGGAAAAACAAGGGAAATAAATAGTGATACTTACATATGTATTTACCAAAGGTAAATCAATAATTGTACACAACAATCATTTCTCACATTCCGTTTCATTAGAATTTACGTTAAATAGCTGATGTTAATAACAATCTCTACCCAAGTAGATAGACTAGGGTGCTGATGAAGTGCGTTGCTGCACAGAAAAATATCGGTATTTCCCCCAGCTTAAAAGTCTAATTTAATTTTTCTTCTCTTCTTTAGAAACTCACATTAATTAATAAAAATATTTCATTCAATAAAAGAATTGAAATTACTGAACTTGAGCCTGACTAAAAATTATTTCTGACTAAAAAACACATTGATTCATGTTACATCTGAAAATGAAGCTAGAAGTGCCTGCTCTTATCTTAAATTTATTATTTCTGTCATGTAATGGTAAACATCACCAAATTATCCAACTGATTCGAAATATATAGCAAAACCCATAAAAAATATTAAAATAAATACACACAATCAAAATGAATCGAAATAAGCTGGATATTCAAATACTCATTTCACTCGAATAAAACAAATGGTGATAATTTTTCATATTTTTTTTTAGTTTTACTGCATAGAAATGTTTATTTGTTTTCCTACCATATCAGAAGCTCATATATTTTTTTAAATTAGGTTCATTTACTTTAAGATAATAAAAATTTATTTAATAAAATAAAAAATTATTTGAATACCCGAATGAAATTGTATTCTATTTTGTACATCATAAGCTGTGATGTGGTTGTTGAACATGGTGGTGTTACCAGTATTTATTATTAAATCACAAAATAATTAAAGTTGTGTTTTGCATATGATTTCTTAACAAAGCTGTTAGCCTTAAAGTGCTTGGCAACTACTATGAACTTTAAAGCTAAAGTAAAATATTTTTTTGCATAATTTTTTCACAAATGAGTGAGCATAAAGCTATATTTTTTACCTGCATTCGAAAAGGAACAGCAGACAATTTTTATCAACTTTTTTTTTTAATGCATGTATTTATTTATTGTCCCCCTTATGCAAAAAAATATTTTAATTTAGCTTTAAAGTTCATAGTAGTTGATAAGCACTTTAAGGCTAACACAGCTTTATTAAAAAATCATATGCAAAAGACAACTTTAAATATTTTGTGATTTAATAATAAATACTGGTAACACCACCGTGTTCAACAACCACTTCACAGCTTATGATGTACAAAATTGAATACAATTTCATTCGGGTATTCAAATATTTTTTTTATTTTATTAAATAAATTTTTATTATCTTGAAGTAAAGCAACCTAATTTAAAAAAATATGAGTTTCTGACATAGTAGGAAAACAGATAAGCACAACCATGAAGTAAAAGTAAAAAAAAATTTAAAAATTATCACAATTTGTTTTATTCGAATGAAACGAGTATTTGAATATCCAGCTTTTTTCTATTTGTTTTGATTGTATGTATATCACTAAAACATTTTTTTATAATTGTATTTATTTTAATATTTTTTATGGATTTTGCTATGTATTTCGAATCAGTTGGATAATTTGGTGATGCTTGCCATTACATGACAGAAATAATAAATTTAAGATAAGAGCAGGCACTTCTAGCTTCATTTTCAGATGTAACATGAATCAGTATGTGCTATATTAGTAAAAATATTTGAGGTACAAAATACACATTTTGGAAATATCAACTTAAAGTAGCCTTAACAAACGTGGGTGCCTACTTTAGAATTTTTATACAATAAATTTTTTAACATACAACTTTACTTAACATTGCTTGGCAAAGCTTTATTAAGTTTTTTTGCATAAGACCCTTTAACTATAACCCTTAGAAGTAATTTCTGAAATTTATTTTATGTAATATAAAAAATTGCTAAACTTAAGCAAGTTTACGTATAATTTTAATTTAAAAATTCAGCATTACAGTAGTTTTCATTTATAGTCACTACCGCTTATTGTCACATTAACGATATGGTCCATATTTAATGGTTTTTGTGACTTTTGAATTTAATTTGATTCAAAAAGTTGACGATATAGTCCATTTACTATATAGTCATATTTGACATATATGCACCAACTTTGTGGTAGTCAAAATCCAAATTATATGCAAACAATTCGCGTTATAAGCCTGGTACCAAGGCACATCAATCAGGTACCCGCATTTCTACAACAAATATTACAACAGCAATAACCACATGTTCTTTGTTGGTATAAATTACCTTCTTACTTTTCAAAACAGGGTAGCATCGTCAGATTGTATGTTTCTTACAGGAAATGTCAAACACCATACAAAACTGAATATTCGAGAGGTGTTTATGGATACCCCATTAAAAGCATGATTTTAGGCTTATACCCACACAATCCAAATTTGACATTTAGATTGGTATAATGGCATTAGTCACCTGATGTAGTGCTGGCACCTAATAAATGTGCCTTCCCTGGTACTCTGTTCAAAGTTGTGAAACATTTTCAGTACCATTGATTATTTCGCGTGAAAAGTTTGACATGATCTAAATGTAGCCCAACTCGCGGTTTTTTTTATAAATATCTCGCTTTTATTGCTTGAAGGTATGCAACATTGTTAAAATTCCGTGCGAAAAAAGCACTCTCATGTTGTTTCGCAGCTAAACTAAAATGATCCCAGACTAATTTTGCATGGAAAGACATGATTTTACGTGTTTTTCACAACAAGAACAGAGTACTACTTTTGCGAATTTATTTCGCAAATATTTCATACCAAATACTTTCATATGTAGTTCGACAGCATTTCGCACGAAATTGTGAACAGAATACCAGGCTATAGTCACAAAGATTTTCAACAGATTTTTTTTAGTTATTTATTTAAGTCATAAACCAAAAAATCAATCTAAATTTGAACCTCCATCTACTGTTTAGTAGAATAACATGTCTTTAGAACAAAACATTGTTGAATAAAAAGCCACACAAATGTGCCTTTGAAATACAACATTGTTTTGTAATTGAAATAATTGGATTGTATAGAAATGCTTTTATATACCTCTGCGTGGCATATAAAAAAATTAGGATTATAGTCACATTAGCGATATAGTCCACAATTTCTGTGCAATTTTAAATGTGACTATAAGCGAAAACTACTGTAATATCTAATATGCATATAAATACATATGTATGTACCTTACTGAGTTTAAAGTGTTTCGCTAAATTAACTTTGTGTGTGTTTTTAATGTACATAAATATGTTAACTTTTGTTTTTGTTTGTTATTTGAATTTTTATAAATAAAAATTATTTTGTTTATAAACTAGCCAATTTGTCTTACCCCTAGTTTTTAACTTAAAAATTAAGTACGTAATTAGCTAATTTTTATTTAAAATTAAGTTGTAATTAAATACGATTTCATTTTTTCAGTGGTTATTTAAAGTTCTTATTAAATTACGTTGAAAGTACGGTAGCACTGCAAAATTTCCCAGTATTCTTGAAGGCTTTTCAAACAGCAGCTGTTTAACGTAAACAAAAAAGTTAGGTTATCAACATGTAGAAAATTAAATTGCATAAAAACTCATTTTATGAGACCAACAGAACATCATAATGCCTTTTTATATTACTTTATTCCATGATATGAAACTTTGTTATATATGTTATATATTTATGAAATTTAAACGAAATTCTTTTTAATATGGACGCATGATGCTCATGTGCATGTTTTCAGTAAATACACACACGCATAAAACATATGGTACAATCATAAAACTTAAGTAGTGTTTACTGGGGATCTCCACTTTGAAATAATTATGTTTTCAACTGTCAAATTATATTTCCAATACCATATGTCCACGTGTGGACCGAATAGACATTTATTTGCAAATAAATTTCGAAATAGTTGTTGAAATTTATTTATAAGAAATAATGTTGAACATAAGCTGTCAAACTTCATAGAAATTTCTTGTTTGTGAGAATTAAATAAAATAAAGTTATGACTGGGGTAAAAATACAGAATTTTTAATGTATAATAAAACGAATATAAACCAATTAGTTTTAAGTCAAATAAAAAAATTAAAATTATCATAAAAAACATCGATCTATACACAGTGAATTTTATAAATTTATGTCCAATACCACCACAATGCGTGTTCTATAGCCCAGAATATAAGCTTGTACATGAACATATGTGTGACGTCATGCTGCCGAGGTTATTGCTTATGTTCGGAAATAAATATTGCGCCTGGAGACGTACTGTTTATTTCGCAAGGTTGGGCATTTAATTATTATTTAAATAAGCACTCAAAAATACAATTTCGTATATAATTAGAACTTAAAAATAATTACGGTTTGATTACCAACTGAAAAAATGAGCATTAAACGATTTTAAAATCGATTTAAAAATCGATTCTCACGTACGATTAATCGATTTCAAAAATCGAAATTAAAAAGTTGATCGAAAATCGATTTTTGAAGATATTTACCAATCCCTACTCTAAGCTGTTTTGTACTAGCCACCGAGTTTTATTTTTTAGCCGCCGCCGCAAAGCAATTTTCGAAGTATGTTGCTTTCAAGCCGCCGTTAACAACTTGCTTCTTGTCTGCCGCCGCCGCCGAAAAATCAGTATCGGCCTCGTTGCCCAGAGTCCTACGCCGACCGGCTGTGAGCCGGCTTAGCCGAGCCGCCGAATGGTTTTGATCAGCCGCTGCCGTCGATTTTTTTCCGGCTAATTAGCAGCTGGCAACTAGCCGCCGATTGATATTATTTTTTAACATTTATTTATTTATTTTTATTTTTTCGGCTGAAAAACTGTTTTCTGTTTATCTTGGATATAATTATAGATTTAAATTTATTCAATTTGTAAATTTTTCACTAAGTACCAGAGACATGCGCCGAGCGATTTTGTCGGCGGCGGCTGGCTCATAAGAAATCATCGGCGGCGGCTGAAAATCGGCTGTCAGCCGGCTGAAACAACTTCAGGTATAACCATGATACAATTATATGGAGGTAGAGAAATTCAAATATAATAGGAAACAATGTAATAATAATAAGATAATAGGAAAGAAGTGAAAATTTCATAGCTTCAAATACTAAAATGAGTGAACTAAATATAGGTTTGATCATTTACTAAAAATTTTTACGAATTTGTAGCAATTGTTAGTCCTGATTCACACACGTCAGGTCTTAGTCGTCAAGTCTTAAGTTTTTATGAGAGAGAGGAAAAGAGAATGGAAAAGGGTACAGACTTGACCGTACCAGTCAAGTTTGCTTTTTCGTTTTGTTTTGTCATTCGTAATACTCTACTACAACACAAATTGATGAGACTTGATGAAACAAACTTGACGGTGTGTATGAACGTAAATGCAGGTTCAAAAGAAAATTGAGCAAAAACTGATCAGCTAAACCTGATGTGTGTGAATCAGGACTTCCTGGAAAGTGTTCATTAACTCAAAAAGTTTACATGGAGAGAGAGCGTCAAAAGGGACAAAACAAATTCCAAATATAAATTACTACTAGTAAAATTTTTCATTGCAAGAATTATCCAACCACCTGTTGTGTGTTTTGTTGTCAAGTTAATTATTTCAAAAATATCTGAAAAAGGAAAACTGAAAAATGTGCATTACTTTACTAAAAAAGAATGTATGTTTCCTTAATTTATTCTTTTTCTTTCATTAATTTAATTTTAATGGCAAATAATTTTGTTTGTTTCTATTACATGATCAGAGATTGAAAGTGGAATGTTTGTATTTGTAAATAAATAAATTTAAAGAATTATGAAAAATGCGCAAAAACAGTAAGAATACATGCAACTGTGTAAAGATTTTCATATAAAATGTCAATTTCTAAAAAACATTGCAATTTAAAATATTATCAAACAAAATACATCAGAAAAAGTACAATTGTATAATGGGAAAATAAATGAACAGACCTTATGTTTTAAAAATTTTTTTTCAATTTTATTCAATTAAAAACTCAATTTCAATAATATGAGCTAAGGTTTTTCTATATTAAGGCAACGATATGTACTTATTGAAAAATTTACCAATTGAGTAAATTCAAATATATAATAATATCCAAGAAACAGTTTTTCAGCCGAAAAAATATAAATAAATAAATATTAAAAAATACTATCAATCGGCGGCTAATTTCCAGTCGCTAATTAGCCGCAAAAAACTCGGCGGCGGCGGCTGCGGCTGGTCAAAAGCATTCGGCGGCTCGGCTAAGCCGGTTCTCAGCTGATCGGCGCAGGGCTCTGATAACTTATCTATATAAAGGGTAAAGGCAAATAACTAGGGAAGACACTTTTTTATTGGAAATGCTTCATTGTTTATGGTAGTTTAATTTGCAATCACATGTGAAGTTTTAACTGCGCTTTTGCAACTTGTTTAGTTAGATATAGGCGCACGGCAGTGCGAATTAGAATTAAAAAAGCAAATCTAAGGCGCTTAATGGAAGCTATTTTATTGAAATTGGGAATACATGCTGCGATAAGACAAGCCCAAAAAAATTTTCATTAAAAAAGTGGGCGTTGACACGCCCATACAATTTCAACCTCATTTTTGTGTATTACGGCTCAGCATATTTAGATATACTATTTCTGTATGTATTATTATCCGTTTGCAACGAAACTTGACAGGAATAATTAACAGTGACCGAAAAAAATCTTAAGTTTGGAAAAGTGGGCGGGGTTACGCCCATTAAAATTATAAACGAAAAGTTGTGCTAACGAGCTGAAATTTGATACACGAATAGGTATTGGGGAGAAAACAACAAGAAAACCCGGAAATTTTGGTCAGAGGGGCGGGGCTGCGCCCATAAAAATTAAAAGTTGCGCTTATGAGCTGAAATTTGATACACAAGTAGGTCTAGGTGAGAAACCAGCTAGAGAAATCTGAGAAACAAAAAATTTTACCAGAATGGGCGGGGCCACGCTACTATTGTTTGAACCTGAAAACTTATAGCCTTATTTATAAAACTTATTAAGACTTTTTAAGAAAATTTTTTTTATGAAAATTTGTCCTAAAACCCCTTTATAAAGCCTTAGTAAGTTAAATAAATAAGGCTGTTAATATACAGCTTTTAACTTAAGCCATTTTAGTGAAACTTTCCATATACGTTACACGTATACAATGCTTTAAACTATAACCTAAAAAAGTGGGCGTGATCACTCCCATAAAATTTTAGCCTTGTGTTTAATCTACTTCGGTCTAACATATTTTAGGAGATAACATGAATTATAAGCGCAGCTCACAACAATATTGTCAGTTTAAAATAGTGAGAGGGGTAATGCTCATAAAATTATAAGGTAAAGTTCATGCTAAGAAGCTGAAATTTTATACACAAGCAAGTGTAGATGAGTAAGCCAATGGAAAATTCTTAAAACCAAGAAGTTTTATCCGCTAAAACTCCAATTCGCAGTAGAATGCTGAAATTTGGTACACAAATTAATCTAGATCAGAGATCACTTAGAAAAATCTAAGAAACCAGAAGTTTCAATCGGCGGTTGGGAACAAGCACTATTAACTCAAAATAAAGTTCAATTTTATTGAAATTTTTCATACACATTGCACTTATCCGAAGTAAAAAATTTCCTGTTTTGAAAAGTGGACGTGACTACACCCATAAATCGTAGCTTTTTCTTTCATGTACTTCGGCTTAGCAGTTTTTAGTCTATTACTCATGTATTTCTCAATAGCTTTTTCATACAAAACTTTACATGAACCATAAGCACTAACAGATATAAAAGTCGGCGGGGCCAGGCTCATAAAATTTTTAAGTAATATTATACTGTAGAAAGCTGACATTTTGTAGACAAATAGTCCTAATTGATTTACTCAGTCGGAAAATCCAAAAATTAAAGCACCACCTACCCTATTGAAACTTTGCATGCACATTGGGCATATCCTTTTGATTTATGTACTTCGGCTAAGCAGACTATAATATGTAAATATTATATTATAAACTAGAATTGACGCTGTATTTTACATATTTCTTTTTAGACGACTCTTAACAAATTGCGTACACACTGGCGACCCGTTGTAATAGCACAATAATTTATTTTTAAGGTGTACTCATCATGCTCTAGTCCATTATTTTATGTAACTATACCATTGTTAACTGACACAGTGATCATGAATAGAAATAAAACACCCCAGAAACCTTAAGTTTAAAAAGTGTTATCATAGAAAATTTTTCAAAAAGTAGTCAGATCCTCACAAAAACATCAATGTGAAAAAAGGCCAAGTTCCTATCAAAAATTTCGGCCATCAAAAGCAGTGAGATATAAATTTTGACCAAGTTCTTGTTTGGCACAACACCTATCGCTGACATATGCTATGCATTATATACATTTGTAATCGTAAGGGTGTTATATAATTTTTAGATAATCTGCTAACTTGGCAATATTTTTACTCTTCTTCAAAAAGAGAGAATAATATTCATTTCTTTATATCCGTATTTTTTTGTCGATTCTACCGAACTTAAAAAAAAATTAAGTGTGCACACTGAATGAAATTGAAAGAAAATTTTTAAAACATAAGGTCTGTTCATTTAGTTTCCCAGCAGAAACTAGCAACGAGAGAGTAAAGCAGAAACTTACAATATTACTCTTCCAAATATGAAAAAGTAAATGAACGCTTTAGTCCCTGTCCAGACTTACGATTTTCGTTTTAGCAATTCTTGAGTTTATAAGTGAGATAGGTGAGAAGATTGAGGAGAGGTACACAATTTCATGTGGTCGGCAATTCTCTTTTATTGTGAAATTCGCCCTTTTTATTTTAAGTGTATTTGAAGTTTTATTTTATTTTCTTTCTTCATTTGCATGAAAAATACAAAATATAACAAATAATAAACAGAATTGTTACCCTACGTCTATACCTGATATATTTTTATCATAACAAAAGTCAAACTTTATATTGAAATATATTTTTTTTATGTTAGCTCTTTTTTCTTCATAGAATTGACATTTGTCATGATAAAAATATATGAGTTATAGACGTAGGGTTAATTGTTTAGGAAAATTTGTGGTGTAATAGCATTTTTTAATACTTAATTGCACAACTATAATTTCCTAATGTAGACACTTATGCTATTTCAAAGCAGATTTTTAAAAAATTGCAAGTCTGGAAGAGGACTTACTTGTAAAAACTTGCAACAAAATGTTCTACATATCAGAACCATGGATGGAAATCATGATACAATTGTACTTTTTCTGATGTATTTTGTTTGATAATATTTTAAATTGCAATTTTTTTTTAGAAATTGACATTTTATATGAAAATCTTTACACTGTTTCTTGTATTCTTACTGTTTTTGCGCATTTTTCATATTTACAAATACAAAAATGCCACTTTCTATCTCTGATCCTGTATTAGAAATAAACAAAATTATTTGCATTATTAAATTAATAAAAGAAAAAGAATAAAGTAAGGAAACATGCATTTTTTTACATACGCATACATACATGTTTTTTAACAAAGAAATTCACATTTTTCAGTTTTCCTTTTTCAGATATTTTTGAAATAATTAATTTGACAACAAAACACACAACAGGTGGTTGGATAAATATTTTACAAGTAGTAATTTGTATTTGGAATTTTTTGTATCTCCATGTAAACTTTTTGAGTTAATGAATACTTTCCAGTAACAATTGTTACAAATTCGTAAAAAACTTTAGTAAATTAACAAACCTATATTTAGTTCACTCATTTTAGTATTTGAAGCTATTAAATTTTCACTTCTTTCCTATTTATTATCTTATTTCTATTATGTATATAGTTTCCTATTATATTTGAATTTCTTTACCTTCATATAATTGTATCATGCCCTACAAGAAATGAATGACTAAAACTAACACAAACGACAATGTTTTACTAACACACTTGCAACAATTTTACATTCAATTCAACAGCGATTATAGTTGCTCTACTCTAACATATATGCTAGAGTGAAACGTCTAATGTACATATGTCAGAATTTTTAAAATATTGAATTTTACTGAAAATAGTTTATAGTTCGTTCAGTTTGTAAAATAAAAATGTTTAAAAGTTTTAAAAAAAATTATGGTGTTTGTGAAAAAGTAAGATAAAAACAATAAAGAAAAAAAGAAATTTTATTCAGTTTAATTAAAAATATACATACATACATATGTATGTTTTCGTTTCTTTTTCAGTTTTTAGATATTTGGAAAGATCAAGATTCGTTGGGGTTGAATAAGGCGTTAATACAATTCATATCGTCTGGGAAAAGTTTACAAAAGTGTTAAAAAAGATAAGTAAAATAGTAAATAAATGAAATTCACCATGTTTAATTTAATATATATATTTATTTTCAAAATTTTAGATATTTGTAAAGAGCAAGGTGCTGTCAGTATATCAATCAAGTGTGATTTCTCAATTGTGTGGGATATATTATTCAGTTATGAACAGTAAAACTTGAGTAATATTTATGCTACCATTGATTACTAAAAAGCACCGGAGTGAGCAGTTCAACTATATGTTACATTCATTGGTTAGAGAGAGATGCAACATCACACGTACATAGAAGTTTCCATCACATTTTTCATTTTGCCTTTAACAATGTGATAGAAACTTTGTTCTACGCATTGATGAATATATCCTGCATGACTTCCGATCAAATGAGCAGTCAATTGACTGGTAGTGTTCTTGTAGGGTGGTTATACCTGAAGTTGTGTCAGCCGGCTGACAGCCGATTTTCAGCCGCCGCCGATGATTTTTTATGAGCCAGCCGCCGCCGACAAAATCGCTCGGCGCATGTCTCTGTCGTTGCCTGATACTGATTCTTTCCATAGTCTATGAATTTTTCAACCGCAGAATATTAGTCTATGTTTTCCACTTAGTACAATTTTTTCGGAAAGGTTTGAGTTGCTGAGTATACACAATTTAATAAGTTAAAGATTCAACTTTTAAAATGAATTTAACACAAATTGACGCTCAGCAAGAATTGCTAGAGATTGCTGGGAGCATGCTTGAAAATTATGATTCTATTGATCTATCTGCACCCGGACTCTTGGAGGTACATAGTAAATACTTAACATTTATATTAATATTTTTATAAAGTCGATTCTAGATTATTTGAATCTATAATTTTAGATGTTTCCCCAAGTATCTTCAAAACCATCCTTTAAACTGAATCTATATAACTAGTGTACATAACACTTTGCCGCAAAACTCTTCATACGACTTAGTATTTGAAACAAATTGAAGTTTTTAATGGAAAAGCGTTCATTTTGTAAATTTTTTTTTATATTAAAATAGAAGTAATTTAACTTGTGTCAGAGGTTACATTCGGGCTAAATATGGTCAGTCCAAAATGTAAATGAAACAAATTTAGCCCGAAGGTAACCTCTGTCACAATAAGTTTAATTATGTACAATTGGTCATAAAAACAACTTAAATAGAAGTAATTTAAATTGAATAAAAATATCACATTTCGTTTCAGTGAAGAATATTAAACAAGCAAAAAGTACATGCATACGATGTGTTGTTAAATACACATGTATATATTGTAACATATATTTAAATTTTAGTAGCTGTGGGTCCTTTTGCGTCAAAAACTTCGGCTTAAATCAAGTTTAGGGGCACCTCTCAAAAATTTAGAAAAAAATATATCCTATCCTATAGAAAATTAAAAAATAAGAAAAAACTTGGCAGTGAGGCGGTGTTTTCCAGCGAGTGTGACCAATATTGGTATCATCTTAAAGCTTTGGACATTACCTTTCATGAAATGGTAAAATGATGCGCTGTGTCGGTAAATACCATGGTGGAGAAAGTCATTAAGCTCTACCAAAGAGCGGCAGTGCAGGAAAGAAGTATTTTATATATTATATCTTATTAGTTGACAACCTAGAAATTTATGTCTCCAACCTTCTGCGGATCTGAAATATCTAAATAACCACGACGATCCATAATTCTGCCAAAAAATGTTAATTCTCCAACCCCATCGGCACTTATACACACCCTCACCATTGCGGAGCCCCCCACCATGCTTGACACTACTGCATACGTTTTATTTTCTAACGGTCTAATTCATAAAAAATATTTTGGAAAAAATGCAGTTTAGCGAAGCAGCTCCAAACAAAATAAAAAGTAGCCTACGTGATAGAAAATTGAAAAATAAGAAGAAAATATTAAATAAAAAAGTTGGCGGCGCGCCTATTTTCCGTGTTATGGCGCTCTGAAATTTTTACGGAAACTACAAAAAAATCCCAAAAAAAAAAAAATTAAATAGCTTATCTGATAGGAAATTAAAAAAATAAGAAAAAAAATTAAGTAAAAAAATTGGTTCGACCCAATTTTCCCGAGTTATAGCCCCTCTGAAGTATTCATAGAAAATTCTGATATGTGGTAGATAATTGTCAAATAGGAAGTTTTCATATAAAACTGTTGTTCTGGCTTACATTTCCTAATATAACAGGTATGATTTAAAAGTACCTTAATAAATATTTCCTGCGTTGCAAAGTTTTCTTGTCTAAAAACGGGCCGGGCTTAAGGATTTTCTCCACCATGGTGTTTCCCGACACGGCGCACCTTAATATAGATTTTCTGCGTTGCAAAGTTTTCTTGTCTAACAACGTTTTCCTGCACGGCGGTCCTTCGGCCGGGCTTAAGGATTTTCTCCACCGTGGTGTTTCCCGACACGGCTCAGCTTAATAAAGATTTTCTGAGTTGCAAAGTTTTCCTGTCTAATAGCGTTTTTCTGCACTGCCGACCTTCGTCCGGGCTTAAGGATTTTCTGCACCATTATGTTTCCCGACACGGTATTCAGAAATGCAAAGAGAAATCGCAATCGTCTATAAAAACTTTAAAGGCCAATAACTCAAGAAATAAGGGTCGTATCTAATTTTTTTCTTATATTTTTAATTTCCTTGCGATAAGTTAAAAAAAATTTTTTTGTTGAGATTTTTGGAAGTTTTCTATACAAAGTTCAGAGCTCCATAACTCGGAAAATAGGCGTCGACGCCAACTTTTTTATTTAATATTTTCTTCTTAAGCTGGATTCACCCATTGTTTCCGAACAAAATTTTTGTCCAGACAAAAAATTTTTTTTTGAGAGTTTTCTGCAGCACGATTCATCCATTTCGAACATTTTGTCTGGAAAATCAAAGCTACCATATGAAATATGTGTGTAAACGATGCGTATTGATTTTATAAGTGGCAGCACAGCGGCAAATGATTAAGCTGGATTCACCCATTGTTTCCGAACAAAATTTTTGTCCGGACAAAATTTTTTTTATATGTAGTTTGACTTCTCTCTTCTTGAGAGAGAGAAAATATTTTTTACGAACAACTCTCAGTTTGAATTGGTTTAATTTTATATTTTGCCCGAACAAAATCGAACTGAGCTGCCAAGTATTTTAATTTTTCAGCCAAAGTTGAACTGAATTGCCACATCATGTTATATGAATAATAAAAGCACAGAATATACTTGTATTAATTACAATAGAAATAAAGCAAAATTGAAATATAAAACATATACATATGGAGTTGAACGAAAGAATTGCATTAAGACGCAATTTACACTGTGCCTTTTCTGCTTGCCTGTGCAGGCAGGCTTTTTTTTAGTTTATTGGTGTAGAACAAAAGGCACTAAATGAAAATTCGGGGGGACTTAGGGGCTGCCAAATATATTACGTAACGCTGTTTTCCCGATTTTTGACCCCCCCCCCCTACCCCCCAATAACAGATCGTAACAAAACTGTGAACCCCCCTCCCCCCCCAGGAATAACGTAACAATGAGATAAAAAATAAATTAAATAGTTTAAAAGTTTTTATTAAAAAAAATTAAATTTAATTCATTGTTTTAAATTCATTTGTTAGACTAGCACAGTGCGTAGACAAAAATTAAATAAGCTTACGTATGAACGTACTCCATATATTGGCGAAATTATTTTTTTAAATTTCTTCTCGAAGTGTCCTCAAACTCCAAAAATTAAGTTCTGGCCAATGCACGCAGTGTTTATATTTACACGAAGCCATTCGAGCTGTTTTTATCCCCCTCATAACTTTGTTCCCCGCGACCGTAAAAGTATGAAATTTAAATCATAATTAGAATAAATTCATATAACCTCATATGGGAAGTTTGAAAGTTTTACAATGAAAGCTTCCGGAGATATAGAGGTACTTCGGCTTAGCAGTTTTTAATTTAATACTCAGGTATTTCTTATTAACTTTTTAATACCAAACTTTGCATGAACCATAAGCACTAGCAGATTATCTTGAAATTATATGACACCCTTACGATTACAAATTTATATCATACATAATATACATATTTCTGTGTTAGGTATTGTGGCAAAGAAGAACTTGGTCAAAATTTATATCTCACAACTTTTAATGGCCGAAATTTTGGATAGTAACTTTGCCGTTTTTACATTTATGTTTTTGTGAGGATAGAGAGCTTATTCCTAAACTGTATGTATGCATTACTGATGTGTATTGGAATTCCAAAATATTCGACCGTTATATTCGTATTCGTTTAAAAAATATATAAAGAAATTAATAAATCCAAAAGGAAATTTAAATGAATGGCACACAAATATTAGTTTGTAATAATTAAAAAAAATTTATTTTTTTTTCTGCTATGCGTTTTTTGCCAAATAATCTGCTATAGTTTTCCGTATTGATGACTGAGCAGTACATATATCAAACACCAAAACGAGAATTGGCATAAGCCTTGCGGTCGCTTTCACTAGTTTCTATAAGCGAAGTCGTCGTGTATTTCAGAGAGCTTAAAGATGACTCCGTTTGGCCATCTTCAAATCAATCTAAAATTTGCGTGAAACAAAAAAAAAAAAAAAATATATCTTGGATCAATAAAGGTTGCCATGGTGAGTTATATTTCTTTTACTAAAAGAGAACATTTTTAACCCGCTTTAAACATACAGATGGTTGGGATACAAATGACTCAAAATGATGTCAATTATGAAAGATATGCAATTTTCCTTTTCTTAATTTTTGTCCGTTCTGCAACATTACATTTTCAATAGATATTTGCCCTTAAAATTAGAGGGCACACAATCTAGTTCCTAAACGCATTTCACTGTTGTTTTCATATTTTTTTTTAAGTTCTGTTGTATAAAAAATTAAAATAATATCCTTATGAAAATATTTCTATATATGCAAGTTTCCTTTAACACATCTCTCAAAACTTAAACATTGTAGCCTCAAGTTGACCAACAAATATGTTAAAACTTAATAATTTGATATTGTCATGTACATATTTATATGGAAGAATATATTTTTTGAAAGGACACTTTTTTGTCCATGAGAATTGCAAGAAACCTTTTCTTAAACTTCCGCAAATACTATTTCCTTCTATGTATTTGGTGGATTTAATGTTAATAAATGTAGCAGTTTAATATGGAAAGAAGTTTTATGTACATATACTTACGGTCCCTTTCACAATGTACAATTAAAAACTAACAGGGACTTTAACGGCAACTTTTGTATGAAGAACTGTCAGTTAAAGTTCACGTTAACTCTTAATCATACATTGTGAAAATGGACGTTAGAATATTTAAAAATGTGAATGGATAAAGATGAGGAATTCAGAAACATGTATGTTCATTTTGACTACAATTTATTTAATTTATTATAAAAACTTTGTATAATTTTCAAATGTTATTTAAATTTTTGGATAGTTTTCATAAACTTTAATGTACGCGGACAGAATTATGAAGTTCTTTTCCAAACACATTTTTTTATTTAATTTTGCAGAATAAAATAGACCCCCAATTAAATGACCATAAATTTCAATTACAATAGATATTCGTATTCGCGAATATCGTTTTAAATATTCGTATTCGCGGATATCGTTTTAAATATTTGAATTCGAATTCGCGAATATCAAAAGTTGACATTCGGCAGATGTATGTAGTATACATGCTCGTACATAATAATATGATATGTATGTAGGCAACACGCATGATCAATTAAATAAATAAATGAGAAAAACATACGTATTTTTGTACAAAATTAGTAATTTTTTTCTGTTACGTAACATTTTCAAAGACCCCCTCCCTCCACCATAACAAATCGTAATCGTTTGAACCCCCCCCTCCCCCCTTAGAGCTTACGTAATATATGGACAGGCCCTTATGACATTTATCTTTGCCTCTTTGAGGCTTTGATTTTCCAGACAAATTGTTCGAAATGGATGAATCGTGCTGCAGAAAACTCTCAGTAAAAAAATTTTTGTCTGGACAAAAGTTTTGTTCGGAAACAATGGGTGAATCCAGCTTTACAATTCGCTGTGTATTTTTAATTAATTAATGCAATTCATTCGTTCAGCTCCACATGTAATTATATGTTTTATTTTCCAATTTTCTTTTATTTCTATTGTAATTAATACAAGTATACTCTGTGTTTTTGTTATTCATATAACATGACGTGGCAGCTCAGTTCAACTTTGGCTGAAAAAATAAAATACTTGGCAGCTCAGTTCGATTTTGTCCGGACAAAATATAAAATTAAACCAATTGAGGTAGTTTAGACGAACACAATTTTTAAGCCGCATAATTTTTGTTCTTTTCCAAATTACACGAGACTAATTTATCTGGCACAAAATGTATACGTATATACAGCTTTGTGTGTGTTAGTGTTTTTCGTATTCATTTAACATTTGCTGTTTTTTAAGTTGTGTGTGTATTTGTTTTATGCTGCTAATGCGGGGTTGAAGCTGGTTGAAAAATTATGCCAACCGCAAAACCACTCTCTTTGCCTCTCTCACCAACAAACTGGCATGTTATGTCAGCACAATTATGCCCGTGTAAATCAGAGCATTCAAACTGAGAGTTTTTCGTAAAAAATATTTTCTCTCTCTCAAGAAGAGAGAATTCAAACTACATATAAAAAAAATTTTGTCCGGACAAAAATTTTGTTCGGAAAAAATGGGTGAATCCAGCTTTATTATTTTTAAATTTTCTATCACATAGGCTACTTTTTATTTTGTTTGGAGCTGCTTCGCTAAACTGCATTTAAGCCAATAATTTTTATGAACAACTTGTCAATATACATAAATTTGTATGTACGTAAGGTATAGAAATGTACCAGTAAATGTCTGGTTGGTATGTCTCCATGTTCCCATAAGAACTATGAATTCACTACCTAGTCAATGTTTTAGTGTTACTAGTAGATTTTCAATGACAAGCATATGCTAAATGTCTATAGCATAAAGTATTGTATGGGGAATAATTGTAGAGTAGTACTGGTGACAAAGTCAAAAGCGACTCAGTACATTTTCACTATTCGCACTTTCTGCAGGGAAATTACAAGCTACTAATACAAGAAAAGGAGCATAAGCTACATAGGCTATCAGCTCTAGGTGAAAATAAAAATAACAAATATAAAGGTTTCGGTTCTCCATTCAGCAGAAAACCATGTGTTGTAAGAGAATGTCCTAAACGCAAGCGAGAAAAAACATAACTATGCCTTTTCTTTACATTTGTTGGATATATAGGTTGTTTGCAATATACATGAAGCTCTTTGTAGTGGGGATGGTAGTATTCGTTCCATTTTAAAATTCTCTGTTGATTAATATGGGTTATAATAAATGATCTTATATCTGGTTTCTCATGTACTATTTCCATAAATATTGGGGCCTTGCACGCATATCTAGCTGCCATATCAGCTCTATGGTTACCGCTTATGTTTGAATGCCCCGGAATCCAAAGAATTCGTAGGTGGTGTGGGTGCATAATTAGAAAATCACGAATTTTGTTTATAACATTCCAACTACGGGACCGTATATTATTTATCGATTTGACTAGTGATATACTGTCTGTACATATAACGCTTTTAATGTTGGATTCAAGAGATATTTTTATAGCGTTGAGTATAGCCGAAGCCTCTGCTGAATATATAGATGAAAGTGGCGGCAGAGTTTTCATCTGAAGTATATCACCTGCGAAATTAATTATGGAATATGCGGTATTCCCATTATTCAGTTTCGATCCGTCGGTATACATTAGATTCCAACCATGGTTTAAAAAGTCTTTTTCCTTTTCTAAATAAAGTTGCTTAAAGATGGCATTTGTTGTGTTCTGTTTACAGAATTTTGATAGAGAGATGTCACATAGATTGGTAGGAAGTATCCAATGGGGAAATTTAGATTTTGCGGATTTAGTTATCATATCAATATCAAGGATTTTGCAATGCTTAGAGATTCGTATATAGCAGAGTTTTTCTTGTGTGTTTTTTTGGAGTTAAAATAGTTCTGTACATCTTTATCAACAAGAGAGTTGTTTTGGAAGGTTAGTATGGGGATTAACCTCAACTTGGACTCATAAATCCTTTCCTCAAGAGACGGCAGTCCCGATTCAGCCAAGATATTTTTAATTGGGGTGGTTCTAAATGCATATATGCTTGATCTAACAGCTTGATGATATGTGCTTTTAATAATATTAATAGTCTGTTTGTATTGCCAGTTAGAAATAATCCATAATCTATCTTGCTCAGAATCAAAGTTTTGTTATATATATAAGCGTATTAATATGCACACATGATCGTTTAGTTGCAAAGTAAGCGATTAAGTTTAATCTTGGAATTAATGATTTTTTTAGGTCTAAAAAGTGTTTTTTCCGATAGTAATTCTTTGTAAAAATAACACCTAATATTTTCAATTCTTCAACGTTCTCAATATTATTGCCGTTAATATTAATTTTATACGAATTGATGTCGCATAATTTTTTGTTGCATATATGCAGTTTTTTTTTGTTTTTCCAATCGACATAATTGCTCCTGATTCTGCAGACTAATCTTGTAGCATATTTAAAGCATTTTCCAGGTTGCTGTTCTTTTTACAAAGAATGTAAAGGTCGTCAGCATATATACAATGATCTAAATATTTTTGTTTTTCAAGTATTATACTAATATCACTGAACGCTATATTAAACAATATGACTGACAACGGCGAACCTTGCGGGATACCATTATAAAGTGAATATAATTTTGAGAAATTATGATTGATTCTTGCACGGAATTTGCGAGAGCTGAAATATATTTTGACAAAATTAAATCAGCCCAATTATGAATAGCAATTCCCCGGGAGTTTTTTCCCTTTTCCCATTCCTCCTATTATGAATTAAAATTTCCCCGGGAAAAAGCTCCCTGGGAAAAAAGTAGGTATTCTAAATATGAAGGCGAGGGAGAATTTGTTGAGAGTTTTCTCCCCAAACATTTTGAAGGGAACTAATGCAAAAATTTAAAAATCATATTAATAAATGTTGAAAAACAATAGTATAAGCATTTATTTAGAACAAAAAGTTTAAATAAATACCGAATTATTATATTTCCCTTTTGTATTTTGTATTTTTGCATTTTTATCTAAACACTGCGCACATGCACTTCAAAAACATAAACGACTTCTGTATTCAGAACAAATACTAAAACAATCAATTTTGCAGTTCACATAATGGGTAAATGGAAAATTTATTTCCTTCTAATATTATCATGACCGATAAGAAAAAGTTTATAAAATGGACCTGACGCAGTTTTCACTCCACTTTCTCAGCACAAAGTTATTCCGCATGTCTGAATGGATACACTGTTTATTTAATTTTTATTTAAACAAAAACAAGTATTATATTAACACGAAATCTTACTGACAATCAAAACATCACATATTTAATAAATTTAGGTGCGTTTGAGTACTTTTCCAGTAAAATCCAGTAACTGAGTAAATACTGAGTAATTTAAAGAAATTACTCACATTAAAAAAGTTTGCAGCTAAAAGTACGCGAACGGAAAAATTGTAAAATCCAGTAAAATATACACAACAGCTGATAGACAATTTGGCGCTAAAAAAAATTATACATAAGTAAGTACATATGTATATGCAAAAAAACCTGAATATAATATTGTACTACGTGGTCCAATCGAGATGAAACAGACTAGTTACATTATGGTCCATGTAATGCAGTCATGGATCATGTCGTTTTCACACAAGCATTCAATGCAATATGGAGTAGTTTTGGGGTTAGGCCGATGTAATGCAAATTTGGACCATTTAGTCCAACCCTAGGACATAAACCTCCTTTTTTCACATATTTGGAGTCTTGGCGTATTCCTACTCCTCTTTAGAGTATTTACATACATGTATGGAATAGTCGCATTATCTGCAAACAATATACAAAACTATACATACATAAGTATATATTATTGCTTCTGTGAAGCACTTTGGCAAGGCAAAAAATTATGGCTTTTTGGAAGCTGAATAAATTGCTTCTAGCTGGCTCATCTCGCACAAAAAAATCTCCTTATTCATGCGCAACACCAAGTGATTCTCTAACATTATCTCCCTTACTCGCGGTCTCCACCTGACATAAAATAGCTAACTTTAACATTAACTTCTAAGAATTGTTAAGTGGTGGGTATCAATATACTATACAATCTTGTGCAAGGCCATTTGCACAAGATTGTGAATTGGGCTATAGTTTTTATGTACTCAGATGCAAAAGTTACTAGCTTGCAAATTTTTTTTTACTTTTTCTCCTATTTTGTTAGAGAGCCTGCCTTATGTTAGTGATTTTCAGAAGCAGTGTTCGAAGCTTTTGTGATCAAGTAAACAGTACATTGCTTCCCTCAGTTGTTATCAAATCAGATTTTTTTTGCTGAGTAGTTACTGGGTAGCCGCATGGAAAAATTATATGGTTTTGAGAAAATCGATGAAGAATGTTTATTTCATTTGTTTTATAAAAATACACCATAGTATATTTTCTTTAATAATAAAAGTAATAGATACATATGTTTTTATTTGAACTTACGGGCCTGGCCCACGATGTCGACAAGAAACTTTCTATAGCTTACTTGCCGACATCGCGCGTCAGGCCGTTAAAGTTTCTAAACTTTTTACCCCCGACGTGAATAATTAGGATGTACAGAAAAAGACAAAAATGTTTGTTGCCGCTTATACCAATCATCACAACAATATTGTTCACTTCCTTTCAAGTAGTTCCAATGAGTGCATTTATTAAGAGAAATATACAATGCAAAAAGAACTTTATATATCCTAATATATTCAAGGTATCGAAAAACTGAAAACAAATTTAAGAAATGTACACATTAATCATATTTAATCGATCAATACCTAAATTTTTTGAATGTTCCATGCGGGGAACCAGTAACCGTCCGACTATATGTATAAACAAAAATTTAACTATACAAATCTATTAACTTTATTCACGTTTAAAAACAATCGGTTATGTTCTGCATTTCACGTGAAATTACATCGTTGGGAAATTGTTGTTATAAATACGTATTTCCAACAATTCTATGAAAATTCCACACGTTTTAATTTCCCGTGGAATACATAAAACATACCCTTATATTTTTCTGGCATCAAACTTAAATAAATGCAATATTGTTCATAACTTAATACATTTGTTTTTTGTTATTTTTAAAATTTCACCAAAAACCAAAAACTTTTGTTTTCCTTTGCTATTGTTTGTTTATATTTAAAAACATATGGTTTCATTTTACTGGATTTTACTGGCAAAAATTTGTCTAGTAAAAACTTCCATTTACTCAGTAAAAGAACTGTCATTTTTCTCTCTCAATTCGCCCTCTCATTTACTGGATTTTGTGTACTCGAACGCAATCCAGTAAAAAATAGTAAAAATTTGTACAAATTTTTGAGTTCTCGAACGCACTTTTTATATTGCTGACCTTGCGTTAGTGCAGAAAAATATGTAAACATTAAACAACTGATCCAGATTTTACTCTCTCCCGTATTTGCTTATTCCCGGCTATTTAGAATAGGAGGATTATTCCCTGGGAATAAATCATAGGGAAGGGAAAAAACTCCCCGGGAATATTCATAACTGGGCTAAATATTTTTGGGCCAACTTTGCATTTGTGCAAAAGATTTAAAATTACGTGAGCTCGAATCCTGTCGAATGCTTTCTCAAAATCAGTCGAAAGAATTGATATGTGATTACGAGATGATAATGCCTTAGTTATATAACTATCCATGTCTAACAAAGCATCCGGACAGCCTCTGCAAGCTCTAAATACGACCTGACTAGGGGATATTAAACAATTTTTTTAGTGAACCAGTACAGTCGAGAGGCTATTATTTTCTCCAAAACTTTACTAAGACACGTCAATAAAGAAATTGGTGGGTAAGATTTTATTTGAAGACAATTCTCTCTTATTTTGGGAATATGAATATCGTGTCCGTTTTCCAATCTGTCGATATAACACCAGTAGAGCTGTGTCAAATCGTTCATTTAAGTGATCGGTAATTTTCGTTCATTTTCTAAAAAAGAACGAGTTCGTTCATTTCGTTCATCCGCTCTTTTCAAGAACGGATGGAACGAAATAAAAGCAAACAAACAGTTGATTTGTCAAATAAAAAGGGACAAATGCAGTGTGAGTTTCTTATGAATTGTTTAGCAAAATTAGCAAAACAAACAATATAAGCATCAAAAAAAATCAGGAAGTAAAAACTTTTAAAATATAAAAGTATTTTATATTCTTAGGAATAAGAAATCAAAAGATTTATATTGCCAAAAGAGCCACATATAAAGAATAAAAATTAACTGTTATTAAT
Organism: Tachina grossa; assembly: GCA_949987645.1. NCBI lineage: Eukaryota > Metazoa > Arthropoda > Insecta > Diptera > Tachinidae > Tachina > Tachina grossa. Next base: position 102,952,686 of record OX465275.1, on the reverse strand, counting down.
ATCTACGTATCAAATTTGTTTAAAAAAAATCTTAATATGTTCTAAAACCTTAACCAATATTAGACAATTTTATTAATTTCATAATGATCATAATATTACTAAAAGCAAACAAAAAGGCAAATGAAAACCAGAATGTGACAAAAAATCTGTCATGAATAAAGAAAAAGTAAACAAAACAACACAAAAACACACAAGTGCGTTCGTTCGTTCATTTCGTTCAATTGTATTTTTTATCAGTACTGCTGAGCCAAAACAGCTCAGTAAAGTGACCGGCTCACTTCGTTCATTTTACTGATTCGTTTAATTGTACTCGTTCGTTCATGAACGACACAGCTGTAAACACCAGTATTTAGAATATTGTTATATAGAACTAATAGCATATTTTTTGCCTGTGGACTTAATTCCTTTATCATTTTGTACGAGATACTGTCGAATCTAGGTGTTGATCCTTTTACCTTTGCTAAGCAATATAATAATTTAGTCATGGTAATATCTTTTTCAATGGCAACTGCATTAATGTTAGGTTTGATATGTGCAGAATTATTTTTGATATGGTTAAAATGTTGAGAAAAGATTTTATCAGATGAATAATTGGACCATTCATCAGCAAATGAATTAGCTATTTGCAGAGGATAAGTTGTTACTACGTTTGCTTTTTTAATGGCTAAGATTTGTTTGTTTGTATTGTTGTTAGATAATCTATTTACAATCAGAAATAATTTTTAGTCAGGCTTAAGTTCAGTAATTTTAATTCTTTTATTGAATGAAATATTTTTATTAATTAATGTGAGTTTCTAAAGATGAGAAGAAAAATTTAATTAGACTTTTAAGCTGGGGGAAATACCGACATTTTTCTGTGCAGCAACGCACTTCATCAGCACCCTGGTCTATCTACTTGGGTAGAGATTGTTATTAACAGGGCAAGTTTAAATATGCACAAAATTAAAGAAAAAAAGCAAGCAAAAAAGCGCAAAATAAACACAAAATAAGCCCAAGAATAAGCAAAAAAAAAAGCTCAAATAAGCTTCCAAAAATTAAACAATGTAACCACTTTTCATTTATTTTACTGAAATAATTTTTTATTACAAAGCACAATCATATGTTTTTTTAGATTTTCAAAAAGGAAAGATCTTCGATTATCGCATAAAACTGTAGAATATATTGAAAAAATTCTTTCTACATCATTGGATGTAGTAGGAGCGAATTTAAACAACAATAATTCGCTTGGAGATAGCGAATCAATGTATTCATCAGCTTCGCTTTTGTTTAGAAAAATATTATTTTTAATTTTAATTAATAACTTTATTGAACTTTTCAAAAAATATTTTGTTTTCAAGATTTTTCATCTTTTCTTCCACTTCTTCTATGATGGACAAGCTTTCTTTTAAAGAAAGTCCTCTTCTTTCTAGTTTGATTGTACTTCGGCAAATACATTCGAAATTACATTTTATGTACACAAGATCAGATTTTAAAGATTCATTTTTAAATAGAGTTTTTGCTTTACATATTGATTCCGCATCATCATCGGAAAGTGCATTTAACACATTGTAAATTTCTGTATAGTTTTTTTTTTTTTTTTTTTTTTTTTTTTTAAAAACACAAACACAATTCGCAAAGCGATTAGCTTGTCTGCGAAAAACACCCAGGGTCTATGGGGGAATCGAACCCACGACCTCTGGACTGAGAGGCTAGCATCGCTACCACTCAGCCACAGGGGCACCCGTCACAATAATAAATAGCAGCTTTGAGCCAAGTACCCCATCTAGTTATACAAGGAGCGGGGGGGTCGGTTATATTTGGATACATATCGTGCAATAAACCAATCCGAGATGGTGCCTAGAGATTCATGATTGAATTAAAATTGTTTTAAGCATATTAAAAATATACATATGTAAATAAGTATAGTATATATACATATGTACATATATACCACACATAGTATGTATGTATGTATTACATACCTTAAGAAAAACAGCTTTGCAATTGGCAATAAGGGAGTTTACATCTACGAAGTGCAAGCGTATGAAATCTGCAACTCTATGCAGTCCATGAGATAGGCACGTAACGTGAAGCATCTGCGGGTATAAAATTTTTAATGATTTCATTGCAGAAACCATATACGGTGCCGCGTCAGTAACAACCAACATAACGTTTTTATATTCATATTTTTAAACTAGAACCTGATCATGAAATTTGAACTGTATAAATACATACCATTGGGCCATAATAATTGCAAACTATCTGTAAAAAAAGCTGCCATAGAGCTATTGTTAGCTCTTTCGACGTGTGCCAAATTAAGAAGATAAGACTTTTCTTTTTCTGTTTCATCCAATATGCCAAAAACAAAGTTTGCAACCAGGCGTTTTTGACTATCAGTTGTTTCATCTAAAGAAACCCAGATTTTTTTATTAAACGCTTTCGATTGCAGTTTCTTATTATACTTTTCATAAAGTGTGGGTACATATATATTTCGTAGAACTGTCTCAGATGGTACAGAATGTTTTGTATACTTTTCCAAGAAAGATTTAACGTCTGAATTATTTATTTTATGTAATGGAATATTTGCTGCCAAAAATGTTTGGCATAATTCCATGCTAAATTGGTTTATACTCGGGTCACTTGAGTAACTTGTCAACAATGATTGTGAAGGAGTTGTTTGAGTTTTTTCATCGAACTTTTTGTGTTTAGCCGTTCTTAAATGCTGCTGAACGTTATATACTTTGCATCCAGAAATTGTACAATTGCAAAGCACACAAAAAAGAATTGAACTATCAGCCTTAAACACTCCTGGATATTCTCTTACAATACGAGCATTAAATTCTTTTTTAGTTTCCTTAGGCATTTTTGGTTACACAGAAAATTGTTCACAGTTTAAATAAATTACAATAGTTAACCAGAAACTAACTGCTTTTTTCAGAAGCACAACTACACATTAACAAATGCTAGCAATGTCAAGAGTTAAAGAATGAAAATTGCATGTGTGAGAAAAGGACAAACACACTTTTGCTTTTTATTTGCAACAGAAAGACTCAAAAATTATTTTCAAGGGCTGCCAAATTGCATTATAAGCAAATTCAAGCAGAGTGTATCAAATAAAGCAATTTTGCAAAAAAAGGTACAAAATAAGCGAAATCAAGCTTTTCCAGCAAAATGCTTGAAAAACTTGCCCTGGTTATTAACATCAGCTATTTAACCTAAATTCTAATGAAAGGGAATGTGAGAAATGATTGTTGTGTACAATTATTGATTTACCTTTGGTAAATACATATGTAAGTATCACTATTTATTTCCCCTGTTTTTCCATTTTTTAATTTTTCTATTTAGGTTAGCACGAAGTATTACTCTACCTACGTATGTTTAACTATTCTTGCTTATCTTTTACGATCATCACATTAATTATTTTAACATATTCGATGTACCGTCGGTACATACATAAAAGTATTATAGTAGTGGATATTATGTTACTTTGTTTTTGCTTTCTCTCGTTTATTTGGTTTTGGAACATTTGTGATTGCCAAGTGAACAGTGATTGCCAAGTCCTTTGAAAATTTTATACGTGCTTCAGATGCCATTTCTAAATTTGAAGCAAGATTTCAAAAGGTTCGTGATGCAGATCATCATGTATATACATTAAAATTGACTAGTGATGAATTAAAACTTTTATGGGAACGAGCTAGAACTGCGTACCATGAAGCAGTAATTGAGTGTGAAACTCCTTCCGAAAAATCAAAAACGATAAATACGGAGGATTTAGAAATAATCGAAAATAAATATGGGACAGTCTTTGCCACTTATGCTCGCTGTATGAAAACAATAAAAATAAAAATTGATGAGTTAAAGTCTATTACTGCAGCTACACAACCGGCCGTACAGGCTGAAGTTTTGGCAGTGGACCAATTAACTCACAATTTACCTCTGGCAGCATGCGAAATTGATGTCTTTAATGGTGACTACATTTCGTGGCCAACATTTAGGGATATTTTTACAGCGGTATACATAAATAATAACAGGCTTAGCAATATTGAAAGATTATGTTATCTGATAAAGAAAACTGGTAAAGAGGCTAAAGAAATCGTTTCAAAGTGCCCGCTTACTAATTCAGGATTTGAGATAGCGTGGAGAAATCTTAATGAAACGTATGAAAACCCTCGAATGCTAGTTAATAATCAATTAAAATGTTTATTTAATTTAGAATCGATTAATAAAGAAACTAGTTCAGCCCTGAAAGATTTACAGCGTGGTATAAATGGGTTTTTAACTGCTATGTCTATTTATGAAATATCCACGGAAAATTGGGATCCAATAATTGTATTTATTTGTATGCAAAGATTACCGGCGCAAACAATTTCACTTTGGGAGCAATCTATTCAAGATAAAATTGCTTTGCCTCTATGGAATGATTTAGATTCGTTTTTAACGGAACGAATTCAGACTTTGAATTGTATTCATGACCTCACAAATTTAAATAATGAAAGGAAAATAGGAGATCGAAAAATAAAGGCTCATATCTCGACAAAAAATAACGATAACAATTGCGTTTTGGGCCCTAAACAAAATCATGCATTAAGTTGCCGTAGATTTAAAAATTTGTCTGTTCAGGAACGATTTAATACAATAAAGAAATTTCATTGTTGTGTAAATTGTCTTTCGAAATCGCATGAAGTCAAAGACTGTAAAAGCGAACATTTATGTTTCAAATGTAATCAGAAACATCACACAATGCTTCATCGCGAAGTGCCTAATACTAACGTTGCTAACAATTCTGGGCAAAAGTTAACTTTGTCTACTTCGAAAACTACTCATACAGTTAATTCATCAGATATGGAAACACAAATGCCTTCGACATCATCTGCTGCTCGTGGTAGTATGAATCGACAGGTTTTCCATCTATCACAAAATTCATATGTTCTATTGGGAACTGCTATGGTTTCTATCATATGTCATGATACTACGTATCCAGCTAGGGCTTTGATTGACCCAGCGTCGGAAGCATCATTTATTTCAGAACATTTGCGAAATCAACTTAGACTTCCGTCACATTCTACGAATGTTAAGATTTCCGGTGTTAATAATAAAACTTCCACAATTTCTAAAAAACTTTGTACAATTCGGGTTAGTTCCACATTAAATCGACAAGTAGAACTAGAAACTTGCGCACTGGTTTTACCTTCCATATCAGGTAATTTACCTTCGTTTATTTGTCCTTCGGATATTAGAAAAGAATTATCAGATATTAAATTGGCAGATTATAATTTTTATAAGAGTAGGCCAGTAGACTTATTACTTGGCGCTGATTTATACCCTCAAATAATTCTAGGGGAAGTGCGTCAAAATATTTATGGATCGTTAGTGGCCCAAAATACTATTTTTGGTTGGATATTAACAGGTCCAATTCATAATTCCGTTCAGGATTCGATTAGAGTATTTTCAACCACTGTAACATTTTCAGAGGAAGATAATCTAAACCAAAATCTTTTGAAATTTTGGGAATTAGAAGAAACTCCAAAAAGAAAAATTTTGTCACCTTCTGATAAATTTTGGGAAGAAATTTATAAGAAAACCACTAAACGGGATTCAACATGTAGATATATTGTGTCGCTACCTTTCAAGCCAGAATTTCCCAGTGAAATTAACTTGGGAATATCCAGATCTGGAGCTATGAAACAATTTATGCGTATGGAATCTTCCCTTTCAAACAAATCTGAAATAAAAAACATGTATGATGAAGCATTAATGGATTATTTGAAATTAGATCACATGAAACCTATTAAATCCAATAATCAAGCAGTAACAAAATCGTGTTATTTGCCACATCACCCAGTGATTAAACTAGAGAGAAAAACAACTAAACTGAGAGTCGTTTTCAATGCCTCAAATAAGACATCTAATGGCAACAGCTTAAATGATTGTCTTTTTGTAGGGCCAACCTTGCAAGCAGATTTGGTCAATTTGATTTTACGTTGGAGATTGTTTGAATTTGTATTTAATTGTGACATTACAAAAATGTATAGGCAAATTCGCGTTCATTCATCCCATACACCTTTTCTGCGAATTCTTTATAGGACATCATCGGACGATCAAGTCACTGACTATGAATTGCAGACGGTAACCTTCGGTTTAAATTGCGCGCCTTATTTAGCAATCCGTACTTTATTGCAATTAGCTGATGATTGTGAGGACGAATTTCCCTTAGCCGCAAAAATTTTAAGGAAAGGTATGTATGTAGATGATGTGTTGACTGGAGCTCATGATGTTTCTAGTGCTTTATTAGCGAGGGATCAACTAAATGCAGCTTTATTATCAGCGGGGTTTGAACTTCGGAAGTGGACATCTAACAAAATTTCGATTCTACAAGGACTGCCTGCAGGTCATTTGATGGATTCAAAATTTTTGACTTTTGCAGAGTCCAGCTGTTCCAAAACGTTAGGAATTTTTTGGAATGCACAATTGGATTCCTTCTTTTTCAAAGTTTTTCCTCTAGTGGCAAAATCAAGTTACACAAAAAGGGAAGTATTATCTACCATAGCAAAGTTTTTTGACCCGGTTGGTTGGTTAAGCCAAATAATTGTTAAAGCAAAAATAATAATGCAGAACATTTGGCTTAATAATATTGATTGAGATGACTCTCTTCCTCCTTCAACAGAAAAAGAATGGTTGTTATTTGTCGAATCATTTAATCAAATAAACTTTATTCAAATACCCAGATGGGTTAATTATTACAAAGATTCGAATACTGAAATTCATGTTTTTTCTGATGCTCCGGAAAAAGCATACGCTGGCGTAATATATATTCGCACTGAAGCCCCCACTGAAGAAATTTATACGCACTTATCGTCAACAACGAAATTAGCACCAATTAAATCAATTTCATTACCGCGTCTTGAATTATGTGGTGCAGTTTTAGCATCAGAGTTATTGAAAAATATTTTTAGTGAAATTGAAATTCCTATTCAACGTGTATATTGTTGGACAGATTCAACAATTGTACTTGCATGGTTACGAAAAACACCAAGTTCCTGGACTACCTTTGTGGCAAATAGAGTTTGTCGCATTCAAGAAAATACAGGAAATCATAATTGGTTTCATGTACGTTCAGAAGATAATCCTGCCGACTTAGGCAGCCGGTGGTAGATCCACTCACATTATCAAAAAGTGAGTTGTGGTGGCACGGTCCCACATGGTTAAATAAAAATAAAAATCAGTGGTTCCACCATAATTTTGAAAATCTGGATACTGACATAGAAAGTCGGAAATTGAAAGTGCACGCCTCCTTTTTTTTTTCGAAATTTGAAGAGATTTTCGTCTCTAAACAAAGCTATGCGTGTTATAGCATATATATATATATATAGATTTTTCCATTCTACACATGGAGCCCATAAAAATAAATTTCGTTATGAAAATAATATAATCTCTAGTGACGAGATAAAAATGGTAAAAATACGTTTAGCTATCGTATCTCAAAAGGCGTACTATGCAGATGAATACAAATGTCTATTAAATAAGAAACCTTTACCTGCAAAAAGTTCGTTAATAACCTTAAATCCATTTCTTGATGAAAAAGAAGTCGTGAGAGTAAATGGTCGATTAATCAAATCACCCTCAATGTCTTATGATGAACATCATTCTACCGTATGGATGTCGTTTCTCGAAACTTATTGCTGAATTTATACACGTCCTTACTATTCATGGTGGTAATCAATTAATGCTAAGAGTCTTTCGATGTGAATATTGGGTACCTAGATTACGAATATTAATCCGTACCGTAATACATCACTGTAAACGTTGCTTAATTGATCGACAACGTACTTGTAGTCAAATAATGGCTGCACTTCCTCGGGAACGTTTGACTCTCGAGAGACCATTTACAATAACTGGCGTTGATTATGCAGGCCATTTTGATGTAAAAAATTATAATGGAAGATCTTGTAAAATAACGAAAGGGTATGTTTGCATTTTTGTATGCTTTTCTACGAAAGCCATACATTTGGAAGCCGTGTCTGATTTATCATCGGACACATTTTTGGCAGCCTTTAATCGATTTATATCTAGAAGAGGTTGTCCACACACCATGTTTTCTGACAATGGTAATAATTTCGTTGGAGCGTCAAATGAATTAACAAGAGATTTTCAAACGTTTATCAAAGAGTGTCAAGCGCGTATGTGTTCCTCCTTTGGACATAGAGGTTTAACGTGGAAGTTCATACCAGCGGGTGCCCCCCATATTGGAGGGTTATGGGAAGCTGGAGTTAAAAGTTTTAAATTACATTTCAGAAAAGAAGTCCAATCTTGTACGTATACATTTGAAGAGTTATCTACTATTTTAACAAGAATAGAGGCGTGTTTGAATTCACGTCCTTTATGCCCCATGCCTGATAGTCCAGGTGAGCCAGTAGCTTTAACACCAGGACATTTTCTGATAGGTTCAGCTATTTTAGCACCTCCCGAACCAACGATTTTTGATACTCCAATAAGTGTTGTCAACCGATATCGAAAAGTCAAAGCTATGATACATCAATTTTGCAAAAGATGGAAGGAAGAATAATTGGTAACTTTACACAAACGCTATAAATGGCAACATCCTCAACGAGATGTGACGTTAAACGATTTAGTTGTAATCAAAAATGATCAATTACCTGCCACTTCCTGGAAACTAGGTGTTGTAATAAAACTTCACACTGGTACCGACGGACATTGTCGTGTTGCGGAAATTCGTACACAATCTGGTATAATCACTAGGCCAATAACCAAACTTGTTGTTTTATCTAATTCATAATTTCCCCTCACTTTCTCTTTTTTTTTCAATTTACTAATAATTTTTTTCCTAGCAAAATGGAAACCGCTATTAAATCTATCCAAGTCGCATCTGAGTTTGATGAAGAGGGTTTGTTGGATTATGAGGAAGTAATGGAGACTACTTATGTGAATCCATCTATGGAGACTGTTTCTTCTGAACCTCACTCTCAAATTCCAACGAATACTTTTACTTCTGATTTAAATACCCAACCACTGGCAACAAATATATCTACGCCAATCGTCGAGACAACCAAAAATAACCCAACATTACAGCAAGTGGGCATATCCAATTTAGCGACAATAATATCAGCTCATGAAATTAATTCAAAAACTAACTTTAAGGGAAAATGTTGGAAAAAAGAAATGCTCAATTTGCAACAAAAATCACCCTATACGTTTTTGTTACAAGTTTCGTGACATGAGTCTTGAACGTAGATTACGCTTAGTGGCCTTCCATCGCATGTGTCCACTTTGTTTGGCTACCAGTCATTTGGGGAAAGATTGTCTGAGTAAAGCGAAATGTAAAATTTGCAATCAGAAGCACCATGCTTTGCTACACGAACATAAATCCAACAAATCAGACAATCGGAAAGAGTCAACAACAGTTGCACGAAATATTTCGATTCGGCAATCCGTCTCCTTTTCGCCAACTCTACGTCTTTATCTTCTCCAAGGTCGTTCGAAAATTCCATTGCGAGCTGTTTTGGATGCATGTTGCGGAAATAGTTATATATGTAAAAACTGCATCAAAATTAAAATTGCCTACTCAAAATATAAACAACGACCAATTTTGTCGGATTGAATTGGAAGATATTCAGAAAAATTCGCAGCGTATTTTTGTCATGGCTCGCTTATATAATATGAAAGGCATTCGCACCCCTGTAGTATCGGTAAATGATTCAATTTTGGAATCATTTCAGGGTCTTCAACTTGCTGATCCAAATTTTAATCACTCGGGCAATGTCTGTTTGGTGTTAGGTCCGGAAGTAATGCCATTGATTATGAAAGGCCGAATACAAACAAGTCCTGGTCTTCCACTTGCACAATATACAATGTCTGGTTGGGTTATTTCGGGTTTGTCGCCAATTTAATTTCAAATTCTTTAAACGGTTTACAACCGCAACAGGAGTCCCTCATGACTGATTTCATAAATTTGTTCATCAGGAGTCCCTCATGACTCACTTCGTAAAATTTTTTCATCAGGAGTTCCTCATGACTAATATAAACATATATTAAATAAATCATCAGGGGTCCTTAATGACCTGTTATAAAACAACTAAATAATTCTTTATTTAAAATACAGTCCACTCATTTCATTATATATATTAATATGCATTTGCTTTGCAACATCCTCCATTGTTGCAAGGTGGCCGGCAATGTTTAATTACCAATTAAATTTGTTAACTGGGTTATTCATTACCTTTTATTTGCTTTACATACAGACCGCTAATAATATTTATTCTAATAATTCTATATATCGTATGTATATATGTATACGTATATACTTATATGTATGTCCATGTATATATATACATTTATCGAGTATATCTGTCTTTATCGCATAAACCGATAGCGGGTTTTAAGTATTGTCAGCCAGTTAAATATGTATATTTTTATATGTTAAAATTAATTGCATCTTAGGAAGCAGTTGTTGTGCATTACGTGCTTAATTTTATTGAGAATAATATAACAACAGTGAGATTAATAAAGAGATATTCCTCTAGTGGAAAGTATTATTAAATCATAAAATCTGTGTTATTTTATTGAACCATAAAAAACGGATATACGCCGAAACACCCAGCTTAAAAGTCTAATTTAATTTTTCTTCTCTTTAGAAACTCACATTAATTTATAAAAATATTTCATTCAATAAAAGAATTGAAATTACTGAACTTAAGCCTGACTAAAAATTATTTCTAATTAAAAATTCACTATAGTTCAATTAAAATCTAAAAATGTTTCAATTCATCATGGGCACGTGACAAAAATATGTTCACTTGGCAATCACTGTTCACTTGGCAATCACAAATGTTCGAAAACCAAATAAACGGGAGAAAGAAAAAACAAAGTAACATAATATCCACTACTATAATACTTATATGTATGTACCGACGGTACATCGAATAAGTAAAAATAATTAATGTGATGATCGTAAAAGATAGAGAGTAGAGTAATATAACTTCGTGCTAACCTAAATAGAAAAAATGGAAAAACAGGGGAAATAAATAGTGATGCTTACATATGTATTTACCAAAGGTAAATCAATAATTGTACACAACAATCATTTCTCACATTCCGTTTCATTAGAATTTACGTTAAATAGCTGATGTTAATAATAATCTCTACCCAAGTAGATAGACTAGGGTGCTGATGAAGTGCGTTGCTGCACAGAAAAATATCGGTATTTCCCCCAGTCTAAAAGTCTAATTTAATATTTCTTCTCTTCTTTAGAAACTCACATTAATTAATAAAAATATGTCATTCAATAAAAGAATTGAAATTACTGAACTTAAGCCTGACAAAGAATTATTTCTGATTAAAAATTCACTATAGTTCAATAGAGGAGTTAGGGTTAATACTTTTCGTGAAATTTTCAAAACTAATTTGCTTATATTTTTTCATCTCTCCGAAATTTGGCGTTATTTTTTTAAAACAATTAGATTTATTGTTGTTGGTGATTTTTTGAATAACTGCCAGGATGCTATTTTGTTAAATTGAAGAGCCTGAAGTTCCTTGTTCCACCAGGGTACGTTACACTTTCTTTTGTTAGATGACTGAGGTATAGACATATTTGCAGCTGTTGGAATAACTTTGCCAATACATGAAGCTTCTTTATTTATATTTGAGGACTATGGTTTTTTGAGAGCTCAGTGCCAACTATATTTGAAAATTTTTTCCAGTCTGCTAGTTTTATTAGAAATTTTCGATTAAAATTAGTGCGAATTTTTTGCATCCTAACGAAATGTTTATAATGGTTGGAAAATGGTCACTATTATACATTTCATCGGGAATATTCCATGTAGTTGACTGTAACAAATTTGGAGAGCATAAAGAAATATCTACGTTTGTGAGAGTGCCGTGGGCGGATAAATGATTTGGGCGACCATCGTTTAGAATACATAAGTTTGATGTTAATATTACATCCTCAATTATATTTCCTCTATGATTGTTGCAAGTAGAACCCCATGCAACATTCCATGAGTTAAAATCACCAAATACTAATTTTGGGGTATTAATAGATGTAAGTATGCTACTTAGTTCTTGTTTAGAGAAATTATCGCCAGGTGGTAAATATAATGAGATAATGGTAAGTGTAATATTTAGTTGTATTTCGAGAATAATAATTCGTAATGTTGTATTAACTGGAATAAATTTGTGTTGAATATTATTCCTAATTAGAACTCCAATACCTCGTTTAGCTGTAGTATTATGTGGTAAGTTATAAAAGTAAGCAGAATAGCCCTTAGGTGGTATAGGATTAAAATCTATTTTGCAATGAGTTTCCTGTATGGATATTACTGATTGAGCGTGCTCCTTTATTAGCAATTTAAGTTCATCGATGTTAATGAAACCTTTCATGTTCCACTGTAATATTCTGAAAGTAGCCATAATCAAATTCATTAACAAGTTGTAAAATTAATTTACAACTGATAGAATTTGAACACGTAGAGAAATATAATAATTGTTGTTGTTGTTTTGGTTTGGATGGCAGAAGCAAGTACGCAAATTGCCAGGGTATCCCACACAGGAAAAGAAAACTCGGGAAAGTTGGGCATTTATAAATGCCTACTTCCTCTCTATTATCTCGCTGAAAGGTGACTAACGGTTATGTATTAAAGTAGTTATAAACATTAATGAATTCTAGTTTCCTTAATAAAAGCAATCAATTGATGATATATACCAACATCATGAGAATTTAATAAATCAAAAAGATTGGTGAATTTACGAAACAGCTGGTGCTTTACTCAGAGCAATGAAAAATTAAGTGTTCTGAATTGTCAATCATATTGCAAGAGTCACACAAGTCTGAATTCTTTCTTCGAATCATGTGGAGATAAACCCCACTATAACAATGACCACATAAAAGTCTATTAATAATCTTTATATCAGTTGGATCCAATTTAACATTTCTGTACCATGGCTTAACAGGTATAAGAGGAAAAAGAGAGAAGAAAAAGCGCCCCTAAACCTGAGATTTATCCCGATAAATTTCCAACCACTCCTGTTTTAATAAATTACCAATCATACTGAGAGCATCACCATAAGGTATGTTAATCTCCAAAGGAGCACCAAGAGAAACGGCCTGCTTAGCCAAATAATCAACTCGTTCATTGAAATTAACACTCATATGACCAGGAACCCATATAATATGCACTTCATAATACGCGAGTCCTCCAAAACATTAAAAATTTTCGAAACCAAATAATTCCTGGAAATAGAACTTTCTAATAAAACACAAGCATTTCTGCTATCCGTATAAATAGCCAAACGAGTAACATTGTCCTCAATAGCGACTTTAATGGCCCTACTAATGGCTATTAACTCGCCAGAAAGAGACGAAAATCTTTGAGACAAACTATATAGGAAAAAACGACTAGTTGAAATATTAAAAATCGCGCACCCAGTAACATGATCAGTTATAGAGGCATCTGTAGCATATGTGGTAAAACCTTCGGAAATGTGTGATTGAACAGAAGAAAGATAATGAGCACAGAGGGCCTCCCGAGAAACGCCTCTGTTCTTGTAAAAAGAAGACTCAATGAAAACCTTAAGTTTCGTAGTAGGACGACAAGCACTAATACTCGGAATCAAGTCGAAAATATCCTTGTATTTCCTATACACAAAGGTGTAACTATTTTTCAGATGAATGGGTGCTGATTTGATTAATTCCATCAGAGATGGATTCTAAGATGCAACCTTCAAAAGCTCCTTAGAAGCAAGCAATATTCAATTGGGGATGTAACTCACCTGCCAAAACATAAATAGCCTGAATCGGAGTCGATGGACATAGACCCAGACATAGACTTAGACATGAATTTTGAAACGTCTGAATTTTTCTGTCAATATACATTGGGGCATGAGCCGAAGTGGATCTAGCGTATTCAATCTCTCCCCTTATATAATATCGAAAGAACTTTAAGCCATTCTGGGGTGTCAGACCACCACGAATCTTTTTAGAAGATTAGTAGCAGAGGAAGCTTCCCTCAAAGCACGATCGAAATGATCATTTACACTCAAGGAACTTTTGATAGTCAAACCAAGAAACTTAGAGTTCACTTGAACAACAGGACATCCACCAATCACAAGGCCCATTTCAAAGTTCGCACGCCTTCCAAAGAACATACATTTCGTCTTAGATGGATTGAAACGTAAGTTAAGATTAGAGCAAATCGACTGAAAACATCCTATTTTAAATTCTAGATTAGATACTGCAAATTGAAAATTTTGATCAAAGGAGAGAATCAAAAAGTCATCTGCATACTGATATACAAGTGTATTGTCATCCTCAATGGAGTGAAGTTACGTAGTATATAAATTAAACAGAATTGGGCTAAGGCAACTTCCTTGAGGAAGGCCATTAAAAACGAACCGATAACTCACCCATACATAGTTCCCTTTCTGAGAGAAAGCTCGAAATCCAGTCCACCAAATAAAACGGAATACCCTGACTGACCAAAATGTTTCTAAGCACAGAAACATTTACACAATCATAGGCATTGCTGATATCTATGGATGCCAAAACAACTCTCAAGCCCAAAGACTTGAGATAAGACACCCTAAACAGAAGGTCATTCAGGCAAGTTGATGTAGACATCTTCCCCCTGTAAGCAAAAGAGCGTACTGGTAAAACCTCCAGGCCATCCACAGAAAAAGTTGAATCAATCTCCTTTTGACCATCATATTGATTAACTTCAAAAATACCGATACGAGAGCTATTGGTCTATAATTCCTGAAATCATCAGCAGATCTAGTCGCCTTGAGGATTGGAACGACTTTAATCTTTCTCCAAGATTCATATATCATACAATTCTGAAATAGATCATTAAAGGCATGCAGAAGAGTCTTGTGAAAATTCCGATAGTCTCTCAAAATCAGTCCAATTATTAGAAGAAATCTGCCCTGCCAAGTATCGTAAAAAATCATGATTGTTGTCACTAACCCACAATGAATTCCTGATAGAATTGCCATCCTTCAAACTATTCACAAAACGCCAAGAAGATGCAGTATTGGGTTGATTGTTGATTTCATCGATCTTCTTTTTGTTACTCTCACTTCTGGCCTTTCTAATAGCTTTTTTCCACTCTTCTGTACAGGTAATAGAATCTTCAAGATTTTCCAGGGATGGATATTTCTGCGATTTCTTTCTCGCAGCAACATGTTTCCTAAAGAGACGAAGCCGATCATCATTCCACCAAGCTTTGGGATAAATTTCCCCAGCTTATACGTTGCACTATCAATTTCGGTACGAAAGGACCCAACAATGTGCCTTACATCAACTTCAAGACTCAGATTCGACAAGTTATTAAAAAGTCTCTTCTTAGATATAAATTGAATCGGCACAACAGATACAGATCCAATATCTATTATAATAGGACAATGATGAGAACCACCAGACCACATAGGACATGTGCTCCATGAAATGATAAGGAGGAAAACTTGGCAAATGTCAAATCTAAGACAGATCCCGTGTTGCTACCTAATCGAGGAAAAAATGTAACAGAGCCATCATTCAAACAGATGAAATCAGACAACCCAGCTAAAAAAAATATATATGGAGCATATATGATATCCCATATATGGTTCGGATCCGAAAAATGAGGGTATATGGGCATATATGATTATATATGTTCATACATTTTCATACATGTACGTGAAAATATTCCCTCTACAGTTCATATTCATACTCTCTTGATTCACAAAATCGCACTGTTGTGCAATAAATTAAATTACTAAAATTACTTTTTTTAGATTTTGAACAGGGAGGTTGGATTTAATGACACATTTGTTTGGTTAAAATAATTCAAAACGAACGAAAAGTCATTTCAGTCATCATTTTAAGTCAAAAGGTGAATAAATTATTTCAAAAACACAAAACTCATATTCGTACATAAAATTTAATTTAAGAAATCAGATTAAAAACTAATGCAATTAATTATAAAAGAAAAAATAATCCGTCTAACAATATTTTTCAATATAATTTTTCCAGTAATCTGAACTTTGTTTCTCATCTAGAAAATTCTTTTATTTTCGATTGCATGCCGTATGTGAGATATCATGTATGCATACATTCTTATATGGCTCCGTATATTAAATCTTATATCTATATATGGATCCACATATGAAGAGCTGCATAATTAAATTTCCATATATGAGCTCATATATTATAATACATTCATATATGAGACCATATATTAGCTCATATATAATAGTTTTGCCATGTATAATCCCATACATTTCCATATATGAATTCATAAATATTAATATATAGTTATATACATTCATATATTAAAATTATATGGGCCATATATAATTTTTTTAGCTGGGAAACTAAAAATCTCTGATAATCTACGACCGCGGGAAGAATCAATACTGTCACCCCAAATCGTGTGACGAGCATTGAAGTCACCTCCTAAAATAATATTGTCCATGCCTTCAAGAAACGTTAGCAAACGTAACAGTTCACTGGCACAATAACCAGTCGATAAGTCAGGTGGAAAATATATCGATACAAATACAAAGTTAGGACTTAAATTGAGAGTCCTAACAATAATCACATCCAAATCAGTCAAAAAAGCAATCCTTTTCACACGTATGGACTTCCTGATACATATGGCACAGCCACCATATATATCAGGTCGAACTTTAGAAAAAATGTTACAATTCAATAGCTTACAATTGGTTTCCGAGCCGTCAAAGTTAAAAATTTCAGAAAACAAACAAACATCAACGTTGTAGTTGTTGACGTAAAACTCAATATATAATCTATTAGATCTAAAACCTTGAACATTGTGCTGAAGAATCTTCATAATTATTCAACAATGGAAGATGCCGTAGGATTACCGGGTTAGCGTAGATTAGAAAGAGCATCAGATATTTTATTGTTGAAATCATTCAAAACACGAAGGTGAGAACTGGTTCCCTCCTTCATGAAAAATTGTTTGATAAAAGATGAGAAATCCGTAAAATTTTTTTCAAACTCAGAAACCCTAACATTGTTGTCCCTGTAGATATTGGGACATGTAGGATCAGTGTTTATAGGCGGAAGGGGGACCCTGTGGAACCTGTTTGGGTGGAATGGGTCTAGCATTAACAACACGATTATATTTACGTCCAGTTAGAACTTTGTTAACCTCCTGGTTCATGTCCTTCACAGCAGTAGGTTTCGACGACAAGAGTGTCGGGAAATTTTCCTCATATTCGTTAAAAATGTCAAAACGATTTGTTGAATACGATTTTATGACCTCAGTTCTTGAGCGGCGCTTAATGGTCATAATTTTAAGGATGCCATCTTCTTCTTGCCATTTCGGACACAGTTTTCTTTCCTTACTAGAATGCGTAAGAGAACCACACAAGAGACATTTCTTGATACAATTGCCATCGCAAATCTCCTTAGAGCAATTTAAACATCTTTTCATGGATCGGCACCCCTTAATTGTATGTCCAAGACGGCCACAATTGTGGCATTGACGCAAAGCAGGGTAATAAACGTTAACCCTAACATAAGAAAAGTCCAATATAACATGTTCAGGGATGTTTCCAGAACGGAATCCAATCTTGACAGAAAAAGTAGGGGTTTCAGTACCATTGTCTTTATCCTTCTTGTGGAAACGCTTAACAGATACAACTTCAATGTCAGATGTCACAGACGTAAGTATATACTCATCAGACAGTTCCAAGGGTATGCCATGAATTACACCATACGAATATATAAACGTATCAGGAATAAAAGCCTTTAAGCCCAATGTACTCAAATCATTTTTGACAAAAGTATTTGCACTAGCCGCAGAAACAAATTTGACACGATACAGTGTTCTACCAATAGGAGTTATCAAACGTATGCCACTTACCTTAATTTTCCTTATCCTCTGATAGAGGAAAATAGAGTTACGAATCTTTTCATTGTTAGGACCGATATTTGAAGAATCTACCAACACCAAGAATTCACCCACATGATCTTCTGGACAAAAATTGCACTTAGCAATCGTATCCTCACCTTGCAATCCCCCACTCACACAAACTGAACTGTTGCCAGCATCAATGTCAGGCATTTCGGGCACTACATCCATATTCTTGCTCACAGAAGCAGCCATTTTTGTTTTCAAATTAGTTAGAAACTCAGGTACAGAATTGTTAATATCCGTAAGTGAAGCACTGTGGTCAGATTTACCTGATGACTCAACAATCGACAGTTTATTATTTTTGGCCAAAGGTGCCGATACGTCCGGATTAGAATTAGCCCTTTTTACATTATCACGCGGTCTCACAGAATCACTGCTCATATTTGTCTGAAAAAATGTCTCGAAATCCGACTGTGATAATGCATGGGAAGATATAGGGGACGAAATATCGTCCCCCATCTTCGTGACCCTTTTAACACTCAATTTGATTAAATTACAATAAATCGAAATAATTAGAATAAAGCACCAGTTCAAATAAAATTCACAAAGCTAAACTGTACTTGTGATATTGCAAAAATTAAAAAAAAATTGCAAAAAAAACAATAAAAAAACAGCAAAAATAACTGTTCAAATTAACCGTATACAGTATCAACGCTTCGCAAAAAATAGCTTGATCAGAAAGAACACCAACCGTACGCCACGAGCGATGAGAGAGATGTGGAATATAATAATTATTGTCGTTAATTAGTTCTTGAGTCAGAGACCCAAGAGGGGAAGATATGTTTGTTGGGATTGAACCGTTATTTTTTAAATTCTCTTCATCTGAAGTAGTGTTGTTGGAATTGTTTAAATCTTTTGATTTCTTCGATTTCTTTTGTCTTTATTTTTTCTTTGTACATTTTTTGTTTTCGTTGTTGCAGCTAAAGCTTCATTGTTCTTGTAGGATGTAACGGGTTGTAATATTTGTTCTGTTGTAGAGTTAGAGGTTATGGTTTCAATGAATATTTCTTATGATGGTGATGCCTTTCGGAGAGGTTTCTTGGTTTCTTTATTTGTTTCAGGTGGTGATGCAGATCTTTTCGTTACTATTTTATTTGTTTGATTATTTAGAACAGTTTCCGTGTAAGATTGGGCTTGTTGATGTTGTTGGTTTGATTTAATATTCATCTGGTACTTACGTTTTGCTGCGCCAAAAGAACATTTTTCTATGGTTTTGGTTCTTATGATTTCTTTCTCCTGAACATATTTAGGACAATTCCTGTCACAGGAAGGGTGTTCATTGTTACAATTTGCACATTGAAGACGTGTGCACTCAATGGGAGTATGTGGAGGTAAATTACATTTTTCATATATGGCTGGATTTGAGCACTTATTAATCGTGTGGCCTAGTAATTGGCAATTACGACATCGCATAGGATTAGAGAAATACGTCTTTACTCGTACTTTGTACCACGCAACATCTATTACCTTTGGTAAGTCGTAAAGGTTAAAAGTTAAAAGCATGTGTCCATTGTGATTTTTTGTACCATCTTCTTTGGTAGATGTGTATTTGTATACAGAAACAACACCTTGAGATTTAAGTTCAGTGACGATTTCCTCTTCCGAAACTTGTGATAAGCATGGCGCATAAATAACACCTTTAACAAAATTTTATGTTTCATGTAATTTGACTGCAGTTTGGCATGTATCCGCCAATGTTTTTCCCTTAAGGAACTTCTCAGCTATTACTTGGTTACGTACTAGTATAAGGATGTTGCCGTCTCTTAATTGGCTTATTGAGTCGATTAAGGTAGATATAGCATTTAAACCTTTATAAATGATAAAAGGGGTTAATTTGCTCAGACTTTTATCAACAGAAGATATGATCAAATATTTTGGATCATTAAGAATATTATGTTTAATTGTTGGTAAGGGTGGAAAATTTCGGGTGGTACCCAGATAGTCGCCTAGTTCGGCGAATCTATTTGGAGGCCCGGGGGCCATTTTATTATTTCGCGATTATCAAAGTTTTTTTTAAATATATTTTAATCAAAGAAAAGAAAAAGTTCAATAGAAACACAAATGTTTATGTATTAGTAGAAATTTTTACTCACAACGTGAGTGTATGAAAAACAACAGTAATATTAAACCGTTACAGTAACTATGTATTAAAAGCGCCGTCGATAAAAACACGTCTGTATACTTCGAGTGATGATCGATGACTGCGGACAGATAAATTGTTACTTTATGCGGTAATGAAGCGCATTTTTCACGGTCAAAATGCGTGACCTGCATTATAATAATATTAGTGAAATTTTGTTTGTATGTGTCACACCGACTATGCTTGAAGCAAAACCTAACTTTTTTGTTTTTTGCACATGCATGTATGCAACACAAACTTAAGAAAATAAACTACTCAAAACTGTCAAATTCTATACGTAAAAAGTTTTTGTATGTAGTTTGGCAATTGCCTTACAATTAGCTTGTAGCAAGATGCTACCAATTTATCGTGCAATGCATGCACGTGTATGCTGAGTTCTTCATGCACACGTATACGATGCTTGTGTCATGCATTTTGAACGTGAATACTGCCCTTAAGCAAAGAATAGTTTGTTCAGTTCATGATACAATTATAACAGGTACATGCACAAGCCCAGCCTGTTATTGTATACAATACAATTAGTTGTCAAACTTTGTTTACAAGCTGCAAAAATGTTAGTGTATGTGTGTGAATAAAATGATTACAGTGTTGCCATTGAGTTTACACATGGATGTGTTTCCAACTACACATTGAAGAGAATTACACTACACATGTTTTTTGTAGGTTAAAATGAAAACAAAACTAAATACAAATAGAAGATAAAATAGAATTACACACAGATTATATGTACATGAATGTAATTACATGGCCTACACATGAGATTAATTGCATACTCTGTCTAATTACACACCTATTCCGCGTCTGCAATTGTACTTTAGTTAGCCTGTAATTGTTATTTTTAAAAACAAAAGGCATCTGTTTCTGACAATTATACGTTTGTTTATACCAACAAAATTAATGTGTTTTTTGGTGTTGTAATTTTGTTGTAGTCGTGCATGTACCTAGTATAATTGTACCATAGTTCAGTTTATATAAAAGTTGAAATTAATTGCGTATTAGACCAACGGTGTAATTGGTACTTTTAGCTCACCTTGATACTTTTCTTTAATTTAAGTTTGATTGCCCATCACTAATGATTATCACTGCGCTGATTTACACGGGCATAATTGTGCTGGCTAAATATGCCAGTTTGTTGGTGAGAGAGGCAAAGAGACTGGTTTTGGGGTTGGCATAACTTTTCAACCAGCTTCAAACCCGCATTAGCAGCATAAAACCAATTCACACACAACTTAAAAAACAGCAAATGTTAAATGAATACTAAAAACACTAACACACACACAGCTGTGTATACGAATACATTTTGTGCCAGATGAATCAGTCTCGTGTAATTTGGAAAAGAACAAAAATTGTGCGGCTTAAAAATTGTTCTCGTCTAAACTACCTCACTATTTATAGTGAGAACAACATGCACCATATAAGCAGCGATGCCAACTATTTATAACCCAAACTCGCCCTTCTCAAAACGCGCTAAGTTACAGCATTGTTAAATATTTATAGCGAAAACGCGCTATTTTTTACGCGCTAAATTAAATTTCAATAAAAGTCGATGTATATATGTATTAGTACTCGTATAGACAATTAATTTTTGAGATTTTGCAATATTGGTTCCTCGACATTATGTTTTAATTAACTAAAATCATTTAATACAGAATCAGAATCGCCTTCACAGTAATCAAAGTGCTTACTTTTACTTTTAATTAATTGTAAAACTTTGTAACAAAATATAAATTGTCAAATAGTTTTGCGATTCAAATACTTTTTGTACTTCAGCTATAATAGATGCTTTGTAAGTAATGTACATTTTTTGGGTCATTGTATGTAGTACATATTTTTATTTGTGAAATTTCAAAATATTTGTCATTACAGTATTAAAACGCGTTTTTTATTCTAACGGCAGTCAAGCGAATTTTGTTTGAGACATGATATTATTGACTTTATTCAAAACGCGCTAATTTGGCGCTTTTTTTAATAAACGGACTAAGACGAAAAAAAGCGCGTTTGACATAGTTAAAACGCGCTAAATTGGCATCGCTGCCTATAAGCTCTTGTATGCAGCGATGCCAACTATTTATAACACAAACGCGCTAGAACGCGCTAAGTTACATCATTGTAAACTATTTATAGCCAAAACGCGCTATTTTCCTACGCGCTAAATTAAAATTTAGTGAAAGTCGATGTACGAGTATGTATTCATTTAATCGGGGTTTTGCTTTAATCGGTTAATCGCTCGATTAATTAATCGAGGTTTTGGATTAATCGGTTAATAATTGGTTAATTTCGGTATTAACCGGTTAACCGATTAATAAAGTTTTTTCATAAATCAAGTAATTTGAACAAGTGAAAGTACATAAATTATTTATTAATTTGTGTTTATTAGTAAAACAAAGAAATACACATAAGAATTCTGAAACAAATCAAGCAAAAAAAGTTATATATATGTATGTTAATATACTTCAATAGTTTAAAGAGATCTTCTAACACAATATTTCAGAAAAATAATTTGGGTTAAGTGTTAAGGATTTAAGCGAATTATGTTTGATAAAATTTGACTCGGAAAAATTCTTTCACTTATAGTAGACGTTGAGGAAATTGAAAGCAATCCATAATACAGGATATCTAGTTTCTCAGTCCTTTTCCTGGATTTCTCTAAACATATAAGATCCTTCATTATGCCAATAGAGCCCTGTTTTATATTTTTTTTTTTCAAATTCTTAACACTTAAGAATTCTAGTTGTTTCGGTCAATTTTGTTAGAAAATTTCTTGTATTACAACTATCATTATTTTTTCTGTTGGCCTGTCCTCATCTGACAGCGACGAACATTCTGCAGAAAAGTTTATTTCTGAATTTCTTTGTTTTCGCTTTTGTACTTTAAAACACTGTTGCTTGATGAAAATATTTCAGAGAGGTATAAAATAATTGAATCGTCTCTTATTAAATCTAATCCTTAACTAAATCGTTGGCAACAGTACTATTAGCTATGAATTTTTTTTTCATTATTAAAACAAAGTTCAATTAGAATAGCAGAGTCTTTACTAAACCCTTTTATAGCCACGTCGAAAGCTTTTGAATTTTTACTTAAGTTAGAATCACTGAATCTTTGTTTGTATGAAAAATAATTTCTAAACACACTAAAATACTTAAACATTTGTTACTCCGGTTAATCGGCTGAAATTAACCTGTTTAACCGTTAATCGAAAAAATGCAATTTTTAGTTAACCGATCAGTTAATCGGGTAGTAATTAACCGGTTAACCGATTAACGGTTAACCGATTGAATACCCTAGTATGTATGTATTATTTAATACAACTGATTTTTAGCTCTTTTAACTCTTTCAAATTTTGTAATATTGTTTCTTCAAAATTATATTGTTAAAAACTAAAATCATTTAATACAGAATCAGAATACAGAAATAATCGAAACCCTTAGTTTTTATTTTAATTTTATTTGTCAAACTTTGTAACAATATATAAATTGTCGAATAGTTTTGCTATTATAATGCTTTTTGTAATTCAACTATAATAGATCCTTAATAATTATGTAAATTTTTTTGGGCTTGTCATTTACAGTATTAAAATGCGTTTTTAATTCTAACAGTCAAAGGAATTTTATTTGTGACAGATGAATCATTAACCAATCTAAAAATTTTTATCAGAGTTGTGTATACTAGAAAATTGTTAAATTTATAGAAAAAAAGTAAAATATATTGAACAGAATTGATGGTATTGACCAAGGCGCATTTATTAGGTGGCAGCACTACACCAGGTGATTAATGTCATTATACCAATCTAAATAAGCCTAAAAGCGTGCTTTTGTTTGGGTATCCATAAACACCTTTCGAATATTTAGTTTTGTATGGTGTTTGACATTTCCTATAAGAAACATGCAATCTGACGATGCTAACCTGTTTTGAAAAATAAGAAAGTAATTTATACCAACAAAGTACATGCGTTTGTTGCTGTTGTAATATTTGTTGTAGAATCGCGGGTACCTGATTGATGTGCCTTGGTATTGACTTTATTCAAAACGCGCTAATTTAGCGCTTTTTTATTTAACGCGCAAGGCCAAGAAAAACCGCATTGGGCATAGTTAAAACGCGCTAAATCTAGCGCGAAACGCGCTAAATTAGCATCGCTGCTTATATGTGTACTAAAAGAGCATAACAGCAGCGTTGTCAACTTGGCGCGTTTCGCACCATTTTGGGTGCTTTTTAAAATTTTTTGTTCGAAAAATTCCTTAGTTGCTGCGCTTTTTTAAAGATTTCGGTGCGTTTTTTAGTTTTTGGTGTCACCGACGCAAATTTAACACAACACTCGGTTAAAACCCTAAAATTGTTGTTGTGAAACTTGCATACTTCCTGATAGTGTTAATTACCATAATAATAGTAATGATGTTTATAAAGCATCACAATTTGAAATGAAATCTGTCTAATGTCCCGATGATAACAATAATGATGAAAATACTAGCTTTATTAATTTGTAATAATTGATTTTTTAAACAGAATTTATAAAATTAATGTACAAAAATGTATCATCCTGCAAACATATGTATGTGCCCTTAATTATGAAAGTTGTATAAGTCATATATTTCTTTGGTAGAGATATTTAGTAGATTATATTTGAACAAATTCAAAAATATTTTTTACTATGCAACAGTTTGATTTAGAGTTGTACTAGTCTCGATTAATATAAATTTATTTTACTATAACGAATCAAAAATGCGTATGACTTGACTATTTTCATAATTAAGAGCACATGTATACTATGTATGTACAATTTACAATGACTTAATAAGTAAAATATTAATTTGAGATTATTAGTGCGTTTAAAAAATTTTAAACTTAAATTTTAACAATTCCCATAAAAAAACAAATAATTATTAAATTGACTGCACCAGGTCAAAAAAATACTTGTGTGGCAACACTCTAGACTTACATAGCTGTTGTTGTTATTTACATTTATTTTCTTTTTACATACTCTTACAACTACAATTTGAAGCTAAAAAAAAGTCAATGGTAAAGTAAGAAAATAAAAAAAACATGTTGATTATTGAGTTCTTGTTTCAACTTTCTTATTTGTTGTTGAACTTCTCATTTGTTTAAATGAAAGTTTATAACATAATAACTCTAGTTGTTCTAAGAAACTTTGTTTAAAGGTTCCCTGATGATCTGCATTACCAACAGTGAAATGCGCATAGGATTCAGCTAAACCCCTCAATAATCAATTTCAATGTATTTTTAATAAAACAATATTTTACTTAATAAGTAAAATATTAATTTGGGATTTATAGGTTTTATTTTTTTTTTTACCCTGAACTGCAAAGCCTGTTTAAGTGTTAAATTTTTAAGACAAAAAAATAATATAATTAAAAATATTTACCATTTTCTTCAGGCTCAAGGTCATACCATTTATTTAAATAAAACTTTTTTGTTTTATTAAATATGTATTGTTAATCTTGTAGATTTTTTTATTTAATTTTCTTTCGATATTTCGAACACCTTCGGTGGTTTTCCTCAGGAAAAAACTATTATAAAAAACAACAAATGCAAAAAAAAACAGATATTAACATTATTTGTAAATAATAATTCTAATAGCAAAACAAAAACATTAAAAACATAGCACAAAAAATGTCTTACATACCATTTACACATGCCATTTCGAAAAACTCAATACACTCACGATTTTTCACTAACACACTCAAATTTTTCGCAGTGGCAGCCCCAGTGGCAGCAAAATTTGCATGCGAGTGAAAATTTGGCAGTTGCATGCCATTGAATGTCAAAACGAAGAAAAGTGTTACCCTGTTATACATTTGATGCAAATTTATTGGATTACTGTGAAAATTAAATTAATATTTTAGCTTGTTAAATGTGTTATTATGATTTATAACTTGATTTGTGTATGAAAAACTGGAGTTTGTTAATTATAAAGAACTAATATTATTAAAATAATAATAATAATAATAATAATAAGTGTTAATAGTTTCCTCAAGAATGCGCCTTTGTGACGTACTAGGTAACTCTATTCTATAAACAAAAGGAAAAGTAAAAATGGAAGCGAGAATGAGCCAGCTCGCTTCGACGACATTTCTAAAATGGAGTAGCAATGGCATGTGTAAACAGCAAAGCAAATGGCAAGAGATTCGACTTTTTCGAACAATTTTTCGTCGATAATACGTACACAACACTGGCATGTGTAATTGCAGTGTTACTTTAATAAAAGTTCACAGTACACTAAAAGCTTTTTTGTTTATATTTAGATAATATATGTTTATATGCATACGCGCGCTTTTCTGTGTCTGTCTTGTAGCTCATTCGTATGTTGGTGGGTGTGTTAATTATATGTAGCATCTCAATTGTATATCTTTTTTTGTAATTGTTTTCTTGTTGTAATATTGCTGCGTTACTAATATTGGGAGAGTGACCACTACTTGCACAGTGGGCTGCTAACGCTGTTTATTTTTCTGTTGTGCCCTTACTTGTTTTGTAGTCGGACTTGTGTGCTGTTAATCTTGTTCGTAGTTTAGATTTCGTCGTTCCTACATATATTTTATTACATGTATTAAGCCCGTCTCCGTTACAAGGTATTTTGTATATAACATTCGATTTGTCTAATGTATCCACCTTTGTTTTTGTATTCGAAAACAACATATTGAGTGTTTCATCAGTTCTAAGAGCAATATTAACATTTTGTCTGTCGAATATATCTCAGTAGGTAATTCTATCAGAAAACCCAGGAACATGAGTCATTGATTTAAAAATTGTTGCGGTTTTTTCGACCGGTTCTTTATTGAGATTTTTTATAGCGTTTTTTATTATATCTTCTGCCATGGTAAACGAAAAACTATTTTTTTGTAATATTTTCCTTATCTTTCTGATAATAATCTTTCGTTATGAAATATCGAAAGAAAATTA
Source organism: Tachina grossa (assembly GCA_949987645.1). Lineage (NCBI taxonomy): Eukaryota > Metazoa > Arthropoda > Insecta > Diptera > Tachinidae > Tachina > Tachina grossa. Next base: position 102,925,722 of record OX465275.1, on the reverse strand, counting down.
AATAAAAAAATCTACAAGATTAACAATACATATTTAACAAAATAAAAAAGAGTTTTATTTAAATAAATGGTATGACCTTGAGCCTGAAGAAAATAGTAAATATTTGCGAATTTTAAGGTCGAAGAAATTAGTTAACATATAAAAGGTATTCACGTCAACTCTTGCAACTGTGCAAAAATGCATAATTGCACTTTCTGACGTGAGCAACCCATTTTGTTTAATTGTCTATAAAGCAACACAATATGTGCATAGATATATTGTACTTGTATGTTTGTTTAAATGCTGAAACGAAGTGTTGAAACTTCGCTGATTTATTTTGTAATCAATTCACTAATAAAAAAATATCAATATTAATAATATTGGTATTATTTAACAAAATTCTAATAACTATTTGAGCCACAGGTCTTTTGAAACTAGCAAAATTTTGTATGTATTTGTTATCTGAAAATCGAATTTGAAGATTTCTTTATAATTTTTCTAGCTAAGAATTTGTAAATATTTTTTTAATATTATAATTTTTTAATTAAGTTATTTGTATTGAAAATATCTTCAACGACTTGTTTTTTTCATTTAAAAGAAAAACATTTAGGAATTTCTCCGTTGTAATTTGGTGTAAGGTTGATTTTATAAGTACTTTTTGTCCATTTTTTTTTGGATTGGCAATGCCATAAAAAGTTGCACAACTTTGCAAAATTTACCCTGATAATCTTGCACTTACTCAGACCCTGACAATTTTGCATCATTTGTGCAAAATAATTTTCTATGTGGTAGTTTTTATATATTTTGAAAATTTTGCACTTTTGCTTTTCTGCAACAGTGCAACTTTTGACGTGAATACCTTTATAATATTATAATTTTTATGCAAAATTAATTCATTAAACATTTTAAACTAAAAAAAAATTCTAAGCCTGTTGCGTTTTTTTGTAAATGGCTCTTTTTTTCTTTCCATTTTGGTGCGTTTTGAAATTTCAAAGTTGACAACGCTTCATAACAGGCTGTTAGTCACTACCAGGGATGATAAAGTTGGTACAATTGTACTTTTTTTGGTACAATTCAAACCTTAAAAGTACGTTGGTACCCCCGTGACTTATTTGGTAACATTTGAAAAATTTTCGAGATACTATATCGTGTTTTTTTTTCATACAATAAATAAATATCGATCATTTAAGATGTGGAAAAAAGGCGATTCTATTTACTTTCACATTGCTTGGTGTAGTCGAAAGTAAAACGAAAAAATTATTCGGAAGTGAATGTCAGGACACCAAAATATGCGGAAAAGATTCACTTTCACACGTATATATCGAGCTATAACCGCACAAAAAGCTTAAGTAACAAAAACAAAATTTTACAGAAGTTTTTTTTTAATTATCATCGCTCTTATTTACATAATTAATTCATTGAATTTTAGTATTTAGGTGTTATAGTGCTAAATATAAGTAACGCATCGAATTTTAACGAAATATTAGCACAATAACGGTATTTTTTGTCTCTTAAGCTTTTTTTGCTGTCTCCCTGATAACCTCCTGTGTATATTTTTGTGTTGGTTAAGCTAAAAAAAAAACATTTTTTAAGAAGGAGTAAATATCAGTTTTTTACGTAAACTTGTCTCCAAATTTCCTAATTATTGGCATCTTGATCGGCTCCATGCAGTGAATCTTCTACAGACTTATCACTTTTCAAATTAAAGAGGTCGCTATTAAATTTTTTGTGCATAGTTTTACTGATGGTAAGAATTGTCAAGTCCATATACTCTGTGAAGAAATTTTTAATAAATTGCAACATACCAAAACTGAACAGGCGACTATCTCAGCTTTTTGTCTGGATCGCGAAATCAAATTTAAATCATAATAAATTGTTGCAGAGTTATCCAAATAACCATATTTAAGACTTATAGGTGATTTTTTTCAAGTTGGGAAACATAGCCGTTAAAACAATGGTAACTCACTTCAATACAATCATATTTTTTGGATTAGGTGTAGAGTTGAATTGAATGGGCTTTATCGTGATTCGCGTATTTTGACTTCGACTACAAAAAGTTGGTTCTAGATTAAAAATACTGTATTTATTTATTTTTATTTTTTATTTATTTTTATTTTTTATTTATTTATTTTTATTTTTTTTGGAAGAATTCTAATGACTTGTTCGTGAAGTTACATAATATATACAAGTATTTATGTACGCAGATTTTTTATGCGAAAATATGTTTTCCTCTATCGTCTAAATTTGTGTGCAGTTTTGTTGAGATATACTCAATGGGTCACGAGCTGTAGGATAACTTCCAAATACATAACAAAGCTTATAATAAACTGGTATGTGATGTTTCATTCTTATATTATTAGATGATACATATTTGGTCCAAATGTAATGAGGCTATATAGTATACAGATCTTACCTTATAAAATTATAAAAACGAATTATAATTATCACTACCCATTTTTTAGCGCAAGCCGTCGAAAAAAGTATTTCCAAAAAAATTAGTTTCATAACATAGTTTCATCCCATTAAAGGGCCATGATAGGTCATTTTTATGGGAAAATTATGTAGAGGAAAGATGTTGTGGTATTTATTCTAAACAAAAATGGATACAAAAGTTTTTCCGAAAAACGCCGCATTTAAAAGTTATGATGCCAAAAGTGTTTATATTCAAGATAGGTTATTTTTTAGGTGAAAAATGCAATGCGCATGATCGGTATGCACGCTATTAGTACAATTTTTACACATATGAAAATCAGAAACTGCCGGTGGAGCGAATAAAATAAATACTTTCCGCAATTTTTATGGTCTAATAATGTGCATTCAAGTTTTTTATGTGTGGGTGAATAAATTGCTATCAGAAAGGGTTGATCTAGTTAATTATTTTAAAAATAGATCATGTGTGTAATATTGTATGTATGCATATACTTCATACGAAGTCGATGGAGGGTATATTATATACGGCTAATCCGAATATAGCACTCTTACTTGCTTTATTTTCAAAAGGAAATTTTAGCTTAAGTAACAAGTTGCTGTTACAAAAACTGTAAACAAAAAATAATTTGTACTTAAGTTTAAATTGTTTTTGCTATAAAATTGAAATGGTATATCCTATGGTTGTAAAATTTTGACATATAATGGCAATGATAACAAGTTAATGACTTTTATAAAAAAACGCATTTCGAAAATCATGTTGGTTAAGCTTCTTTGGCGGTAATGGCTCTATATGTATCTAGAAATAAAATCTAAAGTTGTATACATAGGTACGGATTTTGAAAGAAATGTTAAACAGTTCTATATAACCTTTTGCGAAACTAAATAAAGTTACTTTTCATGACGAAATTTTAAACTGGCAAACAAAATTCACCCCTGAAATTTTTAGTAGTATACTAGTACCTTTCTTATAAAAATATATTCCCAAAAGGAAATGGAAATTATGATACTATTAATAAGAAATTTCGAACTAGGAAAAATTAATTACATGAGCTAATGTTTCCATAGCCTTAAAAAGTTATCAGGAGAATATTGTCAATTCCAGCGAATGTGAAAGAATCTTTTCATAATCAAAACATCTTTTCATATTGAAACATAAAAATAGACGAACTCATCACTTCAGTGGAAAATTGTGGCCGTTCTGCTCAGAAACAGGTGATAAGTTATAACATAAAATGTAACTATTACAATTCAGAAACAGAACGGCACAGCACAGAACATCAACAGAAAGTAAAGAATAACGAAGCCTCTACTAACTTACGTGAACAATTACTGATTACTGGGGATGTACTCGTATACAAAAGGAAAATGTTTAATTTTATAATTGTTTATTTGACGACTGTGAATATATTTCTATAATACCGTCCTAGTTGAGTATTTGCAAATACAGTTTTTATTTACAAATAAATAGTGAACAGTCGATTAGCGGAATTTTTCTTAAATACTTACTAAACAAACAAAACATTATACAAAAAAATATTCGTAGTACATATTATTCGTAATAGGTACATACTGACTGTAATAAATAAGCTTTCTTGTTTTGCTATTTTCACATAGTAGAAATAACAAAAACAAAAAAACCGAAAACAAAAAACACAAATAAAGTGCCCTTGAGGAATACATACTCTTTATGAGTACCTCAAATACAAAAAATTTTGAAGTGAGTTCTAACGGCAGAAATGCTTATTTTACTGTGAGTTCTGAAACTCTTAATGAAATCAATGAAAATAAAAAATCTGATGATAGTAGTACTGTGAGTTCTGGAGCTTTTAATGAAAACAATAAAAATAAAAAATCTGGTGATAGTATTTTTCTAACAGCAAATCCAATTTTTCGTCAGCGTTCAACTTCGCTTTGCTCAATGCCAACTAGTGATTTGTTAACATTTGAGTTGCCTGGTACTTCTTCAATTAAGTCAGCGATATCATCCGCTTCTGGCTCGTGTTCATCACTTAATCAAGTTATCACTTTAGATAACAGTAGTCAAAAATTTAAAGTTCAAGTCGGAATGGACATATATATTACAGTTGTAAAGCGTGGGCGAAGCCCAAATTATTCAAAAATCTCATCGCTTCCCAAGATATCCAGGGATAACGACGCTGCATCAATTAATCGTAGTAATCGTTTTTCAGTATTGCAGGCTAATAATGACCAACCCGCTGTATCTTCGACAAAAACCTCCAAACCACCACCAATATATTTGAGAGAAAAAAATGCTAACTCCCTTATTAAAAAATTATTCTCGGCAATTGGTGAGAACGCATTTCACGTTATTCCAATAAAACGTGGCAACATTGACGAAACTAAAATTCAAATATACAATGAAAAAGATTTCCGCAAAATAGCAACAGAATTCGAAAAAAATAAAATAAGTTTTTATACGTACCAGCTTAAGAGTGCTAAAGGTATGCAAATCGTATTGAAGGGCATTGATTCTTATGTTAATCCCGAAGAAGTAAAAGATGCACTCATCATACAAGGATTTAAGGTAAAAAATGTTACTAATATGATCAATAGGGAGAAAACCCCCCAGCCTCTATTTCGTGTTGAACTGGAGCCGAATGATATAAAGTTAAAAAAAACGAGACACATCCAATTTATAACCTAAAATACCTCTTGTATCGAAAAATAACAGTTGAAGAGCCACATAAGCGATCAGGTCCCGTACAGTGCCATAATTGCCAAAAATATGGTGGTCACACAAAAACTTACTGCAAATTACCTACACTTTGAGTTATCTGAGGTGAATTGCACGGTACTGCTAGTTGTACTAAACCAAAAGATCAAGCAGAAAAAATGCAGTAATTGTGGAGGTAACCACACCGCTAACTATAGAGGTTGTCCTGTGTACTCTTTCGTCAAGCAGGCTATGGTGCAAAAACCTAAATTACTTCCAGTTCAAACAGCAAACGCTTCCTCCACCAATTTTGCGCAAATGAGCCAACCAGTTACTTCCCGTGTATCGTATGCAGATGCTGCTAGGGCTAGTTCTATTCCTACACAAAATGTTACCGGCAAATAATTCAACAAATACAAAATCAAGCTTTAATTTAAATCGCCTTGAAGCTACTATTGATAATCTGGTGCAAACGATAAACAATTTTACAACAAATATGACTAGCATGATGCAGGAAATGCTTCGAATGCAGAATACACTGCTTCAAGCATTAACAAACAAGCCATGAATACGTTAAAAATATGTTTCTGGAACGCAAACGGTATTCGCCAACATAAAAATGAACTTGAGCACTTCCTCACGGAAAAAAATATTGATATAATGCTAGTCTCTGAGACTCATTTGACTTCGAGAAGCATTTTTAAAATTTATGGCTACACCTTATATGATTCAAAGCATCAGCGATTCTAATAAAGTCAAGACTTAAGCACTATATTCTTGACAACATTTGTGAACAACACCTACAAGCAACAAATATTGGCATTGAAAGTTTTGGTACAAACTTCGTGATATCATCAATTTACTCCCCTCCCAGATTTTCAATCACTGAAGATCAATACGAAAATTTCTACAAATCTCTTGGACCTCGTTTTGTAGCAGCTGGCGACTACAATGCAAAACATACGATCTGGGGTTCGCGTCTTATTGCACCCAGAGGTCGAGCATTGTTCAACACAATTTCAAAAATGGGCTTGGATGTCATTTCGAGTGGGGAGCCCTCTTATTGGCCTACTGACATACAAAAAATTGCGGATGTTATAGATTTTGGCGTCATAAAAATTTCTCTAGGGATTTAATTCAGGTTCAAGCTTCTCTTGATCTCTCGTCCGATCACTCGCTAACAATCATTACAATTTGTAGCCCATTAAGAAGTAACTTACCTGACCCATATGTGAAGATGATCAATCGTGTTAATTGGCTGGGGATCAAAAAATATCTCAGTAGTCATTGCACGGAAAATATTACGCTAAGAACACCCGATGATATTGAATCTAGCATTGCCAATCTTAACAAAAATATTAAACAGTCTGCTGAACATGCCACTACCTCCCATCCGCAGACTGGTTTTAATAGAATTTATTCTACAGACATTGAACGTCTCGTACGTGAAAACAGAAGAGCTAGAAGGGAATGGCAACAGCACAGATCACCACAAGATAAAATCAGATTTAAAGAGTGCACTAAACGACTGCAAGAGTTGCTTGCATCTGAAAAAACCGCATCTCTTAAAAATTATCTGGAAGGTCTTGATGTCACACCAGCATCTAATTACTCCTTGTGGCGCGTTGCTAGAAAGCTTAAAACACCCGTTGAGTATAAGCCACCTCTACGCACATCTACCGGAGGTTGGGCAAGAAGCGATACTGAAAAAGGTAACATATTTGCTGAGCACTTAAAATCCGTTTTTACGCCAAACATATGTACTGGTGTACTGCCGAGTGTAGACGCTCTACCCCTTCAACATATTAAGTTTAAGACGCGTGATTTACAAAAATTAATTGCCGAACTCAACCCGAAGAAAGCTCCAGGTATTGATGAAATTAGTAACCAGATGCTGATGAAGTTGCCTCTTATTGCAGTGAGAATCCTGTTATTAATTTTTAATGCCATTTTACGACTGGAGTATTATCCACACAGCTGGAAGCTTGCCAAGGTTAAAATGATTCCAAAGCCGGGCAAAGATCTAAAAAGGTTGAGTCATATAGGGCAATAAGTCTACTATCAACAATGTCAAAGCTTTTCGAAAAACTGCTCAAAACAAAATTGTCCTCAATTCTTATTAGTAGTGGGTGCATACCAGACCATCAATTTGGTTTTAGAAGTCAGCATAGCACCATTGAACAAACTCATAGATTGGTTCAATTTATAAGAACTTTTGAAGAAAAAAAGTATTGTTCTGCGCTGTTTATTGACGTTTCTCAGGCTTTTGATAAAGTGTGGCATGAAGGCCTAATTTTAAAATTGAAGACTTACCTACCAATAAACATTTTAAATCTTTTGGAAAGTTACATTATTTCCCGTAAGTTCACTGTTGTGGTAGGAGACTTTACGAGTATGCCTGAAACTATCTCATCCGGTGTGCCACAGGGGAGTATACAGGGGCCAGTTTTATATTTGATTTATACTTGTGATATGCCTGTGAGCAGTAGTATCCATACTTCCACATTTGCGGACGATACAGCCTGCCTTAGTATGCACGAAAACCCTGATGAGGCATCCCGCAAACTCCAGGAACACATTAGCCAGATGGAGCTTTGGTTAAACTTATGGAGAATCAAGGTATATGAACAAAAGTGTGTTCAAGTAACATTTACCTTACGAAGAGATACTTGTTCCCCCATTCGGATTAACAATCACCTTGATCGACGACTTACATGGAAACACCACATTGATTCTAAGCTATCACAAATGAAACTTAAATTAACTCAGGTACATTGGCTGATTGGTAGAAATTCAACGCTTAGCCTAGACTGTAAGCTTTGAATATACAAGTCGCTTTTAAAGCCAATATGGTGCTACGGAATTCAACTATGGGGCACTGCTTCAGCTTCAAATGTACAGAAAATTCAACGAAGGTAAAACAAAATTTTACGTATGATAACATCGGCTCCATGGTACATCAAAAATTCAAATATACATCGTGATTTGAATATGCCACTAGTGACTGAAGAAATTGCAAACTACGCAGGCAAATACCTAACAAAACTCGAGTCGCATCCTAATCCGCTTACTCGTAATACATATATTGAACTTTTCTGGACACATCCGCTTAAAAAAGAGAGATACAAGGCCTCTAATAAACAACACTCCAGATGCAGCTGCTTAAAAATATATTTTTTTGTGCTTATCACTACTTATATATTATTAATAACTATCACTTAGTTTATGTCCGACATTGGTTGGGCCTAATAATTAAACTTAAGATTAAGATTTGATACTTATTGTTAGTTCATATTTGAAGATACAAAAAATAAAAATAAAGTCTTAAAAAAAAGACGAGTATCAACGTAGTATAGATAGCTACTAAACATAAAAAATCATAAAATCTATGATAATAATGAAACACTGGTCAAAATGGGGCATTTGATATTGATAGAAATTCCAATAGAAAATAAATGGAAATGTCGTTCGATATTGAATGCCGTAATTTGCCCCAAAAAATTTAAAAAATACATTAATAACTTTTTGGCATCTCTTGGGGCATATCACTATTTTACTTAAAAACCAGTATAATTCAAAAAATTTCCTTAAGCATTTAAAGTTTGGATAAAAATTTTTAAACTGAAGAGGGTAATATATTTATGGTATTATTTTTATGCATAATGCATACTTATTAAATACCTTAAATATCAATTCTTTTGAAATTGTACATCTGTATTTATTAATAAGTTGTTCACGTGCAATCCATTCTTTCAAATCGTTTTGAAAAAAAATTTTAAGCAGACAGCATAGACAGACAAGTGTCTACTTTCAGTCTATATGAACATTTTTTAGCAATGCTAATTTAAGTTTGTTTTTTTTTTTTTTTTTTTTTTTTTTGTAAATTTTTGTGTAAAGATGAAATAAGGTGTAACTCACCGACTTTGCAACTGCTGAATCTGGGTATATTTTTGCGTTTAATTTGGCCAATTTGTCCATTGACTTAAACGAGTAGTTGCAACTTGTCATCAGCAATAGTTACTTTCTTCCGAAAATAAGTAATTGTTTGTGGTAAAAACTCCGATATTTTTAGATCATTTGCTTTTGGGAATTGGCCACGTGTTTGCCTGTTTTAGTTTTCTAAAATCATGCGATTTCAAATCGATCGGTTTACAGAACAGCCTTTTAAAAATATGTACTTTAATTAAATTTGGCTTTCACAATAGATATCGAAAATACAGTTAAATTATCAAGTGCAATTGTACTCGTATATTTAAAAACCTTACACAAATGAAAAGATTCATACCAAGGTGTATGTTTTTATATTAAGTTTGACACATAGGAAATAAAATCTTGTTTAATGTGGTAGAATCTGTACGAATCTTCGTACATTTATTGTCAAAATAAAAACGAAAGTTGACTTTGAATAAAAAGGGGCACAAAATAAGCATTTATATATCTGTGCCAATATATAATAATGGCTTAAGTCGAAATTTCATGTTTTGAGATATTAAGGGTTTTGTCTAAAATTAATTGTGTTTGGTTTTTATATAAAATTTTTAGCCTCCGAAAAAGATGCACATTTATTTAGAACAAAACTGTCAAATTTATAAAAAAATGAAAACGTTTTATTAGTTTATATTCGCTGTTTCTTAGTTAAGATGTTATGAAAAAATCCATTGTTAGAAAAATAAAAATTAAAGTGCACTTAAGCTATTATATTGAAACGCAAAATAGTTTTTATTGATGGTAAGTCGAGTAAGTGCTTTAGGTTAAATTGAAAAATGCGGAAAACCTGAGATAAGATAATTTTTTAAAAGCTTAGTTATATATAAGTTTTTTTTTAATGAAGAATTATTTGGATGTGATGTTAGTTGTTGAACTTAAGTGTATACAAGTTTTTATGCTCAAATATTTTAATATTGATGTAGCTACCGAAAAAAAAAATTTAAGTTGAGGTAAGATGTTATGGCGTACGTATTATTTTCCAAGAAGACAAGTTAAAATATAAATGCGTATATATTCAGTCGTAAAGCAGCTCTGGGCGAGTCAACATCACGCGTCGTTGGCAATTATTTCTTAAATGCAACCAAGCCACTGTTGTTTATTGGCCTTCGAGAGTTTTGCGTCTCACTCGCACTGGTTGACTGATCTGCCACGGACTACCGTATAATTTTGCGGTTCTTTTGTGGAATTTCCTTAACAACCACGTTGCTACTTCCTATGTGAAGGCATAGGTCGTGTACAGTCAGTCACAAAAACATTTTTAAGAATACTGTTAACAACATCATGGACATATGGTCTTAGTCACCTGTCCATTTTTGTGCAACCATATTCTGCAAATTTACTTTGCAGAATATGAACTATAAATAAATAAATAAATTAATAAATGCATATAGTTTTATTAATAATGACATTTTTTAATTGAAATTTAGTTGAGTGATAGATCTTGAATAAGAGAATAAGAATATGCAATAAAATGAAAAAGTACTTATGTCAACTTAAGCCATTATTATTTATTGCCACAGATATACATATATAGGTATATATGTATAGGTTAGATATAACCGTAAAAAATGCGCTCCAAATATTGGCCAAATACCGATAAGCTGACACGGGCGATCAGGCCGTCTAACGTGGTGTACGCAGGAGTCAAACTCGTTATATGGGAACAAATTCTTCAGGCCACGTGATGTCAATGGCAAATAAAGTGTGGCGCGTTGTTAACAGCTCCCGCGCCTATGGCTAATAGCCGTCATTACAACTTATATTTATGACGCTTACCTTAGCCCCGTTATCCTTAACGGTTATACGTCGTCCTGATCCCGTCACGTGTGCGAATTGTTGCCAGCCTGGCTGTGCCTGACGACAACTCTCCAGTAAGCGGGCTCCGGGCGTTTAAGCATTGCGCTGATTTTAACAGCTATCACGGTTTGCCTCTATCACCTTTTAATACCCCTGCGATGTCAAAAAAAATTAAGATAAACCCAACGTTAAAACCAACTTTTATTAAAACCATGTCAGTGTGAAAACACTATAAAGTTGCCATAATAAAATCAAAAAAAAAATCGCGGGAATTCCCGCACAAATTTCCCGGGATTTCTTTCCCGGAAAATGTGCGGTATACCGGGAAATACCGTATGAAAAACTACTCGCAATCTGTCCAACAATATTGGTAGAATAAGACCATGGGAAGGGGCACTCCCATGTAAAGTAATTAATAATAATCTACGGCCTTATGTATAAGAAAAATTAGCATGAAGTTAGCATAAGTGACGAAATTGAATTAGGTGTTAACGAGTTCCTCTATACAATTTGACATTAAAAATGGTCGCAATACGTAGTTTTAAACTACTAGCGTGATTTTTATTGTTAAGTTTCATGGCAAAACTCTTTAAGATCATGTTCAATTTTGCCACTTATGCTAACTTTATGCCAGTTTTTGCTTATACATATGGCCGCTAATATCTTGAAAGCTATAATAGCAAGAGTCTTCAAATTTAGTATGGACTCTTTCAGAGCGAGATTGCGAAGTATTGCGAAGTATTGCGAAGTATTTCAAAATATTGGTTTAATAGGACCAAGGGAGGGGGCACCTCCCTACAAAGTTATTAAGAATAATATATTCTTAAAGCTGTAATAGCAAGAGTCCCCAAATTTATTATGGACTCTGTTGAGAGCTAGGGGCAAAGTAATTCAAAATATTGGTAGAAAAGCACCGAGAGAAGGGTAACCCCCATACCAAGTATTTCATCGTATATCTGGAAAGTTATAATACCAAGTCATCAAATTTGTTAGGACTTTTTTGAAAGCGAAGTACGAAGTTATTCAAAGTATTGGTAGAATAGGACAGTGGGAGGTGGCACCCCTTTAAAAAGTAATTATAAAAATCGTATATCCGGAAAGCTATAATAACAAGAGTCTTCACATTTGTTAGGAGCTAATTTGAAAACAATATATAATATATATATATATACAAAAGGGCAATAGGGGGAAATTTCTGCCTCTCCGAAACAATTGAAACGATTTTAATGAAATTTATATATTGCGTCTAAAGAGTAACAAAATAGCCATAGACATTTTCTAAACTAGGACCAAGAGGAAGTAAGGGGGAAAATTACTGAGTTTCAACTCGATTTAGTAAAATTTTAAATATAGATACCCCTCCATCGAAACTTTGAGATCGATTTTAATGAAATTTAAATCATAGGTCTGTTCATTTAGAAGAAGGCATAGGCTCTGTACTTAATGTATCTAATTTCTGCCCCTCCAACACTTTCAAATCGATATAAAGGAAATTGATAAGACGATGAGGGTACTGAAGCACACCGGTTGTAACTAGTAGAATATATAAGTTCCCAGCAAAAAATAAAATGAGTACTTTTTTAAAAAGCACTTCTTAATTACTTCCAAAATAGGTTATGCATTTTATTCTGGTTTAACGAAGTTATTTTTAGTCAGATATGTAAACCAATAATAAATCACCTTTTCTATTATTATTATCCTCTAAAATAAGAACTAAGTAAAAAGTGATGATAAAAAGTAGAAAAAGCACCACAACTACTGATACGAACCAGTTCTGAACAAGCCCGTTAGCTAATAAATTGACTGATTGATTTAAATGCTTAAAAGCACCAATTCGTCAACTTCAGAAATGAACGAAAACTAGAACAGATTTCCCTTCTTTTTTCTTCTGAGACAATTATTTTAATGAGTAGAATACTTTTAGGAATTAAATGTCTTCCAAGTGGGTTAATAAATAAGTGCATAAGCACCACTTCGTAAATCATAGATTTAAGTGCTTTGAAAAAGTGGTTAATAACCACATCCTAAATGTAAAATATATTGGATTTACATTTTAGAGTTTTTATAGCAAATAAAAACTAAATCTTATTCACTCACGGGTTGGCAAAAACAAACCACTTCGTTCCAATGACAGGCTAATGTAAAATTCACTACTTTTTGCTCGGAGTTTGGAGTGCTTCGTATTAGTAGTTGTGGTGCTTTTTCTACTTTTTTTCATCACTTTTTACTTAGTTCTTATTTTAGAGGATAATAATAATAGAAAATGTAATTTATTATTGCTTTAGATATCTGACTAAGTCCCAATAATCGACTTCTCAATTAAGTGTCATTTAGCTAATAGCCACTTAATTTTAAGTAGCACTTAATTGCAGTTTCATTTTTTCAGTCGTAAAATTAAATGATCACTTAAATACTATGAAAGTATGGTAGCACTGTGAAATGTTGATAGTTCAAAGAGAAAACAGATGTTTAATGTAAATAAGAAAGTTATGTTATCAACATGTAGAAAATTAAAGCTGCATAAAAGCACATTTTATGAAACCAAAAGAGCATCAGAACGCATTTTTATATTTATTTATTCCATGATATGTTACTATGCATTGTATATGTTATATATTTATGAAAATTAAACGAAATTGTTTTTAATTCGACCACATGATGTTCATGTACATGTTTTCAATAAACACACACAAGCACAATAACATATGGTATGCTCGTAAGACTTAAGCGTTATTTAAATAGACAAGGTTGGTCATTTAAATGGCTCTCAACTTTATACTGAATAAATGAATTCGGTACTTAAGAGACACTTAAAGATAAATGACACATAATTGAGAAGTCAATTATTGGGCCTAAAAATAACTTCGTTAAACCAGAATAAAATGCATAACCTATTTTGGAAGTAATTAAGAAGTGCTTTCTATTTTGAAATAAGGGTGGGCAAATTAACCAAAAACTTTAATAAAATATTTATTTTTGTTTCTTAAAAAAATAATTGTCCTTATAATTATAAATTATTGTTAACGAAAATTACACAACAATAATAAACTATGTAAGTTCCTAACAGTACATGAAAAGATAAATAACTATTAAAAAAGAACCTAATCCATTTAAGTAATATTTTAAGAAAAATCTAAAAATATTTATATATTGTATTGTTTTTTTTTTTTTTTTTTTTTTTTTTTATATGAATACTTTAATGAAGATGACAGGCATAAGTCAACATGGAATGGCTACGGTTAGCGGACTTAATGATTATGACTACCAAAAATTGTCAAGTTTATGTACGGGTCACATGCAGCTGAGTCAACTACAAACTGTGAATAAAATTCCTATTCCACCGGAAATATTGGAGCATTTTAAACGTAAGTTGTTTTCGTTTAATATAAAAAAGTAGCATTAAAACGTAATTTTCACTTAATATGAAGAAAGTTTTAGCTTAAATAAAATTCCCTAATTGTTGTTCTCAACTCAGTTTGGTTTTCCGAGAGTCAACTTAACTTTTACATTGGCATTGTCATTATTAACTTAAATAACGGTTGAGTCCGTGTTTGTATTTTGCAATAACATTTTCTAGCAATACTAATTCGCAATACTAATCAATAATTATGTTGTTTAGTTGGTCTCAGGCGACCAAACTCAGTTGAGTTGTGGAGGACAATAGGGGCAATAGTTGTAATAAAAAAAGAAAACAAATCTAGTTTATGGAAGTACGTCGAACTAAAAAATGAAAAGAATATTTAATATTAAAAATAGTACATTACAAAAACCATCGTTAACACATAATTGCGGAGTCACGGACCTAAAATAGTTAAAACTTCTACAAAAGTGGTGCTTGAAAAGTGGTTCTAGATTAAAATCTGGAAAATTTAAATTTTATACTTAAAATCTTTAAAAATTTTCAAAACTATTTTCTATGAATATTTTATTTTGTTGTTAAAAAAAAATCATGTGTAACAGTTTGTTAAAAAAATGTTTTTTCGTTGCTGTAAAAAATCAAATACTGTTCAAAGAAACGCTTGCTTTGAAGTGGATTACTAACATTTTTTGATATTTTTTATGTGTACCTTTAAAAAAATTAATATCACTTCAACAAGAAATATAGCTAAAACAAAATAGTTCAGGGTTCGTACTGTCAAATAAAGGTTTTCAAATTTATATCGCATTGAATTAAAAGTGTGTTTATATCCCTAGTAGTAGTACTATGATTTGACCGTCTATGGCTTATAGGCTAGGTATACATTAGTGTCCTGCACAAGAGTATTTATAAGACTTTTCAAGACATGACAGATTTTTTCCAATGCTTTACTACAGCGAAATATTCTAAAAGAATCGCTAAACAACACTGTTGGCAAGACAAACCACCGAAAAAAATTACTTGCCAACAGTGTTGCTTAGCGATTCTTTTAGAATATTTCGCTGTAGTAAAGCATTTGAAAAAATCTCTCATGTCTTGAAAGGTCTTATAAATAGTCTTGTGCAGGACACTAGTATACATAATAAATAAACAAATGAAAATGAAAAATAAAATGTAATTTTTCTTTGCTAATACTTTGTGTGCCCTCCTTGAGCATCAATTATAGCTTGTAAACATCTGCTCCTCGAATGAATTAGCTTGTGTTTACTACCCAGTCGGATTTTTATTAGCTAGTTGGGTGACTTTTTGATAACTCATATACAACTAGCTACTGAACTAATTCATATATGATACAGATGTGAGTCAGTTGTTTTTTGCACAACTGTCTTCTTCCCGATAAGTATTGAACTAACTTTAAGCTAAATCAAAACTGATGCAGAGATTAGTGAGTTGTTTTTGTACAACTAACTTCTTCGATAAGTTTTGAGCTAACGTTTAACTAACTCAAAGCTGATACAGTCAAAGTTCAGAGAGAGGATGTCAGCATAAAATTCATGTTTATAATAACTCTGTGCCGTTGATGGTCATTAAACTTTGGTGGATTATTAGCACATTTAGCGCAGTCGTCGCAGTTATTTGCAATAGCTTCGATATCTCTATCAATCCCTGGCCAATATACGAAAGATCTTGCGATCCCCTTCATTTTTACAATACCCAAGTGGGCCGAGTGCAAGTCCCGCAATATATTGTGACGCAGTTTTTCAGGTAAAACAACACGGTGTTCGAACGTTTAACAATTTCCAGCTATTTTGTAGTTAATTTCAGGGGACTTGTAACCGTAGGCATGGAGGGATTTACCGCTTTCTAGGATTTTTATGATCGCACCCAACCTATCATCTTTCCGTGTTTCTGCAGCAATTTTTTCAGCACTTGTTGGTAGTTGATTAATTTGTTGTACTATGAATGAATCAAAATCATCATATTCTGCATCTTGTGTTACATGATTGACCACAGTAAAGTTAACAGCTCTTGAGCAATAATCCGCATTTGCATTATCTTTAGTCTTTTTAAACATCACCTCAAAATCAAAATTTCCTAAAAAGTGCGCATAATTAGCCATACGGCTAATGCATAATACCGGGAGAGACTTGCAGGGATCCAAAATCTGGCTGAGAGGTTTATGATCGGTAATAAGGGTAAAATGGCGAGCGTACATACGATGGCGAGAGCCTCCTTATCCATCTGTGGGTATTTACGCTCTGTAACACTCAGAGTACGGCTAGCGTATGCTATGGGTCGTTCCCTTCCATCTGGCATGCGATGGGATAAAACGGCACCCAAACCTACTCCACTGGCATCCGTGGCCAGAAGGAGTGGCAACGTAGGATTATATGGTATAAGGACCTGTGGAGATATTAATGCATCCCTGATGTCAATGTAAGAACGTTCCGCCGCTGTTGTCCACTGGAAATTTTTGTCTGAGATGATATCACGAAGCGGTCTAATACGAGTGGACAGATTGGGAATGAACGAACCATAGTATGTAGCTTTTCCTAAGAAGAGCTGTAGCTCATCAGCACTTGTGGGCTTTGGAGCATTCATTATTGCCTCTATGTGCCTATTAGCTTTATGAATTCCTCCGCAATCAATTCTGTGGCCCAAAAATTCTACGGCCGGTGCTGCGAATACACACTTGGACCGGTTCAGTGTTAAACCTTTTTGACGAAAGCGTTCGAGTGTAGTTTTTAGTGCCGCCACTAAGTTTTCAAAACTATCCGCATAAATCAAAATGTCGTCAAAAAAATTGCACACGTTCGGAATGTCCCGCAAAACTGCTTCCATCGTGCGCTGCCAAATTGCAGGTATGTTAGCAGCTCCATATACTGCACGGGTAGGACGAATCAGCCCATGGGTGGGCGTGTTTAAAGTTAGCGCATGTGCCAAATCATCATCGATCTGCAAGTGCGAATAAGCATCTGTTATGTCGAGGTGACAGAAAAGTTTAGCCCCATTCATTTTACTAAATATATGCTCGGTTTTTGGGATAGGGTGTTCATCCACGATAATTCTTGGGTTTACTGTCGGCTTATAATTGCCAGTTATTCGAATTCTCCCGTCCTTCTTAGAGACGACGTGCGTTGTTGAGGCCCATTCTGAAAAGTCCACCCTCTTGTAAAAACCCACATTAATCTTTTTATCAATTTCAGCCGCATATGCCTCCCTCAATGCAAACGGTATTTCCCTGGCTTTGGCAAATACTGGTCTCGCATCCTGTTTTAAATGTAGTTTAATAGGTGGAAAATTTAACTTACCAGCAGTATCACTGAAAATGTCATCGAACTGATTTAATACCAGCTGCAACATCTGAGATTCATTTGGGGATAAATGCGGTGTAGCCATTTTAATTGCATTCACGGTTTCTGCTGTGGAGAATAACTGGATGAAATCAATCTCATGGACGAATTGTGAAATCCACTCCCTTCCAAATAATGAATCGAAATTGCCGTCAACGATGTATAAATTAAGTCTGCGGGCAGTAGAAGCAACTCGGACATTCACCACCACCCTACCAATACAATTGATTCTATGGCCAGTGTAGCTCGTGAATATTCGATCAGTTTTCAATAAATGATGACTGCCACTGACTGATTTTAACGTTGTCTTACTTATTATGCCGCAGGGGGCGCCCGTGTCTAATTCCATACTTACTCTACTGCCATTTATAAAAACATCAACCATATGTCTGCCTAGGCCCTTACCTTTGACGCCACCCAAATTATTCAAGCGCTGAATAGCATTATCATCACTGTTTGTTTCTTCATCTGCGATCTGAGCCGTTTTCGATTTGCAGACTCGCGAAATGTGCCCGGTTCTGTTGCAAGCATAACATGTCGCGTTACGAAACTTACACTGAGCTCTCAGGTGATTGCCTCCACAGCCATAACAATTTGTTTGACTCGCGTTCACTTCATGTGGTTTTTGCTTCTTCGGTGATCGTGTTACATTATATTTAGTTCTATTTTTATATTGTGTAGACCCATAAGCTGCTACTTTAAATGTAGATTCCACTGTGGGAGTACAACCACCTGCACTATTTTTCATTTCCATTGCCGATTTGTGCGATGCCTCTAAACGCTGAGCTATTTCATACGCCTCTTTAAAGTTTTTTGGCTCTTTTGCAATTATTTCATCGCACGTGCCGCTTGACTCTAGCCCAAATAGTAGTTGCTCGATAAGCATTCTGTCCAAAAACTCACCGTAGTTGCAGTGCGTGGCAGCTTGTCTAAGGCGCAATGTAAAATCAGACAATGGTTCCTCTTTCTCTTGTACAATTTTCCGAAATCTGATACTCTCAGCGTACTGATTTCTCCTCTTGTCAAAATGGTTTATAAGGGTTGTTTTTATCTCGTCGTACGTTAGATCTTTTGGCGACTTGGGGTTAATGAGGGTCCTAAGCGCGTTGTTCAATTCCGTACCCATGTGTACAAGAATGTAGTTCCTGTATTCATCCTGTGGGACTTTGCTTAAGTGAAACGCCCACTCACAACGTATAAAGTAGTCCTGGACCGATGTAGTGTCATCGCTTTTATATCCTGAGATTGATACTGGCGGTAATGATGTTCGTTGCCCCGCAATCTGCTGTGAGGTACTTGCTGCTGTCTGATTGGCACACTGTTGTAAAGCATTTGCAAATATCTCTGAAATAGTGCGTAAGTCATCCGCATCCAACGGCATCTTGTAGATCCCACTTCTGACACCACTAATATGTTCCAATAAGAAAAGCCCGTATTCATTAACGTATCAATGTTTTATTAATTCAATATAATCGTTAATAATACAATATAAATGTCAGTATTATAAAACCACGCTAGCAAACAATTTACACACACAAAAAGTGAAGTATATAAAAACAAGTTGCCAGACAGACAAAACAACAATCCAAAGTTACCATACTGATACATAACACATATACAACTAGCTACTGAACTAATTCATATATGATACAGATGTGAGTCAGTTGTTTTTTGCACAACTGTCTTCTTCCCGATAAGTATTGAACTAACTTTAAGCTAACTCAAAACTGATGCAGAGATTAGTGAGTTGTTTTTGTACAACTAACTTCTTCGATAAGTTTTGAGCTAACGTTTAACTAACTCAAAGCTGATACAGTCAAAGTTCAGAGAGAGGATGTCAGCATAAAATTCTTGTTTATAATAACTTTTTGCCGTTTATATTTTATATGGCGCTATGGCAAAGTGTTAAGTATGATGGCTGACAAACAAATTGATCACGGTTCGATACACGTTCTCGTTTCTTAAAAAAATAATTTAAAATTGTTTAAACTTTAAGCTGACTATAAAATGTTAATAAATAATAAGCTAAATCATAATTAATTAAAAATAACACTTTCTTTTTATTTTATTTTTATTTGGCACAAGCTAACTCTTAGGGCCACTATTACAACTTAAAGTTAGTTAAAAGTAGGATTTTATCGGACGTATAAAAGCCTTATCGTTTGCAAAAATTTACTTTAACGTAAAGTGAGCGATAAATTAAAGGCAAGTTTATCCTACCTGGTAAGTTAAATCCAATTTGCAATAATGGAAACCTTTTTATACGTCCGATAAAATCCTACTTTTAACTAACTTTAAGCTGTAATAATGGCCCTTAATGAGCTAACTCATGGTTAGTTCAAAACTGATGCACTCGTCCTGCGGCAACTCAATGTTAAATCTGATCACTTTTAGCATGCAGAATGAGTGCTGATTTTAACCACCTCTGACTAATTTTTGGCTGAAAAATTAACTGGCTCTGAGTTAACTCAAATTCCCACTGGATATATTCTTCAGGTATTTTCTCCCACTCCTCTTTTGTAAACCGTATTAGCTGTACTTTATTTTCCCTAGAACCTTTTCTAGATGAGCCCACAAAATTTTCGATGGGGTTCAAGTCAGGACTTTCTATTGTAGTGTTAATAATTTTTCTGCAGTTATATAATAACAAAGAATATAAATCATATAGAATGCGCATCTCATACAAGCTAAAATTTTCTATGCCGGGTATTTCCAGTACTACCCGTCCATCGTACACACTCTCATTTCTTTCAGCAGTGTATGCTACGCGCGCATTGCTGAGAGCAGCGTTGCCGTTGTGACATTAAAGTATCACTTTTGACCCCTTTTCGTGCCAATGAAACTTTTTATGACCTTTTTTTCAATTTATCCCTTTGTATCATTTTAACAGAATGTATGCCGTAGGGCAAACATATACACAGTTTACCATATCCGGTATTAGAAAAAGAGCTGTTCGTCCAGTTGGCGATATTCGGCTCAGTAGTAGGGAACTGCCGGTTCTGCCCCACAGTGGGTCGATTCGCTAACCTGGCAGGTCAAAATTATTTGATGGTCAGTCTATACGGTTTTGAGGATGCTGAGTTCGACAAAAATAATTAAAAAATTCTAGCTCAATTTGTTAGGAAATATTACAGAGTTTTGCTATTGCGAACTTCGGTAGTATTAATTTTTCATGTAATATTTTCAATATTTAATTTTTCATATAATATTTTCAGTACTTTTAGAACAAGTTCTTAGCTGTCCAGAAATCCTTTTATTTTTTTGATATTGAAATGGTAATATTTATGGTTTTAGTCCAGATAAATTAAGCATTCATTCCACTGTGCACCCCCAAATTGTTAAATTTGGGTAATTAAAATTTGAAAATTGTTAAATTCTTGGAAATTTGTGTTTTTTTGTTTACATAAGGAGTTTTTTGTTTATATAAGGAGTTTTTTTGTTTACATTAGGAGTTTTTTGTTTACATTAGGAGTTTTTGTTTACATTAAGTGTATGTCTGTCTGTCGGTCTGTCTGTCTGCCTGCCTGACCGTGGGAAGTTTGTGTGTGGAATATTTTGTGTGAATGTATTAAGGCGGTTCATAGTTTGGCGGTTTCATATGAGTGTATATGCCGACGGCAATACATGATTATTATTTTTTTCAAATGCCTACTGCAATACATGATAATTTTTCCTAATGCCTACCGCAATACATGATTATTATTTTTTTCAAATGCCGAAGGCAAAAAATGAATATAATTTTTTCAAATGCAGACGGGAAAATGATTTTTCCTAATGACTACGGGAAAACGTGAAAGTTATATTTTCTAATGCTAATGTAGGTGTTGCTAGACTGTGGGAATTTAAGGCTGACCGTGATTTGAGTGGATGACGTTGTTGCCGTAATATGTAACCATAGGAATTTGCGGATGTGTCTGTCTGTCTGTGAGAATTTAGGTGAGGGTTTGATTGGAAGGGGCGGGGTGTAGTTGAGGTAGATCGATTGCGTATGTGTGTGTGTGTATGTGTGTGTGTGTATGTGTGTGTGTGTGTATGTTTGTAGGAATTTCAATGTGTGTATTTCTGTAGGAGCTTAGGGCTGATTGTGATTTATGAGGGGTGAGGTGTTCTAGTAATATGTAACCGGGGGAATCTGTGTGTTTGTATGTCTGTAGGAGTTTAAGGCTGACCATGATTTGGGTGGGCAGGGTTGTTGACGTAATATGTAGCCATGGGGATTTGTGAATGTGTCTCTCTATAGTAGTTTAAGGTTGATCGTGATTTGAGGTGGGTGAGGATGTTGTTGAGGTAAATTGGTTATGCGTATGTATGTATGTATGTATTTTTGTAAGAATTTAAGATGATTGTGATTTATTAGGGCCGAGGTGTTCTTGTAATATGTAGCCGTGAGAATCTATGTGTATAGACGTCTGTAGAAGTTTAAGACTATCTGTAATTTCAGGTAGGTGAGAGTGTTGTGTTGTTGAGATTAATCTTATATATTGTATATGTATGTATGATCATGGGAATTTGTGTATGTATATCTGAGGGAGAATTTAAGGCTCGTCATGATTTGCAAAAGGTGGGGTGTTGTTGAAATTTTCTTGGATATTTCTTATATGAATTCTGCTATGTGTGTGTATTTGAGCTGGTATTTATGTGTAGGTAGAAATAAATTGTTTTCAATATCGACATATGGTACTATAAAATACTATCATATATCTGGACTTCCCTAATCCTAGTATGCTTTTATACTTACGATTGCTTTATATTTTCTCATGCTTAAATTTGTCTCGCGTTGAAGTCAGGCTGTGTGAAATTTGTTTATATTACAGATTTTGTTTATTTAACTACATTCGTCTTCTTTGACTGAAAGAGTTATCTACACACAGAGAAAAACCAACTTGAAATCAGTAAGAACCATGCTGAATTAATAAGAACCATTAGCGAAGGTTTAGTCATATTGAAATTTCTTATTTCAATATGGACAAAATATTAATTTACAGTATTCATTTATTAAACTCATTAGTTTGTAGATATCTCAATATACATTTTCTATTATATTAAAAATTATTGAATTAATGTGATGAATTCTTATTTTTAAGCTGCAGATTTTCCCTGAGTGTATTGATTGTTTATATTTGCATTGTGCTTTAACTAAACGACGCTTCATATATTTTCATGATGTAGGTCTAATAAATACTTAAGCATTGATAAGAAATTTGATATGTATACATACATATCTACAAATTGATTTTATGTATGTATGTATGTATGTATGTATGTATGTACATATATATGTACATACAAATAAGTGTTCAATTCAATCTTTGAATACATTTTTTATTTTATTTTTTGTCATGTGATGTCTGTTGTTGATGAAATTAAAAACATTTTAATTTTTATCTGCGTTTACTTAAAAGTTTGTGAGGATTTTCTGTTGTAAGTAAAACTGAATTCTTGAAGATATGTGCTTACATACTCTATAGTAATAGTAACTATAATAGAAATATTTCTTATACTTAATTTACAGTTTTTTAAAGTATAGGGTATAAAATTTTTTCTAGCTATAGCCTTCTACATTTATTTTGGAAAGCTTGCTTTGCTTTTTGAAAATGTATAAACATTTTTAAATGAAACTGATCCGGCACTCCAGCTTAGGTACTGATAGTTTTTTTTGTTGTTAGTTAACTTACTTATTTTTTATTTTTTATTGATAAACATTGGAAATCAAAAGGGAGTTTTATATTGTAATTATTATTTTCATAATTGTTGAAAACAATCGCTGCTTTTTGTTTGTTTTTTGCGATGAAATCATTTGAATTACTTTTGCAACTTTACGCGTTTATAAAAATTATGTTATTTTCTATATTTCTTAATTTATAAGACTTTTAGACTTTGTCCTTTAGGGGTTATATATTCTATTATACGATTATGAATAAGAATGCAGTAAGCTGATGTATTTGCTTACTGCTTCAAATTAAAATTTTATTAAATTGAATAAAAGGAGTTTTTTTTCTTTAACTCTGATGCAGTTAGAAGCGCTGGAGATTCTTTCATATAACAGCTTTTTTGAAATTTTTGATACATAGTATAATATAGAATTGGATAACATTTATTTTTAATTTTTATGTTAAGAAGTACGGGTATGAGACTGAATTTAAATGTACTTTTAAATTAGTTAAATCATAATGAACAAACATATTTTCTTCTTTAATAGCGATCAACAGAAAACGAACTCGTTTTCATATAATTTAGGTATACCCTATCGACGGCTCCTCTAGGATACAAGATGACTTTGTATGACGAAATTTCTGTTGCTTTATACTGATAATATGTTTACATTAATAAGATACATATACATATGTTTATTTTATGAACGGTGAGCACCTATGGCTTTTATTTAATGTTCTATATGACTTTTTTTTTTCATTTTCTTTAATAATTTTCTCCCCATAATAGCATTCTAAATATTTCAAGGGCTCAAATGCTGTGTAGTCTTCTTCTGCAAACTTAACTAAACGTCTAACTTCTTCCAATGCTTCTTTATAAGAAGATATTTTGTTATGGTCTTCTTCTACGATACGTGCCCATCGGGCAGAGTGTACGTATTAGTTGGTCAGTCAGTCTCTATTTTTATTTATTTTTTTTTCTTCTAATGTGCCACTCCTTTTTTTAGATTTTACTACTTGGAATAGAGAATTTTTGTCTAATTTTTTGGTGGGTATATACATTAGGTATGTAGAAATTAGTTTAGATACAAAGAAATGCATGTTTAATATACAACTATTGTATCAAATCGATCTCAAATAACTCAGTTACCTCTACCAGCAATTCACCGTTGGTGTATTCATAAAGTGTTAGAAACAATGAAATATCTATGTTTTGAGAGAATTTTTCCCCTCAAGTATTTCTACATGAGGTTTGAGGGGTCAATCACTGTCGCATTCATATGTAATGATTATTCACTTAAAAAACGTCATCATCACCATCAATCATCTCCGTATAAAATACATTCATGAGTTGGGTTGATCCAGATACAATTGCTGTTTCATCACCTTCTAACAGCTTTATATATTTTGCTAGTATGCATGCCTTAGCATGCTTCTATCGATAGTGACGTAAGAGTCCGAGATGTAGAGTGTTACAATTAAAAATCTTTACTATTAGAATATACCAGTTCGCTCTTTTGAATTTTTACAAAGTAGATACATATGTATGTATTTCATTGACCACAAAATCATAAAATTTCTTTGCTTACAAAATTGTATGACGTGAGGATTTTTTTTTTTTTTTTTTTTTTTTTAAATTATACATGCTTCGGCATGCTTTCATTTTTTTTTTTCTATAAATTTATGTAATACTCATACAGATACAGATATAAAGTAAGATCTGTTTACTGTACATTTTAAAATTTATGCATGCTTCAGCATGATTCTAGTTGAAGCGTATATTCATTCACTAAGTTTGTTTGATACTTATTCATACACATGTACATTCTTAAAGATTGGATATCAAAGTCCAATTTCCGTAGTTTATCTATATTTTCTAAAGATCTGATAGCTAAAGAAATAAATAGAGTGAAGATCTTCTATAATAATCCCATTTTCATATTGTAAAATTTTGCGTGCTAGCGCTTTCGATGGGAAAATATACATACAACTTTATAAAAAGTGATAATATGATGTGCTGCTGAATATTGCACTATGTTATAGTTCATTTTAAACACTGAAGTTTTAGCAATATTTCATTCCGACCAGAATTCCACTACATTTAGTTAATTATCTTTCTTAAGACTCATCATTCCTAATCAATCCTGCAAAAACAACACAAACTAGATTTTTCGTTTTAATTTTATTTTTTTTAAATTCAACATTCATTCTTCAAATTACTTTATACTATATTAAGTAGCTTTTCCTCATTTGTTGAGTTGACTTTAATAGGAGACATTTTAATGGTACGATGAACTTTTCTATTGCATGCATTGAGTAAATCTTTATACATACCAATCCACTTATATGAACCATTAAAGCTAATTCTTTTCACATCATACCTTTCAATGATCTATTAAATCATTCTAATATTGATGCTTTCATATTAAGTAATCTTTAATCTTCTATTTATGTATGAGTTTTCCCAAGTATTTATTAAAAAATTCTTTAGAATCATCTGTTTGTAAGTTTTTTGGTACCCGTACCACTTCAAAAATATTTTCCATTGCCTTGGTTTTTAGAGTGCAGCTTTTATTTTCAGCTGTACTTTGAGAATGTGTCAATTACAGTCTTCAAAAATCAACAATTTCTATTTTCTGTAGAATAGTTCTACATTTCACCTAACTTAGCTCCATAAAACATCATATATTCCTGTCATTACATCTCTACAAGCACAAACAGTTGTTGAAATTTAATATGGACTTCGTTAACTAAATTCCTTTTTAAAGACATTGAATTGTTTCACAGATTTTTTCGAAAGTGTTGTGATCTACATCTTGCACTTTCAGCTATTTATACTAACATGTAGTTAATTTTCTAATCTATATATTTAACCGTAAACTCTTCAATTTGTTTTTAATTATTTACTTTTTAGAATTGCTTTTTCAATTTTATAACTGTCTTCTTTCTCTAATTTTATTTCACGTTGTTGTTCCTCAATTTGCATTTAAATATATTCTTGAATATTAATGCTTTAAGCTATATTATTAATTTGTCTTGTATTTTATCTTCATTCAGTTTAATGTAACTATCAACAATAGTTTGTATCTAATTCATTTATGCCTTCCAATACTGATAAGTCAGTATAAATGTCTTCAGAATTGGAAGTGTATGAGTAAAATCATCGTCATCATCATTCTCAGTATTAGCATCATTAAATATGATGGTATTATCAAATATTGTTCCTTCTACTAGTTTCTTTTGGGGTACTTGTCTATATCTTGAGTGAAGGTTTCTCAGGCTTTAAACTTGTATATTTTCAACTTCTGTCTTGATTTTACTTTCTTCTTTCATAAGAATTCTTTTAATATTTTTAGAACTATTTATGAATTCTTCTGCTATAGGTTTAAATGTATCTTTTAGTTGTTCACTTGTATCTATTTCACCAGTTTTTATACTACGAAGCTTTTTCTTCAACACATTTCTTGTCAACACCAACTGTTTTAAAATTTTCTCATCCAGGGCAAATAACAGGTATCAGCAATCATATCAGCTTTTCAGGAGCTGGTCTGGTTTTCAGATCAGCTTTTCAGGACCTGGTCTGGTTTTCAGATCAGCTTATCAGGACCTGGTCTGGTTTTCAGATCAGCTTTTCAGGACCTGGTCTGGTTTTCAGATCAGCTTTTCAGGACCTGGTCTGGTTTTCAGATCAGCTTTTCAGGACCTGGTCTGGTTTTCAGATCAGCTTATCAGGACCTGTTCTGGTTTTCAGATCAGCTTATCAGGAGCTGGTCTGGTTTTCAGATCAGCTTATCAGGAGCTGGTCTGGTTATCAGATCAGCTTATCAGGAGCTGGTCTGGTTTTCAGATCAGCTTATCAGGAGCTGATCTGATTTTTAGATCAGCTTATCAGGTAACAGATCAGGCTATCAGGAGCTATTCAGATTTTCATTTCAAGATATCTGAGTTAGATTTAGTTATCAGTGTACAAGTAGCTAGCCATTTATAACATTTATATACATGAAGTTTAAAGTCAGATGAAATACGAAAAAGTAAAGTTTTATCTAGTAAAATTATTTTCTATAACGATCATCGTTTAATTCACTATCTTTGCTTATAATCAAAAATCCATATTTATCCTTTCAACATGCTTTTTATTTTTCTCACCTAACTTAAACATTAAATATACATTATGATGATCTCTTATTAAAAGTTGTTGGTGATTCTGGTGTAAGTTTTACATAAGTAGAATGAATCAACATTCTTATCTCTCCCCATACAAAAATATGCTTCCCACACGCATCATCGTTAAATATCATATTGGAATTACTTTGGACTGAAATAACAGATTCACTATCGGTAAATTTTGTAATATATTATTATTTTAATTGATGTAATTAATTTCTTCAGATATTTATATCTGGGGTGATATAAAGATTTTGAGTATAAATAAATGTTCTCAAAATTTAAGTCCATTAGGACTTTCTAGCAAGCCAATCATAGCGTTTTTTTTTCGTAATTTGACAGGTCAACTATTGTTGCACGAATATAATTTGATATAAAGGAACTATGATTTATTTTTGAACTATCGTTCGATGAATCATCAATATTTCGTACCAAGGTATTTTAGGTTGTTTTACTAACCGCATTTATGTAGCTAAATACATTTTATAAATATTATCTCTTATTATAAAAAAATAAACTAATACAGCTATACCATATCAGAAAATATTTTCTGAAATCGTATAGCTGCATTAGTTTATTTTTTCTATAATAAGAGATAATGATCCACACTCATAATCAAAACAGCATAAAAATATCCTTTTTTTGACTATGAGTATGCATCAATATTTATGAAATGCGTTTAGTTACAAAAATGTGGTTAGTAAAACAAAGTATATTTTAACAGCCTTATTTATAACACTTATTAGGGCTTTATAAAGACTTTTTAAGAAAAAATTTTTATAAAAAATTTGTTTTAAAAAGCCTTTCCAAAGCCTTAATAAGTATTATAAATAAGGCTGTAAGAGTTTAAAATCAGTATTTTTTATGATAATACTGATTTGAAACTCTTAAAATATTCTTTGTTTTGACTATGAGTAGGGGCCATTATCTCTTATTATAGGACAAATAAAATAATATAGCTATACGATTTCAGAAAATATTTTCTGATATCGTATAGCTACATTTTTAATTTTTCTATAATAAGAGATAATATTTATGAAATACATTTCATAAATATTGGCGCATACTCATAGTAAAAACAACCTAAAAATACCTTGGTACGAAATATTGATGAATCATCAAAATTTCATACCATCCTATATTTATGTTGTTTTACTAATCGCATTTTGTAAATAAATGCATTTCATAAATATTATCTATTATTATAGAAAGAATCAAATAGTATGGTTATATGATATTAGAAAACATGATTTCTGATATCATATAATCATACTATTTTATTTTTCTATAATAAGAGATAATGACTCATACTCATAGTCAAAACAAAGGATATTTATATGCTGTTTTGATTATGAGTATGCGTCAATATTTATGAAATGCATTTAGTTATAAAATGCGGTTAGTAAAACAAAGTATATTTTAAGTGTTTAAGACCACCATTTTATGGTAATACCGGTTTTAAACACTTAAAGCATACTTTGGTTTGACTATGAGCATGAGCTGATATTTATGAAATGGATTTTATAAATATTGACTCATACCCTTAGTCAAAACAACATAAATAATTCTTGGTACGAAATATTGATGATTCATCGAACGATAGTTCAAAAATAAATCATAGTTCCTTTATATCAAATTATATTCGTGCAACAATAGTTGACCTGTCAAATTACGAAAAAAAAAACGCTATGATTGGCTTGCTAGAAAGTCCTAATGGACTTAAATTTTGAGAACATTTATTTATACTCAAAATCTTTATATCACCCCAGATATAAATATCTGAAGAAATTAATTACATCAATTAAAATAATAATATATTACAAAATTTACCGATAGTGAATCTGTTATTTCAGTCCAAAGTAATTCCAATATGATATTTAACGATGATGCGTGTGGGAAGCATATTTTTGTATGGGGAGAGATAAGAATGTTGATTCATTCTACTTATGTAAAACTTACACCAGAATCACCAAACATTTAATAAGAGATCATCATAATGTATATTTAATGTTTAAGTTAGGTGAGAAAAATAAAAAGCATGTTGAAAGGATAAATATGGATTTTTGATTATAAGCAAAGATAGTGAATTAAACGATGATCGTTATAGAAAATAATTTTACTAGATAAAACTTTACTTTTTCGTATTTCATCTGACTTTAAACTTCATGTATATAAATGTTATAAATGGCTAGCTACTTGTACACTGATAACTAAATCTAACTCAGATATCTTGAAATGAAAATCTGAATAGCTCCTGATAGCCTGATCTGTTACCTGATAAGCTGATCTAAAAATCAGATCAGCTCCTGATAAGCTGATCTGAAAACCAGACCAGCTCCTGATAAGCTGATCTGATAACCAGACCAGCTCCTGATAAGCTGATCTGAAAACCAGACCAGCTCCTGATAAGCTGATCTGAAAACCAGACCAGGTCCTGATAAGCTGATCTGAAAACCAGACCAGGTCCTGAAAAGCTGATCTGAAAACCAGACCAGGTCCTGAAAAGCTGATCTGAAAACCAGACCAGGTCCTGAAAAGCTGATCTGAAAACCAGACCAGGTCCTGATAAGCTGATCTGAAAACCAGACCAGGTCCTGAAAAGCTGATCTGAAAACCAGACCAGCTCCTGAAAAGCTGATATGATTGCTGATACCTGTTATTTGCCCTGGATGAGAAAATTTTAAAACAGTTGGTGTTGACAAGAAATGTGTTGAAGAAAAAGCTTCGTAGTATAAAAACTGGTGAAATAGATACAAGTGAACAACTAAAAGATACATTTAAACCTATAGCAGAAGAATTCATAAATAGTTCTAAAAATATTAAAAGAATTCTTATGAAAGAATAAAGTAAAATCAAGACAGAAGTTGAAAATATACAAGTTTAAAGCCTGAGAAACCTTCACTCAAGATATAGACAAGTACCCCAAAAGAAACTAGTAGAAGGAACAATATTTGATAATACCATCATATTTAATGATGCTAATACTGAGAATGATGATGACGATGATTTTACTCATACACTTCCAATTCTGAAGACATTTATACTGACTTATCAGTATTGGAAGGCATAAATGAATTAGATACAAACTATTGTTGATAGTTACATTAAACTGAATGAAGATAAAATACAAGACAAATTAATAATATAGCTTAAAGCATTAATATTCAAGAATATATTTAAATGCAAATTGAGGAACAACAACGTGAAATAAAATTAGAGAAAGAAGACAGTTATAAAATTGAAAAAGCAATTCTAAAAAGTAAATAATTAAAAACAAATTGAAGAGTTTACGGTTAAATATATAGATTAGAAAATTAACTACATGTTAGTATAAATAGCTGAAAGTGCAAGATGTAGATCACAACACTTTCGAAAAAATCTGTGAAACAATTCAATGTCTTTAAAAAGGAATTTAGTTAACGAAGTCCATATTAAATTTCAACAACTGTTTGTGCTTGTAGAGATGTAATGACAGGAATATATGATGTTTTATGGAGCTAAGTTAGGTGAAATGTAGAACTATTCTACAGAAAATAGAAATTGTTGATTTTTGAAGACTGTAATTGACACATTCTCAAAGTACAGCTGAAAATAAAAGCTGCACTCTAAAAACCAAGGCAATGGAAAATATTTTTGAAGTGGTACGGGTACCAAAAAACTTACAAACAGATGATTCTAAAGAATTTTTTAATAAATACTTGGGAAAACTCATACATAAATAGAAGATTAAAGATTACTTAATATGAAAGCATCAATATTAGAATGATTTAATAGATCATTGAAAGGTATGATGTGAAAAGAATTAGCTTTAATGGTTCATATAAGTGGATTGGTATGTATAAAGATTTACTCAATGCATGCAATAGAAAAGTTCATCGTACCATTAAAATGTCTCCTATTAAAGTCAACTCAACAAATGAGGAAAAGCTACTTAATATAGTATAAAGTAATTTGAAGAATGAATGTTGAATTTAAAAAAAATAAAATTAAAACGAAAAATCTAGTTTGTGTTGTTTTTGCAGGATTGATTAGGAATGATGAGTCTTAAGAAAGATAATTAACTAAATGTAGTGGAATTCTGGTCGGAATGAAATATTGCTAAAACTTCAGTGTTTAAAATGAACTATAACATAGTGCAATATTCAGCAGCACATCATATTATCACTTTTTATAAAGTTGTATGTATATTTTCCCATCGAAAGCGCTAGCACGCAAAATTTTACAATATGAAAATGGGATTATTATAGAAGATCTTCACTCTATTTATTTCTTTAGCTATCAGATCTTTAGAAAATATAGATAAACTACGGAAATTGGACTTTGATATCCATTCTTTAAGAATGTACATGTGTATGAATAAGTATCAAACAAACTTAGTGAATGAATATACGCTTCAACTAGAATCATGCTGAAGCATGCATAAATTTTAAAATGTACAGTAAACAGATCTTACTTTATATCTGTATCTGTATGAGTATTACATAAATTTATAGAAAAAAAAATGAAAGCATGCCGAAGCATGTATAATTTAAAAAAAAAAAAAAAAAAAAAAAATCCTCACGTCATACAATTTTGTAAGCAAAGAAATTTTATGATTTTGTGGTCAATGAAATACATACATATGTATCTACTTTGTAAAAATTCAAAAGAGCGAACTGGTATATTCTAATAGTAAAGATTTTTAATTGTAACACTCTACATCTCGGACTCTTACGTCACTATCGATAGAAGCATGCTAAGGCATGCATACTAGCAAAATATATAAAGCTGTTAGAAGGTGATGAAACAGCAATTGTATCTGGATCAACCCAACTCATGAATGTATTTTATACGGAGATGATTGATGGTGATGATGACGTTTTTTAAGTGAATAATCATTACATATGAATGCGACAGTGATTGACCCCTCAAACCTCATGTAGAAATACTTGAGGGGAAAAATTCTCTCAAAACATAGATATTTCATTGTTTCTAACACTTTATGAATACACCAACGGTGAATTGCTGGTAGAGGTAACTGAGTTATTTGAGATCGATTTGATACAATAGTTGTATATTAAACATGCATTTCTTTGTATCTAAACTAATTTCTACATACCTAATGTATATACCCACCAAAAAATTAGACAAAAATTCTCTATTCCAAGTAGTAAAATCTAAAAAAAGGAGTGGCACATTAGAAGAAAAAAAAATAAATAAAAATAGAGACTGACTGACCAACTAATACGTACACTCTGCCCGATGGGCACGTATCGTAGAAGAAGACCATAACAAAATATCTTCTTATAAAGAAGCATTGGAAGAAGTTAGACGTTTAGTTAAGTTTGCAGAAGAAGACTACACAGCATTTGAGCCCTTGAAATATTTAGAATGCTATTATGGGGAGAAAATTATTAAAGAAAATGAAAAAAAAAAGTCATATAGAACATTAAATAAAAGCCATAGGTGCTCACCGTTCATAAAATAAACATATGTATATGTATCTTATTAATGTAAACATATTATCAGTATAAAGCAACAGAAATTTCGTCATACAAAGTCATCTTGTATCCTAGAGGAGCCGTCGATAGGGTATACCTAAATTATATGAAAACGAGTTCGTTTTCTGTTGATCGCTATTAAAGAAGAAAATATGTTTGTTCATTATGATTTAACTAATTTAAAAGTACATTTAAATTCAGTCTCATACCCGTACTTCTTAACATAAAAATTAAAAATAAATGTTATCCAATTCTATATTATACTATGTATCAAAAATTTCAAAAAAGCTGTTATATGAAAGAATCTCCAGCGCTTCTAACTGCATCAGAGTTAAAGAAAAAAAACTCCTTTTATTCAATTTAATAAAATTTTAATTTGAAGCAGTAAGCAAATACATCAGCTTACTGCATTCTTATTCATAATCGTATAATAGAATATATAACCCCTAAAGGACAAAGTCTAAAAGTCTTATAAATTAAGAAATATAGAAAATAACATAATTTTTATAAACGCGTAAAGTTGCAAAAGTAATTCAAATGATTTCATCGCAAAAAACAAACAAAAAGCAGCGATTGTTTTCAACAATTATGAAAATAATAATTACAATATAAAACTCCCTTTTGATTTCCAATGTTTATCAATAAAAAATAAAAAATAAGTAAGTTAACTAACAACAAAAAAAACTATCAGTACCTAAGCTGGAGTGCCGGATCAGTTTCATTTAAAAATGTTTATACATTTTCAAAAAGCAAAGCAAGCTTTCCAAAATAAATGTAGAAGGCTATAGCTAGAAAAAATTTTATACCCTATACTTTAAAAAACTGTAAATTAAGTATAAGAAATATTTCTATTATAGTTACTATTACTATAGAGTATGTAAGCACATATCTTCAAGAATTCAGTTTTACTTACAACAGAAAATCCTCACAAACTTTTAAGTAAACGCAGATAAAAATTAAAATGTTTTTAATTTCATCAACAACAGACATCACATGACAAAAAATAAAATAAAAAATGTATTCAAAGATTGAATTGAACACTTATTTGTATGTACATATATATGTACATACATACATACATACATACATACATAAAATCAATTTGTAGATATGTATGTATACATATCAAATTTCTTATCAATGCTTAAGTATTTATTAGACCTACATCATGAAAATATATGAAGCGTCGTTTAGTTAAAGCACAATGCAAATATAAACAATCAATACACTCAGGGAAAATCTGCAGCTTAAAAATAAGAATTCATCACATTAATTCAATAATTTTTAATATAATAGAAAATGTATATTGAGATATCTACAAACTAATGAGTTTAATAAATGAATACTGTAAATTAATATTTTGTCCATATTGAAATAAGAAATTTCAATATGACTAAACCTTCGCTAATGGTTCTTATTAATTCAGCATGGTTCTTACTGATTTCAAGTTGGTTTTTCTCTGTGTGTAGATAACTCTTTCAGTCAAAGAAGACGAATGTAGTTAAATAAACAAAATCTGTAATATAAACAAATTTCACACAGACTGACTTCAACGCGAGACAAATTTAAGCATGAGAAAATATAAAGCAATCGTAAGTATAAAAGCATACTAGGATTAGGGAAGTCCAGATATATGATAGTATTTTATAGTACCATATGTCGATATTGAAAACAATTTATTTCTACCTACACATAAA
The DNA here is from genome assembly GCA_949987645.1 of Tachina grossa. NCBI lineage: Eukaryota > Metazoa > Arthropoda > Insecta > Diptera > Tachinidae > Tachina > Tachina grossa. The sequence continues at coordinate 102,891,152 of OX465275.1, read as the reverse complement.
TACCAGCTCAAATACACACACATAGCAGAATTCATATAAGAAATATCCAAGAAAATTTCAACAACACCCCACCTTTTGCAAATCATGACGAGCCTTAAATTCTCCTTCAGATATACATACACAAATTCCCATGATCATACATACATATACAATATATAAGATTAATCTCAACAACACAACACTCTCACCTACCTGAAATTACAGATAGTCTTAAACTTCTACAGACGTCTATACACATAGATTCTCACGGCTACATATTACAAGAACACCTCGGCCCTAATAAACCACAATCATCTTAAATTCTTACAAAAATACATACATACATACATACGCATAACCAATTTACCTCAACAACATCCTCACCCACCTCAAATCACGATCAACCTTAAACTACTATAGAGAGACACATTCACAAATCCCCATGGCTACATATTACGTCAACAACCCTGCCCACCCAAATCATGGTCAGCCTTAAACTCCTACAGACATACAAACACACAGATTCCCCCGGTTACATATTACTAGAACACCTCACCCCTCATAAATCACAATCAGCCCTAAGCTCCTACAGAAATACACACATTGAAATTCCTACAAACATACACACACACATACACACACACACATACATACACACACATACGCAATCGATCTACCTCAACTACACCCCGCCCCTTCCAATCAAACCCTCACCTAAATTCTCACAGACAGACAGACACATCCGCAAATTCCTATGGTTACATATTACGGCAACAACGTCATCCACTCAAATCACGGTCAGCCTTAAATTCCCACAGTCTAGCAACACCTACATTAGCATTAGAAAATATAACTTTCACGTTTTCCCGTAGTCATTAGGAAAAATCATTTTCCCGTCTGCATTTGAAAAAATTATATTCATTTTTTGCCTTCGGCATTTGAAAAAAATAATAATCATGTATTGCGGTAGGCATTAGGAAAAATTATCATGTATTGCAGTAGGCATTTGAAAAAAATAATAATCATGTATTGCCGTCGGCATATACACTCATATGAAACCGCCAAACTATGAACCGCCTTAATACATTCACACAAAATATTCCACACACAAACTTCCCACGGTCAGGCAGGCAGACAGACAGACCGACAGACAGACATACACTTAATGTAAACAAAAACTCCTAATGTAAACAAAAAACTCCTAATGTAAACAAAAAAACTCCTTATATAAACAAAAAACTCCTTATGTAAACAAAAAAACACAAATTTCCAAGAATTTAACAATTTTCAAATTTTAATTACCCAAATTTAACAATTTGGGGGTGCACAGTGGAATGAATGCTTAATTTATCTGGACTAAAACCATAAATATTACCATTTCAATATCAAAAAAATAAAAGGATTTCTGGACAGCTAAGAACTTGTTCTAAAAGTACTGAAAATATTATATGAAAAATTAAATATTGAAAATATTACATGAAAAATTAATACTACCGAAGTTCGCAATAGCAAAACTCTGTAATATTTCCTAACAAATTGAGCTAGAATTTTTTAATTATTTTTGTCGAACTCAGCATCCTCAAAACCGTATAGACTGACCATCAAATAATTTTGACCTGCCAGGTTAGCGAATCGACCCACTGTGGGGCAGAACCGGCAGTTCCCTACTACTCGGCTCGATGATGTCGATCATTTTATTGTTTTGGTCGATAGAAAAGCCAATAAATGGTGAAAATATTGCAAAAAATCTGACACCCAAATCCTTGATTCCAAATGCAAATTATTTCTCAGAGTATCACAATTAAAAAAATATGTGTATTTTAACTTACTTTCTTTCATCTTTAATCTTAATAAAACTTTTTATAAGTTAGTAAGTAAGTTTTTATAAAATGTTTATAAGTTTAAATAGGTTCAAATGAAGTAAATTTGGAAGCCAAAATTGGGGCTCTAAAGTATACATGTATGTATATATGTAGCATCAAGAAAATTAAAGTAAAATATAGATGGGAAAACTGAAGTTAATTCATTTTCTTTTTAACCCCCGACTAAAAAAAAGAGTGTTATAAGTTTTTAGTGTGTGTCTGTAGGTGCGTTTGAGTACTTTTCCAGTAAAATCCAGTAACTGAGTAAATACTGAGTAATTTAAAGAAATTACTCTCAATAAAAAAGTTTGCAGCTAAAAGTACGCGAACGGAAAAATTGTAAAATCCAGTAAAATATACACAACAGCTGATAGACAATTTGGCGCTAAAAAAAAAATTATACATAAGTATGTACATATGTATATGCAAAAAACCTGAATATAATGTACTACGTGGTCCAATCGAGATGAAACAGACTAGTTACATTATGGTCCATGTAATGCAGTCATGGATCATGTCGTTTTCACACAAGCATTCAATGCAATATGGAGTAGTTTTGGGGTTAGGCCGATGTAATGCAAATTTGGACCATTTAGTCCAACCCTAGGACATAAACCTCCTTTTTTCACATATTTGGAGTCTTGGCGTATTCCTACTCCTCTTTAGAGTATTTACATACATGTATGGAATAGTCGCATTATCTGCAAACAATATACAAAACTATACATACATAAGTATATATTATTGCTTCTGTGAAGCACTTTGGCAAGGCAAAAAATTATGGCTTTTTGGAAGCTGAATAAATTGCTTCTAGCTGGCTCATCTCGCACAAAAAAATCTCCTTATTCATGCGCAACACCAAGTGATTCTCTAACATTATCTCCCTTACTCGCGGTCTCCACCTGACATAAAATAGCTAACTTTAACATTAACTTCTAAGAATTGTTAAGTGGTGAGTATCAATATACTATACAATCTTGTGCAAGGCCATTTGCACAAGATTGTGAATTGGGCTATAGTTTTTATGTACTCAGATGCAAAAGTTACTAGCTTGCAAATTTTTTTTTACTTTTTCTCCTATTTTGTTAGAGAGCCTGCCTTATGTTAGTGATTATCAGAAGCAGTGTTCGAAGCTTTTGTGATCAAGTAAACAGTACATTGCTTCCCTCAGTTGTTATCAAATCAGATTTTTTTTGCTGAGTAGTTACTGGGTAGCCGCATGGAAAAATTATATGGTTTTGAGAAAATCGATGAAGAATGTTTATTTCATTTGTTTTATAAAAATACACCATAGTATATTTTCTTTAATAATAAAAGTAATAGATACATATGTTTTTATTTGAACTTACGGGCCTGGCCCACGATGTCGACAAGAAACTTTCTATAGCTTACTTGCCGACATCGCGCGTCAGGCCGTTAAAGTTTCTAAACTTTTTACCCCCGACGTGAATAATTAGGATGTACAGAAAAAGACAAAAATGTTTGTTGCCGCTTATACCAATCATCACAACAATATTGTTCACTTCCTTTCAAGTAGTTCCAATGAGTGCATTTATTAAGAGAAATATACAATGGGAAAAGAACTTTATATATCCTAATATATTCAAGATATCGAAAAACTGAAAACAAATTTAAGAAATGTACACATTAATCATATTTAATCGATCAATACCTAAATTTTTTGAATGTTCCATGCGGGGAACCAGTAACCGTCCGACTATATGTATAAACAAAAATTTAACTATACAAATCTATTAACTTTATTCACGTTTAAAAACAATCGGTTATGTTCTGCATTTCACGTGAAATTACATCGTTGGGAAATTGTTGTTATAAATACGTATTTCCAACAATTCTATGAAAATTCCCGTGGAATACATAAAACATACCCTTATATTTTTCTGGCATCAAACTTAAATAAATGCAATATTGTTCATAACTTAATACATTTGTTTTTTGTTATTTTTAAAATTTCACCAAAAACCAAAAACTTTTGTTTTCCTTTGCTATTGTTTGTTTATATTTAAAACATATAGACTAGGGATGCCAATCGGAATCGATTTTTGGAAATCCCGGGATTCGGAATTTTGTAATCCCGATCCCGAAAATACTGGGATTTTCGGCATCTCGGGATTTTCGGGATCACGGGATTTTCGAGATTTCGGGATCTAAATATTTTTCGTAAAATAAATTATTTTTTTAAATAAATATTACTTTAATAACAATTTAATGCATTTTAAAAGCTTTTATGTTCATAATTTATCATTGCACGATTGTTTTTAAAGTGAACAATTTTCTAATATGAGTATGAAATACAAATCAAAAGAACTTTTCCCATCTATTTTTAAGTTGATTAATCACATTTGATGTTAGAGAATTTATAGTGAAAACAATAACTAAATATGAAAACTTGTTTTTGTTTTCAATATAAATGTTTTTCTATTATCTAAACCAAAACGAATATACATACATATTTGTGGACTTTTAGCACTACCGCTTAAGTTGACTTACGAAAATGATGATAATGATAATTCATCGAAACCAGTTTCGACCATGAAGAAGTTATGTACCAAAAATAAGATTAATAATAATAAAGTAAGTAACGATAATTCTCCGAAACCAGATTCGATTATGATGAAGTTACATGCAGATAATATGAATAAAAATAATATGCATGCAAGATTCAGTAATAACTCAGCGAAACTAGATTCGATTCTGAGTAAACTGATATCTAAAATGAATAAAGAAAATATAAAAGAATTAGCGCTTTCAAGTGAAGATAAAATATTTAAAATATATACCAAAGAAGAATTGAAAAAAGCATATGCAAAAATAAGAATAAATAACAAAAGTCCTCAATTGAAAATATTAATATACAACGCCCCAAAAAGAATAACAGATGACATTTTATAATATAAACTAATTGACCAATTCCACAATACCACCCACGCTGGACACTTAGGAATAAGAAAAACAATCATTAAATTAAAACAACGATACATCTGGAAGAACATGAACAAGATGGTAAAACAATTTGTATCTTATTGTGACAGTTGTAATAAAAATAAGCAAACAAAACACATAAAAGAACCACTCACACTAACAAAAACACCAAAAAATAGTTTTGAAGTGATTTCAATTGACACCGTTGGTCCTCTTCGTATATGAAATGACTACCGCTAAATCTTAACAATGCAGTGCGAACTGACAAAATTTGTCGTTGCACAACCAATGCAGACAAAAGATGCACTTGTCATAGCAAAAACATTAGTCGAACATTTTATTTTAAAATATGGTCAATTTAAAGTACTTAAATCCGACAGAGGAACAGAATTTACAAACGAACTTACGAAAAACATATGCTCATTATTATAAATCAAACAAGTATTTTCAACACCATACCACCATGAAACATTAGGTTCAATAGAAAGAAACCATAGGGTTCTTAATGAATTCTTGCTAACAACCGCAAATGATTATGAATGGGATAAGTGGATTCCATATTTCACTTTTGCCTACAATACGGCACCACATGTAGATACAGGCTACTCGCCTTTTGAATTAGTTTATGGGAAATTACCAAGCCTACCATCTGACACCATAAATAATAAAATAAAAATATATAATTATGACGACTACGTACAAGAGTTACGAGTCACATTACAATTTGTATTAAATAAGGCAAAAGAATTATTAATAAAATCTAAAGAAAAAAGAATAAATAATGATAAAAGTAAAAATAGACTTAATCTTAATATAGGAGATTTAGTATTAGTTAAAATAGAAGATAGGAAAAAACATCAAAGTCCATATAAAGGACCATTAAAAATAATAAGTAGGGATTGTGTAAACACCACAATAGATTACAAGGGAACAAATAAAACATACCATAATAATAATTTAAAACCATTTAAATCATTATAGAATACAAATCCTAATATAATCGCTAATATATACGTAAAAAATAAAATACCTATACCTATATAAAAATTCAAATTAATTATTTTATAAATGTTCAAATTAATTATGTATATAAGTAAATTATAAGAAAATATTGTAACAATTCTATGAAGTTGATTAGAAAAATTCCTCCCTAATTTTTCTCTTAAGGGTGAGGGTGTAGTGTATCACACAAGTTAATAATGCTTGCACAATGAAAGCAACAAAGAACTAATAAAGTATCAATAACATTACTTTCTTTGTATGCATGAATGGTGCAATGCTGAACTGCTTACGAATAATTGTTTGAGTGACACATTTCCGTTTGAGTGCAATTCTAAATATAAAATACGATGAATGGTTAAACGGAAATGTGAATACGATCCTTCATAGTATTGAAAGAGAAAACAATAATATTTGTATGTTTAGAATAAGTTAGAAAGGTTAAGATTTGTTTTCAAAATTAGTATATAAGCCAAAGAATAAGTAGAATAAAATCAGACTTTAATTTGATTAACATAAATCGGCTCTTTAGCCTTGTTTTCTTTTAAAGTTTCAAAACTTCTTTTGGCAGTTCTTTTGAACGCCTAAGTTTTAGCTGGGACCCCCCAGCTGTTTTAAAATAAAAAAGGGGTTATAGGGACTCCCTTTTCAAAGACAAAGTATGAAAAAATTAAATTGACGTCAAATTCTGCCACAGCACCTCGATTGTACGGTTTACCAAAAATCCACAAACTAGATATACCATTGAGACCAATTTCAGCATTAATTGAAGTACCATGCTACAACCTCTCAAAATATATTGGCAACATCTTGAAACATCTGATAAAAGAAAAATATAATATTAAAAACTCACTGGAATTAAAGAAGAATCTTCAGGACATAACAGTTGATGATGATGAAATTTTAATATCATTGGACGTCGTATCACTCTTCACTAATATCCCAATCCATCTGGCTATCAATAATATAATAAAACAATGGACTGTATTAGAAAAACTTACAAAAATTCCGAAAAAACAATTTTTAAAAATATTACAATTCTGCCTTCATGAAAATAACTATTTTATTTATGATGGGAAAGTTTACAACCAAACATATGGTATGCCCATGGGGAACCCACTCTCCCCCACTATAGCAGATATAGTTTTAGATAAATTACTAGAGACAACAATAGAAGAACTGAAAGAAAAGAACATCAAGATAAAATACATAACAAAATACGTAGATGATTTATTTGCGGTAATAAGGAAAAGCGACGAAGAAATTATACTAAACACTTTCAATAGTTATCATACCAAGCTAAAATTCACAATCGAAAAACAAGAAAATAACTGCATACCATATTTAGATTTGAAAATATATAAAAAAGACAACAGAATTATAACTGATTGGTACACAAAAGATATTGCATCCGGACGCCTTATAAACTTTCATTCAACACAACCTATGCAACAAAAAACAAATACTGCCTTGAATTTAATTAAGAAAGTATTAGAAATCAGTGATGTGCAATTTAAAAATAAAAATATACAAAAAATAAGACAAATACTTTTAAATAACAGCTACCCGATATATTTAATAAACAACTTAATAGAAAAGGCAAAATATGGGGATAAAAATAAGGAAAAGGCAAATTCATCTGGCAACACCAAATTTTATAGCCTTCCATACATTCCTAAGCTTACAGAAAATAAACAAATGAGAACACTAATAAACAACAAAGAAGTTACACTAGCATATAGAGCAAACAAAACGATAAATAATTTATTCACAAAAACAAAAACAAAAGTTGACAATAAAGATAAAGCAATGTTGTGTACCAAATTAAATGTTTAGGAAATTCATCAGACAACTGTGGTAAAGTATATAAAGTTTTATGTAGTGCTGATTATGTAAAATACAAACTATGAAAAATAATTATAATTTTCAAAATATTATCATATGTAAGTAACGATTGTTCTTAATCATAATTATGATTACAATGTATGTTGTATGTATCATAAAACAAAAACAATTGTGTAATGATAAGTTTCTAAAATTGTTGTTTTTATATTTTTTCTGTTACAACAAGGTTACCAGATTAACAAATAAAAACATCCCTGATGAAGTTGGGATTTTCCAACGAAACGTCGGATGAACTAATTAATAAAATAAATAATCGCTTATTTTAATTCGCTGACCTTAAAAGCCCATTTATAAAAAAAGCACTTAAACTAAATATAGCCAAAGGTCAATAAAAATAAATACTGAATATTTAAACCTGGTAAGATTCGCCTGGTATGGGACGCAGCAGCAAAGTCACACAACAAATCCTTAAATGATTTCTTAATTTGTGGTCCTGATTTACTTACATCACTCTTTAATATTTTAATTGAGTTTCGTGTTAGGCAAATTGGCATTTGCGGTGACATAGCCGAAATGTTTCATCGTATCAGCGTCAACGATGCAAATATGCATGCTCAATGATTTTTGTGGATCGAAAATGGTGAAAAGGAAACACAACCTAGTGTGTATGTGATGAAAGCCCTAACCTTCGGTATAAACTTCGCACCGTGCATCGCTCACTTCATAAGAAACAAAACTGCTGAGGAATTTAAACAGCTATATCCTCGAGCTGTTAAAGCTATACAACACTATCACTACATGGATGATGTCATCAAAAGCGTTGATAGTGAAGAAGAAGAAGAAAAAAACTCGCACTTAAAGTAAAAATGATCCATTCGGCTGCCGGTTTGCATATGAGAAACTGGATAACTAATTCGGAGCTCGTTCGAAAACACCTATCTGATGACTGCTGGGAAACTCAAACCTCATTTAAAGCTCTTGAAAAAATTCTTCGTATGTATTGGGAATCAAATAATGACGTGTTTCGATATAATTCTCGCTTCGAAGGGATGTTTTACACACCGACCTGGTTCCTACTAAAAGAGAAGTTCTCCAAGTCCTAATGTCTATCTTTGATCCATTAGGACTTGTTTCCCATTACACTGTTGGCCTAAAACTGCAAGATATCTGGCGCTCAGGTATAAAGTGGGACGATCAACTCAATGAAGATCTTCACTTAAAATGGCATTTGTGGCTCTCGAACCTAGCTAAAATTTCATCAATCGCCATTCCTAGATGTTATTCTAAGCTACTCAAATTTAAGCCCGAGGTTCAACTACATACGTTCGTCGATGCTGGGGAAAACGCTTATGCTGCAGTATGCTACTTCCGTGTACAAAGGAAGGACGATGTCGATGTGTCTATTGCAGCAGTCAAATCTAAAGTTACCCCACTAAAACCAATATCAATACCCCGGTTGGAGCTTCAAGCGGCGTTAATTGGTACACGTTTAGCCGCAAAAATTCGAACCGCTACTCGTCTACATTGCACAGATTGTTTTTATTGACGGTGCTTAAATGGCTAACGATGGATCCAAAAAATTTTAAAACATTTGTGATGCATCGAGTTGGTGAAATTTTGGAGTCCACAAATTTAAACCAATGGTATTGGGTGCAATCCAAATCAAATCCAGCTGACTTCGCAACGAAAGTTGGTTCAACAGATGACGATTTGTGGCGCAATGGCCCTACATTTTTGAAACGAAGCAAAAATTTGTGGCCAAAATGCCCAGATATAGATGACCTAAATAAAGAAGAAATGCGAAATCAATTGCTTATTATCAACAAAGCAAAAGCCTTATTAATCAACATAGAATATTTTTCAAATTGGAAATGCCTTTATATGGCACTTTCACATTTTGTACTTTACATTGAAAAATTAAATTCAATCGTACGAGGAGATACATCAACTAAAGGTATGTGCTTTGAATATATACAAAGGGCCAAACATGTTTTGTTTAGGTATGCCCAAGCTTGCGAATTTTCTAAGGAAATATGGTGTCTCAAAAATAAAAATAAAATACACTCCAGCAGAGTTGAGTCTCTAAACTGCAATAATGCTATTATCCTGCCTAATAATCATTACATAACGTTTTTGTTGGTTCGGACAGCCACAATATGCAGAATCAAAACAAGATTTTACCTATCTAAGCTAAGGGTCTTTTATAAAAACGTTCGGTCGAAATGTCAACGATGTAAAAACCAATCAGCCTCACCACAACCGCCTTTAATGGCGTCTTTACCAAAAGCAAGACTCGCCAGTTTTGAACGGCCATTTACTTATGTAGGCGTCGACTTTTTTGGTCCATTGTTTGTGACAGTGGGTAGGCGTCACAAAGATGGGCCGTACTATTTACTTGCTTAACAGTCCGCGCAATTCACATTGAAGTTGCTCATAGTCTGGATACAAGCTCTTGCATCATGTATATTCAAAATTTTATAAGTCGTCGTGGCTCGCCCAAAGAGATATATACCGATAACGATACAAATTTTAAATCTGTTGAAAGAGTTCTTCGTGAAGAAAAACAAAATCTGGACCTCCGTCAAGTTCTCTCCAATTACAATGAAATAAAGTGGAGGTTCAACCCACCTGCAGCACCATAAATGGGCGGCGCATGGGAAAGACTTGTGCGCACCGTAAAATCAACCCTCTGCGCAATGTACCCTGCCTTCAAATTTAATGATGAAACACTAAGAAACGCTCTATGGGAAGTCGAATTCATAATAAATTCCCATCCACTAACATTTGTGGCTCTAGACTCCACAGAGGACGACGCCCTTACACCAAACCATTTACTTCTTGGTTCAGCTGATGGATACAAACCCTTATGCGACGTTAACTTCGATCTTCGTCAACGATGGCATCACACCCAGCAGTTTGCTAACCATTTTTGGAAAAGATGGATTCGTGAATATGGCCCAAAATTAATAACACGTGGCAAGTGGTTTGAAAGGGTGAAGCCGCCAACCGTAGGCGACATAGTTATAATCGTAGACGATACGCTTCCCAACAGTTGGCCAAAAAGTATCATAACAGAAACAACCACTGCAAAAGATGGTCAAGTTCGTCGTGTCAAAGTAAAAACTAACTCTAGTACGTACGAGAGGCCCGTGTCAAAAATAGCAGTCCTAGACGTTGGTAATAACGATGGCAAGCTCACAGACCCCTAGTTCGCTTATAAGGAGGAATGTTACCGCCGCCACTGTATTACTTACATTATATATATTTAAAGTTACCGCCGCCACTGTATCATTTACATATGTATACATAAGTATATTTAAAGTTTACTTATTTACTTTTATGTCGGTTCCATTCTTATGTATAAACACACACAGTTATACATACATACATAAATAAGTATGTACAGTGAACTCGCGAAAACGTGAACTAATTTTTACCAAGGGTGTTCACGTTTTCAAATTTGTTCATGTTTTCGATTGTGAAAATTTTAGATCAAAAAAGCATAGTTAAGCACGAAATAATAACTTCAAACAAACAATTAAATATCAGATATTAAGATTGAATAAAAAATTAAAATTTTTCATTTATTCACTTCACAAAAATAAAATGTTTATACTTTTTCACTTCTAAAAAACAAAAAACTCAAATACATACATATGTACTAACAAATGTAATTATTAGCAACTAAATAAAAATTGATTAAAATAAATATAAAAAAAACTAATATCCCTTTAAAGGGCGGGTTTTGTTTCCTATTAGTTTTTACACAAAGAAATCGTTTATCTTCTTTTGGTATGTGTTTTGTTTTACCATTTTTAGTACAGCCTTTTCCTTAAGATTGTTCAAAACTGTTATTTCAGTTTGGTCAAGCTTTTCATTTTTAGCCCATTTTAAGACTTTATTTAATGCTTCCAATACTTCCTTGTGTTTTATTACGATTTTTGGCTGTTCTACAATAGAATGATTATCTTCTTCACCTTCAGATTCATTATCAATTTCAAAAATTTCACATTTTGTCTGGTTCTCGTCGAAATTGTTGTTCCATTCTTTCACTAGAGAAATGGTAACGCCTGCCTGTAAAAATTGTGTTAACTTTTTAAAGAAAAATTTAAATTTTTTTTATAAAACAAACCTGTGGACTTAAAGTCTGCAGAAGACCAACCGCTCTTTCTTCCAACTGTCTTATTTCTGCCTGCCAGGTTTCTCTCAATTCACCTAAGGGTATGTTATCATCAGGGTCCTCCTGATCTGAAACTAAATCTAAAATATTTTTCCAACATTTGCACAATATTTCTTGTGTGATTCGACTCCATGCAGAGTCTAGGAGAGTTATTGCATCTCTTAATGAAATCATTTTGATTGACTCCAACAAATTTAATTCATTTCCTGCAATTAAAGCCAAAAGGCTGTTTCTATAATGCAGTTTTGTAATTTTAAAAACATTTTGATCCATTGGCTGGATTAATGAGGTTACATTTGGAGGCAAAAACATTGTAGAAATGGAACCATCCTGAGATATCAACTCTTTTTCAGGAGGATGCGACGGGGCATTGTCTAATAATAAAAGAGCCTTTACTGGCAGACCCTTTTTTTCTAGAAAATCCGTAATCTAATCAAAATATTTCAAGTTTAAAAGTTTTCAATAATGTATAATTAACTTACCTCAGGTACGAATGAATAGTGAAACCAATCCTTGAATAATGAAGACGTCATCCTAGCAGACTTAGAGCTTTTATAGTTAACAGGGCATGTATAATTTTTGAAGCATCGGGGCTTTTTTGCCTTTCCAATAACAAAGAGCTTAAGCTTATGTGATCCTGACGCATTTGAGCAACACATAAAAGTGAGTCGCTGTTTCTCCATTTTAGCGCCTGGTGCAGTTTTCTCCAAAGATGAAACAAACGTTTTTTCCGGCAACTGTTTCCAATATAAACCGGATTCGTCAGCGTTATACAACTGATCTTGACATAAGCCGAGCTCATTCATTTTTGCTCTTAACTTTATTTTAAACGGATCTACCAGATGTGGTTGAGCGGAAAGTTTTTCTCCGCTAATTTTAAGCAGTCGAACACCATACCTCTTTTTGAAATTTTGTAGCCATTCGTCGCTTGCATTAAATCCACGATTGTTTACATTAATTTGCTCATGAAGTTATTTGGCTTTCGCTTTAAGCATTAGTCCACTTACTGGCATTTTCTTATTTCTCATGTTAACAAACCATTTATAAAGATTTTTCTCCATTCTTGGAAGCTCTGATGCGCGTAATGTTTTGCGAACTCCTGGCCCACAAATTGTGTTGTTAACACATGTTTTTATTGCTTTGTCCTTATTTTTAATCGAACAAATCGTTGATTTTGCCACTTGATATTTTTTAGCTAAGCTAGCTACACTACCACCTTTTTGTAATAGGTCAACAATATCTGCCTTGTCTTTCAGACTTAAGACTTTTGGATTTTTAAATGACATTTTTATTAATTATTAGCACTCAGAATTCAAATTTGTACTTTAGAAAAATACGAGCAATAATATACTGACAGGTTGTGTGTTTATAGATCAAATGTCATGGCGCAACTAAATCAGTAAAGGTACATACATATACATTTGCATGTATTTGTGAAAACAATCAACGTAAACATAAAAATGTGTTCTGGGATTCCCAAAATTAAATTCAAAAAATAAAACGAAAAAAACTCAGAAAACTTTGTTCACGTTTTAGAGCTTTCAGACTTTGTTCACGTTTTAGAGTAGTCAATGTAAAAATTAAAGTGTTCACGTTTTCAAGCCGTTCATATATTCGTTCACTGTATGTATGTAAGTATGTATATACAAAGTACATAAAGTCATACTTTTGCTCTTTTTGTCTTTCTTGTTCAATAGCTTAATAACGGATTTGTTTTATGATCGTGTGATATTTAAATACCATTGTAACTAATCATCTTGGCTTATTTTAACAGTTTGAGTTTAGTTGAAAACAAAGTTTTTTAAAGCGGGCTAAATATCGGTAAAAATTTACTTTTTAATATTATTTCTAAATAAAGAAAATAAAGTAATACTTAAATTTGTCGCTCTTAAAAGTCGTTTTTTATTTTATTAACTAAATCAAACTCGAAGCTAACACATTCATATATTTAAAATATATGGACCATATATAATTTTTTTTAGCTGGGATCCCTATGGTTCGGATCCGAAAAATGAGGGTATATGGGCATATATGATAATATATGTTCATACATTTTCATACATGAATGTGTATTCCCTACTGCTGTGCAATAAATTAAATTATTAAAATTATTTTTTGTAAAATTTTGTACAGAAAGGTTGCGTTTAATGAAACATTTGTTCGAACAAAACGAACTAAAAAACATTTCATTCGGCATTTTAATAAAAAATGTGAATCGATTATAAAAAAAACTCAAAACACAAATTTGTACACAACATATAATCAGATTAAAAACTAATGTAATTATAAAAGAAAAATTAATACTGTTTAATTCACTAAATGAATAAGGATAAACTAGTTTGTTTAACCTGTTTGGATTATCTTCAAGGCGATTCACCAGGAAGATTTATTGATGCAACTCAAGCACTTGAAACTTGGTTGCGTGGATATGGTTAAATCACTTTTGGTTAAAACAACTTTGTTTTCTTTTCAAAATGTAATTGAACAAATGTTTTATTTAACTTTCTTTCTTATATACTAACTTATTGATATGTCATTAAAATGTTCTACTATTAATTGTGTTGCTTAATTAAATTGAGGTATTAAAATTTTGCTTTATTAAGTGTATTGCTTAAGTACAAGTTCATTGTACAAAAAAACAACCATTTATGCATAATTGCAAGTTTGCAATTATTTATGACCCAATTTTGATATTCTTATGCAGCGTAATTATAAACAGTGTCTTATTTCTTTTTGTTTAATTGTGAGGTGCAATGAACTACAGGAGAAGTGTAGTTTAAAATATAGGTCAGTGTTGTTTTTGTTTTGTGAAAGTATGAACATGCACCCCCCGTTGAGGCTATGCTCAACAACTAGCTACAATTATGTCATTAATAAAGTGCTTACTACTTGTTTTTATAGTTAAAAATAAAAATAAACTATTGGTTTGTTATTACAATAAAGGCAATGACCTTATAGTTATGCAAAACGAATTAAAAATATAAAATTAATATACAATAAAAAATATTAAATTTATTATGTTTTCAAACATGTACGCTGAACTTCTGTCGTGGAGCTGGAGAAGGTGTTGTGGCTGGTTGTGGGTTACACCCAGATGATTGTTATATTTCTGTGATTTGAGCGATGTTAGATTTCTTGCGTTTTATAGCTCTGAGTATGATCCATATGATCGCCACTGCGCTGATGATTAGTGCTACATATGAAACAGTTCTCTTATGGTTTGATGTATGAGGAATTTGGAATTGTGCGCTGTTCATAGCCTCTAATTTCTGTTGTAAGGATGTTAATTTGATGAGCTGTACTGCTATTTCGTCTTGCACAAATGACTGGTTGGTTTTGTTGATATGGTTGATTTGCAGCAGGGGTTGATATGCTAGTTCTGATATGTTGCCAAGGCTTGTGTTAGATGAAACAGTTTTAGTTACGATTGATTGCTGGCCGGACATTTGGATGAAATCATGTTTAAGGATGCATTCAGGATTAATAGTTAACAAGCCGGACCCTAGTAGACTTATTGGTATAATTTCTTTTCCACAAACCGCTGTGGCATATGTAGAGGCTCGGGATGAATATATCCATTTGTTTTTATGAGTTAGGGGTGTCCAGGTTACATTACTTGGAAGCTTCCTCAACATGCAATGTGGTACGGTGATATTGTTGAATAAGTTGATTTCACAAAAGCACATTCAGCACCAAAGTTATATTGGAGTTGCACATCGTAGCATATAAATACCTCTTTGCCAATTACGTCACAGCCTTTCAGTTGTGTTGATGATAGTGGAAAGTAATGCCGTTGAAATGAGTTTATTGCTATTGTCGGACTGCATGTGTCTATGACCAGCATAGTGTTGTTTATGGGGGTCGGAACAGGAATTAAGTTGTAAAGCTTAAACTTTTCATGGTCTATTAATGGTAGAGTTATGCTGAACACTACATGTTCCTGAGTAAGACCGCCTTTTATTTTCATAAGTTTGTAAAATTCGAGCAAGTCATCTTCAGGAACCGGTAACTCCAATGACTGTGGCATATGTGCCCGAATTTTTTGTATTTCAGTTTCCAGTTGAATTGGAGTCAACAGCAATGGATTAATTTTCCCATGATGAGTGTCGGTCAGTGCGTTCAGAATGCAAGTTTGCATTCGTTGCAGTTAGTTTGCAATGAATGAGAGTTTTGTTACACCCATACTGAACATGTGTGCAAGCGTAAGTTGTGTTGTTTCTTCTGCTAGTGTCTTCAGTTTTCGCGATTTCATTTAGTTTTAGCAGAAGATGGTCAAATTTAAACTTAGTGTCTGTTAGACTTTCTTTGACAATGTTCATGGTTGAATTGATAACGGAGGTGTGGTCTTTTATGAGGCGATGCATATATGAATCGTTTTCTTGTAGTTTAGTTATTGTTGTTGACATTTTTTCTGCATATTCAGAGTCTAGTATCCCAAACAATGAATGAGCAACATTTCCGACGAAGTCGACAGCACCTCGTTTTTGACGTGGTTTGTATAGTAATTTATTATCAAGTCTCAAATCCGCTTCAATATGTCGAAGATGTTCTATTGTACTATAACACGATGTATTGTATTCCATCTTCGCACACAGTCGACTCAAGGAGCTCGTTCCATTTCCTAAAAACGCTGTGTCAGCCCAGTAAGCAGATAAGTCATAGTAAACGACCAGATTCCACTGACTTGCAGTTATGTAAGTAGAGCCTACTTCTTCGAAATGAATACCCAACTTGGAACCGAAGCGCTCATTATCAATTGGTGCTCCCAAAATAATTGGGAGTATGAGCATTAGTGTCAACAGTGTGATGCTTAAATTATTACCGAGTAATTTTAGACGTTTGCTCTTCGGCTCAGTGATTTCATCCTTGCTGTCGATTTCATTTATTTCATCATCCGGTTTGTTGTCGTTTTCTGTTTCTTCTAGACTGGCCTTAGGGAGTGGTGCCAGGTAACGGACCGCTCTTTTAAGGACTCCTGAAGCGGTTTTGACGTCTGCCACTTTAACTATGTTGTCCTCCCCCTTATAGATTTTATTCACACGTCCTAAAGGCCATTTCATTACGGGGCAATTATCTTCCTTAAGAATCACGATGGTTCCGGGTTTTAGAGATTTTGATTGCTCCTTCCATTTATTGCGATATTGCAATTCGTTCAGATAGTCCCGTGACCACCTTTCCCAGAAGTTGTGTTTGAGAAAGGACACTAGTTTCCATCCAGTTGCCAAGTTTGTTTTCGTTGATGTGGCCTGTGCATCTACTTGTGCCGTTAGTGGTTCACCAATCAGGAAATGTCCTGGAGTTAACGCACCGAAGTCATTGGGGTCGTTTGACATGGGTGAAATAGGTCTGGAGTTGAGAATCGCTTCTATTTCGATAACCAGTGTTTCTATTTCTTCGTAAGTTAAGGAAGCATTAGCTAAGCTCCTGGTTAAAAGGTGTTTTGCAGATTTTACTGCCGCCTCCCAAAGGCCTCCAAAATGAGGTGCTCGAGGTGGTATGAACCTGAATTGTATATTCTTTTTGCTGCATGCATTTTCAATTGCTTCTTTTGCTTCGCTTGTATAAATTGCGGGTATTCGTTCAGACAATTTATTTTTTGCCCCTACAAAGTTCGTTGCATTATCGCTATATAGGTTTTGGCAATGTCCTCGTCGGCCAACAAACCGTTTGATGGCTCCTATAAATGCGTCAGTGGTTAGATCGCTTACCAGCTCTAAATGTACTGCCTTCGTAAAAAAGCAACAAAAGATAGCAATATACGCCTTGTGTGGCCGTTTTGCTCTCATCTTGTAGTGAACTGTCATTGGACCACAGTAGTCTACTCCAGAATTAAGGAACGGTCTAGCTGGTGTTACCCGTGTGGAGGGCAGGTTGCCCATAATTTGGTGAAATAGGGCGGGTTTGGCTTTACTGCATATTGTGCAGTGATGAATCGTCGCTCTTGCCATGATCTTACCCTTTATTGGCCAAAATCGTTGTCTTAATATTCCTAAGAGAGTTTGAGCACCACAATGCTTGTTGTCTTCATGTATCATTTCAAATATCAGCTTAGCGATTGGATCATTGTAAGGAAGAAGCAGCTGATGTTTGGAATCGTATTCCAATGATGAGGCTTCCAGTCGACCTCCTACTCGTATCAAACCTTCAGCGTCCAAAAATGGTGAAAGGTTCGACAAATTGCTAGTTCCTCGCAATACTTTGTATTTAGCAAGCTGTTGAATTTCTTCTTTGAAATCTGATGCCTGTATTTGCTTGATGATTAACATTAGTACATTTTGTAGTTCCTTTGTCGATAGGGATTTTTGATGTTGTTTAGAGCCATTCCGTTTGGTATTGTTTACAAATCGTGAAATGTATCCAACAATGTGTTGAAGACGCCAGAATGAATTCTTATGATTTATTTTATAGATGAAATCGGGTTCTTTTGAAGTCATCACTAATGCTTGCTTTTCTTTTCTCTCTAAATTGGTTGGGTGGGCAAGGTTCGTCCTGAATTTAGGTGGCCAAGCTGTTTCTTGGCCGTGTAAAAATATGGGACCATAGAACCATAAAGAGCAATCTTTCAGGTGCCGGGGTGCAATTCCTCGAGATAATATGTCTGGGGGATTACATTTTGTGCTGACATGCCGCCATTGTTCTGGTCTAGTGTTTTCGAGGATGGTTGAAATTCTATTGGCAACAAAGGTGTTGAGAGATGCTGATGAGTTTATCCAAGACAGCACAATTTCCGAATCAGTCCACAACCAAACTTGACTTGTAAACTTAAGATCAGCTATTATTCTTGTAGCTAGTTGTGCTCCAAATACAGCTGCGCATAGCTCCAATCGTGGAATGGATTGAGCTTTGATTGGGGCTACTCGGGACTTCGCACAAAGGATTTGTGACATGACTGTTTCATGGTAGATCGAAGATAAGCCACTGCACCGTAAGCCTTTTCTGATGCATCTGTAAATATGTGAAATTGTACAGATTCTGGAATTCCACCTTTGAAAATGTGTTGATATTTTTAGCGTTTTCAGTTCATTCAGGTCTGCACGGAAAGTAATCCACTTGGTATGCATGGACTCGGGTAGAGCTTGGTCCCAATCGAGTTTTAGCTTCCACAACTCTTGTATAAATATTTTTGCAGTGACACTGATAGGAGACAGAAGACCCAATGGATCAAAAATTCTCGCGAGATCCGATGTCACAGTCCGTTTAGTTACTCTTTTATTATCAGTAATATTCACCTTTATGCTTAGTTGATCTTCTTTCGGCATCCACGTGAGTCCTAGTGTACTGATGGAATCTGATTTGCTGCTCTCAAAGTCCAAATTCAGTTCCAGATCACTTTTTGGAACATGTTTGAGCAACTGGGGGTGATTGGCACACCATTTTCGCAAATTGAAGCCACTTTGCTTCATTATCTGCTGAAGTTGTTCTTTCAGCTGAATTGCGGTGTATAAGTTGTCGCTTCCGCCTAGTCCATCATCTACGTAGAAGTTTTCTTTTAGAAATTGTGATGCCAGAGGATGTCTGGCACTTTCCTTTGCCAACTCTTGCAGGCATTTGGTTGCTAAATAGGGAGCTGCTCTTGTTCCATATGTTACAGTATTCAGTTGGTAGTATGAGAGTGGTTCTGAAGCATCTGTCCGCCAAATTATCATTTGAAAACGGCGGTCTTCAGGAGAGACCAAAACTTGCCGATACATCTTTTCAACATCTGTGGAGAATACGAACTTGTGAAGTCGAAATCTTAATAAAATTGAAAACAATTCGCTTTGTACTATTGGTCCTGTATACATCAAATCATTTAAAGATTGCCCTGATGTTGTTTTGGCTGAAGCATCGAATACTACCCTCAATTTGGTTGTGGAGTTGTCCGGTTTTAGAACGCAATGATGTGGGATGAAATAGTTTGGTGAACGAATAGAAGTTGGTGATATCTTCGTCATGTGTTTCATATTTTCGTATTCATCCATGAATTTCTGATATTGACTCCTCAATTCGGGGTTTTTCTGCAGTCGGTGTTCTAACGACAAGAAACGATTCAGAGCGGTTTTGTAAGAGTCACCGAGGATTTCAGGATCTTGGTGGAACAGGATCTTTACAACAAACCGATTTTCATTGTTCCGCGTTGTATGATGTACAAAAAACTCTTCACATTTTCTTTCTGCTAGTGACAGAGCCCTTTCAGTTGACTTAAGTTCATCCAGTTCCCACAGTCTTGCAATGGAAGCTTCAAGGTTGTCATTAGTTGTGGATACTCCGCATATAAGCTGTGTGGGATTTTTTACTTCTATTTTTCCAGAAATTATCCATCCAAGCACAGTATTCTGGAGGGTTGGTAATTGTGGAGACAATTCGATTTGTCCAACTGAAAGTAGTTGAAGAAAGTGTTCTGCGCCCAACAAAATGTCGATTTTGTCCGGTCGGTTGAAATGTGGACCAGCTAGTACCAAGTTTTTGGGTAATGGCCAGTCATTTATGTTGATGAATTGTGCCGGCTGGGGAGAAATAATAAGCGGAAGTACAAATGCTTCGAGTTGTGTTGTGAATCCATTGATTCGAGAATGCAATGCTATGTTAACTCGGTGCTGTGTTTTAGTGGTGGTGCTTCCGATTCCACTAATGTTTGCCGATGACGGATGCATTGGAATACCAAGTCGTTTCACTAGACGCTCAGTGATACAGTTTACCTGGGATCCTGAGCCAAGTAATGCGCGGCATTCAATTTCTGATGAATCAGTTTTGATTTTAACTACTGCAGTGCCAAGAATCACCGCTGATGACGACTGTTGACTTGCTGTGGTTAAAGAAGTAGCTTTTGATTTGGTTGAGCACCCTGGTGTTACAGGAGAAGTCGTAGCTTCTACAATGGTCGTTGCAGAAGATGACGCTGCCTGTGGTTTTTCTTCATTTAATGTTGTTGACGGGTAGTTCTTGTTTTCTAAATGCAATAGCGAGTTATGTTTCTTGTTGCATTTTGTGCAACCCCTTGAGGTACATTATTTTGAAGAGTGACCAGATTTCAGGCAATTTACACATAATTTTTGTTTTTGGATGAAATTTAGGCACTCGTATGGTTGGAGTTGTTGAAATCGTTGGCAACGATATAGCTGGTGAGGACCTATTTTACAAAACAAGCACAAAGGCTCAATTGATTTAGATGGTGCAGCTGTTG
Organism: Tachina grossa; assembly: GCA_949987645.1. Classification (NCBI taxonomy): domain Eukaryota; kingdom Metazoa; phylum Arthropoda; class Insecta; order Diptera; family Tachinidae; genus Tachina; species Tachina grossa. The sequence continues at coordinate 102,870,181 of OX465275.1, read as the reverse complement.
CACATACCTTTGAAGATGGTCTTTGTTTTTGGCCCATTGCCTCCATTGATTGAAATCGAGTCTCCAGAAAAGCTAGGAAGTGTTTGATTCGCTGTAGCTGTTTTGGATTTGTGATTGATCTTTCATATTGGTTGTGAGTGTTTCGATCCAATTTCTTTACGAGGAGGTGCAATAGTATCGGGTCCCAGGATGTAATGTCTATTCCAAGATTTTCCAGCGCATGTAGACATTCCTGAGTTGTATCATGCAGTTGCTTCATTGATGCAATTGTTGGTCCGACTGCAGGTTGTTCGATCAGCTGCTGTATTAATGATGCGACCAGAATTCGCCTATTGTCGTATCGCTCTTTTAGCATTTCCCATGCTGTCTCATAATTTTCTGCAGTTGCTGAAAGGTGGATTATGAGCCTTTCAGCTTCACCTGCTACATTAGCCTTCAGGTACCACATTTTTTGGACTACAGGAATCCGCTGATTGCCTACAAGTTGCAGAAATAAATCATAGAAGGTCCTCCATTTGAGGTAGTCGCCGTCAAACCTAGGAATTGTTATCTTAGGCAGCGGTACTGCAATAGGCTGATCATATGGAGTCGGTGGTTCGGGAGCCACTTGGGAAGCCTTCTTAACATTTTCAAATATCTTCGCTTCTAAGGTAGTGTATGCAGTCATGTTGTATCCTTCTTGAACCGGATCCTGACTGGTTTCCCATATGGTAAAATGTAGGTTCTGAATTTGGTCCCACAACTTTTCTTTCAGCTTCATATTCTCGGCTGTCGGATCCGTTGTGAGCAATCGCTGTAGAGACCCCATCATTACATTTTGCCTTCTTATTAAAGCGATAGTTGCAGATGTCGTACATCCTGCCTCACCAGCGGGTTTGATTATTGGTGTGGGTTTGTCGGCGATTGGTTGTTGAACTGCCTCCCCTGTAGATGATTTCATCATAGCTGTTTCAAAATATCCTTGTATTTGTCGACAAGCTCTGAGATGTTCTTGTAGTAATCTTTAGCAAAGTAGTCGTAGTCTAACGGAATTTGATCGAGGCAACGGATTTTGCTGTCCGTGGTTTCAAATTCCGACCAAGCGCTATCTAGCCTTTTGAGTCGTTCCTCATAATAAACAACAGTTTTCCTGGTAGCTGAGTCCTTTTTAAAATTGCGGATTATAGTTTCGATCATGTCACCTGTTGCCAGCTGTGATTCTATCAGCTTGTTGAAAGTGTCCATGTTTGGTTTCTCAGGAGTCACGATTTGAATTGTTGAGTCTTCTAGCTGCCTGAAGGGGAAGCTCCAGTGTAGAAATTCGATGATAAATATTGATCCTAGCTGCCTGAAGAGAATGCTCCAGTGTAGGAAGTCTTATGCTGAATGTTAATCCTAGCTGCCTGAGAGGAGTGCTTTCAGTGTAGGAAACTTTAAAGACGAATATTGATCCTGTGTCAGATCACGTCGGAGTCACCAAATGTTTAATTCACTAAATGAATAAGGATAAACTAGTTTGTTTAACCTGTTTGGATTATCTTCAAGGCGATTCACCAGGAAGATTTATTGATGCAACTCAAGCACTTGAAACTTGGTTGCGTGGATATGGTTAAATCACTTTTGGTTAAAACAACTTTGTTTTCTTTTCAAAATGTAATTGAACAAATGTTTTATTTAACTTTCTTTCTTATATACTAACTTATTGATATGTCATTAAAATGTTCTACTATTAATTGTGTTGCTTAATTAAATTGAGGTATTAAAATTTTGCTTTATTAAGTGTATTGCTTAAGTACAAGTTCATTGTACAAAAAAACAACCATTTATGCATAATTGCAAGTTTGCAATTATTTATGACCCAATTTTGATATTCTTATGCAGCGTAATTATAAACAGTGTCTTATTTCTTTTTGTTTAATTGTGAGGTGCAATGAACTACAGGAGAAGTGTAGTTTAAAATATAGGTCAGTGTTGTTTTTGTTTTGTGAAAGTATGAACAAATACGTTGTTTTTAATATTATTTTTTTGTAGCTATATGAATTTTGTTTCTTAAATATATCTGAGAATTCCGTTACTTTTTATAAAATTAATAATAATTTAATGACTGAATTATCTTTTTGATTATTTGATTTATTAAATAGGCACACAATATAAATATAAAATCCTACAAGTACGATTTTTTGGTTGCACGAGTTCTTATTTTTTAAACCTTGAGGCTCTACGCATATTAACTTGGCATCCGCTTATGTATTTTTGAACAGACTTCCAATTCACCAGTGATTAAAAAGAGGGAAAAAGATCGAATTAACAATATTTAATCTTTTTTGATTGCAAATGCGATCTTATGTGATTTTTCATGTATGCATACATTTTTATATGTCACCATATATTACATCTTATTTCTATATATGAATCACATATGAAGAGCTTCATACTTACAATTTCCATATATTAGTTCATATATTGTAATACATTTCATATATTAGTCCAAATATCAATTCATATATAATGGTTTTGCCATCTATGATTCCATACATTTTCATACATGAATTCATACATATTCATATATATTTATATAAGTGACATACACACTAATATACCATAATCAAACACTAATCTCACAGACGCGTGTGAGTACAAAGAAAGTAATACAAGATCCAATCATTACTGTACCAAACAATTTCATAACAATATTGATAACGAAGAAACTACAAGTAACTTAGGTATCGTAAGAAACCTTTTAATCTATACATACTGTAATAATGTTCAAGGTCGCAAACACATAGAATAAGATAACGCTAGAAACTACAGGTAACCTAAGTATTGTAAGCAACCCTTAAACGCATAATGTACACACACTTTAATAATGTTCAAGGTCACAAGATAACTCTAGTTTAATTTAAGACGCACATTGTTAGTATATAAGGACAGAAATTAGAGTAAATAAAGTTAGTTTGTGAAGAAAACTCAAGAGCAACAAACGTTGTATTTTATTGGCGCAGTCGGTCCTTACAACGTACCTAACGGAAATAAGAAAATCTTGCGAATCCTACGGGACCCTCCAAGATTAAAATATTAAATATAAATCTTTTAAATCGAGTCCTACGGGAAATTTAAACCGAAGTAATTTAAACAAAGGTTTATGGAAACAGTTATCCAAAACCTAGAAAAACTTTCACTAAATACCAAACGAAAAATGAATTAAACCGCAACAAATACCGACAATAATTTTCTACAAAAGAGATTTGTTATGGAAAATCTCAAACTAATCCATCCATTTTTCGGGAAAAAAGATTACTTGGCAATGTACGTGGGGGCAATAGAGAATATAATCCCAAACATAACATCGCTACCGTCAGATGATAGAATATTATTCTTTAATTGCATACTACAAACACTAAGTGGTGCCGCCTTAGATGCAGTAAGACGGGAGCAACCTGAAGACTGGGCATCGTTAAAGAAACTGCTAATAATGGAATTTGGTGAGCATGAAAACATCTCACATTTAATCTTAAGTATTAATAGTATTAGATTTAAAGGTAATATTAAAAAATTATGCGAAGACATTAATATTTTAATATGTAGATTAGAGACGCGATAAAATTATGTAAAGAAACAGAAGAAAGAAAAAAATTCTTATAAAAGAAGTACAATTTTACAGTTTAAAAACATTAAAAAAGGAACTACCAAATCACTTAACGGCTCTTTTAAACGCTAACCTAGTAAATAATTTCCAAATGGCCATTCAAACATTAAAAGAAAGTGGTGAATTCGATGAAAACACGCATTATAAACCAAACAATATCGAATTTATGGTCAACAACAGCTACTAAACTCAAACAAAACACATTTCAATCGAAGTACTCCTCCCCAGGATAATAGATATTTTAATAGAAATCATAATACAGACCTTAAAATTTTTACCCAAATGAATATCAAAATAGAAATCAAAACTTTTACCCTCAGAACTCATATAGTAAAAATCCCCAGCATAATGATTATTTTTATAGATCTAATAACAATTATAATCCTAATAAAAGAATGAGGGAGTATGATTCTAACCAATCTAGGATAAGGAAATATGGTGCCCCAATACCAATGGAAGTGGAAAATTTTCACTTGAAAGCCTCAAGCAATTACCTTCCATTTCAATGAAAATAGAGAATAGGTTTTATAAATTTTTAGTAGATACTGGGTCATCCATAAGTTTGATTAGATCTAATACATTACCAACAGGAAGCAAAGAAATAGATCCAGTTACTATAAAAACAATCAAAGGAAGCATAATTTTAAACAAAGTACAGGAAGTTAGTAGTAGTCAGTCAGATATTAATTTAACTCTCTTTATTCACGACTTTTGTCAGAACTATGACGGACTATTGGGTTATGATAGCCTACAGAAATTAAATGCTATCATGAATACCATTGAAAATTTTATAATTTTGAACAATACAAAATATTATTTCCTGGATGAAAACCAAGAAAATAAAAATATATTATTCAATATGGAAGAAACGGAAAATAAGAATAAAACAAATAATAACGAAAACAAACCATTATTTAGGTTAAGTCATTTGAACAAAGAGGAATACGAAGAAATTAATGGATTATTGAAAAATAATAATAATATAAAAATATCATATATCAAGAAAACGACAACTTAAGTTTCACACACAAAATAAAGCAAAAGACAAACACTAAACACGGAGATCCAATCTATGTCAAATCCTATAGATACCCAGAAGTGCATAGAGAAGAAGTCGATAGGCAAATAAAAGAGATGTTAGAGCAAAACATCATCTGCCATAGTAAATCACCTTATTCAGCACCAATTTGGGTAGTACCTAAGAAACAAGACGCCTCAGGTACACAAAAATGGAGAATCGTTGTAGACTACCGAAATTTAAACGGTATTACAGTGGATCCCATGAATGGACGAAATCTTAGATAAGTTGGGTAGGTCTATATACTTTACAATGTTAGATCTCACAAAAGGGTTTTACCAAATAGAGGTTGATCCCAGAGATACACATAAAACTGCATTTTCTACGAGAAACGGGCATTACGAATTTTTAAGAATGCCTTTCGGTCTAAAAAATGCACCAGCTACATTCTAAAGACTGATGAATACAGTATTAGAGGAATTAATTGGAAAAGACTGTTTGGTGTATTTGGATGATATTGTAGTCTTTAGCACTTCCCTCCAAGAACATATCAATTCGCTTAATAAAGTATTTAAGAAGTTAAGTGAAGCAAATTTAAAGATTCAATTAGAAAAATGTGAATTCCTACAAAAACAAACAGGTTTTTTGGGACACATAATAACTCCCGAAAGTATTAAACCAAATCCAAATAAAATAAAAGCAATAATTGACTATCCAATACCAAAAACAGAAAAATAAATCAAGCAATTTCTCGGATTACCGGGATTCTATAGAAAATTTATCCAAAACTTTTCAAACATCACTAAGCCTCTAACGCATTGTCTTAACCCTACGATTCATAACCGGGTACCCGTGTACCTTTTTTGACTTTAAAGTGCTGCTGTGCCTATAATTTTTGAGATATGGACATAAAACTCCGAACCATGAGAGATTTTGGCTAAACTAAGATTTAAATACGAAAAAATTCAAAATATTTTCAATATTTTCTTTAAAAAATGATTTTAAATGTTTTACCCCCATAAACACACAACCGGGTCCCCGGGTACCCTAATGCAATTCCTATGTAAATGCCTGACATGTAAATGCAAAAACGTTTTTTTTTTGTGTTGTTTTTATTGGAAATAAATGTCTTTTTTATTTTATCATATTTTATATATATTATATTATAATTCATCCGAATCACTATCGTTGTTATTGTGGCAATTGTAGCATTTAGTAATTGTTATGGCGTGCTCATCGCATATCGGCGTGCTACATATGCTGCAATTTTTTCTAGTTTTTCTTCTGCGCTTATTTGGAAGAAGGTTGCACATGTAGTACACGCCCGTATGTACTTTTCTGCCCCTTTGTCGTGCTGACGGAGATGTTGACGGACCTGCAGCACAAAGCACACTCTCCAACGGCCTTCCGATGATGCTTTCAATTGCATTTTTTGTTGAAAATTGGCGCACGCTTTGCACATTTGAAATTCTATTTACTATAACAGGAATGCACAGGTTTTCTGCCAGTTGACGCAGGAAATTCTTCCTGCGCGTCGTGGTGTATCGTGCAGTTGGATTATTTCCATAATATATGATGTGTGATGCAAATGCGCTCACATCAATGATGTTATAGAAAAATGCCATCGGCCATCTTCTTGTTTGTCGCTGGGTCGTGTATTCTTGGAGCGTTTGGTCCATTACGTCCACCCCACCTTTTGTTTGGTTATAGAAATTTATAATTTCTGGTTTCCCATTCTCGTCAATTTGTGCATCATCATGCATACTAGAAAGAAGGATGACCGAGTTGGACTTCCGCTGCTTATATGAGAGCAGTGTTACGTTGTCGTAGAAGCCAAATAAACTTGAACCAACGTCTTTTTTTTTTTGTCTTCTTTCATCTCCGCAGGGATGTAAGCTTTGTTGCGGCGGAGTGTACCCACAATGCTGAGCTTTTCTACTTTTAAATAGTTGCCTAGCCAACGGCAGCGTCGTAAAAAAATTATCCATTGTTATATTTCGTCCGCTACCGTAGTATGGCCCAACTAAATCTCTCACCACTCTTTCGCCAACACCAACTTCACGACCAGTTTCTTGTTTGCCAATATATATTTGGCCATGAAGTGGATATGAGTTTTTGGCATCGCAAATCCACCATACTTTTATGCCATATTTTGCTGGGTTCGAGGGTATATATTGGGTGAATTTGGTTCTACCACGGTATAGATATAATTGTTCATCAATGGTCAAATATTCTGATGGCACATAATATCTGGCAAGATTTGCATTGAGCATTATCCAAATATCGCGAATTGGCGCCGCTTTGTCTTGACGCTGCCGCTCTACCCGTGTTTTGGGGTCGTCAAACCGCATAAAACGCAGCAAATCGAAAAACCTGTTTATTCCCATGGTGGCGCGGAATATTGGGTGATCCTGTGACGTCCACAAATCTCTTGCGTTTTCATCACTAGAATGATTTGTGCCAGCCATCAAAATCATTCCAATGAACGCATAAATTTCGTTGATTGTCGTGTCTTTCCACTTCAACTGACCTCTATTGGGATTCGCTTCATTGTACGCATTATATGTGGCATGCGCTTTTCTATTTGTGTGGCGCACTATTATATCCACCATTTCCACTGTGAGGTATGATTTGAAACACTGCAAAGGCGTCATATTTTCAGTAATCCGCGCTGGACCACAGCGGTCTCTGTATATATTGTGGCTTCTCATTTGTTGGCAACTACGTGGTGTTCGCTGCCATTGTGTGCCGTCACGTGCAGTCATGTAGTATGCTGGGTTTGTTGTTGGTGCATATTCTTGCATATCATCATCTTCACTTTCATCATCAAAGAAAATTTCCTCTGGTGCGTCAAAAGCAGCTGCAATTTCGTTTGCGTTGTCAACATTCAAATCTTCATTCTCTGATTCCGAAACTTCGCCAGTATAGGACACATTTCCTTCATTTTGGTCTTCCACAGGGTCCACTTCAAGGTCCTCATCTTGAGTCGCTTCCTCAAATAAACGTTGAATATATGTGCTTCTTGCTTCATCACTCAAATTCCAGTATTCCCTTGTAGACAAATATCGGTCGTTGCGGCTCATTTTTCACCAACTTCACTGTTCAAATATTCAACACAGATTGGCGAAGCAAATGAAATATTTCAATTTTACGACACAAATGAACATCTGCTATCTAATTCAAAAGCAATTAAGCAAGTAGGTACCGAAAATAAGCAAATAAACAACCCTTACATAAAACCAGTTTCTGCCTACTTGTGTCACTTTAGGTACTTATATAGGGTGTTTTTTTAGGGGTATAGAACTTTGAATTGAAATAAAACACAAGAAAATCGTTTTAATGTCCATTAATTTGGCTTTATTGGAAGGATAATTTTATGCCATTAATGTTTAAATATGATTTCGGGCATGTGGCCGCCGCGGCTGGCTCGAATAAAGCCAATTCTACAGGTCCAATTTTCAACCACTTTTTCGAGCATATGGGGCCGTATGTTGGCAATAACGCCACGAATGTTGGCTTCCAAGTCCCCTAACGTTTCTGGTTTGTTGGCGTAGACGAGCGACTTCACATATCCCCAAAGAAAATAATCCAATGGTTTCAAATCACACGATCTTGGTGGCCAATTGACAGGTCCATTCCGCGAAATTATGCGCTCATCGAATGTTTCCTTCAATAAATCGATTGTGACGTGCGCTGTGTGGCATGTAGCGCCGTCTTGTTGGAACCACAACTCATCCACATTCATGCCATCCAATTCGGGAACAAAATAGTCGGTTAGTCGGCTCCAATTGCTGTGCACGGTGGCGAATCGATTCATTCGGGTCCTCTTCAACACTTTGCTCTACAGCGGCAATTGTTTCTTCGGTGCGCACTGTTCGACGTCTCTGCGGATGCGTATTATCACATAGAGTAAACGTAGTGCGAAAACGATCCATGGTTAACCGAATTAATTGCTCTGATGGACGATTATGTCGACCATAAAATGGACGGAGCTTGCGGTAAACTTCGCGAACTGAACCATTATTTTCGAAATAAATTTGCACGATTTGCAAGCGTTGTTCTCTTGTCAACCTGTTCATGATGAAATGGCAAACCAAACTAAATATTAATCACTTGACAGCTGACAAAATGGCCGCCAGTTAAAAAAGTGATGCCAACTTAAAGTTCTATACCTCAATAAAAAACACCCTTTATACGAACAGAAACCAGTTTTTTCCAAATATCAAATTTGTACAGTTGAGAACGCAAAATATAATCAACAAACAAAAATATTTACAGGAAAATATTATTTTATTTCAATAAACGCAAAACAACCTACTTCGGGTACCCAAGTACCTGGTTATGAAATTAAAGGAGTTTTGCTGGTTATGAATCGTACGGTTAAAAAAGGCAATAAAATAGATTATACCAACAAGGATTACATTAAAGCTGTGGAAACTATTAAAATTTTGATAACAAAATAACCAATTCTAGCATATCCAAATTATGAGAAACAATTCACACTAACAACAGACGCATCAAACTCCGCATTAGGCGCAGTCTCAGCCAAAATTCTCATCCAATCTGTTTCGCGAGCCGAACACTTAATACCCATGAAACCAATTATTCAACCACAGAGAAAGAACTACTAGCTATAGTCTGGGCAACGAAATATTTCCGGCCTTACCTATACCTTACCTATATTCATAATTAATAGTGACCACCGCCCATTGCAATGGTTACATAACCTTAAAGAACGAAATGCTAAATTGCAAAGATGGAAAATAAAATTGAATGAATTCGATTTCTATATCAGGTACATACCGGGAAAAGAAAATCATGTCGCAGATGCATTATCAAGAATTAAAATTGACCAATGTTACTTAAACGAATCACAAACAGAAAATAAAGTAATAACTAACGCAGGAGATGACGACGGACATAATGAAATTTTACCTTTAAACATTTTTAAAAATCAAATCAAGTTGATAAAAGGAAATGAAAATAAAACGTTCAGTGTAAAACAATTCTCAAATAATATTACTACTATTATTTACAAAAAATTAGATGTAGAATTAATAAAAAATATAATAAAGACACATCTACTAAATGAAAAAGCAACAATTTATATGCCTAATAACGAAGATTTTTATTTATTTCAAAAATATTACAGTCAATTAATACAAAACAACTCCCATAAAGCAGTAAGAACAACCCAACTCTTAGAAAACATAAACGACTTCACCGACTTTAAAAACAAAATTCTAGAAATTCATATTACTGGCATGCATCAAGGAATTGAAAAAATTGTTAAAATATTTAGGAGCAAGTACTATTACCCAATTACGTGAAAGAAATATCAAAAATAATTAATGAATGCGAACTATGTAACAATTGCAAAAATGAACACGTCAACAATAAAATAGCTTTTAAAATAACACCACCTACATATGAAATAAGAGATAAATATTTAATAGACTTCTGGCAATTGAATAAACAATATTACCTTACCTGTATTGATATATTCTCTAAATTCGCAACACTCGAAGCAGTTAATTCACTCAAAAAGCATTAATTAAAATATTTAACTCAATGGGATCCCCAAAAACTTTAAAAATAGATCAGGATCAGGGTATGAACAATGTTAATATAAAAAATTGGTGCCAAGAATTAAACATTAATCTGGAAGTAACCACAGGCAAAACAGGAATCGCTGACATTGAAAGATTACATAAAACACTCAATGAAAAACTTCGAATTATTAACACTTCAAAAGACAAAGAACTAATCTATCTACAAATCGAACAAACCCTCTTTACGTACAATCATACCATAATCCTCTCCACTACTGGACAAACACCTTATAATATATTTTTTAATAGATTAACTCCTTTGACAAATCCACAAGAGGTTAAAGAAAATAGAATTAATAATATTAATAAAACAAGAACCGATAAACCAGTAGATACTAATTATCTAAAATCAGAAAATTCTAGGAAACGACTAGAAAAGATTAGTAACCCATTCAAAAAAGTTGAAATCACACGGATAGAAAAAGATAATGAACATTACGTAGTCAAACATAAGAACAGAAACATTGGGAAATATAAATCACAATTTAAAAGAAAAAAGAAATTATAACCCTAATTAATAAATTTACAGGAACGAAAAAATCCAATAGAAGAAAAGAAATGAAATCAAATATAATAGGGATATTGTTAATACTCTCAATCACAGTAATCAACGGCCAAATGATCGAAATAAACAACATACGGGAAGACTACGGCTTCACTATCGTCAATCAAGGAATCCTGGAAAAACCAACAGATTATAGATATCATATACTGCCTATAAATAAAACTAACATTGATACAACCTATGGCTTATTTATAAAACAATTTGAAGCAGTAAAATTTTATCAAAATAATATGACAAAAAAGTATCTTACATTAGCATTCAAAGAAAAACAAATATTTTTAAAGAGACACAAAAGAGGTTTAGCAAATATAGTTGGTGATGGCCTAAAATTCTTGTTTGGAATTATGAATGAAGAAGATAAAGTAAATATTGAGCAAGCATTTAAAGATCTAAAAGCAAATATCATCACTTGTAACGAATTTAATGCAATGATAGATCATATTAATAAAGAAAATGAAATGTTACAAAATTTCCAAAAAGAAACATCAAATTTGCAGAATAAACTTACAGAAAAAATTTATTCAAGCATGTTTTTGGATAATATCAAATCGTATTTAGAGCATATCCAAGATATTCAATTAGCAATACAATTAGCCAGACTAGGTATTATAAATCCAAAATTAATTGACGTACAAACCATGACAAATCTGTCTGCTTTAGAGCTTGAACATATAAAAACTTCAATATGGCTAGAAAAAGATTTTATTTATTTCGTACTTTCCATCCCAACTCATTTTAAAACTAACAAAAGATTAAAAATGATCCCAATACCGGATAAAAACAATAATGAACTTAAAATAAATGATGAAGAGAATTATGTCTTAAAAGATAATTCGATTTATAGATTACAAGATAATAAAATTATATTAGAAAACAATATATGTATCAGAAACCTAATAAATAATAACCAAACAAATTGTCAATACATTAAGAATATCTTACCACACATAATCTTTAGTGAACCAAATATAATTGTTACAAAAAATTTAAAACCCATTGAAATTTAACAAAATTGTAATAAACTTAAAATAATCAAAATTAAAGGAAACAATATTATTCGCTTTAATAATTGTAAAATAAGAATTAACGACTTTGGAATCTCTGTAAAACAAAATACAGAAGAAACTAATATACTACCACCTGCGAAAGATATTGCAAATATAATTAAAGACAGTATTTCACTACCTGAACTTAAAAAAAAATAGAAAAAATTAGCACTAAAACTAATAAGTATTCGTTAAGCCTATTTGTAATTATATTAACCTTGTCGATAATTCTAGGATCACTAATTGTATTTAAGAAACATTTTGTAAAAGAAAAAACAAACAATGTAGAAATTGTCAATGAGGACATTGACTTGTCTAAAGGAGGGAGGAGTGACATACACACTAATATACCATAATCAAACACTAATCTCACAGACGAGTGTTTTTTTTTTCATAGTTATTCAAATAAAAATAATGACATCTATTAAATCTGATTCTACTCATACGACAGCATAGAAATTTGTACTTTTTTTAAATAAAATTAAAAATGATCTATTTTTATTGATTTGCAAAATCTGTATTTTTTTTCACAGTTTTTTTACATATTTTACTAGGCAAATTAACACGAGGTTGCCACTTGCACACTTAATGGGAAAAACTGTATTATCACAAAAATTATGAAAATTTGTAAAAGTTTGTTGGACTATAACTTCTGAACTAAAGTAATTCAGAAAAGGACTGTCACCAATTCTGAAAAGTATTTTTGTCCTTTATTGATTGGTATATGTTTGAATAGTGCACAATAAATCGTTTTGGTTTAATAAGACGAAAATTTTTTCTATTTTGAAAAACACAAAAAAGTTTGCTGGGCTATAACTTCTGAACTAAAGTAAATCTGACAAAAACAAATACAGGTTCTGGAAGGTATTTTAATTTTTTATCGATTGGTATACGTGTATAGCGCAAATTAACAGTTTGGATTTTATAATGCACAACTTTTTTTATCAATAAAAAGTTTGCTGGGCTATAACTTCAGAACTAAAGTAAATGTGGATATGACAGTTTTTGATTCTAAAAGGTATTTTAAATCTCAATTGATTGGTATGTGTGTCAATAGCGCACTAAAAGTTTGCTGGGCTATAACTTCAAATTTAAAGTAAATCTGGATATGTCAGTTATCAGTTCTTAAAGAAATCTTTATTTCCAATTGATTGGTACATGTGTCAATAGCGCACAAGTAACAGTTTTGGTTTTATAGGGAAGAACTTTTTTTGTCAATAAAAAGTTTCTGGGCTATAACTTCAGAACTAAAGTAAATCTGCTTTTAGTGCTTTTAATGTAAACAAAAACAGTATCGCGCCCACGAGCACGTGCTTTTAGTGTAAACAAAAATACTCCTTTTTTGCAACTCTGCTGAAAAAAGTTTTTTTTTTCGAAAAGTTTTTTTTTGTTCTCCGTACAAATACATTCATTTTATTTTTGATTTTTTGGTTTTCATATACATACATACTAGTGATGAGCGATAACGTGATTTTTTAATAATGTTGTTCCTTGTGAACGTGATTTCTAAATCGCTGTTCTTTTAAACTGTGACTGTGATCACAGTTTAGCAATATTTTGTTTGTAGCAGCTCTGTTATTTTGAGAAAATCTAATAAGAACAGTGACTGTGATCACTGTTTAACACATTTCAGCTCTTCTGCTTTAAAAGTACTTATTAGTAATGTCTTGATAAATACTAATAAGAAGAGCGACAAGAATAAACAATTACCAATCAACCCCATCCATACTTTGAGAATCAGCGATGCCAATTTGGCGCGTTTCGCGCTAGATTTAGCGCGTTTTAACTATGCCAAGAGCGCTTTTTTCCGTCTTAGCGCGTTTAATAAAAAAGCGCTAAATTAGCGCGTTTTGAATAAAGTCAATAATATCATTTCTGTTCCATATTTTTTAACTTTTTTTTGTATAAATTTAACAATTTTCTGATATCAAAAACTTGACCTTGGTTAGAATTAAAAACGCATTTTAATACTGTAGTGGCAAATATTTTGAAATTTTACAACTAAAAATATGTACTACATACAATGACCCAAGAAATTAACATAAATTACAAAGCATCTACTATAGCTGAAGTACAAAAAGCATTTGAATCGCAAAACTATTCCACAATTTATATGTTGTTACAAAGTTTTACAAATAAATTAAAAGTAAAAACCAAAGATTTCCATTATTTGGAAGGCGATTATGATTCTGTATTAAATGATTTTAGTTTATTAAAACATAATGTCGAGGAAGAAATATTGCAAAATCTGAAAAATTAATTGTGATACGAGTACTAATACATACATACATCGACTTTTATTGAAATTTAATTTAGCGCGTAGAAAATAGCGCGTTTTTGCTATAAATATTTGACAATGCTGTAACTTAGCGCGTTTTAAGAAGGGTAGTAGCGCGTTTGGATTATAAATAGTTGGCATCGCTGTTGAGAATTGTCGTATAACAGGCAGAGAGACCATTTGACACGATTTGACGATTTTTTCTTGACAAAAGCTGAATGTATAAAAAAAAATTAATGGGGTAGCTTTATTTACTGTAAAATAAGCATACAAGAACATTCACAGTTTGTATGAAAGATCTATATTTTCAAAATCTGTTACTTGATAAATTCAGTCACAGTTGTGGTATGTGATTTTTCAATCGCTGTGAAAAAGTAACAGGTTTCGAAATAGATATATTAAATACTCGTATGGAGTGTTCAAACTTAAAATACCTTAATCCTGAAACGGACCGCATGGTATCATGTTGGTTATACCTCAAACATTATCACCTTAAATGCTGTGGTAGTAATTTTAGGCCACGTATCTTGATGCTTTGTCTTTGATTTGGACTTCCGTAAGCTGTAGAAGCGTTGGGCTAGAGTTTTAGGGCCTGTTTGTCGAATTGCGAACGAAGAGATAAAATGGTGTTCTAAGCATGTTTTATTTTTGTTTTAACGTTAATTGTCCCGCGTAAAAAATGATTAAAATCGGTCGATATTTACAAAAGTTACAAGCTCCGAAAGAATTTCAACACCCGAAGTTTCCCACTTTGAGGCTCTTTGAAGCTACCTTGTCTTACCACAGGGTGTCTCCAAATATACTTTCTCAAAAGTTCAACACTTCTAGTTTCCAAAACAGTTAGTTCATCGAAATCGGTTCAAAAGTTCAGACTTTTTACCACTTTTCTTATATCATGCCACTGTGCATGGGCAGTACTGCTGAAAATAAAATCTGCACTCGAAACAATCAAGGCAATGGAAAATATTTTTGAAATGAAAATGATGGAAATTTCGTGTTGGGGATCTGGGGATTTGTTGGGGATGATAACCAAATCTTAGAAGATTTTTTATAACTGATTTTTAAGCTAAGAAATGTGCGTCTGGCAAGTCTAAAAATGTGTGTTACTATTAATAGGGAATGGTTTATAATAAAAAAGAAGTATAAAGGCAGATGAAATCGGGTGCCATACACATCAATATTCAGCTACGAAATGTGTCACACATATACTATTGGTGTGAATATTTTTTATAAACAAACGCAAACAGGAAATTTATTCAGCGAATAAAATCCCTTCCTATTTATGTAGTATTGTGCTAAGTCACCTCCGTTTTTTTTTTAATTTTTATATGCGTCCCATCTATAGCTCCGATAATACCAGGAAAGCTTCTTATCTGCTTAAAATACTTGGCTATTTTACATTGCTCTTCAATAGTTGATGGCATTTTGATGAAAGTTGTAGCATGCTTAGCTAAGGCACGAGCAACTTTGGGGCACATATTCTCCTTACCGTAGGTTCACTCAAAAGAAAAATCAATCCATTCGTATTTAAATCAATCCAAAGCGGTGTCATAAGTGCGGTAAGTACGAATTTACTTAAATTAAGTACAGAAGGCTTGATTCAAGTATGGATTATTCTTAATTAATTTTATCCGTATCTAATCCTGAATCCGTACTTGAAATAAACCCAAAACAAGATTCATTTCAGGAAACCTGAGATTGAATCCAACTCAAAATGCGCTTGATTCAAGAATTTTCTAGTGGATTTAATCTCAAATCAGTACTTGAAATACTCCTAAAGCAAGGTTTATTTAAGAAAATCTGAGATTGAATTAATCTAAAAATGCGATTGATTTAATCCCGAATCCGTACCTGAAATAATCCAAAAACTATATTGATTTAAGAAAAACTTGCTTTATTGAATAAAAATCTTTTATTTAATATTTAATAAACTTTCTATTGTACATATTAATATTTTTTGTTTTAATTACTGCGGAGAATATTAAAATTTTATCAATAACAATAAACTGGCTTAGGTTGTACCTGGACCAAAACTTGTTTTCCTTGGAAATCTTCCTCCAGTTATCGCCCTTTGATTGGACAGCTATCATCTTATCGTCGATTTCAAACTAAATACATGAATAAATAATTTAGTATATATACATATATGCACATTCCATGTGCATATTTTTTACAATACCTGTAGTTTATTCCACTTGAAAAGCTTTTCATGAAACTCCATAGGAAGACCACGGATATTGCTTTCCTTACGTCGCTCTGTTGCATGTGTTGTAAACAGTGTTGCCAGAAAACTTCTGATGGATGAATTCTAAATCAGAGCAAAATTTCTGTTCTACATAAGAAAAAATGATAGATTTTAAATTTACATAGGTTCTTTTACTTGTTTATTGAATGCTTTTTTAATAAATAATAAAGATGTAAGTGCCTGCATAATACTGCATTTTTGTCATCAATAAATAATTATATGTTTTGCTCTCAGATAAAGCCCACGTTTCTAAGCTGATTACATTTATAATCGTCATCGCTCCAAAAGTGCAACGCCATCAGTGCTCTAAGAGAAACTATGTCATTAAGAAGCTAGGGGTAATTGGTCACCTAGAGCGATAACATCTTTCTAAGTCCACTCTTACAGCAAGTTGACCCAAAGAAAATAATTATTCAATCAGAAATAATGCAGCATGCGTATGCAGAGGGGTTTCATATGTATATTTTTTATCTGTAGTCTGATAATACAACTATAAAAAAACTACAGATTAACATACACATTTTTTACGATTAATTTCTAATTGACACTATTTACCAAAAAAGTATCTTTTAAATATGTACTTTGTTTTTTTTTTATATTTTGCAAAGACTCTAACAGAAGCAATTATTACATTGGGTTCACACATGCCAGTTTTAGTTGAGCAACTTTTGAGCTTATAGATGAAAAAGAAGGTAATGAAAATGGGAACCTCTCTCGCCTATAAACTAAAAACGTGCTCAGCTAAAATTTCCATATGTGAACATGGATTTATTTAAAACAACACTCAAACTCGATAAAATGTACAGCTTCTATAAAGCGTTTGTTTATAAACCCATATTTTCTACTTACACTATATACGACATATTCACTGGCAGTTTCACGATCCCTCAGAAGCTGGAGAATTTTTGAGTAATCATTTGTTTTCACTATTTATTTTATTTTATTCCCACTTTTGAACACTGCGAGTATCAACTGCATTTAATCAAACTTAAAAATTTTTATTTTTTTTAATGCATGTATTTTATTTATTGTATCTTCAAATATGAACTAACAATAAGTATTCAAATCTTAAATCTAAAGTATAATTATTAGGCCCAACCAATGTCGGACATAAGCTTAGTGATAGTTATTAATAATACATAAGTAGTGATAAGCAACAAAAAGAAAAAAAGTGTTTTCAAGCAGCTTCATCATCTGGAGTGTTGAATATTAGAGCCCGTGTATCTCTCTTTTTAAGCGGATGTGTCCAGTAAAGTTCAAAATATTACGAGCAAGCGGATTAGGATGTGATTCGAGTTTTGTTAAATATTTGCCTGCGTATTTTGCAATTTCTTCAGTCACTAGTGGCATATTTAAATCACGATGTATATTTGAATTTTTGATGTACCATGGAGCCGAAGTTATCATACGTAAAATTTTGTTTTGCCTTCGTTGGATTCTCTCCACATTGGAAGCAGTGCCCCATAGTTGAATTCCGTAGCACCATATTGGCTTTAAAAGCGACTTGTATATTAAAAGTTTACAGTCTAGGCTAAGCGTTGAATTTCTACCAATCAGCCAATGTACCTGAGTTAATTTAAGTTTCATTTGTGATAGCTTAGAATCAATGTGGTGTTTCCATGTAAGTCGTCGATCAAGGTGATTGTTAATCCGAATGGGGGAACAAGTATCTCTTCGTAAGGGAAATGTTACTTGAACACACTTTTATTCATTTACCTTGATTCTCCATAAGTTTAACCAAAGCTCCATCTGGCTAATGTGTTCCTGGACTTTGCGGGATGCCTCATCAGGGTTTTCGTGCATACTCAGGCAGGCTGTATCGTCCGCAAATGTGGAAGTATGGATACTACTGCTCACACGCATATCACAAGTATAAATCAACTATAAAACTGGCCCCAGTATACTCCCCTGTGGCACACCGGATGAGATAGTTTCAGGCATACTCGTAAAGTCTCCTTCCACAACAGTGATCTTACGGGAAATAATGTAACTTTCCAAAAGATTTAAAATGTTTATTGGTAGGTAAGTCTTCAATTTTAAAATTAGGCCTTCATGCCACACTTTATCAAAAGCCTGAGAAACGTCAATAAACAGCGCAGAACAATACTTTTTTTCTTCAAAAGTTCTTATAAATTGAACCAATCTATGAGTTTGTTCAATGGTGCTATGCTGACTTCTAAAACCACATTGATGGTCTGGTATGCACCCACTACTAATTAGAATTGGGGACAATTTTGTTTTGAGCAGTTTTTCGAAAAGCTTGGACATTGTTGATAGTAGATTTATTGGCCTATATGACTCAACCTTGGTTAGATCTTTGCCCGGCTTTGGAATCATTTTAACCTTGGCAAGCTTCCAGCTGTGTGGATAATACTCCAGTCGTAAAATGGCATTAAAAATTAATAACAGGATTCTCATTGCAATACGAGGCAAGTTCATCAGCATCTGGTTACTAATTTCATCAATATCCGGAGCTTTCTTCGGGTTGAGTTCGGCAATTAATATTTGTAAATCACGCATCTAAAACTTTATGTGTTGAGGGGGTAGAGCGACTACACTCGGCAAATCAGCAACACCAGTACATATGTTTGGCGTAAAAACGGATTTTAAGTGCTCAGCAAATATTTTACATTTTTCCGTATCGCTTCTTGCCTAACCTCCGGTAGATGTGCGCAGAGGTGGCTTAAACTCAACGGGTGTTTTAAGCTTTCTAGCAGCGCGCCACAAAGAATAATTTGATGCTTGTCTGACATCAAGACCCTCCAGATAATTTTTAAGAGATGCAGTTTTTTCAGATGCAAGCAACTCTTGGAGTCGTTTAGTGCACTCTTTCAATCTGATTTTATCTTGTGGTGATCTGTGCTGTTGTCATTCCCTTCTAGCTCTTCTTTTTTCACGTACGAGACGTTCAATGTCTGTAGAATAAATTTTATTAAACCCAGTCTGCGGATGGGAGATAGTGGCATGTTCAGCAGTCTGTTTAATATTTTTGTTAAGATTGGCAATGCTAGATTCAATATCATTGGGTGTTCTTAGCGTAATATTTTCCGTGCAATGACTACTGAGATATTTTTTGATCCCCAGCCAAATAACACGATTGATCTCTTCACATATGGGTCAGGTAAGTTACTTTTTAATGGGCTACAAATTGTAATGATCGTCGGAGAGTGATCGGACTAGAGATCAAGAGAAGCTTGAAGTTGAATTAAATCCCTAGAGATATTTTTTATGACGCCGAAATCTATAACATCCGGAATTTTTTGTATGTCAGTAGGCCAATAAGTGGACTCCCCACTCGAAATGACATCCAAGCCCATTTTTGAAATAGTGTTGAACAATGCTCGACCTCTGGGTGCAATAAGACGCGAACCCCAGAACCTATGTTTTGCATTATAGACGCCAGCTGCTACAAAACAAGGTCCAAGAGATTTGTAGAAATCCTCGTATTTATTCTCAGTGATTGAAAATCTGGGAGGAGAGTAAATTGATGATATAACAAAATTTTTACAAAAACTTTCAATGCCAATATTTGTTGCTTGTAGGTGTTCTTCAGAAATGTTATCAAGAATATAGTGCTTGAGTCTTGACTTTATTAGAATTGCTGATCCACCGCAAGCTCTACCTCTAGGGTCTTTTGTATCATATATAGTGTAACCATAAATTTTAAGAATGCTTCTCGAAGTCAAATGAGTCTCAGATACTAACATTACATCAATATTTTTTTCCGTGAGGAAGTGCTCAAGTTCATTTTTATGTTGGCGAATGCCGTTTGCGTTCCAGAAACATATTGTTAACGTGTTCATGGCTTTTGAATTAATGCTTGAAGCAGAGTTTTCTGCATTCGCAGCATTTGTTGCATTATGCTAGTCATATTTGTTGTAAAATTGTTTATAGTTTGCACCAGATTTTCAATAGTAGCTTCAAGGCGATTAAAATTAAAGCTTGCGTCAGTATTTTTTAAATTATTTGGCGGGGAAACATTTTGTGTGGGAATTGAATTTGTCTTAGCAGCATCTGCATACGATACACGGGAAGTAACTGGTTGGCTCATTTGCGCAAAAGTGGCAGAGTAAGCGTTTGCTGATTGAGCTGGAGCTAATTTAGGTTTTTGCACCATAGTCTTCTTTACGAAAGAGTACACAGGACAACCTCTATAGTTAGCGGTGTGATTACCTCCACAATTACTGCATTTTTTATCACTTTGATCTTTTGGCTTATTGCAACTAGCAGTGCCGTGTAATTCGCAGCACACAACACAAACAGTAGGTAAATTGCAGTAAGTTTTCGTATGGTCATATTCTTGACAATTATGGCACTGTACGGGCCCAGAACGCTTGTGTGGTTCTTCAACTGTGATTTTTCGGTATAACAGGTATTTTAAGTTATAAATTGGGTGCGTCTCATTTTTGTTCAATTTTATATCATTAGGCTCAAGTTCAACACGAAATAGGGGTTGGGGAATCTTCTCCCTATTTATTATATTGGACACATTTTTTACCTTAAACCCCTGGAGGACGAGTGCATCTTTTATTTCTTCGGGAACAACATAAGAATCTATGCCCTTCAATACGATCTGCATTCCTTTAGCGCTCTTAAGCTGGTATGTGTAGAAGCTTGTTTTATTTTTTTTCAAATTTAGCAACCATTTTGCGGAAATCTTTTTCGTCATAAATTTGGACTTTAGTTTCATCGATGTTGCCACGTTTTATTGGAACAATGTAAAGTTTTTTCTCACCAATGACCGAAATTAATTTTTTAATAAGGGCATTTAAATTTTTTTTCTCAAATAGATTGGTGGCGGCTTGGATATTTTATTCGAGGATACCTCGGGTTTGTCGTTGTCATCTTGATAAATTTTAAAGCGGTTTTGGCGATTAGTTGAGGCTGCGCTGTTATCCCTAGACATTTTTGGAGCAGATGAAATTTTTGAAGAATTCGGGCTTCGTCCACACTTTACTACGGTTATATATCTGTCCATTCCGACTTGTACCTTGAGTTTCGAGCCGCTGTTATCTGTAGTGATAACTTTGTTAAGTGATGAACACGAGCCTAAAGGTATGATATTACTGGCTTATATGAAGAAGTACTAGGCAACTGTAATGTTAATGAAGTACTACTATTTGACATTGGACAGAGCAAAATTGATCGCTGACGAAAAATTGGCTCTTCCGTTAAAAAAAGACTCTTCAGGTTTATTATTTTTATCGTTTTCATTGTTTCATTTCTGCCGTTAGAACTCGCTACAAAATTTTTTGTATTTGAGGCACTCATACATAGAATTCCTCAAGGGTACTTCGTTTGTGTTTTTTGCGGTCTTTTTTGTTTTTGTTATTTATGATTGTTTGTTTTTGAGGTACTCGTTAGAGTATTCCTCAATTTGTTTAATTTTGTTTTGATTTGCGGTTTTTTTTTTTGTTTTTGTTATTTCTACTATGTAAAAAATATTAGCAAAGCATAAAGCTTATTATGTATGTACCTACTACGAATAATATGTACTACGAATATTTTTTTTGTATAATTTTTTGTTTGTTTGATAAGTATGTAAGCATCATCAGAGTTCTTTTGTGTTTGGTCCACTGTGATGAAGGTTTAGTGGCCTTCGAAAACGGCTGGCTGTTCCGTTCAACTATGTGTTGTTAGTCAGAATATTTACAACAGACTTTGGTGTTATTTGTTCATTAATAATTATCACATGTAATTTGGCTTAAAAAGCGATACGAACTTTAGCCCGTTCAAATCACAAATATAGAAACAAATGGAGTTCGAATAATAATTAAAATTAACTAAAAATTAATAGCCATGGGCCTGTGGCAAAATCTAAATAAAAATATACTTAATAGTAACAAACCAAAAAAGTTTGTCTTAAGTAGAACAAAAAAGAAGCAAATTAAGTAACATGTGTATAATTAGTAAAAATAACAAAACGACAATGGTAAGACTGTTGTAAATATAGTGATGGTAAAATTGAGCTTACAGTACAAAAAAGCTTTCAGCAAATTGAAATACGATGAATCAAAACAATTCACATATTCCATTTGCAATAAAATGTTAAGTATATAAAGCAGAAATTTACATCAACTGACACCACACACAGTGGACCAAACACAAAAGAACGCTGATGATGAAGGTTTAGTGGCCTTCGAAAACGGCTGGCTGTTCCGTTCAACTATGTGTTGTTAGTCAGAAGATTTACAACAGACTTTGGTGTTATTTGTTCATTAATAATTATCACATGTAATTTGGCTTAAAAAGCAATACGAACTTTAGCCCGTTCAAATCACAAATATAGAAACAAATGGAGTTCGAATAATAATTAAAATTAACTAAAAAGGTTACTTTTAGTTTTCCTTTTCATATTGTACTTTAAATAAGATTTTTTTTACTCAATTTAAGAACTTTGTACTTGATTTAAAATTTTTAATATAATTTAAGCACTTGATACCAATTTAAGAAACTTCAGGATTGGTTTCCTAAGGTAATCCCGTTTTCGGCTTGATTTAAATAAATGTTAGTTCTATTCGTACTTAAATTTTTAAATACGATTCGTACTAAAAGTAAGTAGAAAAAACTTGAATTTAGTATGGCTTTTTTCTTTATGTGTTGAGAAAGACCATGCAACATCCTGAAATTACCCAGCAAACAATTTCAGAAAAGGTAATCGAGTGTGGAATTAAGCATTTTTGGTGGAAGTTCTTCCCTACTGGATTACCAACTTATTGATTTTAACAAGGCGTGAGTCTAAAATAATCGATTCTTGAGAAGTACTTACTTTTTTTATTTGTCAACACATTCACGTAATCTATTAAATCTAAAATAATCATTCTCTTCACTTAGCAAATTGTACGTAATTTTTTTAATTTTTAGGTAATGTGATTTGTAAGCGAGTAATGAAATTTAGCAATCAGAAAAGTAAGTCATTATATGGCAAGTAGTTCTAATGGTAATGTGTAATTTTTTGCTGGGTAGAAGCACAATTTTTTAACATTAAACTTTTATTTACACAATATATGTATGTACTTACTTCCCTTCTTCCCCAACAACGTAAAGCTACCAAAAACTGAAGTTCTGGCGACGTTCCGCATTCCCTACGTTCTACATATATATCAGCTTTTATTAAGTTTAATATTTTTAAAACAGTTTCTTTTCTAAATCGATATTTTTGTTTAAACTGATTATCGACAAATGTAGTGTGCCTATTAAATTTTTAGCAGAATAATCAAAACAAACAACAGAAAATTTATACTTAGTGAAATATACAAGCGAGTTTTACAAAATTAAAAGAAATACTTTGGTAGTATTGAATTAAACAGGTTGTGAAAAAGATTATTAGAATTAAAAAAGTGATTAAAATTTGTTTTAAACTGATTACGGATTTCATTTAAAAAATGTTCGTTCACAAATATTAATTTTTACCTTTAACTTACTTGCGAATGATAACACAAAGTGCAAATAAAAATACTGATGAACAAGAAACATTTTTACTAAATTAAAAAAAAAAACAAGAATTTGTTGTGTTGAATATGAATCAGTATCAAAAAAGTTATTAAAATTTTCTTTCAAATGATCACTGACTTCATTTTAAGTATTTTCAATCAACATTAATTTTAACCATTTACTTATAAAAACTACACAACGAATAAGGTCACTAATAAGCACTAAGAAGAAAACATTGAAGAGGATTCGACGACTACAATCTCTGTTCTGTTGTTCACTGAACAACCGACCGAAAAGAACGACTGAACGAAAAGAACGAACTAGTTCTTTTTGTTGTTGGGAACAAAAAGGAATAATCCGCAAAAGGAACAACTCTAATCAAAACGTCTTCAATGGGCGGAAAGATGTTTGACCCTTGATCGAGTTCCGACCATATCCGACTTTTCAAATTTTCTTTCAAATTTGAGAAAGATTTCTAATATGGTCACCGATGCTCTTCCATTAACCGATACATCTATGGAAAATAAAAAATACGCCTTTGTGACTACGAATAAAATATGTAAGCTAAAATATGAATGCAAGTCATTAGCACTTTGTAAAACCTTTTTAGATTTGCCAATTGCTTCAAAATGGCAAACGGTTAGATCATTCAAAGTTTGTTTTTGCTGTTTGAAATTTGGTCACCACGCAAGTTCCTGTTATTCTAAAAAGAAGTGTGAAAATGAGGGATGCGACAGAACTCATCATAATCTTTTGCATACAGATAGATCTTAATCTCAAACTATTAATCTATCGGAAAACGTTTTAATAACAACTCATCAATAAGGTCGAAGTTGTCTCGTTGATGTTGATTCTGAAGCCGTACTTTTTCAAATGATTCCTGTCAGGTTATATGGACCAAATGGCTCTGAAGAAATTTACGCCTTTGTTGATGATGGAGCTAACGTATCCATAATATACTCTGAAATTGTTCAGAAACTAGGTATCTCTGTTCGGAAAGACACTTTAGAGTTACAGTGGATAAATAATCATGTTTCTCGAGAACAAATTCAAATAATAGATGTTGAGTTAACCGGTTTAGAAAATAATAACAATAATAGATACAATATGAAAAATGTATATGTGTCAACACATTTAGACCTTCCAAGTCAAAGTCTCAA
Source organism: Tachina grossa (assembly GCA_949987645.1). NCBI lineage: Eukaryota > Metazoa > Arthropoda > Insecta > Diptera > Tachinidae > Tachina > Tachina grossa. Next base: position 102,845,198 of record OX465275.1, on the reverse strand, counting down.
TACATCCAAATATGATTATATAATAGTAATTTACCTGTTGAAATGTCCAATTTTAGTTATAATCAAATAAAACCTAAAATGATAATAAGTTTGGCCCATGCCTATTTAACTGTTCCAATTGAAACACCGCAATTATTATCTCCAAGTGGATTAATAGCTACAAAAACAAGGCTTGGCTGGATAGTTAAATTTAGGAAAATTTAAATAATAAAGAGTACCAAAGAAATTTACTTTCATGTCATTTTAAAGGAAATAGTGGAGAAACAAATAGCGACAATGACTTAGAAATTTTAATGAAGAGTTTCTCAACAATACGACAAAAAGAATTGACGATAGATTCAAGTCTGGATTGATTTGTCGTGGAGATTTTAAATCATTCCCTGATTTATATAATATGGCTTTTAGAAGATTAAATATTGTAGAAAGAAAAATGTCGTTGGGTCCACTATATGCCGAGGAATACTGTAAAAGAATTGAAGAGTATTTAGAAAAAGGTTATGCACGTATACTTTCTGATGAAGAAGTTTCAAGGCATTCCAACACGACATTTTATCTACCACATTTTGGTGTAAAAATCCAAATAAAAAGAAACTTCATTTTGTTTTTGATGCTGCAGCAGAAGTTGAAAATATGTCCCGAAACAAAGCACTTCTTCCGGGGCCAGATTTAATCAACCTCTGCAAATGGTATTATTTAAATTTAGGCAAGCCCCTATTGCCGTTTGTGGAGACCTTAAAAGGATGTTTCATCAAATAGGAATTATTCCTGAAGATCAGGACGCACTGCGATTTCTTTGGAGGAACGGCAATACTTCTAAAAAGCCCAGGGTTTATATTATGCAAAGAATGATTTTCGGAGCGGCTTGTTCCCCTTCTACACCTCAATTCGTAAAAAACCGGAATGCAAGAGACTATATGGACAAGTATCCTCAAGGTGCGGCTAGTATTATAGAAAACCATTATGTTGATGATTACGGTGATTGTTTTGACTCAGAGCAGGAAGCCATTAGCGTAGTAAGAGCTGTAAAGTTAATTCATGAATCTGGAGGATTTCAAATGCATAACCTCATAACAAATTCAAAAGTTGCTGCAAAAGAACTTGAAATTGAAAATGACAATGAGATGCAAATTTATACGAACAATATAGAACGTATTTTGGGAATGCATTGGGCATCGAATTCAGATTGTTTTATTTTTGTATTAAAATTTCATAAAGTTCCAGAGAATATACTTAATTAAAAACAGTACCATCAAAAAGACAACTTTTAAGTATTACAATGGGCGTGTGCCAAACGGTAGAAAAGTACTATGGTAAAAAAATATTTGCCCGTGGGGAAAAAATTTTATTTTTCTGCTGTGCCAAATGATATCTTTTTTGACAATGTAACATTTTGACAAATTCGCTTGAGCATAGAAAGATTTAAATTTTATGATGCCATGCTTTTTATTGCATCTTGTCAAAAATTTACCTGTTGTGTCAAAATTTCTACTAGCCCCCAGGGCTAGTCAAATTTTATTCACCTCAGTGTCAAAAATTTACTTACACTAGTACTTTGCTACCGTTTGGCACAGGCCCAATGTCTGTTTTTGACCCATTTGGTTTTATAGCAGATTTTATGGTAGTTGCTAAAATCTTAATGCATGAAGTTTGGAGAAGCAGTATTGATTGGGAATCAAAATTACCTAATCACATTTATGAAAAGTTCAAGCTATTGCTAAAAGAATTGCCAAAAATCAGTCAATACAAAAGCCCTCGATATTATTTTCACAAATGTGTTTGTGACGCCAGTGAAGAAGCGTTATCGGCCGTTGGATATTGGCGCTTTATTCAAAACTCACGTTCAAATCTCGTTTTTGTAACAGGAAAAACAGCTTGTGTTCCAATACTTATAATCCGGAAGGACGTTGGAAGAACGGTCCAGACTTTCTTTTGTGTGGGTAGGATCAGAAAGGACAAAAGCGATGAATTTTTGAAATCGAATCATTTAGTTATGATGATCCAGGACTTGAATATTTTTAATGCTACTGTTAACCGTTTTTCAACATTTATAAAGGTGATTCGAGTTATATCATGGGTAATAAGATTTTGTAGAAACGCTAAGTCAAAATTGGAATTTAAGAATAGAGCTGAAGGAGAACTAAAAGCAGATGAATTATCAGAGGCTGAAAATAAAATTGTATATAATATTCAAAGGAAACATTTTCCGAATGAACTCAAAAGGTTAATGTCAAAAACTAATATTGATATGTCTAGTGATTTAAAAACATTGAATCCTTATGTTGATGAATTTGGTTTATTACGAGTTGGTGGCCACTTGGAAAATACTTCTGTACTTTAAAAATCTGAAAAACGACCTATAATACTGACAAAAATTGATAGGTTCTCTCACTTATTAGTAGAATACTATCATAAAAAGAATTGTCATCAGAATACTAGCAACGTAATTTGAGATATACGTCAGAAATATTGGATTCCGTCATTAAGAAGTTTAGTTCGTTTTATCGAAAACAATTGTATTGTTTGTAAAATAAGAAAAGCTAAACCTATTCAGCCACAGATGGGAATTTTACCCGTTGATAGGTTAACACCTTTTCGGACCGTTTAAAATACGTCGTTGTCAAGAAAAAATATTGGTTGCTTTATTTCTTGTCTGACTGTCAGAGCGATACATATTGAAGTTGTATCTGATTTGTCCACTGATTCGTTCTTATTAAGTTTGAGGAACTTTGTTAATAGACGTGGAGTACCAATTCAAATCCGCAGCGATAATGGGCGAAGTTTTGTTGGTATAAATAAGGAATTAAAAAATTAATTTTTTTTATGTATTATAATGAACTAATTTGCCGTTCATCACCTTTAGGCATTAAATGGATTTTCAATACCCCTTATGATACAAGTTCTGGGGGTCGATTCTGGTTCTGTGATAATGTGAAATGAAAAAAAACTTTTAATTTTCATAGCAACTTTTCATATTTCATTTCATTCCTGTTCTTTTAATGAAAAAGTGTTTCATTCCATTGCAGCTGTGAAACTTTTGTATCTATCTTAATAAAATATAAAAGTCAAATGCAGACATCGAAGCTTACCAGTTTTAACCGGCGCTAAGCTGCAAACGTTTTTTTTAACTGTTTGAAAAACATGTACATACTTATTAGATATTGCTAAACGTCTTTTAAATATAATACATATTGTTTTATATAGATGCTGAACATGAGCTAAAGCTTGCGAAAGTAATTTTCGCTTAAACTCGACGAAGTTATTCCATCATTAATTTTTTGGGCGGACATTTTATCCGCATCAATTTCCCAAATTTGTTTGTGGCAATAAAATTTTAGTAAGAAAGTGATTTTAGCATAAAAATGATATATACGACAAGAATGTTTTTATTGATTTCGCTATTTTTGAGCTAACAGTCGATAAAAACAATTTTGTTTTAAATATTGAAAAAAAGAATCTATCCGTACGATGCTAATAAAATATTGTTACTAAAAAACATTGATATTAAAAAAATAAAAATAAATGAAAATAAATTAAGTAAATTGCGACTTTGACACGCACGGACACTAAACATTAGTACCACATGTTTATCCTAGTGAAGGTTAATTTATATAAATGTTATATGCATATAAAACATTAAAATATTGTAGGCGGCTCTATGTTTATTTTAAGACGTCGCTGAACTTACATTTTTCACCGCCGATAGTGATTACATACCTACTTTGTCTTCTTATCTAGTGTCAAACTATACAAATAAACAACAAATAATAATAAATTTAGAAAATGTCAGGATAATTGGTTTTAATTGAATTGTCCCAAGAAATTCGGGATGAGCAAAGGTAAGAAAACTAGTCTAATGTTTACGTCAGTAATGTTGTGTATATTATAAAAAATTTTATTTTTATACATAGGAATATATTGAGAGTTTTGAGGCGCACATTACGCGATGGCCAAAATCCGTTTGAAGTGACGACTGATGATCATTTTGTTGATTTATACCGCATTCCAAAAATATTGTGCTTGGAGTTAATTAACGAATTAATTCCATTTTTGCCAAATTCATCCCGTAAACATGCAATTTTAATTCAGGTAATGGTACTGAGTGGTCTACGTTTTTTTTGCAAGTGGTAGCTTGCAAAGAAGTGTAGGGCAAGATAGTTTATCGGCGTTGTCTCAAACATCGGTAAGCAGATGTGTGCATGCGGTTGCTATAGTTGTAAATAAAATAGCACATACATAAGTACATTCGATTTCCAAAGCGAAATGAGTTGCCTTCGATTAAATTGAAATTTATGGAGAAGTTTCAATTCCCCGGTGTAATTGGGCTAATAGACGGCACACACATTAAAATTTCTGCACCAAAAAATGAAATAGAACATGTGTACTATTGCCGAAAGGGTGGACATTCAAAAAATGTGACGATTATTTGCGATGCCGATTATCTCATTCTTGCAACAAATGCTCAATTTGGTGGAACTGCACACGACGCATTTGTATAGCGTCGTTCGCGTGCTGGTAAATTTCTGGAAGAACTTTACGCAGCAGGTGAACGAAACTTTTGGCTTCTGGGAGATAGTGGGTATCCATTGCAGGTAATTCTTTAGCATAACTTTAATGAAAAATACTATTATAATACATACATATATATATATATATATATATTAAAAAGCCTTGGTTGATGACACCAATAAGTACAACATCAAGTGTACCTGAAGAGCGCTATAATGTAGCTCATAAGACCACTAGAGCTCTCGTGGAAAGATGCATAGGGATTTTAAAAAGTCGATTTCGATGCCTGCCAAAGGAACGAGCACTTTTTTATAGCCCTCCAAAAGCAGGGCTAATAATCAATGCTTGGTTGGCATTACATAACTTCCTAATTCGTAAAAGAGTACCATTGCCAGAAATATACGAGGATTACTTTGAGGAACCAGAAGAAAACGTTACCTCCACTGATGATTTTTTATCGTCTTCTACGAGTATATTAAGTATTGCAAGAAGGCAACGTTTGCAAATTGTACAAAATGTATTTTCTGCTAACATCGAAACATAGATTAAACTGTACAATTTTTTAAATTTCATACATAATTTTATTTCATTTTACACAAATTGTATACATCTATCTATTTCAATATTAGAACATCTTAAAACAAAATAAATACTTATTCAATAATCTTAAATACTATAACAAAACTTAATTCACATTCTGTTCATCTATATATATATATACGTACCCATGTTTGATAAAAATAAAATAAAATATGAAATAATTAAAAAAATTTGATAAATACATAAAATGGTAAAAGAAGTAAACAACTAACAGCCTTATTTATAAAAATTATTAATGCTTTTAATGCTATAAAAATATATAAAACAGATTTTCATTAAAAAAATTCTTATTAAGCGTTTATGATGCTTAATAATTTTTTAATAAATAAAGCTGTAATCTTTTATTTTTACTTCATCATGTAGTCGTTTTTTGTACCATTGCATCAATTAGCTGTTACAACTTTAAAATCAGATCTTTTTTGGCCTTTGTAATCGCTTCTGTTTGCACCTTTGAAGCTTGTACTTGCTCTTTCAAAATTGCTATTTTCTCTCGTTTTAAATTATTTGCTGTTGTTAACTCTTCGAGTTTTCTTTCTTCAATTTTGAAAAATTTATCAAATTGTGGTGCTTCGTGTGTACTTTTTCTTTTTCGTGACCGGCTTCTTGCTGCAATGCCTCTGGTGATCGCAGCAGTTGAAGTGCTTGGTTCTGTTGATACAGTTGCACCATCTACTGCTATAGCTGCGCCACTAGCAATAATATCCGGTTCTTCGTCAGGAACGATAACCAATGGGGTAATATCAAATCCCACTTCAGGCGTTCCATCACCGTCAATCGCTTCTAAAGTCGTTAGTTTTAAAACGCGCTCTTCCAAAGGTGATAGCGCTTTTAGCCGACCTAAGCCATTGATTTGATGCCACTCCTTTGTTCAGCTTGCTTCAGCTGGGCGTATTTTGCTCTAGTATGGAGTCTAAAATTAAAAAAGAAATTGATTCATTGGACCAAAAGTTAGAAAAAAAATTATACTACCTAAAATCACTCCAATACTTTCTCCATTTTAGTCCATCCTTCTGCGTCCCACCAAGAGCGTTAAGGCTCATCGCTAGCTGTTTCCACTTCTAATCACGAAGCCTCGAACCATCCGCACTCACAAATCTGAAAATATATTTGTTAAATTTTGTTTTTTATATTTTATATTATTAAATTACTTATCATGAGCAACATCAACATTTTCTTCTAAAAAATTTATCAAAAATTCTTTTTGAATTTCACTGGCTCTTTTTCCTCTTGTAGCCTTCTCCATGTTTTTTTCACTAATGAATGGCGTGTGTAAAAAAACTTTGTATATAAAACGGTTTTGACACTTGTTTACACTTTTTCATAAAACGAGAATCAGCAATGATGTGTAACTGTGAAAATGTTTCGTTTCATTCCACTTGTTTTTTTTTCATATGAAATCATTTCAAGTTTGTTTTAATTTTTTCACTGAACTAGAATCAGAAACAGTATGAAAAGATGAAAAAAGTTTTCATTTCACATTATCACAGAACCAGAATCGACCCCCTGGTGGCGTTTGGGAACGCCTAATACAATATGTAAAGAAATCGCTTTCCATACTATTAGGAAATATAACACCTAGATTGTATAAGTCTTTTGATCGAATGTGAAAACATTGTGAATTCAAGACCTTTAACACATTTCCTGTATCCCCATACGAGCCTGAACCAATAGCTCCAAACCATTTTTTATTGGGCTGCATAAATTCGACACAAATTCCTGATAATTTTGATCCAAAGCTTAATGGTTCAAAAACCCAGCCATATAATGACTTACTTTTTATAACTATTTTTCGTAATTATTTTTACTTATTCGATGTACCGTCGGTACATACATGTAAGTATTATAGTAGTGGATATTATGTTACTTTGTTTTTGCTTTCTGATTGCCAAGTGAACATATTTTTGTCACGTGCCCATGATGAATTAAATGAGACATTTTTAGATTTTAATTGAACTTTTTAATCAGAAATAATTTATATTTTTCTGTGCAGCAACGCACTTCATCAGCACCCTAGTATTAATGTGATGATCGTAAAAGATAAGCAAGAATAGTTAAACATACGTGGGTAGAGTAATATAACTTCGTGCTAACCTAAATAGCAAAATTAAAAATATGGAAAAACAGGGGAAATAAATAGTGATACTTACATATGTTTTTACCAAAGGTAAATCAATAATTGTACACAACAATCATTTCTCACGTTCCGTTTCATTAGAATTTACGTTAAATAGCTGATGTTAATAACAATCTCTACCCAAGTAGATAGACTAGGGTGCTGATGAAGTGCGTTGCTGCACAGAAAAATATCGGTATTTCCCCCAGCTTAAAAGTCTAATTTAATTTTTCTTCTCTTCTTTAGAAACTCACATTAATTAATAAAAATATTTCATTCAATAAAAAGAATTGAAATTACTGAACTTAAGCCTGACTAAAAATTATTTCTGATTAAAAATTGTTTTAATATTTACATTGAAAACGTTGTCTAATAATTTTCATTAGTTGAAAACTTTTTGAAAGAGACACACAAAATTGTAAGCAAACTTATTTTATAATATTAATTATTAAATATATTTTAATTGTTAATTATCTATATAATTAATAGGCGAACATTTTTTTTTATCCCTTTTACGCTGGTACCACCGCTCCGATTTTAAGAAGATTTATATGGTTTTAAAGGATTTTTTATACAGATGTGCAGAATCTATATTTTATTGAAATCGGTTTAGTATTTTGGGAGCTATAAGCGTTTAAAGTTGCTACTACTACATGCACACATATTACACACGCATTTATGAGCTTACAAGTAAAAAAGAAACAAAACATGAGTGTGTGGGTGTGTTTGTAGTATTTCTCTTGATCTAACAATTTTTTTCTTTATTTGTTGTTGTATGAAAGCCTTATGGCTTAAACTTAAAGGAAGCGAATTAGCTTGGTTGAAGGTATTTTGTTTATGTTTTTTTAATTTCATGTATTATTTAATTATGCTTGCATATGTACATATGCAAGTTTGTGTGTGGCTGTGTTTTAATGAATTTTTTATGACGTTTAGGCATGTACATTTTCTTTGAATCTTAAATTATTAACATTTTGATTCTAGAATACGGACGAGTGTGTCGTCTGTTTGGTATATCTAGTTTAATTTATATCGTAGTGAATAAACATTTGGCAAATAATTAAGCAATGTTTGTTCAATAACCTTCTTGTTTCCAACAGTTGTTGACTTGAAGAGCTAAAATATTGCCATATGTCATATTCCTGTAAAATGGTTTTTTAAAAAGATAGTCATATGCAAAAAATTGCATTGAAAAATGGTCTTGAAGGCCAACTTTTAGTGCTGGACGCACCCCTTAAACGCAACTTATCGGTATAATTTTTTTGTATTTTTTTATATAAAACTCAACTGATTTGGGGGGTGAGAGTAGAAGAAATCAAGAAAAAGTCTACATGCAATTAATATACATATATGCGTTTTACAATTTTTTCGTTCGCGTACTTTTATATGCAAACTTTTTTTATTGACAGTAATTTCTTTAAATTACTCAGTATTTTTGAGTATTCAGTTACTATATTTTACTGGAAAAGTACTTGAACACACCTAATATGTAAATTTCTGAGACCCATAAATGTGAAAAATAAAGCTGGATTCACCCATTGTTTCCGAACAAAATTTTTGTACAGACACATTTTTTTTACTGAGAGTTTTCTGCAGCACGATTCATCCATTTCGAATATTTTGTCTGGAAAATCAAAGGTACCATATGAAATACGTGTATAAACGATGTGTATTAATTTGACAAGTGGCAGCACATCGGCAAATTATTACAATTCGTTGTGTCTTTTTAATTGTTTAATGCAGTTCTTTCGTTCAACTCCATACCTATATGTTTTATTTTTCAATTTTGCTTTATTTTAATTGTAATTAATGCAAGTATATTATGTATGTTCTTTTATTATTCATATAACATGATGTGGCAGCTCAGTTCAACTTTGGCTGAAAAATTAAAATACTTGGCAGCTCAGTTCGATTTTGTCCGGACAAAATATAAAATTAAACCATTTCAAACAGAGAATTGTTCGTAAAAAATATTTTCTCTCTCTCAAGAAGAGAGAAATCAAACTACATGTTAAAAAAATGTTGTCCGGACAAAAATTTTGTTCGGAAACAATGGGTGAATACAGCTTAAGTGTTGCAGAATTTTGTTACTTGATACTTCTTTTTAATTCAATTGATCACCTAAAATAACTCTTTTCGGGAGTGTTTCCGTAAACTAGATTTGAGTTCGTAGGTCATTGGATTTTCTTAAAATTAAATATCGTATAATTTAAAAAACTTTAATTTAGGTATTCAGGGTAATTTGAATGTCATTCGCAAATTTGTTGATACTATTGATGGTTTCCCCTCTTGTTATCAACTTACCTAACTTTGGTCGTTTGAGAGTCAACAAGCTTTCACACAACTAATTTATTTTTTAGTTTTGTGAATTGCAACAAATTTTTACGCGCAAGTTGTGAATGCCGATAGCAAAAGTTAACTTGGCTTTCAGACTACCAAACAGAGTTTTTAGTTGAGAACGAAAATAGGAACTTAAAATTTTATCATTATCGTTGACATATACATACGTATAACCTGGGCATAAAAAAATTAAATAACTAAATAGGAAAAGGTGGCATTATAAAATAAAATTTTTATATAAAATATTGCAGATATTAAATGCCATTGCATGATGGGCCTTTTTCCAGAGATTGGACGAGCCTGGTTAACCATAGATTCAGAAATATATGTAAGTAAATAATAAATAATAAATGCCAGCATTTCATTTATAATACTCAATTTAAGATTTGGACATATGAACAGTCTCGTGATGTTGCTTATTATGATGGGCTAAGTCATCTTATTGTTAGTGTGGGATTGGTAAAACCTAGACCAGGAGTTTTTATCAATGATGTTAAATATCTATTAATACTTACAACTCCAATCGAAATAATTGTATTAGGTAAGTATTTCTTTTATATATTTCTATGTATCGTCATATAAAATATAAAATAATGTAACATCAGGGGCTAATTCCTGCTAATTCGTGATCGGAATTGCATTCGAATATAAACTAATTTCGATGGCAAGAAATTTTCGGATGATGTCACTCGCTACCAAGTGAATCGAGTTTTTGTTTCAGTGTTGGAAAAAGGCAAATATATTTATATATAAATTCATTTCACAACACTGAATAAATTGTAAGCAAAAACATATGCATGTACATACATACACACGTATATTCAGAAAAAAGAAACGAATATACATAAATGTTATTTTCATTTTAATTTAATTAATAACTTAATAATAATTAGTGTAAACATAGAGAATAGAGCACTAGCCACATTTTCGATTCTTTTATTGATTGACCAGAAGCAGTTAATCTGTTATTTAGATGGTTGATTTTTTTTTTATTTCCCCCGATAACTCTTAGGCAAAACATTATTTGGAAAGTCAGTGGGGTTTTGTTATATTTAAAGTCAACTAGAAATTCTTTAATTTGTATTTTTGTATACGTACATTAGTGCATTCATTCATTTATAAATAAATGAGTCAAATATTGAACATATTTTTCTTATTCTTCGCTTTTTCTATGTTAAACATGATTTCGAATGCCTTTTTGCTTGCGAGTAAAAACACGAACGGTTGCATTCGAATGTATGCACGTTATCGAATGCTGTCATTAGAAATTTCGATATGTGTTGTTCGAAACCGAATGCGAAAATCCCAAAAGTTAAAAAACTCGCACATTCGAGTACAAACTCGCTCGCAACCGAATGCTTCCCGCATTAGGCCGCAGTTTTCATAAATTTACAGGAGAAGCAAAAACCTATATAAAATTTTAACTATTTAAGATATTAAAAAAATTAAATCAGGATTAAAACAAAACTTATGAAGTTGTGAAATATGAAACTAAACTTTTGCAAAATTGTTTATTTTGATGTAGTGAATCGTAATCAAAAAAGTTAAGTTGGAATTTTTTATGATATGTCGTTTTTCTTGACAGTTATGGATTGCGTGCAAGGAACTTTCTCATTTTAACTGTGTTTGTAGTTTGTTCCATGTAACCAGTGGCTTTTTATAGTCCCTCCAGTATTCAATTTATGCAAACTTGACTCAACATCTGCAAATTCCGGTTAATATAGCGTTTATTTGTATGCTTTTGCATTTGTGTTTGCCTCGAAAATTTCATGATTTAATTCTTTAGATTCAACCTAATCCAAATCCAATAATTTTCCGTGAATACATTGATAATTTTTTTATCTCCACTCTGCTGTAAATCTGATCTTAGGCATAATTCCTGCAGTCGTGATAGAAATTACATTCGAATAGAAATTAATTTCCATAACAAGAAATTTGCCGATGATACCAAGCGAATCGAGTTTCCGCGTTGGAAAAATTCAAATAAATTCATATCACAACACTGAATAAATTGTAAGCAAAAACATATGTTTGTATATTTAATTAATAACTTAATAATAATTAATTAATGTAAAGTTAGTGAATAGAGCACTAGCCACATATTTGATTCTTTTATTGGTTGGCCAGAAGCAGTTAATTTCTTATTAAGATGCTCCCAGAGTTGGTTGTTTTTTGATTTTCCCTGACAACTGTTGCGCAAAACATTATTAGTCAAATCAGTGTGTTTTTTTATATATAAAGACACCCAGAAATTCTTTATATTTGTATTTTTTATACGTACATTTGTGCATACATTCATTTATAAATAAATAAATAAAATATTGAACATTCATTTTCTTTCCCTTCGCTTTTTCTATGTTAAACGTTTCTTCGAAAGCCTTTTTGCTTGCGAGTTAAAACACGAACGGTTGCATTCGAATGTGTGCACGTTATCGAATGCCGTCATTAGAAATTTCGATATGTGTTATTCGAAATCGAATGAGAAAATTCCAAAAGCTAAAATACTCCCACATTCGAGTAATTACTTCGCTCGCAATCGAATGGGAATCAGGCCCCTGATTTGCGACGTTTTTGCTTTTTAGACTTTTTTTAAATAAACAATGCAAAACTTGCAAACTCAAACTCAATGTTTTCAAATTTCCACTTAGTGCACATCAGCGCTGAAATTCATTTAACTTATCCGAGCGATTGACTTTTACGAGGGTTAATTTTTTCGAGATTCTTCTGTATATCTTTTTCAAAATCGGTGCTGTAGTACGGCGTAGAAGCGATTAACAGACGTGTTTGCCTGGTACCACTCTTGTCCAATATATAAAAGTTTCTTTCTTTTAAATAAAAATAATTAAACCATGCGTTAATTCATTTATTGAACTTCTTGCTCGTTGATAAGATAAACCTTAACTTAAATTAACTTACTTAGTTACTGTATGTTATAACAAAAAAAGAGAAAAGGAATATATAAAAACTGTTAGGAATGTTTCGTTATGTCTCCTGCGGGATGCACTCTTGGGTTGAATTCGGGAAGCATTTTAGCCACGCGGTGAAGGAGGTAAGAGGTGGTATATATTTTCTGACCACCGTAATTGAGGTTCACTCTGATAAGCGGTGGTATAAACAGTGTACCAGCAGTACCATAGCCTAAAGTAATCTTCGAAGGCTCTTGATTGGTTTCAGTATGAAGCATTAAAGTAGCCCCTTCGCATTTGTGCGTCCATGATTTGTTGCTGGAACCTTTGCTAATAAACGGTGCATGCCTTACATTTACGAATGCATGTTTTTTAGCTTTGGTATGTAAAATCCTTGGCGAATGGCTCGGATCATTATGTGATGTTCTGCGTGGAGTAAAATCTGGTGCGTAAACTCAACAAGCAGTCTTGATAAGTGCGACATGTCTGGTAATATTATCGGATGCTGTTCTTAGTAGCTAAGCCCCGATTTATTAAAACGTCCACCTACTCGCATGTGGTCGTTTTCGTCCAGAAATGAGAAAAGTGATAACAGTCGGCTTCTTCTCGACAACGGAATCTTATCTTTCAAACATTTATACTCTGTCTGAAAATAAAGTTGTTGCGCAAGAGCTATGAGCCTGGCCTTAGTCGATGCAATTTCGGCAGCTATAATGAAGGTTTCTGTACTAGTTGGCTTTTTCATTAAGCGATGAATGCATCGCAATCGATAACCAATAGTTCGCAACGCTGGATCAAAGGAAGAAAATTCTTCCAACGCGTCGTTCAGCTTGTCGCCTACTGAGTCTGCATAACTACATTTTAGATGAAAGTTGAAACTTTTTTATTTTGCAGAATCTGCACTTTATTTGATATCCAAATCGGTGGGGTGTTGGCCAATCAAACATTAGTTGTTGGAGCCAAGTGGGCCCATTCCACCAAAGGAGATTTGCATGAGCTCTTGTGGAAAGCAGCCTTAGCTGCCTAAATCTCCTAAATCTTCAGGGTTGTCTCCAGCTTTCACGTTTATCCATTGATTCGCAATTGTGGCACTAATGATATGTGAAGCTCGGTTTCCTACAGATGTTTTGAAGGTGTGGGGATCTTTCTTGAGCCATCCTAAAACGATTTAGGAGTCTGTCCACAAAAGAAGCTTGTCCGGCAATTTAAGATAATTTGCTAGGGCTTTAATCAACTGAGTGAGTAACAGCGCTCCACAAAGCTCAAGTTTTGGGATCGTTATTTTTTTGAGAAGAGATAAATTCGTCATCGTTACAAACAAATGAATGTGCATGCTGCCCTCAGTGGTGTCCCCTTTCATGAAAACCATAGGACAGTACGTCCTTGCTGAGGCGTCACAAAGTCAATTTGCAGACAAATTGTCTGCAAATGAATTTTATTTTGCTAAAATTTGAGGTAAAACAATCTCATCACATTCACAATTTCCCTTACACAATTCTTGCATCAGGAGTTTTGCAATTATTACAATTGGACCTACCCACCCTAGTGGGTCAAACAGTCTGGCAATGACTGACAAGATTTTTCTTTTAGTGGTGGAAGGTGAAATTTCTATCGGGTCTGAAAAGTATTAAAAATAGTCCGATTTCGCATTCCAGCGTATTCCTAGGGTATTTACTCTACTGCATCCATCAAACCTCAAAAAATTTCGTCAAGAAGATCTTCCCGGGGCAAATGTTCCAGGAGAAATTGATAATTTACCGTGAAATTTTTTCAAGAGAAATCCTGCTGAGTTTAATGCGGTGTGCAATTGTTTCTGTTTATCTCTAGCCCGACAAAATGTCGTCGATATATATTTCATTCTCTTAAATGGCAGACGCTTCGGGATATAGTTCTTGGCAATTATATCTTATTTCTTGCACAGTCCGAATGGCCAGAAAGGGGGACACATTTCACAACAAAGGTCACAGTTTTTGGGCGATAGGTTTTGTCTGGGTCTTGTGTGTTCCCACGTAACACTATTTCTTAATACAGTCGATCATCTTCATGCACCGAAATGCGTAGTCTACTCTGCGAGAGTAATCTTTCTCAAGGGGCCCAAAAAAATTCTTCTGACAATTCTTTTTTGAAGTGAAGGCGGACAACGTATCTACCATCCGATGCTGCATTGTGGTCTTTTCATAAAATTAATCGCAAAATATATAATTTTCCGTTGCTACGTGGACTTTTTCTTCCTCTTCTATTTCCCAAAACCTTTGCAATTCTTTGTTGAGATCCAAGTCCTCGGAAATAATGATCTGATGAGAACGAGTTGATTTCGTTATTTTGCTCGGGGCCTCGAAGTGCGACTCTCTTGCAGTTTGCTATTATAGGTTTTACACCATCTAAATTATTAAATGGCAGATAATCACTGGTAATGATCATATCGATAGACGGTGGCTTGAAAAATTGTGGATCGGCTAACTTCAACTGCTCGATTTCTTCTAACTTGATTCTAATAGGTCTAGAGGCAAAAGATGTGATAGTTTTGGAAATACAATAGCGTTTAAGTGGAGTCGAAACTCAGATAGTCTTGATGTTAAGGTCACCGAACAAGTTCTCCTCGACTTTCTTTCTATTGTTCCCCCAGACCGGAAATATGGGAATTGCGGCCTTCTACCGGTATACCAAAATTTTTCTGAATTCGGGTGGAAATGAAAGTTTTTTCAGAGCTCGAATCTAACAAAACGCAAATAGCAAACTGTTCTCCTAAGTGTTCTAGATAAACTAAAGCTGTAGGAAGAATTTTTGTTCCTTCATTTCGGGAGAAGTACATGTTGACTGACTCAGACTGATTACTGCTTGAAGAGACAGGCGTTGCGTATTGAGAGAAATATTTACGCGCTGTGTTACAGAAGTCGAAGGCTGTTGTTTGACTTTTATTTTAGCTTTTTTTGCCTTTCCATATGTAGCATCATGTGGTTTTTCTAATGGCAGATAGTACAAACGCTACTACTTGGACATTTGGATTTAAAATGCCTGGACGAAAAGCAGTTAATGCAGAATTTGTTAGCAAATACGTATTTGATTCTGTCGTTTATCGACAATCCCTTAAAATGTTTGCAGAACCGCAACGGATGGTTTTGCTTTCATGTTTTGCAACTAAACTCAGTCTTTTCCTGCTCTAAGTGGGAGTGAAATGTTTGGTTTCTGGAAGGATTCCCTTCTCGACACAAATGGCATAACTTTTGAGCGGGAGCTAAATTATGATGATTTCCCACCACTTTTGGAGCATGTCCCTTTACGCTGACAATTTTCCATATCCCCCCCTCGAACTTTTCTATTTCACATGATGGTAACTTGAGTCCCATGGAAGGCTGTTGCGATGAAGTTTTATTTAAATTTGGCGCTGAGGCGGCCGATAGTAACACCATAATTTTAGTTTTAAGTTTGTGAGCCTTATCGCCGAATTTTTGGTACCTCGTGGATACCTCATCTGTCTACGTTAGTTCTTCGCCCTTCTCGGGTTCCAAAATATATTGTTCGTAGCTTTCAATCTATTTTTGCCATTTCTTTTCTAGTTCGACTATGCATATTTCAAAATATCGAATAGTGCATTCTTCGGGTATCGCTTTGTCGTAGTGCTTGAAAAAACTATCGATCTGATTCATGTCAAACTTACACTTTCTCATGGCTGCCAGAACTCTAATTAAATTAAATTAAAATTTTGAAAATCTAGTACTATTGGCTTTATAGCTTTTTTATTTATTGTGAAACCTTGAAATGAATAAAATACTGTTTTAACGCTTTTTTAAACCTTTGTTTCTTATCGCTAGGCGCTATTGTAATGTGTTTTTTCTACAAAATTCGCGTTCGTTTTTTTTTTTTTTTTTTAATTGTTTCCACAATTTAATCAAAATTATCTGTTATCACCAACAATTATACTTTTAAATAATTTGTTGTTGTTTGACTATTTTAATACCCACTCACCTTCACTTCCCGGTTTTTGTGTGTACTGCGAAGCCTTTGTGACTGATATTGCAATTTCTTTAGTTTTAGTTGTTTTGTTTGTTGTTTTTGTTTTCGTTTATTTGATGCAAAATTTTTCTTATTCTTTTGAAAATGATTTCTTTTGTAGTATTTTCACACTGAAAGTTAAAACCTGGTTTTAACGTTAAAACCATAAACAGCTGATTTTGTATTCACACTGCAAGTTTGTTAAATTCAGGTTTTAACTCACAGACTGTCTAATAACTTTGCTCAAAAATAAAATAAATCTGCAGGAATGCGTGTATTTGTTGTATTTTTTCTGCTTTTTATAACACTTATTTGACAACCTGTACAACAACTGTTTTTGTTTGTATGAAAATCTTGGAAATTTCACAATGCGTTGTAAAATGTAAATTATGTTATCTTTTGTAAATAAACATTTTTTTTCTATTACGGAACTAGTAATACAAAGTGAAGAAGTGCTTGGAAATCAAATTATTGCATATTAAAAATGCACAAATACATCACAAAATAAAACTTTTTTATCGACGGATCGATGTCGGTCAGGCCGTCTATTTTTACTTCCCAGATGTTAATGAGAATATTTTCGTTGTTTTCCTTCCAAAAAACTTTTTCAAGCGACATCTATTGTTATTCACTGACATAAACATTATCAGCTGCTTCCGGTCATTTTAACTTGTCAGCACTAAATTTAGCACAGCGAAAACAAGGTTGCATTTCATAAAAAAATCGGTTATTTCCTATGGTTGTGAGGTATGGTGGGAGGAATCGAGGAAGGAAAGTCACAGGAGATTACTAGCGAAGGTTCAGAGATGTGCCCCATGGGCAACACAGGTGCTCAGAGGAGCACACCTCAGGCTGCATTGGACGTCATCCTTCATCTTCTTCCTATATAGTACTTTGTGATGGGAACGGCGGCTAGAAGTCTGCTTAGACTCGTGGAAACAGGTTTGGTGAGGACAGGAATATCAGGTCACACATCAATCTTAAATAAGATCGGTTTTGGTGACCAGGAATTCGTAACCCCCTGGGTTTAAGGACTATAAGGTCGCTGAGATCGATTTTAGTAGAACACCCTTAATGGTAATTAAGGATATGGACTATTGGGTCCAATCCGATAGGCTGTATGGGTAGTGCAGTCTTTACAGAGGATCAAAAATGGGGGAAGGCACAGGGGCTGGTGTCTATATCTTGGGAACTAACATTCGTAGTTCTTTCAGACTGCCGAATGAATGTAGTGTTTTCCAGGCTGAGATCTCGGTGATCCTTAGAGCCACGGAGCTGGTGGCCAGGAATGTAGCTGAAGGTGAGAAGGTAACTTTCTACGCCGACAGCCAGGCAGCGCTAAAAGCTTTGAAGGGACATAATGTCAAACCGAAACTTGTTAGTGAATGTAGGATGGCCCTAAACTTGCTTATGGAAAAGTATAGTGTCAGACTATGTTGGGTTCCAGGCCACAGCAGTGTTGAGGGAAATGAAATTGCCGATGAGCTGGCAAGAATAGGGTCGGCGTTGGATGAGGGATTGTCGGACAGATCGGTGAAATTACCGATAGGTCGTTACTATAAGGAACTCAGTGATTGGGTAGAAAACAGGACCAACAATTCATGGCGAAGTAGGGAGGATTGTAAAGTCTCGAGGGGCTTTTGGCCAAAACTAGACTCAGGAAGATCTAAACTACTACTGGACATGAATAGGAAGGCGATGCGAATCATGATAGGCGTGCTGACTGGTCACTGCTTGGTCAGAGCAAGAACCAGCATTTGGGAGACTGGCACTCCAGATTTTTGTAGGATATGCGGGGATGAAGAGGAACCAGAAACCATTGAACATATTATCTGTCATAGGCTTAGATGGCTGAGCAGACGTTTCCATGAAAGCATTACTGAAGTCGGGAAGTGTAAACTGGAGGTCATCAGGGGCTTTATTATGGGAATTCGGTGGCTTAGTGATGGATAATAAGTTCACTTCTGGCTGCAAATGGGAGGGTGAATATTACTTTTTTATGGGCAACAGAAGGGAATCACAATGGACCCAATTGGGTCTCCGAGTGGAGGTGCGGTAAAGCACCGCCCTTCCTAACCTAACCTAACCTAGTTTCTAGATCATGTATGGATGAAAATAGGACTAAAGAAAGAAAAAAGGAATGATATACGACTTTTTGGCGGCAAATTAAAAAAAGTTATTAAATTTTATTGTTTATATTTACAAAACTGTCCTAAAAAACGACTTGCGAATTTATCATAGATTTAAAATCCTCTTAAAAAGTTAAGATGCTCTTATTATCTGTATGTATTTTAGAATTGTAAAACAATATCGTCTTACTTTTATTCCAAATGAAAACACAATGCGAGCGTATTATTATACAAATTTTATAATTCAATTTTGATTTTATTTTAATAAAATTAAAGTAAACTAACTGTTAGCATATTATTTACTAACATTTGTAATATATTATTTTTTAGTGTACTATTTAGAAAACTTTTTCGACCAGTTTCTTAAATATAAACAATAAAATTTAAAAACGTTTTAATTTGCGAAAAATAATAAACTGCCAAAAAGCCGTGGATAGTTTTTTTTTTTTTTTTTTTTTTTTTTTTTTTTAATATTACTTCTGGGATCAAGTCTCACAGTTGTCCGATTTGGCTCAAATTTTGAGATCCGGTTACTGACATATCGTGTTATGTAAACTGAGTAAAATTTTGGTAAATTTTATAAAATTCGAAATTTGACTTAAATGTGTCACGACAGAGAGCTACCCGATTTGGCTAAAATTTTCACCACGTGAGTTTTAGATCAAGTACCACAATAATCCGAACAGCTTTTGTTTAAATAAAAAAAAACATTACATGCATTTCATTGCCACTCTAATGTACATGTTATTGCCAAATAGTTTATTGTTGAACTAGGTTCAGCAGATTCGATAATTGTTTTTGCTGTAGAAATGTATTAAATTTGAACTTTAATTTCGCTCGGTATGCTAAAAAAAACTAAATAAGAAACCAGGAAAAAATTCGTACATGTGTGCATAACTTTATCCGTCGCTTTCTCAGTGACGACTAAATGAAAGAACATAAGCATGTGTGTGATTTTGTTGTCCACAACTGTGGTATGGCGTGCCGCAGTGATGCGAAATATCTTCGACAGGGGAAAAAGAAAATTTTAATTTATTTGACTACTATCTTTTTATTTAAATAAAAACAAAAATATGTATTGGTAATATTATACATCTGCATGAAACTAAATAATGATGTTCATGAAACTTTCGCTATAATTTTTTTATTCGTTTCATTTATATTTTATACTGATGAATAACTATGAAACAAGATCAATGAACACTCAATAGTTAAGCCTACAGTACACGGCATGTAAAAAACCACATGCACATGTGGTTCTGACGTAATATTGACGTCATCACGATGCTACATTTGCTACATGCCATGTACTAGCAACATATGTACATGTATATATTAACATGCTTACAGACGAGCTGCTCCAGAAAATGTCTTCGATTCGGCTACATGTGCCACATATGTATTTTGGAACAAAAATACTATAAAAATTTTACGGCATCTAGCCACTACTATTCATTTTAGAAAATGCAACGAACATGATGAAAATTCTCCTGACATCATCGCTACATACGGATGTGGCTTTTTACATGCCGTGTACTTTAGGCTTTACGAACGCACTAAAATAATGTTAGTTTGCTCTTGTATAGCATACTAACATAGATACATCTGTTTGCACCAGCTTTGCGTGTTTTTGGTTCTGGTATGAACAAATATGTTATTTAGCGTTTTCTGTTACTAGTTGTAAATGTTGATTTTTTAAAGCAATTATTGTGTGGTTGTGCAATGAGCAAATGAAAACAACACATTTATTTTCTTTGTTTTTCTAAAACAAATAAGATACATAAAATACATAAAACCAGTGTTTGAAAGTCTTTTAATTTTTTTGCTTTTGATCAGTTTTATTTTGCATTTACTTTGAACTATTGAAAAGTAAAATCAAAGCAACAGTTTTTTTGTTCAAAAACTAAACTCTTGCTTTCGCTTTTGCTTTGAAAGTACATACCAACTGTTCAAAGGTGTTTTGTTGTGTTTGCCTTCGTACAGTTTTGTTTTTCTGTGACTTCGTACAATAGACGAGTAAAATCAAAGAAACAGTTCGTAAAAAAATATCAATCGTCTTGATTCCAGGTACCTGCGCAGTCGTCAACAGCGAAAGGAAAAAGTTAAGTTCAAGGAGCACGAACGGTTGATTTGCTTTCGACTTACAGCAAAAACTGACGGTTTTTTCTTAAAAAAAAAAATTAAAAGTGTGAATCATCAGTGATACAGTTGAATTTTTGCTGTGTGTGACTAATTTTACAAAAAAAAACGAAACGGGCTCAAAAGGATCATTCTAGGAAACTTTTAATAATCTTATTGTTATACATATGTTTATGTACATATGTATGTATTATAAATAAATGTGTGACGTTGGAAAATATTAAACCACAATTAACATTTCACATTTTTGTGGGATTTATTTTTTATTCAACGACAAAAATTTATTGAGTAAAAATAGGTAAAACCACAAATCAAATTAAAAAAATATGCGACCTCAACAAATATTAAAGAAACAGTAAAATGGTTAATGGTTTCCTGGAATGATTCTTTTGACAGCGTTTCGTTTGTTTTTGTAATATTACCACACAAAGTTCTCTGTGATTAATAAAACCAAGCCTCTAAGAAAATTTGGTAGATCTACTTCTACTACTTCTGGATAACTGACTCAACTCTACCACTTTCCGAGAAAAATCTATCTTGAAATGCCTTATATTGCTTGACAAATGGTATTTATTCAAAACCAATTTTTTGTTTAAGATGTAAATAAAACAAAATATTTCATATTTTTCTCAACTTTTTATTAGCTAACCCCCTGTTTGTGTAAGACATTTGAGTTAGAAATCTAGGCGTTTCTGTAATAGATTAAAGAAAAGTTGTACAAGTTTTCTTTAGTCTATTACAAAAACGCCAAGATTTTTAACTCAAACGTTTTACACAAACAGGGGGTAAGTTTCAGCAAATTAAAAAAAATAATAGTAAATAGAAAAGATTTTTTTATTTGAAAATGTACTTGTGTATTTAAAGAATAAACAGACTTTTGTAACGATTATATTCAGTGATAAATTATCTTTCAAGAAACGATATTAAAAAATAAATAGTAAATAATAAAGTAAAAATTAAATAATACACAAATTTTTTTTAAATATTATTAACTTCACTCATTTTGCGGTAACAGATCTTCAAACATTGGAATGCTATTAATAGCTTCGTTTATGTATGTTGAGTTAAACTTAACACGGAAAAAATTATTCCCAAAAAATGTTCAAACAAACGTGTGTTGAAATATAATTTAGTTTCAGTAAATATTTTTTACTGTTCCAGTAAATTATTTGTTCCAATTTTATTTTATGTAAAAAAACTGTATAGAATGAAAATTATCTATATAAAGTAACATTTGTAACAGCATTTTTTAGATTTATTTTTTTATATATGAATTTGTTATTTTCAGTTGAATTTATTATATAAATATACTGTAAAAAATTTGTCTGATTTTTTTAATTTTTTCTACAAATTATTTTATAGATATAAAAAACATTTAATTTTTTTTTTAAGATTTTTGTTTGCGGTTTTCAAACTTATTATGTTTGTATATTGTGACTCTCAAGATAGTATTAAGAGTTTTACTATAAACATACGGAGTTTGTTAGCTAAATTCAAAAATTTTTTGGGTTGAAGTCTACTGACGAGTTCCAAAAGCGGGAACGAAATGCTTAACCATAAAAACAAACCAATTTTTGAAAGAAAAAAAAATAGTAGAACCTTTTATTTGATGCAGTTATTTTTTTTTCTTTTTTTCAAATAAAACTTTTAATATTTTTTTTTTTTTAATTGGTAAGAATTTTTATTGGTTCAGTTAATTTATTTTCTGATAATACGAAAAATTTTAGTGAATGTGTTTGTAAATTATAAAAAAAAAATTCTGAATAATACAAAAAAAAATCTGCAAAAATGTTTTTCTGTTCCTATTAATACATTTGACTGAAAATATTTTGAGTTTCAGTTAACTTGTTTCTCTAATGCCATAATAAGTTAACTGAAAATAATTTTTTTTTTTCAGTTAAAGTTTTACAAAATTGTTATCAGAATCCACAAATTTCTTTGTAGGTCCGCATTCATACAAAATATTTACTGATAAAATGAATTTGGTTACTGAAAACGAAATTTAGTTTTTTTCTGTGTAACCAATAAATATCTTCCAAAGTCTTATTACTTAGTCTATTGCGGTTATCAGTCAATATAAGCGTTAAAGACGAAAAAGCGCGTTCAACGGTAACCTGCAAATAAAAAGAGGACGACTCATGAAAAGGAATCATAAAAAAGTATGTATGTATAACGTACTTGATTTGGGGGTATACCAAAGCAAACGCTACTTAAAGCATATAAGTCAGGTTCAGAATGCTTTCTTTCTCTCCAAAACATAAGCATATCACCCTCACTACGCATAAATGGCAAATACTGCACTCTGCTTTTCCAATATCAGGTTTATTCATAAAATATTCCCAAACGGCATTAAAGTCCTTATTGCTTTTAGCAGGAGGCATTTTTGTTTTATTTTATATCAACGTAAAAAGGCACTATGACCACGCACATTAACTATCACTATGTATTCCGTATTCGTTTCTAAGTCACACAAAGAAAAAATTCGACTGTACTACTGTCAGTTTTAATTTTTTTTTAAAGAAAAAACCGTCAGTTTTTGCTGTATGCCGAAAGCAAATCAACTGTTCGGGCTCTTTGAACTTAACTTTTTTTCTATATTTATGATTTGAATAGGCTAAAGTTCGTATCGCTTTTTAAGCCAATTTACATGTGATAATTATTAATGAACAAATAACACCAAAGTTAGTTGTAAATATTCTGGCAACACATAGTTCAACGGAACAGCTAGCCGTTTTCGAAGGCCACTAAACCTTCATCATCAGCGTTCTGTGTTTGGTCCATTGTGTGTGGTGTCAGTAGATGTAGATTTCTGCTTTATATACGAAACTTTTTTGCAAATGGAATATGTGAATTGTTTTGATTCATCGTATTTCAATTTGATGAAAGATGTTTTGTAATGAAAGCTCACCTTACCATCTCTAAATTTACAACAGTCTTACCATTGCCGTTTGTTCTATACTAACAGCCGTATTCATAAAAGAAAGTTGATTGAGGTTTAAAATTCATATTAGTTAAAAAACATTTTAAGGCTAAATAACGTTTTTTAAATATTGGTATTCATAATCAGTTTTTTAACTAAAAATCAATTAACTAAATTTTTTTAAAATATCGTGGCAACACTGTATTCTTTATTTGTCACTTGCATATTAGTTCTGCAAAACAACGATTGTTAACTCACAAAGTACTCGTGGCTATTTTGTTTATTTGTCGGTTTTCAGAGAAATATTGTTTCTATAAAATAAAAGATATGTTGCAACTTGTATTTAATAAAATAATAAAAAAAGTTCACAACAAATCTTTGTTAAAAGTGCTTTTTATATTATTTATTTTATTGCAGATAAAGAAGCATAATAACGAGCTTTATTTTGTTTGTTTTGAGTGTTTATACATCACTAGTTAATTTTCTACAATTATACTATTTTTGTTAACACATAAAATGAGAAAACAATGACTGGGAATGGAAACTGGATCGCTCCTTTTCTTTTAAATATTCTTTGGAGTATATTTGTTATTTCGGCAATAGCATAGACTACTTAATATTCTGTGGGCAATAGTTTCTATAAAAAAAAATACATTGTTTTCTTCTAAATAACACTGGCATATGCATACATACATGCATACATAAGTACATACATACATACACACATATGTACATACAGGTAAAGTTCAGAATGTAAACAAAAACGAAGCAAAATTACAACAACGTCACCTTAAAATTGGTTTAAACATGGGGGCAGTCAATTTTAAAATTTGCTGATTTACGCAAGGTTTAAAAACCGTTTTTTAAGCTAAAATTCTATTATGAATACAATTTTAGCGAATTTTGCTTAAACAATATTTGAAACGCGGTTTAAAATTTTTATGAATACGGCTGTAATTATACACATGTTAGTTAATTTGCTTATTTTTGTTCTACTTAACACAAACTTTTTTGGTTTGTTACTATTAAGTATATTTATTTAATTTTTACCACAAGCCAATGACTTAATTTAGTGAATTTAATTACTATTTTTCGAACTTCATTTGTTTCTATATTTATGATTTTAATAGCCTAAAGTTCGTATCGCTTTTTAAGCCTTCGAAAACGGTTAGCTGTTCCGTTCAACTATGTGTTGTCAGAATATTTACAACTAACTTTGGTGGTATTTGTCCATTAATAATTATCACATGTAATTTGGCTTAAAAAGCGATACGAACTTTAGCCTATTCAAATCATAAATATAGAAACAAATGAAGTTCGAAAAATAATAATTAAATTAACTTTTTTTTTGCTGTTGACGACTGCGCAGGTACATGGAAGCAAACCGATTGATATTTTTTTACGAACTGTTTCTTTGGTTTTACTCGTCTATGGTACGAAGTCACAGAAAAACAAAATTGTACGAAGGCAAACACAACAAAATACTTTTCAAAAATTGGTATTTACTTTCAAAGCAAATGCGAAAGCAAGAGTTTACTTTTTGAACAAAAAACTGTTGCTTCAATGCAATAGCATATTAATTGAGACTGACTTTTCTGCTGACAGTTTTTTCAACACTGCATAAAACTGCTTTTACCATAAGTGCCTCATGATGTATATATGTGTCGAGAAAAAATATACATGGCTGATGAATGAATGAATAAATGCGAAATTTCACATACATATGTAAGTAAATGATACATGTACATGAAACACATGAGCTGTAAATACAAAATAAATTCAGTAAAGTGCGACTCTGACTCGCGCACGAAGGGTTCCGTACGAACACTAGATATGTAATTTAATACAAACTTCATCCTATATAATATATAGTTTTGCATTTTTTTCGTTTTTGGGGTCTTTTCGGTTTTTTTGTTTTGGCGTTTTTTTCGGTTTTGGCGATTTTTCTAAGTTTTGGCTTTTTTTAGTTTTGACACTTTATTTTTTTGTTTTGGCGATTTTTTCGGTTTTGGCGTTTTTTCATTTTGGCGATTTTTTTATATTTTTGGCGATTTTTTTCATTTATTTTTTTTTTATATAAAAATTTTTTTAGTTTTGGCGACATTTTCGGTTTTTGGCGATTTTTTAAATTTTTGACGTTTTTTTCATTTTGGCGTTTTTTTTTCATTTTGGCGATTTTTTCGAACTTGGCGATTTATTTTAGTGTTAGAATTTTTTTTTTAATTTTGGCGATATTTTTCGTTTTGGCGATTTTTTTTTGGTTTGGCGATTTTATAATTTTCGGTTTTTTTAGTTTTACCGCTTTTGAAAATTTCAAGTGTTTGCCTCTTACGGTTTCCAAGATATAGCAAATTGTCAAAATTACATAGTCAAAATTGCATTAACTGATGGACCACCCTTTAATTTAAATTTTTTTAAATTTTAGTGAATTGTTGTAGTCTGTATAAAAATACACTAATTTTACAAATTTCAAGTTTCAATATACATATGTTCATACAATTGTATGTATATTACATGGGATTTTAAAATTTTTCGTTGCTCGTTTTGGAACACCCTTTAATTTTTAATTCTCATGTATTTGTTGTTGTAGCGGCCAAGGTTCTACATACTCTGTCCAAATTTCAGGTCCGTAGCTCTTACGGTTCCTGAGAAAATACCGTGTGACGGACAGGCGGACAGACGGACAGCGTTGCGAAAACAATAGGGTTCCTTTGCACCTTTGGTGTACGGAACCCTAAAAATGACACACGATATGCACGTGTAATTACTCTCAGAGCAAAATTCTCTCTCGCTCTCTCTATACTTGGCTGCGCCACAAAATAACATAACGAACGTCCGCACATACATCTGATCATCATGTATTTGTTTCAATAGTGTTTTTTTTTTCATATGTTTGTATTACAATCAGGGCTATCATGAATAAAATTCCACGTGAAATTTTTTCGCTTTCCAATTAGAATATTTTATTTTCCTTATTACTTGCTATTAGTTGGAAATAATTCCACTGAAAAATTTCACGTGGAATTTTATTCAGGATATATATGTATTTTTGAGCAAAAACAGATCAAAGAGTTGCTCAGAAGCAATACAATAAGCAATTGTTATTTGATTTTAATTGTATTGTAATTTGGGAAAGCACGCACGCACAATAACTCTTATACTCACACTACAATTATATGGTACATACTAGTGTCCTGCACAAGACATCTTATAAGAACTTTCAAGACATGAGGGATTTTTCAAATGCTTTACTACAGCGAAATCTTATAAAACAAACGTTAACAACACTGTTTGCAAGAAATTTGTTTGAGTATTGTAGGTATAAGAGTAAAGAACAAAACACTTCGCGACGGAAGAATTTGTGATACTTGCTTCTTTCTACGCATGAGCGCGTATACAAACGTCATGCATGCATGTGTGTATGATCTTTTATTTTTCTGCGCACATGCACTAACATTAGTTGTATGCGGTTAATCATATAATAGCTTACCATCTACATATTACACACACACTCAAACGTACAATATGAAAAACAAGTAAGAGTGCTATATTCGGCTGTGCCGAATCTTATATGCCCTTTACCAAAGTGCTTTTATGTAGTATAGAGATACATACATACATAAGCACATACATAAAGTATAAACAAAAAGAAATAAATAGTTTGACCTAGTTACTTTTATGTACAAAAAAAAATTAACTTTCAAACCCTAAAATCATCATTTTAGATTTTCCTGATTACTTATACCAATCTAGTAGTTCTTAAAAAAATATAGAAAGTGTGTTAAGTGAAGAAAGGAAATTCAAAAAAATGTTTTATTTATTTACTTTAATAACCAGAAAAAAAGTTCAAAGTTTCCAGCTCTGGAGCTGTGGTTTTTATTTTTATAGTTTTCTACAAAAAACTTTTATTTCTAAAACGTAAAATATATATAATTTATAAAAGCAAAGATAAAAATTAATTAGACTTAGTTACTTTTATATATCACAAAAACTGTAACTTTTCCAACCCAGAAATCACCTTTTTGATTTTTCTGATTTCTTGCACCAATATTTTTCTTTTAAGAATATAAGATATGTTTAATTTATAAAGAAAGGGAAAAATTTGTTTTAGTAAGTTACTTTTGTCCAAAAAAAATTGAAAGTTTTCCAACCCTGGAATCGTGTTTTTAATTTTTAATAGTTTTTTTTATTTAAAATACTAATTTTGTTCTACTCAATCATAAAATAATTTTATTTAATAAAAATAAATAAAAATTAGTTTTCGGTAGTTAATTTTTTATATCACAAAGAGTGTAAGTTTCCCAACCCTGGAATCCTCCTTTTTGATTTTACTCATTTCTGATACCAATCTTTTTTTAAGGATGTAAGATGTGTTTAATTTATAGTAAGAAGGAAAAATTTGTTTTAGTAAGTTACTTTTGTATCAAAAAATAAGGTTTTCGAACCCTGGAAACGTCGTTTTAATATTTTAATTTTTGTTTTAATTTGAAATATCAAATTCATTCGTACTGAAGTATAAAATCAGTTTATTTTATTAAAAAAAAAATAAAAATTAGTTTTCGGTAGCTAATTTTTTATATCACAAAAATTGTGGGTTTTCCAACCCTGACATCATACTTTTGGATTTTTATGATTTCTTATGCTAATCTCTTTCTTTTAAGAATATAAGATATCTTTAATTTATAGAAAAAAAGGTAAAATTTGCTTTAGTAAGTTACTTTCCTATAAAAAAGGGTAAGGTTTTCCAACCCTTGAAACGTGTTTTTAACTTTTTTAAATTGAAATACCAATTTTATTCGTACTATAGCATAAAATAAGTTTATTTATTAAAAAAAATTTAATTAGTTTTCGGTAGTTAATTTTTTATATCACAAAAAGTAAGTTTCCCAACCCTGGAATCATCCTTTTTAATTTTTCTGATACCAATCTATTTCTTTTAAGAACATAAGATATCTTTAATTTATAGAGAAAAAGGAAAAATTTGCTTTAGTAAGTTACTTTTGTATAAGAAAAAAAGTTAAAGTTTTCCAACCCTGGAATCATTCCTTTTGATTTTTCTGATTTCTTACACCAATATTTTTCTTTTAAGAATATAAGATATGTTTAATTTATAAAGAAAAGGAAAAATTTGTTTTAGTAAGTTGCTTTTGTATAAGAAAAAAAGTTAAAGTTTTCCAACCCTAGAAACGTCTTTTTAAATTTTTTATTTTTTTTTTTATTTGAAATACCAATTTTATTCGTAGTGAAGTTTAAAATAAGTTCATTTAATAAAAATAATTAAAAAATTAGTTTACGGTAGTTAATTGTATATATCACAAAAATCGTAGGTTTTCCAACCCTGGAATCATCCTTTTTGTTTTTCTGATTTCTTACATCAATCTCCTTCTTTTAAAAACATTACATATGTTTAGTTTATAGAAAAAGAGGAAAAATTTGTTTTAGTAAGTTACTTTTGCATAACAAAAAAGTTAAAGTTTTCCAACCGTGGAATTGTCTTTTTAATTTTTTTAATTTTTTTTTAGTTAGAAATACCAATTTTATTCATACTGAAGTATAAAATAAGTTTATTTAATAAAAAATTATTAAAAACTAGTTTTCGGTAGTTATTTTGTATGGCAAAATGAAGTTTAAGTCTCCCAGCTCTGAAACCGTCTGCTCGATTTTGCTGATTTTCAATACCAATCTTATTTCGACCATTTCTGACCCACCAGTCCAAGAACGAAGTCTCTAGCTTTTCTGGGAGCTTCGGAAAACCGATTTCACGTACAGACAGACGGACATCGCTTATTCGTCTTCCCTATGGATCCCTAAGGATCCAGAATATATATACTTTATGGCTCCCTTATTAATATTCTGGAAATTACAAACGGAATGACAAACCTATATATACCCTTTTACCATTTTTTGGTAAAGGGTATAATAAGCATACACTAATCAACAGTACTTCTTTTGAGTGTTTGTTACAAACAAGCTGTATTGGCGACATCGCTTGTTAACACTGATATACACGTACACCAACACATCCATTGTGCTTCGCTTATAGTACGACAGCATTTATTATTGGTTTAGTATGATACATGCGACGTGAATACATTTAAAAATCATGACGTATTTACATTTAAAGACAGTTTACGCAGGTCTCTAGTACATACCATGATATATTTGTTTTGGCTATACAAACGAGTATACAAATGCAACCCTTTAATGTTAAACAGAACATGTGTTGAGTAAATCTTGATTAAGTTCATGCAAAAAGAATGTACTTTCAAAGATCAGTGTTGCCAGTTGTAGGAAAACGGAAAATACTAGAATAATCGCCGAAAAGGAAGTTAAAATTTTTTAACGAGCTCTAAATGAAATTCCGTTTTTATTATTGGGAGTGATCAGCAACTTCGGTAAAATATTTCATTTAGATAAAAGTATTTAATTTTATACTATCTTTCGCTTTCACGAAATGGATCACATACTATATGTATAAACATAAGTTAAATGTACACATAATTATCTTTCTTTCAAATCAGTTACGTCCAAGCCATATGCAGAATGTGCAAACTTATATAAAGACCTCTGTGCTTTCACACCGACGTTAGTACAACATTCCCAACAACAACACAACAGACAGCAATGTATGCTCTTACTTTGCAAAGCAACAAGAACAAACGTAAGAGCTTTCAAAGCTTTTTATCTCAAATTCAAATATCATTGTAGTTATGTGTGTTTGGACGTAGCTGTTTTAAATGCAACATTATTGTTGTTTAAAATTTCGTATTTTACATAATACCATGTTCACACTTATGGTCTTAAACGTGTTTAAGGCAAGTGTTTTAAAAAACTAAACACAACCCTTCACATTACATTTGAGATGTTTAAGGTTGACGTTTTGTCAATGAATTATTGTATTTGTAAGAAATTACGAACAATTATGCTTTTTTATTGGTTAATTATTTTTAAACCACAATTGTTCTTGTAAATATTTTAGTATTCTGTAACTAATTACTTCTGTACAAAATAATTTTTGACGTGACGCCATTTAATAACAACACAAAGTTGCCAGAGTTACCAAAAAAGGAATGAACATACTCCATTATCGTGTTTAAGGAAGTGTTTAAATCTTAAACACTTCATTTGAGATGTTTAACAAAACAAGTCAATGTATGGTAAAACATCTCAAAATCGTCGTGTTTAAGCTCTTAAACACGAATGAGGCGTTAAACACGTTTAAAACCATAAGTGTGAACATAGTATAAGGGTGATAATTAAATTTTTTGAGGTTTATTACAAATATTAATTTCAAAAATTATTTTTAGTTGTATTTTTGCTTGGAAGTATATAAATAGTTTTTTTCGCTTGGAAACGAGTACTTTTCTTGTGTTTTATTTAATTTTTATCAATTTAAATTTTTTTATATCATATGAAATTAAAAAACAAACAAGCACGTGACCAAAACCGTTAGACACCCACACAACTAATAATCGAATTTACTTAAGAACATACATATTTATTTCTCATAAACCAATTCCTTTTTTCATTTTTCATCTAAAAGTGTGTGTTTCTTTCCATAGCATTTCATTTCAGGGTTGTGTGCAGTTCATTACAATAATAAATAATATATTAAAATAGTTTAAAGATTTATATTATTTAAAAATGCAAATGACAAATTAAAATATGTATTTCTAAAATAATTGAAATTTATTTGCTGGTAATTTAGCATGTCTATATACGTATTTCATTGGCGCTTGAACCAAATCATCAGTAGACTTTGACCACAAATTTTAAACAGTCACAAAGCTCTTACTTTATGCATAGACTTTCAAAAACTATATGAGAATTCATAAAATAATAATACTTTTGAAAATCACAAAAGAAAAAATAAGCTTAGTAGGCTTTGAAACTGATACAAAACCCAGCAAATAATTTATATCCATGTGAACCCATTTTATTTTTCTACATCCTTATACAATTAGAAATCCATTGGATAACAATAAAAGTATTTACAAGGCTAAATGAAAAATAAAACATTAATTGAACTTTAAAGAAAATCTATTATTTGACATATTGTCAGAAGTGTACATAAAATAATTGCAATTTATTTGCTGGTAGTTTAGCATGTCTATATACGTATTTCATTGGCGCTTGAACCAAATCATCAATAGACTTTAACCACAAATTTTAAACAGTCACAAACCTCTTACTTTATGCATAGACTTTCAAAAACTATATGAGAATTCATAATATAATAATACTTTTGAAAATCACAAAAGAAAAAATAAGCTTAGTAGGCTTTGAAACTGATACAAAACCCAGCAAATAATTTATATCCAGGTGAACTAATTTTATTTTTCTACATCCTTATACAATTAGAAATCCATATGTCAAATAATAAATTTTCTTTAAAGTTCAATTAATGTTTTGTTTTTCATTTAGCCTTGTAAATACTTTTATTGTTATCCAATGGATTTCTAATTGTATAAGGATGTAGAAAAATAAAATTAGTTCACCTGGATATAAATTATTTGCTGGGTTTTGTATCAGTTTCAAAGCCTACTAAGCTTATTTTTTCTTTTGTGATTTTCAAAAGTATTATTATTTTATGAATTCTCATATAGTTTTTGAAAGTCTATGCATAAAGTAAGAGGTTTGTGACTGTTTAAAATTTGTGGTTAAAGTCTACTGATGATTTGGTTCAAGCGCCAATGAAATACGTATATAGACATGCTAAACTACCAGCAAATAAATTTCAATTATTTTATGTACACTTCTTACAATATGTCAAATAATAGATTTTCTTTAAATATGTATTTCTAATATATATGGTATATATTACAGAATGAAACCATTCGCATTTGCTAACAATTCATAAATTCGCCGCTTTTGCCATGCATCTATTCGACAACAATAACAAATTGAATTGCTATGATACAATTCGTTACGATTTGTTGATTGCTCATTGCAATCTGTTATTACAATGTCGTTATAACACAAGCAGTGAAATGAAATGATGCAGCACGAATGAATGGATTTCTTTCATACCATTCACGCAGTATTCGCTGATCTTTTGTATATCACGTTTAAATAACAAGTTTATTTTTAGTGATTTAAATGGTTATAAATAAAAAAAAAATGCAGTGTGAGGGAGGAAATTTTAGAAAAAATAAATGCCGATATTTACAGTGTTAGAAAAAAAGAAAATATAAAAATTAAAATTTGGAAAAAGTAAAATAGATCTGAAATGTATTTCAAATAACTGTTTAATATAAAATTTTACATAATATGCATTTCAAATCTATATCGTGTTTTATGAATACAAATGTAAGTTTTATACAAGCACAAAATACAAAGACTACGTTGTGTTCAATGAGGTAGTTTAGACGAGAACAATTTTTAAGCCGCACAATTTTTGTTCTTTTCCAAATTACACGAGACTAATTCGTCTGGTACAAAATGTATACGTATACACAGCTTTGTGTGTGTTAGTGTTTTTCGTATTCATTTAACACTTGCTGTTTTTTAATTTGTGTGTGCATTGGTTTTATGCTGCTAATGCGGGGTTGTAGCTGGTTGAAAAATTATGCCAACCGCAAAACCACTCTCTTTGCCTCTCTCACCTTCAAACTGGCATGTTATGCCAGCACAATTATGCCAGTGTAAAGGCCCAACTATAATATGAATAAGCTGGCTTAAGCTAATGTCAGAATTGAACGATAAGTCTGTCAAATGCTTAAACAATTCAGATGTGACTTTTAGGTGGCCACAATGTGCTTACATGCACTTAAATATTCTTTAGCCACAGCTGCACATCTAGGTTTTGTCAATAATTTTGTATTAATTTTGTTTCTTCTCATAACTCATAAATGAATGCAATTCAATCAAACTAACTTGAAAGAATGTCCTAATCTATTAAAAATTCACATATAAATATATCCATCACCTTATTACTTGTTTTATTTGTTTTGGCTACTAAAAAGTACAACAGTGAATATACATAAGTAAATACATGTGCATGTGTGTATATGGGTATTGTAAAACAAACAATGAAAATAAAAGTTTTGCTTTATTTTTCGAGTTTAAAACAAGAAACAATAAAAAAATATTTAAAATCAATGAATATTTTCTGCTGCTACTTGTTTGAGTTTAAAAAATGCACAAACAGTTGTTTCCTTACGGAATGTGCGTTCAGTTTGGCACTTTACTTAAGCAAATGACATTTGACGAAACTTGACGAAAAGTTTGTTAAGTACATTATAGTTTGCCACATACGTTTTATATGTAACCGCACAGTTGCTTAAGCTAGCTTATTCATATTATAGTTGGGCCTTAAATCAGCGCAGTAACAGTAAAAAGTATTCACACCATTCACTGAGTATTCGTTGCTTTTGACAAGACCAGTGAACATTTATATAAAAAAGCAATGCAAGCAATAAAATTCGACGCACTCATCTCTTTCGATTATGTCATGCATTGTTTTTTTTTTAAATGTTGTGGATTGACAACAATATGCAGGTTTTTTGTGATTGCATTCAAAACAACAAAATAAGGCATTCAATCTGTTCTCTGGTATATATGTACTTAGTTATGTATGTATGTGTAAAAGTTAAAACTTTAATTAAAAAGTGGAACCTATTAGATATGTGCGGCGCATACAAAAAATTCCATGATTTCACTATATTGGCAACATTGGTATTGCTTATTAAGAACAAAAGACGAGAAGAGAGAGTGCAGCATGAACAAAAGTCGTTTCAATGAGGTAGTTTAGACGAGAACAATTTTTAAGCCACACAATTTTTGTTCTTTTCCAAATTACACGAGACTAATTCATCTGGCACAAAATGTATTCGTATACACAGCTGTGTGTGTGTTAGTGTTTTTAGTATTCATTTAACATTTGCTGTTTTTTAATTTGTATGTGTATTGGTTTTATGCTGCTAATGCGGGGTTGAAGCTGGTTGAAAAGTTATGCCAACCGCAAAACCACTCTCTTTGCCTCTCTCACCTACAAACTGGCATGTTATGCCAGCACAATTATGCCCGTGTAAATCAGCGCAATGAGGTAGTTTATGCTAAGTGATGCCAACTTAGCCCTTTTAGGGCTAGATTTAGCCCGTTTTCCGTCAGTCAAAACGCGAAAAAAAATATTTAGCCCCAAACTAAAAAAGGCGCAAACCTAGCACATTTTACAATAATCTTTCAGCCCTTTTAGCCCCTTTTTAGTTTTTGCTCGATATGGCTACATTTAAACTTTTGCGAACTTTTTCTTCCTTTAATCTAGCAAAATAAAATGAGTAAAAAGTCGATATTGCTTTACCAATTTAAAAAAGAAGAATAATATAGAGTAATCTTTTATTTCTTCCAAATTTTTTATGCCTTGAAAGTTATTCAGTACAGCCTAAAACAGATAATGTATGTTTTTGGAAGAGCGAGAAATCGAAATTTTATTTAATAACCGCCAATTTTAAATGTATCTACTTATGTAAACATACATATGTATATATATTTCTATTATATATGTATGTATATGCTAACTATTTAATCTACGTATGTACATACCTTATTGAAATGTAATATGAAATGTAAATGAAATATGTACAATATTGAAGCTTTCAAGCTATGTATGTGTTGATCTCATGATAGTTATTTATATTCTAATAAATTTCTTTACAAAAATTGATTTGATGTTTTTATTTTCAACAGAAACATTTTAATACTAGCCCCTTTTTTAAATTAGGCCTTTCTAGCCCTTTTTTCAAAAATGTTTACGCGTTTTGAGTCTCAAAAGTTGGCATCACTGTTTATGCTGGCACAACATGCCAGTTTGTAGGCAAATTCGGTGAAGAGAGTGGTTTTTTGGTTGGCATAATTTTTCAACCAGAGGTCGAATCGTCACATCCGTGAACGTACAACTCGTCACGTAAAAACACCATTTTCGGATTATGACACACGTGAACGTACTGAAATACTATTCAATTTATACGATTGACGTATTACTTGATTTGTTTTTGTACGATTGGCAATACGATCACGGATGTGACGATTTGAGCACAGCCTTAACCCCGCATTAGCAGCACAAAACCAATACATACACACTTGCGAAACCACAGGTTCGGTGTTTTTTCTTTTTTGTCTTTAGTTGGCCATCATCGTGGAAACATGAATTTAAAAGAAGAAGGGGGTTGGTCACGCCAACAAATTTTAAACGCATAAGTAGGGAAAGGATTTTCATGCATTTAAAATCACGTTTTATGTACATAAAATATGCAGTAAAAATATAAAAATATGT
Organism: Tachina grossa; assembly: GCA_949987645.1. Taxonomy (NCBI): domain Eukaryota; kingdom Metazoa; phylum Arthropoda; class Insecta; order Diptera; family Tachinidae; genus Tachina; species Tachina grossa. The sequence goes on along the minus strand of OX465275.1, from coordinate 102,809,278 downwards.
ATTTAAAACTAATAAAATATGCATTTATAAACTTTTTTTCAACACTTAATAACATTAAAAACTTAAAAAAATCACCTTCATTGCTTTCTTAACGAACATTTTGTCATTAAAAACTTAAATAACATAAAAAGCTCAGCTTCAATGCTTTCTTAATAAATATATTGTCAAATCATATGGAATAAAAAATAAAGTTCAGTCGAGCTTTTATTTACGTACATGAATGAAAAAATGTTTTTTTCATTGTCAAAGATAAATCTTTGACGATTTTTTCTGAAAAAAAAATGTATGTAATAAAAATGAATGTTCCACGTCAGCAGAAGTTATTGGTGCATACTTAAATGCTGCTATTTCGTTTGTGGACTATTCAGTTTCTAAATTTTCCTTTTTCGAACTAATGGGTGTTTTTTATTGAGGTATAGAACTTTAAGTTGGCATCACTTTTTTAACTGGCGGCCATTTTGTCAGCTGTCAAGTGATTAATATTTAGTTTGGTTTGCCATTTCATCATGAACAGGTTGACAAAAGAACAACGCTTGCAAATCGTGCAAATTTATTTCGAAAATAATGGTTCAGTTCGCGAAGCTTACCGCAAGCTCCGTCCATTTTATGGTCGACATAATCGTCCATCAGAGCAATTAATTCGGTTAACCATGGATCGTTTTCGCACTACGTTTACTCTATGTGATAATACGCATCCGCAGAGACGTCGAACAGTGCGCACCGAAGAAACAATTGCCGCTGTAGAGCAAAGTGTTGAAGAGGACCCGAATGAATCGATTCGCCACCGTGCACAGCAATTGGAGCTTTGTCCATCAACTTTATGGAAGATTTTGCGCAAAGATCTTGGCTTGCGACCTTACAAGATCCAGCTTGTGCAAGAATTAAAGCCGCGAGACCATGCAATGCGTCGTGATTTTGGTGTATGGGCCGAAAATGAGATTGATCGCGATGCTGATTTTCATCGCAAAATTTTGTTCAGTGATGAGGCTCATTTTTGGTTGAATGGCTACGTCAACAAGCAAAATTGCCGCATTTGGAGTGAAGAGAATCCACATGAAACCCTTGAGACGCCATTACATCCACAAAAACTGACTGTTTGGTGTGCTCTATGGGCTGGTGGAGTCATTGGGCCATACTTCTTCCGAAATAATGCTGGAGAGTCAGTTACCGTTAATGGAGACCGGTATAGAGCCATGATAACCGACTATTTTGTTCCCGAATTGGATGGCATGAATGTGGATGAGTTGTGGTTCCAACAAGACGGCGCTACATGCCACACAGCGCACGTCACAATCGATTTATTGAAGGAAACATTCGATGAGCGCATAATTTCGCGGAATGGACCTGTCAATTGGCCACCAAGATCGTGTGATTTGACACCATTGGATTATTTTCTTTGGGGATATGTGAAGTCGCTCGTCTACGCCAACAAACCAGAAACTTTAGGGGACTTGGAAGCCAACATTCGTGGCGTTATTGCCAACATACGGCCCCATATGCTCGAAAAAGTGGTTGAAAATTGGACCTGTAGAATTGGCTTTATTCGAGCCAGCCGCGGCGGCCACATGCCCGAAATCATATTTAAACATCAATGGCATAAAATTATCCTTCCAATAAAGGAATAAAAATAAAAAAATAAAATAATAATAATAATAAAAAAATATTTTACTTAATAAAATATTATTTACTTAGTAAAATATTAATTTGGGATTATTAGTGCGTTTAAAAAATTTTTAAACTTAAATTGTAACAATTCCCATAAAAAACACTAATTATTAACTTGACTGCACCCGGTCAAAAAAATACTTGTGTGGCAACACTCTATTCTTAAATAGCTATTGTTGTTATTTACATTTATTTTCTTTTACATACTCTTACGACTACAATTTGAAGCTGAAAAAAAGTCAGCCAATGTAGCAATAGTAAAGTAAGAAAATAAAAAACATGTTGATTATTGAGTTCTTGTTTCAACTTTGTTATTTGTTATTGAGCTTCTCATTTGTTTAAATGAAAGTTTATAATATAATAACTCTAGTTGTTCTAAGAAGCTTTGGGTAAAGGTTCCCTGATGATCTGCACTAGCAACATTGAAATGCGCATAGGATCCAGCTAAACCCCTCAATAATCAATTTCAATGTATGTTTAATTTAAAAAAAAATATTTTACTTAATAAGTAAAATATTAATTTGGGATTATTAGTGCGTTTAAAAAATTTTTAAACTTAAATTGTAACAATTCCCATAAAAAACACTAAAGATTTTATTTAATTCTTATAAAAAGAATCATCATACATACATATGATGTATGTATGATGATTCATAATATGAATTATGATCATTAATTCATAAAATATAATGAAAACAAATTTTTCATTTTAATTTTTTAGTAAATATTGCCAATAATAAATAATTGCCAATTCTTCATTATTTATTGTCGCCATTTTTCCGCCAAGTATGTTCCGATACGTGTATAACGAAAACCAAACTTCAAATCAGTGATGCCAGTGAACATTTTTGAAATTCCCTATGCAATGGAAAAAAATCCCTTTTTTTCCCTCTAACCAAAAATGTTTTCCCTACTTTTTTCCCTACGCTGACAATTTTTTATATTTAACAACAAAAAACAAATACATGTATATTTTGTGAATATTGTACATATCTTACCCATTTTTATTTCATATAATGTACAAAACAGGCTATATATAGTCTTAGTTGGGTACCAGGTAGAAAAGTAATTAAAGCATTAATTAACAAGAACAAACTAAAAACATATATGTACATTCTATATAAATCCCTAGATCCATATGAAAATTGTACTTAAAATTATGGTATAAAAATATTACTTACTGTTTTCACACTGAAAATTAAAACCTGGTTTTAACGTTAAAACCATAAACAGCTGAATTTGCTTTCACACACTGAATTTATCACAGCGAAAACAAGGTTGCATTTCATAAAACCAACTTAAAACCAATTCAAAAACTGTTTTAATTTGGTGTTAACAAAAACAATTTGTATGGTAAAACCAGGGGTCAAATCGTCACATCCGTGAACGTACCACTCGTCACGTAAAAACACAATTTTCGGATTATGACATACGTGAACGTATTGAAATCTCATTCAGTTTATACGATTGACGTATCATTTAATATGTTTTTGTACGATTGCCGATACGATCACATATGTAACGATTTGAACCCAGGTTTTAACAGTTGGTTTTAACGTTAAAATGAACTTTTATTAAAACCATGTCAGTGTGAAAACACTATTAGAATGTATTTTGTTAAAATGTGTAGTTGTATTTACATTAAAAGCAATAAATTTATGGGTTGCGTTGTGGTTGAGATATTTCAGTAAACGTAATTAGTTATGTGAAATTTGGTTTAAGTCAAGCCGTAGAATACTTAGTAAATACCAATTTGTATTAAATTGCTTTTTAGATTGAAGTGCATTTTGTAACTTTTATGGCTCCCTTTTTTATGAAACTATTCCTCGTGTTTATCTTAAACATAACTATTTTATTTATTTCTTATTTAACATTTTCTTAAAATGTTCAAGTGTAAAAAGATCATTTTGTGGAGCATTGGCAACACAATTTTATACGTTTCATATGCAAGTTAGTTTACATAATGCAAGGCCATTTCTTTTTCTTTTGTAACTGTCTGAGTAGTAGGGAATTGCCGGTTCTGCCGCAATTAAAATTGTTAAATTGTTGCTGAAATTGTTAAATTGTGGGCTGAAATTGTTAAATTGTTGCTGAAATTGTTAAATTTGGGTAATTAAAATTTGAAAATTGTTAAATTCTTGGAAATTTGTTTTTTTTGTTTACATTAGGAGTTTTTTGTTTACATTAGGAGTTTTTTGCTTATATTAGGAGTTTTTGTTTACATTAAGTGTATGTCTGTCTGTCTGTCTGCCTGCCTGACCGTGGGAAGTTTGTGTGTGGAATATTTTGTGTGAATGTATTAAGGCGGTTCATAGTTTGGCGGTTTTTATGTGTGTATGTGACGACGGGGAAAATCATGAAAATGGTTTTTCCTAATGCTGACGGAAAATTATTTAATGATTTTTCGTAATTCCGAAGGCAAAACATGATAATTTTTCGTAATACCGAAGGCAAAACATGATAATTTTTCCTAATGCCTACTGCAATACATGATAATTTTTCCTAATGCCTACCGCAATACATGATTATTATTTTTTTCAAATGCCGACGGCAAAAAATTAATATAATTTTTTCAAATGCAGACGGGAAAATGATTTTTCCTAATGACGACGGGAAAACGTGAAAGTTATTTTTTCTAATGCTAATGTAGGTGTTGCTAGACTGTGGGAATTTAAGGCTGACCGTGATTTGAGTGGGTGGCGTTGTTGCCGTAATATGTAACCATAGGAATTTGCGGATGTGTCTGTCTGTCTGTGAGAATTTAGGTGAGGGTTTGATTGGAAGGGGCGGGGTGTAGTTGAGGTAGATCGATAGCGTGTGTATGTGTGTGTGTGTGTGTGTGTGTGTGTGTGTGTGTGTGTTTGTAGGAATTGCAATGTGTGTATTTCTGTAGGAGCTTAGGGCTGATTGTGATTTATGAGGGGTGAGGTGTTCTAGTAATATGCAACCGGAGGAATCTGCGTGTTTGTATGTCTGTAGGAGTTTAAGGCTGACCATGATTTGGGTGGGCAGGGTTGTTGACGTAATATGTATCCATGGGGATTTGTGGATGTGTCTGTCTATAGTAGTTTAAGGCTGATCGTGATTTGAGGTAGGTGAGGATGTTGTTGAGGTAAATTGGTTATGTGTATGTATGCAAACATGGATGAGAAAGTTTTAAGGCATTTGGTGTTGACAACAAATGTGATTAAGAAAAAGCTTCGTAGTATAAAAACTAGTGAAATAGATACAAGTGAACAACTAAGAGATGCATTTAAACCTATAACAGAAGAATTTATTAATAGTTCTAAGAATATTAAAAGAATTCTTATGAAAGAAAAAAGTAAAATCAAGACAAAAGTTGAAAATATACAAGTTTAAAACATGAGAAACCATCAGTCAAGATAGAGACAAGTACACCAAAGAAACTAGCAGAAGGAACAATATTTGATAATACCATCTTATTTAATGATGCTAATACTGAGAATGATGATGACGATGATTTGTACTCAAAGACTTCCAATTCCGAAGACTTATCAGTATTGGAAGGAGGAAATGAATTAGATACAAATTAATGGTGATAGTAACCTCAAACTGAATGAAGATAAAATACAAGTTGGTGGTCAAATATGGGCTCTAACACTAGGACTATTTTCTCTAATGTTTGATAAAATACCAAAAAATTATGATAAATTTGAACTCGAAATCTATAAAAAGATTTTAATTACTACTAATGTATGCATACAGAATCATCATCGTTCTCCATCAGAGAGCGATGATATAAGTTAATTTTTCTGGAAACTGAAATCGACAAACTAAAGAACAAATTAATAATATAGCTTAAGGCATTGATATAATTCAAGAATATATTCAAATGCATATTGGTGGACTACAACGTGAAATAAAATTAGAGAAGGAAGAGAGTTATAAAATTGAAAAGGAATTCTAAAAATTAAATAATTAAAAATAAATTGAAGAGTTGTACGATTAAATATATAGATTAGAAAATTAACTACATGTTAGTATAAATAGCTGAAAGTGCAACATGTAGATCACCACACTATCGAAAAAATCTGTAAAACAACTCAATGTCTTTAAAAGAAATTTAGTAAACGAACTCCATTTTAAAACTCGAAAATTATTTGTGCTTGTAGAGATGCAATGACAGGAATATATGAAGTTTTATGGAGCTAAGTTAGGTGAAATGCAGAACTATTCTACAGAAAATAGAAATTGTTGATTTTTGAAGACTGTAATTGACACATTCTCAAATTGTAGTACAGCTGAAAATAAAAGCTGCACTCAAAAAACCAAGGAATGGAAAATATTTTTGAAGTGGTACGGGTACCAAAAAAAAAAAACAAAAAACTTACAAACAGATGATTCTAAGGAATTTTTTAATAAATACTTTAGAAAACTCATACATAAATAGAAGATTAAACATTACTTAATATGAAAGCATCAATAGTACAATGATTTAATTGAGCATTAAAAGGAATGATGTGAAAAGAATTAGCTTTAATGGTTCATATAAAAGGATTGGTATACATATATAAAGAATTACTTAGTGCATAAAATAGAAAAATTTATCTCAACATTAAAATGTTTACGATTAAAGTTAACTCAACAAATGAGAAAAAGCTGCTTAATACAGTATAAAGTAATTTGAAGAATGAATGTTGAATTTCATAAAAATAAAAATTAAATTAAAACGAAAAATCTAGTTTTTTGTAGGATTGATTAGGAATGATGGGTCTTAAGAAAGGTAATTAACTAAATGTAGTGGAATTAGATAATTAGCTAAATGTAGTGGAATTCTCTAAACTTGTTGGTCTGAATGAAATTTGCTAAAACTTCAGTGTTTAAAATAAACTATAACATAGTGCAATATTCAGCAGCACATCATATTATCACTTTTTATAAAGTTGTATGTACATTTTCCCATCGAAAGCGTTAGAACGCAAAATTTTACAATATGAAAATGGGATTATTATAGAAGATCTTCGCTCTATTTATTTCTTTAGCTATCAGATCTTTAGAAAATATAGATAAACTACGGAATTTGGACTTTGATATCCAATCTTTAAGAATGTACATGTGTATGAATAAGTATCAAGCAAACTTAGTGAATGAATATACGCTTCAACTAGAATCATGCTGAAGCATGCATACTGCAAACAGATCTTACTTTATATCTGTATCTGTATGAGTATTAAATAAATTTACAGAAAAAAAATGAAAGCATGCCGAAGCATGAATAATTTCAAAAAACAAAAAAAAAATCCTCACGTCATATAATTTTGTAAGCAAAGAAATTTTATGATTTTGTGGTCACTTAAATACAAACATACATATGTATCTACTTTGCAAAAATTCAAAAGAGCGAACTGGTAAATTCTAATAGTAAAGATTTTTAATTGTAACACTACTACATCTCGGACTCTTACGTCACTATCGATAGAAGCATGCTAAGGCATGCATACTAGCAAAATATATAAAGCTGTTAGAAGGTGATGAGACAGCAATTGTATCTGGATCAACCCGACTCATGAATGTATTGTATACGGGAGTGATTGATGGTGATGATGACCTTTTTTAAGTGGATAATCATTACATATGAATGCGATAGGAGTCAACCAGCAAACCTCATGTATAAATACCTACTTGAGGCAAAAAAATTCTCCCAAACATAGATATTTCATTGTTTCTAACACTTTATGAAAACACCGACGATGAATTGCTGGTAGAGGTAACTGAGTTATTTGAGATCGATTTGCTACAATAGTTGTTTATTATACATACATTTTTTTGTAAGTAAACTAATTTCTACATACCTAATGTATATACCCAGCAAAAAATTAGACAAAAATACTCTATTCCAAGTAGTAAAATCTGAAAAAAGGAGTGGCACATTAGAAGAAAAAAATAAATAAAAATATAGACTGACTGACCAACTAATACGTACACTCTGTCCGATGGGAACACAAAACACACTTAAACATTTCAGAAATATATACACAATACGCTGAACTTTAATAAAATTAAAAAAAAATCATATATGACAACAAATAAAAGTGAAAGGTGCTCACCTTCATAAAACAAACATATATGTACCTTATTAATGTAAAAATATTATCAGTATAAAGCAACAGAAATTTCGTCAAACAAAGTCATCTTGTATCCTAGAGGAACCGTCGAAAGGGTATACCTAAAGTCTCTGAAAACCACTTCGTTTTCTGATGATCGCTTTTCAACAAGAAAATAAGTTTGTTCATTATGACTAATTTAAAAGTACATTTAAATTCAGTCTCATATCCGATCTTAACTGCATCAGAATTTAAGAAAAAAGCTACTTTTATTCTATTGAATAAAATTTTAATTTAAAACAGAAAGCAAAGATATCAGCTTCAACTTCAAATGATTTCATCACAAAAAAAAAAACTAGTGATTGTTTTCAACAATTATGAAAATAATAATTTCAATATAAAGCTCCCTTTTGATTTTAAATGTTTATCAATAAAAATAAAAAAAGAAGTAAGTTGACTACCAAAGAAAAAAAAAACTATCAGTATATAAGCTGGAGTGCCGGATCAGTTTCATTTAAAAATGTTTATACATTTTCATAAAGCAAAGCAAGATTTCGAAAACAAATGTAGAAAGTGAAGAAAAAAGTCTATAGTTAGAAAAAATTATGTACCACAAAAATTTCTAACGTTAACTTACTAACGTTGCATCAACTTTAAAAAATGTAAATTGAGTATAAGGAATATTTCTATTATAGTTGCTATTACTATAGAGTATGTATCTTCAGGAATTCAGTTTTACTTAAAAACAGAAAATCCTCACAAACTTTTAAGTAAACGCAGATAAAAATTAAAACGTTTTTATTTTCAAATAAAAAAAAAAACTGAATATATCGCATCTATACACAGACGAATATTTACAACAACAACACCAACAACAAGAACAAAAGACATCAATGACAAAAAAATGTATTCAAAGATTGAAATAAACAAAATCTGTAATATAAACAAATTTCATATAGGCAGACTTTAACGCGAGACAAATTTAAGTATGAGAAAATATAAAACAAGCGTAAGTATAAAAACATAATAAGATTAGGGAAGTCCAGACATATGATAGTATTTTATAGTACCAAATGTCGATACTGAAAACAATTTATTTCTATCTACATATAAATATTAGCGCAAATACACACACACACATAGCAGAATTCATATAAGAAATATCCAAGAAAATTTCAACAACACCCCACCTTTTGCAAATCATGACGAGCCTTAAATTCTCCCTCAGATATACATACACAAATTCCCATGATCATACATACATACATATACAATATATAAGATTAATCTCAACAACACAACACTCTCACCTACCTGAAATTACAGATAGTCTTAAACTTCTACAGACGTCTATACACATAGATTCTCACGGCTACATATTACAAGAACACCTCGCCCCTAATAAATCACAATCATCTTAAATTCTTACAAAAATATATACATACATACATACAAATAACCAAATTACCTCAACAACATCCTCACCTACCTCAAATCACGATCAGCCTTAAACTTAAACATATTTCGTCAACAACCCTGCCCACCCAAATCATGGTCAGCCTTAAACTCCTACAGACATACAAACACACAGATTCCCCCGGTTACATATTACTAGAACACCTCACCCCTCATAAATCACAATCAGCCCTAAGCTCCTACAGAAATACACACATTGAAATTCCTACAAACGTACACACACACACACACACACACATACACACGCAATCGATCTACCTCAACTACACCCCGCCCCTTCCAATCAAACCCTCACCTAAATTCTCACAGACAGACAGACACATCCGCAAATTCCTATGGTTACATATTACGGCAACAACGCCACCCACTCAAATCACGGTCAGCCTTAAATTCCCACAGTCTAGCAACACCTACATTAGCATTAGAAAAAATAACTTTCACGTTTTCCCGTCGTCATTAGGAAAAATCATTTTCCCGTCTGCATTTGAAAAAATTATATTAATTTTTTGCCGTCGGCATTTGAAAAAAATAATAATCATGTATTGCGGTAGGCATTAGGAAAAATTATCATGTATTGCAGTAGGCATTAGGAAAAATTATCATGTTTTGCCTTCGGTATTACGAAAAATTATCATGTTTTGCCTTCGGAATTACGAAAAATCATTAAATAATTTTCCGTCAGCATTAGGAAAAACCATTTTCATGATTTTCCCCGTCGTCACATACACACATAAAAACCGCCAAACTATGAACCGCCTTAATACATTCACACAAAATATTCCACACACAAACTTCCCACGGTCAGGCAGGCAGACAGACAGACAGACATACACTTAATGTAAACAAAAACTCCTAATATAAACAAAAAACTCCTAATGTAAACAAAAAACTCCTAATGTAAACAAAAAAAAAAACAAATTTCCAAGAATTTAACAATTTTCAAATTTTAATTACCCAAATTTAACAATTTCAGCAACAATTTAACAATTTCAGCCCACAATTTAACAATTTCAGCAACAATTTAACAATTTTAATTGCGGCAGAACCGGCAAGTCCCTACTACTTGTCTGTCAAACAATCTCAATATGTGTGTATATACAAACATTAACATGCATTGTCCGTTTTCATTTCACATTTGATATAGCAGCTTTAAAAATAAGGTTCTTATGTGCGTGTACCCTGTATATATGTACATATATATTATATTTGCGATTTTTCACATTTAACTATAGATATTGTAAGTGATTTCCAGATTGTTAGGATTCATAATATATGGTTTCTGCAAACAAATTTTGAGATATGTGAAGAAATTCAACTCCTAAATAAAAATCCTTGAAATATTTTTGCATTTTATGTCGTAACACATTGAAAAGGCGGTATTTTTGAAAAATTCCCTACATTTTCGTCAAAATAAAAAATCTATCCTTTTTTCCCTACGCTCAAAATTTTACAGAAAACTCCCTACAAAAAGGGAAAATTCCCTACTTTTGGCATCACTGCTTCAAATGAATAAAAAAACACTAACACACACAAAGCTGTGTATACGTACACATTTTATGCCATATTAATTAGTCTCGTGTAATTTGGAAAAGAACAAAAATTGTGCGTCTTAAAAATTGTTCTCGTGTAAACTACCTCAATGAACAATCTCTTTGTGTTAACAGTATGAAGCGAAATGTTTCCACACACAGTATGATAAAAGCAACAGTTTATTCAGTATTAACATATTTATTCGAAGTTGGGCTTTAAGCTTAAATTAGACGTGACATAGCCATAATGCCATAGTTACGGCTATTCAACCAAAATTCAATTGGTTTCTATGGTGAGAGTTATGGCGTTATGGCGAGTCACCTATAATCAAATACAGTATTGCCCATTAGTTTGTTTCGAACGGCCGTTTTCTATGGCTATGGTTATGTCACGTCTGATTGAGCTTTTAGTAAACAAACATTTCAGTAGTTTCATGGATGGAATTGTTCATGCTACTCTATAAGTAATATAATGCATGTATTTTATTTTGTTAAGGGCAAAAACAAACAATTGGCGACAAAAAATTCCAATTTTTTGTGTTTTTTGTTAAGTGCCCAGCAGCCCGTTTCTATAACTTTTCGTTATGATAACGAATGATTTTTATTTTTTTCATAACGAATGGGTCATAACGAAATTTTGCTTCGAAGTGTTTCTACAACTCAGAAAACTTACCTTTCGTTAAGAACGTGGAGAGTTATTATAAAGTGTATGAAACAGTGGAAACAAAACACTGTTCGTTATGTGTAACAGCTTAGTTGTTTTGTTTACTTCAATTCTACTTGTACATTTTACTTGAACATATTGTATTGTATTGATTTGCTTAATTATTCATTTAAAAAAGTAAGTATAGATAAATCCCGACTCTATGGTTCCACCATCGCCACCAACAAGAGCAGCTGGAAAGAACTCCGGCACATCCTTGTCCATCCCTTTTAGCGGCGGCGGACCTTCGGTGGCAGGAAGATTCCCAGTGGCTTGGTTGAATCTATTAACCGCGGCTTGCTGCTTCTTGACAGTAGATTTCCAATCTGCCCAACACTGTAAAAATAAATATATAACGGTTATGATGAATTCAAACATATACAGTGTATATGTATAATATACACACTATATATAACATATATAATATAAATATACTGGGGGCAAATTACGGCACTCGTTATCGAACTAAATTGCGAAATATTTCAATAGAGTTTATATGGAAAAGCCACATTTCTGTGGCCATGTAAAATTTCCAAAAGCTTTTGCTTTTGCCTTTGGAAATTTTACCAGTACGTACTTTCTTCTGTAAATAATATGTTTTAATAATTATAATTTGCACACAATAGTATAATTTTTCAACCTTACCTCACTCATGTGTGTTTTTGCGCAAAATATCACTACACTTTCTGTTGAACATATAATAACGAAAACTTTAACGAAAATTATAACGAAAATTAATACCACCACACTTATAGAAACACCGCCGTTCGTTACACCACTAAGTTCGTTATATGGTTCGTTATAATGCGTAACGAAAGTTAAAAAAAACGGGCTGCAGGCACTGTTGCCAGAATTGACGATTTCTCTGCATTTTGACGATTTTCACCTCTCAAAATACACTAGTGACGATTTTAGGTCCAGAAATGACGATTTTTCTAAATTTAACATATATGGAAACTTTTTTTAGTATTGCATTTTTATAGTTGGTTTTTTGTTATGTTATGATTTTTTTGTGTTCAAAATGTTAAATTCTGATATTAATACAAAAAATGTTTCTATAACAAAAATGCTAATTATTTTTTTATAAATTATCTGTTTTAAAAATAAATATATATGTTACGTACATTTGAATTCTGATTTCATTTTAAGTTTTTTTAACTTTAATTTTTAATTTTAATGGTTTTCATGTTTAGGTAATACACATATATTTAATGTATATGTGTATATTTGTTGAAAGCATAGTTAATAAGTTTGAACCATAGTAATAATAGTTTTTGTAATAAAACAAATAAAATAAAAAAAAATTGAATATATTTGATTTGACGTTTTTTTGACGATTTTCTAAAATGACTTGACGATTTTGACGATTTTTTGTACAGAAATCTGTAGTTTTTGACGATTTCACCCCTAGAAGTTCTGGCAACAGTGGCTGCAGGAGACGTACAAAAAAATCCACCAATCACATAGTTGTGTGCGTGCAGTCGTTTCTTTTCGGCTACACGTACACGTTGTCGGCACTGATTGATGAGAATCAAAAAATTTTGATATTTTTATTTGAGGGCTGATTATTTGAACGTCTCCAAATCTGATTGACAAAAAAAAGGTTATTTGCTTTGTGTTATTTGTTGTGTGACGACATGGAGAAGTGCGCCGATGAAAAAAGTCAATTTGCACTTTATGAAAATGAACCATTATTCTTTGTAAAAAAAAACCAAACAATCAAAAATCTTCAAACAGTTTTATTATTATTATTATTACATATAAATATAATATTTTCTAATTTTATTAAGCTTAATAGGTAGTGTGAATAAAAAAATTTATATTATTATATTATATTATTTATATATTTATAATTTATTTATTTATTTATTTATATATTTATAAATAAATACTTGAAAATTGATTTTAAAATCCCAAATACATGTGTATTTATGTACATATGTTTTTAAAACAAATTTTTAAGTAGAAGGCAAATAGTACATACGAGTATGTAAATTAGGCTGGTTATAAGCTATATCGAAAAATTTTTTCTTAATTTTTTCATACTCTCATACCCCAAATCGATGGGTTTTAGGGAAAAACTATTAAAAAAAATTTTCAGAAGAATTAGTTTAGATTAAGATGTGTCGCACGCCCTCCAATGTTTGAAAAAATGTTTTTATGTTATTTATGTCTCATAATTTAATATATATTAATTTTATTAAAAATAAGTACTTCAAAAAGTTATTGTCCGTGATGTTGGTAACAACATAGCCCTTAACGACTTTTCTATAAATCGTATTTTTAAAAATAAATTACAAATTATCGAAAAAAAGCCCTATACTTCATTATAACATGTTCAACCCATTTGTTTCACCAACAGTGTTCTTTAGATTTTCATAATTCCAAACATAAGTATGTAAGTATGCATATGAATGTAGGTTTTAGTGCACGGTACAATTGTACTTTTTATGGTACATTTTTGACCTTGTTGGTACCGTGGTAATACCGCGAGTTATTTGGCACAATTTAAAAATGTCAATGTTTCACTATATGGTAACATTAATTTTGCTTATGTTCTCTTTAATTTTTTGTTTGTGTTTTATTTTAATCTCTAATATAATAGTCGAATCTACGAGTGTACCTTTATGAATGTAATATTTAATATTTTTTATGTTATTATTTTTATACACATTTTTGTTAAGTTTCTGTTTTTTGTTGTACACTTATGAATTTTTATACACATTTTTTACGTTTCTGTTTATATTAATAAATATTAAAAAAAAGTGTACCGTCATGGTCTAAAAAGTACATTTTGTTTTCATAGTTGATACAAAATCCAAAAAGTCATTTTCCTTCCCTGCTTTAGTGTATATGTATGTATGTGTGCGGTTAATATGATAATCTGCACTCCGAACTCTTAGCAACTAACTTTAACAAGGCATGGTAAAAAATTTATCTTTTGTATGTATTAAGAACTTGTGTTTGAAAATCATGTGAATATTAAAAGTAGAGGTGAACGTTTGAAAATGATCTCAAGAAGTTTACGGCAAAATATATACTTACTTGGAAATTTTTCTACGAATTTAAGTGGGAGTAAGTTATCATCAAATAGAGAAGTGTTAAAAGTTTTGTTTTTCAATTTAAGTGTGGTGAAACTTGATTTACGAAAGAGTGCAAAATTAGTAATAGAGGAATTATTGATATTTTGGTAGAAAGCTAGAATTCCAACAATAGACAAACTGCATTGTGTAAATAAATTGGAGAAACTTCACTCCGAATGGAGGAGTCTATACAAAATTTCTAAGAGACAAACTGTAACTCAGAGTAAAAAAGTGAAATCTTGGGTTCAAAAAATAGATTATCTTTTTGATATAGCACCTTCAAACGTGCTACAAGTAATTAAAATTGAAGAAGATAAGCAATTTTTGGTGAATCAGAGGAAACAAGGTAGGCCTGGTTTTATGTATGGCATAGACCATAAAACTATGAAGGTGGAATTGAGAGCTGAACAACGTCATCAACAAATATCTAATCAAAGGGAACGTAGCATTCGTGAAAAATCAGCAATAGGTATGGTAACACCTTAACAAGTTTGACTTCTCTTAACTTTTTTGAATTGCAGAAGAAACTTTGCATTTGTCATCATCACTTTCAGCATCAGAAAGTGAAAGTGATGTGATATGTATTGCTGTACATAAAAATGTAGTTATGCAGTTTTCTAATTCCTTTGTATATACACTATTTTCTAATAGCCTACAGTAGAAATATCAATAACGCATACGCCAGCTAATCCAAAAAAACGAGGCTTAATAGAAGTTGTTAGCCCAAAACTTGCAGCAGCTTTAGATGCTTGCATGACAAGTGACAGAAAAGCAGTGCATATTCTTATTGCGACAGTTGAAGCGTTAGAACTAGATCCACAAAATTATATTATAAATAGAAGTTCCATCCGAATTGCAAGACAAAGGATGAGAAAAGAACACGTTTTAGTTGTGAAAGAGCAATTCAAAGCCATGAAACTAGATGCTCTATGCTTGCATTGGGATGGAAAGTTATTACCCACTTTAACTGGAAACGATAAAATTGACAGGCTGCCTATAATTATTTCAAACGGATGCAATGTGCAGTTGCTTCAAGTTAATTACTTAGAAAGTGGAACCGGAAAACAACAAGCATTAGCGGTTTGTAATGCCATTCAAGAATGGAGCCTTCAGAACCATATTACAGCCATGGTATTAGAGCTGGCAAACTATCGATAGTACTATCGATAGTATCGATAGTTTTGTTTTTATTATTAGGCTATTGATAGTTTTTTCTCGATAGCGATACTATCGTTAAAAATGTATTACCAAATTGACAATGTCTTCTATTGAAAATACATAAGTACATATCGCTCACTTACTAAAATAACGTCATAACTCAAAAAATAAATTAATGGAGTTAATAATACACTTCAGGCTTAAATTAAGTTTAGGGGCACCTCTCTTATCCTATAGAAAATTGAAAATATGAAAATAAATTAAGCAAAAAAATTGGCGGCGAGGCCTAGTTTCTGAGTTATGGGCCTCTGAAATTGTAGTACAATAGTGTGATTATATGGTGTTTTCCAACAAATATGACCAGTAATGGTATAATTTTAAAGCTTTTGACAATACCTTTCATGAAATGGCAAAATGCAAGAAATTTTTATGAAGCATAAAATCTTTATTAGGCTGCGCCATATCGGGAAACACCCTGGTGTAGAAGGTCATTAAGACCGGGCAAGGAAACTTTGCAAGACAGAAAATCTTTATTAGGCTGTGCGGTGTCGGAAAACACCATGGTGGAGAAAGTCTTTGCGCCCCGCCTAAAGCCTGGTACTCTGTTCACAATTTCGTGCGAAATGCTGTCAAACTACATATAAAAGTATTTGGTATGAAATTTTTGCGAAATAAATTCGCAAAAGTAGTACTCTGCTCTTGTTGTGAAAAGCACGTAAAATCATGTCTTTCCATTTGGTACATGTCAAATTTTTCACGCGAAACCAATGGTGCTGAAAATTTTTCACAACTTTGAACAGAGTATCAGGCTTAAGGGCGGCAATGCAGGAAAACGTTATTAGGCATGAAAACTTTACGAGGCAAAAAATCTTTATTTGGCTGCGCCGTGTCGGGAAACACCAAGGTGGAGAAAATCCTTACGCCCCGCTGAAGGCCTGCAGTGCAGAAAAACGTTATTAGTTAGGAGAACTTGGCAATGCAGCAAATCTCTATTGGGTTGCGCCGTGTAGGGAAATACCATTGTAGAGAAAATTCTTATGGTATAATTCTGTTCGACAATTGTGTTGTCTTGTCATTAGACAAAAAAAAGTCGCAGTCGTTGAAAAATACACCATATAATCACAATTTTGTACTACAATTTCAGAGAACCATAAGTCGGAAACTAGGCCTCGCCGCCAATTTTTTTATTTAATTTTTTTCTTATTTTTCAATTTTCTATACTTTTATTAATTTACTTTTTTTAATTTTATTTTATTACTTTTATTTATTTTTAAGAGGTGCCCCTAAACTTAATTTGTTCCAGAATTTACGCAAATGGAGTGCAAGCTCACCATTTGATAAAAGAAAACTTTATTGATATATCCACTGAGTTGTATGTTAATTGAAAACATAACTCAATTTTTTCAAAACTAGTTTTATTTGAATTATGACGTTGTTTGAATAAATGAGCGATATGTAAAATGAAATTCAACATTCCTAACACAATGATCACACGGACAACAAATATCGAGGTTCGCTCTCACATTCACGATCCGCGCTCGAATATTGATTGAAATATAAAAAAATTTTTGAGCGAACCATTTTGTTTCATTCTGAATTTTACTGACTCTTGATAAAAAATTTTTGCTAATTTATCTGAACTGGCTGTTAAAGCAAAATAATTTCATAGATATGTTTTTGTAAAAAAAAAACAAAAAATAGATGTGTATTTAATATTGAAAAATTAGAACAAAATTAAACATAAAATTAATTATTTATAATTTTTACCTAATTGTTTTTATCCATATACATATGTATATCAACATTCAAAACGACTATTCGTATTGCGTGTGAACATAGTGTAAAATAATTCGATACTATCGATAGTATCGATAGTTTTCCAACAAACTATCGAAAATATCGAATGGCGAGACCATCGATACTTTGCCAGCTCTACATGGTATTTGACACAACAGCTGTCAATACCGGTCGCATAAATGTAACCTGTGCTATGATTGAAATTTTTTTAGAAAAATCACTTTTATGGTTACCATGTTTACACCATATCTATGAAATTATTTTGAGAAGTGTTTTTGAAGAGAAATTTGTAAAAAAAAGGAATTGAAGACAAAACAGAATTTAGTCTTTTAAAAAATTCCAGCAGTCGTGGTGTAAGTTTTGTTCAGACAATGCTCACAGAAAAACAGCCCAGAGACGATTATAAGGAACTTCTAGAACTTACTTTAATATTTTTAGGGAAAACATCAACAAATCCCAATACCGTAATGTTTCGAGCACCGGGTGCAGTTCATCACGCTAGGTGGATGTCAAAGCTATTTACAGCCTAAAAATGTTTTTGTTTCGCGGGGAGTTTAAATTGTCGAAACAAGAAGAAAATGACTTGCGAAAAATTTGCATTTTTATAGTAACAATATACGTCGAAGCTTCGTTTTCATGTAACTTACCAATTTATGCCTCCTTGCAAAACGCACACTATTTTAAAATTATTGACGAAGATTTGTCGCGAGTTGCCATTCAAAAAATGCAAAGGCATTTGTGGTATTTGAATCCTGAAAACGTTGCCCTGACATTTTTTGATTCAAGAATACCGAACAGCACTAAAGCAAAAATGGTCTGAAGCCCTTAAGAATGTTGGTGACCTTGATCAAAATATAAAGCTACCCGTTATTGCTAATCAAAACATTTCAACCATCATAGACAACGGAATTGAACAATTTGGGTCCATGGAAACAAAACTTTTTTTTTTTCGAAAGATTCTTTTTAGATCAAGAGTTCTTAAAATCAAATTTTGAAGATTGGGAGTGGATTGCTTCTTTTGTAGTCAACGACACTGCGGAAAGGGGAGTCAAGCTAATGGAAGAATATAATTCATTACTGACAAAAAATTAAGAGCAAAAACAATATGTATTACAAGTTGTCCAAGATTATAGACGCAAATATCCCGGATGTATTAAAAAATCAATAATAAACTAATATGTAAACTCTCTCAAAAATTAAACAAAATTATAATATTTAGCAATATAAAAATAAAAAAGTTGATTTTAAATTTGTGCAAAATCCGATAACGAGTTTTCTTTATGAAGAAGTAAAAAATCAATATAGATATTTTTGTTAGGGCATTTTGCTTTTTGGGTGACGATATGTTTATGCAGGTTATGTCAAAAACCCATTAGCAAACCAAAAAAAATTTGTTATGAATAAAGAAGTAAATATTTATTATAGTATAATTTAATTTTTGAAATTTTAGCCAAAAATTAAGGATTTTCTCATACTTCGGTGGGCGTGCGACACGCTTTATACTTCTCTGATGGACCTAAATTTTTTTTAGTAGTTTTTTACTAGTAACCACCTATTCGGGATTTCAGACTTGATAAAATCTAACTTTTAATTTTAAGAACACCCTAATGTACATAGTTATTTTTACTCACACTACCCAATGTCTTGTTTTTATATTAAAAATCGTTTGTTTATGTTTCGATATTTTTTCAGGAAAATATGTTTGTTTTTTTAGAAAAGTTTGAAGAATTAGAAAAATTATTTTTTAGTTAATTTTAATTATTATTCGAACTCCATTTGTTTCTATATTTGTGATTTGAACGGGCTAAAGTTCGTATCGCTTTTTAAGCCAAATTACATGTGATAATTATTAATGAACAAGTAACACCAAAGTCTGTTGTAAATATTCTGACTAACAACACATAGTTGAACGGAACAGCCAGCCGTTTTCGAAGGCCACAAAACCTTCATCATCAGCGTTCTTATGTGTTTGGTCCACTGTGTGTGGTGTCAGTTGATGTAGATTTCTGCTTTATATACTTAGCATTTTATTGCAAATGGAATATGTGAATTGTTTTGATTCATCGTATTTCAATTTGCTGAAAGCTTTTTTGTATTGTAAGCTTAATTTTACCATCACTATATTTACAACAGTCTTACCATTGTCGTTTTGTTCTTTTTACTAATTATACACATGTTACTTAATTTGCTTATTTTTTTGGTGTTATTTGTTCATTAATCACAAATATAGAAAAATTATTATTATAAATAATAATAATAATAATAAATATTTTTATCTAATTTTTCGACCTTTTTTTATGTTTTAAATTAAACTATTTTCTTGAGCTTTCGGTCAGTTTATATTTTGAGTTTATTATCTTCAATATTTCGTTAACCTTCGGTTAACTTCTTCAGGATATATATTTTTTGGTTTTTTATGATATCTAATTTTTTCTTTTTCCTTTCAAATAATAAATAATAGTTTACAATTTTTTTTTGAAATTTTTTTTTTTTTTTGAAAATTGTAAACTATTATTTATTATTTGAAAGGAAAAAGAAAAAATTAGATATCATAAAAAACCAAAAAATATATATCCTGAAGAAGTTAACCGAAGGTTAACGAAATATTGAAGATAATAAACTCAAAATATAAACTGACCGAAAGCTCAAGAAAATAGTTTAATTTATAATAATAACTAGATATATCAAACGGACGACACACTCGTCCGTATTCTAGAATCAAAATGTAAATAATTTAAGATTCAAAGAAAATGTATCTAAACGTCATAAAAAATTCATTAAAACACAGCCACACAAAAACTTGCATACATATGCAAGCATAAGTAAATAATACATGAAATTAAAAAACATAAACAAAATCCCTTTAACCAAGTTAATTCAATTTATTCAACTATCTTCCTTTAACTATTATGGTTTTCATACAACAACAAATAAGAGAAAAAAATTGTTAGATCAAGAGAAATACTACAAACACACACACACACTCATGTTTTGGTTCTTTTTTACTTGTAAGCTAATAAATGTGTGTATAATATGTTTGCATGTAGTAGTAGCAACTTTAAACGCTTATAGCTCCCAAAATACTAAATCGATTTCAATAAAATATAGATTCTGCACATCTGTATAAAAAATCCTTTAAAACCATATAAATCTTTTTAAAATCGGTGCAGTGTTACCAGCGTAAAAGGGATTACAAAAAACATGTTCGCCTATTAATTATATAGATAATAGAAAAAAAATTAGAGTGGAAGATAGAAAAATTATTATTTAGCTCTGTATATTTGTTAAATGTGCTTTTTTATACCAAGATTTCAAAATTAAAATGCTGATGGACGATTTTATTTGTACGTCTCCGAAAAATCATCAATTAAACGACACTAACACATTCTTACCGATTGATGGCTTTTTTGTACGTCTCCTGGACACTTTAAATTAAGCAAATACATAAGCTCGTTAATCCGAACGGTGTGTAATCCGAACTATCCAGTAATCCGAATTGAAAATATTTAGCATTGCATATTTTATAGTCCGCATTGATTGCAGCCGAATTTATTTATTTTCTTTTTCTTCATCTTGTGTTGTTTGTTATCGTATCGTATGAAAACTAACGGGACATCATTGGAATGTGTATTTTGATGAATGTGTTGTGTGTCTTGTTATACCCCTTTTCCATACACAAAGTTTACTTTGCAAAGTCTTAATTCAGCTGGAAGAAAGACAGAAAGAGACTGTACTACTACCTCTGTCTTTTACACAGCTGAATAAAGACTTTGGAAAGTAAACTTTGCGTGTGGAAAAGGGGTATTACCACAGATTTTGTTATTAGATAGCATTGTTCGCGAAAACATCAATTCAATATGGCAAAAAAAAAAGTGTACATAAAACGCTTTCGTTAACTGATAAGCTTAATATCTTAGAAGTGCTTAATTGTTTTCAATCTGGAAAGATTTTAGTAGAAAAGTTTGGTGTTGGAGCTTCAACAATTTATTTTTATTTATTATAATTCCGGATGCTATAGATTTTGGCGTCATAAAAAATATCTCTAGGGATTTAATTCAAGTTCAAGCTTCTCTTGATCTCTCGTCCGATCACTCTCCGACGATCATTACAATTTGTAGCCCATTGAGAAGTAACTTACCTGACCCATATGTGAAGATGATCAATTGTGTTAATTGGCTGGGGTTCAAAAAATATCTCAGTAGTCATTTTACGGAAAACATAACGCTTAGAACACCCGATGATATTGAATCTAACATTGCCAATCTCAGCGACAATATTAAACAGGCTGCTGAAAATGTCACTATCTCCCTTCCGCAGACTGGGTTTAATAAAATTTATTCTACAGACATTGACCGTCTCGTACGTGAAAAAAGAAGAGCTAGAAGGGAATGGCAACAGCACAGATCACCACAAGATAAAATCAGATTTAAAGAGTGCACTAAACGACTCCAAGAGTTGCTTGCATCTGAAAAAACTGCATCTCTTAAAAATTATCTGGAGGGTCTTGATGTCAGACAACCATCAAATTATTCTTTGTGGCGCGCTGCTAGAAAGCTTAAAACACCCGTTGAGTTTAAGCCACCTCTGCGCACATCTACCGGAGGTTAGGCAAGAAGCGATACGGAAAAATGTAAAATATTTGCTGAGCACTTAAAATCCGTTTTTACGCCAAACATATGTACTGGTGTTGCTGATTTGCCGAGTATAGTCGCTCTACCCCCTCAACACATAAAGTTTTAGATGCGTGATTTACAAATATTAATTGCCGAACTCAACCCGAAGAAAGCTCCGGATATTGATGGAATTAGTAACCAAATGCTGATGAACTTGCCTCGTATTGCAATGAGAATCCTGTTATTAATTTTTAATGCCATTTTACGACTGGAGTATTATCCACACAGCTGGAAGCTTGCCAAGGTTAAAATGATTCCAAAGCCGGGCAAAGATCTAACTGTCATGAATGTATGTATGTCAATAAATATTTTGCTATGATTCACTCTTCTTTAATAAGTAAAGATCATTAACACTTTATTTACTGAAATAAAGAAAAAAGAAACTCAATACAGCTAGAATTACTGAATTCAAATATTTAACATTCTTAAAGTTCATTACCACCATACATTGTTTAATTCAAAACATTATGAAATAACTAACATTTCAGTAGATCGGGTTACTGTCAATATTCTTCAGTGACACACATTTTCTTTGAATAATAAAGCATGACAAATTAATGACGCTTCACTTTCCTAGCATAAGTATAATATAAATAAGTTTACATTTTTTAAAATAAGCACATTAAGAACAGAATAATAAAACTAGTGAATAGATTGTGAACATTTAAATTAAATATTGGAAAATATACAAAGAACATTTTTTTTAAATAAATACGTTACATGGCGACCGTGACATTAAGAAGGACCACGGAAAAGTTGCAATCAAAAGTGTTTGTATTTGTGCTTTCGATTGTGTACTTTCTCATTGTGAAAATTTCTCGGCATTTGAAAAATGTGTAGCCCAAAAATTGCTACTGAGGATAAAGACTCAACAAACGATAAAAAAAAACTAAATCGCAAATAAAGTAATTGCTAAAGTTCTGCAAGTTGTTTATATATGTGAAAAGAATACGTTTGTGAATTGCTTCCTCATAAGAAAGACGGAAGACAATCATCATTAGATCAACGAAAATAAAGCTCATCTGGACTCATAATATGTCCATCACATGTGCGGTATCCCATGCAACAATTTGGCCAACACCTTATATTGCTTTGGCCAGGTCACATTTAACAGCTGGTGCTCTTCAACAGCGTGCTACAAAACCGAAATATAATACGAATGTTCGTAATCTTATGGAGCGGTTCGTGACATGGATTCCATAATAGATCCAACAGCGCAGTGATTGCTATATGAGACTAGAAATAATAATCAACTACACAATAATCAACTACACAGTCATCCCTCAGCCAGATGCAGTACAACATCCACTACAACAACAACAAATATAATCAACGATGAATATTCAGGCAATATGTATGTATAAAATAAGTGAAAATTTTTTTTTGTAATTTATAATAACAATTTAGAAAAATAAGCAATTAGAACAGTTAAAAAGAACATTTTATATGATTATCCGATTAATATATTAAGGAACACTTATTCAAATATGCACTTTAGTACGCCCTTATTTATTCACAAAAAAAAAAAAAAAACAACATAACACTCCCTTGCTTTCTGTGACTTTACCATCTGTCTCAATTATGGTTAAATGGCCAATCCCAACTGGGAAGAATTGGTACAAAAATTTAACAGCTTTAAAATAGAATTCGATAAAAGCTTCAAATGTATAAGCAAATCCCAAAAACCAACAAGAAATACTATTAACAAACACCTTCAAGTACTTCAAACTAACTACAATAACGTGGTTTCATTGGTTAACCTTTTCAAGCATCTTCTAACCAAAGAGCACATCAAAGACTGTGAAAAATTAATATTCTCGTTAAACGAAAAGCTTTTAAAAGTTGCAGAAGAGCTGGAACTACCCCTGACATCCTTAACGGTTAATGAAGAAATTAAAATACCACTCCTTAGACCCGACTCACCCCATTCACTAAACACAGCAAATCGTGCCATAATCACAAACAACACGATGGCTGATCCACTAAAATTTATAGAATCAGCAAGCAAAATCCTGCCAGATTTTGATGGCAATTATACCATGCTTGGAAAATTCATTGACGCAATAACTCTTCTGAATTCTGTAAGAGGCGAAAATTCAGAATCAATCCTTGTCAATATAATAAACACTAAAATCTCGAGCGCGGTGCGAAATAAAATTCAAGGACTTCTAACAGTCGAAGCCATTATTACAAGGCTAAAAACCACTATCAAGGGTGACTCAGCTGAAACCATTTTAGCAAAATTAAAAGCGACAAAACAATCTAATAGAGAAAAAACAGAATACACTAAACAAATACAACAATTAGCCAATGAACTAGCCAACACATACATATCAGACGGTATGACAGAAGAGGCCGCAAACAAAATTGCTACAAAGGCCGCCTCTAAGTCTATAATTGATAACGTTGACTCTG
Organism: Tachina grossa; assembly: GCA_949987645.1. Taxonomy (NCBI): domain Eukaryota; kingdom Metazoa; phylum Arthropoda; class Insecta; order Diptera; family Tachinidae; genus Tachina; species Tachina grossa. The sequence goes on along the minus strand of OX465275.1, from coordinate 102,784,714 downwards.
AACGAGTTAAAATAATCTTGGAAGCTGGCACCTACAACTCCGTAGAAGAAGTCACTTCCAAATTTTTAGAAATTAACTATAATGAACAAAACCCAATCGTGTATTTTACAAACAGAAATCGATTACCAGTATACAATAACAACAACAATAATCGCAATAGAACAACAAATTCCAATAGTTATCGAAGATATCACAACAACAATAACAGAAACTACCGCGGAAACAGATGCATTGTCGAGAATAAATTTTAGTGACATAAAAACTATGGGTGAAACAATTAACGTTTTGAAAGTCACAACTCGTTTACAGACAAGAAATCAAGATACTAATGAAATACATGATAACAGAAATTCATAAAGTCATATAGGCCAATAAGTCTACTATCAACAATGTCCAAGCTTTTCGAAAAACTGCTCAAAACAAAATTGTCCCCAATTCTAATTAGTAGTGGGTGCATACCAGACCATCAATGTGGTTTTAGAAGTCAGCATAGCACCATTGAACAAACTCATAGATTGGTTCAATTTATAAGAACTTTTGAAGAAAAAAAGTATTGTTCTGCGCTGTTTATTGACGTTTCTCAGGCTTTTGATAAAGTGTGGCATGAAGGCCTAATTTTAAAATTGAAGACTTACCTACCAATAAACATTTTAAATCTTTTGGAAAGTTACATTATTTCCCGTAAGATCACTGTTGTGGAAGGAGACTTTACGAGTATGCCTGAAACTATCTCATCCGGTGTGCCACAGGGGAGTATACTGGGGCCAGTTTTATAGTTGATTTATACTTGTGATATGCCTGTGAGCAGTAGTATCCATACTTCCACATTTGCGGACGATACAGCCTGCCTGAGTATGCACGAAAACCCTGATGAGGCATCCCGCAAAGTCCAGGAACACATTAGCCAGATGGAGCTTTGGTTAAACTTTTAATATACAAGTCGCTTTTAAAGCCAATATGGTGCTACGGAATTCAACTATAGGGCACTGCTTCCAATGTGGAGAGAATCCAACGAAGGCAAAACGAAATTTTACGTATGATAACTTCGTCTCCATGGTACATCAAAAATTCAAATCGTGATTTAAATATGCTACTGGTGACTGAAGAAATTGCAAAATACGCAGGCAAATATTTAACAAAACTCGAATCACATCCTAATCCGCTTGCTCGTAATATTTTGAACTTTACTGGACACATCCGCTTGAAAAGAGAGATACACGGGCTCTAATATTCAACACTCCAGATGATGAAGCTGCTTGGAAACACTTTTTTTCTTTTTGTTGCTTATCACTACTTATGTATTATTAATAACTATCACTAAGCTTATGTCCGACATTGGTTGGGCCTAATAATTATATTTTAGATTAGGATTTCAATACTTATTGTTAGTTCATATTTGAAGATACAATAAAAAACATGCATTAAAAAAAATTATTATAATAGCCTATCTAATATTCCGAATATTTCGATAATTCAAATCGGGGCATACAATCATTAATTCGGATTAACGAGCTTACATGTATGTACATTAGGCAAAGTCGATTTGTGTGTATGACAAAAAAAATGCAAAAATCGTATAGTAAAAATGAAATTTTCATGTAATTCTTAGTACATTTTGCGAAGAGCTATAAAAGTAGTTTTTTTGGGAAATCATACATATCCAGTACAGGTTATCTATTCAAAGTAAACAATATATTCAATTCAGTTGTTTTGTTTTTCTGGAAGAAATATCTTGATATAAACTACCATCAAAAATTATTAAAATTTCAGAGAGCCCGATTTGCGTTTACCAAAAAAAAATTTGTTTGCATAAAAACGAAGAGTATTATTTTCAACATTTTCTAAATTTCTCGTTTTGATTGACTTTTGACAGTTCGCATTAAAAAAAACATAATGGAATTATCGATTTTTCTGATTCCAGGTAATTTTTTCTGCTCATTCAGAACTTTAGTACTTTTCGTTTGCTAAGTGATTTAAGTTAATTAAATTTTCCAAGTTATCGTGAGGGTTTAGAAAAACAGAAGAAGGAAACAATCTCCGAAGTTATTAAAAAAATTATTGATATTTGGAGGAAAATTAATGTTTCAATAACAACCCCACGAAATACAACTCTTTGTTTCCCCTTTAAAAATTCATTTCATTTTTTCCATATATGTATGTATCTGAGGGATAATCTCACCAACTCTGTTTAAATATCATTTCATATTTAAATTTCGATTTTCATTCATTTTTGTATGGAAAAATTAATCTTAAATAAGTTGGTGAAATAGGCTCTAAGTACATTAAAACAAACTATGTACATCATTGGCTTTTTTCCACCACGTCACAATTTTTTTCTGAGTCTAACTAATATTTTCACGAGGCATACCATTATAATTCTAAAATTTGATTCAAATAATCGAAATATGGTAAGCTAAAAAAAATCAATGGTTTCGTAATTATTCGTAAAATAAAATTTGAAAGTTTTTTTCTTCTAAAATCTTATAAAAAATTAAAAACTGCAAAATATTTAACTTTAGACCATTACCTGTAAAGGCAAATGTGTTAAGAATAAAATAAGCTAAATATTATGCAAATCGGCTAAAAATTATAGGTTTTAATTTAATTTAATTCAGTGAAAGTACGACATACTTTCAACGTAATTTAGTTAGAACTTTAATTAACACCTGAAAACATTTAACTTCATTTAAGTGAAACTTAAATTTAAGTGGCAATTAGCTAAATGACATTTACTTGAGAAGTCAATTATTGGGCCTTAGTCCAACAGTTCCTCACAGTATTTTTTACATGAAGACGATTTCTTGTATTATGGCCTGTCTCACGATATCGAAAGAAATTGAAAACAAAAACAAATTTTCATATTTTATTGTTGTTTTCAATATAAATTTTCAGTCGAAAGTTTTTTTGATATCGTGAAACAAACCAGTAGTCTTAACTACTCGAATATTTTGGAAAGGAAGGATTCTCTCCACACATGCTGAGAAGTGTGGAATAGAAAGAAATCCTTGAACAATTCTGCATAAATTTGAATGCAAAGGTTTAACTAAAAGATTTTTAATTGTAGAAATCTTTTTCCAACAATCACTTTTACTTAAATCTTTGAGCTTTTAAATTCTGGAACTTGCGATACTGCTCTATATTCATTATAAATAAAAATCTCCAAAAATAAAAGTATGTTTTAAGACGGAGAAAACTCCATTAAATAGTGTACTCAAAGTATTGAAGGATTTATTTTAATTTTGAACTGAAAGGGTCGAAATAGCCTACAGAGTGCCATAGGGCCACCAAACATCCAAAAGTGCGTGCTGTTCACGGTTCTAAATACTTGTGTGTTTAAATTTTAATATACTCGCCGCGCTTGAAATTTGCCAACTTATTTAAAGCCGATTCAGGTGAATCAGCAAATAAAGTAAGTGATGAAAAGCGAATGGCAAAAGATAAAAAGCCGAGAGAGGTACATTCAGCTTGAGTCTCGACAAGTCTATTAAGGTACGTACTGATATTACTTTTACTTTTTTAATCTAAGATCCCTGCGAATGTTTGCAGGTGCATTTGTTAATAATCTTAAAGTCTTTGATTGGTATCTTTGTAAAATTTCAAATTAGAATTGCTGGTTGTGCCCCAAAGCTTTATACCATATGTTCAGATTCATTTGATCTATAATAGCTTTAAATTTTTTCTGAAAAAGACAATGAACGTCATGTAGTGCATTTCTGTGAGTTAAAACCTGAATTTAACAAACTTGCATTGTGAATGCAAAATCAGCTGTTTATGGTTTTAACGTTAAAACCAGGTTTTAACTTTCAGTGTGAAAACACTACAAAGTCAAATATCTTCTAAGTTATAAGAGATACGAAAACACATCTAAGGATATTATTTCTTGAAAATTTTAAGCTTAGCTCAAAACGCTTTATCCCATAAAAATCGGATAATGTTTTCAAAAAGTTGCAAGCCTCAAAATTTTGTTGAGTCCCATGTGGTCAACTTAGGCCCAATGTAACTCCTGTCGAGCTTAAGCCAGAAGACTGCCAAGATATGTGTTATAAAGAAGTTCCAGATTTATTATCATTTATTTTGCAAAAGTCCCCACTGTGCATTCCTGTCTTTCGTAATGGAAATAATTTTGAGTAATTTACTCGCCCAAAACGCCTCAAGGACGTGTATGTTTAAGGTTCTCCCGTTGAGTGTACTTTCACTAAGTATTTTTTACCATGGCAACCTTTATTTATCACAAGATATAAAATAATTTTCTTAATAACTTCACGGCACATTTTATATTTATTTCAAGATGGCCAAATGAGCCATCTTCAAGCTCTCTCACGCAAACTCCAAAACCTACAAGACTAGATGAAAAAAATTCGCATCTCTGAAAGACACAACGACTTCACTTGTGGAGATTATTGAAAGTGACAGTGAAGCTAATGACAATTATAGTATTAGTTTTTAAAATGCTGCTCAGTCATAATACTTAAAACTATAGCAGACTATTTGATGAAAAAATGTGTAAAATCTCGAGCGCGGTGCGAAATAAAATTCAAGGACTTCTAACAGTCGAAGCCATTATTACAAGGCTAAAAACCACTATCAAGGGTGACTCAGCTGAAACCATTTTAGCAAAATTAAAAGCGACAAAACAATCTAATAGAGAAAAAACAGAATACACTAAACAAATACAACAATTAGCCAATGAACTAGCCAACACATACATATCAGACGGTATGACAGAAGAGGCCGCAAACAAAATTGCTACAAAGGCCGCCTCTAAGTCTATAATTGATAACGTTGACTCTGAACGAGTTAAAATAATCTTGGAAGCTGGCACCTACAACTCCGTAGAAGAAGTCACTTCCAAATTTTTAGAAATTAACTATAATGAACAAAACCCAATCGTGTATTTTACAAACAGAAATCGATTACCAGTATACAATAACAACAACAATAATCGCAATAGAACAACAAATTCCAATAGTTATCGAAGATATCACAACAACAATAACAGAAACTACCGCGGAAACAGATGCATTGTCGAGAATAAATTTTAGTGACATAAAAACTATGGGTGAAACAATTAACGTTTTGAAAGTCACAACTCGTTTACAGACAAGAAATCAAGATACTAATGAAATACATGATAACAGAAATTCATAAAGTCATATAGGCCAATAAGTCTACTATCAACAATGTCCAAGCTTTTCGAAAAACTGCTCAAAACAAAATTGTCCCCAATTCTAATTAGTAGTGGGTGCATACCAGACCATCAATGTGGTTTTAGAAGTCAGCATAGCACCATTGAACAAACTCATAGATTGGTTCAATTTATAAGAACTTTTGAAGAAAAAAAGTATTGTTCTGCGCTGTTTATTGACGTTTCTCAGGCTTTTGATAAAGTGTGGCATGAAGGCCTAATTTTAAAATTGAAGACTTACCTACCAATAAACATTTTAAATCTTTTGGAAAGTTACATTATTTCCCGTAAGATCACTGTTGTGGAAGGAGACTTTACGAGTATGCCTGAAACTATCTCATCCGGTGTGCCACAGGGGAGTATACTGGGGCCAGTTTTATAGTTGATTTATACTTGTGATATGCCTGTGAGCAGTAGTATCCATACTTCCACATTTGCGGACGATACAGCCTGCCTGAGTATGCACGAAAACCCTGATGAGGCATCCCGCAAAGTCCAGGAACACATTAGCCAGATGGAGCTTTGGTTAAACTTTTAATATACAAGTCGCTTTTAAAGCCAATATGGTGCTACGGAATTCAACTATAGGGCACTGCTTCCAATGTGGAGAGAATCCAACGAAGGCAAAACGAAATTTTACGTATGATAACTTCGTCTCCATGGTACATCAAAAATTCAAATCGTGATTTAAATATGCTACTGGTGACTGAAGAAATTGCAAAATACGCAGGCAAATATTTAACAAAACTCGAATCACATCCTAATCCGCTTGCTCGTAATATTTTGAACTTTACTGGACACATCCGCTTGAAAAGAGAGATACACGGGCTCTAATATTCAACACTCCAGATGATGAAGCTGCTTGGAAACACTTTTTTTCTTTTTGTTGCTTATCACTACTTATGTATTATTAATAACTATCACTAAGCTTATGTCCGACATTGGTTGGGCCTAATAATTATATTTTAGATTAGGATTTCAATACTTATTGTTAGTTCATATTTGAAGATACAATAAAAAACATGCATTAAAAAAAATTATTATAATAGCCTATCTAATATTCCGAATATTTCGATAATTCAAATCGGGGCATACAATCATTAATTCGGATTAACGAGCTTACATGTATGTACATTAGGCAAAGTCGATTTGTGTGTATGACAAAAAAAATGCAAAAATCGTATAGTAAAAATGAAATTTTCATGTAATTCTTAGTACATTTTGCGAAGAGCTATAAAAGTAGTTTTTTTGGGAAATCATACATATCCAGTACAGGTTATCTATTCAAAGTAAACAATATATTCAATTCAGTTGTTTTGTTTTTCTGGAAGAAATATCTTGATATAAACTACCATCAAAAATTATTAAAATTTCAGAGAGCCCGATTTGCGTTTACCAAAAAAAAATTTGTTTGCATAAAAACGAAGAGTATTATTTTCAACATTTTCTAAATTTCTCGTTTTGATTGACTTTTGACAGTTCGCATTAAAAAAAACATAATGGAATTATCGATTTTTCTGATTCCAGGTAATTTTTTCTGCTCATTCAGAACTTTAGTACTTTTCGTTTGCTAAGTGATTTAAGTTAATTAAATTTTCCAAGTTATCGTGAGGGTTTAGAAAAACAGAAGAAGGAAACAATCTCCGAAGTTATTAAAAAAATTATTGATATTTGGAGGAAAATTAATGTTTCAATAACAACCCCACGAAATACAACTCTTTGTTTCCCCTTTAAAAATTCATTTCATTTTTTCCATATATGTATGTATCTGAGGGATAATCTCACCAACTCTGTTTAAATATCATTTCATATTTAAATTTCGATTTTCATTCATTTTTGTATGGAAAAATTAATCTTAAATAAGTTGGTGAAATAGGCTCTAAGTACATTAAAACAAACTATGTACATCATTGGCTTTTTTCCACCACGTCACAATTTTTTTCTGAGTCTAACTAATATTTTCACGAGGCATACCATTATAATTCTAAAATTTGATTCAAATAATCGAAATATGGTAAGCTAAAAAAAATCAATGGTTTCGTAATTATTCGTAAAATAAAATTTGAAAGTTTTTTTCTTCTAAAATCTTATAAAAAATTAAAAACTGCAAAATATTTAACTTTAGACCATTACCTGTAAAGGCAAATGTGTTAAGAATAAAATAAGCTAAATATTATGCAAATCGGCTAAAAATTATAGGTTTTAATTTAATTTAATTCAGTGAAAGTACGACATACTTTCAACGTAATTTAGTTAGAACTTTAATTAACACCTGAAAACATTTAACTTCATTTAAGTGAAACTTAAATTTAAGTGGCAATTAGCTAAATGACATTTACTTGAGAAGTCAATTATTGGGCCTTAGTCCAACAGTTCCTCACAGTATTTTTTACATGAAGACGATTTCTTGTATTATGGCCTGTCTCACGATATCGAAAGAAATTGAAAACAAAAACAAATTTTCATATTTTATTGTTGTTTTCAATATAAATTTTCAGTCGAAAGTTTTTTTGATATCGTGAAACAAACCAGTAGTCTTAACTACTCGAATATTTTGGAAAGGAAGGATTCTCTCCACACATGCTGAGAAGTGTGGAATAGAAAGAAATCCTTGAACAATTCTGCATAAATTTGAATGCAAAGGTTTAACTAAAAGATTTTTAATTGTAGAAATCTTTTTCCAACAATCACTTTTACTTAAATCTTTGAGCTTTTAAATTCTGGAACTTGCGATACTGCTCTATATTCATTATAAATAAAAATCTCCAAAAATAAAAGTATGTTTTAAGACGGAGAAAACTCCATTAAATAGTGTACTCAAAGTATTGAAGGATTTATTTTAATTTTGAACTGAAAGGGTCGAAATAGCCTACAGAGTGCCATAGGGCCACCAAACATCCAAAAGTGCGTGCTGTTCACGGTTCTAAATACTTGTGTGTTTAAATTTTAATATACTCGCCGCGCTTGAAATTTGCCAACTTATTTAAAGCCGATTCAGGTGAATCAGCAAATAAAGTAAGTGATGAAAAGCGAATGGCAAAAGATAAAAAGCCGAGAGAGGTACATTCAGCTTGAGTCTCGACAAGTCTATTAAGGTACGTACTGATATTACTTTTACTTTTTTAATCTAAGATCCCTGCGAATGTTTGCAGGTGCATTTGTTAATAATCTTAAAGTCTTTGATTGGTATCTTTGTAAAATTTCAAATTAGAATTGCTGGTTGTGCCCCAAAGCTTTATACCATATGTTCAGATTCATTTGATCTATAATAGCTTTAAATTTTTTCTGAAAAAGACAATGAACGTCATGTAGTGCATTTCTGTGAGTTAAAACCTGAATTTAACAAACTTGCATTGTGAATGCAAAATCAGCTGTTTATGGTTTTAACGTTAAAACCAGGTTTTAACTTTCAGTGTGAAAACACTACAAAGTCAAATATCTTCTAAGTTATAAGAGATACGAAAACACATCTAAGGATATTATTTCTTGAAAATTTTAAGCTTAGCTCAAAACGCTTTATCCCATAAAAATCGGATAATGTTTTCAAAAAGTTGCAAGCCTCAAAATTTTGTTGAGTCCCATGTGGTCAACTTAGGCCCAATGTAACTCCTGTCGAGCTTAAGCCAGAAGACTGCCAAGATATGTGTTATAAAGAAGTTCCAGATTTATTATCATTTATTTTGCAAAAGTCCCCACTGTGCATTCCTGTCTTTCGTAATGGAAATAATTTTGAGTAATTTACTCGCCCAAAACGCCTCAAGGACGTGTATGTTTAAGGTTCTCCCGTTGAGTGTACTTTCACTAAGTATTTTTTACCATGGCAACCTTTATTTATCACAAGATATAAAATAATTTTCTTAATAACTTCACGGCACATTTTATATTTATTTCAAGATGGCCAAATGAGCCATCTTCAAGCTCTCTCACGCAAACTCCAAAACCTACAAGACTAGATGAAAAAAATTCGCATCTCTGAAAGACACAACGACTTCACTTGTGGAGATTATTGAAAGTGACAGTGAAGCTAATGACAATTATAGTATTAGTTTTTAAAATGCTGCTCAGTCATAATACTTAAAACTATAGCAGACTATTTGATGAAAAAATGTGTAGCAATTGTTGTCGATCATCTAACATGGTTCAAAATAAATAGGCAAATAGCTAGGCTTTAATTATAAATAGAAGTGTTCCGAGCGTACAAATGTTCAGTGGTATTGGTCTTGTTTACACACTTCATAGGCTTGCTGAAGAAAAAGCTTCTAAACTTTTAATTTTGAAGTTAAACATTCATTCCTCCATGAGGCGGTTTTATTAAAACCGAAAATAAAAATAAAATATTTGGAACTACTTATATTTAAATAATAATTTTCCAAAATGTAAGTACTTATTTTTTAGTTGAAAATAAATAAATAGACAATTTAGAAATCTATCTAGGCGTACGGTAGTGCGCCAGGCCAAGTTCCGGCCAATGCACACAGTGTGTATATTTACAGGAAGCCATTCGAGCTGTTTTTACCCCCCTCATAACATTGTTCCCCGCGACCGTAAAATTATGAAATTTAAACCATAATTAGAATAAATTCATATAACCTTATATGCGAAATTTGAAAGTTGTACAAAGGTTCCGGAGATATGGAGGTGCAAAAAGTGCATATTTTAAGACATACTCACTGACTCACTCATCAAATTGATGAAGCACTTCCGCTATAGCTAGAGAGCTAAGATTTGGTACACGAGTAGATCTAGGTGAGCAATGAACCAGAAAAATGTAAAAACCTAAAGATTTTAAACAAGGGGGCGGGGCTACGCCCATAAAAATTACAATCTGTGCTAGTGAGCTGAAATTTGCTACACAGCTAGTTCTAGGTGAGCAATAAACTAAAAAAGTTTTAAAACCCAAAAATTTTGGCCAGGAGGGCGGGGCTACGCCCATAAAGGTTAGAATTAAAAAAGCAAATCTAAGGCGCTCCATGGAAGCTATTTTATTGAAATTCGGCATACATGCTGCAATAAGACAAGCCTAAAAATTGTTCATTAAAAAGTGGGCGTTGACACGCCCATACAATTTCAACCTCATTTTCGTGTACTACGGCTCAGCATATATGTATACTATTTCTGCATGTAATATCCGTTTGCAACTTGACAGGAATAACTAACAGTGACCGAAAAAAAAATCTAAAGTTTAGAAAAGTGGGCGGGGTTACTCCCATTAAAATTATAAATGAAAAGTTGTGCTAAGGAGCTGATATTTGATACACGAATAGGTCTAGAGGAGAAAACAACAAGAAAACCCTGAAAACCCGAAAATTTTAATCAGAGGGGCGGGGCTGCGCCCATAAAAATTAAAAGTTGCTTTTATGAGCTGAAATTTGATACACAAGTAGGTCTAGGTGAGAAACGAACTAGAGAAATCTGAAAAACAAAAAAATTTTACCAGAATGGGCGGGGCCACGCTACTATTGTTTGAACCTAAAAACTTACAGCCTTATTTATAAAACTTATTAAGACTTTTTAAGAAAATTTTTTTATGAAAATTTGTCTTAAACCCCCTTTATAAAGCTTTAATAAGTTAAATAAATAAGGCTGTTAATATACAGCTTTTAACTTAAGCCATTTTAGTGAAACTTTCCATATACGTTACACGTATACAATATTTTAAACTATAACCTAAAAAAGTGGGCGTGATCACTCCCATAAAACTTTAGCTTTGTGTCTAATCTACTTCGGTCTACCATATTTCAGAACAAAATTAGCATCAGTTATAAGCGCTGCTCACAGCAATATTGTGAGTTTAAAATAGTGGGAGGGGTAATGCTCATAAAATTATAAGGTATAGTTCACGCTAAAGAGCTGAAATTTTATACACAAGCAAGCGTAGATGAGTAAACCAATGGAAAAATCTTAAAACCAAGAAGTTTTATCCGCTAAAACTTCAATTCACAGTAGAGTGCTGAAATTTGGTACACAAATTAATCTAGATCAGAGATCACTTAGAAAAATCTAAGAAACCATTACCTGGATTCTGTAACTTTTTGCGAATCGAAAATCGTAATATTTATAGACATATTTATTCGTTTGTGGTAACGATAATGTGATTCCGTAATTTATTTTTTACGATAGTCTCCAAAATTATCTTAATCGCCATTTAATTCAATATTATGTGGTATCTCTGTATAAAAAAAGTAAAAATAAGCAAAAAGCACAAAGAATGATAAAAAAAGCTCAATGAATTTGAGCTTGTGACTTTATTTTATTTTCCTCCAACCGACAGCGAATATTGTTAAAATATGTTACTGAATAGCAAAGTCGATAAATTTTCGTTATATTTATTATAGCGATACGATTGTCGTAATAAAAGTTAGTGAATCCAGTTACAGAAGTTTCAATCAGGGGTTGGGAACAAGCACTGTTAACTCAAAATTAAGTTAAATTTTATTGAAACTTTTCATCCATATTGCACTTATCCAAAGTAAAAATTTCCTGTTTTAAAAAGTGGCAGTGACTACACTCATAAATAGTCTATTTTTCTTTCATATACTTCGACTTAGGAGTTTTTAGTCTATTAGCTTTTTCATACAAAATTTTACATGAATCATAAGCACTAACAGATATAAATGCCGGCGGGACCAGGCCCATAAAATTTTTAAGTAATATTATACTGAAGAAAGCTGACATTTTGTAGACAAATAGTCCTAATTGATTTACTCAGTCGGAAAATCCAAAAATTAAAGCACCACCCACCCTATTGAAACTTTGTATGCACATTGGGCATATCCTTTTGATTTATGTACTTCGGCTAAGCAGACTTTAATATGTAAATATATTAGAAAATAGGCGGGATCACTCCCACTAGAATTGACGCTGTATTTTACATATTTCTTTTTAGACGACTCTTAACAAATTCCGTACACACTGGCGACCCGTTGTAATAGCAAAATAATTTATTTTTAAGGTGTACAATCCAACACTCATCATGCTCTAACCCATTATTTTATGTAACTATACCATTGTTAACTGTCACAGTGATCATGAATAGAAATAAAACACCCCAGAAACCTTAAGTTTAAAAAGTGTTAAAATAGAAAACTTTTCAAAAAGTAGTCAGATCCTGACAAAAACATCAATGTGAAAAAAGGCCAAGTTCCTATCAAAAATTTCGGCCATCAAAAGCAGTAAGATATACATTTTGACCAAGTTCTTGTTTGGCACAACACCTTTCACTGACATATGCTATGCATTATATACATTTGTAATCGTAAGGGTGTCATATAATTTTTAGATAATCTGCTAACTTAGCAATATTTTTACCCTTCTAAAAAAAGAGAATAATGTTCATTTCTTTATATCGGTAAAAATGTTGTCAAGTTAGCAGATTATCTAAAAATTATATGACACCCTTACGATTACAAATGTATAAAATGCATAGCATATGTTAGTGAAAGGTGTTGTGCCAAACAAGAACTTGGTCAAAATTTATATCTCAATGCTTTTGATGGCCAAAATTTTTGATAGGAACTTGGCCTTTTTTCACATTGATGTTTTTGTGAGGATATAATTTACTTAAAATAACGACATATTTTGGCAATACTTTCCCCTCATCTTTTAAAATCCTAAGAATACCTTCAACTTCTGCTTCCTATTTTTAATATTTTACGTAATGACCCAGCAAAAAATTTCAAAAAAGGCAATCGAGTTTGGAATTAAGCATTTTTGTTGGAAGCACTTCCCTACTGGATTACCAACTTAATGATTTTAACAAGGCGTGAGACTAAAATAATCGATTCTTGAGAGGTACTTACATTTTTTTTATTGTCAACATTTCACGTAATCTATTTCGTCTAAAAATCATTCTCTTCATTTAGCAACTTGCACGTCATTTTTTTTAATTTTAGGTAATGTGATTTGTCAGCGAGTAATGAAAATTGGCAATCAGAAAAGTGAGTCATTATATGGCAAGTAGTTCTAATGGAAATGTGTAATTTTTTTGCTGGGGAGATTTGTAAGCGGGTACTTCAATTTGGCAATCTAAAAAGTAAGTCATTATATGGCAAGTAGTTCAGATGGTAATGTCTAATTTTTTGCTGTGACCTTCCATCACTCAAATAACGACATTTTTAAAAGAAGTAATTTTTTTCGACTAAAAAAAGTACCCAGCAAAAAATTTCAAAAAAGGTAATCGAGTTTGGAATTAAGCATTTTTGGTGGAAGCTGTTCCCTACTGGATTACCAACTTAATGATTTTAACAAGGCGTGAGACTAAAATAATCGATTCTTGAGAAGTACTTACTTTTTTTTATTTGGAAACTTGTTCAAGTAATCTATTTAATCTAAAAAATCATTCTCTTCATTTAGCAACTTGTACATAATTTTTTTACATTTTAGGTAATGAGATTTGTAAGCGAGTAATGAAATTTGGCAATCAGAAAAGTAAGTCATTATATGGCAAGTAGTTCTGATGGTAATGTGTAATTTTTTGCTAGCTACTTCCATCAAGAAAAAAAATAACTATTTCCAACAACCAAAAAAAAAAATAACACTGTGGAACAAAATTTCAACAAAGCCGTGACCAAATGAATTTGACACATGATCTTAATTAGAATTTTTTACCAAATCCGAATATCAATTCAGAATGGTCAAAAGTAGAACAGATTTCGAGATATTGCAAAATTACCGTTATTTGGGTTTTTAAAAGAGATGATATCACTTTAATAAAAGAATCTTGGTAAGTATTAAATAATTTTTTTATTTATTTTTTCCACTTGAAAGAAAATAAAATTGTTAAAACAACCATGGGTTGCTTGTAAAAATTGATCAAGAAATGACTGAACTACAGTAGAACAAAGTTAAAATTTCACAAACAAAATTAATGATTTTTTGCAATTTTTGTTTTTTCAACTTAGTTTTTTACACTAAATAAATAATTTTTGATAAATTTTTATCTGGAATGCAAACGGCATTCGCCAACATAAAAATGATCTTGAACACTTCCTCATGGAAAAAAATATTGATATAATGTTGATTTCTGAGACTTATTTGACCTCAAGAAGCTTATTTAAAATAAATGGTTACACTTTATATGATACAAAGGACCCGAGAGGGAGAGCATGCGGTAGATCAGCAATTCTAATTAAGTCAAGACTCAAGCACTATGTCCTTGACAACGTTAGTGAAGAATATTTGCCAGCAACGAATATTTTCGTAGAAAATTTTTGTGCGAATTTCGTGATATCATCAATTTACTCACCTCCCAGGTTTTCAGTTACCGAAGATCGGTATGAGAAGTTCTACAAATCGCTTGGATCTTGTTTCGTGGCAGCTGGTGACTACAATGCAAAACATACGTACTGTGTATCGCGTCTTGTTACACCTAGAGGTCGAGCAGACTTGTTCAATACAATTTCAAAAATGGGCTTAGATGTCATTTCGAGTGCGTAGCCTACTTACTGGCCTACTGACGTAAGAAAAATTCCAGATGTTATAGATTTTGCCGTCACGAAAAATATTCATAGGGACTTAATTCACATAGAGGCCTCTCTAGATCTGTCCTCCGATCACTCTCCAACAATAGTTACAATTTTCAACCCACTAAGGAGTGATTGAACTAACTCATATGTGAAGATGATTAATGGAATCAACTGGCTGGCATTCAAAAAATATCTTAGTATTCACTACGTAGAAAACATTCAGCTTAGATCATGCGATGATATTGAATTTAACATTGCCAAGCTTAACCTTAACACTACCTCCTATCCGCAGACCGGCTTTAACAGAATTTATTCTACGGAAATTGAACGTCTTGTATGTGAAAAAAGGAGAGTTAGAAGAGAATGGCAACAACACAGATCACCCCTAAACAAAATCAGGGGGCAAATTACGGCACTCGTTATCGAACGAAATTGCGAAATATTTCAATGAGAGTTTATATGGAAATGTTTCGTAATTTCGTTCGATAACGAGTGCCGTAATTTGCCCAGACTTAAAGAATGTACTAAACGACTCAAAGAGCTGCTATCGTCGGAAAAAACTGTACTACTGGAAAAGTATTTAGAAGGTCTTGATGTAACGTCCGCATCTAATTACTCTTTATGGCCCGCTACTAAAAATCTTGAAAAGATCCGTTGATCTTAAATCACCACTGCGTACTGCGACCGAAGGCTGGGCAAGAAGCGATAGTGAGAAAAGTAACTTATTATCTGAGCATTTAAAATCTGTATTCACTCCCAATTCATGTACGGGTGCTGCTGATTTACCGAGTGTAACCCCCTCGTCCCTTAAGGTTTATGATGCGTGAAGTACAAAAAGTAATTGCTGAACTCAACCCGAAGAAAGTTCCAGGTAGTGATGGCATTAGTAACAAAATGCGCATGAAATTGCCTCATATTGCAATAAGAATCCTGCTATTTATTTTTAATGCTATTTTAAGAATGTAGTATTTTCCACATAACCGGAAACTCGCCAAGATCAAAATGATTCCAAAGGCGGGCAAATATCTTACCAAGACTGAGTCATATAGGCCTATAAGCTTACTATCTACAATCTCAAAGCTTTTCGAAAAGCTGCTCATGACAAAATGTCCAAAATTTTAACTGATAATGGGTGCATCCCGGACCATCAATTTGGCTTCAGAAGTCAGCATAGCACCATTGAACAAACGCATAGACTGGTCCAAGTTGTAAGAAGAACATTTGAAGAAAAGAAGTATTGTTCTGCTCTCTTTATTGATGGTTCTCAGGCGTTTGATAAAGCATGGCACGAAGGTCTAGTTTTAAAATTGAAGACATATCTGCCAATAAACATTCAAAACCTTTGGAAAGTTATATTATTGATAGGAAGTTCACTGTTGTGGAAGGAGAGTTCACGAGTCTGCCCGAATCTATATCTTCTGGTGCGCCTCGGGGTAGTGTTCTGGGTAATGTGTTGTATTTAATATATACTTGTGATATGCCTGTGAGCAATAATATCCATATTTCTACTTTTGCCGATGATACAGCCTGTATGAGTGTGCCTTATGAGGCATCCCGCAATCTCCAGGAACATATTACCCAGCTGGAAATATGGATGAACGAAGGGAGAATTCAGCTTCCAATGTCTAGAGAATCCAACGAAGGCAAAACAAAATTTTACGGTTAATAACATCGGCTCCATGGTACATCCAAAATTCTATTATACATCGTGATTTAAATATGCCACTAGTGACTGAAGAAATTGCAAAATACGCAGGCAAATATTTAACAAAACTCGAATCACATCCTAATCCGCTTGCTCGTAATATTTTGAACTTTACTGGACTCATCCGCCTAAAAAAGAGGGACACACGGTCTCTTATACCTAACACTCCAGATGGGACTACTTGAAAATACTTTTTTCCCCTTTTTTGATTGTCACTACTAATGTATTATTTATAACTATCACTAAGTTTATGTCCGACACTGGTCGGGCCTAATAATTTTTTTATAGATTTAAGATTTTTTTTCACCAACTTATTTAAATATCAATTCATATTTAAAAGTCATTTTTTCATACAAAAATTAATGAAAATCGACATTTAAATATGAATTGACATTTAAACCTAGTTGGTGAAATTGGCCCTTATTATTAGTTCATATATGAAGATACAATAAATAAATATGTACATGTAAAAAAAAAAAAGTTTTGTCACTTATCACGTTAGATTATTTTAATAGAAATATTATGTACTCAATAGAATACAGATCGGTGCAAAAATTATAAAGTTACAGAAGATTAACTGAATTATCCCACTTTTATCAAATCAAAAAAAAAATAAATAAATTAAATATAGAAATATTTATATAGGTAACAATTAAATTAAAAATGGCTTAAAACTGTTGAGTTGCTTTGTCTGTTGTAATTATTTTCTACCTCTCGCACAAGGAACCAACAATAGTCGCCCAACATCGCCTCATCATACGCCCCTTGTACCGACGTTTCATTTTTTGTATTTGTTGGTGAAACGCTCACCGTGCTCGTCGCTGTCATCGCCAGGGTTATTTGGTAAGAAATTTAAATGTGAGTGCAGAAGGTGTATTTTTAAAGACATATTAACTCCTTTTTTAAAAAAGACATAAAAATTAATGATAATATAAATAAAAACAAAATCGTGTTAAAAACTTTACAAATTTTGTCATAATTTTTTTAAAAAATCTTGAATTATATCTTTATAATTTGGGCTTCTGAAATTTTCTAGAAAGCCTGATACAACTAAACCAAATGACCTCCATGCTTTTAATTCATCTTCTGACAAAATCGAATCAAATTTGGAATCTTTAAGTAGCTTAGTAATTTGTGGTCCTATAAAACACCTTCTTTAATATTGGCATCTGATACGTTGGGAAAAACGGTTTTCAGGTATTCAAATGCTTCCCGGTTTCCTCTTTTTAGCAAAGCTTTGACGAAATTTTTGATTAAGCCAAGTTTAATATGCAGCGGCGGCAAAATAATGTTTTCTTTTTTTACCAGACATTATCTTGGCCAAGCGTAAAATTAATTCTATTCGTCAAAATCACTTGAATGAGATGAATCGGACTCATGCTTCCGCTTTGATTGAACAAAGAGGATATTGGACTTCAGGCATATGAGGAGTTGGTTTTGTAAATGAGTTGACATCTACATACTCAATAGACTTATGGCGTCCATTTTGCTTTACTTTGACTAAGCAAAAATAACAGTCAATTTCGTGGTTCGTAGGCTCACGCCACATTGCTGGAAAATCAAATGGCATATACCGACTGCGGTATAGTGAATTAGCTTAATATTCTGAAGGCATACTTTTTAAACGCAAATTTAAGAAATGCAAACTTTCTTTGCGCCCGATGTCTACATGGTTAAACGAGTTTTGCAGGAATTACATATACAGGGTGGCCCAGAAAGACTGAAGTGGTGTGAATTCCTTATAACTTTTTATTTAAGACATATTTTTTTAATTTTTTGTTTTTTAAACACAGTAAATTTATAGGGAATATTTTTAGATTAGTTATTAAAAATGATATCCCGCAAGTGGTGGCCATTTTCTGTTTCGCACAAATGTGCTCTTTCCAATACATTTTCCATGACCTTTCGCAACACTTCCGGTGTCAATAGTCCTAGGCTTATTAACATAAACTTTCCCTTTTAAATAACCCTAAAGGAAAGAGTCTGGAGCGGTTAAATCCGGGGAACGCGGAGGCCAATTAAAATTGCTTATACGCGAAATTATTCTTTCACGCTGAGTCAACACAATGGACCGTTGATTTGAAAAGTAAATTTCAACGATTTGTGCACGTTGTTCAGTTGTGTATTGCTCCATTATAAATTGTCCAAGTCTTCTTTACAAAATACTGAAAAGAAAAGAAAAAAAAATTATAATAAAAAAGTTATAAGGAATTCACACCACTTCGGTCTTTCTGAGCCACCCTGTACTATTTGGAGTCCAACTTGTTCGGATTGTGCTGGCAAAAAATTCACGTTTTGCGCTATGCATTTTATTTGTTTTTTAATGAATTCCGTGTTTCAAGAGAATCAAAAAATTAAGCAAACAATTTAAAATTGTGAACTGTCAATGTAACACTTACAGCGTTCGTTTTACAAATTCCTTTTGGGATTTTGATTTAATAAAACCGAAAAGTGGGTTAATTCACTACATCTTCTGTAGCTTTCTCATTTTTGCACCAATCTGAACCTTGCAGAGCGCTAAATGTTTGTATTAAAATTCGTTAATCTCCTATGGAAAAAAAATCTTAAAATATTTGGTTAAAAAAAGAAAACTTGAAAACAGCAAAATTGCAAAAAAACATAAAATTTTTAAAGAAGTTTGAAATTTTGTGCATTGTATCTCCATCATTTCTTGACTAATCTTGACATGCAATGTCTGTTTATTTTAGTAATTTTACTATCTTTTAATAAAAAAAGGTGAAAAAACGACGAATATTTTTTAAGATATTTGCATTTAAGCCACATCATCTTTTTTAAAAACTCAAAAACGGTAATTTGGCTTTATCTCAAAAACTGTTCTACTCTCCACGATTTTGACTTAATATTCGGATTCAGCGAAACACTTTACATTAGGATTAGGTATCCGATAAATTTGGTCAAAAAACTGTCAAGTAGTCTAATTAGTTCCTCCGATAAACAACATAACTACTTCTCAGGAATCTATTATTTTAGTCTCACGCCTTGTTATAATCACTAAGTTGGTAATCCAGTAGGAAGTGCTTCCACCAAAAATTCTTAATTCCAAACCCGATTACCTTTTTTGAAATTGGGTTTGTTTGTTTTTAATAGAGATGTGCACGTGAGTGTTTTCTGACTCACGACACGCACACTCACGCAGAAAAATATTTTACTCAAGCCTTTCACGCACGAATGATTTTGAAAATTTTCACGATCACGCACGCTCACGAATAAAATATTTTTAATCACGCACGAGTGGTTTACACCAAACAATATTATGACAACACATAGTTTAACGGAACAGCTAGCCGTTTTCGAAGGCCACTAAACCTTCATCATCAGCGTTCTTCTGTGTTTGGACCATAAAGCAGAAATCTTTCGCATATAAAGCAGAATTCTACATCAACTGACACCACACACAGTGAACCAAACACAGAAGAACGCTGATGATGAAGGTTTAGTGGCCTTCGAAAACGGCTAGCTGTTCCGTTCAATTATGTGTTTTCAGAATATTTACAACTAACTTTGGTGTTATTTGTTCATTATTAATTATCACAATTAAATTAACTTAATTTAATATAGTTTTAAATATTCGTATTCGCGGACATCATTTTAAATATTCAAATTCGAATTCTCGTATATCAAAAATTGTCATTCCGCACATGTATGTATGTATACATACATAATATAAATGTGAAGGTAAGACGTATGATCAATTAGATAAATGAGAAAAGCATATTAAATGAGAAAACATACAAATTACTAAAACTTTTGTGTTACGTAACATATTCAAAGACTCTCCCCACCCCCACCATAACAAATCATAACAAAATTCGAACCCCACCCCTCCCCCCTACAGCGTTACGTAATATATGGACGGCCCCTAAAGCAATAAATATTTTCTGCGGTACAATTCGTCAGTAGTATTGTTGACAAAAGCACTGTTGAATCAGTAGTGTTTCTCAATTGATACTTCCTACAGGCTATCTAAGAAACATACATACATACTTACAAAGGTGTATGTACCCATTAGTCTCCTGCACAAGACATCTTATAAGAACTTTCAAGACGAGGGATTTTTCAAATGTTCTACTACAGCGAAATCTTATAAAACAAACGTTAACAACACTGTTTGCAAGAAATTTTTTTGACTATTGTAGGTATAAGAGTAAAGAAGAAAACACTTCGTGACGGAAGATATGTAATACTTGCTTCTTTCTACGAATGAGCGCGTGTACAAACGTCATGCATGTATGTGTGTATGATTTTTTATTTTTCTGCGCACATGCAAAGGCACACACATGCACTAACATTAGTTGTATGCGGTTAATCACATAATAGCTTACCATCTACATATTACACACACACTCAAACGTACAATATGAAAAATAATAAGCATACACTAATCAACAGTAATTCTTTTGAGTGTTTGTTCAAAGAAGCTGTCTTGCGACATCGCTTGTTACAACTGATATACACATACACCAATACATCCATCGTGCTTCGCTTATAGTACGATAGCATTTATTATTGGTTTAGTATAATACATGCGACGTGAATACATTTAAAAATTATGACGTTTTTACATTTCAAGACTGTTTACGCAGCTCTCTAGTACCCATCAAACAAAATGCTCCGAATTCGTAAAGAATTCGTAACGATTGGTCGACAAAATCTTCCGATTTCGGCACTGAAATATTACCGAAATCGTAACAATTTTTGTATGAAATGGTTAACACGACTTCGTAACGATATGTCGGTACGAATTCGTAACGACAAGTCTGACTTCAGAAAAAGTCAAAACATTTTGTTTGGGGGTATTCATTATGTCTGTAAGCTCATACCATACATATTACTATACATATTACTATACATATATGCATTTATTATTATAAAATAATTTATAATAATAAATGTGCTCACGCACTCACGCGTGATTAGCTATAATTTTTGATCACGAATCACGTGAATCACGCGTGACTCACGCGTGACACGATAAAATCACGACATTTGCACATCTAGTTTTTAAGTTAGCTGCAAGAACATTTTTATTATTTGAATTGAAATATTTTTTTAAAATTATATGTATGCGTCTGAATTTGGAGAATACGAATATCTAAAAATTACCGAATATTCGCTAATTCGAATACGAATATTCGCACATCACTATCTGCCATTAATTATGAAAATGGTTTAAGTCATATGCATTTTTGCTTCGTAATTAGTAAATCTTAAAAAACTTCAATAAATATTTAAGAAATATTGAATAAATTTATATTAATCGAATCTAAATTAAATTTTTGCATAATATTAAAATATATTTTGTTTTATTCAGATGTAATCTAATCTGAATATTGCGACCAAAGAAATGTATGACTTGGACCACTTTCATAATTAATTGCGTATATATGAATTAGTAAATGTACATGTACGTATGTATCTACATTATTTTATCTTGCATTTAAATTTTACAGGTGTTACCTTTAGCGATAGGACAAAATTTATATCTTCACCAACGCGGAACAGTCAGAGCAGTGCAGCTTTCGAAGAGATGCAGTTAATGAGTAAACCAATTTTCGTCATAAGCACCGACAACGTTTCAATAAATGTTGTTATGGGGAGTGAAAATGGTCGAATTTTCTTAGGAGGACGTGATGGTTGCTTATACGAAATATCGTATCAAGCTGAGTCAAGTTGGTTCGGAAAACGATGCAGGAAAATTAATCACTCGCAGAGTATCGTCTCATACATTGTTCCAAATTTTTTAAAAGTATTCTCGGTAAATATACATTCTACATACATTCAATTATACCAGACTTGGGAAATTTCAGTTATGTATATTAAAATACAAAATATAATTGTGATTTAAAACATTTTAATTACTATCATGTAATTGTAATAGGAAATACTTACAAATTATGTCTGGCTGTAATATTTTTTTTGCAATTATCATAACATGTACTGTTAGGTCTTGATTATCCGTAATGATTGGGATAATCGGTTTTTCCGGTGGATAGAGTAACAGCTTTAAGTGTTTTTAAAGCTGCTCTTTATACCAGACACAAGAGCTGGGACGTTATTTCAACAAAAATTATCGACACTATTACAGTCATAAATTTATTTCTGTTTTGATTTGTTTATACTTAAAACCCAAACTTTTATTTCAAAAATAAATTTCTATGTATGTATTTTATATGTACCATCAGCACACGAGACCGAAGATATTTCTTACTGCATTTCTCGTTGAGTTTATTTTGCTCTGTGTTTCTATTCTAATTAATGTTGTAATAAATAAAACTACGCAGGCAGAAATTGTAACTTTGCGCAAAAAATATGTAGCACCACAACTGTAAATACAGAATTCCAAATTTTTTTTGCCGACGCAGTACTGCAAACACAAAAATATAACTTTGCGTCAGTGTTGCCAGAATTTCTAAGGATAAAATCTGCAAAATGTAACAATTTTTCACGAAAAAATTTTCAAAATCTGCATTTTGTTTTTAAAATCTTCAAAAAATCCTCAAAGCCATTCTTAAAACATTTTTTTTTATTTTATTCAAAAAATTTTCATAAATATGATTGTACATAAATATTTTTTCATTAACCCGTATTCATAAAATTTAGACTCGGTTCAAAACGTATTTTATTTAAATTTTTTAGAAAAAAATTTCTTAAAATAATTTTCAAGCACATTTTATTTTTTTAAGGATATAAACCTTTATGTGCATTTCGTTTCTACTTAAGAAACTCATCAGTAGACTTCAACCAAAAAATATTTGAAACATTTTAAAAAACTTCATATGTTTAAAGAACGACTATCAATATCCCAGCAAAAATTTTTGCTTGCTGGAAGCATTTTTGTAAGGGAGACCAACGGAATCACTTGCAATTGCGTTTTTATAATGCATGATTTTTGTTCGCGATGAGCCACTTAGAAGCAATAGCAATAAATCATCCACCAAACGTATGCCTGTATTGTACACATACATATATAATTGTGTACTGTTCCTGTACGATCGTAGAACATATTTTAATGGGTTCGCTTACGTTAGTGCTTCTAGAGATGCAACGTATTGCTTCTAACAGCTTTTAGTGCTTCTAAGTGTCGATAATTTTTTGCTGGGATGTTAGTAAAAATTACGTACAAAAAACAAAAAGTTTAACGAACAAATTTCGATACAAAGTTTGTTTTGTAAAACTTTTGTAAACCAAAACTATTTTTTATGAATACGACAGAATAAGCTAAAAAACTTCAAGCAAAAATCTTTACAAGCTAACATCTTCGATTTTGAAACCATTATTATATTCTCATTACTTTTTACAATTAGCTGCCACATTGGTTGAAGTCTACTGATGACTTTGACGACTTTTCCAAACGCAAAGCTTACTTCGCAAATTCTTGAGTTTGTTGAAGAAAAAATAATATATAATATCTCTTTTCTCTCCTACAAAATCAAAACTTTGCGTGTGAAAACCCTGTCTTTCTTTAGGAGAAACGAAATGCATATAAAAAAAAGACAAATAAAAATTCTTCATAGTTATGTCCAAATTACGAGTATATAATATGAACAAGAAAAGAAATTGGATACATAAAAAATTATACAAAAATTCATGTAATTTGTTGCATAAATATTCAAACGCTTCGAAGTTTTGTTATATTCAAGTTCACTTGACTGAAAATTATTTCGACATTTGCAAATGAATGTGGTAAAGACATTACAGTTTGAATAAACTTACGGCTACTAAATCGTAATCAGAATATGCTCGTTTTATATCAGATAGTTTTTCTAGAAGCTTGCCATAATTACTTATTCTTTTTATATAATGATGTCTTGTTAGTTCAAAAATTGTAACTCTCTAAACTATAAGTCGTTCACACAAAAGAAACAAGAAGTAGCAGTATTAGCAAAAATTTAAAAAAATTGCACTATAATTGGAGTTGAAAAATCTGCATTTTTAGGCCAAAAATCTTCAAATCTGCATTTGGTCTTTTTGGAGAGTAAAAGTCTGCAAAATCCAGATAAATCTGCATTTTTGGAAACCGTGCTTTACGTTTAAATCTATCAATCTAAAATAAGATTTTATTTGAAAATGTGCCCTATTTTCATCGATATACATTAAACCGCTTTAGCAATTATATATCCGATTATACATGTTTATTCGTCATCTTAATACCTTGCATTTGAATTCCAAGAACGACCCAATCAGACATTTCTAGCTCGAGATGTGGTTGGTCAAGTGAAAAAAGGTCAAAAAAATTAAAAAATTGCAATCTCGAAAACTGTTCCATAAAAAAAAATTTAATCTTGATTTTTGAATTCAGTGGAAGAAAATACATAAGGAAAATTACCTCTCATCAAATGTACATTTTCGGTGTAAACAAGTGTTATTAGTCTGTGAGGATTTTATTCATTGACTAAATCAGTAAGTAAATAAAGTACCCCGTTTACAACAATTTTATACCGCTATAACTCCGTAAATACAAGACATGTTACTTTAGTTTCTCAATCAATGCCCTTTTCACAATGACCAAATAGTGCTACAACACCATAGATACAAAAATTTGCCAATAGTTTGAAAATATCATATTCTACCAAAATTTGTAATTATGAAAAAAGCCTTTCATTTAAACGAAAATTTATTTAATTTAATTGTACATATATTTTACTTACATACATATCGAGCCATATTTTCGATATAATCGTAATGGACATGTAGTACAAAATTAACTTTTTTTATTGGAATTAAAATTTTATTCAATTTAAAATGCCTAAATTGTTGATTAATGTTGAGATAATGGCTGTAAATTTTTGTCGTAAGCGAAAATTTACGTATGTAAAACACATTTGAATATTATAAAAACCCTTCTCCTGAAAACTTTAATTTTTTTCGCTTCCGATTAAATCGAAAATAAGGCTCGAAATGTATGTGCACAATAGTCTCTGTCAGGCAATTGACGTGAGAAGACGTGCTTTTTTAATCGGATGTATTTGCGTTTGCAAACTTTGAATGTGTGTTTTTTTAATCTCTGTGAATGAATACTTTTTTATACGTACATATTTATTTATTTCATAAATACTTTACAAAATAAGTTTGCAAAGTAGTATTGCACAAATATGGGACGGGGTAACCAGACCATATGCCCAAGATCGTATTAACAGTCAATCAACAAAATTTCACAAAAGTACCACAATATTATACGGTTCGTGGCAATCAGTCAACCAGGCCAAACAACACACATAAGCAAATACCAGCCACATTAATATTCACCCTGTCGGAGAATGTGTGGTTGACTACAAAAATAGTTAACTTTTCTTAGACTGACTAAAAGCTAGCTGCAAAGTCATCCAGAGCAAACCCAAAATTAATTCCTAAGTTGAGTATGTAATCGAATTTGGTGAGAGCCAACAAATTTATTCTCAGCTACTTTAAAACTCATTTCAGTTTTATATTAACATTTTGCTGTTGTTATTTTAGATGGCAGCATCACAACGTGTGATGTTACATGTTCGAGCCCCAGAATTTTTTTTAATTTACTGACTACTAGGTGATTTAAAAAAGTCAACTTTAAGTTAGCTTAAAGTAGTGCAGAGTGAGACAATAGACTACCGCCTAGGACATCGCAATGTTAAAATGGTCAGTTGATTACATTGCAAAGTAATCCAAGTATTAGTCAGTACTAGTTGCGAAATAGTTATCTTAAAGTTAGTTTAAAGTTAGCCAAATTTCCGATAGGGCAGTTTCAATATATGTGGTTGTGTGCGTTTGTTTACCAAAAATAGTCACACATATACTATTGGTGTACCACACATACTGAAGCTAAATATTGATGTCTAGCATCCGCTTAAGCCTGACCGCACTTAAGAAATAATTACGATGACCCAGAGCTGTTTAACGACTTTTTTATACAAGTTAATCAAGGACGAAACCTTGATTTAAAAAAATTACTTGTGCTTGCTTGTGTACTCACACAACTGTTTTTTTTTTAATAATACCAAAAACCCGTTTGCAGTTGTTTTAGCTTCGAACCCCAAATTCGAATTGAATTTTATTTTATTAATTTTGATTAATTATAATTCCTTAAAATTACTGTGGGAAAATGCTTACACTTCTATTTTACATGATTTAGTTTTATACGGATCATATTACAACACGCGCAGACATTTATTTCGTTTGTTGCAATATGATTTCACAATAAGGTTCAATATACTCATTTGTAGGTCATACTTATTTATTAAGAATGTTTATGCAAATAATAAGTGTATTAACTTTATTAAGAATGTTTGTGCAAATAATAAGGTTGTTAATTCCCTCCAGTTTAAGTATCAGCGTCCCGCTGATTAGGCCGATTCTTTGGTGGTAATTTTGGGTGACTTTATAGCCTGAATTTTAAGCGTTGCGAATATTCTTCTCCAAAGGACTACAATGATGATTGCAATGACGGCTAGTAAAAAGTAGCCGGTCAAGTGTGACCAGAAAGAGAGATGCAAATGGTATCTTAGATGCCCAATGTGTTCATTATTCTTTTCGTGAAGTTCATACAAAAGATTCACGTCGAGTTTACGTTCCTTTTCATAAACATTAGCAAGCAAAGGTGGTAAAGCTTGTACAGTGGTTATTCTTTAATTTTTAAATTTCTTATCCCCAATTTCAACTGTTTCGTTGAAAATTTTCACTAAGTACGTACCCTCTAGGCTTCTGTTTCCCTTCTGCGAGTGAATGATACCTTTATAATTTGTAACAAATATAATGTCGTATTCTAGTTGTTCAATCACAAAATCTTTGTTTGACAAGAAGGTACAATTTGCGTTGATACCTCTCAGGATTCTTGGCAAGCAGTCGTCACTATTAGGCTTCTTTAGCTGCTGTGTGTTGCAAATTGTTGTATTACTTATTGTCATGCAGTCACCGCCAATGCCGTAAATGTTGTCATGGTTCAGCAGGACTGAACCATATTTCAAAGCAAGTTGTCTGTTTTCAATTATGGATGCCTTTATCGTAATTCTTTCATATTTCTTTGGGTTCACTTTGGGTATTGACAGAACGTACAGTAGGGAAGTTCCGTTCGAAAATATACTCGGCCTCCCGTATTCAATAGCCTCTACCTCGTTGCTGTAGCGTAGTGAATCTACTTCGGAGACTATTCGGCGAATTTCTTCCATATCCAAAAGATTGGTATTGATTATGCCACTTTTCGCTAGCTGACAGGCTCATACAACTTCTTCAATATCCTCTTTTACAATAAGCAGATGGTTTAACGACTCCTTTGTAAATTCCTCTGCTTCAGACTTAGATATTTTGTTATTGAAAGTTTTAATTAAATCGTTCATTCTCTTCACAATATCACTAGTTGTATCAAATAGCTTGTTATTTATAGCATATTGGTGTTCATTGTTATCTATTAGCTTACATTGACTTTGTAATACTTGGTTCCAGTCCGCTGCATCGGGACTCCCAGCGACCCATTTCCATGCTGAACCAATCCAATCTATAGATCTTTTATTTCTTTTAATATCCTTGATTGAATTTATTCGATCGTAAGACTTTTGAAGGTAGTATTGGAACGCCTCTTTGTTGAGCTCGTTGTTTTCAATGGAAAAAAAGACTTCAGCAGTGGTATTAAGCATTCTTTCTAGTTTTTCGAGGTTTATAACATGTACAATATTGAGATAGCCGCTTAAGGTGGTTTCAGACTATAATACAAGTATTAATACTTTTGTGGAAAATGCAACTCTGACATGCTGAGTTGTTGTTTTTTGAAATTTTTTAAACAGAAATTAGATCAGGGATGCATTTTCGTCAAAAGTATTAATACTTGTATTATAGTCTGAAACCGCCTTTATTATCCAACCTTCTCCATTTTTTACAGTCACAATAGGTGATTGGTATTCGAAGACCTGGTAGGCACCAACGATGGGGAGTAATAGGAGTATGCTTAAGTAATAAAATTTCAGATTAAAATAAAATCAAATTCAACAAGTCTTTAACCTATTAAGAAGTATGAATGAATTTTATAGATTTTAGTAGTAGGGAACTGTTCATTCGGCCGCAATTAAAATTGTTAAATTGTTGCTGAAATTGTTAAATTGTGGGCTGAAATTGTGAAATTGTTGCTGAAATTGTTAAATTCTTGGAAATTTGTGTTTTTTGTTTACATTAGGAGTTTTTGTTTACATTAGGAGTTTGTTTACATTAAGTGTATTTCTGTCTGTCTGTCTGTCTGCCTGACCGTGGATGCTTGTGTGTGGAATATTTTGTGTGAATGTATTAAGGCGGTTCATAGTTTGGCGGTTTTTATGTGTGTATATACAGACGAGGAAAATCATGAAAATGATTTTTCCTAATACCAATGGTGAAATAGTGATTATTAATTTTTCTTAATGCCTACGGCAATGCATGATAATTTTTCCTAATGCCGGACAATATATGAATATTGTTTTTTCAAATGCCGACGGGAAAATGATTTTTCCTAATGACGACGGGAAAACGTGAAAGTTATTTTTTCTAGTGCTAATGTAGGTGTTGCTAGACTGTGGGAATTTAAGGCTGACCGTGATTTGAGTGGGTGGCGTTGTTGCCGTAATATGTAACCGTAGGAATTTGCGGATGTGTCTGTCTGTCTGTGAGAATTTAGGTGAGGGTTTGATTGGAAGGGGCGGGGTGTAGTTGAGGTAGATCGATTGCGTGTGTATGTGTGTGTGTGTGTGTGTGTGTGTGTGTGTGCGTATGTTTGTAGGAATTTCAATGTGTGTATTTCTGTAGGAGCTTAAGGCTGATTGTGATTTATGAGGGGTGAGGTGTTCTAGTAATATGCAACCGGGGGAATCTCTGTGTTTGTATGTCTGTAGGAGTTTAAGGCTGACCATGATTTGGGTGGGCAGGGTTGTTGACGTAATATGTATCCATGGGGATTTGTGGATGTGTCTGTCTATAGTAGTTTAAGGCTGATCGTGATTTGAGGTACATAGGTGAGGATGTTGTTGAGGTAAATTGGTTATGTGTATGTATGTATGTATGTATTTTTGTAAGAATTTAAGATGATTGTGATTTATTAGGGGCGAGGTGTTCTTGTAATATGTAGCCGTGAGAATCTATGTGTATAGACGTCTGTAGAAGTTTAAGACTATCTGTAATTTCAGGTAGGTGAGAGTGTTGAGATTAATCTTATATATTGTATATGTATGTATGTATGATCATGGGAATTTGTGTATGTATATCTGAGGGAGAATTTAAGGCTCGTCATGATTTGCAAAAGGTGGGGTGCTGTTGAAATTTTCTTGGATATTTCTTATATGAATTCTGCTATGTGTGTATATTTGAGCTGGTATTTATATGTAGGTAGAAATAAATTGTTTTCAATATCGACATTTGGTACTATAAAATACTATCATATATCTGGACTTCCCTAATCCTAGTATGCTTTTATACTTACGATTGCTTTATATTTTCTCATGCTTAAATTTGTACGCGTTAAAGTCTGTCTGTGTGAAATTTGTTTATATTACAGATTTTGTTTATTTAACTACATCCGTCTTCTTTGACTGAAAGAGTTTTCTGCACACAGAGAAAAACCAACTTGAAATCAGTAAAAACCATGCTGAATTAATAAGAACCATTAACAAAGGTTTAGTCATATTGAAATTTCTTATTTCAATATGGACAAAATATTAATTTACAGTATTCATTTATTAATCTCATTAGTTTGTAGATATCTCAATATACATTTTCTGTTATATTAAAAATTATTGAATTAATGTGACGAATTCTTATTTTTAAGCTGCAGATTTTCCCTGAGTGTATGGATTGTTTATATTTGCATTGTGCTTTAACTAAACGACGCTTCATATATTTTCATGATGTAGATCTAATAAATACTTAAGCATTGATAAGAAATTTGATATGTATACATACATATCTACAAATTGATTTTATGTATGTATGTATGTACATATATGTGTACATACAAATAAGTGTTTAACTCAATCTTTGAATACATTTTTTATTTTATTTTTTGTCATGTGATGTCTGTTGTTGTTGAAATTAAAAACATTTTAATTTTTATCTGCGTTTAATTAAAAGTTTGTGAGGATTTTCTGTTTTAAGTAAAACTGAATTCGTGAAGATATGTACATACTATATAGTAATAGTAACTATAATAGAAATATTTCTTATACTTAATTTAAATTTTTTGAAAGTTGATGCAGCGTTAGTTAGTCAACGTTTGACATTTTTGGGGTATAAAATATTTTCTAACTATAACCTTCTACATTTATTTTGGAAAGCTTGCTTTGCTTTTTAAAAATGTATAAACATTTTTAAATGAAACTGATCCGGCACTCCAGCTTAGGTACTGATATTTTTTTTTGTTGTTAGTTAACTTACTTATTTTTTATTGATAAACATTGGAAATCAAAAGGGAGTTTTATATTGTAATTATTATTTTCATAATTGTTGAAAACAATCGCTGCTTTTTGTTTGTTTTTTGCGATGAAATCATTTGAATTACTTTTGAAACTTTACGCGTTTATAAAAATTATGTTATTTTCTATATTTCTTAATTTATAAGACTTTTAGACTTTGTCCTTTAGTGGTTATATATTCTATTATACGATTATGAATAAGAATGCAGTAAGCTGATGTATTTGCTTACTGCTTCAAATTAAAATTTTATTCAATTGAATAAAAGGAGCTTTTTTCTTAAACTCTGATGCAGTTAGAAGCGCTGGATATTCTTTCATATATAGAATTGGATAACATTTACTTTTAATTTTTATGTTAAGAAGTACAGATATGAGACTAAATTTAAATGTACTTTTAAATTAGTTAAATCATAATGAACAAACATATTTTCTTCTTGAATAGCGATCAACAGAAAACGAACTCGTTTTCATATAATTTAGGTATACCCTATCGACGGCTCCTCTAGGATACAAGATGACTTTGTATGACGAAATTTCTGTTGCATTTGTTTATATACACATGTATGTTTATTTTATGAAGGGTGAGCACCTATGGCTTTTATTTGATGTTCTATATGATTTTTTTTTCATTTTATTAAAGTTCAGCGTATTGTGTATATATTTTTGAAATGTTTAAGTGTGTTTTGTGTGCCCATCGGACAGAGTGTACGTATTAGTTGGTCAGTCAGTCTATATTTTTATTTATTTTTTTTCTTCTAATGTGCCACTCCTTTTTTCAGATTTTACTACTTGGAATATAATATTTTTGTCTAGTTTTTTGCTGGGTATATACATTAGGTATGTAGAAATTAGTTTACTTACAAAGAAATGTATGTTTAATAAACAACTATTGTAGCAAATCGATCTCAAATAACTCAGTTACCTGTACCAGCAATTCACCGTCGGTGTTTTCATAAAGTGTTAGAAACAATGAAATATCTATGTTTGGGAGAATTTTTTTGCCTCAAGTAGGTATTTATACATGAGGTTTGCTGGTTGACTCCTATCGCATTCATATGTAATGATTATTCACTTAAAAAAGGTCATCATCACCATCAATCACTCCCGTATACAATACATTCATGAGTCGGGTTGATCCAGATACAATTGCTGTCTCATCACCTTCTAACAGCTTTATATATTTTGCTAGTATGCATGCCTTAGCATGCTTCTATCGATAGTGACGTAAGAGTCCGAGATGTAGTAGTGTTACAATTAAAAATCTTTACTATTAGAATTTACCAGTTCGCTCTTTTGAATTTTTGCAAAGTAGATACATATGTATGTTTGTATTTAAGTGACCACAAAATCATAAAATTTCTTTGCTTACAAAATTATATGACGTGAGGATTTTTTTTGTTTTTTGAAATTATTCATGCTTCGGCATGCTTTCATTTTTTTTTCTGTAAATTTATTTAATACTCATACAGATACAGATATAAAGTAAGATCTGTTTGCAGTATGCATGCTTCAGCATGATTCTAGTTGAAGCGTATATTCATTCACTAAGTTTGCTTGATACTTATTCATACACATGTACATTCTTAAAGATTGGATATCAAAGTCCAAATTCCGTAGTTTATCTATATTTTCTAAAGATCTGATAGCTAAAGAAATAAATAGAGCGAAGATCTTCTATAATAATCCCATTTTCATATTGTAAAATTTTGCGTTCTAACGCTTTCGATGGGAAAATGTACATACAACTTTATAAAAAGTGATAATATGATGTGCTGCTGAATATTGCACTATGTTATAGTTTATTTTAAACACTGAAGTTTTAGCAAATTTCATTCAGACCAACAAGTTTAGAGAATTCCACTACATTTAGCTAATTATCTAATTCCACTACATTTAGTTAATTACCTTTCTTAAGACCCATCATTCCTAATCAATCCTACAAAAAACTAGATTTTTCGTTTTAATTTAATTTTTATTTTTATGAAATTCAACATTCATTCTTCAAATTACTTTATACTGTATTAAGCAGCTTTTTCTCATTTGTTGAGTTAACTTTAATCGTAAACATTTTAATGTTGAGATAAATTTTTCTATTTTATGCACTAAGTAATTCTTTATATATGTATACCAATCCTTTTATATGAACCATTAAAGCTAATTCTTTTCACATCATTCCTTTTAATGCTCAATTAAATCATTGTACTATTGATGCTTTCATATTAAGTAATGTTTAATCTTCTATTTATGTATGAGTTTTCTAAAGTATTTATTAAAAAATTCCTTAGAATCATCTGTTTGTAAGTTTTTTGTTTTTTTTTTGGTACCCGTACCACTTCAAAAATATTTTCCATTCCTTGGTTTTTTGAGTGCAGCTTTTATTTTCAGCTGTACTACAATTTGAGAATGTGTCAATTACAGTCTTCAAAAATCAACAATTTCTATTTTCTGTAGAATAGTTCTCCATTTCACCTAACTTAGCTCCATAAAACTTCATATATTCCTGTCATTGCATCTCTACAAGCACAAACAATTTTCGAGTTTTAAAATGGAGTTCGTTTACTAAATTTCTTTTTAAAGACATTGAGTTGTTTTACAGATTTTTTCGATAGTGTGGTGATCTACATGTTGCACTTTCAGCTATTTATACTAACATGTAGTTAATTTTCTAATCTATATATTTAATCGTACAACTCTTCAATTTATTTTTAATTATTTAATTTTTAGAATTCCTTTTCAATTTTATAACTCTCTTCCTTCTCTAATTTTATTTCACGTTGTAGTCCACCAATATGCATTTGAATATATTCTTGAATTATATCAATGCCTTAAGCTATATTATTAATTTGTTCTTTAGTTTGTCGATTTCAGTTTCCAGAAAAATTAACTTATATCATCGCTCTCTGATGGAGAACGATGATGATTCTGTATGCATACATTAGTAGTAATTAAAATCTTTTTATAGATTTCGAGTTCAAATTTATCATAATTTTTTGGTATTTTATCAAACATTAGAGAAAATAGTCCTAGTGTTAGAGCCCATATTTGACCACCAACTTGTATTTTATCTTCATTCAGTTTGAGGTTACTATCACCATTAATTTGTATCTAATTCATTTCCTCCTTCCAATACTGATAAGTCTTCGGAATTGGAAGTCTTTGAGTACAAATCATCGTCATCATCATTCTCAGTATTAGCATCATTAAATAAGATGGTATTATCAAATATTGTTCCTTCTGCTAGTTTCTTTGGTGTACTTGTCTCTATCTTGACTGATGGTTTCTCATGTTTTAAACTTGTATATTTTCAACTTTTGTCTTGATTTTACTTTTTTCTTTCATAAGAATTCTTTTAATATTTTTAGAACTATTTATGAATTCTTCTGTTATAGGTTTAAATGCATCTCTTAGTTGATCATTTGTATCTATTTCACTAGTTTTTATACTACAAAGCTTTTTCTTAATCACATTTGTTCTCAACACCAAATGCTTTAAAACTTTCTCATCCATGTTTGCTAACAGCAAATTCAGGTATCGGCTACTAGATCAGCTTATCAGGAGCTGGTCTGGTTATCAGATCAGCTTATCAGGAGCTGGTCTGGTTATCAGATCAGCTTATCAGGAGCTAGTCTGGTTATCAGATCAGCTTATCAGGACCTGATCTGGTTTTCAGATCAGCTTATCAGGAGCTGGTCTGGTTTTTAGATCAGCTTATCAGGAGCTGGTCTGGTTTTCAGATCAGCTTATCAGGAGCTGGTCTGGTTTTCAGATCAGCTTATCAGGAGCTGGTCTGGTTATCAGATCAGCTTATCAGGACCTGATCTGATTTTCAGATCAGCTTATCAGGAGCTGGTTTGGTTTACAGATCAGCTTATCAGGAGCTGGTCTGGTTATCAGATCAGCTTATCAGGACCTGATCTGATTTTCAGATCAGCTTATCAGGAGCTGGTCTGGTTTTCAGATCAGCTTATCAGGAGCTGATCTGATTTTCAGATCAGCTTATCAGGTAACAGATCAGGCTATCAGGAGCTGTTCAGATTTTCATATCAAGATATCTGATTTAGATTTAGTTATTAGTATACAAGTAGCTAGCCATTTATAACATTTATATAAATGGAGTTTAAGGTCAGATGAAATACGAAAAAGTTAACTTTTATGTATTAAAATTATTTTCTATAACGATCATCGTTTAATTCTCCTGCTGGTCTCCTGATAAGCTGATCTGAAAACCAGACCAGCTCCTGATAAGCTGATCTGAAAACCAGACCAGCTCCTGATAAGCTGATCTAAAAACCAGACCAGCTCCTGATAAGCTGATCTGAAAACCAGATCAGGTCCTGATAAGCTGATCTGATAACCAGACCAGCTCCTGATAAGCTGATCTGATAACCAGACTAGCTCCTGATAAGCTGATCTGATAACCAGACCAGCTCCTGATAAGCTGATCTAGTAGCCGATACCTGAATTTGCTGTTAGCAAACATGGATGAGAAAGTTTTAAAGCATTTGGTGTTGAGAACAAATGTGATTAAGAAAAAGCTTTGTAGTATAAAAACTAGTGAAATAGATACAAATGATCAACTAAGAGATGCATTTAAACCTATAACAGAAGAATTCATAAATAGTTCTAAAAATATTAAAAGAATTCTTATGAAAGAAAAAAGTAAAATCAAGACAAAAGTTGAAAATATACAAGTTTAAAACATGAGAAACCATCAGTCAAGATAGAGACAAGTACACCAAAGAAACTAGCAGAAGGAACAATATTTGATAATACCATCTTATTTAATGATGCTAATACTGTGAATGATGATGACGATGATTTGTACACAAAGACTTCCAATTCCGAAGACTTATCAGTATTGGAAGGAAGAAATGAATTAGATACAAATTAATGGTGATAGTAACCTCAAACTGAATGAAGATAAAATACAAGTTGGTGGTCAAATATGGGCTCTAACACTAGGACTGTTTTCTCTAATGTTTGATAAAATACTAAAAAATTATGATAACTTTGAACTCGAAATCTATAAAAAGATTTTAATTACTACTAATGTATGTATACAGAATCATCATCGTTCTCCATCAGAGAACGATGATATAAGTTAATTTTTCTGGAAACTGAAATCGACAAACTAAAGAACAAATTAATAATATAGCTTAAGGCATTGATATAATTCAAGAATATATTCAAATGCATATTGGTGGAGTACAACGTGAAATAAAATTAGAGAAGGAAGAGAGTTATAAAATTGAAAAGCAATTCTAAAAATTAAATAATTAAAAATAAATTGAAGAGTTGTACGATTAAATATATAGATTAGAAAATTAACTACATGTTAGTATAAATAGCTGAAAGTGCAACATGTAGATCACCACACTATCGAAAAAATCTGTAAAACAACTCAATGTCTTTAAAAAGAAATTTAGTAAACGAACTCCATTTTAAAACTCGAAAATTGTTTGTGCTTGTAGAGATGCAATGACAGGAATATATGAAGTTTTATGGAGCTAAGTTAGGTGAAATGGAGAACTATTCTACAGAAAATAGAAATTGTTGATTTTTAAAGACTGTAATTGACACATTCTCAAATTGTAGTACAGCTGAAAATAAAAGCTGCACTCCAAAAACCAATGCAATGGAAAATATTTTTGAAGTGGTACGGGTACCAAAAAAAAAACAAAAAAAAACTTACAAACAGATGATTCTAAAGAATTTTTTAATAAATACTTTGGAAAACTCACACATAAATAGAAGATTAAACATTACTTAATATGAAAGCATCAATAGTACAATGATTTAATTGAGCATTAAAAGGAATGATGTGAAAAGAATTAGCTTTAATGGTTCATATAAGTGGATTAGTATATATAAAGATTTACTTAGTGCATAAAACAGAAAAATTTATCTCACCATTAAAATGCTTACGATTAAACATTCAACAAATGAGTAAATGCTGCTTAATACAGTATAAAGTAATTTAAAGATGTACAAACTGTTGAATTTAATAAAAATAAAATTAAAAACTAAAAATCTAGTTTGTGTTGTTTTTTGCAGGATTGATTAGGAATGATGGGTCTTAAGAAAGCTAAATGTAGTGGAATTCTCTAAACTTGATGGTCTGAATGAAATATTGCGAAAACTTCAGTGTTTAAAATGAACTATAGAATAGTGCAGTATTCAGCAGCACATCATATTATTACTTTTTATAAAGTTGTATGTACATTGTTCCACTGAAAGCGCTAGCACGCAAAATTTTACAATATGAAAATGGGATTATTATAGAAGATCTTCGCTCTATTTATTTCTGTAGCTACAGATCTTTAGAAAATATAGATAAACTACGGAATTTGGACTTTGATATCCAATCTTTAAGAATGTACATGTGTATGAATAAGTATCAAGCAAACTTAGTGAATGAATATACGCTTCAACTAGAATCATGCTGAAGCATGCATACTGCAAACAGATCTTACTTACTTTATATCTGTATCTGTATGAGTATTAAATAAATTTACAGAAAAAAAAATGAAAGCATGCCGAAGCATGTATAATTTAAAAAAAAAAAATCCACACGTCATACAATTTTGTAAGCAAAGAAATTTTATGATTGTGTGGTCACTTAAATACATACATATGTATCTACTTTGTAAAAATTCAAAAGAGCGAACTGGTAAATTCTAATAGTAAAGATTTTAAATTGTAGCACTACTACCTCTCGGACTCTTACGTCACTATCGATAGAAGCATGCTAAGGCATGCATACTAGCAAAATATATAAAGCTGTTAGAAGGTGATGAGACAGCAATTGTATCTGGATCAACCCAACTCATGAATGTATTGTATACGGGAGTGATTGATGGTGATGATGACCTTTTTTAAGTGAATAATCATTACATATGAATGCGATAGGAGTCAACCAGCAAACCTCATGTAGAAATACCTACTTGAGGCAAAAAAATTCTCCCAAACATAGATATTTCATTGTTTCTAACACTTTATGAAAACACCGACGGTGAATTGCTGGTACAGGTAACTGAGTTATTTGAGATCGATTTGCTACAATAGTTGTTTATTAAACATACATTTCTTTGTAAGTAAACTAATTTCTACATACCTAATGTATATACCCCGCAAAAAACTAGACAAAAATATTATATTCCAAGTAGTAAAATCTGAAAAAAGGAGTGGCACATTAGAAGAAAAAAAATAAATAAAAATATAGACTGACTGACCAACTAATACGTACACTCTGTCCGATGGGCACACAAAACACACTTAAACATTTCAAAAATATATACACAATACGCTGAACTTTAATAAAATGAAAAAAAATCATATAGAACATCAAATAAAAGCCATAGGTGCTCACCCTTCATAAAATAAACATACATATGTATATAAACAAATGCAACAGAAATTTCGTCATACAAAGTCATCTTGTATCCTAGAGGAGCCGTCGATAGGGTATACCTAAATTATATGAAAACGAGTTCGTTTTCTGTTGATCGCTATTCAAGAAGAAAATATGTTTGTTCATTATGATTTAACTAATTTAAAAGTACATTTAAATTTAGTCTCATATCTGTACTTCTTAACATAAAAATTAAAAGTAAATGTTATCCAATTCTATATATGAAAGAATATCCAGCGCTTCTAACTGCATCAGAGTTTAAGAAAAAAGCTCCTTTTATTCAATTGAATAAAATTTTAATTTGAAGCAGTAAGCAAATACATCAGCTTACTGCATTCTTATTCATAATCGTATAATAGAATATATAACCACTAAAGGACAAAGTCTAAAAGTCTTATAAATTAAGAAATATAGAAAATAACATAATTTTTATAAACGCGTAAAGTTTCAAAAGTAATTCAAATGATTTCATCGCAAAAAACAAACAAAAAGCAGCGATTGTTTTCAACAATTATGAAAATAATAATTACAATATAAAACTCCCTTTTGATTTCCAATGTTTATCAATAAAAAATAAAAAATAAGTAAGTTAACTAACAACAAAAAAAATATCAGTACCTAAGCTGGAGTGCCGGATCAGTTTCATTTAAAAATGTTTATACATTTTTAAAAAGCAAAGCAAGCTTTCCAAAATAAATGTAGAAGGTTATAGTTAGAAAATATTTTATACCCCAAAAATGTCAAACGTTGACTAACTAACGCTGCATCAACTTTCAAAAAATTTAAATTAAGTATAAGAAATATTTCTATTATAGTTACTATTACTATATAGTATGTACATATCTTCACGAATTCAGTTTTACTTAAAACAGAAAATCCTCACAAACTTTTAATTAAACGCAGATAAAAATTAAAATGTTTTTAATTTCAACAACAACAGACATCACATGACAAAAAATAAAATAAAAAATGTATTCAAAGATTGAGTTAAACACTTATTTGTATGTACACATATATGTACATACATACATACATACATACATACATAAAATCAATTTGTAGATATGTATGTATACATATCAAATTTCTTATCAATGCTTAAGTATTTATTAGATCTACATCATGAAAATATATGAAGCGTCGTTTAGTTAAAGCACAATGCAAATATAAACAATCCATACACTCAGGGAAAATCTGCAGCTTAAAAATAAGAATTCGTCACATTAATTCAATAATTTTTAATATAATAGAAAATGTATATTGAGATATCTACAAACTAATGAGTTTAATAAATGAATACTGTAAATTAATATTTTGTCCATATTGAAATAAGAAATTTCAATATGACTAAACCTTTGTTAATGGTTCTTATTAATTCAGCATGGTTTTTACTGATTTCAAGTTGGTTTTTCTCTGTGTGCAGAAAACTCTTTCAGTCAAAGAAGACGGATTTATTAGGAAAAATCATTTTCATGATTTTCCTCGTCTGTATATACACACATAAAAACCGCCAAACTATGAACCGCCTTAATACATTCACACAAAATATTCCACACGCAAACATCCACGGTCAGGCAGACAGACAGACAGACAGACATACACTTAATGTAAACAAAAACTCCTAATGTAAACAAAAAACACAAATTTCCAAGAATTTAACAATTTCAGCAACAATTTCACAATTTCAGCCCACAATTTAACAATTTCAGCAACAATTTAACAATTTTAATTGCGGCCGAATGAACAGTTCCCTACTACTGATTTTCCCACTTTTATATGTAAGTTTATATAAAAAATATAGTGAATTAATAATTTTCTTATTTTTTTGTTGTTACTATTTTCTTTTCTCTTTTTTTTGAAATTTTGAATTATAATTCAGTAAAATTTTGGGTTCATGGTCAAAAAGAAAAAAAAAACTTCTTATTAACAAATTGAGTATAAATTTCTTTATGATTTGTTAAGTGAATTCTTTGTTCAAATTATTTTTCAATTTTAAATTGGCCTTATGGCTTTTAGTCAATTACAATATTTAGTTATAAGCTATTTGTGTGTAAAATTTCATATGTTTTACAACATTGGTTTTGATTTAAATTTTTTTTATTTTATTATATAATTTCTTTAAAAAAATTTGTCATTTACTCATATCTTTTTTATTTTAATTTTTCTTTAACTAATTGTGCTCGGGTATAGGTTTTTTACATGAGATATATGGTATTTTCTTCCTTTTTGTGTATGAAACGTTACTCGATTGTCCCTGGAATCCTTGTGCTGCTTATAAAGTGGCTTATGCTTTGGTTTAATTTGTTTGTCCCTGACAAGGACATTTTGGTTCTCTTCTAAACTTATTGGAACTGATATATTCTTATTCAATCGGTCATTTGTGGTTTTCTGATTGCTCTCAATAAGACCACGAATGTTCTGGTTTACCTGATTACGGAAGTTAACCAATTGTTGGTAATTAAATCTTTCAGATCTGTTGAAAAATATGTCGGAAGGCTTCTTTTTTATAACTGAATGTATTGTGTTGTTATAACGGTCTACGGGAAGGTATATCATGTCCTTAGGATTGAGGTTCTTTATTTCCTTAGATATGCAACGATAAATTTCTATTAGCGTTAAGTGGAACCTCTCCACTTGTCCATTAACCTCACTTTTCTGCGTAGGTGTAAGGTAAATTCCAATATTTAGAGGTCTAATAAAGTTTAATGTTGTAGGGCTAAGGAAGCCCCTTTCATTATCTGAAACGATTATACGTGGTGCTGTAAAGTAGTGAAGGAGTTTAGCTAATTCAGCTCTTAAGTGAATAGTAGAACGATTTTTAATATGAAAGAGTTTGGCAAACTTGGAAAATTTATCGATGCGACTTATGAATTTAAACCCCTGAAGTTCGAAAATATCCACATGCAAGATTTCACAAGGATACGTAGGTTTTGGATGTATTTTGAGTTTAATGGGGTGTGTTTCGTACTTATTCAACCTACATATTTCGCAATTCTTTGTGTAATTGTGAATAAGGCTCGCCATGCGGGGAAAATAATAATTTTCTAATACTTGCATGCCGTTCTCTTTGGGGTTACGATAAGAAACTTTAAGGGCACCCTAGTTTGAGCTATTATTTTTATGTGTGGAACACTGGAAGGGAGGCCCCTGTTATAAAATTTATCTCAGGAATGGTTCCGTCACTCTCTTGTGTTTCTTCGCCATCATACTCTGCGCAGTCGACATTTGTCAAAGTGTCAGAAGTGGGAAGGCGGTGTTCCATAAAGGTATTACAAAGCTTTTGACGTTTAAACGGATTCCTAAAATAAACTGACCTGGAACCCATTTTAAATCCTGAAGGCCTATTCATATAATTAACTGCCCTGGATTGCATGGAACTATCTACCTCCATTTTCTCCGCTGGTTTTGGTCCCAGAGGCCTTGGCGGCAATGGTTGCTGTACTGAAGAATTGTTCCATGGTCTAAACTTCCCTCCTTGAAACTTATTATATGGTCTTGCTGGCAGTTGTGATCCATATTCGAAACGCGGCATTGCATTCATAGGTGTAGTTATCTGATTCCGATTGACGGGATGCAAATTAGTGCTTCTCAAACTCAGGTTTTGCATTTCTAGGCGCATAGCATATGCCTCTGGTAGTGTCTTGGGTCTTTGCACAATTAATAACCTTGAAAGCTCTCCCCTTAAGCCACGAACAAAAACGTCTGAGGCCCTATTACAATACATTTCTATAAACGCATCTACGGTTTCTTTAGAATAACTTTCAGTTCTTATCTTATTTATGATTAAAGAGAATTGGCGATTTACCGTTGCATAAAATTCGTCAATCTTAGAGGTCTCCTGTGTCAATTGGTTCAAGGTACAAGTCGGAATGGACAGATATATAACCGTGGTAAAGCGTGGGCGAAGCCCGAATTCTTCAAAAATTTCATATGCTCCAAAAATGTCTAGGGATAACAGCGCAGTCTCAACTAATCGCCAAAACCGCTTTAAAATTTTGCAAGATGAGAACGACAAACCCGATGTATCCTCGAATAAAACATCGAAGCCGCCACCAATCTATTTGAGAGAGAAAAATTCAAATTCCCTTATTAAAAAATTAATTTCGGTCATTGGTGAGAATAAATTTCACATTGTCCCAATAAAACGTGGCAACATCGATGAAACGAAAATTCTAATTTATGACGAAAAAGATTTCCGCAAAATGGTTTCTGAATTTGAAAAAAATAAAACAAGCTTCCACACATACCAACTTAAAAGTGCTAAGGGCCTGCATATCGTATTGAAGGGCATAGATTCCTATGTTGTTCCTGAAGAAATAAAAGATGCACTCGTCCTCCAGCGATTTAAGGTAAAAAATTTATCTAACATAATAAATAGAGAAAAGGTACCCCAAACACTGTTGCCAGAACTTTTAGGGGTGAAATCGTCAAAAACTACAGATTTCTGTGCAAAAAATCGTAAAAATCGTCAAGTCATTTTAGTAAATCGTCAAAAAAAACGTCAAATCAAAAATATTCAATTTTTTTGTATTTTAATTGTTTTATTACAAAAACTATTACTATGGTTCAAACTAATTAACCATGCTTTCAACAAATATACACATATACATTAAATATATGTATATTACCTAAACATGAAAACCATTAAAATTAAAATTTTTTTTTTTTTAATGCATGTTTTTTTTATTTATTGTATCTTCAAATATGAACTAACAATAAGTATTCAAATCTTAAGTCTATAAAAAAATTATTAGGCCCGACCAATGTCGGACATAAGCTTAGTGATAGTTATTAATAATACATAAGTAGTGATAAGCAACAAAAAGAAAAAAGTGTTTTCAAGCAGCTTCATAATCTAGAGTGTTGAATATTAGAGCCCGTGTATCTCTCTTTTTTAAGCGGATGTGCCCAGTAAAGTTCAAAATATTACGAGCAAGCGGATTAGGATGTGACTCGAGTTTTGTTAGATATTTGCCTGCGTATTTTACAATTTCTTCAGTCACTAGTGGCATATTCAAATCGCGATGTATATTTGAATTTTTGATGTACCATGGAGCCGATGTTATCATGCGTAAAATTTTATTTTGCCTTCGTTGAATTTTCTCTACATTTGAAGCTGAAGCAGTGCCCCATAGTTGAATTCCGTAACACCATATTGGCTTTAAAAGCGACTTGTATATTAAAAGTTTGCAGTCTAGGCTAAGTGTTGAATTTCTACCAATCAGCCAATGTACCTGAGTTAATTTAAGTTTCATTTGAGTTAACTTAGAGTCAATGTGATGTTTCCATGTAAGTCGTCGATCAAGGTGTAAACCAAGATATTTCACATGTGAATGTTGAGGAACAACTTGATTGTTAATCCGAATGGGGGAGCAAGTATCTCTTCTTAGGGTGAACGTTATATGGACACACTTTTGTTCATTGACTTTAATTCTCCATAAGTTTAACCAAAGCTCCATCTGGCTAATGTGTTTCTGGAGTTTGCGGGATGCCTCACCAGGGTTTTCGTGCATACTAAGGCAGGCTGTATCGTCGGCAAATGTGGAAGTATGGATACTACTGCTCACAGGCATATCGCAAGTATAAATCAAGTATAAAACGGGTCCCAGTATGCTCCCCTGTGGCACACCGGATGAAATAGTTTCAGGCCTACTCGTAAAGTCTCCTTCCACAACAGTGAACTTACGGGAAATAATGTAACTTTCCAAAATATTTAAAATGTTTATTGGTAAGTAAGTCTTCAATTTTAAAATTAGGCCTTCATGCCACACTTTATCAAATGCCTGGGAAACGTCAATAAAGAGCGCAGAACAATACTTTTTTTCCTCAAAAGTTCTTCTTATAAATTGAACCAGTCTGTGAGTTTGTTCAATGGTGCTATGCTGACTTCTAAAACCAAATTGATGGTCTGGTATGCACCCACTACTAATTAGAATTGGGGACAATTTTGTTTTGAGCAGTTTTTCGAAATGCTTTGACATAGTTGATAGTAGACTTATTGGCCTATATGACTCAGCCTTGGTTAGATCTTTGCCCGGCTTTGGAATCATTTTAACCTTGGCAAGCTTCCAGCTGTGTGGATAATACTCCAGTCGTAAAATGGCATTAAATATGAATAATAGGATTCTCATTGCAATACGAGGCAAGTTCATAAGCATCTGGTTACTAATTCCATCAATGCCCGGAGCTTTCTTCGGGTTGAGTTCGGCAATTAATTTTTGTAAATCACGCGTCTTAAACTTTATGTGTTGAGGGGGTAGAGCGACTACATTCGGCAAATCAGCAACACCAGTACATATGTTTGGCGTAAAAACGGATTTTAAGTGCTCAGCAAATATTTTACCTTTTTCAGTATCGCTTCTTGCCCAACTTCCGGTAGATGTGCGT
This sequence comes from Tachina grossa, assembly GCA_949987645.1. Taxonomy (NCBI): domain Eukaryota; kingdom Metazoa; phylum Arthropoda; class Insecta; order Diptera; family Tachinidae; genus Tachina; species Tachina grossa. Next base: position 102,740,145 of record OX465275.1, on the reverse strand, counting down.
AGAGGTGGCTTATACTCAATGGGTGTTTTAAGCTTTCTAGCAGCGCGCCACAAAGAGTAATTAGACGCTGGTGTGACATCAAGACCTTCCAGATAATTTTTAAGAGATGCAGTTTTTTCAGACGCAAGCAACTCTTGGAGTCGTTTAGTGCACTCTTTAAATCTGATTTTATTTTGTGGTGATCTGTGCTGTTGCCATTCCCTTCTAGCTCTTCTTTTTTCACGTACGAGACGTTCAATGTCTGTAGAATAAATTTTATTAAACCCAGTCTGCGGATGGGAGATAATGGCATGTTCAGCAGCCTGTTTAATATTCTCGCTGAGATTGGCAATGTTAGATTCAATATCATCGGATGTTCTAAGCGTAATGTTTTCCGTACAATGACTACTGAGATATTTTTTGAACCCCAGCCAATTAACACGATTGATCATCTTCACATATGGGTCAGGTAAGTTACTTCTTAAGGGACTACAAATTGTAATGATCGTCGGAGAGTGATCGGACGAAAGATCAAGAGAAGCTTGAACTTGAATTAAATCCCTAGAGATATTTTTTATGACGCCAAAATCTATAACATCCGGAATTTTTTGTATGTCAGTAGGCCAATAAGTGGGCTCCCCACTCGAAATGACATCCAAGCCCATTTTTTGAAATAGTGTTGAACAATGCTCGACCTCTGGGGGTAATAAGACGCGAACCCCAGAACGTATGCTTAGCATTGTAGTCGCCAGCTGCTACAAAACAAGGTCCAAGAGATTTGTAGAAATCCTCATATTGATTCTTAGTGATTGAAAATCTGGGAGGGGAGTAAATTGATGATATAACAAAATTTGTACAAAAACTTTCAATGCCAATATTTGTTGCTTGTAGGTGTTCTTCACAAATGTTATCAAGAACATAGTGCTTGAGTCTTGACTTTATTAGAATTGCTGATCCACCGCAAGCCCTTCCTCTAGGGTCCTTTGTATCATATATAGTGTAGCCATAAATTTTAAAAAGACTTCTCGAAGTCAAATGAGTCTCAGATACTAACATAACATCAATATTTTTTTCCGTGAGGAAGTGCTCAAGTTCATTTTTATGTTGGCGAATGCCGTTTGCGTTCCAGAAGCATATTGTTAACGTGTTCATGGCTTATTAATTAATGCTTGAAGCAGAGTATTCTGCATTCGCAGCATTTCTTGCATCATGCTAGTCATATTTGTTGTAAAATTGTTTATAGTTTGCACCAGATTTTCAATAGTAGCTTCAAGGCGATTAAAATTAAAGCTTGCGTCAGTATTTTTTGAATTATTTGGCGGGGAAACATTTTGTGTGGGAATTGAATTTGTCTTAGCAGCATCTGCATACGATACACGGGAAGTAACTGGTTGGCTCATTTGCGCAAAAGTGGCAGAGTAAGCGTTTGCTGATTGAGCTGGAGCTAATTTAGGTTTTTGCACCATAGTCTTCTTTACTAAAGAGTACACAGGACAACCTCTGTAGTTAGCGGTGTGATTACCTCCACAATTACTGCATTTTTTATCACTTTGATCTTTTGGCTTATTGCAACTAGCAGTGCCGTGTAATTCGCCGCACACAACACAAACAGAGGGTAAATTGCAGTATGTTTTTGTATGGACATATTCTTGGCAATTATGGCACTGTACAGGACCTGAACGCTTATGTGGCTCTTCAACTGTGATTTTTCGGTACAAGAAGTATTTCAAATTATAAATTGGATGCGTCTCATTTTTTTTCAATTTTATATCATTAGGCTCAAGTTCAACACGAAATAGGGGTTGGGGAATCTTCTCTCTGTTTATTATATTGGACACATTTTTTACCTTAAACCCCTGGAGGACGAGTGCATCTTTTATTTCTTCGGGAACAACATAAGAATCTATGCCCTTCAATACGATCTGCATGCCTTTAGCGCTCTTAAGCTGGTATGTGTAGAAGCTTGTTTTATTTTTTTCAAATTCAGCAACCATTTTGCGGAAATCTTTTTCGTCATAAATTTGGACTTTAGTTTCATCTACGTTTCCACGTTTTATTGGAACAATGTGAAATTTATTCTCACCAATGACCGAAATTAATTTTTTAATAAGGGCATTTGAATTTTTTTGTCTCAAATAGATTGGTGGCGGCTTGGATATTTTATTCGAGGATACCTCGGGTTTGTCGTTGTCATCTTGCAAAATTTCGAAGCGGTTTTGGCGATTAGTTGAGGCTGCGCTGTTATCCCTAGACATTTTTGGAGCAGATGAAATTTTTGAAGAATTCGGGCTTCGCCCACGCTTTACCACGGTTATATATCTGTCCATTCCGACTTGTACCTTGAGTTTCGAGCCGCTGTTATCTGTAGTGATAACTTTGTTAAGTGATGAACACGAGCCTGAAGGGGATGATATTACTGGCTTATATGAAGAAGTACTAGGCAACTGTAATGTTAATGCATCATTACTATTTGGCATTGGACAAAGCGAAGTTGATCGCTGACGAAAAATTGGCTTTGCCGGTAAAAAAAGGTTTTCATCAGATTTATTATTTATATTTTTTTCATTAAGAGTTTCAGAACTCACAGTAAAATAAGCATTTCTGCCGTTAGAACTCACTTCAAATTTTTTTGTATTTGAGGCACTCATACAAAGAATTCCTCAAGGGATATTCGTTTGTGTTTTTTTTATGTTTGCGGTCTTTTTTTGTTTTTGTTATTTATGATTGTTTATTTGCTTAGAGGTACACATATATAGGGTGTTTTTTTGAGGGGTATAGAACTTCGAATTGAAATAAAACACAAGAAAATCGTTTTACTGTCCATCAATTTGGCTTTATTGGAAGGATAATTTTATGCCATTAATGTTTAAATATGATTTCGGGCATGTGGCCGCCGCGGCTGGCTCGAATAAAGCTAATTCTACAGGTCCAATTTTCAACCACTTTTTCGAGCATATGGGGCCGTATGTTGGCAATAACGCCACGAATGTTGGCTTCCAAGTCCCCTAACGTTTCTGGTTTGTTGGCGTAGACGAGCGACTTCACATATCCCCAAAGAAAATAATCCAATGGTGTCAAATCACACGATCTTTGTGGCCAATTGACAGGTCCATTCCGCGAAATTATGCGCTCATCGAATGTTTCCTTCAATAAATCGATTGTGACGTGCGCTGTGTGGCATGTAGCGCCGTCTTGTTGGAACCACAACTCATCCACATTCATGCCATCCAATTCGGGAACAAAATAGTCGGTTAGTCGGCTCCAATTGCTGTGCACGGTGGCGAATCGATTCATTCGGGTCCTCTTCAACACTTTGCTCTACAGCGGCAATTGTTTCTTCGGTGCGCACTGTTCGACGTCTCTGCGGATGCGTATTATCACATAGAGTAAACGTAGTGCGAAAACGATCCATGGTTAACCGAATTAATTGCTCTGATGGACGATTATGTCGACCATAAAATGGACGGAGCTTGCGGTAAACTTCGCGAACTGAACCATTATTTTCGAAATAAATTTGCACGATTTGCAAGCGTTGTTCTTTTGTCAACCTGTTCATGATGAAATGGCAAACCAAACTAAATATTAATCACTTGACAGCTGACAAAATGGCCGCCAGTTAAAAAAGTGATGCCAACTTAAAGTTCTATACCTCAATAAAAAACACCCTTTATATAGTATTCCTCAATATGAATTTGTTTAATTTTTTTGCTTGCGGTTTTTTTTTTTGTCTTTGTTATTTTTACTATGTAAAAATATCAGCAAAGCATAAAGCTTATTTATTAAAGACAGTATGTACCTATTACGAATAATATGTACTACGAATATTTTTTGTTTGTTTAATTTTTTTGTAAGTAAGAAAAATTCCGCTAATCGACTGTTCGCTATGAAGGTACCACGAGAACTGAAAATTAAAAATAAAAGTTAAAAAAACTTAAAATGAAATCAAAATTAACATACGTACATATATATCTATTTTTAAAACAGATAATTTATAAAAAAAATAATTGGAATTTTTGTTATAGAAACATTTTATGTATAAATATCAGAATTTAACATATTGAACACAAAAAAATCATAACATAACAAAAAACCAACTCTAAAAATGCAATACTAAAAAAAGTTTCCATATATGTTAAATTTAGAAAAATCATTATTTCTGGACCTAAAATCGTCACTAGTGTATTTTGAGAGGTGAAAATTGTCAAAATGCAGAGAAATCGTCAATTCTGGCAACAGTGACCCCAACCCTTATTTCGTGTTGAACTGGAGCCGAATGATATACGGTTGAAAAAAAAACGAGACTCATCCTATTTATAGCCTAAAATACCTTTTATACAGAAAAATCACAGTTGAAGAGCCACATAAGCGTTCAGGTCCCGTGCAGTGCCTCAATTGCCAAAAATATGGCCATACAAAAACTTACTGCAATTTACCTACTGTTTGTGTTGTGTACGGCAAATTACAACTAGCAGTGTTGTACTAAACCAAAAGATCAAGCGGAAAAAAATGCAGTAATTGTGGCGGTAATCACACCGCTGACTACAGAGGTTGTCCTGTGTACTCTTTCGTCAAGCAGACTATGGGACAAAAACCAAAATTAGCTCCAGCCCAATCAGCAAACGCTTACTCCGCCAATCTTGCTCTAATGAGCCAACCGGTTACTTCACGTGTATCGTATGCCGATGCTGCTAAGGCTAGTTCTATTCCGAAACAAAGTGTTTCACCGCAAAATAATTCCAAAAATACAAACTCAAACTTTAATTTTAATCGCTTTGAAGCCACTATTGAAAATCTTGTGCAAACTATCAACAACTTTACAACAAATATGACAAGCATGATGCAAGAAATGCTAAGAATGCAGAATACACTGCTTCTTAACAAGCCATGAACACGTTAAAAATATTTTTCTGGAACGCAAACGGCATCCGCCAACATAAAAATGAACTTGAGCACTTCCTTACGGAAAAAAATATTGGCATAATGTTGGTCTCTGAGACTCATTTGACTCCGAGAAGCTTTTTCAAAATTAATGGCTACACTATATATATCACAAAGGACCCTAGAGGGAGAGCATGCGGTGGATCTGCAATTTTAATTATGTCAAGACTCAAGCACTATATCCTTGATAACGTTAGTGAAGAATATATGCAAGCTACGAATATTTTTGTAGAAAATATTTGTTCGAATTTCGTGATATCATCAATTTATTTACCTCCCAGATTTTCAGTTACCGAAGATCAGTATGAAAAGTTCTACAAATCGCTTGGATCTTGTTTCATGGCAGCTGGAACCTTGTAACACCTAGAGGTCGAGCTTTGTATGTTATTTCGAGTGGGGAGCCCACTTACTGGCCTACTGACGTACGAAAAATACTGGATGTTATAGATTTTGACGTCATGAAAAATATTTCTAGGGATTTAATTCATGTTGAAGCTTCTCTAGATCTCTCCTCCGATCACTCTCCGACTATAGTTTCAATCTGTAACCCACTAAGAAGTGGCTTACCTCAACCATATATGAAGATGATCAATCGTGTTAATTGGCTGGGATTCAAAAAATATCTTAGTACTCATTGCACGGAAAATATTACGCTAAGAACACCCAATGATATTGAATCTAGCATTGCCTATATTAATGAAAATATTAAACAGGCTGCTGAGCATGCCACTACCTCCCATCCGCAGACTGGGTTTAATAAAATTTATTCTAGGGATATTGAACGTCTCGTGTATGAAAAAAGAAGAGCTAGAAGGGAATGGCAGCATTACAGATCTCCCCAATATAAAATCAGATTTAAAGAGTGTACTAAACGACTCCAAGAGTTGCTTGCATCTGAAAAAACTGCATCTCTTAAAAATTATCTGGAAGGTCTTGATGTCACACCAGCGTCTAATTACTCTTTGTGGCGCGCTGCTAGAAAGCTTAAAACACCCGTTGAGTTTAAGCCACCTCTGCGCACATCTACCGGAGGTTAGGCAAGAAGCGATACGGAAAAATGTAAAATATTTGCTGAGCACTTAAAATCCGTATTTACGCCAAACACATGTACTGGTGTTTCTGATTTGCCGAATGTAGTTGCTCTAGCCCCTCGACCCTTAAAGTTTAAGATGCGTGATGTACAAAAAGTAATTGCTGAACTCAGCTAAAAAAATTATATATGGTCCATATATTTTTAATATATGAATATTATATACATTTTGAACAGGGAGGTTGTATTTAATGAAAAATTTGTTTGGACAAATAATGAAAATTGAATTAAAAGTCATTTCATTCATCATTTTAAGTAAAAAAAACAAAAATCACATTCGTACCTAAAATTTAATTTAAGAAATCATATTAAAAACTAATGCTAACAACAATAGTTTTCAATATAATTTTTTGCAGTAATATGAACTTTGTTTCTTATCTAGAGAATTCTGTTATTTTCTATATAATTAATGACTGGATTATCCTTTTGATTATTTGATATATTAAATGGGACCACAATGTAAAAAATCATACAAGAATGGTTTTTTTGAAACAAAAGTCTTGCTCTTTGCATACCGTAGAGGTATTTTAGGCTATAAATTGGATGTGTCTCTTTTTTTTCCAACTGTATATCATTCGGCTCTAGTTCAAATTCTTCTCCCTACTGATTATATTAGTAACATTTTTTACCTTAAATCCGTGTTCGATAAGTGCATATTTTACTTCTTCGGGGTCAACATATGAATCTATGCCCTTCAATACTGAAGTTGGTATGTATAAAAACTTGTTTTATTTTTTTCAAATTCTGTCACAATTTTTCGGAAATCTTTTTCTGCATATATTTGCATTTTTGTTTCGTCAATATTTCCTCGTTTAATTGGAATTATATGAAAAGTGTTATCACAAATGACCGACAGTAGTTTTTTGATAAGCGCGGTAGAATTATTTTCGCTCAAATATATAGGTAATGGCTTAAAAGACTTGCGATGATGCAGCGGGCTTGTCGTCGGTGTCTTGCAATATTGCAAAACGATTTTGACGATTGATAGATGATGCGCTGTTATCCCAGCAGATAAAATTTGTGAAGAATTTGGGCTTCGCCCATGCTTTACCACGGTTATATATCTGTCCATTCCGTCTTGTACCTTGGGTTTCGAGCTAGTGTTATCTGTAGTGATAACTTTGTTAAGTGATGAACACGAGCCTGAAGAAGTTGATATTACTGACTTATATGAAGAGGTATTAGGCAACTGTAATGTTAATGAATCATTACTATTTGACATTGGACTAAGCGAAGTTGATCGCTGACGAAAAATTGGATTTGCCGTTAAAAAAAGACTCATCAGATTTATTATTTATATTGTTTTCATTAAGAGTTTCAGAACTCACAGTAAAATAAGCATTTCTGCCGTTAGCACTCACTTCAAAATTTTTTGTATTTGAGGTACTCATAGAGTATTCCTCAAGGGCACTTTATTTGTTTTTTTTTGCGGTTTTTTTTTGTTTTTGTTATATCCACTATGTAAAAAAAATATTAGCAAAGCAATAAATTTTATTTATTAAAGTCAGTATGTACCTAGTATGAACAATATGTACTACGAATATTTTTTTATATAATTTTTTGTTTGTTTAGTAAGTATGTAAGAAAAATTCCGCTAATCGACTGTTCAGTATGAAGGTACAACTATAACTGAAAATAAAAATGAAAAATGCTAGCTTATACCTTAAAGGCAACATGGTCCTGAAATAATGTATCCAAAAATTGTGGATTGAGCCAATGGTTTGTCGAAAGAGCCGCCGTATATACCATTTTTTATAATACGACTGTATACATCACCCCTAATAAGATATTTACTGGAGCAGCCACATCAAACTGAGGGTCAGCCATTTGCAATCCTGGGAACTCATCTAAAATCTTACTGTCGATAGATTTGACTGGGGCCATAATTCCATATTTCTGTCTTACTGTTGCGTAAATTTCAACTATTGCGCTCGTACCATGATGACCAGATAACTTGAGATAACATCTTTCGGTGTTACCAACTTGAACGGTCCGGGCTGCGATACGACGTACTACCTCTTCTGATACAATCGAACATTCGGAAGTGGGATCGATAACAGCTCGTTCACTAATAAAGCGTCCATTTGACTCAAGCTTAACGATAGCGTGGGTCTTAGTAAAACAGTCTCTTCTTTCTTTCTTCCTTTCTGAGTGCTGAGTTCTTCGATTTATTGGCTTTTCTTTTGAGGTTCATCGAAGTACTCAGAACCAGAGCTTGAGACGAACGAGGCCCCTCACTCACATGGCCATCGGACGGACGAGGCCCCCTGGCAGAGTTGTCGGACGAACTAGGTCCTTTTTTAACTCGGCATTTTGACCAACTAGATCCGCGACGTACATGTTTAGGAGATTTCAGGGCTGACGAACTAGACCTTTTCCCTTCTTTGTGCAATAATGTGTGGTGAATATCTCCGCAACGTTTACATCTCCCTGTACTCTCACAAGTACGCCAGGTATGGTCATGACTTAGACAGCCCGCTCAGTACCTATAAATCGATATATGCCGCATTCTCTTCTCGTAACCAACTTGTCGAAACTTTTTGCAAAAACGTATGGGATGGTCCTTGAGGCACACTCGACAAACCATTTTGTTAGACGTGCGGCGACTATCAGAGTATTTACTTGGATGGACCATGCTCCTAGAAAAAAACTATAAAAAAGAAACTAGTAAGTTGGAAGAGCAACGAGCTTCACAATTGGTCTGGTTACCGAGCCACACGCTGTTCTCAACTCCACAACTCTAATATGGCCGTTTTTACCTATGTGTACTTTCTCTACCCGTCCTAAGCGCCACTCATTTGTTGGCAAATTATCTTCCCTAATAACAACTATGTCACCGACCTGCAAGTTTCTTTGTACACATTTCCACTTATTCCTCTTTTGCAACTCTTTAAGATATTCATCTTTCCACCGTATACACAAACGTTGATTTAACGCTTTAACTCGCTGCCAGCGGTTAACGATAGATATTGGAGCTTCTTGAATTGTCACTTCAGGAGGGGCTAATGAAAGTCCGCCGATCAGGAAATGGCCCGGAGTTAGGCAATCTAAACAATCGATATTATCAGACAGTTGGCACAAAGGTCTTGAATTCAAGCACGATTCTATCCTAGCTAGTAGAGTAGAGAATAATGATCTGCACGAATGTGATTGAAACGCTGTTCAACACATTCTCAAATATTCAAACAGTCTTCCTATTCTCATTTGTAAAAGCGAAACGAGCAATGGAACTGAAAAAATGTGTGTTGCTGTTAGAGAATGGAAACATGAGAGAATGGAAACTTGAGAGAATGGAGACATTAGAGTAATGAAACATGCGAGATCGAATTGAATATAACATCACTCTAGTTGTCGTTTGTTTCGTTCAAAAAAAGCGAAACAAACGAAACATGCATGTCTTTGCGAGAATGACAAACGAAACACACATTTACTCTCATCTTTCTAAATTATTATGGAAACATTCGAATGTTTTGGTTTGAAAAGGAAACAAAGGAAACATTCACGCATTTATTTGGTTTTTCTCTGAATCAGTTGCTTGTGCGCAGTGTGACCAGATTGTAAAATAATATGAAGCTAAATCAGGTTTGAAATAGAGCTAAAGAATGAATTTTAAAGCCAAAAAATAAAATTAAATTTTTTATAGCTTTGCAATAGAAACTTTTCATCATTTCTATATTTTTATAGTTTAAATTGTGTTTATGTAGGTATAAATAATATAAAAATATATTTTTGGTTAATTTAAATAAAAACATTGAATCAAAAATAACATAAAATTATTTATTAACTTGAAAGGCAAAAATTTATCGTGTAACCCCCAAGTTAATAAATAATTTTATGTTGTTTTTGATTCAATGTTTTTTATTTAAATGAACCAAAAATATATTTTTATTTTATTTATACCTTCATAAACACCATTTAAAATATAGAAATAATGCAGGGTAGGAAAAACTTCTGCTCGCAAATGCTATTTTATTTTTTTTCGTTCGTTTTAAAATTTGTATTCGGAATCTTAAAAATAAAATTCGGAAAAGAATTTTATTTTAAATTCTTTGTTTTTTTTTCGTTCTCCTCGCAAACGAAAAAAATTAACAAAAGTTGATTTAATTCGTTTGCGAGAAGAACGAAAAAAACTAAGATTTAAATAGAATTCTTTTCCGAATTTTATTTTATAATTCTTAAGAACGAATGCAAAAGAATTAATCGTATAAATATTTAAGTTAGGCGGCAAATTGAGTTCTTTTTGACATATCATTGCCAAGCCCAACCCACTATAGCTACAGACCTGATGTTCGGTGCGTAGATTCCTGTTCCGATGTATAGAACTACTAAGAAGGAATTTTTGGAAATTCGAACGCTAAAAGGGGCAAAAAAGGGTAAAATCGATATCACTATATCTCGGAAACTACGTTGGATAGACTAAAAATTCTAAAAGCATACGAATGCCTGTACTTTTCCCTAAATGTACCTTTTTCAAAAAGGATTGTTTTAAGCCATTAATGCCAATGATTAGCAACACACTATATGATAATGAACTCAGATTTAATATGTTTCAATAATATGAATTACCCGGAATTTTAAATTTGTTAAGACCGTTTCCCGCATTTACCCTTTTTAGTACCTTTTTTGGACTCTTCGAAAAAACATTAATGTTCTTACTTCAGCTTCTACTGAGCGGTTTGAAGCAAAAGCAAAGTATTTTTACATGTATGTATATTTGTACATTATAATTAACATAAAAGTACCGTAAACGGGTAAAATTTTACCCCTTATAGTCGCAAATGTTCAGAAAGTGTCAGAACTTATTCGATATTCTGTACAGAAGAAAAGAACGCCCAAAAAGCTTTCTGCTACATTCACTAATTTAGAACAAATTTCGTGTGCAAAAAAAGGTACCAAAATTCAGTTTTTATGCCCTTTCAACGCCTAAAAGTACACAATTGAAAAAGTACTAGCACGTGTCGGTTATTTTTTATAATCACTCGTATGCTTTTAGAATTTTTAGGCTATCCACCGTAGTTTCTGAGATATGATGATACCGATGTTAAACTTTTTCCCCCTTTTTATCCCTTTTCGCGTTCGAATTACGAAAAATTCCTTCTTAGTGGATCTATGCATCGAAAGAGGAACCTACACACCCAATTTCAGTTTTCTAGCTATAGTCGTTAACAATAAAATCTCCTTAAAAAATTTAGTCTTTACTTTGGACTATTTGTATTTTTAATTTAATCGCGAATTCTAATTTCTTTTCGTTTGCGAATTTTATTTTTAAATTTTCGAGAGGAATTTTATTTTGCATTCTTTGATTTTTTTTATTTATTTATAAAATTTGGGAATTAAAAAGAATAATTCTTTACAATATTGAAAATAAAATTCGTTCGAATTAAATTCGTATGCGAAAGAAATCAATTCGAGCACTCTTCCTACTCTGAAATAATGAAAAGTTGCTATTGCAAAGCTATAAAAAAATTTAGCTTTATTTTTTGGCTTTAAAATTCCTTCTTTAGCTCTATTTCAAACCTGATTTAGCTTCATATTATTTTACAATCTGGTCACACTGCGCACAAGCAGCTGATTCAGAGAAAAACCAAATAAATGCGTGAATGTTTCCTTTGTTTCCTTTCAATCTCTCATGTTTCATTACTCTAATGTCTCCATTCTCTCATGTTTCCATGTGTGCTTCGTTTCGTTTCGATTGCTTGTCTCCCAGTGAATGGAGTAAATATTCGTTTCGTTCGTTACATGTATTCTCAATTAGAGTTCTGTGTTCGCTTCATTCTCAATGGACAGAAAATCAAAATATTCATGCAGCTCTTTAGTAGAGAACTCTTTAAAGGTGTATTTTAGACCCAGTGCAACTCTTCGAAAATGATGTTTAAAACTCTTAACCCCTGATTCCCACAGTCCTCCCATATGAGGTGCAGATGTGGGGTTGAAATGCCATTTGATCCCCTGATGCGCGTATATAGAATTCACATCAGCGCTTACATCTTGAAGAAAACTGCGAAACTCAGCCCTTAATACCTTCGAAGCTCCAACAAAATTAGTGCCATTATCTGAGTACATATTTTGTGGACAACCACGCCGAGATATGAACCTAGAAAATGCAGCCAAGAAGGCGGGAGTTGACCAGCTACTGACTGCTTCCAAGTGGATTGCCTTTGTAGCAAAGCATACAAAAACACAAACGTAACCCTTCGTTGATGAACATGTTCGACCAGTAAAATTTCGAATGTCGAATTGCCCCGTGAAATCCACGCCAGTCGTGGTATAAGGTCGAGAAATAATTGTACGAGCTGTAGGAAGCGCCGCCATTATTTGACAGCGTGTTGCTTTTCTTTGAATAGTACAAGTTTGGCACCTGCCTATTGTGGTTTTAATAAGATTTTTGGCTCTGGGAATGAAAAACTCTGTACGCAGTACCCTCAGCATTAGCTGATTGCCTCCATGCAATGATATAGTATGAATAAATTTTAGAAGTAGGTTGGTAAAATGGCATCTGAAAAGTAGCAGAATGGGGAATTTTTCCCCCTACCCGTATTAAACCTACTTCATCTATAAAGGGGTTCAAACTTAGCAATTGGCTATTATCTAACTGCTCCTTATTTGAAAGTTTAAAATATTCAGAACCAAAGTGGACCATCTGAGCGACAATAATCATATTCTCTTTAACAGATCTCATTTCTTCAGATGAAATTTCATGAGACGTGTATGAAGCATGGTTCATTTTGAGAATTCTGTTAATACCTCTGATTACGCAAGCCATTACTCTGAGAGCTCTAGAATAAGAAGAACATTTTTCTAATAGATCATCGCAGCATTTAAAATATGTAAAAAAAAAACTTTATGTACTCTTTCCTCTTCTTTTGTACTGAAGCTCTTGTCCGTTGGAACGGGCCAATAATCAGAAGAGTTACAAAGCCACGAGGGCCCATGCCACCATAGATGATTTTCTATCAAATCTTTAGCGCGAATGCCTCGACTAATTAAGTCTGCTGGGTTATCATACGAGCTCACATGTCTCTAACAATTTTTCCCAATCTTGGCTATAATTTTAGGCACTCTGTTAGCGACGAACGTAGCCCACGTACTTAAAGCCATGCTGAAACAATCATAGAATCGGTCCAAGTGAAAAACTTGATTTGATTTTGCTCGAAATTTTAATCTTTCCCCGCAATCTCCATTAAATTTGCCAACAGGAGAGCTCCACAGAGCTCAAGCCGTGGTAATGAGACTGTTTTAAGTGGGGCGACTCTTGATTTTGCTAATAACAAATGCGATTGCGGATTCCCATCCTGCCCTTGTACTCGAACATAAACACAAGCGCCATACGCTTTCTCTGAAGCGTCACAAAAACCATGAACCTCAAGCGTTTTTGAAGGTTGAAACCCTATCCACCGACAAATCAGAATATCTTTTATTGGCGCGTGATCATTCAAAAACTGGCTCCATTTTATCCCCGAATTCTTCGAAATAATATCATCCCAGCCAGTTTTTTCACTCCAAATTTGCTGCATCAATATTTTTGCGGTAACTATTATTGGTCCTAACCACCCTGCGGGGTCAAAAAGTTATGCTATAGTAGATAAAACTTCGTTTTGTAAAACTTTCTTTTAAAGGAATTTGAGAAATGGCAAAGAAAAATCGATCAACTTTTGCGTGCCATCGAATACCTAAAGTTTTTGTAACACTCATCATTAATCTCTGTAAAATTCTCATTTAAAAGATCCTTTACTGGTAGATCTTGAAGGATGCGTTCGTCGTTTGAGGTCCATTTCCTCATAGATAGTCCTGCGGACGATAAAGCCAAATTCAGCTGGTCTCGAGTTTCTAATGATAGAGACAAGTCATGTGCACCTACCAGTGCATCATCAAAATACATCATGTTGTGTAAAATTTTTGAAGCTAGTGGCCATTTCTCTTCCAAATCTTCAGCTAATTGAAGCAGTGTTCTTATAGCTAAAAATGGTTCACAATTAACACCGAAAGTAACGGTTTTTAGCTCAAAATCTTTCAACTCGTCATGGGAATTTCTACGAAATATAATTCTTTGAAGTTTGGTTTCCTCGGGATCAATCAAAATTTGGCGGTACATTTTTTCGATATCGCCGTTAAAAACAAACTGATAGAAGCGCCATCTTGTTATGAATAAAGTCAAATCATTCTGCAAAATTGGTCCAGAGTACAAGATATCATTCAGACTTAGACCAGACGAAGTGCGACTAGACGCATTTAAAACAACTCTTACTTTTGTTGAAGAGCTTTCAGGTTTGAAGACCGCATGATGAGGCAAATAAAAAGTCTCTTCGAGATCTGACTCAACAAATTCAGTTTCGACCATATGGCTTAAACCTCATATTCTGAAAGAACATTATCGTAGACCAACTTTAAATCAGGATTCCTACTTAATGACACCTCGTTCCATAAAAACTGTTTGCGAGCTTTATCGCGTGAATTGCGTAGACATCTATCAATGGAATATTTAGGCTTGAAAGGTAAGGAGACCACATAACGTTCTGCAGGGGTTTTTTTACAGTCTTTCTGAAATGGTCTTCACAATATTTATCTTCAGGTGTAAAACTGGAATGTTGCGGTACTTCTTCCAAGGCCCAAAACTTTTCAATTTTCTCCTCTAGGTTTACATCAGTATAATATGAAACGCTTGTTGTAAATGCTTCTTTATTCACTCTAGGAAGTGGACCCGTCAAAATCCATCCAAAATGGGTCTCCTGAGCCATCAAATTTTCCAAAATATTTTTCCTAACACCACTTAACATTAGTTGGGGGTATATATCTCCACCAATCAAGATGTCAACTTGATCACTTTTGGAAAAATTTGGATCTGCTAGTCTAATGTCTGATAAATTACCCTGTGATATAGTGACTGATTCCACGGGTAGTTTTCCAGTAAGCCTAGGTAGAACCAAACCTTGTGCTTCTACTCTGAAAGAGAAATCCTGAGGAGATCCTAAAACAAACGAGCTCTGTTTTTGTACGGACACTGCCATTGCATCATTTAACCCAGAAACTGTGGCACTAATACATTTCGTAGGTAAGTTAAGCCTCTTCTGTAATTTTTCCGAAATAAAGGTAGCTTGAGATCCTGAGTCAATAAGTGCCCTTGCGGGAAACACGTCGCCTCTACATATAATATTAACTATTGCAGTTCCCAATAAAACTTGTTGCCTTGCTACGGCAAAACAGTTTTGAAAAGGTCGGTTTTCTAGAGCTGCTTGAGTGACCCTCACTCAAACAATTGATACAAATATTGTATTTCTTTACTACAGAAAATCTTTCCACGGGATTCATTTCAAAAAAACTTTGAGCAGATCCTTAACAAATGATCCCTGAAACACAAATCACAATTTCTTCTCGTGACCTTAGACTGGAAAGTCCTAACATTCCTTTTAAAGGACACATAGTCTCTAATGACTGAAATCGGCCTGTCAAAAAATTGTCTAACTCCCTCCATTTAGGAATATCTTTCTTATTTTTTACGCTCTGCTCCCATAGAGACAAAGTGAGCACAGGCAGGTTTACGGAGCAAAGGTACACAAAAAACGGATCCCACGTAGATATATCTATATCATGTAGATTTAATAATGATATACTATTATTAATGCCCCTTTGCAGCCGTTTAATATCTTTCGACGATTCTATTGTGACAGGCACAAGATTAAATAAAATTTTCAACTGACTGTTGACCAAGATCCTTTTGTTCTCATATGCCTCAACTAAGTTTTTCCAGGCCGTTACAAATCCTTGATTGGTCAAAGGCGAATCCTTAACAATCTCGTAAGCCTCCACACTGGTAAACTGCCTCAAATAAAACAGTTTTTCAACGCCTGACAAGTCATCGCAGCTTATATATACTGCAGTTAAAATATCCCGAAAAGATGGCCAAGACTTATAATCGCCCTTAAATACTTCGACAGTACAAACAGGTGGCAGTTTCATATGGTCGCTGGAGCTTCGATTATGCCCC
Source organism: Tachina grossa (assembly GCA_949987645.1). Classification (NCBI taxonomy): domain Eukaryota; kingdom Metazoa; phylum Arthropoda; class Insecta; order Diptera; family Tachinidae; genus Tachina; species Tachina grossa. The sequence goes on along the minus strand of OX465275.1, from coordinate 102,724,156 downwards.
GCTCCCGAAACTTCACTAGATCCTGGAACGCGATGAGTGGAAGAGAGAATCGATTTATTCACAAATGTTTGAGATAATTCACCCATTTGCGCCGCAAGAGTAATATAGGCTAATCTACATTCTTTGTATAACTGTTTTGCTTCATCACATTCACCGTCAGAAGCAGTAGTTACCTCACTTGTAACAAAAGACTCATACATATTTTTCACTCTATTCCATAGAGCCTTAAAATCTTGCTTCTGAAGGTCAATGGCGAAAGAACTTCGACTTTTCTGAGGTGTGTCATTGTAATCCTTCTCGTATTCGAGAAGTAAAGCGGCTAGCTTTTCAATTTTAATTGAATTTTTGCACTTAACCATTTTACCTTCTTATCCAATTAGTAATATTAAAATTTTTCCACAAATGCACAAATTTATATTCCGGATGCAATCAAATTGAAGCTGATGATACCTGGGAAATGTCACAATGGTGCATGCACGGAAGTTAGCGACAACCAATATTACTTAACTACTTCAACACGTTTGAATAATTTTTAAAATAATTAAGATTTGTTTGAACAATTGAGAAAAATCAAGATTTCATTAACTGTTGAAACGAATACTTAACTTAAACCCGATTAAGAAATAATTCCTGATTAAAATAAAATGTAATGTTCAATTATATTTAATATGTACCAGATGAAACAAATATATACATACATATGTATATGTATATTCGGGTGCCGATAAATGCAAAAAAAACTAGAATCGGATTTTAATAACTCAAAATCGGAAAAAGGAAGAAAAAATTTAGTTATATTACATGAGTGGTTGATTCAACTTCGAAATTAATTGAAATCGATTTTAATTTCCCTTTTAAATATTTTTTTTAGTGGGTATTTCTGAAAACATATTCGAACAACTCAAGTGTATCGCAGTAAAGATTTGGGTTTGAATAGAAGAAACAAAAGCAAAAAATATGAATACAGATTTATTAATATTCCTCATGTTAAATATCTCGGAGTTTTAGTAGCAAAGTACAAGAATGTTACAGATTGTATAGGCCACTTACATATATGTTTTGGTTAACTGAATGTCTTATGTTCCCTTATGTACGACTATTGGAATAAAAACACTTTATCACACACAAGTTGTTGTTGATATAGCCAACTCCTTCCCTGGCTGCTGCCTCTTCATTGCTCTTACTACCTAATAGTCCAAAATTCCAGAAAGTATGTACGATAGGTATTGACGCTTTAAGTATGGAAATAATTCAAATTGCGAATAAAATGTTTATTCAAGAAGATTCACAATATTACGTGCTTGATCTACACTTTTGATATTTGATTTGGCACACGTTAAATGTTACATGCATCAATACTTACTTTTTAATTAAACCACACATCTGTTTTCTTTTAAGATTTTAAATACATTAGGAAATATATATGTACATTTAAAAGCACATTTGGAAGTATCAAGTGATGTTGATGACTGAAACAGAGCTGTGAATTATAGTACAGGGTGTATGGATTCTACTTGATTCGGTTTTTGACTTGGCTAGTTTTTATATTTTAGATAATGCAGTGTTAATAGTGAGATAGAACTTGCAGTAGTCTTCAAACTGTATCACACAAGTATAAAAAGTAAATTTTCTTGCTAAGTAAAAACACTTACGTGCATACGAAAAATACCAAAAACCAAGGTTCACCTTGAACTTCCTTGCAACTTGTACGATAGATTGGGGTTCCACACCAACTTCAGGAATCCGGTTCGATTGGACCAAAATGAAAAGGCGAAACACTTTGTGGATTTCGCAGTAATAATCGTGACCAATAAAGAATGGAAACTCAACGTCAAGATGAACTAGGAAATAGTTTCAATTTATTTATGTTAATATAAATTTCACTACTTTTCATGAGCTTTTATAAAATAGACTTCCCAGTTAAAAAAATATGTATGGAGCATATATGATATACCATATATGGTTCGCATCCGAAAAATGAGGGTATATGGCCATATATGATTATATATATTCATACATTTTCATACATGTATGTGTAAATATTCCCTATACGGTATGCAAATTTCATATTCATACTTTCTTCAATCAAAAAAGCGCACTGCTGTGCAATAAATAAAATTTCTAAAATTATTTTTTTTTTAGTTTTTGTAAAGGGAGGAAGTTGTATTTACTGAAACATTTTTTTCGACAAAATAATTTAAAACTAACTAAAAGAGATTGTATTCATCATTTCAAAGAAAAGGTGAATCGACTATTTAAAAAACACAAAACTCATATTCGTACAAAACAATTTAATTTAAGAAATCAGATTAAAAACTAATGCTATTAATTTTAAAAAAATAATCTGTCTAACAATAGTTTTGAATAAATTTTTTTGCAGTAATATGCACTTTGTTTCTTATCTAGAGAATTCTGTAATTTTCTATAATTAATGACTGGATTATCCTTTTGATTATTTGGGGACCACAATGTATAAAATCATACAAGAATGATTTTTTTTTTTGTAACAAAAGTTTTTCTTTTTTAAACGTTGAGAGTAGGCATGTAAACTTTGCATACCGTATGTATTTTCTAATGGATTTCCAATTCACCAGTGATAAAATCCAAGTTTTTTTGATTGCAGAAACGTTCTTATGTGAGATATTATGTATGCATACATTCTTATATGACTCCATATATTAAATCTTATTTCTATATATGGATCCACATATGAAGAGCTTCATAATTACATTTCCATATATGAGCTCATATATTATATTAGTCCATATATTAGTTCATATAATTATGTATAATAGTTTTGCCATGTATAATCCTATACATTTCCATATATGAATTCATACATATTTATATATAGTTATATACATTCATATATTAAAAATATATATGGACCATACATATTTTTTTTAGCTGGGTTATGTAAATTATTAATAATCCAAAATGGCGAATCTGAGTTTACAAAATTCTGTATACTAAAAATTTGACTTGCTAATGTGACTGTGCAAATAACAATGGCCAAAAAATTTTAAACTACAATAATAAGAAGTCTACAAGAATCAATGAATTAAAAATATATAATGTAACGATAGCAGCGCCCTTTAGATGTCAATCCAGATCGATATGGTGTCACCCAATGTACGTCAGGTACGGACAACCGCCATAGTTGAGACGTGAACAGATGTGGATACCTTTAGTATACATTTAGCTTTGCAGACCAAAAAAAATTATTCTCTTACCTTCAATACTTTTCGAAATTTTCAAAATCCAATTTTGATTACAAAATTAAATTTTCTAAATTTTTTATTTTTTCCTAAATTATTGATCTCATTTTCTTTACTTCAAATGTTTCTTAATTTTTAAGTTATTACAATAGTAGACATAATTGTGTATTCAACGCTATATAATTTAAAGCCACCTGCGCGCACACCCCTATTATGGGTATGTTTTTACCTAATATATGTATCGCTTTTGTATCCGTTGCTTTTAAAATACATACCTATACATTTAAGTTGCGATGCGTTCAATGCTATTATTTCACAAAAATTAAAAATAAATCACTGCAAATTGATGTGGGAAAATCTCACCGATGAGACTACTCAGTCGGGCAAGGTTGACCAAATGCTCACCACTTCTTCTTTCCAAAACAGTCAGTTTCATCGAAATCGGTTCACTACTTCAAAAGTTGCGGACTTTTTACCCCTTTTTTTATTTGACGCCACTGTGCGACGACTGCGAGTAGTCCTACGTAAAGCTGTTTGTGTTGGTGTTTGACTGACTTCTTCTGGTTGACTATATTTTTGATCCGGACAATTTGCCGCGTTATGTGGAATTTCAACCAAATCTTGTAGTTCTAACCTCGGCGCAATGTCCTCCTCACTATCCTCTTGCAATATTGGTTCAGAAAGTGAAGGAGTTACTTGTTCTTGAATGCTTGTTGCTCCCAGTTGGTTTATGTGGCGTTTGAACGTATACCTATTATCTAACTTGATGGGATAGTGTAGATGACCGTACTTTTTTAAGATGAGTTTGAGTAATATCGAGCGAATACTCGATCACCCGCACTTAATTGACGTGCTTTACATCCATCCGTGGAACGATGACTGGAGACTTTATTTCCTTGATTAGTAATTTCTCGACATTTTTCGGCATTCCGGTCCATTAATCTTGGCCGGGCCGATTCTCGTTTCCCGAATTATTGCTGTTGTTATTATATCTGCTTCCGTTTGCATCATTGTTGCCTCTATTATTGCCATTTCTACTATTGCTATTTATACTCATTTTTTATAACAAATTTCCCAAAATGACGATTGATGATTTTGTTTCATATATTCCTCATATTTTGACGAAAAATCGTCTTGAAAGATGACGATATATTTATTTCCCCTAGCATATTTTGGCAGCGGACGTACCAGGTCCATGAAAACCTTCTCAAAAGGCTTACTTGAAGTGCTTGTTATAACCAATGGCATTTTTTCGACTTTGGAACATTTGTTTTTCTGGCATAAGGTACACGTTGTTACATAATTTTTTATTTGTCGATATATACCGGCCCACTTATACTGAGTCCTGATGCGGGAATAAGTTTTGAATGTCCCTTGGTGTCCACCCAAAGGTGTATCGTGGAATGCTTTCCTTCATTACTTTGTTAATATCTTCTGTATTCGTTAAATAAAAAGCCGCATCTTCCTCTCCCATAGCCTCGCTTACTACCTTTATTCGCCTTATTCTGATTATTTTGCAACTCTCGAGCTTTTGATATGGTTATTGCTCCTACATTTATTTTCTATATTGGAAGGCGATTGATTGGTTTTTCCTGATTTATACCGTATTTCTAAATCATATTCTAAAAGTTTGAGTCTAAAGGGGCCTAATCTAACTTCTTAATTCTTTAGAATAGCTATACCCTTTAGGGGAATGGGACAATAGCAGGGAATGGGACAATAGCAGGGAATGGGACAATAGCAGTTTCTCCTCTTTTGCTTCTCTACAAGGAAAGCTTATATACGCATCGCCTACCTCACAACTTTCGTTGCTACTAACTTCACTATCAGTTCATTTTTGTGTTCTGAGTGATTTATGTGATGTTCTGCGTCATTGATTACCCTATTATTTATACTAGATATACCAAACGGACGACACACTCGTCCGTATTCTAGAATCAAAATGTAAATAATTTAAGATTAAAATAAAATGTATCTAAACTTCATAAAAAATTCATTAAAACACAGCCACACACAAACTTACATACATATGCAAGCATAATTAAATAATACAAGAAATTAAAAAAACATAAACAAAATCCCTTTAACCAACCTAATTCAATTTATTCAACTCTCTTCCTTCAAGTATTATGGCTTTCATACAACAACAAATAAGAGAAAAAATTGTTAGATCAAGAGAAATACTACAAACACACACACACACTCATGTTTTGTTTCTTTTTTACTTGTAAGCTAATAAATGTGTGTGTAATATGTTTGCATGTAGTAGTAGCAACTTTAAACGCTTATAGCTCCCACAATACTAAACCGATTTCAATAAAATATAGATTCTGCACATCTGTATAAAAAATCCTTTAAAACCATATAAATCTTTTTAAAATCGGTGCAGTGGTACCAGCGTAAAAGGGATTACAAAAACATGTTTGCCTATTAATTATATAGATTATTACATGTCATTATTGCAATATAATTCAGATTTTCTTGCCGAATCTGTGCATCTTGACTCAGATATTCGTTCGATGTGATCCTTGTACTGACTTACATTTTTGATATTTGTTTTTATTACATGTTTCTGGTTATCCTGCTCCTCTGTCAAGTGTATGTTGTTAATATCTAAATTAATGATATTAAAAGCTTTATCTGCTTTGTCGTTAGTTCTTAGGGGGTTTTGTGTTATATTTGCATTATATTCGGTATGATTTTGATTTGTAATTTCTCAACATTTTTCGGCATTCCGGTCCATTAATCTTTTCCGGTTCGATTCTCGTTTCGTGAATTATTGCTATTCTAATTATATCTGTATCCGTTTACAATATTATTGCCTCTATTATTGCCATTTCTACTGTTGATATCCTACTGCCCCTGTTTCTAGGGCAATTAGATGAAATGTGACCCTGTTGATTGCATCTAAAACATCGTCGCTCCTCATTGTTTTTAAACCGGGACACACTTTTATTTTGAGTTTTTGAGCTTGTAGAATTTTGCCTATTTATTCCATAGTCAGGAGGATTCATGTTCATTCTGAAATTGTATTCGTTATTCCGCTGTGGTCTGCCTTCGTTATAGCACGTATTGTTTCCTTGGTTAAAGCATTCGTCTAGCATAGTACCGCGTATTGCGGCATGATTTGTCGTGATATGTGACGGTTTCATAGTAGAACCGAAGAGATTTTGAGCCTCCTTGGTTATTTTCAGCAGGGCAGAAAGCTTTTCGTTTTCGTGTCCGCTGAATTTCGACATCAAACTAGGATCTTCTAAGCCTCTTATGTAACTCCTTACTGTGGATTGGTTGCAATGATCTATCATAGATTTTTGATGGGAAACTTCTTGCCATTGTGCTGTAATTAGTTCTGTGGCATATGTTAGTAGTCCTTCTAGTCTCTCTCCAAATTCATATGCTGTCTTCGTTGGACCTTGCATACTACTAAAAATTAGTTCTTGTGATTCTCTTAGAGTTTTGCCTCTTATAAATTTTTCTCTAATAGCCTGGCATAAGGCTTCTATTGTTGCGAACTCTCTATTGTGTAAATATGAGTAAGCATTTCCCAATAATCTCGTTTTGATGCATTTGGTTATGTCGACCACATTACCTGGTTCCCCTAGTCTATCCTTTGCTATCATACATCCTTCAATAAACTTCTTTGCTTCCCTTACCAGTTCTGGCCCATCAGTTCCGTAGAAAATTGGTACCACATGGGATATGGTTTTCAAGAGTTCAGTAAAAGTCATGTTGTTACTATTTGTTGTGGTGTTAATTGTAATCACTTTCCTCGTCTCTCCTTATAAGTTTCGTATCATTGACTTCAGCGTTTCGACTTGCTGAGTTTTTTCTTCTATCACTTTTCTATTTTCGATGACTTGCTGCAACTGATCAAGAGTCAAGTTAGGGTCGCGAAGTCTTTAAATGCCTGTGTCTTCTGTTCGCTGTCTTGAATCTGTTGTTCAGCTTCTTCAATGGTTTTTCTTAGGCTTTCGTTCTGCTGCTTCAAGATCCTGTTAACATGTAAGTATTCTTCTATTTCTTTAGATATAGCTGGACTTTGTTGATGTTCATGTAGCGCATATAGTTCTTCTAATAAAATATCTATCTTTTCAAATTCGGTTATGTTTCCCTGGCTCCTCACTTTATGCTTTACTAACTCTATATACTCTTTGGTATTGTTAAGGTACTTTATGAGATTCCACACTCGCTCAGAAATTTTCCTGGTCTTCTCTTGTGTCTTTCGTAAATCCTCCATATAGCTCAAGCAAAATTCCCATTTGTGTTGGTCCCATTTGTCTCGAGCAAATGTTTGATCGTCGTTAAGTTTACCACCGAAGTCTGTGCAATGTAAGGCAGCTAAAATAGCTCATTAAAACCTTGCGTTGTCTAGTAAATGTTGGTATACAGAACAAAGTATCCTTTTATCATTGCAACTCTCTGCAACTAACTAATTACAACTGATGACTTGGTTTCTTAAAATGAACTATTTATACAAAACTTATTCATAATTTAATATATTTCAACATTAATATTAGCTTAATAGTTAATATTATTATTGCTAACTTATTTCTTTAATATTATTAAGCTTTTGACCCAATTACGAAATATCGCTGTTGCACAATTTTTCAACCCAAAGAATTTAGCAAACAACCAAGTGAATGAACTGCTTGCTGCTGCGTTAATAAACTAGTGAAATGTACGGGTACGAGGGTTGTTAAATTCTGTTATTTTGTCATTATTCAGCCAATTTGTATATTGAGTTCGAAAGTAAAACGTGTTCGGATGCAGTAATACAATTCAATTCTTTATTATCAAGTAAAGCTTACAAATCTAATAACAATAAGCAAAACATAAGGTTGCCAGATAATTAAGTATAAAGTTTAATGTGAAAGTTACAACAGTAATCAATAAAAAAAACTAATTATTACACACATTTTCTATGATAAATTGATTAAGGAATTATTTTTCCAATTACATGTATGTACATGTAATTGTTAATGTACAATCAGAAACATTTGGTAATCGATGTTTAAACAGTTATAAAATGTAATCATTACTGCCCAAGTCTGATTCATAAATACACTGGAAAATTTTATTTCTTTATGTCTATTTATATAAATAGGAAAATGATCCAATTATTCGATTGGCAATTGACAGTGGCCGTCAATGGCTGTATGTCTTATCAGAAAAAGGGTCAATAGAGGCTTGGGAAATAGGAGAGGATTCTAATATGGTGCATCGCATTGCTAAAGTTACCCAAAGTGAAATTTGCCAAAGTGCATCAAACATTATTAAGTATGTGTTGATATCCACAGTGTTAATTTGATAATTTCATTTCATAAACTTTTTTAGAACTGTGGATCCCGTTTTGTTTAAAGACATTAAATCTATTTGCCCTCTTTCTTCTGATGATTGTCAACATTTTCAATTATTGGCGGTAACGCATTGTGGTGTTCGGTTATTTTTTTCAACAAACCCTCCAACATCATTTTTGAATCCAAATATTAATCAAGTTCCTCTCAGTCAGTCTCAAATGTCCATGACTCAAGATTCACCAAAGAAAACGACAACAGTTGGAACCTCTGCGGGAACAGTGACAAGTTCAATATCGCCTCATTGTTCAATAATTGAACAAAGAAAGCAGCAAGATTTATATCTTTTACATGTTAGAATGCCTCCTGGATATACACCAAATACAACTATCCATAAACCGAAACAAGTTCACTCAACTCATTATAATGAAGGGACCTTACTAATGGTTTCAACTCCGCAGCAAGACCAAGATATTTTATGGTCAATAAGTTCAGCACCGTTTCCTCAACGTTCATATTTAACTGAATCGACCACTGTTATTCCTTTGGACGGTATTGTTTGGAGTTTGGCAGAAATGCCAGACCGTTGTAAAGCACAACTTCATTCAATATTACGAAAAGCACAAAAACCTAAAAAAGTGGTTTTACTCACTAATCAAGGAGCTCATATCATTTCACTTTTAAAACCGGTTGATATTTTACAGCAGTTACTAATAGAATGCCATGGACCCCAGCATGATGCAGTTAAAGCATTCTTTCAGGTAAATAAAAATATATAATTCGATTATTATTGACCTAATGTATGCTCATTTTATAGGCTCAAGGAGATCGCGAAGCTTATGTCACAGCCTTACTTTTAGCATGTTCCGAACAGTATCGTGGTACAGATTTGGCAATGTGGGCGGCACAGGCATTTTTGTTATATGGTGGAGAGCCAGTGATTTCAAATCAAATACAAATGATTGGTAATATGCAACTCAATCGTCCATATAGTAGCAACGTTGTTGGTTTAGACCAACGCAACTCTCCGCAGGTATATATATCCACACCAATATCAACTACACGGAATAGGGGCTTAGTAAATCGTACACTTCAAAATACACCTATTCAGAACGCGTTTCAAAATTCACAATATCCTTTATTACCAGGTAAGTTAAAATTATAAAAAAAGATATAGGCCCCTATTATGATTTACAACTAAATGAATAGTTTAGTTGTAGTTGTCAAATTTTTATTATGGATTATAAATTTTTCACCATGATACAACTGCTTTTTATCAGTTGTATTTTGGTTTTTATTTCGAGTATTGTATTAGCTTTGCTTCATTATTCCAGACGCAAATCAATCCCATTTGTCAACCAATATTGTTGCCACATTCATAAAACATGAAATCTAAAAAAATACAAGGCCAAAACTAAAACTATTCAAAATGTTTTGTGATGGCTAGTATGGTATCAAAAAAATAGCACAGATTAAAACCTTTTCTTTTTGAGCATTGTTTCGAATGCAACTAAAATTAGTTGTAATTGAGAATGCCAAAAAAAACAGTTAAGTTGTTTTAAGGTTAAGTTGTTACAATTTCAACTAAACTTAGTTGAGTTGTAAACCGTAATAGGGGCAATATCAACGTTTAGTTCAGTTTCATGTTTTGTTTTAATAGTATACAATCAAAATTCAATCGTTGGATCTGGAATTGCGCCTGTTAATGATATGAGCACAATTATTTATTCTTCTAAGCACGATGGGCTGTATATATATGTGGCTCGTCTGCTACGACCTATATGGAAAATCCGTTGTATAGATGAGAACCTGAATAGCAAGATAAGTCAGGCTGACTGCACATTTATTTTGGAGGATTTGTATGCTCTTAAAAATTTTTTGGATGCAAATTCTGTTAATGATTTGTCCTGTAAGTATGCAAATTATGAGAACACATGTCAGATCATATCACTCATTTACTCAAACAACGTCATACCTCAAAAAACTAGTTTGCCAGAAATCAATTTATATTTGCACACAACTTAATGGAAAAAGAAAACTTTATTTTGCTATTAAGAGTTGAGTCTGTATTTTTTTTTTTTTTTGCTTTTTATAACATTTATTTATAACACTTATTTTTGTTCATGTCAAAAACTCAGAAATTGCACAATACGCTTTAAAATATAAATTATTTTATATTTTGTAAATAAACATTTTAAAATTATGGAACTTCTTATATAAATTGAAGAAGTGCTTGGAAATAAAGTTATATAAAAAACGAATAAATACATTAAGGCAGATCAATGTCAGTCGTAACGTTAAAACCAACTTTTATTAAAACCATGTCAGTGTGAAAACATAGTGTTTCAACATACGATCCAACTAAATCGATGATTACTAGTAGTGCGAAGTTGTTCTGAGGAAATAGTAACATCGTTTTCATTTTCAGGAAATGTCAGTCGTAACGTTAAAACCAACTTTTATTAAAACCATGTCAGTGTGAAAACATAGTGTTTCATAGGATGTTTCAACATACGATCCAACTAAATCGATGATTACTAGTAGTGTGAAGTTGTTCTGAGGAAATAGTAACATCGTTTTAATTTTCAGGAAATTAATGCGAACTTTTTGATATAATCCCCTTAGTATAAACGCTCGTATATTAATTTTTACAAAAATGAATTTGTTTTGATAACATCCAAAGGTAGTTACATATAATTAATTTTAAAGTTTGCTTTCTGTATTTTTAAAAATTACATACCTAATATTTTTGACTTAAATAAATATAAAAATGAATTTATAAGATATAATTACCTTTACAGTATTCATTATACATGAAATAAAAATATTATGTTAATATATAAATAAGCCACACAATTTGTTCTCGTACACTTTTAAGTGTCGTATCCTCCGCCAATGTTGTTCAAAATTTTTCAAAATGCTGAGCATAAAAGTGATAAAAAGCGATTTAAATTTTGTTTAAAAAATATTTTGTTTTTGTTTTGTACACACATGTTTATAATAAATAGAGACCTACATACATACTTACATACATGTCAAGTGATCTAATTTAGACCACCGTGCTATGGTAGTGTTAATAAAATTTAAACGTTAAAATTTGATTTACAATTTTTTTTCAAAATGTATCTTTTTGAGAAAAAATTTATCTTTCTGGCAACACTGATACGTACTAGAAGTGTGCACAAGCTATGAAAAAGTACACAGTATTGTATTGTTTCAAAAGCAAATAGTGTTTGTAGTCAGCGTTGTCAACTTTGAAATTTCAAAACGCACCAAAATGGAGAAAAAACGCGCCATTTGCAAAAAAACGCATCAACTTAGAATATCTTTTATTAGTTTAAAATGTTTATTGAATTAATTTTACAAAAAAGTATATTATTTTTTTGTGTTAAAAATTTAACACTTAAACAGGCTTTTACAGTTCAGGGTTAAAAAAATAAAAACTATAAGAACTTAACAAATTTGTTTATATTAATTTTTATTATAAATAAATTCTGTAAAAACTTTTTAAAGAGATTAACTATTAATAGCAAGAATTCAAAACTAATAAAAGTACTAAACTTTTTTATTCAAATATTTAAAAAAAAATTATCGGAAGTTTAAACAAACAGCCTTTTACAATATGTGTACAAAATTAAAAAAAAAAACAAACAAAAAACTAAACAAATTCGTACATACATGGTACACATGTGTTCTTAATTATGGAAGTGGTCCAAGTCATACGTATTTTTGATTCGATATAGTAAAATAAATTTATATTAATCGAGACTAGTACAACTCTAAATTAAACTGTTGCATAATAAAAATATTTTTGGATTTGTTCAAATGTAATTTACTAAATATCTCGACCAAAGAAATGTATGACTTATAAACTTTCATTATTAAGGGTACATATATATGTTTTCAAGATGATACATTTTTGTACATTAATTTTATAAATTATGTTTAAAACTTTTTTAAAAAGAGATCAAATTAATAAAGCTAATTTTTTCATCATTATTGTTATCATCGGGACATTAGACAGATTTCCTTTCAAATTGTGATGTGTTATAAACATCATTACTAGGGAAAGGATTTTCATGTAAATACATGTTTTGTGTCGTTGGTCGTAGATCAACGTGAATGAAATGATTTGTTAGTGCATATTTTTGCATATTTTATAATAAATACATATTTTTGCATATTTCATTGTAAATGTATATATATATATTTTTTTTTAGTTTTTTCATATTATAAATCTAGTTGTAAAGTATTTAAAAGCTGCAATTTTTACGACTGTGTAAGAACAAAAAAAGAGGAAACCGAGAAAATTTTACGATGGCATTTTTTGTGATATTATTCGATATTGAAAAACACATTAGCCCAATTCACAATCTTGTGCAAATCGTCTTGCATCGTTGCATATGCAAAATGGTATAGTATATTGATACTTACCACTTAACAATTCTTAGTGGTGAGTATCAATATACTATACCACTTTGCACATACAACGATGCAAGAGCATTAGCAGAAGATTGTGAATTGGGCTAGATGACTCTTTCAACTCACTTGAAAATTTCAGTACCTTGGCTCAAGTCAAGAATACCAATACCATTGAAAATTAAAAAAAAATAGCATGGAATAATAGCCATTTTAAACCCAAAAATGTTTGTGTAATTTTTTTCAGGGCTTTTTACTGGTTCCGCATTAATTTCATGTGCATATAAAGTGCTTTTGAAAGCACATTTGCGTGTTTCAGCATTTAAGAAAAAATATCAAGTGATATGACACGGATACATTCTACAGTAACTATATGGGGAAAGTGCTGGAAGGTTGTCGGATACTATATTTCTATTAATAAAATTAAATTTTAAAAATAACGTGTGCTTGAAGTGTACGTTAAAACAAAATTCCCATACAAAAACTTGTTTTAACGTATACTTGAAGCATATTGATGAAAGTTTTTTGACACTAAAATTTCTTTAATTTTATTAATAGAAATATAGTATCCGACAGCCTTCTGCCTAATTGATATTTGGGCACACATAGTATTGCTTTCTTGTTCACAATATAGGCCAATTAGAGGCTTTCGTTACTTTAACACCTCAAGTTGAATTAATTGAAGATTCGTTAAAAAAAAGTGTGCTCTGAAAGGCAGAATAAGTGAAGAGATAAAAAAAAATTAGAAATAGTTATACAAAAAAATTATGGACTTAAAATATATGCAACAAATTGGATCAATAGTTTATAGTTCTAAGAACGAAAATTTAGAAACCGAATATTTCACAAACGAAATAGCAGCATTTAATAAGTACGCACCAATAACTTCTGCTGACGTGGAACATTAATTTTTATTACCTAAATTTTTTTTCAGAAACAAGGCATTGAAGCTGAGCTTATTATGTTTTTAATGACAAAATGTTTGTTAAGAAAGCAATGAAGGTGATTTTTTTAAGTTTTGATGTTATTAAATGTTGAAAAAAAAAGTTGATAAATGCATATTTTATCAGTTTTAAATACATATTTTTATATTTTCAGTGCATATTTTATGTACATAAAACGTGATTTTAAATGCATGAAAATCCTTTCCCTAATCATTACTATTAATATGGTAGTTAACACTATCAGGAAGTTGGCAAATTTCACCACAAGAATTTTGCGGTTTTAACCCATTGTTGTGTTAAATTTGCGTCGGTGCCACCAAAAATTAAAAAACGGACCGAAATCTTTAAAAAAAAAGCGCACCGCGCACCAACTAAGGAATTTTTCGCACAAAAATTTTCAAAAAGCATCCAAAATGGTGCGAAACGCACCAAGTTGACAACGCTGTTTGTAGTGGTGATCGTAATTAGTGTGAAACAAAAATAGAGAACAAGGAAACAAAAAAATCCACAAAACCATTGTACAACAGTTGAATAGACAATTGTGTCAAGTGTGCAATATTTTTATTGTACACTTCATAGTGTACAATACTTCATTTCACAAACTAAAAATTTCATAAAATATTAAGTAATAATAAAACTTTTTACAATTATATTCATTGAGAAAGATATTATTTTTATTTTATTATTTATTTATTTTATTTTTCAGTCTTAAATTAATAAATTATAAAACTTGGAACTAGCGTGACCATTTTAGCATTTTTGCAGCTAAATTTAGCATCTTTTTTGTTGATTTAGCTGCAAAATTCTTGATTTATCAGATAGGATTTTTAGGGTTCCGTACACAGATGTGCGATAGCTTTCCGTGAGCACCTGCCATTACGGCCTTATCTCACGGGTGCCAAAGCACCGGGTGTGGGTTAGACGCCAGACCAACGCCCCCATGCACCCTATTAGAATGAACCTATGGCCCACTCCATAAGGCACATAGGTTGCAATCTTTTAATATAGTTATCCCTGTACTATATTCAATTACCTTGCTGAGGTAATTTGAGCTATCTAAACTCTGCTGCTATGTCCGTGCCCATAGCAGCTTCTGTTGAATGGCAACAGCACCTAGAATAGTGTCTGGCTGACCGCGTCAGACCAATCACTAGCATTGATTTCACACTGGGAAGCCAAGACTATTCTCCCAGCGATTTTGGTAGCAACCACAGCCACCACGATAATTCTCCGGCTTCCACGCTAAGGTGTTGTGTATACACCCATAGCGAGGTCCCCAAGAGAATTCCTCAACCATTGCCGGCACAGCCCAACCACTCATCCATAATGAACGCATGCCTGTGTCGCCAAATAACCAGTGCCTACTCCACACCTACCAAAATCATCTCTTTAACCCCTTGGGGTATACCCCATTGGGGTAGGACGAACTCGGCATTTCAGCAAAGGAAACTGACGACCGCTACATGCACTCAAAACTTCAAAGCAGCTCGGCTGTCGGGCAACCGGCACCCGTGGCACCAGAAGTAGCCTCTGGTTAGACCTCGAAGTTCCACCACAAGGGCTTCACCTCTATCGTCTTTTGAACTCAGGGGCAGTTCTAGGTGACGCTGCACCTAACTGACATCAACAGGACCTGTCTTCCTTTTGTTATAAATATGTGCACATCCGTTACTCTGTTTATATTCAGAGATTGGGTAGTAACACATAAGTTCTATGGGTAATGTACCAAAGGTACGTCAATGGAAAAAGCCACATCACCCCAGCTGGGGCCCCGGGGTTGCCACACCCGTAGTCCATAACAGACTCCCCTGGGGGGGGGGGTCCGTACACAAAAGGTGAAAAGGAACCACACGCTATTTTCTTAGGAACCGTAAGAGCTACGAACCTGAAATTTGAACAGAGTATGTACAGGGTGGGCCAAAAGAAACCAAGGGGTGTAAAAGTTTAATAACTTTTTTGTTTATTAACTTTTTTTTATTTTTTCTTTCAGATTATATAATATACAAAATGGAAATTTTTTTACACTAAGTATGAAAAATGATGTCTCTTAAATGACCACCGTTTTCAGCTTCGCACTGATGGGCTCTTTTTAGAGCATTTTCCATAACATCTTTCAAAACTTGTGGCTGTAGCGTTCGAATTTCTGCAACAATGTTTGCCTTGAGTTCAAGGATTGTCTCTAGCTTGTTCACATACACTCGCTCCTTCAAAAAATCCCAAAGAAAATAGTCGGGTGCTGTCAAATCTGGCGATCGCGCTGGCCAAATAATTTCCGAATTTCGAGAAATTATTCGCTCTCCATAAAAGTGCCATTGTGTCTCGGCAGTATGGGCAGTGGCTCCGTCCTGCTGAAACCACATACCAGGTCTGTCTTCAAGAGCAGGACGTAAAAAATTTTCTATCATAAACCGATACCGCTCTCCATTTACGGTTACAGCACTTCCATCTTCATTCTCGAAGAAGTAGGGCCCAATGACATTTGCAGATGTGATCCCACACCATACTGTACACCTGATGGGGTGCAATTGGCGTTGATGAATGGCTCTTGGATTTTGAGAACCCCAGAACCTACAGTTCTGCTTATTAACAAAGCCATTCAAATGAAAATGAGCTTCATCACTCATAATCAAATTTTCAATAAAGTTGATTTCTGGTTTAAATAATAAAATTCTATTGTTCTGGTTCTCTGTTCAGTTGTGAACCTCTCCATTATAAATTCTCCAAGTGTTGTCTATATAACCTGAAAGAAAAAAATAAAAAAAAATAATAAACAAAAAAGTTATTAAACTTTTACACCCCTTGGTTTCTTTTGGCCCACCCTGTAGAACCTTGTCCGCTACAACAATATTGGCACTTGAAATTTGTAAAATTAGTGTATTTTTATACAAACTACAACAATTAACACTAAAATTTAAAAAAATTTAAATTGAAGGGTGGTCCATCAGTTAATGCAATTTTGACTATGTAATTTTGACAACTTGCTATATCTTGGAAAGCGTAAGAGGCAAACTCTTAAAATTTTCAAAAACGGTAAAACAAAAAAAAAAAACTAAAAATTTTAAATCGCCAAACCAAAAAAAAAATTGCCAAAAACCAAAAAAAAAAAAAACAGCTAAAACGAAAAAAGCACCAAATTAAAAAAAATTCTATCACTAAAATGAATCGGCAAAACCGAAAAAATCTACAAAATTAAAAAATCGCCCAAATGAAAAAAATTCCAATAACCGAAAAAATCGCCACAACGCAAGAAAAAGAAAAAAATCGCCCAAATGAAAAAGAAAGAAAAAATCGCCAAACTGCGAAAAAGGCGCCAAAACTAAAAAAATCGCCTAAATGAAAAAAATCGCCAAAATAAAAAAATTCTCCAAAATGAAAAAATTCTCCAAAATGAAAAAAATCGCCAAATTGAAAAAAAACCAAAACCGAAAAAATCACAAACACGCGAAAAAGGCACCAAAACTAAAAAATCGCCTACACGTAAAAGAATCGCCAAAATGAAAAAACGAGAAAAATCGACAAAACGGGGAAAAAGTCCCAAAATTAAAAAAACCGCCAAAACGAAAAACGCTCAAAACCGAAAATAAGCCAAAAACGAAAAAAATCCAAAACTCTTTATTATATAGTCTAAAGTTCGTATTGAATTACATATCTAGTGCCCGTACGGGACCCTTTGTGCGCCAGTCATAGACGCACTTGACTGAATTTATTCAATTATTTATTTAGCTTTTTCCAGCATTTTTATGCTGCTTTCGGTATATTAGTAATTTTGACGAGCAATCCATTTGATTATGTATTTGTAACACGAGAAATGATTCATTTGCTTATAAATTTATAAGTTGATGTAGGTACTAAATACAAATTTTAAATCCATTTAATTTTTCATTTTAATATTGTAACAATATACAAAAAAGTATATAATTTTAATTAAATATGTGTGTAGAAATATACAAGAACAGTTGCTATTTAATTTAATGATATTTTGAAAACAACAACCACATTAGCTTCAAAACCTTTGATCCATGAGATATTTGTGAGAGCATAAGAACAGCTTGTGTTTCGAAAATGAATAAATATATATGTTATTAAAAATAACAACACCCGCAACACTTTTTAGGTAAAAATTAAATAGACAAAAGCTTTAAATTACACTAGTTTACAAAATTACATTTTTTTTTCATGTAAATTTGATGATATTTAGATTTCCTTGTGTATTTTCTCCCGCTGAATTCGAAAATCAAGGTTAAATTTTGTTTTATGGAACACATTTTGAGATATAATTTTTTAATTTTTTCGACTTTTTTCATTTGACCAATCATATCTCGAGCTAGAAATGTCCGATTGGGCCGTTCTTGGTATTCAAATGCAATATGTATAATCGGATCTTTAATTGGTAAAGCGGTTCAAAATATATCGATGAAAATAGGGCACCTTATCAAAAAATCATATTTTGCAGTGATTCTATGCCGACAGAAAAGTACAAATCGTTTTACAAAAACGTCTGTTTTCTGTTCATGAAAAATTACAATATCAAAAACTGTTTTATTAAACAAAATTTAACCTTGATTTTCGAATTCAGCGAAAGAAAATACATAGAGAAAATCACCACTCATCAAATGTACATTTTCGGTGTAAACTAGTGTTATTTTATAAAAACTAATTTTTAAATGTTGCTTATCAACGAAGTACATGTTCAAAAAGGCTTGTTTTCGAAAAACCAACAGCGAATTAATATTTTTGCTTTGCTTTTATTGATTTTTAACTATTAGTGCATAATGCATTATGCACAATGAAAAACTGAAAGTTAGCATAAGTGATGAAATTTAACTAGGTTTTAACGAGATCCATCATACAATTTTACACAAACACTTTGCCCATAATGTATTTTTAACTAACAATTACATCCTAGCGTGGTTTTTAATGTGAAACTATATAGCAAAACTCGTTAAGACATTCAATTTATGCTATGCTAAACTCATGGCAGGTTTTCCAGAATTTAAAAAAATTTGGTTCATTCAAAGGAAATACAATAAAAGAATAAATAGCAAAAATAAACACTTTAAAAGAAACAATGTAATTAAAAAGAAGTATGTATTCAATTTTAGCATTAGGTCTTAGCACTATAATTATTTTATAGCTTTTTTTAAGTAAATTTAGCTGCAAAAATTTTTAGGATCTGGTCACACTGCTTAGAACAGTAGCATGCGAACTAACACGCTCAAATAATCTACGACGTATATTCTACGTTCTTTGTTTTTTCTTTTACACATAATATACATAATTTTACACTTGTATGCTCATTGTACAATTGTCATTCGGTGTGCACTAATGAAATGCGCTTCGACACAACAATAACTGATGCCCTCGCTTGGCAGATAAACAAATGCTGTTTCATGCTTTTGATAAGATTGAATACCATTTTTAGTGTTCTCATGAAATCAAGAGGACTAAAAAGAGAGAACAGTTCAATAAAGGCTGTGATACACTAACATACACAGTCGTTCGATATGTCAAAAAAAATTGTGTGTGCTCAAAAAGTATGATAGTGTAGATTAAAATTTGACATGTGTGACAGATTTTTTGACAAGTCTGTCCGATTTCCAAGTGTTTATGAAAATTTTCATAAAATGATAACTTTTATTATTAGATCAGAGATGCATTTTGTAAGGCAGTTTATAAGAAAACAGCAAATTATACTTCATTTATTTAAAGATAGAGAGATACATTTTGAAAATTACATTTTGCGTTATTATTTCTTTAGAAATGCAAAATAAAGGCTGTGATACACTATCATACACAGTCGTTCGATCTGTCAAAAAAATCGTGTGTGCTCAAAAAGTATGATAGTGTGGATTAAATTTTAACATGTGTGACAGATTTTTTGACAAGTCTGTCCGATTTACAAAAGTTTATGAAAATTTTCATAAAATGATAATTTCTATTAGATCAGAGATGCATTTTGTAAGGCAGTTGATAAGAAAACAGCAAATTCTGCTTCATTTATTTAAAGATGGAGATATAGATTTTGAAAATTACATTTTGCGTTATTATTTCTTTAGAAATGAAAAATAATTAAACAAAAATTATTTTGAATGTCTTTGCATCTTTTTTGTGGAATAGTGTGGCACCTATAAGAGATTTTGTTGCGATTTTTTTTGGAGTGTGACAGAATTCTATCCGATTTTCCAGTGAATGAATCGTACGACTGTGTATGGTAGTGTATCACGGCCTTAATATACATTTTGAACAGCGTTGTCAACTCGGTGCTTTTTGCGCCGTTTTTAGTGCTTTTTGAAATTTTCGACACGAAAAATTTTGAAGTTAGTGCTCGGTGCTTTTTAAAACTAATTTTTGGTGCTTTTTATTTCTTGGCGGTGGCACTAAACTCAAAATTCAAAAAGAATTTTCCTTATATAATATATATATTGTTACGTTTTTCTTTCTATAAAAATGCTTTTCCGTGGACCCGAAGATTTGCAAATGAATACAAGAGTCGAGTTTAGTAATTAGGGTTAAGAATGATACAAGTTCTATTTACAAATACACTTAAACTAAATTACTCAAGAGCTTAAATACACTAATACAACTTAAACTAATAAGTTACACTCAAATATTCACAACTGGTTACCACTGCGCCTTCCTCGCTGTAGTTTACGCACGTTTCTTAGCTGGCTGCGCAAGTAATCACATGACACCCCTTTGTCTGCTACTCGTCACTTACGAGACTCACTCTGCCGTCACTCACAGTTGATACACCAATACCTCTTTGTCTGCTGCTTGTCACACACGGCACTCACTCTGCCGACACTCACCGTTGATACACCAATAAACACTCACTGGCTTTACTTACACCCTTACACACGTCTATTCGCTGCGCTGTTCCCTTTACTCCAGTCGACACGGTAGACTCTACAATAATCTCAATTCCACGACAGACTTTGCTGTCACTATAGACTGTCCTATAGTTTCTCCTTTTTCCAACTCACGTGTAAAGCACAGACTGCTCTTAACTATCAACTCACCACTGTATCGCAGACTATTATTAATTCACAACTTAATTATCAACTGACTAACGAGGTCTTAACTTGACTACTTTCTGATTAGCACTGCCCTGTTCTCGAACATGCTGCCACTTTTTATAGTACATGAACCGGTTCTCGAATGTTCGCCCAATATGTGGCGTAATTACATTTCTGTACTTAGTAACGGCATCTATGCATGATGCCATCTGTATTGTCAGTCCTCTAGCACAATCGGGAAAATTCATGGTGCTGCTTCTAGGCGTTTGTAGATAATTTGATTGGCCGTTATTTTTGAATTTCAAAGTAACGACTCTTATGTTGGCAATGCGGTGTGCTACTGGTAGTACAGGGTGATGTTTATCTTTTGCTTTTCGTTTGAATTGGCATGTATGTAATGGGTGTTTTTTATTGAGGTATAGAACTTTAAGTTGGCATCACTTTTTTAACTGGCGGCCATTTTGTCAGCTGTCAAGTGATTAATATTTAGTTTGGTTTGGCATTTCATCATGAACAGGTTGACAAAAGAACAACGCTTGCAAATCGTGCAAATTTATTTCGAAAATAATGGTTAAGTTCGCGAAGTTTACCGCAAGCTCCGTCCATTTTATGGTCGACATAATCGTCCATCAGAGCAATTAATTCGGTTAACCATGGATCGTTTTCGCACTACGTTTACTCTATGTGATAATACGCATCCACAGAGACGTCGAACAGTGCGCACCGAAGAAACAATTGCCGCTGTAGAGCAAAGTGTTGAAGAGGACCCGAATGAATCGATTCGCCACCGTGCACAGCAATTGGAGCCGACTAACCGACTATTTTGTTCCCGAATTGGATGGCATGAATGTGGATGAGTTGTGGTTCCAACAAGACGGCGCTACATGCCACACAGCGCACGTCACAATCGATTTATTGAAGGAAACATTCGATGAGCGCATAATTTCGCGGAATGGACCTGTCAATTGGCCACCAAGATCGTGTGATTTGACACCATTGGATTATTTTCTTTGGGGATATGTGAAGTCGCTCGTCTACGCCAACAAACCAGAAACGTTAGGGGACTTGGAAGCCATGATAACCGACTATGTTCCCGAATTGGATGGCATGAATGTGGATGAGTTGTGGTTCCAACAAGACGGCGCTACATGCCACACAGCGCACGTCACAATCGATTTATTGAAGGAAACATTCGATGAGCGCTTAATTTCACGGAATGGACCTGTCAATTGGCCACCAAGATCGTGTGATTTGACACCATTGGATTATTTTCTTTGGGGATATGTGAAGTCGCTCGTCTACGCCAACAAACCAGAAACGTTAGGGGACTTGGAAGCCAACATTCGTGGCGTTATTGCCAACATACGGCCCCATATGCTCGAAAAAGTGGTTGAAAATTGGACCTGTAGAATTGGCTTTATTCGAGCCAGCCGCGGCGGCCACATGCCCGAAATCATATTTAAACATTAATGACATAAAATTATCCTTCCAATAAAGCCAAATTGATGGACATTAAAACGATTTTCTTGTGTTTTATTTCAATTCGAAGTTCTATACCTCTAAAAAAAACACCCTTTATGTGTTTAAATATGTGAATTTTCTTAATAAGCAGACGCTTTTTGTTGTTGCTTTTGCTTGTTTACGTTTAATGCTGCGCATGCTTATTTAGCTATTTAGCTACTATTCTAGACTATTCTTTGCTTTGACCCTGCAGGAATATTTTCGCGTAACACTTACATTAACCCTGTTGGAATATTTTTGTGTTATGCTGCTTAACCTTGTCGACGGCCATTTTCGTAACAATATATATATATTTTTTTTTGAAGAAGTCTAACATTTAAAAAACATAAGCACTGAAGTTAAATGGAACATTTCAAAATATTCGAATAAGATTGTACAAAACTTGGTTGATGAAATACGTGCATTTTATTCTCAAACTTTCACATTTTAAGCATAATTAATGGAAACAATATTTGGCCACACGACAAAGAAGACATAATGCAAGTATAGTCTAATAGCGAAATATTTTCTAGTATATACTGTAAATAGAGAATAATTCACTTAATGCAATGGAGAAACTTTGATTTCGCTATCCAGTTTTAAGCAGAAATAAAGTCTTATAACGATTCATTCGATATAAACTCGTTTAGGGCATTATCGAAATTACATTTCTATCAAACTTCAATGTTTAGACGCAGAAGTTGATCACGTTTTTACCTTTATTACTTTATTTAAGTCTCAAATACGTAAAAAATTGTCTTTAGACTTGCCTTTATATAAAAGCGGTCTGAAATGAGAAAATTGTGTTGCTAATAGAGCTGCCGTTTTAGGTTACATATTTATAACCTACTTCGTTGCTTTTTTCTAAAATAATAGTACATATAATAATAGTACATATAATACATATATAAGTTTATATAACTTGGCTAACTTGCAAATTACTTTTTTTTAAATTTTGTAACTGTTATTACTATTGCGTTTGCTGTGAAAGAATGTTTCCACATAATTGTTTAATAAATATCAAATTTTGAAAGTCTTGACTTTAAAAAAATTAACTACTACTCCCATCGAGTTCATAATCTAATCAGCAAATCAAAAAGACTTGCCAATTGCTGCTAATTTGACTAATTTCAGGTAATTTTTTCTTCGTTGACGAAAAAAATTAATTTTTTATAATAACTTAAAAAGGTTTCGTCACATTGATTTTAGAATTCACGGGAAGTGGTAAAAAGTCCGCAACTTTTGAACTAGTCAACCGATTTCGATGAAACCAACTGTTTTGGAAAGTGATGAAATTTTTAGAAAGCATATTTTGAGGCACCCTGTTGTAAGACAGGGTAGCTCCAAAGAGCCTCAAAGTGGGAAAGTGCTGGTATCGAAATTCTTTCGGAGCTTGTAACTTTTGTAAATAGGGACCTGTTTCTATAATTTTTCCAGCGGGACAATCTACGTTAAGAAATAAAAATAAAACATGCTTAGAGTACCATTTTATCTCTTTCAGTTTCCAAGTTATTTGACTTGAAAAATTTATTTTTTAATATTTGGCCCTGACTTTTTTTATTCGTTAGTACATAACTTCTTTATTACTTGGCAAAAATCAGTTTGTTTTATTGTTTTTGAAAGAAAACTTCATTACAATTCATATGAAAAAACAATTTTTTTGATATCTCAAAAATTGTAGCAAGGCATAATTTTGCAATTTGGATTTTTTTAAATTATGAGAAAATTTTGTATATTTTGTGAAAAAAGTATTCTTAATTTTTTTGGAATATTTTAAAAAATTATTAAGTATTTGATAAAAACTTTGATTGTTTCTGAGAAAGGAGACATTGAGAAAGGCTGTGAAATAAATTTTGGAGATTTTTGTTGGTGCACCCTACATGCAGCATTTTTTTTTTTAAAAATCCGATTTTCGGGTGTGGCAAAAAAATTGCACGGTCGTTTTTGTAAATTTTTTGGTTTTCTATTATAACTATACTTGTTATAAGTAAGCTGTAAGAAACTCTTGACATCCTACACATAAATGTAGCCAGGAGAGGAGATTTTCTAAAAATGCTAAAATTTTTCTAACACAATTTTTTCCAATAAGAAAAAAGTATTATAAAATTATAAATTGGGAATCATTTTAATTTTTATCAATAGTATACATTTAGCTTTGCAAACTGAAAAAAATATTCTCCTACCTTCAATACTTTTTGAAATATGTATTCAAAATCCAATTCTGATTAAAAATTTTTATTTTCTACATTTTTTATTTTTGTCTAAATTATTGATCTTATTTTCTTTACTGCAAATGTTTCTTAATTTTTTCTATGTTATTACAATAGTAGATATAATTGTCTATTCAACGGTACATAATATGTATTCCTTTGCCATTATATCAGTCTTAAAATGTATACACAAATATAACATATATAACATATAAATATATAAATATGCTTTCTAAAAATTTCAACACTTCTACTTTCCAAAACAGTTGGTTTCATCGAAATCGGTTGACTAGTTCAAAAGTTGCGGACTTTTTACCACTTTTTTTTTTTAAATTCACGTACATACATGCATGACAATTCCGAGAAGAGACCAAAGGTTAACAACCACCATGCATTGCTTAGTTAATGATGTACACACGTATGCATATACACATGTAAATTATTATTTTTAATGTTTATTTGTTTAAAAAAAATACGTGTGGCACTCGGGAACTACCGCGGTAAAGCTATTGCTTATTATTTTTTTTATCAACTTATGCAAATTTATTTTTTTAAATAAAAAACCTACGAAATGTCTGTTTGTTTGTGTTTATCATTTTTTGTCAACCACAATTGCTCTTAAGTACACCACAATGTGTTTTCCTACATGTAAAAATTTGTTCTAGCAGTACTGTATGTTAATTAAATCAATAGCATACTTTATGGGTTAACATACACTAGGCGATTCAAATAAAAATAGTCTTAGGTTTTTTCGTTACGGAATTTCTTGATTCGGTCGACACCCTCAAAGCCTGCGATAAAAGCTATGCAATAGCTTAAAAATTAAACTTTTTTATTTCACTTTATTGATTTATTTTTTCATCTTCAAACTAGAACTGAACCTATTATTATTTTACAAATTTAATTACAGCTAAGATTTTACAATAAAATATGCTTACATCTTTAATTATTCAATTTCTTAATCGTTTAAAAATGTATCATTTCAAATGAATAAAAGTTTATTAACCGTAAGTTAATAAACTATAATTAGGTCGCTGAATTTTAGCTTTTTTTATATTGACGCTTAAACCTTTTTTATATTAACACCTCCGCACTTAAACCCGATCGTCCTCGTTCGGTTAGAAACAAGGAATGGGTGTGATCCTTGTTACACCTTTGGATTCCTGTACTTTCGGTTCTGATAGTTCGGGCATAGAAGAGTGAACTTCTGGATGGCTGCTTACTATTGTTGGAGCGATGAAAAATTTCCTTTTTTTTCTTGGTACTCCGCTTTTAGTTATCAGGAAGATTACTGAAAGTATTGCCATTGAGGCTAATGAGAGATTAATACCCAAATTCCATTTGTTTTTGATATCAAGTAGTTCTATGGCTTCTGTATTGTTAAACTGCATTTCTTTTACCATTTCCAATGACAGTTCTTTTATATTTGGCTTTGGATTTCTGGGTTGTAAAATGGCGGGTGGTGGCTTAATTCGTGACGTTTCAAATGAGTTGTAGATTTGATCCGAAATTGTGAAAGATTCAATATGAAATTGGACTAGAAATGTTCCATTGAGGTTCCTTGTTGATGAAAATCGTTCCATCGAAATTATTTAAAAGAATTGTTCCAGGTGAAGTTTCGATTATCTATAAGACTGCAATTTGCTGGTTTACTTTTGATTGAATTGGCTAAGCAAGTGTCATTATTTAAATTTTCTAAATTGTTTTTGTTGCATATAGTAATATATTGTATTCTTTACATGTATTATTAATTCCAAATATTATATTATCGCATGTTAAAATTTTATCAAAGGCAATTCTGTTAACATATTTTTTATATTTAATGGGCTTCACTAATATCTCGTTACAAAATTTTTATTTTGTTTATATTATTAGTATACCTATACTAATAATATAAACAATGGAATCGTTATTAGATGCTATTTTAACTTCGGCAAATTCAAAAGCTTGTTCCATGCCTTCATAATAAATATTTTGTCAAATCATATGGAATACAAAATAAAGTTCAGTCAAACTTTTATTTACGTACATGAATGAATAAATTTTTTTTAATTGTCAAAGATAAATCTTTGAAGATTTTTTTTGTAATACAAATGAATGGTCCACGTCAGCAGAAGTTATTGCTGCGTACTTAAATGCTGTTAATTCGTTTGTGAAATATTCAGTTTCTAAATTTTTGTTCTTAGATCTACAAATATTTTAAGTTCATAATTTTTTTGTATAACTATTTCTAATTGATGTGTTAAAGTAACGAAAGCCTTTACTTGGCCTAAAGAGTGAACAAGAAAGCAATACTATGTGTACTAAAAATTGTACTTTTTTTACCTCAATTGTACTAAAAGATTTTTTTAGTTAAAATTACATACTTTTATTTGTTTTTATTAAAATAATCGACTTTGTTCTGTCTACCGAAGCGTTTTCACAAATTTGGTTGTACGTTGGGATGTTAAAGCATGTGGTTAGACCTGTTTAAGTTGAAACTTAAGATATACAAATTGAAAGCATGTTCTTTAACATCCGAATTCAGAAGAAAAATTATTTGGAAAAGGACGAATCCACATTTTTTGATTTTCTTGCTGTGTTTTGCTTTCACAAGACTGGTTCCCAAGTGCGAAGAATATGAGTTTCATGGCTCAAAAGTGAATATTGACATTGGAAGCGTTTGAAAAGAAATGTGGAGTGAAACTAGGGAGATTCCATAAATGTACTAAATTAGTCATTGGTGTATTATTGTGCTTTCCGAGTTTCAATAGTACCAAAAAAGGTACAATTGTACCAACTTTGCCATCCCTGATGTGTACCCAAATATCAATTAGGCAGAAGCCTGTCGGATACTATATTTCTATTAATAAAATTAAAGAAATTTTAAAGTAAAAAAACGTGCACCCATATGCAAAAACTAACGTGTGCTTCAAGTGCACGGTAAAACCAGTTTTTGTATTGAAATTTTGATTTAACGTACAATTCAAGTACATCTTATTTTTTTGCATATGGGGGAAAGTTTTTTGATCTTAAAATTTCTTTAATTTTATTAATAGAAATTAAGTATCCAACAGCCTTCTACCTTCTATCTATGTAGTTCCAGACCGCCCAGAGATGCGCCAGAGTCCCGAACATCAATCGGCTTTTTATCCAAATGAATACACATACGATTATACATACATATCTCTCGGTTTTCTCTCTGTGGGCAGCTCTGATGTAGTTACTACAGGATGTATGCGTATCATACCACTTGATATTTTTCATTAAAGGCTGAAACACGCAAAGGTGCTTTCAAAAACACTTTATATCCACATGAAATTAATGCGAAACCAGTAGAGAGCGATGAAAAAAAATACAGACATTTTTGGGCTTAAAAGGGCTGTTATGCAATACTATTTTTTTTTAATTTTCAATGGTATTGGTATTCTTGACTTAATCCAAGTTATATTGAATAATATCACAAAAATACGATCGTAGTTTTCTCGTTTTCCTCTTTTTTTGTTCTTACACAGTCGTAGAAACTGCAGCTTTTAAATACTTTACAACTAATAAAAAAACAAAATTAGATTCATAACATGAAAAGACTAAAAAAAATTATTTAAAATATACATTTATAATGAAATATGCAAAAATATGTATTTATTATAAAATATGCACTATCAAATCGATGCCATTTTGTCACAAATTTGTTGATTCGCACAAATATTTTATCTACGTTTAAAATTTTTTAAACGCAAATAATCCCAAATTAATATTTTACTTATTAAGTAAAATATTTTTTTTTTAAATTAAACATACATTGAAATTGATTATTGAGGGGTTTAGCTGGATCCTATGCGCATTTCACTGTTGCTAATGCAGATCACCACGGAACCTTTACCCAAAGTTTCTTAGAACAACTAGAGTTATTATGTTATAAACTTTCATTTAAACAAATGAGAAGCTTAAAACAAATAACAAAGTTGAAACAAGAACTCAATAATCAACATGTTTTTTATTTTCTTTACCATTACTACATTGGCTGATTTTTTTTCAGCTTCAAATTGTAGTTGTAAAAGTATGTAAAAAGAACATAAATGTAAATAAAAACAACAGCTATTTAAGTATAGAGTGTTGCCACACAAGTATTTTTTGACCTGGTGCAGTCAATTTAATAATTAGTGATTTTTGATGGGAATTGTTAAAATTTAAGTTTAAAATTTAAAGAAAATTTATTATTTGACATATTGTCAGAAGTGTACATAAAATAATTGAAATTTATTTGCTGGTAGTTTAGCATGTCTATATACGTATTTCATTGGCGCTTGAACCAAATCATCAGTAGACTTTAACCACAAATTTTAAACAGTCACAAACCTCTTACTTTATGCATAGACTTTCAAAAACTATATGAGAATTCATAAAATAATAATACTTTTGAAAATCACAAAAGAAAAAATAAGCTTAGTAGGCTTTGATACTGATACAAAACCCAGCAAATAATTTATATCCAGGTGAACTAATTTTATTTTTCTACATCCTTATACAATTAGAAATCCATATGTCAAATAATAAATTTTCTTTAAAGTTCAATTAATGTTTTATTTTTCATTTAGCCTTGTAAATACTTTTATTGTTATCCAATGGATTTCTAATTGTATAAGGATGTAGAAAAATAAAATTAGTTCACCTGGATATATATGGTCAAGAAACGTATAACCGAAAATCAACAAGACGCAAGGCTGAAAGTTTTCGTAAGTTATTAAGTTTAAAAATGCTAGCAACAGAAAGTATATCAGATTACTTACACGGAATGTACACGATGACTTTTTCCCCTGCATTTTTCTTGAATTCTCTTTTATGTTGCTACGCCTTTGATCACCTTTGTACCTCTTTTGTCAATAAGCTCTAGAAAAGTCACCGTAAAAAGTCGTAGTGTAAATCCCGTATTAATCAAATTTGATACTTGTGTTTATTGTTTATCCGAAATGGATGTTAATCTGGATGAAAGTTTACTAGTTATATTGCTCGATGGTTTGAGTGAACAATACTAAGAAATACGTGCTGCATTTGATACATGAAATGAATTCCCTGTGTTGAACATTTTGAGATCGAGATTGGTTGAAATTAGTGATAAAAACGAGCATGAAGAAAGCAAAGAAAATGCCTTAAAGGTAAAGAAATGGAAATCAAAATCATTTAAATTCAGGGAAAAGGAAACGTATTTCCGATAGTGAATTTCTTTATAAATGTTATAAATGTGGCCGAAAAGAACATAAAGCAAACAATTGTAGAGTCAGAACAGATAAAATCAAGTCGTAAAAGATCTAAAATTAATAAGTGGTAATGCTCAAGGTTGTAATGAGTTAAAAGCTGGTACCAGAAATTCTAAATTTGCTAGTTGGTGTATTGATAGTGGTGCCACATCGCATATGTCTTATGATGAATCTTTATTTTCTGAAATTAATTATGATTACACAGGAAAAGTTGTGTTAGCAGACAATAACGTGCTTGATGTTAAAGGCATTGACACAGCTGAATTGAACTTTATTTTATATATGTAATCAGAAAGCAAATTTCAAACTATATAATACAGGGTGGGCCAAAAGAAACCAAGGGGTGTAAAAGTTTAATAACTTTTTTGTTTATTATTATTTTTTTCTTTCAGATTATATAGACAACACTTGGAAAATTTATAATGGAGAGGTTCACAACTGAACAGAGAACCAGAACAATAGAATTTTATTATTTAAACCAGAGATGAAAATTTGATTATGAGTGATGAAGCTCATTTTCATTTGAATGGCTTTGTTAATAAGCAGAACTGTAGGTTCTGGGGTTCTCAAAATCCAAGAGCCATTCATCAACGCCAATTGCACCCCATCAGGTGTACAGTATGGTGTGGGATCACATCTGAAAATGTCATTGGGCCCTACTTCTTCGAGAATGAAGATGGAAGTGCTGTAACCGTAAATGGAGAGCGGTATCGGTTTATGATAGAAAATTTTTTACGTCCTGCTCTTGAAAACAGACCTGGTATGTGGTTTCAGCAGGACGGAGCCACTGCCCATACTGCCCGAGACACAATGGCACTTTTATGGAGAGCGAATAATTTCTCGAAATTCGGAAATTATTTGGCCAGCGCGATCGCCAGATTTGACAGCACCCGACTATTTTCTTTGGGGTTTTTTGAAGGAGCGAGTGTATGTGAACAAGCCAGAGACAATACTTGAACTCAAGGCAAACATTGTTGCAGAAATTCGAACGCTACAGCCACAAGTTTTGAAAGATGTTATGGAAAATGCTCTAAAAAGAGCCCATCAGTGCGAAGCTGAAAACGGTGGTCATTTAAGAGACATCATTTTTCATACTTAGTGTAAAAAAACTTCCATTTTGTATATTATATAATCTGAAAGAAAAAATAAAAAAAAGTTAATAAACAAAAAAGTTATTAAACTTTTACACCCCTTGGTTTCTTTTGGCCCACCCTGTACATTATATATTCCTAAACTGAGAAGTAACCTGGTATCAACAACGAAATTAACAGATGATAGCTAGCAAGTTTTAATGAAAGTCTCTGTTTCTAAAATCATAAAGGACAGATTTTTATATATTGAAGCATATTAGATAGATAGCCTATATTTAATTAAATCTGAAAGGGAACGTAATAATTTTTGCATAAAACTAAAGAATTAAGCTCGAATTTCGACTTATGGCATCAAAGATTAAGACATCTTAATTCAAATGATTTAATGTTTCTGAAACAACATGAACAACATTAGATCAAAACAAACAAGAAGTCCATTCCCTAAGAAAAATAAAAAATCTACTACAGAAATATTGCAGTTGATCCATACAGATTTATGAGGGTCAATGAAAGTTGAATCTGCACGGAAAAAATTTAATTTTGCCACTTTTATAGACGACTACTCAGGAAAAGTATATTTTATAAGAAATATCAGTGAGTATTTGAGCGTCTTTAAAGAGTTCAAAAATAGTGTTGAGTTGGAAAAAGGGAAGAAAATTAAATGTATAAGAAGTGACAATGCACCAGAATTAGTTGGAAAAGATTTTCAAAATATCTTGGTGAAACTGGAATTCAACGTCAACTGACCGTATCTTATACCCCTCAGCAGAATGCAGTTGCTTAAAGGATAAACAGTACTCTTGTTGAAATGGTAAGATCTTTGATCTTTGAATCAAATTTACCAGAGTTTTGTGGGCAGAATTAGTTCGCACTGCAGCTTGTATTAGAAATCGCTGTCCAACAAACTTAAACCAGAAGAAAACGCCAGAGGAGTTATGGTCTGGAAAAGTTCCAACTATAGTTGACATTTATTTTGAATAATAGACCAGGAAAAGCTTAATTTGAGCCTCGTAGTTACGAAGGTGTATTAGTCGGATATGATTAAAAATCTAAAGCATACATATATACTGTGGGAAAAAGATACTAAAACAATTTTTAAAAAGTAGTGATTTGAAATTCTTAGAAGAAGACATATGTATTGAGGAAAAAACTACAACAAGGTTTTATGAATATAATGATGATATAAAGCTACGAAGGTGCAATTCAAAACAGATAGAAGATAATAGTCAAAAATAAAAGACCCAGGAAAAAATTATGAATTTTGTTGATAGTACAGACCAGATAGACGCAGCAGAAGAACAAGAAGAATCGGAGCCTGAAATCAATTCTATGAATAAAAATTCGGCAACACTGCTCAAGTTCGCAAATTTTTACATCATCTTCAAATATTTTGTAAATTAACTTGTTTCACCTATAAAAGTGCTCTGAGTGATTTTATTTAAAAGACAGTTATTCGTTTTTCACTCGTCATTAAGTAGTCAATGAAACTTTGCCCAATATATCTGTGAAAACATAAACATTTTTATGAAAAACTTTGCTGCATATATATATATATGTATGAACTGTAGTGCATTTAACAATAACAACAATCAATCAACTTTTTTTTTTTGCCTATAATTTGTTATTTTTTAAATTTTACAAATTATCTTTGAACTCTTATTTAATTTATATATGTCAAATTGATTGAACTTACCACACTTTTAGTCCTTTTGAATTACCACTGTGTTACTTCTATTTGGCAAAAGTTTTTAAGATTTGGTTTGTGCATCAACTGACTTGTTTAAGTGCTGTCAATTTCTCGCCTGGTTAATTGTCCTCGCTATTTCCTATTATGGATTGTTGAATAAAAAATTGCAGTGTGACCATTGATGATCGTATGGTTTCCTGCTGGCTTTGCTTGTCGAATTGTCATTTAACATGTAGTGGCCTTAAAGCACGCGATGCTGATGCATTAGGCGACAAAACAAAACATATTCAATGGGCTTGTAAAAACTGTCAAATAATTAATATTGAAATTTATAATTTCTTCAAAAGCTATAAAACTGAGTTTGAAGATATTAACAATGACTTCTTTGCATTACAAGGAAAATTAACCAAATACGCGAACTTTTCTCAAAATTCACAAATTTGAAAAATTTTACGGCTTCTCCCAAGGCGAAACGTAAGAGAGCAGCTAAACATCATCAACCCCTCCTTGCGTTTATAAAACTCTGAATGTCGTCGCTGTTAAACAACCTATAGCTTTCACAATGGCATCCGCATGTAGCTCGTCCAATAATGTTTCTTCAAATCCTGAAATGATTACTGATTTGCAAAAGGGGTTTGAAAATAAAATACTATGGCCATCTCAAATGATTCTCCTGATCAATATTCTAGCTTGCCTTCAACCAGTTCATCACTGACGGTGTCAAACCCGATAAAAAAATATCAGATCGAATATTATCCCTAAGCCTGTTCAAACTTCCCATCCCCCTGAATTATTGATGTTCTCTCCATCAGATACCATATCTCCTAACAACGAAGTAAACCAAGCTCCATCAAATCAGATTTCTAATCAACCCTTACTTAATATGACAGCTAAGCCGTTAAGAGTGATTCTTCTCAGGAAAACCATATTTGCAACCCGTTTTACTGCTGATACAACTATAAACGACGTTGAGTTCCACATAAAGCAGAATTTAGGTATCAGCTCAGATGATGATATTAAAATCTTCAAAATAAATGCAAGAAATAGAGCGTCATTTAAGATACTTGCTTCTGAAAATATATTCGACCGCTTAGTTAATCCAAGCTTCTGGCCAAAACACACAATAGTAAGAGAGTTTGTATATAACGATAGCAATAATGTAAGCCTACCCAAATCCTCCGATCATCAATCAAAATACTAAATGTAAAACTCGCTACAAAAAATAGTAAAATAATTCCAAATAAAACTTCTAAATCATCATAAATATCCCTCGAATAAAATATCCAAGCCGCCACCAATCTATTTGAGACAAAAAAATTCAAATGCCCTTATTAAAAAATTAATTTCGGTCATTGGTGAGAATAAATTTCACATTGTTCTAATAAAACGTGGAAACATAGATGAAACTAAAGTCCAAATTTATGACGAAAAAGATTTCCGCAAAATGGTTGCTGAATTTGAAAAAAATAAAACAAGCTTCTACACATACCAGCTTAA
Source organism: Tachina grossa (assembly GCA_949987645.1). NCBI lineage: Eukaryota > Metazoa > Arthropoda > Insecta > Diptera > Tachinidae > Tachina > Tachina grossa. The sequence goes on along the minus strand of OX465275.1, from coordinate 102,690,043 downwards.
GAGCGCTAAAGGCATGCAGATCGTATTGAAGGGCATAGATTCTTATGTTGTTCCCGAAGAAATAAAAGATGCACTCGTCCTCCAGGGGTTTAAGGTAAAAAATGTGTCCAATATAATAAACAGAGAGAAGATTTCCCAACCCCTATTTCGTGTTGAACTTGAGCCTAATGATATAAAATTGAAAAAAAATGAGACGCATCCAATTTATAATTTGAAATACCTCTTGTACCGAAAAATCACAGTTGAAGAGCCACATAAGCGTTCAGGTCCTGTACAGTGCCATAATTGCCAAGAATATGTCCATACAAAAACATACTGCTCTTGAAAACAGACCTGGTATGTGGTTTCAGCAGGACGGAGCCACTGCCCATACTGCCCGAGACACAATGGCACTTTTATGGAGAGCGAATAATTTCTCGAAATTCGGAAATTATTTGGCCAGCGCGATCGCCAGATTTGACAGCACCCGTCTATTTTCTTTGGGGTTTTTTGAAGGAGCGAGTGTATGTGAACAAGCCAGAGACAATACTTGAACTCAAGGCAAACATTGTTGCAGAAATTCGAACGCTACAGCCACAAGTTTTGAAAGATGTTATGGAAAATGCTCTAAAAAGAGCCCATCAGTGCGAAGCTGAAAACGGTGGTCATTTAAGAGACATCATTTTTCATACTTAGTGTAAAAAAATTTCCATTTTGTATATTATATAATCTGAAAGAAAAAATAAAAAAAAGTTAATAAACAAAAAAGTTATTAAACTTTTACACCCCTTGGTTTCTTTTGGCCCACCCTGTACATTATATATTCCTAAACTGAGAAGTAACCTGGTATCAACAACGAAATTAACAGATGATAGCTAGCAAGTTTTAATGAAAGTCTCTGTTTCTAAAATCATAAACGACAGATTTTTATATATTGAAGCATATTAGAAAGATAGCCTATATTTAATTAAATCTGAAAGGGAACGTAATAATTTTTGCATAAAACTAAAGAATTAAGCTCGAATTTCGACTTATGGCATCAAAGATTAAGACATCTTAATTCAAATGATTTAATGTTTCTGAAACAACATGAACAACATTAGATCAAAAAAAACAAGAAGTCCATTCCCTAGGAAAAATAAAAAATCTACTACAGAAATATTGCAGTTGATCCATACAGATTTATGAGGGTCAATGAAAGTTGAATCTGCACGGAAAAAATTTAATTTTGCCAGTTTTATAGACGACTACTCAGGAAAAGTATATTTTATAAGAAATATCAGTGAGTATTTGAGCGTCTTTAAAGAGTTCAAAAATAGTGTTGAGTTGGAAAAAGGGAAGAAAATTAAATGTATAAGAAGTGACAATGCACCAGAATTAGTTGGAAAAGATTTTCAAAATATCTTGGTGAAACTGGAATTCAACGTCAACTGACCGTATCTTACACCCCTCAGCAGAATGCAGTTGCTTAAAGGATAAACAGTACTCTTGTTGAAATGGTAAGATCTTTGATCTTTGAATCAAATTTACCAGAGTTTTGTGGGCAGAATTAGTTCGCACTGCAGCTTGTATTAGAAATCGCTGTCCAACAAACTTAAACCAGAAGAAAACGCCAGAGGAGTTATGGTCTGGAAAAGTTCCAACTATAGTTGACATTTATTTTGAATAATAGACCAGGAAAAGCTTAATTTGAGCCTCGTAGTTACGAAGGTGTATTAGTCGGATATGATTAAAAATCTAAAGCATACATATATACTGTGGGAAAAAGATACTAAAACAATTTTTAAAAAGTAGTGATTTGAAATTCTTAGAAGAAGACATATGTATTGAGGAAAAAACTACAACAAGGTTTTATGAATATAATGATGATATAAAGCTACGAAGGTGCAATTCAAAACAGATAGAAGATAATAGTCAAAAATAAAAGACCCAGGAAAAAATTATGAATTTTGTTGATAGTACAGACCAGATAGACGCAGCAGAAGAACAAGAAGAATCGGAGCCTGAAATCAATTCTATGAATAAAAATTCGGCAACACTGCTCAAGTTCGCAAATTTTTACATCATCTTCAAATATTTTGTAAATTAACTTGTTTCACCTATAAAAGTGCTCTGAGTGATTTTATTTAAAAGACAGTTATTCGTTTTTCACTCGTCATTAAGTAGTCAATGAAACTTTGCCCAATATATCTGTGAAAACATAAACATTTTTATGAAAAACTTTGCTGCATATATATATATATGTATGAACTGTAGTGCATTTAACAATAACAACAATCAATCAACTTTTTTTTTTGCCTATAATTTGTTATTTTTTAAATTTTACAAATTATCTTTGAACTCTTATTTAATTTATATATGTCAAATTGATTGAACTTACCACACTTTTAGTCCTTTTGAATTACCACTGTGTTACTTCTATTTGGCAAAAGTTTTTAAGATTTGGTTTGTGCATCAACTGACTTGTTTAAGTGCTGTCAATTTCTCGCCTGGTTAATTGTCCTCGCTATTTCCTATTATGGATTGTTGAATAAAAAATTGCAGTGTGACCATTGATGATCGTATGGTTTCCTGCTGGCTTTGCTTGTCGAATTGTCATTTAACATGTAGTGGCCTTAAAGCACGCGATGCTGATGCATTAGGCGACAAAACAAAACATATTCAATGGGCTTGTAAAAACTGTCAAATAATTAATATTGAAATTTATAATTTCTTCAAAAGCTATAAAACTGAGTTTGAAGATATTAACAATGACTTCTTTGCATTACAAGGAAAATTAACCAAATACGCGAACTTTTCTCAAAATTCACAAATTTGAAAAATTTTACGGCTTCTCCCAAGGCGAAACGTAAGAGAGCAGCTAAACATCATCAACCCCTCCTTGCGTTTATAAAACTCTGAATGTCGTCGCTGTTAAACAACCTATAGCTTTCACAATGGCATCCGCATGTAGCTCGTCCAATAATGTTTCTTCAAATCCTGAAATGATTACTGATTTGCAAAAGGGGTTTGAAAATAAAATACTATGGCCATCTCAAATGATTCTCCTGATCAATATTCTAGCTTGCCTTCTACCAGTTCAACACTGACGGTGTCAAACCCGATAAAAAAATATCAGATCGAATATTATCCCTAAGCCTGTTCAAACTTCCCATCCCCCTGAATTATTGATGTTCTCTCCATCAGATACCATATCTCCTAACAACGAAGTAAACCAAGCTCCATCAAATCAGATTTCTAATCAACCCTTATTAATATGACAGCTAAGCCGTTAAGAGTGATTCTTCTCAGGAAAACCATATTTGCAACCCGTTTTACTGCTGATACAACTATAAACGACGTTGAGTTCCACATAAAGCAGAATTTAGGTATCAGCTCAGATGATGATATTAAAATCTTCAAAATAAATGCAAGAAATAGAGCGTCATTTAAGATACTTGCTTCTGAAAATATATTCGACCGCTTAGTTAATCCAAACTTCTGGCCAAAACACACAATAGTAAGAGAGTTTGTATATAACGATAGCAATAATGTAAGCCTACCCAAAGCCTCCGATCATCAATCAAAATACTAAATGTAAAACTCGCTACAAAAAATAGTAAAATAATTCCAAATAAAACTTCTAAATCATCATAAATATCCCTCGAATAAAATATCCAAGCCGCCACCAATCTATTTGAGACAAAAAAATTCAAATGCCCTTATTAAAAAATTAATTTCGGTCATTGGTGAGAATAAATTTCACATTGTTCTAATAAAACGTGGAAACATAGATGAAACTAAAGTCCAAATTTATGACGAAAAAGATTTCCGCAAAATGGTTGCTGAATTTGAAAAAAATAAAACAAGCTTCTACACATACCAGCTTAAGAGCGCTAAAGGCATGCAGATCGTATTGAAGGGCATAGATTCTTATGTTGTTCCCGAAGAAATAAAAGATGCACTCGTCCTCCAGGGGTTTAAGGTAAAAAATGTGTCCAATATAATAAACAGAGAGAAGATTCCCCAACCCCTATTTCGTGTTGAACTTGAGCCTAATGATATAAAATTGAAAAAAAATGAGACGCATCCAATTTATAATTTGAAATACCTCTTGTACCGAAAAATCACAGTTGAAGAGCCACATAAGCGTTCAGGTCCTGTACAGTGCCATAATTGCCAAGAATATGGCCATACAAAAACATACTGCAATTTACCCTCTGTTTGTGTTGTGTGCGGCGAATTACACGGCGCTGCTAGTTGCAATAAGCCAAAAGATCAAAGTGATAAAAAATGCAGTAATTGTGGAGGTGATCACACCGCTAACTACAGAGGTTGTCCTGTGTACTCTTTCGTAAAGAAGACTATGGTGCAAAAACCTAAATTAGCTCCAGCTCAATCAGCAAACGCTTACTCTGCCACTTTTGCGCAAATGAGCCAACCAGTTACTTCCCGTGTATCGTATGCAGATGCTGCTAAGACAAATTCAATTCTCACACAAAATGTTTCCCCGCCAAATAATTTAAAAAATACTGACGCAAGCTTTAATTTTAATCGCCTTGAAGCTACTATTGAAAATCTGGTGCAAACTATAAACAATTTTACAACAAATATGACTAGCATGATGCAAGAAATGCTGCGAATGCAGAATACTCTGCTTCAAGCATTAATTAATAAGCCATGAACACGTTAACAATATGTTTCTGGAACGCAAACGGCATTCGCCAACATAAAAATGAACTTGAGCACTTCCTCACGGAAAAAAATATTGATGTAATGTTAGTATCTGAGACTCATTTGACTTCGAGAAGTCTTTTTAAAATTTATGGCTACACTATATATGATACAAAGGACCCTAGAGGAAGGGCTTGCGGTGGATCAGCAATTCTAATAAAGTCAAGACTCAAGCACTATGTTCTTGATAACATTTGTGAAGAACACCTACAAGCAACAAATATTGGCATTGAAAGTTTTTGTACAAATTTTGTTATATCATCAATTTACTCCCCTCCCAGATTTTCAATCACTGAGAATCAATATGAGGATTTCTACAAATCTCTTGGACCTTGTTTTGTAGCAGCTGGCGACTACAATGCTAAGCATACGTTCTGGGGTTCGCGTCTTATTACCCCCAGAGGTCGAGCATTGTTCAACACTATTTCAAAAATGGGCTTGGATGTCATTTCGAGTGGGGAGCCCACTTATTGGCCTACTGACATACAAAAAATTCCGGATGTTATAGATTTTGGCGTCATAAAAAATATCTCTAGGGATTTAATTCAAGTTCAAGCTTCTCTTGATCTTTCGTCCGATCACTCTCCGACGATCATTACAATTTGTAGTCCCTTAAGAAGTAACTTACCTGACCCATATGTGAAGATGATCAATCGTGTTAATTGGCTGGGGTTCAAAAACTATCTCAGTAGTCATTGTACGGAAAACATTACGCTTAGAACATCCGATGATATTGAATCTAACATTGCCAATCTCAGCGAGAATATTAAACAGGCTGCTGAACATGCCATTATCTCCCATCCGCAGACTGGGTTTAATAAAATTTATTCTACAGACATTGAACGTCTCGTACGTGAAAAAAGAAGAGCTAGAAGGGAATGGCAACAGCACAGATCACCACAAAATAAAATCAGATTTAAAGAGTGCACTAAACGACTCCAAGAGTTGCTTGCGTCTGAAAAAACTGCATCTCTTAAAAATTATCTGGAAGGTCTTGATGTCACACCAGCGTCTAATTACTCTTTGTGGCGCGCTGCTAGAAAGCTTAAAATACCCATTGAGTATAAGCCACCTATACGCACATCTACCGGAAGTTGGGCAAGAAGCGATACTGAAAAAGGTAACATATTTGCTGAGCACTTAAAATCCGTTTTTACGCCAAACATATGTACTGGTGTTGCTGATTTGCCGAATGTAGTCGCTCTACCCCCTCAACACATAAAGTTTAAAACGCGTGATTTACAAAAATTAATTGCCGAACTCAACCCGAAGAAAGCTCCGGGTATTGATGGAATTAGTAACCAGATGCTTATGAACTTGCCTCGTATTGCAATGAGAATCCTATTATTCATATTTAATGCCATTTTACGACTGGAGTATTATCCACACAGCTGGAAGGTTGCCAAGGTTAAAATGATTCCAAAGCCGGGCAAAGATCTAACCAAGGCTGAGTCATATAGGTCAATAAGTCTACTATCAACTATGTCAAAGCTTTTCGAAAAACTGCTCAAAACAAAATTGTCCCCAATTCTAATTAGTAGTGGGTGCATACCAGACCATCAATTTGGTTTTAGAAGTCAGCATAGCACCATTGAACAAACTCACAGACTGGTTCAATTTATAAGAAGAACTTTTGAGAAAAAAAAGTATTGTTCTGCGCTCTTTATTGACGTTTCCCAGGCATTTGATAAAGTGTGGCATGAAGGCCTAATTTTAAAATTGAAGACTTACTTACCAATAATAAACATTTTAAATATTTTGGAAAGTTACATTATTTCCCGTAAGTTCACTGTTGTGGAAGGAGACTTTACTAGTAGGCCTGAAACTATTTCATCCGGTGTGCCATAGGGGAGCATACTGGGACCAGTTTTATATTTGATTTATACTTGTGATATGCCTGTGAGCAGTAGTATCCATACTTCCACATTTGCCGACGATACAGCCTGCCTTAGTATGCACGAAAACCCTGATGAGGCATCCCGCAAACTCCAGAAACACATTAGCCAGATGGAGCTTTGGTTAAACTTATGGAGAATTAAAGTCAATGAACAAAAGTGTGTCCATATAACGTTCACCCTAAGAAGAGATACTCGCTCCCCCATTCGGATTAACAATTAAGTTGTTCGTCAACATTCACATGTGAAATATCTTGGTATACACCTTGATCGACGACTTACACGGAAACATCACATTGACTCTAAGTTAACTCAAATGAAACTTAAATTAACTCAGGTACATTGGCTGATTGGTAGAAATTCAACACTTAGTCTAGACTGCAAACTTTTAATATACAAGTCGCTTTTAAAGCCAATATGGTGTTACGGAATTCAACTATGGGGCACTGCTTCAGCTTCAAATGTAGAGAAAATTCAACGAAGGCAAAATAAAATTTTACGTATGATAACATCGGCTCCATGGTACATCAAAAATTCAAATATACATCGCGATTTGAATATGCCACTAGTGACTGAAGAAATTGTAAAATACGCAGGCAAATATCTAACTAAACTCGAGTCGCATCCTAATCCGCTTACTCGTAATACATATATTGAACTTTACTGGACACATCCGCTTAAAAAAGAGAGATACACGGGCTCTAATATTCAACACTAGATGATGAAGCTGCTTGAAAACACTTTTTTCTTTTTGTTGCTTATCACTACTTATGTATTATTAATAACTATCACTAAGCTTATGTCCGACATTGGTCGGGCCTAAAAATTTTTTTATAGATTTAAGATTTGAATACTTATTGTTAGTTCATATTTGAAGATACAATAAATAAAAAAAAAAGATGCATTAAAAAAAAATCATAAATATCCGTTTGTTACCAAAACGTACGTGGCATGAACACTAAACTAAAATCCTTTTATCTTCAAAGCTTCAATCTTGAACATAATATCGTAGTGCTTGCGGAAACGTGGCTTCGGGATAAACCTGAAAAGAAAATAAATAACTCCGAAATAATCTGTAGTAAATTCCAGGTTTATAGACGTGACAGAGTAGGAAGAGATGGTGACGGCGTTTTGATTGCTATTTCCACATTTTTGGCAATTGAAGAGATATTAGTACATGATATTAAAGACATCGAATTTATCTGCGTATACGGTAAATTGAATTCAAATAAATTATTCGTAACATGCTTCTACATCCCTCCAGCTTCAAGTCAGCAAATATATAAATCACACAGCAAAGCCATTGAACTCGTTTTGAAGCAATCTAAGCCTGGAGATTCAGTTTTGGTCCTCGGAGACTTTAATCTTCCAAATATTACATGGTATGAACAGCCCGATTTACATTTTCTAGTTGAATCAGCGACTTTTGATACTAGCATTAATTTTGCTGATTGTGTTGCGGATTTGGTACTGTTTCAAATAAATAATATACAGAATTCATTAGGCCGGTTGCTGGATTTGATATATGTTGATTAACCTGATGATTATTCTATTAAACGTATAGATCCATTATTGTCGCCAGAAGATACGTACCATCCTACTCTGGAGATAAATATATTCTCACAAAATCAAAATCTTGTAAGGAATAGTACAAATTATGAAAAAAAAAATTTGACTTCAGGCAGGCAGATTTCAACAAATTAAATTATCTTCTTTTGACTGAAAATTGGTTCGAACACAGTTCACTCAAAAATTTTAGTACTACAGAAGTCGATGCAATCTTAATAAATTTTATACTGGTTTATTTTTCTGCTTTAAAAGATCGATACCAATAATAGTGAGAATAGCTCCAAATGGACCTCCTTGGAATACCAAAGCTTTATCAAGACTGAAAAACTTGAAAAACAAACACTACAAAAGATATAGAAAAACTGGCCTTAACTCTGATTATAGTCAATACTCAATTTCAAGGTCACTCTTTAACTTAGAAAATAATCAGTTATAACAACTATCTGCTAAAAATAAAAAAACAATTTTAAGTTTATGCCAAAATCGTTCTATGAGTTCGTGAATTCTTAGCGTAGAATCTCTGGTGTAATAATTTAAACAATAGTATTTGTATTTATTTGCTTGTGAGCTCATCTGGGAGCTCCAACTTTATTAGTGCTCAACGAGGAGCTCTTTTACATGTTTGCCAATTAATTAATTTTAAAATAAAAATACATTGTCTTATATACTAGTTATGAGAATAAAGCTTAGGGGGTATCTTAGAATAAGAGCGAAAAGAAAATATATATTTTATTAGTTAAAATTATTCTTTTGGTTTCCCACGGTGGACATGCGGCGTGTGTCTCGTCAGTGATTTGTAATAATTATTATTATTTATATATATATGTTTATCAAATAAGATTTATTTAAGTGCTTTATGCCATTGCCTGTGAACGAATGCATGGGAGTCAAGTAACCGTCACCAAAACATTCCAGCTGCAGTCTGGCAATGCAATTCGACACTTCTGCATGCACTGGTAAAACATTGTTGGTAACAGCGACAGTTAGTTCACGCTACACCTCCACCTTTTACGAGAATGTTCATATAACGCTAGTTTTATGAACATTCTTAAAAAAAAATTAAAATTACTTATATATCCTTACGCATGATTTATTACACTGCACAACAAAATAGAGGTTTTTTATGATGTTTAAATAAAAATTACTGATCCTTATGTATTTTTGTCTCATGTACGATGGTTTTTGTATTATACCGTTAATATATTACGAATGGTACTCCAAGCTTAAAAATACTTTCTGGATTATTTATCTACACAAAAATCCCTTTCATTTAAATAGATTCACATTGATGAGTATATCATCATATATCATATATATTATTGCAAGGATGCTAAAAATCGTGTGTTTTTAGTTAAGTCCTTTTAAAATTTTTTGATTATAATTTTTTTTGACCAAATATAACTAATTCTTATGTATTTTTGTTCGCTGATTACAAAAATAGATTTATTTATTTTCTAGCACCTCTATTTTGTGTTACATAAAAAAATGCTTGAAATTTTTCTTTTCGAAAGCCATCCAAAAAAATTGTTTTTTATATAACATTTGTCCATTTACAAGTTATTAGTGCAATTATTACGCAAAGAAAAAATGTTGTATGGACCAGTCCACAAAATTTTTATGCTATTTGTAGTTAATATATCACATATTTTAAATTTCCAGCTTTTACGAAATAAAGAAAAAATATATGTGATATATTAACTACAAATAGCATAAAATTTTCTGGACTGGTCCATACAACATTTTTTTGCGTAATAATTGCACTAATAACTTGTAAATGAACAAATGTAATATAAAAACAATTTTTTTGGATGGCTTTCGAAAAGAAAAAATTTAAGAATTTTTTTTTATGTAACACAAAATATCTCTTAAACTAGAGGTGCTAGAAAATAAATAAACCTATTTTTGTAATCAGCGAACAAAAATACATAAGAATTAGTTATATTTGGTAAAAAAAAAATTTGAATCAAAAAATGTTAAAGAACTTAACTAAAAACATGATTTTTAACATCCTTGCAATAATAGTCAGATACCCTGATATACTCAACAATATGAATCTATTTAAATGAAAGGGATTTTTGTGTAGATAAATAATCCAGAAAGTATTTTTAAGTTTGGAGTACCATTCGTAATATATTAACGGTATAATACAAAAAGAGATGCAAACTATTCAAATGCTAAATGACACTATATCTTCAAAACTAGAGCTGATAGAGAAAAACTAATGACACCATTGTAATCAGGAGACAAAAATACAGTAGGATCGGCTATTTTTATTTAAACATCCAAATCACTGTTGTGCAGTGTTATGGATAAAGTTATTACAGATCAACCGGTTGATTTTTAAATCTATTTCTTATTATATATCTTAAGTCTATTTTTATGAACTACTTGTGTTTTATTTCTTTCCTTATCAACTATAGTTACATTATTTCTTAAATCTATTTTCTTAATTTTGTTAGGTCCTCTTGTATTGTAGTTCTAACTTATGACCTGCTTCATTTTTAAGTAAAACTAGATCTATTTTAAAATTATATTCTATTATTTCCTTATCGTAATTTAATTTTTGTCTAAGTTTATGCTTATTTAGTAATTGTTGTGCTCTCTTATATGCTACTTCTAACCTAAATTTTGTTTCCTTGGCATAGTCCTCTATATTATATAGTGGCGATACTTTATCTACATTGAATATCTGAAAACTGTTAGGAGTTTTTGCAAAGACTAGCTCATAAGGACAATAATTATGTATTGTTGAAGGTATTGTATTAAAACAATAAGTAAAATATTTTAGCCATTCGTCCCAATCATATTTGTATATAGATATATAGGAACGTACGTATTCATTGAAAGTTCTATGACTTCTTTCTATTGTGCTTACTGTTTGGTGGTGATGAGCAGTCGATGTTAGTTTTTCAATTTTTAGTAGACTACATAGTTCTGTTAAAATAGAATTTTTATATTCTGTTCCCATGTCCCAAATGAACGTCTTCATTGGACCATAGGTTTTTTTTAATGCATGTATTTATTTATTGTATCTTCATATATGAACTAACAATAAGTATTCAAATCTTAAATCTATAAAAAAAAAATTATTAGGCCCGACCAGTGTCGGACATAAACTTAGTGATAGTGATAAATAATACATTAGTAGTGATAATCAAAAAAGGGGAAAAAAGTATTTTCAAGTAGTCCCATGTGGAGTGTTAGGTATAAGAGCCCTTGTGTCCCTCTTTTTTAGGCGGATGTGTCCAGTAAAGTTCAAAATATTACGAGCAAGCGGATTAGGATGTGATTCGAGTTTTGTTAAATATTTGCCTGCGTATTTTGCGATTTCTTCAGTCACTAGTGGCATATTTAAATCACGATATATAATAGAATTTTGGATGTACCATGGAGCCGATGTTATTAACCGTAAAATTTTGTTTTGCCTTCGTTGGATTCTCGACATTGGAAGCTGAAGCAGTGCCCCATAACTGAATTCCGTAGCACCATATTGGCTTCAAAAGCGACTTGCATAGTAAAAGTTTGCAGTCTAGGCTGAGTGTTGAGTTTCTGCCAATCAACCAATATATTTGAGTTAACTTAAGTTTCATCTGAGTTAACTTACAGTCAATATGATGTTTCCATGTAAGTCTTCGATCAAGGTGTATACCAAGGTATTTCACTTGGGAATGTTGAGGAATATTTTGATTGTTGATTCGAATGGGGGAGCAAGTATCTCTTCTTAAGGTGAATGTTATATGGACACACTTTTGTTCATTGACTTTAGTTCTCCATAAGTTCAACCATATTTCCAGCTGGGTAATATGTTCCTGGAGATTGCGGGATGCCTCATAAGGGTTTTCGTGCACACTCATACAGGCTGTATCATCGGCAAATGTAGAAATATGGATGTTATTGCTCACAGGCATATCACAAGTATATATTAAATACAAGACAGGACCCAGAATACTACCCTGTGGCACACCAGAACATATAGATTCGGGCACAACCGTGAACTTCCTATCAATAATATTACTTTCCAAAAGGTTTTGAATGTTTATTGGCAGATATGTCTTCAGTTTTAAAACTAGACCTTCGTGCCATACTTTATCAAACGCCTGAGAAACATCAATAAAGAGAGCAGAACAATACTTCTTTTCTTCAAATGTTCTTCTTACAACTTGGACCAGTATTGTGCATTTGTTCAATCGTGCTGTGCTGACTTCTAAAGCCAAATTGGTGGTCCGGGATGCACCCATTATCAGTTAAAATTTTGGAGAATTTAGTCATGAGCAGCTTCTCGAAAAGCTTTGAGATTGTAGATAGTAAGCTTATAGGCCTATATGACTCAGTCTTGGTGACATCTTTGCCCGCCTTTGGAATCATTTTGATCTTGGCAAGTTTCCAGTTATGTGGAAAATACTGCATTCTTAAAATAGCATTAAAAATAAATAGCAGGATTCTTATTGCAATATGAGGCAAGTTCATGAGCATTATGTTACTAATGCCATCAATACATGGATTTAAATTCTGTTAAAGCCGGTCTGCGGATAGGAGGTAGTGGCGTGTTCAGCAACCTGTTTAATATTTTCGTTAAGATTGGGAATGTTAAATTCGATATCATCGCATGATCTAAGCTGAATGTTTTCTACGCAGTGACTACTAAGATATTTTTTGAATGCCAACCAGTTGATTTCATTAATCATCTTCACATATGAGTTAGTTAAATCACTCCTTAGTGGGTTGAAAATTGTAACTATTGTTGGAGAGTGATCGGAGGACAGATCTAGAGAGGCCTCTACGTGAATTAAGTCCCTATGAATATTTTTCGTGACGGCAAAATCTATAACATCTGGAATTTTTCTTACATCTAAGCCCATTTTTGAAATTGTATTGAACAAGGCTCGACCTTTAGGTGTAACAAGACGCGATCCCCAGTACGTATGTTTTGCATTGTAGTCACGAAACAGGATCCAAGCGATTTGTAGAACTTCTCATACTGATCTTCGGTAACTGAAAATCCGGGAGGTGAGTAAATTGGTGATATCACTAAATTCACACAAAAATTTTCTACGAAAATATTCGTTGCTTGCAATTATTCTTCACTAAGGTTGTCAAGGACATAGTGCTTGAGTCTTAACTTAATCAGAATTGCTGAACCACCCTCCCTCCCTCTCCCTCTCTGGTCCTTTGTATCATATAAAGTGTAACCATTTATTTTAAATTAGCTTCTTGAGGTCAAATCAGTCTCAGAAACCAACATTATATCAATATTCCTTTCCATGAGGAAGTGCTCAAGTTCATTTTTATGTTGGGGAATGCCGTTTGCGCTCCAGAAACATTGGACCATGGGTAAATATAAAATTTTCAAATATCGCCTTAGCGATTGTTTTAGCGTTTTTGTCTTTTATTTGTATAGTAACTAGATATTTAGTTAAATTACATATTATTGTGATAGCATATTCATTTCCAAATAATGATTTTGGGAATGGTCCTATTGTGTCTACCACTACCGTATCAAATGCTTTTGTTGGCGTTGGTGTCACAGTCATTGGACTTTTGATTTATATTTTAAAGTTTTAAAAGTTTGACATTTATGACATGTTTTTACGTATTTAGATATTTCTGGACATATTTTTCCAATAGTAATATCTCTTTATTTTTTCTAATGTTCTATATAGTCCACAATGTCCTCCTTCTATGGGATCATCGTGATATTTCAGCATAATCTCAAGAATTGCCTTGGCATTCTTGCTATCAATTTGGGTCACCTCATTTAGTAGCGCTACTTTAATTTTATTTAATATTTTATTGCCTATAAGTTTAAATTCATTAACAGAGACATTTTCGGAAATTGTCTCACTAGGTGCCTAAATTATATATATTGTACTTACCGGCCACTTTTTGAGCCTAGAGAAAAATTGTCCTAAGTCAAAATTCTCGTTAGTAAACAAATCATTAATATATGTTACTATAGATTTTCCACGTTTGATACAACATCTTCCGGGGGAAATCTTTAGTTTATAGTATTTTCTGACGTCAGTGTTTGTTAAAGGTACATATATACTGGGCTTATCATTATTTTAATTTTTATAAGATTTATGCTGTTTATTTAGTTCATTACTATTCTTTTCTTTTTCTGTATAGGTCGTCGATCTAGTCGTGACTCTTAATATAGAACAGATTTTATTATTCATGTCTTTTAGGTCATTTATTGTTATTCGCGATAGAGCGTCGGCAATATGGTTATCTTTTCCCCTAAGATATTCTACTGTAAAGTCATATTGTTCCAAATCGAGTCTAATTCTTGTTAACTTGGAGCTTGGGTTTTTCATTGAAAACAAATAAGAAAGTGGTCTATGATCAGTACGGACAAGAAAATGTTTTCCATATATATATGGTCTGAAGTGGGTAATTGCTCAATGAATTGCAGTTAATTCTTGCTCAATGGTTGATTTGTTACTTTCTCCCTTTGTGAATGTTTTGGATGCATAAGCAATAGGTAAATGTTTGTCCTCGTATTCCTGTGTTAAAACAGCACCACAAGCGTGTTTACTTGCAACTGTTGTAATACAAAATTGCTTGGTGAAATCAGGATATTGGAGTAGAGTTGGACTCATTAATGCCTTTTTGAGATATATAAATGCCAAATCACAATCTTTCCTCCATTCAAAGGGTGTATTTTTCTGGGATAATTTTGTTAAATGTCTGGAGTATTCAGAGAAATTTTTAACGAATCTTCGATAGTAGTTACAAAAACCTACGAATCTTTTTGCACTGTCTGCGTCAGTTGGTGTTGGATAGTTTTCAATTATTGAATATTTACTATCGTCTGGTAATATTCCTTTATCTGTGCATTTGTGACCAAGGTATGTTACTTCTCTCATGAAGAATGAACATTTTTCAGGATGTAGTTTAAGATTATCTTTTCGGCACAGATTGAAAACGTTTTTTAAATTTGACAGCATGTGTTTTTCGGAGCATCCCAATACGACTAAATCATCCATATATAGAAAGGCTTGGTCTGGTTTTAAACCACTGAAAGCAAGTGTCATCATTCCTTGAAAGGAATTGGGTGCTATCTTTAAACCATATGGTAATCTAGTAAATCTGTATGAACCATTGTTGGTTGAAAAAGCTGTTAAATCTCTGGAGTTTTTCTCTAAACTGATTTGGTGAAAGCCTGACATTAAGTCCAAACAGGAAAAAGGATAAGGTAATCATTGTCTTGGTTGAAATCCAATATACAATTATAACGTTTCACACGACACACTCGTCCGTATTCTAGAATCAAAATGTAAATAATTTAAGATCCAAAGAAAATGTACCTATCTAAACGTCATAAAAAATTCATTAAAACATATCCACACACAAACTTACATACATATGCAAGCATAATTAAATAATACATGAAATTAAAAAAAAACAAACAAAATCCCTTCAACCAAGCTAATTCACTTTATTCAATTCTCTTCCTTTAAGTATTATGGATTTCATACAACAAGATCAAGAGAAATACTACAAACACACACACACACACACACACTAATGTTTTGTTTCTTTTTTGCTTGTAAGCTAATAAATGCGTGTGTAATATGTGTGCATGTAGTAGTAGCAACTTTAAACGCTTATAGCTCCCAAACTACTAAACCGATTTCAATAAAATATATATTCTGCACATCTGTACAGAAAATCCTTTAAAACCATATAAATCTTTTTAAAATCGGTGTAGTGGTTGGTACCAGCGTAAAAGGGATTACAAAAACCATGTTCGCCTATTAATTATATAGATAGTTTGCCAATCCATATAGAAAGTAAAAAAATTTTTAATTAACGGCTATTAAACTTTGTCTAAGTCATTTGCTCTACTTGCATATTTCTTTCTTAAAGACCTTTTATGAAATATGTACATTTTAATAATAATATTTGTTGCAGATAGTATGACCAATATCAGCATTAGCAAACGCACCATTTACACGCCAAGCAGTTGAATAAAAAATTACAAACATTCAATACATACCCACAGCCGATATGATAGCAGACGTTTTGACAAAACCAATCCCCAATATCAAGCACAATTTATTTAGTACATCAATGGGTCTTCAAAACAAAAATTTTAGTTTAGGAGGCGTCTTGAATTATATAGAATATATATGAACAATTAAAATATTTAACTTTGTATAAATGTACTTTGCTTTTGTTAATCAATTTATCCTTTGTAAGTTACTTCAACAAATTTATTATTTTTCATTTTGTATTTTCATTATAAAATACAATCAAATAAGTATTTTTAACATTTATTGTATCTTCAAATATGAATTAACAATAAGTATTCAAATCTTAAATCTAAAATATAATTATTAGGCCCGACCAATGTCGAACATAAACTAAGTGATAGTTACTAATAATAAATAACTAGTGGTAAGCAAAAAAAAAAATATTTTCAATCAGCTTCATCTGGAGTGTTGGTTATTAGAGCACTTGTATCTCTCTTTTTTAAGCGATGTGTCCAGTAAAGTTCAATATATTGCGAGCAAGCGGATTAGGATGTGACTCGAGGTTTGTTATATATTTGCCTGCGTATTTTGCAATTTCTTCAGTCACTAGTGGCATGGCATATTTAAACTGCGATGTTTATATTTAATTTTTTGATATACCATGGAGCCGATGTTATCAAACATAAAATTTTGTTTTGCCTTCATTGGATTTTCTCAACATTTGAAGCTGAATTCCATAGCCACATAACTGAATTCCGTAGCACCATATTGGCTTCAAAAGCTACTTGTATATTAAAAGTTTGCAGTCTAGGCTGAGTGTTGAATTTCTGCCAATCAGCCAATGTATTTGAGTTATTTTTAGTTTCATTTGTGTTAGCCTAGAGTAAATGTGGTGTTTCCATGTAAGCCGTCGATCAAGGTGTATACCAAGATATTTCACAATTGAATGTTGAGGAACAACTTGATTGTTAAGCGGAATGAGAGAACAAGTATCTCTTCATAAAGTAAATGTTACTTGAACACACTTTTGTTCATTTACCTTAATTCTCCATAAGTTTACCGATAGTTCCAGCTGGGTGATGTGTTCCTGAAAATATCGAGACGCCTCGTAAGGGCTTTTATGCATACTAATGGCTCGATTATGGATGGTAACCGAACTTTGGTTGCGTTGCTAGTTGTCGAAATGATATTACGGATGGCAACTGGCAACTAACAGCTGGTAATCTCAGTTGCCATATTGGCAACCACAAATTTGTAGTTGCTGCATAGTTTAAAAGCAAAAAAAATTAAAAATTAAACATTAATTGCAATATTATTTTTATTTTTGAATTTCTTCTATGGATATTAAAGAAAATATGCTTACAGCTAAAACAGAGATTGTTCAAACTTATTTTAGGCAACAACATTTACTCACAGTAGAGGCGGTAATTCTAAAGAGTCGTCTAATAGATTCAACTTTTGTACTTCCTTCTCTTCAACAATAATTAATTCCACTTAACTAATAATTTTTATGATCAGTAATGTTTTTAAGCACTTTTAATCAATAGTTTTATTTTTGGCACTTGTAGTTCTTATATTTTAAATATTTTTTCAGTTGCCAAGTTGTCATAATCGTATTTTCGATAACTTTTTGGCAACTGGAGGAAGTTGCCATACATAATACAAATTTTAAGTTCAGTTGCGTTGCTAGTTAACTCGGCAACTGAAGTTCGGTTGCCATCCATAATCGAGCTATAAGGTAGGGTGTATCGTCGGCAAATGGTGAAGTGAGGATACTGCTGCTCCTGTGTATATCACAAGTATAAATCAAATAAAAAACGAGCCAGTGTACTTCCTCTGTGGCACACCGGATGAGATAGTTTCAGGCATATTCATAAAGTCTCCTTCCACAACAGTGAACTTGTAACGACACGGATTCGCTGGTGGCTAGGGTAGGCTGAGCGTAGTCCAGAGTTATGTATATTAGATGGAATATTTAATGTACCTTCTCTTGGTTACTTGGATGCAAATAAAACAATTACACCAGGTCCGTTTAATATTAACCAAATTTCTTTATTTACTCAAAAATAAGAAAAATAAATTATAGCTATTTAATTGCGGAATAATTATACAATAAAATAATATAAAAAAAAAGAACTAAAATTTTAAATAATAGAAAAAAAACTAGGTTATACTAGAATAACTCACCTTTTATTTATAAGAGTATTGATTCACCTTTTGGGAAAAAGTGTCCTAATTCCCAAAGGAATCTTCTCCCACTTATAAATAAAAGAAATATTAAAAACAAACAAAAAAATAGAAACTTAATATTGGAATGGTTTGCTCAAATTTGCAACCAAGAGAAAAACAAAGATGTAATAATAGAGATGTGTCATATCTCTATTATTACCTGATTTTGCTCAATTTTTATTTATAAGAGTATTGATTCACCTTTTGGGAAAAAGTGTCCTAATTCCCAAAGGCAGCCTCTCCCACTTATAAATTAAAGCATTTAAAAAAAAGAGAACTTAATATCTTAGTGGTTTGCCTCAAATTTGCTAACGGAAAACTTTAATAGTAGCGCAGCATCCTATCTCTACTATTACCTCCTTTGCCAGCGATTGCTGCCAACCAACTAATCATCGATACAACGATGGCTCGCCTTTTTATACTTGTGCCAGACAATCAAGAATTCAACGGTAACGCTGAAAATTTTAAAAAAGGGGCACAAAAAGGGGATTTTCAAAAAAAAAGTGGCACAAAAAGGAGATTTCTAAGAAAAAAAGGGGCAACCTTAAAATCAAAGAAAATTTAAGAAACAAACATATTTATCAACATATTTTTATTAAAAACAAATAATAAAAACAAATTTCTCATGTATAAAAAGTACAC
Organism: Tachina grossa; assembly: GCA_949987645.1. Taxonomy (NCBI): domain Eukaryota; kingdom Metazoa; phylum Arthropoda; class Insecta; order Diptera; family Tachinidae; genus Tachina; species Tachina grossa. The sequence goes on along the minus strand of OX465275.1, from coordinate 102,671,040 downwards.
AAACATTAATTTTATGAGAACTCATATAAGTTTATTCGTACGTTTTATTTGCAAGTAAAAATTCTAACTTGTGGCAGAATTAGGTTTTACTTTCTGTTCTGTTACGAATCAGCTGACTCTTTTTTTGCTTTAAAAATCTCGCACAAGTCGTTAGTTTTTCTATTTCGTTCTGTTATGTTACGGTTCAATCTGTGAAAATCAAAAAAATTTTAAGTAATTCTAAGTGGCAGCATAAATAAAATAAAAATTGGGATTATGCTTTTAAAATTTAAAAAATTTAATTTTTTATCAGAAAAATATAAAATTATTTTGAAATATAAAAATAGACGAACTCATCACTTCAGTGGTAAACTGTGGCCGTTCTGCTCAGAAACAGGTGATAAGTTATTACATAAAATGTAACTGTTAAAATTTAGAAACAGATCGGCACAGCACAGAACATCAACAGAAAGTAAAGAATAATGACGCCTTTACTAACTCACGCGAACAATTGCTGATTACTGGGTATGAGATGTATGTATACAGAAAAAGAAATTTTTCATTTTACAATTGTTTATTTGACGACTGTGAATATATTTCTATAATACCGGCTAGTTGAATATTTGCAAATACAGTTTTTATTTACAAATAAGACGAGTATAAACGTAATATAACTACATAGCTACTAAATAAAAAAAATCATAAAATCTATGATAATAATGAAACACTAGTCAAAATGTGGCATTTGATATTGATCGAAATTCCAATAGAAAATAAATGGAAATTTCGTTCGATATTGAATGCCGTAATTTGCCCCAGCTCTTAAGATTTACAAAAAATTAAAAAATGCATTAATAAATTTTTTGGCATCTTTTGGGGCATATCACTTTTTTTACTTAAAAACCAGTATTATTCAGAAAATTTACTTAACCATTTAAAGTTTTGATAAAAAATTTTAAACTTCGATCCTGAAGAAGATATTATATTTATGATACTACTTTTATGCATAATGTATACTTATTAAATAACTTAAATATCAATTCTTTTGAAATTGTACATCTGTATTTATTAACAAGTTCTTCACTTGCAATCCATTCTTTCAAATCGTTTTGAACTAAATTTAAGGCAGACAGCATGGACAGACAAGTGTCTAATTTCAGTCTATTTGAAATTTTTTTAGCAATGCTAATTTAAGTTTACGCTTTGTTTATTTTGGTAAGTTTGTTTATAAAGATGAAATAAGGTGTAACTCACCGACCTTGCAATTGCTGAATCTGGGTATATTTTTGCGTTTAATTGGCCAATTTGTCCATTGACTTAAACGAGTTGTTGCAACTTATCATCAGCAATAGTCACTTCCCTCCGAAAATAAGTATTTTTATGGTAAAAACTCGGATATTTTTCGATCATTTGCTTTTGGGCATTGGCCACGTGTTTGGCTGTTTTAGTTTTCTAAAATCGTGCGATTTCAACTCGATCGGTTTACAGAACAGTCTTTTAAAAATATATAATTAAATTTGGCTTTCACAATAGATGTCGAAAATGCAGTTAGAATTATCAAGTATGAGTGTGCAATTGTACTCGTATATTAAAAATCTTACACAAATGAAAAGATTCATACCAAGGTGTATGTTTTTATATTAAGTTTGACACATAGGAAATAAAATCTTGTTTAATGTGGTAGAATCTGTATGAATCTGCGTACACTTATTGTCAAAATAAAAACGAAAGTTGTCTTTGAACATAAAGGGGCAAAAAGGGGCACAAAATAGTGCAAATGATACTAAAAGGGGATTTAAAAGTAAGGGGCATAAAAAGTGGCAAGGCAGTTGAAAAAGGGCAAAATGCGACTTTAGTCGCACAACGGTAACGCTGCAGACAATACACACAAGTACACAACCACATAAACGACTGTATTACATACTCATGCTTTACCATATGGGCATGATCATGCATGGTAGTATATTCAACGTTGTGTAGTTGTGTAGTATACTCGGATGCTGTTCTAACATTTCCGTTAATTTTAAACAACAATTTAAAATTTTAGTTTTATACACTTATGTACAATAGTATACATATGATGATTATAATAATAATATAATCGTAGAAAAAAAAACATGTAACTGGGTAATTCAATAAAATTAAGATTAATAATTTTTAGGAAGTGAATAATAAATGATAAAATAATAAGGTAAACCAACCAATTCTTTAGGAGTTGTGGGCCAAAACGAGCTAGTGACTTTGGTCGTCACAAACTTCTGGGCAATAATGTAACTTTGCAAAAGATTTAGAATATTAATTGGTAGGGATGTCTTGAATTTTAAAATAAGGCCTTCATGGCACACTTTATGAAGTGCCTGAGGAACGTCAATAAACAGCGCAGAACAATACTTCTTTTCTTTAAAAGTTCTTCTTATAAATTGAACCAATCTATGAGTTTGTTCAATGGTGTTATGCTGACTTCTAAAACCAAATTGATGGTCCGGTATCCACCCATTATCAGTTAGAATTGGGGACAATTTATCATGAGTAACTTTTCAAAGAGAATTGAGATTGCTGACAGTAAACTTATTGGCCTATATGACTCAGCCTTGGTAAGATCTTTGGGATAATTTTAACCTTGGCAAGCTTCCAGCTGTGTGGATAATACTCCAGTCGCAAAATTGCATTGAAAATTAATAACATTATTCTAATTGCGATACGAGACAACTTCATCAGCATAGTCGAGAGGATAGAGCAAATCAGCAACACCAGCACATGTGCTTGGGGTAAATACGAATTTTAAATTCTCAACAAATAATTATGTTTACCTTTTTCAGTATCGCTTCTTGCTCCACCTCCGGTAGATGTACGCAGAGGTGGTTTAAATTCAACGGGTATTTTTAAGCTTTCTAGCAGCGTGCCACAAAGAATAATTAGATGCTGGTGTGACATCAAGACATTCCAAATAATTTTTAAGAGATGCAATTTTGCAGATGCAAGCAACTCTTGGAGTCGTTTAGTGCAGTCTTTAAGTCTGATTTTATGTTGGGGTAATCTGTGCTGTTGCCATTCCCTTCAAGCTCTTCTTTTTTCACACACGAGACGTTCAATATCCGTAGAATAAATTCTATTAAACCCAGTCTGCGGATGGAAGGTAGTGGCATGTTCAGCAGCCTGCTTAATATTTTCGTTAATATTGGCGATGTTAGATTCAACATCATCGGGTGTTATTAGTTTAATGTTTTTCGTACAATGACTACTGCTACAACACTAGGTCCAAGAGATTTGTAGAAATTCTCATACTGATCCTCAGCGATTGAAAAACTTGTGGGGGAGTAAATTTCTGATATCATGAAAACCATGCTTATAGATATTCTTCACAAATGTTGTCAATAATATAATGCTTGAGTCTTTATTAGAATTGCTGATCCACAGCATGCTCTTTCTTTTGTGCCCTTTGAATCATATAAGGTGTAGCCATAAATTTTAAAAAAGCTTCTCAAAAGTCAAATGAATCTCAGAGACCAACATTACATGAATATTTTTTTTCAGTGAAGAACTGCTCAACTTCATTTTTATGTTGGCGTTCCAGAAACATATTTTTCACGTGTTCATGACATGTTAACTAATGCCTTTAGTAGTGTATTCTGCATTCGCAGTATTTCTTGCCTCATGCTAGTCATATTTGTTGTAAAATTATTTATAGTTTGCACCAGATTATCAATAGTAGATTCAAGGCGAATAAAATCAAAGCTTGAGTTGGTATTTGTTGAATTACTAGGCTTCTCACATTTTGTGTGAGAATAGAATTTATCTTAGCAGCATCGGAAAGTAACTGGTTGGCTCATTTGCGCAAAAGTGGCGGAGGAAGCGTTTGCTGTTTGAACTGGAGGTAATTTAGGTTTTTGAACCATAGCCTGCTTGAAGAAAGAGTATACAGGGCAACCTCTATAGTTAGCTGTGTGATTGCCTCCACAATAACTACATTTTTTTCTCTTTGATCTTTTAGTTAAATACAAATAGCAGTACTGTGTAATTCACCGCAGATAACACAAACTGTAGGTAATTTGCAGTAAGTTTTCGTGTGACCATATTCTTGATAATTATAGCACTGTACGGATCCTGAAAGCTTGTGTAGTTTTCCAACTGATATTTTTCGGTATTTGAGCTTTTTTTACCTGTCACTTTCTTCACTTCAGTGTATTCTGTGGTGAAATAAGCATTTCTGCCGTTAGATCTCACTTCAAAATTCCTCAATGTCACTTTGAGTTATTTCTTGTTTGCGTTTTTTTTTTTGTTATTTTTACTATGTAAAAAATATTAGCAAAGCAAATAAAGCTTTTTTTTATCAAAGTCAGTATGCATTACGGATAACATGTACTACGAATATTTTTTTTATAATTTTTTGAAGCTGAAGGTGATATGTGTATTAACAATGTTAACAATGTTTTGATACGAGTATGATGTACCAACAAGGCAAATACTCCATATGAAAGTGTACATGCCATTCGTTCTAGAATGGGTGCTCATGCTCATGATGCCGATGGCCGTCAGTTTAGAGTTGAAACTAACCATCCATTGTGTAAAATCAACATTTTGGACCCTTAGAACATTTATTCTTAACCGAGATCAACTTTATTGGTTCAGATCCTGGCGATGCTGATTTCTCGATACATCTATGTTTGTCTGAAAACATAGCCCTTGGCGATACTGTTTTTTATCTTGATGGCCAAAGCAAAAGCGTGTCTGCATGAAGAAGAAAGTCACAAAATAATTAAAGGTACCATAAATTTACCCTTTTATCTTCGTTAAAAAAGGAATTATGTTATGAGTCCGTTTCGCTTACTGCTTAGCATAAGAATAGCATAAGATCAACAACATTTAAGATTATAACATATGTACACGCATTTGACCCAATTAGTATTCTTGGAAAACTATAACTAGATATTTTCTTCCGCCAAGGGTGAGGGATGTTGTGTATCAGAATTGAACAACCATCGTACCCGTACATTGCACTAATTTGTTAACGCAACAGCAACCCGTTCTTTCACTTGGTTGCTTGCTTAATTCTTGCGTTGACAAATTGTGCAATAGCGATATTTCGTAATCTAAATAGCTAAATAATATTAAAGAAACAGGTTAGCAAGTTAGCATAATAATAGTAACTATCAAGCATAATATTAATGTTGATATATATTAAATTATGATTAAGTTTTGTATAAATAGTTTATTTTAAGAAACCAAGTGAATAGTTGTAATCAGGCAGTTGTAAATAGAGAGTTGTTAGTTGTAACTAGCTGAAGACAGTTAAAATTATAGAGCCATACCTGCGATTCTCACGAGACCCTCCAGGTTTAAAATTATTAATTTAATAATAAAATACTAATTATTAGTTTAATAAAGCATTTTTTAATAAACTAAATAATATATTAAAGGGAAAATCTGTGTTTAAATGAAACACAACACTATTACCTTGTTTTTGTTTCTATTCTTTTATTTTTTGTATTGGGTTTTTTTAATTGTTTTTATTCAATCTTTTGTATATATTGTTTTTATTGAACAGTTTGATAAATAAATATTGAATTTTGAATCATAAATTATAACTCAAAATAATAAATAATAAATTTATGGACTTAGTAATACAGAAAATTTGGATCAACTCTTGATAGAAGAACACTTTAATATCTCCACTGAGTTGTATGTAAATTGAAAATTAAATTTAACATTCTTAACTCTTCATCTCCTGCTGACATGAAGTGGCTTACTTTAACACTAACTGCAAGAAAAAAAGTACGCTGTTAGAGTTATGCCTAGCAGAATTGAAGGTTGTGGAATAGAGACCGAATATATATTTTTGTATGCTATCTCCTTTTTTGTCATTTCATATTTTTACTGAGTTGTTAAAACAGATTCCTTAACAGCCATGTTAAGTCTACACTTAACATTAACCATAAATTAACGTTAAAGTTAATCATATTATGTAACGTGTAGACCGCAAGTAAAATAATTCGCTACTATCGATAGTATCGATAGTTTTCCAACAAACTATCGAAAATATCGAATGGCGTAACTATCGAAAGTTTGCCAGCTCTAAATTACAAGGCTAGTAAGCTTGACGGAAGCAAACCCGGACATCGCAAATGGACTCTGCGCAAATGGGAAGAATATACCACGGAGTTACATATTTTAGGACCACCTAAATGAAATTTTCTACAAATTTTTAAATGAATCCCGCACATTCACTTCATCTTATTTTTGTCATTTGTCAGTTGTTATATTTTTTCCTTCAAATGCATATTCAGTTCTCGTTGAACCTTCATAGTGAAGAGACGTTAAAGCGGATTTTTTTACATACACACATACGAAACAAATATAAAAAAACAACAAAATCAAAAATCATACAGAAAATATTCGTAATACATAATCACCTTGATAAATAAGCTTATTGGCTTTACTAATATTTTTTACATAGTAAGAAATAGCAAAAACAAAAAAAAACCGTAAACACAAAGTACCCTTGAGGAATAACACTCTGTATGAGTACCTCAAAGGAAAAAAATTTTGAAGTGAGTTCTAACGGCAGAAATGCTTATTTTAATGAGTTCTGAAAATCTTAATGAAAACAATATAAATAATAAACCTGATGAAAATTTTTTTCTAACGGAAAAGCCACTTTTTCGTCATCCATCAACTTCGCTTTGTCCAATGCCAACTAGTGAATCGTTAACATTACCATTGTCTAGTACTTCTTCCTTTAAGTCTGCGATATCATCCGCATCGGGCTCGCGTTCATCACTAAACCAAGTTATCACTACAGATAACAGTAGCTCAAAACCCAACGTACAAGTGGGAATGGACAGATATATAATCGTGGTAAAGCGTGGGCGAAGCCCAAATTCTTCAAAAATTTCATCTGCTCCAAAGATGTCTAGAGATAACAGCGCATCATCTACCAATCGTCAAAATCGTTTTTCATTATTGCAAGACACCGACGACAAGCCCTCTACATCATCGCAAAAGTCTTTTAAGCCACCACTTATTTATCTGAGAAAAAAAAAATTCTAACGCGCTTATCAAAAAACTGCTGTCAACCATTGGTGAAAATTTTTTTCACATCATTCCAATTAAACGAGGTAATATTGATGAAACTAAAATCCAAATATATAATGAAAAAGATTTCCGAAAAATTGTTAGTGAATTCGAAAAAAATAAATCAAATTTTTACACATACCAACTTAAGAGAGCTAAAGACCTACAGATAGTATTAAAGGGCATAGATTCATATGTTGAACCCGAAGAAGTGAAATGTGCACTTGTCGACCAAGGATTTAAGCTAAAAAATGTTACAACATAATTAATAGAGAAAAGGTCCCCCAACCCCTATTTCGGGTTGAACTGGAGCCGAATGACATACAATTGAAAAAAAATTGAACCCTTCCAATTTATAGCGTAAATTATCTCTTACATCAAAAATCACAGTTAAAGAGCCACGTAAGCTTTCAGGTCTCGTACAGTGCCATAATTCCCAAGAATATGGCTATACGAAAACTTACTGCAAGTTACCTACAGTGTGTGTTATCTGCGGTGAATTGCATGGTACTGCTAGCTGCACTAAGCCAAAAGACCAAGCAGAAAAAAAATGTAGTAATTGTGGAGGTAATGACACAGATAACTATAGAGGGAGGCTATGGGTTAAAAACCCAAATTAACTCCAGCTCAACCAGTAAACGCGAACTCCGCCACTTTTGCTCAAATGAGCCAACCAGTTACTTCACGTGTATCGTATGCTGATGCTACTAAGACTAGTTCAATTCCCACGCAAAATGTTCCACCGCCTAATAATTCAACGAATTCAAACTCAAGCTTTAACTTTAGTCGCTTTGAAGCTACTATTGAGAATCTGGTGCTAAATATAAACAACTTTACTACAAATATGACAAGTCTGATGCAAGAAATGCCGCGAATGCAGAATACACTGCTTCAAGCATTAGTTAATAAACCATTAACACGTTTCTGGAACGCAAACGGCATTCGCCAACATAAAAATAAACTTTAGCATTTCCTCATGGAAAAAATATGGCTGTAATGTTGGTTTCTGAGACTCATTTGACCTCAAGAAGCTTATTTAAAATAAATGGTTACACTTTATATGATACAAAGGACCCGAGAGGGAGAGCATGCGGTGGATCAGCAATTCTAATTAAGTCAAGACTCAAGCACTATGTCCTTAACAACGTTAGTGAAGAATATTTGCAAGCAACGAATATTTTCGTAGAAAATTTTTGTGCGAATTTCGTGATATCATCAATTTACTCACCTCTTAGATTTTCAGTTACCGCAGATCAGTATGAGAAGTTCTACAAATCGCTTGGATCTTGTTTCGTGGCAGCTGGTGACTACAATGCAAAACATACGTACTGAGGATCGCTTCTTGTTACACCTAGAGGTCGAGCCTTGTTCAATACAATTTCAAAAATGGGCTTAGATGACATTTCGAGTGGGGAGCCTACTTACTGTCCTACTGACGTAAGAAAAATTCCAGATGTTATAGATTTTGCCGTCACGAAAAATATTCATAGGGACTTAATTCACGTAGAGGCCTCTCTAGATCTGTCCTCCGATCACTCTCCAACAATAGTTACAATTTTCAACCCACTAAGGAGTGATTTAACTAACTCATATGTGAAGATGATTAATGGAATCAACTTGTTGGCATTCAAAAAATATCTTAGTAGTCACTGCGTAGAAAACATTCAGCTTAGATCATGCGATGATATTGAATTTAACATTGCCAATCTTAACGAAAATATTAAACAGGCTGCTGAACACGCCACTACCTCCTATCCGCAGACCGGCTTTAACAGAATTTTTTCTATGGAAATTGAACGTCTTGTATGTGAAAAAGGAGACCTAGAAGAGAATGTAAACAACACAGATCACCCCTAAATAAAATCAGACTTAAATAATGTACTAAACGAATCAAAGAGCTGCTATCGTCGGAAAAAACTGTACTACTGGAAAAGTATTTAGAAGGTCTTGATGTAACATCCGCATCTAATTACTATTTATGGCGCGCTACTAGAAGCAGTATTTCCCACATAATTGGAAACTTGCCAAGATCAAAATGATTCCAAAGGCGGGCAAAGATCTTACCAAGACTGAGTCATATAAGCCTATAAGCTTACTATCTACAATCTCAAAGCTTTTCGAAAAGCTGCACATGACTAAATTGTCCAAAATTTTAACTGATAATGGGTGCATCCCGGACCATCAATTTGGCTTTAGAAGTCAGCACAGCACGATTGAACAAATGCCTAGACTGGTCCAAGTTGTAAGAAGAACATCTGAAGAAAAGAAGTATTGTTCTGCTTTCTTTATTGATGTTTCTCAGGCGTTTGATAAAGTATGGCACCAAGGCCTAGTTTTAAAATTGAAGACATATCTGCCAATAAACACTCAAAAGTTTTTGGAAAGTTATATTATTGATAGGAAGTTCACTGTTGTGGAAGGAGAGTTCACGAGTGTGCCTGAATCCATATCTTTTGGTGTGCCACAGGGTAGTATTCTGGGTCCTGTCTTGTATTTAATATTTACTTGTGACATGCCTGTGAGCAATAATATCCATATTTCTACATTTGCCGATGATACAGCCTGTATGAGTGTGCACGAAAACCCTTATGAGGCATCCCGCAATCTCCAGGAACATATTACCCAGCTGGAAATATGGTTGAACTTATGGAGAACTAAAGTCAATGAACAAAAGTGTGTCCATATAACATTCACCTTAAGAAGAGATACTTGCTCCCCCATTCGAATCAACAATCAAAATATTCCTCAACATTCCCAAGTGAAATACCTTGGTATACACCTTGATCGAAGACTTACATGGAAACATCATATTGACTCTAAATTAACTCAGATGTAATTTAAGTTAACTCAAATATATTGGTTGATTGGTAGAAACTCAACACTCAGCCTAGACTGCAAACTTTTACTATGCAAGTCGCTTTTGAAGCCAATATGGTGCTACGGAATTCAGTTATGGGGCACTGCTTCAGCTTCCAATGTCGAGAGAATCCAACGAAGGCAAAACAAAATTTTACGGTTAATAACATCGGCTCCATGGTACATCCAAAATTCTATTATACATCGTGATTTAAATATGCCACTTGTGACTGAAGAAATTGTAAAATACGCAGGCAAATATTTAACAAAACTCGAATCACATCCTAATCCGCTTGCTCGTAATATTTTGAACTTTACTGACACATCCGCCTAAAAAAGAGGGACACAAGGGCTCTTATACTCAACACTCCACATGGGACTACTTGAAAATACTTTTTCCCCTTTTTTTTTTGATTATCACTACTAATGTATTATTTATAACTATCACGAAGTTTATGTCCGACACTGGTCGGGCCTAATACTTTTTTTTATAGATTTAAGATTTGAATACTTATTGTTAGTTCATATATGAAGATACAATAAATAAATACATGCATTAAAAAAAGGCATATTCACAATTGCGAATACCTACTTAATCATTCACAACTTCATCAACTGGTTTACGTAATAAATATTGCAACCATAGTTGACAAATTCTTGCACTTTGCAATCATTTGATGGTAATAAGCTCATTTGGAAAATTTATATCAACATTTTCTAAACCTCTGGCTAAAGAACAAAATTTATTAATTTGTGGTCCAAATTTTTCGTCAGATGTAAATTTAAATCTAACGAATTGCTTAAACAAATTTACTTACATTGAAGAATTTTTTGCTCTATAAATGTTTTATAATTTACATCAAGCATCCTTGGTAGTAATACAATCCTTAATATAGATTAACTCAGTAGTTCTCTTCGCTAGCGTAAGTGTTGATAGAGCTATGTTATATCTTGTTTTCCACGAAGCTTTTCCTCTTTGAGTTGGCGTTTCATCTAATGTTTTTTTTTGAGGAAATCCCATAAATCTTGAGTAATTGAATCTGGATACATCAGGTCTGACAATTTTCCGGATTTAGTTTTTCTATTTGACAATTTGAGTTTGCCATTTTTATCGTTTACCCTTTTAGTTCTTTTATTTGTATGTTTACTTGTTTAAATGCAATTCTACAGAATCCTTAACGTCCTGGGTCTATAACCAATGTTGAATAATCTTTTATTTATGAAATGATGAGTGAAAACTTATGACCAACTAAAACAATTTTTCAACTTCTTGAAATATAGGAAACAAATACGTCAAAGCATAGTAGATTTATGCCCATATCACGGTTTTCAACTTTTAAAATAGTTTGGTTGGGATTGATAAATTTGCATTGCCATTCTCCACTAAATTAACAGTTGACTTTTCAGTTGTGTTTTGGTACTGTCATTTACCACTCTGCGTAAGTTTGGTTGAGAAAAGCGTTGAGTATACACAACTGCTTTTTAGTAGTTGGGTTTTTCTAGTTACTGGTTGGTGCGATATAAAAAGCAGAAAAAGTATAAAAATCGTAGTTAGAAATATTTGTTATGCTTAATAACAAAATTTTTTAACAATTTCATTATCGGCGGTATAGCGGGCACATACAGAGATTTCTTTAAATATGGTTTTTGGTGATCCAACAAATAACGAAACGTTTCTTTGTTCTGCCGGAATAACTAAAAGCATTCAAAACTCTTTTTTTAAGATTTCGTTCCCTATTTTGATTATTCCTTACCTTGCATTGGGTAGTTCAAGAAGGTTAGAATCATCACGAATTTTTCTTCTGATACGTAGCACATCTACAATTGCGACTTCGTTTCCGTCGTCATAAAATAAAGCTACACATATTTGTATCCATTTGGTATGATTTCTTTGAACTAAAACACTAAAAACAATACTTGTTCTAAAACTTTGTGTGTTTTTCATGTCAAACTAAATATTTTAAGTTGGCAACGCGATGATAATTTCAACTAAAACAGTTCATAAAAAAACAGTGGTTCATAATTCTAAAACACAGTTTGGTCATGTGTAAGTTTGGTCTGCTCTTAGACGACCAAAACGAATTTAGTTGAGAACCGCGATAGGTGCATTAAAATTTACATTGAAACGAAAGTGTGTTTGAACAAAGTACATACATAGTATTTCCAACAGTTTTTAAAACGGTTATACTCAAACTCTGTTTCATTAGTTGCTTACGGGTTTTTAGGAACTAAGAAAGGTTAGGTTAGGAAGGGTGGTGCTTTACCGCACTTTCACTCGGAGACCCAATTGGGTCCATTGTAATTCCTTTCTGTTGCCCAAAAAGTAATATTTACCCTCCCATTTGCAGCAATAAGTGACCCTATTATCCATGACTAAGACACCGAATTCCCATGATGAAGCCCCTGATGTCCTCTAGTTTACACTTCCCGACATCAGTAATGTTTTCATGGAAACGTCTGCTCAGCCATCTAAGCCTATGACGTTGCAGCTTCGGGCAATGACAGATAATATGTTCAATGGTTTCTGGTTCCTCTTTATCCCCGCACATCCTACAAAAATCTGGAGTGCCAGTCTCCCAAATGCTGGTTCTTGCTCTGACCAATCAGTGACCTGTCAACACGCCTATCATGATTCACATCGCCTTCTATTCATGTCCAGTAGTAGTTTAGATCTTTCTGAGTCAAGTTTTCGCCAAAAACACCTCGAGACTCTGCAGTTTTCCGTATTTCGCCATGAACTGTTTGTCCTGCTTTCTACCCAATTACTGAGTTCTTTATAGTAATTACATTCCCTCATCTAACACCGACCCTATTCTTGCCAGCCTAACCGCAATTTCATTTCCCTCAACACTGCTGTGGCCAGGAACCCAATATAGTCTGGCACTATACTTATCCATAAGTAAGTTGAGGGCTTTCCTACAGTCACTAACAAGTCTCACCTTCAGCTACATTCCTGGTCACCAGCTCCGTGGCCCTGAGGATCGCCAAGATGTCAGCCTGGAAAACACTACATTTATTCGGCGCGCGACCTGATATTCCTGTCGTCACCAAACCTGTTTCTACGAGTCTAAGGAGACTTATAGTCGCCGTTCCCATCACAAAGTCCTCTATAGGAAGTACATGAAGAATGACGTCCAAAGCAGCCTGAGGTGTGCTCCTCTGAGCACCTAGGATGCCCATCGAGGCACATCTCTGAACCTTAGCTAGTAATCTCCTGTGACTTTCCTTCCTCAATGCCTCCCACCATACCACACAAGCATAGGAAATAACCGGCCTGACAACCGATGTGTAAATCCAATTTACTACCTTCGGTTGCAGACCGCAATTCCTTCGTATGAAACTTTACCGTTACCAGTAAAACCACGTCATCCGAAAATGCAACTATCTTTCGTCCGCTCCTGTCAAAACGCCTAAGAATTGCGTTCATTGCCAACAACCACAATAGATGTGACAAAACTCCTCCCTGTGGTGTAGCTCTTGTCACTAATCTCCTCAGGCTTTCTCTTCCCATGTTGGAATTGATGATTCTGCTGTTAAGCATAATAATTATCCACTCCACTAGAAAGTTGTGTACCCTAAGAGTCTCCAGCGACTCCCAAACAGCCTCTATACTTATGTTGTTAAAGGCTCCCGCAGTGTCTAAGAATGCAGCCAGTGTGTAATCCTTGTGCTGCAGTCCTCTCTCTATAACACCAACCACGTCATGAAGCGCACTCTCAACAGACCTGCCTTTACGATAGGCATGCTGAGCGCCACTAACGACGCGGGTATCTTTTGTTTTCCTAAAGCCTAGATCCCACTATCGGCACAATGTACCGATTTTCTCCAGCCTTTCGGTATAAACCTCCTGCTTAAGCATATCTTAAAGATATACACCAGAGACAGTAGTACACGCTCTATATCTGAGAATAGATTTGTTGGCTCCTACCAAAATCAATTACGTACTCAACTTAATAATTAATTTTGGATTTGTTCTGGATGACATTGCAGTTAGCTTTTAGTCAGTCTAAGAAAGCTTAAATATAATTCAATTATTTGTGTTGTCAACCACACAAATTCCGACAGAGTTATTTTTCAAAATTGTGTAGTAAAATTTTTGATTTTTGCTACGGTTTTTTAACAAAATGAGCAACTGTGCGACAGTTATTGTCACAATAAATTTAAGAAAAGACAATTCAAAATTCGTTGATATAGAAATGAAAACGTTAGGCTACAAAAATATTCTTTTCCCCGTTTAGCATTACAATTCGCAATAGAAAATCAAGGAAAATATTTTTGTTAATAATTGCAAGCAATTATATTTACATACCGTTACCTTAATATACTTACCCAGCTAAAAAAAAAATTATATATGATCAATATATTTTTAATATATGAATGTATATAACTATATATGAATATGTATGAATTCATGTATGGAAATATATGGGATTATACATGTCAAAACTATTATATATGAACTAATATGTGGACTAATATATGAAACGTATTATAATACATGAGCTCATATATGGTAATTTATTTATGAAGCTCTTCATATGTGGATCCATATATAGAAATAAGATTTAATATATGGAGCCATATAAGAATGTATGCATACATGATATCTCCATTAGAAAATACATACGGTATGCAAATTTTATATGCGTACAGCCTCAACCTTTAAAAAAGAAAAAATTTTGTTAGAAAAAAAAACATTCTTGTACGATTTTATACATTGTGGCCCCATTTAATATATCAAATAATCAAGAGAATAATTAAGACATTAATTTTATAGAAAATAACAGAATTCTCTAGATAAGAAACAAAGTTCATATTACTGCAAAAATTATATTGAAAACAATTGTTCGTATAAAAACGGATTATTTTTTCTGTTATAGTTAATTGCATTAGTTTTTAATCTAATTTCTTAAAATAAATTTAATGTACGAATATGAATTTTGTGTTTTTTAAATAATTGGTTTACATTTTCTCTTAAAATTACTTATGAAATGTCCTTTAATTCGTTTTTAATTATTTGTTCAATTAAATGTTTCATTAAATGTTTAAAATCTTAAAAAAAGTAATTTACTTTAATTTAATATACCCTCATTTTTCGGATCCGAACCATATATAGGGTATCATATATGCTCCAGACATATTTTTTTAGCTGGGTATACTACGTTTATTAGCGCACTATTTGCAAATAAAAATATTCGCAAATAACTTAACTCACTGTTTATACGGCATAGCAAAAGTACACAAACTTGTAGCACTTCTATAGAAAACTTACTTATGTTGACCAAAAGATAGTGTAACCCAGCTAAAAAAATATGTATGGAGCATATATGATATCCCATATATGGTTCGGATCCGAAAAATGAGGGTATATGGCCATATATGATTATATATATTCATACATTTTCATACATGTATGTGTAAATATTCCCTCTACAGTATGAAAAGTTCATATTCACAAAAGCGCACTGCTGTGCAATAAATTAAATTACTAAAATTACTTTTTTTAGATTTTGAACTGGGAGGTTGTATTTAATGACACATTTGTTTGGACAAATAGTTGTAAACGAAGTAAAAGTCATTTCATTCCTCATTTTAAGTCAAAAGGTAAATCAATTATTTAAAAAAACACAAAACTCAAATTCGTACTTAAAATTTAATTTAAGAAATCAGATTAAAAACTAATTCAATTAATTATAAAAGAAAAAATAATCCGTCTAACAATAGTTTTCAATATAGTTTTTTGCAGTAATATGAACTTTGTTTCTTATCTAGAGAATTCTGTTGTTTTCTATAATTAATTACTGGATTATCCTTTTGATTATTTGGGGGCCACAATGTAGAAAATCATACAAGAATGATTTTTTTTTGTAACAAATTTTTTCGTTTTTAAACGTTGAGGGTACGCATATAAACTTTGCATACCGTATGTATTTTCTAATGGATTTCCAATTCACCAGTGATAAAATCCAAACTTTTTTTATTGCAAAAACGATCTTATGTGAGATATCATGTATGCATACATTCTTATATGACTCCATATAAGAAAAAAAGTAAATCATTACGCATAATGTTATTAAAAAATAACTTAAAAAGTAGGCGTTTCACTTTTTATTAATAAATAAACCAAAAAAAATTTATATGTTACAAAAAATTGTATTTAAACACATTTATATTCGGCTGAGTACAGAGGTAGGCAAATACCCATTTTATAGCGGTCGATTATGCATCACTATTTTGTTTTAATTTTAAAATGTTATTGTACATACATACATACATATGTAAGCATGCAGTACCATACAAACATACAGCGATGCCAACTTGGTGCTTTTGGCACTATTTTTAGTGCTTTTTGAAGACTCAAAACGCCAAATTTTGAGCGTTAGTGCCAAAATAAGAAAAATCACTAATTAGTGCTTTTAAGAAATTTGTATATTTCTTAAAATTATTTTAATAACTACTCGGCGTATTTATTTTTTCAGTGTAAAGCATACATTTTTCGTCTGATATATTTTATTAAATGGAGAATAGCTAAGAAAATTTTAAACATTATTAAACTTCACATTAATTCACTTTATGGATTTTCAGTTGTTTTTCACGAAAGTGCTTTTTACGCTATTTAAATATCAAAATTACGCTTTTAAGTGCTTTTTTTAAATGTTGATCTGCCTTTAGAGTCAAAAAAGTTGGCATCACTGCCTACATATGCCCTTATGTTTATAATTCTATTTTTCTTTTTGCCAATGAATGGGATTTCTTTAATTTTCAACGATGTTTATATGTATGTATTTTTCTTTTTGTAAAATTATGCATACATACATACATGTACCAACCCTCTAGTCAACCTAGAACCATATGTCTCTATGTCAATACTCTTTCTCCAGCGACAATTGTACTAGTTAAAATGTCGACAACTTTCCTTTTATGCGCGAGTAGAGATACGTTAGAGACGACTGGTGATATTGTCAATGAACGCGTCAATAGTTTGTTTTTATTTTTTATTATGTTGTGCAATAATATTAAATAAATATATGTAGACGAGGGTCACTAAAATCTACGAGTGAATCTGCGGTTCAAATATCTTCATGTGGTCGTAAAAGAACTACATTCTCAATAATGCTAAAGTCTACTGATAGATTTTGAATGACAACCCTATGTTATTTGTCAATAGGCATTTGCATTGGCTGGGGTACACCTAGCCAGTAGCACTATTGATAATGTCACTAGAAAATCACTATAAGTTTACTATTGACAACGAGAGAGGATATATCGATATTGTAGACTAGAGCCCCTAAAATTTACTAGTGAATCTTTGGTGCCAATGTCTCCATGTGGTCCCGAAAGAACTACTAAGTCAGCAGTGCTATAGTCTAGTGGTGGATTTTCAATGACAAGCTAATGTTAAATGTCAATAGATGATACCATTGGCTGGGGTACACCTGGTCAGTAGTGCTACTGACAACGTCACTAGTAAATCACCACAATTTCACTATTCGCACTTTCTGCAGGGAACTTACATAAATTAATACATTTGCCATAATACATGCATAAGAATAAACAAGAAACATAAAAGTGAGAAACCACAGAAAATCTCACATAAGGGATAAAAAAATCAAGAAAATATTATTTATAATTGTTTATCAAACGCTTAAAGTAGCATGGAGGCTACATTAAAAATATCTGAGTTATGAAACGTTTATTAAACGTCTAATAGGCTATTAATCATTTATGAATACACATTTAGCGTTTTTTGACTGTTAATGTGTTATTGAACTGTTAATAATCATTTATGAATTAGACCGTTCATATATTAGTCCATATATTAGTTCACATATAATAGTTTTGTCATGTGTAATCCCATACATTTCCATACATGAATTCACACATATTCATATTATAGCATTGCACAGATGCATCTGTTTGCACCAGTTTTGCGTGTTTTTTGGTTCTTGTATGAAAAAATATGTTATTTAGCGTTTCTTTTACTAGTTGTAAATGTTGATTTTTAAAGCAGTTATTGTATGGTTGTGCAATGACCAAATGAGAAAAATACGTTTGTATGTATTTGTTTTTCTATAATAAATAACCCTGCAGAAAGTGCGAATAGTGAAAATGTACTGAGTCGCTTTTGACTTTGTCACCAGTACTACTCTACAATTATTCCCCATACAATACTTTATGCTATACACATTTAGCATGTGCTTGTCATTGAAAATCTACTAGTAACACTAAAACAATTGACTAGGTAGTGAATTCATAGTTCTTATGGGAACATGGAGACATACCAACCAGACATTTACTGGTACATTTCTATACCTTACGTACATACAAATTTATGTATATTGACAAGTTGTTGCAAAATCCACCAGAAATACACCACATCTGTTTTCTCTATTTCTTTTATACTGACGAATAGAAGAGAAATTGTAGACAATGTAACTACTACTATAATTTTAGTATTGACAAAGAGACACTTGGCCCCAGCCTGACTGCAGGGAAGATACATAAAACTGGTTTTAACATAAGTACCACATGGGGTGTTGAAAAAAAAATCCATGGTTGATGAATGAATGAATGAAAGTAAAATTTCACATACACATGTAAGTAAATGATACATGTACATGAAACCAGCGTGACCGTTTGACCGACTAAAGTGGCAATTTGGCTCTTTTTCGACTGCGTTTCCCCTTTTTCGACTGCCTTGCCACTTTTTGCCCCCCTTTATTTAGGGTAAGTTATATGAAAATACATTAAAAATAAAAAGTTTAGTGCAGTTTTCTCGTTTTTTTTTTAATTTTGCCCCTTTTTTTTTTGATAAATCCCCTATTTGGTGCCACTTTTTGAAAAATGGCATCGGTCACCCTGCATGAAACACATGCATTTGTAATTACTCTCAGATCAAAATTGTCTCTTTCTGTCTCTATACTTTGGCTGCGCCACAAAATAACATAACGAACGTCCGCACATACATCTCCACATCATGTATTTGTTTGAATAGTGGTTTTTTCATATATTTGTATTACAATATGTTATTTTGGGCAAAAACAGATCAAACAGTTGCTCAGCAGCAATACAATAAGCAATTGTTATTTGTTTTAATTGTATTTTAATTTGGAAAAGCACGCACACACAATAACTCTTATACTTGTTCTGTCGCTCACACTACAATTATATGGTACATACCATGGTATATTTGTTTTGGCTATACAAACGAGTATACAAATGCAACCCTATAATTCATATATAGTTATATACATTCATATATTAAAAATATTTGCACCATATACATATAATTTTTTTAGCTGGGAGTGTACAAAATATCAAATAGTTCTTTGTTTTAATTGTTATTATTTGATTATTAAAGAAAATTTATTATTTGACATATTGTCAGAAGTGTACATAAAATAATTGAAATTTATTTGCTGGTAGTTTAGCATGTCTATATACATACGTATTTCATTGGCGCTTGAACCAAATCATCAATAGACTTTAACCACAAATTTTAAACAGTCACAAACCTCTTACTTTATGCATAGACTTTCAAAAACTATATGAGAATTCATAAAATAATAATTCTTTTGAAAATCACAAAAGAAAAAATAAGCTTAGTAGGCATTGAAACTGATACAAAACCCAGCAAATAATTTATATCCAGGTGAACTCATTTTATTTTTCTACATCCTTATACAATTAGAAATCCATTGGATAACAATAAAAGTATTTACAAGGCTAAATGAAAAATAAAACATTAATTGAACTTTAAAGAAAATTTATTATTTGACACATTGTCAGAAGTGTACATAAAATAATTGAAATTTATTTGCTGGTAGTTTAGCATGTCTTTCAAAAACTATATGAGAATTCATAAAATAATAATTCTTTTGAAAATCACAAAAGAAAAAATAAGCTTAGTAGGCTTTGAAACTGATACAAAACCCAGCAAATAATATATTATTATTTATTATTATTTATTTATGTAGAAAAATAAAATGAGTTCACCTGGATATAAATTGTGCAATATTAATCCATTTATTGTTTTTTGTTATCAAACATTTGTAAGCGTGGCAACCTCAAGCATTTTATTTGCAAATAGTGCGTTAATCGTGAATAGTTTTCTGAATTAGTAAGTCGCAATAAAAACAATAATATGTCAACAATTTACAGTTTTATTTGCAAATAAGCCCTTTTGCATAAACGTAGTAATAGAAAAGGCCCTAACTCATTATTTTTTGAAATCGAGTTTTTGTTTATTTCGATGGAAGAACATCCAATTGCATTGAAAAAAGCTAAAATCTCGATTTAAAAAAAATGAGTTAGGGCCACTTATGTGACGACACTGAATACCAAAATTTTAATACAAAATCTCTATGACTATAATTCACATGGCTGTTGAATATGTATAAGGTTAACATTGACTTAGCAGTTTCAGTTTTCTGAAGAACATAATTTTAAGGAATTTGAGGTCATTTATGAAAATAAAAGATGCACCTGCATGCATACATACATATGCATACAACTTTGCTCGGACGATTTTTATATAAGTTTACTTCTTTTTATTTTTAAAGGTACAACGAGATCCCTTAATAATCAAAGCATACTTGCTAATGGAAATGGACTTTCGATGAAAAATACAACACATGTGCACAATGATCCACAAATGAATGCTGCTGAACAAGCTCAGACTGAAGAAAAGCGATCGTTGACTGCATTGAATCATTTTATAAGTAATCATAATACATACATACATATGTACCCATTTTATATACATATCGAGAGCCTACATTCAATATACGCTAACTCAAAAAAGCTAACTCTTCAGTAGAGCAAAAAAAAAATTAGTCAATTCGCTCATAATTGTAAAAATAAATAATGTGCCTTGCATAATATGGTTTAAATATGCAAAAACATTTATTTAGCACTGGTTTCTGTATTTATTTTAGTCGATCAAAAAACAAATATTTTTTTAGAGTTATATTTATTTTTTAATAAATTTGTGAGATCTTTTACTCAATACCAGATATAAGAATTGAAAAGCTACAAGAAAAAACTTAAAATACCATAAAAATAATAACTTAAGCCGGACTGAAAGCCTCTTCGAGGTGGTCAGCTTTGGCACTCTCTAACTCAATTTCTATTGTAACAGGGTCACTCCAAATTCTCAATTTCGAAAGCTTATATCATTGTTTACTATACATAATCTTTTCATTCGATTAACAGTTTAAATATATTACCATTTTTTTTTATCGTAATCCCTATGTACTAATATGTTAAAAGTGACCACATTTCAAAATCTATGGATAGGATATCAAAATATTTAAGATATTAAGTAGATTTATAATAAAAATACTTATTTTTAAAAACTTTTGGAAATTTACATGGGAGTTAGCATTTATTTCCACCAATAAATTATACCCTTATAAATATAACCCTCTCGATCAAGTCATCTTTCAAACAGAAAAAACTAAATGAAAATCGGCCCAGCCGTTTGGCCTGTACGTGGACACGGACAGACACACAGATACACAGACACACATTACAAACTTATAACACCCCATTTTTTAGTCGGGGGTTAAAAACGAGGAAATATATATTTTTTTTATTCGAAATTTATATTACAGATGGATATTGTATAGGAGGCTATTTGCCATCGGAAACTCATTTTGACCAAATTTGAGGTGACATTTTTTGAATATAGGCTCTCGATGTACATAATACGTTGCACAGTGGAGTGAAATAAGAAAAAGTGGTAAAAAGTCCGCAACTTTTGAACTAGTCAACCCATTTCGATGAAACCAACTGTTTTGAAAACAAGAAGTGTTGAACTTTTGAGGCAGTATATTTGGGGTACATAAGCAGTAAAGAAGTACTTAGCAAAAATTATTTAGTTTTGTTGTATTCAAAAGAAAACTTCATTCAGATTCATATCAAAAAAAAATCTTTTTGATATCTCAAAAATTGTAGCAAGGAATAATTTTGCAATTTGAATTTTCGAAAAAATTAAACAATTTTATATATTTTGTAAAAATTTATTTGACCTTTTGTTTTAAAAATAGTAACTATTTTGTAAAAAAGTATTACTATTTTTTGTAATATCTTAAAAAATTATTAAGTACTTGATATTGTTTGATTATTGTTTTTATGAGAAGAGTTATTAGATAGACTGTCAAATATATTTTAGAGATTTTTGCTGCTGCACCCTACATCCAGCATTGGTCGAAAATTAGCATTTTTTATGGATGTAGCAAAAAATTGCGCGCCCTTTTTTTAATTTTTTGGTCTTATCATAAATAAATTTGTAAGTAACTTGTAAGACAACCTTGGCATCCTACACATAAATGTAAGCAACTTTTTTCCCACTGAAAAAGTTTTATAAAATTATATATTAGGAAACATTTTAATTTAGTTTAATAGTATACATTTAGCTTCGCAAATTGTTAAAAAATTATTCTCATACCTTCAATACTTTTCGAAATATTCCAAATCAAAATTTTGACTTTAAAATAAATTTTTCTACATTTTTTCTTCTTGCCTAAATTGTTGATCGCATTTTCGTTGCTTCAAATATTTCTTACGGCCTGACTCACAATGTCACCAGAAATCGTTTGATCTAAAACTTATATTGAAAACAACAACAAATTTTCTAATGTTATTTTTGTTTGCAATACAAGTTGTCGATCGAACAATTTCTGTTAACATCGTGCGACAGGCCGTTAATTTTTGCTATGCAGTCACAAAAGAAGACGTAATTATTTATTCAATGGTGTATAATATACATATACCTTTGCAATTATATCAGTCTTAAAATATATACACAAATATAACACCTCGCGTGAAAATTTACGTGTTTTATCTGCTATTCAAACAAACCCACATATTGTACAACCTCTTGAAGCTGTTATTATATAATTTTATTTTTTTCAGTTCTCGTTGAACCTTCATAGTGACCAGACGTCATAGCTGATTTTTTTACATACATACATATGAAACAAAAAATAAAAAAAACAAAAAAAAAACAACAAAAAGAAAAATAATACAAAAAAAATCATAGCAAAAAATATCAAAAGATAAAGAACTGCAAACAAAGTAACATTGAGGAATACTCTATATGAGTACCTCAAAAGAAATAAATTGCGAAGTAAGTTCTAACGGCAGAAATGCCTATTTTACTGTGAGTTCTGAAACTCTTAATGAAAACAATAAAAATAAAAAATCTGATAAAAGCCACTTTTTCGTCAGCGGCCATCTTCGCTTTGTCCAATGCCAAATAGTGATTCGTTAACATTACACATGCCTAGTAATTCGTCATTTAAGTCAGCGATATCATCGTGCTCATGTTCATCAGTTAACCAAGTTATCACTACAGATAACAGTAGCCCTAAAACCAAGGTCCTAGTCGGAATGGATAGACATATAACTGTGGTAAAGCGTGGGCGATGCCCAAATTCTTCTACAATTTCATCTGCTTCAAAAATATCTAGGGATAACAGCGCATCCTCCACTAATCATCAAAATCGTTCTCATTATTGCAAGACAATGACAACAAGTTTGCTGCATCATCGCAAAAGTCTTTTAAGCCACCACCTATATATTTGAGAGAAAAAAATTTTAACGCACTTAAAAAATTACTGTTGGCCATTGGTGAAAATACTTTTCACATCATTCCAATGAAACGAGGTAATATTGACGAAACAAAAATTAAAATATATACACAAAAAAATTGTGTATTGACAGAATTTGTGACAGAATTTGAAAAAAATAAAACAAGTTTTTATACAATCCAACGTAAGAGTGCTAAAGGCCTACAGATAGTATTGAAGGGCATAGATTCATACGTTGACACCGAAGAAGTAAAATGTGCACTCATCGACCAAGAATTTAAGGTAAAAAATGTTACTACTACAATAATAAACAGAGAAAAGGTGCCCCAACCCCTATTTCGAGTTGAACTGGAGCCAAATGATATAACTTTGAGCAAAAATGAGACACATCCAATTTATAGCTTAAAATATATATTATACCGAAAAATCACAGTTGAAAACCCACACACGCGTTCAGGGCCCATAAAATGCCATAATTGTTAAGAATATGGCCATACAAAAACTTACTGCAGTTTAACTACATTTTGTGTTATCTGCGGTGAATTGCATGGTACTGCTAGTTGTAGTAAACCAAAAAATTAAAACCAAAAAAGTGCCGTGATTATAGAGTTAATCACACTGCTAACTACAGAGGATGCCCTGTGTAGTCTTTCGTTAAGCAGACAATGAGGCAAAAACCTAGAGTAACCCCAGCTTAAAAAGGAAGCTACTATTGAGAATCTAATGCTGACTATAAACAACTTTACAATAAATATGACTAGCTTGATGCTAGAAATACTACGAATGCAGAATACACTGCTTCAGGCATTAGTTAACAAACCATGAACACGTTAAAAATATGTTTCTGGAACGCAAACGGCATTCGCCAACATAAAAATGAACTTGAGCACTTCCTCATGAAAAAAAATATTAATATAATGTTGGTGTCTGAGACTCATTTGACTTCGAGAAGCCTTTTTAAAATTTATGGCTACACCTTATATGATTCAAAGGACCCAAGAGGGAGAGCATGCGGTGGATCAGAAATTCTAATAAGTCAAGACTCAAGCACTATATCCTTGACAACGTTAGTGAAGAATATATGCAAGCAACGAATATTCTGGTAAAAAAATTTTGTGCGAATTTCGTGATTTCATAAATTAACTCACCTCCCAGATTTTTAGTTACCGAAGATCAGTATGAGAAGTTCTACAAATCGCTTGGATCTTGTTTCGTGGCAGCTGGTGGAGCATACGTACTGAGGCTCTCGCCTTGTTACACCTAGAGGTCGAGCGTTTTTTAATACAATTTCAAAATGGGCTTGGATGTCATTTCGAGTGGGGAGCCCACTTACTGACCTACTGTCATACATAAAATTCTGATTGTTATAGATTTTGGCGTCATGAAAAATATCTCTAGGGATTTAATTCATGTTGAAGCTTCCCTAGATCTCTCCTCCGATCATTTCTTTACGATCGTTACAATTTGTAGCTCACTAAGAAGTGAAGATGATCAATCGTGTTAATTGGCTGGGGTTCAAAAATATCTCAGTAGTCATTGTACGGACAAAATTCAGCTAAGAACGCCCAATGATATTTTATTTAATAACGAAAATATTAAACAGGCTGCTGATATTGAAGGATATTGAAGGTCTCGTATGTAAGAAAAGAAGAGCTAGAAGGGAATGGCAACAGCACAGATCACCCCAACATAAAATCAGGTTTAAAGAGTGCACTAAACCACGCTAAGAGTTGTTTGCATCTGATATAAAATACATGCCTTAAAAACTATCTAGAACAGTAACCCGCAAGCCATAGCACAATTGTGCGGATGAAAATCACACACATTCTTATGCTCTTTAATTTAGTCGTCACTGAGCAAGCGACGAATTAAGTTGTGCACGCATGTGTTAATTTTTTCTTGGTTTTTTGTTTAGTTTTTTTGAGCACACGGAACGAAATTAAAGTTCAAATTTAATAAATTTCTACAGACAAAAAATTGATAATATAATTATGGAAGCTGGGAAATATTTCGTGATTAAAAATGCTTTTGGCAATATGCAATGCATTTTATGTTATGAAACATTAAAAAACAATACGGAAAATAGATTAAAATGGCATTTTAATAGTATCCACAGATCTGTGAATAAATTTAATTTTGAATTTATACACAAACAGCCTTATTTATAAAACTTAAAAAGTTTTTATAAAGATTTTTTTAAAACAAATTTTCATACAAAATTTTTCTTAAAAAGCCTTTATTTTTTATAAATAAGGTTGTAAATTGTTGAATGGTTATTAAATTTTTACTTTTTATTTAAGTTTTTATTAAATTGCTTATTTACAAACAAAAAATGTTAAACAACTAATAACAACATCATGTATTTTATATAACAAAAGTTTTCTTCAAGTGCAAGTTTATTTTACTCTCATTTTTCTGACCGATACAAACATATTTTATTTTGCGGGACACTGATCTAGAAGATCTCGATGTCATAGCAGCATTGAACGAACGCATAGATTGGTCCAAGTTGTAAGAAGAACATTTGAAGAAAATAAGTTTTGTTCTGCTCTCATTATTGAAGTTTCAAAAGATCGACTCTTAGTCCTCTTATAAAAGTGTACAACAGACTTGTGCCATTTAGTTCATTTCAGTGACCGGTCATTTTAGTTCATTATTTATAAATGAACTAGTTCGTTCATTTAGTTCAATCGCTCTTTTTAGTTCAATGAACTAGTTAGGTCTGTTTAGTTCAATGATTTTACATCTGCATGCATATGTTTGTATGTATGTAGATATGTTGTGGTTTTTGACAGTATTAAAAACACAGATCTGTGATTAAAAAACTTTACGAAAGCTAAAATTAATTAATTAATTAATTCATACATTTGCTTTATAAAGGGTTTATAAAACAAATTTAGTGTGATTTTTAAAAATCTCATAAATCCAAAATATTTTTGTGAATAGGTTAGTATATATAAGTGTTTGCTTGTTTATTGCATTTGTGATAGTAGCCAGCGATCAGGGTTACCGTTCATACGACTAAAGTCGCAATTTGACCCCTTTTTTTTTAGCGGTCTGCGACTTTTTGTGAGACTTTTTTTATGACCGACTTTTGCGACTTTTTTAATTTTCTTGGGACTTTTTACCCTTTTTTGTAAAGATTCTCACAAAAAACATTCATATTAGAGTAAATTAAATTTTTTTATAAAAAAATAACTCCGTCAAAACTTAAAAGCAATTCACAGATTATTGTTGATTTGGAAGCACTTTTATTATTTTATATTATATTACGTTCTTGCAACCTTGTTATGTATACAATGTATTTAAGAAAATTTTCCCTAATTTTCAGTAAAAGTTTCAAAGAATAGTGTTAGCAAAAAAGCGTTTAAAATAAACATTTTGGTTTTGCAGTGCTTATTTTACAAAATTATTTTTAGCTGCCGAGTCAATATAAGAAAAAGTTGTCGTAAAACATACAAGTGTGTACTAACATGTGAACATTTTGAAACTAGCTTTGCTTAAAAATGCTGTCAGCTTTAAATTTAATAGACAAAGATATGGAAGAATGGATTCCAAAAAAGTAATATATATGTATGTTGAAGTATAAAATACATTCACCCAAAAAATAGGATATATGGCGCCAAGATCAAACGAATAGAATTGAAGTCAAGAGGTTTTGGTTCGAAATGTTAGAATTTTGTAAAAAATATCTTGACGTTGGCAGCATACGACAGCCAAATTTATTAAACTTAAGTAGATTTCTTCAGTATACATACAAGAAAATATGTATTGAAGCACATACAATAATGCAACTGTATATGTTATGAAATATGCAATAAGCTTTTTGTTTTGATTCAATAATATTTTATTTAATAAAAAAGCGTTTAAAAAGATGTGCAACTTTTATTTTCTCACGTGACTTTTTTGTGCGACTTTATTTTTATAAAACGACCTTTTGTGCGACTTTTTAAAAATTCCCAGCGGTAACCCTGCCAGCGATGAACAAGAACTAAATATACATACATATATGCATACATATGGATGAGTATAGAAGCAAAGCACACAAACAGAAAGAAGTAAAGCAAAACGTTGAAAACATTTAGTTCATTTTGTGTCTTAGTTCTTAGTTCAAAAAATGAACTAGTTCAAAAATTGAACTAGTGAGCGTAAAACAATTGAACTAGTTCACTTAGTTCAAAGTACTGAATCGTTCATTTGAACTAGTTCGTTCATAAACTACACAAGACTAGTGTAAAATGCTTTGTTCCGATATGTTTGGATCTAAACATTTATAGCTTCCCTGCCTATAGTCATACAGCTAATATTGTTAATTATTAAATAAATAAATAAATAATAAATGCGAGTACACTTCCTGGTAAAAGTCATGCACCAATGAGTTGCCTTGTACAAGTGTTGTGAGTTGGTACTCCAAGGTAGTTATCGGGCCTGTTCACAAATCACTACAATCAATTTGAATGAATCTTGGATTTCATTTTCCGAACACGTTTTTATTAAGGTTTCTTGTTTAGTGCTTTTGCTCCTGCATCGTTATCGTAATCGTTACTTGGCCGACCAAACTTTTGTCGATATATTTCCGTAGATAGTCCCATATCTAAGCAATCCAATATTACATTCACTTTTTTTTAAACCATATGTAATTAAGTAGTAGTTATCATTTGGTCAACCTTGTCCGACCGAATAGTCCCATCAATAAGGGTTTCCCACATCAATTTGCAGAGCGATTTATTTTTAATTGTGATCTCAATGATAGCTATAACTCAAATAATGACATTGAACGCATCGCAACTTAGTGTATAGGTATGTATTTTTCAAACAAGGGATACCAAAGCGATAAGAATATCAGGTAGGTGTCTTTATCCTTGTGGGTATACATACTGTATGTGTTTATTAATTTTTATATGTTTCAGCCATATAAAAGTATTTAATTAAAAAAATATATAATAACAGCTTCATAAGGTTATACAAAATGTGGGTTTGTTTGAATAGCAGATAAAACGTAAACTTTCACTTTAGGTGTTATACATATTAGTGTATACACTTTTACCATTTGCCATGGTATACATATTATACACCTTTAGACAATTACGTCTTCTATTGTGACTGCATAGAAAAAATTAATTAATATTTGAAGCAAAGAAAATGAGATCAACAATTTAGGCAAAAAGAAACAATGTAGAAAATTTAGCTTTATAGTCAAAATTTGATTTTGAATATTTCGAAAAGTATTGAAGGTATGAGAATAATTGTTTACCAGTTTGCAAAGCTAAATGTATAGAATTAAATTAAAATGTTTCCTAATATATAATTTTATAAAACTTTTTCAGTGGCAAAAAAACGTGTTAGAAAAATTTTAACATTTTCAGCAAAGCTTCACTCCTGCCGAGATATATGTGTAGGATGTCAAGAATAATTTTTTAAGATATAACAAAAAAAATTATAATACTTTTTTCACAAAATTTTTGAAAATTCAAATTGCATAATTATCCCTTGCTACATTTTTTGAGATATCAAAAAGATTTTTTTGATACGAAACTAAATGATTTTTGCTAAGTAATAAAAAACGATTAAAAGTCATTAATTAAAAACAAATTGTAAGTCAAATAACCTGGAAACTGTAAGAGATAAAATGATGTTTTAAGCGTGTTTTATTTTTGTTTCTTAAATTTCATTGTACCGCTAAAAATATTATTAAGATCGGTCGATATTTATAATAGTTACAAGCTCCGAACGAATTTCGACACCCGCATTTTCCAAACTTTGATCTCTGTGGAGCTACCCTGTTTTACAACAGGGTGCCTCCAAATTTCCACACATCTTCTTTACTTATTTCACGCTACTGTGCGTTGTTCAAAAGCTTTTGCTATAATGAAAACAAAAATACAACATTTTACTGCCCTATTGTATAATTGAAATTATTTGCGGAAAAGTCACTGTTTGTAATAAATTTCCAAATCGAAATGTTTTGAGACATGACTATAGCCCAATTCACAATGTGCATTTCAGATTGCGAGTTTATGCAACTGTAAAAATTTTCCATCAGTGGTGAACAACGTTTTTTTTTATTTACCTTGCAATAGTGATTGCAAAATATAAAACCCGCAATTTGTTGTACAGAAAATATACCTATTACGA
This sequence comes from Tachina grossa, assembly GCA_949987645.1. Taxonomy (NCBI): domain Eukaryota; kingdom Metazoa; phylum Arthropoda; class Insecta; order Diptera; family Tachinidae; genus Tachina; species Tachina grossa. Next base: position 102,641,404 of record OX465275.1, on the reverse strand, counting down.
TTTTTTACCCTCCCAGCTAAAAAAATTATATATGGTCCGTATATTTTTAATATATGAATGTACATAACTATATATGAGTATGTTTGAATTCATGTATGGAAATATATGGGATTACACGGTGCGACAGTCCAAAAAACCTGGGACCGGATATTATTTTTCTTGTAGGGCTTGTCGAGTAAAACAAGATTCCAATAGTGAAATATGCCGGACACTTCCAAAATCCGGATTTACGGTTAAAAAACCGGTGTTTTTACCTTTGCGCACTTATTAGCCTGTAACTTTGTTGATAATGATCCGAATTTCAATTTCTTACTAGATTTGGAAAGAAGATCTTTCGAATATACAATTATCTAAGAAAACTTGAGAAATTTGGGTGTTATTGTCCAGCAAACACAAAATTTGTAGATTTTTCAAAAAATTTTCAACTTTGGTGATGTTTTTATACATTATTTTATTAAAAAACTATAATACTATTGAATTTATTCAAAAAGTACGTTTATTTACGATTACAATGCATATTTGGGGTTAAAAATAGATAAGCAATTGACAGTTATTTAACTTTTCATGAAAATAAACTTTTAAACATTTTATACAAATTTTATTTTTGGTTATTTAGCTCAAAAGTGTTTGCTTGACCGTTTTTTTTTTTAATCACCATCATCTCATCAGTGTCTTGTTTAAGTGACCAGCAATATTCTGAAATCATTTTTATCTAATTTTTTCCTTCAAAGCGTTTTTCAATAGTTGCCATTTCCTGGTGAAAATGTTCGCCTTGTTCATTACTGAACTGGCCCAGGTTATCTGGGAAATAGTCTAAATGCGAATGCAGAAAATTGATTTTTATGGACATTTTGCAGCCCATTTCACCATACGCACTTAAAAACTCATTGAAAACTGTGACATAGTCGTCGCTTCTGTGATTTCCAAGGAAATTATCGCATAGCCCAACAAAACTCTTCCATGCACGTCTTTCAACGGAACTTAGATTGCTAATGAAATCTGCATCTCTCATAATTTTTAGAATTTGAGGTCTAATCAAAATACCTAAAAGTTATCAAAACAGATAAAAACGATGAAAAACGTACTAGATATGTAAACAAATTAATTAATACCTCCTTTTATTTTGGCTTCACTTAGTTTTGGGAACAACGCTTTGAGATGACAAAAAGCGTCGCCGTTTACATCTAATTTTTTTTACAAATTGTTTCATGTATCCCAGTTTAAGATGCAGTGGTGGCAGAATAACGTCCTCAGCTTTAACTAATTGGTCATTTAAAATGTTTTTCCTGCCTATTCTATGTGACTCGCGAGATGGCCATACTTTGCGATCATAACGATTCGGTGCACGACTATCCCATTCACAAAGATAGCACGGCTACTTTTTGTAACCACCTTGCATACCAAATAAAATTGTCAAAACCCTTAAGTCTGCGACGACTTTCCATTTATGGGTGGTATAGCTAACAAACATTAGTATATTTTTCATCACTTCGTAAGTTTCTTTTGTATTAGTCGCATATGCGATTGGAACTGAAGGTAATTGATTTTGGTTATGCAATAAAACAGCTTTTAAGCCTAGATATTACATTACATTTTCATAAGAAAACTTCTTTTACATAAACCATCAATGAAAAATCGCCATTGATCTGCATTGTAATTGTGATTTAATGCCGAAAATAGTTTTTGTACATCAACGCAATACACGAGATCACTGTCATTGGAACTAGTCTTAAAACTTTCTTCAAGTAACCAAGTCCGGTCACTTTTTCTAACAGATGTTATGTATAACGAAGTCTTTTTCCAGCAAATTCCACTGCTTTAATCGCGACCCGAGGACTTCAGATTGCCGCTTTGACAAGTGTAAATCGCGAACAAGATCATCGAAATCAGCTTTTGACAAAAAATGCCGCTCAGTTGTTGTAGATCTGGATGGAACTCTTCTTGTTCAAAATCTTTTTCTGTTACATCGACAGATTTGCTCGTTGTCGGTAGATCTAGGCGCACAGCAGTGCGCCAGGCCAAGTTCCGGCCAATCCACGCAGTGTGTATATTTACAGGAAGCCATTCGAGCTGTTTTTACCCCCCCTCATAACTTTGTTCCCCGCGACCATAAAATTATGAAATTTTAAATCATAATTAGAATAAATTCATGTTACCTCATATGAAAAGTTTGAAAGTTTTACAATGAAAGGTTCCAGAGATATGGAGGTGCAAAAAGTGCATATTTTAAGACATACTCACTGACCTAATGACTCACTCATCAATATTATGAAGCACTTCCGCTATAGCTAGAGATCTGAAATTGGGTACACAAGTAGATCTAGGTGAGCAATGAATTAGAAAAATCTGAAAACGCGAAAAAAATTTAAATTTGCTACAAAACTAGGTCTAGGTGGGCAATAAACTAAAAAAATTTAAAACCCGAAAATTTTTGTCAGGAGGGCGGGGCTACGCCCATAAAGGATAGAATTAAAAAAAGCTAATCTAAGGCGCTTAATGGAAGCTATTTTATTGAAATTCGGCATACATATTGCTTGCGATAGAGCAAGCCTAAAAATTTTTCATTAAAAAAGAATGCGTTGAAACGCCCATACAATTTCAACCTCATTTTCGTGTACTATGGCTCAGCATATTTAGGTATACTATTTCTGTATGTATTATTATACGTTTGCAACGAAACTTGACACAAATAATAAGCACTGGCCGAGAAAAATTCTGTTTGGTAAAGTGGGCATGGTTACGCCCATAAATATTAAAAATTAAAAGTTGCGTTAAGGAGCTGAAATTTTATACAAGAGTAGGTCTAGGTCAGAAAACAACAAAAAAAAACCTGAAAATCCAGAAATTTTAGTCAGAGGGGCGGGGCTGCGCCCATAAAAATTAAAAGTTGCACTTATGAGCTGAAATCTGGTACAAAAGTAGGTCTAGGCGATAAACCAACTAGAAAAATCTGAAAATTCAAAGAAGTTTGCCAGAATGGGCGTGGCCACGCTAATATTGTTTGAACCTGAAAACTTACAGCCTTATTTATAAAACATATTCACCCCTATCGTGAACAGTTTTTCCCTCGAAATATTTTCCCTTTTCCCCAAATTGCAATCGTGAATATTTTTTCCCATAAAATGTGTTCCCGTTTTTGATTCCCCTTATCGTGAATAATATTTTTCAAATGAATTTTTTCACTTTTCCCTTCGTTTTGTTCACTTTATTTTTGCAGGCGAACTGAATTAATACACTGCGTAATTTCAATATTATACTCGCAATTATATAGTAAAACTTATAAATAATTATTTTTACGGCAAGCTCAATAAATAATGCCCACGATTAATAACAATAATTCCTTGGAACACCTTTTTTCATTGAACACGAATCTCATTGGTTCACATGCCGTAAATTTTATGGCTGTGGCATATTAAAAAAAAATTTTGCACGGCGCCTAAAACAATTAAAAACGCAACTTTACACTCTATAACTTTTCATTTAAAACTCAAAATATGTGTATTTCTTATTATTAAATTTAATTTGTTTGATTTTTAATTAATTTTGAAGCTTTACAAGCCTTCTTCCCGTTTTTTTACATTCACTACGCATTGATAGCGGGAACAAACGTTCCCATGAAATTCACGATTGCAAATTCCCCTTCATGGGGAATGAAAATTTCATGGGAACAAAAATTTCACATTTTATTCATGATAGGGGTGATTAAGGCTTTTTAAGAAAAATTTCTTATGAAAATTTGTCTTAAAACCCCTTTATAAGGCCTTAAAAAGTTTTATAAATAAGGCTGTTAATATACAGCTTTGAACTTAAGCCATTTTAGTGAAACCTTGCATATACTTTACACGTATACAATACTTTAAACTATCAGCTAAAAAAGTGGTCGTGATCACTCCCATAAAACTTTAGCTTTGTGTCTAATCTACTTCGGTCTACCATATTTCAGAAGAAAATTAGCATCAGTTATAAGCGCTGCTCACAGCAATATTGTGAGTTTAAAACAGTGGGAGGGGTAATGCTCATAAAATTATAAGGTATAGTTCACGCTAGAGAGCTGAAATTTTATACACAAGTAAGTGTAGATAAGTAAGCCAATGGAAAAATCTTAAAACCAAGAAGTTTTATCCGCTAAAACTCTAATTTACACTAGAAAGCTGAAATTTGGTACACAAATTAATCTAGATCAGAGATCACTAAGAAAAAAGTAAAAATTTCCTGTTTTGAAAAGTGGCCGTGACTTCACCCATAAATCTTAGCTTTTTCTTTCATGTACTTCGGCTTAGCATTTTTTAGTCTATTACTCATGTATTTCTCAATAGAGTTTTCCTACAAAACTTTACGCGAATCATAAGCACTAACAGATATAAAAGTCGGCGGGACCAGGCCCATAAAATTTTTAAGTAATATTATACTGTAGAAAGCTGACATTTTGTAGGCAAATAGTCCTAATTGATTTACTCAATCGGAAAATCCAAAAATTAAAGCACCACCTACCTATTGAAACTTTGCGTGCACATTGGGCATATCCTTTTGATTTATGTACTTCGGCTAAGAAGACTTTAATATGTAAATATATTGAGAAAATAGGCGGCATCACTCCCACTAAATTTGACGCTGTATTTTACATCTTTATTTCCAGACGACTCTTAACAAATTGTACACACTGGCGACCAGTTGTAATAACACAATAATTCATTTTTAAGGTGTACAATCCAACACTCATCACGCTCTAACCCATTATTTTATGTAACTATGAAATTTTTAACTGGTACAGTGATCATGAATAGAAATAAAACACCCTAGAAATTTTAAGTTTAAAAAGTGTTATCATAGAAAATTTTTCAAAAAGTAGTCAGATCCTCACAAAAACATCAATGTGAAAAAAGGCCAAGTTCCTATCAAAAATTTCGTCCATCAAAAGCAGTGAGATATAAATTTTGACCAAGTTCTTGTTTGGCACAACACCTTTCACTGACATATGCTATACATTATATACATTTGTAATCGTAAGGCTGATTACAGAGTGGCCGCTAGAAGCGAAGCGATGATAGAAGCCATAATATTTTGTGCTATACCATGCTATAAGATGTCAGAGTGAACGCTATATTGAACAAAGCGATTTTTCGGTATCCACTTCCATTACGTCAAGATTTTTTAACACACAAGTTTCTTATATTTTGTTTAATTTAATTTTTATTTGATTTTAATACACAAAAGTTTATTAAATAATCAAAATTTCACAAAGAAAAGAAAACAAGAAAATGCCACGACAGAAAAACAAAAACAAAAGGGAAGAAGCTACAACGTGCTAGAAACCATTACACAACCTGCTTTATAGCACACACTCGCATCTCGCTTCGCTCGCACTCTGACATCATTTGAGCGATCACATAAGAAACCACAGGCGGTGGTTTGTAGCACATTGTAGCGCCATCTTATAGTATAGCTTCTAGCGGTCACTCTGTCATCAGCCTAAGGGTGTCATATAATTTTTAGATAATCTGCTAACTTGCAACTAAAGCATTTCATAAAAATTACCCACCCAGCTAAAAAAATTATATATGATCCATATATTTTTAATATATGAATGTATATAACTATATATGAATATGTATGAATTCATGCATGGAAATGTATGGGATTATACATTTCAAAACTATTATATATGAACTAATATATGGACTAATATATGAAATGTATTGTAATATATGAGCTCATATATGGAAATTTCATTATGAAGCTCTTCATATGTGGATCCATTTATAGAATTAAGATTAAATATATGCAGCCATATAAGAATGTATGCATACATGATATCTGACATAAGATCGTTTTTTCAATCAAAGAATCTTGGTATTTTATCACTGGTGAATTGAAAATCCATTAGAAAATACATACGGTATGCAAAGTTTATATGCGTACAGCCTCAACCTTTAAAATAGAAAAACTTTTGTTACAAAAAAACTATTTTTGTATGATTTTATACATTGTGGCCCAATTTAATATATCAAATAATCAAAAGGATAATTCAGTCATTAATTATATAGAAAATAACAGAATTCTCTAGATAAGAAACAAAGTTCATATTATTGCAAAAAATTGTATTGAAAACTATTGTTAGACGGAAAATTTTTTCTTTTATAATTAATTGCATTAGTTTTTAATCTGATTTCTTAAATTAAGTTTTATGTACGAATATGTGTTTTTTTGTTTTTGTGGTTTTTTAAATAATTGATTCAAACAATAATTGATTCAAACAATAATTGTCCAAACAAATGTTTCATTATATACAACTTCCCTGTTCAAAATCTAAAAGAAGTGATTTTAGAAATTTTATTTATTGCACAGCAGTGCGCTTTTGTGAATCAAGAGAATATGAATATGAACTTTTCATACTGTAGAGGGAATATTAACACATACATGTATGAAAATGTATGAATATATATAATCATATATGCACATATACCCTCATTTTTCGGATCCGAACCATACATGGGATATCATATATGGTCCATACATATATTTTTAGCTGGGCAGCTATGCCCATATACCCTCATTTTTCGGAGCCGAACCATATATGGGATATCATATATGCTCCATAGATATTTTTTTAGCTGCCCAGCTAAAAAAATATGATATCGCATATATGGTTCGGCTCCGAAAAATGAGGGTATATGGGCATATATAATTATATATATTCATACATTTTCATACATGTGTGTATAAATATATCCTCTACAGTATGCAAAGTTCATATTCCTACACTCTTGATTCACAAAAGCGTACTGCTGTGCAATAAAGTAAATAACTTTTTTTTAGATTTTGAACAGGGATGTTGTATTTAATGAAACATTTGTTTGGACAAATAAGGAAAAACGAACTAAAAGTCATTTCATTAATCATTTTAAGTCAAAAGATGAATCAATTATTTAAAAAACACAAAAATCATATTCGTACATAAAATTAAATTTAAGAAATCAGATTAAAAACTAATGCAATTAATTATAAAAGAAAAGGTAATCCGTCTAACAATAGTTTTCCATATTGTAAAAATGATCTTATGTGAGATATTATGAATGCATACATTCTTATATGGCTCCATATATTAAATCTTATTTCTATATGTGGATCCACATATGAAGAGCTTCATAATTAAATTTCCATATATGAGCTCATGTATTATAATACATTTCATATATTAGTCCATATATTGGTTCATACATTTCCATACATGAATTCGAATTCGTACATATTCATATATAGTTATATACATATGTATATTAAAAATATGAGGACCATATGTATATAATTTCTTTTAGCTGGGTTAAGACAAAAAAAATTTTTTTTGCCTTGACTTTTTTAGTATTTCGGCTTTAACTTTTTAGTTAGCGTTAAAGGCAATCCATTAATAATGTGCTAAGAGCCAATTATTTTGTAATTTGAAGACATACTAGGGTTTCTAATTTCCCGGACTTTTGCAATTCCCGGGAATCGAGAAAAAAATGTTTTATTACTGGGAATTCCCGGGAATTTCAAACACATATGACTTTAATTAAATGGCCTCAATAAAAAATATAGTTCTATATTTTAATACTTAAAAAATTTATTATATGTCATATTGGCATAAGTTCATTTTAATTGAAATTTATTTGCTGGTGGTTAAGCATTGTCTTTGATTTTCAAAACTATTATTGTTTGTGAATTCTCAAACAGTTCTTGAAAGTCTTTCCATAACATAAGAGGTTTGTGACTGTTCAAAATATGTCGCTGAAGTCTACTGATGGTTTGGCTAAGCACCAATGAAATACATATACAATGCTTAACAACCAGCAAATAAATTTTAATTAAAATACAACATTGAAATTAGAAACAAAACAACGTCATTTGTTCATTTCAAGAACAACAATATTTCAAAAACAAAAATAATTAAATTCATATGCTGTGAGTTATAGCATGGATGGAAATTCCATTTACATCTGCCAATCTAGATGCTGTTTCCTATAAAGAGATTTTAGGCTGAAAATATTTCGTAGCTCTTCAATTTGTTGGAGTCACCTCGGAAACTTCTATTAAAATTGTATTTTGAAGTAATAAAACGACGAACAGCAATGAAACAAAAATCAAATTCCAAAATCGTAATTATTAAATTTTCGAAAATTTCCAGGGATTTGTAAAAAAATAATTTTCGGGAATTCCCGGGATTTTTTCCCGCGTAGAAACTCTAATATATACCCTACATTCACCAATTTCCGAAAATAGTCAATTTTAAAAATAGTTTTGTACATTTACTAAAAATTGTTACGAATTTGTAACAATTGGTACTGGAAAGTGTTAATTAACTCAAAAAATTGCTAGAAGAGAGCGTCAAAAAAGAAAAAAATTGAGAGACTAAAAAATTCTTACAAATTAAAAATTCTTACAAAATTTTTACTTCTTTTGTTTTCAAATTAGAAACATGTATAGTATGCCTGGCGTTAACAACTTTTTTTGGATTTTGAATTTGGATAGAGATTAAAATATGCGATTTGATGCCAAAATTGATGTAGCAAATTTTCAGGCTGATCGGATGGTCAGGTCAAAATTTTGAAAAACCACCGAAATACTGCATTTTATGAATTTTTTTTAATAAAATATATTATAAATATATTTTTTTAAGTTGTATTTAATACGCTTATTATTTTTATTTTAAATCAATGAAGATTTTGTATGGGCTAGAAAATCCTTACGGTAGTCCTCTACAATATAAGTTGTTAAGCATGTGTTAAAGTCAGTTATTAGCTTGACTTTTCTTTCGGCGGCATCATTCACAACAGTAATGCATTTGGCTATCTGTTTCCCTTTACAAAATGCTTCGCTCTTAGGCCAATTTGAAGGATAAAAGCGTAAAAAAAATTGTTTTGGTAGTCACAAGAGAGATTAAATCCTTGGATGTGAATAATTGTAATTCATTAACGCTTGCACACACGTTTTTAGAAGGGAAAATATCAACATGCAACGCCAAAACCATCTTTTTCTTTATTTCTGGATCTACATGTGGATCAAAAAAGGCAATTGCAACTGCTTCCTCTGATAAATACCACAGATGGTTCCGACTTTTTTCATTAGTGCTGCAGATATTTTGTTTATCAAAATAGCCAATAATCCCCTTTATCAGTTGCATATCTCTATTTAGGGCTTCAACAGCATTTTCGTTTCTGAACCAGTATGGAAGATAGAGACTTAATAAGAAAATGCACGTTTTACGAATTCCATTCAACTGACTCGCAGAAATGTTTAAGTGTGAGTGAAAAATATACATTTTTAGACAATAGATGGCCTTGGACATGAATCTTGCATGAGACGTCGCTCCAGGTGCACGAAATGTGAAATTAGAAATGTTACCACCAAGAAAAATAAATGTTAGTTGTAGGAGTTCTCTATAATCATGCCGAATGTGGTCTTTAGCTAAATATTCAAAACAAAAGTGCTTGCTTGTTTTGCATTTTTTGACATATATTGTATTCAAACCTTGTTTATCCTGCATAGAAGTGATATATCCCTTTGAATTAAGTGTGCTCCATTCTCTTGCAAAATTTTCAAAAATCGCTACCTCTAGGCCACTTGATTTTCCGAAATTAATTTCAAATACAGCTTTTAAGAGAATTTCTCTAATATGGTGGCGACATGGTAACCACAATAAGCTGCGTTCCAATAAAGTTTCAGCACCACTATGAAGGCCAGTATTTGCAGCAGTTGTATCAAAACATATCATTTCCATAAATTTTTCAACGTTCTTCGACGTGAGCACAATAGCCAAGCGATCAAATTTATCTTTGCCAGCAATTACAGGAAGTAGATTTCCATCAAAGAAAAACTTATAACTTGCCAAAATAAAAATATTTACCTTTACATTTTCAATAATTTCTTTGCGATGACGCCGACGGTATTTTTTTGCGTTGTTCACGCAATATTGTGCAATTCAGAACAAAGATCCTTAAAAGAAATCAGTTTTCCTTAATTTATTGTGTTTCTTTCATTAAGCCACATAAATTCAATTTTATTGTCAAAGAATTTTGTTTGTTTATTATATTTGATCAGAAGCTCGTTTCTATTTCTCGCATCGTAAAATTTCCCGCATTAAACGCGGGAATCGTAACAAAAACTGTAAATTGAAACACAAAATGGCTTTTCTCACATAAGTGTTTCTGTATATTTACTATGCGAGAACTATCTGTCATTTAAATAAATTTCCAGCAATTATTGGAAGGGAGTGAGAAAAAGTGTTTCTGTAACAATATTTTGTGAAAAGTTTCTCGCAAGAACTGTCAAAACACCTCGCATTTTAAATTGGTGCAAGAACAACCAAATTTGTACAAAAGCATGTGCATTTTTGAATTTGTGCGTAAAAATATATAGAAAAAACGAATTGTTTGACTAAAATAGCATTAAGAAATCGATATGATTACATTTATTTAGAATTTCTATTTTGTGCAATTGTCTTATGTAGAGACTTTAATAGAACAACTTCTTTTGAGGATTTTACATTCATTTTATATTTTTGTTCATAATTTTATTTCCTTTTTCTCTTAATTATTTATTTTTTACTATATTTGTGATTTGAACGGGCTAAGGTTCGTATTGCTTTTTAAGCCAAATTACATGTGATAATTATTAATGAACAAATAACACCAAAGTCTGTTGTAAATATTCTGACTAACAACACATAGTTGAACGGAATAGCCAGCCGTTTTCGAAGGCCACTAAACCTTCATCATCAGCGTTCTTTTGTGTTTGGTCCACTGTGTGTGGTGTCAGTAGATGTAGATATCTGCTTTATATACTTAGCATTATTGCAAATGGAATGTGTGAATTGTCTTGATTCATCTTATTTCAATTTGCTGAAAGCTTTTTTGTAATGAAAGCTCAATTTTACCATCTCTATATTTACAACAGTCTTACTGTTCCGTTCAACTATGTGTTGTTAGTCAGAATATTTACAACAGACTTTGGTGTTATTTGTTCATTAATAATTATCACATGTAATTTGGCTTAAAAAGCAATACGAACCTTAGCCCGTTCAAATCACAAATATAGAAACAAATGGAGTTCGAATAATAATTAAAATTAACTAAAATTAATAGCCATGGGCCTGTGGCAAAAATTAAAAATAAAAAATATACTTAATAGTAACAAACCAAAAAAGTTTGTCTTAAGTAGAACAAAAATAAGCAAATTAACTAACATGTGCATAATTAGTAAAGAACAAACGACAATGGTAAGACTGTTGTAAATATAGAGATGGTAAAATTGAGCTTTCATTACAAAAAAGCTTTCAGGAAATTGAAATAAGATGAATCAAAACAATTCACACATTCCATTTGCAATAATGCTAAGTATATAAAGCAGAAATCTACATCTACTGACACCACACACAGTGGACCAAACACAAAAGAACGCTGATGATGAAGGTTTAGTGGCCTTCGAAAACGGCTGGCTGTTCCGTTCAACTATGTGTTGTTAGTCAGAATATTTACAACAGACTTTGGTGTTATTTGTTCATTAATAATTATCACATGTAATTTGGCTTAAAAAGCAATACGAACCTTTAGCCCGTTCAAATCACAAATATATAAAATTAACTAATATTTATTTTTTTAATGAAACAATATTTTTGTAACATTTTGTTTTCATTTGACACTTGATTACTGGAAATATTCCAGTAAAAGCAAAATCAGTGTTGTCTATTTTCGCATTCAAATACAGAAACACTTTTTTCTCGCAAATCGAGAAACGATGGAATTTTGTGTTTCACACTTCATGTGAGAAATTTTGCGATGCGAGAAATACAGAAACGAGCTACAGAGATAGGAAGTGGAATTTTTGTATTTTTTAATAGGATAAAATAAAAAATTATGAAAAATGCAAATAGTAAATAATGCAAGAAACTGTGTTAAGTATTGCATATTAAATGTCAAGTTAAAAAAAAAATATAAATTCAGACATTTTAAAATTTAACTGAACTGTAGTGAATTTTAATCAAAAATAATTTCTTAATCGATAATTGTACACACAATATTCATTTCTCATCTTCCATTTCATCTTCCATTTCATTGCGTTAAATAGCTGATGTTAATAACAATCTCTACCCCAGTAGATAGACATAGGTGCTGATGAAGTGTGTGGCTGCACAGAAAAATATCGGTATTTCCCCCAGCTAATAAAGTCTAATTTAATTTTTCTTCTCTTCTTTAGAAACTCATATTAATTAAATAAAATATTTCATTCCACAAGAATGGAACTTACTGAACTTAAGCCCGATTAAAAAATTATTTCTGATAAAAAATTTTCAATTGAAAACATTATCAAACCAAATACATCAGAAAAATTTCAATTGTATCATGATTTCCATCCATGGTTATGATATATATAAAATTTTCTTGCAAGTTGTCGCAGGTGGTCAGGTTTGGTCCACTGTAACTCCTGTCCAGCTTAAGCTAGAAAGCTGTCAATATATATGTTGTAAAGCCTAAGTCCTCCTCTAAAGATGTTAGAAGTTTCACATCAATCCAATCAGTAGTTTGGAAGATTTAGTACCATTTATTTTGCAAAAGTCCCCACGGTGCAACATTCAAGAAGAAATTCATCGTATACCACAAGAAACCCTTAAAAAAGTTGCAGAAAATGCTATAAAGAGCACATTTTTGCGTTAGAGAAAACGAATCTCATTTAACTGACATTAGTTTTCCTAATTAACTAAACCAAAAGACATTTTATAAATTTCAATTTTACAATGAAAATTTCTCGAAATTATTAAAATTTTTGATTAAAATCAAAAGAAAACATATATAATTTAATTTAATAATCATTTTAGTGATTCTTTATTAAAGTTTGGCTTAGGCTAAATTCATCATTTAAATGCAATATACACTTGCGATTTGAATTCTCCAGGAGTCTTGCGATTTCGAATTGCAGAAACTCTCTCTTGTAAATATTATGCAAATGTCAGAACATGCCCGATAGACTAAACTTTATTTTATGTTATTAAATTTTTATTTTTTTCATTCCATTCAATATTTATTTAAAAAACAAATCATATAGTTACTCTATTCGCACCCTGTATAAACTATATTTTGTGTTTTGTACACAAAAGTAGCAAGAGAAAATCCGTGTTTAATTTCAGTGTAGGGTAAAAATATTCTATACCACTTTGCAAATGCTGCGATGCAAAATTACTTGTGAATTGGGCTTATGTTTTATTATGCAAAATATTTCGGATGCTTTCTGAAATATTTCGTTATTTCTCACCGGGATTTCTTTTCGAAAAATATACGAACTCTATGTAAACCTTAAAAACAAAAAATACACATTTTAAAATCTCCCATTTGGGTTAAGTAATAATGATCCATGGATTTAAACGCAACTACTGCCGATTACATATTGTGGCATTTTGTGACATCGCAATAGTGTGTACTAGCGCCAACGTTTTTCATTTCTGCTATTTTTCGTTGTGCGGCATTGTACTGCCCTATAACCCCTATCGTGAACACTTTTTTCCTCAAAATATTTTCCCTTTCCCCAATCGTGAATAATTTTTCCCCAGAAATGTGTTCCCTTTCCTCATTTCACTTATCGCGAACCATATTTATGATATGGATTTTTTAAATTTTCCGTAATTTTAATATACTTCCAATTAAAAGTTATAAATAATTAGCTTTAGGACAAGATTAGTAAATAATACCCACGATTAATAGCACCAATTCTCTGCAACACTATTTTTCATGGAACATATGTAAATCTCTTTGGTGTTCAAATGCAGTAAATTTTATAGCTATGGTATACTAAATAATTTTTTCCACGTCGCCCAAAATATTTAAAAACAACAACCTAAAAACATTTCATTTGTGTAATTCTTACTATCAAACTGAAATTTGTCTGATTTTCAATTAATTTTTAAGCTGTACAAATCTTCTTCCCGTTTTTTTTTAATTCACTAAGCATTGATAGCGGGAACAAACGTTTCCATGAAATTCGCGATAGCAAATTCCCCTTCATGGGGAATGAAAATTTCATGAGAATGAATGTGAACGGCGTTGGACATATTTTCAAAATGTCGACAAAAGAAATGCCAAATGTGTGCTTAGCCTTAAGGATCCGTTACCCGACTGTAGAAATCGCAGATGTAAGGTAAATGTAAATGTAATGCAAATGTAAACGTTTGAGCGCTTATAGAATACTTAAAAACGTGTCATGTGTTTTCAACACAAAAAAAAACTTCTTTGTGCAGACACACATACATACTAATTGCATTGTGCCCAGCAAACACGCATTTTTTATTTTAAATTGCTAGTTATTTGAAGTCAAACGCGAAAGTATAATATTTATAATTATGTATAATATTTAAATTCATTAAATTCATTTTGATTAAAATTTACATACATAATGGGTGTTTTTTTAGAGGTATATGACTTCGAATTGAAATAAAACACAAGAAAATCGTTTTAATGTCCATCAATTTGGCTTTATTGGAAGGATAATTTTATGCCATTAATGTTTAAATATGATTTCGGGCATGTGGCCGCCGCGGCTGGCTCGAATAAAGCCAATTCTACAGGTCCAATTTTCAACCACTTTTTCGAGCATATGGGGCCGTATGTTGGCAATAACGCCACGAATGTTGGCTTCCAAGTCCCCTAACGTTTCTGGTTTGTTGGCGTAGACGAGCGACTTCACATATACCCAAAGAAAATAATCCAATGGTGTCAAATCACACGATCTTGGTGGCCAATTGACAGGTCTATTCCGCGGAATTATGCGCTCATCGAATGTTTCCTTCAATAAATCGATTGTGACGTGCGCTGTGTGGCATGTAGCGCCGTCTTGTTGGAACCACAACTCATCCACATTCATGCCATCCAATTCGGGAACAAAATAGTCGGTTATCATGGCTCTATACCGGTCTCCATTAACGGTAACTGACTCTCCAGCATTATTTCGGAAGAAGTATGGCCCAATGACTCCACCAGCCCATAGAGCACACCAAACAGTCAGTTTTTGTGGATGTAATGGCGTCTCAAGGGTCTCATGTGGATTCTCTTCACTCCAAATGCGGCAATTTTGCTTGTTGACGTAGCCATTCAACCAAAAATGAGCCTCATCACTGAACAAAATTTTGCGATGAAAATCAGCATCAAGATCAATCTCATTTTCGGCCCATACACCAAAATCGCGACGCATTGCATGGTCTCGCGGCTTTAATTCTTGCACAAGCTGGATCTTGTAAGGTCGCAAGCCAAGATCTTTGCGCAAAATCTTCCATAAAGTTGATGGACAAGGCTCCAATTGCTGTGCACGGTGGCGAATCGATTCATTCGGGTCCTCTTCAACACTTTGCTCTACAGCGGCAATTGTTTCTTCGGTGCGCACTGTTCGACGTCTCTGCGGATGCGTATTATCACATAGAGTAAACGTAGTGCGAAAACGATCCATGGTTAACCGAATTAATTGCTCTGATGGACGATTATGTCGACCATAAAATGGACGGAGCTTGCGGTAAACTTCGCGAACTGAACCATTATTTTCGAAATAAATTTGCACGATTTGCAAGCGTTGTTCTTTCGTCAACCTGTTCATGATGAAATGGCAAACCAAACTAAATATTAATCACTTGACAGCTGACAAAATGGCCGCCAGTTAAAAAAGTGATGCCAACTTAAAGTTGTATACCTCAATAAAAAACACCCATTATTAGTGTCCTGCACAAGAGTATTTATAAGACTTTTCAAGACATGAGAGATTTTTTCCAATGCTTTACTACAGCGAAATATTCTAAAAGAATCGCTAAACAACACTGTTGGCAAGACAAACCACCGAAAAAAATTACTTGCCAACAGTGTTGCTTAGCGATTATTTTAGAATATTTCGCTGTAGTAAAGCATTTGAAAAAATCTCTCATGTCTTGAAAGGTTTTATAATAATCTTGTGCAGGACACTAATACATATGTACGTATACGGACATACACACGAGTATGTATGTATGTATTAAAACTTATAAGTAAATAATATATAAAATAGTAATGTTTTAATAAATCCAACGACGTTACGTGACATTTGTAGACAGTGATGGTATGTACCCAGCGGTAAAACTCAGAAGACCTTCTTGGTGCAGGCCTTATTAAAGGGCTCTTTCGCATAAAATATACGATACACATTCCACACTCGCTTCTATGAGAAGCGAGAAGAGAAGGAGTAACATGTTTTGTTTTGTTTTTTTACCAAAGCAAAAACAAAATCTATTAGTTTGAAGGCCTTCTAGAATCTCTGGCGAAAGAAGCAAGAACAGAAGGCCTACTTCGCAATGACAACGCGTGTAAAAAGGATATGAGTATGGAATGGAGAGAGCAGGACTTCTACATCCAAAAGAAGGCGTACAGAGGCCTTCTAGAAGGCATCCCTACTCCTTCTAGTTCCCGCTGGGTATGTATATTGAATGAGAGTGTGGCACAATAGCCCTGATTTGGTACTTTTGTTTCTTTTAATAATTTAAGCTTTTGAGTAGTTCATTTGTATACGTACATGACATATTTAATAAATTTAGTTTTCTAAAAAAGTTTTTTTTTATAAAATATAACCAGAGTTTGCCAATCGTGTGTGTTTATTTTTTGTTAATATACATACATACACATACTTATGTATATGTACATATGTATGAATTTGTAAAATATACATACATATGTGCATACAAACATACATTCAAGCGTACAAAAAACTATTTTTATTTAAAAATTATAACAATAAAAATAAAAATAGGTACGTATAATCAAAATAATTATAATGATAATAAAAATATAAATATTTTTTATAATTATAATACGTTGTAATGTAAATATGTATATACGGGTATGAAGCTTAAATTGTAATTTCACTAAATGTCAAAGTCATTACAATGTTTGTAAGTATAAAATAATGATTTGATACCATTTAAATAATTTTGGTACTTTTCCCATGCAATCAAAAATAATGTGAAGATGTTGAACTCTCATTAATGTTTCGAACAGCTGTTTTCCGTTTTATATGATTTTTTTATACTGATAAACACCCAGCAAACAAAAGGTGCTGTATATGTACATGTGTATGTATTCTTGTTAAAAAATATACATATGTATATTGTTTGTAAATAAAACTAATTTATTATGAGTAGGTACGAACATTAATAAGAAAAGGTTAAAACGAGAAAGTAAAGATTTTATTGAGGTGCTATTGCAAGCATACACATTCTTGGAAATTAAAGAGCTAAATACTTCGTCTTTCCGATGAAGTTGCTCAAAATCTGTTCTGGTAATGTACAATGACAAATATTACGGTTGAGCGTTACAGCTGCTATTAAAATTATTATAATTGAGTTCATTTAAATAAAATATTAATAATAATTTTCAAAATCTCTAGGCGCATTTTCGTTCTAAAAGGTGTTATTTCAAAAACTCAATTAGTTTTTTCCAACAGCCTAAATCTTGCCATCAAAAGAAAGTAAATTAAAATAGTGTCAGCGAAATTATTAAAAAATGTTGGATTTATTAAAACATTACTATTTTATATATTATTTACTCATAAGTTCTAATACATACATACATACTCGTGTGTATGTCCGTATACATATGTACGTAAATTTCAATCAAAATGAATTTCATGAATTTAAATATTATACATAAGTATATGAACTTTCGCGTTTGACTTCAAATAACTAGCAATTTAAAATCAAAAATGCGTGTTTGCTGAGCACAATGCAATTAGTATGTATGTGTGTGTGCACAAAGAAGTTTTTTTTTGTGTCGAAAACACATGACACGTTTTTAAGTATTCTATAAGCGCTCAAACGTTTACATTTACATTTACCTTACATCTGCGATTTCTACAGTCGGGTAATTCTGCCTGTATGCTGAGTAGATGCGTGAGTAATGCCACACAACGAAAATTATCGCAAATGAAAAACGTTGCCACTAGTACATAATATTATTTTTGCTTGCGATGTCACGATGCCAAAAAATTTTGTGTGTGCTTACATATAAAAAAATACATCAAGGTAAAGAAGTAATATGTATTTGGAATTTTAACAAACGGAAGAAATTCCAAAAGAATACTTTTATGAAATTCTAGTATAAAACTTATTTCGGAATATTTACGAAAGTTTCATTTATTTTACGGAAACAACTTCTAAAGTTTTTATTCGCAGAATGTTGCATTAATTGTTTTAAATTATGGCAATTGCTTATTGATACCTGCGTTATTGTAGTAAACTATTTAATGCATATTTTTTTTAGTATTATTGACATTAATTGACTATATTTCTTTTAAATATTAGAACATGTATGTGAAGTTGTTGCACTGTGGAAGATTTTGTGCGAGCATCAATTTGAACTCCTTGCCCGACAATTACTGAAAGAGGATCAATCTGTTCTGTTATCGTCTACTTTCCGTGACTTAATCTTATCTCGTTCCGAATCATATGCACTTTTGATTGGCACTTTAATAAATTCTTACTTGAGAGATAATGCATCTGTTAGCACAATATCTTCAAAACTACGCGACGAATGTCCTAATCTTTATCGTCATGAGGATGCTGTCTCATTTAAGGCTACTGAAATTTTAATGAATTCTAAAATTTGTACAGCTGTAGAAGAAAAGCAGGAAATGTTGGGAATCGCTCTTCAACTGTGCAAAGATGCTGCTCCTAATTTGCCTTTGCAAAGCATTTGTCAACAGGTAATGTAAAATTTTAAATGTGTTTGTATGTATTAAGTCTTAGTATTTGTCGGGAATTAATGGAGACATTTATTTATTTATTTATTGATTTATTTAGTACATATTCTGCAAAGTAAATTTGCAGAATATGGTTGCACAAAAATGGACAGGTGACTAAGACCATATGTCCATGATGTTGTTAACAGTATTCTTAAAAATGTTTTTGTGACTGACTGTACACGACCTATGCCTTCACATAGGAAGTAGCAACGTGGTTGTTAAGGAAATTCCACAAAAGAACCGCAAGATTAAACGGTAATCCGTGGCAGATCAATCAACCAGTGCGAGTGAGACGCAAAACTCTCGAAGGCCAATAAACAACAGTGGCCTGGTTGCATTTAAGAAATAATTGCCAACGACGCGTAATGTTGACTCCCCCCCAGCTGCTTTACGACTGATTAATGAAGACATATTTGAACAAATAAAACTAGCAACTTGTAGTTTCAAAATGAGATTTCAGAACGGTTAATGCTTTCGGTCCGCTTTAAACACCAGCTTCATAGCCTAAGTTGAAGGGTGTCCTCTTCTTTTTTAAAATGCGTTCAATAAAATCGGTAAAAATTCTATACAATTTACTTACAGTCTTTGTTGCGAGCCACTTTTAAATGTAGTGACCCAGCTAAAAAATATGTATCGTTCATATACTTTTAATATATGGGGGGCAAATCACGGCATTCGACATGACTCGTAATTTAAAAATATTTTAATATAAACTCTATTGAAACATTTTTAAATTACGTGTCGTATCGAATGCCGTGATTTGCCCCCATGAATGTATATATATATACGGTGACCATCCCTTCTGTATTATACAGAACAGTACTGTATTTGAAAGTCCTGTTTTCTATAAATTATTCATTAGGAAATAACGTTGAAATGTTCTGTATCTAGGCGCACGGCAGTGCGCCAGGCCAAGTTCCGTCCAATGCACGCAGTGTGCATATTTACAGGAAGCCATTCGAGCTGTTTTTACCCCACTCATAACTTTGTTCCCCGCAATCGTAAAATTATAAAATTTAAATCATAATTAGAATAAACTCATTTTACCTTATGTGCGAAGTTTGAAAGTTTTAGAATGAAAGGTTCCGGAGATATGGAGGTGCAAAAAGTGCATATTTTAAGACATGCTCACTGACCACTGACACACTCATCAAATTGATGAAGCACTTCCGCTATAGCTAGAGAGTTAAAATTTGGTACACGAGTAGATCTAGGTGAGCACTGAACTAGAAAAATCTGAAACCCCGGAAATTTTAGCCAGGAGGGCGGAGCTACGCCCATGAAGGTTAGAATTAAAAAAGCAAATCTAAGGCGCTTAATGAAAGCTATTTAATTGAAATTTGGCATATATACTGCGATAATGGAAGGCTATAAATTTTTCACTAAAAAAGTGGGCGTTGAGACGCCCATACAATTTAAATCTCATATTCATGTACTACGGCATAATCACTCCCATAAAATTTTAGTCTTGTGTTTAATATATTTCGGTCTAGCATATTTTAGAAGAAAATTAGCATTAATTATAAGCGCTGCTAACAACAAAATTGTGAGTTTAAAATAGTGGTAGCGGTATTGCTCATACAATTTAAAAGTATATATAATTCGCGCTAGAGAGCTGAAATTGTATGCACAAGTGTGGATGAGTAAGCCAATGGGAAAATCTTAAAACCAAGAAGTTTTATCCGTTATGTACCGACGGTACATCGAATAAGTAAAAATAATTAATGTGATGATCCTAAAAGATAAGCAAGAATAGTTAAACATGCGTAGGTAGAGTAATATAACTTCGTGCTAACCTAAATAGAAAAATGAAAAAATGGAAAAACAGGGGAAATAAATAGTGATACTTACATATGTATTTACCAAAGGTAAATCAATAATTGTACACAACAATCATTTCTCACACCGTTTCATTAGAATTTACGTTAAATAGCTGATGTTAATAACAATCTCTACCCAAGTAGATAGACTAGGGTGCTGATGAAGTGCGTTGCTGCACAGAAAAATATCGGTATTTCCCCCAGCTTAAAAGTCTAATTTAATTTTTCTTCTCTTCTTTAGAAACTCACATTAATTAATAAAAATATTTCATTCAATAAAAGAATTGAAATTACTGAACTTAAGCCTGACTAAAAATTATTTCTGACTAAAAAACACATTGATTCATGTTACATCTGAAAATGAAGCTAGAAGTGCCTGCTCTTATCTTAAATTTATTATTTCTGTCATGTAATGGTAAACATCACCAAATTATCCAACTGATTCGAAATATATAGCAAAACCCATAAAAAATATTAAAATAAATACACACAATCAAAATGAATCGAAATAAGCTGGATATTCAAATACTCATTTCACTCGAATAAAACAAATGGTGATAATTTTTCATATTTTTTTTAGTTTTACTTCATAGAAATGTTTATTTGTTTTCCTACCATATCAGAAGCTCATATATTTTTTTGAATTAGGTTCATTTACTTTAAGATAATAAAAATTTATTTAATAAAATAAAAAATTATTTGAATACCCGAATGAAATTGTATTCTATTTTGTACATCATAAGCTGTGATGTGGTTGTTGAACATGGTGGTGTTACCAGTATTTATTATTAAATCACAAAATAATTAAAGTTGTGTTTTGCATATGATTTCTTAACAAAGCTGTTAGCCTTAAAGTGCTTGGCAACTACTATGAACTTTAAAGCTAAAGTAAAATATTTTTTTGCATAATTTTTTCACAAATGAGTGAGCATAAAGCTATATTTTTTACCTGCATTCGAAAAGGAACAGCAGACAATTTTTATCAACTTTTTTTTTTTAATGCATGTATTTATTTATTGTCCCCCTTATGCAAAAAAATATTTTAATTTAGCTTTAAAGTTCATAGTAGTTGATAAGCACTTTAAGGCTAACACAGCTTTATTAAAAAATCATATGCAAAAGACAACTTTAAATATTTTGTGATTTAGTAATAAATACTGGTAACACCACCGTGTTCAACAACCACTTCACAGCTTATGATGTACAAAATTGAATACAATTTCATTCGGGTATTCAAATATTTTTTTTTATTTTATTAAATAAATTTTTTATTATCTTGAAGTAAAGCAACCTAATTTAAAAAATATGAGCTTCTGACTTAATAGGAAAACAGATAAACACAACCATGAAGTAAAAGTAAAAAAATGTGAAAAATGATCACAATTTGTTTTATTCGAATGAAACGAGTATTTGAATATCCAGCTTTTTTCGATTTGTTTTGATTGTATGTACATCACTAAAACATTTTTGTATAATTGTATTTATTTTGATATTTTTTTATGGATTTTGCTATGTATTTCGAATCAGTTGGATAATTTGGTGATGTTTCCCATTACATGACAGAAATAATAAATTTAAGATAAGAGCAGGCACTTCTAGCTTCATTTTCAGATGTAACATGAATCAGTACGTGCTATATTAGTAAAAATATTTGAGGTACAAAATACACATTTTGGAAATATCAACTTAAAGTAGTCTTAACAAACGTGGGTGCCTACTTTAGAATTTTTATACAATAATTTTTTTAGAATACAACTTTACTTAACATTGCTTGGCAAAGCTTTATTAAGTTTTTTTGCATAAGACCCTGTATTTTCATATATGAACTAACAATAAGTATTCAAATCTTAAATCTATAAAAAAAATTATTAGGCCCGACCAGTGTCGGACATAAACTTAGTGATAGTTATAAATAATACATTAGTAGTGATAATCAAAAAAGGGGAAAAAACTATTTTCAAGTAGTCCCATCTGGAGTGTTAGGTATAAGAGCCCGTGTGCCCCTCTTTTTTAGGCGGATGTGTCCAGTAAAGTTCAGAATATTGCGAGCAAGCGGATTAGGATGTGATTCGAGTTTTGTTAAATATTTGCCTGCGTATTTTACAATTTCTTCAGTCACAAGCGGCATATTTAAACCACGATGTATAATAGAATTTTGGATGTACCATGGAGCCGATGTTATTAACCGTAAAATTTTGTTTTGCCTTCGTTGGATTCTCTCGACATTGGAAGCTGAAGCAGTGCCCCATAACTGAATTCCGTAGCACCATATTGGCTTCAAAAGTGACTTGCATAGTAAAAGTTTGCAGTCTAGGCTGAGTGTTGAATTTCTACCAATCAACCAATATATTTGAGTTAACTTAAGTTTCATCTGAGTTAATTTAGAGTCAATATGATGTTTCCATGTAAGTCTTCGATCAAGGTGTATACCAAGGTATTTCACTTGGAAATGTTGAGGAATATTTTGATTGTTGATTCGAATGGAGGAGCAAGTATCTCTTCTTAGGGTGAACGTTATATGGACACACTTTTGTTCATTGACTTTAATTCTCCATAAGTTCAACCATATTTCCAGCTGGGTAATATGTTCCTGGAGATTGCGGGATGCCTCATAAGGGTTTTCGTGCACACTTATACAGGTTGTATCATCGGCAAATATAGATATATGGATGTTATTACTTACAGGCATATCACAAGTATGTATTAAATATAAGGCAGGACCCAGAAGATACAGATTCGGGCACACTCGTGAACTCTCCTTCCTATGAATAATATAACTTTCCAAAAGCTTTTGTATGTTTATTGGCAGATATGTTTCCAATTTTAAAACTAGGCCTTCGTGCCATACTTTATCAAACGCCTGAGAAGCATCAATAAAGAAAGCAGAACAATACTTCTTTTCTTCAGATGTTCTTCTTACAACTTGGACCAGTCTATGCATTTGTTCAATCGTGCTGTGCTGACTTCTAAAGCCAAATTGATGGTCCGGGATGCACCCATTATCAGTTAAAATTTTGGACAATTTAGTCATGAGCAGCTAATATCAGTTACTCGAAACTAATGTTGCTTTTTTAGTTTAATAAATTTATTATAAGAAACTACAAGACTTAATGGAAAAAAATGTGTAATATTTCATACAATTGATGCTATAAATGCTATGTTTTAAGAAAAAATGCCAATTGATAGAAGTCTGTGAAATGTTAATTTTACGTTAAACGATTAAAAGAAATATATGAATTTCGTTATATGCTAATTAAAAACTAGCTAAATATCAATAATAAATCTATTTTCGTACTTATTTTTGCTCAAGACGTTTTTTATTGGCTCTTGAAATAGGTCGTAGTCGATTCGACGAAGTATGACGTTTGCGATATAAAAATAAGTGTGATATTCTAGGGTTAAAATAGCATTAAAAATAAATAGCAGGATTCTTATTGCAATATGAGGCAAGTTCATGAGCATTTTGTTACTAATGCCATCAATACCTGGAGCTTTCTTCGGGCTGAGTTCAGCAATTCCTTTTTGTACTTCACGCATCTTAAACATTAAGGGACGACGGGGTAGAGAAACTACACTCGGTAAATCAGCAGCACCCGTACATGAATTGGGAGCAGCGTTGCCGTTTTGGTTACTTGTAACCAAAATTGGTTACTTTTTTTTCCAATGTGTACTTGTGTACTTTTTTCCATTTTGGTTACTTTTTTTCAAAACAAAAATAACCATTTTTTATGCATATATGTACATATGTGGTATGTTAAATTTCCATATAACTAATTATCTTGATAAAAGATCACAATTTAAGCGTTGTAAAGACAACACTGGATAATCAACATAGTGTTTAAAAAAATACATGTCTGTCTCTGAACATAACAAGCCTGGTTTCAAAAATCAGAATTTTTTTTATTTAAGTTTGAGAGCGTAACAAGCAGGGAACGAAGCCGATCGGCTGTGAGTCGGCTAACAGCCGCCGCACAGTGGCACATTTGAAGAGATGGCGGCCAAAAGTCTTCAAAAAAATTTTTTTTTTTTGTGTCACCGATTTAATTTTTTTTAATATATAAAAGTAAACACATAGGAACCTCGAAATCCAGAAATTTAAGTTTTTATTTCGATTATTTCTCTTCGAATAGGGTGATCAAAAACGCGCTTTTTTTAAGAGAAGCTGAAATTCAAAATATTTTAGAAAATTTTTGAACTTCAATTGGGTATAACTTTTTTGGTTTTATATATTTTTGGAAAAAATTTTTTCTTCACACAATATCATTTCTTAACTTATAAAATAAATTAAAAAATTGTGCCTTACATTGCTCTAGTCCCAGATTTGGGGATTGTAATAAAGGTCTAAAATATACCCAAATTTCGATGTTCAGTGGAACGCAACTTTTTTTCTGCGAAAAACTTCGTAAAATGACTTATAACGTGTTATAGTACGTACTTTGAGCTGTTATTATATGCTAATTTTTTAAATTTATATTTGCATCTCTAGGAACTACAATGATTTTACTCCTTGCATGTCGGATATTTTAGGTATGGGAGTGCGGTATATCTACATGTGTTTGTGTGTGTATTGTGTGTATGTTTTTCTTTTTTTCGAAGAAGTTTTATTAATCAAAAGGGTATAATAAAAGACTGTTATTATAATGCATTAAATGCATTTTTGTAATTTAGGCCATTAAAAAATGTATAGTTACATAAAAGCGGGGGTAGGTACATGAGTTGTTGTATTTGGACTGATATATTCGACCTTTTGTTATAACTTTATTGTGTACCCAGGTACCTGCTGCTGATATAAAGGTTAAAATACGATAGACACATCAGGTTTTCTTGAAACAGGTCTCTTTAATTCTCTTTTAGACCTGTCCGGTTGCTTAGACACACAGTTTGTGTTCAAGTTTTTAATGAGTTTTGAATATGAGAATGAAATAACAAAAGAGAATTGAAGTAACTTGTCGGTACAAGCATGTCTGTACTCCTCTTCTTTCTTCTTTCCTCTCGTTGAAACACATACCTGCTTCAAGAAAACTTGATGTGTATAAAAACAGACAAAATTAATAAAGACGATCAGTATTATCAAAACGATGGCTAAGTTCAGTTATAATGATCTTGCTAAAATTTATTTTGAACAAAAAAACAAAAACGATGTTATATTACACATTTTAAAAGACCCTTATTTTGAGTTGTGCGACCATTTAAAAAAAAATTGATAATTTTTTAACGCGATTAAATAAACGGTATAATGCATGTAATAGAAATAAGGAAAAAATGTTTAACTGCAACAAACAATGGCTTACAAGCGAACTTGTATTTGAAAGCCAACCAAAACCAGCAAATGTGGGCCGACCTGCCAGACCAGTTGAAGAGTGTAGTGAAAGGTCCCGAAGACAAAAGCTGCAAAGCATGAAATAAGAATTTTCTCAAGAAATAATTAAAGATACGTTTTCCCATCAACTAGGACCAACAAAAAATAAAACTAAAAAAATTGATATAATAGAAAATGTAATGAAAGCGAACCTAAAGCGTGTAAAAATGATTTTAAAGAGAATTCCAACACCAACCGATGATAAAAAATTTACATCTGAAGAAGCATTTTCAATATTTCTGGACTTAAGGCTAACAAAATATCAGTATATGGAATTGCGAAAGCGGGCAGTTGGAAAACATTGCTCCATTTATCCAGAATATAGAGATTTGGTTTTGATTATAAAAGATTGTTTACCACCACAAAATTCTATAAACATTACAGAAAGTTCAGCAGAGGTGGTATTGCAAGACATATTAAATCATACTGCGGAAAGATTGCTGAATACATTGGACGCAGACAATATTAAAAAGCTTGGTGACTGTAGCCTAACATTAATTTCTGCGATGGATGGATGCGATGGATCTTCTGGACAAAAGCGATATAAGCAGTATAATGCAGAAAAAATATCAGATTCTGACTTATTTATGATATCTTTTGTTCCGTTAAGACTAACAGCAAATAACATTAATTTTGAGCCATCTACTAGCAAAGAAACCGATATTGACATATGGAAAAACGAAATACCTTCCTCAACAAAATATTGCAGACCAATTAAATTTGCTTTTAAGAAGGAAACGAAGGATTTAATATTAGAAGAAGTATCAAAACTTAAACAACAAATAGACAAACTTCAACCGATAACTTTGTTACTTAACGATCAAGAGATTCAAATAAATTATCAAATGTTACTTACAATGATTGATGGAAAAGTTGCACAGGCCATAACTGAAACAAAATCATCTTCGAGCTGTGTTATTTGCAAAAAAACTGCAAGCCAATTAAGTCAACTTCCAACAGAAGACACCACTTTCCAAGAAGCTTATGAGTTTGGCTTGTCCCCACTCCATGCTAAAATTCGATTCATGGAACACATATTAAAGCTAAGCTATGATTTAGATTTTAAAGGAACAGTACGAAATAGTGACGAAAATAAAGCCAAAAGAGAAGCAAAAAAGAAACACGTACAAGATAAATATTTAGAATTGGGTTTACTGATCGATCAGCCAAAGCAAGGAGAAGGAAACACAAATGATGGCAACACAGCAAGAAACTTTTTTTTCTGATCCTGAAACTGCTGCAGCTATTACAGGAGTAGATTTTGAATTAATAAAACGCTACAAAATCATACTGCAAGAAATATCATGCAATAAAAAGGTAAATGCAAGAAAATTTGGTCAGTATGCTAATGAAACAGCGAAACTATACAACGAAAAATATGATTGGAGGAATATGCCATCGACAGTCCATAAAATACTATATCATGGGGAAACATTATTCAACAAAATATGCTTCCGATTGGAGATTTTTCTGAAGAAGCGCAAGAAAAAAGGAACAAAGATTATAGATATTTGCGAGAGCACAACATAAGAAAGATATCTAGATATAGTACCAATGAAGACCTCTTTAATATTTTACTGTGCACTTCTGATCCATATATCTCTAGCATTCGACAAAAATGGAATTCCACCCCCATGGAATTGGACAAAGACGCCAAGCAGCTCCTTGAAGGTGAACAGGAGATACTTAGATGAAATTTTCACTAAGACAGTTAAATTAAAAATGTACTCTATGCAAATTAACATAAAAATTAGAGCAAAAAACACAATAAATATTGAAAATTTATAGAACAAATTTTATTTTATTTGGATTTTCTTAAAATTTATGGTAAAGCCTTTTTTCGGATATGGATCTCCTACATATCTGTTGTGGATTCACGTTTAAAATATATTTAAATTGTTCATATAATAACATTTAAAGCTGTCGAACTTACATTTGTTAGTGAATTATGATCACCAAGGCTATTTTACGAAATTTGACTTACAAGGGCCCTATGAGTAAATGTGGACCGGTTGCCCTAAAATTTCACAGGGATATCAACGACTAAAATAAGATTAGTTTTGCTCAATATTATATCAATATTAATATATTTAAAATAAGTATGACTTTCAAACCCGTATTCTAAGTGGTCCATTGGAGAAGATAGCTAAAGGTCAAAATAAAATGGACCCGGGTGGACGGCTTAATTAAGAATGTAATCTTCTAGTCCAGCTAACGTTACTATTTATAAAATGCAATGTTAAATCACTACATTCACAAATTTATTTTTTTTAAGGCCGATAATACATATATTTTTAAAAGTAATTTTTCAATCATATATAAGTGTACTTTAATACGGCTCGATTTTAAAGTTAATACATTAAATTGAAACTTAAGATGTCTTATATCCAACATAAAAAATTTCATTAAAAAATTTCAAGCCAGTCAAAAGTTACAGAATTTTGACCGCCAACTCACAAAATGTGCCACTGTGCGCCGCTGGCAGATTTTCTAAATTAGAAGTAAGTGCTGATATGGACATAGTTGAATTTTGGGACGCGGTTTCAAAACATACAAATGGATTGAACGAAAAATGTTTTTATGGTTTAATTGATTTTGTATAAAATTTAATGTCACTGCCACACAGTCCGGCTGCTGCTGAAAGGATATTTTCGCAGCTAAAGGGGCCCATACACTACAACAGCATGCATGCGCAATCAAGTGTTTGTGCCAGCGGTTTGGTCATGTATGGGCATTTTGTGCGATTGTACGGTTTGCTGTAGCGATGTCAAGTAGAGTTTGATATTTTGCTGATGGTACCAGCTAGCTGGTGTGGTATATAGTGAAATTAGTTCAGTTGAGCAAAGTTGTCATGGAGCAAACATGCATTTAAGTAATATAATTTGTTGAAATATAATTTGTTTCAATGGTAAACTGAATTTTAGAACTTTAGTTATACATGGTTGATAATTTTAACAACATACCAATAATAATTGCACCAAAATATGTGTCACTATTCATAACCACCCTTCCCGAAATTTTGTAAGAAATGAATATTGTACCAGTTTGCTGGTATGTTGTGTGGTTCGAGCATGAATGCTCAATCGCTTGATTGTGCGTGCATGCTGTCGTAGTGTATGGGCCGCTTAAGTCTAGTCAGAACTAAATATAGGAATAAGCTCGATTTTAAGACTGTAGAACTCAATAATGCAATCTAAAGAATTGTGCATCAATCGAAACAATTCCCATTATGTTTGGTCTGCCAAAGATTTGTTTTAATATTAACAAACTTAATACTTTATCTATACAGTCTTATTTTGATAACGAATGTAATTAAATTACATATTATTTGTTGTTACTAAAAATATTTTTGGTTTGGAATTTCTAATAAATAAAATAGATGCACATTTGAATAAAGATGCTTGTTTTGTAAAGATTTTTGTTTGCAGTTTTCAAACTTATTATGTTTGTATATTGTGATTCTCAATATAGTATTAAGAGTCTTATTATAAACATACGGAGTTTGTTAACTAAACTCAAAAATTTTTTGGGTTGAAGTCTACTAACGAGTGCATATAGACAATTGCTTAACCATAAAAACAAGCCAATTTTTGAAATTTCTAATAATTTACCTGAAGTATTGTTTTTACAAAATTGATTTTATTGATTGTTAATTATAATAAGGTATACTTATAAAACTG
This sequence comes from Tachina grossa, assembly GCA_949987645.1. Taxonomy (NCBI): domain Eukaryota; kingdom Metazoa; phylum Arthropoda; class Insecta; order Diptera; family Tachinidae; genus Tachina; species Tachina grossa. Next base: position 102,611,774 of record OX465275.1, on the reverse strand, counting down.
AAATACAAATTTAAATGTAATGGTCCGTTTATGTTATATGATTTTATATATTAATATATGTATGTATATTTTTCAACTGAAGTACAAATAAAACAGTATTTTAAATACATAAAAATTTTGGTTACTTTTTTTTTGCATTTGGTTACTTTTTTTTGTATTGTGGTTACAAAATTTTTTTTGGTCGTGGCAACGCTGATTGGGAATGAATACAGATTTTAAATGCTCAGAAAATAAGTTACATTTCTCACTATCGCTTCTTGCCCAGCCTACGGTCGCAGTCCGCAGTGGTGATTTAATATCAACGGGTCGTTTAAGATTTCTAGTAGCGCGCCATAAAGAGTAATTAGATGCGGACGTTACATCAAGACCTTCTAAATACTTTTCCAGTAGTGCAGTTTTTCCGACGATAGCAGCTCTTTGAGTCGTTTAGTACATTCTTTAAGTCTGATTTTATTTAGGGGTGATCTGTGTTGTTGACATTCTCTTCTAGGTCTCCTTTTTCACATACAAGACGTTCAATTTCCATAGAAAAAATTCTGTTAAAGCCGGTCTGAGGATAGGAGGTAGTGGCGTGTTCAGCAGCCTGTTTAATATTTTCGTTAAGATTGGCAATGTTAAATTCAATATCATCGCATGATCTAAGCTGAATGTTTTCTACGCAGTGACTACTAAGATATTTTTTGAATGCCAGCCAGTTGATTCCATTAATCATCTTCACATATGAGTTAGTTAAATCACTCCTTAGTGGGTTGAAAATTGTAACTATTGTTGGAGAGTGATCGGAGGACAGATCTAGAGAGGCCTCTACGTGAATTAAGTCCCTATGAATATTTTTCGTGACGGCAAAATCTATAATATCTGGAATTTTTCTTACGTCAGTAGGCCAGTAAGTAGGCTCCCCACTCTAAATGTCATCTAAGCCCATTTTTGAAATTGTATTGAACAAGGCTCGACCTTTAGGTGTAACAAGACGCGATCCCCAGTACGTATGTTTTGCATTGTAGTCACCAGCTGCCACGAAACAAGATCCAAGCGATTTGTAGAACTTCTCATGCTGATCTTCGGTAACTGAAAATCTGGTAGGTGAGTAAATTGATGATTAACAAATTCGCACAAAAATTTTCTACGAAAATATTCGTTGCTTGCAAATATTCTTCACTAAGGTTGTCAAGGACATAGTGCTTGAGTCTTGACTTAATCAGAATTGCTGAACCACCGCATGCTCTCCCTCTCGGGTCCTTTGTATCATATAAAGTGTAACCATTTATTTTAAATAAGCTTCTTGAGGTCAAATGAGTCTCAGAAACCAACATTATATCAATATTTTTTTCCATGAGGAAGTGCTGAAGTTCATTTTTATGTTGGTGAATGCCGTTTGCGTTCCAGAAACATATTTTTAACGTGTTCATGGCTTATTAACTAATGCTTGAAGCAGTGTATTCTGCATTCGCAGCATTTCTTGCATCAGACTTGTCATATTTGTAGTAAAGTTGTTTATAGTTAGCACCAGATTCTCAATAGTAGCTTCAAAGCGACTAAAGTTAAAGCTTGAGTTTGAATTCGTTGAATTATTTGGCGGTGGAACATTTGGCGTGGGAATTGAACTAGTCTTAGCAGCATCAGCATACGATACACGTGAAGTAACTGGTTGGCTCATTTGAGCAAGAGTGGCGGAGTTCGCGTTTACTGGTTGAGCTGGAGTTAATTTGGGTTTTTGACCCATAGCCTGTTTAACGAAAGAATATACAGGGCACCCTCTATAGTTAGCTGTGTGATTACCTCCACAATTACTAAATTTTTTTCTGCTTGATCTTTTGGCTTAGTGCAGCTAGCAGTACCATGCAATTCACCGCAGATAACACACACTGTAGGTAACTTGCAGTAAGTTTTCGTATGGCCATATTCTTGGGAATAATGGCACTGTACAAGATCTGAACGCTTACGTGGCTCTTTAACTGTGATTTTTGATGTAAGAGATACTTTACGCTATAAATTGGATGGGTTTCATTTTTTTCAATTGTATGTCATTCGGCTTCAGTTCAACCCGAAATAGGGGTTGGGGGACCTTTTCTCTATTAATTATGTTGTAACATTTTTTAGCTTAAATCCTTGGTCGACAAGTGCACATTTTACTTCTTCGGGTTCAACATATGAATCTATGCCCTTTAATACTATCTGTAGGTCTTTAGCTCTCTTAAGTTGGTATGTGTAAAAATTTGTTTTATTTTTTTCGAATTCACTAACAATTTTTCGGAAATCTTTTTCATTATATATTTGGATTTTAGTTTCATCAATATTACCTCGTTTAATTGGAATGATGTGAAAAGTATTTTCACCAATGGTCGACAGCAGTTTTTTGATAAGCGCGTTAGAATTATTTTCTCTCCGATAAATAGGTGTTGGCTTAAAAAACTTTTGCGATGATGTAGAGGGCTTGTCGTCGGTGTCTTGCAATAATGAAAAACGATTTTGACGATTGGTAGATGATGCGCTGTTATCTCTAGACATCTTTGGAGCAGATAAATTTTTGAAGAATTTGGGCTTCGTCCACGCTTTACCACGGTTATATATCTGTCCATTCCCACTTGTACGTTGGGTTTTGAGCTACTGTTATCTGTAGTGATAACTTGGTTTAGTGATGAACGCGAGCCCGATGCGGATGATATCGCAGACTTAAATGAAGAAGTACTAGGCAATGGTAATGTTAACGATTCACTAGTTGGCATATATTTACATATATTGTTTTCATTAACAGTTTCAGAACTCAGTAAAATAAGCATTTCTGCCGTTAGAACTCACTTCAAAATTTTTTTCCTTTGAGGTACTCATACAGAGTATTATTCCTCAAGGGTACTTTGTTTGTGTACGGTTTTTTTTGTTTTTGCTATTTCTTACTATGGGCCTGTGCCAAACGGTAGCAATGTACTAGTGTAAGTAAATTTTTGACACTTCTGAGGTGAATAAAATTTCACTAGCCCTGGGGGCTAGTATAAATTTTGACACAACAGGTAAATTTTTGACAAGCTGCAACAAAAAGCATGGTATCATTAAAATTTAAATCCACCGCCGTCGCTTCGAGCCGTTGCCCAATTACGACGTCTTTTAAGTTTAATTAGACTGTGAAAAATATCATTGTTTATTTTAGCTTGCAAAAAATGTTGCATCATATACATATATAATATTATATAATTTATTGCTACAAGAATATTGTTTTATATAAAAATGTCCTCTTAAAAATTTGTTAGTAGCCGGCGGCTTGTTGTCAGGCGAAGCAAAACCGCCGCCGCAGCAATTGTTTCATCAGCTTCTTCCTATGCCAAAGCGAATTTGTCAAAATTTTACATTGTCAAAAAAGATATCATTTGTCACAGTAGAAAAATAAAATTTTTTTCCCACAGGCAAATATTTGTTCACGATAGTACCTTTCTACCGTTTGGCACACGCCCTATGTAAAAAATATTAGTAAAGCCAATAAGCTTATTTATCAAGGTGAATATGTATTACGAATATTTTCTGCATGATTTTTTATTTTGTTTTTTTTTTATATTTGTTTCGTATGTATGTATGTAAAAAAAAATCCGCTTTAACGTCTCTTCACTATGAAGGTTCAACGAGAATGGATTTTTTTTATCAATATGAATGTTCATAAGTGAGAAAATTTGATTTTTAGGGTTCCGAACACCAAAGGTGAAAATGAACCCAATTGTTTTCGCTACGCTGTCCGTCTGTCCGTCACACGGTATTTTCTCAGGAACCGTAAGAGCTACGGACCTGAAATTTGGACAGAGTATGTAGAACCTTGGCTGCTACAATAACAAATACATGAGAATTAAAAATTAAAGGGTGTTCCATAACGAGCAACGAAAAATGTTAAAATCCCATGCAATATACATACAATTGTATGTACATATGTATATTGAAACTTGAATTTTGTAAAATGAGTGTATTTTTATACAGACTAAAACAAATAACGCCAAAATTTAAACTAAAGGGTGGTCCATCAGTTAATGCAATTTTGACTATGTAATTTTGACAAGCTCAATTTTGTTATCTCTATATTTACAACAGTCTTACCATTGTCGTTTGTTCTTTACTAATTATGCACATGTTAGTTAATTTGCTTATTTTTGTTCTAGTTACTTAAGACAAACTTTTTTTTTTTTGGTTTGTTACTATTAAGTATATTGTTTTTTTTTAGAGCTTACAAGACAAAAAAGCTTTCAGCAAATTGAAATACGATGAATCAAAACAATTCACATATTCCATTTGCAATAATGCTAAGTATATAAAGCAGAAATCTACATCAACTGACACCACACACAGTGGACCAAACACAAAAGAACGCTGATGATGAAGGTTTAGTGGCCTTCGAAAACGGCTAGCTGTTCCGTTCAACTATGTGTTGTTAGTCAGAATATTTACAATAGACTTTGTTGTTATTTGTTCATTAATAATTATCACATGTAATTTGGCTTAAAAAGCAATACGAACCTTAGCCCGTTCAAATCACAATATAGAAACAAATGGAGTTCGAATAATAATTGAAATTAACTAAAAAATTTATATTTGATAACTTAAATATATCTCACAGCATCCCAGATTTGAAAACAGATCTTTTGCTTATCACCAGATTATTATAATTGAAAAATGAAAAAATTTGATACCCATATTGCCTATATTAAAAAAAGATAAAATATATCGCGATTTTCGCATTTTATGTGAATAATTACAAAAATAAAAAATAAATAAATTAACATTATTTTAAAACAGATTCAATTTGAAAAGCAAAACATTATTTCTAAATACGTAGAATTTGTATGAAAACCCGAAACGAAAATATGTATTTAGTTTAATATCTCAACTAGTAGTTCGCAAGTGGACAAGTTTTATATACCATTGAATGCTGCTTCAAAAACTCTTTTCGATGATACCAAATTTTATTTATGTCGTCTTGGAGCAAAGTACAAAAGAACTCGAAAAACTGAAAAAAATAACTTTTTTAAAAATGGTCCAGCTAGATGGTCAAGGCTAGAACCAAAATATGTTGGTAATCATCATAAAACATTTCAAGCTTTATTTTCAGAGGGGTAACAAATCACTTTTTTCTCTTCCATACAAGTTGAGTCGCTCTAATGTACATACATATGTTTATTAATAAATTTCGTGAAATATTTTGTTCTATAGGTATGGTACAAATAACCAAACGGCATACTGCTGTAAATTTGAAAGAAGAAATTCTTAAATTCCTTCAAGAATATAGCATTGAAATGAGTCAAATATACTCGAACACAACTGACAATGGAGCTAATGTATTGAAGGTTTCCCGATTACTGCAAGAAATACAGCAAGAAAACCTAGAGGAAGAGGATGTTGACGTTGCAGGGTCTAGTCAAATGAAGTCGAATCTCGAATTTATTTTGTCCGTTGTACGTTGCGCTGCTCACGCAATACAATTAGCAGCCAATGATGTAATAAAGACAATATCAAGTGAAACCGAAGAGTGCAGAAAAATAGCTAAGCATCTTCTTACTACAGTAAGTTCGGGTAATAATGACATCACCTTACCATGTTTAGATGTCGTAACAAGGTGGACACTGTTTGCAAGAAATTTATTTGAGTATTGTAGGTATAAGAGTAAAGAAGAAAACACTTCGTGACGGAAGAATTTGTGATACTAGCTTCTTTGTACGCATAAGCGCGTGTACAAACGTCATGCATGTATGTGTATCTGATCTTTTATTTTTCTGCGCACATGTAAAGGCACACACATGCATTAACATTAGTTGTATGCGGTTAATCACATAATAGCTTACCATCTACATATTACACACACACTCAAACGTACAATATGAAAAATAACAAGCATACCCTAATCAACAGTACTTCTTTTGAGTGTTTGTTACAGACAAGCTGTCTTGACGTCATCGCATTTATTATTGGTTTAGTATAATACATGCGACGTGAATACATTTAAAAATCATGACGTTTTTACATTTCAAGACTATTTACGCAGGCCTCTATTAAGCAAAAAGCAATGATATGCATGAATACGCATTTTTAATTAAAATTTGCTTATAACATACTACGTAATTTATTATTTTTATCAGGACCACTTGCTTACAGTGCATGAAATGGTTAAAAAATTGACGAGTAATTGAAATGATCAAGAAGTTTTAGACTTTTCCAATATGCCAAGCTCCAGTATCCAAGTCAATATTCTACCTTCAGCAACGAGTGCATACAACATCTTAGATCAGCACGTTCAGTCTTTTATAGGCGCACAAAAATCATATCCACAAAACTGTACGTCAAATGTTAAACACAAATTATTGAAGCTTTGTCAAAGAGAAAGGTCTGCTTTTGACACAAAAGATATGAGACAAATTGTAGAAACCGTATTGGAAGTACCTGTTACTCAGGTTTCTGTGGAACGCTCATTTAGTGCTTTGTCTACAATATTAACAAAACTTTGATCAAAACTTTCCAAAAACTCTCTTTCCAACATACTTATTACAAAACTAAATTACGAGCCCCTAAATTTTTTAACTTTTGATATTGAAAATAGCTTAAAAGCAAATGATTTTTCTTCTATAAATGAATGAATTCAATATATACATAAATATGTAATTTTATACAATTATTTTTTTTAATAAAACAGTATGAAACATCCTCATTTCATTTTATATTTTTTAATAAAAAATAGTTTCCTGAGTTAAATTTTTTTTGCTAAACTATGCGCCTTTTCTTTCTTGTTATATTTTTTATTAATGCCCGTAATTTTCATATGCAGATAAATACCTAAGGTTTTTACCTATGAGTTTGCTTTATAAAATTTAACTTACTCGATGGCAATCTGTACACTAATAGATATCTATGGGTAGAAATAACGGGCATTACTCTTTATAGTTATGAACTACTTTTTTATCTTAATTTATTGAAGTTTATTTTGTACTAGTACGGGAACACTCCTATATATACTTTATATATGTATATATATAAGTGAAAATGTAAAAAAAAATCCACAAAAGAACCACAATACTATGCGCTTATCCGTGGTTATGGTACGAAAATATATCGTCGTATAAATTTAAAAAGGACGTAACTTACAAAAAGTTTAAAATCGTCTTTTTGATGGATTATGATGTAATTATAAAGGGTCCGCCAGATAACTTTTTTTTTTTGAAAATGCTATAAAACAACTACTGAAGCTTGGGCTGTGTGGCACGTAGCGCCGTCCTGTTGAAACCAAACGTTGCCAATATCCCCCTTTTAAATTTTTGTGAACAAAAATTTGTTCAACATGGCCCGATAACGATCGCCATTGACTGTAACGGCCACTCCTTGCTCATTTTCGAAAAAATTGCCCAATTATGCCTCTGGGACAAAATCCGCACCAAACAGTGACTCGTTTTGAGTGCGTCGGCTTTTCAATGTATGCGTGCGGATTTTCTGTGCCCCAAATGCGACAATTTTGCTTGTTTACATACCCGCCAAGATCAAAATGAGCTTCATCTGAAAAGATGATTTTTTCGGCAAAACCGGCATCTTCTGTAAGTCGATCGCAGGCCCACTTAGCGAAGCGAAAACGCATTGGATGGTCAGTTGGCTCGTTCAGCGGAAGGATAAAACTAATTATCTGTCAAATCAGACATGAGTTAAGTGTTACCATTCACGAAATAAGCACTAGCTGGAAAAAAAACGTTAGATGGCGGACCCTTTATGACATCCGTCTACCCACAATATTTTTATCCGAGTATGTTCAAATATATTAAATTTTTTTAACGAAATTCAAAAGACTACTGAGAACCAAATTCCCTAGAACTTATAATGTGTTTTGCTTATTCTGTAAAATATTTTAAATGTGACTCACGCCTTTTTTGAATTGTTATGACGATATGTAGTTTCAAAGCGCCATCTGATAAGTTTTTCATTTGCTTGCTTCGTGATGTGATCTGTCAAATGTTTTTTTTTTCGTTTTACCAATTCACGCGCAAATTTATTGTTAAAGCTGTAATAACCCTATAGTCATCCTAGGACCATATGTCCCTATGTCGCAGTGTTGTTTTCTAGAGCTTATCCCCAATTTTTGATTTGTCATCCCCGAAAATTCCCAAATTGAGTTTTTTATTAAATTTTTTTGTTTTGTGAAAAGTATGCTTTTTTTTAATTTTATTTAAAATATAATCACAAAAATAACATACTTATTCAACAAAATTCATTTATATCGATAGATATATTTACATTCATATTCATTTAATTTTTACTTATAAAATTTGCAAAGAAAAGATAACATAGTTTAATATACACAAGTTTAAAAATAATTTTAAACAAAGATTATCGTTGCAAATATTTCAGAATCGAAATCTTCCGATTCATCAGCCTCAGAAATTTTGTTGTACATAGTACTTGTATTAAAAAGCTTTAGCATTTCAGCAGAAGGATTAATTAGTCACAACAAATGGAATTATTTTTAAAGTGTGTTTATTCTAACAAGTGCTTCCAACAAGTCATATTTCATTTTGTTACGTATTCTTGTTTTGGTAGTGTTCATTATATTGGTTAATCTGCCTTGATACTTCTTCTTTATTGCCTATAGAATTCATTCACTATGAATAGAAACACAAATTTTTAAACTTCCCAGACACACGTTTCTTAGGTCAAAGATCATTTTTGTTACCATCAGTTATAAAAAAATCCCAGACAATCCCCTTAATTTTAGTTATCATCCCCAACAGGAAATTTTCGTAACCAATCTCGAAAAAAATCCCCAATTCGGGGACAAATCCCCTGAACCGACAACACTGCTATGTCAACACTCTCTTCTCTAGCGACAATTGCACTAGTTAAAATGTCGACAACTTCCCTTTTATGCGCGAGTAGAGATACGTTAGAGACAGATGTGCGATAGCTTTCCGTGAGCACCTGCCATTACGGCCTTATCTCACGGGTGCCAAAGCACCGGGTGTGGGTTAGACGCCAGACCAACGCCCCCATGCACCCTATTAGAATGAACCTATGGCCCACTCCATAAGGCACATAGGGTGCAATCTTTGAATATAGTTATCCCTGTACTATATTCAATTACCTTGCTGAGGTAATTTGAGCTATCTAAACTCTGCTGCTATGTCCGTGCCCATAGCAGCTTCTGTTGAATGGCAACAGCACCTAGAATAGTGTCTGACTGACCGCGTCAGACCAATCACTAGCATTGATTTCACACTGGGAAGCCAAGACTATTCTCCCAGCGATTTTGGTAGCAACCACAACCACCACGATAATTCTCCGGCTTCCACGCTAAGGTGTTGTGTATACACCCATAGCGAGGTCCCCAAGAGAATTCCTCAACCATTGCCGGCACAGCTCAACCACTCATCCGAGATGAACCCATGCCTGTGTCGCCAAATAACCAGTGCCTACTCCACACATACCAAAATCATCCCTTTAACCCCAGGGAGTAGGACGAACTCGGCATTTTAGCAAAGGAAACTGATGACCGCTACATGCACTCAAAACTTCAAAGCAGCTCGACTGTCGGGCAACCGGCACCCGTGGCACCAGAAGTAGCCTCTGGTCATACCTCGAAGTTCCACCACAAGGGCTTCACCTCTATCGTCTTTTGATCGATCGGGTGTTCAGAGATCGGGTAGTAACACATAAGTTCTATGGCTAATGTACCAAAGGTACGTCAATGGAAAAAGCCACATCACCCCAGCTGGGGCCCCGGGGTTGCCACACCCGTAGTCAAAAATAGACTCCCCTGGGGGGATACGTTAGAGACAAAAGTTCTAGTGTATTTCTGGTGACAATGTCCACGAACGTGTAAATAGTTTGTTTTCGGTTTTATGCTGTGCAGTCAATGGCATAGCTGTAAGCCGATCGTCGGCTAGTCGCTGCCATTTCTGATTGGCTCTTTCAATTGTAAACAAATGTTTTTAATAGAATAATATATTTTTTTCTTGACGAGGGTCACTGAAATCTACTAGTGAATCTTTGGTTCATATGTCTCCATATGCCGTAAAAGAACTACATCGTCACTAGTGATGAAGTCTACTGGAGGATTTTCAATGACAAGCTAATGATAAGTGTCAATAGATAATTACATTGACTGAGGTACACCTTGTCAGTAGTACTACTGGCAATGTCAATAGTAAATCACAATAATCTCGCTATTCGCATTTCCTGCAGGGAATTCAAACAAGCTTTGCAAATACAACGGAAAACGCAAGTACATATTATTTATTTTCTCTTATTTTTCACAGTTTTCATAACAAAACAACAATAAAAAGATCTGCTGTTTTATTTGTTGTAGATTTGCGGGTACCTGCAAAATGTACCATGTCCGTGGCAAATCACTCAACCAGTGCGAGCGAGATGAAAGACTCTCGACGGCCAAACAACATACACAAGCCTGACCGCAGACCTTTTTAACGACTGGGGTTTTTTATATTTATTAGTTTTTCTCAGAAGTAATTAATAAACAATTATTATTTGAATTCTTATGTTATTTTGTCTTAAAGTTAACGTACTTATTCACATGTTTTTTTTTTCTTAGGTTCCTATCTTGGATTTTTATTATATATATTTTTTTTCTCAGAAGTAATCAAAAAACAATAATTATTTGAATTCTTATGTTTTTTTACCTTGACAGCGATCTTAATATTTACGTTTACATGTTTGGTTTTTCCATAATATATAAGTTACTATCTTTTCCATCAGAAAAATCCTTATGCATATGTAAATAGGTACATAATTTATTAACACAAATGAACACACATAGCCGTTTATCAGTGCGAACATACATATACGATAAAAACTACGTACATAGATTTCCTGTGTATGAACATTAATGAGAGCGATGAGTTGACCTCTCATATTTGAGTGCTGGGTATTTTTTTACTTCTCACTATTCACATATGTACGTACATGCACTTATAAGAAAAACCAATTGTATTCATACATGTGTGCTTATAATTCGAAAATATTTTAGCTGTTCCTTTTTGGAATGCGAACATAAAATAAAAAATTTTGCAAATCTCATTCGTGACAATTTATAATGAATGTTTAAATTTCAGTATTCATACACGAATTCTTCTGAACCCTGTTTATAATAACTCTGTGCCGTTTATATTTTATATGGCGCGATGGCAAAGTGTTAAGTATGATGACTGACAAAGTGATCACGGTTCGATACCCGTTCTCGTTTCTTAAAAAAATAATTTAAAATTGTTTAAACTTTAAGCTGACTAAAAAATGCTAATAAATAATAAGCTAAATCATAATTAACTAAAAATAACACTTTCTTTTTATTTTTTTTTTTATTTGGCACAAACTCATAATGAGCTAACTCATGGTTAGTTCAAAACTGATGCACTCGTCCTGCGGCCACTCAATGTTAAATCTGATCACTTTTGACATGCAGAATGAGTGCTGATTTTAACCACCTCTAACTAATGTTTGGCTGATAATTAACTAGCTCTGAGTTAACTCAAATTCCCAGATACTACAAACGCACATACACACATGTTTTGTTTCTTTTTTAAGTGCAAGCTAATACCCTGTCGGATTTTTATTAGCTAGCTCAAAATATAGGTGACTTTTTGCTAACTCATTTACAACTAGCTTCTGAACTAACTCATAAATGATATAGATGTGAGTCAGTTGTTTTTTGCACAACTGTCTTCTTGCCGATAAGTATTGAATTAACTTTAAGGTAACTCAAAACTGATGCTGAGATTAGTGAGTTGTTTTTGTACAACTAATATCTCCTTGATAAGTTTTGAACTAACTTTTAGCTCACTCGAAGCTTATACAGAGATTTAGTGAAAGTTCAGAGAGATGTCAGCATAAAATTTATGTTTATAATAACTGTACCGTATATATTTTATATGGCGCAATAGCAAAGTGTTAAGTATGATGGCTGACAAACAAAGTGATCTCGGTTCGATACCCATTTTCGTCTCTTTAAAAAATAAAATTATTTAAAATTGTTTCAAATTTAATTTGACTAAAAATGTTAATCATTAGTAAGTCAAAAATAGTGGTTAGCTAAAGAAATACCTTTTTTCTTCTTTTTTGATGCGCCACAAACTAGTTAGTCATTTCGCAGCTAACTAATAGTGCACTTGCATTTTATCAGCCAAAAACTCACTCGAAATGAGCTAACTTGTGGTTATTTGAAACTTATGCAGCGTGAGTGAGTACTGACTCGTTCTGAGGATATTACGTTGAAAAACTGAATAGCGTTTAACATGTAAAATGAGTTAGCTTTTGAGTCAGTTATCACTCGTCTCTGATTAACCATTACTTACTGTTAAGTTAGCTCAAATCCCGACAGGGTAAATGCGTGTGTACTATGTTTGCATGTAGTAGTAGCAACTTTAAACGCTCATAGCTCCGAAAATACTAAACCAATTTCAATAAAATATACATACATAAACCATATAAATCTTTTCAAAATCGGTGCAGTTGTACCGGTGTAAAAGGGATTACAAACAATTTGTTTGCCTATTAATTATATGGGTGTGGTATATTGAGTATTTAAATTAAGATTATAACTGTTTTTCTCCCAAGGGCCTATCTAACGGACACTATTGTTTTAATAATAAAAAACTTTTTTAATTCAATTGGTAAATAAACTTCACACACAAAAAGCGATTTCTAAAATGTATTTAATATTTTATTTATATCTCTTTGAAAAACTTTTTTTAATATGGTAAATATACATACATATGTATTAGTGATGTGCCGAATGTCAAATTTTGATATTCTGGAATACGAATACGAATATTATATGTAAAATTTATTAACATTAAATACTAACCACATTTTTTTAACTAAATGCATTTCATAAATACATATTTTCGCATACTCATAGTCAAAAGAACTTTACGTTCCTTTGTTTTGAGTATGAATCATTATCCCTTATTATAGAAGAAGTAAAATAATTAATTTTTTTTTTTTTATAAAAAGAGATAATTTTTGTGGAATGCATTTAGTTACAAAAATGCGGTTAATAAAACAACCTAAAAATATCTTGGTACAAAATATTGATGATTCATCGAACACAAGTTAAAAATAAGGCAAAGTTCCGTCTTACCAAATTCTGCATCAATAGTTGGTCTGTCAAATTTTGGTAATACTAATGTTATGATTGGCTTGTTAGAAAGTCCAAATGGACTAAAGTTTGAAAATATCTTTATATCAACCCAAATATTAATACCCGAAGAAATTAATTTCATAAATTAAAGGAATGGGGTATTAGACACTTACAGATAATGCATCCGTTATTTCTCCTAACGAACCTTAAAGCAATTCAATTATGATATTTAACGATGTTGCGTATGAGAAGCAAAATACTATACGTGCATATTTTTGTATATATTTACATATCTCAAACTTATACCAGAATCCCCAACCATTTGATATGAGACAATGCTAATGTTATTATAATGTTTAAGTAAGATGAGAAAAATATGAAGCATGTGACCATGTTGTCAGTAATATGAATTTAGAAAAATTTCCAAAAATTTGTAGAGTGTTGGAAGGATAAATATGGATTTTTGATGATAGCCAAAGATACTGGATTAAACTATGATCGTTACAGAAAACAATTTTACTACATAAAAGTTTATCTTTTTGTATTTTATCTGACCTTAAACTTCTCATTCATCTAAATGTTATAAATGCCCCTCTACTTGATAACCTGATCTGATACCAGATAATCTGATCTGGTTTTTAAATCTGCTACCTGATAATCTGATATGATACCTGATAACCTTATCTGAAAACCAGAACAGCTACCTGATAACATGATCTGGAAACCAGATCAGTTACTTAATAACCTGATCTGATAGAATAGAAGAATTCTAGGGCGGATCACTAAGTCCGTGACTTTTTGAATGAAACACAGTTTTTTTTTTTTTTTACTTTTCAACATAATCTCCTTTTAACTCAATGCACTTAGTTCAACGTTTCTCCAGTTTTTGTATCCATTCCAAAAATAGGATTTTCGAGGTCCTTAAAAAAGGCATTTGTTTGGTCAATAATTTCATTGTTGGAGCTAAATATCTTTCCACCGAGGCATTTCTTTAGGTTTGGAAATAAGAAGTAGCCACTAGGGGCTAAATCCGGAGAATTTGTCGGTTGGGGTACCAATTCGTAGCCCAGTTCATACAGTTTTGCCATTGAGACTGAGTCGTTTTGGCATAATTTGGCATAATATTCGCCGTTTGCGGTAATGGGTCCACGTTTTATCCACAGTTACAACACGCCGCAAAATCTCATTCGGATTGCGGTTAAACAACTCTAAACAATCCTTTCAAGTTGTCACACGTTTACGTTTATGGTCAATTGAGGGCAAACGCGGTACCCATTTTGCAGACAACTTCTTAAACCGAGATGATCATTTAAAATCGAAGCCACATTGCCGTATGAAATGCCTATTATAGGGTTACATTTGTATACTCGTTTTTATAGCCAAAACAAATATACCATGGTATGTACCATATATGTAATTGTAGTGTGAGCGACAGAACTAGTATAATAGTTATTGTGTGTGCGTGCTTTTCCAAATTAAAATACAATTAAAACAAATAACAATTGCTTATTGTATTGCTGCTGAGCAACTGTTTGATCTGTTTTTGCCCAAAAATACATATTGTAATACAAATATATGAAAAAACCACTATTCAAACAAATACATGATGTGGAGATGTATGTGCGGACATTCGTTATGTTATTTTGTGGCGCAGCCAAAGTGTAGAGACAGAAAGAGACAATTTTGATCTGAGAGTAATTACAAATGCATGAGTTTCATGTACATGTATCATTTACTTACATGTGTATGTGAAATTTTACTTTCATTCATTCATTGCGCTGATTTACACGGGCATAATTGTGCTGGCATGCCAGTTTGTTGGTGAGAGAGGCAAAGAGAGTGGTTTTGCGGTTGGCATAACTTTTCAACCAGCTACAACCCCGCATTAGCAGCATAAAACCAATACACGCACAACTTAAAAAACAGCAAATGTTAAATTAATACTGAAAACACTAACACACACAAATCTGTGTATACGTATACATTTTGTGCCAGATAAATTAGTCTCGTGTAATTTGGAAAAGAACAAAAATTGTGCGGCTTAAAAATTGTTCTCGTCTAAACTACCTGATTCATCAACCATGGATTTTTTTTCAACACACCATGTGGTACTTATGTTAAAACCAGTTTTATGTATCTTATTTGTTATAGAAAAACAAATACATACAAACGTGTTTTTCTCATTTGGTCATTGCACAACCATACAATAACTGCTTTAAAAATCAACATTTACAACTAGTAAAAGAAACGCTAAATAACATATTTTTTCATACAAGAACCAAAAAACACGCAAAACTGGTGCAAACAGATGCATCTGTGCAATGCTATAATGCTTATGTCATCAACAATCCCACGCTCTTTTACTCTTCGATCGGCCAACACCATATCGTAGATTTTTTCGACATTTTCGTGTGTACTGACCTCAATTGGCCGTCCAGAACGTTCAGCGTCATTTGTACTTAACCCAAGGTGTATCGAATAATATCACAAAAAATACGATCATAAATTTTTCTCGTTTTCCTCTTTTTTTGCTCTTACACAATCGTAAAAACTGCAGCTTTTAAATACTTTACAACTAATAAAAAAAAACCAATATTAGATTTACATACATATAACATGAAAAAACTAAAAATAAAATATACATTTATAATAAAATATGCAAAAATATGTATTTATTATAAAATTTGTCACAAATTTGTTGATTCGCAAAGATAGTTTATTTACGTTGATCAAAGACCAACGACAGAAAACATGTATTTACATAATAAAAATCCTTTCCCTAGTGATAAACAATGACTACTGAAAAACTATTTTAGATTTGAAATGAAAATAATTAAGTACAATAATAGCAAAATGCGAAGTAATTAATTAATAAGGTAAATTTATTGAGTCTAAATTTCACTAGAAATGTAGTGTGTCTTCAAGTTCATTCCCGGTCCCAAATTCTTATATGTTTGTATCTGTTAACTAATAACGTTCTGGATAAATTTCTAAAATTTAGTTTACACTGAGTGGATTTTTCGAAGGTGTAGTAGAATTGACAGCAACGTGCGCATCTAAAATTGATCCAGAACTATTTGCATTTCATTTCTATCAAAGCGATGAACCAGAGGAAGATCGTGAAGGATACGCGGCATACGCTGCTCGGTAAGTAGCACACTTAAATTACATTATTACAAAATATTAATCTCTATTTGTGTAAAAAATCCTAGTCTTAATTGCTATAAAGAAGTTAAACTTATGATGGATCATGTCTATCAGTCTGTATGTAATGTCAACGCAAGTCAAGAATTTACACAACAATTTTGCAGTAAACAAGAAATAAGCGTCAGTAATCAAATTATGAAAATAGTAAATATTGCGATGCAAATAAATGACCCGATTTTACACGTTTGTGTGTATGAATGGTTAATGGGTCATGACATGCTTTCTGAGTTATTATCCTTAAAGGAGCAAACATTAACTGAATTTTTGCGAAGAAACGTTCTTCGAAATCCAGATAATTTAAATTTAATCGATTTATTGTGGAAGTATTACGAAAAAAATGGCCACCACGCACAAGCCGCACGCATTTTGGATAATTTAGCATCGACTCATAGTGATGGTATTCCACTGACACAAAGAATTGAATATTTGACTAGAGCAGTGATGTGTATGCGAAATGATGCAGTTGGCTACTCCCTAAAAAATGGAGTATTACTTAAAGAACTAGAGGATAAGGTTTGTTACACATGATCATTTTCCATAAAAAATAACAATATTTTTTTTACAATTTCAGTTAGAAATCGCTCGGGTCCAACAGAAAGTCTTAGATGCAGTTTCCGTTCTACCACTTTCGAATAGTGAAGTTAATAAGGCAGTTGAAAGCTTGAACAAAATTTTGTATGATATTACAGAATTGTACGAAGATTTTGCTGATCCATTAGATCTATGGGAGTGCAAGTTAACTATTCTAAACTGTTCTCATCATAACGACCCTTTGCTTATTGAATCAGTATGGGGACAGATTATTAATAAATGCATCGATGGTGCTGGTTCTGTGCAAGAAAGAAGTGCAAGGCTATTTTCGAAAATTGAAAGTCTTTTTAAAGAGTTTGGAGAATCTGGCCACTGCTTTCCACTTGCCTTTATTATTAGAGAATTGGAAATAAAGGCATGCCAATTAAAATTATTAGAAGGTACTGTGCCAGATAAATTAGTTGCTATGAACATAGATGCAGAATTACTTATGGAGTACTATTCCAGGTAAGTTGCCTTATGACAAGTGCAGAAGTGACATTCGTATGCGCATGTGTTGTAATATTCTCACTCTTACATTCTGCTATGAGCCAGGCGCCAAATCTTCGCATACGTGATCGAATGATTTTAATCGAAATTATACTTTTTGAGATCGCCGTATTCGATATTGAATAGCTTGTATCGAAATGTCATTCGATAGGTTAATAGTTTTCGTATTCATACTTATAGTACGTTTCCACTATGAGCAAAACTAGTTGCTTTTCTCAGAACACTTCGAAGTGTTTCCATTATGCTTTTGTGTGTTT
Organism: Tachina grossa; assembly: GCA_949987645.1. Classification (NCBI taxonomy): domain Eukaryota; kingdom Metazoa; phylum Arthropoda; class Insecta; order Diptera; family Tachinidae; genus Tachina; species Tachina grossa. The sequence continues at coordinate 102,594,134 of OX465275.1, read as the reverse complement.
TGGTTATACGAATTTTCGAAATCAATTTGATTTTATTGTCAAGGCCGCAAACCTTTTTATTTAGATTAGTAAATTTTTCACTCATTTACATATAATGCTATGTTCAGACGGCAACATGAACCACTTGGTTCGCTCTCTGAAGCATGATTGCAAACCATGCCGTTCAAACGACACATTCGTGGTTCGTTTTGACAAATCTTTTTAATGCAGTGATGCCAACCAGTGCTGCCAGAAAAATTTTGACTCTTGTCCCCAATTTAAAACGTCATGTTCCCAAAAATCCCCATTTCAACAGAAAAATCCTAACTTTTGTCCCCAAAAATATATCATTCATAAAAAACGATTACTAAGTCCCATGCGCAGGGATGAGAAATAATATTTTCACAAAGTTACAAGAAAATTTTTACTTTTTTCAGTACGATTCACCAAATTCTTTATTTTTATTTTTTTTAATGTTTTTATTAACTTAACACGTACATAAAATTCAATTGTACATGCATATGTTTACATATGTATGTGTGTAAAAACTTAACAATTAACAAAGAGGCACTTTCAAGTTTATTTATTACAATATGACTAATTAATACTTTTAATTAATATTAATGTTTAAGGTATATAAAAGAGTATTAGTTTTTGAAATCAGAATATAAAACTAAAATTTAGGATTTACTTTTACATCCATTGTTTTGATTCGATTGGAGTCAGTCGAAGTAAACAATCTGAAGAAAATAATAGCAAAAAAATAATCACCCCTATCGTGAACAGTTTTTCCCTCGAAATATTTTCCCTGTTTCCCAAATTCCAATTGTGAATAATTTTTCCCCTGAAATGTGTTCTCTTTTTTTTGATTCACCTTATCGTGAATAATATTTTTCACATGGATTTTTTCACTTTTCGCTTCGTTTTGTTCACTTTATTTTTGCAGGCGAACTGAATTAATAATTCATAATAATTTCAATACTATACTTGCAATTATATATTAAAACTTATAAATAATAATTTTTAGGGCAAGATCAATAAATAATGTCCACGATTAATAACAATAATACCTTGGAACACATTTTTTCATTGTACATGAATCTCTTTGGTTTACATGCGTAAATTTTATGGCTGTGGTATACTAAAAAAAAATTTGGCACGGTGCCTAAAACAATTAAAAACACAACTTTACACTATATATCATTTCATTTGAAACCCAAAATATGTGTATCTCTTATTATTAAACTTAATTTGTTTGATTTTCAAATAATTTTGAAGCTTTGCAAGTCTTCTTCCCATTTTTTTACATTCACTACGCATTGATAGCGGTAACAAACGTTCCCATGAAAATGAAAATTGCAAATTTCCCTTCATGGGGAATGAAAATTTCATGGCAACAAAAATTTCACATTTTATTCACCATAGAGATGAATACGAATTTATGAAGATATTACGGACATACACACATTCTTACAATCGAAATATTCTAAATAATTTCCCAATTCAAAACTTCATAGACATCAAGTTCGTCTCCGTCCTCTACAACTCGCTTGTACATATTTTCCGATTTGAACTTTTTTATAATTTCTTCAGGAATGAAGCTCAAATTTATGGCAGCAGATCTTATAAATATTTAAATGCGATTTTATTCTTATTAAAGATTCTAACATTTCATATTGTAGATTATTCCTTAATTTGGTTTTGGTAGTCTTCATGCATGAAAATATTCTCTGCACAAACGCTTTACTTATTGGCACTATCAACAGATTGAACACAGCAGCTGCAATTTCACAAAAGAAGTAATTTCCGGCATTGTCTTCGTACTGATAGACTATTGCCCAAAAGCCAAATATGTCTTTAGGAAAACTTTGTTTTGTTTATTTCCGCCAGTCGATATAAGCAATTTTATTCCATTGGCTTACATATACGCTCAATGTCACTTTTGGATCTATAACATTTTTAAAAATTCCATACACAGAATCAAATCTATGTTTTGTAATGTGCTTAAGTTGCAAATTTTTAAAAAGTTCAAAGTTTTTCATATTTTCTGGGAATCACACATACATAGTTTTTTTATGCGTGACATAATAACTAAGGTAGAACCCTGCGTAGAACAATTGCACAATCAAAACTTTCAACAGTCATTTTTCTTTTTCAAAAGAAAAAAAATGTTAATTGACAAAGAGCTAGTTCTGCAGCTGCGTGCACGGTTTTGCCTATGTACATATGTGTATGTAAAGGGTCCGCTATCTAACGTTTTTTTTCCACTAGTGCTTATTTCGTGAATGGTAACACTTAGCTCATGTCTGACTTGACAGATAATTAGTTTTATCCTTCCGCTGAACGAGTCAACTGACCATCCAATGCGTTTTCGATTCGCTAAGTGGGCCTGCGATCGACTTACAGAAGATGCCGATTTTGCCAAAAAAAAAATCATCTTTTCAGGTGAAGCTCATTTTGATCTTGGCGGGTATGTAAACAAGCGAAATTGTCGCATTTAGGGCATAGTAAACCCGCACGCATACATTGAAAAGCCGACGCACCCAAAACGAGTCACTGTTTGGTGCGGATTTTGGTCCAGAGGCATAATTGAGCCATTTTTTTCGAAAATGAGCAATGAGTGGCCGTTACAGTCAACGGCGATCGTTATCCGGCCATGTTGAACGAATTTTTGTTCACAAAAATTTAAAAGGGGGATATTGGCAACATTTGGTTTCAACAGGACGGCGCTACGTGCCATACTGCCGAAGCTTCAGTAGTTTTTTTTTATAGCATTTAAAAAAAAAGTTATCTGGCGGACCCTTTATATGTTCGAGGTATTACCATGATGGTAATATCATCTTCATTATAAAGCATGATTGCCACACTACTCTAATAGATTTTTAAAAACTGAAATGTTACCAGTACTAAAATGTTATGTCAACATCCACGATTATTTTCCTGACACATGCAAATTCTTAGAGCTCAAAATGAAAAGTCCCCAAATCCCTCCCCACGAAATTCTGTCCCCAAATTAGAGGCGAAATCCCCATTTTGGGGACAAATCCCCTAAACTGGTGGCACTGATGCCAACCATAAGTACATAATTAGCTAATTTTTACTTAAAATTAAATTGTTTTAGATACGATTTAATTTTTTCAGTGGTTAATTAAAGTTCTTATTAAATTACGTTGAAAGTACAGCAGCACTAGAAAATTTCCAAATATTATTGAACGGTTTGTCTCTGTCCAGACTTGCAATTTTTGTTGCAGCAATTCTTGAGTTTATTGGTGAGAGGGGTGAGAAGATTGGGTAGGGGTGAGAAGATTGGGGAGGGGTACACAGTTTCATGTGCTCTGCAATTCTCTTTTGATATAAAATTCGAAATTGTTAATTCCAAGTTGCTAGTTGTATTTGACGTTTTTTATAATTTTATTTATTCAGTTGTATGAAAACCAAAAAATATTAGAAAAAGTAAATATAAGTGTTAATTTTTCAGGCAAATTTGTGGTGTAATAGAATTTTTTAATGCATAATTGCAAAATTAGAATTTCATAATGTGGACACTTATGCAATTTTAAAGCAAAATTTTAAGAAATTCCAGCAACAAAAATTTCAAGTCTGGACGAGGATTTTCCAAAGCACATAAACAAAACATGTAGAAAATTATAATTGCATAAAATAAATTTTATGAAACCAAACGAACGTCATAATGCATTTTTCTATTTATTTATTCCATGATATGAAACTATGTATTGTCCTATATGTATGTATATTTATGAAATTTGAACGAAATTCTTTTTAATACGAGCTAGTGTTGTCATTCGAACAAAAATTGTTCGAATATTCGAACAAAAATATTCAATTTAGAATAAAAAATTATTCGAATCATTTTTGTCGAATAATCGAATATTCGAACAATTTCCTTAATTACTTTATATAAAAAGTATTTCACATATCATTACTTTTTAATTTGTTAACAATATGATATTGAGTAATTAAATTACTCCAAATTATAAATACTTGTGTAAGCTTTGTTTGTATGTACATATGTATGTATACATACATAAGTATGTTCGCTAAACTCATATTTTTTTTTTTTGGGAAAGGTAATGCTTCTTCTAGAAAAAAAAACTGATTTTCTCTAACCAAAAGCGTTAAAAATCGAATTATTGAACGACGTAAAAAAAGCATTAAATACCAACTTTTTAAAATACGTCACAAAAAGAGAAAAAAATTATAAGTTTGTAGTGTGTGTCTGTTTATCTGTTTGTTTTTACGAGTCCGCGTACAGACCAAACGGCTGGACCGATTTTGATTTAGTTTTTTTCTGTTTGAAAGGTGACTTGATCGAAAGTGTTCTTAGCTATGTTTAAAGAAAATCGGTACAGCCGCGTAGAAGGTATCATATCGTTTTTAGATATATTCTGTTAGATATGTGTGTCTTTGACGTCGTAGCTCCCGAACGGCTTGACCGATTTTAATTTGCTTTGTTTTCGTTTGAAAGGTGACATGATCGTATATCTTCTAATTTATACTTGAAGAAAATCGGTCTAGTCGATTGGAAGTTATCTTAAATTTTCTATATATTAATTTACTCTCTTCTTTTTTGCGATTCTACTACTTCAATGGTATTAGTGGAACATATAGTTCTTAACTTATACTACAGCGTCAACTGCGGCAAAGGTTCTTAAAATTTTAAAGTTTTGTTATTAATATTTCTAAATCTGTTATGGAAATCATATGTTTTTCGTGTGTTATGAATAATTTTTCGTTTGTTAATAAAAAAAAATAAACTAATACACATACGTGTCGTTTTTTGCAAACTTTTTAAAGACTATTCGAATATATTTTTTTATTCTTTGTTCGTTCGAATATTCGAACAAAAGTACAAAATTATTTGTCTGTTCGAACAAGAAAAAAATCATGAAATTTTATTCGAACAAATATAAAAGACGAATAATTAACAACACTAATACGAGCACATGATGTTTTCAAACGACCACATGATGTTAATGTGTATGTTTTCAATAAACTCACATACGCATTAAAACAAATGGCACGCTCATTAAACTTATGTAGTATTATATTACACAAGGTTGGGAATCTAATTATTATTTAAATAAGCACTCAAAAACACAATTTCGTATTTAAATATAACTTAAAAGTAATTACAATTTGGTTACCAACTCAAAATATGGGCTTTAGCACTTTTCGGGCTAGATTTAACCCGAATTCAGTCACTCAAAACGCGAAAAAATGTTTGGTTCCAAAAAACGCGCAAATTAGCACTTTGTAATATTATCTTTCAGAACTTTTTACTTTTTGTCCAATTTGTATATAAGTTTAATCTTTGTGAACTTTTTCTTCCTTTAATATAATAATATCGACTTTTTACTCATTTAATTTTGCTAGTTTTCTTTATTAATTTAAAAAAGAAGAAGACTATAGAATAATCTTTTATTTCTTCCAAATTTTTTGTGCTTTGAAAGATATTCAGCATAGCCTAAAACAGATAAGTCGAGAAATCGAAATTTTATTTTAAAACGACCAATTTTATATGTACATATGTATTTATGTAAACGTAAATACATACATATGTATATATACTTCTTTTATATATGTATATACACTATTTATATTTACCTTATTGAAATGTAATATGATATGTAACATCTCAAGCTATGTATGTGTTGACATCATGATTTTCTAATAAATTAATTATAATTTCTAACATTAAATGTTTTCGATGTTTTGATTTACAACAGAAACATTTTAATACTAGCCCCTTTTTGCGATTATTCGAAAATTTTTACTTTATTTAGCGCTAAACATATATTTTTTCAATTTAGCCTTTTTTCAAAATTTATTTGCTTTTTTACAGTAGATAAACAAATTAAGCGAAAAATAATGTATCAAATGTGTTTTATTTTTTTTAATTCATACACGCATCCATTTTTTGGTTTGTTTTTTGTTTACTCATGTTTATGTGTATGCCTGTACTCATTTTGTTTTGATAGCTAGTTCAGATAAATCAGCGATAATTTGTTATCAAAACTAGCGATGATAGCAATTTCTTCATGGTTCGCAGCAAGGTTCAAAATGAACCAAGATGATTCGCTCTCAAAAATTTGTACGAACCTTGTTGATTCAATCAAGGTTCGACCACGAACCGTGAATGAGAGAGCGAACCTCGATAATTGAAGTCATGAAAATGTAGAGTTTGCAGTCTGGAAGTAGTTCAAATTTCGATCCGATCTAATGATTTTTACATAGGGTTGCCATTGCAAGAAGTTCTCTTTTTCGATGCCTAGTCACCGAATTAGAAGGGATTTTAAGAAAAATTTCCTTTTTTGTGTCTATGGTAATATTTTCATCTAGAAAAAATTTTAAAAAGTTTAAGAAATTTATTATTCGACATATTGTCAGAAGTTTATTTTAATTTGAAATTTATTTGCTGGTGGTTCAGCGTTGTCTATATATTGCATTGTTGCTGTAACAAATCATCAGTAGACAATATGTCGAATAATAAATTTCTTAAATGTTAAATTTAGATTTTATTTTTCATTTTGCCTTATAATTACTTTTATTGTTATCCAATGGATTTCTAATTGTATAAAGGTGTAGAAAAATAAAATAGATTGAAATCGAATATAAATTATTTGCTGGGTTTTTTGTATTAGTTTCAAAGCCTACTACGCTTATTTTTCTTTTGTGATTTTCAAAAATATTATTATTTGTGAATTCTCAAATAGTTCTTGAAAGTCTGTGCATAAGATAAGAGGTTTGTGACTATTCAAAATGTGTGGTTGAAGTCTACTGATGATTTGTTACAGCAACAATGAAATATATAGACAACGCTGAACCACCAGCAAATAAATTTCAAATTTTAAAAAGTTACATATTTTAACAATTCGTTTCTTTTTATACGAATTTAAACGCGAAGCAGTGTTTTCATGTAAATTTAAGCAAATAACTTCTAAATATTAGGCCAAAATTAGTTCATAAATTTCTTTCAAAAAATCGATTTTTTGAACATTTTGGTGAGTATTTACTAAAACTTTGGAAAAATTACAAGGTTTTGTGTGATTAAAATAAACTTCTACTTGGTTTTCTGCTAACTATCGGCGAATTAAAAATATCGATTTTTTGGAGGCAATGAAAATGTGGTTTCTTCAGAATGACTTCCATTTTTTTTTACTGGGTCTGTATTAGTGGCATCTTTTATCAGAATATTGTTTCAGAATAAAGTTTCATCCAGCAATGCAGTGTTACATTGACAAGTTTTGTCATGTTTTGGAGGAAAGCAACTTATTTGAGGTGTTTTACTGATATGAAAAATGAATGGAAAAACATCTAGCAAAACATTGGTTTTAAGCAAAACAACTTTTCTGCTTCAAAACAGGTATATGGAAACGTACCATTACATTTGTTATATAAAAAAAATGCAATAATAATTCCAAATGATTATTTTGTGTATGAGTAAAAAAAAAAAAAAAACAAAAAAAAATTATGCCCGTATTACGATTTACAACTCAACTAATATTATGTTCACACTTACATATATGTTTAACGTCTCGCAAATTTAATGTGAACGGTTGTCTTTAGATTTTAGAAAACTCGTCTTAAACATGTTTAACCTATTAAAGCCCTGTGTTGGGTTTTCGGAACGCTCACTTCCATTACATATTAATTTGCATATATTAAAAGTAGAATAAGAAAACGAATTTTAATTTATAAACTTCCCAGGCATAAAAAGACAATTAACACGACGTTGCTGGTATTGTCTCTGGGTATAACTAATATCAGTACAATATTCGTTTACCAACATTTTAATGCACTTATAACATTAAAATGATAACGCCGAATGAAAGTCCTCTGACTCTTGTTTACAAATTAATAAGGTCGTCACAATGGAAATTTCCCAACTTGAGTCAAATTTTTGTATTTACTATGTTGCAGCGGTAAAGAATTATTGTAAACGGGGTATTTGGAAAACTAAAGTCAAATTTTTGTATTTACGGTGTTGTAGCCAGCGATGCCAACTATTTATAATCCAAACGCGCTACTACCTTCCTCAAAACGCGCTAAGTTACAGCATTGTCAAATATTTATAGCAAAAACGCGCTATTTTCTACGCGCTAAATTAAATTTCAATAAAAGTCGATGTATGTTTAGTATCACAATTAATTTTTCAGATTTTGCAATATTGCTTCCTCGACATTATGTTTATTAAACTAAACTCATTTAATAATTTATTTGTAAAACTTGTAACAACATATAAATTGTCGAATAGTTTTGCGATTCAAATTCTTTTTGTACTTCAGCTATAGTAGATGCTTTGTAAGTTATGTACATTTTTTGGGTCATTGTATATGGTACATATTTTTAACTGTGAAATTTCAAAATATTTGTCATTACAGTATTAAAATGCGTTCTTAATTCTAACTAAGGTCAAACGAATTTTGTTTGCGACAGCTGAATCATTAAGTAATTTAAAAAATTTTATCACAGTTTTGGATATTAGAAAATTGTTAAATTTATACAAAAAAAGTTAAAAAATATTGAACTGAAATGATATTATTGACTTTGTTCAAAACGCGCTAATTTGGCGCTTTTTTTAATAAACGCGCTAAGACGAAAAAAAGCGCGCTTGGCATAGTCAAAACCGCTAAATCTAGCGCGAAACGCGCTAAATTGGCATCGCTGGTTGTAGCGGTATAGTATTATTGTAAACCGGGTATTGGGAAACCAACGTCGAATTTTTATATAAACAGTGTTGTAGTGGTATAGCATTCTTAGTCATGCGGTATTTGTAAAGGTTAAGTCATATTTTTGTGGTACAAAAATTTTGGAAGAGTCGTAATATTGTATTTACAGTGTTGTGGTGGTACATATTTTTTGGGGAAAGTCACAATTACTACCTGTGTTATTGACATGTTTTAGGATTTTTGTTATATCTAAGTCTTGCAAAAAATATTTATTTTAAAAATTAGATTTTTCTTACTTTTTGTGTATTTTAATTTATTTATTTAATTTCAGAAATTGGCTTGTTTTTATGGTTAAGCAATTGTCTATATGCATTTCGTTCCCGCTTGTGGAACTCGTCAGTAGACTTCAACCCAAAAAATTTTTGAATTCAGTTAACAAACTCCGTTTGTTTATAGTAAGACTCTTAATCCAATTAGCTTTTAAAATTGTACTTTTTCGACCCCAATAGTACTAAACTCAATTCTTAGTTTTAAGTTTTTTTTATTATATTTTAGAACATATCGCTCATTTACTCAAATAACGACATAACTCAAAAAACTAGTTTTCCAGAATACAAGTTTAAAGTTTTTAATTTACACACAACAAAATTTTGTGTTTGTTTAAAAAAATAAAATATAAGGACGATATGAGGATTAATTTGCATCATTAACTCAAAAATTAAAATTTATTAGAATTCAAGAACCTAGTCTTCTTTCGCAAGGTTTTTCTTTCGCCATATTGGAAGAGCCAGTAAATACATATCGATGGTCTCAAGTAGAAAGTCCCTAACTCAAATAATTATTATTTTACAGGAGAAGGTAAAAACTCAATAGAAACTGTAATATTCTTTTTGTAATATTTTTGTACAACTGATTGTAAAGCATTATTTTTTACAATATTGCAATAAATTTTTGTGACGAGGTGTATTTGTGTGTATTGGAATCACTGAACAACAAAATTTCGTAAAAAACGAGTTAGGGCCTTTCAATAATTTTTTTACTTGTATTAGACTTTCGAGTCTTTGTTGTGATTATGAAAAGATTTTTTCCACATTCGCTGATGAGTGTGGAATTGACAATATTCTCCTGATAACTTTTTAAAGCTACGGAAACATTAGCTCATGTAATTAATTTTTCATAGTTCGAAATTCGTTATTAATAATTTCCATTTACTTTTGGGAATATATTTTTATAAGAAAGGTACTATACTATTAACCATTTCAGCAGTGAATTTTGTTTGCCAGTTTAAAATTTCGTCATGAAAAGTAACTTAATTTAATTTCGCAAAAGGTTATATAGAACTGTTTAACATTTCTTTCGAAATCCGGAACTATAGAACTTTAAATTTTATATATAAAATTTTTCATTTCAAAGTAAATTTTAGTTGTTTCATATGTATGTACTTACATATATAGCATACCTAGCTTCTTTTAATTTCATAACTTAAACGATTGATATGTTATTAATATAGCAAGTTTTTTATTTCTTAGACATTTTAAGCTAATAGAAAAAATAAAATAAATTAAGACACGCTATTATATTGAAAACGAAACACCGGTGAAGTTAGATGTAGTTCGTTATAAAAAATCAAACAAGAGTAATGCATATCTAACAAGGTAGTCGTCGCTCTCATCAATAAATCTATTTCGCCACTTTTCTGTATATACTTCAAATTATCGATATTTATTTATTGTATGAAAAAAAACAAGAGATAGTCTCTCGAAAATTTTCAAATAGTACCAAATGAGTCACGGGAGTACCAACGTACTTTTAAGATTTGAATTGTACCAAAAAAAGTACAATTGTACCAACTTTATCATCCCTGCTCTTAATACTATATTGAGAATCACAATATACAAACATAATAAGTTTGAAAACTGTGCATCTATTTTATTTTCCATCACCTTTTTACCATTAGCTGCCACATTGGGCAACAATAAAAGTATTTAAAAAGCAAAAATAAAAATAAAATATGTATTTTCATACATGAAATACTGAAGTATATTTATTTGACATAATGTCTTTATTTAATTTCAAAAATTGGCTTATTTTTATGGTTAAGCAATTGTCTATATGCATTTCGTTCCCGCTTGTGGAACTCGTCAGTAGACTTCAACCCAAAAAGTTTTTGAATTCAGTTAACAAACTCCGTATGTTTATAGTAAGACTCTTAATACTAGATTGAGAATCACAATATACAAACATAATAAGTTTGAAAACCGCAAACAAAAATCTTTGCAAAACAAGCATCTTTATTCAACTGCGCATCAGTTGACATAGAGACACTTGGCCCCAGTCTGACTGCAGGGATTCTTTTAACATTTGCAGTTTTTTAAGTTGTGTGTGTATTGGTTTTGTGCCGATGATACGGGGTTGTACAAGAATTATAAACTACAAGATTACGCCAGTGCAAAAAAAAAAATAGTAGACTTGTGACGTCACGCACACTGCGTTTCTGTTGGCTGATAATTTGGTTTATTTTTTTTTATAAAACTCTTTAGAGCTATTTTGACTGCAGGACTGCCAACCGCTATACAAGTACTGGTTTTGCTAAGTTCGGTGAAGAAAAGTGGACATACATACATATTTATAATAATCCCACTTTTTTTACTTCTGCAATTACTTACGAACAAGAAGACAAAACAATATTCTTTTTATTGTAGGTATTTACCCTTTTTTAATATTATCCGTAATTAGATAATTGATTTTTAACCGATATTAAGACCTGTGAACTTTTAAGCAGTTCAGTTTGTGTATGTTGTTAGCAGGTAACCAAAAGTATTTGTAAAAAATTTTTTCCATGAAAAATTTTAAAATATTTGTTTAATAATTAACTGACCGCTATGCGTATATATATAGATGTTATCTTTGTATGGATATACATACTACATACGCATATTCATAGGTACATATACATATATGTAAGTATGTATGCAATGCAAAGCTGGTGCATTGGGTATTTATAACCACAAAAAACTAGTTTAAGTTTTATATACTGAAATATGTATACATACATATGTGTATATGTACATAACTTTGTACATTAGAGCCGCTCACATAAAAAATTCTAGTTATCCCTCCCAGAAATTCAGTGGGAACTATATTAGAAAATAGCTATGTATTTAAAAATATATCATAGTTAGAGTCTTTAGTTTTGGTATGTTTCGATTTGATGCTACATATGTATGTATTAACACAGAAAATATTAAATAAGTAATAAAATTCAAAATTAGGCGCTTTGTTAAGATTAATAAAACAACTAAGTTTAATTTCAAAAATTAGAAGAAACTCTCAACAACAAATAAGAAAAATTTTTGTAGAGAAAATAAAATAATAGAATATAATTTGATTGTTGCGATTTCTTTGTTTAAATTTCTTAGTTTCCCATACTTATGCTTTAAGTCTTTCATTTGATTTTTCCCAGCCTTTATGGCAAGTCTTACAATAGACGTGTAACGTCACGTCTAACGGTAAACTCTCTGATTGGCGTAATTTTGTAGTTTATCATTCTTGGGGTTGTAGCTGGTTGAAAAGTTATGCCAAAGACTATAAACAAAGACTATAAATCTATAAAGATGTTCTACGTCCATACATTTTACTGCCAGTGCTTAATTTGCTGGTGGATTTTCTACTAAATCCATTTGTTTCAAAGAGAGTAATTTATTTTCTCAGAGCACTTATTATTCTCATGTCCAGCGTTGCCACGACCAAAAAAATTTTGTAACCACAATACAAAAAAAAAAAGTAACCAAATGCAAAAAAAGTAACCAAAATTTTTATGTATTTAAAATACTGTTTTATTTGTAATTCAGTTGAAAAATATACATACATATGTTAATATATAAAATCATATAATATAAATTTGTATTTCAGTTTTAAAAGTATATATTATTATAATTAACAATCAGTAAAGTCAATTTTGTAAAAAAAATACTTCAGGTAAATTATTAGAAATTTCAAAAATTGGCTTGTTTTTATGGTTAAGCAATTGTCTATATGCATTTCGTTCCCGCTTGTGGAACTCGTCAGTAGACTTCAACCCAAAAATTTTTTGAATTTAGTTATCAAACTCCGTATGTTTATGGTAAGACTCTTAATAGTAATAATAAGTTTGAAAACCTCAAACAAAAATCTTTACAAAACAAGCATCTTTATTCAACTGTGCATCTATTTTATTTATTAGAAATTCCACACCAAAAATGTTTTTAGTAACAATAAATAATATGTAATTTAATTACATTCGTTATCAAAACACAAGACTGTATATATAAAGTTAAGTTTGTTAATATTAAAACAAATCTTTGGCAGACCAAACATAATGGGAATTGTTTCGATTGATGCGCAATTCTTTAGATTGCATTATTGAGTTTACAGTCCTAAAATCAAGTTTATACCTATATTTAGTTTTAACTAGACTTAGCTGCGAAAATATCCTTTCAGCAGCTTTGTGGCAGTGACATAAATTAATTAAATCATAAAAACATTTTTCGTTCAATCCATTTGTATGTTTTGAAACCGCTTCCCAAAATTCAACTATGACCATATCAGCACTTACTTCTAATTTAGAAAATTTAGCAGCGGCGGCTGTTAGCCGACTCACAGTCGATCGGCTTCGTTCCCTGCTTGTTATAGTGGGTACACACTTTGCAATGTGTTTACGAAAAACGTTTATATTTCATGTTGCATATTTTGATACAGACTATGCAACCTACAATACAACCCATAAACATCAAAACATTTTGATATTTTCCAAACTTCGAAAGCAACTTCGAATGCAACCATAAACAAGACTACATACTATGCGACCGACAATGCAATCTGCCTGGTTGCATAAACACGTTGCTAAGTCTGTACCTACCATTACGGTCTCAAACTTAAATAAAAAAATTCGCTTTTAACTTTTTACATAGTGTTTGACGTTTAAAGATTTTGCAACAATGAATGCATCTACTCTGTAATTCGAAACGAAAGAAAATGCTTTCGAATTTGTATGCTTATAACATGTAAATTTAAAAGCATTTTCTTTCGTTTCGAATTACAGAGTTGGCCCCCAAGCTTGATATGTTCAGAGACAGACATGTATTTTTTTAAACGCTATGTTGATTTTCCAGTGTTGTCTTTACAACGTAGTAAAAACTCTTAAATTGTGATCTTTTATCAAGATAGTTATATGCAAATTTAACATACCACATATGTACATATATGCATAAAAAATGGTTATTTTTGTGTTGAAAAAAAGTAACCAAAATGGAAAAAAAGTACACAAGTACACATTGGAAAAAAAAGTAACCAATTTTGGTTACAAGTAACCGAAACGGCAACGCTGCTCATGTCTTCGCTATTCATCTACATACGCATGCATGTGTGTGTGCCTTTGTGCCATGCGTAAGTATGAATGGATGTGTGTATTTAACTTAAAGCAAAGAAAAAATTTACACAAACAAAAAGAACTTGAGTTTTCGCCCATATGCATATGTGTATGGACATAAGCTAAATAAAATTTAATGTTACCGATTGTCTATTTGTATATGTATTTTATTGTTGTGCTTTTGCAAATACATGGATTCGCACCGAATATAAATTTACCGTTATTTGAATTTAATATATTTAGCGTTTACGTTGGAAACTATTTATTTAACTTTATTTCAGTATCGCTTTCGTTGTGAGTTACAAGTGCTTGAAAATATAATCTAGTGTGAAATTAAAAAAATTTGAATATTAATATAAATAAATAATATCATAATGAGTGAACTAATTGAAATTACTTCCGTAGTAAAACAAAAGAAGTTATCGCTTAAAGCAGGCAATAAGTGTTGTTTGCCTCATTGTGGCAGATCCAAAAGAAGTTTTCCAAACTTAAAAATCTTTCGTTTCCCATATTGCAATGATATATTAGTAGTAGGGAACTGGGCATTCTGCGACAATTAAACTTATTATCTTGTTGAAAAGCAATCAATACAAAACGGGGGCGTTCTCTATTTGCAGCCAGTTTAACATTCCAAATATGGCTAGTACCTGTGTTTAATTGTGGATTAACATGACAATCCCAACTGCGAAATGCCATAGGTATTGAAGCACCATTGTTAATAATTTTTATCATATTCAATTTGCTAAAGTCGGATAATTGTACATGTGGGATTCTCCATGAGATGAGTGAAATTGTAAGTTTAGCTTTTTCAGTAGAAACACTCGAGCGTACAAGATCTTCATCATTCTTATTGCGCAAGAGTATCAATTCATGTTTTCCATTTAGTATAACTTTGTTGTAGTCTTCGGCGAATCCTAGAAGCATTTTTAGAGGTACATAAAAATTGAAAAATCAATTTTCAAGAGTGACATCGTCAATTTTGTTCCATCCAGCATTTTGCATCACATTGCTTTCTGTTGGTGACAGAGAAACCAAATTTTTTATAGTGCTTGTGGCTCCTAAATATCTTGTATGGTCAATTTCAATTCCATTGAGCTCATAGCGAATTTCATCAAATAGATATGCCACAAAGTTGTTTTTTAATAAAAAAGTTCTCCGAAGAAGAAGAAGAAGAAGATTTGGTCTTATTATCATCGGCAACAAACCCCTCTACATAAATGTAGCTCTCACTGGGTAGCACATACAAATCTTGATTTTGTATTGAAAATCTAATTTCATCATTATTGTTGTAAGATTGTAAGTATGGTACATATGTATGATAGTCCTTTTTGATTATATTCTCATCAGACAAGGGTTTATCTAAGACATCTATTATTGAACTCATTTTGTCTTCAATTTAAAATTCAAGGACTTTATAAAATTTTTATTTGATGTTGTTAGAGCTTTTTGTTGAGCTGGTCGCTTTAATGTTGTTGTTGTTGTTCTTGCTGCTGCTATATTTTTCAATGTATTTGTGTTGTATATTAGCATTATTTAGTTGGCCTTAAATGTATTCGTATTGTAATTTCCTCTCCTCGGAAATTAATTAAATCACCGTGTTGATCCAGTACGCGCAGCGCTAGTGAACTTATCTCTCTGGTGTTTACAGGTAAATAGATGAGATTTCTTGGAACCTCATCTATTTTATAGCTTTTAGGCACATTAATCGGAAATTCATGAAGTGTATGCGAATTCGAGTTATTCATATATGTGGTTATAGCGATACTACTTTCAATTCGCAAGAGATTCACTTTAAAAATATTAACTGGAAGATCTGAATAATAATATTTGTTTGGTGTTAGGATTTTGCTATTGAATCCTAAAAGTTTTCCAATTGTATTGTCTTTATTAAAATATACAGGGTCCTTGGAACTATTAACTTTAACTTGCATTGTAGTTATTGGCTTCAATAAAAATCTTATTTGCTGGGCAGAGTTGTTTGTATTCCTCTTCTATAAAATCAACTATATCATTTAATTCGTAAGATCCAATTGGTATTTCAATTATATGTCCCCCTATATGAAACATATTGTTGTAGGTGTCTACATTTGGAATACTGTTGTATGAATGAAAATCAGTTAGAGCACACTCATATGCACTATGTAATTCAATAGGAGGAAAGTAACTAGCAGATAGTTCTGATGAGTTAGAGCTCAGAGTAAGTGTTATTGACATTATAACAGTCTGATTACAATTAAATAATGTTTAGTACACAGTATGGTTTATAAGTATGATTTACATATTTTATTTCAAATTTTTTCTCATTTTAAAATTAACATTAGTTTCTTAATATTAATGCTATTTGTTGTTGATGCTATTGATGTTGTTGTTGTTGTTGCTAATTTAGTTTTTCTTCCAAATTTCATCTTTACTTATCCAAGAATTGTGTTGATTAGAAAATCCCAGCCATTTATCATATACCTCCTTCCCTTTAATTTTAAGAACCTTTTCAACTAGATATGAATTTGGAAATCTAGTTTTTGAAAGTTCCTCAGTATAAAATCCACCTTTAATAGGATTGCCAAGATAATCTTCTATTATGTATGTTGCAGGATTTGTATTTTGTAGTCTTGTAATTGTGAAAATTTCTGTAGTCCAATTTGGAGTATAACCTTTTTCAAATGTGTGCTTATATTTGCTTATGCGAACATGATCTCCCACATTAAATTTCGACATTTTATACATTTTCAAATGACTGTATACTGTATTTAGCAGCTTTTCCTTATTTGTTGAGTTGACTTGAATAGGAGACATTTTAATGGTACGATGAACTTTTCTATTGTATGCATTGAGTAAATCTTTGTATATATCAATCCACTTATATGAACCATTATAACTAAATTCTTTTCACATCATTCCTTTCAATGTTCTATTAAATCGTTCTACTATTGATGCTTTCATAATGCTATATGTTGAGTAGTGAGTAATGTTGTATTTATGCATTAATTTTCCAAAGTGTTTGTTAAAAAATTCTTTGCCATCATCTGTTTGTAAGTTTTTTGGTACTCGTCTCAATTCAAAAATATCTTCCATTGCCTTGGTTGTTTCGAGTGCAGTTTTTGTTTTTAGCGGTACTGCCCATGCAAATTTTGAGAATGTGTCAATTACAGTCAACAAAAATCGATCATTTCTATTTTCTTTAGAATAGTTCCCCATTTCAACTAAATCAGCTTGCCAAAGATCATCTATTCCTTTCATTACAACTCTGCGACGCACAAATTGTTTTCGTGCTTGCTTATGGAGTTCATTTACTAAATTTCTTTTTGAAGACATTAAGTTGTTTTTAAAGATTTTTTGCAGAGTGTTGTGATCTGCTTGACGCACTTTCAGCTATTGATACAAACATGTAATTTTCTAATCTATAAATTTTTTCATTAAGCTGTTCAATTTGTTCTTCAAAGGATGTTTTAATTTGTAGAATATCTTTTTCAATTTTATAATTTTCTTCTATATCTAATTTTATTTCGCGTTGTAGTTCCTCAATTTGCATTTGAATATCTTCTCGTATTATAGTATTATCCCCCTTAAAGTATGTTAATAATTTCTCTTCTAATTTTTTTATTTGAGTTTGCAAAAACAATTTATTGATAACAGCGTTTTCCTCCAGAGCTTTTGCAACATTTTTGATTCTTTTGTTTTGGACATCAATGTTGTTGTTCGTATCCACAAAGAACCCCAGCAGTTTAGATGCATTTTTCAAAGAAATTGTGCTGCTAGTATCGTTTAAATAGTGTCCAAATTTATCAACAGACATACTCTATATAGTTTATTAAAGTTAGTGTATTATATTCGCTTCACGTAGTTCTTCAATAATTGATACAATTTCGTTATTGTGATTAGTATGACCTGCACCTTGTGATGCGAGCAGTAGTCGAAGTCTATCTACTAACTCATTTGGATCGTCCCAGTATATATAGTTGGGCTTATTGATGTTAACTTGCATCATTCCCTCACCTAAATAGCTACCTTTGGGCTTAGATCCTGTTGATTCAGGTAAATTCTTCTGGTTTTCTCATCAATAAATTTCTTAATAATATGTTTATATTTATATCCTCTAGTACCCTTAATTTGACCATCAGGTTTAAAGTCTCTTCTATATGCATTAGTAGTAATTAAAATCTTTTTATAGATTTCAAGTTCAAATTTATCGTAATTTTTTGGTATTTTATGAAACATTAGAGAAAATAGTCCTGGTGTTAGAGCCCATATTTGACCACCAACTTGTATTTTATCTTCATTCAGTTTTAGGCTACTATCACCAAATTTCCATTCATTATTGTAATTTTTATGTGGGCCATAGTTTGTATCTAATTCATTTCTTCCTTCCAAAACTGATAAATCAGTATAAGTATATTCTGTATTGGAAATCTGTGAGTAAAAATCATCTTCATCATCATCATCATCATCATTTTCAGTATTAACATCATTAAATAAGATGGTATTATCAAAAATTTTCCCTTCTACTAGTTTTTTTTGGTGTACTTGTCTCTATCTTGACTGATGTGTTTTCAGGCTTTAAATTTGTATTATTTTCAACTTCTGTCTTGATGTTACTTTCTTCTTTCATACGAATTCTTTTAATATTTTTAGAACTATTTATGAATTCTTTAAGAGGTTCTGTTATAGATTTGAATGTATCTCTTCAACACATTTCTTGTCAACACCAACTGTTTTAAAATTTTCTCATCCATGTTTGCTAAGGGCAAATAACAGGTATCAGCAATCAGATCAGCTTATTAGGACCTGGTCTGGTTTTCAGATCATCTTTTCATGACCTGGTCTGGTTTTCAGATCAGCTTTTCAGGACCTGGTCTGGTTTTCAGATCAGCTTTTCAGGACCTGGTCTGGTTTTCAGATCAGCTTATCAGGACCTGGTCTGGTTTTCAGATCAAATTTTCAGGACCTGAAATTAGTTTCTTCAAGTACTCATATTTAGGTTGATAAAGAGATTTTGAGTATAATAGATGTTTTCAAACTTGAGTCCATTAGGACTTTCTAGTAAGCCGATCATAACATTAGTATTTCCACAATTTGATGGCCCTACTATTAGAGCACGAATAGAATTTGGTAAGAGGGGGCTATGCTTTATTTTTGAAGTGATGTTCGATGATTCATCAATATTACGAACTAAAATATTTTTATGTTTTTTCACTAACTGCATTTTTGTAAATAAATACATTTCATAAATGTTACCTCTTTTTATAGAAAAAATCAGATAATATGGTTATACGATATCAGAAAACGTTTAGTCATAACAACACCTTCGTTGGAGGAGGTATAATAGATAAAATAATAAACTCTCTACCTGTTGAAGCTCATCTTCCTGGATATCAGTACTGTGGACCTGGAATAAAACTACAAAAACGTTTAAATCGAGGTGATAAAGGAATTAATCTATTGGACTCTGCTTGTAAAGATCACGATATAGCTTATTCAAAAAATAAGGATTTAAGCACTAGACATAAAGCTGATAAAATACTTGAAAATTCAGCTTGGAATCGAGTTTTATCAAAAGATAGTAGTATTGGTGAAAAATCATTTGCCTATATGGTTACTAACGCAATGAAAGCCAAAACAAAATTTGGTATGGGTCTGGAAAAAAAGAAAAATGTTAAAAAGAACAAGCTAAATGATAAAAAACTGTTTAGAACATCAATTAAAGCTGCAACAAAAATACTAAAGAAGGAAAAACCATTAGATATTAACTCAGCAATTAAAATTGCCCGAAAAACTATCAACAAATCATTAAAAGGAAGAAAATCTCAAATTATAGTACCACGTGTAATACGTGTCCCAAAAATTGGTGGTTTTTTGCCTCTAATACCGATTTTAACTGCTCTGGGTGCAATTGGTAGTCTAACAACTGGAGGTGCTGCTATAGCAAAAGCTGTAAGTGCAACAAAGAATGCAAAAAAACAACTTGATGAAGCAACTAGACATAATAGAGCGATGGAATCTATAGCAGTTGGAAAGGGACTTTACTTAAAACCATATAAAAAGGGTTATGGTTTAGTTTACAAAGAAGAATCAAAATACTCTTAGAGATGCTACCCAACAGAGCACTATCTGATGTGGGCATAAACCGTTTCTCTATAAATATTCCACATTTTAGAGGAGTTTTCATGTTGAATAGTCTACCAAAACGAACAAAGAAAATAGAATGTGGAATAATCAATTTAGACGTATCAACAGGACCTGGTACACATTGGGTAGTATATTATAAAAACAACAATGAAAAAGAATATTTCGACAGCTTTGGAAACTTACAACCTCCTTCGGAAGTAGTCAAATATCTTGGTACAAATATAAAATACAACTATAATCAACATCAGAATTTCAATACATTTACCTGTGCTCATTTATGTCTTAAATTTCTTTATGAAATAACTGAAAATATTAAATAAAAAAGCACAAACATTTATATTTTACAAAACTGTTTCATGTATTTTTATTTATAATTTAAAATACAAAATTATTATATATTATTGCCAAATTGGAAATTGGGAATTTTGAATTAGAAATAGCAATATCATCCGCTCGAGAGTTCTTTAGTTTCATCATCGGTTAAAGTATTATATCGCTTTGGCAGGAACATTATGTGGTTTTCCATTTCAACTTTTAGTGTTGGCCCATATTTTGTTGTTACTCTTGTCACTTTTCGAATGGTGTATTTAATTGATGTCTCAAGCTCCTTTATGTGGATTAAGGTTTTATTTTTTAGTGAATTAAATTTTGATGTTAGATTTGTTGAAGACTCCATTTTTTATTTACTTCTGCTCACTTTAAATGTTTAACTGAAAATGATCTTAAAAGTAGCGATGATGACTTCAAGAAGGCTAATCGAGAATATTTATGGTGAAATAGTGAATAAGTGGGGGATAGTGATAGACAGAAAGAGATGGTTATAGAGAGAAAAGAAATAGAGAGAGATAGAGTGCTAAAAAAAGAAGTATGGAATATAGATGATGGTATATTTTAAAGATCAAGAGATACTACCTTAAAAATTTAAAGAGCAAATAAGTCTTAAAGAAACCTTCAAACAATCGTCATTTATTAATTTATCGGCAAATATAATGAGCCAAATTAGACGTACTCTAAACAAATTTATAAGAGATTTCGAAAGCTTCAGGCTTTTTGATCATTGGGAGATGATCAAATTTTTCGAAAATATGCTAGATGAGAACGAAGAATATGGTATCATGGAAGATGAAGACAACACAGAAGGACACTTCAAAAGCTGTCCTTGGTATGATCCTGAGTGTGAGGAAGGACCTGATAATTGCAGATGTACAATATATTTTTTGCGCAAAAGTATATTAGAAAATTTAATAATTAGATACTATGAAATGTTTCCATCATTATAATAAAAATAAATAAAATAAAATTAAAATGTATTATTAATATAAATAAAATAAAATTAAATTAAATTAAATTATTCCTTGTTTTGTATTATTTTTTAAAGGAAATTTAGGAATCATTTATTCGAATAGAAAATTACAGAAACTTGTATGTAGTGAAAAATATAAGGACTTATCCGATTATCTAAATTGTTTATCTTTATGAAAATATGAAATTTAATGGAATTTCATAATATTGTGAAATTCAATTTGTTTTGTGCAGAACCTCTCAGGGAAAACAAGACTGTGCATGTTTAAGCGATATGAAAACAAGAATTTGCAAATAAGCAAAAACGAAAGTTTTTTTTTTGATTCAACGGAGTAAAGCCAATAAAGAAATAAACATCATTCACATATTTCATTCTTTTTTCAATATTTTATTTAATTTTTTTTTTCTTAAAAATTTATTTACATATGTATGTACAATAGTTTTTCTTAAAAATTCATATACATTTGTACAATAGTTTTTCTTAATAAATAGGATTTTATTTACAACCATTTTTCTTAATAAATAGGATTTTATGTACAATAATTTTTCTTAATAAATAGGATTTTATTTAAAATCATTTTAACAATAATAAATAGGATTTTATTTACAATAATGTTTCTTAATAACTAAGATTTTATATACAATTTAAAAATTAACTACTTAAATAAAAATTAACTAATTTTAGCTATTTTCTTGCATTCTAGCAATTTCATCTAGCAACATATCAAGTTCGTATATTCAGGGTTAGTTTCCTTAATACGAAAATGATACCATGCATATGTGTTAATATTATTTGACCTAATTTTTCTCTTATCGTCTCCATAACTTAATACTACCTTATTTAATTCACTAGTATATATCTGGTGAAGCTTAGATTTAAATGTTAACATATTATCGTATACATTAGTCTTATTGAATAAACAGTTTCTATAAGTAGCTAAACTATATTTATCTAATATGGATCTTTTTACCCCCTTCGATTTTTTAACGTCATTTTGATTTTGTACACTGAATGAGTACATTTTTGATCGCAGCTCAACAAATTCTGTCATTATCTTACCGCAGTTTTCATCTTTCATCATGCCTAAAACTTTTTTATTTATTAATGGGAAATTATAAGTATTGTCCGTGGGATAGTCCGATGTATCAAAATGTTCTTCTATGTCATTTTTTATGTCAGCGTAAAAGTCATCCGTCTTTATTGAATATATAAAAGAGTCCGTGTCCATATAGTTCAATGAGAGTTTTGTCTTAAACTTAGGTTGCATGTACCCGTAATGAAAATTATACATTTTCCATTTGGACAATTCAAGTACACAAAATCCTAAGTAAATTGGTTTATTGTAGCAGGTTTTGACTCTAGTCATTTCGATTGCTACCAGATCTTCGGAAAATATAGATAAACTATGAAAATTTGGTTTTGATATCCAATCTTGAGCCCCCAAACGATTACAATTCGTTCTCTCCCAATTATTGACAATTTTAACATTTCTCCTTTTATCCACATTTTCCATTGTTCTACCATAGACTGCATTATTAAGTAGCTTGAAAAAGTTTTTTTCAAAAGCATTTTTAGCAGTGGCTCTATGTCTGGTATTTAGGTCAATATAGCCTTTTAACCATGGAGATTGTTTAAATGGTAGAATACGATGTGTTTTCTTTAAAACTAAGCCATTTTCTAAGCATTGTTTAAGAACTCTAAAGTGTATCACGTATGATTGCTTTGTAGAGAAATCGGTTATCAATTTGTTATACTTCGCTTGCAGTGGTTTTTTATTTTCAGCGCAAAAAGGTAGGTCATTATGCAAGTCATGTAAGTGAGAAGGATAATCTAAAGTGACCTCATATACATAACCGTCTGTTCCATTGTCAGATATGCTGTTCGGATCCAGATTCAGCTCGTCTTGCGATAACCATCTGAACCCCCCATGAGGAAGATATTCCGAAATTGCCCAACCGTAAAGGTTATTTGCGTCTAAATAGACAAGAAACTCTGAGGGCTTGTCTTTATCGAAATCTTCCAAATATTTGTTATTCGCTTTCGAATATCTTTGGCTACACTGTACGATTCCCCCACGTATACCTTTTTTCATAAAATTGTACATGTCTATGTCCGTCAATAATTCTAGTTCAATTTTTGTGTATTTTAACATTGCATCCCAGGAAAGTCCAGGTGCGGTATAGTATTGACATGGATCCAGCTCATAAATACCTTTACAAACTTTTCTAAAGTTCTCGAAAATATCTGTCAGTAAGAGGACATCTGTTTTTAAGTAAAGTTCCATGTAATCTTTCATTGTTTTACAACCAAAAGTATTCCATACCTCTACAGCATGTGAGTATTCCTCTAACGAACACTCTTTATTGTTCAACTTATTAAAGAAATCACTGCGTGAAGGCAGCTGGCACTCGTCTAATTTTTTGAATGAATTTAGGTACTCATAGGGGAAAATGCCTTTCTTCTTAATAAGCTGAAATTCTTTTTCTGACTGAAACAAGGACCTTATAGTGTTAAAATCATTATCTGACAAATTGCAGGCTAATGATTCTAAACTCTCAGCCATAAAGCGTAATGTATCAAGAAATCTTATTTCAAGATTATGACCATCGCTCATTTCTGTAAATTGCGAGAGTGATATATAAAGCTCCTTATTGAGAGGGAGTACTTTCATTTGCATAGAAATTTCACCTAGTTCTTTAATAAAAAGATGTGAGTCATAATTTGAGTAATTGTGAGAGTAAACTGGTATAAACTTAGGAATTTGGTAATTCAAATTACAGTTATTGTGGGCTGCACCTCTATATTTACCGCCAATGTGACAATGATCTCTAACGCGATCTTTACCTAGAAATTTTTGACAAATATGACAATTCACCGCACTATAAAAATTATAAATATCAGAAGGGGATAAAGTATCCATTTGCCTATTATTTACTAAATGATTATTATAAATATCCTCACAATCTTTAATTAAAAATGAAACAAATTTTTGTGAAGCATCTTTCCCTGTATAAACCCTTAATTTATCTAACTTATTGCTATGGAGACACTTAATGTAGTAACTAAAAGCACAAGGAGTGTGTTTTTGACAAGACTGGTTTTACTACTCACGTTATTACTAATGTCTTCCAGGATGCATTCGAAGTCTGCGTACACCACAAAGGGGACATCCATTTTCCTCTAATGCCCCTTAAAACTTAGAACTGCATCTGGACCTGACGGCATAGTTGTCACTATTTTACCGCATTCCGCCTTATGGCTACTCATACCATTTTCGTTATGTGTGTATTGGAGACAGGTGTTGCAGATATGTAGCTTATCATGGTGGTGAGTTATCTGACTTCGTAAAAGACTGTGAATGACAAAAAATATACAAAAGTTTATTAGTAAAATGTCTCTATTATAAAATATATAAAACAATAATTAAATTAAAGTGTTGAATAATTTTCTAACTTACCTTGATATGTCTTTTATCAAAATGTAGTGATGAACTTCACCATTAACACTTATTGCTGGATTATTTACCTCGAACTCCTTAATTTTGTTTAGTGCTTATGGGTAAGTTAAGTTTTTGAAATTTAACGCTACACCATTTCGCGTAACAATCGTCTCTGCAGAAATGTCCTGAATATTATAAGAACTGCAACGTTTTGGCTGATGGTATTTTGTAGTATCCATGGCAGCGATTATACACCACTTCAAGCAGTATTCATCACTATTTTCAATATTCATGCATGCTTTTCTGCCTTGTAATTTTTGAGGTGTGGATATCCAACTTGATCCTTTGACTAGCGAAGATTTGTTGATGTTGATTTCTGCTCGAACTATGCGTGACAAAGTCCAACCAGAATCTCGCTCTTCAAATTCGGACATTTTTGTTGAAATCTCCTCAACTTGTTTACGGAATAATTCTTCAATGTTATCTGCCTTCGTCAGCAAACTCATTTTGGCTACATGTGTTATAACACACAACTCCAATTCTTCTTCTACAATTTTGATGTAATCCGCCACAATACTCACATGAAATTTAATTATTATATGCTTAGACAAAGACATTTGAAGTCTCTCAATAAAAATATTCATGTTTTCTTTAATAAATTCTTCCAAGAGAAGTTGGTCCTTTTTATTTAGTATTACATATGTGGCGATATGGTTTTTGAAGGCTTTCGATATTTTGTAATATCTCACATTCTCTTCGACTTCTTCTTCTCTCCTAGCATGCGAAGTACTCATTGGAGTTGGCAGAGTTTCTTCTCTTTTTTCTTCTACTTCTACTTCTCCATCACTTTCCGGTAAACTTATGTCCATAGCATCGTTGTATCCCTCCAAGGATATCCACACCTTGTTGATGAGCTTGTTGTTGTAGCTGCTGCTCTTGTTGATGATAATTAAGAGGTTGACATTGCATCAAATTGGAATACTGCTCCATTTGATTAACTGGTGTGACGGGATTATAAATGTAACTTGGATACTCATATTGTATTGGTACTCCTGATCCCAAAAACTGATTACTCCATGACATTGGTGTAGGGTAACAGTTAGCCATACCGTATTGTTGATATTGGGGATACTGTAGAGAAGGGTGCTGCTGGTGATGAAATGAATTTATCTGCTGTTGAGGATTTTGAACAAATGTCTGCGGTTGCTCTTGATTTGTACCCCGACTTACGACCATTTGATCCTGCACGCTATGACTTTTCACATGATCCAAAAAGGACTTTTGGTATTTGTATACCTTATGGCATCTATTACACTGATAACCTGTATAACTCATTTTTAATTATTTTATTATTATTATAAAACTTTAACACAATTGCTGATGATACTACTTGTAAATACAATAAAGTACTGATGTGTTGGTTAGAAAAGTTGGCGTATTTATACGAAAATTAGTAGCAGTATCCTTGCAGCATTCACAGTTTTTACTTTTTGTTTCTCTGCTGATGACTGTACTTAGTTGAAACTTTGCTGCTTTAAAATAATCGCAGACAAAGAAAATGATTACGTTGCAAAATATAAATGTATTCTACACAGCCACAAAATATTCCACGCACAAGTTCCTTCGATCGCACATACATACATCATACACACATACATACATACATACATACATACAAATATATTTCTTAAACAAATAAACAGAATATAAGCTTACCAGCGACAAACAAGCTGGACCCCCCACACGCAAGCATTAGGGGTGTTCACATACATGAGAACGTTTTATAAATAAATAAAATAATTTATTTAATTATTTTATTTTATAACAATTTATTTATTGTTTATTTATAAACAATTTATTAGCATGAGGAAATCACACAAGCACATTCCCACGATTCATATGAGAATCGCCTAGTAGTCATCAAATCTATTTTCTCTGATATTACTGATATAGTTTTACGATAACAAATTTCTACAGTCTGGCAACACTGGGAGCATTAGAAGATAATAATCATGTTTTGCCGTCGGCATTTGAAAAAAAAAATAAAAAAATAATTATGTATTGCCGTAGGCATTAGGAAAAATAATAATCATGTTTTTCCGTCGACATTTGAAAAAAATAATAATCATCTTTTGCCGTCGGCATTTGAAAAAAAATAATAATCATGTTTTGCCGTCGGCATTAGGAAAAATTATCATGCATTGCCGTCGGCATTAGGAAAAATTATCATGCATGCTGTAGGCATTAGAAAAAAAAATAATAATCATGCATTGTGCCGTCGGCATTTGAAAAAAGACAGACTTATTGAACCACCCTCGAAAAATATTTAAAGAACTTATCGAACCACCCTCGTAGGCATCAAATTTCAAGAATTTTAAAATTTTCAAATTTTAATTACCCAAATTTAACTATTTCACCAACAATTTAACAATTTTAATTGTCGCAGAATGCCCAGTTCCCTACTACTCATATTACTTAAAGCGTGGATAGAAAAGTGCAACTTTGACGAAACCTTTTTGGAAAAATCGCGGACATTATATATATGTGAAAGACACTTTTCGTCGGAAAATATAGGAAAGAAATACTTGAAGCGCGACGCAATACCAACCTTAAATTTGACTGATGACTGGGTATAGAAAAGTGTTTATTAAGTGAGGATGTTGCCTTACCCTTGTTTAGATGTCCGCCTCTTAAGCGCAAAAGATCGGAATCACCATCGTTTTGCACAAATTGTTATAAAAGTTGTAGAAATGAAGAGTTTTATAAAAAGAAATATTTTACAATATTTTACCCCATATTTTCAAATCCATAAGAAATGCTTTCATCAAAGCAGATTTTAAAATACCGCATGGCGTAGCGCGATTCGACGTTGTTAGAGAAATATTCGAGTTGGAGTATGGAAAAGTAACCAAAATGACAAAATTAACAACGGTGCACATAAACCCAAATAATTTTCAGAAGATGCGTGTTGGCATAGCTGTCCAAACTTTGAGCAATTCAGTTGCTGTTGCAATCCAATCTGTAAATGAAAATCGCCAGTTTACACGAAGTTCCGCAGCAATAGCCACTTCAACGTGCTCTTTTATAAAAAAAACTCGATAGCTGTTTTGATTGCTTAAAAAGCATGTATTTTAATGATGCAAAGCCCCTGAAGCGTGGCCTGAAGCCGAAAAGCACAACTTGGCAATTACTCGAAGAGCTAATTACCTATATGAAACAGGTTGAATACGCAGGAAATAAAATATTTTCAATCGATGGCCTAATTCAAACTACGAGAGCTATTTTATCGTTATCGTCAGAATTGTTTGCGGAAAACTCAAATTTGATATGCATTTTAACGAGCCATTTTAATCAAGATCCATTGGAAAACTTGTTTTCATATATACGTGCCAAGGGCGGACACTGCAAAAATCCTTCGGTCTATGAATTAAATGTCGCAGTAGCTAAACTGCTATCTCTTAAAATAACGCAATTTAGTACCTCTTCAAATTGTGCAAACGACGATGCGATATTTTTACCTATTGAGTTCCAAACAATTTTAGAAGATACTCAAAGAAGTGGAAGTACAGCAGAAAGTAGTCGCACACCTGACGTTAATGTAACAAACATATTCGATGAAAATGAAGATTATTTTAATGAAGATGCAGATTGTTTTAACTCTAATAATGTTCCAATGGAGTTAACATCAAGCCGATATTTTGTTGGTTATATAGCTCAACGAATTACTTGCGCTAAATGTCGTGTGGATATAATTAAACCAGCACAAGTTTTGTCATATCCTTCAGAAATGTTTGTTCACGCTAAAAATTATGATAAAGAAACAGATTTTTGGAAGTTTGTGTGCTCCATCAGACTTATTTTTTGCAGTGTGTAAGATTCACATAAAAGTTTTCGAAAATGTTTTTACTAATTCTAAAGAAATAAAAAACATAAAAAAAAACTACTGTTGAACAATGCGTAAATTGTACCAAAAATACAATATATTCCTTTTGGTTTGACGAGAGCTACGTATGCTTTAAGCACAGGATGGAGATGCTTAATTTATTAGTTCTTACACTGCTACGAAAACATTCGTCGTGGGAAACATATAAATTCAAATCAACAAGCACTGAAAAACTCAAAATTTTAAAGCAATAAATAAAACCTATTCTTTTGTAAACAAAAATAAATAATCATGGTTTGCAAACTTATGTAAGTAAGCTCACGTTTTATTTATTTTATACTTTTATACATATACATATATATATATATATATATATATATATATATATATATATATATATATATATATATATATATAGTTGAAATTTCTAAATAAAATAATATAGTTCGGTGCGAATCAACTTATTTTTAATTTTACAACAATAAAACACGTATTTTTACCCTACAATAACACAATCGGTCGCATTCGATTTTCGTGATTTATTTGCACATGAATATATCAAAACAAGAAACTTCTTTTAGTTATTTCATATTTTTGCTCCTACTTGACTGCGCTTTAAACAAGAAATATAACACACACACAACTAAATTTCTCTATAAGCTTCAATTATGTGTGTGCATACATTGTATGTCATACAACATTACTACATACATATTTATATAAGTGTGCATGCTCAAAAATTTTGTGCTCTCTTTGTGGTTTCGTTCAAATAAAAAACAATATATTTTTCCCTTGTTACTTCCCCCACAGCATCAATAAACGCAAACAATTTTAGTTTTCATTTAATGTTCTACGTGGAACATCTTTATATATTTATAGTCTTTGGTTATGCCAAACACAATACCACTCTCTTTGCCTCTCTCACAACCAAACTGGCATGTTATGCCAGCATAATTCTTCTCGTGTGTGATAGCTGATTCATTGAAGTAGCTTACACGGGAATAATTATGCTGGCAGAACATGCCAGTTTGTTGGCAAATTCGGTGAAGAGAGTGGTTTTTGGTTGGCATAATTTTTCAACCAGCTTCAACCCCGCATTAGCAGCACAAAACCAATACATACACACTTGCAAAACCACAGGTTCGGTTTTTTTTACAGAGCGTATTTAGTCTTAACTGGCCATCGTAGTGGAAACATGAATTTAAAAGAAGAAGGGGGTTGGTCACGCCAACAAATTCTAAACTCATACATAAATGAATTTAAAGAACGCGAGTTTTTACATAAAGTGACACATCCGGACTATTTGAAAGCTTACAAAAAAAAAGCACTGGAAGAAATTGCTGCGGCTATTCAGGAGTTAAAACCTAATGTAACTGCTGCTGACATAAAACAAAAAAAATTAAGGTGTTGCAGCAGCAAATTTCTCAAGAGAAAAAAGATAAGAGCAGCGGAAGAAATATTATGATCAAGTTAACCGAAGGCCTACAAAAAATAAAGAACTATTAAATAAAATATAAACAAACCACCTAAGG
The DNA here is from genome assembly GCA_949987645.1 of Tachina grossa. Taxonomy (NCBI): domain Eukaryota; kingdom Metazoa; phylum Arthropoda; class Insecta; order Diptera; family Tachinidae; genus Tachina; species Tachina grossa. The sequence continues at coordinate 102,563,778 of OX465275.1, read as the reverse complement.
CTCAAAAAAATAGTTTAATTGAACACTTTTTATTAAGTTTAAAAGTTTTTATGTTTCATCCAAGTTAGATTTTATTTAATTCTTGTAAAAAGAAGTTACAAAAAGTACTTCTGGTTAATGTAACTATTTAGAACTATAAATACATCTTCACATTAATTCATAAAATATAATGAAAACAATATTTTCATTTTAATTTTTTAGTGAATATTGCCAATAATAAATAATTGCCAATTCTTCATTATTTATTATCGCCATTTTTCCGCCAAGTATGTTCCGATCGTGTATAACGAAAACCAAATTTCAAATGAATAAAAAAAACACTAACACACAAAGCTGTGTATATGTACGTAATTTTATGCCAGATTAATTATACCCTTTTAGACATGCAAAATTTACTTTGAAAAGTCTTAATTCAGTTGTGTGAAAGACGGAGGCATGAATACTCTCTTTCTGTCTTTCTCCCAGCTGAATTAAAACTTTGCAAAGTAGACTTTCCGTGTGTAAAAGGGGGTATTAGTCTCGTGTAATTTGGAAAAGAACAAAAATTGTGCGGCATAAAAATTGTTCTCGTGTAAACTACCTCATTGGCAAAAAGAAAAATAGAATTATAAACATAAGGGCATACCGATGGTTTACTAACGCAACCTCGTAACTTAAAAACTACTACTTTTCAGGAGAGACAAAAAATGATTTATAACAAGTATTTAAACATTTTTAACATATGTTTTTTTTATAATCTAATTACTTGGATGATTTTTGTTAAATTTTCAATTAAATACTTGTAAATTTTCATTAAATACTTGTTATAAATCATTTTTTGTCTCTCCTGAAAAGTAGTAGTTTTTAAGTTACGAGGTCGCGTTAGTAAACCATCGATACGTAAGTACAAGCATACGTATGTTTGTAGGGGACTGCATGTAGTCTTGTGTAGTTTATGAACGAACTAGTTCAAATGAACGATTCAGTACTTTGAACTAAGTGAACTAGTTCAATTGTTTTACGCTCACTAGTTCAATTTTTGAACTAGTTCATTCTTTGAACTAAGAACTAAGACACAAAATTAACTAAATGCTTTCAACGTTTTGCTTTACTTCTTTCTGTTTGTGTGCTTTGCTTCTATACTCATTCATATGTATGCATATATGTATGTATGTATATTTAGTTCTTGTTCATCGCTGGCTACTACCACAAATGCAATAAACAAGCAAACAATTATACTCACCTATTCACAAAAATATTTTGGATTTTGAGATTTTTAAAAATGATTTTCACACTAAATTTGTTTTATAAACCCTTCATAAAGCAAATTTATTAATTAATTAATTTCAGCTTTCGTAAAGTTTTTTAATCACAGATCTGTGTTTTTAATACTGTCAAAAACCACAACATATCTACATACAAACATATGCATGCAGATGTAAAATCATTGAACTAAACAGACCTAACTAGTTCATTGAACTAAAAAGAGCGATTGAACTAAATGAACGAACTAGTTCATTTATAAATAATGAACTAAAATGACCGGTCACTGAAATGAACTAAATGGCACAAGTCTAACTACATGCTTACATATGTACATATGTATGTACAATAACATTTTAAAATTAAAACAAAATAGTGATGCATAATCGACCGCAATAAAATGGGTATTTGCCTACCTCTGTACTCAGCCGAATATAAATGTGTTTAAGTACAATTTTTTAACATATAATTTTTTTTTTTTTTGGTTTATTTATTAATGAAAAATGAAACGTCTACTTTTTAAGTTATTTTTTAATAACATTATGCGTAATGATTTACTTTTTTTCGACTCAAACAGACTATCTAGATAATCGATTCTTCGTTCTATGCAGCACTAAACATAAAATGAGAGTGAAAGTATCATGATGTTGCCAACATAAAATTACAAAAGAAGCAAAATCGTTTAACAGTTAAAAACACTGATATTAATCAATTATGAATAGAAATTTTTATTAGAGCTTAATAAAGCAAAATCTGTTTCATAAGTAATGTACAGATTAAAGCTGACATAAGGAATTTTTATGAATAAGACCGTAAATATATTGTGTTTCTGCCTATGAAACATGACAATTCGTGATTAAATGTAAATGAAACTGTATTGGCTATGCATTCACCTTGTTCAAGCAATGAAATAAACATGTTATCAGTCTATAATGAGTTACTTAAAAATGAGCTACCGGACAAAAAAGTATGCTTTACACTAAAAAAAATAAATACACCAAGTTTTTATAAAAAAATTTTTAAGAATTACACGAAATTCTTAAAAAGCACAATGTAGTGCTTTTCCTTAGTTTGGCACTAAATCCAAAATTTGGCGTTTGAGTCATCAAAAAGCACTAAATATAGTGCTTAAAGCACCAAGTTGGCATCGATGTATGTAAGTCTTAACACAATCAAAAACTTATGCAATCATGTATATCAAGACTTAAATATCACTATGGCGAGCATATTCAAAAAGTTTGTTTCTAAAAACACAGATCGAAAATATAAACGATTTTAAATGTTGTGGTAAATTATTCCAAATCCTCACTATTCTAACTTGAAAAGAAAAATCAAAGATATAATTTCTAATGCGTAGGAATATTAACTGTGTACTCCTAATAGAGAGTGAAAAAACAAAAAGATGGCGTAAATACTGGGGAAGATTGTTTTTGATGATTTTATAAAATTTAATTAGCAAACGAATATGGATAAAATTCTTTAAATTGCATCCCAAAAAATCCATCACATAATTAGTAATATGAGTACGTACCTTCAGATTATAAAAAAATCGAACTACTTTGTTCAGAAGTTGCCATTTCTGCATAATATAGGCAGTTGTCCCAGTAAACACTTCTGCACAATACAGCATATTAGATAAAAGCAAAGCATGAGCCATACGCTTCCTGACAAATAGTGGTAGATAAAGATTTAAAGAATACAACCATCTTAAGGTGAAATTAATTTTACTACTTAGAAAATTAATGTGGTCGCCAATATTTAGATTGGATTCTATTATCAACCCCAGGCATTTTAATTTTTCAACAAACTGAATCTGAAGACCTTGAATGGCAATTGAAATGCTAAATATTGACCCAGGTGGTTTAAACAGCATTGCTTTCGTTTTAAGGTGGGAGGCGGCATGCGATTGCGGACGGTCGTAGTATTACCAGTGCATAAAATGTGGGTTTGTTTACAAAAATATTCATATAAAAAAATATCTGAGTAGGATATAATTAAATCTGGCAACACTGAAAGAATCCGCCGCGCGGAAAAGTAGAACTTTGTTATTGCCATTCGAAATTTGACAAGTCAAAAGTAAACAACTAAAAAAAAAGGAAAAAAAATGGAAAAAATTTGTGATAATAAATTCATTTTTCAGTTTAACAATAAAAAAGAAAGTGATAACAAAATGGATACGATAGACGACGAAAATTAATTGAAGAAGTCAAAAAACATATATGTACATATGTACATCTTTACGAGAAAAGTTCTGTTGAATATAGGAACAAATTTAAAAGAGCCAAAGCTTGGGCAGAAATTAGCGCTACTATGAATGCAAATGGTAAGTTTTTGTGGATTCAAATTCTCCCTGTTCCGCGTTCATTGGCCTAGCATAAACAATTTTAAGCGAAAAATTAAACAGCTGATTGCCGCCCCGAGCCGATTGCCGCGTACATTGGCCTCCCACCTTTAGAAGGGTCAATGGAGAGGTTTGAATTTGACATCCAGTTAACAATATTCAATAATACGACGTTAATGTCTTCCTCTAATGAGTCCCTAAATCGAGGTTCACCTGAGAAAAGTAATTGAAAATCATCAGCAAACGCAAAGGCCTTACAAGGAAACCCTTCTATGACGAAAAATATATCTTTAGTATATAAAATAAATGGTAAAGATCCCAATACGGAACCTTGTGGTACCCCACTTGTAACCGTATTCCACTCAGATGAATTATTGTTAATGGTAACAAACTGGCGTCGCCCAGTTAGGTAGGAATAAACGGACTTACATGCCATACGGGAGAATCGAAAATAATTGCAGAGTTTGATAATAAGATTGAAAGGGCTAACACGATCAAATGCTTTGGATAAGTGCAATGAAATTAAAATGCTAACTTGTCTGTCCACTATTTAAATTACTTCTAATATTATCAGTAAGTCCCAATAATAATGATGATGTGTTATAACTTTTCCGAAAGCCACATTGATACGAACTTATAAGATTATTGCTATACAAGTATTCCATAATTTGTTTTTTAGCGACATGTTCCAAAATTTTAGATAAAATGGGGAGCATGGTCTCAAATCATCCATGCTACTGATACAGTTTCTTTTCGCAATAGGAACAACCTTTGGCACTTTCCATTCGTTATTAAAAATAGAACATGTTAAAATGTAATTAACAAGAAAAAGCAAGTGCCTATATATTATAGGAAAAATCAATTGTATAAACTTTAGAGGAATATTATCAGACCTGCACGCATTTGACTTTATCGACTCCATAGCAGTAAGGGTGTCATATAATTTCTAGAAAATCTGCTAACTTGACAACATTTTTACCGATATAAAGAAATGAACAAATACAACTTTTTCTCTGCTTTTTTAGAAAGGTAAAAATATTGCCAAGTTAGCAGATTATCTAGAAATTATATGATACCCTTACGATTACAAATTTATATAATACATAACATATTTCTGTGTTAGGTATTGTGCCAAACAAGAACTTGGTAAAAATTTATATCTCACTACTTTTAATGGCCGAAATTTTAGATAGTAACTTGGACTTTTTTCACATTTTTGTTTTTGTGAGGATCTGATTACTTTTTGAAAAATTTTCTGTAATAACACTTTTTAAACTTAAAATTTCTAGTTTGTTTTATTTCTTACTGTGCCAGTTGAAAATGTCAGAGTTACACAAAATAATGGTTTACAGCGAGATGGGTGTTGGAATGCAGACCTTAAAAATGCACTATTGTCATTGCAACGGGTCGCTAGTGTGTACGCAATGTGGTAAGAGTCGTCTGGAAAGAAACATGTAAAATACATGTTAAATTTTAGTGGACGTGACCCCGTCTATTTTCTCAATATATTTACATCTTAAAGTCTGCTTAGCCCAAGGACATAAATCAAAATTATATGTGCATGCAATAGGGTAGCTGGTGCTTTAATTTTTGGATTTTCCGATTGAGTAAATCAATTACTATTTGTGTACAAAATGTCAGCTCTCTATAGTATAATATTACGTAAAATTTTTATGGGCCTGGCTTCGCCGAATTTTATATCTGCTAGTGCTTATGTTTCACGCAAAGTTTGGTATTAAAAAGTTACTGAGAAATATATGAGTAACTAATAAATTAAAAACTGATAAGCCGAAGTACCTGAAAGAAAAAGCTAAGATTTATGGGTGAAGTCACGACTACTTTTCAAAATAGGAAATTTTTATTTTGGATAAGTGCAATGTGTATGAACATTTTTAATAAAATTTATCTTAATTTCCAATTTGAAGTGCTTGTTTCCGCACCCTGATAACTACTTCTGGTTTTTCAGATTTTCTTAGTGATCTCTGATCTAGATTTATTTGTGTATCAAATTTAAGCTCGCTAGTGCGAATTGGAGTTTTAACGTCGTGGCCCCGCATACCGGGTAAAGCTTTAAGATTTTTTTAAGATTTTCCCATTTGCTTCCGCAGCTACACTTACATGTGTACAAAATTTCAACTCTATAGCGCGAATTAAACCTTTAAATTTTATCAGCATTATCTCTCCCACTATTTCTAACTCACAATTTTGTTGTGAGCAGCGCTTATAATTCATGCTAATTTTCTTCTAAAATATGCTAGACCGAAGTAGATTTAACACAAGGCTAACATTTTATTGGAGTGATCACGCCCACTTTTTAAGGTGATAGTTTAAAGTCTTGTATACGTCCAACGCGTATGCAAGATTTCACTAGATTGGCTTGAATTAAAAGCTGTATATTAAGTTTTTAGTTCAAAATAATATTAGCGTGGCCCCTCCCATTCTGATATTTTTTTTTGGTTTTCAGATTTTTCTAGTTGGTTTCTCACCTAGACCTACTTGTGTATCAAATTTCAGTTCACAACCGCATCTTTTATTTTTAACTTTTACGGGCGCAGCCCCGCCCCTCTAACTAAAATTTCCATGTTTTCAGATTTTTCTAGTTGGTTTCTCACCTAGACCTACTTGTATATCAAATTTATCTCCTTAGCGCAACTTTAAATTTTTCTGGGCGTAACCCCGCCCACTTTTGCAAACTTAAGATTTTTTCGGCAAGTGCTTATTATTCGTGTCAAGTTTCGTAGCAAACGGTTAATAATAACTACATAAATAGTATATCTAAATATGCTGAACCGCACGGAATTAAAATGAGGTTTCAATTGTATGGGCGTGTCCACGCCCACTTTTTTAATAAAAAATTTATAGCCTTGCATTATCGCTGTATATATGCCAAATTTCAATAAAACAAAAATTTCGGGTTTTCAGATTTATTTTATATCTCACCTATAGGTCTCTATATCGAATTTCAGCTCAATAGTACAAATTTGAATTTTTATGGGCCTAGCCCCGCCCTCCTGGTTACAATTTTCAGGGTTTCAGATTTTTCTGGTTCATTGCTCATCTAGATCTTCTCGTGTACAAAATTTTAGCTCTAGTGATAGTGGAAGTGCTTCATCAATTTGATGAGTGTGTCAGTGGTCAGTGAATGAGTATGTCTTAAAATATGCACTTTTTGCATCTCTATATCTCCGGAACCTTTCTTTGTAAACTTTCAGTTTCGCATATGAGGTTATATGAATTTATTCTAATTATGGTTTAAATATAATTTTACGATTGCGGGGTACAAAGTTATGAGGTTGGTAAGAACAGGTTGAATGGCTTCGTGTAAATATACACACTGCGTGCATTGGCCAGAACTTAGCCTGGCGCACTACTGTGCGCCTAGATAAAGGAATGACCCGAAATGGATGTACATTGCATTTGATTAGAAAGCATCACATTAATAGCCGGACTAATTTAAAAAAATCTAAGAGTGGAGTCATTAGCCATATCAAAGTGTGTGGGCAAGTTATTATGCACGTATGACAGGTCCATTCTCATACAAGCCGACCTAACTAAGTGAGGCGAATGTAAATCAAATAGTTTAAAGTTAAAATCACCCATAATAACGATGTTCGAATACTTCACAAGAATTTGTCCAAACCGTTCTTCCATGATGTCAATATTCACTGGATTCTTATGTGGGAGGTAAACACCTCCAGTCAGGAGTGTAGAATGAAATGTACTAGTTTCTATAAAAATAGATTCAAAATCACCAAAGCCCACTGACGCAAAAACTATATTAGCCTTAGTTTTACTTGAAACAAAAATTCCAACTCCACCACTCCTACGATCTGGTCTATCTTGTCTGAAAAGCGTATAACCAGGAATATTCACAACATTCGAAAATATATTTGATGACAACCATGTTTCACTAACACCAACTATATCCAATAAACAATCCTTAAGAATATGCTGAAAATTTGGCTTAAAAAGCGATACGAACTTTAGCCTGCTCAAATCATAAATATAGAAACAAATGAACTTCGAAAAATAATTAATAATTAAATTAACTAAATTAATAGTCATTGGCTTGTGGCAAAAAATTATATAAATATACTTAATAGTAACAAACCAAAAAAGTTTATCTTAAGTATAACAAAAATAAGCAAATTAACTAACATTTGTATAATTAGTAAAGAACAAACGACAATGGTAAGACTGTTGCAAATTTAGAGATGGTAAGGTGAGCTTTTCATTACAAAAACATTTTTCAGCAAATACGATGAATGAAAAACAATTCACATATTCCATTTGCAAAAAAGTTTCGTATATAAAGCAGAAATCTACATCTACTGACACCACACACAATGGACCAAACACAGAAGAACGCTGATGATGAAGGTTTAGTGGCCTTCGAAAACGGCTAGCTGTTCCGTTCAACTATGTGTTGTCAGAATATTTACAACTAACTTTGGTGTTATTTGTTCATTAATAATTATCACGTAAAATTTGGCTTAAAAAGCGATACGAACTTTAGCCTGTTCAAATCATAGATATAAAAACAAATGAAGTTCGAAAAATAATAATTAAATTTACCAAAATGGTGAATTTCATTTATCTTACTGGTACACTAAAAAAAAAAAAGACATATACTATTATTAACGAAAAAAAGTTTCTAAATTTAAGTAAAAAATTTTTCTAAATTTAAGTAACTTTTTCTAAGTTTAAGTAAATTTTTACAAAAATCTAGTAAAAATTACTTAATATAAGCAAAAAATAAAAAGTTCATATCCTTAAACATAGTTCATAAATATACACACAAAAATTCTCACATTCAAGGACAAGTTTACTAGCTTAAATGAAATATTTACCAAAAATTGGAAAATTATTTAAAAATTTAGGGAAATTGTATCCTAAGAACTAGTCAATCTCGTTATAAATCAAAAAATAAATTTTAGGAAATGACTTGCTCCCGATTAGTTCATCAAATTTGACTTACTTGAAAGTAGGGTTGCCAGTCGTACTGATTTTTCCAGTACATGTATTGATTTTTGTTTAAAGTACTGATTTATGCATAACTACTGATTTTTTCATGTACGTACTGTTTTTGTACTGTTTTTATATATTAATTATGATCAATGTATAAGAAAGCCTGTCATAGTGTTTATTTATTTTCTTTGAATCACCAGTGATCCTTACTTTACGTTCGCTTTAAGGCGAATTTATCTTCAAAGTGGTATCCATATAATGCTCAAGCAAATTCTGCCAAAACTGTCAGAGATCATATAAATTTTAGCTTAAGTTAATGTTCATTTTATTGAGATTTTTTTAATTTAAATTTGCAAGAAAGATTTGCTATAAGTGATTTCTGATACATGCAAATAATGAATTTAAAGTTTCTTTTTCGAAAATTTTTTTGATAATATTATTTTTATTAATTACATAAGCCTTGGTACAAAATATACATTGAATTCATGTTTTGTTTTAAGAATGGTTAAAGCTAGGAATGTAACGAATGTTCGCATTTGCAAATCTTTCGCTTATTTTTGCTATTTGCATTTGCTAAAATGTATGCGAATATTTAAGACAAAAAAATTTTGTACTTCTTTTACGAAAAAAGTTTGCCATTAACAAACGTCAAAAACACGAAAATTATTTTAAGCCAGCATGAAAAAGATAAATATAGGGTACGTTCGTTGACTCAGCAAATTTATGCAGAAGTTCTGCGAATTTTTTCTGCGTATGCGTGATCAACTGTTGCACATGTTTTGCAACTGCTCAATATACATATGTCCATAGTTGGCATTTTTGAACGAACTGCAAACAATTTTTAAGCCGGCAAGTAATTTTATTTAAGAAAGTTGTCATTTCGTCGATGTGAAAGCACAAAAAACTCTTTATAAAAGTCTGCACATTGTGCACAGGGCTTGGACGTAGCTGACTTATAAGTAAGGCATTCTTCAAAGCTTTATCAGAAAGCTGTTCTATAAAAAAAACAATGTGAGTCCGATCACAGAGGAGATGTGAGGAGTACTTCCAACTTAAGTTGGAAGTACTTATGCTTTTAGTATATTTTTTTTAAATTATTATGAATACAGCCCTACGATTTTACTGATAATGCAAATTAAATTTCATTATCAGTAAAAATTTACTGAATTTTTTCAGTAATCAGTAAATTTACTGCAATTTTTAATGCAGTACATACATATATACTGCAGTGTGCTCATTTACCTACTAACCAAATAAGTTAAATAAAACAAACAAAAACAAGCAAATTCCTATGTTTTTACAACATTATAAGTTTTGATAATTTTAATTGATTAGTTAATAAAAATATAATAATAAAAGAAAAAGTACTTCCAACTTAAAACAAATTTTTCATTACTAGATGTTTACACATCTCCCCTGTGATCGGACTCACATTGCTTTTTTTATTATTTTTACTGAAATTTGAGTGGTAGGTACTGCAGTGCCTTTACTTTTACTTTCTAATTTTTAATTCGTGTTGTTCATCGTTTAGTTGTTGCTGTTCTTGTTGTTGTGTACGCATTTCAATTAAAATAAATTCAGTATAGTGCGACTTTGACTCGCGCACATTCGGTTTTGATCATTTTTTTTTTGATTTAGCTTTCTTAATTTTTTAAGTTTTTTCAGTTTAAACGTTTTTTTTCAGTTTTATCGCTTTTTTCTCGTTTTGGAGTTTTTTTTCTCTTTTTGGGTTTTTTTAATTTTCGAAATTTTTTTTATTTTGGCGATTTTTTCATTTTGGCGATTTTTTCATTTAGGCGATTTTGTCTGTTTTTTGGGGGTTTTTCATTTTGGCGATTTTTTTCTGTTTTTGGGGTTTTTTCATTTAGGCGATTTTTTCATTTTGGCGATTTTTTCATATTGGCGATTTTTTTATTTAAGGATTTTTTTCATTTTGGCGATTTTTGCGGTTTTTCGCGATTTATTTTAGTCCTAGAGATTTTTTTTAATTTGGTGCTTTTTTCGTTTTGGCGATTTTTTTATATTTGGCGATTTTATATTTTTTTGATTTTTTAGTTTTACCATTTTCAAAATTTCAAGAGTTTTGCTCTTACGGTTTCCAAGATACAGCAAGTTGTCAAAATTAGAAAGTATAAATTGCATTAACTGATGGAACACCCATTGATTTAAATTTTTTAAATTTAGTGTTAATTGTTGTAGTCTGTATAAAAATACACTAACTTTTAAAATTTTAAGTGTATATACATATGTACATACAATTGTATGTATATTACATGGGATTTTAACATTTTTCGTTGCTCGTTTTGGAACACCCTTTAGTTTTTAACTCTCATGTATTTGTTGTTGTAGTGGCCAAATGTCTACATATTGTGTCCAAATTTCAAGTCCGTAGCTCTTACGGTTCATTTTCACCTTTGGTGTACGGAAATATACAGAAAAATAACCGGCGGCGGCGCACCGTCGGCTTCGAGCCGGTCGACTTGTTTCTCTGCTTGGTATTGTTTCTTTCAAACACTAATGCACTCATACATAGCTCACACCGATTTGACAATGCAAAGCAAAAACAAAAAGCAAAGAATTCTCAGCAAAGAATCAAATACAAAAAATTTTTACACCCTAGCGTATAGATGTTTACACATCAAAAGTTCTCATAACCATCAAAATTAAACTAAAGTCCAGCGGTGTTTGGAAATATGCGAAGTTTGATAGTTTCTAATGAAAGTTTCCTGATAAATGGAGCTGCAAAAATTGCATTTTTAAGACATACTCACTGACCACTGACACAGTCATCAAATTGAGCTCTAGATGTAGAGCTCAAATTTGATACCCAATTAGACCTAGGTGAGTTACGAGCAAGAACAATTCGAAAGCATCGATTGTTAAACCAGGGATGCGGGTCCGTGCTCATAAAAATTTAGCATAATGTTAAACTATTATGTATCACTTTCTTACCCATTATATAATTGCATTCTGTCCTTTTAAACTGGCGCAGTGATCATTAATAGAAATAACGATAAGACAAAAGTAGTTAAATTTTCACAAAAATATAAATGTGAAAAAAGGTAAAATTCCGGCCATCAGAAGTAGCGAGAGATCAAGTTCTTATTTTGCACAATACCTATCACAATATTATATTAATTTGTAATCGTTAGAGCGTCATATTATTTTTATGCAACCGGCATACTTGTCAATATTTTTATCATTTAGGAAGAAGATAAAGCGGACATCTCTTTATATCTTTATCAAAGGAAAAATGTTGTTAATTAAGCAGGTTGCCTAGAATTGATATAATATCTTGACGATTGCAATTGTGAGATTTTCGATAGGAATTTCACGTTGACAAGCTACTTTAGCTAAATCCATGTGTGAAAAAAGATATCCATCTACAATATCATTTTACTCCAACACTGAAATATTGAATATTTCAAAGTTTCAGAAAGATCCAATAAGTAATTATGGGCCTTTAACTAACGCGGGTAATTCCCAATTTCGTATTTTTGTTGGTGCATATTTCATAATGTAATAAAATTTTATTTTAAAAACATTTTTTTTTATTAATTTTTGTTATGAGGAATAATATATTTTTCAATTATATTTTGACATGAAACGAAAACAACGTAGCGTTTTACAAAATTTAAAATATTTTCAAATTTTTAAACGCACTAATAATCCCAAATTAATATTTTACTTATTAAGTAAAATATTTTTTTATTAAAAATACATTGAAATTGATTATTGAGGGGTTTAGCTGGATCCTATGCGCATTTCACTGTTGCTAATGCAGATCATCAGGGAACCTTTACCCAAAGCTTCTTAGAACAACTAGAGTTATTATATTATAAACTTTCATTTAAACAAATGAGAAGCTCAATAACAAATAACGAAGTTGAAACAAGAACGCAATAATCAACATGTTTTTTATTTTCTTACTTTACTATTGCTACATTGGCTGACTTTTTTTTAGCTTCAAATTGTAGTCCTAAGAGTATGTGAAAGAAAACAAGTAAGAGTGGTATATTCGGCTGTGCCGAATCTTATATACCCTTCACAAATCATAAAATGTAGAGAAAATCCTCACAAAAACATAAATGTGAAAAAAGGCCAAGTTCCTATAAAAAACTTCGGCCATTAAAAGTAGTGAGATATAACTTTTGACCAAGTTCTTGTTTGGTACAATACATAACATAGAAATATGCTATGCGTTATATAAATTTGTAATCGTAAGGGTGTCATACAATTTCTAGATAGTCTGCTTACTTGACATTTTTTTCAATACAAAGAAAAGAACAAATACGCATTATTCTCTCATAATTCAAAAGGATATGCCCAATGTGTATGCAAAGTTTCAATAGGGTAGCTTGTGCTTTAATTTTTGGATTTTCTGATTGAGTAAATCAATTACTATTTGTCTACAAAATGTCAGCTCTCTATAGTATAATATTACGTAAAATTTTTATGGGCCTGGCCTCGCTGACTTTTATATCTTCTAGTGCTTATGGTTCATGCAAAGTTTGGTATTAAAAAGTTAATAAGAAATACCTGAGTATTAAATTAAAAACTGCTAAGCCAAAGTACCTGAAAGAAAAAGCTAGGATTTATGGGTGAAGTCACGGCTACTTTTCAAAATAGAAAATTTTTATTTTGGATAAATGCAATGTGTATGAAAGGCTTCATTCAATAAAATTTATCTTAATTTTGAATTTAAAGTGCTTGTTACCGACTTCTGGTTGAAACTTCAGGTTTTTTGGATTTAACTTAGTGATCTCTGATCTAGATTTATTTGTGTATCTAATTTCAGCTCTCTAGTGCGAATTGGAGTTTTAAAGGTGTAGCCCCGCATACCGGAAAAAACTTCTTGGTTTTAAGATTTTCCTATTGGGTTACTCTCCACTTACTTATGTATAAAATTTCAGCTCTCTAGCGAGAATTTAATTTTATGAGCACTATCTCTCCCACTATTTTCAACTCACAATTTTGTTGTGAGCAGCGCATACAACTCATGCTAATTTTCTAGTAAAATATGCTAGACTGAAGTAGATTAAACACAAGGCTAATATTTTATAGGAGTGATCACGCCCACTTTTTAAGGTGATAGTTTAAAGTATTGTATACGTGCAACGCGTATGCAAGGTTTCACTAAATTAGTTTGAGTTAAAAGCTGTATATTAAGGTTTTAGTACCAGACAATATCAGCGTGGCCCCGCCCATCCTGATAAACTTTTTTGGGTTTTCAGATTTTTCTAGTTGGTTTCTCATCTAGACCTATTTGTGTATCAAATTTCAGCTCCTTAGCTCAACTTTTAATTTTTAGTGTTTATGGGCGCAACCCCGCCCCTTAACTTTTGAGTTAATGGTATTTCCGTAATCTGAATATTCTAAAGTACCTCTGGTCAAAGTCTCAATAAATTTGTATAATTTTTCAGCAAGTTATAGCGCGACTTATCATTTTTAGACTTCTAATCTAATTTGGAATAATGGCTTAATTCAGATTATACTGTGGTATATTTCAACTTAAATGTACATATTACTTATAGTGTGTAGAACGACGGTTGCTTAAAAAGATAAAGTTGAACAAAGAGTTTCCCAATTTAACTGTAAAAGAAAAAAATCTGGAAATCGACTTGAACGCTTAAAAGTGCTCTCCTGAAAAACAGTAAAATACGACTTAAGCACTTTTTCCTTATTGCCACAGATATAATGTGATACTAATCGCTCGTTTATTAAAAAAACAAGTTTATTTTATACTTTAAAGCTTTCAATTTACACAAAACTTAACGGAAAACGATAATTTTTTCTCTCTCGATAGTTAAGTATACAAGATATTTGTATGAAATTTTTACACAATACTAATATCAATATGAGGATTAATTTTGCATCATTAACTCAAAAATCCCATTTTTGATATATGACGTTATTTTAAAAAATGAGCGATATGTACTTATGTAGCTTGTCAAGTTGCAAATAACCTACTAGCCTACTATCTGCCGTTGAAAGTTTTTATAATACCTGATAGGTATGATCTAAGAAAAACTTTTTAAACATTACGGTTGCAGATCTACCAATGAGTTGGCACAAGCACCAATAAAATGCAGGAACATAAAATGGCTTTAGATATAAAAGTTACCAATTTTTTTTTTAAACCAACACTTCTCCTTAGATAAGTTTATTTAGCAATCGAATAATTAAGTTATTTTCGCACCCAGCAAAAAAGACATGCAAAAGAAATAGTTAGTGCATGGGTTCTTCTGAAAATGAATTGGTTCAATTTAGTTGCAGAACGTTAGATTTTAACGCAGGGTGTCATTGATGAGCATGGGTTCACATTTAACAAAACTGCTAATTATTGATATGAGTACTTAGAACCCATGCAAGTTCGCAGATTCGATGACGTTTTTCCGTAAATACAAAAAAAAAAATACTGTCTCAGTTAGGATACGAACCTTGCTTCTCCGATTGTTCATATATGTATGTAAACTCTCTACCACTGAACTAATGCATCGTTATTATTTATGGGAGATACAACTCGTTTTATGAAAAAAAAAAATGCAGTGATGACAATGTTTTAATTCCGTTTTTGCATGCCTTTTTCGCTGGATATTTATTTCAATACATTACCCAGTGCCTTCATACATACATACATACATATGTATGTGTGTACGTTTAGCCAGGGGATCAATCTCTGCCGACTGCCCATCTGCAATCCACACCAGCTTAATTAAGCAAAAGTACGTTTTACTTAGTTTTTGGAAAAAAAAACAAAAACCACATGAATGAAAGAAAATACTTGCAGCAACAACAAACACTCAATCAAACACCCTCAAACAAACAATCTTGTCTGTCCACTTTAAAATATTCATAAGAAATCCGTGATCTTTAGCAAGGGTTTGCTTATTTTTTTAACATACATACGTACATATCCATACATAATACATACCATACATTAGCAAACGAATTTATATTTACTTATACATATTTATATACCTATACATACATATATGTATGTATGTATCAACATTTCTTTAAAAAAAAATCTATAAATTCTAAACACAACAACAACCCAGCGGTAAAACTCAGAAGACCTTCATGGTGCAGGCCTTATTAAAGGACTCTTTCGCATAAAATATACGATACACATTCCACACTCGCTTCTATGAGAAGGGAGAAGAGAAGGAGTAACATGTTTTGTTTGGTTTTTTTACCAAAGCAAAATCAAAATCTATTAGTTTGAAGGCCTTCCAGAATCTCTGGCGAAAGAAGCAAGAACAGAAGGCTGCTCCGCAATGACAACGCGTGTAAAAAAGATATGAGGATGGAATGGAGCAAGCAGGCCTTCTACATCCAAAAGAAGGCGTACAGAGGCCTTCTAGAAGGCATCCCTACTCCTAGTTCCCGCTGGGAACAAGCGTTTGTAATAGTTTGCTACTTTAAGTGTATGCATGTACAATTTGTACGCTAATTAGAGATATGCGCGTGTCGTGTTTTTTTGTTCCGTGACACGAATACGACGAACTCAACACAAAGTGTTCGTGACAAAAAAATCTAATTTCGTGCGTGTTCGGTTCGTTTCGTGTTGAGCAAAATTGACACGAAAAACACGACTTTATTTTAGATGTAATATATGTATGAATGAATTTACAGTAGAGAACAAATTTAATATTTTGTATCGCCAAACACACAACACCAGCATATTTATTATTGATATTGAATGGGCCTCTGAAGCTTAAAATTCTGTACGTAAACCGATAGTATCAGCTGTGGTGGCAGATAGTATCAGCTGGCAGTGCCAACTTGGTGCCATATTTTGAAAACTGACTTAAAAAAAAAATCAGTTAAATTTTATGATCTTCCAGTTACATTTTTACAAAATTGTTATCAGAATCTACAAATTTCTTTGTAGGTCCGCATTCATACAAAATATTTACTGATTCAATGAATTTGGTTACTGAAAACGAAACTTAGTTTTTTCTGTGTAACAGAAAAACAGTAACACGTCCCAGGCACATATTTCGATTTAAATAATTTTTGTCGCACAGTGATATTTCTATATTAATTATTTGATTAGGCTAAAGTTCGTATCGTTCTGTAAACCAAATTACATATGATAATATTTAATATTTAAGAACAATACCACCAAAGTTAATTGTAAATTATTATTTACATATTTATTTATTACATAAATATTTATTCAATATTTTATGCCTTGATTAATTTCTTTTTCAAAAAGATGAATTTATATATTGAGAAAAAAAGTTTAATTTGACATCGCTCGAACTCAGACGGCGAACCTTAACATGCCGAGTGCTTATTAACGAGCCATGTTTTCTTCCTTACTTTTCTAACATTTTTACAAAGTGTACTGAGAAAACAATAAGAAGAAATCAAATTAAACAATCCGTTTCGGTATACATAAATACATATTTATACCAAATCCATGATCTTTAAAAGCGCTTATTTACTTATATAGTACATATGTATGTATGTATTTCTATATCCCAGTAAAAAATAGGATCATCCAAAGAGTAATCTTGTAGCGCTCCTTTGCAAGCAATGGATTACTCCATTAAACTCCGGATCTCATTGGATTTTTAACACAGCATGTCCGCAGACACGAGTACTCCTTTTAAGCTCCTTATGGACGACAGAGGGAGTAATCGTTTTTGTCTCCTAAAAGAGCATAAAGGGAGTAAAGATTCATATAAAAGAATTTTTCAATTTCTTTTTTAACTAGTCTTCTTAAATGACGCTTAGAAACTAAATTTTGACACATTTTTAACAATTTGTTACTATACCCGTACCTTTTCACTTTTTTTTAATAACACGTCTTTCGCTTTTTAAAACTAAACTGACTAAATAGAAAAACAACACGAAAACATCAACAATTAACAGTTATGTCAAAGAAAGAAAAAAACCAAAAACGAACTGATACATCCCTCCTTGATCCATTTGGAGTATTAAGCGAGGCATAAACAAAAAAAAAAGTTTCGATAGCTCGCTTATTACTCCAAATGGACGAACAAGTCATTACTCCTTTATTGCTCGATGATGGATTAATCCATATATTTTTTACTGGGATATTACTATATCTACATAGCTTAGCAAACCAATTTAGATCTATTTTCTTATGCATATTGAATCTATCTAAGTATATGCATACATATGTACACATTTACATTTTTATATTTCATGAAATACTTTATTTGTACATAATTATGTATGTATGTCATATGTACGAGTATGTATGTATGTAGCTATACAAAATAATTCTGAGTTTTTGGAACAACCAACTTAATATTCTTCCTTCAATACGTTTGCTGGCACATTGTTGCTGTTTTAGTAGACAAAAACAACAACAAACAACTGAATATTCTTCTTTCAATACAGTTGGTAGCATATTGTTGTTGTTGTAGTTGTTTCAACGCAGCATACATACAATCTTATGGAAGCGTTTATTTACACACAAGTTAGTATGTATGTGCGAATGTTTATACCCTGCAGAAAGTGCGAATTGTGAAATTGTGGTGATTTACTAGTGACGTTGTCAGCAGTACTACTGACCAGGTGTACCCCAGCCAATGTAATCATCTATTGCCATCTAACATTAGCTTGTCATTGAAAATCCACCACTAGACTATAGCACTACTGACTTAGTAGTTCTTTCGGGACCACATGGAGACATTGGCACCAAATATTCACTAGTAAATTTTAGGGGCTCTACAATATCGATATATCCTCTCTCGTTGTCAGTAGTAAACTTATAGTGATTTTCTAGTGACATTGTCAATAGTGCTACTGACTAATTGTACGCCAGCCAATGCAAATGCCTGTTGACAAATAACAGAGTTGTCATTCAAAATCTATCAGTAGACTTTAGCACTATTGAGAAGGTAGTTCTTTTACGACCATATGAAGATATTTGAACCGAAGATTCACTCGTAGATTTTAGTGACGCTCGTCTACATATATTTATTTAATATTATTGCACAACATAATAAAAAATAAAAACAAACTATTGACGCGTTCATTGGCAATAGCACCAGAAATACACTAGAACTGTTGTCTCTAACGTATCTCTACTCGCGCATAAAAGGAAAGTTGTCGACATTTTAACTAGTGCAATTGTCGCTGGAGAATGAGTATTGACATAGAAACATATGATTCTAGGTCAGTAACCCGCAAGCCATAGCACAATTGTGCGGATGAAAATCACATACATGCTTATGCTTTTTCATTTAGTCGTCACTGAGCAAGCGACGAATGAAGTTGTGCACGCATGTACGAATTTTTTCCTGGTTTTTTGTTTAGTTTTTTTCAGCACACGGAACGAAACTAAAGTTAAAATTAAATAAATTTTTACAGCCAAAAAAAATTAAATAATTATGGAGGCTAAGAAAAATTTCGTGACAAAAAATGCTTTTCGCAATATGCAATGCATTTTATGTAATGAAACATTGAAAAATAATAGGGAAAATAGTCTAAAAAGGCATTTTAATAGTATGCACAGAAGTGTGAATAAATTTAATTTTGAATTTATACACTAAATCGTTGAATGCTCATTAAATTTTTACTTTTTATTTAAGTTTTAATTAAATTGCTTATTTACAAAAAAAAATTCAATCAACTAATAACCACATCATGTATTTTATATTACAAAACTTTTCTTCAAGTGCAAGTTTATTTTACTCTCATTTTTCTCACCAATACAAACATATTTTATTTTGCGGGACACTGTTCTAGGTTGACTAGAGGGTACCTATAGTTTTTTCTTAACACTACACATTCTGTGCAAACACATTTCTATACATGCGTACATATGTATTTGCACACGCATAAGAATGTGCAAATCACGAGATAATATCTATGTAGTGGTGACAAAAAGGGGTTTTATAGGAAACAATGTTCTAAAAGAAAATGTTTAAATACAGTGGATATAAACCAAAGGTAAGCAAGTCTCAATAGCTGAGCAGCTAGCGATGTTAATAAGAACTTTAAATATTCTTGGTTCTATGCACGGCGATTTTTTTTTTGAATTGTTTTAAAAATGGGTGATAAAACTATATATATAGAAAATGCAAGAACCGATTCTTTATTTTTGCTGATTTTCAATACCAACCAAGCCAAGACAATTGCGGTCGTTTCAGTCGAACTCCGAGCTCTCTAACATTTTTGGGAGCTTCAGAAAATCTCTTTCAAGCTATCCCTACGTGCAGACGGACAGACGGACATGTCTTTTTTTATCTCCTCTCCTATCATAAGGATCCAGAATAACTAACTTTATGTGGTCGCAAATGAAAATTGTAGAAATTACAAAAATCTGGACAAACCTATATATACCTTTACCATTTTTGGTGAAGGGTATAATAAATGTAAATAACAACAACAGCTATTTAAGAATAGAGTGTTGCCACACAAGTATTTTTTTCGACCGGGTGCAGTCAAGTTAATAATTAGTGTTTTTTATGGGAATTGTTACAATTTAAGTTTAACATTTTTAAACGCACTAATAATCCCAAATTAATATTTTACTTATTAAGTAAAATATTTTTTTTATTAAAAATACATTGAAATTGATTATTGAGGGGTTTAGCTGGATCCTATGCGCATTTCACTGTTGCTAATGCAGATCATCAGGGAACCTTTACCCAAAGCTTCTTAGAACAACTAGAGTTATTATATTATAAACTTTCATTTAAACAAATGAGAAGCTCAATAACAAATAACGAAGTTGAAACAAGAACTCAATAATCAACATGTTTTTTATTTTCTTACTTTACTATTGCTACATTGGCTGACTTTTTTTCAGCTTCAAATTGTAGTCGTAAGAGTATGTGAAAGAAAATAAATGTAAATAACAACAACAGCTATTTAAGAATAGAGTATTGCCACACAATAAAAAAATTCTACTTAATTTAATAAAAATTTTACTTAAATATAAAAATATGATTACTATAAACTAGTTCATTAATGAACTAGAAATTTAGTAAATATTTTATTGGTTTTAAGTAAAAAACAGCTTTGGCGCCATACGACAACTTTTTTTTTAATCAAATTTAGAAAATTTTCCAAAGTTTTAGTTAGTTTTTTTTGAGTGTAGTTGTTGCAAAACTTCTTACATTAAAATGACCAATTTTTATATAATTATGAGAGTTCCCCGGCATATAAGTGAATAAATTTTAAATTAATAGCTGTAAATATTATAATTTGAGTTTAATTTAAAAAATATCAGATTAATTAAAAAAACGTTCTCGAACTTACCCAGCAAAAAACTTTGCCTACTAGAATGCAAAAAAGTGTATGCACTTCCCAGTCGTAAGTACTTACAATTTGACTGAATAACCCAATATTTTTGTTTGAGTAGTTCAAAAAGTATGCGGTACCATATACTTTTTGCCTACAAATATTGAAAAGTTAATAGATTACTGTTATTTGTTGCTTACAAATATGCAAAATTTTGTAGATTAATTTTTTCCCAAAATTATTCCAAATTAATTGGCAATTTTTTATAATTAAAATAAGTAAAATTTTGTTACAAAATTATAAAACTTGTACCTTTTTTTGGGATTCTTTAAAATTATAATTTTACAAAGAAAATATGTAAATATGTACATTGGTGAAAATGCGAAAATATTTATATATTATAACAAAACCTGTAGGAAACCAAAGTAATATTTTATTGCTTTCGATGTTCATTTTCACGATCAATAAATTTTTCTGTAGATATATTTCATTATTAACAGGAAAGTACTACAATAAGTACTTTCACGTAATGATATAAATAAGTTGTTATTTTATTCATTACAGCGGGACGATTCTGGTTCTGTGATAATGTGAAGTGAAAAAAATTGTTTCATTTTCATTTTCATAGCAACTTTTCACACCGTCTTTTCACAGTTTCAGAGATTGCGATTCTGGTTCAAGTAATGAAAAAAATGTTTCATTTCAGTGTAGCTGTGAAAAGTTTCTATTCATGTTATTTAACTTTAATTGTCAAATACACGCAAAGAAAAGATATGGTTGTAGAATGGTTGAGAAAACAATATTATGTTCTCTGAAACAAATGTGTGGTCGTTGAAAACTAGTTATTGTTATTTTAAACATTTATTTGGTTACGATAAACAGAGTAATGTTGTAATTTAATAATTACATTATCACATCAATAAAAAATTGTGATATGGTTGGAATTTAACAATACAGTTTTGTTAAAAATTTACGACTACAACATAATTTGTATTATTATTTAAAAATAATATGATGTAATAACAATATAATGTTATCCAAAACCATACTATTTTAAGTTTAAAAAAAAATCTTATTCAGAAACATCTGTCAGTTCGGTACTTCGTTTGTAAGCTATCGGTAGTGCACGGGTGGTGTTAAGCAAATTAATAGATAAATAAAGCATAAACAAAAGGGTTGGTCAATAAAAATATGTAAACATTTGTGTATCTTTTTATACAGACATGTATGTATGTCGTGTAAGTATACATTTATATATATACATTTTATGTCAATAATATTAATTTATTTTTATTTCGAATTTAACGCACAGCTGTTTCTACAATAAAAATATGATTAAAAAACAAGATAGTATTATTACATTAAATAATACTGTGGTCGTATTTAACAATATTAATATAATATTAGATCATGGTATGGTGAGTCTAAATTATATTTTAGTCACATCTTACAATAGTGTTGTCATATTAACAATAATAAGATTAGGTACGACAAAGTCAATTATTCTTGTAGATAATATTATTATTAACTCAGATGATAATATAATTAAAGTTTGCTTTTCTATTAACAATAATATGATTTGACTGCAACCATATAATTCAATCATAGTATGTTGCTGTTTGATTATGGTTGCCTCAACAATATTTTTTTCTTTGCGTGTACAGAGATCTAAAGGCCGGAGAACAATGAATCCGTCATACGTTAAACTGCGCCTTTTTCAACTGACATAAACGCAACGACGGAGAAGGTTGGCACAATGAGTACTTTATTGACGGAAGCATTTGAACAGCTTAATAGGTCTATTCTCCATTTTATTTATTAAATTCAACTTTTTGTATGCATTTCGTTTATTTCTTTTGTTTAATTTTATTGTTGCTACCAAAAAAACTAAATCAGAACATACCAAAAAAATCAACCAATCAATATCTGTCAAACTACTCAACGTACACAAAAAGTTAAAAGTTGACCAAATTTTGTACTTTGCATTGACGGACACGTACTGAATGTAACAGCCCTCATAAGAAACAATGTATTTCAACTTAGCTGTCAGTTGAAATGGGCGAAGTTTAACGCATGACGGATTCATTGTGCCCCGGCCTTAAGTTTCGCAGTTACGATGCCGCGCTAGCCGCATGTAATTTTTTATTATTACTTGAGCCGCTGCCGCTGCTGATATTTATGATTAAAGTATATAATCTGGCTTATTTTTTTAGCCTGATTTATTTATTAAAAAACAAATATATAAATAAAAAAGAAATAGTAATCTTTTTTGCAACTACATACATATTAGTCTCCTGCACAAGATATCTTATAAGAATTTTTAAGACATGAGGGATTTTTCAAATGCTTTGCTACAGCGAAATCTTATAAAACAAACGTTAACAACACTGTTTGCAAGAAATTTATTTGAGTATTGTAGGTATATGAGTAAAGAAGAAAACACTTCGTGACGGAAGAATTTGTGATACTAGCTTCTTTTTACACATAAGCGCGCGTTCAAACGTCATTCATGTATGTGTGTATGATCTTTTATTTTTCTGCGCACATGCAAAGGCACACACATGCATTAACATTAGTTGTATGCGGTTAATCACATAATAGCTTACCATCTACATATTACACATACACACTCAAACGTACAATATGAAAAATAACAAGCATACACTAATCAACAGTACTTCTTTTGAGTGTTTGTTATAGACAAGCTGTCTTGACGTCATCGCTTGTTAACACTGGTATACACTATAGGGTTGCATTGGTATACTCGTTTGTATAGCCAAAACAAATATACCATGGTATGTACCATATAATTATAGTGTGAGCGACAGAACTAGTATAAGAGTTATTGTGTGTGCGTGCTTTTCCAAATTAAAATACAATTAAAACAAATAACAATTGCTTATTGTATTGCTGCTGAGTAACTGTTTGATCTGTTTTTGCCCAAAAATACATATTGTAACACAAATATATGAAAAAACCACTATTGAAATAAATACATGATGTGCAGATGTATGTGCTGACGTTCGTTATGTTATTTTGTGGCGCAGCCAAAGTATAGAGAGAGAAAGAGACAATTTTGCTCTGAGAGTAATTACAAATGCATGTGTTTCATGTACATTTATCATTTACTTACATGTGTATGTGAAATTTTACTTTCATTCATTCATTCATCAACCATGGATTTTTTTTTCAACACACCATGTGGTACTTATGTTAAAACCAGTTTTATGTATCTTATTTGTTATAGAAAAACAAATGCATACAAACGAGTTTTTCTTATTTGGTCATTGTATAACCATACAATAACTGCTTTAAAAATCAACATTTACAACTAGTAAAAGAAACGCTAAATAACAAATTTTTTCATACAAGAACCAAAAAACACGCAAAACTGGTGCAAACAGATGCATCTGTGCAATGCTATAGTATACACGTACACCAATACATCCATCGTGCTTCGCTTACAGTACGACAGCATTTATTATTGGTTTAGTATAATACATGCGACGTGATTACATTTAAAAATCATGACGTATTTACATTTAAAGACTGTTTACGAAGCCTCTAATACATACATATGTATAATGTACATACATATGTAAAAGAGAGGAGGATTCCAAAAAAATGATAAGTAAGCTAAACAACATGCATTTTTTAACTACTTTTTTAATAATGTGCATAGGAACATTCATATATACAAACTGGCATACGTACATATCGAGCCATTACCGCCAAAGAAGCTTAACCAACATGATTTTCGAAATGCGTTTTTTGATGTGTTAACATCTATACGCGCGAGTTAAGATGTATCTTATATACAACAACAAAATTATATTATATTTACAAACGTAATTACAAGACATAGACAGACGTACAAAGTCCAGCATTGAATCATAACTGATAACAATATATACTTTAAGGAAAATATCTAATTTTGTAGACAGTAAGTAAACAATTAGGAATAATAATACCCAAACACATGTGCTAACTGATAACAATATATACTTTAAGAAAAATATCTAATTTTGTAAACAGTAAGTAAGCAATTAGGAATAATAATACCCAAACACATGTGCTAACTGATAACAATATCTACTTTAAGAAAAATACCTAATTATAAATAAACACATTTTTGTAACAAAGAATCATTACTAACCGAAGGGTTACTAATACATAAATAAACACTCTTAAAGATAAGAATATGATAAGTATAAGTAGTATAAATAGTCCTTAAGAAACATTTAGTAGTTCAGTAGTTTTTAAGAAAATATACCGAATAAAGACGAACGCTTGTCGTTCAAAAAAGATATTTTTATTTTCTTTTTTTTTACTCAAGAAAGGTGTAAGAACCTTAACTGGCGATCCAGCCAGGAGACTAACATATTGTTATTCTCCGAAGAGCAAATCTGGGAAAGTTATCCCTAATAAGGACCACAAAATAACAAACACTGACTCTTGGAAAGTAACCCAAAGACTCTAGTGAAGCACAACTTAGGCAAAGGAAGGTCTAAGTTGTGAACTCTGACCACGATAAAGAAAATTCGTGCTCTAGAAAAAATAGAGAAGACTAAAATACTTATGTCGAAGAGAAGGCAAGCTAATTTCGATAACAACAGAATAAAATTGGAAAAGGAACCAACGACTAATCAACTAGACTGTAGAATGATTAATAGTATTAAGCAGCACGAGGCATCAAACAGATACTGTGAGGCACTATCTATTGTAAAGACAAAAATTAGAGGTCCAGCCTCAGACGTCTTAATTAACCACAATACTATATTTAACTGGGAGGCCATAAAAAATCGTCTGGATTATACGTATGCAGACCAACGATCACTCTATGTTTTACAAGACGAACTAAGAAGAATAACACAAGTGAACAAAACCCTTTCGCAATATCATGATGATATAAACAAATCATTAACATTAATAACATCAAAGTTGTCAATGTCTGGTTATCCAGACACTACAGTTGAAATAATGATGAACGAAGCTGTTCAGGAAGCAGTTAGAGTATTTAAGGATGGAATAAAAAACTCTTATATAAGATCCACTCTATATGGTAATCAAATTAAAGATTTAGAACATGCATATGCAATCGCAAGGACAATTGAGCATGATAACGAACACAGGCGACTAAATCTAAGTTATGAAGAACCTAGGCAGGAAGGATATTCTCGTCCAAGGGATCAACCTAGACAAGAATTTCAAAGGCGTCCGAATATGACAATATTCAAACAACATGAACATCATCATCAACAGAATTATACTCGTCCAGAACCAATGGATATATCATCAGGAAATACTCGACAGTTTGTATCAAAACCTTGGATCAACAACAGATCAACACAACAACAACGATATAACCATCAACAATCGAGCTTCAACCAACAAGGTACTTACAACTCCAATATAGCTAAAAGGCAACGAGAACCCAGTGGCAACTATCAGCAACGAAAAACTATGAGAACGAACAACCTATGCATGGAAGATGACAAAGATGACATGTATGTAGAAATCGGAAACTCATCAAATATTGTAAGTAATAAAGGAAAAAATCCTTTTAAGCATTTAAACTAAGATACGGGTTGCCTTGTCTCACCTTTTCAGATGGTAGTAGAGACTATCTTGTACTAGTTGACACAGGCGCAACCCATAATTATGTAAATTCAAATATTAAGTTAGCCGAATCAGAAAATTTAAAAGAAAATCTTAAGGTTTATTCAATTCACGGTACATCCATTTTGAAAAAGAAACAAGCTGCTAAAATATTTAACAAAGTATTAGATTTTTATGAAACAAATGAATTAAAAGATTTTGATACATTATTGGGTTACAAAGGATTAAGGACATTAAAAGGAAAAATAGATTTAGATAAAATGATACTTAAATTAGGGGCAGAAGAAACAGTTAAACTTAATTATTTAGTTAATGAAAAATATGAAAATTATAGAAGAAGAATAGATGAGTTAATGGAAGAAAACAATGGCATTGGGCCATTACCTTTTACAAATCTGCTAGAGGCGACAATTAGAACTGTGACAGAAGATCCCATTTATACAAAACAGTACCCATACCCAATAGCTGACAATAAATTTGTCAATAAGGAAGTTAAAAGATTACTTGATGAGGGTATCATTTCAAAAAGTAATAGCCCTTTTAACTCACCCATTTGGACAGTCCCTAAAAAAGGTTTAGACGAATCTGGTCAACCCAAGCGTAGAATGGTCGTAGACTTTCAAAAGCTAAATAAAAACACAATTGCAGACAGATATCCTATACCAGATATTAGTACAGTACTGCAAAATTTAGGACAGGCTTCGCTATTTACGACACTTGATTTGGAATCAGGATTCCATCAAATAAAAATTAAAGACTCTGATCAGGAAAAGACAGCTTTCTCTGTATTAGGTGGACATTATGAATACAAAAGAATGCCTTTCGGTTTAAAAAATGCACCTGCCATTTTTCAAAGATGCGTAGATGAAATACTTCGCGATTACATTGGAAAATTTGCCGATGTCTATATTGATGACGTTTTAATATATTCATCATCGGCTGATGAGCATATGAAACATATTGAAATTATCTTCGAAGCCCTAAATAAAGCAACTTTAAGAATATCCAGGGAGAAAAGTAAGTTTTTTCAAACAGAAGTAGAATACTTAGGACATGTAATTAAGCATGGAAAGATCTCAACAAATCCGGAAAAAATCGTAGCAATAGATAAGCTGCCCATTCCACAAAACTTAAAGGAACTTAGAGGTTTTCTAGGAATGACAGGTTACTACCGTAAGTTTGTAAGGAACTATGCAACAATATCTAAGCCACTTACTGTTCATTTAAGAGGAGAAAATGGTAATGTTACAAAAAATCAAAGCAAAAATACTATAATAAAATTAGACCAACCAGCCATAGATGCGTTCAATAAACTAAAAAATTGTTTGAAGGAACAAGTGGAACTTCAACAACCCAGAGCTGATAAACCATTTGAACTCACTACAGATGCATCAAACGTAGCTTTGGGTGCAGTATTAACGCAACTAGGTAAACCAATTGCTTTTATCAGCAGAACCTTGACAAGTACTGAGGAAAATTACAGTACTAACCAAAAGGAATTATTGGCCATAATTTAGGCATTACAAAAATTCAGAAACTACGTTTACGGAAGTCCAGACTTAACAATATATGCTGACCATCAGTCACTAACATTTTCCGTTTCGGACAGAAATCCGAACACAAAGCTAAAACGGTGGAAAAGCATAATAGAAGAGTATGGTGCTAAACTTCAATATAAACCAGGTAAAGAAAATGTTGTAGCTGATGCATTGTCAAGACAGGTTATTAATGTACTAAGCACTACATCAGAAGATACAATACATTCAGCAAAATCATCAGCAGAAAATATTTTTAAAACCGTTAATACTCCACTTAACGCATACGGTGTACAAATTGAATTAGTACCAAATAAACATATTAACGAAGTTAGAACTCGTACAGTCTTCCCAAAAAGAGTCAGACACACAGTAAATTACACCAATGAACAGGAATTAATTAAACAATTAAAAAAGATAATCGTACCCAACCGAGCTACAGCCATACATACAACAGCCGAAACTTTATATTTAGTCGGCCCCATACTAAAAAATAGTTTCATAAATATACAATTTGTTTACACACCGATTAAATTAAAAGACATAATTGATAAACAACAGCAAAATAATATCGTCGAATTCACTCACAACCGCGCACACAGAGGTTATAAAAATAATATAAAGGAAATTTTGGAAACTTGTTACTGGCCTGATATGGCAAGACATTGCAAAGCATTTAACAAGAAATGTTCACCATGCTTGTTCGGTAAATATGAGAGACGTCCAACAAAAGAACCTTTGAGAGATGCCACAATACCAACGGAACCTAACCAACTCATACACATGGATATATGCTATAATGAAAATAAAACATATATTTGTGCTATAGATAAATTTTCTAAATATGTCGTAGTAAGACAAGTCTCCGATAAGACTCGTATGGATGAAAAGATAGAGGAAATAATAGTAAACAATTATCCAAGCTGTACACGACTCATGACAGACAATGAGCCATGTTTGAACACACCAGCAGTAAAGACAATGTGTGCGAAACACAACATTGAAAAGATAAACACACCCATATATAGATCATCAGCAAACGGCCAAATAGAGAGAGAACATGGGACGATAACAGAATTATCAAGAATACTAAAGATACAAAATGAGACAAGCTCAACTGAGGAATTATTTAAAGCAGTTAAAGAGCTGAACAATACTATACATTCAGTCACTCAACACAAACCAAGCCAGGTACACTTCGGTAGTATCCAATACGATAAAGGAAAAATTTATAAACGCATCAAGGAAGCATCAAACAAAGTCTTAGAAAGACTAAACCAAGGAACTAACCATAGGACATTTACAAAAGGGGAACAAATACTCGTAAGTATTAAGAACTTAAGAAAGAAAGGTGACACTAAGTATAAAAAACATATTGTTGAAGAAGATCGCGTGGACACGGTCCTCACAAAGAGGGGAGTTATTGTACACAAGAACAACATTAAGAATTATGCGATTAAAAAAGAAAATGAATTACCAGACGTTACTCGTGGTGGTAATATTCGCCGTCCAAGAAGCAATATCAAAAGTGCAAGTAAGAGATGTGAAGGATCAGAAGTTACTTCTGACACAAACTGACGACGTATATCTATTCGAAGAAACAACGTTTTTATTCCATATTACGAATCTCACAAAAATACTTACCCCATACGAATCAATTTTTAAAAAACAAGATACATTTACAACGGAAGAACTAATCTGGTTGAGGAAGATTGAAACATTAGCAGACCAGTTGAATGAACATGGAATAACTGAAGAGTTTAAAAAAATCGAAAAACAAGAAAAAGTGACGTTCTATAGAATATTCAAGCGCTCAATAAACTTTTTGGGATCAGCACTCAAGTTCATCACAGGTGTCCCAGACCATTATGACTTAATTGCGATTGAAGAGAAAATAAATCAACTTATTAACAACAATGAAATACAACACCAAATGAACTCACGCTTCGAAAAACTTATTGAATCACTTGGTGCAAGGAAAGTTGAAAACCATCTTATTATACAACAAATTCATGATCAGTTACTACTCTTGGTAAGAACTATAAATGCCGCAAAAAATAATCAGTATCTTTCAGAAGCAATCGACTTGAACGATGTCAAGGAAATTATAAATAAAGAACGGGCATCAATACCAATAATAAATATACTAGAATATTCTACAATTCACATAGCAAGATCTAATGAGTTAATTATTGCCATTTATAAATACCCAATTGTAACAAAGCATTGCAAATTTTTTAAGATAACGCCACTCAGCTTTAAACACGGGAAGGTAATCACAGATAAAAGTATAGCACAGTGCGGCATTAACTACGTCAGAACAAAATATTGCAAAAATTATTTAGGAAAAAATATATGTCAGATCAACAAAACTCAAAACAATTGTACAATACCACTACTTGAGAATAGGAGCACCAAATGTTCAGTAATTCAGGAATATAATGAAAACTTGTTAGAAATAGATGAAGGACACATATTAATTGATGGAAATCATACGGTTGAAAATAGATCAATGACAGGTACATTTCTAGTTTCTTTCACAGACCTAGTTAACATTGATGGAACAACATATAGAAATCTTCATGATAGATTAATTGAGGCTATACATACCAAACACAACGAAAACTTTGAAATAGAGAAAATAATTCAATCAGACAAGGAAAATCCATTCACTAACATAGACTCATTACAGAGATTTCTTATACCATATGAAGAACATCCCTTCAGAACAGTTTCGTACTCTTTGCTTATAATAGCAACCACAATAGGTATAATTATATTAGGACTGAAAACATTTAAATACATTATTGCTTATAGACAAACCAAACAAACAGAAGCTTACAACGTCTATTATAAATCAGTTTTAGAAAAAGCTAGGAAAGAGCGGGACGCTCTTGTTTAAGAAGGAGGAGAGTTAAGATGTCGTATCTTATATACAACAACAAAATTATATTATATTTACAAACGTAATTACAAGACATAGACAGACGTACAAAGTCCAGCATTGAATCATAACTGATAACAATATATACTTTAAGGAAAATATCTAATTTTGTAGACAGTAAGTAAACAATTAGGAATAATAATACCCAAACACATGTGCTAACTGATAACAATATCTACTTTAAGAAAAATACCTAATTATAAATAAACACATTTTTGTAACTAGAATCATTACTAACCGAAGGGTTACTAATACATAAATAAACACTCTTAAAGATAAGAATATGATAAGTATAAGTAGTATAAATAGTCCTTAAGAAACATTTAGTAGTTCAGTAGTTTTTAAGAAAATATACCGAATAAAGACGAACGCTTGTCGTTCAAAAAAGATATTTTTATTTTCTTTTTTTTTACTCAAGAAAGGTGTAAGAACCTTAACTCGCGCCTCTAGGGCAGTAAATTATCAGTTTCAATACATACGCAAGTGTTAGGTATGTAAGAGTAAATCATCGTTTGTTTGTTTGTTCGTTGCTTGGCAGTCGGTATTGAAAGTGATTATTGGGCGATTTTCATATAATTTTCCCACGCGATTTTCTCCGGAAATTCATAGCCGATTTTATTAATTTTTGGATTAAAAAGCTAGTGCGGGTTTTGACGAAGAGTTTAGGCCAAAAATTAAGGCGATCCGATATCGGCGAGCCGAGATTTAAGTGTTTTAATTTGGAGTAATATTAAAAAAGTGTTTTATGTTGATCTTCGGTTTTGTCTTATGCATAGCAAAGTGAATAGTGACGTGGTTATACGTACGTGTTGCTTTGCAACAGACAAATATAAAATAAATTAAAAGTATTAAGCAAGAAAATAATGAAATCATTAGCACTTCTGTTTAATTTTTTTCATTTTGAGTGCATCTACTAAATTTATATATATATGTATATATATTATATATATATTATATATATATTATTATATTATATATATATTATATATATATATATATATATTTTATATTAACTGTGCTGAAAACATAACATTAATAAATTATAAAAAGTGAAATTAAATTCAATAAAATATTCTTTTTCATTAAATACTTTATATTAACTCTACCTCCGGGTTTGTGGGTCTGTGTTCATAGAAATCGAACAGGTACCGTGTAACAAAAAGGTGTTAACACATCGCCCGTGAGTTCGAACACTCATTGTTTTTTTTATAAAAATCATTAACTTGTTATCATTGCCATTATATATCAAAATTTTACAACCATAGGGTATACCGTTTCAATTTTATAGCAAAAACAATTTAAGCTTGAGTACACATTATTTTTTGTTTACAGTTTTTGTAACAGCAACATGTTACTTAAGCTAAAATTTCCTTTTGAAAACAAAGCAAATAAGAGTGATATATACGAATTATTCGAATATTATATACCCTTCACCGACATCGGACGACGTATATGCATGCATACAATGTTAAATACATACATATTTGTTTTGTAAAAGAAAAATAGTTTACCTATTTTTTATTCTATTGCAATTTTTCGAGTAACCAACTTGATTCAAATATTTTATTTTCGATATTATCAATAGCTGAATAATTTATTTTGCTTTTCTTGCATTGTTAATATTTATCTTTTTTTTAAAATAATTAACTACAGACGACTTCAACATGGAACAGCCTATTCTGATAGCACACACATCCACATCTAAAAAACTTGAATACACATTAGACTAGCCAAATTGCCCAAAGTATTTATATTATTATTATATATATATTATATATATTATATATATATATATATTATATATATTATATATATATTATATTATATATTTATATTATATTATATATATTATGTGTCTAAAAATTGCAGTGATACATAGCATACCTAGCGACCATGCGCATTGCACTTTTCACCTAAAAAATAAATACCGCAACATCTTCCTTCTATATAATTTTCTCCTAAACTAAGTTTTTTCGGACAGACTTTTTCAACGGCTCTCGCTGAAAATTGGATAGCGATAATTATAATTCGTTTTCATTATTTTATAAGGTAAGATGTGTTAGACTTGGGTCGAACTCATTCACTAGTTCATTTTTGCCACAAACCGCTGATCAAAACCATTTAAATTACATGGGTTTGATAATTGGTTTGTGGCAAAAATGAACTAGTGAACGAGTTCGACCCAAGTCTAAGATGTGTATATATAGACGATAGAGGAAAACATATTTTCGTGCAAAAAAATCTGCGTATATACTTGTATGCAAATATTATGTAAATCCACGAACATATCACTAGAATTCTTTCTACCAAAAAATAAAAGTAAATAAATAAAGTATTTTTATAATCTAGAACCAATTTTTTTAGTCGAAGTCGAAATACGCGAATCACGATAAAGCCCATTATTCAAATCTACACCTAATCCAAAAAATATGATTGTATTGAAGTGAGTTACCATTGTTTTCAAGGCTATGTTTCCCAACTTGAAGAGAAAAATCATCCATATGTCTTAAATATGGAAACACTTTATTATTATTTAAATTTGATTACGCGATCCATTAAAAAAAACTGAGATAGTCACCAGTTCAGTTTAGGTACATAGCAATTTATTAAAAATGTATTCACAGTGTATATGGACTTGAAAATTCTTTCCATCAGTAAAACTATACACAAAAAATTTAATAGCGAACTTCTTAATTTAAAAAGTCATAAGTCTGTAGAAGATTCACTACATGGAGCCGATCAAGAAGCCAATAATTAAGCAATTTGGAGACAAGTTTACGTAAAAAACTGATATTTACTTCTTCTTAAAAAATATTTTTTTTGGCTTAACCAACACAAAAATATACACATTAGGTTGTCAGGGAGATAGCAAAATTTCTTAAATGTTAAATTTTAGATTTTATTTTTAATTTTGCCTCATAATTACTTTTATTGAAAATGAAATAGAAATGGAATAGATTTGTATCGAATAAAAATTATTTGCTGGGTTTTTTGTATTAGTTTCTAAGCCTACTACGCTTATTTTTCTTTATTTTTCAAAAATATTCTTATTTGTGAATTCTCAAATGGTTCTTGAAAGTCTGTACATAAGATAAGAGGTTTGTTACTATTCAAAATGTGTGGTTGAAGTCTACTGATGATTTGTTACAGCAACAATGAAATATATAGACAACGCTGAACCACCAGCAAATAAATTTCAAATTAAAAAAAAGTAATTTTAGTAATTTAATTTATTGCACAGCAGTGCGCTTTTGTGAATCAAGAGTATGAATATGAACTTTTCATACTGTAGAGGGAAAATTTACACATACATGTATGAAAATGTATGAATATATATATATATAATCATATATGGCCATATACCCTCATATTTCGGATCCGAAGCATATATGGGATATCATATATGCTCCTTATATATTTTTTAGGTGGGTACTTTATGTTTGTATGTGTTATAAAAACACCTGGGGCCTAATTCCTGCACTCGTGATCGGAATTGCATTCGAATAGAAATTAATTTCGATGGCTAGAAATTTTCGGATGATGTCACTCGTTACCAAGCGAATCGAGTTTTTGTTTCAGTGTTGGAAAAAGGTAAATATATTTATATATAAATTCATTTTACAACACTGAATAAATTGTAAGCAAAAGCATATGTTTGTATATATGTATGTGTGCAAAAACATGTATGTACGTACATACACACGTATATGCAGAAAAAAGAAATGAATATACATAAATGTTATTTTCATTTTAATTTAATTAATAACTTAATAATAATAAATTAGTGTAAAGTTAGAGAATAGAGCACTAGCTACATTTTCGATTCTTTTATTGGTTGACCAGAAGCAGTGACTTTGTTATTTAGAGGCTCCCAGAGTTGGTTGATTTTTTTATATTTTATTTTATTATTTTCCAAGTCAGTGTGATTTGTTATATTTAAAGGCAACTAGAAATTTTCTAATTTGTTTTTTTATACGTACATTTGTGCATTCATTCATTTATAAATAAATAAGTCAAATATTGAACATACATTTTCCTTTTCTTCGCTCTTTCTATGTTAAACATGATTTCGAATGCATTTTTGCTTGCGAGTAAAAACACGAACGGTTGCATTCGAATCTATGGACGTTATCGAATGCTGTCATTAGAAATTTCGATATGTGTTATTCGAAACCGAATGCGAAAATCCCAAAAGTTAAAAAACTCGAACATTCGAGTAATAACTCGCTCGCAATCGAATGCGAGAATTAGGCCCCTGTAAATACTAATAAGTTGTTACAAACATGAAATTCAAAGCTATTTCAATAATTTTCTTCACTTAAATCTGGCATTATACTTTTGTTCTGTAGAACATTTTAGCAGAATTTTTTGACCGATTTAGCATTCCCTCATGATTATTTTCTGGCAACACTGCATGAATATGCTTTTAATTGTATTCCAATGGCTACGTTGGTTTCGTGCGTATTGTTTAATTAAATACTTAAAGCGTCGGTAAACTGCTTAAGCCCCGTTGAGACTATTATACAAGTATTAATACTTTCATCACATTTTACGATACAGAAATCTAAATACATTCGTTGCGACTGTCAAAAAATCTAACGTAAAATCACATATTGTGTTCAGACTATCACACTTCAAATAATAGAAAATAGAAAACAAAACAGCTATTCAATGAAAATGTCTGTGCTATTCATTGACTAGCGGCGACAAAGCGGTTTCATGCAGGCGGGGACGTGCCAGCACTTGAAAAAATGCAGCAGTTAAAAATATTCTGTGTAAATAATAGAAAAAATTTAAGAAAAGATATTACAAAAACGTTAAAAAATTACGTCAATACTTCCTTATTCAAAATTTTGAGCCGATATACATATGACAAAACATTACATCAACGACGACACGCTATCGGCAGCGAAACAACCGACTTGGAAATTTGGTTTGTGTGAAAATGCAACCCTGATCTAATGAAAAGTATTATCGTTTAGAAAATTTTCTAAAAACGAAAAAGTCTTATGGGATGTCAAAATTTTTATCGTATGATTTCCCACTTTGATGACATTTTGTGTTCAGACTATCACACTTGCACGTATTATTTGAATTTTTGACAAGTATAAATACAAAGTATTTATAATAGTCTGAACGCGGCTTAAGTGTTTCAATTTAAACATCACATTACAAATAGTATATATCGCGATTATGTAAATGGTTTATTTCTAAAGGATTTTTTCGATTTGGTTCAGCAGAAAGGATTGGTTTCGGGTAAATGGGATGGAATATTTCCTTTAATTTATTTTAAAGTCATGACTGTTCTTTAGCGATAAATTTTATTTTTATCTCCATTTACTAAAAATTAATAAGAACTCGTTGCAAGCTGTCAACGAAAGACCATCGACTTGAAACATAACTGTGCTGAGAGCATAATAAGTAAAGCCCCGTTCAGACTATTATACAAGTATTAATACTTTCATCACATTTTACGATACAGAAATCTAAATACATTCGTTGCGACTGTCAAAAAATCCAATGTAAAATCACATATTGTGTTCAGACCATCACACTTCAAATCAAATGTGTAATACAAGTAGAAAACAAAACAGCTGTTCAATGAAAATGTCTGTGCTATTAATTTCCTAGCGGTGGCAAAACGGTTTCATGCAGGCGGGGACGTGCCGACACTTGAAAAAATTCAACAGTTAAAAATATTCTATGTAAATAACAGAAAAAAATTAAGAAAAGATATTACAAAAACGTTAAAAAATTACGTCAACGAAATATACTTCCATACGATTCACTTATTCAAAATTTTGAGCCGATATACATATTACAAAACATGACATCAATGACGACACGCTATCGGCGCCGACACAACCGACTTGGAAGTTTGGTTTGTGTGAAAATGCAACCCTGATCTAATGAAAAGTATTATCGTTTAGAAAATTTTCTAAAAACGAAAAAGTCTTATGGGATGTCAAAATTTTTATCGTATTATTTGCCACTTTGATGACATTTTGAGTTCAGACTATCACATTTGCACGTATTATTTGTATTTTTGACAAGTATAAATACAAAGTATAATAGTCTGAACGCGGCTTTAGTAATATCATCATTTTTCATTCTGCATACATTCAAGATTTATGTTAGCTGTACCAATCTGTGCATTAAAATCCCCCATCACCATCAAAATATCGCCTAGTTTTGTTGCTGTGATCGCCAAATCTAGGGTTTTATAAAATTCTTCTTTAGTGCTACGATGTTGCATCTGTGGGAGCATAGCATTGGATACACGTAAGATTACGAGCGCGTGTTCCGAGTTTGATTGCTACCACTCTATCTGAATATGGCTTCCAGCTTATGAGAGCACCGCGCGAGTTACAAAATTAAACAACTTCAGTTGTTTATGCTTATTTAAAAAGTAACCCCCTTATGCAAAAAAATATTTTACTTTAGCTTTAAAGTTCATACTAGTTGATAAGCACTTTAAGGCTAACATAGCTTTATTAAAAAATCATATGCAAAAGACAACTTTAAATATTTTGTGATTTAATAATAAATACTGGTAACACCACCGTGTTCAACAACCACTTCACAGCTTATGATGTACAAAATTGAATACAATTTCATTCGGGTATTCAAATATTTTTTTTATTTTATTAAATAAATTTTTATTATCTTGAAGTAAAGCAACCTAATTTAAAAAATATGAGCTTCTGACTTAATAAGAAAACAGATAAACACAACCATGAAGAAAAAGTAAAAAAATTTGAAAAATTATCACAGTTTCTTTTATTCGAATGAAACGAGTATTTGAATATCCAGCTTTTTTCGATTTGTTTAGATTGTATGTACATCACTGAAACATTTTTGTATAATTGTATTTATTTTAATATTTTTTTATGGATTTTGCTATGTATTTCGAATCAGTTGGATAATTTGGTAATGTTTCCCATTACATGACAGAAATAATAAATTTAAGGTAAGAGCAGGCACTTCTAGCTTCATTTTCAGATGTAACATGAATCAGTATGTGCTATATTAGTAAAAATATTTGAGGTACAAAATACACATTTTGGAAATATCAACTTAAAGTAGTCTTAACAAACGTGGGTGCCTACTTTAGAATTTTTATGCAATAATTTTTTTAGAATACAACTTTAGTTAACATTGCTTGGCAAAGCTCTATTAAGTTTTTTTGCATAAGACCCTAAACTTTTATTTCAAAAATTTTCAAACTTAAAGATATGAATTGTCGCTATTCTTCAATTCAGTGTAACTTAAAGCTAAGCTTAAAATTAAGAGTCAGCAGTATGGCAGTTATGGGATTCTGGTTGTACACAAAAACAAAACTATCAGATTGCAGTGCAGTACAAAATATGATTATATATTTTATATATGTATGTATGTATTCAAATATATATATATATATATATATATATATATATATATATATATATATATGTATATACATATATAAGTAGCAGTTATATGTAACTTATGTATGTATATTCAATTATATACATATAAGCAGCAATTATATGTAACTCCTTTACCCTTTGTTAAACAATTCTCCTGAATTTAATTATTTATTCTTCTGTTTCATATTTTTTTCAATTTCTTTTATTTTAGGAGAGGATTCATTTATGTATATTAATTTTTACTTGATTTTTCTCCAGAAAACAAGTTAGTACAATAATTATAATAATAATTGTGATTATTATTGAAAAACTTATTCCATAGCTTATATTTTTATGTAACTTCAATTCTTTTATTTCTTTTATATTTTGATAATTGTTTTCATATGGTATATTCTGAAACGATGTATTGAAATCTTCCTTAAAGGCATTTATATTAGTTTCATAGTTAAATTTGTCAAATGTCATTTCATTTTTGTTAAAATATACATAATTATCAATTTGGATTTCACAATTATAATAGGATATTAAATAATTTCCATTCAAAATAAATTCCCTATCACAATTTTGAATTAATTTTTTGCTTATGTCATTTTTTATTATTATTGTTTCATCATCGACATTTATTATTTGAAATTTTTTGTTTTGCCTTAGCTTGCAGTTTCCCATTAGTATACTTATGCTTGAACTTATGTCCATGTATTTTAATGGGGTATTTTCTTTGAATTTGTATGTTGCGTTATCAACATTTACAAAATATTCTATATTATCATCTATTTCATAAAAGTTTGAGTTCGGCATTGGGAATATTGCCCTTAAATCAGTGGTATAAGAATTTAAAGGTATTTTTAGGGCAATCACTAATAAATCGTCTTTGTAGTACATAACGTCTAGTTTTATAAGTTGAAGTTTGTAAAAGACAATGTTATAAGTCATGATTTCGTCAGATGTAACTATGTTTGGGTGTAATATGTGCTTCTTACTTTATCTTCAATGTAATTTAGTTTTAGTATAATGTCTGCATATAGTACTTGTACTGCTATATGATTATTTTTCGTTTTTAAATCTTCGAAGGCAGTATTGATTATATTGCGATCTGATTGCATAGTAGATTGAAGCAAATTGATACTTTTCTGAAAGTGATCATTTATTATGATTTGTTTGTTGAGGTTTTCTATAGCATAGTGATTATTTTCGGATACTAAATTTAAATGGGTTAAAATGTCATTCCTATCTTCGTTATCCATTGTACCAAACAAAAATGTCTGTGCTGAACCAATAATATTTAGTAATCCTCTCTTTTTCCTGTGAGTGGAGTTTCGGGGGCTAATTGATTTAATTTTAGTTTTTAGTCTTTGTATTTGACTTTCGATGAGACCATTTGGGGGTTTATTAGTTAATTTTGTTGTTTTTAATTCTATATCTTCTATTATTTTATAATATTGATTAGTGTCTATTAAATGAAGTACAGTAATGGTTTGATTAATTATTTCCACTGGTCTAATTCTAATTATCTCAAATCCTTTGTTCTGATGAAGTGTGTTCCCTTGAAGTGTACATTTAGTCGTTGGGATGATTGTCAGAGCAATTATTATCCATATGAATTTCTGAAAATTTAAAAGGACGCTTGATATTAGTTGGATGTATATTATCTAGTGTTTGTTTTCTATACTTTGGTACTTCCTTATGTCTTAAGCTTCTATAGTTTTTTATATAACCCTCTCTTCTGTTTTCAATATATTCTTCTCTTTTTTCGTTTTCTTTTTTTAGTACTCTTTTTTTGTTTGCATCAATTCTTTCTTTTATTATATTGTGATCTATTATATGTTGTTCCACTTCAAAGGGAGTACATTTAATTGATGAATGGTAAGTATTCTTATAGAATTTAATTGCCTTTGCCATATGTGATATAATTGGTATATTGTCTTCTAGGTTTAATACTCTAATTTTTTCGGTTATGGTATTATTAAGTCGTTCTATGTCCGAATTACCTGTGTGACTATTTGGTTTTGTTGCATGATATAATGTATTGTTATCATATAGGAATTTTCGAACATTGACTGTGTTGAACTCGTTGTCGAATACGAATTTTTTTACATTGCCTTTAATAGCTAAAAATTCTCTTAGTTTTTTAATTATGGTTTGATTGTTTCTGTCAGGAAGGTGGAAATGAATTGCGAACTTTGAGAATTTATCTATGAAAATAATGATCGATTGTTTCGTGTTTACGTATGTATCGACATGTACTATTTCATTAGGGGTGGGGGGACTTTCGGTAAGGTGCAATTTCGGTTTTATTGGGTTTCTATCATATTTCGCGGATGTGCAATAATCGCAGTTATTTATTACTTCGTGAATCGTTAATTTTAACTTGGGGTTATATATTTTGTGTTTTATTCCTTCGTATGTTGGGTTGATTCCGGAGTGACCTGTTTCATTTTTATGATATAACGATATTTGTTTTTTCAGTTCATCAATATCTTCAATATCTTTAGCAAAATACGAACATTCAAAGAATTTTACATCGGTTCTATTCTGGTATAAATTTTCTATAACTTTTTGAAATTGATAATATTTTCTTTCATTGACATTTGAAAACACTGCAACCTGTCCCTTAAGTGGAAATTGTTTGAGATAATCACCTATTCCCGGGGAATCATCGTTATCTAGAAAGATTCTGAATTTGTCAAATATACACATGGAGTCCGTAGTCTTTCTTTCAGTTATTACTTTTTGAAATTTAAAGCGATTAACAACTGTGGTTAAAATTGGGAAATTGTCGTTTACATTTTCCTCTTGAGAATGCATTGTTTCCACTTCTAATGATGATGTAGACCTATTTTCTATAAAATTTTCACCTACATTTATATTTTCTGCTGAATCTCTCTCTTCCATACGACTAAGAAAATCCTCAATATGATTTTCTTTTCCCTTAATGTATTCAATTTTGGCATTATAGTCCATAAGAAGGACAAGCCATCTTTGTAATCTCGGGTTAATATTTATGCCATTATTTTTGGCTTGTAGCCACTTAAGTGGTTGATGGTCTGTACTAAGATCAAATTCTACTCCGTATAAATAAGGTCTAAAATACTGAGTGCCCCAGACTATAGCTAAGAGCTCTTTTTCGATGGTTGAATAATTTTTTTCATGGTCGTTAAGTGTTCTGGATGCATAACAGATTGTGTTAAAACAGCCCCTAGTGCATAATTGCTAGCATCTGTTATTAATCTAAATTTTTTATTGAAATTTGGGTACCTTAATATGGGAGGGTTTATAAGAATGTCTTTTAATTTTTGAAAAGATACAATGAAATTGAGATCATTAACATTAACTTTTTCATTTTTCTTTAAAAATTTTGTCAGTGGGAATGCGATTTTGGCATAATCCTTTATAAATTTCCTATAAAACCCAGTAATCCCTAGGAAAGACTTAATTTTCTTTTGAGTATTTGGAATTGTCAAATTTTGGATAATTTCAACTTTTCTTGGATTATGTTTTACACATTGAGGGGTGAGAATATGACCTAAAAACTCAGTTTGGTGTTGTAGAAAACTACATTTATCAATTTGTATTTTTAATTTAGTTTCTCGGAGCCGATTGAAAATTTTTTTGAGGTTAAGTAAATGCTCATCTAAAGATGTGCTAAATATTAGAATATCGTCTAAATATACGACGCAAATTTTATTTATATAGTCTTTCAACACAGAATTCATGAGCCTTTGGAAGGTTGATGGTGCATTTTTCAACCCAAACGGCATTCTTATGAATTCATAGTGACCGAATGGAGTAGAAAAGGCGGTTTTCTCCCTATCTTCCGGTTTTACTAAAATTTGGTGGAAACCTTTTGCGAGGTCGAGGGTTGAAAAATACTGTGCTCTACCCAATTTATCGAGTATAGCTTACATATGCAGAATAGGGAATTTGTCTGTTTTTGTAAACTCGTTGAGTTTTCTATAATCCACAACGAGTCTCCACTTTTTGATACCAGAATTGTCAATTTTTTTTGGAACTGTCCATAGAGGACTGTTGTAAGGAGAACTACTTTCCTGAATGATATTTTGAGAAAGCATCTCTTGTATTTGATTTTGGATTTCCTTTTCGTGAATTTGAGGGTATCTATATATTTTTGAATAAAGAGGTGTAGTAATAGTTGTTGGGATTACATGTTGTACTTCTTCTGTACAAGTTAAAATATCGCCATCTTTATCGAATAAGTCATTGTATTCGTTCAATACTTTTTTTTCGTTGATATTTTGAAATTTAGTATCGTTAATAGTTTGGATACTGTTTATATGGTATGGAGATTCTTCATCAAATAGGATTTTC
This sequence comes from Tachina grossa, assembly GCA_949987645.1. NCBI lineage: Eukaryota > Metazoa > Arthropoda > Insecta > Diptera > Tachinidae > Tachina > Tachina grossa. The sequence continues at coordinate 102,521,160 of OX465275.1, read as the reverse complement.
TTTCCGAATATGTCAATATATTTTTTTTCTAGATCTATTTTGGCTTTCAATGGAATAAGAAAATTTTGGCCAATAATGGCATCATATTTTCTTCCTGTAAAGTTAATTATTTTCCACGAAAGTGTACCAGGAATATTAAACTCTTTAGGCATTGTAGTTATTATGCCTTTTAATGTTGAGTTGATTCCATTTAATGTTCGGAACATGAAAGGCTTATTTAGTTGTGTTTCAAGAAATTCATTTGGGAATAGATTTGGTTTTATAATACTAGTTTCTGCGCCGGTATCAATTAGGCAAATAACTCTCTTATTACCTATTGTGACCGTTATTAGGGATAACAGTCGTTTTGTGGACTTAAAAGAAAATTTACTTCATTGTCTGCATTGTCTTCTAAATTTTCTATATCCATGGGTATGGGAATATTTCTATATTGTTGAGACTGAGGGTTACCGGCATATTTGTTTTGAACGTTGTTGGTTTGATAATTATTTGAAGATTTCTTATTAAAATGTTGTTTATTATTAAAGTTCCTACCAGTTTCTTTCTTTTCACTATGGCTGTTTGTGTTGTTTTGTGTATTAGTTATTTTTTTTTTTTTGATTTAAAATCTATAGCCCTTTTATCATACAGTAATTTTAATTGAGAAAATCTTTTATAAAGTGAATCCAGTGTTGGTTTTTCATCTATAATGCAAGATCTAAATTTTCCGTCTATTTTATCTATTAATATTTCCGTTAAGTCTCTGTCAACGTTTTGTGGAGAGTACAAATCAGGTTTTGATTCGTCGTACAGATAAGTGTCATTAAGTTTATACTTAGATTCTATAAATACTTTAAATAATTCATTTAAATTACTTATCTTTATACTTCTACAATAATTAATTACCGAAGAGTAAGATGTTTTTGGTGCCAAATCCTTTATTAGTTGTGTTTTGATGTCTTCCCAGCTGACGTTGTCTGCTAAAAGGTTAATAGAATCTGCCACCTTTCCAAAGAATTTTTGTTTTTTTTTATAATTTTTATTCCAAAATTTTGAAGTTCATAGTTATTGCCACATAATGCAATCAGATTTTCGACGGTTTTAATAAAAGAGGATAGGTTGTTTTTTGGACCAAATGGATTTATTTGGTTAAATTGATTTATTATTTGATTGGAATCCAAGCCAAATGTTGTGTTGTGTTGTGACTGACACTGTGACTGAGAATGTGACTGATATTGTTGTTGATGCTGTTGTAAAATAGCTTCGGCTTGTTGCATTTTCATGTCATACTCCGTTTTCTGTTGTTGCATAATTTGCAAGTGAGTTTCTATTTGGTTTTGGAGGGCAGCATTTTGTTGTTGCTGCTCTTTTATTGTGGTATCCTGTTTTAAGATGAGACATTCTAATTGTTCGATCCTTTGCTGCATCACTTCAGGATTCATTTTAATTTTTTTTATTGTTTTAATTTATTATTCAATTATTAATTTTTCTTTTAAGTGAAAGAGTTTATTCCGTTTTGCTTATAAGTTTTTATGTTCTATGGAACACTTTTTATATTTATGGTTCGATTTAATTTTATCTTTAGATAAAATCACCGCGACTATGCCAGTTACAAAATTAAACAACTTCAGTTGTTTATGCTTTTTTAAAAAATAAACTTTTATTTCAAAAATTTTCAAACTTAAATACATGAATTGTCGCTATTCTTCAATTCAGTGTAACTTAAAGCTAAGCTTAAAATTAGGAGTCAGCAGTCTGGCAGTTATGGGATTGTGGTTGTACACAAAAACAAAACTATCAGATTGCAGTGCAGTACAAAATATGTTTATATGTTTTATATATGTATTTATGTATTCAAATATTTATATATATATATATATATAATATATATATATATATATATATATATATAAAGTAGTAGTTATATGTAACTTATGTATGTATATTCAATTATATACATATAATCAGCAATTATATGTAACTCGCGTACGTTTAGATAAAAGGAAACCTAAATCAGTTAAATTGTTAGGTTTACCTGAGTACATCCATCAGACGTGATTATTTCTCCAGTATCGGGCCATCTCATTTCACAGAGTCCAAGAAATAAAAGGCTGTAGTTATTTAATTCTTTGCACAATTGCGCCAGCCGTGATGTTTCTAGTAAGGTCCTTACGTTCCAAGTTCCAAATCGTATCCTTGATTTCAAGCCAAAAGTCGTCATCGTTAAATTGGGTTGGTTTTCATTGTTTGTATCGGTTTCGGTAATCGTTTGGGTTCTAAGATGGCCAGCTGATTAGACTAATGCATCCGATCCTGGTGCTAGGGCTGCTAGCAGGCCTCCAGGCAAGGCGCTAAAAGGTTGTATCGCCCTGGCCGCACAAGTTCTCCCGAAGAGGGAAACTTCCGCAATACAAATATGATTATTGCCGCAATTATATTTTTCTTCCAAGCAATACGATTTCGAATCATTTTCGTATTACTTTGCTTGTAGGGAAATAAATATGTTCATACATACATACATATCGATGTTCACCAGTAGAAAGGCCCTAACTTGTATTTTCGTGAAATTGAGATTTTCAATGATTCCAATACATTTCACAAAAACACACATCGTCAAAAAATTTTATTGCAACAGTGTAAAAATAAGACTTAACTGCATACACAATAGGAAGTTTTGATACCATTTAAATTATTTTATACATCTCATTTTATTTACATATATGTGACGCGCAAAATAGAAAGGGACCTAAGGGTAAAACCCGGTTTTGCTCAGGAGAGCCATTTTAAAGATTTAAATAAGTATATCTTTGGTGTACCATCACATCATAAAACGCGCATATATCTGGGAGGGAACACTTTTGGGGCATGGGATCGGTCTCATTCGATGCTCAGATGTTGTCCACATCAAAAAAAAAAAATGAAAATTGATTTTTTTACCTTTAGGTCCTTTTCTCACATATGTATATTTCTTCATTATATACATATAAATATGTATATATTTATATACATAAGTATGTATGTATATACACATTAGTCTCCTGCATAAGACATCTTATAAGAACTTTCAAGACGAGGGATTTTTCAAATGTTCTACTACAGCGAAATCTTATAAAACAAACGTTAACAACACTGTTTGCAAGAAATTTTTTTGACTATTGTAGGTATAAGAGTAAAGAAGAAAACACTTCGTGATGGAAGATATGTGATACTTGCTTCTTTCTACGAATGAGCGCGTGTACAAACGTCATGCATGTATGTGTGTATGATTTTTTATTTTTCTGCGCACATACAAAGGCACACACATGCATTAACATTAGTTGTATGCGGTTAATCACATAATAGCTTACCATCTACATATTACACACAAACTCAAACGTAGCATATGAAAAATAACAAGCATATACTAATCAACAGTACTTCTTTTGAGTGTTTGTTACAAAAAAGCTGTCTTGCGACATCGCTTGCTAACACTGATATACACGTACACCAATACATCCATCGTGCTTCGCTTATAGTACGACAACATTTATTATTGGTTTAGTATAATACATGCGACGTGAATACATTTAAAAATCATGATGTTTTTACATTTCAAGACTGTTTACGCAGCTCTCTAATACACATGCATATATTTATGTATTATTTTAAGTAGTTTTTTTTTTTGTACAGAGCAAAAATACCCCCCATTCGATTTAACATATAATATTACCATCACTAGTTACAAACGTCACTTAACAACGTTAGGAAATTTTATTTTATACAGATTGAGACGTGATGTCAACGTTACAGTAAATTTCGGTAAGCATTTGCATTGTTTTCAATCAACAAGAACGAGCAGCTGTTTCGTTAGCTTACGTGGACGTTCGGCTAAATCTGCCTTAATACTCAAATTGTTACAATGTTTTATTAATCCGACCTTTTCACGTTTGTATATATTGTTAATGATTAAAAAGTTGTTAGCAACTAAAAAAATGTTTCAGACGAAGAAAAATAAAATCAAGTTTTGACGATGCAGGGAGACAACACGAAAAGCAGTGCTATGCAACGGATGTTGACGGATATTTTAAAACAAATAACGGACCCTATCACATGCTGCACCGCTAAAAAAATTTCAATTTAAAATCCAGAGAAAAAATAAATGTATGTTCATATAAATTAATTTATCTTTATAGAATGATTTCAATTAATGAACGTATATGGGCTAATGAAGGTAATGAATGGCATCTAGTGCAGTCATCGATTCGAGTGATTACAATCTTGGCTAACAATACTCATGCAATATGGTCCAGATCCAAGTAAGTTATTTCCCGTAGTAACACAGAACTCTTATAACATATTACTTTTTCATTGTCGGAAATAGACGCCGCATTATTGGGAAGGCGCAAGATATGGTGTCAGTTTGTTTAAATATGTGCTATCAGAAACCAGGTACTGAATTGATGCAGCAGCTTTTAAAAGATCTGCAATGTCGTCTTCATAGGAATGTAACATAATTTAAAAAAAATTATTAAAATTGTTTTGTAATATCTCAATTTTTTTATCAAAAGTTCATTAAAAGCAAAACTAAACACTTCGTTAAAAACTAAAAACATATTTTCAGCCATTATATACATATAGTTCTTAATTGTCTACAATTAAAATTTGAAGCTGAACACGCACAATTATGCTAAGGCGAGCATCAGGTAAAACATTTTTTTGTCTGTAGGGTGCATATAAAATGCAGTCCAGCGCTACGTATTTAATTTTTAATGGTTATTTATATACATAAAATTAAAATTTATGAATTTTTAACGAAATTCATAAAATTTCGCATGCATTATTTATTTATTATATATATTTTACATATTTAGCCAAAGTTAATTGTTCTTTTTTTAATTTTCATATAAGCTAACCTACTGCCCAGACTTGCAATTTTTGTTGCAACAATTCTTGAGTTTATTGGTGAGCGAGGTGAAAAGATTGGGGAGGGGTACACAGTTTCATGTGCTCGGCAATTCTCTTTTGAATTGAAATTCGTAATTGTTATCTTCAAGTTGTTAGTTATATTTTATTTCTTCAGTTGTATGAAAAACAAAAAACTATAACAAAAAGTAAATAGAATTAGTTAATTTAGTTATTATTTTTCGAACTTCATTTGTTTCTATATTTATAATTTGAACAGGCTAAAGTTCGTATCGCTTTTTAAGCCAAATTACATGTGATAATTATTAATGAACAAATAACATCAAAACAAAATAATATAAATTTTGTACTCTTGGTTGGTATATGTCTATTTAATTGGACTTACATCATCCTGAAAGCTTATAAATAGAACGCGATAGCGTATAAATAGAACGCGAAATACAATTTCACAAAAATTTGTCACACAGTGTAATATAATAATAATATGCAGAGATATCTCAAATGACCTTATGCAAAAATTACTCAATATATTGAAAAATAAATGATAGATATGTATGTGATCAGCGGACCAAACTGTATGAATGTGCATAAATGATATTCTGCTGAAAAAATAAGTAACTTTTTGCAAAACCTGAATTAGCGAATAACTGGAAAACTACTCATCATATCTCGAAAACCACTTAATGGATTTTAAAATAAACAATAGATTCGTGATCAGCGGAACAAAATCTTTAAAACTCGGATACTAGTAGATGGTTTATTAACAAAAAATTTTTTGTCATTACGAAAATATGAGATTTTCTGGATTTGAAAAATCCACATTTTTGCTGCAGCAAATGCATTTTTTTTAATGCATGTATTTATTTATTGTATCTTCATATATGAACTAACAATTAGTATTCAAATCTTAAATCTATAAAAAAAATTATTAGGCCCGACCAGTGTCGGACATAAACTTAGTGGTAGTTATAAATAATACATTAGTAGTGATAATCAAAAAAGAAAAAAAGGGAGGGGGGGGAAAGTATTTTCAAGTAGTCCCATCTGGAGTGTTAGGTATAAGAGCCCGTGTGTCCCTCTTTTTTAAGCGGATGTGTCCAGTAAAGTTCAAAATATTACGAGCAAGCGGATTAGGATGTGATTCGAGTTTTGTTAAATATTTGCCTGCGTATTTTGCAATTTCTTCAGTCACTAGTGGCATATTTTAATTTTGGATATACCATGGAGCCGATGTTATTAACCGTAAAATTTTGTTTTGCCTTCGTTGGATTCTCTCGACATTGGAAGCTGAAGCAGTGCCCCATAACTGAATTCCGTAGCGCCATATTGGCTTCAAAAGCGACTTGTATAATAAAAGTTTGCAGTCTAGGCTGAGTGTTGAGTTTTTGCCAATCAACCAATATATTTGAGTTAACTTAAGTTTCATCTGAGTTAACTTAGTGTCAATATGATGTTTCCATGTAAGTCTTCGATCAAGGTGTATACCAAGGTATTTCACTTGGGAATGTTGAAGAATATTTTTATTGTTGATTCGAATGGGAGAGCAAGTATCTCTTCTTAGGGTGAACGTTATATGGACACACTTTTGTTCATTGACTTTAATCCTCCATAAGTTCAACCATATTTCCAGCTGAGTGATATGATCCTGGAGATTGCGGGATGCCTCATAAGGGTTTTCGTGCACATTCATACAGGCTGTATCATCGGCAAAAGTAGAAATATGGATATTATTGCTCACAGGCATATCACAAGTATATATTAAATACAAGACAGGTCCCAGAATACTACCCTGGGGCACACCAGAAGATATAGTTTCGGGCACACTCGTGAACTCTCCTTCCACAACAGTGAACTTCCTATCAATAATATAACTTTCCAAAAGCTTTTGAATGTTTATTGGCAGATATGTCTTCAATTTTAAAACTAGGCCTTCGTGCCATACTTTATCAAGCGCCTGAGAAACATCAATAAAGAGAGCAGAACAATACTTCTTTTCTTCAAATGTTCTTCTTACAACTTGGACCAGTCTATGCGTTTGTTCAATCGTGCTGTGCTGACTTCTAAAGCCAAATTGATGGTCCGGGATGCACCCATTATCAGTTAAAATTTTGGACAATTTAGTCATGAGCAGCTTTTCGAAAAGCTTTGAGATTGTAGATAGTAAGCTTATAGGCCTATATGACTCAGTCTTGGTAAGATCTTTGCCCGCCTTTGGAATCATTTTGATCTTGGCCAGTTTCCAGTTATGTGGAAAATACTGCATTCTTAAAATAGCATTAAAAGTAAATAGCAGGATTCTTATTGCAATATGAGGCAAGTTCATGAGCATTTTGTTACTAATGCCATCAATACCTGGAGCTTTCTTCGGGTTGAGTTCAGCAATTACTTTTTGTATTTCACGCATCTTAAACCTTAAGGGACGAGGGGGTAGAGAAACTACACACGGTAAATCAGCAGCTCCCGTACATGAATTGGGAGTGAATACAGATTTTAAATGCTCAGAAAATAAGTTACCTTTCTCACTATCACTTCTTGCCCAGCCTCCGGTCGCAGTACGCAATGGTGATTTAAGATCAACGGGTCGTTTAAGATTTCTAGTAGCGCGCCATAAAGAGTAATTAGATGCGGACGTTACATCAAGACCTTCTAAATACTTTTCCAGTAGTGCAGTTTTTTCCGACGATAGCAGCTATTTGAGTCGTTTAGTACATTCTTTAAGTTGATTTTATTTAGGGGTGATCTGTGTTGTTGCCATTCTCTTCTAGCTCTCCTTTTTTCACATACAAGACGTTCAATTTCCGTAGAATAAATTCTGTTAAAGCCGGTCTGCGGATAGGAGGTAGTGGCGTGTTCAGCAGTTTAATATTTTCGTTAAGATTGGCAATGTTAAATTCAATATCATCGCATGATCTAAGCTGAATGTTTTCTACGCAGTGACTACTAAGATATTTTTTGAATGCCAGCCAGTTGATTCCATTAAGCATCTTAACATATGAGTTAGTTAAATCACTCCTTAGTGGGTTGAAAATTGTAACTATTGTTGGAGAGTGATCGGAGGACAGATCTAGAGAGGCCTCTATATGAATTAAGTCCCTATGAGTATTTTTCGTGACGGCAAAATCTATAACATCTGGAATTTTTCTTACGTCAGTAGGCCAGTAAGTAGGCTCCCCACTCGTAATGACATCTAAGCCCATTTCTGAAATTGTATTGAACAAGGCTCGACCTCTAGGTGTAACAAGACGCGATCCCCAGTACGTATGTTTTGCATTGTAGTCACCAGCTGCCACGAAACAAGATCCAAGCGATTTGTAGAACTTCTCATACTGATCTTCGGTAACTGAAAATCTGGGAGGTGAGTAAATTGATGATATCACGAAATTCGCACAAAAATTTTCTACGAAAATATTCGTTGCTTGCAAATATTCTTCACTAACGTTGTCAAGGACATAGTGCTTGAGTCTTGACTTAATCAGAATTGCTGATCCACCACATGCTCCCTCTCGGGTCCTTTGTATCATATAAAGTGTAACCATTTATTTTAAATAAGCTTCTTGAGGTCAAATGAGTCTCAGAAACCAACATTATATCAATATTTTTTCCATGAGGAAGTGCTCAAGTTCATTTTTATGTTGGCAAATGCCCTTTGCGTTCCAGAAACATATTTTTAACGTGTTCATGGTTTATTAACTAATGCTTGAAGCAGTGTATTCTGCATTCGCAGCATTTCTTGCATCATACTTGTCATATTTGTAGTAAAGTTGTTTATAGTTAGCACCAGATTCTCAATAGTAGCTTCAAGGCGACTAAAGTTAAAGCTTGAGTTTGAATTCGTTGAATTATTTGGCGGTGGAACATTTGGCGTGGGAATTGAACTAGTCTTAGCAGCATCTGCATACGATACACGTGAAGTAACTGGTTGGCTGATTTGAGCAAAAGTGTCGGAGTTCGCGTTTACTTGTAGAGCTGGAGTTAACTTGAGTTTTTGACCCATAGCCTGTTTAACGAAAGAAAATACAGGGCACCCTCTATAGTTAGCTGTGTGATTACCTCCACAATTACTACATTTTTTTTCTGCTTGATCTTTTGGCTTAGTGCAGCTAGCAGTACCATGCAATTCACCGCAGATAACACACACTGTAGGTAACTTGCAGTAAGTTTTCGTATGGCCATATTCTTGGCAATTATGGCACTGTACGGGACCTGAACGCTTACGTGGCTCTTCAACTGTGATTTTTCGATGTAAGAGATACTTTACGTTATAAACTGGATGGGCTTCATTTTTTTTCAATTGTATGTCATTCGGCTCCAGTTCAATCCGAAATAGGGGTTGGGGGACCTTTTCTCTATTAAATATGTTGGTAACATTTTTTACCTTGAATCCTTGGTCGACAAGTGCACATTTTACTTCTTCGGGTTCAACATATGAATCTATGCCCTTTAATACTATCTGTAGGCCTTTAGCACTCTTAAGTTGGTATGTGTAAAAATTTGTTTTATTTTTTTCGAATTCACTAACAATTTTTCGGAAATCTTTTTCATTATATATTTGGATTTTAGTTTCATCAATATTACCTCGTTAAATTGGAATGATGTGAAAAGTATTTTCACCAATGGTCGACAGTAGTTTTTTTATAAGCGCGTTAGAATTTTTTTCTCTCAGATAAATAGATGGTGGCTTAAAAGACTTTTGCGATGATGTAGAGGGCTTGTCGTCGGTGTCTTGCAATAATGAAAAACGATTTTGACGATTGGTAGATGATGCGCTGTTATCCCTAGACATCTTTGGAGCAGATGAAATTTTTGAAGAATTTGGGCTTCGCCCACGCTTTACCACTGTTATATATCTGTCCATTCCCACTTGTACCTTGGGTTTTGAGCTACTGTTATCTGTAGTGATAACTTGGTTTAGTGATGAAGGCGAGCCCGATTCGGATGATATCGCAGACTTAAATGAAGAAGTACTAGGCAATGGTAATGTTAACGATTCACTAGTTGGCATTGGACAAAGCGAAGTTGATCGCTGACGAAAAATTGGCTTTGCCGTTAAAAAAAAGATTTTCATCAGATTTATTATTTATATTTTTTTCATTAAGAGTTTCAGAAGTCACAGTAAAATAAGCATTTCTGCCGTTAGAACTCACTTCAAAATTTTTTTCCTTTGAGGTACTCATACAGAGTATTATTCCTCAAGGGAACTTTGTTCGTGTTTACGGTTTTTTTTTTGTTTTTGCTATTTCTTGCTATGTAAAAAATATTATTAAAGCCAATAAGCTTATTTATCAAGGTGAGTATGTATTACGAATATTTTTTGTATGATTTTTGATTTTGTTTTTTTTATATTTGTTTCGTATGTATGTATGTAAAAAAAATCCGCTTTAATGTCTCTTCACTATGAAGGTTCAACGAGAACTGATTTGTCTTAGAACTTTAGCCCGCATATGAAAACCCAGTGAGCCTTTGTGTTTAAAAAATACGCATAAGCCTAATGTGCATACATATTTACATACATATGTATATGGATGTAAAAAATTCATTACCGTCGAATATAAAAGTATTAAAGTGGTAAGCTACATATGTACATGAAATTGGTATGTATCATGTTGTGGCATATGCATGTATGTATGTATTTAAGTATGTACATATCTGCATGTATACATATGCGTGTGCATATGTGCGTAAGTTTCGTAGAAAACGAGTAATGGGAAATACATATCGAGCCTTTTTTCGATTTAATCGTAAACGAAAAAAACAAAAGTTTTTATGAGAATTTTTTTTAATCGGGCCTTATTTTCGGTTTTATCATAAGCGACAAAAATTAAAGTTTTCAGGAGAAGGTTTTTATAATATTCAAATATGTTTTTTTTACGCAAAAAAATGTTCGCTTACGATAAAATTGAACAACCTATATCTTAAAAGTTATCAACAATTTTGGCATTTTGATAATTCCAAACTATGGATAGGCACATTTTCGATAACATGTCGCTTGCGGTAGAATCGCAAATATGGCTCGATAGTCAAATATGTTTCACATGCCTAAATTGTCCCTTACAATACAATTTTACAGCATGAATGTTAAAAGTTATCAAGAATTTTGGCATATTGATAACTCTAAACAATTAATTGGCCCCTAAAATCTCAATTTCAATAAAAATGTTAATTTTTTACTACATGTCGTTTATTATTAAATCGAAAATAGAGCTCGATATGTACGTACATAAAAAACTTAAAACGTGAAATTTGATAAGGCAAAAAACATGGAAATAGATGGTTAAGTTTTGTTACATGATATTTAACATCTAAGGGCTCTGTTTTGACGAAGATGAGGAAAGAGCATCTGTTTTCCTATTATTTTGTACGAATATAAAAAAATTATGTTATTAAATTACTTACAGATATTTTTTCCATATTACCTAATTATCTCAGCAATATGTACTTTACATATTTATAAATAATAACAATGATTTATAAAAAACATTCTTTAAAATTATATATATTTAATTTACAAGCATTGTTGTGTTGTTTTGAAAAGAAAGTTTATTTAAAATGCTTCTAAATGAAAACAAGTTATTTCTATTTTATTTGAAGACGTGTTTTCAAATTCGAATCAAGCAATTGTAATTGTATTAACTTGTGTTTCAATTGGTCAGGTAGGTAAGTTGTTGTCCGTTAAAATAAGTGTAAAACAATTTTTATAGTTTTATATACGGTATGTGATAGCTTCGGAGTCGTTTCACGTGTTGTCTTGATGTGAATTCTGCTGTTAAAAGATATGCCACACCTGCTTAATAGCCTTTACACACTTACTCACATCCTTCATCTTTCATCAATTTGGCAAGATGATAACATTTTCCCATAAGAATTATACAGGGCTGAATGTTCAACGTCTTTAAAAGATGTTCCTATCTCACTTTCTTCCGTTCAACATCTTTCGATTATTTTAGTGTCATCACTAGAAAAAATGTATGCAACTATATACATACATGCATACATACTATAAAAATATATAATGGGTGTTTTTTATTGAGGTATAGAACTTTAAGTTGGCATCACTTTTTTAACTGGCGGCCATTTTGTCAGCTGTCAAGTGATTAATATTAAGTTTGGTTTGCCATTTCATCATGAACAGGTTGACAAAAGAACAACGCTTGCAAATCGTGCATATTTATTTCGAAAATAATGGTTCAGTTCTCGAAGTTTACCGCAAGCTCCGTCCATTTTATGGTCGACATAATCGTCCATCAGAGCAATTAATTCGGTTAACCATGGATCGTTTTCGCACTACGTTTACTCTATGTGATAATACGCATCCGCAGAGACGTCGAACAGTGCGCACAGAAGAAACAATTGCCGCTGTAGAGCAAAGTGTTGAAGAGGACCCGAATGAATCGATTCGCCACCGTGCACAGCAATTGGAGCTTTGTCCATCAACTTTATGGAAGATTTTGCGCAAAGATCTTGGCTTGCGACCTTACAAGATCCAGCTTGTGCAAGAGTTAAAGCCGCGAGACCATGCAATGCGTCGTGATTTTGGTGTATGGGCCGAAAATGAGATTGATCTCGATGCTGATTTTCATCGCAAAATTTTGTTCAGTGATGAGGCTCATTTTTGGTTGAATGGCTACGTCAACAAGCAAAATTGCCGCATTTGGAGTGAAGAGAATCCACATGAGACCCACCAAAACTGACTGTTTGGTGTGCTATATGGGCTGGTGGAGTCATTGGGCCATACTTCTTCCGAAATAATGCTGGAGAGTCAGTTACCGTTAATGGAGACCGGTATAGAGCCATGATAACCGACTATTTTGTTTCCGAATTGGATGGCATGAATGTGGATGAGTTGTGGTTCCAACAAGACGGCGCTACATGCCACACAGCGCACGTCACAATCGATTTATTGAAGGAAACATTCGATGAGCGCATAATTTCGCGGAATGGACCTGTCAATTGGCCACCAAGATCGTGTGATTTGACACCATTGGATTATTTTCTTTGGGGATATGTGAAGTCGCTCGTCTACGCCAACAAACCAGAAACGTTAGGGGACTTGGAAGCCAACATTCGTGGCGTTATTGCCAACATACGGCCCCATATGCTCGAAAAAGTGGTTGAAAATTGGACCTGTAGAATTGGCTTTATTCATGCCAGCCGCGGCGGCCACATGCCCGAAATCATATTTAAACATTAATGGCATAAAATTATCCTTCCAATAAAGCCAAATTGATGGACATTAAAACGATTTTCTTGTGTTATATTTCAATTCGAAGTTCTATACCTCTAAAAAAACACCCGTTACATATGCATGTATGTTTGTATGTATATTTTCATATGCATGGACATATTTACATACATTCAAGGCTACATTTTGGAATATCCTTCCCAAAAAAGATCCGTAATTACTCTAAGATTTTATTATATACATACATATGTATGTATATGTATGCATATAATAAAATCTGTTATATGTTTTCCAAATCGAAATAAATTACATAAAGGTAGTTGCAAATGTCTACGCGAAATCTTTGCGGATAAAGTTTGTAATATTTTTTCATTATCATTGTCCGCTGGCATAATTTCAACTAATTCTGCACATTGTAGCATTATTTGTTTCTGCTCCTCAGGAGCCAGCAATTAAATCAATTTCTACTGAATTTTTAAATTGCATTTTATTATTTAATTTTTAGTAGCTCGCATTCGTAAAAATAGTATTATAATACATGACAGATGAAAGATGAAAGATGTTGTAATGTGAACAGGTTTTTTCAATTTTCAACATATTCCACGCATTCCTCAAAGATGTGAGTGAGTGTGAAAAGGGTATAAGTTGAAATTTTGAATACACAAATTAATAGTATGTGTTCCAAATTAGAAGAAAAATATTTTGAAACAAAGGATTTAAAATCAGTAGTTTTAAATATGTGTGTTGGTGTTGGAATTAAAAGACATTTTTACTTAAGTTTGAAATTAAAATAACTAATATTCAAAAATAACTAAGAAATCATTCGCTTCACATGAAAAATAAAGCCTGTGCGCATGTAGCTTGGGCGTAAAATTGACGTCACTATGAAGCTGCATATGATACATACCACGTAGTAGGGCCGATTTCAGCCCTTAAAATTTAACCAATTTACATAAGAGTAGATTAGTAATGGGGACCTGAGTCCTGTTTTGGGAATTCAAAACAGGGAAAAAACAAAAACGATGGCAACCCTGTTACAAATGGGGGCATTTTGGGGATTTTCATGCTGAGAGTTTCTTGGCTATGTGTGTGTATGTGTGTGTGTGAGTTTGATTCTTTGTTTATGTGTATGTATACTTGTGTGCCCAGCTTTTGTTGTTATTGTAGAGAAACGTTGTGCTTACAGTGCATGGATGTATGTATATGTGGGTGTTGTATGTGTGTATGTGTGTGAGTTTGATTCTTTCTGTGTATGGGAATGTATGTACACTTGTGTGTACAGGTTTTGTTGTTATTGTAGAGAAACGTTGTGCTTACAGTGGATGTATACATACAGTGTATGTATGTGTGGGATGTTTGTGTGTATGTATGTGTGTGTGTTTTTGTATTTAATTGTATGTTTGTCGGTCTCAGATACTTTTGTCGTAGTGGCAGACAATCATTATACCCTGTAGGAAATGTCGATGGTGAAAATGTGCTGAGTCGCTTTTGACTTTGTCACCAGTACTACTATATAATTATATCCCATTCAATAATTTTCACTATAGACATTTAGCATATGCTTGTCATTTAAAATCTACTAGTAACACTAAAACAATTGAATAGGTATGACTACGTGGTTCTTATTGGAACGTGGAGACATACCAACCAGACAGTTAGTTACTGTTATATTTCTATAATTTATGTACATACAAAAAGGTATGTATATTGACAAGTTGTTGCAAAATCTTTCCTTTTTACTGACAGATAGAATAAAACGTATTATACTATAATGGTCACTGTTTAGTGTTGACACAAAGACACTTGATCCCTGTCTGACTGCAGGGTAGTGACAACGAATTCGTGTGTATGTAGAATCATTATTTTTGTTGTTGTGAGTTGTCGTTGCTATGCATATGTATGGTTATTGTGCTCGTATGTATGCATGCATTTTTTTATTTCTGGGGAAATATTCTAGTAGCTGCAGATAGTGGCAACACTGATATCTACTGAAAATGGAAGTGGAGAGGGAATGTATTTGATAATGTATGTACATATATGTTTTTGGAGTAATGTACGTGATCGTATGGTGGGAGACGAAGGTGATGTTATGAAATCTTCGTTTATTTATTTAAGAAATATTGTTTCGTATTTCATGACAGAGGAGTTTGAATTGCATAATATTATAAAATTTCATTATGTATGTATGTTTGCGTATTACGTGATCACTTCTTTGTGTATGTGTGTGTGTGCCAGTATGTAAATGATTTTTTCGCGCTGATATTTATATGTAGGTAGAAATAAATTGTTTTCAATATCGACATTTGGTACTATAAAATACTATCATACATATATCTGAACTTCCCTAATCCTAGTATGTTTTTATACATTAACGAAGGTTTATTCATATTGAAATTTCTTATTTAAATACGGAAAAATATTAATTTACAGTATTCATTTATTAAACTCATTAGTTTTTAGGTATTTCAATATACATTTTCTATTATATTGAAAATTATTGAATTAATGTGAAACATTCTTATTTTTAAGCTGCACATTTTCCATGAGTGTATTGATTGCTTATCTATACATTGTGTTTTGACTAAACGAGGCTTCATATATTTTCATGATGTAGATATGTAAGTGTGATTGTTAAGATCTAATAAATACTTGAGCATTCCATGCAAATAATATTGGAGTATGTGGTCCAATCTAGATGAAACAGTCTAGTTACATCATAGTCTCATGTAATGCAGTCATGGATCATATCGTTTTCATACAACCATGCAATGCTGCACGATAAATATTCGTGTTTAAACGAATATGATCGTTCTTCTTAGGCACTCACAAATTGTATGCGAGTAGTCTATAACTATTCCATATGGGGTAGTTTTTGGGGTTAGTCCGCTGTAATGCAACGTTGTACCATGTGGTCCAACCCTAGGACATCGCAATGTTAAATCGACCACCTTTTTTTCATATATTTGGAGTACTACAACTCCTCTTTGGACTAGTCCTTACATGTATGTATGGACTAGTCGCATTATCTGCAGGGTTGATAAGAAATTTGATATGTATACATACAAATTGATTTTATGTGTGTATGTATGTATGTATGTATGTATGTATGTATGTATGTATGTACGTACATACAAATAAGAGTACAACTCAATCTTTGAATTAATTTTTTTTTTTGTCATGTGATATCTTTTTGTTGTGTATTATCTGAAATTAAAAACGTTGTTTTATCTGCATTTACTTAAAAGTTTGTGAAGATTTTCTGTTTTAAGTAAAATTGAATTCCTGAAGATACATACTCTATAGTAATAGTAACTATAATAGAAATATTTCTTATACTTAATTTACATTTTTTTAAAGTTGACGCAACGTTAGTTAGTCAATGTTTGACATTTTTGGTGGTATGCAATTTTTTTTCTAACTAGCCTTTTTTCATATTTTTTTTCCATATTTATCCCTTCAACATGCTTTATATTTTTCTCACCTTACTTAAACATTAAAATTACATTATGATGATCTCTTATTAAATGTTTAGTGATTCTAGTATAAGTTTTACAGAAGTAAAAGAATGAATCAACATTCTTATCTCTCCCCATACAAAAATATGCTTCCCATACGCATCATCGTTAAATAACATATTGGAATTACTTTGGACTGAAATAACAGATTCACTACCTGTAAATTTTGTAATATCTTATTGTTTTAATTGATGAAATTAATTTATTCAGGTATTCATATTTGGATGGATAAAAAGATTTTGAGTATAAATAAATGTTCTCAAATTTAAGTCCATTAGGACTTTCTAGCAAGCCAATCATAGCGTTTTTTTTTTGCAATTTGACAGGTCAACTATTGTTGCACGAACAGAATTTGATATAAGGGAACTATGATTTATTTTTGAACTATCGTTCGATGATTCATCAATATTTCGTACCAAGGTATTTTAGGTTGTTTTACTAACCGCATTTATGTAGCTAAATACATTTAATAAATATTATCTCTTATTATAAAAAAATAAACTAATGTAGCTATACGATATCAGAAAATATTTTCTGAAATCGTATAGCTATATTATTTTATTTTTTCTATAATAAGAGGTAATGATGCATACTCATAATCAAAACAGCATAAAAATATCCTTTGTTTTGACTATGAGTATGCATCAATATTCATGAAATGCGTTTAGTTACAAAAAATGTGGTTAGTAAAACAAAGTATGTTTTAACAGCCTTATTTATAACACTTATTAGGGCTTTATAAAAACTTTTTAAAAAAAATTTCGTATCAAAATTTGATTTAAAAATCCTTTACAAAGCCTTAATAAGTTTTATAAATAAGGCTGTTAGAGTTTAAAATCAGTATTTTATATGATAATACTGATTTGAAACTCTTAAAATATTCTTTGTTTTGACTATGAGTAGGGGCCATTATCTCTTATTATAGGACAAATAAAATAATATAGCTATACGATTTCAGAAAATATTTTCTGAAATCGTATAGCTACATTATTTAATTTTCCTATAATAAGAGATAATATTTATGAAATACATTTCATAAATATTGGCACATACTCATAGTAAAAACAACCTAAAAATACTTTGGTTCGAAATATTGATGAATCATCAAAATTTCATACCATGCTATATTTATGTTGTTTTACTAATCGCATTTTGTAAATAAATGCATTTCATAAATATTATCTATTATTATAGAAAGAATAAAATAGTATGGTTATATGATATTAGAAAACATGATTTCTGATATCATATAATTATACTATTTTATTTTTCTATAATAAGAGATAATGACTCATACTCATAGTCAAAACAAAGGATATTTTTATGCTGTTTTGATTATGAGTATGCATCAATATTTATGAAATGCATTTAGTTATAAAATGCGGTTAGTAAAACAAAGTATATTTTAAGAATTTAAAACCACCATTTTTATGGTAATACTGGTTTTAAACACTTAAAGCATACTTTGTTTTGACTATGAGCTTGAGCTGATATTTATGAAATGAATTTTATAAATATTGACTCATACCCTTAGTCAAAACAACATAAATAATTCTTTAGTACGAAATTTTGATGATTCATCGAACGATAGTTCAAAAATAAATCATAGTTCTCCTGTCAAATTGCGAAAAAAAAGTTATGATTGGCTTGCTAGAAAGTCCTAATGGACTTAAATTTGAGAACATTTATTTATACTCAAAATCTTTTTATCCATCCAAATATGAATACCTGAATAAATTAATTTCATCAATTAAAACAATAAGATATTACAAAATTTACAGATAGTGAATCTGTTATTTCAGTCCAAAGTAATTCCAATATGATATTTAACGATGATGCGTATGGGAAGCATATTTTTGTATGGGGAGAGATAAGAATGTTGATTCATTCTACTTCTGTAAAACTTATACTAGAATCACCAAACATTTAATAAGAGATCATCATAATGTAATTTTAATGTTTAAGTAAGGTGAGAAAAATATAAAGCATGTTGGAGGGATAAATGTGGATTTTTGATTATAATCATAGATAGTGAATTAAACGATGATCGTTATAGAAAATAATTTTAATATATAAAAGTTTACTTTTACGTATTTCATCTGACCTTAAACTCCATTTATATAAATGTTATAAATGGCTAGCTACTTGTACACTGATAACTAAATCTGACTCAGATATCTTGAAATGAAAATCTGAACAGCTCCTGATAGCCTGATCTCTTACATGATAAACTGATCTGAACACCAGATCAGCTCCTGATAAGGTGATCAGAAAACTAGACCAGCTCCTGATAAGCTGATCTAAAAACAAGACCAGCTCCTGATAAGCTGATCTGCAAACCAGACCAGCTCCTGATAAGCTGATCTGAAAACCAGACCAGCTCCTGATAAGCTGATCTGAAAACCAGACCAGCTCCTGATAAGCTGATCTGAATACCAGACCAGCTCCTGATAAGCTGATCTGAAAACCCGACCAGGTCCTGAAAAGCTGATCTGAAAACCAGACCAGGTCCTGATAAGCTGATCTGAAAACCAGACCAGGTCCTGAAAAGCTGATCTGAAAACCAGACCAGGTCCTGATAAGCTGATCTGAAAACCAGACCAGGTCCTGAAAAGCTGATCTGAAAACCAGACCAGGTCCTGAAAAGCTGATCTGATTGCTGATACCTGTTATTTGTCCTTAGCAAACATGGATGAGAAAATTTTAAAACAGTTGGTGTTGACAAGAAATGTGTTGAAGAAAAAGCTTCGTAGTATAAAAACTGGTGAAATAGATACAAGTGAACAACTAAAAGATACATTTAAACCTATAACAGAAGAATTCATAAATAGTTCTAAAAATACTAAAAGAATTCTTATGAAAGAAGAAAGTAAAATCAAGACAGAAGTTGAAAATATACAAGTTTAAAGCCTGAGAAACCTTCACTCAAGATATAGACAAGTACCCCAAAGAAACTAGTAGAAGGAACAATATTTGATAATACCATCATATTTAATGATGCTAATACTGAGAATGATGATGACGATGATTTTACTCATAGACTTCCAATTCTGAAGACATTTATACTGACTTATCAGTATTGGACGGCATAAATGAATTAGATACAAACTATTGTTGATAGTTACCTCAAACTGAATGAAGATAAAATACAAGACAAATTAATAATATAGCTTAAAGCATTAATATTCAAGAATATATTTAAATGCAAATTGAGGAACTACAACGTGAAATAAAATTAGAGAAAGAAGACAGTTATAAAATTGAAAAAGCAATGCTAAAAATTAAATAATTAAAAACAAATTGAAGAGTTTACGGTTAAATATATAGATTAGAAAATTAACTACATGTTAGTATAAATAGCTGAAAGTGCAAGATGTAGATCACAACACTTTCGAAAAAATCTGTGAAACAACTCAATGTCTTTAAAAAGGAATTTAGTAAACGAACTCCATATTAAATCTCAACAACTGTTTGTGCTTGTAGAGATGTAATGACAGGAATATATGATGTTTTATGGAGCTAAGTTAGGTAAAATGTAGAACTATTCTACAGAAAATAGAAATTGTTGAGTTTTGAAGACTGTAATTGACACATTCTCAAAGTACAGCTGAAAATAAAAGCTGCACTCTAAAAACCAAGGCAATGGAAAATATTTTTGAATTGGTACGGGTACCAAAAAACTTACAAACAGATGATTCTAAAGAATTTTTTAATACAAAATACTTGGGAAAACTCTTACATAAATAGAAGATTTAACATTACTTAATATGAAAGCATCAATATTAGAATGATTTAATAGATCATTGAAAGGAATGATGTGAAAAGAATTAGCTTTAATGGTTCATATAAGTGGATTGGTATATATAAAGATTTACTTAGTGCATAAAATAGAAAAATTCATCTCACCATTAAAATGTTTACGATAAAACATTCCACAAATGAGAAAAACCTACTTAATATAGTATAAAGTAATTTGAAGAATGAATGTTGAATTTAATAAAAATAAAATTAAAACGAAAAATCTAGTTTGTGTTGTTTTTTGTAGGATTGATTAGGAATGATGGGTCTTAAGAAAGATAATTAACTAAATGTAGTGGAATTCTCTAAACTTGTTGGTCTGAATGAAATATTGCTAAAACTTCAGTGCAATATTCAGCAGCACATCATATTATCACTTTTTATAAAGTTGTATGTATATTTTCCCATCGAAAGCGCTAGCACGCAAAATTTTGCAATATGAAAATGGGATTATTATAGAAGATCTTCACTCTATTTATTTCATTAGCTATCAGATCTTTAGAAAATATAGATAAACTACGGAAATTGGACTTTGATATCCAATCTTTAAGAATGTACATGTGTATGAATAAGTATCAAACAAACTTAGTGAATGAATATACGCTTCAACTAGAATCATGCTGGAGCATGCATAAATTTTAAAATATACAGTAAACAGATCTTACTTTATATCTGTATCTGTATGAGTATTAAATAAATTTATAGAAAAAAAATGAAAGCATGCCGAAGCATGTATAATTTCAAAAAAAAAATCCTCACGTAATACAATTTTGTAAGCAAAGAAATTTTATGATTTTGTGGTCAATGAAATACATACATATGTATCTACTTTGTAAAAATTCAAAAGAGCGAACTGGTAAATTCTAATAGTAAATATTTTTAATTGTAACACTCTACATCTCGGACTCTTACGTCACTATCGATAGAAGCATGCTAAGGCATGCATACTAGCAAAATATATAAAGCTGTTAGAAGGTGATGAGACAGCAATTGTATCTGGATCAACCCAACTCATGAATTTATTGTATACGGAGATGATTGATGGTGATGATGACCTTTTTTAAGTGAATAATCATTACATATGAATGCGACAGTGATTGACCCCTCAAACCTCATGTAGAAATACTTGAGGGGAACAATTCTCTCAAAACATAGATATTTCATTGTTTCTAACACTTTATGAAAACACCAACGGTGAATTGCTGGTAGAGGTAACTGAGTTATTTGAGATCGATTTGATACAATAGTTGTATATTAAACATGCATTTCTTTATATCTAAACTAATTTCTACATACCTAATGTATATACCCAGCAAAAAATTATACAAAAATTCTCTATTCCAAGTAGTAAAATCTGAAAAAAGGAGTGGCACATTAGAAGAAAAAAAAAATAAAATAAAATAAATAAAAACAGAGACTGACTGACCAACTAATACGTACACTCTGCCCGATGGGCACACATAACACACTTAAAAATTTCAGAAATATATATACAATACGCTAAACTTTAAAAAAATTAAAAAAAAATCATATAGAACATTAAATAAAAGCCATAGGTGCTCACCCTTCATAAAATAAACATATGTATATGTACCTTATTAATGTAAACATATTATCAGTATAAAGCAACAGAAATTTCGTCATACAAAGTCATCTTGTATCCTAGAGGAGCCGTCGATAGGGTATACCTAAATTATATGAAAACGAGTTCGTTTTCTGTTGATCGCTATTAAAGAAGAAAATATGTTTGTTCATTATGATTTAACTAATTTAAAAGTACATTTAAATTCAGTCTCATATCCGTACTTCTTAACATAAAAATTAAAAATAAATGTTGTCCAATTCTATATTATACTATGTATCAAA
Source organism: Tachina grossa (assembly GCA_949987645.1). Classification (NCBI taxonomy): domain Eukaryota; kingdom Metazoa; phylum Arthropoda; class Insecta; order Diptera; family Tachinidae; genus Tachina; species Tachina grossa. The sequence continues at coordinate 102,498,921 of OX465275.1, read as the reverse complement.
AATTCCAAAAAAGCTGTTATATGAAAGAATCTCCAGCGCTTCTAACTGCATTAGAGTTTAACAAAATATCTCCTTTTATTCAGTTGAATAAAATTTTAATTTGAAACAGTAAGCAAAGACATCAGCTTACTGCATTCTTATTCATAATCGTATAATAGAATATATAACCACTAAAGGACAAAGTCTAAAAGTCTTATAAATTAAGCAATATAGAAAATAACATAATTTTTATAAACATGTAAGGTTTCAAAAGTAATTCAAATGATTTCATCGCAAAAGAAGTAGCGATTGTTTTCAACAATTATGAAAATAATAATTTCAATATAAAACTCCCTTTTGCTTTTAAATGTTTATCAATAAAAAATAAACAGTAAGTTGAGTAACAAAAAACAAAAGAAAAAAAACACTATCAGTATCTAAGCTGGAGTGCCGGATCAGTTTCATTTAAAAATGTTTATAAATTTTATAAAAAAGCAATGCAAGATTTCCAAAAATAAATGTAGAAAGTGAAGAAAAAAGGCTATAGTTAGAAAAAAAAATTGCATACCCCCAAAAATGTCAAACGTTGACTAACTAACGTTGCGTCAACTTTAAAAAAATGTAAATTAAGTATAAGAAATATTTCTATTATAGTTACTATTACTATAGAGTATGTATCTTCAGGAATTCAGTTTTACTTAAAACAGAAAATCTTCACAAACTTTTAAGTAAATGCAGATAAAACAACGTTTTTAATTTCAGATAATACACAACAAAAAGATATCACATGACAAAAAAAAAATGAATTCAAAGATTGAGTTGTACTCTTATTTGTATGTACGTACATACATACATACATACATACATACATACATACATACATACATACATACATACATACATACACACATAAAATCAATTTGTATGTATACATATCAAATTTCTTATCAACCCTGCAGATAATGCGACTAGTCCATACATACATGTAAGGACTAGTCCAAAGAGGAGTTGTAGTACTCCAAATATATGAAAAAAAGGTGGTCGATTTAACATTGCGATGTCCTAGGGTTGGACCACATGGTACAACGTTGCATTACAGCGGACTAACCCCAAAAACTACCCCATATGGAATAGTTATAGACTACTCGCATACAATTTGTGAGTGCCTAAGAAGAACGATCATATTCGTTTAAACACGAATATTTATCGTGCAGCATTGCATGGTTGTATGAAAACGATATGATCCATGACTGCATTACATGAGACTATGATGTAACTAGACTGTTTCATCTAGATTGGACCACATACTCCAATATTATTTGCATGGAATGCTCAAGTATTTATTAGATCTTAACAATCACACTTACATATCTACATCATGAAAATATATGAAGCCTCGTTTAGTCAAAACACAATGTATAGATAAGCAATCAATACACTCATGGAAAATGTGCAGCTTAAAAATAAGAATGTTTCACATTAATTCAATAATTTTCAATATAATAGAAAATGTATATTGAAATACCTAAAAACTAATGAGTTTAATAAATGAATACTGTAAATTAATATTTTTCCGTATTGAAATAAGAAATTTCAATATGAATAAACCTTCGTTAATGTGTAAAAACATACTAGGATTAGGGAAGTTCAGATATATGTATGATAGTATTTTATAGTACCAAATGTCGATATTGAAAACAATTTATTTCTACCTACATATAAATATCAGCGCGAGAAAATCATTTACATACTGGCACACACACACATACACAAAGAAGTGATCACGTAATAAACAAACATACATACATAATGAAATTTTATAATATTATGCAATTCAAACTCCTCTGTCATGAAATACGAAACAATATTTCTTAAATAAATAAACGAAGATTTCATAACATCACCTTCGTCTCCCACCATACGATCACGTACATTACTCCAAAAACATATATGTACATACATTATCAAATACATTCCCTCTCCACTTCCATTTTCAGTAGATATCAGTGTTGCCACTATCTGCAGCTACTAGAATATTTCCCCAGAAATAAAAAAATGCATGCATACATACGAGCACAATAACCATACATATGCATAGCAACGACAACTCACAACAACAAAAATAATGATTCTACATACACACGAATTCGTTGTCACTACCCTGCAGTCAGACAGGGATCAAGTGTCTTTGTGTCAACACTAAACAGTGATCATTATAGTATAATACGTTTTATTCTATCTGTCAGTAAAAAGGAAAGATTTTGCAACAACTTGTCAATATACATACCTTTTTGTATGTACATAAATTATAGAAATATAACAGTAACTAACTGTCTGGTTGGTATGTCTCTACGTTCCAATAAGAACCACGTAGTCATACCTATTCAATTGTTTTAGTGTTACTAGTAGATTTTAAATGACAAGCATATGCTAAATGTCTATAGTGAAAATTATTGAATGGGATATAATTATATAGTAGTACTGGTGACAAAGTCAAAAGCGACTCAGCACATTTTCACCATCGACATTTCCTACAGGGTATAATGATTGTCTGCCACTACGACAAAAGTATCTGAGACCGACAAACATACAATTAAATACAAAAACACACACACATACATACACAGAAACATCCCACACATACATACACTGTATGTATACATCCACTGTAAGCACAACGTTTCTCTACAATAACAACAAAACCTGTACACACAAGTGTACATACATTCCCATACACAGAAAGAATCAAACTCACACACATACACACATACAACACCCACATATACATACATCCATGCACTGTAAGCACAACGTTTCTCTACAATAACAACAAAAGCTGGGCACACAAATATACATACACATAAAAAAAGAATCAAACTCACACACACACACACACACACATAGCCAAGAAACTCTCAGCATGAAAATCCCCAAAATGCCCCCATTTGTAACAGGGTTGCCATCGTTTTTGTTTTTTTCCCGGTTTTGAATTCCCAAAATAGGACTCAGGTCCCCATTACTTATCTACTCATAAGGCTGTTAATTTGTAAGTGCAAAGTAAATCAAAATGTTCACATCTACAACAAAACGTAGGTAAATTGTATTCAACTCACAAGGGTGGTTAAATTTTAAGGCCCATGTATATATATGTAAATTTTAAGTGCTGCTTATAAAAATATGTGTTACATTTGTAGCCCCTACTGCTTACTTAACAAAATGCAAGCAACATGCTGGAAATTCTACTAACGTCATTATGTGTCTTTCTACATGTCATGTACCATATTGTTTGAAATGATGTTTCATTTGAATTTACTAACAGCATATTTTGAGTGTAACATGTATCAAGAACTGTTGTGTCCACACATATACAGGGTGGGCCAGAAGAAACCAAGGGGTGTAAAAGTTTAATAACTTTTTTGTTTATTAGTTTTTTATTTATTTTTTCTTTCAGATTATATAGACAACACTTGGAGAATTTATAATGGAGAGGTTCACAACTGAACAGAGAACCAGAACAATAGAATTTTATTATTTAAACCAGAGATAAATTATTTTAACGCAAAGAGCATATCGTCGACATTTTAACGTCAGAATTTCGCCCTCTGAAGCGATGATTCGTTGCTTAGTTAATCGTCATCACCAACATGGCAGCGTAAGAGATTTGCCTCGAACCGGTAGACCACGTTTAAGTCGCACTGCGGAAAATATTGAACGAGTACAGCAAAGTGTTAACGAAGCACCAGAAACATCTGGCAGAAGACGTTCTGCTCAGCTAGAAATGTCTCGTACGTCACTACGGCGCATTTTAAAAAAAGATTTACAGTTATACCCATATAAGGTGCAATTGGTCCAAGAATTAAAACCCGCAGATCATCGGCAACGTCTAAATTTTGCAGTTAAATTTCAAGAGTTGGCCAGAAATGAAATCAACTTTATTGAAAATTTGATTATGAGTGATGAAGCTCATTTTCATTTGAATGGCTTTGTTAATAAGCAGAACTGTAGGTTCTGGGGTTCTCAAAATCCAAGAGCCATCCATCAACGCCAATTGCACCCGATCAGGTGTACAGTATGGTGTGGGATCACATCTGAAAATGTCATTGGGCCCTACTTCTTCGAGAATGAAGATGGAAGTGCTGCAACCGTAAATGGAGAGCGGTATCGGTTTATGATAGAAAATTTTTTACGTCCTGCTCTTGAAAACAGACCTGGTATGTGGTTTCAGCAGGACGGAGCCACTGCCCATACTGCCCGAGACACAATGGCACTTTTAAGTCAAATTTTTGGAGAGCGAATAATTTCTCGAAATTCGGAAATTATTTGGCCAGCGCGATCGCCAAATTCGACAGCACCCGACTATTTTCTTTGGGGTTTTTTGAAGGAGCGAGTGTATGTGAACAAGCCAGAGACAATCCTTGAACTCAAGGCAAACATTGTTGCAGAAATTCGAACGCTACAGCCACAAGTTTTGAAAGATGTTATGGAAAATGCTCTAAAAAGAGCCCATCAGTGCGAAGCTGAAAACGGTGGTCATTTAAGAGACATCATTTTTCATACTTAGTGTAAAAAAATTTCCATTTTGTATATTATATAATCTGAAAGAAAAAATAAACAAAAGTTAATAAACAAAAAAGTTATTAAACTTTTACACCCCTTGGTTTCTTTTGGCCCAACCTGTACTATCTTATTCTTTGGTAGTGTATGTCCTTCGTGAGTGTCATACACCAGTGATGGGAAATTTTTGGCACTATTGGATGTTAGCTGGCACTGTGGCACTCTCGCTCCTTTTCTGGCACTTTTTGTCTATCCCAGCCATAACCGCCAAAAAGCTGAAGCGTTATATTTTTTAACTTCGTTTTTACGAAAATCGATTATTTGCGATCGTAGCTAATCGATTTCTGTCAAAAAATGAAGCCCGAAAGTCATTTGTTTAAACTTTTTGGCGGTTATGGCTGGCATTAATTCGGCAACTTTTATCATTCCAATAAAAAGTAATCTTTTAGTATTTATGTTGTTAAGTATTGAAAACTTACGGCCCTTTTCACAACGTGCAATCTATCTTCTATATAATTAATAGGCGAACATGTTTTTTCTAATCCATTTTACGCTGGTACCACCACACCGATTTTAAAAAGATTTATATGGTTTTAAAGGATTTTTGTACAGATGTGCAGAATCTATATTTTTGAAATCGGTTTAGTATTTTGGGAGCTATAAGCGTTTAAATTTGCTGCTACTACATGCACGCATATTACACACGCATTTATTAGCTTACAAGTAAAAAAAGAAACAAAACATGAGTGTGTGTGTAGTATTTCTTTTGATCTAACAATTGTTTTTCTCTTATTTGTTGTTGTATGAAAGCCATAATACTTGAAGGAAGAGAGTTGAATACATTGAATCAGGGAAAGAAAATGACTTCTTGGATTTTGTACCAACTATGACATTAAAATGTACTTTTTAGACCATGACGGTACCAATTTTTAATATATAATAATAATAATAACAAAAATTAAAAATTTTAAAAACCCCCGACTATTTAAAAAAAAAAAAGATTTTATGCCTTCTAAACGGCTGGACCGATTTTCTTCAAACATAGCTAAGAACCCTCTCGATCAAGTCATCTTTCAAACCGAAAAACTAAATGAAAATCGGTCCAGCCGTTTGGCATGTACGTGGACACGGACAGATACACATACACACACTACAAACTTATAACACCCCTTTTTTTAGTCGGGGGTTAAAAACAGAAACGTAAAAAAATTAGTATAATAAAAAAAATTAAAAACTTTAAAAACCCCCGACTTTTTTCAGAAAAGATGTTATGTCTTCTAAACGGCTGGACCGATTTTCTTCAAATATAGCTAAGAACCCTCTCTATCAAGTCATCTTTCAAACAGACACACAGACACACAGATACACAGACACGCACTACAAACTTAAAACACCCCTCTTTTTAGTCGGGGGTTAAAAATAAAAAAGTTTAAAATAAACAAGTAAGAGTGCTATATTCGGCTGTGCCGAATCTTATATACCCTTTACCAAAGTGTTTTTATGTAGTATAGAGATACATACATAAGCACATACATAAAGTATAAACAAAAAGAACAAAATAATTTGACCGAGTTACTTTTATGTACAAAAAAATAAATTTACGAACCCTAGAATCATTAAATTAGATTTTTCTGATTCCTTATATCAATCTAGTAGTTCTTAAAAAAATATAGAAAGTGTGCTAAGTAAAAAAAGAAAAAAATAAATTAAAAAAAAAATGTTTTATTTAGTTACTTTAATATCCAGAAAAAAAGGTAAAAGTTTCCAGCTCTGGAGCTGTGGTTTTTATTTTTATAAATTTCTACACCAAACTTTTCTTTTCAAAACGTAAAATATGTATAATCTATAAAGGAAAAGATAAAAATTAATTAGACTTAGTTACTTTTATATATCACAAAAAGTGTAAGTTTCCCAACCCTGAGATCTTCCGTTTTGAGTTTTCTGATTTCTTACACCAATCTCTTTCTTTTAAGAATTTAAGATATGTTTAATTTATAGAAAAAAGGAAAAAATTTTTTTATTAAGTCACTTTTGTACAAAAAAAGTTAAAGTTTTCCAACCTTGGAATCGTCTTTTTAATTTTTTTAATTGTTTTTTTTATTTTAAATACCAATTTTTTTCGTACTCAAGCATAAAATAAGTTTATTTAATACAAAAAAAAATTAAAATTAATTTTCGGTAGTTAATTTTTTATATCACAAAGAGTGTAAGTTTCCCAACCCTGGAATCCCCCTTTTTGATTTTTCTGTATTCTTAAAAACGATTTTTTTTAAGAATGTAAGATATGTTTAATTTATAGTAAAAAAAAGAAAAATTTGTTTTAGTAAGTTACTTTTGTATAAAAAATAAGGTTTTCCAACCCTGGAAACTTCGTTTTAATTTTTTTTAATCTGAAATACCGAATTCATTCTTACTTAAGTATAAAATAAGTTTATTTTATAAAAAAAATAAAAATTAGTTTTCGGTAGTTAATTTATATATCACAAAAAGTGTAAGTTTTCAGCCCTGGAACCGTTCTTTTTGATTTTTCAGATTTCGTACACCAGTATGTTCCTTTTAAGAATATAAGCTATGTTTAATATATATAGAAAATGAACAAATTTGTTTTAGTAACCCTGCGTTTACACATGCAAGTGCCTTCCATGCAAGCTCTGTGTACGTATTACCAACGAAAATTTCGCACAAATGCCCGACTGTCTTGCAACTTGCATGTTAGCCTTTTAGTGCAGAGTTGTCCATAACACAAAAAATTTTAATTTTAAGGGAACCAGATAGTGTTGAATTTTATTCGTATTGTTTCAATGTTATTTATGTCTAAAAAATTAATAAACTGCTCGATTTATGAATATTTAAGAATAAAAATTATTAAATTAGCTTTTATATGTATTTAAAATGAGTAAAAACTCATATAACATTACACTGAAATCCAGTTAATTTGTGCTAAACTATTAATAGGGCAACACTGTTAGCTAACTTTCCATTTACTTGCTACAAGTTCAACAAGTCACTGTCTTGTAAAATTCCTTGGCAGTTGAGTTGGAAGTAGACTGCAAGTGCCGAAAGTGTAGATGTGTTAGTAAAAGAGTTTGAGTGTATTGAGTTTTTCGAACTTGCACTTGCACGTGTAAACCCTAAACTTTTGTATAAGAAAAAAGTTAAAGTTTTCCAACCCTGGAAATGTCTTTTTCATGTATTAAACTTTTTTTTTAATTTTTAATATCAATTTAAAAAAATAGTAAGGCCTAGTTACTTTTATATATTTCAAAAACTGTAAGTTTCCCAACCCTGGAATCATCCTTTTTGATTTTTCTGATTTGTTACACCAATCTATTTCTTTTAAGAGTCTAAGATATGTTTAATTTATAGAGAAAAAGAAAAAAATTTGTTTTAGTAAGTTACTTTTGTATATGAAAAAAAATTAAAGTTTTCCAAGCCTGGAAACGTCTTTTTAATTTTTTTAACTTTCTTTTTTGATTTGAAATACCAATTTAGTTTGTACTGAAGTGTAAAATAAGTTAATTTAATTAAAAAAAATATAAGAATTAGTTTACGGTAGTTAATTTTTTATATCACAAAAATTGTAAGATTCCCAACCCTGGAGTTATCCTTTATGATTATTCTGATTTTTTAACCCAATCTCTTTCTTCTTAGAATATAAGATATATATAATTTATAGAAAAAAGGAAAAATTTCTTTTAGTTAATTAATTTTGTATAAAAAAGTTAAAGTTTTCCAACCCTGGAAACGTCTATTTAATTTTTTTAGTTTTTTATTTATTTATTTTTTATTAAGAAATATTAATTTTATGCATTCTGAAGTATAAAATAAGCTTATTTAATAAAAAAATAATAATAACTAGTTTTCGATAGTTATTTTGTATGGCAAAATGAAGTTTAAGCTTCCCAGCTCTGATACCGTCTGCTCGATTTTGCTGATTTTCAATACCAATCTTATTTCGAGCATTTCTGACACACCAGTCCAAGAACGAAGTCTCTAGCTTTTCTGGGAGCTTCGGAAAACCGATTTCACGTACAGACAGACATCGCTTATTCGTCTTCCCTATGCATAAGGATCCAGAATATATATACTTTATGGCTCGCTTATTAATATTGTAGAAATTACAAACGGAATGACAAACCTATGTATACCCTTTTACCATTTTTTAGTAAAGGGTATAAAAACAGAAACTTAACACAAAAAAAAAAACATTAAATATTACATTCATAAAGGTACATTCGTATATTCGACTATTATATTAGGGATTAAAATAAAACACACACACACACAAAATTAAAAAGAACATACATATGTAGGCAAAATTAATGTTACTATATAGGGAAACATTGACATTTTTAAATTGTACCAAGTAACTCGCGGTAGTACCACGGTACCAACAAGGTCAAAAATATACCATAAAAAGTAAAATTGTACCATGATTTCCATCCGTGAATTGAATTAGCTTGGTTGAAGGGATTTTGTTTATGTTTTTTAATTTCATGTATTATTTAATTATGGTTGCATATGTATGTAAGTATGTGTGTGGCTGTGTTTTAATAAATCTTTTATGAAGTTTAGATACATTTTCTTTGAATCTTAATAAAATTATTTACATTTTGTTTCTAGAATACGGACGAGTGTGTCGTCCGTTTGGTATATCTAGTATACATAAAACAGGATGTGTGTATGTATGTATGCAACGTATGGACTCCAAAGCGGCTGGGCTGATGAAATTTTCATGGAATCTTCAGAATATTCAGGCGGGTGACACTGTGAAGTCTGATTTTTGATTTTCGGTCTGCGAGAGGTGCGTCGCAAATGAATGTTTGTTACGAATTATTAAAAGAAATGTCGTAAACATTTTATAAATATCCCCAAAACGTTGATTATCTCGTCAAACTATTTTATATAGAGTCCTGGAACAATGGAAGTCCTCATAATATTTCTTCTCATTGTTACATGCTTAGTCAAAATGCAATGATAAAATTTATGTTCTTAAAATAATAAATGATGTTAATATCGAAACTATCTGCCTTACCTTTGTTGGTAATATAAATACATATCTATGTAGTTTTAAATTGTCACCATCTTTAAACAGAAAATTTCAAGCATAAAGTTGAAGAATTCAAAAACAAAATAGTATTTTTTTTTGTCATATTGAAAAACTAAATATATCTTCAATATAGCTTCAGAAAATGTTCTCAGTAGAGACTTAAATATACATAACTGTCCCTTTTGTTACACAAATGTTTCCAAATTAAAGAAAACACACTGAAAAGTTAAAAGTGCATACAGATCTATATCACACTTTGAAAATTTACAAAATTCCGTATCTTAAGTGAGAGTGAGTTTTGGAAAAATATCGGAGACGTGAAAAATAATTTAAATATGCTGGCTATCATAGCCCCTTGTAGGCAAATTCGGTAAAGAAAATGGTTTTCGGTTTTATGTTTAAAACAACAAAAATTGTGCGGCTTAAGAAGTGTTTTCGAACTTCACCACCTGTCTTCTCTATCACTATCCCTCTTCTAAAGAAGGTAACATCTAATGACAGTACTAGGCATTCATTGCCTGATTGTTACTTCCTTTAATTTTTTTTATATTTTGGAAAGAGAGAAAAAGTAGTTCCTGATTAATTACCTCCAATTTATTCACTGGAGCGAATCATGTTTTGTTCAATTAAGTAAAAGACTAGCTGAGGCCACTAGCCTTGCGATCAATAATTTTATTTCCGTCATATGTTTATTTTATATATACATAAAAAGCCTATGTTTCCATTTTCATAAAAAATCAGTTCAGCAGTCACTTTACCATTCGGTTAGGTGACGGTCGAGCGGACAGATAGACTGGAGGCGAAATGTAGGATGAACAGCGTATTAAGGTTAAAATTATTTTATTTTTCTTTTCAGTACGTAAGCTATTGCTTTAATAGATCTCTTCTAAACTGATAATTCATATTTTCTAAGTAAAGAAGGTTTAGCGCCCGTGCACCCTGTCTAAGGCACATTAATTGAAGTTTACTTAGCCTATGTCCGTAAGGAGGTTCCATTCTTCATTTTGTTGAAAAAAATTTTAAATTCGAGCAGGCAGTTTCGGCGATTACCTTTTACAAACATATAAACATGCAAACAGAGAAACTTTTACCTGTTCAGATCAGTTAGTTGTATTTCTTGTAAAGTAGAAAGTATTAATAAATTATACATACATATACAATGTCCATATGTGTGTAAACTACTAATTTTAGAACGTGGTTTTTGTGATATTCATGGAATTTTCTAGCTATACACAATAATGTATCATAAAAGGACCATAGGATACTAAACGAACATCAACTGCCAACATTTAAATTATATAAAAAGTGGTTTGACACTATTAAAGTGATTTTGGCACTATTTAGAAACAGATTTGGCATGAAATCAAGATTTCGAATTCCCATCACTGTCATACACAGCATACGCGTGTTGATGTTAAAAAGTAAAGCTACGGTCACACTTATTAAACATTTGCCCCAAAACGCGTAACCAACAAACACTAAAGAAAAAAGTTTTGATCTAGACACTTGTTTATCATATAAAACAGTTTCGAACACAATGTCATAGAATCCAACAATATTGGATACTCCTTAACTTTGCGAATTTTTGTCTGAATTGAAAGACTTTTCAGTTTAAAATTTTTAAATCCTAAATTAATATTTTACTTATTAAGTAAAATATTTTTTTTTATTAAAAATACATTGAAATTGATTATTGAGGGGTTTAGCTGGATCCTATGCGCATTTCACTGTTGCTAATGCAGATCATCAGGGAACCTTTACTCAAAGTTTCTTAGAACAACTAGAGTTATTATGTTATAAACTTTCATTTAAACAAATGAGAAGCTTAAAACAATTAACAAAGTTGAAACAAGAACTCAATAATCAACATGTTTTTTATTTTCTTTACCATTACTACATTGGCTGACTTTTTTTCAGCTTCAAATTGTAGTTGTAAAAGTATGTAAAAAGAAAATAAATGTAAATAACAACAACAGCTATTTAAGAATAGAGTGTTGCCACACAACTATTTTTGACCTGGTGCAGTCAATTTAATGATTAGTGATTTTTGATGGGAATTGTTAAAATTTAAGTTTAAAATTTTTAAACGCACTAATAATCCCAAATTAATATTTTACTTTTTAAGTAAAATATTTTTTTTTATTGAAAATACATTGAAATTGATTATTGAGGGGTTTAGCTGGATCCTATGCGCATTTCACTGTTACTAATGCAGATCATCAGGGAACCTTTACCCAAAGTTTCTTAGAACAACTAGAGTTATTATGTTATAAACTTTCATTTAAACAAATGAGAAGCTTAAAACAAATAACAAAGTTGAAACAAGAACTCAATAATCAACATGTTTTTTTATTTTCTTTACCATTACTACATTGGCTGACTTTTTTTTCAGCTTCAAATTGTAGTTGTAAAAGTATGTAAAAAGAAAATAAATGTAAATAACAACAACAGCTATTTAAGAATAGAGTGTTGCCAGTGATTAGTGATTTTTGATGGGAATTGTTAAAATTTAAGTTAATGGTCTTTTAAGTTTTGATTTAAAATGCAGTTTAGTGAATCTGCTACAAAAAAAAAACCGAAACGTCTTTTTAATATATATTCATTTATTTCCTTAAAAGTTTTGTAACATAAGATACATTGAATGTCGTAGAAAGCATTACTGATCATAAAATATTTTTCGCATACCACTTTTTTCTTTCATTGTATCTATAAAGAATTTAATACACCCGCTGCGCATGTGTTTTCGCCGCTGTTTCATTGACGACTAAATGGAAGAGAATAAGAATGTGTGTGATTTTAGTTTGCACAATTGTGCCATGAAACTGACATCATTGCTTTACACTGTTCTTGTTGTTAGTTTTTAATGCTACTCTTCCAGCTTATTGTTATTTCTTATTGTTACTCTTCTATCTAAGAAAAAAGAAGTAAAATTAGACGTGCAAAAAGCTATCGTATGAGTCCAAGGAATTTTTGATAGCAACTTAAATGGACGTCATAAATTTCATCGTGTGTATTCACATTTAGTAAATTTTAATGCTTATTTTTATTTATTGTGTGTCAAAATAAATACGAATCTAAAAAAGCTTGTTTGTTTTTGGCTAAGCACAATTAATTTCATGAAATTGTAAATAAATGCTTACTTCTTTCAAATGCGTACTGGTCTTTGTTGTTTCAAACTAAAAATAAAGTTGTAAATATATAACTGAGACACATGAAATCTAAAAAATCGATGCACAACTTATTGAAAGTAAGCCATAGATATGTACATATACTAGTGTTGTCATTCGAACAATTTTTTATAATTTTTGTTCGAACGAACAAAAATATTCAATTTAGAATAAAAAATTATTCGAATCATTTTTGTCGAATATTCGAACAATTTCCTTAATTAGTTTATATAAAAAGTACTTTACATTTAATTAATTTTTAATTTGTTAACAGTATGATATTGAGTAATCAAATTACTCCAAATTATAAATACTTGTGTAAGCTTTGTTTGTATGTACATATGTATGTATACCAGTGTCCCGCAAAATTAAATATGTTTGTATTATATATATATATATATATATATATATCTATATATATATATATATATATATATATATATATATTGGTGAGAAAAATGAGAGTAAAATAAACTTGCACTTGAAGAAAAGTTTTCTAATTTAAAATACATGATGTGGTTATTAATTGTTTGAATTTTTTTTGTAAATAAGCAATTTAGTCAAAAGCTTAACTAAAAACAAAAAATGGATTATTATAATCCATTCAACAATGAGTGTATAAATTCCAAATTAAATTTATTCACAGCTTTGTGGATACTAGTAGTTGTGAACTGCCAATTCTGCCCCAATTAAAATTGTTAAATTGTTGCTGAAATTGTTAAATTTGGGTAATTAAAATTTGAAAATTTTAAAATTCTTGAAATTTGATACCTACGAGGGTGGTTCGATAAGTCCTTTAAATATTTTTCGAGGGTGGTTCAATAAGTCTGTCTTTTTCCTAATGCCTACGGCATGCATGATAATTTTTCCTAATGCCTACGGCAATACATAATTATTTTCAAATGCCGACGGGAAAATCATGAAAATGATTTTTTCTAATACCAATGGTGAAATAGTGATTATTAATTTTTCCTAATGTCTACGGCAAAACATGTTTATTAATTTTTCCTAATGCCGACGGCAAAACATGATTATTATTTTTTTCAAATGCCGACGGCAAAAAATGAATATAATTTTTTCAAATGCCGACGGGAAAATGATTTTTCCTAATGACGACGGGAAAACGTGAAAGTTATTTTTTCTAATGCTAATGTAGGTGTTGCTAGACTGTGGGAATTTAAGGCTGACCGTGATTTGAGTGGGCGGCGTTGTTGCCGTAATATGTAACCATAGGAATTTGTGGATGTGTCTGTCTGTCTGTGAGAATTTAGGTGAAGGTTTGATTGGCAGGGGGCGGGGTGTAGTTGAGGTAGATCGATTGCGTGTGTAGTTGTGTGTGAATGTGTGTGTGTGTGTGTGTGTGTGTATGTTTGTAGGAATTTCAATGTGTGTATTTCTGTAGGAGCTTAAGGCTGATTGTGATTTATGAGGGGTGAGGTGTTCTAGTAGTATGCAACCGGGGGAATCTGTGTGTTTGTATGATGTAGGCTGACCATGATTTGGGTGGGCAGGGTTGTTGACGTAATATGTAGCCATGGGGATTTGTGAATGTGTCTCTCTATAGTAGTTTAAGGTTGATCGTGATTTGAGGTGGGTGAGGATGTTGTTGAGGTAAATTGGTTATGCGTATGTATGTATGTATGTATTTTTGTAAGAATTTAAGATGATTGTGATTTATTAGGGGCGAGGTGTTCTTGTAATATGTAGCCGTGAGAATCTATGTGTATAGACGTCTGTAGAAGTTTAAGACTATCTGTAATTTCAGGTAGGTGAGAGTGTTGTGTTGTTGAGATTAATCTTATATATTGTATATGTATGTATGATCATGGGAATTTGTGTATGTATATCTGAGGGAGAATTTAACGCTCGTCATGATTTGCAAAAGGTGGGGTGTTGTTGAAATTTTCTTGGATATTTCTTATATGAATTCTGCTATGTGTGTGTATTTGAGCTGGTATTTATATGTAGGTAGAAATAAATTGTTTTCAACATCGACATTTGGTACTATAAAATACTATCATATATCTGGACTTCCCTAATCCTAGTATGCTTTTATACTTACGATTGCTTTATATTTTCTCATGCTTAAATTTGTCTCGCGTTGAAGTCGGTCTGTGTGAAATTTGTTTATATTACAGATTTTGTTTATTTAACTACATTCGTCTTCTTTGACTGAAAGAGTTATCTACACACAGAGAAAAACCAACTTGAAATCAGTAAGAACCATGCTGAATTAATAAGAACCATTAGCGAAGGTTTAGTCATATTGAAATTTCTTATTTCAATATGGACAAAATATTAATTTACAGTATTCATTTATTAAACTCATTAGTTTGTAGATATCTCAATATACATTTTCTATTATATTAAAAATTATTGAATTAATGTGATGAATTCTTATTTTTAAGCTGCAGATTTTCCCTGAGTGTATGGATTGTTTATATTTTCATTGTGCTGTAACTAAACGACGCTTCATATATTTTCATGATGTAGATCTAATAAATACTTAAGCATTGATAAGAAATTTGATATGTATACATACATATCTACAAATTGATTTTATGTATGTATGTATGTATGTATGTATGTATGTATGTACATATATATGTACATACAAATAAGTGTTCAACTCAATCTTTGAATACATTTTTTATTTTATTTTTTGTCATGTGATGTCTGTTGTTGGTGAAATTAAAAACATTTTAATTTTTATCTGCGTTTACTTAAAAGTTTGTGAGGATTTTCTGTTGTAAGTAAAACTGAATTCTTGAAGATATGTACTTACATACTCTATAGTAATAGTAACTATAATAGAAATATTTCTTATACTTAATTTACAGTTTTTTAAAGTATAGGGTATAAAATTTTTTCTAGCTATAGCCTTCTACATTTATTTTGGAAAACTTGCTTTGCTTTTTAAAAATGTATAAACATTTTTAAATGAAACTGATCCGGCACTCCAGCTTAGGTACTGATAGTTTTTTTTTGTTGTTGTTAGTTAACTTACTTATTTTTTATTTTTTATTGATAAACATTGGAAATCAAAAGGGAGTTTTATATTGTAATTATTATTTTCATAATTGTTGAAAACAATCACTAGTTTTTGTTTGTTTTTTGCGATGAAATCATTTGAATTACTTTTGCAACTTTACGCGTTTATAAAAATTATGTTATTTTCTATATTTCTTAATTTATAAGACTTTTAGACTTTGTCCTTTAGGGGTTATATATTCTATTATACGATTATGAATAAGAATGCAGTAAGCTGATGTATTTGCTTACTGCTTCAAATTAAAATTTTATTAAATTGAATAAAAGGAGTTTTTTTTTCTTAAACTCTGATGCAGTTAGAAGCGCTGGAGATTCTTTCATATAACAGCTTTTTTGAAATTTTTGATACATAGTATAATATAGAATTGGATAACATTTATTTTTAATTTTTATGTTAAGAAGTACGGGTATGAGACTGAATTTAAATGTACTTTTAAATTAGTTAAATCATAATGAACAAACATATTTTCTTCTTTAATAGCGATCAACAGAAAACGAACTCGTTTTCATATAATTTAGGTATACCCTATCGACGGCTCCTCTAGGATACAAGATGACTTTGTATGACGAAATTTCTGTTGCTTTATAATGATAATATGTTTACATTAATAAGATACATATACATATGTTTATTTTATGAACGGTGAGCACCTATGGCTTTTATTTAATGTTCTATATGACTTTTTTTTCATTTTATTAAAGTTCAGCGTATTGTATGTATATTTCTGAAATGTTTAAGTGTGTTTTGTGTGCCCATCGGGCAGAGTGTACGTATTAGTTGGTCAGTCAGTCTCTATTTTTATTTAGTTTTTTTTCTTCTAATGTGCCACTCCTTTTTCAGATTTTACTACTTGGAATAGAGAATTTTTGTCTAATTTTTTGGTGGGTATATACATTAGGTATGTAGAAAATAGTTTAGATACAAAGAAATGCATGTTTAAAATACAACTATTGTATCAAATCGATCTCAAATAACTCAGTTACCTCTACCAGCAATTCACCGTTGGTGTATTCATAAAGTGTTAGAAACAATGAAATATCTATGTTTTGAGAGAATTTTTCCCCTCAAGTATTTCTACATGAGGTTTGAGGGGTCAATCACTGTCGCATTCATATGTAATGATTATTCACTTAAAAAACGTCATCATCACCATCAATCATCTCCGTATACAATACATTCATGAGTTGGGTTGATCCAGATACAATTGCTGTCTCATCACCTTCTAACAGCTTTATATATTTTGCTAGTATGCATGCCTTAGCATGCTTCTATCGATAGTGACGTAAGAGTCCGAGATGTAGAGTGTTACAATTAAAAATCTTTACTATTAGAATATACCAGTTCGCTCTTTTGAATTTTTACAAAGTAGATACATATGTATGTATTTCATTGACCACAAAATCATAAAATTTCTTTGCTTACAAAATTGTATGACGTGAGGATTTTTTTTTTTTTTAAATTATACATGCTTCGGCATGCTTTCATTTTTTTTTCTATAAATTTATGTAATACTCATACAGATACAGATATAAAGTAAGATCTGTTTACTGTACATTTTAAAATTTATGCATGCTTCAGTATGATTCTAGTTGAAGCGTATATTCATTCACTAAGTTTGTTTGATACTTATTCATACACATGTACATTCTTAAAGATTGGATATCAAAGTCCAATTTCCGTAGTTTATCTATATTTTCTAAAGATCTGATAGCTAAAGAAATAAATAGAGTGAAGATCTTCTATAATAATCCCATTTTCATATTGTAAAATTTTGCGTGCTAGCGCTTTCGATGGGAAAATATACATACAACTTTATAAAAAGTGATAATATGATGTGCTGCTGAATATTGCACTATGTTATAGTTCATTTTAAACACTGAAGTTTTAGCAATATTTCATTCAGACCAACAAGTTTAGAGAATTCCACTACATTTAGTTAATTATCTTTCTTAAGACTCATCATTCCTAATCAATCCTGCAAAAACAACACAAACTAGATTTTTCGTTTTAATTTTATTTTTATTAAATTCAACATTCATTCTTCAAATTACTTTATACTATATTAAGTAGCTTTTCCTCATTTGTTGAGTTGACTTTAATAGGAGACATTTTAATGGTACGATGAACTTTTCTATTGCATGCATTGAGTAAATCTTTATACATACCAATCCACTTATATGAACCATTAAAGCTAATTCTTTTCACATCATACCTTTCAATGATCTATTAAATCATTCTAATATTGATGCTTTCATATTAAGTAATGTTTAATCTTCTATTTATGTATGAGTTTTCCCAAGTATTTATTAAAAAATTCTTTAGAATCATCTGTTTGTAAGTTTTTTGGTACCCGTACCACTTTAAAAATATTTTCCATTGCCTTGGTTTTTAGAGTGCAGCTTTTATTTTCAGCTGTACTTTGAGAATGTGTCAATTACAGTCTTCAAAAATCAACAATTTCTATTTTCTGTAGAATAGTTCTACATTTCACCTAACTTAGCTCCATAAAACATCATATATTCCTGTCATTACATCTCTACAAGCACAAACAGTTGTTGAAATTTAATATGGACTTCGTTAACTAAATTCCTTTTTAAAGACATTGAATTGTTTCACAGATTTTTTCGAAAGTGTTGTGATCTACATCTTGCACTTTCAGCTATTTATACTAACATGTAGTTAATTTTCTAATCTATATATTTAACCGTAAACTCTTCAATTTGTTTTTAATTATTTACTTTTTAGAATTGCTTTTTCAATTTTATAACTGTCTTCTTTCTCTAATTTTATTTCACGTTGTAGTTCCTCAATTTGCATTTAAATATATTCTTGAATATTAATGCTTTAAGCTATATTATTAATTTGTCTTGTATTTTATCTTCATTCAGTTTAATGTAACTATCAACAATAGTTTGTATCTAATTCATTTATGCCTTCCAATACTGATAAGTCAGTATAAATGTCTTCAGAATTGGAAGTCTATGAGTAAAATCATCGTCATCATCATTCTCAGTATTAGCATCATTAAATATGATGGTATTATCAAATATTGTTCCTTCTACTAGTTTCTTTTGGGGTACTTGTCTATATCTTGAGTGAAGGTTTCTCAGGCTTTAAACTTGTATATTTTCAACTTCTGTCTTGATTTTACTTTCTTCTTTCATAAGAATTCTTTTAATATTTTTAGAACTATTTATGAATTCTTCTGCTATAGGTTTAAATGTATCTTTTAGTTGTTCACTTGTATCTATTTCACCAGTTTTTATACTACGAAGCTTTTTCTTCAACACATTTCTTGTCAACACCAACTGTTTTAAAATTTTCTCATCCAGGGCAAATAACAGGTATCAGCAATCATATCAGCTTTTCAGGAGCTGGTCTGGTTTTCAGATCAGCTTTTCAGGACCTGGTCTGGTTTTCAGATCAGCTTTTCAGGACCTGGTCTGGTTTTCAGATCAGCTTATCAGGACCTGGTCTGGTTTTCAGATCAGCTTTTCAGGACCTGGTCTGGTTTTCAGATCAGCTTATCAGGAGCTGGTCTGGTTTTCAGATCAGCTTATCAGGAGCTGGTCTGGTTATCAGATCAGCTTATCAGGAGCTGGTCTGGTTTTCAGATCAGCTTATCAGGAGCTGATCTGATTTTTAGATCAGCTTATCAGGTAACAGATCAGGCTATCAGGAGCTGTTCAGATTTTCATTTCAAGATATCTGAGTCAGATTTAGTTATCAGTGTACAAGTAGCTAGCCATTTATAACATTTATATACATGAAGTTTAAAGTCAGATGAAATACGAAAAAGTAAAGTTTTATCTAGTAAAATTATTTTCTATAACGATCATCGTTTAATTCACTATCTTTGCTTATAATCAAAAATCCATATTTATCCTTTCAACATGCTTTTTATTTTTCTCACCTAACTTAAACATTAAATATACATTATGATGATCTCTTATTAAATGTTTGGTGATTCTGGTGTAAGTTTTACATAAGTAGAATGAATCAACATTCTTATGTCTCCCCATACAAAAGTATGCTTCCCATACGCATCATCGTTAAATATCATATTGGAATTACTTTGGACTGAAATAACAGATTCACTATCGGTAAATTTTTCAATATATTATTGTTTTCATTGATGAAATTAATTTCTTTATATCTAGGTTGATATAAAGATTTTGAGTATAAATAAATGTTCTCAAATTTAAGTCCATTAGGACTTTCTAGCAAGCCAATCATAGCGTTTTTTTTCGCAATTTGACAGGTCAACTATTGTTGCACGAATAGAATTTGATATAAAGGAACTATGATTTATTTTTGAACTATCGTTCGATGATTCATCAATATTTCGTACCAAGGTTTTTTAGGTTATTTTACTAACCGCATTTATGTAGCTAAATACATTTTATAAATATTATATCTTATTATAAAAAAATAAACTAATACAGCTATACCATATCAGAAAATATTTTCTGAAATCGTATAGCTGCATTAGTTTATTTTTTCTATAATAAGAGATAATGATCCACACTCATAATCAAAACAGCATAAAAATATCCTTTGTTTTGACTATGAGTATGCATCAATATTTATGAAATGCGTTTAGTTACAAAAATGTGGTTAGTAAAACAAAGTATATTTTAACAGCCTTATTTATCACACTTATTAGGGCTTTATAAAGACTTTTTAAGAAAAAATTTTTATAAAAAATTTGTTTTAAAAAGCCTTTCCAAAGCCTTAATAAGTTTTATAAATAAGGCTGTAAGAGTTTAAAATCAGTATTTTGTATGATAATACTGATTTGAAACTCTTAAAATATTCTTTGTTTTGACTATGAGTAGGGGCCATTATCTCTTATTATAGGACAAATAAAATAATATAGCTATACGATTTCAGAAAATATTTTCTGAAATCGTATAGCTACATTATTTAATTTTCCTATAATAAGAGATAATATTTATGAAATACATTTCATAAATATTGGCGCATACCCATAGTAAAAACAACCTAAAAATACCTTGGTACGAAATATTGATGAATCATCAAAATTTCATACCATCCTATATTTATGTTGTTTTACTAATCGCATTTTGTAAATAAATGCATTTCATAAATATTATCTATTATTATTGAAAGAATAAAATAGTATGGTTATATGATTTTAGAAAACATGATTTCTGATATCATATAATCATACTATTTTATTCTTTCTATAATAAGAGATAATGACTCATACTCATAGTCAAAACAAAGGATATTTATATGCTGTTTTGATTATGAGTATGCGTCAATATTTATGAAATGCATTTAGTTATAAAATGCGGTTAGTAAAACAAAGTATATTTTAAGAATTTAAAACCACCATTTTTATGGTAATACTGGTTTTAAACACTTAAAGCATACTTTGTTTTGACTATGAGCTTGAGCTGATATTTATGAAATGGATTTTATAAATATTGACTCATACCCTTAGTCAAAACAACATAAATAATTCTTGGTACGAAATATTGATGATTCATCGAACGATAGTTCAAAAATAAATCATAGTTCCCTTATATCAAATTCTGTTCGTGCAACAATAGTTGACCTGTCAAATTGCAAAAAAAAAAAAAACGCTATGATTGGCTTGCTAGAAAGTCCTAATGGACTTAAATTTTGAGAACATTTATTTATACTCAAAATCTTTATATCACCCCAGATATAAATATCTGAAGAAATTATTTACATCAATTAAAATAATAATATATTACAAAATTTACCGATAGTGAATCTGTTATTTCAGTCCAAAGTAATTCTAATATGATATTTAACGATGGTGCGTATGGGAAGCATATTTTTGTATGGGGAGAGATACGAATGTTGATTCATTCTACTTATGTAAAACTTACACCAGGATCACCAAACATTTAATAAGAGATCATCATAATGTATATTTAATGTTTAAGTTAGGTGAGAAAAATAAAAAGCATGTTGAAAGGATAAGTATGGATTTTTGATTATAAGCAAAGATAGTGAATTAAACGATGATCGTTATAGAAAATAATTTTACTACATAAAACTTTACTTTTTCGTATTTCATCTGACTTTAAACTTCATGTATATAAATGTTATAAATGGCTAGCTACTTGTACACTGATAACTAAATCTGACTCAGATATCTTGAAATGAAAATCTGAACAGCTCCTGATAGCCTGATCTCTTACATGATAAGCTGATCTGAAAACCAGACCAGCTCCTGATAAGCTGATCTGAAAACCAGACCAGCTCCTGATAAGCTGATCTGATAACCAGACCAGCTCCTGACAAGCTGATCTGAAAATCAGATCAGGTCCTGATAAGCTGATCTGATAACCAGACCAGTTCCTGACAAGCTGATCTGAAAACCAGACCAGCTCCTGATAAGCTGATCTGATAACCAGACCAGCTCCTGATAAGCTGATCTGAAAACCAGACCAGCTCCTGATAAGCTGATCTGATAACCAGACCAGGTCCTGACAAGCTGATCTGAAAACCAGACCAGCTCCTGATAAGCTGATCTGATAACCAGACCAGCTCCTGATAAGATGATCTGAAAACCAGACCAGGTCCTGAAAAGCTGATCTGAAAACCAGACCAGGTCCTGATAAGCTGATCTGAAAACCAGACCAGGTCCTGAAAAGCTGATCTGAAAACCAGACCAGCTCCTGAAAAGCTGATATGATTGCTGATACCTGTTATTTGCCCTGGATGAGAAAATTTTAAAATAGTTGGTGTTGACCAGAAATGTGTTGAAGAAAAAGCTTCGTAGTATAAAAACTGGTGAAATAGATACAAGTGAACAACTAAAAGATACATTTAAACCTATAGCAGAAGAATTCATAAATAGTTCTAAAAATATTAAAAGAATTCTTATGAAAGAAGAAAGTAAAATCAAGACAGAAGTTGAAAATATACAAGTTTAAAGGCTGAGAAACATTCACTCAAGATATAGACAAGTACCCCAAAAGAAACTAGTAGAAGGAACAATATTTGATAATACCATCATATTTAATGATGCTAATACTGAAAATGATGATGACGATGATTTTACTCATAGACTTCCAATTCTGAAGACATTTATACTGACTTATCAGTATTGGAAGGCATAAATGAATTAGATACAAACTATTGTTGATAGTTACATTAAACTGAATGAAGATAAAATACAAGACAAATTAATAATATAGCTTAAAGCATTAATATTCAAGAATATATTTAAATGCAAATTGAGGAACTACAACGTGAAATAAAATTAGAGAAAGAAGACAGTTATAAAATTGAAAAAGCAATTCTAAAAAGTAAATAATTAAAAACAAATTGAAGAGTTTACGGTTAAATATATAGATTAGAAAATTAACTACATGTTAGTATAAATAGCTGAAAGTGCAAGATGTAGATCACAACACTTTCGAAAAAATCTGTGAAACAATTCAATGTCTTTAAAAAGGAATTTAGTTAACGAAGTCCATATTAAATTTCAACAACTGTTTGTGCTTGTAGAGATGTAATGACAGGAATATATGATGTTTTATGGAGCTAAGTTAGGTGAAATGTAGAACTATTCTACAGAAAATAGAAATTGTTGATTTTTGAAGACTGTAATTGACACATTCTCAAAGTACAGCTGAAAATAAAAGCTGCACTCTAAAAACCAAGGCAATGGAAAATATTTTTGAAGTGGTACGGGTACCAAAAAACTTACAAACAGATGATTCTAAAGAATTTTTTAATAAATACTTGGGAAAGCTCATACATAAATAGAAGATTAAACATTACTTAATATGAAAGCATCAATATTAGAATGATTTAATAGATCATTGAAAGGTATGATGTGAAAAGAATTAGCTTTAATGGTTCATATAAGTGGATTGGTATGTATAAAGATTTACTCAATGCATGCAATAGAAAAGTTCATCGTACCATTAAAATGTCTCCTATTAAAGTCAACTCAACAAATGAGGAAAAGCTACTTAATATAGTATAAAGTAATTTGAAGAATGAATGTTGAATTTAATAAAAATAAAATTAAAACGAAAAATCTAGTTTGATGATGTTGAATGTAGTTGAATGATGAGTCTTAAGAAAGATAATTAACTAAATGTAGTGGAATTCTCTAAACTTGTTGGTCTGAATGAAATATTGCTAAAACTTCAGTGTTTAAAATGAACTATAACATAGTGCAATATTCAGCAGCACATCATATTATCACTTTTTATAAAGTTGTATGTATATTTTCCCATCGAAAGCGCTAGCACGCAAAATTTTACAATATGAAAATGGGATTATTATAGAAGATCTTCACTCTATTTATTTCTTTAGCTATCAGATCTTTAGAAAATATAGATAAACTACGGAAATTGGACTTTGATATCCAATCTTTAAGAATGTACATGTGTATGAATAAGTATCAAACAAACTTAGTGAATGAATATACGCTTCAACTAGAATCATACTGAAGCATGCATAAATTTTAAAATGTACAGTAAACAGATCTTACTTTATATCTGTATCTGTATGAGTATTACATAAATTTATAGAAAAAAAAATGAAAGCATGCCGAAGCATGTATAATTTAAAAAAAAAAAAAATCCTCACGTCATACAATTTTGTAAGCAAAGAAATTTTATGATTTTGTGGTCAATGAAATACATACATATGTATCTACTTTGTAAAAATTCAAAAGAGCGAACTGGTATATTCTAATAGTAAAGATTTTTAATTGTAACACTCTACATCTCGGACTCTTACGTCACTATCGATAGAAGCATGCTAAGGCATGCATACTAGCAAAATATATAAAGCTGTTAGAAGGTGATGAGACAGCAATTGTATCTGGATCAACCCAACTCATGAATGTATTGTATACGGAGATGATTGATGGTGATGATGACGTTTTTTAAGTGAATAATCATTACATATGAATGCGACAGTGATTGACCCCTCAAACCTCATGTAAAAATACTTGAGGGGAAAAATTCTCTCAAAACATAGATATTTCATTGTTTCTAACACTTTATGAATACACCAACGGTGAATTGCTGGTAGAGGTAACTGAGTTATTTGAGATCGATTTGATACAATAGTTGTATATTAAACATGCATTTCTTTGTATGTAAACTAATTTCTACATACCTAATGTATATACCCACCAAAAAATTAGACAAAAATTCTCTATTCCAAGTAGTAAAATCTGAAAAAGGAGTGGCACATTAAAAGAAAAAATAAATAAATAAAAATAGAGACTGACTGACCAACTAATACGTACACTCTGCCCGATGGGCACACAAAACACACTTAAACATTTCAGAAATATATATACAATACGCTGAACTTTAATAAAATGAAAAAAAAAGTCATATAGAACATTAAATAAAAGCCATAGGTGCTCACCGTTCATAAAATAAACATATGTATATGTATCTTATTAATGTAAACATATTATCAGTATAAAGCAACAGAAATTTCGTCATACAAAGTCATCTTGTATCCTAGAGGAGCCGTCGATAGGGTATACCTAAATTATATGAAAACGAGTTCGTTTTCTGTTGATCGCTATTAAAGAAGAAAATATGTTTGTTCATTATGATTTAACTAATTTAAAAGTACATTTAAATTCAGTCTCATACCCGTACTTCTTAACATAAAAATTAAAAATAAATGTTATCCAATTCTATATTATACTATGTATCAAAAATTTCAAAAAAGCTGTTATATGAAAGAATCTCCAGCGCTTCTAACTGCATCAGAGTTTAAGAAAAAAAAACTCCTTTTATTCAATTTAATAAAATTTTAATTTGAAGCAGTAAGCAAATACATCAGCTTACTGCATTCTTATTCATAATCGTATAATAGAATATATAACCCCTAAAGGACAAAGTCTAAAAGTCTTATAAATTAAGAAATATAGAAAATAACATAATTTTTATAAACGCGTAAAGTTGCAAAAGTAATTCAAATGATTTCATCGCAAAAAACAAACAAAAACTAGTGATTGTTTTCAACAATTATGAAAATAATAATTACAATATAAAACTCCCTTTTGATTTCCAATGTTTATCAATAAAAAATAAAAAATAAGTAAGTTAACTAACAACAACAAAAAAAAACTATCAGTACCTAAGCTGGAGTGCCGGATCAGTTTCATTTAAAAATGTTTATACATTTTTAAAAAGCAAAGCAAGTTTTCCAAAATAAATGTAGAAGGCTATAGCTAGAAAAAATTTTATACCCTATACTTTAAAAAACTGTAAATTAAGTATAAGAAATATTTCTATTATAGTTACTATTACTATAGAGTATGTAAGTACATATCTTCAAGAATTCAGTTTTACTTACAACAGAAAATCCTCACAAACTTTTAAGTAAACGCAGATAAAAATTAAAATGTTTTTAATTTCACCAACAACAGACATCACATGACAAAAAATAAAATAAAAAATGTATTCAAAGATTGAGTTGAACACTTATTTGTATGTACATATATATGTACATACATACATACATACATACATACATACATACATAAAATCAATTTGTAGATATGTATGTATACATATCAAATTTCTTATCAATGCTTAAGTATTTATTAGATCTACATCATGAAAATATATGAAGCGTCGTTTAGTTAAAGCACAATGCAAATATAAACAATCCATACACTCAGGGAAAATCTGCAGCTTAAAAATAAGAATTCATCACATTAATTCAATAATTTTTAATATAATAGAAAATGTATATTGAGATATCTACAAACTAATGAGTTTAATAAATGAATACTGTAAATTAATATTTTGTCCATATTGAAATAAGAAATTTCAATATGACTAAACCTTCGCTAATGGTTCTTATTAATTCAGCATGGTTCTTACTGATTTGAAGTTGGTTTTTCTCTGTGTGTAGATAACTCTTTCAGTCAAAGAAGACGAATGTAGTTAAATAAACAAAATCTGTAATATAAACAAATTTCACACAGACCGACTTCAACGCGAGACAAATTTAAGCATGAGAAAATATAAAGCAATCGTAAGTATAAAAGCATACTAGGATTAGGGAAGTCCAGATATATGATAGTATTTTATAGTACCAAATGTCGATGTTGAAAACAATTTATTTCTACCTACATATAAATACCAGCTCAAATACACACACATAGCAGAATTCATATAAGAAATATCCAAGAAAATTTCAACAACACCCCACCTTTTGCAAATCATGACGAGCGTTAAATTCTCCCTCAGATATACATACACAAATTCCCATGATCATACATACATATACAATATATAAGATTAATCTCAACAACACAACACTCTCACCTACCTGAAATTACAGATAGTCTTAAACTTCTACAGACGTCTATACACATAGATTCTCACGGCTACATATTACAAGAACACCTCGCCCCTAATAAATCACAATCATCTTAAATTCTTACAAAAATACATACATACATACATACGCATAACCAATTTACCTCAACAACATCCTCACCCACCTCAAATCACGATCAACCTTAAACTACTATAGAGAGACACATTCACAAATCCCCATGGCTACATATTACGTCAACAACCCTGCCCACCCAAATCATGGTCAGCCTACATCATACAAACACACAGATTCCCCCGGTTGCATACTACTAGAACACCTCACCCCTCATAAATCACAATCAGCCTTAAGCTCCTACAGAAATACACACATTGAAATTCCTACAAACATACACACACACACACACACACACATTCACACACAACTACACACGCAATCGATCTACCTCAACTACACCCCGCCCCCTGCCAATCAAACCTTCACCTAAATTCTCACAGACAGACAGACACATCCACAAATTCCTATGGTTACATATTACGGCAACAACGCCGCCCACTCAAATCACGGTCAGCCTTAAATTCCCACAGTCTAGCAACACCTACATTAGCATTAGAAAAAATAACTTTCACGTTTTCCCGTCGTCATTAGGAAAAATCATTTTCCCGTCGGCATTTGAAAAAATTATATTCATTTTTTGCCGTCGGCATTTGAAAAAAATAATAATCATGTTTTGCCGTCGGCATTAGGAAAAATTAATAAACATGTTTTGCCGTAGACATTAGGAAAAATTAATAATCACTATTTCACCATTGGTATTAGAAAAAATCATTTTCATGATTTTCCCGTCGGCATTTGAAAATAATTATGTATTGCCGTAGGCATTAGGAAAAATTATCATGCATGCCGTAGGCATTAGGAAAAAGACAGACTTATTGAACCACCCTCGAAAAATATTTAAAGGACTTATCGAACCACCCTCGTAGGTATCAAATTTCAAGAATTTTAAAATTTTCAAATTTTAATTACCCAAATTTAACAATTTCAGCAACAATTTAACAATTTTAATTGGGGCAGAATTGGCAGTTCACAACTACTGATACTATTAAAATGTGTTATTTTTAACTGTTTCATAACATAAAATGCATTGCATATTGCATGTTTTATCACGAAATATTTCTTATCTACCATAATTATTTAATTTTTTTGTTGCTGTACAAATTTATGAAATTTGAACTTTAATTTCGTTCCGTGTGCTCAAAAAAATTAAACAAAAAACCAGGAAAAAATTAATACATGCGAGCACAACTTAATTCGTCGCTTGCTCAGTGACGACTAAATGAAAGAGCATAAGCATGTATGTGATTTTCATCCGCACAATTGTGCTATGGCTTGCGGGTTACTGATGTATACATACATAATTATGTTCGCTAAACTCATTGTTAAAGAACATACATACATACATTTACTTTCATAAATAAAATAAATAAAAAGACAACATAGTTTACAATCATACATACATACATTCATACACAACGATATTTTGCTGTTATTAACAAACATACAATCATACACAATTATAAGTTATTAACATTTAATTAATTGCTTACACATCATAAGGTTCATTAACCATTGCTAAGGAAATTTGCTTATTAATTAATTGTTAAATACAGAGTGCATTTACCTCATTTATAAATTAGGTCATGTTATTGTGTTTACTCAAACAATATTAATATTGCATATGTTATTATCTATAAGCTAAGCACTTTTATTAATTCTTAATTTTATATAAAAGAAAGTAAAATAAATCATATTTTAAGTCGTTTTCAATAAGCATATCAATAGTGTTTTATTACTGAACGGCTTCCTTCAAGTTACAAGTGCTTGTAAGGAATAACTATTTGGGAACCTAGTGCTAGTTCAAATTTATGTGTTTGAACTAATCAACACTAGCCCATTCACAAACATTTTGGTGACCCCGACGTGATCTATAACAGGATTAAAATTCAATCAATAACTACATATTAACACTAGGACATCACTAAGCAGTGGGTATTGCTTAGATTCTCCAATCAGTGGATACCATTTATTCAACTACATCAAAGGTTAAATCAAGTCATCCTCTGGTCCACAACAAGGCGAAGATGGCGAGTCTACAAGCTCTTATGATCCAGTAGGAGGAAAGGGCAAATTACATAGACAGGATTATTGCTAATATCAAGAAGGCCCCACAAGGGTGGAAGGAATCTAGAATTTTACAAAAGCAAGTCCGATGAGTTAGCGAAACTTTGGAAGGACTTTGAGAATACAGAGAATGCAATCGTAGAGATCAAACACTTCCTGACAATGATCCGTATATTGTGAGAAATTTGCACGGGTCCCTTGGAGAAAGGTATAGCACTGCTATGGAAAATATCGACCTTCAAATCAAGAAACTAACTGAGGGCACAAAGCCATTGCCAGCAGTAAGAACTTCAGAAACTTCATTGAGTAACCAGAATACATTAGTTCAAGGACTAGCCAGACGAGTGACTGCCCGTATGATTGCCTTAACACGGCTATTACAAACGTTGACACCATTAGAGGAAGATCAACCGCCAGAGTTTTATACAATCAAGGTAGACACAATAAAAAATCTATGGAATCAAGTCAAAACCTTGTATGATGGGGTATGGCAACAGACCGAAGATCCTTCAACATGAGGATTACATCAAAATGAATATAATGATTTGGAAGACTTAGTGCAATACACATTAGTACAACTCGCAGTAAATACAAATAAACAAAAGGAGAGCGGTGTTAGCGGACGTAGCGTAGCATGTTCAACACAATTACGAGCAGAGCTATCATCACACAGTTCACTACCGCTTCCAAAAATTGTTATTCCCCACTTCAATGGAGACTATTTGAAGTGGATGCAATTTTATGAACTATTTCAAGAAATGGTACACAAGCAACCGCTTCCAAGCGTACAGAAAATGTGGTATCTCAAAACCAATTTGTCAGGGGAAGCTGGCAAACTGATAAGTCACTTAGCTTTATCAGAAGAAAACTGCACCATAGCGTGGTCGCTGCTTTATGAACGGTACAACAACAAAAGAGTACTGCTAGCTACATTGATTGAAAAATTCTGAATCAGCCCAAGGGAACATTATCTCCTGCATCAATAAAGGCTCTTCATGATACCACAAAAGAATGCTTGCTGGCATTGAACAATTTAAACATCGGCACATCGTCATGGGATGCCATACTCATTCAATTATTGCTGAAAAAACTCGAACAAACCATTTTCATTCGATTTATGCAATCACTACAAAAGCCGAAAGAAGTGCCTACAATTAGTGAATTATTGTCGTTTCTAGAGAGGCAATTCGAATCAATGGAATCGATTGGGCACAAAGAAAAATCAACCAATCATCAAACTACAAGCATGGCTGTAACTGCTGATCTACCTCAACTACACCCCGCCCCCTGCCAATCAAACCTTCACCTAAATTCTCACAGACAGACAGACACATCCACAAATTCCTATGGTTACATATTACGGCAACAACGCCGCCCACTCAAATCACGGTCAGCCTTAAATTCCCACAGTCTAGCAACACCTACATTAGCATTAGAAAAAATAACTTTCACGTTTTCCCGTCGTCATTAGGAAAAATCATTTTCCCGTCGGCATTTGAAAAAATTATATTCATTTTTTGCCGTCGGCATTTGAAAAAAATAATAATCATGTTTTGCCGTCGGCATTAGGAAAAATTAATAAACATGTTTTGCCGTAGACATTAGGAAAAATTAATAATCACTATTTCACCATTGGTATTAGAAAAAATCATTTTCATGATTTTCCCGTCGGCATTTGAAAATAATTATGTATTGCCGTAGGCATTAGGAAAAATTATCATGCATGCCGTAGGCATTAGGAAAAAGACAGACTTATTGAACCACCCTCGAAAAATATTTAAAGGACTTATCGAACCACCCTCGTAGGTATCAAATTTCAAGAATTTTAAAATTTTCAAATTTTAATTACCCAAATTTAACAATTTCAGCAACAATTTAACAATTTTAATTGGGGCAGAATTGGCAGTTCACAACTACTGATACTATTAAAATGTGTTATTTTTAACTGTTTCATAACATAAAATGCATTGCATATTGCATGTTTTATCACGAAATATTTCTTATCTACCATAATTATTTAATTTTTTTGTTGCTGTACAAATTTATGAAATTTGAACTTTAATTTCGTTCCGTGTGCTCAAAAAAATTAAACAAAAAACCAGGAAAAAATTAATACATGCGAGCACAACTTAATTCGTCGCTTGCTCAGTGACGACTAAATGAAAGAGCATAAGCATGTATGTGATTTTCATCCGCACAATTGTGCTATGGCTTGCGGGTTACTGATGTATACATACATAATTATGTTCGCTAAACTCATTGTTAAAGAACATACATACATACATTTACTTTCATAAATAAAATAAATAAAAAGACAACATAGTTTACAATCATACATACATACATTCATACACAACGATATTTTGCTGTTATTAACAAACATACAATCATACACAATTATAAGTTATTAACATTTAATTAATTGCTTACACATCATAAGGTTCATTAACCATTGCTAAGGAAATTTGCTTATTAATTAATTGTTAAATACAGAGTGCATTTACCTCATTTATAAATTAGGTCATGTTATTGTGTTTACTCAAACAATATTAATATTGCATATGTTATTATCTATAAGCTAAGCACTTTTATTAATTCTTAATTTTATATAAAAGAAAGTAAAATAAATCATATTTTAAGTCGTTTTCAATAAGCATATCAATAGTGTTTTATTACTGAACGGCTTCCTTCAAGTTACAAGTGCTTGTAAGGAATAACTATTTGGGAACCTAGTGCTAGTTCAAATTTATGTGTTTGAACTAATCAACACTAGCCCATTCACAAACATTTTGGTGACCCCGACGTGATCTATAACAGGATTAAAATTCAATCAATAACTACATATTAACACTAGGACATCACTAAGCAGTGGGTATTGCTTAGATTCTCCAATCAGTGGATACCATTTATTCAACTACATCAAAGGTTAAATCAAGTCATCCTCTGGTCCACAACAAGGCGAAGATGGCGAGTCTACAAGCTCTTATGATCCAGTAGGAGGAAAGGGCAAATTACATAGACAGGATTATTGCTAATATCAAGAAGGCCCCACAAGGGTGGAAGGAATCTAGAATTTTACAAAAGCAAGTCCGATGAGTTAGCGAAACTTTGGAAGGACTTTGAGAATACAGAGAATGCAATCGTAGAGATCAAACACTTCCTGACAATGATCCGTATATTGTGAGAAATTTGCACGGGTCCCTTGGAGAAAGGTATAGCACTGCTATGGAAAATATCGACCTTCAAATCAAGAAACTAACTGAGGGCACAAAGCCATTGCCAGCAGTAAGAACTTCAGAAACTTCATTGAGTAACCAGAATACATTAGTTCAAGGACTAGCCAGACGAGTGACTGCCCGTATGATTGCCTTAACACGGCTATTACAAACGTTGACACCATTAGAGGAAGATCAACCGCCAGAGTTTTATACAATCAAGGTAGACACAATAAAAAATCTATGGAATCAAGTCAAAACCTTGTATGATGGGGTATGGCAACAGACCGAAGATCCTTCAACATGAGGATTACATCAAAATGAATATAATGATTTGGAAGACTTAGTGCAATACACATTAGTACAACTCGCAGTAAATACAAATAAACAAAAGGAGAGCGGTGTTAGCGGACGTAGCGTAGCATGTTCAACACAATTACGAGCAGAGCTATCATCACACAGTTCACTACCGCTTCCAAAAATTGTTATTCCCCACTTCAATGGAGACTATTTGAAGTGGATGCAATTTTATGAACTATTTCAAGAAATGGCACACAAGCAACCGCTTCCAAGCGTACAGAAAATGTGGTATCTCAAAACCAATTTGTCAGGGGAAGCTGGCAAACTGATAAGTCACTTAGCTTTATCAGAAGAAAACTGCACCATAGCGTGGTCGCTGCTTTATGAACGGTACAACAACAAAAGAGTACTGCTAGCTACATTGATTGAAAAATTCTGAATCAGCCCAAGGGAACATTATCTCCTGCATCAATAAAGGCTCTTCATGATACCACAAAAGAATGCTTGCTGGCATTGAACAATTTAAACATCGGCACATCGTCATGGGATGCCATACTCATTCAATTATTGCTGAAAAAACTCGAACAAACCATTTTCATTCGATTTATGCAATCACTACAAAAGCCAAAAGAAGTGCCTACAATTAGTGAATTATTGTCGTTTCTAGAGAGGCAATTCGAATCAATGGAATCGATTGGGCACAAAGAAAAATCAACCAATCATCAAACTACAAGCATGGCTATAACTGCTGTAGCATCAGGAGAAGGTAGCATCAAATGTAAGCTGTGCAACAACAGTAATCATCGCATTCACCATTGTAAGCAATTCATTGCAATGAAAGAACATGACCGACTAAAATGGGTACAACAACACGGATTATGTGTGAACTGTTTCAAGGCCAATCATTCAGCAAAGGCATGTCCTCATGGTAATTGCAAGAAATGTAATAATAAACACAGCACGTTATTACACTTGCCACCAAAATCACAGCATATAGGTATCTCAAGTTCACCCCTTCAGTTGACTAACCAAAAACAACAAGATAATACAAGCAACGCAGTTGCAGTCTCTTCAGCCTCGACTGCATCTGAAGCTAGGAACCAGAGCTACGTCATCTTA
This sequence comes from Tachina grossa, assembly GCA_949987645.1. Lineage (NCBI taxonomy): Eukaryota > Metazoa > Arthropoda > Insecta > Diptera > Tachinidae > Tachina > Tachina grossa. Next base: position 102,464,961 of record OX465275.1, on the reverse strand, counting down.
GCTACGGCAAGAGTCATCATCAAGGCCGCAAATGGCAATTCAAGTGAATTTAGAGCCATACTAGACTCAGGATCACAAGTCAACATTGTGAGTGAACGACTTATCAAAAAATTATCCCTTTCAACTACAGAAGCCCCATTATGCATTGATGGAGTTGGAAGAATCCAGAAAAAGGCACATAAACGCATTAATGTGCAAATGTTATCCAGAGATCATAACGTCTCAACAAACTTGGAAGCCTTCGTGTTACCCAGCATCATCCCAGCGCAACCGAGTCATATTATCGATGTTTCATATTGGAAAATTCCAAAGGGCATTCATCTGGCGGACCCCAAGTTTAACATGCCAGAGAAAATTGATATTCTTCTTGGCGCCGAGTTCTACTTCAGCCTGATACAACCTGGCAGGATAAAGTTAAGCGAGAGTCTTCCAATACTTCAAAATACGTCACTTGGGTGGGTTGTAGGTGGATCAATCAAAGAGCACACTCCATCTTGCTCATCCTCGCCATTAACGTGCGCAGTATTTGGTAATGAAAGGTCATTAGAAGAATCAATAGAACAACTATGGAAACTCGATGAAGTAGAAACGAACGCGAAAATATTGTCTCCGATAGAAAATCTGTGTGAAAATCATTTCAACCAACATATAAGGAAGAATTCTGATGGGCGCTTCATCGTCAGCTTACCATTTAAAGAGAATCCAACTGCACTAGGCCACTCACACCAATTGGCTTACAATAGATTCATTAGTTTGGAAAATCATGGAAAAGGTTAATGTACACAATATACCTAATCCAAGATATTTTATTCCACATCATTGCGTGCTAAAGCCGGAGAGTACATCAACAAAACTTAGAGTAGTGTTCGAGGCTTCCGCTAAAACGTGAACAGGATACTCGTTAAATGACTTAGTGTATACTGGCCCTACTGGACAAAGTGATTTATTTTCGATTCTACTTAGATTTCGCATGCCTAAATTCGTATTTACAACTGATATCGAGAAAATGTATCGTCAAATACTAATCAACCCAGCCGACCATCAGTATCAGTTGATCATTTGGAGAGAGGACCCTTCATCACCAATTAATTATTACAGGTTGAACACCGTTACCTACGGCACTAGAGCAGCTCCATACTTGGCCACAAGGTGCTTACAACGTATTGCAGAAGAAAATACAGCACGATACCCACTCGGCTCTCAGATGCTAAGATACAACTTTTATGTGGATGATGGTCTCGGTGGCTCAGATAGTCTAAATTTGGCGATTGAGACTCAATGGCAACTACAAATGATACTGCAACAACATGACTTCATCCTGAAAAAATGGTGCTCAAATAATGAAAGGCTGCTGAAAGATATGCCCCACAGTGACAGAGTAGTTGATTTAGATCTTGATGGCAACAGTAGTAAAACAATAAAAACTTTGGGTTTACATTGGGTGCCCAAGATGATCAGTTTTGCATCAAAGTAAAACTCAATGAGCTCCAAGTAATCTCAAAACGGACAGTTACATCAGAGCTTGCAAAATTATTTGATCCTCTGGGTCTCCTTGCTCCTGTTGTTGTCAAGGCAAAAATCTTTATCCAACAACTGTGGCAGCATTCGTTAGATTGGGATGAACCATTACCTCACAATCTTCAAATGACTTGGGAGAGTTTCCGAAATGATTTAAAAACACTAGATGAGTTCAAAATTGCGAGACATATATTCTATGGTGGCATTCCAGTAAAAACACTGCTTCATATATTCGCAGATGCATCTGAAAAGGCCTATGGTGCAGTTGTATACATTCGCGCAAAACTTAAAGATGGAACAATAATTGTTCTTTTGCTATGTGCAAAATCAACCATTTATTATTTTTTATGGAATTTATTTTTATGGAATCAACCATAAAAATTCATTTCGAACATTGCAAAGAATTCTAGCATATGTCCTCAGATTCATAAAAAACAGTAGAATGTCTATTGCAAGTCGACCAACACACTCATCAATTACGCCAAAAGAGTTAGACGATTCCCTTCACATAATTGTTAAGGCAATACAGTCTTCAGAATTCGCAACAGAGATAACACAACTACAAAAGGCCGAGATAATTAACAAAAATAGCTCACTTAACAGTTTAACACCATTTTTGGATAAGGAAGGCATACTTCGAGTAGGAGGGCGGCTAAAACACTCCAACTTACATCCAGATATGAAACATCCAATAATACTACCATACAACGATCCCTTGGCAAGACTCTTGTTTATTATGATACATGAAGACAATAAGCATTGTGGACCGAATGCAATGATGAATACAATAAGACAAAAATTTTGGCCAATAAAAGGGAAAATAACAGCTCGAGCCGTCATTCAAAAATGTGTAAGATGTACTAGAGCACGGCCACTGCTTTATCAACAAATAATGGGCAATCTACCCCAACCTAGAATCACACCTGCTCGACCATTTATTAATTCAGGTGTGGACTATTGTGGTCCATTCTGGATACACTACAAAGTGAGGGGCAAACGGCCAACGAAAGCTTACATAGCGGTATTTTGCTGCTTTGCCACAAAGGCAGTTCACTTAGAGCTGGTGTCTGATCTATCAACAGAGTCATTCATTGGTGCTCTTAAAAGATTTATAGCTCGTCGTAGTCATTGTCAAAACATTTACTGTGACAACGCAACAAATTTTGTAGGAGCAAAGAACACTTTATCGGAAATATCTGAAGCAATACATGCTGATAAGGCACAAGAGGCAATAATATCCGCTTCGAGCTCTAAGGGGATACACTTTCATTTTATCCCAACAAGAGCTCCTCACTTTGGAGGCTTATGGGAGGCCGCCGTGAAGTCAGCAAAGCACCTTTTGGTACGCAGTGTGTCAACCGAATCATTAACACATGAAGAGTTGGAGACAATAATCATAGAAGTAGAAGCAATATTGAACTCACGTCCACTAACACCGCTCTCAAATGATCCGGACAATCTCGAAGCTTTAACTCCTGGCCATTTTCTGATTGGCGAAGCACTTACTGCTCAAGTAGATAGCAGAGCAGAAAAGCTGAAGATTTCAGGCGTGTCCCAGTGGAAGTTAGTTTCACAATTAAAATACAAATTTTGGAAAAGGTGGTCTACCGAATATTTAAACGAACTTCAACAACGCTACAAATGGAAAACTAAGGCCAACAATCCCAAACCAGGGGATATGGTCATAATCAAAGAAGACAATCTACCTACAATGAAATGGCCACTAGGAAGAATTGTCACTGTTTATGAGGGAGATGACGGCGCGGTGAGAGTGGCCGAAGTAAAAACAGCAACCGGAATCTTCAAACGACCTATTCACAGATTGGCTCCACTGTGTCAAGAAGAGGAAAGTGAAACAGTGTTGGAACGACCGATGTCAAATAACCAGGAAAAAGATGTCATTCCACTAAAGAGGTTTAAGTCGACAATAAATTCCGTAGCACTCACTATGGTCATATCCCTTCTTCTCCTTCCTATTGCTCTATGCAACAACTTAGTGATAAAGCAGTTCCAGGATGATCCAGGGTTGTATTTTCAGGGAATAGGTACCGCAAAACTGAATACAGCAGAATGGAAATTAATGGTGTACTATGACCTTACCCCGTTTTCAGCTGAACTTAATTCATTATCAGTGGGCTTGGAAACTTTGCAGCAACTGTGTCCTGCGATACAAAGATACCCAATGTGCAAGATTTTGGTGAAGAACTTAAGGCAAATCAAAAATGAATTATATCAAGAAGATGATTTAATCAGCCACGGACGAACAAAAAGGTCGCCATTTAATATTGCTCGGCAATATTGCTCGGTCACTGTTTGGTGTTCTTGATTCGGAGTATATCACCAAATCAGCTTCAGAGAGAACTAAACGTGATCAAGGCACTTTTTTCAGTGTCGCGACTCCTACCCGTCAAATAAGGCGACTTGATTCAACTTTACAAACTTATGCGAACTAAGGCAGGAGTCACAGAAAACAAGGTCATCTTTGAAGTCAAATTACCATTGATCGAACAAACAACCCTTCGAACTCTTAAAGATATTTGGAGTCCCCTCAAACAGGAACGGCACACTTTTCGTCATAGTACCCGAGAAACCATATCTGGCAATTAATTCACTCAGAGATGAATACATTCCACTGTCGAATGATGATATAACGAATTTGTTCCGGCTTAACGATGTCTTTATCTTCGACAACAAACAATCAACCTTCGAAAAATGATCAATAAATTCATCCTGCAAAATTAACTTCTTTAATAAAAAACCTGCTAGAAATTGCAGGCTAGTTACATCAAGAGAACAAGGCGTTTGGATACAACTACACAACAAAAACAAATGGATTTATTCCACAATAAATAGCACTGAAGTTTATGTTGTTTGTGGAACTGAAATAATGCAATTCACATTGCACGGTTCTGGTATACTTCAGATTGAACCAACCAACCAACTTTAGGATACCTAAAGACAGCCGAAATCATCATTCGGGGGCACTATGACGTATCCAGTAACATTCAAACATCGTACTTCCGTTTCAAAAATATTAATGCCCTTACCAACATAAGTGAGCCTATAACAATATTCAACAGCACGCGGCAGGTTCTACAAACTCATACTGATCAACTAAATGAGCTACAAGCCCAACTTCAGGAAACCGACATGTCACACCTGCATAAACTCATTAACAACAAAAATCTGCACCATCAAGCAATAAGCTATTTTACGCTCAGCTTAGTTTTCGCCTTAGTTGTCCTTTATCTTGTCTGGAAAAACGGATCATCTTGTAGAAGGAAGGACCAACCCGAAGCGATATCTACTCCAACTCCTCGACAAAGCTCACCATCCAAATACGTCATCGAACTACAAGATACCTGAAGTGCACCGGCAATACTTGAACATTACATGGTTCAGCGGGGGGAGAATGTTGGCGACCCTTAAATTAAGTTCATCATAATTATTCAACTCATTAAAATTAAATTCATAATCATCCAAACACATGTGTATTAGACATCTGCATGAAACTAAATAATGATGTTTATGAAACTTTCGCTATAATTTTTTATTCGTTTCATTTCTATTTCATACAGATAAATAACTATGAAACAAGAGCAATGAATACTCAATAGTTAAGAACGCAGTAAAATGATGTTGGTTTGTTTACTTATAATTACTAGCATACTTACATTTACAAATGTGAAACAGAACATGTGTTGAGTAAATCTCGATTAAGTTCATGCAAAAACAATATGCTTTTAAAGATCAGTGTTGCCAGTTGTAGGAAAAGGGAAAATATAAGAATAATCGTCGAAAAGGAAGTTAAAAAATTAAACGTAATTATTTTTGTTTTCAATGCAATATTATTGTTTAAAATTTGGTATTTTTACATAGGGTGATGATAATATAATTATTGAGTTATTTTCGCTTGGAAACGAGTACTTTTGTTGTTTTGTTTAATTTTTGTCAATTTCAATTTTTTTATATCATATGAAATTAAAAAAAAAAACAAGCACATGACCAAAACTGTTAGACACCTACACAACTAATAATCAAATTTGCTTAGAATATATTCAGTTCTCATAAACCAATTCCTCTTTTTCATTTTTCATCTAAAAGTGTGTGTTTCTTTCCATAGCATTTCATTTCAGGGTTGTGTGCAGTTCATTACAAGAATATATAATATATTAAAATAGTTTAAAGATTTATATTATTTAAAAATGCAAATGACAAATTAAAATATGTATTACTAATACGTATATTATATACATATGTACTTAGTTATGTATGTTTTTTTTTTTTTAATGCATGTATTTATTTATTGTATCTTCAAATATGAACTAACAATATGTATTCAAATCTTAAATCTAGAAAATAATTATTAGGCCCGACCACTGTCGGTCATAAACTTAGTGATAGTTATAAATAATACATAAGTAGTGATAATCAAAAAGGGAAAGAAAGTATTTTCAAGTAGTCCCATCTGTAGTGTTGAGTATAAGAGCCCTTGTGTCCTTCTTTTTTAGGCGGATGTGTCCAGTAAAGTTCAAAATATTACGAGCAAGCGGATTAGGATGTGATTCGAGTTTTGTTATATATGTATGTGTAAAAATTAAAACTTTAATTTAAAAGTGAAACCTATTACACATGTGCGACCCATACAAAAAATTTCACTATATTGGCAACATTGCTATTACGAATGAGATGAGAGAAAGCAGCATGAACAAAAGTCGTTTCAATGAACAATCTCTTTATGTTAACAGTACGAAACGAAACATTTTCACTCACAGTATGATAAAAGCAACAGTTTGTTGAGTATTAACACATTTGTTCGAAGTTGGGCTTTAGTAAACAAACATTTCAGTAGTTTCATGGATGGAATTGTTCATGCAACTCTATAATGTGTATGTATGTAAATGCATTTGCAATTGTTTGTTTATAAAAAACACAAACAATAAGTGCAATGCATTAACCCCAGAATGGTAAACATCGCCTGTGAGGCGAAGCAATATTATTTTTTAACGATATTTTCTGATCGCTTACACCTAGCTAAGCATGCGCTCGTGCCAACTCAGTTGAGTGTTGTGCGAGTTTGCTCGCACACGTGCTCTGTTTTGCTTCGCTGCATTGCCGAATAATACATGTGTTAGTCGCCTGTGAGGCGAATTTTGCCAATAAAGGTAATTTTTTGCACATAAAAGTTTGTTCGTTTTTTCCTTAAAAATTAGAGTGTACATATGTATAATCCTTTCAGTTTTTTGTGATGATTGGTTCTAAAGCGCAGATACTAAATTGGCAAGGACCTAAGTACCGACTGGTGTGCTACTCGTTTGGAAGAAAGGACGCTTATGCCCAAAAGAATTCGAGCAGCAATAATACATGACAATATTGGTAATAACACTGACGATTATGCAGACGAACCAGGCATAAAAAGGGTAAAAGATCAAAATGGGATTTCTTCTTCCGATATCAAAATGTATGAGCGTATATTTCTCCGCCAAATTAAAGGAAACATACTATTTAGAGAACAGATCAGCAAACTGTTGGCAATGTGATGCAAAAAAATAGTTTGAAAAACTACAAAATCTATTTTGGTGTGGAAAGTTTTTCTCCACTTAAAAGCCTTATATTATTTTGTTATATGTTAACTTGATCTCAGGACAATAAGATAAAATAGGTTTTTTTTATCTCGAATGGAACTTTTTTATTTTTTTATTTTATTTTTAAACAATCTCTTAGAATTAAAGATTAAAATATGTGATAAAAGAAAGTCTGGCATATGTTTAAGACATTTGTAAAATGAACTGGTTTCTGTTTAGTTTTGTTACTAAACATTGAATAAATATATTTTATTTTTGGTTTATTAAAATTTTTTTGTTTTTAAAGTCATGTAAGGGCTTTTTATAAAAGTCGCCTCACAAGCGAAGTTTACCATTAAGGAGCTAAAAAGTATGTTTACCATTCTAGGGTTAATGGTTAGTGACCGAAGAATCATATTACAGTCACAGCATAACATACACACATGCATACACATGTGGAGTCATATTAACAATAAGTTTTTTTTTTTGTTTTATTTAACGCCAGTTAATGACCACAATAAAGAACATAAGTGCAATGTCTTCAATGGTCAGCGACTTTACAAATTCAGCATTTCTAGTTTTCTTACACCTTGCATTAATAATTGACCTAATTAATTAGCGTATAGGTTTAATTAGTTATAATATTTTTGTATAAATATAGAAGAAAAATAAAGACATAGGGTAGTAGACAAATTGACTTGTTTTACTGCACTTTTGCTACATGGTCCAAAGTACCTTGTGATACCAAACAAATTCTTGGCTTATGTACCCAGAATTTAACATCAAACTTAACAGGATGTTATCTATAGCATTAGTGGGACTGAGTGCAGAGGCATTTTTATACGTTGATGACATCATCGTTTTTGGACGAATGAAAATTTGCTAAAATTTTTTGAGAAATTAAGGAAATACAATTTAAAAATAAATCCAAGTAAATGTTGTTTTTTGCAATCTGAAGTCGACTACTTGGGGCATCTGATAACCAATAAAGGTGTACATACTATAGCATTGCACAGATACATCTATTTTCACCAGTTTAATGTACGTTGGTTCTGGTATGTACAGGTACATATGTTATTCAGCGTTTCTGTTACCAGTCATAACTTTTCGGTGCAAGCAAATCAGAACCCCTATACTTTTTTCTTTCCTCTCTCTTTCATAAACTCAGACTTGATTCAAGAAAAACAACCGAGTCTAAAACATAACTAGTAACAGACACTCTGAATACCATATAGTATCTTTACATACCAGAACCAACACACGCAAAACTGGTGCGAACAGTTATATCTGTGCAGACCTATAGTACAGACAGACCCGAAGAAATATGAAATTATAAAAAATTATCCAGTACCTAAGATTACTGATGACGTCAGGCATTTCGTTGCTTTCTGCAACGATTATCAGCGATTTATACAAAACTTTGCGCAAATAGCGAAAAATTAAAATGCATTATTAAAGAAAATCAAATCGTTTGTATGGAATTCTAATTGTCAAGAATCTTTCGAACAATTGAAAGCTAAACTAATGAATCCACCAATTCTACGGTACCCACATTTTAACAAACCATTTGTATTGACAACAGATGCTTCAAATTTTGCACTCGGAGCAGTTTTTTCACAAGGCGAAATCGGAGCAGATTTGCCGATTTCATACGCCAGTAAAACGTTATCTAAACATGATTTAAATAAACCCATAATAGAGAAGGAACTTTTAGCCATACATTGGGCTATAAACTTTTTTCGGCCATACCTCTTTGGGAGAAAATTCTTCGTTATTACCGATCACAGACCTTTAGTATCATTATTCACCTTTCTTCTAAGTTGACTCGTATTAGGCTTGATGTTTGTGATTACGATTTTGAAATAAATTACAAAAAAGGTAAAATGAATTGTAATGCAGATGCATTATCTAGGACAGCGACACGTTAAAAGCAATGATACCTACAGATATTGAAGATAATCCAAAAGAAATACTTGCAGTGACACGAAATATGCAGAAACAACTTGATACTGGAAACAGATACGAAAATTGTACATGGGAATGCGCACCAATATCAGATGTTAGTAAGTTAATCACCCTTATTCCATTTGTCGGCATCGACGTCACTTTAACACAATACCAAAAAATTGGGGCTTGTTTACTCGCTCTCGAGAACGATTTACTGATACTGACAATGTATTTCTGTTCCCTAAGGTCTAGAAAACAACATGAACCTACCAACAGGGGTCAGTTGCTTTCGACAACCGGTGCACAAGCCCCAATTTTTTGGTATTGTGTTAAAGTGACGTCGATGCCGACAACTGGAATAAGGATGAATAAAACTTAAGTTTAGAATACTAAATAAATTAGAAGAACCAGTTATTAAGTTCAATGATACAGAAATAATAATTGAGTGTAGTGAAAATTTAATGAGCACAGAGTTGTCTTTAAAGAAACTACTGTCAGAAATGTTATCACTTAATATTAAAGAACTGGCGTTAGGATGCAACGATGATATTTTTAAAATAGTTAACACAGAGGTGTTCAAGAATATCTATATAAATAAAAATGAAATGTTGTCCCTTGTTAAGGCATAACTTGAAAACAGGTTCATCGATTTTGCTCATTTTTTTTTTTAATATGTGTAATAGTCTGAAAAAGGTTTTTGGGGAAAGAAAAATTGGAAAGTTTGCTTGGAAAGTTGAAAAATTTGGAAAAAACTAAAATTGTGTTTTTCTATGGGATTTTACATTTGTATTTGTTTTTTACATATTCCCCACAAATTTCGTACTAATATCGTCTTAAAGGTACTTTCAGACGTGATATAACCAAAACTAATGGGCAATATTGTATTTGATTACATGTGACTCGCCATAACGCTATAGCCATTGCCATAGGAACCAATTAATTTTGGTTTGGTATACATACCTTTTTTTGTTGTTTGACGTTCGTGAAGAAAAAATGAAATGTAATGAAAATAACTAATTTGTTTTTTACTTTTGTGTTGCTCGCAATCTGTCCTACACTATTGGTGGAATAGGACCATGGAAAGGGCACCCCCATACAGAGTAATTAATAATAATCTTATATCTTGAAAGCTATAATAGCAAGAGTTCTCAAATTTAGTATGGACTCCTTTGAAAGCGAGGTGCTAAGTATTTCAAAATATTAGTATAATACGACCATGGAAAGGGGCACCCCATACAAAGCCATTCATAATAATATATTTTGAAAGCTATAATAGCAAGAGTCCTAAAATTGTGTATGGTCTCTTTTGAGAATGAGGTGCGAAGTAATTCAAGATATTGGTAGAATATGATCATGGAAATGGACACACCCATACAAAATAATTAATTGTAATCTAATATCTTGAAAGCTATAGCAATAAGAGTCTTTAAATTTAGTATGGACTCTTTTGAGAGCCAGGTGCGAATTCAAAATATTGGTAGAATAGGAGCAAAGGGAAGGGCACACTCATACAGGGTGGCGTAAAATGTTGTATAACTTTTTTATTTATGCGGTTATTATAATTTTTTTAAATACAGTATATTATTGGGGAATTTTTTTCAATAAACTTCGAAAAATGCTATCCTGTAAGTGATGTCCATCACCGAGACAGTATACATCTCATATTTTCCATAACTTTTCGCTAAATTTCGAGTGTAGTGGGTGTAATAATAATCTTATATCTTGAAAGCTATAAAATCAAGAGTCCTCAAATTTAGTACGTACTCCTTTGAGAGCGAGATGCGAAATATTTCAAAGTATTGGTAGAACAGGGCTAAGGGAAGAGGCACATCCCTACAAAATTATTAAGAATAATATATTTTGCAAACTGTAATAGCACGATTCCCCAAATATGTTATGGACTTTTTTGCGAGCGAGTGGCAAGGTAATTCAAAATATTGGTAGTGAAGGACCGAGGGAAGGATCACCTCCAAACCAAGTAATTAAAAATAATCTTATATCTTGAAAGCTATAACAGCTGGTCATCAAATTTGTTATGGACTCTTTTGAGAGCGAAGTTCGAAGTCATTCAAACTATTAGGGCCATTTTCTCAACTTACCTTTAGCTAAAGGTAGGATTTTGTCTGCCCGATAAATATTTTTGCATTATTAGAACTGAAACTTTTTATTGGTATTATTATCAATAATAATAATATTGAACGGATACAAAAATAATAAATGAAGTTATTAAAATGCACAGCCATATATCGGGCAGACAAAATCCTGCCTTTAGCTAAAGGCAAGTTGTGAAAATGGCCCTTAGTCGAATAGGATACCGAGATGGACACCACCTACCTATACAAAGTAATTATAAAAATCACATATCTTGGAATCCATAATAGCAAGAGTCTTAAAATTTGGTAGGAGCTAATTTTAAAACAATTCGTCTATATAAAAATTAATGTTTGTTTGTATGTCCTTTATGTGCGGCCAAACTAATCATCCCATCGCGATAAAATTTGGTCCCGTAGCCTGTGCAACTCGGAGAAGGTTAAAGGGTATTATTTTTTTTTAAACTTGGCCCAGAAGGCCGATATGGGGGAAATTTCTGCCCCTCCGAAACGTTCAAACCGATTTTAGTGCAATTTAGAACATAGATAGATCTGAGTCTAAAAAGACACATAGGATGTGTACATCTTTAAAACTGAGACCAGGAGATCGATTGGGGAAATTTCTGCTCCTCCGAAAAGATCTAACCGATTGTAATGAAATTTAGAACATAGATAGATCTACGTCTAAAAACTCACATAGGAAATGAAAATTTTCAAAAGTAGGACCAGGAGGGCAATAGAAAAGAAATTTCTGCATCCCCTAAACAATTAAAACGATTTTAAAGAAACTTTGAACTTATATAGATCTGCATCTAAAGATTCACATAGGCTTTGTTTTTTTAAGCTAGGACTATGAGAGCGAGAGGGGAAAATGTTTGCCCCTTTGAAACGTTCAGTACGATTTTAATCAAATTTAGAACATAGATAGATGTGCGTCTAAATATTCACATATTCTATGAACATTTTCAACAGTAGAACCTGGAGGGCAATAGGGGCAATTTCTGCATCTCCGAAGAGATTCTAATGATATTTAGAACATAAATAGATCTGCATCTAAAAATTAATATTTGCTTTGTTTTTTAAACTATTACTAGGAGGGCGAGGGAAAAATTTGAGCCCCTCCGAAACGATTAATTCAATTTTAATGAAACTTAGAACATTGATAGATCTGCGTCTAAATATTCACATATAATATATACATTTTCAAAAGTAAGACCAGGAGGGCGACAGGGGGACATTTCTGCCATCTAGAAAAATTAAACCCATTTTAAGGAAATTTATAGATCTGCGTATAATAAGTCACAAAATGGCCATAGACATTTCCTAAATTAGGACCAGGAGGAAGTAAGGGGGCAATTTCTGAGTTACAACTCGATTATGGTGAAATTTGAAATATAGATACCTCTTCAATGAAATTTAAAGCATAGGTATCCCTTCATTTAGAAGAAGACGTAAGGTTCGTACTTAATTTAGTATTTAATAATTTAAAAAGGGAGCATAATAAGAATTTGAAAATTTTGATATACAAAGAGCCAAAGTGCATAGTAGATAAAGCACTACAAAGTAAACTGATTAGCGAATACCAAGATTCCACTTTAGGCGGTCATTTGGGGATGAGGAAGACAATTTTAAAACTTAAGCAAAGATACATATGGAAGAATATGAGCAAAATTATGAAAAGCTACATATCAAATTGTAAACAAAGCAAAATAAATAAGCAAACACGTCATACTAAAGAAAAATTAACAGTAACAGATACTCCAGGAACTGTTTTCGAGATAGTGTCAATTGATACAGTAGGCCCGTTACGATTCTCAAATGGATATAGATACATATTAACAATGCAATGTGATCTATCAAAGTACGTTATAGCAAGTCCAATTCGAACAACAGATGCCAAAACTGTTGCAAAGGCACTAGTTGAAAATTTAATTCTAATATATGGACATTTTAAGGTCCTTAAATCAGATAAGGGTACTGAGTTTGTAAATGAATTGATGTCAGAGATGTGTAACTTATTACAAATAAAACAAATTTTCAGTACACCTTATGAAACAATGGGCTCCATAGAAAGAAATTATAGAGTATTGAATGAATATCTCCTTAACTTCTGCAATAATGATGGATGGGATTGTTGGATCCCATACTTTTGTTTTGCATACAACACTACGCCACATATCGATACAAATTACACACCGTTAGAATTAGTGTTTGGAAAGCTGGCAAATCTTCCCAATCATGAAATTTTGAATTACAAACCCATATACAACATAGACAATTACTCAAATGAATTAAGAGCAAGACTGCAATTTTCTTATAAAAAGGCAGAAAAAATGTTAAAAATTTTAAAAAATATACGCGTGGATAAAGATACAAACATAAATCCATTGAATTTAAAAATAGGGGATATGGTATATGTAAAGAGATTTGGTAGGAAAAAGAATCAATCTCCATACCATGGTCCCTACGAAATATTAGAAACTAAAGGAGTAAATTCTATAGTTAAGATAAGAAACAATGTAAATAACTTCACAATAATAACATAAAAAAATTTTAACATTAAAATAAGAATAACTTGTGTAGCATAAGATAGTTTCCAAATGTTATATTAAAAAATATATAAAAATTATAAAATTCTTCTTGAAGGTTAGGGTGTAATGGTATTTAAACAATGAACAATCATGTACACATTTTACTAACTTTTTTTCGAGTTAATAGATTGGTATGTTAGTTATGCCACCAACAATTTATAATGTTAATAGTATTGTCGTTCAATGCAAAAAATGTAATTTTTATGATAAACAAAACCACTCAAAATTATTGTTTTATTATTATTATTTTGTATTATTGTAATTTTGTAAAAACAAATATTATAATGAGCGTTTCAACTATCCAGTTATTTTTAAATATAATGCAAGCCACAGACCTTGCGACCGTTGGTACAACACGTTGGTTTATCAAGTTGTGTCTTTTGGACACAAACTACACAACAACGTGTGCAACATTAGCGCACTTCATTTCACAAAAAAAATTTTTTGAGTAAACATGACATCGGGTACTACTGCGCATAAAAATTGATGATTTTTTTGTCCAAAACGAAGAAGAAGAATGTAAAAAAGTGCAGAAAAAAATTTGGTTAAAAAAAATTGATTTATATAAAAAGAAACATATTCTAACAACAAACTTTTAAAAACACTAAAAGAAAGTGAGCCAAAAGACTACAAAAATTACATTTCCATAACATTTTAAGCGCACATACGAAAATAAAAACAAAATGAAATGAAGTTGTACAACATACTCCTCAATTATACAACCTGTCTATACAACTTGCCAAAAAATCAAATCTTTTTAATCTTTCATTAAAATTTTGAAAATAAAATCAATTATACTTTTGCCTTAAATAAAAATTGGCATTTCTGTTTTTGCAAAGGCATATAAAGCTACCTATAATTTCTTTGCCAGTGGCGTAAAATACGCCGGCAACCATCGGGTAGGCAGTATAGTTTACATTACGCCTGGAGTACTATCCACACAGCTGGAAGCTTGCCAAAATCAAAATGATTCCAAAGCCGAGCAAAGATATTCACCCTTATTCCAGTTGTCGACATCGACGTCACTTTAACACAATACCAAAAAATTAGGGCTTCTTTACGCGTTGTGGAAACAACTGACTCTTTTTGGCAGGTTTGTGCTATTTTCTGGACCTTAGGGAACGGAAATATATTGTCAGTTGCACAAAATTATTCTTGAGGGCGAGTACACAAGCCCCAATTTTTTGATATTGTGTTAAAGTGACATTGATGTCGACAACTGGAATAAGGGTGATTACTTAAGCTGAGTCATATAGGCCAATAAGTTTACTGTCAACATTGTCAAAACTCTTTGAAAAGCTACTCAAGATAAAATTGGCCCCTATTATAACTGATAATGTTTGCATGCTGGACCATCAATTTGGTTTTAGAAGTCAGCATAGCACTACTGAACAAACGCATAGATTGGTTCAATTTGTCCCAATTTACACTATGCAAGTCTTATTGCTAAGCTGATTAGTTTGTTAGTGTGCATAGTGTGATTTGGGACTTTATAAGAAAAACATTTGAAGAAAAGAAGTATTGTTCCGCCTTGTTTATTGATGTTTCTTAGGCATTTAATAAAGTATGGCTTAAGACCTTGTCTTAAAATTGAAAACATATCTGCCAATAAACATACAAAAACTTTTGGAAAGTTATATTCTTGGCCGGAAATTTACTGTTGTGAAAGGAGACTTTATGAGTATGCCTGAAACTATCTCATCCGGTGTGCCACAGAGGAGTATACTGGGACCAGTTTTATATTTGTGAGCAGTAGTATCGACACTTCTACCAAAGACTATAAATCTATAAAGATGTTCTACGTCCATACATTGTACTGCCAGTGCTTAATTTGCTGGTGGATTTTCTACTAAATCCATTTGTTTCAAAGAGAGTAATTTATTTTCTCAGAGCACTTATTATTCTCATGTCTTCGCTATTCATCTGCATACGCATGCATGTGTGTGTGCCTTTGCATGCGTAAGTATGAATGGATGTGTGTATTTAACTTAAAGCAAAGAAAAAATTTACACAAACAAAAAGAACTTGAGTTTTCGCACATATGCATATGTGTATGGACATAAGCTAAATAAAATTTAATGTTACCGATTGTCTATTTGTATATGTATTTTATTGTTGTACTTTTGCAAATACATGGATTCGCACCGAATATAAATTTACCGTTATTTGAATTTAATATATTTAGCGTTTACGTTGGAAACTATTTATTTAACTTTATTTCAGTATCGCTTTCGTTGTGAGTTACAAGTGCTTGAAAATATAATCTAGTGTGAAATTAAAAAAGTTTGAATAATAATATAAATAAATAATATCATAATGAGTGAACTAATTGAAATTACTTCCGTAGTAAAACAAAAGAAGTTATCGCTTAAAGCAGGCAATAAGTGTTGTTTGCCTCATTGTGGCAGATCCAAAAGAAGTTTTCCAAACTTAAAAATCTTTCGTTTCCCATATTGCAATGACATATTACTTAAAGCGTGGATAGAAAAGTGCAACTTTGACGAAAGCTTTTTGGAAAAATCGCGGACAATATATATATGTGAAAGACACTTTTCGTCAGAAAATATAGGAAAGAAATACTTGAAGCGCGACGCAGTACCAACCTTAAATTTGACTGATGACTCGGGTATAGAAAAGTGAGGATGTTGCATTACCCTTGTTTAGATGTCCACCTCTTAAGCGCAAAAGATCGGAATCACCATCGTTTTGCACAAATTGTTATAAAAGTTGTAGAAATGAAGAGTTTTATAGAAAGCAATATTTTACAATGTTTAAAAAACTTAAGACTGTTTCGCAAGATAAACTTAAATTAAAGAAAAAATCCGAAAGTTTAAAAAGAAGGATAAAAACGTTAGAAAGCAAAATAATGATGAAGAAATCTATTGAAGCCGAAGTTGATAATTTAAATATAAATCCAAACGAAAAAACTTTTTGCAAAATGCTCCTAAAGATAAATAGAGGGACAAATGCGCGTTGGGAAGAGCATGAGATAAGCTTTTCTCAAAGTATATTTTATAGATCAACCTCCACATACTTGTTCTTAAGAAATATATTGAAATTGAACCTTCCGAGTCCTTCATCCCTTAGTAGATGGAGTAGCATTAAAAATTTGCAGCCAGGTAACAATTCATGTATATACAATGCGCTCACAGAAACTGTTAAAAAGATGAAACCTTTTGAAAAAGAATGCATTTTAATTTTTGATAAAGTATCTATAAGAAAAAATTTTACTTATAATAAATGTGCAGATGTTATAGATGGAGTTTTCGATTTAGGATATGAACGAGTGAATCAAATGGGGTCTCAAGTTTGCGTTTTTATGATAAGAGGAGTTGTAAAAAATTGGAAGTTCGTTTTAAATTATTTTGTTACTTCCAGTTCAATAAAAGGTGATGTACTAAAAAAACTTGTAGAGTCAAACTTGGACATTTTAAGAGAAATGGGACTAAATGTGCGTGTGCTTACGTGTGATCAAGGACCCAATAATAGAAAATGCTATGATATGCTAGGCGGATCTTGTGAAAACCCTTATTTTATTTATAAAAATGCAAAAATTTACTTGATGTACGACGTACCCCATATTTTCAAATCCATAAGAAATGCTTTCATCAAAGCCGATTTTAAAACACCACATGGCGTAGCGCGATTCGACGTTGTTAGAGAAATATTCGAGTTAGAGTATGGAAAAGTAACCAAAATGACAAAATTAACAACGGTGCACATAAACCCAAATAATTTTCAGAAGATGCGTGTTGGCATAGCTGTCCAAACTTTGAGCAATTCAGTTGCTGTTGCAATCCAATCTGTAAATGAAAATCGCCAGTTTACACGAAGTTCCGCAGCAATAGCCACTTCAACGTGCTCTTTTATAAAAAAAACTCGATAGCTGTTTTGATTGCTTAAACAGCATGTATTTTAACGATGCAAAGCCCCTGAAGCCGAAAAGCACAACTTGGCAATTACTCGAAGAGCTAATTACCTATATGAAACAGGTTGAATACGCAGGAAATAAAATATTTTCAATCGATGACCTAATTCAAACTACGAGAGCTATTTTATCGTTATCGTCAGAATTGTTTGCGGAAAACTCAAATTTGATATGCATTTTAACGAGCCATTTTAATCAAGATCCATTGGAAAACTTGTTTTCATATATACGTGCCAAGGGCGGACACTGCAAAAATCCTTCGATCTATGAATTAAATGTCGCAGTAGCTAAACTGCTATCTCTTAAAATAACGCAATTTAGTACCTCTTCAAATTGTGCAAACGACGATGCGATATTTTTACCTATTGAGTTCCAAACAATTTTAGAAGATACTCAAAGAAGTGGAAGTACAGCAGAAAGTAGTCGCACACCTGACGTTAATGTAACAAACATATTCGATGAAAATGAATATTATTTTAATGAAGATGCAGATTGTTTTAACTCTAATAATGTTCCAATAGAGTTAACATCAAGCCGATATTTTGTTGGTTATATAGCTCAACGAATTACTTGCGCTAAATGTCGTGTGGATATAATTAAACCAGCACAAGTTTTGTCATATCCTTCAGAAATGTTTGTTCACGCTAAAAATTATGATAAAGAAACAGATTTTGGAAGTTTGTGTGCTCCATCAGACTTATTTTTTGCAGTGTGTAAGATTCACATAAAAGTTTTCGAAAATGTTTTTACTAATTCTAAAGAAATAAAAAACATAAAAAAAACTACTGTTGAACAATGCGTAAATTGTACCAAAAATACAATATATTCCTTTTGGTTTGACGAGAGCTACGTATGCTTTAAGCACAGGATGGAGATGCTTAATTTATTAGTTCTTACACTGCTACGAAAATATTCGTCGTGGGAAACATATAAATTCAAATCAACAAGCACTGAAAAACTCAAAATTTTAAAGCAATAAATAAAACCTATTCTTTTGTAAACAAAAATAAATAATCATGGTTTGCAAACTTATGTAAGTAAGCTCACGTTTTATTTATTTTATACATATACATATACATATATATATATATATATATATATAATTGAAATTTCTAAATAAAATAATTATAGTTCGGTGCGAATCAACTTATTTTTAATTTTACAACAATAAAACACGTATTTTTACCCTACAATAACACAATCGGTCGCATTTGATTTTCGTGATTTATTTGCACATGAATATATCAAAACAAGAAACTTCTTTTAGTTATTTCATATTTTTGCTCCTACTTGACTGCGCTTTAAACAAGAAATATAACACACACACAACTAAATTTCTCTATAAGCTTCAATTATGTGTGTGCATACATTGTATGCCATACAACATTACTACATACATATTTATATAAGTGTGCATGCTCAAAAATTTTGTGCTCTCTTTGTGGTTTCGTTCAAATAAAAAACAATATATTTTTCCCTTGTTACTTCCCCCACAGCATCTATAAACGCAAACAATTTTAGTTTTCATTTAATGTTCTACGTGGAACATCTTTATATATTTATAGTCTTTGCTTCTACAATTGCCGACGATACAGCCTGCCTTAGTATGCACGAAAACCCTTACGAAGCGTCTCGATATTTTCAGGAACACATTACCCAGCTGGAACTATGGTTAAACTTATGGAGAATTAAGGTAAATGAACAAAAGTGTGCTCCAGTAACATTTACCTTACGAAGAGATACTTGTTCCTCCATTCGGATTAACAATCAAGTTGTTCCTCAACATTGACATGTGAAATACCTTGGTATACAGAGATAAAAACAGCGAGCCACGAATTCCATTGTTATTTTTGTTTAAGTACAAAAGGCGGTTTCGGAAAACATATGCGATGGTCTTACCCCAAGAGGCCTGCTGATGGGTTTACACTTCCGGTTCTGCATTCACAGGAAATTGAGTATGCTCAAGATCGGGGTCCAAGCTTTAGTCAAGTGCTTTCATCTTCACCAGGATAATCAAGCTCAAGGATGTGTTACCAATCAGAAAGTTCAGATCCGGTACAACCACCTATATCTGAAAATAACGAGTTCATCCCAGAACAGAAACATTTCTCGCCGAGACCATGGAATCAAGACCAGCTTAATGATGTAATTACAGACCTTGGGTTGTAGAAAAGATCTTCTGAGTTACTTGCGTCCCGAATGAAAGAAACAGAGAAAAAGAATTATTTCATGATTTGTTGAAGAGGATGATTTTGTGTACTGCACAGATATTTCTGGTTTGATGACTGCCATGGGCTTAGAGTAGGGTTCCCAGATTCCAAAACTCAAATAACTGGACATTGGAAAAAATTTTCCTGGATTTTGAAAAAATAACTGGACAATTTAAAAATGCACTTATAGTTCAAGAAAACATTGAATGTTGATATTTTGAAAATATTTTTTGGTTGTAAGTTGTTAGTGCTGTACAAAATAGATGTACTAATCAGAGTTAGGGAAAAATATAACTGATTGTTTATTAGAGGCATGCGTAAACAGTCTTAGTCTTGAAATGTAAATACGTCTTATTTTTAAATGTGTTCTCGTAGCATGTATTGTACTAAACCAATAATAAATGATATAAGATGTAGATGGTAAGCTCCCTGTCCAAGAATGTGTGGTTGACTACAAAAAATAGTTAACTTATAGTTAAATTTTCTTAGACTGACTAAAATCTAACTGCAATGTCATCCAGAACAAACTCAAAATCAATTCTTAAGTTGAGTACGTAATTGAACTTGATGAGAGCTAACGAAGTTATCTACTTCGAAACTCCTTTCAGTTTTATATTAATATTTTGCTGTTGTTATTTTAGATGGTACCTTAGCTGAGTATTAGCGCGTTGAGTACAGAACGTGTGTTGATACATGTTCAAACCCCAAAAAATTGTTTTAATTTACTGACCACCAGGTGATTTAAAAAAATCAACTTTAAGTTAGGTGAAAGTAATGCAGAGTGAGACAATTGACTACCGCCTAGGATATCGCAATGTTAAAATAATCAGTTTATTACGAGTACATTGAAAAGTAACCCAAGTGTCAGGCAGTACTATTTGCGAGTGTTAGTTTAAAGTTAACGTAATTTCTGGCAGGGCTTAAACACATAAGTGTTTAATGAAGATTTTTTAAAGACATAATATTGATTAACTGAAAATATAGAATACACAAAATAACTAATTTTCAAAATTCAAGATATTAGTTTTTAACTGGACAAATTTTATTTTAACTGGTAACTGGACAAGGCACAAAAAAGTGGATAATCCAGGCCATTCCAGGCCGTCTGGCAACCCTAGCTTAGAGAGATACGATTCAAACGAATGGCGTTTATTTATCGACTCATCAAAACGCAGCTTGAAGTGTGTCCTTTTGCATAATGGACATAAATTTCACTCCTTGCCGATATCACATTCCACCAAAGTAAAAGAACAATACTCTATAATTGCATTGGTCATGAAGAAGATAAAGTATGAGGAACATAAATGGGTAATTTGTGCTGATCTTAAGATGGTAAATTTCCTCTTAGGTCAACAAAGCGGCTTTACCAAATATCCTTGTTTTATAAGCTAAAGCAGAACACTGGAAGAGAAAACAATGGCCTTATAGGGAAACATTGGTTCCAGGTATGCCAAATGTTATAAATGTGGCTCTGGTGCCACGAGATCGCATCATATTACCCCGCTCTTCACATTAAACTTGGTCTGATGAAACAATATGTTAAAGCACTTAACAAAGATAGTGAATATTTCCAGTATATTTCAAGGAAGTTTCCCAATCTGAGTATGGAAAAGCTGAAAACAGGAATATTTGACGGCCCACAAATTCGGAAATTGGTGAAAGATACTGATTTTGCCAATTCAATGTCAGAAATTGAGAAGAATGCATGGGATTCGTTTGTATGGGTTATTCAAAATTTCTTAGGAAATAACAAGGTTAATGATTACGTTGCTCACGTTGAAGAGATGTTAACTCATTTCTAGAATCTTGGATGTAACATGAGCATCAAACTACACTACTTGCACAGTCACTTAGATCGTTTTCCTGAAAATCTAGGAGACTTGAGTCAAGAACAGGGCGAACGATTTCGCCAAGATATCCGGACAATGGAGGAACGATACCAGGCTCGCTGGGATGCACACATGATGGCTGATTATTGCTGGAGTATTCAGAGTAACACTTCCTTATTCAACAATAGTAGTAAATCGAATAAAAGAAAATCCAAGAGTTTGTAGTTTATAATAAAAAAAATTATTTAAATAAATTACTTATTTATTTATGTATTTATTTTCTTATTTTATTTCTTATAGTAAATTTAAATAATAATATATAAATTTTCTACTGTGTAATAAATTTAAACTCACCCAATTCAAATGTGTTTCCGCAGAATAGAATCAGTATTGTAGGTCGTGTATCGCCAAAAAAAAAATAGACGAATGTTACTATGTAATGCATTTTCGATGTAAAAATTTGTACATAGCATGGAGAAAATATTTTCAAAATTCAATCAATCGAAAGAAGAACATTAACTACTCAATTGTAAGTATACCAAACAAAAAAACTAAAATTTTGTGAAAATGAGTGAATTCACTGAATCTTTACATATATTTATAAAAATTACGTGTATGTTCGTGATCGCTAAACTCAAAAACTACTGGACCGATTTTGGCCAAATTTTATATGCATGAGTAGTGAGTAGTGTTTCTGTGTAGTTTGAAGTTCGTCCGACAGATGGAGCAATATTTAGTTTTTTTGTGTTTTCGCACCGTATCTCAAGAACTACTACACCCATTTTGACCAAACTTTATATACATGCTCTATGGGGCGTGAGGAGTGTTTCTGTGTAGTTTGAAGTTCGTCCGACAGATGGAGCAAAATTTAGTTTTTTCGATTTAGTGCACCTGTCATTCTTCTTCGAAATATCAATCCGCCATGACTTTGCAACGAAACCAAACCTGCAGTGAAAATAGCTAGTTGTGAATAAATTCGAAAAGACTCAATCGATTTTTATGATCGATATCTGATTTTATTTCTTTACATGTGGCTTTACGATAAAGGAATAAACATGAACAATTTTTACCGTTTTCGATTTTTCACGATATTTTTTAAAACAAAAAAATTTGCTATTTTTTTGGCTAAAATTTTTTATTGTAACTCCAAAACTACTGAGCCGATTGAAGCGCAATATATAAACAAATTAAAGGTTATGTAAATAGTAATTTTTGTAGATTTAGTTTAACAAAATTGGACCGGTTTTTTGAGTTATGAGAACATAAGTGGAGACATGTCTTAAAAAATTGACAATTTTACTCAAAAATATTTTAAAAAAACCTCTCCATAGAATTTAAAATTTGGACCATTTTTGTACTACTGGAACTACAATACATCGAAATTGTATAGTGGTTTTAAAAGCATTTTTTGCTGTTGACCTGTGTTATAATAACTATCACTAATTTTATGTCCGACATTCGTCGGGCCTACTAATTATATTTTAGATTTAAGATTTGAATACTTATTGTTAGTTCATATTTGAAGATACAATAAATAAAAAAACATGAATTAAAAAAAATTTTTCTGCTTCATATTTTAGATAAAGGTAGATATCCACATTGTCAGTACATTCATATGTATATACCATTAAGGAATAAACTCTGCATACACGCAAAATTTAGAGGAAACTTGGGAAGAAATTCAAAAAAGTAATTATGCCAATATTTAGGGTGCTATGTATATATTTATACAAAAAATAAAAAATAATTATAACAAAATAAAAAAAAATAAGTTAATGCACTATATTTGGATGAGATTTGTTGACGGCTTTCAAACAAGTGGACATCAAACATTTTGCACGTATTTTTTCATGTATTTTATACCTGTATGTAGACTTTTTACCTATGTATTTTTAGTATTTTTGCTACTGTGTTATTATAATTATTGTTTTTGTATAAACATATTTATTAGCAACCTAAATATTGGCATATTTAATTTTTTTAATTTCTTCCCAAGTTTCCACAAACCCTTAAAATGATGGTTGTACACAGAAAAAATTATTCCCAAAAAAATTTCAAACAAACGTCTGTTTTGAAACAAAATTTAGTTTCGGTAAATATTTTTTACTGTTCCAGTAAATTATTTGTTTCAATTTTGTTTTATGTAAAAAAAACTGTATCATTTAATTTCATTTGTTTGTGTTGGTGTTTTACCTTGCTTGTTGATTGACTCAACGCACGCAAAGAAAAAATATTGTTGAGGTAAGCATAATCAAACAGCAACATACTATGATTGAATTATATGGTTGCAGTCAAATCATATTATTGTTAATAGAAAAAAAGCTTTAACAATTTTATTATTTGAGTTAATTATAATATTATCTGAGTTAATTATATTATAGTCTTAGTATTGTACATATGACAACACTATTGTTAGATGTGACTAAAATATAATTGAGACTCATCATACCATGTTCTAATATTATAATAACCCAGCAAAAAATTTCAAAAAAGGTAATCGAGTTTGGAATTAAGCATTTTTGGTGGAAGCACTTCCCTTCTGGATTACCAACTTAATGATTTTAACAAGGCGTGGGACTAAAATAATCGATTCTTGAGAAGTACTTAAATTTTTTTTATTTGTCAACATTTCACGTAATCTATTTCGTCTAAAAAAATCATTTTCTTCATTTAGCAACTTGCACGTAATTTTTTTAAATTTTAGGTAATGTGATTTGTAAGCGAGTAATGAAAATTGGCAATCAGAAAAGTAAGTCATTATATGGCAAGTAGTTATAATGGTAATGTGTAATTTTTTGCTGGGAATATTGTTACATACGACCACATTATTATATAATATAATAATACTATTTTTTTTTATTCATACATTTATTGTAGAAACAGCTGTGCGTTAATTTCGAAATAAAAATAATTTAATACTGTTGAAATAAAATGTATAAATAGAAATGTATACTTAGACGACATACAGACATTTCTATATAAAGAGATACACATATGCCTATATATTTTTATTTGTCTTCCCTTTTGTTTATTCTTTATTTATTTATTCATTTATTTAACACCACCAGTGCACTACCGATAGCTTACAAACGAAATACTGAACTGACAGTTGTTTCTGAAAAAGATTTTTTATTTAAACTTAAAATAGTATGGTTTTGGAAAACATTATATTTATATTTACATCATATTATTTTTAAATAATAATACAAATTATGTTGTAGTCATAAATTTTTAACAAAACTATATTGTTAAACTCTAACCATATCACACTTTTATATGGATGTGATAATGTAATTATTAAATTCAAACATTTCTCTGTTTATCGTAACGAAATAAATGTTTATAATAACAATAACTAGTTTTCGACGACCACATATATGTTTCAGAGAACATAATATTGTTTTCTCAACCATTCTACAACAATATCTTTTCTTTGCGTGCGTGGTCATGTGCACTTTACACCAGCACGCGTGGTCATGTGCTGATGTTGTTGATTCTCTTTGAATGCTCGTGTTGTGTACGTGTGAATTCGGACAAGAAGCCGAAAAACGTCGTGGCTTCCCAGCTAAAAAAATATGTATGGAGCATATATGATATCCCATATATGGTTCCGATCCGAAAAATGAGGGTATATGGACAATTATGACAATATATATTCATACATTTTCATACATGAATGTGTATTCCCTATATAGTATGCAAAGTTCATAATGTGCAATAAATTAAATTATCAAAATAATTTTTTTGTAATATTTTGTAGAGAAAGGTTGTGTTTAATGAAACATTTGTTCGAACAAAGTAGTTACAAACGAACTAAAAGACATTTCATTCGACATTTTAAGAGAAAATGTGAATCGATTATTAAAAAATACAAAAAACGTATTTCTACACGACATATAATTTAAGAAATCAGATTA
Source organism: Tachina grossa (assembly GCA_949987645.1). Classification (NCBI taxonomy): domain Eukaryota; kingdom Metazoa; phylum Arthropoda; class Insecta; order Diptera; family Tachinidae; genus Tachina; species Tachina grossa. The sequence continues at coordinate 102,439,367 of OX465275.1, read as the reverse complement.
AAAACTAATGCAATTATAAAAAAAAAATTAATCCGTTTTGATACTAACACTAGTTTTTAATATTATTTTTTGGCAGTTATATGAATTTTGTTTCTTAAAAATATCTGAGAATTCCGTTAATTTTTATAAAATTAATGACTGAATTATCTTTTTGATTATTTGATTTATTAAATAGGCCCACAATATATAAAATCCTACAAGAATGATTTTTAGGGTTCCGTACACCAAAGGTGAAAAGGATCCCTATTGTTTTCGCTACGCTGTCCGTCTGTCCGTATGTCCGTCACACGGTATTTTCTCAGGAACCGTAAGAGCTACGGACCTGAAATTTGGACACAGTATGTAGAACCTTGCCCGCTACAACAACTAATACATGAGAATTAAAAATTAAAGGGTGTTCCAAAAAGGAGCAATGAAATATGTTAAAATCCCATGTAATATACATACAATTGTATGAACATATGTATATTGAAACTTGAAATTTGTAAAATTAGTGTATTTTTATACAGACTACAACAATTAACACCACAATTTAAAAAATTTAAGTTAAAGGGTGGTCCATCAGTTAATGCAATTTTGACTATGTAATTTTGACAATTTGCTATATCTTGGAAACCGTAAGAGGCAAACACTTGAAATTTTCAAAAACGGTAAAACTAAAAAAACCGAAAATTATAAAATCGCCAAACCAAAAAAAAAAATCGCCAAAAATTAAAAAAAGCCGCCAAAACGAAAAAAATCGTCAAAATTAAAAACAAAATCTAACTCTAAAATAAATCGCCAAATTCGAAAAAAACGCAAAAAATTGAAAAAAATCGCCAAAACGCGAAAATGTCGCGAAAACTAAAAAAAATTTAAATAAACAAAAAATCGCAAAAATTAAAAAAAATCGCCAAAACAAGAAAATAAAGTGTCTAAACTAAAAAAGAGCCAAAACTTAAAAAAATCGCCAAAACCGAAAAAAAACGCAGAAAACGACAAAAAACCGAAGACCCCAAAAACGAAAAAAATGCCAAAACTGTATATTATATGGGATGAAGTTTGTATTAAATTACATATCTAGTGTTCGTACGGAACCCTATGTGCGCGAGTCATAGTCGCACTTTACTGAATTTATTTTTTGTTGCACGAGTTTTTATTTTTTAAACCTTGAGGCTCTATGCATATAAAATTTGCATACCGTGTGTATTTTCAAACAAACTTCCAATTCACGAGTGATTAAAAAAAAAGAAAAAGATCGAATTAATAAATCACAAGCTTTTTGATTGCAAAAATGATTTTATGTGCGATATCATATATGCATACATTTTTATATGGCTCCGTATATTACATCCCAGCTAAAAATATTATATATGGTCCATATATTTTTAATATATGAATGTATATAACTATATATGAATATGTATGAATTCATGTATGAAAATGTATGGGATTATACATTGCAAAACTATTATATATGGACTAATATATGAAATGTATTATAAAATATGAGCTCATATATGGAAATTTCATTATGAAGATCTTCATATGTGGATCCATATATCGCTCATTTACTTCAATAGTGGCACAACTCAAAAAAACCAGTTTTGCAGAAAACGCGTTTTAAGTTTTTATTTTGCATACAACTCAATGGAGAAATGAAAAAAATTCTTCTCTCAGGAGGTGATGGTACAACCTATTTATATGCAATTTTTACACAAGATAAAATACAAAATGCCGCATCTTTCTGCATTATTAACTCAAAAAACTCATTTTTGAGTTATGCCACTATTGAAGCAAATGAGCGATATGTATAGAAGTAATTTAATATATGGAGCCATATCAGAATGTATGCATACATGATATCTCACATAAGATCGTTTTTGCAATCAGAAAAGCTTGGTGTTTTATCACTTATGAATTGGAAATGCATTAGAAAATACATACGGTATGCAAAGTATACATGCGTACCCTCAACGTTTAAAAGAGAAAAATTGTTATTACATTATTATTATTATTATTATTCTTGTATGATTTTATACTTTGTGGCCCCATTTAATGCATGAAATAATCAAAAGGATAATACAGTCATTAATTTTATAGAAAATAACAGAATTCTCTAGATAAGAAACAAAGTTCATATTACTGCAAAAAATTATATTGAAAACTGTTGTTAGACGGATTATTTTTTCTTTTATAATTAATTGCATAAGTTTTTAATCTGATTTTTTAAATTAAATCTTATGTACGAATATGAGTTTTGTGTTTTTGAAATAATTGATTCACCTTTTGATTTAAAATGAGGAATGAAATGACTTTTAGTTCGTTTTGAATTATTTGTCCAAACAAATGTTTTATTAAATAAAACCTCCCTGTTTAAAATCTAAAAAAAAAGTAGTTTTTGTAATTTAATTTATTGCACAACAGTGCGATTTTGTGAATCAAGAGACTATGAATATGAACTTTACATAATGTAGAGGAAAATTTTCACATACATACATGTATGAAAATTTATGAATATATATAATCATATATGCCAGTAGTAGGGAACTGCCGGTTCTGGCGCCGATTAAAATTGTTAAATTGTGGCTGAAATTGTGAAATTGTTGCTGAAATTGTTAAATTTGGGTAATTAAAATTTGAAAATTGATAAATTCTTGGAAATTTGTGAAATTTGATACCTACGAGGGTGGTTCAATAAGTCCGTCTTATTTTTTGTTTACATAAGGAGTTTTTTGTTTACATTAACCCTTGTGGGAACGGGTGATTTTTTTTGGGTTACATTAATTGTGATAACGGGTGATTTTTCTTGAGGCTTTTTATGAGTATATATGCCGACCGGAAAATCATGAAAATGATTTTTTCTAATACCAATGGTGAAATAGTGATTATTGATTTTTCCTAATGCCTACGGCAATGCATGATAACTTTTCCTAATGCCTACGGCAATGCAGGATTATTATTTCTTTCAAATGCCGACGGCAAAACATGATTATTATTTTTTTCAAATGCCGACGGCAAAACATGATTATTATTTTTTTCAAATGCCTACGGCAAAACATGACTATTATTTTTTTCAAATGCCGACGGCAAAACATGATTATTATTTTCTAATGCTCCCTAGGTGTTGCTAGACTGTGGGAATTTTAGGCTGACCGTGATTTGAGTGGGTGGCGTTGTTGGCGTAATATGTAACCATAGGAATTTGTGGATGTGTCTGTCTGTCTGTGAGAATTTAGGTGAAGGTGTAGTTGAGCTAGATCGATTGCGTGTATATATGTGTGTATGTGTGTGTGTATGTGTGTGTTTGTAGTAATTTCAATTTATATATTTCTGTAGGAGCTTAAGGCTGATTGTGATTTATGAGGGGTGAGGTGTTCTAGTAATATGCAACCGGGGGAATCTGTGTTTGTATGTCTGTAGGAGTTTAAGGCTGGCCATGATTTGAGTGGGCAGGGTTGTTGACGTAATATGTAGCCATGGGGATTTGGGTATGTGTCTGTCTATAGTAGTTTAAGGCTGATCGTGATTTGAGGTAGGTGAGGATGTTGTTGAGGTAAATTGGTTATGTGTATGTATGTATGTATGTATGTATTTCTGTCAGAATTTAAGATGATTGTGATTTTTAAGGGGCGATGTGTCCTTGTAATATGTAGCCGTAAAAATCTATGTGTATATATGTCTGTAGAAGTTTAAGACTATCTGTAATTTCAGGTAAGTGAGAGTGTTGTGTTGTTGAGATTAATCTCGTATATTGTATATGTATGTATGTATGATCATGGGAATTTGTGTATGTATATCTTGGGGGAGAATTTAAGGCTGGTCATGATTTGTAAACGGTGGGGTGTTCTTGAAATTTTCTTATGAATTCTATATGAATTCTGGTATGTGTGTGTATTTGCGCTGGTATTTATATGTAGGTAGAAATAAATTGTTTTCAATATCGACATTTGGTACTATAAAATATTATCACATATCTGGACTTCCCTAATCCTAGTATGCTTTTATACTTACGATTGCTTTATATTTTCTCATGCTTAAATTTGTCTCGCGTTAAAGTCTGTCTGTGTGAAATTTGTTTATATTACAGATTTCGTTTATTTAACTACATCCGTCTTCTTTGACTGAAAGAGTTTTCTACACACAGAGAAAAACCAACTTGAAATCAGTAAAACCCATGCTGAATTAATAAGAACCATTAACGAAGGTTTAGTCATATAGAAATTTCTTATTTCAATATGAACAAAATATTAATTTACAGTATTTATTTATTAAACTCATTAGTTTGTAGATATCTCAATATACATTTTCTATTATATTAAAAATTATTGAATTAATGTGACGAATTCTTATTTTTAAGCTGCAGATTTTCCCTGAGTGTATGGATTGTTTATATTTGCATTGTGATTTAACTAAACGACGTCATGATGTAGATCTAATAAATACTTAAGCATTGATAAGAAATTTGATATGTATACATATCTACAAATTGATTTTATGTATGTATGTATGTATGTATGTATGTATATCCAAATAAGTGTTTAACTCAATCTTTGAATACATTTTATATTTTTTTTTTGTCATGTGATGTCTGTTCTTGTTGTTGTTGTTAATATTCGCCTGTGTATAGATGCGAAATATTCATAGTTTTTTTTATTTTTTTTATTTGATATTAAAAATGTTTTATATATGTATTTGTATTTAATTACTCGACCTTATTTTTAATATGAATTTGTGTGGTTTTATAGATATTGTATCTATTCAGGCTTTCAAGGTCATTCAATTTCTTTAAAATGTAATAAAAGACGTATTTTTATTTCATTTTTAATGTATCCGATGTTTCGTTGGGATTTTCCAACATCTTCAGGGATAATGATTTTTATTGAAATCTGGTAACATTGGTAATATATAAAAAGAGCGACTTTAATATATGTATGTACATGGATATGTATGTAATTACAATTAATGATAATAGAGCATAAGCATTGACTTACATATTTTATCTTTTATTCCAATTTACTTTTAAGATTTTGCGATGTATTTTGAAGAGACATAAAATGTATAAAATAAAACACATAACGTAAAAAATAATTGCAAATATAAATAAAATAAAAATAAAATATCACAGCCTTTTCTTAACTTCTAATATCACAGTTGGAATTACACTAAAGTCTAAACTAATACAATGCTATAGCTGGCATTGGTGTTGTCTTTATCTGTTTTACTATTCATTGCTATGTCCATTTTTTGTTGTATACTTAAGCTTTGCAACGTATAACGTTTATTGTGCCTTCTTTCTCTGTGAAGTATTTTGAAGTTTTCTAGGTCAGGTGTATGTAAGTTGTCAATGCAGTGTTGAGATAATGCAGTAGAATGTCGGCTCTTTTTGATATCTGTGTCGTGTTCAGCAATTCTTACTGCCAAATTTCTTTTTGTTGTCCCGATGTACACTTGTTTACAGCTTTCATTTGTCCCCCCATTATATTTAATTTCGTATACTACGTTGCTGTGATCCTTTTGGTTTATTTTTGATTTGAGATTTGTGAAGAGTGTCTTTGTTGTTTTGTTTGATTTATGTGCAACTATAATTCCTTCTTCTTTGATAATTTGTTTTATGTGGGTGGTTTCGGTTAATTTTGGTATATATGATAAGCTTAAATATTTTGTGTTGCCAGATGTTTTTTCATTGTTTTCAGTTTTATGGTTTATTGATTTGTATATTAAATTATTTATCAAATTTATTGGATAATTATTATTTTTCATTATATCTTTGATTATTTTAATATTTTTAAATTTGTATTTGTCGTGGCTTAGGTGTAAAGCGTTATTAATGAAATTATAAATTGTATTTATCTTCTGATTTATTGATTGTGTTGAGTTGTAATTTATGATTCTGCCGGATGCTATCGGTTTCATATACCAATCTGTTATAATTTTGTCTCTTTGCCTAATAAGTTTCATGTCAAGATAAGGTAAAGAACTACTTGCTTCCTTTTCAATTGTGAATTTAATTTTGTTGTGATAATTGTTAAATAGTTGCAAAATCCTCTCTTCATCTTTTCTTTTAATAATTGCAAATAAGTCGTCAACATACTTTGTTAATAATTTAATCGTTATGTTTTCTTCGTTTAATTCTTTTGTTGTTTTTTCCAAGAGAGTGTCTAATACAATATCTGCGATCGTTGGTGAAAGAGGGTTTCCCATCGGCATACCATACGTTTGGTTGTATATGACGTTTTCGTACATAAAATAATTATTTTCGTTTAGGCAAAACTGTAGAATTTTCAAAAACTGCGTTTTAGGTATTTTCGTGTGGTTTTTCAAAAAGTTCCATTTTTCCATAATATTACTTATAGCTAGGTGTATAGGCATGTTAGTAAATAAGATACCACGTCCAAAGATATGAGAATTTCGTCTTCGTCCAAAACTATATTTTCTAACTTTGCTTTTAGTTCTAAGGAGTTCTTTATATTATATTCCGATGAAATTATGTTTTTCAGAATTTTACCTATGTATTTGGAGAGATTGTAACATGGCACTTCTACAGACGATGATATTGGTCTTAAAGGCATATCAGGTTTATGTATTTTTGGTAAACCATACAATCTTGGAGCAGTGGCATGATCAGAAACCAGTCTATATTTCTCATATTGGGTGATATATTCTTTTTTATATAGATCCATTACCAATTTATTATTCTTCCGTTGTAGAGTTTGTGTTGGATCTATGCGCACTGCCTTATATGTAGATTTATTTTCTAAAAGTTTTTCCATGCCTCTTTTGTAATCTTCTTTATATAAAACAACAGTTTTATTACCTTTGTCTGATGTTGTAATAACTATATTATCTTTATGTCTTCGTAGTAATCTCTTTGTATCTTCGTATATATTTAGTATAAGCTTTTCGTTCTGATTGTTTCTTGATATCCTTTTATATGTTAAAATTCTGTTGGTTATTTTCGATCTAATAATATCTTTTCCTTTTTCATCTGCTAATGATTGTACCCATTGTTCTAAGTCCGCTATTAAATTAATTACGGAGAAATTATCTTTATTTACAGGCAAAGAAAACTTTGATCCAAGGGATCGAAGCCATTTGCTTTCATCTGTAAAAACTATATCTGTTTTATTAACGAACCATGTTGGGTTGAATTTAAAGTTGTATTTTTCATATTCCTTCTGTTTTCATTTTTGTATCTTGGCCGAGTGTGTCAGTTTATCTATTGATATAAAATTTTTATATCTTAGAGATTGCTTATATATGAAGTTTCTATATTCGTCAATATCTAGCAATAATTTTAAATCATGTTTTATATTGTCAATTTTCTTTTGTGTAACTCCTATATTAATATTGGTTTCTTTTATTTGTAAGTTAAGAACTTTTTTGTGAAATTTTTGTTCAGTCTTAATGTATTCTTGCGATATTTTCGTCATGCTAAACAAATGCGCTGTGTTTTTTTGTCGTGTTCATTAGGTGAGTTGGTATTAATCCATTTTCTCGACAAGCTAAAAAATATTTCAATCTTTCTCTTTGCTTGGCTAATCTTTTTATGTCTCTGCAATAATTCTTGAGCATTGTGCAAATACCCACATTATATTTCAATTTAATGTGTTCGAAAAAATGCATTTTTCTTTCAATTTTAAATAATTTGTTAATTCGGCGGGCCCTCCGATAATTGAATATATATGTATTTATATTTAATTACTCGACCTTATTTTTAATATGGATTTGTGTGGTTTTATAGATATTGTATCTATTCAGGCTTTCAAGGTCATTCAATTTCTTTAAAATGTAATAAAAGACGTATTTTTATTTCATTTTTAATGTATCCGACGTTTCGTTGGGATTTTCCAACATCTTCAGGGATAATGATTTTTATTGAAATCTGGTAACATTGGTAATATATAAAAAGAGCGACTTTAATATATGTATGTACATGGATATGTATGTAATTACAATTAATGATAATAGAGCATAAGCATTGACTTACATATTTTATCTTTTATTCCAATTTACTTTTAAGATTTTGCGATCTATTTTGAAGAGACATAAATTGTATAAAATAAAACACATAACGTAAAAAATAATTGCAAATATAAATAAAATAAAAATAAAATAGCACAGCCTTTTCTTAACTTCTAATATCACAGTTGGAATTACACTACATCTAAACTAATACAATGCTATAGCTGGCATTGGTGTTGTCTTTATCTGTTTTACTATTCATTGCTATGTATGTCCATTTTTTGTTGTATACTTAAGCTTTCCAACGTATAACGTTTATTGTGCCTTCTTTCTCTGTGAAGTATTTTGAAGTTTTCTAGGTCAGGTGTATGTAAGTTGTCAATGCAGTGTTGAGATAATGCAGTAGAATGTCGGCTCTTTTTGATATCTGTGTCGTGTTCAGCAATTCTTACGTTTTATTTTTATCTGCGTTAACTTAAAAGTTTGTGAGGATTTTCTGTTTTAAGTAAAACTGAATTCCTGAAGATATGTACATACTCTACAGTAATAGTAACTATAATAGAAATATTTCTTATACTTAATTTATATTTTTTGAAAGTTGATGCAGCGTTAGCTAGTCAACGTTTGACATTTTTGGGGTATAAAATATTTTCTAACTACAGGGTGGGCCAAAAGAAACCAAGGGGTGTAAAAGTTTAATAACTTTTTTGTTTATTAACTTTTTTTATTTTTTCTTTCAGATTATATAATATACAAAATGGAAATTTTTTTACACTAAATATGAAAAATGATGTCTCTTAAATGACCACCGTTTTCAGCTTCGCACTGATGGGCTCTTTTTAGAGCATTTTCCATAACATCTTTCAAAACTTGTGGCTGTAGCGTTCGAATTTCTGCAACAATGTTTGCCTTGAGTTCAAGGATTGTCTCTGGCTTGTTCACATACACTCGCTCCTTCAAAAAACCCCAAAGAAAATAGTCGGGTGCTGTCAAATCTGGCGATCGCGCTGGCCAAATAATTTCCGAATTTCGAAAAATTATTCGCTCTCCAAAAATTTGACTTAAAAGTGCCATTGTGTCTCGGGCAGTATGGGCAGTGGCTCCGTCCTGCTGAAACCACATACCAGGTCTGTTTCCCAGAGCAGGACGTAAAAAATTTTCTATCATAAACCGATACCGCTCTCCATTTACGGTTACAGCACTTCCATCTTCATTCTCGAAGAAGTAGGGCCCAATGACATTTTCAGATGTTATCCCACACCATACTGTACACCTGATGGGGTGCAATTGGCGTTGATGAATGGCTCTTGGATTTTGAGAACCCCAGAACCTACAGTTCTGCTTATTAACAAAGCCATTCAAATGAAAATGAGCTTCATCACTCATAATCAAATTTTCAATAAAGTTGATTTCATTTCTGGCCAACTCTTGAAATTTAACTGCAAAATTTAGACGTTGCCGATGATCTGCGGGTTTTAATTCTTGGACCAATTGCACTTTGCTGTACTCGTTCAATATTTTCCGCAGTGCGACTTAAACGTGGTCTACCGGTTCGAGGCAAATCTCTTACGCTGCCATGTTGGTGATGACGATTAACTAAGCAACGAATCATCGCTTCAGAGGGCGAAATTCTGACGTTAAAATGTCGACGATATGCTCTTTGCGTTAAAATAATTGATCTCTGGTTTAAATAATAAAATTCTATTGTTCTGGTTATCTGTTCAGTTGTGAACCTCTCCATTATAAATTCTCCAAGTGTTGTCTATATAATCTGAAAGAAAAAATAAAAAAAAAAATTAATAAACAAAAAAGTTATTAAACTTTTACACCCCTTGGTTTCTTTTGGCCCACCCTTTATAACCTTCTACATTTATTTTGGAAATCTTGCTTTGCTTTTTAAAAATTTATAAACATTTTTAAATGAAACTGATCCGGCACTCCAGCTTAGGTACTGATAGTTTTTTTTGTTGTTAGTTAAACTTACTTCTTTTTTTATATTTTTCAATTTTACCATCACTATATTTACAACAGTCTTACCATTGTCGTTTTGTTCTTTTTACTAATTATACACATGTTACTTAATTTGCTTATTTTTTGTTCTACTTAAGACAAACTTTTTTGGTTTGTTACTATTAAGAATAGTTTTATTTTTAATTTTTGCCACAGGCCCATGGCTATTAATTTTTAGTTAATTTTAATTATTATTCGAACTCCATTTGTTTCTATATTTTTGCTTTGAACAGGCTAAAGTCCGTATCGCTTTTTAAGCCAAATTACATGTGATAATTATTAATGAACAAATAACACCAAAGTCTGTTGTAAATATTCTGACTAACAACACATAGTTGAACGGAACAGCCAGCCGTTTTCGAAGGCCACTAAACCTTCATCATCAGCGTTCTTTTGTGTTTGGTCCACTGTGTGTGGTGTCAGTTGATGTAGATTTCTGCTTTATATACTTAGCATTTTATTGCAAATGGAATATGTGAATTGTTTTGATTCATCGTATTTCAATTTGCTGAAAGCTTTTTTGTATTGTAAGCTCAATTTTACCATCACTATATTTACAACAGTCTTACCATTGTCGTTTTGTTCTTTTTACTAATTCTACACATGTTACTTAATTTGCTTATTTTTTGTTCTACTTAAGACAAACTTTTTTGGTTTGTTACTATTACTTCTTTTTTATTTTTTATTAATAAACATTTAAAATCAAAAGGGAGTTTTATATTGTAATTATTATTTTCATAATTGTTGAAAACAATCGCTGCTTTTTGTTTTGTTTTTTGCGATGAAGTCATTTGAATTACTTTTGAAACCTTACGCGTTTATAAAAATTATGTTATTTTCTATATTGCTTAATTTATAAGACTTTTAGACTTTGTCCTTTAGTGGTTATATATTCTATTATACGATTATGAATAAGAATGCAGTAAGCTGATGTCTTTGCTTACTGTTTCAAATTAAAATTGTATTCAATTGAATAAAAGGAGCTTTTTTCTTAAACTCTGATGTAGTTAGAAGCGCTGGAGATTCTTTCATATAAAAGCTTTCTTGGATTTTTAGATGCATATAATATAGAATTGGATAACATTTACTTTTAATTTTAATGTTAAAAAGTACGTATATGAGACTGAATTTAAATTTTCTTCTTGAATAGCGATCAAAAGAAAACGAACTCGTTTTCATATAATTTAGGTATACCCTATCGACGGCTCCTCTAGGATACAAGATGACTGTATGACGAAATTTCTGTTGCTTTATACTGATAATATGTTTACATTAATAAGGTACATATACATATGTTCATTTTACGAAGGGTGAGCACCTATGGCTTTTATTTGATGTTCTATATGATTTTTTTTTATTTTATTAAAGTTCAACGTGTGTGTATATATTTCTGAAATGTTTAAGTGTGTTTTGTGTGCCCATCGGACAGAGTGTACGTATTAGTTGGTCAGTCAGTCTCTATTTTTATTTATTTTTTTCTTCTAATGTGCCACTCCTTTTTTCAGATTTTACTACTTGGAAAAGAGAATTTTTGTCTAATTTTTTGCTGGGTATATACATTAGGTATGTAGAAATTAGTTTACATACAAAGAAATGCACGTTTAATAAACAACTATTGTAGCAAATCGATCTCAAATAACTCAGTTACCTCTACCAGCAATTCACCGTTGGTGTTTTCATAAAGTGTTAGAAACAATGAAATATCTATGTTTGGGAGAAAAAAAACGCTATGATTGGCTTGCTAGAAAGTCCTAATGGACTTAAATTTGAGAACATTTATTTATACTCAAAATCTTTATATCAACCCAGATATAAATACCTGAAGAAATTAATTACATCAATTTAAATAATAATATATTACAAAATTTACCGATAGTGAATCTGTTGTTTCAGTCCAAAGTAATTCCAATATGATATTTAACGATGATGCGTATGGGCAGCATATTTTTGTATGGGGAGAGATAAGAATGTTGATTCATTCTACTTATGTAAAACTTACACCAGAATCACCAAACATTTAATAAGAGTTCATCATAATGTAATTTTAATGTTTAAGTAAGGTGAGAAAAATATTAAGCATGTTGAAAGGATAAATATGAATTTTTGATTATAAGCAAAGATAGTGAATTAAACGATGATCGTTATAGAAAATAATTTTACTACATAAAACTTTACTTTTTCGTATTTAATCTGACCTTAAACTTCATGTATATAAATGTTATAAATGGCTAGTTACTTCTACACTGATAACTAAATCTGACTCAGATATCTTGAAATGAAAATCTGAACAGCTCCTGATAGCCTGATCTGTTACCTGATAAGCTGATCTGAAAATCAGATCAGCTCCTGATAAGCTGATCTGAAAACCAGACCAGCTCCTGATAAGCTGATCTGATAACCAGACCAGCTCCTGATAAGCTGATCTTATAACCAGACCAGCTCCTGATAAGCTGATCTGAAAACCAGACCAGCTCCTGATAAGCTGATCTGATAACTAGACCAGCTCCTGATAAGCTGATCTGAAAACCAGACCAGCTCCTGATAAGCTGATCTGATAACTAGACCAGCTCCTGATAAGCTGATCTGAAAACCAGATCAGCTCCTGATAAGCTGATCTAGTAGCCGATACCTGAATTTGCTGTTAGCAAACATGGATGAGAAAGTTTTAAAGCATTTGGTGTTGACAACAAATGTGATTAAGAAAAAGCTTCGTAGTATAAAAACTAGTGAAATAGATACAAATGAACAACTAAGAGATGCATTTAAACCTATAACAGAAGAATTCATAAATAGTTCTAAAAATATTAAAAGAATTCTTATGAAAGAAAAAAGTAAAATCAAGACAGAAGTTGAAAATATACAAGTTTAAAGCATGAGAAACCATCAGTCAAGATAGAGACAAGTATACCAAAGAAACTAGCAGAAGGAACAATATTTGATAATACCATCTTATTTAATGATGCTAATACTGAGAATGATGATGACGATGATTTGTACTCAAAGACTTCCAATTCCGAAGACTTATCAGTATTGGAAGGAGGAAATGAAAAATTTATACAAACTAATGGTGATAGTAACCTCAAACTGAATGAGGATAAAATACAAGTTGATGGTCAAATATGGGCTCTAACACTAGGACTATTTTCTCTAATGTTTGATAAAATACCAAAAAATTATGATAAATTTGAACTCGAAATCTATAAAAAGATTTTAATTACTACTAATGTATGCATACAGAATCATCATCGTTCTCCGTCAGAGAACGATGATATAAGTTAATTTTTCTGGAAACTGAAATCGACAAACTAAAGAACAAATTAATAATATAGCTTAAGGCATTGATATAATTCAAGAACATATTCAAATGCATATTGGTGGACTACAACGTGAAATAATATTAGAGAAGGAAGAGAGTTATAAAATTGAAAAGGAATTCTAAAAATTAAATAATTAAAAATAAATTGAAGAGTTGTACGATTAAATATATAGATTAGAAAATTAACTACATGTTAGTATAAATAGCTGAAAGTGCAACATGTAGATCACCACACTCTCCAAAAAATCTGTAAAACAACTCAATGTCTTTAAAAAGAAATTTAGTAAACGAACTCCATATTAAAACTCGAAAATTGTTTGTACTTGTAATGATACGAATATATGATCTTTTATGGAGCTGAGTTAGGTGAAATGGAGAAGTATTCTACAGAAAATAGAAATTTTTGATTTTTGAAGACTGTAATTGACACATTCTCAAAGTTTATATAGTCAGTACAGCTGAAAATAAAAGCTGCACTCCAAAAACCAAGACAATGGAAAATATTTTTGAAGTGGTACGGGTACCAAAAAAAAACTTACAAACAGATGATTCTAAAGAATTTTTTAATTAATACTTTGGAAAACTCATACATAAATAGAAGATTAAACATTACTTAATATGAAAGCATCAATAGCACAATGATTTAATTGAGCATTAAAAGGAATGATGTGAAAAGAATTAGCTTTAAAGGTTCATATAAAAGGATTGGTATATATAAAGAATTACTTAGTGCATAAACTAGGAAAATTTATCTCACCATTAAAATGTGTACGATTAAAGTTAGCTCAACAAATGAGAAAAAGCTGCTTAATACAGTATAAAGTAATTTAAATATGTACAAAATGTTAAATTTAATAAAAATAAAATTAAAAACGAAAAATCTAGTTTGTGTTGTTTTTTGTAGGATTGATTAGGAATGATGGGTCTTAAGAAATATAATTAACTTAATGTAGGGGAATTCTCTAAACTTGTTGGTCTGAATGAAATATTGCTAAAACTTCAGTGTTTAAAATGAACTATAACATAGTGCAATATTCAACAGCATATCATATTATCACTTTTTATAAAGTTGTATGTACATTTTCCCATCGAAAGCGCTAGCACGCAAAATTTTACAATATGAAAATGGGATTATTATAGAAGATCTTCGCTCTGTTTATTTCTTAAGCTATCAAATCCTTAAAAAATATAGATAAACTACGGAATTTGGACTTTGATATCCAATCTTTAAGAATGTACATGTGTATGAATAAGTATCAAACAAACTTAGTGAATGAATATACGCTTCAACTAGAATCATGCTGAAGCATGCATACTGCAAACAGATCTTACTTTATATCTGTATCTTTATGAGTATTAAATAAATTTATAGAAAAAAAAATGAAAGCATGTCAAAGCATGCATAATTTCAAAAAAAAAAAAAAAAAACAAAAAAAATCCTCACGTCATACAATTTTGTAAGCAAAGAAATTTTAGTATTTTGTTGTCACTGAAATACATACATACATATGTATCTACTTTGTAAAAATTCAAAATAGCGAAATCGTAAATTCTAATAGTAAAGATTTTTAATTGTAACACTACTACATCTCGGACTCTTACGTCACTATCGATAGAAGCATGCTAAGACATGCATACTAGCAAAATATATAAAGCTGTTAGAAGGTGATGAGACAGCAATTGTATCTGGATCAATCCAACTCATGAATGTAGTGTATACGGAATTTTTGATTGTGATGATGACCTTTTCTAAATGAATAATCATTACATATGAATGCGATAGGGGTCAACCAGCAAACCTCATGTAGAAATACTTGAGTTGAAAAATTCTCCCAAACATAGATATTTCATTGTTTCTAACACTTTATGAAAACACCAACGGTGAATTGCTGGTAGAGGTAACTGAGTTATTTGAGATCGATTTGCTACAATAGTTGTTTATTAAACATGCATTTCTTTGTATGTAAACTAATTTCTACATACCTAATGTATATACCCAGCAAAAAATTAGACAAAAATTATCTTTTCCAAGTAGTAAAATCTGAAAAAAGGAGTGGCACATTAGAAGAAAAAAATAAATAAAAATAGAAATTGACTGACCAACTAATACGTACACTCTGTCCGATGGGCACACAAAACACAATTAAACATTTCAGAAATATATACACACACGTTGAACTTTAATAAAAAGAAAAAAAATCATATAGAACATAAATAAAAGCCATAGGTGCTCACCCTTCATAAAATGAACATATGTATATGTACCTTATTAATGTAAACATATTATCAGTACAAAGCAACAGAAATTTCGTCATACACAGTCATCTTGTATCCTAGAGGAGCCGTCGATAGGGTATACCTAAATTATATGAAAACGAGTTCGTTTTCTGTTGATCGCTATTAAAGAAGAAAATATGTTTGTTCATTATGATTTAACTAATTTAAAAGTACATTTAAATTCAGTCTCATATCCGTACTTTTTAACATTAAAATTAAAAGTAAATGTTATCCAATTCTATATTATATGCATCTAAAATTCCAAGAAAGCTGTTATATGAAAGAATCTCCAGCGCTTCTAACTACATCAGAGTTTAAGAAAAAAGCTTCTTTTATTCAATTGAATACAATTTTAATTTGAAACAGTAAGCAAAGACATCAGCTTACTGCATTCTTATTCATAATCGTATAATAGAATATATAACCACTAAAGGACAAAGTCTAAAAGTCTTATAAATTAAGCAATATAGAAAATAACATAATTTTTATAATCGCGTAAGGTTTCAAAAGTAATTCAAATGATTTCATCGCAAAAAACAAAACAAAAAGCAGCGATTGTTTTCAACAATTATGAAAATAATAATTACAATATAAAACTCCCTTTTGATTTTAAATGTTTATCAATAAAAAATAAAAAAGAAGTAAGTTAACTAACAACAAAAAAACTATCAGTACCTAAGCTGGAGTGCCGGATCAGTTTCATTTAAAAATGTTTATACATTTTTAAAAAGCAAAGCAAGATTTCCAAAATAAATGTAGAACGTTATAGTTAGAAAATATTTTATACCCCAAAAATGTCAAACGTTGACTAACTAACGCTGCATCAACTTTCAAAAAATATAAATTAAGTATAAGAAATATTTCTATTATAGTTACTATTACTATAGAGAATGTACATATCTTCAGGAATTCAGTTTTACTTAAAACAGAAAATCCTCACAAACTTTTAAGTAAACGCAGATAAAAATTAATACGTTTTTAATATCAAATAAAAAAAAACTATGAATATTTCGCATCTATACACAGGCGAATATTTACAACAACAACAAGAACAGACATCACATGACAAAAAAAATATAAAATGTATTCAAAGATTGAGTTAAACACTTATTTGTATATACATACATACATACATACATACATACATACATAAAATCAATTTGTAGATATGTTTACATATCAAATTTCTTATCAATGCTTAAGTATTTATTAGATCTACATCATGAAAATATATGAAGCGTCGTTTAGTTAAATCACAATGCAAATATAAACAATCCATACACTCAGGGAAAATCTGCAGCTTAAAAATAAAAATTCGTCACATTAATTCAATAATTTTTAATATAATAGAAAATGTATATTGAGATATCTACAAACTAATGAGTTTAATAAATAAATACTGTAAATTAATATTTTGTTCATATTGAAATAAGAAATTTCTATATGACTAAACCTTCGTTAATGGTTCTTATTAATTCAGCATGGGTTTTACTGATTTCAAGTTGGTTTTTCTCTGTGTGTAGAAAACTCTTTCAGTCAAAGAAGACGGATGTAGTTAAATAAACGAAATCTGTAATATAAACAAATTTCACACAGACAGACTTTAACGCGAGACAAATTTAAGCATGAGAAAATATAAAGCAATCGTAAGTATAAAAGCATACTAGGATTAGGGAGGTCAAGATATATGATAATATTTTATAGTACCAAATGTCGATATTGAAAACAATTTATTTCTACCTACATATAAATACCAGCGCAAATACACACACATAGCAGAATTCATATAAGAAATATCCAAGAAAATTTCAAGAACACCCCACCGTTTACAAATCATGACCAGCCTTAAATTCTCCCCCAAGATATACATACACAAATTCCCATGATCATACATACATACACATACAATATACGAGATTAATCTCAACAACACAACACTCTCACCTACCTGAAATTACAGATAGTCTTACACTTCTACAGAGATATATACACATAGATTTTTACGGCTACATATTACAAGAACACATCGCCCCTTAAAAATCACAATCATCTTAAATTCTTACAGAAATACATACACATAACCAATTTACCTCAACAACATCCTCACCTACCTCAAATCTCGATCAGCCTTAAACTACTATAGACAGACACATCCCCAAATCCCCATGGCTACATATTACGTCAACAACCCTGCCCACTCAAATCATGGCCAGCCTTAAACTCCTACAGACATGCAAACACACAGATTCCCCCGGTTTCATATTACTAGAACACCTCACCCCTCATAAATCACAATCAGCCTTAAGCTCCTACAGAAATACATAAATTGAAATTCCTACAAACACACATACACACACACACACACACACACACATATATACACGCAATCGATCTACCTCAACTACACCCCGCTTCCTGCCAATCAAACCTTCACCTAAATTCTCACAGACAGACAGACACATCCACAAATTCCTATGGTTACATATTACGCCAACAACGCCACCCACTCAAATCACGGTCAGCCTAAAATTCCCACAGTCTAGCAACACCTAGGGAGCATTAGAAAATAATAATCATGTTTTGCCGTCGGCATTTGAAAAAAATAATAGTCATGTTTTGCCGTAGGCATTTGAAAAAAATAATAATCATGTTTTGCCGTCGGCATTTGAAAAAAATAATAATCATGTTTTGCCGTCGGCATTTGAAAAAAATAATAATCATCTTTTGCCGTCGGCATTTGAAAAAAATAATCATGTTTTGCCGTCGGCATTTGGAAAAAATAATAATCATGCATTGCCGTAGGCATTAGGAAAAGTTATCATGCATTGCCGTAGGCATTAGGAAAAATTAATAATCACTATTTCACCATTGGTATTAGAAAAAATCATTTTCATGATTTTCCGGTCGGCATATATACTCATAAAAAGCCTCAAGAAAAATCACCCGTTATCACAATTAATGTAACCCACAAAAAATCACCCGTTCCCACAAGGGTTAATGTAAACAAAAAACTCCTTATGTAAACAAAAAATAAGACGGACTTATTGAACCACCCTCGTAGGTATCAAATTTCACAAATTTCCAAGAATTTAACAATTTTCAAATTTTAGTTACCCAAATTTAACAATTTCAGCAACAATTTAACAATTTCAGCCACAATTTAACAATTTTAATCGGCGCCAGAACCGGCAGTTCCCTACTACTTATGCCCATATACCCTCATTTTTCGGATCCGAACCATATATGGGATATCATATATGCTCCATACATTTTGTTTTAGCTGGGTATATATATAAATATATTCTTATATTTCTATATATGGATCCACATATGAAGAGTTTCGTAATTAAATTTCCATATATGAGCTCATATATTATAATACATTTCATATATTAGTCCATATATTAGTTCATATATAATAGTTTTGCCTTGTATAATCCCATACATTTCCATAGTTGAATTCATACATATTCTTATATATTTATATACATTCATATATTAAAAATATATGGACCATATATAATTTTTTTAGCTGGGTATAAAAAAAAATAATCCGTCGTAACAATAGTTTTTAATTTAATTTTTTGCAGTAATATGAACTTTGTTTCTTATCTAGAGAATTCTATTTTCTATCAAATTAATGACTGACAATGTATAAAATCATACAAGAATGTTTTTTTTTTTTTTTGTAACAAAAGTTTTTCTTTTTTAAACGTTGAGGGTACGCATATAAACTTTGCATGCCGTATGTATTTTCTAATTAAAGTCCAATTCACCAGTGATAAAATACCAAGCTTTTTTGATTGCAACATATGTATATTAAATCTTATTTCTATATATGGATCCACATATGAAAAGCTTCATAATTAAATTTGCATATATGACCTCATATGTTATAATACATTTTATATATTAGTTCATATATTAGTTCATATAAAGGGTGTCCCAACAAGAACGCAAGATTTAAATTTTAAATAAAACACAGATATTTAAAAAAAAATCGTGAAACTTTATTATATCTTAAAGTAGACAAAATGAGGTTATGTGTGGAACAACAAATCGGGCAGATGGCCTCCGCGGCTTTGCTGGCCGTTTTGCATAAATGCTGCGGTATTTTATTAATGCAGCGTCCAATTTCCTCTTTTAAGGCTTGAGTCGTCGTCGGCTTATTCGCGTAAACCATCGAATTCAAAAAACCCCAAAGAAAAAAGTCTAATGGTGTTAAATCGCACGATCTAGGCGGCCAATTCTGGTCTCCAAAACGCGAAACAACACGATCGGGAAATGACTGATGTAGCAATTGAATTGTTTCTCTGGCTGTATGACATGTGGCGCCGTCTTGTTGAAACCACATGCCCTCCACATTCATTTCTTGAATTCTAGGCACGAAAAAACTGGTTATCATTTCACGATACCGAACACCATTGACTGTTTGCGCGTGACCTGCGTTTGAGCGACATCATCACGTCGAAGGCGCATTGTTGTCTTTACATCACTAACAGACCCAGTTTCGGCAAATTTATGCATTAACGTCTTTACAGTTGACTCTTTTGAAGAATTATTGTGACCCCAAATTGATCGCAAATTTACGAACTGTAGCCGCAAAACTTTCACCATTTTGGTAAAACAATTTCACAATGAGAATGCGTTGTTCATTCGTGTAGCGCTTCATTTTTACTAACCTCGTACCTTCTACTAGCAAACAATAACAATTGTTCAAATGTCAAACAATGACACTTCGAATGGCGCCAAATTTAAATCTTGCGTTCTTGTTGGGACACCCTTTATAATAGTTTTGCTATGTATAATCCCATACATGAATTCATACATATTCATATATAGTTATATACATTCATATATTTAAAATTTATGGACCATATAAAATTGTTTTAGCTGGGTTGTTTTTTTTTTACTCAACAAAGTTATTTTTAGATTAGAAGAAACAAAAGAAATCATGTTTTGCCTGTATTCATTATTTGCGTAACCAAAAACGATTTGCTCTTTAGCTGAGTGGTAAGTACGTTAGTTTATTTAGATTGCAGGTTCGACTCATCCCAAACACATTTGATTTTACACAAAACAATATGGACAGAAAAAATTATTCAAAAAAATTTCAAATAAACGTGTGTTTTGAAATAAAATTTAGTTTCGGTAAATATTTTTACTGTTGCAATAAATTATTTGCGTAAAGTGTACCATTTATTTTAATTTTTTTGTTTTGGTGTTTTCCTTGCTTGTTGATTGAGGTAGTTTAGACGCGAACAATTTTTAAGCCGCACAATTTTTGTTCTTTTCCCAATTACACGAGACTAAAGGTAGAGGTCCATAGCTCGCTCGCTTTTTGCGCGTTACGCTTTCTAGGCATCTTTAAAAAAAGTAGAATCAATGTAATATTTAGTATATGACAAGTTACATTGCAAAAAGCGCAGCACGCGTAGGCGCGTTCAAAGCAAAAAGTAGGTCTACTTTCTACTTTTGTACGCGTTACAAGCACCATGAAAGAAAGTCAGCCGTTCTTGAAAGCTAAAGATGTTAAATAATACTTTATTTCTTACGTTATCGATAAGTATTATTTTCCGTGGATAATTTTTTTCTTTTTTGTTCAATAAAAAAAATTTATCGATTACTTTTACGTACTGAGTGTCATCTCCGCTAAATCTGTATTATTTACTTTGTGTGCATTACATATTTTTAAACAATAAAATGGAAGAAAATTTAATAAATTAATACTTTAATAAATTAAAATACAAACTCGACTAACTCCACAAATTCTTTTAAAAATTCGATTTCACTCTCCATTTTTTCTTTATAAGTATTTATAAACAAACGCACACAGCTGATCAAAAGAAAAATAAAATGGCGCATGAAAAACAGTGCATGTAACTCAACGCGAACAAAGTATAGAATGAAACAAGAGGATGAAACGCGTGTAAAGCATAACGCGCAAAAAGCGAGCTATGGACCTCTACCTTAATTCATCTGGCACAAAATGTATACGTATACACAGCTTTGTGTGTGTTAGCGTTTTTAGTATTCATTTAACATTTGTTGTTTTTTAAGTTGTGTGTTTATTGGTTTTATGCTGCTAATGCGGTGTTGTAGCTGGTTGAAAAGTTATGCCAACCGCAAAACCACTCTTTGCCTCTCTCACCAGCAAACTGGCATCACAAAACATACAGAAGTGTTACGAGACGGAAGATACTGGTATTTTTCAGTTTGTCTCGTTTTCCCTCAAATTTTGTCGTCGGTTTTGTTTTGATACGTCTTTCTAGTGCAATACATTTTTATTAGCTGTGTTAATTGGTAAGTAGTAATACACTACAGTATCAAATACAAATATGCTTTTCTCTTTCTTCCATGAATTTTAACAAAAACCTGATTGGAGCTTTTTTTACCTGTCACTTTCTTCACTTTTGTGTATTCTGTGCTGGCATGTTATGCCAGAACAATTATGCCCGTGTAAATTAGCGCATTGACTCAATGCGGTCATGTGCTGATGTTGTTTTCTTTGAGTGCCCGTGTTGTGTACGTGTGCATTCGGACAAGAAGCCGAAAAACGTCGTGGATTGTTTTTTTTACTCAACAAAGTTACCCTGTCGGGATTTGAGCTAAATTAAAACTAACTAATGGTTAATCAGAGGCGAGTGACAACTGACTCAAAGGCTAAAGGCTCCATTACCCGACTGTAGAAATCGCAGATGTAAGGTAAATGTAAATGTAAATGTAAACGTTTGAGCGCTTATAGAATACTTAAAAACGTGTCATGTGTTTTCGACACAAAGAAAAAACTTCTTTGTGCACACATACATACAAATATTAACGATGTGCCTAAGAATTGCTTTGTGCCCAGCAAACATGCATTTTTTATTTTAAATTGCGAGTTATTTGAAGTCAAACGCGAAAGTTCATATAAATATGAATATTATTGTACATACATATGTATTCGGACATACATACGAGTATGTATGTATGCATTAGAACTTATAAGTAAATAATATATAAAATAGTAATGTTTTAATTAATCCAAGATTTGTTTTAATAATTTCGCTGAAACTATTTTAATTTACTTTCTTTCGATGGCAAGTTTTAGCCTGTTGGAAAAAACTAATTGAGTTTTTGAAATAACACACCTTCTGGATCGAAAATGCGCCTAGAGGTTTTGAAAATTATTATTATTTTATTTCAATGAACTCAATTATAATAATTGTAATATCAGCTGTAACGCTCAACAGTAATATTTGTCATTGTACATTACCAGAGCAGATTTTGGACAACTTCATCGGAAAGACGAAGTATTTAGCTACTTAATTTCCAGGAATGTGTATGCTTGCAGTAGCACCTCAATCAAATCTTCACTTTCTCGTTTTATCCTTTTCTTATTAATGTTCGTACCTACTCATAATAATTTAGTTTTATTCACACATATATATATATATATATACATAGCTATATTTTTTAACAAAAATACATTCATATGTACATATACAGGACTTTTTGTTTGCTGGGTGTTTATCAGTATAAAAAAATTAAATAAAATGAAAAACAGCTGTTCGAAACATTGATGAGAGTTCAACATTTTCACATTATTTTTGATTGTGTGAAAAAAGTACCAAAATTATTTAAATTGTATCAAATCATTATTTTATACTTACAAACATTTTAATGACTTCGACATTAAGTGAAATTACAATTTCAGCTTCATACCCGTATATACATACATATATACTTACATTACAACGTATTATAATTATAAAAAATATTTATATTTTTATTATCATTATAATTATTATGATTATACGTACCTATTTTTATTTTTATTGGAATTATTTTTAAATAAAAATAGTTTTTTGTACGCTTGAATGTTTGTACACACATATGTATGTATATTTTACATATTCATACATACATATGTAGTTACATGTACATATCTTTATGTATATTAAAAAAATAAACACATACGATTGGTAGTCTCTGGTTAGATTTTATAAAAAAAAAACTTTGCCAGAAAACTAAATTTTTTATATATGACATGTATGTATACAAATTAACCACTCAAAAGCTTAAACTATTAAAAGAAACAAAAGTACCAAATCACGTCTATTGTGCCACACTCTCATTCAATATACATACATCCCATCACTGTCTACAAATGTCACGTAACGTCGCCATGAAATTCTATTTTCTGCAGGTTCAGACGTTACATTTACGTGCCATTTCAGTCAGGTAAGCGTTTGCAAAGGTTTTCATGCAACAGATTCGATCAGCTGACACATTTACATTTGCAGTTCTACATTTACAGTCGGGTAATTCTGCCTTAACTCGTTTTACATGTTAAACGCTATTCAGTTTTTCAACGTAATGTCCTCAGAACGAGTCAGTACTCACTCACGCTGCATAAGTTTCAAATAACCACAAGTTAGCTCATTTCGAGTGAGTTTTTGGCTGTAACTTACTAATAATTAACATTTTTAGTCAACTTAAATTTGAAACAATTTTAAATTTTTTTAGAGACGAGAATGGGTATCAAACCGTGATCAATTTGTTTGTCAGCCATCATACTTAACACTTTGCTATTGCGCCATATAAAATAAAGACGGTACAAGGATAGCATAAACTTGAATTTTATGCTGACATCTTCTCGATAAACTTTGACTCATCTATGCATCAGCTTTGAGTTAGCTAAAACTTAGTTCAAAACTTATCGAGGAGATGTTAGTTGTATAAAAACAACTCACTAATCTCAGCATCAGTTTTGAGTTAGCTTAAAGCGAAGAATGTAAATCATATAGAATGCGCATCTCATACAAGATAAAATTTTCTATGACGGGTTTTACCAGTACTACCCAGTGATGAGAAATGTGGCACAATTGTGCCATTTTTGGCACTATTGGATGTTGCCTGGCACTGTGGCACTCTCGCTCCTTTTCTGGCACTTTTTGTCCACTAGATGTGGAAAATGTTCTTATTGAAATAATACTCAAAAGTATAGTAATAGTACTCAAAAGTTTTTCCAAATTTTTACTGAACTTTACTGCATTTTACTAAATTGCGTTCGTTTACCCAAAATACAGTAAATGAGAACACAAATTGAGAGAGTAAAGTGACAGTTCTTGACTAAGTGTTTTGCAAATTTTTACTGCAGAAATTTGTTGTAGTAAACTATAGTAAGATAAAAACATATGATTCAAAATGTAAACAAATGAAAAGCAAGTGAAAAATGAAAAAATTTGAGAAAAGGTTAAATAAAAATCGTGAAAGTCATTAAAAAAATAATTAATTTATAAATCATAATAATAATGTCTGTTAATATACATATTTTGTAATATATTTTATTAATCCTTTTGTTTTGCAATTTATTTTTATTACTCAGAGTTGTAAAGCTGTAAAGTATCTGGGTACTTAGTTTTCGCACTTGCTTTTAAGGTAATCAGTAACATTAACAAGTAGTCATGTAATTTTTATTAATTTAGCCAACAATAATAAAAAGGAAATCAAAAGTAAATTAATTACAAATATTTCATGAAATAAATTACAGAATTTATTCTTAGATTGTCCGTGTTATAATAATATCGAGCCTTATTTTCGATTTTATCGTAAGCGATCAAATTAAATTGTTCAGGAGGTTTTTTTAAAATATTCAAATATGTTTTTGTCCGTAAATTGTCGCTTACGATAAAATTTCAACAATTTTGGCATTTTGATAATTCTACACTATGGATGGGCCCATAAAATTTTAATTTCAATAAAAAAGTCTATTTTCGATAACATGTCGCTTACGATAAAATCGAAAATAAGGCTCGATATTGTATCGAGTACTAATAATTGAAAGAGTTGCATAGTCAAAAGGTTATATATGTTTCAACACTATGTGGAGTTAGAGTCAGCTGTTTCTTTAATCTTACTAATTTTTACTCTTTTTCCGTTCTCGTACTTTTTTCGGCAACAGCTCTTTTTGAAAGTAAATTTAAAAATTTTCGCAGTAACTACTAATTTACTACATTTTACTGCAAAAGTAAACGAACACACTTAATAATTACTCTTCTTGTACTTTTTACATTTTTAAGTAATGAAAACTTAGCAGGATTTGCGGCTGACAACTGTTCATTTCTGATAGTTAAAAGTAACGGTTTGCAAAATGCAATGCAGAGCAATCTAAAAATTTTAAAGGGTCTTTTTTATTTCGCCATTTATGTCGAAGTTTTTTGAGCAAAAAATATATTGATGATTTTCATTTTGACAATATTAATTGAAACTAGATATACCAAACGGACGACACACTCGTCCGTATTTTAGAATCAAAATGTAAATAATTTTAGATTCAAAGAAAATGTATCTAAACGTCATAAAAAAAATTCATTAAAACACAGCCACACACAAACTTACATACATATGCAAGCATAATTAAATAATACATGAAATTAAAAAAACATAAACAAAATCCCTTCAATTCAATTTATTCAACTCTCTTCCTTTAAGTATTATGGATTTGATACAACAAATAAGATAAAAACAATTGTTGGATCAAGACAAATACTACAAACACACACACACCCATGTTTTGTTTCATTTTTTACTTGTAAGCTAATAAATGCGTGTGCAATATGTGTGCATGTAGTAGTACCAACTTTAAACGCTTATAGCTCCCAAAATACTAAACCGATTTCAATAAAAATATAGATTCTGCACATCTGTATAAAAAATCCTTATAAATCTTTTTAAAATCGGTTCAGTGGTACCAGCGTAAAAGGGATTACAAAAAATATGTTCGCCTATTAATTATATAGATTCTCACCATCTTCCCACGGAAGAAAATTATTTCCGCAATGAAATTAAACTATAAATAATTTAAAACTAATTTTACCAGCATAACGTTGTAGTATTAAAGTCTTCTTACATTTATATTAGCGGTATTCACGGTTGGCTATTGTAGATCATTTACATATTGTAGCTTTGTTAAATCGTGGTAAATTTAAAACACGGCAACAACAAAATGCATACATTTTTAATTAACTATGCCTACACCATCAGGGTGACCGATGACATTTTTCAAAAAGTGGCACCAAATAGGGGATTTATCAAAAAAAGGGGCAAAATTAAAAAAAAACGAGAAAACTGCACTAAACTTTTTATTTTTAATGTATTTTCATATAACTCACCCTAAATAAAGGGAGTGAAAAAGTGGCAAGGCAGTCGAAAAAGGGGAAACGCAGTCGAAAAAGTGGCAAATTGCCACTTTAATGGGTCAAACGGTTACGCTGTACACCATCTACTATACTAAAAACTGTAGTAGATGTTGTAGCCAGGGTTACCGTTAGGAATTTTTGAAAAGTCGCACAAAAGGCCGTTTTATAAAAATAAAGTCGCACAAAAAAGTCATTTGAGAAAATAAAAGTTGCACATCTTTTTTACCGTCTTTTTATTAATAAAAAGCATAACACAACAAAAAAGTAAGTTGAAACAATGCATATTTTATAACACAGCACTTCAAAACCCACAATTTTTATTTATTTAAATTTTTTTCCCTAAATAACAATAATCTGTGAATTGCTTATAAATTTTGAAGATTTTTTTTTTTGATAAAAATAATAAGGAAATTTTTAATTTACTGCAATTTAAATGTTTTCTGTGAGAATCTTATAAAAAAAGATAAAAAGTTCCAACAAAATTAAAAAAGTTGCAAAAGTTGGTGATAAAAAAAGTCTCACAAAAGTCGCACACCTCTAAAAAAGGGTCAAATTGCGACTTTAGTCGGATCAACGGTAACCCTGGTTGTAGCTGAATTTATTTACCAGAGTTTGTACAAAAGAAGAACAAGCTACATACAAATTCTCTCAGAGAGTCTCTTTGAATTGAATGAGGTAGTTTAGACGAGAACAATTTTTAAGCCGCACAATTTTTGTTCTTTTCCAAATTACACGAGACTAATTCATCTGGCACAAAATGTATTCGTATACACAGCTGTTTGTGTTAGAGTTTTTAGTATTCATTTAACATTTGCTATTTTTTAAGTTGTGTGTGTATTGGTTTTATGCTGCTAATGCGGGGTTGAAGCTGGTTGAAAAGTTATGCCAACCGCAAAACCACTCTCTTTGCCTCTCTCACCTACAAACTGGCATGTTATGCCAGCACAATTATGCCCGTGTAAATCAGCGCAATAATAAACGTGTTTTACAATACAGAAGAAAAAATCATTCACCCCTGGACGCTTAAAATCGTAGTATATTTAAAAGGGTTTTAATTTAATACGAAGAGTGAATTCCGCTATTGTGTCATATTTGAAAACGAATTATATCTTCAGTCCCTATTTACACTATGCAAGTCTTATTGCTAAGCTGATTAGTTTATTAGGAGAGAGAGACGGGGGAAAAAGAAACGTTGCTGTTCCCCTCGTCTCTCTCTCCATGAAACTAATCAGCTTAGCAATAAGACTTGCACAGTGTGATTTGGGACTCAAGGACTATTATTTGAATTGCTTTCCAAAAGGTGCGTCAGAATATGTTCTAAGTGGAGACACAAATAATACTGTTACTTTTGATAAAAATGCTTATAAACGAAATAAAATACGTGAAGAAATTAAGAGTGAATACAAATTCATATACATAAGACTTTGAAGATTTCAAAAATTCAAGAGCTTAAGTGTGAGTGAGCTTCTGAAAGACATGGAGACGTAAACAATAGTTTCAATGAACAATTTTTAAGTAATATTTATCGAATCGTTCAAGGTATACTTTTTATTCTCTACTCTTCATCAAGCGTGGAAAGTATATTTTTAGTTAAAAATTTGATGAAAAGTAAAATCTTAAATGGACTGCAATTATAAACTTTAGCATTTTTAATGCATGGTAAAGATTTTTGAAGTCTAACAATATATCTTGTTATAATCGTAATACATACATATAAAATGATGAATCAAAAAAAGCAATACAAATTCTACTATATCGACAGAATCTTTGTTTGATGAAAATAAATAGCTAACGATTATTATTTTTTTAACGTGCACGAATTTGTACAACTGAAAAATATATTAACCATAAAAAAATCACAAGCTATAATTATATAATTGTCACTAAGTATATATACCTAACAAGAAAAAGCTTAGGGTTATTATAGTCTTTAAGTATGTCTTTTAGAACCATTAGTATAACGTAAAAAAATGTTTTTATATTTGTATTTCTTGTAAATGAGTACATTATTTTCGATTTAGGAGAAAGTTTTCTTATAATATTCAAATATGTTTTTAATTAATTGTCGCCTACGATAAATTTTACAGCCTGTATTTTAAAAGTTATCAACAATTTTAAAATATTGATAGTAAAAAAGTTAATTTCTCTACTACATGTGCTCACAATTAAATCGAAAATAGGGTGCGATATGTATTACTGTGTATATACATATAACTAATTTTAGACTGTGTTTTTTTTTTTGATATTCGTAAATTTTTCTAGTTACTAACACAATAAATTATCATTCAAGAACCATAGTTTAAATGAACATCAAGTGACAACATTAAAATTATATAAAAAGTGGTTTGGCACTATTTAAGTGATTTTGGCACCATTTAAAAACAGATTTGGCACGAAATCAAGATTTCCAATTCCCATCACTGGTACTAACCCGTCCAGCGTACGCACTCTCATTTTTTTCTGCAGTGTATGCTACGCTCGCATTGCTGAGAGCAGCGTTGCCGTTGTGACACTAAAGTATCACTTTTGAACATTTTTCGTGCCAATGTCACTTTTTATGACCCTTTTTTCAATTTATCCCTTTGTATCATTTTAACAGAATGTATGCCGTAGGGCAATCATATATACAGTTTAGATAATCAGGTATTAGAAAAAGAGCTGTTCGTCCAGTTGGCGATATTAGGCTCGATGATGTCGATCATTTTATTGTTTTGGTCGATAGAAAAGCCAATAAATGGTGAAAATATTGCAAAAAATCTGACACCCAAATCCTTGATTCCAAATGCAAATTATTTCTCGGAGTATCACAATTAAAAAATTATGTATTTTAACTAACTTTCATCTTTAATCTTAATAAAACTTTTTATAAGTTAGTAAGTAAGTTTTTATAAAATGTTTATAAGTTAAAATATGTTCAAATGAAGCAAATTTGGAAGCCAAAATTGGGGCTTTAAAGTATACATGTATGTAAATAAATGATCAGCATCAAAAAAGTAAAGTAAAATTTAGATGGAAAACTGAAGTTAATTCATTTTCTTTTTATTATAATTTTTCATTTATAAATGAAAAAAGTAAGAATAATTTAAATAAATAATTAATTAACTACGAACATATTTCTATAATACTGGCTAGTAGAGTATTTACAAATGCAGTTTTGAATTGCAAATACGACGAGTATAAACGTATTACAGATAGCTACTATATAAAAAAAAATCACGAAATTTAAAAAAAAGAGTGGTCAAGTTGCGGCATTTCATCATATCGAATGAAACTCCAATCGAAATTAAATGCATATTTCGTGCGATATCGAGTGCTTAAAAATCAGCATAACTCAAAAAATTTACTTTTTAAGACAAATTACATGTGATAATTATTAATGAACAATTAACACCAGTCTGTTGTAAATATTCTGATTAACAACATTTAGTTGAACGGAACAGCCAGCCGTTTTCGAAGGCCACTAAACCTTCATCATCAGCGTTCTTTTGTGTTTGGTCCACTGTGTGTGGTATCAGTAGATGTAGATTTCTGCTTTATATACTTAGCATTATTGCAAATGGAATGTGTGAATTGTTTTGATTCATCTTATTTCAATTTGCTGAAAGCTTTTTTGTAATGAAAGCTCAATTTTACCATCTCTATATTTACAACAGTCTTACCATTGTCGTTTGTTCTTTACTTATTATGCACATGTTAGTTAATTTGCTTATTTTTGTTCTACTTAAGACAAACTTTTTTGGTTTGTTACTATTAAGTATATTTTTTATTTTTTAATTTTTTCCACAGGCCTATGGCTATTAATTTTAGTTAATTTTAATTATTATTCTAACTCTATTTGTTTCTATATTTGTGATTTGAACGGGCTAAAGTTCAAATTGCTTTTTAAGCCAAATTACATGTGATAATTATTGATGAACAAATAACACCAAAGTCTGTTGTAAATATTCTGACTAACAACACATAATTGAACGGAACAGCCAGCCGTTTTCGAAGGCCACTAAACCTTCATCATCAGCGTTCTTTTGTGTTTGGTCCACTGTGTGTGGTGTCAGTAGATGTAGATTTCTGCTTTATATACTTAGCATTATTGCAAATGGAATGTGTGAATTGTTTTGATTCATCTTATTTCAATTTCCTGAAAGCTTTTTTGTAATGAAAGCTCAATTTTACCATCTCTATATTTACAACAGTCTTATGCCGGCCATACACTACACAAGTTCAGTGCTCAAGTCTGGCACTGCGTAAACTAAGCTTGTGACACACACTATACAAGTAAACTGTGCAGTTTTTATTTTAAAGCTATAAGTGAAGAAGACAACATGTGCAAATACTGCTCTATTTTATTAATTGCTGTGGCAATAAAAACAGTCTTAATCCTAAATGTGTTAATCTTTTTAACAGCCATTTCTCTATTTGCATCGGGGTATTTTTCCTTTAGTTTATTAATTAATTTTTCGTAGGCTTCGATTTTCATAATTCTATTGCTATAATCACTGCTTTTAATGCGCCATAATGCAGGCGATTCTTTGTATAATTCTAGGAACTCTGTCCAGAATATTTTTTCTGCGCTCATTTTTTGTTTTTAACTCTTAAAAAATAACGACAAAACTGAGCTTTTGCAACATACACTACACAAGTTCACTGTACAGTTTTCAAACTTAAGCAAATATCAAAATCGTTTTGATATTTACTCAGTTCACTGCGTAAATGCACAACCGCCCCCATACACTACACAAACGCACTGTACAGTGCCAGACTTGACCACTGAAGTTGTGTAATGTATGGCCGGCATTGCCATTGTCGTTTGTTCTTTACTAATTATGCACATGTTAGTTAATTTGCTTATTTTTGTTCTACTTAAGACAAACTTTTTTGGTTTGTTACTATTAAGTATATTTTTTATTTTTTAATTTTTGCCACAGGGCCATGGCTTTTAATTTTAGTTAATTTTAATTATTATTCGAACTCTATTTGTTTCTATATTTGTGATTTGAACGGGCTAGGGTTCGTATTGCTTTTTAAGCTAAATTACATGTGATAATTATTAATGAACAAATCACACCAAAGTCTGTTGTAAATATTCTGACTAACAACACATAGTTGAACGGAACAGCCAGCCGTTTGCGAAGGCCACTAAACCTTCATCATCAGCGTTCTTTTATGTTTGGTCCACTGTGCGTGGTGTCAGTAGATGTAGATTTCTGCTTTATATACTTAGCATTATTGCAAATGGAATGTGTGAATTGTTTTGATTCATATTATTTCAATTTGCTGAAAGCTTTTATGTAATGAAAGCTCAATTTTACCATCTCTATATTTACAACAGTATGCTAAGTATATAAAGCAGAAATCTACATCTACTGACACCACACACAGTGCACCAAACACAAAAGAACGCTGATGATGAAGGTTTAGTCACCTTCGAAAACGGCTGGCTGTTCCGTTCAGCTATGTGTTGTTAGTCAGAATATTTACATCAGACTTTGGTGTTATTTGTTCATCAATAATTATCACATGTAATTTGGCTAAAAAGCAATACGAACCTTAGCCCGTTCAAATCACAAATATAGAAACAAATGGAGTTCCAATAATAATTAAAGTTAACAAAAAATTTACTTTGAAAAAAAAACCATTTAAAGTTTTGTAGAAAATTTTAAAATTCGATTCTGAAGAGGATAATATAGTTATACTATTCTTTCAAGGCATTATGCATAATTCTTAAATACATATTTTTTTTAACTGAACATCCTGTAGTTCTTAATAAGTTCTTCACTTGGAATCTAATATTTGACAGGTGTCTACTATAAGTCTATTTGATAATTGTTTGTTTAGTAACGCTAATTTATGTTTGTACTTTGTTTTTTTTTTTTTGTAAATTATATGTTATAAAGATGAAGAAATAAGGTGTAATTCACTGACTTTACAACTGCAGAATTTGGAAACTTATCATCCTTTAAACAAACTTTATTTCAGCAACAGCAACTTTCGTCCGAAAATCGGATTTTTTTTTTTTGGTAAAACTCGTATATTTTTACATAGTGTTTTTGCAATTTGCCGCATGTTTTGCTGTTGAAAAAGTAGCAAATGCGACTTAAGTCGCACAACGGCAACGCTGGTGATAAGAGCAAAGAATAAATGCTCTCAGTGTGTGTTTGCTTTCGCTTTATACTTTCCCCCCGCATCTAAAGCGTAAACAAAAAATGTTTAATTTTTTAGCTCAGATGCGCATTCTATACAATTTATATTCTTTGCTTAAAGTTAGTTCAATACTTATCGGGAAGAAGACAGTTCTACAAAAAACAACTGACTCACATCTGTATCATTTATCAGTTAGTTCAGAAGCTAGTTGTAAATGAGTTAGCAAAAAGTCACCTATATTTTGAGCTAGCTAAAAAAATCCGACAGGGTATTTTTAGATTAGAAGAAACAAAAGAAATCATGTTTTGCGTGTATTCATTATTTGTGTATCCAAAAACGATTTGCTCTTTAGCTGAGTGGTAAGCAGTGATGCCAACTTTTTTGGCTCTAAGGGCACATCAGAATTTAAAAAAAGCACCAAAAAGCGTAATTTTAAGATCTAAAAACGTAAAAAGCACTAACGTGAAAAACGAGTGCAATTTAACAATGTTTTCTAAACTATTCTCTATTTAGGCAATATTATCAACATCTTTAATGAAATATATCAGACGAAAAAGGTATGATTTACACAGAAAAAATAAATTCACCAAGTTTTTTATTAAAGTAATTTTAAAAATACACAAATTTCTTAAAAGCACTACTTACAGCCTGTTTGTAGAACACGTCTCGTCAATAAAAAGCCCTAAAATGTTAGCATTATTTATTTTTTGGGGTTTTAGAACACGAGTGTTGACGATTTTTGTTAAAAAACGTAACTGATGTCAGTTTATTTGGGTTTGTAGAAAACGATTTGACTCACAATAAACGTCAAGAAGGACGACTAAAAAATTGTAATCGTTTCAAACAAAAAAAATTAAACAATTGAACAAAACACTAAAAAAAATTTTAAAAATAATAAAAATTATTTAAAAAAATAAAAAAATGGAACTTCCAACAAAGAAAAGGTAAGTAAGCTTTCATATTAAGATTATTCTTGTTTTTATTACTTAAATTTTTAGCATCAAAACGACAACGGGGTTGCGGTTTATCCAACTGGTAGCATGGAGCAGTTTCCAGACTTGGTCACTTGGAGCGGTTCCCAGACTTGGTAACCAAACTCGGGAGTGTTTGGTAGCAGTAAGTTTGTCATGCAGTTCGAATCGGGCACGTTGGCAAGTGAAGTTAATGTTTATGGCCCTGCAGTAAGAACTGTGGAAGAAGGTATGTATTCTTAAATAGTTTATTTCATACATACATAATATTATGTATGTATGTGTGTAAACACATGCTTACAGCCTTGAATTTAGTTTATTTCAGGTCTGGAAGGATCAAGTGAATAGTAATAGTATGCAAGAAACTGATGGTGGATCTTGCTGCGTTGAGAGGGCAAAACCAAATCGCATGGAATGTATGAATGTATTATTGTCATGAATGTATTATCTTACCTCTTTATATATTGTTGTCCAAAACCATTAAACTGAACTAAAATTGTAGTTACTTATTTATTAATATTTTGGTTTTTTTTTTAATAAAAAAAATCTTTAAAACAGTCTTTACTTATTGGCTATTTTTTATTACAGCAAACATAACATAAGGCTTTTTAAGAAAAATTTTTTATGAAAATTTGTTCTTTTAAAATCGCTAGTTCCCCCGGCAGAGCGTAATTTCTTAATTGTTTCTCAATTATTAGATCTTGCAAATGTGACAGCTCTTGTGGCACATAGACTCCGTCTTAATATAAAGCCTTGCTCCAAGGACATTTGTCCAGGGCAGTAGGTAGACATTTTTTACATGATTCAAACGTACAATTCAGTTTTCTCACCAACTTTCCGTGATTTTGAACATTATTGTGAAGTACATGAAATAGTGGATGAGTTTGTATCTATAAAAGAACTGGAAGTTAGAGAGTTTATGAAACGGCAACGTACCAAAGATAAACTGTTCGTACAAACCTGCTTGCCATAGGGAATACACAACAATTGTAAAACAATTCAACAGCAACAGCAAGGGTTCCAACATTTAATTAACACCATGAGATGTATAGGCCTGGGTTAATATGCCAATATAAGTATAGTTTATATAACTTCTCCTTGTGACCATTTATAAGGATTTTTATCTCGCAGAGCGATAAATCTAGCCAATTTTCTATATCTTGACACTTTTCTATGATTTTGCGATATAATTCACCTTTAATATAACAATATAACCTTAATTAAGATATATTTTTTAACAAAATATTTTATAAAACAAAATTATAAAACTTTTCATAAACAATTTGTTTTTATTTATGTACAAGAATAGGGTTGTCGTTTTTTTAAGCTGAAAAAACATTTTGTATGAACAAATATAAACTAAAACAATTTTTTAACATGTTGGCAACAGTACGATTTAGTACATATTTGACATATGGGCGAGTTAACGTAAGCTGCACGACAAAGTCGAGTCGCGTTATACAAACGCTTTTCATTACGTAGTCGTCCATGAACTGGCTCGTCGTGAGTCGCCCTTGTCGCGCTCTACAAACAGGCTGTTAGTGTTTTTTGTTAGTTTGGCACTAACGCTCAAAAATTGGCGTTTTTAGTCTTCAAAAAGCACTAAAAATAGTGCCAAAAGCACCAAGTTGGCATCGCTGGTGGTAAGTACGTTAGTTTCTTAGTCAAGAGATTGCAGGTTCGACTCATCCCAAACACATTTAGTTCTACACAAAACAGTATCGAGTGAAAAATTCTAGTTCATACATTAGTATAAAGTAACATTTGTAACAAAATTGTTAAGAGAAGATTTCTGTTCCAATATAGAAATTGCATACTGTACAAAATAGTTATTTGTTTTTTTGCTTTTTATTTTCATAAAAAAATTTTATTGAATCAGACAATTTTTTGATTGAAAAAATCAGGATTTTTTTTAAACAAATTATTACAAAATTTTGTATTTGAATTTACGAATTTCTTTGTGGGACCTAAATTGAAAAAATTAATATTTGATTCCGAGAATTTTGTGTTTCGACTTTTTTCAGAAAAGATGTTATATCTTCTAAACGGCTGGACCGATTTTCTTCAGACATACATAGCTAAAAACCCTCTCGATCAAGTCATCTTTCAAACAGATAATCGGTCCAGCCGTTTGGCCTGCACGTGGCCACGGACAGACACACAGATACGCAGACACACACTACAAACTTATAACACCCCTTTTTTTAGTCGGGGGTATAAATAAATAAAATCAATTTTGTAACAAAAATACTTCAGGTAATATTAGAAATTCCAAACCAGAAATATTTTTAGTAACAAAAAAATAATATGTAATTTAATTACATACATTAGTTATCAAAACACAAGACTGTATAGACAAAACAAATCTTTGGCAGACCAAACATAATAGGAATTGTTTCGATTGATGCACAATTCTTTAGATTGCATTATTGAGTGTATAGCCTTAAAATCGAGCTTATTCATATATTTAGTTTTGACTAGAAATATCCTTTCAGCAGCAGTCGAACTGTGTGGCAGTGACATTAAATTACATACAAAATTATTCAAATCATAAAAACATTTTTCGTTGAATCCATTTGTATGTTTTGAAACTGCGTCCCAAAAATCAACTATGTCCATATGAGCACTTACTTCTAATTCAGAAAATCTGCCAGGAGCGGCTGTTAGCCGACTCACAGCCGATCGGCTTCGTTCCCTGCTTGTTACGCTCTCAAACTTGAGGCTCAGTTAGCCGACTGTAATGTAACGTAATTGCAACAGTAAGAAACAGATGATGTTATGTGAAAAGTAATGAAAATGGTTATAGAGATGTAATGGAAGGTAACCTACTTTTCATATAAAAGTATCAATCAGCTGTTTTCTACGTTACAGTTATATTACATTACAGTCGGCTAACTGAGCTTTTAAATATAAAAAAAAATATTCTTTTAACTTTTTACATTCAGCCCAATTATGAATAGCAATTCCCCGGGAGTTTTTTCCCTTTTCCCATTCCTCCTATTATGAATTAAAATTTCCCCGGGAAAAAGTAGGTATTCTAAATATGAGGGAGAGGGAGAATTTGTTGATATAGGGTGTTTTTTAAGAGGTATATAACTTTGAATTGAAATAAAACACAAGAAAATCGTTTTAATGTCCATTAATTTGGCTTTATTGGAAGGATAATTTTATGCCATTAGTGTTTAAACATGATTTCGGGCATGTGGCCGCCGCGGCTGGCTCGAATAAAGCCAATTCTACAGGTCCAATTTTCAACCACTTTTTCGAGCATATGGGGCCGTATGTTGGCAATAACGCCACGAATGTTGGCTTCCAAGTCCCCTAACGTTTCTGGTTTGTTGGCGTAGACGAGCGACTTCACATATCCCCAAAGAAAATAATCCAATGGTGTCAAATCACACGATCTTGGTGGCCAATTGACAGGTCCATTCCGCGAAATTATGCGCTCATCGAATGTTTCCTTCAATAAATCGATTGTGACGTGCGCTGTGTGGCATGTAGCGCCGTCTTGTTGGAACCACAACTCATCCACATTCATGCCATCCAATTCGGGAACAAAATAGTCGGTTAGTCGGCTCCAATTGCTGTGCACGGTGGCGAATCGATTCATTCGGGTCCTCTTCAACACTTTGCTCTACAGCGGCAATTGTTTCTTCGGTGCGCACTGTTCGACGTCTCTGCGGATGCGTATTATCACATAGAGTAAACGTAGTGCGAAAACGATCCATGGTTAACCGAATTAATTGCTCTGATGGACGATTATGTCGACCATAAAATGGACGGAGCTTGCGGTAAACTTCGTGAACTGAACCATTATTTTCGAAATAAATTTGCACGATTTGCAAGCGTTGTTCTTTTGTCAACCTGTTCATGATGAAATGGCAAACCAAACTAAATATTAATCACTTAACAGCTGACAAAATGGCCGCCAGTTAAAAAAGTGATGCCAACTTAAAGTTCTATACCTCAATAAAAAACACCCTTTACATAGTTTTCTACCCAAAAATTTTTAAGGGAACTAATGCAAAAATTTAAAAATCATACTAATAAATGTTGCAAAACAATAGTATAAGCATTTATTTAGAACAAGAAGTTTAAATAAATACCGAATTATTATATTTCCCTTTTGTATTTTTGCATTTTTATCTAAACCCTGCGCACATGCACTTCAAAAACAGTGGTTTATGTTTTTTCAGAAGAAATACTAAACCACTCAATTTTGCAAGCCTCCTTTAAGTTCACATAATAGGTTTGCAAAAATAAAGGAAACATTTTTTTCGCTTTTTTTCAAAATAACATCCAGGGACTCCTGATTTTTTGCCAACAATATTTGTAGTTGTAGCTATGGTAAAATGGACGACTTTTGCGAATATATTTATACAATTTGAACGTGTCTAGGCACTCTAATAGCTCATACAGATCACTTTTTAAATTAAAAATTTAAATTTCTGAATATTCCGACGGTAAATTTGTTCCTTAATTTTTGCAAAAAAAAAAAAGTGCAAGAAATAATTTTTTTGGAATAAGATGCTTACAAGATTTGAGGGTATCCAATGGAAACGACAAATTTATTCTGCTCGGTAGCTAAATTCCAAGTAAGTTTTAGTTTTTGCTTAACAGTTTAAGGGACTTCGGTAATATGACCGATTCAATAAAATGGCTATAATTCAGAGTTTACTATTAATTTTAAATTTACGATATTACAAGTAGTGTTGGTAAGCTCATTAAAGGTAATATTTTCCGTTAGTAAAAAGTATTAATTCAAATAATTCAATAGTTACTTATTTTGTTTTTTATTATTGTCCAAAAGTACTTTGGACAATATTTGTTTGTGTGTGTGTACATATATGTATTTTTTTCATGCTACTTAAAATAATTTTCGTTTTTTTGAGTTTGTTAATCGTAAACTATTTTCGTAAAAGAAGTACAATTTTTTTGTCTATTCGCTTGAAATATTCGCATGTATTTTAGCGAATGCAAATGCGAATGCAAATAGCAAAAATAAGCAAATAATTTGAATGCGAACATTCGTTACATCATGTAGGGTTGCTATCGCTTAATTTATAAAAAGAGGACAGCAGAGGGAAAAACCCGGACATTTGCTTAAAAAAGTAGGACTTAAAAATAAAAAGAAATTGTTTTTTTCCAATAATATTCTCCCCTACCGTGAACAGTTTTTCCCTCGAAATATTTTCCCTTTTCCCTAGAAATCTGTTCTCTTTTTTTATTCCTCTCTTCGTGAATAATATTTTTCATGGGGATTTTTTCACATTTCCCTTAGTTTTGTTCATTTAGTGAAGGCAATTATACAAAAAAAAAAAAAATTCTGCGAGAAATTTCTTCTGGCGAACAATTTCAAACAATAGCAAATAATAGGGAAAATAAAAAATTCGAATTGGAAAAGGGAGCAACTTTATTCATAATTGCCGTGTATGTTTGCAAATATAAATAATTTATTGTAGGATAAAAGCAGTAAATATGAATACGAACCTCTTTGGTTTACATTCAGTAAATTTTATGGTGATGGTATATTAAATCATTTTTTCCACGGCGCTTAAAAAATTTAAAATCATAAAAACATTTCTGTTTCTTACAATTTCAGATTTTGAAATAATTTCTAAGATTTACAAGTCTTCTTCCCATTTGTACATTCACCATTAAATTCGAGATAGCAAATTTCTCTTCATAGGGAATGAAAATTTTTAAAAATTCATTTCAAATTTCAAAAATTTTACATATTATTCACGATAGGGATGATTAGTAACACTAAAATCTTAGATAAATATCGATGGTGTTCTGTAAAAAGTGTCAACCGCGCAAAATTTTACATAGAATATTGGATCTTTTTACCCAACACCATCGATTTGTTTAAATAAATTGTACCCACATAAGTATTTACACATTTAAGAATATTTACATTCATAAACGTACAGAAATAGCACTTCAAATATCAAAGTGCAACCGATTACACATCAAACGATAGGGATACCGACTTTAAATAAACTTTCATTGTTAAGTTGTTTGTTCATAAAAAAAGATATTGAACTCTTAAAACTTAAAGCAACGTACTATATTATTCTGGCCATTTTTACACAACTCCATACATATTTTAAATAAATCTTAATAATTCTACGTCTTAAAATAACATATCACAACCCTCATGAACAGTGTTATTTATTAGATAAACTTAGCATACAATACCAATTACTTCCCTTTTTAGTTCTGCTTTTAATAAATACAATTTGTCAAGCAATGCAAAAGCGAAAAAATTCTTTAAAAAGTAGGACTTTCCCGGACGCTAATTTTTTTCGAGAACAGAGATCCCAGAGAGGACAGTGTCCGGGAAAAAGAGGACGGATAACAACCCCAGTTACATCCCTAGTATAAACAGAAGTTAAGTGTACACATAATTATCTTTCTTTTAAATCAGTGTCCCGCAAACAGCGTGACCGTTTGACCGACTAAAGTGGCAATTTGCCACTTTTTCGACTGCTTTTCCCCTTTTTCGACTGCCACTTTTTGACCCGCTTTATTTAGGGTGAGTTATATGAAAATACATTAAAAATAAAAAGTTTAGTGCAGTTTTCTCGTATTTTTTTAATTTTGCCCCTTTTCTTTGATAAATCCCCTATTTGGTGCCACTTTTTGAAAAATGTCATCGGTCACCCTGCCCGCAAAATAAAATATGTTTGTATTGGTGAGAAAAATGAGAGTAAAATAAACTTGCACTTGAAGAGAAGTTTTGTAATATAAAATACATGATGTGGTTATTAGTTGTTTGAATTTTTTTTTTTTTTTTTTTTTTTTGTAAATAAGCAATTTAATAAAAACTTTAGTAAAAAGTAAAAATATAATAACCATTCAATAATTTAGTGTATAAATTCAACATTAAATTTATTCACAGCTCTGTGGATACTGTTAAAATGCCTTTCATCCGCACAATTGTGCTATGGCTTGCGGGTTACTGTTTTAAAATTTAAATGCAATATTATTGTTGTTTAAAATTTCGTATTTTTACATAAGGGTGATAATCAAATTTTTGGAGTTTTATTACAAATAGTAATTTCAAAAATAATTTTTAGTTACATATATTTTTGCTTGGAAGTATGTATATATGTAAATACTTATTTTCGCTTGGAAACGAGTACTTTTGTTGTGTTTTATTTAATTTTTGTCAACTTCAATTTTTTGTATCATATGAAATTAATAATAATCAAATTTGCTTAGTCCCAAATCACACTGTGCAAGTCTTATTGCTAAGCTGATTAGTTTCAGGGAGAGAGAGACGAGGGGAACAGCAACGTTTCTTTTCCCCTCGTCTCTCTCTCTCCTAATAAACTAATCAGCTAAGCAATAAGACTTGCATAGTGTAAATAGGGACTTAAGAACATATTTATTTCTCATTAATATATATACATAACTAAGTAATATGTACTCAGTATATATATATGTACTTAGTTATGTATGTGTAAAAGTTAAAACTTTAATTTAAATGTGGAACCTATTACCAGGGCTGTCAGATTTATTTCCACCTTTTTCTCCAAATCCAATGTTAAATATCGCCAAAATCGCCAAAGTCTATTTTTTTTTATGACAATGAAATATGTATTTTATAAATTATTAAAAATTTATTTTATAAATTATAAAAAATTAA
This sequence comes from Tachina grossa, assembly GCA_949987645.1. Classification (NCBI taxonomy): domain Eukaryota; kingdom Metazoa; phylum Arthropoda; class Insecta; order Diptera; family Tachinidae; genus Tachina; species Tachina grossa. Next base: position 102,397,874 of record OX465275.1, on the reverse strand, counting down.
TTTGTTCCGAATCGCTAAAATTCGCCAAAAATGGGGAAAATATCGCCATTATATACATTTTATTTATTTTTATTTATATCAATGTAAAAATGATTATGAACATAAAAAGGTACAATGTTTGATACAAAGAATGTTTTGCGGTTAGTATTAATCAAATGTTGGATATATGTATGTATAATTGTATGTAGTTGAAGTTCTATTACATATCTAAAACTCTATATACTTCATCGTGAAGACATTCCACATTGTCTTCTTCTTTTGAATACATCGTATGGGATTTGAACTTTTTCAACATATCTTGCGAAGGTATAAAAGAAGTGCAACATGTGCTTAATTTAATTTAATTTATAATTCGTAATAAAGCGTCAAGAAGTTAATATTGCATGCTATTTCGAAAGCGCGTTTTAGTTGAGTTCATTATTGAAAATACCCTTTCAACGCAGGCATTACTAGTTGGAATTGCCAACATGTAAAGTACAGCCAAAGCAAGTTCTTTAAAATGGTACATACCTGCCGTATCCTTATAATCATACACTTTTGGCCAAAAACTGTTTTAAGTTGGATGGAATATCACCATTAAAATAATCTTTCCAATCCACAAACGGTAATTTTGTCCATTATGTTTTCATAAAAATAAATACAATTTGTCAAGCAATGCAAAAGCGAAAAAATTTCTTTAAAAAGTATTACTTTCAGGACGCTAATTTTTTTCGAGAACAGAGATCCCAGAGAGGACAGTGTCCGGGAAAAAGAGGACGGATAACAACCCCAGTTACATCCCTAGTATAAACAGAAGTTAAATGTACACATAATTATCTTTCTTTTAAATCAGTGTCCCGCAAAATAAAATATGTTTGTATTTGTGAGAAAAATGAGAGTAAAATAAACTTGCACTTGAAGAAAAGTTTTGTAATATAAAATACATGATGTGGTTATTAGTTGTTTGAATTTTTTTTTTGTAAATAAGCAATTTAATAAAAACTTTAGTAAAAAGTAAAAATTTAATAATCATTCAATAATTTAGTGTATAAATTCAACATTAAATTTATTCACAGCTCTGTGGATACTATTAAAATGCCTTTTTAAACTATTTTCTCTATTATTTTTTAATGTTTCATAACATAAAATGCATTGCATATTGCGAAAAGCATTTTTTATCACGAAATTTTTCTTAGCTTACATAATTATTTAATTTTTTTTTTTTGCTCTACAAATTTATTAAATTTTGACTCTAATTTCGTTCCGTGTGCTCAAAACAACAAAAAAAAACCCAGGAAAAAATTAATACATGCGTGCACAACTTAATTCGTTGCTTGCTCAGTAACGACTAAATGAAAGAGCATAAGCATGTATGTGATTTTCATCCGCACAATTGTGCTATGGCTTGCGGGCAGTGTGACCAGATTTTAAAATAACATTAAGCTAAATCACGTTTGAAAAAGAGCTAAAATAAGCTAAAAATCTAAATTTTAAGCCAGAAATTAAAGCTAAACTTTTTTCGACTTCTTTGATCAATTTGCAATAGTTTCTTATTGTTAAAATAACGTTAACACAAACATATTTTTCTATTATTTAAAAAAAAAATATTTAATAATTTTTTAATTAAATTATTTATTCATTATTATATTTGAGTTTAAGGAAAAACAAAAAAAAAACTTCCCAAAATAAGCTTAACCAGTCTTCAAAAATGTAAAAGCATTTACACTAAAATACGAAACCTTTTTTAAATCTATTTCTAATTTTTGTTTTAAGTAAATTCATGCCGCTGAATGCACGTTCAACTCAAGTCAAAAGAACTCTTTAAAAGTCTTATGGGTAATATTAATTACTTATCTCTTGCCATTGTAACTCCAAAATTGCAATCAATGTACTCTATATTTAAATTTGCAATTTCCCTTATAAATATGCAATTTACATTTTGTATTTTTTAAATCATTTTCCAATGAAAAAACTTTATATTTTTAATTGTTAACAAATTATCATTTTTAACACCCAACCAAAAAAAAGGGGTATTATAATTTTGTAGTGTGTATCTGTGTATCTGTATGTCTGTACGAGTCCACGTACATACCAAATGGCTGGATCGATTTTGATTTAGTTTGAAAGCTAAAGAAAATCGTTCCAGCCGTTTAGATATATTTAGCTGAAACTGTGTTTTTTTTAACCGTAGCTCCCAAAACGGCGAGAGCTATTTTAATTTTGTTTTTGTCGTTTAAAAAGTGTCTTGATCTTGCCTATACTTCAAGAAAATCCGGTACAGCCGTTTGGTCAGTACGTTGGGGTTTTTAAAATTTTTAATTTTTGTTATAACTTTTTTATGTCTTTAACATATTTTTTGAGAACATGCAATTTAGATTAAAAAAACGGCTAAAAAAGCTAAATGAGTTTTTGAAAAAAGCTAAAAAATAAGCTAAGAGCTAAATAGAAATTTTGCAGCTAAATCCCAAAAAAATAAGCTGAATTTAGCCCTAAATAAGCTAATATGGTCACGCTGCTTGCGGGTTACTGTTTTAAATCAGTGTCCCGCAAAATAAAATATGTTTGTATTGGTGAGAAAAATGAGAGTAAAATAAACTTGCACTTAAAGAAAAGTTTTGTAATATAAAACACATGATGTGGTTATTAGTAGATTGATTTTTTTTGTAAATAAGCAATTTAATAAAAACTTAAATAAAAAGTAAAAATTTAGTAAGCATTCAACGGTTTAGTGTATAAATTCAAAATTAAATTTATTCACATTTCTGTGGATACTATTAAAATGCCTTTATAGAATATTTTCCCTATTATTTTTCATTGCATATTGCGAAAAGCATTTTTTATCACGAAATTTTTCTTAACTTCCATAATTATTTAATTTTTTTTTTTGTTGTACAAATTTATTAAATTTTAACTTTAAAATTTCGTTCCGTGTGCTCAAAAAAACTAAACACAAAACCAGGAAAAAAATTCGTACATGCGTGCACAACTTCATTCGTCGCTTGCTCAGTGACGACTAGTCTTGTGTAGTTCATGAACGAACTAGTTCAAATGAACGATTCAGTACTTTGAACTAAATGAACTAGTTCAATTGTTTTACGCTCACTAGTTCAATTTTTGAACTAAGTGCTAATTCACACGATGAAATTTATGACGTCTATTTTTCTTAATTCTTTTTTGAAGTTGCTACCAAAAATTCCTTGCATTCATACGATGTTTTTTTTGGACGTCTAATTTTACTTCTCTCCACTCCTATAGCCAATAAGCTAGAAGAGTAACAATAAAAAATAACAATAAGATAGAAGAAAACATTGAAACGTAACAACAATAACAACAAGAGCAATGTAAAGAGAAATATGAAAAAAACCATGTAAAACAGAAATCGAGTCATTTTTTCTACCCCTCTTTCTTCTCTACCCCGTTCGCTAACAAACAAAAAGTGACGTCGAAAAATAAACCTCATAAAAGTCTTCGTGTGAATTAGGTGTAAGCACTAAGACACAAAATGAACTAACACAGATGCTGTGAACTAAATGTTTTCAACGTTTTGCTTTACTTTTTCACCGTGTGCTTATCTTCTATACTCATCCATATGTATGTATGTATGTATATTTATTTCTTGTTCATGGCTTGCTACTACCACAAATGCAATAAACAAGTAAACACTTATACTACCCTATTCACAGAATATATTTTGGATTTATGAGATTTAAAAAAAATTTGTTTTATAAACACTTTATAGAGCAAATTTATTTATTAATTAATTTATTTTATTTTTCATAAAATATTTTAATCACAGAACCTGTCTTTTTAATATTGTCAAGGACCACAACACTCATACATGTGCATGTAGAATTGTAGATGTAAAATCATTTAACTAAAAAGACCTAACTAGTTCATCGAACTAAAAAGAGCGATTGAACTAAATGAACGAACTAGTTCATTTACAAATAATGAACTAAAATGACCGGTCACTGAAATGAACTAAATGGCACAAGTCTAGTGACGACTAAATGAAAGAGCATAAGCATGTATGTGATTTTCATCTGCACAATTGTGCTATGGCTTGCGGGTTAAGGTAGAATTAGTAAAATCGTATCGTGATGTTGCGTGTCAGCTGACAAAAATCGTACCATATACAATACATGTTACTAGTTATAAAATACGTGGTGCTAGCAGTGCTGACGTAGGAATCTGCAGAAAACAGATTTTTCTGTAGCGAATGTCAAAAACGCCGCATTTAATGCCAGACAAAAAAAATGTGCTGAGCAAACTGTTACATTTTCTATAACTTGTGCACAAAGTTGAACGATACGGCAAGCTGTAAAGTAGAATCATACGATTTTACTAATTCTACCTTTACTGTTTTAAATCAGTAACCCGCAAGCCATAGCACAATTGTGCGGATGAAAATCACACACATGCTTATGCTCTTTAATTTAGTCGTCTCTGAGCAAGCGACGAATTAAGTTGTGCACGTATGTATTAATTTTTTCCTGGTTTTTTGTTTAGTTTTTTTGAGCACACGAAACGAAATTAAAGTTCAAATTTAATAAATTTCTACAGACAAAAAATTGATAATATAATTATGGAAGCTAGGAAATATTTCGTGATTAAAAATGCTTTTGGCAATATGCAATGCATTTTATGTTATGAAACATTAAAAAATAATAGGGAAAATAGATTAAAAAGGCATTTTAATAGTATCCACAGATCTGTGAATAAATTTAATTTTGAATTTATTCACTAAATTGTTGAATAATTATTAAATTTTTACTTTTTATTTAAGTTTTTATTAAATTGCATATTTACAAACAAAAAATTCAAACAACTAATAACCACATCATGTATTTTATATTACAAAAGTTTTCTTCAAGTGCAAGTTTATTTTACTCTCATTTTTCTCACCAATGCAAACATATTTTATTTTGCGGGACACTGTTTTAAATGCAATATTATTGTTGTTTAAAATTTCGTATTTTTACATAAGGGTGATAATCAAATTTTTTGAGTTTTATTACAAATAGTAATTTCAAAAATAATTTTTGCTTATATTTTTGCTTGGAAGTATTTATGTATGTAAATACTTATTTTCGCTTGGAAACGAGTACTTTTGTTGTGTTTTATTTAATTTTTGTCAATTTCAATTTTTTGTATCATATGAAATTAATAATAATCAAATTTGCTTAAGAACATATTTATTTCTCATAAATATATATGTATGTATACATAACTAAGTATATATGCATTCAGTATATATGTATGTACTTAGTTATGTATGTGTAAATATAAACTTTAATCTAAATGTGGAACCTATTACAAGGGCTGCCAGATTTATTTCCACCTTTTTCGCCAAATCCAATGTTAAAAATCGCCAAAATCGCCAAAGTCTATTTTTTTAGTTTATGACAATGAAATATGTATTTTATAAATTATTAAAAATTAATTTTATAAATTATAAAAAATTAATTTGTTCCGAATCGCTAAAATTCGCAAAAAATGGGGAAAATATCGCCATTATATACATTTTATTAATTTTTTAATCAGAAATAATTTTTAGTCAGGCTTAAGTTCAGTAATTTCAATTCTTTTTATTGAATGAAATATTTTATTAATTAATGTGAGTTTCTAAAGAAGAGAAGAAAAATTAAATTAGACTTTTAAGCTGGGGGAAATACCGATATTTTTCTGTGCAGCAACGCACTTCATCAGCATCCTAGTCTATCTACTTGGGTAGAGATTGTTATTAACATCAGCTATTTAACGTAAATTCTAATGAAACGGAATGTGATAAATGATTGTTGTGTACAATTATTGATTTACCCTTGGTAAATACATATGTAAGTATTACTATTTATTTCCCCTGTTTTTCCATTTTTTTTTTCATTTTTCTATTTAGGTTAGCACGAAGTTATATTACTCTACCTACGTATGTTTAACTACATATTCTTGTTTATCTTTTACGATCATCACATTAATTATTTTTACTTATTCGATGTACCGTCGGTACATACATATAAGTATTATAGTATTGGATATTATGTTACTTTGTTGTTGCATTCTCCCGTTTATTTGGTTTTCGAACATTAGTGATTGCCAAGTGAACAATGATTGCCAAGTGAACATATTTTTGTCACGTGCCCATGATGAATTGAGACATTTTTAGATTTTTAATTGAACTATAGTGAATTTTTAATCAGAAATAATTTTTAGTCAGGCTTAAGTTCAGTAATTTCAATTCTTTTTATTGAATGAAATATTTTATTAATTAATGTGAGGTTCTAAAGAAGAGAAGAAAAATTAAATTAGACTTTTAAGCTGGGGGAAATACCGATATTTTTCTGTGCAGCAACGCACTTCATCAGCACCCTAGTCTATCTACTTGGGTAGAGATTGTTATTAACATCAGCTATTTAACGTAAATTCTAATGAAACGGAATGTGAGAAATGATTGTTGTGTACAATTATTGATTTACCTTTGGTAAATACATATGTAAGTATCACTATTTATTTCCCCTGTTTTTCAATTTTTTTTTTTTTTTTTTTTTTTTTTTTGATGTGTTAACATCTATACGCGCGCCTCTAGGGCAGTAAACTATCAGTTTCAATACATACGCAAGTATTAGGTACATATGTAAGAGTAAATCATCGTTTGTTTGTTCGTTGCTTGGCAGTCGGTATTGAAAGTGATTATTGGGCGATTTTCATATAATTTTCCCACGCGATTTTCTCCGGAAATTCATAGCCGATTTTATTAATTTTTGGATTAAAAAGCTAGTGCGGGTTTCGACGAAGAGTTTAGGCCAAAAATTAAGGCGATCCGATATCGGCGAGCCGAGATTTAAGTGTTTTAATTTGGAGTAACATTAAAAAAGTGTTTTATGTTGACCTTCGGTTTTGTCTTATGCATAGCAAAGAGAATAGTGACGGTTATACGTACATATATAAAAATGAGATAGCAAGACAGCAACGTATGTAGCTTATGTACAAACATAACAATGTATGTATGTACATTTGTCTGTTGCTTTGCATTCTCTTTGTTTTTTGTTGGTTTAATATAAAATAAGTAAAAAGTATTAAGCAAGAAAATAATGAAATCATTAGCACTTCTGTTTAATTTTTTTTCATTTTGAGTGCATCTACTTAATTTATATATATATTATATACATATATATATATATTATATATATTAACTGTGCTGAAAACATAACATTAATAAATTATACAAAGTAAAATTAAATTCAATAAACTATTCTTTTTCATTAAATACTTTATATTAACTCTACCTCCGGGCATAGGCGTAGCTAGGCCTTTCTGGTGGGGGGGGGGGGGCAATGCCCCCCCCAAACTTGATTTTGCCCCCCCCCCAGAATTTATTACAAATTCTTTTTAAAACATATTCTTTTGCCTGTAATATTGAAAAATTCTATTTCTTATTTATTTTAAAATTACTCATGAAAATCACCAGTAACAAACTTTTCGAATACAGTATTTATCGGATATAAGAAACTAAAAAAATCCACGAAAAAAGTTTCTTATAAGCGCTTCTTTCTTATATACAATTATTTTATATAAGAAACTTATTTCTTATATAAGTAGCTATGGGCATAAGACATTTGTTTCTTACATAAATATACGAGCTTTTTTATCTTTTTATGTATACAGATACGTAAATGTACATATGTATGTTTGTAAATAGAAAAATAAAACAAATCATGATTGGTAGTTAATTTTTATTTTATTAACCCTTTTAGTAAATAAATATAAAAATATAAACAACTTCTACAAAAAACAGAGTTGTCCATGCAAACTACATAAATTTTGTGTTGCCGATGGAGGTTTCTTATATAAATTCTTTTTCTTAATATTTTGTGGTTTTGGTGTTTAAGAAAAATGTTCTTTTATCAGTTTTTTTCTTATAAGCGTTTTTCTTATATGAAACCTTTTCTGTTAGAAAAATCACCAAAAAGACATGGTGTTTTGGAAAATGTTTCTTATAAGCGTTTTGTTCTTATATGAGATGTTCTTATATCCGATAAATACTGTAATCGCTAAATATGCATACTTTTATTAGATAACAAATACCCAAAAAAACTATGGGTCTTATGCAAAAAAACTTAATAAAGCTTTGCCAAGCAATGTTAAGTAAAGTTGTATTCTAAAAAAATTATTGTATAAAAATTCTAAAGTAGGCACCCACGTTTGTTAAGACTACTTTAAGTTGATATTTCCAAAATGTGTATTTTGTACCTCAAATATTTTTACTAATATAGTACATACTGATTCATGTCGCATCTGAAAATGAAGCTAGAAGTGCCTGCTCTTATCTTAAATTTATTATTTCTGTCATGTAATGGGAAACATCACCAAATTATCCAACTGCTTCGAAATATATAGCAAAATCCATAAAAAATATTATATAAAATAAATACAATTATACAAAAATGTTTTAGTGATGTACATACAATCAAAACAATTCGAAAAAAGCTGGATATTCAAATACTCGTTTCATTCGAATAAAACAAATTGTGATAATTTTTCACATTTTTTTTACTTTTACTTCATGGTTGTGTTTATCTGTTTTCCTATTAAGTCAGAAGCTCATATTTTTTAAATTAGGTTGCTTTACTTCAAGATAAAAAAATAAAAAAAAAATATTTGAATACCCGAATGAAATTGTATTCAATTTTGTACATCATAAGCTGTGAAGTGGTTGTTGAACACGGTGGTGTTACCAGTATTTATTATTAAATCACAAAATATTTAAAGTTGTCTTTTGCATATGATTTTTTAATAAAGCTATGTTAGCCTTAAAGTGCTTATCAACTACTATGAACTTTAAAACTAAAGTAAAATATTTTTTTGCATAAGGGGGTATAAGTTTACAGCACTTCAAAACATCACAAATAGTAAACTCCATGTGAATTTATAATGCATGTGTGTAGATATGTATGTGTATATGTAGCTTTCAACAAATTCTTAATAAAATTGAATTAAGGTAAGTAGTTAGTAGCAAGACAAGTTGTTTTAAGGTGTTCTTAAGATTTTCTACTGTCAAATTGTTTGTAACAATAGCCACCAATTTTTATTTAGAGTAAAATTAAAAAAATAGCGAAAAATTATGATCTGCAAATACCTTGTATATATTCATATACTATATATGTATACTCGTACACACACATGTATGTATGCATATTTATGGTTCAATCCAGGGCTGCCAGATAAAATGATGGAAAAATCGCCGAAATCCCGATAAAATGTAAAATAATCGTCATTTCATGTCCGAAAAATCGTCAGAAAATCGAACAAATCAAAATTTCCTCTTTAAGCATATGTTTTATTTTTATTAGAAAACAAAACAAAACAAAACAAAACAATTCATGTTCATATATATACAACTTTGTTAGACTAGTGGAAAACTTGTGAAAAATATTCCTAGGTCCAAATTTTGGTATCAGTACTTTTGATGACCAAAATTTTTGATAGATATCAACTTACACAGGTCAATATATCGTTGGTCTCAAATGGAAAGGCCCTAACGCAAATAATTGTAACTTTACAGGAGAAGGTAAAACATAATAGAAAGTGTAATATTCAAAATGTAACTTTTTTGTACAACTGCTTCTAAAAGCGCTATTTTTTACACTATTGCAATAAATTTTTATGATGAGGTGTATTAGTGTGAAATTTATTGAAATCACTGAAAAACTCAACTATCGATATGTATGCATGTATATATATGCACATAAAATTTTTTTCAATTGAACACGTATACATACATACTTGCATACATATGTTTGTACTTATTTATTTATGTATGTTCATTCATCGCAACAATATAGTATTGATTCAGAACTTCAATATTGGAAGTGTAACTAAATAATAAATGGCAATTTTCTATTTTTATTTATGCACCAACAGATAAATTTTTTTTAAATTAAATAATAAAGTATTAAGAAACGAAATCATGAATGATGAATGAAATCATTTCTTGCTTGTATCTTTTCAAAATATTGCATTCAAATATAGTATATACATAAATAATTTTTCCATATGAACATATAAACTTGTTGGAAACGAATATTAATTTTATTATTATTTAGTTTATTATTATTAGATTATTATTATTATTTAGTTTTTTTCTAATACATACTTTACTTTTTGTCTATATAATGCTTTTGTTTTGAATGTTTTGTTTTTTTAGTTTTAATTATAACTTAATTTTTGCTATTGAAACTGGACTGTTAATTTATGTTTTAACTTAAATAAAAAAAAAATGTTAAATAAAAAAAATCTGTATACAATTTTTTAAATGCACTAATAATCCCAAACCAATATTTTACTTATTAATATTTCACTAATTAAGTAAAATATATTTTTTTAATTTCCAATTTCAATGTATTTTTAATAAAAAATATATATTTAACTTAATAAGTAAAATATTAATTTGGGATTATTAGTGCCTTTAAAAAATTTTAAGCTTAAATTATAACAATTCCCATAAAAACACTAATTAAAAAAAATTGTGTTTGCCCCCCCCCCCCTCCCCAGAAAAAATGTCTAGCTACGCCAATGCCTCCGGGCTTGTGGGTCTGTGTTCATAGAAAACGAACAGGTACCGTGTAACAAAAATGTGTTAACACATCGCCCGTGAGTTCGATCACTCATTGTTTCATTTTTCTATTTAGGTTAGCAGGAAGTTATATTACTCTACCTACGTATGTTTAACTATTCTTGCTTATCTTTTACGATCATCACATTAATAATTTTTACTTATTCGATGTACCGTCGGTACATACATATAAGTATTATAGTAGTGGATATTATGTTACTTTGTTGTTGCATTCTCCCGTTTATTTGGTTTTCGAACATTAGTGATTGCCAAGTGAACATATTTTTGTCACGTGCCCATGATTAATTGAGACATTTTTAGATTTTTAATTGAACTATAGTGAATTTTTAATCAGAAATAATTTTTAGTCCGGCTTAAATTCAGTAATTTCAATTCTTTTTATTGAATGACTGTTCAAAATTTTGAATAAGTGAATCGTATGGAAGTATATTTCGTTGACGTAATTTTTTAACATTTTTGTAATATCTTTTCTTAAATTTTTTCTGTTATTTACATAGAATATTTTTAACTGCTGAATTTTTTCAAGTGCCGGCACGTTCCCGCCTACATGAAACCGGTTTGCCGCCGCTAGTCAATGAATAGCACAGACATTTTCATTGAACAGCTGTTTTGTTTTCTGCTTGTATTACACATTTTATTTGAAGTGTGATGGTCTGAACACAATATATGATTTTACGTTAGATTTTTTGACAGTCGCAACGAATGTATTTAGATTTCTGTATCGTAAAATGTGATGAAAGTATAATATATATAATAATATGTATAATAGTCTGAACGGGGCTTTAGAAGATTTTCTAAAAACAAAAAAGTCTTATGGGATGTCAAAATTTTTATCGTATTATTTGCCACTTTGATGACATTTTGCGTTCAGACTATTACACTTGCACGTGTTATTTGAATTTTTGACAAGTATGAATACAAAGTATAATATGTACTCTAAACGCGGCTTTATTAATAACAAAAGATGAGATGACTATATTACAATTTAATGAAAAAATTATTTTTTTGATATCTCAAGAATTGTAGCAAGGAATAATTTTGCAATTTGGATTTTTGAAAATTATGAGAAAATTTTGTATATTTTGTGAAAAAAGTATTTTTAATTTTTTTTTCGAATATTTTAAAAAATCATTAAGTATTTGTTAAAAATTTCGACTTTTTCTGAGAGAGGAGGCATCAAGAAAGACTGCGAATTAGATTTGAGAGATTTTTGATAGTGCACCCTACATCCAGCATTGGTCAAAAATTAGCATTTTTTGCAAAAAATTTAGTTTTTGGATGTGGCAAAAAAAATTCACCCTCGTTTTAGTAAATTTTTTGACTTTTTATTATAAATAACTTGTTGTTAGTAACTTGTAAGAAACTCTTGACATCCTTCACATAAATGTAGGCAGGGGAGGAAATTTTCTAAAAATGTTAAAATTTTTCTAACGCAACCTTTCCCAATAAAAAAGTTTTATAAAATTTTAAATCGGGAAACATTTTAATTTAGTTCAATAGTATACATTTAGCTTTGCAAACAGAAAAAAAATTATTCTCATACATTCAATACTTTTCGAAATATTCAAAATCCAATTTTGATTACAAAATTAAATTTTCTACATTTTTTTTATTTTTGCCTAAATTATTGATATAATATTCTTTACTTCAAATATTTCTAAACTTTTTTTATTTTATCACAATAGTAGACATAATTGTCTATTAAACGGTATATAATATGTATTCCTTTGCCATTACATCGCTCTTAAAATGTATACACAAATATAACACCTCAGGTAAAAATGTACGTGTTTTTCCTGATATTCAAACAAACCCAATTTTTTTATGACCTCTTGAAGGTGTATTAAATATTTTTTTTGTATTTTTGTAACTAATTACTTTTATTTGGCTCAAACATATAAAAACTAATATACACAGACATTATATATACCCACAAGGACAAAGGCGCCTGCGCGCACACTCCTATAATGGGTATATTTTTACCTAATATTTGTATCGCTTTTGTATTCGTTGTTTGTAAAATACATACCTATACACTTAAGTTGCGATGGGTTCAATTTTATTATTTCAGTTATAGATATCATGGAGATAACAATTAAAAATAAATCGCTCTGTAAATTAACATGGGAAAGCCTCAAGGATGAGACTACTCGGTCGGACAAGGTTGACCAAATGTTGTACATAATAACTACTACGCATGGTTTATCTTAAAACATCGATTGAAATTTTTTTAAATTATATGAAAAATAATGAGTGAATGAAACAAGTAAATTTCTAAATGTCAGAATAGAAATAAGGATTTGTTATATGTATATAGAAAGAAGTTTTATCGGTCAAGTAAGGATTAGGATAACGCTCTATGCGGAAGCAAAATGTTTAAACAAGAAGCCTTGATTCATTCAAATTGTTTTTAGCGAAGACCCAACCAAAAAAAGCTGCCAATGCTGGATTTAGGGTACACTATCAAAAATCTCTAAAATCTAATTCACAGTCTTTCTTGATGCCTCCTCTCTAAGAAACAGTCAAAATTTTTAACAAATACTTAATGATTTTTTAAAATATTCGAAAAAAATTAAAAATACTTTTTTCACAAAATATACAAAATTTTATCATAATTTTCAAAAATCCAAATTGCAAAATTATTCCTTCCTACAATTTTTGAGATATCAAAATAATTATTTTTTCATATAAATTGTAATATAGTTTTGTTTCAAAACCAACAAAACCAACTGATTCTTGCCAAGTAATAAGGAAGTTATGTACCAACGATTAAAAAAAGTCAGGGCCAAAAATTAAAAAAAAAAAAATTTAAATTCAAATAACTTGGAAACTGTAAGAGATAAAATGGTGCTTAAGCCGCGTTCAGACTATTATACTTTGTATTTATACTTGTCAAAAATGCAAATAATACGTGCAAGTGTATAGTCTGAACGCAGAATGTCATCAAAGTGCCAAATAATACAGGGTGGGCCAAAAGAAACCAAGGGGTGTAAAAGTTTAATAACTTTTTTGTTTATTAATTTTTTTTTATTTTTTCTTTCAGATTATATAGACAACACTTAGAGAATTTATAATGGAGAGGTTCACAACTGAAGAGAGAACCAGAACAATAGAATTTTATGAAATCAACTTTATTGAAAATTTGATTATGAGTGATGAAGCTCATTTTCATTTGAATGGCTTTGTTAATAAGCAGAACTGTAGGTTCTGGGGTTCTCAAAATCCAAGAGCCATTCATCAACGCCAATTGCACCCCATCAGGTGTACAGTATGGTGTGGGATCACATCTGAAAATGTCATTGGGCCCTACTTCTTCGAGAATGAAGAACCGTAAATGGAGAGCGGTATCGGTTTATGATAGAAAATTTTTTACGTCCTGCTCTTGAAAACAGACCTGGTATGTGGTTTCAGCAGAACGGAGCCACTGCCCATACTGCCCCAGACACAATGGCACTTTTAAGTCAAATTTTTGGAGAGCGAATAATTTCTCGAAATTCGGAAATTATTTGGCCAGCGCGATCGCCAGATTTGACAGCACCCGACTATTTTCTTTGGGGTTTTTTGAAGGAGCGAGTGTATGTGAACAAGCCAGAAACAATCCTTGAACTCAAGGCAAACATTGTTGCAGAAATTCGAACGCTACAGCCACAAGTTTTGAAAGATGTTATGGAAAATGCTCTAAAAAGAGCCCATCAGTGCGAAGCTGAAAACGGTGGTCATTTAAGAGACATCATTTTTCATACTTAGTGTAAAAAAATTTCCATTTTGTATATTATATAATCTAAAAGAAAAAATAAAAAAAAGTTAATAAACAAAAAAGTTATTAAACTTTTACACCCCTTGGTTTCTTTTGGCCCACCCTGTACGATAAAAATTTTGACATCCCATAAGACTTTTTCTTTTTTAAAAAATTATTTAAACGATAATACTTTTCATTAGATCAGGGTTGCATTTTCACACAAACCAAACTTGCAAGTCGGCTGTTTCGCCGCCGATAGCGTGTCGTCATTAATGTAATGTTTTGTCATATGTATATCGGCTCAAAATTTTGAATAAGTGAATCGTATGGAAGTATAATTCGTTGACGTAATTTTTTAACGTTTTTGTAATATCTTTTCTTAAATTTTTTTCTGTTATTCACATAGAATATTTTTAACTGCTGAATTTTTTCAAGTGTCGGCACGTCCCCGCCTGCATGAAACTATTTTGCCGCCGCTAGTAAATGAATAGCAGACATTTTCTTTGAACAGCTGTTTTGTTTTCTACTTGTATTACACATTTGATTTGAAGTGTGATGGTCTGAACACAATATGTGATTTTACATTGGATTTTTTGACAGTCGCAACGAATGTATTTAGATTTCTGTATCGTAAAATGTGATGAAAGTATTAATACTTGTATAATAGTCTGAACGGGGCTTTAACGCCACTGTGCAGTATAAAGCGAAATGTTTCCACTCACAGAATGATAAAAGCAACAGTTTGTTCAGTATTAACATACAGTGATGCCAACTTAGCCCTTTTAGGGCTAGATTTAGCCCGTTTTCAGCCAGTAAAAACGCAAAAAAAAATCTTTAGCCCCAAACTAAAAAAGGCGCAAACTTTTTACAATAATATTTCAGCCCTTTTAAGTTTTTGCTCGATATGGCTACATTTAAACTTTTGCGAACTTTTTCTTCCTTTAATCTAGCAAAATAAAATGAGTAAAAAGGCGATATTGCTTTACCAATTTAAAAAAGAAGAATTTTTTATGCCTTGAAAGTTATTCAGTACAGCCTAAACAAATAATGTATGTTTTTGTAAGAGAGAAAAATCGAAATTTTTTTTAATAACGGCCAATTTTAAATGTACATATCTACTTATGTAAACATACATATGTATATATATCTATTTCTATTATATATGTATGTATATGCTAACTATTTAATCTACGTATGTACATACCTTATTGAAATGTAATATGAAATGTAAATGAAATACATATATATGTACAATATTGAAGTTCTCAAGCTATGTATGTGTTGATCTCATGATAGTTATTTATATTTTAATAAATTAATTTACAAAAATTGATTTGATGTTTTTATTTTCAACAGAAACATTTTAATACTAACCCCTTTTCGAGCTTTTTCGAAAAATTTTACTATTTTTTTATTTTTGAACATTTTTTCAATTTAGCCCTTTTTTCAAAAATTTTTACGCGTTTTGAGTCTCAAAAGTTGGCATCACTGTTAACATATTTATTCGAAGTTGGGCTTTAGTAAGAGATAAAATGGTGCTTAACGCCACTGTGCAGTATAAAGCGAAATGTTTCCACTCACGGAATGATAAAAGCAACAGTTTGTTCAGTATTAACATATTTATTCGAAGTTGGGCTTTAGTAAACAAACATTTCAGTTGTTTCATGGATGGAATTTTTCATGCTACTCAATATTTAATAATAAAAGTAATAGATACTAGAGATGGGAGCGTGTCGTGTTTTTTTCGTGACACGAACACGCACGATTCAACGCGCAGTATTCGTGTCCGAAAATATGATTTCGTGCGTGTTCGTTTCGTATCGTGTTCAGCAACATTGACACGAAAAACACGAAAAAAATTTAATGCCTACATATTTTGTATCGTCAAACACGCAAGCACCAGCCATGGTATGGCACTTTTAAGCTTAAAGTTTCGTATATAGTATCAGCTGTTGACAGTGCCAACTTGGCACCACTGTTTGAAAATTTACGCTTAAAAAAGTAATTAATTTTTGGGAGCAAAATGAAAAATAATATTCAAAAAGCTATTCGTAGAAATGATGAAAAATACCAATTGGTAACGAACGACCAAGACAGAAGCGATGTTTGGAAGAAATTTTCTCTCATTGATTGCGGTGGCAAACGTATAAATTACGTATGAAACAGTAAAATAAAACAAAAACGATTTTTTTAAATTTTTTTAAGCGCACTAATAATCCCAAATTAATATTTTACTGTTGCTAATGCGCATAGGATCCAGCTAAACTCCTCAATAATCAATTTCAATGTATTTTTAATAAAAAAAATATTTTACTTAATAAGTAAAATATTAATTTGGGATTATTTGTGCGCATTTAGAAGAATTTTAAATTTAATTGTAACAATTACCATTAAAAAGCACTAATTGAAAACGATTTTTTGTTATTGTATTTGATTTCGTGCGTGTTGTGCAGTTTCGTGTTGTGAACATTTTTGGCGTGCGTGTTTCGTACGTGTTGAATATATGGTATTCGTGTTCGTGCGTGTCGTGTTGGAAAAATTCGACACGCGCATCTCAGTCCAGAGGTCTAGAGGATATCACATCTTTACTGGATATATTGGGAGCTTTTAAAATTTTTAATTTTTGTTATTACATTTTGCAATAATTTTTTTTTCGTTTCCATGTATAAATTTTATTTATTCACTGCCTGTGCCAGGATGTCACTCATTTTCGTTCGCAAGCATTTTAAACGACAAACAGCTGTTTTGCGATTCACTAAAAGCCTTTAGCACGACAAGTCGAAAGAAAATGAAAGCGAACGATAACGTAAGCATTTCAATACAAATATGAGCCCCATTAAAATTTTTTTCAGTCATTTGTACGAACTCAAGTGCCACTCAAGTGTCCACTGAGACAAAATAAAACAAATTATTTTTATTTATATGAATAAAATATTTTGTTTTGCAAATGAGCAAATATAATACCGGCTTCGCTGGCAATGGATTTGTTGCGTAACCCGTCGTTGGCGGCCTCCTCACGTCTGAGCGTGTAAGTTAGCAGTTTTGCGTCCTTTGGCTGGTATTTGTGATACTCTTCTCTAGGTATGTATGTATGTGTGTTCGACAACAGTGTAGCGTGTTCTAACTATCACTACGACCAACATTGTATAGTAAACATTTAAAGTCAACTTTACCGCAACATACATAATATTCAATTGCATTGAAAGTATTTTTATGCACTGGACATTTGACACTGATGCATTCGGGCAAATACCGCTGCATGAAGTGTTAGATAAATGCATTGACAGACTGCAACGTAAATATGTATTTTGTACAACGGCCATTTGACACTCACAAGTCTGATCAAAGGCCGCAGCATAAAGCACTTGAATTAATCATATTTAAGAACCACATGTGTTTATATATATAAATATAAACAACACAAAATCTATGTTTTCCAAATTACTTATGAGACACACGCCGCACGTCTACCGTAAGAAACTAAAAGGGAACAATTTGCCTATTAAGCATATACCTTTTCTTTGCCCTCTTATGTTAAGATAGGTTAAGCATTATTCTAATAGTTAGTATAAAAACAGATGTAATTTAGTTTTAGAATCTTAATAATCATTAAACAACATTCCTAATAGCTCCTGAGTTCAGGAAAACAAAATTAAAAAACCATTTTTTATTAAACAATAATAAACCAACATTACATCACGATCCTGCCAACATCTGGAAGTGCTAAGACTCTGCACCCAGAATAAACCAATAAAAATTTATACTGGCAAAATACAATAAATCTTGCCAGTTGCGACCTTAGGGCGCAGAAGAAAGAAAACTCTTGAGTTCTGACAAACCAGCCAAAAACGATCTGTCAGTAGAAGGAAGTCCGCCTGGCCTAAAGGCATAAAAAGATACGACAAGATCAGTGGAAGATGTCCCCTGGCCAAAAGGCACAAGGAAATAAGGGAACCAACAACATCATGAACAAGATCTACTTAAACATCAGCACCAGCAAATAGAGGTAGAACGAGAGAAACCAATATATTTGTGACAGCAACAATATCATGAGCAGCAGCAACAGAAAAATAGCTAGAACGAGAGGAACAACTACTCCAGCAACACATGGTCTTAAAGTTGTATACTAGCAGCCCAACAACATTGATGCGAGTATGTTACTCAACAATAACAGCAAAAGAGTATGAAAAAAATAAAAAAAAACAACTAAAAATGTATAAAGATAGTGCTTTAATTGCTAAGTAAAAGGTTGCATTTGTATACTCGTTTGTATAGCCAAAACAAATATACCATGGTATGTACCATATACATTATTGTAGTGTGAGCGACAGAACTAGTATAAGAGTTATTGTGTGTGCGTGCTTTTCCAAATTAAAATACAATTGAAAACAAATAACAATTGCTTATTGTATTGCTGCTAAGCAACTGTTTGATCTGTTTTTGCTCAAAAAATACATATTGTAATACAAATATATGAAAAAACCATTATTGGAACAAATACATGATGTGCAGATGTACGTGCGGACGTATAGAGTACGTGCGGACGTATAAAGTATAGAGAGAGAAAGATACAACTTTGCTCTGAGAGTAATTACAAATGCATGTGTTTCATGTACATGTATCATTTACTTATGGCGTTTTCTTTTCTGAGCAATATGCTGCATTTATGTTGCCTTTTACATTTCTTTGTGTTCTTTTCTAAAAAGTATGTATTATTTTAAAAATTGAACGCGTTCTTTTCCCATGATGTTACCCTTAAAAAGAAAAAAAAATGCTACATATTCAACACTCATTTTCATTAAAGGGGCATGAGTGCAGCATTATATTAACAGCTGTTTTTGTTATTGTCTGTAAAAAAAAATAAATCATTTTCTAGTTCGCGATTGTTTTATGCCGAAACTTGTTGGAAAATTGTTCTTTTGTAAACGTAAAATATGCAACACTTCTTAAAAATCAGGTGAGCATTTAAAAATGTTGCCAAATCACATGTGAAATATATGTTACACTTTTCTTTTAGAAAAGAAAACACCATTACATATGTATGTGCAATTTTGATTCATTCATTCATTCATCAGCCAATTACATTTTTTCTCAACATATCATAAGGCACTTATGGTAAAAGCAGTTTTATCTATCTTATTTGCCTTAGAAAAACAAAAAAAATAAATGTGTTGTTTTCATTTGCTCATTGCTCAACCATACAATAATTGTTTAAAAAATCAACATTTACAACTAGTAACAGAAAACGATAAATAACATATTTGTTCATACCAGAACCAAAAAAACAGGCAAAACTAGTGCAAACAGATGTATCTGTGCAATGCTATATTGCTAAGCACACCTAGGTCAGTAGGGGTTAACCGCCGTTGACAAGTTATATATATTTTTTTCTCATTCTTTTCTCTTCTCTTTTCTCAATGTTTAAATACAATTAAGTTGTAACAAAAATTAAAAATTTTAAAAACCCCGCCTTTTTTCAGAAAAGATGTTACATCTTCTAAACGGCTGGACCGATTCTCTTTAAACGTAGCTAAGACCACTCTCGATCAAGTCACCTTTCAAACATAAAAAACTAATTTAAAATCGGTTCAGCTGTTTGGTCTGTACGTGTACGTGTACAGACAGACAGATACACAGACACACACTACAAACTTATAACACCCCTTCTTTAGTCGGGGGTTAATAAAATTAATATATTTGTAATTAATTTTGTAAGGTCTTAAATTTTTTTTGAAATGAATAGGAAATTCAAAAGAATAGCTAAAACCCCAGTTCAATGGGAAATTAAAGAAAATGAGCTAACTATGGAAGAGCAAATAAAGTATTTAGAGCAGATTTGGGAATTAATAGGTATGGAAGGAACTCCAACAGAAGACGACGTGATAAATAAACCAAAAATTGAACAACAGTCCTACTCATGAGAAAATTTTTAGAGTGGTTATTTTTTTGTGATTTTTTGTTTTGGCGCGGTGAACTGTTAAAATTGTTTTTTCAATATAGGTAAAACAGAGTCCAAAATGGAAAAACCCAATGCTAACACAGAAAAAAGTATTCACCAATTAATATTTTCAATTAAAAATTTTACTCATTCAATTAAATTTCTAATTGTATTAATTAATTTGAGTGGAAAAACTTAACTGATATCATCAAATTGTTTATAGGTGAAAATTTAAGTAATTTTTTAATTGATATTAAAAATATTTTAATTAATATTACAAAATCGTTCATGCTCATATTGGTAAGATTAGAAGAAATAAGAGTTTTATTTAATGTTTATTACCAGGGCTAATACTTTCATGCAAATGCATATTTTTAGTCATCAAATCAAAATTAATCTGGGTAATTTAGTTTTCCAAATTGAAGAATTTGCAAAAAAAAAATGGCATCGATTTGTTAGTGCATATTTTTGCATATTTTTTAATATGTATTTGTATTTTTTTTGTATTTTTCAATATACATATATGAAAACTGTTATATTTTGTATGTCACTTATTACCCGACTGTCAAGAAGAGTTGTATTTTTCATGCGTTTCTTGTATATATCGCACATTTACTTCAATAGTGGCATAACTCAAAAAACCAGTTTTAGAGAAAACGCGTTTTAAGTTTTCAACTTGCATACAACTCAATGGAGAAATGAAAATAAATTCTTCTCTCAGGAGGTGATGGTACAAGCTATTTATATGAAATTTTTACACAAGATAAAATACGAAATGCCGCATCTTTCTGCATTATTAACCACTTTTGATGCCACTATTGAAGTAAATGTGCGATATGTATGTTTGTAAATTTCTTTATTAACACTTATCCCCCAAACGGCTGCATGGATTTCGACAATTAAGGTATCGTTATATTTGTTCACCCAAGTGTTCTTAGACAAGTCTTCAAAAATAAAAAACAAAATGGCGGACTTTTCGCGCGAAACGTAAACATTACCAAAAAGTATATAAGTTATGTTTAAATTTCATTAGGAATAAAAAATTTAAAATTTTATCACATTAAAGTAGTGCGGAACATAGTGACTTTTACAGCCGGGGAGCATTAAAAATCGAATCTTCAAATCTACTTTCGCTTTTAAAAGTCGCTATGCTTCGCACTACTGAACTTGTTTTTTGTCCTTAAAATTGTTTTTAGCTAGTGGGGTTTTTTGATTTTTTAAATTAATATGTTATTTTAAACTTTTTTTGCAGTGTAGTTAAGTAAAATCACTTTGCGACAAATAGTTTGCAAAGCCTCCAATCAATTAAACTAAAAATAAAATCCTCAATATGGCAACCATGTTTAAAACTAAAAACAGAAAGAATAAAAAAGCACAAAGCGGATTTTGCTAATGCAAGTGTGTTCACTACCGTCTGTGTAGTCCATCAGATTTCTGCCCAATCGCCAAACACTATATAAAAGCACTGAAAATAGAAACAACATTAATATCGTTCCTCTTAATATGGAGCGAGAATTGAACAGAATAATATCTTGTAGTTGTATTAGTTATGAGTTTACTTAACGTGCGTTTAAAACAAGTATAAACAGTTAGGATTTCTTTTGATTTACTTTTACTTTTAATTTTAGTGCATATTTTTAATGCATATTTAAGGATTTATTGCGCATTTTTTATGCGCATAACTTAGATTTTATAGTGCATGAAAATAACAGGCCTGTTTATTACAATAGACTTACAGTAGCTCACCAAAGATCAGCAGACGCATTTTTCCTTGACTTAACAAGCAGAATTTCAAAACTAGCCGATAAAAAATCGATACAAATTGAAATACCAAATTCAGTACACGAAAGTGAAACATTTAATATTTCTATGTCTATAACTGAATCCACAATGACTCAAACTGTAGTAGACTTTTTAAATACAGCTTCAAAGCTGATTATAGACTTTGATGGAAAATCAGAAAATTTACAGTCCTTTATTGACTCCTTGTCTCTGGTAGAATCAATAAAAGGCAGCCACGAATCTGTGACAGTATCTCTAATAAAAACAAAACTAAAAAGAAACGCCAGAAATCAAATCAACAGGGAAACCGCAAATATGCAATTGCATGTTTTTTCTTGTGTGACGTATTACTGCGAGGACAAGATATTTATCCGTTTCAGAAATTTTTATGAATTTTGGCATCGTTTTTAGTGCATATATTTGCATATTTTACCCTTTAGAGCATGATTTCGCATATTTCAGTGTTACTCGCATATTTTTAGCATATTTTATAACTTTTAGAGCATAATTTACGCTCTTAGGGCATTTTTTGATCATTTATGGAATTTTTTTTAATATGCTTACAAGCTGATCTGTTGGTCAAAATTTTTATTTTTAGTTTTTCCCATTTAAATCTCATTTCCAATCTTCCATGTAGTATGTGGACGTTAGTTTAAATAAACATTTGGGTTTGCTAGTTGTGACGGACTCTACCCCGATTATATCAGTAGACGTTAAAGGATATATGTATAAAAATTTACGATTTTTATTAGAAAATCTAGGTTAATATTTTGTTGTTTATTGCAATGAAATTAAAAAAAAATATCCTGGCTTATTTATCTAAACTACAGTTAAAAAGTTTTAATTATGATATCTTTTGAAATTGAAGTTAAATTTTTACGAGAGTATAAAAAAAATAATTTGTATTATTTGCTGTATAGTACGTTTCCATATACGTGATTTAGTTCAAAACATTTGATTTGCCCAAATTAAGTAATTTGCGAAGTGATTTGCCATACATTTTTCATATGAGCAAATTATCTCAAATGACTTAATTTGCTACAAATTAAGTCGAATTTGTCAATACAACACTGCGCTGCTGCTATTATTACAAATGCAACTCTGGGTCATTCATTATTGATGACTTACAAATCCGAAAAAGTGACATTTAAGTACGAATTAAAATAGCAGATTCTATTTGCTTATAAAAAGGAAAAAGTAATTTAAAAAATGAAAGTTATTGTCAATGTTGTTTTCCATTCTTATGTATATGCTTTATTTATTTTGCTGTTCCAAATTATTATTAAACAAATTTGTGTGCTTCTTTTAGGTTATAAAAATAAATAAACAATTCAAACGTCAAATTTATTTCGAAAATTCGAACATAGAAACACTTACAACACATAATGGAAACACTTCGACATGATTTTCTCAAATCAACTTAATTTGCTCATAATGGAAACGTACTATTAGTCCAAATTTATATTGCAATTTTGTTTTAACGTGCATTTCAGTCCTAAATCATTGTTTTTAGTACGACAGTTATTCTTTGTTAATTATTTTATTGTTTCCTTTGTTTGTTTATTTTATATGCAAATGTTGTCGAATTTTTAAATGAAAAATGCATTTTCGTTGACAAATAAAGAACATATTTTTTTGAGTTTTTAGTGCATATTTTCAAGTTTTTAGTGCATTTTGAATGCGCATAAAATACTTTTTTAGAGCATATTACTGGTTTCCCTGCTAATCAATAATGAGTCAACTATATCAGAAATAAATAAACTAAAAAATAGCGTCAAGGTAGAAACTGTGGAAGTATTAACGACAAAAATTTTAAATATAAAACAAAACAATAAAACCGCCAACGCTTATTGCAGCGAAATAGAAAATTTAACTAAAGCATTAGAAACCGCATACATTTCAGATGGACTGTCATGCGACTTAGCTACAAAATATTCCACACAATCTGCCGTAAAGGCATTAACTAAAAACTGCACCATAAATAAAGTTAAGCTTATCATGGAAGCAGGTCAATTCAATAGCATGAACGATGCTATTAGTAAATTTGTCAATAGTTGTACAGATGCTACAGGTCAACAAAATACCCTTTTTGTACTATGGACAAAAGTACAAATCTGGAAACAATTACAGTGGTAATAACACACGATCACGTAGAAATAATAACAGCAACTATAATAATAACAATAAGTCCCAATTTACACTATGCAAGTCTTATTGCTAAGCTGAATAGTTTGTTTGGGGAGAGAGACGGGGGGAAAAGAAACGTTGCTGTTTCCCTCGTCTCTCTCTCCCTGAAACCAATCAGCTTAGCAATCACCACTTGCATAGTGTGATTTGGGACTAATAATAACAATTAGTACAGAAACCGGCAAAGATTTAATAATAATAATAATCGTAAGAACAATAACTACGTAAGAGCAACAGAATCAAATGAAAACAATTCGGAAAACTCCGAACTTCCCCTTGGATCAAATCAGTAAAAATTTACCATCTAAATTTAAACTTGAGCTTCTTTATACATATTCAATTAGGCAATACTAACACTACACTCACAATCTTAGTAGAAACTGGCGCAGATATTTCATTAATAAAATCAAAATTCTTTAAATTAATCCAAATTAACACTAATAAAACAACAATTTCAAGTGGAATAGGATAGGGTGATATCAAATCGATTGGAAATACATTTTGCGATTTAAAATTTAAAAAAAATTTATACCACATTACTTCCAAGTAGTAGATAATAATTTTCCAATACCATGCGATAGAATCATTAGCATGGACTTTATGAAACGTTATATTGGATATCAACCAAGATAATGATTAATATACCACATACAACCGATTATGAATAACTGCAATGAAATTAATATACCTCCAAGATGTGAAGTAATACGTCAAGTAAATTTTACCAATTCAAATAATGAAATTGTCCAAACTAAGTTTGTCCACCTTAATGCCAATTTTTTTTATATACTTTTTATATTTATTTGAGTGGAAAAATTTAATTGATATCATCAAATTGATTATAGGTGAAAATTTAATTAATTTTTTAATTGAAATTACAAATATTTTAATTAATATTACAAAATCGTTCATATTACACTTTTTCGTGTAAACGTAATTACTAATTTGGAAATCAGTGATCAAAAGTCAGAAATAAATTCATTATGGATACTAATGATTGTTGCTTAAAATATATTTGTCACATAAAAGAGCTCTGAGAAAAAAGTATTTCAGTAAAGCGAATGACTTAGATAAGATATAAAAGAACATGGGTAATGGAAATGAAAGAAATAATTACTAAAGCCATTGTAGTGTACCTCACTTACTATAATACACTGTATCATAGTTTAATTGCATTGCAACACAGTTCATTGTAATAATTAACAGAACGCTTACTTTATAATATTTAAACGACACACTTTTATTTTTATTAATAAATTATGTTGTTATAGCAAAACTAAAGACATAAAGAAACACAAAAATTGAAGAATGTAAAATAGTATATAAGTAGAGTAAAACATTGAATAAATCAGATTTTAATGAATGAACATAAACCGGCAATAACTTGCCTTGTTTAATTATTGAATTCTCACTTTTTCTGGCAGTTCCTTTGAACGCCTAGTTATAAGCTGGACCCCCTGTACAGCTGGATAAAAATAATAATTGGGCTATAGAACTTCTCAACACACTACATACTAGCTACACATCCATATTAACACACAACCTTTACATTACATGGCGATCCTGCAACTACGATCCTGAGAATCCTGCAACTACCATCCTGTGACCACGATCCTGCAACCACGATCCTGAGAGGAAGATACTGAAACTTCGATCCTGCAACCATGATCCTGCGGACCAAAAATAACATTGCGACAAAAAATAAAAAGCTACTTATAAAAAGACGAACAATCAAATTTTATCCCGGCCTTAAAACATACTTTAATTAAAAAGAATTTACTGTAACCTGTGGCTATAGAGAAATGTCAAAAAAGATTTAAGAGATGTCTTCAACAAATAAAAAATACCTACAAAAAGTTTGCAATACCTTTTCAACACGAAGCAACAACATGTCAAATATAGCATACCTTCAAAAGCTTTACAATATCTTTGCAACACAAAGCAACAAGTTGCCTTCAATAAATGTAGAATTTTGCATTCGAAATAAGTTTTTGAAGTTACCAACAAAATCACACTTTCTAAAGCGGAAAAGTACTTCAGTAAAGTCAGCACACCAATTAAAATACAACACGTTTATGTGAATGACAAAAAAAAATTTTTAGCATTTATTATTAAATTTTATGCATACTTAACTTTTCTTAATATTAGAATAAATTGTTATTTTTTTAACAAAAAATTTTAACTTTTATAAAAATATAATTATGATTCATTTACTAAAAACATCAAAAAAAAAAAAAAAAAATTATACACATGTTTATCTACAAATTTTAAACACAAAAAATATTCACTTTCACACTGACATAATTAAAAACCGTGAGATATTAAATTACAAAACATTAACAATGACGAAAAAAAAAATACAAAAAAAAACTTGCTAATTATCACAAAAATATTAGTGACGACTATGCAAAAATAGAATTGACAAGCAAAGTGCATTCACTCATATATTATAGGAAAAGAACAATGAAAAAAACTCTATATTCCAAAACCATGACCTTAGACAACACTACATACAGTCTACATAAAAAACTACACACACGTACAGAAATTATTAATAAATATTGACGACATAATAGAACCATCAATTAGGAATCTTAATGACAGAATTTTAAACGGCAAATTTTTAATAATCAGATTTAGAATTTTTAACTGTCTTAGCGAAATTAAAGAAAATTATTAGTAACTACAAGGGCAATTAAAAATAAAACTAATGAGGCAAATATAAAAGAAAATAATGAGGCAAATATAAAAGAAAATAATGAGGCAAATAACAATAATATTTATATATGAAAATAATGCGCGCGCAAGAGAAAGAAATATGGAAAAATATGATTCTCAGAAGTCTGATCAACTTCAAATATGGGAATGCATATCCATCAATGACATCAAAAATATGAAGAAATTGAAATTTAACAAGCTTGAAAATATAAATGAGAAGGATATATTTATTGAAAATAATATTGTGCACATAGGACGTAATGATAATTCATCGAAACCAGATTCGAATATGAAGAAATTGCGTACCAAAAATATGAATATAGGATGTAATGATAATTCATCGAAACCAGATTCGATAAGAAGAAGTTACATACCTAAAACATGAATAAAAAAATATGAATAATGAAATTAATAAGCTAGCAAGATTCAGCGATAACTCAGCGAAACTAGATTCGATTCTGAGGAAACTGATATCTAACATTAACGAAGAAAATATAAGAGAATTAGCGCAATCTAATAAGGATGAAATATTTAAAAATATAAAAAAAGAAGCATATGCCAAAATAAATATAAATAGTAAATGTCCTCAACTAAAAATACTAACATACAAGGCCCCAGCAAAGATAACTGATGACATATTCCAATACAAACTAATGGACGAAAGCCACATGTAGACACAGGCCATTTGCCATATGAATTGTTATATGAAAAATTGCCATCCAACATTTTAGACAATAACACGAGATTTAATAATTACGTACAAGAACCATGACTCACGTTACAATTTGCACTGAACATATATAATGAACTAGCTATAAAAACAAAAGAAAAAGAATATTAAACAATAATTATTACATTAAATTAAATATTACTCCGATATTATTTAAGGTATAAACTGAAAAAAAAAGAACCAAAATCCATATAAAAAGTTCATAATAACAATTTAAAACCATATAAAACTTTGTAAAGCTAAAAATTTAGGAAAATTATTAACATTATAAAAATATATTTAAATTTAAGAAAATTTTAACATAAAATAGTATTAATATTTCATGATTAATTTTGAACAAAATTTATAATTGTAACTTAAAACAAGTTTATAAATTACAATGATAATTATTAAAACAAAAAATTATTTACATAATTTTTCTCTTAAGGGTGAGGGTGTAGTGTACCTCACTTACTATAATACACTGTATCATAGTTTAATTGCATTGCAACACAGTTCATTGTAATAATTAACAGAACGCTTACTTTATAATATTTAAATGACACACTTTTATTTTTATTAATAAATTATGTTGTTATAGGAAAACTAAAGACATAAAGAAACACAAAAATTGAAGAATGTAAAATAGTATATAAGTAGAGTAAAACATTGAATAAATCAGATTTTAATGAATGAACATAAACCGGCAATAACTTGCCTTGTTTAATTATTGAATTCTCACTTTTTCTGGCAGTTCCTTTGAACGCCTAGTTATAAGCTGGACCCCCTGTACAGCTGGATAAAAATAATAATTGGGCTATAGAACTTCTCAACACACTACATACTAGCTACACATCCATATTAATACACAACCTTTACATTACACCATAATTGTAAAAGAAGATTTTGAACGTTCGTACAAGTGTCTCAATATTGATAGACCAATAAAAGCGAAACAATTAACCACCATTTTCAGAAAATTTTTAAAAGATTAGAAGAAATAAGAGTTTTATTTAATGTTTATTACAATAGACTTACAGTAGCTCACCAAAGATCAGCAGACGCATTTTTCCTTGACTTAACAAGCAGAATTTCAAAACTAGTCGATAAAAAATCGATACAAATTTAAATACCAAATTCAGTACAAGAAAGTGAAACATTTAATATTTCTATGCCTATAACAAATACAATGACTCAAACTGTAGTAGACTTTTTAAGTACAGCTTCAAAGCTGATTATAGACTTTGGTAGAATCAATAAAAGGCAGCCGCGAATCTGTGGTAGTATCTCTAGTAAAAACAAAACTAAAAAGAAACGCAAGAAATCTAATCAATAATGAGTCAACAATATAAGAAATAAATAAACTAAAAAATAGCGCCAAGGGAGAATCTGTGGAAGTATTAACGGCAAAAATTTTAAAGATAAAACAAAACAATAAAACCGCCAACGCTTATTGCAGCGAAATAGAAAGTTTAACTAAAACGTTAGCAACCGCATACATTTCAGATGGACTGTCATGCGACTTAGCTACAAAATATTCCACACAAACTGCCGTAAAGGTATTAACTAAAAACTGCACCATAGATAAAGTTAAGCTTATCATGGAAGCAGGTCAATTCAATAGCATGAACGATGCTATTAGTAAATTTGTCAATAGTTGTACGGATGATAAAGGTCAACACCATATTATTTTGTACTATGGACAAAAGTACAAATCTGGAAACAATTACAGTGGTAATAACACACGATCACGTGAAAGAAATAATAACCCACGTAGAAATAATAACAACAACTATAATAATAACAATAATAATAAGAATTATTGCAGAAACCGGCAAAGATTTAATAATAATAATCGTAGGAACAATAACTACGTAAGAGCAACAGAATCAAATGACAACAATTCGGAAAACTCCGAACTTCCCCTAGGATCAAATCAATAAAAATTTACCATCTAAATTTAAACTTGGGCTTCTTTATACATATTCAATTAGGCAATACTAACACTACACTCACACTCTTAGTAGACACTGGCGCAGATATTTCATTAATTTTTTTTTATTGTATCTTGTTTTTTATATATTGTATCTTCATATATGAACTAACAATAAGTATTCAAATCTTAAATCTAAAATATAATTAGTAGGCCCGACCAATGTCGGACACATGTTAGTGATATATAGTAATAATAGCTTCATCTTAGAGCCCTTGTATCTCTCTCTTTTATGCGGATGTGTTCAGTAAATTTCAAAAAATTACGAGCATGCGGATTAGGATGTGACTCGAGTTTTGTTAGATATTTACCTGCGTATTTTGCAATTTCTCCAGTCACTAGTGGCATATTTAAATCACGATGTATATTTGAATTTTTTGATGAACCATGGAGCCGGTTTTATCCAACGTAAAATTTTGTTTTGTCTTCGTTGGATTTTCTCAACATTTGAAGCTGAAGCAGTGCCCCATAGCTGAATTCCGTAGCACCATATTGGCTTTAAAAGCGACTTTTATGTTAAAAGTTTGCAGTCTAGGCTGAGTGTTGAATTTCTGCCAATCGGCCAATGTACATGATTTAATTTTAGTTTCATTTGAGTTAACTTAGAGTCAATGTGATGTTTCCATGTAAGCCGTCGATCAAGGTGTATACCAAGATATTTCACATGTGAATGTTGAGGAACAACTTGATTATTAATCCGAATGGGGGAACAAGTATCTTTTCGTAAGGTAAATGTTACTTGAACATTTGTTCATTTACATTAATTCTCCATAAGTTTAACCATAGTTCCATCTGGCTAATGTGTTCCTGGAGTTTTCGGGATGCCTCATCAGGGTTTTCGTGCATACTAAGGCAGGCTGTATTGTCGGCAAATGTAGAAGTGTGGATACTACTGCTCACAAGCATATCACTAGTATAAATCAAATATAAAACTGGCCCCAGTATACTCCCCTGTGGTACACCGGATGAGATAGTTTCAGGCATACTCATAAAGTGTCCTCCCACAACTGTAACTTTTCGGGCAAGAATGTAACTTTCCAAAAGATTTAGAATTTTTATTGGTAAGTATGTCTTCAATTTCAAAATCAGGCCTTCATGCCACACTTTATCAAATGCCTGAGAAACATCAATAAACAGGGCAGAACCATACTTCCTTTCTTCAAATGTTTTTCTTATAAATTGAAACAATCTATGCGTTTGCTCAATGGTGCTATGCTGGCTTCTAAAACCAAATCGATGGTCCGAGATGCACCCATTATCAGTTAAAATTGAAGACAATTTTGTCATGAGTAGCTTTTCAAAGAGCTTTGACACTGTTGACAGTAAACTTATTGGCCTATATGACTCAGCCTTGGTAAGATCTTTACCTGGCTTTGAAATCATTTTGATCTTGGCAAGCTTCCAGTGTTGTGGATAATACTTCAGTCGTAATATGGCATTAAAAATAAATAGTATGATTCTAGTTGCAATACGAGCAACTTAATCAGCATCTGGTTACTAATTCCATCAATACCGTGAGCTTTTTTTCGGGATGAGTTCGGCAATTAGTTTTTGTACATCACATATCTTAAATTTTAAGGGTCGAGGGGGTAGAGCAACTACACTCGGCAAATCAGCAACACCAGTACATGTGTTTGGGGTAAATACGGATTTTAAATGCTCAGCAAATATGTTACCTTTTTCAGTATCGCTTCTTGCCCAACCTCCTGTAGATGTGCGCAGAGGTGGCTTAAACTCAACGGGTGTTTTAAGCTTTTTCGCAGCGCGCTGCTGCTATTCCCTTCTAGCTCTTCTTTTTTCACGTACGAGATGTTCAACGTCTGTAGAATAAATTCTATTAAACCCAGTATGCAGATGGGAGGTAGTAGCATGTTCAGCAGCTTGTTTAATATTCTCGTTAAGATTGGCAATGTCATCGGGTGTTCTTAGTGTAATATTTTCCGTGCAATGACTACTAAGATGTTTTTTGAATCCCAGCCAATTAACACGATTTATCATCTTGACACATTTGTGCGGTAAAGCGCTTCTCAGATTGTAACGATCGTGGGAGAGTGATCGGACGAGAGATCTAGGGAAGCTTCAACGCGAATTAATTCCCTAGAAATACTTTTTATGACGCCAAAGTCTATAACATCCGGAATTTTTTTTATGTCAGTAGGCCAATAAGTGGGCTCCCCACTCGAAATGACATCCAAGTTCATTTTTGAAATAGTGTTGAACAATGCTCGACCTGTGGGGGTAATAAGACGCGAACCCTAGAACGTATGCTTAGCATTGTAGTCGCCAGCTGCTACGAAACAAGGTCCAAGAGATTTATAGAATTTCTCGTATTGATCCTCAGTGATTGAAAATCTAGGAGGGGAGTAAATTGAAGATATCACGAAATTTGAACAAAAATTCTCAATGCAGATGTTTGTTGCTTGTAGATCTTCTTCACAAATGTTGTCAAGAATATAGTGCTTGAGTCTTGACTTTATTAGAATTGCTGATCCACCGCATGCTCTCCCTCTAGGGTCCTTTGTATCATATAATGTGTAGCCATTCATTTTAAAGAGGCTTCTAGAAGTCAAATGAGTCTCAGAGACCAACATTACATCAATATTTTTTTCCGTAAGGAAGTGCTCAAGTTCATTTTTATGTTGGCGAATGCCGTTTGCGTTCTAGAAACATATTTTTAACGTGTTCATGGCTTGTTAATTAGTGCTTGAAGCAGTGTATTCTGCATTCGTAGCATTTCTTGCATCATGCTTGTCATATTTGTTGTAAAGTTGTTGATAGTTTGCACAAGATTTTCAATAGTGGCTTCAAGGCGACTGAAAATAAAGCTTGTGTTAGCATTTGTTGAATTACTTGGTGGGGACACTTTCTGCGCGGGAATAGAATTTGTCTTGGCAGCATCGGCATACGATATACGGGAAGTAACTGGTTGGCTCATTTGCGCAAAAAGTGGCTGAGGAAGCGTTTGTTGTTTGAACTGTAGCTAATTTAGGTTTTTACACCATAGCCTGCTTGACGAAGAAGTACACAGGACAAACTATGTAGTTAGCGGTGTGATTACCTCCACAATTACTGCATTTTTTTCCGCTTGAGTTTTTGGTTTAGTACAACTAGCAGTACCGTCTAATTCACCGCAGATAACACACACTGTAGGTAAATTGTAGTAAGCTTTTTATGGCCAAATTCTCGGCAATTATGGCACTGCACGGGACCTGAACGCTTATGTGGCTCTTCAACTGGACTTTTCTGTATAAAAGGTATTCTAGGCTATAAATAGGATGAGTCTCGTTTTTTTCAACTGTATATCATTCGGCTCCAGTTCAACACGAAATAGGGGTTGGGGTACCTTTTCTCTGTTTATTATGTTAGATACATTTTTTACCTTAAACCCCTGGAGGACGAGTGATCTTTTATTTCTTCGGGAACAACATAAAAATCTATGCCCTTCAATACGATCTGCAGGCCTTTAGAGCTCTTAAGCTGGTATGTGTAGAAGCTTGTTTTATTTTTTTCAAATTCAGAAACCATTTTGCGGAAATCTTTTTCGTCATAAATTTAAATTTTCGTTTCATCGAAGTTGCCACGTTTTATTGGTACAATGTGAAATTTATTACCACCAATTACCGAAATTAATTTTTTAATAAGGGCATTTGAATTTTTCTCTCTCAAATAGATTGGTGGCGGCTTGGATGTTTTATTTGAGGATACATCGGGTTTGTCGTTCTCATCTTGCAAAATTTTAAAGCGGGTTTGACGATTAGTTGAGGATGCGCTGTTATCCCTAGACATCTTTGGAGCGGATGAAATTGTTCCTCTGGAACAATTATAATAAAAACCCCATCCATTGCAGGTGACAACTTTCTCTTCCTCTCACCTCTGTCTCATTCCTACAACATCTAAAATTTATATTTTATAAGCGTGTCTACAAATACACCTATAAAATTCATGGTCCTCAACGAGTGAAAAAAGAGATCAACACCAGCATAGACTCACCACAACCAAACATGAGGTAAATCATACAAAAGTTAAAGAAAAATCAACAGTGTGAAAGCAGAAACGTAAGTAGAAGAACAGATTAATTAATAACCAAAAACGCAAGTCAAACCAAAAGAAATATAAGTTTAAAATTTTTAGACGCACTAATAATCCCAAATTATTATTTTACTTATTAAGTAAAATATTTTGTTTTATTAAAAATACATTGAAATTGATTATTGAGGGGTTTAGCTGGGTCCTATGCGCATTTCACTGTTGCTAATGCAGATCATCAGGGAACCTTTACCCAAAGTTTCTTAGAACAACTAGAGTTATTATGTTATAAACTTTCATTTAAACAAATGAGAAGCTCAAAATCCCAAATTAATCTGCATTAGCAACAGTGAAATGCGCATAGGATCCAGCTAAACCCCTCAATAATCAATTTCAATGTATTTTTAATAAAAAAAATATTTTACTTAATAATTAAAATATTAATTTGGGATTATTAATGCGCTTAAAAATTTTAAACTTAAATTGTAACAATTCCCATAAAAACACTAATTATTAACTTGACTGCACCCGGTCAAAAAAAAAAAATACTTGTGTGGCAACACTCTATTCTTAAATAGCTGTTGTTGTTATTTACATTTATTTTCTTTTACGTACTCTTACGACTACAATTTGAAGCTGAAAAAAAGTCAGCCAATGTAGCAATGGTAAAGTAAGAAAATAAAAAACATGTTGATTATTGAGATCTTGTTTCAACTTTGTTATTTGTTATTGAGCTTCTCGTTTGTTTAAATGAAAGTTTATAACATAATAACTCTAGTTGTTCTAAGAAACTTTGGGTAAAGGTTCCCTGATGATCTGCATTAGAAACAGTGAAATGAGCATAGGATCCAGCTAAACCCCTCAATAATCAATTTCTATTTTTAATAAAAAAAATATTTTACTTATGTAAAATATTAATTTGGGATTATTAGTGCGTTTAAAAATTTTAAACTTAAATTGTAACAATTCCCACAAAAACACTAATTATTAACTTGACTGCACCCGGTCAAAAAAATACTTGTGTGGCAACACTCTATTCTTAAATAGCTGTTGTTGTTATTTACATTTATTTTCTTTTACAGCCATCCCTAAACAAGGACGGAAAGCGGAACATTTTTTTCCGCCGAGCTTTAACGCTGAAATGCCATTATGGTAAAAGCGGCAATGTTATGTCAAAACGACAAAAACAGGGTTATGAAACAAATAAAGAAAACAACCCTTATTATTTTAACAGCCGGACGGACGACATTGTTGTTTGTGATTTTGTTATTATTTGGTTACATAAATTTTTTATTTAAATTAAAATAAAATAATAAATAATTTTGAAAAATTAGCTATTTAGACGATTTGGAAAACTTGCTTGTGTTAAGGATGATGGTTGGTCAGCGTTGCCATATTTTTTTCTCAAAAACCTTCAAGTCGAACAAAAAATCTCTTTTTCTCATTAAAAATCTTTTTTTAGTGATTTGACTCAAAATATATTAATTATATTAATAACTGTTAACTCTGAAAGTGGTAATAATAAAATCCAAAGAACGCTGAAGTTTTTTTTAATTCTCTTTATTTGTAAAAATGATGAATTTTAAAATTCCTATAAAGAAATAATTTTTTTTTTTTGCTTTTTAATTAATATTTTAAACTTCAATATTTTCTTTTATATTTACTTCAGTATAAGTTCTACTTCAATTTCAATGTGACCTTCTTTACCACGTGATTTCGTTTTTCCAACTCCACTAGGATATCGCCACGTCATTCTTTTTTACTTTTAATATTGCTGTAAAGTAATCCGTAACCATCATGTACCCGAGTAGTCAACCTACAGCTCAATGTTGCCGGGTTTTTTAACACTCCCCCCCGGTATGTCCTTCTGCGGACTTACCTCTTTGTCCAACGAAAGCACGGCAATCTTTGTAGCTGGTCTTTCATAAATACCAGCAGCTGTCTTAATATGAGCGCTACGGACCTGTCCATCGGCAGAAACTTTTACTTTTATGACTTTCCCTTTCGGCCAACAATTTCTGGGATTGTTCGGGTCGACAATATATACGACGTCTCCAACATTGATAGGCTCAGTATTTTGAAACCATTTTGTTCGGCGAGTAATTACAGGTAGATATTCTCGAAGCCAACGTTCCCAGAACGAATCTGCTAAGTCCTGGGCAGCTTTCCAACCCTGACGCAGGGACATACCATTCTCTTCACGTAGCGCTAAAGGTTTCATACCATTAGAGCTTCCCAGCAAAAAATGGTTTGGTGTCAGGGACTCTTGCTCTTCATGATCGATTGGTATGTAGGTGAGAGGACGAGAATTTACGATGTTCTCGGCTTCAACAAAGGCCGCTCTCAGCAATTCATCTGTGAGTTTGTATCTGGGTAGAATGGATGAAAGTGAAACCTTCACCGATCTGACTAGCCTTTCCCAGGCCCCTCCCATATGTGGGGCCGATGGTGGGATAAAGTTCCAGCGCATGGTTGAATTGGTGAAGTTTTTCACAATTTCATCTCTATCCATCAACTCAAATGCGTTGCGTAGTTCGCGCTCAGCTCCATGAAAGTTGGTTCCATTATCACTCCACCACTCTCGAGGAATACCTCGTCGTGCAATAAAACTTCGAATGGCGATTATACATGAGGCTGTAGACAAGGAGTTTGCAACTTCGAGGTGAATGGCTCGTGTGGTCAAACAGGTGAATAGCACTCCATATCGTTTTTCAGAGCTACGCCGAATTGTGACAGATATCGGCCCAAAATAATCGACTCCTACATAAGTAAATGGCTGACAAAATGAAGCCAATCTAGGCGCTGGCAACACAGACATTTTCGGCGGCCTAGGCTTAGCGTTTAGAGTACGACACTTTTGACATGACTTTCGAACTTGTTTAAGTACACTTCTGAGGCTTGGTATCCAGAAGTTCTGACGTATTTCGTTGACCACCGTTTCGTGATTACCGTGTAGGTACTTAATATGGTAATCGTCAACCAATAGGGATGTCACATAATGTTTTTTAGGTAGAATTATTGGATCGTTTCGACCATTTATATGTACTCTGCTTCCTAATCGTATGAGCCCACTGTCATCTAAGTATGCTGAAAGTTGATATAAGGTGCTTGATGATGGTAAAGTCCGATTTTTCTGCAGCATTATTAACTCGTCCCCGAAAGCTTCTGTCTGTGTACATTTCCAGATCATAATTTCCGCTGACGCTATATCCTCCTGAGTTTTGGCATGTATGACCTTTTCACGTCGGCTTTTACTTTTTATAATGCGGGCAATCTGCATAAGAGTCGACGTTGCACCAAGGAAACGGGACCATCGAGAAAATCGTCCTGGAGTTATGAGAAATACGTTTCGTAACACTGCGGTGTGGGCTCCAACGTACTTTGGTCTTAACTCTTCGGATGTGTGTTCGTTGGGATCTTCATACCAGGGGGCATCTGGCTTTAACAGGAATTCCGGACCCTTGAACCAGCGACTGTCTTGACAAAATTGTGGCTCCTTTTGCCATTTAGTGGCTTCATCAGCGATGTTATTTGTGGAGGGGACCCACTTCCATTCCTCAATATCCGTTAAGCTAAGTATTTCGCTTACTCTAAAGGCAACAAACGTTGAGTATTTGCGATGATCGGACCGTATCCACGATAAAACTGTCTTAGAGTCTGTCCAAAACACCTGCTGATTGAAATTAAGCTTAAGGCATGAAGCCACGTTTGCTGCAAAGCGAGCGCCCAATAATGCGGACTGAAGTTCTAGTCGGGGAATTGATAACATTTTGAGCGGGGCCACCTTAGTTTTACTTCCAATAAGACTACACCTGACACTGCCTTCTATATTGTAGCGTATATACGAGACTGCTGCAAACCCGTTTTCGGATGCGTCAACAAATGTGTGTAGCTCTAAGCCATCAACTGGAGTGGACGTTTTGCAAAAATAGTGTCTGGGTATATTAAGTTGCTCAATTTCCTTTAGGTACTGACTCCAGCGTAGCCATTTCAGATATTCTGCATCTTGTATATATTCGTCCCAGGCGCAGCCACTGCGCCAAATTTCCTGTAAAATTATTTTGGCGTACATGACGTAGAATCCGACAAGGCCGAGAGGGTCGAATATGCCCATAACTGTACTAAGAACCTCTCTTTTAGTTGGTCTGCAGCTGCCATTAAGGTGT
Source organism: Tachina grossa (assembly GCA_949987645.1). NCBI lineage: Eukaryota > Metazoa > Arthropoda > Insecta > Diptera > Tachinidae > Tachina > Tachina grossa. Next base: position 102,360,007 of record OX465275.1, on the reverse strand, counting down.
TTACAGCTTCTGTACTTTAGCGATAACTTGAAGGAAAAGGAATCTTCGGAGGCCAGCCACCACATTCCCAAAACTTTGTCGGCCCCCATAGCCTTTTCAATGTCTAAATTAAGATCTTCTGATTCTGCGTTGAGTGCACGTAAAACTTTTTCCGAATTTGACCTCCAATTCCTAATCGTGAAACCGCCTTGTGCGTGTATGAAATGGACATCTTTTGCTAACTGGAGGGCCTCTTCCTCTGTGTCAGCTCCAGCGAGCATGTCATCGACATAATGGTTGTCTACAATTGCTTCCACCGCTCTAGGATAAACAGACCGAAATTCTTCAGCATTTGTGTTTTTTACAAACTGAGCTGCGCTTGGGGAACAGGTTGCTCCGAACGTCATCACCGTGAGTGCAAATTTTGTTGGCTCTGTCTTTCCATTTTCAGTCCATAAGAAACGTTGATAGTTTTGGTCCTCTGGATGGATTTTTACTTGATGGTACATCTCTTTGATATCGCCATTGACTGCAAAACGTTTTTGTCGAAATCGTCTTAGTATATCGACTAAGGGAGCAGTTAAGTCTGGTCCTTTCAACAACATTGAATTAAGTGACACTCCATTGACTTTGGCAGCTGCATCCCATACTATGCGTACTTTACCGGGCTTGCTGGGATTGAGGACCGGAAATATAGGTAGATACCAACAATCCACTACCCGCGCGTCATCTGGTATGCGAATTGCATAACCTTTACGTAGATATTCCTTAATCTGGGACTCTATTAAAGTATGCAATTGAGGGTCACGTTTTAGTCTTAATAGAAGGCTTAAAGCCCTCTTTTTTGCCATCGGGAAGCTATCGGGAAGATTTGTTTTTGGGTATTTCCAAAGAAGTCGTGTTTCGTAACGACCATCTACCTTCTGCGTATTTGCCGTAAGTTGTTGTAAACATTCAATATCTTCTGCGGAGTTTATATTTTTGTGGCTTCTATTTACATCAATATTATCCATAAAAACGTATTGTTTCACTGCTCGTAATAATTCAGAGCATTCGTTGACGTCACTGCATGTATGAAAGGCATTAAACTTGACACTCTCGCTTTTAAACATACATGGGCCTTTCACGGGCCATCCCAGACGCGTCTTTTCGGCAACTGGTTCTAAAACCGTTCGTTCTCTTATTTTTTGGCTCGCACTCAACCAACTATTGTTCAACCCAATCAGAAGTTTGGGTTCAGCGTCCACATACGATGATAGGGGAATATCTTTTAAGTGACTATACAAGCTCTTGAGTTGCTGAACGTCTACAGTTTGCTTTGGAAGATCTAAGTTCTTTACAGTGTGTACATTAGCCAATTCGAATAATTTTTTCTTAGGATCACCTGATATCTTGATATTAAGCACCTGCGAATCGTCTTCATAGCGGTGAGTGCCGGCGGTCCATTTTAAACATAGAGGACTAGGCCTGCCTTTTAAATTCAGCTCCTGTAGAAGACTGTCTTCCATTAGTGTAAGTGAGGACCCATCGTCAAACAGCGCATACGTTTTTACCTGCTTACCATTTCCGTATAAGACGACAGGCAGGATTCTAAACAATACTGAGTTTTCTGCCTTTCTGACGACGTTACAAACCCCATGTGCGTTTTTGTGTAATAGGGGATGATGTAAAAATTGACAAGAGTCGACCCCACATACCTGATCTACTTCACATTCAGATATTGGATGACACAGTAAACATCTCCGGCAAAGTTTGTACGTGTGTATCAATTCCCATTTTTTTTTTCTACTCCATCTTTTAAATTCGTCACATAGGGATACGTTTCTGTATGTGTTTCCACATGCTACACAATTTGTTTCATTTTCAAGCTCAAAATGTGCGTTCACGTTACCTCGTTTACCAGACTTACCTCCACGACATTCAGGCATTAGCACGTTGTTGGCCCCTTGAGCTAACTGGAACAGCCATGAACCAAAATTTTCTAAATTACACGATGATAAGGAAAGCTTGTGCATACCCCAAAAGGCTGCTATTATTCCTGGCAATTTGAGGACAAGCTCTTGTTCAATTTCTGGGTTATTTAGATAATTTTTTAAGTCAGCTGATTTCATAGTGGCAATTATGTTCTGCACTTCCAGGGCGAAGTCAACTAGCGAATCTAACTTATTTTCTTTGATAGGCGACAACTCTCTTACTCGTTTAAGCAAAATATTTAAAACTATTTCTGGCCTACCAAATTTAATTCTTAAAGTCTCTATAATTTGCGGCACACAAGAGGAATGAAACAAGAGGTTACGTACAGATTTTAGTGCGTCACCTTCTAAGGAACTTCTTAACCGCAGAAGGTTCTCACTGTCGCAAAACCCGCATATATCCGTTGTTTGTTGGTACGTTGCTAAGAACAGTGGCCAGTCCTCAGGGTTGCCAGAAAATTTAGGCAGCTCTTTAGCAAAACTCTGTCTGGAAGCAATTTGCTCCCGAGTAAGTGTCGGGGCTACCGTTGTAGACTGTTGTGTATTTAGCGATGGTTCAGGAACAACACCTGGCAACCATGTGGACATAGAGTGTGTTTCACGTGACACACTACGATTTAATTCTAACTCGTTCATTCTGCTCACCATTGAGTCCATTAACCTCCTCATTTGCATTAAACCGGCACTACCATTAGGTTCTTCGTTGCCATTGCCGACATCTACAGCCTTAGTACTCTCCGCCTCAGGCACGGTTAATTTATTGGTTCTTGTTGCATCGTTCCACATTTCACCCCCTTCATTATCGCTTTCGGATTCCATTTGCTTAATCAATTCTCGCTTTTTATGTAGAATCGCCTCTTTGCGACACAATAGTTGCTCTTCCTCTTCTAGAATTTTTAGTTCCTCGGAAAACCTTCTGCTTCTTAAATAATTTTTTTTGGAAGCACTTAGATTTTTATTAGGTATAGACACAGGCTTGTCAACTAGCGCACTGTCTGATAGGTGTACAACAGACACGTCTACATTGCTGTTGCTGCTTGTAACGATTTTAGGTGGTTGTGGCTCAGCTGCTGCTATGTCGTCCAATTCAGTGCACGAGGTGCAATTCCAATCTAAATTCGCAATTGCTTCAGTAACGCCGACACACGAAAAATGATACCAACCATTACATTTATTACAACATACCATTTCGTTGTTATCTTCTTCAGAGCATAGGATACAACTTTTATTGGGACGTCCTTTTTCTGACGGCATCACCATGAAGAATTTTAAAATTTGTTAACTCTGAAAGTGGTAATAATAAAATCCAAAGAACGCTGAAGTTTTTTTTAATTCTCTTTATTTGTAAAAATGATGAATTTTAAAATTCCTATAAAGAAATAATTTTTTTTTTTTTTGCTTTTTAATTAATATTTTAAACTTCAATATTTTCTTTTATATTTACTTCAGTATAAGTTCTACTTCAATTTCAATGTGACCTTCTTTACCACGTGATTTCGTTTTTCCAACTCCAATAGGATATCGCCACGTCATTCTTTTTTACTTTTAATATTGCTGTAAAGTAATCCGTAACCATCATGTACCCGAGTAGTCAACCTACAGCTCAATGTTGCCGGGTTTTTTAACAATAACGAATGCTAAAAGTTAACCCTATTCATCAGAAAAATTTAAGTTATTAGGTAGTATTTATAAAAATTGTTCTGATTCAACCATATACAATGTTAAAATAAAATTAAATAAAAAAAAAAACAAACAAAACAATAAAGAATGTAACGATTTCTTATTTTGGAAAACGAATTAAGTTGTTGGTCTCCATTTCCACTAGTCTGTACCCTCCCTACCTACGTTATTCCTAGAAATTATATATTATTATATTAATCTTAGAATTTATTTTCTTAAGATTAGACAAATAAATAAATAAATAAATATTAATATGCATTGATTTTACTGAATTCAAGTTTAGGAAAAAAGTTATTTTGCTTCAAATGAACTAACCCTACAAGAATAGTATCAGTCAATTGGCCGGTCATTTGATCGGAAGTCATGCAGGATATATTCATCATTGCGTAGAACAAAGTTTCTATAACATTATTAAGGGTAAAATGAAAAATGTGATAGAGTGAAAAAATAAATTAGTGAGGGTACGACAACGTTCTCCGGGTTCAGCTAGTATATATGTATATATATATATATATATAATTTTTGTTTTTTTATTATAAAAAGTCCATTCGGTAATCGAGAGGGCACGGAGTAATTCCCAAAATTATAAAAAAAATGCACAAGTAAATAAAATATTTAAAATTAAAGATATAAATAAGCAAAAACAGAATAACCTAGGAGGTATCTAGCCCTCTTCACAAATTGAATAATAATATGGCAACCCTTACTGAATAAACGTGATTTTTGCGGTCGGTCATTTATTTCTATTAATAAAAAACATTTTTTGCGCTAACTTTCGTCAGAATGAAAATTAAAAGATTAAAATATATAAATAAGTGGTTATTTCCTAACTTTACTGGTGTGGCACTAAAAATAATAAAAAGAAAACAAAACTATTCAACTTGCTTTATATTTGGTTGTATATAACCTCAAAACTACGCAAAAATAAATATGTCACCAAGTAAGAGCTTCAAATGTGGAACCTGTGCCCTTGTAATTGGCAAAACACAAGGAAGTGTTATGTGCAAATCGTGTCATATTTGGCACCATGTAGAATGTGGTAAAGTTAATGAGGATGTGTTTAAAATATTAAAAGAAAATAATACCCTTGGTTTCTTCTGTAATGTGTGCACTGCTAACCCCAAATCACCATCTCCTACAGGTTTATTCGACATGGAAAAAAGATTGCGTGAGGAAATATGTGGCATGAATAAAAAGATTGACACCTTAATACAATCCAACAATGATGATAATAATGAGATTAAAAAAACAGTGGCTGATGCAATAACTGCATTTAAGAACGAGATGCTTTCTTACCGCAGAGAATTGCAAAGCGATATAATAAATTGTAATAAGGCTTTTGATGAATTAGCTGCCTCAACGAACCGGAGAATAGGTGCTCTTGAAGAAGGGAACAGCTTGTTGCATACTCACCTAAATCGTGCGGATATTGTTATTAGTGGCCTGCCTTCCGGACTTGATGATCTTTTTAACGTTGTTGTTAAATTATGTTCCCACTATGAGATAATCATTAACAGAAACGATATTTTTCATGTGTGTTACATGTATAATAAAAAAGCATTATTAGTCAAACTTAATAATGTATCAATAAGGGATAAAATCATGTACGAATATTTTAAAACACGTTCCCTCAAATTGTGTGATGTGGTGGAATGCGATGCTGACCGTAGAATATTCCTTAATGACCATTATTCTCCTGCTGCTGCCAAACTAAATGCAAATTGCGGTCGCCTTTTACGTTTAAAAATCATCAAGAAATTTAAAGTATTGAAAACCAGTAAACCTAAAGCTAAATTGACACTTGTTAACGAGGAAGAGGTAACTTATGATATAGATGAATGTGTTTCCCTCTTGAATGGTAATGGAGCTGAGAACTAAATTTTAACGCCTTTCCGTTGTAATATATTTGTAATTCCTATGATTTTGTATTCTCTTTTTCTTTTTATAAACGTATAATTGATCTCATATTTTCCTAAGGCCGGCTACTAGCCAACTTCTGTTTATTGTAATAATGGTAGTAATTGAAATGAATTTTGATCTGAATATATTTTATTCACATATTTTCTTGTTCCCCACTATAATGTTTATGTATGATTCTAATGTGTTTAAATGACAATATTGATCCGCTAATTAATGGTGGCGCTGATTTAAAAAAGAGATTTAAGACCTATAAAAACCACTTGAAAATTGCTCACATGAACTGTCAAAGTATAAGACCTTCGGCTAACTCTACTAAATTTGTCGAATTGAAGATTCTTCGCAATATCTGAAACGTGGCTTAAACCATATATTACAAATAGTTCAATGCATATCCAAGAGTACGCATTTTGCAGAAACGATCGTTGCGGTTCAAGAGGTGGTGGTGTTGGTTTTTATACTTAAAGTTTAACGTTGTGTTTAAATCGAGTGTCGCCAATTCGTGCGAATCTCTGTTCTTAGAAATTTTTTCAGACAATATAAAAACATTACTTGAGGTTGTATATCTGCCATATGATGATATTGCTACCTTTGAAAATGAGCATTTTGAATTGCTCTCTAGATATCCTAATGCTATAATTCTCGGTGACTTTAACTATAATTTGTTTGATACTATAAAAGCTATAAATTTTCGCTCGTTGTGTATGAGGATGAACTTGGATATAGTTCATAACTGTAACCCCTAGCATTTTGATGTCCCTGATAGTTCTACATCATTAATTGATTTCATGTTGTATAGTGGTCACCCAAGATTGACTTTTTCTGAGCAATATCAATTCCCGAGCTTATCCCGTCATGCCTTAATTTGTGCTTCTTTTGATATCAAGGTCGAACGCATGCCGACTTTTATTGAGTTTCGGGATTATAGCAAGACTGATTGGGTTGGAATATGCAATTTTTTGTCTGAATTTGACAGCTTTTTTATCTTCAGCACTACGGATGTCGACTTAATATGTACATATGTTTCTAATTTATTAACCTGTCTGATATCGTTTGCTCCAGTTGTTAAATGAAAAGTGAAATCAGATAATGAATGGATGAAATCAAGATGTATTACTCTTGCTAGATCTTTGAGAGATTTGGCTTTTTCAACATACAAATCAAACAAAACAGCTAGACACTGGAGAATTTATTGCAAATACCGCAATAACGCAAAAAGAATTATACGGGATATAAAGAAACAATACTTTTCAAAACTATTTAATGGACTTGATGCTGCTGGCATTTGGAATGTTCTCAGAGATTCTGGTTTTACAAATCGTGACGATCAGTCATATGATCTGAACGTTAATACCTTAAATAATTTCTTTGCAAACGCAAGAGTGTCGAGAGTGTCATCACTTAATGTTTATGATGAATCTAATTTTTCTTAGTCTGGAATTTATTTTCGATGCGTGAGTGAGTTAGAGGTATTTATGGCTATAAGCAGAGTAAAATCAAATTCTGTAGGGATCGATGATATTCCAATTAAATTTATAAAAGCGGTCTATCCATATGTTTCTCGTTTTCTTATACATCTGTTCAATTCTATAATAATGACGTCCAAATTCCCTGCCGGATGGAAAATAGCTCGTGTAGTTCCGTTACCTAAGTCCAAAAATGTAAATGGCCCTGAAGATCTAAGACCGATATGCATTCTTCCTGCTCTTTCTAAAATAATGGAACACATTGTTAAGTAACAGATCTTAGATGCTACATCTAGGTGTATTTATCACTCCCAATATGCTTTTCGTAAAGGATACAATACTACTTCTCTTCTTCTTGATCTAACCGATCAATAATAACAGACTTAGTGTTCTTATTTCACTTGATCTTTCAAAGGCTTTTAATACAATTAATTTCAACAAAATGATAAAAAATTTCGGTTTGAATTTGGCTTTTCTAAATCTGCGTGCGTATTGGTATCATCTTATCTAAAAGGCAGATCTCAGTTTACTACTCTTCAGGACAAGAATTCTGAGTTATTAAGTCTATTCTCGGGTGTTCCTCAAGGCTCAATACTGGGACCCTTGTTGTTTATCCTTTACATAAATGAACTTCCGTCTCTGGTTAATAATCCTGTATGTAAATCAATGTTTTTGCAGATGATGTTGCCCTGCTGTTTAACTGTGATTGCGATTTCCCTGATGTTTTGCAAAGCAACATTGATTATTGTCTTAAGATTGTCTCTGATTGGACTTCATGTAATTACCTGTCTTTAAATGTTGCAAAGACTAAAGCAATTGTGTTTAGGCCCTATGATCGCTTTAATGTGAACTTGGACATTTTTATTAATGATGTAAGGGTTGAACTTCTAGAGCGAATAAAGTTTTTAGGTATTGTTCTGGATACAAAATTAAATTTTGAGGTTCATATTGATCCAGTGGTATGCAGAATATTTCAGACATTACGAAAACTTTACTCTACGAATATTTTTTTACCCGTTCATATTAGACATAAAATAGCTTTTTCTCTTCCTTTGTCTCAAGTTTTATATGGGCTTGAGGTTTTTTCGGGGACTAGGTCGGTGGGAGTCGATAGAATAAGCCGAATCGTTAACACTATCGTACGCTATGTTTTCAATATTCGATACAGAGAACATATCTCTGAATATGTTTCTAAATTTTTTGGGTGCACTTTTGCAAATTTCGTTAAACTCCGTTTCTTGCTCATTTTTTACAAAACTCTAAAAACGGGTAAACCGTTATCGTTACATAAAAAATTTACTTTTAGCTACTCGAGAAGAAATCCCCAAATACTTATTCCTAAAATTTCTAATTCGTTCTTTGAAAAATCATTTTTAGTCAGAGTAGCTCGATGTTGGAATTACTTACCAATAGAATTATGTAACTTCTCGCAGTCGAACAATGCATTTAAACTTAAACTTTTAAATTTTTTAAAGTCTACTGAGTAATTCAACCTTTATTTCATAAATTTTACTCACACATATGTAATTGTCAACTTGTGAAAGCTGACTAAATTATATATACATGTGCACAAATTTATTTCCTATTTTGTTAGTGCTACTATTTTAGTGTGACCCATAAAAAGCTTTAAATTTGTTTTCTTCATAGATACTTCTCTTATACTAAACATTATGGTTGGGGAACCATTATATATGAAAACTTATATATATAAAATTAATATGTATATAAAAACTTGTTATAAAAAAATTTATTTGCATAAGCTGTTATATAGTAAGGTACTATGTTATGCTAAGTAATATGTTATTTGGCCTATTGGCTTTGTATTACTTTTATGAACTAATAAAAATAAAAAAAATAAATAAAAATAACTCTAGCTGTTCTGTTGCATTAGCAACAGCGAAATGCGCATAGGATCCAGCTAAACCCTGTAGTCGTGTAGTAGTAGTATGTTGTGTGGTGACAAGAGGGAATGAAACCAAATTGGACGTGATGGTTGCCAGATGATCGGCCGTGCTGGCATGCTGGCGTATTCCCGGCTAGGGCTCGCCGTCTTGGGGTGGTTCTTGCCAATCCACCGGGAGTCCGGCAACTACAACGAACGAACAAAAAAAAAATCATGCCAGCCAAGCGGATTCCAAAAGGAAACAAAAATTGAGGTGGTCTGAAAATAAAAGTTTGGAGCCCGAAACAAATCCTAATCACCTCCCTGGTTACATACACACACGCGAGTTATGTGTATATATTCCTTCAGGAATAAAAAAAAACAAAACTTAAGTTTTATTAGTTAAACTTTTATTGTTAATAGTTTGATTAATACTGCTTAAAATTACTTTGTTAAATTTATTTATAATTAATCAAAAATGCTTATTACTATAAAATAATAAATGCTTATTCTTACGGAAGTATCAACAACGTTCTTTCGTAATGCTTGGTTATCAATTGCACAACTTTTATGCAAAGTAAAGTAGTTGCGTATTTATTTAGCACAACTTAGCGTCAGCTAAAGTTGGGCTATTGAACTTTTGTTATTTGTTCCAATTAATATTGAATTTTGTTGGAGTCGGCGTTGAGTCTGACGTAACTCCTCCCTCCTTTATGTTAAAATTCTCCTGAATTTTTTGTTTTAAAGAATTTTGTTTTATTACTATGTGTACGCAAAACATTGTTGATACTACAATTATTACAACTATTATTATAAATATGATTACAATGGAGTTTTTGCTAAATGTTTTATGGTATTTTAGTTCTTCTATTTCTTTTACATTTTCCATTTCACTTAAAACTATTTCATCGAATGTTGGTTCGATTGTGTCGAATTGAATTTGATTGCTAGAAGGTATGATGAAATTATCTCTATATATTTTTTTTGAATTTGAAAATGTTTCATTGTCAATCTTTAATTTACAATCATGAAAGGTAAATAAACTGTTTCCTTTAATTGAAAATTTTCTTTCATCGCAATTGCTAGTAACAAAGCTATTGTTCGAATTTTTTAATAGTATTAATCCAGATTCTATTTCAGTTATTTCTTGTTTGTATGCTCTTACTTTTTTACATTTATTACTAAAAATACATAAATTGGATTTCTTGATATCTTTAAGATTAGGATTTTGCTTGTAATTATAGGCTGTTCCGTTATAATATATAATTTCTTGTGGGGTAAAGTTTAATTGTGTGAATTTGGTGTCTGTTATTGGTGTTACCAGAGATCTTTTAACTGTGACTGTGTCTCTTGGAAATTTTATGACAAATATGATATGGTCGTCTTTATATTTTGCTGCTCCTAACTGTACATATTGTAATTCATAAAAGTCAATTTTGAAGTCGTTAATTTCTTTGTCGGTCAAAATATTACTGGTCATTACATTGAGTTTGGCTGATGCTATGTTGTTTTGAATATGCTCCAAGTTATCTGATAAAATTTTTAATTTAAGTAGGATTTCCACGTAATTTATTTGCTCCATCATTTGGTCATCGTTTTTTCTTATCGAGTTTAGTCTTGTAAATAGAGTTTTTCTGTCCGCATCAATCGTTAATTTCAATTTGTTAATAGTTCGGTTGAAATGATCGTTTATATGTATGTTTCTGTTAATATTTCCGATTGCTTTATGGTTGTTTTCGTCTATTATCTTAAGGTGTTCTTCAATTTCTACTCTGTCATCGTCGTTCATCGTTCCGGCTATCCATTTCAATCCTGAACCTATCATATTAATTAAACCTCGTTTTTGTCTGTTAGGAAGTAAGGTTTGTGCTTTTAATTTAATTTTTTCTACTTCATGTTCGAGCAATATTTTGTTATTTGTCGATTGCAACTGCTCTATTTCTTTTGCTAAAGAGTTAATAACGTTTCTTATGTTTTGAATATCAATTATGTGGATAATTTTGTTGTAGTTTATAATTAGTTTAACGTCGTCTAATTTAATTTCTGCAAATCCATTGTTGTTGTTAATGGGTTGAATCGTCAGGGATGCTATCGTCATTGGTATTAGTGTCAGAAGCGTAACGAGCAATATCCAGTTGGTCTGAAAATTTATTTTTTCGTTTAATGTTTGAAGGATGTATATTGTCAAGTTTTAGTTTTCTATATCTAGGTTCATATTTATGTCTCAGTACTTTATAGTTCCTAACGTAACCTTCGTTATCTGTTCTTTGGAAATCTTCTCTGGTTTCATTTCTCTTATCTATAATACGTTGCTTTGCTTGTCTTATCTTTTCTTCTATTTTATACTTTTCAACTTTTCCTTCCATAATGTCTATCGGTTTTTCTTTAGTAAGTGAGTGGATTGACATATTGTACCATTCTATACACTTAAAAATTCGTTCTTGCGTTGATAAGGAAGAATTTTCTGATTCCAGTGTTCTGAATTTTTCTGACAGTGTACTGTGTAACCTTTCTATGTCTGAGTTTCCTGTGTGATTGTTGGGTTTTGTGAAGTGTACTTCGATTCCTTCCTGTCTAAAAAAATCCTTAACATTTGTTGATTTAAATTCATTATCAGTAATTATTTTAGTGGGTTTGCTTCTTGTGGATAAAAATTGTCTTAATTTTTCGACTATTGTTGTACTATTTCTGTCCTCTAGGTATATTGCAATAGCATGTTTAGAGAATTTGTCTATGAAGGTCATGAAACTGTGTTTTTTGGTAGTGTAAACGTCCAAGTGAATAATTTGGTTAACATCCGATGGTGTTTCTGTTGTGCGAAATTTGGGTTTAATGGGTTTGCGGTCATATTTCGCCTTGTTGCAGATATCACAGTTGTTAATATATTTATGTACTAATGTTTTAAGATTTTTAAAATAGATTTTCTTTTTCAGTCCTTCGTAGTTTTCTGTGATACCACCGTGTCCAGTTTCTAGCTTATGGTATTTCGCGATCTGTTTGTAAGCATCGTCTTCGTTTTGTATGTCTTTTGCATGATAGCTGCATTTGTAGAATTTTATGCTAGTACCAAAGAGGTCAATTAGCTTAAGTTGGACCCTATTATAAATTTCATAAGGTAATTCAGAGAAAATTCCAACTGTTCCGTTTTTCAAAAATCTTCTGAAAATGGCAGACATAAAATCATTTTCAATGTCGTCCCTACTTACAAAAATTTTTCTTTTTCCGTTGACTATGTTTATTTCATTTGTTTTATGTTCAGCTAAAATTATTTGGGTTGGGAATCTATTAACTACTGTGTCTAAAATTGGAATGTGATCATTTAATTCCTCTTGTTGTGAATGGATTGTGGCGGCAGTGCTTGAATTGTCGTTAGTTCCGTTTTCTTCTATTGCATGAATTTCACCTGTATCGGAATTTATTCTACTTAAAAAGTCTGCGATTTTGTTTTCTTTGCCTTTGATATGGCTCATGTCTATGTTGTATTCTCCTAATTCCATTAGCCATCTCTGAAGCCTGGGATTTATGTCTTTCCCTTTGTGTTTTGTATAAAGCCAAACTAAGGGTTGGTGATCTGTTGCTAATTCGAATGGTCTACCATATGTGTACGGTCTATAATACTTGACTGCCCAAACGATGGCCAGTAGCTCTTTCTCAACGGTTGCATATTTTTTTTCGTGATCGTTAAGTGTTCTGCTTGCATAACTTATAGGGTGATCTCCTTGCATGAGTACAGCCCCTATTGCATAGTCACTGGCATCCGTTACCAGTTTAAATTTTTTTGTGAAGTCAGGATATTTGAGTATAGGTGGGTTAGTTAGTTGTCTTTTTAATTTTTGGAACGCATCGATATACTGGGGATCACTTTTATTAACTTTTGTGTTTTTTCTAAGATATTTTGTCATACAACATGCGATTTTAGCATAATCCTTGATAAATTTCCTGTAGTATCCGGTAGCCCCAAGGAAGGATTTTATTTGCTTTTGTGTATCAGGAAGTTTGAGCTTTTGTATACTTTCTATTTTTATAGGGTTCGGTTTAATACCATTTGTCGTCAATATATGTCCTAAATATTCAGTTTCTTTAGCAAAGAATTTGCATTTGTCCACCTGTATTTTTAAGTTGTGTTCTCTAAGATTATTGAAGACTTTTTGGATGTTTACTATATGTTCTTCCAAACTTGTGCTGAAAATCAATATATCGTCTAAGTACACAACGCAAATTTTATTGATGAGGTTTCTTAAGACTGAGTTCATTAATCGCTGAAATGTCGAAGGGGCGTTTTTCAAACCAAACGGCATTCGAACGAATTCGTAATGACCTAGTGGGGTTGAGAATGCCGTTTTTTCATGTCTTCATCTTTAATTTTAATTTGATGAAAGCCCTTGGCTAAGTCAAGGGTTGTGAAGTATTGTGATTTGCCAAGTTTATCTAATATACTTTCGATATTTGGCATGGGGAATTTATCATCAGTTGTTATTTCATTTAGTTTGCGGTAGTCGATGACTATCCGCCACTTTTTCTTCCCTGAATAGTCCGTTTTTTTCGGAACTATCCAAATAGGTGAGTTGTAAGGAGAGTTGCTTTCTCTAATAATGTTTTGTTCGAGCATCTCCTTCATTTGTCGATTTATTTCTTCCTCATGCATTTGAGGGTATCTGTATATTTTGGAATATACAGGATTATTTGTTTTTGTAATTATCTCATGTTGGATTTCATGAGTGTGACTTAATTTCATTCCTTCTTGGAAGAATAGGTCTTTATTTTTATCCAATAAGTTTTTGAGTTTTATACTCTCTTCTTTGTTTAAATCTTCTCTTAAGAGTTTATCTACTACGTTATTACTTGGTGAACTTTCTAGTGTGTGGATGTTTTCGTAATCGTATGGACAAGCATTACAAAATTTTATCCTATTCTTATTAACTTCAATGTACTCTTCCCCGATATTTATGTTAGCTTTTAGAATTCTTAAAATATTTTGCCCTATCAAACCATCAAATTGTTTATTTTTAAAATCTGTCAATTTCCAGCACATAAGGTTCCTGTCGTTAAATTCTTTTGGTATTTCCGTTCGAATTTCGTAATTAACTTTCAATTGTCCGTTTAGTGTTTTAAAAAGTAAAGGTCTGTTTAGTTTTATTCTTTTATGTTGAGGGAACATGTTTTGGTTCATTAAAGTTGTTGAGGAGCCAGTATCTATTAAGCATTTTATTTTAGTAGTACCTATAGTTAGCTCTACTAGCGGTAAGTTTGCCTTTGGGCTGGTGACTGAAAATTTCCTTCATGGATGTGGTCTACTTCCATTGGTTCTGGTCTTTCGTTGAAGTTTTGTCTAAATGGATTGTATGTTGGTCTATATGTTTGTCTACGTTGTTCTGATTTAATATGAGTTGAGTCAGCTGGTTGTCTGTTACGGTATAATTCTGAGTTATTTGTCTGTCTATATTGTCCGGAGTTAGTCGGTTGACGATATTGTTTTGGATTGGAATGTTGTCCTGTATTGTTAAATTGTTTGTTGTGTCCAAGATAGTTGAATTGATTGTATTGTGTTTGTCTATTTGATCTGTTGTTAATGTCTTGTTTTATAATTCCTGTTTCCTCTAGAGTATAGAAGGCTGTTCTTATATTTGTTATATTTCTGCTGTAAATAATACTAGCCATGTATGGGGGTATATTACTTAAAAAGGTTTTTAAAATCATGGCTTCATTATTCTTTGGTGAAAATTCTATTGGTTCGTCTGGATCTTGTGTATATTTTTCGTTTATTCTACTTAAAATGTTACTTAGACTATGGTAGTATTGACTTACATTGTAGTTTCTTAAAGCTAGTGCTTGGTGGTAGAGGTGGTGATAAGTTTCTCTGATGCCAAAATTGTTGATGAGCTCCTTTTTTATTGCTGCCCACGTTGGATTATTTCCTAGAGTACGGATGATATTTAGTGCTTCTCCCTGTATTTTGTTCACAATACATCTTTGGAAGACATAATCTTCCAGGTTGGTGTTTTCAAAAATTGGCAGGAAAAGTTCTACTTCTCTTATGAATGATGATAAGTCATAGTCCTTTGTTCCTCTGTATTCCCTTATTCTGGATGCCTCTTTCAAAACATCGGCTATTGGGATTGGGGATGATACAGTTGAGTTTGAAGACGACGTATTTGTTGCCATTGTAGAAATATATTTTTTCTTGTGTAATATTGTTCACTGTTCAATTACTGTTAAATTTTTTGTTTTAAAAATTTGACTGTTCGTTTATAGTTTTAAATTTTATTTAATAGTATTGTTCACTGTTCATTTATTGTTCTTTTTTTTTTTTTTTTTTTTTTAAATTTTAATTTTTTATTTCTTTGTTTAGATTCTTCTGAATCTATTGCACTTTGTCCTGTCCTTTTTAAATTAAAATTTTATTTGTTTACTTAAATTCTTATGAATTTATAATTTTTCACAATTGCACTTTATCTTGTCCTTCGGGACTAGATCCTACCGACTGCGCCAGTTATGTGTATATATTCCTTCAGGAATAAAAAAAAACAAAACTTAAGTTTTATTAGTTAAACTTTTATTGTTAATAGTTTAATTAATACTGCTTAAAATTACTTTGTTAAATTTATTTATAATTAATCAAAAATGCTTATTACTATAAAATAATAAATGCTTATTCTTACGGAAGTATCAACAACGTTCTTTCGTAATGCTTGGTTATCAATTGTACAACTTTTATGCAAAGTAAAGTAGTTGCGTATTTATTTAGCACAACTTAGCGTCAGCTACAGTTGGGCTATTGAACTTTTGTTATTTGTTCCAATTAATATTGAATTTTGTTGGAGTCGGCGTTGAGTCTGACGTAACTCGCGCGACCAAATTCGCCTGGCAGGTGTTATACCAGGACAATGGACCCTCTCCTTAGAGATCAGTGGACCTCTCCGTGGCATCGCACTCAGGCTGCGATGCCCCTTAGCTTGCATCACCTGGAGAAACTTTTCTTCTACCTACTTACATACTTACCACATCACGTAGGTTTTCACACTTTCATATTAATGAATACTCTAAAAAAAATTCATTTAAAAGGTAAATACATATTGATTTATTAAAATAAACAAAATATACTAAAATTTAGATAACAAAATTTTGAGAGTTCAAAAATTTACTTTCTTAATTACATAATTTGATTGACTTGGAGATTGAAATCAAAAAAAAAAAAGGAAAAATGAGAAATTACTAAAAAAAATTTTATTTTATTATTTAACCAAAGCGGAGATTTTTTTTAATATTTTTTATAATTTTACCATGTACAGCCTTTACTTTAACAAAATCTCATCCTACGGGGTATTTCCTTTATATATAATTGTCTTCAAATTTATGATAATACTTTTAATAAAAAAATTTTAATCTCCTTTATGTTTTAATTTACTTTCAGGTAGCGCTGCAGTACTAAGGGTTTATAGATTTTGCCGTCTGTCAGTGGCGTGTCCTACGTCCGGAGTTCCTTTTTAAGATAAGTCATATAAAATATTTAAACCCATATATATATATTTTTTTCAGGAGATTTTGATTAAACTTTTTACCACTTTTTTTTCTCTTCTTTAAGACAAGCACTTGAAAAAACTGGGTACAAATATCCATTCCCTTTTTGTTCCCTAAGCTTCCTAGGCTGAGCTCACCCTATCTAGCTGGGATATCTCACAATTCGTGAGGACCTCTAAAAAGTTAAGTAATCACTTCCCAAGTGTTTCCCTCAATTTAAAAAAAAGAAAACTGGAAATTCTGATATATATATATATATATATATATATATATATATATATATATATATATAAATATATAATTTTTATATATTGTCCGTTTCAGTCCGGTCTCGTGTGTCTATTGTCGATTGGCAAAATACCTGGGCGCTGGGTCTCTTAGTTCGCTGTTCCCAAGATGACTTCTCCGTCTTTCAGTTGTGGCATGAACTTGACCAGTTCCCTCGCTGAAGGTTGCGTGTTGCAGGTGATTATCTTTTTGGGCTATTGCTTTTCGAATTGGCTCAGTTTAATTTGGGTTCTGGTTTTCTTTGAGTTCCTGTTTTTTTTTTTTGCTTGCACTTTAACAATGTTTATAAAAGTTTAATTTTACTTTTTAACAATTCCCATTAATTTTACTTAAGTTATTTGTTTGTGGACAATTAGTTTTGTTATATTTTAACTAGTTGTACGTATTTAAGGGTAACTAACTAGTTTTACGTTTTTGTTCACAAATTAATTTTATTGTTGTTCACTATGTTTGCTTTAAATCATCAATTTTCTTCTTTTTTATATATTTTGCACATTAAAACACAATTTTTTATTACCTGTCGTGCCTCTTTAATTTTTCTGAATCCTTTCCATCACCAGCCACCTCGACCAACTCTTGTTCCGCAGCCCACCATCTGTCCTCTTCAAAATCCAAAACTTGTCTTTCTTCGACGAACAAAACTTATCTTTCCTTTTTTTCCCCTTTCTTCAATTCTGACGTGGCTCTTTCTACTTTCTTCCCGCCAATATGCCTGCCTTTGCAGCCATTTTTTTTCTGTTGGAAACTTCTTGAAACTCCCTTTCCAATTACCCAAACTCGCTTTTTTTCTCTTTTCTTTCTATTACAAAAAAAAAAAAATTTCTTTTCTTGCGCTACTTCTCATTCTTCCAAAAAAAAACTACTCAGCTGATCGACGGTTTTACCCGTGTTCACGGCATTACCGTCGACCAGGGTGACCATGACAACCCCTCAATAATCAATTTCAATGTATTTTTAATTAAAAAAAACATTTTACTTAATAAGTAAAATATTAATTTGGGATTATTAGTGCGTTTAAAAATGTTAAACTTAAATTGTAACAATTCCCATAAAAAACACTAACAATAGAAATATATTTAATGTATGTACATACATACATATGTATACATAGCTACAATTGGAATTAAAATAAGAAATAAGTAAAAACGTAAAACATTAAAATAGTACTTATGTACATAAAAAAGTGAAGATTGTAGGTTTACCGGTGCATACAATCCTTCTGCGAGACTAAATAAAAATTTATAATAAAAAAAAAAAAACCATAAAGAAAAAGTGGTAGCAAATACAGTACACACATATCTATATACATATGTTCAAACGTATTGCAATAAAATTATACATACATACATACCCAGTTGACCTGAGATTCGATAAAAACGAATGCTCACTAAAGCGAAGAAATTTCGAAACAAAATTCTTCGATATTTGTTCGCTAATCTAAGAAAGTTCGAATGTTCGCTAAAACTTCGAGCTTCGAACTTCTCTCGATAGTTTTTCGAATGTGTGACGGTAGCCGAGTGGATGTGTATCAGCCTGTTAGTCTAGAGGTAGCAAGTTCGATGCATGACAGCACTGCAAGTTAAAAAAATGAAATAAGAACACATACCTACATATGTGCAATAATTGCACAGAAAAAAATTTGTCACGATAGCATGGTGGATGTGTGTCAGTCTGTTAGAATGGAGGTGCCATGTTCAAATCCTGCATCGTAAGTTAAGGAATTAAAAAAAAATAGATAAAATAAGTAAATTAAAATAAATGAATAAAATAAAAAAATAAAGTTACTTTTTTACTTTTTCTGCTGCCTTTTTAAGGTATCGAAATTAGTTCGATATTCCCTCACTTTTCATATTGCTTGAGAAACTTCGAGATCGAATGTTTTTTGGGACAAAACTGAGCGACAGGTGAACTTTTTTCGATTCATTTTTGAGTGTCACTTTCGATAGTTTTACACGATAAATGTTCGAGATATATTCGAAATTGATATCTATAACGAGTCTTGGTCACCTGGCTATATGTAATATGTACATATGTATACATATATATGTATGTATTTATGTAATTCAAGGAAAATAATTATGTGTAAAAAATTAATGTTTGTGAGCAAAATAAATAAAATAAAAGCAAAAAAAGTTGACATTTTTATTTTTGATTTTCAAAAATGTAAATTTGTTTAAAAATTTGGTATTTATGTGTACTTTTTTGTTTTGTCGACAAGCACAAAACAGGTCCCAAACAAGCTGTTTGTCGTTAAAAATGATTGTGAACGACAACGTTCGATATCGTGGGTTTGGCTGTTAAATTGTGGTTTTCATACTGTTTAGCCAACGACGTAAAAAATAGTTGGCAACCCCATCATGAGGATGTCATTTGTGTGTCGGCACACCACTGTAAAAGTAGAACTTGTGATGTTTTGCCAACGTTTGAACCACCTCAGGAAACACTTTGCCAACGTTAACCCAATTGTATTTTTCTGCGTGTTTTAGTCAAACTACAAGTTCGCCACAAAATGTAAAGCAAGTGCATCAAGTTGATTTTGTATGTTTTTTGACAGAATGGTCTGTAAAACATTCTATATCAGTGCAGGCTATGAATGAACTGCTTCAAAAACTTAATATATTTTACATTAATTTACCTCGTGACGTTCGTACCTTGCGCGAAATTCCAAGAAGTACATCTGTTAAAAAGATGGGGAAAGGCACATACTATCATTATGGCCTTCAAAACTGTTTGACAGATTTTTTGTACAAAACAGAAAGTTCCTACGTGGATTCAAATAAACTTATTTTAAATTTTGGTGTAGATGGTCTGCCGATATTTAAAAGCTCAAAAAAATGTTTGTGGCCTATTCTGATGAGTGTTTCTAACTACCCTTCAGTTTTTTTAGTTGGAGTTGTTCTCAATGTCGGTAGCGACAATGCAACAGACAAATATAGTAAGCCAAGTGATCCTAATGTTTTTCTTAAATATTTAATTGAAGATTTAAAGAAATACATATTGTTAGGCTTTAATTTTAATTCAAAGTACTATCAAATGGAAGTTGGCCATTTTGTTTGTGATGCTCCAGCTCGAGCGTTTTTGTTAAATGTAAAATCTCATTCGGGTTATTACTGCTGCACTAAATGTAAACAGAAAGGTGAGAAATATTTAAAAAGAATAATATTTCCCTGTGAATTTGCCGACCTTCGAGACGATGAATCATTTGAAAAGAGAAGAGAAAAAGGAACATCACACCGTACAGGAGCCCCTGCTCTTACAATCACTTCATATCGGATGTGTCAGTCAATTTCCCCTTGACTACATGCAAGTCGTTTGTCTAGAGGCAACAAAACAGCTCCTTACATTAAAGAGCGTGCATTTCGTTTAAGCGTGGAAAAATTTGCAGAGATTTCTGATGGAAATATTACTTTATCTAAGCAATTTTGCTTTGAATTTAACCGAGTTCCTAGAAGCTTAGATGAGTTTGAAAGGTGGAAAGCCAGAGTTTCGCTCTTTTTTGCTTTACAGTGGGGTAATAGTTCTTCAACATGTTCTTGATCCAATTCGTTATAAGCACTTTTGCAAATTACATGTGGCAATAAGAATATTGTGTGATTCAGAGCTTTGTTTGACATATAATGAAGAAGCAGAAAATTTACTAAAAGAATTTGTAAGTGAAGTTCCTGAATTATATGGAAAGGAATGTTTGACCTATAACTTCCATTCTTTAATTCATTTGAACAAAGATGTCCTGAAATATGGTTGTTTAGATAATTTTAGTGCATTCAAATAAGATCAAAAATGGTAACAGCATTTTGCCTCAATTGGCAAACCGAATAATTGAAGAAAGCAGTTGTTTTAAATCTCAAAACAAAGCTGTTTCTTATCCAATCCTTAAAGGCAAAATTGGTGAAAATGTATATACTACATTACAAAATGAATCAGAAAAATTTTCAATTCGATTGCCTGATAATTATGTAAAAATCGCTGAAGTGTTGTACATAATAAAATCTATTATTGGAAAATCTGATGGTGTCTATTTTGTTTGTAAGGAAGTACAAAATCTTGAACAGTTTCTTCACATTGATCGGCATATGTCGAACTGCTTGAAAATATATACCACCTTTAATGAAAAATATTCAGAAGACGTTTTAATTTCAGCTAACATCATTCAAAATAAATATATTCGCTTTAATTTACACTCGACTATCACATTTATACCATTACTAAAATAAAATGTTCGAGGAGCAACAAACATCGTTGAAAGGTAAATGCAGTTAGAAATTATACTTTTTAGACTATATTTTTAATACATTTATCACGAAAATATCACTAAATTATCAAAAAAATAAGTTGGTCAGTTTACGCAGTATACCAACGATATGTATGTAATGATTATTTTTTAACGAGAACAAATGCCCTACTTTTCCAAAAGATTTATTACAAACTGTGATGGAAGAAAACAAGATGATAAGAGAAGAAAACAAGAAAATGTGTACTCATTTTGCTGCCGAGTTTATTGCTGTGAAGAAAAGTGTCGAAGAGGCTTTAAAAATAATGAAAAAACCAAATGAGATATCCTTACTAAGGGCTAATAAATCAGTCAAAGTTTAAACGCTGGTTTAGTTAAACTAAACTCAAATTTTAATGTAGTTTAAACTCAACAGGAGTAAATCAGTAAACCATACCTTTGTGTAGTTGAAAATATAATATTGTGGCAGCACTAGAATAAATGTAAAAAACAGCTGTTTTGCAGCAGGCTATCAATTCTTTGCACAATCAAAAAGTCTAAAAAAGCTAAGAAAAATTTAATTAAAGAATTATAGTTATGCCTGGCGAAGTAGAATAGTATAAAAGAATAATAGAGTGTAAGAAAAAAGGTCGAACAGGATCTGAAGAAAAAGTAGAGGCTTGGAAAAAAAGCTGAGTGCTCTTTTAATGCAAAACATATGGCCTGTATTGGTATTTTAAACGCCCAATTTTATGCGTTTACAAATGGTTTAAATACTGTATTGATTTATAGGTTTGCTAGTTTAAACACATTTTAAAACAAAAATAGAGATTAACTTGCACTGATTTATTAGCCCTAAGTAGTTTGCCGTTCAACTCAGTCTTAGATGTTTTGAAATTTGACAAGGAACTCGCAAAAAATGAAGACATCAAATTTGAACTGGTACGCTATTAGTCCTTAATTTAAAATGAAAACTGGTACGCTATTAGTCCTTAATTTAAAATGAAAAAATGCAAATAGAAAACAGAAACTAATCAACATCTTATTTTCTATTTTACTTTGGTTTCATTTCAGATATCGAGATATAAAAAACAACCTTGCAACGATCTTCGTCAATTTGTATTTGAAAATTTAAAATTAATTTTTGGCAATGATGTAACTTCTTCAAAATTTCCATGGACAAATGCTAATGAAAATATTAGTGTACGACACTTAACCGTCATAAAAATCCTTACAGGTAATAATTTTTAACATTTTTAAATACAATTTCTTTTTTACATATTTTTTATTTTAACTTATTTAGTTGTAACTATAAATAGTATACCCCAAACAAATTATCAAGACGTTGAGCGGCTTATTAAAAAATATTTTAGTATGACTAAAGACCGAGTCAATAAAACGAACAGAAGACTTGCAGCTGCAAATGAGCCGGGAGATGTTAACAGACAACTTGAATTCAACTAATAAAACTTATTGGACTCTGTATTTTTTCAAATCGAATTAAGATATTTATGTTTGTTTTTTCAATGGACACAATTTCTTGTTTTTTTATTATTAGATAAGTTTAAAAAATATATTTGTGCAGCAAATGAAATAATAATTTTCAGAAATATAAATATATAAAACTTTTAAAAATACAGCACGCATTTTTCAATATTTTGGGGAACATCATAAATTAAAGATAATAATACCAAATGAAATAAAAAAAGGATTAAAATTAAAGAAATTCAAACTATGAATTTTACGTCTTATATTAATTTTCATTTTATATTTTTATAAATAGAAATATCGGTCGAGTTTTTCTATACAGGCAATTAAACACGTTTCAATTCATATTAAAATTGTTTTCGTATAGACAAAAATCTGATTTATTCAATCTGAAAATGTTGAAGATTTAATGTCAGATTTCTGTCAGACTTTTCTAAGATAAATCGTCAAAAGTTTCAGTTTTCAACGATTTTTGTCTAGATTTCTTCCACAAATCTGCACGATTTGTCAGCAATCATTTCAGAAATAAAAACGATTTATTGTCAGATTTCTGGCATATATCTGTACAAACTGTCCCAAAAACCATGCGAATTTTAAACGACTACAAGTACGATTTCTGTCAGACATCGATTGGAAATATCGGAAGGAAATCCAGAATTTCCCTAGGAAATAACATCAGACATCGTTCAGATATCAGGCAGATCTATCTGTGAAGTTAAGGGAATTTCCCCCGACAATTCTTACAGAACTCGTGTCAACCACTTCATATATTTTTCGTGTCGACTTCGAGACGAAATCAGTCCCGAAATCGGCAACTTGTGCAGAAAGTCGTTACGAACTCTGAACGATTTCGTTGCATTTGGTTTGCTGGGTAAGCACGTATGTATGTATGTATGTGTTTTTTTGCTTCTCTTTTATGTATTTACACTTTCTTTTTCCTCCAACCTCAAAGTTTTATTATGTAGATTATATTTGATTTTACGCACCTTTTATTTAATTTTAATTTTCCAAAAGTTCAAGAAAATGTAAATGTTGGTGGCAAAATTTGCAGTACGATGAGGATCCTTTGGTGAAGTTGAAAAGAAAAGGTTATTAGTGGATATAACAAACAAACTCCCAAATTACACTCGAACGACCAATTGTTTTAGTGCAAAATATGAAAAGAAATTTGATATACCGTCAGCCCATTATTGGTTTGGAGCATATGCCAAAAAGTCGGAATGGAGAAAAACGACAAAGAAGGTTTACATGAAGTTTTCTCAAGGTATACCGATAGAATTTTTTTGTATTTTCACCAATGCTTCCGACACATATTTAGAAGAAATGTGTACATTTTTGTGAACTTTCATGTATAAAGTTAGAAGTTAATATTACTTTATTGAAAGAGAAAAATACTGTTTTGTGCCACATACGCCACTTCTCATAATCTATTTTTAAAAAGTAGCTTTTTGTGCTGCATACATATGTATACAACTTTAATGATGTATATTGAAAAACTTGTTGTTGAGAAGAAAATTTATGCTTCAAATTTATTTTTCTTTCTGTCCATAGAAATAAGTCGATCGGTTTAACGATGACCTCAAAATTAAACGCGATGTGAGTAATTTTTTGTGCAATTGATCTAATTTTCTGAAGTTTTTTTATTCCTTGCAGTGTGAGTAATTTCTACAATGCATTTGGCCATTTGTAATAAAAATTATGGCTGGTTTAAAGTTTTGCAATTTTTCGCGAATTTCTGTTTTTTTTTTCGCGAAAGATGTAATTTTTCCAAAGTTTTTGGGTTTCCTTATTTATTTTATTTAAGGACTTAAAATATAAAAAAAAATTTTGCAAGCTTATTTTGAATCTTCATAATGCTAATTTTAGTTTTGGGCTTGTTTTCAACATTACGAATTTTTAAGATTTTCGCAATAGGTGTGATTTATTCCAAATTTCTGCCTTTTTAGAGTCTAAAAGAGAGACTTTTATTTATTTCAAGACTTGATATCGATTACGTATAAATTACGTATGAAACAGTAAAATAAAACAAAAACGATTTTTTTTAAATTTTTTTAAACGCACTAATAATCCCCAATTAATATTTTACTTATTAGAAACAGTGAAATGCGCATAGGACCCAGCTAAACCGCTCAATAATCAATTTCAATGTATTTTTAATAAAAAAAAATATTTTACTTAATAAGTAAAATATTAATTTGGGATTATTAGTGCGCGTTTAAAAGAATTTTAAACTTAAATTGTAACAATTCCCATTAAAAACACTAATTAAAAACGATTTTTTGTTATTGTATTTGATTTCGTGCGTGTTGTGCAGTTTCGTCTTGTGAAAATTTTTGGCGTGAGTGTTTCGTACGTGTTGAATATCATGGTATTCGTGTTCGTGCGTGTCGTGTTGGAAAAACTCGACACGCGACCATCTCTAATAGATACATACCCTCTAAGAAAAACGGCACGAAAACGAACCACTGGCGAACTCATTTCTTCATACAAGACTACGAAAACGAACCGACTTTGCGATACTTAAATGCACCGTAAACTTTAAGCTCGGGATAAGAGAATTAGAAAAAAAGGAGTAATTTGAATGTATTGGTAGTACGCCAAGACTAAACTAAAGTAGTACTTTTACGTAACACTAAAGGCTCCGTTACCCGACTGTAGAAATGGCAAATGTAAGGTAAATGTAATGTAAATGTAAACGTTTGAGCCCTTATAGAATACTTAAAAACGTGTCATGTGTTTTCGCCACAAAAAAACTTCTTTGTGCACACATACTAATTGCATTGTGCCCAGCAAACACTCATTTTTGATTTTAAATTGCGAGTTATTTGAAGCCAAACGCGAAACTTCATATATGTATAATATTTAAATTCATGAAATTCATTTTGATTGAAATGTACATACATATGTATACGGACATACATACGAGTATGTATGTATGTATTAGAACTTATAAGTAAATAATATATAAAATAGTAATGTTTTAATTAATCCAAGATTTTTTTAATAATTTCGCTGAAACTATTTTAATTTACTTTCTTTTGACGGCAGGATTTAGCCTGTTGGAAAAAACTAATTGAGTTTTTGAAATAACACCTTTTAGAACGAAAATGCGCCTAGAGGTTTTGAAAATTAATTATTAATTAGTATCATTTTATTTAAATGAACTCAATTACAATAATTTTAATAGCAGCTGTAACGCTCAACCGTAATATTTGTCATTGTGCATTACCAGAACAGATTTTGAGCAACTTCATCGGAAAGACGAAGTATTTAGCTCTTTAATTTCCAAGAATGTGTATGCTTGCAGTAGCACCTCAATAAAATCTTTATTTTCTCGTTTTATCCTTTTCTTATTAATGTTCGTACCTACTCATAATAATTTAGTTTTATTTACAAACAATATACAATATGTATATTGTATACAGCACTTTTTGTTTGCTGGGTGTTTATCAGTATAAAAAAATCATATAAAATGGAAAACAGCTGTTCGAAACATTGATGAGAGTTCAACATCTTCACATTATTTTTGATTGCATGGAAAAAGTACCAAAACTATTTAAATGGTATCAAATCATTATTTTATACTTACAAACATTGTAATGACTTTGACATTTAGTGAAATTACAATTTAAGCTTCATACCTGTATATACATATTTACATTACAACGTATTATAATATAAAAAATGTATTATTTTTATATCATTATAATTATTAAGATTATACTTAACTATTTTTATTTTTATTGGTATTATTTTTAAATAAAAATAGTTTTTTGAACGCTTGAATGTATGTTTGTACGACCATATGTGTGTATATTTTACAAATTCATACATATGTGCATATACATATGTGTATGTATGTATATTAACAAAAAATAAACACATACGATTGGCAAACTCTGGTTAGATTTTATAAAAAAAAACTTTTTTAGAAAACTAAATTTATTAAATATGCCATGCACGTATACCAATTAACCAAAAGCTTAAATTATTAAAAAAAACAAAAGTACCAAATCAGGGCTATTGTGCCACACTCTCATTCAATATACATACATCCCATCACTGTCTACAAATGTCACGTAACGTCGTCATGAAATTCTATTTTCTGCAGGTTCAAGGCTCAGTTAGCCGACTGTAATGTAATGTAACTGCAACAGTAAGAAACAGCTGATCGATTTTGTTATGTGAAAAGTAATGAAAATGGTTATAGAGATGTAATGTAACGTAACCTACTTTTCATATAAAAATATCGATCAGGTGTTTTTTACGTTACAGTTACTTTACATTACAGTCGGCTAACTGAGCCTTCAGACGTTACATTTACGTGCCATTTCAGTCAGGTAAGCGTTTGCATAGCTTTTCATGCAACAGATTCGATCAGCTGACACATTTACATTTACAGTTCTACATTTACAGTCGGGTAATTCTGCCTCAAAGCGGTCCGTTTTCGTAATACCAGAGTGTTGCGTTTACGTAATAGTGCAGCGGTACGTTTTTGTAAAGCAAAAAGCGGCACGTGCACGTAACGCTGAAGCGGTACGTTTTTGTATCCGCAAACGTTCTGTTTCCGTACTGGATTTCTCTATCGAAATAATATAAGCTTTTTTATACTGAAGAATTAATGTTACATATATTGTCAATGATTATGAATTTTTTGGCTATTAAAAATTATAAATGTGTAGATATAAATATCCTACAAAAGTTTTATAAATATACTATAAACATATTTATTGTATTTATGTATTTAACGATAAGGATACACGTGTAGTTTGTATCTTTCTTTAGAATTTATGAATTACTAATATTATAACAAAAGAAATTATTAATTTACAGTCAGTGCATTCTTTCTTTTTAACAGGGTTCCAATTCTACCTGTGATTATTTTAAATTTAAATTTATGGTTTAAGTTATAATAGATAGGAACATTTAGTTTATAATTTAATATATAATCACATGTGTTTTAAAATTAAAAACTAAAACTGGCAGGATTTTACTTCAACCTGCTTCTGTGGTAAGTAGTAAAATATATTTTGAAATTAAAACTAACATGATTTTTTTTTTTGCTTGCGAGTTTCCGTGTCGGTCCTTTGCATATTGAAACCACTTTTTGGCGACAGCAATAAAGTCCGAGATCCTTGCGCTGGGAAATTTATCCATTGTACATTCTATATTAAAAAATTAATGAGACGTAATGATCAGAAATGCCACGTCAAATTTAAAATTGTGTACCTTTTATTATATTCATTACCGTGAATTAGGGTTGCCAGTCGTACTGATTTTGCCAGTACATGTATTGATTTTTGTTTAAAGTACTGATTTATGCATAACTAGCAAATCAGTACGCAAATGTACTGATTTTTTCATGTATGTACTGTTTTTGTACTGTTTTTATATATTAATTATGATCAATGTAAAAGAAAGCCTGTCATAGTGTTTATTTATTTTCTTAGAATCACCAGTGATCTTTACTTTCCGTTCGCTTTAAGGCGAATTTATTTTAAAAGTGGTATCCTTATAATGCTCAAGCAAATTCTGCCAAAACTGTCAGAGATCATATAAATTTTAGTTTAAGTTAATGTTAATGTTAATTTTATTCAGATTTTTTTAATTTAAATTTGCAAGAAAGATTTGCTATAAGTGATTTCTGATACATGCAAATAATGAATTTAAAGTTTCTTTTTCGAAAATTTGTTTGATAATATTATTTTTATTAATTACATATGCCTTGGTACAAAGTATACATTGAATTCATGTTTTATTTTAAGAATGGTTAAAGCTAGGAATGTAACAAATGTTCGCATTTGCAAATTTTTCGCTTATTTTTGCTATTTGCATTTGCTAAAATGTATGCGAATATTTAAGACAAAAAAATTTTGTACTTCTTTTACGAAAAAAGTTTGCCATTAATAAACGTCAAAAACACGAAAATTATTTTAAGCCAGCATGAAAAAGATAAATAGAGGGTACGTTCGTAGATTCAGCAAATTTATGCAGAAGTTCTGCGAATTTTTTCTGCGTATGTGTGATCAACTGTTGCACATGCTTTGCAACTGCTCAATATCTGTGCATGGTTGGCATTTTTGAACGAACTGCAAAAAATTTTTAAGCCGGCAAGTAATTTTATTTAAGAAAGTTGTCATCTAGTCGATGTGGAAACACAAAAAACTCTTTATAAAAGCTTGCACATTGTGCACATGGCTTGGACGTAGCTGACTTATAAGTAAGGCTTTTCTGTAAAAAAGTTCTCATAATCATCAAAATTAAACTAAAGTCCAGCGGTGTTTGGAAATATACCTATTTCATTTTTTGAAAAAGAAAAGGCATTGTATTTTCGGCAGCAGTATTTTCTACTTAAGACTAGTCTCTTAAAACTTTTAAAAAAATTTTTGAGCACCATTCATTACTTCGTACAAACAAATTTGAATCGCTAACAATATTAACTAGCCATTGTTGTAGTAAATTCACCCCACGAAACAAGTGTCACTCATTAATTTCATATACAAACATAGGTAGTATCTTTCTGTTTTATGAATTCATGTTTTTAATTAATTAATACATATTTGCTCAATGCAAGACTCAGTTTAATGCACCTATCACGGTTATCAACTTTTAAAATAGTTTGGTTGGGATTGATAAATTTGCATTGCCATTCTCAACTAAGTTAACAGTTGACTTTTCAGTTGTGTTTTGGTACTGTCATTTACAACTATGCATAAGTTTGGTTGAGAAAAGCGTTGAGTATACACAACTGCTTTTTAGTAGTTGGGTCTGTGGTTGGGTTTTTCTAGTTAAAGGTTGGTGCGATATAAAAAGCAGAAAAAGTGAAAAAATCGTAATTAGAAATATTTGTTATGCTTAATAACAATATTTTTTAACAATTAAATTTAAAGAATTCGTTCCCTATTTTGATTATTCCTTACCTTGCATTGGGTATTTCGAGAGATTTGGAATCATCACGAATTTTTCTTCTGATACGTAGCACATCTACAATTGCGACTTCGTTTTCGTCGTCATTAAATAAATCTATACATATTTGTGTCCATTTGGTATGATTTCTTTGAACTAAAACACAAAAACGATACTTTTTCTAAAACTTTGTTTTTATTCTGTCAAACTTGATATTTAAAGTTGGCAACGCGATGACAATTTCAACTAAAAAGCAGTTTCGGTTCATAATACTAAAACACAGTTTGGTCGTGTGTAAGTTTGTTCTACTCTTAGACGACCAAACTGAATTTAGTTGAGAACCGTGATGGGGGCATAAATAAAATGCTATATGTAGTACATCCATGTATGTAATACAACTTCATGTTCTTATATAAATTTATTTTCATGTGATTTTTTAACGTATTGTAATATTTGCATTGGCTTTCGCAAAAATGAAAATGTAGTATTCGCATGCGCTAAACTTTTATTAGTTACATCCCTAGTTAAAGGCTTTTATATTGAAAAAATTAATGTACTGATTTTTTTCAATTGTACTGGGGCCTAATTCCTGCACTCGTGATCGGAATTGCATTCGAATAGAAATTAATTTCGATGGCAAGAAATTTTCCGATGATGTCACTCGTTACCAAACGAATCGAGTTTTTGTTTCAGTGTTAGAAAAAGGCAAATATATTTATATATAAATTGATTTCAAAAAACTGAATAAATTGTAAGCAAAGGCATATGTTTGTATATGTGTATGTGTGCAAAAACATATGTATGTACGTACATACAAACGTACTTATATGCAGAAAAAAGAAACGAATATACTTAAATGTGATTTTCATTTTAATTTAATTAATAACTTAATAAAAAAGTAGTGTAAAGTTAGAGAATAGAGCACTAGCCACATTTTAGATTCTTTTATTGGTTGACCAGAAGCAGTAAATTTGTTATTTAGATGCTCCCAGAGTTGGTTGATTTTTTTTATTTTCCCCAACAACTCTTAGGCAAAACATTATTTGCCAAGTCAGTGTGTTTTGTTATACATATTTAAAGTCAACTAGAAATTCTTTAATTTGTATTTTTTTTGTACTTACATTTGTGCATTCATTCACTTATAAATAAATAAGTCAAATATTGAACATGCGTTTTCTTTTTCTTCGCTTTTCCTATGTTAAACATGACTTCGAACGCCTTTTTGCATGCGAGTAAAAACACGAACGGTTGCATTCGAATGTATGCACGTTATCGAATGCTGTCATTAGAAATTTCGATATGTGTTATTCGAAACCGAATGCGAAAATCCCAAAAGTTAAAAAACTCGCACATTCGAGTAATAACTCACTCGCAATCGAATGCGGGAATTAGGCCCCTGATTTTTTTCTCTCATGTACTGATTTCTACGATTTCAAAACTGGCAACCCTACCGTGAATGCATGTACAGATGTATTTGCATGGTAACCAAACCAAGAAAAGTTACATGCTGCTTGGTCTAGAAGTACCGTTTTAAGACAATTCCGCACGTAGTTTTCTAAGGATATGTCAGTTATTCCATTCAATATCCCTTTCTAAATAATAAAAGGAAAGATAATTTGTTATTTTGACTTAAAAAATATAGATTCCGACATTTTCATACCAAAGCATTTTCACCGTCTTCTGTCTTGACTTATTCCTCCAATTCTAGAAAAGACTGCGGTAGATCGTGGAATGTGAAGGGAAAACTTGGATTTAGTTTTTGCACTAGTTTTAAGCTCTTCAATTTCTCGGCACATGCATTTGTTCTCCTGCCGTAAATACTTGAGCTCTTTCAGCGTAGCTTTTAAAAGATTGTTGTTTTGCATGAGGATTTCATTTATGTCAACTGTTGTTTGTAGTTGAGAGGAGTCACTATTATCCGGTTCTGAATAATGTTGTCCTGTGTTCTGCTGTTCTATTGTGAAATTGGTACTTGTGTTCTGCTGTTCTGTTTCCACAGATGTACTAATCGTAGCATTCGCATCCAAAGCTTTTAAGAGATGTTTGCTTGTACTGGTTTTGTAGTTATTTTTGTAGTAAAATTTTTTTCTCCTATTGTTTTTTGTGTGCTTGAAATCGGCTTAATGTTTTCATTTCTTGTAGTAAATGTACAGTACTTTTCGCAGTCGTTATCATTGAAATGTAGTAGATTCTATAATTCTGGAATTAAAACGAAAATTTGCTTTACAGCGTTTTTAGGAAAGTTTGAACAATTTCAATTTGATTTGCGATGTTTTTCAAATGATTTTGAACATTTTTCATTTACTAATTAAAGTTCTTCATATGATTTAAAGGGAAAAAAATTAATTCAAATCAAATTGAGTTCATTGAAACTTTCCCACAAATAGTAGTTATAATGGTGTTTAATTTTATATAAGAATTATCTTACGAATTTGAGTTTCTTCGTCACTTGCGTTGGCCATTGTCTGAAATGAGATGTGGGTGTTACAAATGTTGTAATGGTATATATACACAAATTTGTTTTAATTGTAATTTAACCACTTTGGTTTTAGTTTTACTGATTACGAAGCTTTTTAAATAGTCACACAGTATTTCTTCATTGCATGAAAATATAGAAAAGTTTGACGACGGCACAGGATAGGTAAAAGTCTTTTAAATGTAATACAAAGTGTCCCTTCAATATATCATTATCAAATTTCATTATTTTGAAAACGTTGTCATTAACAATACAGTAATTGTTTGGGTATACTGAGCCAATATTGAAAATTTCGGTATACGTTAGCTCAGATTTTACATTTTGTAAGAATTCAATTTCCTTAAGCCTTTTCATGACTTGTTGAATAGGTAAAGATGGTTTTCTAACCATCTTTTTCATTTTTTGCATGAAATTTTCAAACTTAAACACACTGTATGAGTCTAAGTTCCCAAATGACTTCACATCATCAGCCAAATGCAATATACTGTGTACGTTGTAAGACATATTTTCTGTTCCATATAACTTCGGAAATTTTTTCACAAATTCTGTGATGAGCGCGGAAGCACAGTTGTTATTGGTGTGACAGTCTTCTGGATGGCTAAGGATACGGACGGCACATACCAATAACAAAAAGTGAGAATAGTACTTTTCATTCAAATTATCTTTGAGCGCCAATACACCTAAGAAATTATTCAAAGTTAATTACATTTAGAATTGAAGTAATTTTTGAATACAAAGTAGACTATAGATCCATTTCTTGCAACGTTCTTTGCTTTCTTTGAAACTCAGATGGCAAACACTTCCTGATACAGCACAAGTTATTATTAATAGCTTCGATTGCTCCTTTTTTCAGAGAAAATTTTTGCTTCCTTTTCTTGACCAGGCACTGAAGAATTTGCTTCGTTACGCCCAACAATACGCAATGCATATAATCTATCGGAAAATTTGTTACACCGATGTTTAAGCTTTCCAATCCAACATTAACACGAATATGATGATCACTATCAAGTTTTTTTGAAATTCTGGTCACTTCTGAGACTATTCTCAGTGCCAGGGAAACATACTTTATGTTGATAATAGATGCCTCTTATGGTTACGTTAACCATGCGTTCTGTATTATACAGAACAGTACTGCATTTGAGAGCCCTGTTCTGTATAAATTATTCATCAGGAAATAACATTAATATGTTCTGTATTTTATTTACTGTTCAGAGTTTGTTCTGTATTTTCATGACTCAAACTGCATTTAAAAAATTAACGCAGTTTCTGCAACAATGCTGTTTTAATCAACATTGAAAAAGGGCTTAATATACGAGTATCAACAGTAAATGCAGCAGTGCTATAAAAATACAGAAACAGCATGAGTTTTCTTTCCTTAATTTTTTTCCTTTGTTAGCGTGAATATGAAATTTGTCTGTTAGTTTTAAATCTTATTTTTGACGATCCCGATTCAGGACCCTGGCTTTTCTTCGTTAATTGTCAAGCTACTTTATTTCATGATTATATAACGCATATTGAGTCCCAAAAAGTATGTATGACTGAGGTCTCTCTCATTATTAATGAACTTAAGTTTAAAATAATTGAGCTATGGATTAGTTTAAAGCTAATGAAAGCCGATTTTATGCAGATTGTATTGAATACTTAAATCATACTGCCTACCTAGAAGTAGGAAAGATGTTAAATTCAGCTTTGTTTTCATTATGAATAATAATTAATTATCTATTAATTTTTTCTACTGGAGGTCTACTGTGCAATTCGAAACGAAAGAAAATACTTTCGAATTTATAACATGTACATTCGAAAGCATTTTCTTTCGTTTCGAATCACAGAGTTGACCGTATGATATACATACATACATATAAATACGTACATATATAGATTAGCGTATGTGATTACATTGTTATGTTACTTTTTGAATTTTTTGTTCATTTTGACTTTAATTCTGTGTTTGTCAAAAAAATAAAAATTTTATAAATCCATGAAATTCAATATGTTTAATATGTGCGTAAGGTTGTTTGTAATTTAGTTGCTGTTTATTAAATATTTCCTTGTTCTGTATTTTGATTTAAAAATTATGGTCACCGTACTTATGCTGCACTTTGTACAGCTACTGTACCCAGAATGTGGTTTCACGCCTAAATAAATTGTAGTTTGTTAATGTTAGAGTGCATAAAAACAATGTATTTTTTTCACTTACCTAAAATATATGATCTCGCAGGCGCATCACAAATGAATGATCTGATTTCCACTCGTATACTGTTGCCTTTATATATTATTGGTGTTTTTATAGGTCTTTAATTTCATAAATAAATGGTTGAAGAAAAGTATTGGCGCATGTTGGTTTTTTGTAACCGTGGAAAATGCCTATTAAAAATACTTCCTTGTAGGGAATTATATTGCCTAGGATGGGCCACAACTGGCTGTTAGAGATTTTGGTTAATGGCACACCATCAATTCCAATATCAAGTTTTATAACTGATTCTTTTATATTATTCAGTGAAAGAAACTTTTCCACTTTTCTTCTTAACCCAATGTTAATGCTGCCCACCAGCAATATTCACACGTTTTTTTTAAGTTTTAATGTTTTGAGGTAGATTGGGATGATATTTCTGTAGAATTTTCAGCAAAGCATTCCCAGCTGCTTCTGTTATTCCAAATTCTACGCACCAAGAAGCAATTTTGGAACACGAACTTTTTTCATCAAGATTATCGGTTACATCAGTCCTAATTTCTAACCCAACTTCACTTTCACTATCATTAAATTCCAACTGTCCTTCATCTATATACATTAGACCAGTTGTCATGCACAAGTCTATTTCTTTATTTTCAATCTTTTTTTGGACTTCTCTAACTTTTTTGGTTTTTTTTACACAACCACTAATTTCACAAATACTTCTAATTTCCTGACTTACTTCATAGTATCCTTTTTTGTCCAATTTTAACTTTGAAATTATATTAATACTTACAAAAGCTGATTTGATTTAACAACAATCAGATTAGCACACTTCAAATATCAACTAAAACAATTCCAGTGTTCTGTCCACATGGCTGCCCCAATAAGCAAAAACAGTTAATGCAGTCAGTTCCCATTAAGAAAAATCATTTCGTTTTCGTATCGCAAAAGCGGCACGTAAGCGGACTGTTTTAGGTACTTTTAGGTTTAAATCAGTTCGTTTCCATTACGAAAAATCACTTCCGTTTCGTATCGTAAAAAACGGCACGTTTACGGAGAGTTTTACGCAGAATTAATTTTTTTTTATTTTTATATGAAAAACTATGCAAGTGTTAGTGAAATGGCGGTCTGTATGCGGTTCGTTTTAGCTTCGCAAAATGCGTTACGTTTATTTTTCTTGGAGGGTATGTTTTGTATTCAAACTTAAAGTTGATAAACTTTTTACATCTAACTTGGAAAGTTATTATTAGGGCTTAAAGAAAAAATTACAAAAATTTTTGTCAACGTATCCCACAATCATAACAACAATATTGTTCACTTCTAACAAGTCTTGTTCAAGTAGGTTACAATATTGTATATATTTAAATAGATAAAAAAGTGAAAATATCAGTTTTATTCATATAACATGACTTTTAGAGGAAAAACTAAGGAAATAAAAGACGGTGAATATATTTAATAAAAGAAATTGTATTAATAAAAAATAAAAATCTATTCATTTCATTCACAATAATTAAATTTTTGTACTTTGCTTTGATTCACGTTCTTTGAGTAGAATTTGCATTGATATGCATTATAACAGCTGCGAATAACAATATTAATACTTTTACGTGGGAAATGTGCCACATATCAAAATACAATGTTCAACAATTGTGGAAATGACGCAAATTTGCACTTCTATATTTCCAGATATATTCAAGATATCGGAAAACTGATAACGAATTAGGAAAGATGACACATTATTCATATATAACCAATCAATAACTCAATTTTTTAAAAATTACCCATACATCAAAGCAGAAACAAACCGACGATATTATGACATACATATTGTTACGCTTTTCTCTCTATAAAAACGCTTTTCCGTAGATCCGAAGATTTGCAAATGAATACAAGAGCCGAGTGTAGTAATTAGGGTTAAGAATGATACAAGTTTTATTTACAAATACACTTATACTAAATTACTCAAGAGCTTAAATACACTAATACAACTTAAACTAATAAATTACACACAAATATTCACAACTGGTTACACCAATACCTCTTTGTCTGCTGCTCGTCACATACGGCACTCACTCTGCCGACACTCACAGTTGATACACCAATAAAGACTCACTGGCTTTACTTACACCCTTACACACGTCTATTCGCTGCGCTGTTCCCTTTACTCCAGTCGATACGATAGACTCCACACTAATCTCAATTCCACGACAGACTTTGCTGTCACTATAGACTGTCCTATAGTTTATCCTTTACTCCAACTCACGTATAAAGCACAGACTGCTCTTAACTATCAACTCACTACTGTATCGCAGACTATTATTAATTCACAACTTAATTATCAACTGACTGGTTCACTCGCAACTGCAAACTCGTTCACAACACAACAATAACTGACTCGCAACTAACTGGCAACTGATTGACTTATTGGATGCGTCACCTCTTTTTATATCTCACACAAATTCCACTAGAAGTTTCAAGCAATGTCTTATATGCTGCCTAATTAAGTTTATGTGGTAACTATGTACATACATGTGTATATACATACGTGTGTACATCATTAACTAAGCAATACACGGTGGTTGTTTATCTTTTGCTTTTCGTTTAAATTGGCATGTATGTATGTGTGTAAATATGTGAATCTTCTTAATAAGCAGACGCTTTTTTGTTGTTGCTTTTGCTTGTTTACGTTTAATCAAGCTGCGCATGCTTATTTAGTTGTTTGCTACTATTCTAGATTATTCGTTACATTGACCCTGTAGGAATATTTTCGCGTAACACTTACATTAACTCTGTTGGAATATTTTTGTGTAATGCTGCTTAAAATTGTTGACGGCTATTTTCGTAACAATATATTATGTACATACATATATAAATATTGAAATTATATGTAAATATAGGAATATTAATGGAATGTTTTTTTAAATAAATAGATTTCTTAACCCTTGATAAAGTCAACATATACTGACGAAACGTCGGGAAAATGAAATAAAATTTGTTTTTATTTACATAAAGATACTCAGGCCGTATTAGCTCATATTCACGACGAAACTATAAAAGTACATTGGCCATACAACAAAATAAGTACATTATATAATGTTTATTTTCGAACAGTGTGCGGAAGCATTTTCTTTCATTTCGAATTACACAGTAGACCCCTGGTTGCGCTCATCTATTTTTGACATTGTTAGGATGAAAAACGCCGAGTTAAAGCCGAACACGTTTTACTTCTCTTGAATGCGTTTATTAACTGACTATCATAAAAAGAATGACAAGGCACAAGCTAGAATGATATACAGGTAGTGTTGCCTGATTATAAATATAAACAGATAAAAGGATAAAATACTCAGAGTTGCTAAATAAGAATGTAACGTAACAATTCGGCCCTTCCTGATTACAACTCGTCCTCGAGGTCTTTATTCCTAGATTCTAGTCCGTTTCATCAGCATAATAATCGCCTATATCCAGGTATAGGGCACACCACGGCTTCATCTTATCGCTACAGGCAATTGCAGAGAATCTTCTTTGATTTCGCTGTGCCCCCTCTATGTCCTTTACGACATAACATTCGAACCTGAGAACCTTTGCTACCCCGTACGGACCCTTGTACTTTACTTCAAGTTTTCTGAATTCGCCGGTACTGGGAATAGCGCTTTCGAGTAGGATTAGATCTCCTTCATCGTACTTGTGAGTTTTTTTTGTGTTTGGAGTCGAATCTCTTCTTCCACATTGTTCTGGCTATATCAATGTTTCGAATGGCATCTTTTCGTTTGTCACTAATAGTTGTTTCGAAATCATCTCTCGCATCTTGGTCTGCTTCTAGAATTTTATTTCCGTTCACATCTCGGATAGGAAAATCGAAGACCAAATTAACTGGTGCATATTTAGTAGCGCTATTTATACTCGTGTTCAGCGTCCACTGCAGGTTAAGCATTTCAGAATTCCAGTTTTTAGTATCATTGACTGTTGATTTCAGATACGACAGTATGGACCTATTGACTCGTTCCGTCAACCCATTTGGGGTTCTCACTGATAATTGTATGTGCTGTATGTTGCTTCCTACACAATAAGTCTCGAAACTTGATGACGTGAATGCCGTCCCACGGTCTGTGATATATTTTTAGCATTCCAAAATACGTCGATAGCTGATCTAACGCATTTATGACTGGTGTTGTTTTAGTTTTCTTCACGAGCAGTAAAATAACATATCGAGTCAACGCATCGATGATTACTAACAGATGTTCCTTACCTCGGCGACTCTTTACAAACGGTCCGAGATGATCCATGTGCATTACTTCAAATGGGATTTTAGGTATATCCATGCATATAGTTCACACTCTTTTCGACTTATCTCCTTGCAGTAGCATCAGTCGATGCATGATTTGATATAGTTCTTGCCGAAGTTTCTAGTTCGTGGAAACCAGAAATGTTTTAGTACCCTTTTCAGAGTGTTTTCCAAAGCTGGATGACCTACGTCGTCATGACACAGTTTAACTATGCCGCATTACCATTAATTTTCCGGAACAAACGATTTTCTTTTATTATGTACTGGTTTTTATACTGCTTTTGTTTATGATTCTGCATGGCTTGTCATTACATCAAATATTTCCCTCAGAGCTTCGTCCTCACGTTGCATGATGTACACCCAGTCATCGGTAGACGGTTTAACCATCATCATTTTCTCACTAGCATCCTGGGTAATAAAGTTACTCTCAGCTTTTATTGGAGCTCGACTAAGTGCACGTGCGACATTTTACTACCCTCACGATGTATTACGGAATAGTCATACTCCATTAGTTTCAGGAACCACCTTGAGACTCTCGGTATTAGTGGTTTTGAGGACTTCAGACCGGCTATGGCAGAACAACCAGTTACTATGACAAACGGTTTTCCAAAAAGTCATATACGAAAACGTTGGCACGCTTCGACTACAGCTAGCATTTCTAGCTCATACGCATGATATTTCTTTTCGGTTTCGTTGCATAATTGGCTAAAATATGCTATAGGCTTCAAGTGATCTCGCTCATCACGTTGCATTAAAATACCAGCTACCCCTACGGAACATGCATCGGTATTCAGCTCGTGCTTTTTGTTTACATCGTAGATGTCTAAAACTGTAGCGCTTGTTAATAATCTGATTATTTTCTCAAAAGCTTCGGCATATTCCTCAGTCTATTCAAATTTGACATTTCTTCGTGTTAGCTGAGTTAGAGAGGCTGCTATTAATACGTAGTTTAAAATAAATTTGCGAAGATATCTAGTTAGCCCAATAAAACGTTTTATTTCCATCACGTTTTGTGAGACAGGAAAATTCTTTAATGACATCGTTTTAATTTTTCCCGCAATCAGACCATTTTCATTCAATTCGTGCCCCAAGAAGGTGACGCAGTTCTTTAAAAGTGAACATTTCTACAGCCGAAGGGTAAGACTATGTGTTTTAATAATTTTCATAATTTTTTCCAGCTTTTGCAAATTTTCATCAACGGAATCCGATGCCACGATTACTTCATCAACATAGCTTACTACTTGATCATTGGTTCAAGGATAATGGACATCATTTTTTGAAAAGAACATGGGTAATTTTTTTGCCCGAATGTCATTCTATTGTACTCGAAATGCCCCTTATGTGTAAAGAACGCTGTATATTGTTAGTTATAGTTTTCCTTTAAGCTATCAGGCCTACCGTATTTAATGTCAATAAAAATGCAATTTATTACATGTTGTCCCGACGTTTCGTGAATTTTTTGTTCGCCTTTTCAAGGGATGTCGTCTATTTAATAAAAAATAAGAAAACAACAACAATATTGTGGACATTTACATATATAAAAATATTTTTTATATAAAACAATTTAAAACTTACTGTATTTTTTAGAATTACATGAATAATATAGCAATTAAACGTTGTTGAAACAAGTGTATTGTGAAAAATAAAAATTATAAAATGTTTTTCCCCTTTTGGTGTATCACAGGTTATTGACAATTGCTAGTTTGTAGTTTGCGCTCAAATTGTCCGTGTCTTCTTTGACATTCATCGTTTTATTTATTTTCTGTTGAATTCTTAGACTTTCTATTATGTATCTCTTTCTGTCGTTGTTTACTTTGTCTAGTATTTTTATACCGTCAAAATCTGGTTCGTATTTGTTATATGTTGTGACAATGCAGTATTCTCTTTGTTTTTACTTATGTCTGCTTTATGTTCGTTCACTCTTGTTTCTAAGCTCCTCTTTGTAGTTCCTACATACACAAGATCACAGCTGACGTTATCATTACCTTTACAAGACATTTCATATACATCGTTGTTTTGTTGCAATTTTTCTACAGGTGTTTTTGTTTTTGTAAAAATTGTATTTAATATTTTATTTGGTTTATATGCCAAACATATGTTATTGTTATCTATTGTTGTTTTATGTTTTTATTGTAGGTAAGGCCGGGTATATATTTTATACTGCAATACCTTTGGTGTTCTGTGCTAGGGTTGCTATTTTCGCGGTTTTGTGTAGGCGTGTAGGATGAAATGAACGATTGTATTAATTTCGTGGGAAAACTGTTGGTTTTTAAAATGTTAAAAATTTTTTCTTGTTGTGCGTGTGAAATTGACTGTCACTGATGTCTAGTACTCTACGAACAAAATTTTTGGCGGTGTTAATTATCTGCGTTTTTGGCTAAGTTGCGTTAAAATTTATTATTCTGCCCGATGATATATCCTTTGCATACCAATCAAATGTTATTTTCTTTGCATTCCTGTATAATTTAGTATCGAGATATACAATTTCTTTGTTTCTTTCCACTTCGATGGTGAATTTTAATTTTGGATGATATCCATTAAATGTTTTTAGAATGTCGTCCTTGTCGTCGATTTTTATGATAGCTAAAAAGTCATCAACATATTTTGCTATGTATTTTATGTGAATATTTTTGTTTTAAGTTCAGCTATTGCTACGTCCAGTAAGCTATCTAGCACAATGTCTGCGATTGTTGGAGAGAGAGGGTTACCCATCGGCATACCGAAGATTTGATTATATATTATGTCTTTGTACATAAAATAGTTGTTGTCATACAAACAAATTTTTAAAATATCCAGAAATTTGGAACGCAGAATCGCGGCTTTTGTTTTTATTTGGTCCCATTTGTTCATTATATTATTTATAGCAGTGTTTATTGGTATATTAATGAAGAGGGAAACTACGTCCAGGGATATTACAATATCTTTTTCATCTAACTATACTTTGCAGCTGATTTTTCAGTTCGAAAGAGTTTTTGATGTTGTATTTGTCTGATATTGTGTTTTTCAGAATTCTTCCTATATATTTACTAAGTTGGTAACATGCCGGCACTGCGCCGAGAATTTATGGACTCCCAAAAATTCATAAAGCTCAAATGCCATTGAGACCTATAGTGCCATCAGTACAAGTCCCATGTTACCAACATGAATTTAATTCATTTCTCCCTTTTCCAATTATAATTTTTTCTTTTCCCTATTACTTGCTATTAGTTGGAATTATTCCCCGGGAAAAACTTCTCGCGGAATTTTATTCATAATTGCCCTCTTACATTCATAAAGGTACATTCGTAGATTCAACTATTATATTATATCAATATTCCGCTTCAATATGTGTGGTTGTGTGCGTTTTTTTATAAAAAAAAACATTCACACAAATAGTATATGTGTGACTATTTTGGGTAAAAAAAACACACACAACCACATTTATTGAAGCTGAATATTGATGTGCCTGGCACTCGCTTTAGAGATTAAAATAAAACACACACACAAAAATTAACGTGAACATAGGCAAAATTAATGTTACCATATAGTGAAACATTGACATTTTGAAATTGTACCAAGTAACTCGCGGTAGTACCACGGTACCAACAAGGTCAAAAATTTACCATAAAAAGTACTATTGTACCATGATTTCCATCCGTGGCTGTTGCCATCCAACATTGCATTCGAGTTTGCTAAACTTGACATAACGCTTGCTACCGGCGGTTTAATTGTTGTTGTAATACTCGTTTGAGCATACCCATGACCAATGTATGTTGGAG
Source organism: Tachina grossa (assembly GCA_949987645.1). Lineage (NCBI taxonomy): Eukaryota > Metazoa > Arthropoda > Insecta > Diptera > Tachinidae > Tachina > Tachina grossa. Next base: position 102,318,011 of record OX465275.1, on the reverse strand, counting down.
CACACGACGTAAATACTGAATTTTTTGTACACGTGTTACCTTGCCGTATGACTTCCTGCCTTACTACCTCTGCCCTGTCCTTTTCCCTCTCCATAGCCGCAAATATTGGTCGCCATTGTCGCTACCGCTTCCACAGGGTAATTTATATTATTTCGTAATTCTAAGTGTGTTCGTTTACTTTTGCAGTAAAATGCAGTAAATGAGTAGTTACTGCGAAAATTTTAAAATTTACTCTCAAAGAGCGGTAGCCCAAAAAAGTACGCGAACGGAAAAATAGTAAAAATTAGTAAGATTAAAGAAACAGCTGACTCTAACTCCACATAGTGTTGAAAAATATATAGTCTTTTGACTATGCAACTCTTTTAATTATTGGTACTCGATACAATGGCGGTATTCGATGTTTAATGCAAATTGTCTTGCGTAAGTGCAAATGCAAAATACTGTAGCTTTTCTTTCAAATCCAACAACAAAATACACACAGAATCCATAGAAAAGCCAATATTTTTATAACACGGACAATCTAAGAATAAATACTGTAATTTATTTCATGTAATATTTGTAATTAATTTCTTTTTGATTTCCTTTTTTTATTGTTGGCTAAATTACTAAAAATTACATGACTATTTATTAATGTTACTGATTACCTTAAAAGCAAGTGCGATACTAAGTACCCAGATACTTTACAGTTTTACAACTCTGAGTAATTAAAATAAATTGCAAAACAAATGGTTTAATAAAATATATTAGAAAATATGTATATTAACAGCTATTATTATTATGATTTATAAATTAATTATTTCCGTACACCAAAGGTGAAAAGGAACCCTATTGTTTTCGCTACACTGTCCGTCACACGGTATTTTCTCAGGAACCGTAAGAGCTACGGACCTGAAATTTGGACAGAGTATGTAGAACCTTGGCCGCTACAACAACAAATACATGAGAATTAAAAATTAAAGGGTGTTCCAAAACGAGCAACGAAAAATGTTAAAATCCCATGTAATATGCATACAATTGTATGAACATATGTATATTGAAACTTGAAATTTGTAAAATTAGTGTATTTTTATACAGACTACAACAATTAACACTAAAATTTAAAAAAATTAAAATTAAAGGGTGGTCCATCAGTTAATGCAATTTTGACTATGTAATTTTGACAATTTGCTATATCTTGGAAACCGTAAGAGGCAAACACTTGAAATTTTCAAAAACGGTAACTAAAAACTCTGAAAATTATAAAATCGTCAAACCAAGAAAAAAATCGTCAAAAATTAAAAAAAATCGCCAAACGAAAAAAATCGCAAAATTAAAAAAAATTTCTAACACTAAAATATATCGCCAAATTCAAAAAAATCGCCATAATGAAAAAAATCGCCAAAATGAAAAAAAACGCCCGCAGAACAATTCCAACTAATAGCAAGTAATAGGGAAAACAAAAAATTCTAATTGGAAAAGGGAGAAATTTCCCGCGGAATTTTATTCATGATAGCCCTGATAAAAAAAATCGCAAAAATTAAAAAAATCGCCAAAAATAAAAAAATCGCCAAAATGAAAAAACGTCAAAATCCGGTAAAAATCGCCAAATCGAGAATATAAAGTGTCAAAACTAAAAAAGAGCCAAAATTTAAAAAATCGTCAAAATCGTTAAAAAAAACGCAAAAAACTCCAAAACAAAAAAAACCGAATAGACCCCAAAAACGAAAAAAATGCCAAAACTATATATTATATAGGATGAAGTTTGTATTAAATTACATATCTAGTGTTCGTACGGAACCCTTCGTGCGCGAGTCAGAGTCGCACTTTACTGAATTTTTTAGTGTTTTTTATGGGAATTGTTAAAATTTAAGTTTAACATTTTTAAACGCACTAATAATCCCAAATCAATATTTTACTTATTAATTAAAATATTTTTTTATTAAAAATACATTAAATTGATTATTGAGGGGTTTAGCTGGATCCCATGCACATTTCACTGTTGCTAATGCAGATCATCAGGGAACCTTTACCCAAAGCTTCTTAGAACAACTAGAGTTATTATATTATAAACTTTCATTTAAACAAATGAGAAGCTCAATAACAAATAACAAAGTTGAAACAAGAACTCAATAATCAACATGTTTTTTATTTTCTTACTTTACTATTGCTACATTGGCTGACTTTTTTTCAGCTTCAAATTGTAGTCGTAAGAGTATGTAAAAGAAAACAAATGTAAATAACAACAGCTATTTAAGAATAGAGTGTTGCCACACAAGTATTTTTTTGAACGGGTGCAGTCAAGTTAATAATTAGTGTTTTTTATGGGAATTGTTACAATTTAAGTTTAAAATTTTTAAACGCACTAATAATCCCAAATTAATATTTTGCTTAATTATTTTTTAATGACTTTCACGATTTTCATTTAACATTTTTTAAATTTTTACACTTTTCATTTATTTACATTTTGAACCATATGTATTTATCTTACTAAACTTTACTACGACAAATTTCTGCAGTAAAAATTTGCAAAACACTCAGTCAAGAACTGTCACTTTACTCTCAATTTGTGTTCTCATTTACTGTATTTTGGGTAAACGAACGCAATTTAGTAAAGTGCAGTAAAGTTCAGTAAAAATTTTTTAAAAATTTTTGAGTACGCGAACGCAATTTCTAATACTTCAGGGTTATTGTTACAAAGTTTCCTCTGATGTTGACTCTCTTTCAATGTAATCTGGATTTTCTGCATCCAACTCTTGCAATCTGGCTACCAGCTCTGCCTTATTGCCTGTTGTTCGCAATTCTCGAATTTGTAGTTTTTTCTTCAGATCCACCACCGTAGACTCCATTATGAATTTCTTTTTTAAAAAAATATTCTTCTTGTGTCTATAAATAAGCGACAAACGTTTGTACACACTTTCTTTAAAAATAAGTTTTTCAACACACGTTTTCTTTTATTAAAATCTGCGACACACGCTTTTGCCTTAAATCTACGACACGAAACTTTTCGGGTGAATTAACAACACACACTTTTTTCCAACCCTCATTTTCCTTCATAAACGACCGTATCCCACTACTGAATATGTTAAGCTATGTATAGACGGTTGTCAGATCTTACAATATTGCCAGTAAAATGTGCACAAAATTTCTTACAACCGTGTGAACTGACAATTTTTGTCAGACGTCGTTGCCAGAAAAAGCATTGTCAGTCCATTGCAAGACTAGCAGCTGACAACAAATTGTCAGATATCTTACAATCGTGTGAACACATTGTAAAATTATTGCCAGATATTTGTCAGACATTTTAATATTGTCGGATGTGCGAAGTTTATGCATCTGACAATGGCGTCATTGTAAGAGAATTCTTTCTATGGGCAACACTGCACACGCTTGATTTTAAAGAAAAAATTTATAATAAAATATATGCAGCCAAAAGCATTGCAATTGCTTCTTTATGGTCCATAATAATTTATACTTTCACTTTTTACATTTGACACAAACACAAACGATAAATATTTAACAATTTCTATCAAATGCTTTAAGTCTGGCAACGCATAACAATAGATCTAACAATTTGTGCATATGACAACCGTGTGAACTTGCAATTTTTCTACTGACGATTTTGTCAGATGAATTTATTGTCATACAGCCGTCTGGCAATAAATTGTAAGATTTTCTGACAACCGTGTGAACTGACAAGGAATATTGTGCTGGCAATTTTAGATTCGATTCCAGTACATTGTCAGCACATTGCCAGATCTGACAATATTTTAAGATCTGACAATCGTCTGTACATAGCTTTAGGATGAAACATACCGAGTTAAAGCCGAAAACGTTTTACTTTAAGGTGGAAAATAAAATAGATGCACAGTTGAATAAAGATGCTTGTTTTGTAAAGATTTTTGTTTACGGTTTTTAAACTTATTATGTTTGTATATTGTGATTCTCAACATAGTATTAATTTTTGGGTTGAAGTCTACTGACGAGTTCCACAAGGGTGAACGAAATGCATATATACAATTGCTTAACCATAAAAACAAGCCAATTTTTGAAACTAATACACACTTTTAAAGCAGAAGTGCCGAAATGAGTTAAAATCACAGTCGCTGTTTAATTTCACTGCTGCTCTTCTTATTAGATTTTTTTTTCAAAATAACAGAACTGCTACAAACAAAATATGTACTGCTAAACTGTGATCACAGTCACAATTTTAAAGAACAGCGATTTAGAAATCACTTTCACAATGAGCAAAATTATTAAAAAATCACAATTTCGACCATCTTTAGTTGGTATATTTATTCATCATTCGCCATCGCATACAATCATTTGTGTACATAAAATGGAAAATGTGTGTCTGTGTGTGTGGCTGTTTGAAAACATGCTTTATGTGTGTGTGTGCAAGTAAAATAGCTCTGTATTACGCATGTGTATTAGGTTTAATATTCAGAATATTTTTATATTTATAAATTTTACTTGTTGTCGTTTATGCTGGGTAATTTAAAAAATGTGTATACACAGTTATTTCATGTTTATAGTCATACTTATTCGGTTTAAAATTACTGCGTGTTTGTATTTTGCTGTTTTTTATTTTTAGCTCACGCATTCGTAGTTGTTTGACAACCAACGAACAAAAAGTATTTAAAACCAGTGATGCCAACTTTTGCGAGTCAAAACTAGTAAAAAATTTTGAAAAAGGGCTAAATAGAAAAAAAAATATACTTTTAGCCCAAAATAAATTCAATTTTTCGTAAAAAGCGAAAAGTTTTAAAATGTGTCAGTTGAAAGGCAAAGCAACAAACACATTTTTGTTAAATAATTTATTAGAAAATATATAATTGATGAGAACATCCCAGCAAAAAAAGTGAGGAAAAAGTAGAAAAAGCACCACATTTACTCAATCAAACTACTTCAAATTTAGGTAAAAAACCAATGAATTTTACATTGTCGTGAAATTGCAAGGAAGTGGTTTGATTTTAACATTTTTTAAAATCAATAAAAATCATGTTTTTGGAGCAATAAAAATCCGGAATTCGGGAGTGAAAATAATTCACTTCACAAAAGAAGTTAAAAAGTGCTTTTTATTCAGTGATTAAAATCACTTGTATATGGTTTGAAAAGAAAAAAGGCTAAATTATTTAATTTTTTAAGTTTAAAATTTTTAAACGCACTAATAATCCCAAATTAATATTTTACTTATTAAGTAAAATATTTGTTTATTATAAATACATTGAAATTGATTCTTGATTATTTGTTATTGAGCTTTTCATTTGTTTAAATTAAAGTTTATAATATGTATAATAACTCTAGTTGTTCTAAGAAGCTTTGGGTAAAGGTTCCCTGATGGTCTGCATTAGCAACAGTGAAATGCGCATAGGATCCAGCTAAACCCCTCCAATAATCAATTTCAATGTATTTTTAATAAAAAAATATTTTACTTAATAAGTAAAATATTAATTTGGGATTATTAGTGCGTGTAAAAATTTTAACCTTAAATTGTAACAACTTCCCATAAAAAACACTAATTATTTAATTTTTTGTTATTTTATTCCATTGTTATTTTTAATAATGCAAATTTTTGTTTTGAAAAGCCTTAAATGTAATAAACACTTGTATTTGGCTTGATCCAAAAAAAGTATTGAATTTGCTGAAAACAAAGTAGTGATTTAAAATTCCATTTGATATGTGGCTAAAAATAACCTCTTTAACTTCTAAAAATATTCATTAGATACTTTCGAAGTAATTTAAAAGTGGTTCGTAAGGAAGTACTCCTTTTATTTTTTGCTGGGATAATATGCATATTATGTACATATATGTACATAGCTTTAGATATTACACTTCAATAAGGTACATATTTCATTTACATTTCATATTACATTTCAATAAGGTACATACGTAGATTAAATAGTATATACATTAGAGTGGGCGTTAATTGTATGTAGACTTTTTTTGATTTCTTCTACTCTCACCCCCCCCCCCCCCAAATCAGTTCAGTTTTATGTAATAACAAAAATTAAAAATTTTAAAAACCCCCGACTTTTTTCAGAAAAGTCAAACAGAAAAAAACTAAATGAAAATCTGTCCAGCCGTTTGGCCTGTACGTGGACACGGACAGACACACAGACACACACTACAAACTACACCCCTTTTTTTAGTCGGGGGTTAAAAAGAAATACAAAAAAAATTCATAGCGATAAGTTGCGTTTTAGGGGGTACGTCCGGCCCTCAAAGTTGGCCTTCAAGCCCATTTTTCAATGTAATTTTTTGCATATGACTATCTTATATATTTTATCTCTTCAAGTCGAGTTCTCGTTGAACCTTCATAGTGAAGAGACGTTAAAGCGGATTTTTTTACATATGTACATACATACGACACAAATATAAAAAACAAAAAAATCAAAAATCATACAGAAAATATTCGTAATACATATTCACCTTGATAAATAAGCATATTGGCTTTACTAATATTTTTTACATAGCAAGAAATAGCAAAAACAAAAAAAAACCGTAAACACAAACAAAGTACCCTTGAGGAATAATACTCATTATGAGTACCTCAAAGGAAAAAAAATTTGAAGTGAGTTCTAACGGCAGAAATGCTTATTTTACTGTGAGTTCTGAAACTCTTAATGAAAAAAATATAAATAATAAACCTGATGAAAGTCTTTTTCTGACGGAAAAGCCACTTTTTTGTCATCGATCAACTTCGCTTTGTCCAATGCCAACTAGTGAACCGTTAACATTACCATTGCCTAGTACTTCATTTAAGTCTGCGATATCATCCGCATCGGGCTCGCGTTCATCACTAAACCAAGTTATCAATACAGATAACAGTAGCTCAAAACCCAAGGTTCAAGTGGGAATGGACAGATATATAACCGTGGTAAAGCGTGGGCGAAGCCCAAATTCTTCAAAAATTTCATCTCGAAATATGTCTAGAGATAACAGCGCATCATCTACCAATCGTCAAAATCGTTTTTAATTATTGCAAGACAACGACGACAAGCCCTCTACATCATCGCAAAAGTCTTTTAAGCCACCACCTATTTATCTGAGAGAAAAAAATTCTAACGCGCTTATCGAAAACTGCTGTCGACCATTGGTGAAAATACTTTTCACATCATTCCAATTAAACGAGGTAATATTGATGAAACTAAAATCCAAATATATAATGAAAAATATTTCCGAAAAATTGTTAGTGAATTCGAAAAAAATAAAACAATTTTTACACATACCAACTTAAGAGTGCTACAGACCTACAGATAGTATTAAAGGGCATAGATTCATATGTTGAACCCGAAGAAGTAAAATGTGCACTTATCGACAAAGGATTTAAGGTAACAAATGTTACAACATAATTAATAGAGAAAAGGTTCCCCAACCCCTATTTCGGGTTGAACTGGAGCCGAATGACATACAATTGAAAAAAAATGAAACCCATCCAATTTATAGCGTAAAGTATCTCTTACATCGAAAAATCACAGTTGAAGAGCCACGTAAGCGTTCAGGTCCCGTACAGTGCCATAATTGCCAAGAATATGGCCATACGAAAACTTACTGCAAGTTACCTACAGTGTGTGTTATCTGCGGTGAATTGCATGGTACTGCTAGCTGCACTAAGCCAAAAGACCAAGCAGAAAAAAAATGTAGTAATTGTGGAGGTAATGACACAGATAACTATAGAGGGAGGCTATGGGTCAAAAACCCAAATTAACTCCAGCTCAACCAGTAAACGCGAACTCCGCCACTTTTGCTCAAATGAGCCAACCAGTTACTTCACGTGTATCGTATGCTGATGCTGCTAAGACTAGTTCAATTCCCACGCAAAATGTTCCACCGCCAAATAATTCAACGAATTCAAACTCAAGCTTTAACTTTAGTCGCCTTGAAGTTACTATTAAGAATCTGGTGCTAACTATAAGCAACTTTACTACAAATATGACAAGTATGATGCAAGAAATGCTGCGAATGCAGAATACACTGCTTCAAGCATTAGTTAATAAACCATGAACACGTTAAAAATATGTTTCTGGAACGCAAACGGCATTCGCCAACATAAAAATGAATTTGAGCACTTCCTCATGGAAAAAAATATTGATATAATGTTGGTTTCTGAGACTCATTTGACCTCAAGAAGCTTATTTAAAATAAATGGTTACACTTTATATGATACAAAGGACCCGAGAGGGAGAGCATGCGGTGGATCAGCAATTCTAATTAAGTCAAGACTCAAGCACTATGTCCTTGACAACGTTAGTGAAGAATATTTGCAAGCAACGAATATTTTCGTAGAAAATTTTTGTGCGAATTTCGTGATATCATCAATTTACTCACCTCCCAGATTTTCAGTTACCGAAGATCAGTATGAGAAGTTCTACAAATCGCTTGGATCTTGTTTCGTGGCAACTGGTGACTACAATGCAAAACATACGTACTGGGGATCGCGTCTTGTTACACCTAGAGGTCGAGCCTTGTTCAATACAATTTCAAAAAAGGGCTTAGATGTCATTTCGAGTGGGGAGCCTACTTACTGGCCTACTGACGTAAGAAAAATTCCAGATGTTATAGATTTTGCCGTCACGAGAAATATTCATAGGGACTTAATTCACGTAGAGGCCTCTCTAGATCTGTCCTGCGATCACTTGCCAACAATAGTTACAATTTTCAACCCACTAGGGAGTGATTTAACTAACTCATATGTGAAGATGATTAATGGAATCAACTGGCTGGCATTCAAAAAATATCTTAGTAGTCACTGCGTAGAAAACATTCAAAACTTAGATCATGCGATGATATTGAATTTAACATTGCCAATCTTAACGAAAATATTAAACAGGCTGCTGAGCACGCCACTACCTCCTATCCGCAGACCGGCTTTAAAAGAATTTATTCTACGGGAATTGAACGTCTTGTATGTGAAAAAAGGAGAGCTAGAAGAGAATGGCAACAACACAGATCACCCCTAAATAAAATCAGACTTAAAGAATGTACTAAACGACTCAAAGAGCTGCTATCGTCGGAAAAAACTGCACTACTGGAAAAGTATTTAGAAGGACTTGATGTAACGTCCGCATCTAATTACTCTTTATGGCGCGCTACTAGAAATCTTAAACGACCCGTTGATCTTAAATCACCACTGCGTACTGCGACCGGAGGCTGGGCAAGAAGCGATAGTGAGAAAGGTAACTTATTTTCTGAGCATTTAAAATCTGTATTCACTCCCAATTCATGTACGGGTGCTGCTGATTTACCGAGTGTAGTTTCTCTACCCCCTCGTCCCTTAAGGTTTAAGATGCGTGAAGTACAAAAAGTAATTGCTGAACTCAACCCGAAGAAAGCTCCAGGTATTGATGGCATTAGTAACAAAATGCTCATGAACTTGCCTCATATTGCAATAAGAATCCTGCTATTTATTTTTAATGCTATTTTAAGAATGCAGTATTTTCCACATAACTGGAAACTTGCCAAGATCAAAATCATTCCAAAGGCGGGCAAAGATCTTACCAAGACTGAGTCATATAGGCCTATAAGTTTACTATCTACAATCTCAAAGCTTTTCGAAAAGCTGCTCATGACTAAATTGTCAAAAATTTTAACTGATAATGGGTGCATCCCGGACCATCAATTTGGTTTTAGAAGTCAACATAGCACCATTGAACAAACGCATAGATTGGTCCAAGTTGTAAGAAGAGCATTTGAAGAAAAGAAGTATTGTTCTGCTCTCTTTATTGATGTTTCTCAGGCGTTTGATAAAGTATGGCACGAAGGCCTAGTTTTAAAATTGAAGACATATCTGCCAGTAAACATTCAAAAGCTTTTGGAAAGTTATATTATTGATAGGAAGTTCACTGTTGTGGAAGGAGAGTTCACGAGTGTGCCCGAATCTATATCTTCTGGTGTGCCACAGGGTAGTATTCTGGGTCCTGTCTTGTATTTAATATATACTTGTGATATGCCTGTGAGCAATAATATCCATATTTCGACATTTGCCGATGATACAGCCTGTATGAGTGTGTACGAAAACCCTTATGAGTCATCCCGCAATCTCCAGGAACATATTACCCAGCTGGAAATATGGTTGAACTTATGGGGAATTAAAGTCAATGAACAAAGGTGTGTCCATATAACGTTCACCCTAAGAAGAGATACTTGCTCCCCCATTCGAATCAACAATCAAAATATTCCTCAACATTCCCAAGTGAAATACCTTGGTATACACCTTGATCTAAGACTTACATGGAAACATCATATTGACTCTAAGTTAACTCAGATGAAACTTAAGTTAACTCAAATATATTGGTTGATTGGCAGAACCTCAACACTCAGCCTAGACTGCAAACTTTTACTATACAAGTCGCTTTTGAAGCCAATATGGTGCTACGGAATTCAGTTATGGGGCACTGCTTCAGCTTCCAATGTCGAGAGAATCCAACGAAGGCTAAACAAAATTTTACGGTTAATAACATCGGCTCCATGGTACATCCAAAATTCTATTATACATCGTGATTTAAATATGCCACTAGTGACTGAAGAAATTGCAAAATACGCAGGCAAATATTTAACAAAACTCGAATCACATCCCAATCCGCTTACTCGTAATATTTTGAACTTTACTGGACACATCCGCCTAAAAAAGAGAGACACAATCGCTCTTATACCTAACACTCCAGATGGGACTACTTGATAATACATTTATTTTCCTATTTGATTACCACTAATTATGTATTATTTATAACTATCACTAAGTTTTTACATGCATTTAAAAAAAAAGTCAACAACTTTATTCTCAAAGAAAGGTTTTTGCTAAAATTAATATTTTAGAAAATAATGAGGAAAATAACCAACAAAATACGAAGAATTTTATGTAACAAAATTTGTTATATATAAAAAACAACATTGTCAACACTTTTATGTGGCAACTCTTATTATTAGTTTTTGTTAACTCTTTTTGTAACTTTAACACTGTCTTTTTTTACTTCTTTTTTTTTCTCGTGAAGCAGAATGTACATTATAATTGAATATAATAAAAGTACAAACTATAAATTAATTTAACCAATTAATTTAATTAATTTAATTTAAAAATATTTTAATTTGAAATTTATTTACTGGTGGTTCAGCGTTGTCTATATATTTCATTGTTGCTGTAACAAATCATCAGAATTCTACTGATAATAAGCCCTTGGTACAAATACTACAACCAAGTAAGTCACTGCCTGTTTTATGTATATCGCGAATGGCTAATTATGCCGATTTTCTCTCTAATTTCGATTTTAAAGTTATACATAAGACCTCAAAGGAAAATATAAACGCTGATTACTTATCCCGTATAATACCGTCATCAAATATGATTAAGAAACTTATGCCTACGAGGACCACATATGACGAATTCGATGCGTTCGACAACTTCATTACCAGACAGATAAACCAGCTACCTACCGGTGACGGCTGAACGTATTGCGCAGGAAACCAGAAAGGATCCTCAATTGGGTAAGGTACTGCAATTGCTAGAGAAAGGCCTTTGTTTGTCTAGGGCTGGATATAAATCGCCTCAAATGAACTACAAACTCTCGAATGGGTGTATAACGTTTCGCATCGTAATCCCTGCTAGATTACAACAGGATATTTTGAAGGAGCTACATGCTGGCCATTTAGGGATGGTTAAGATGAAAGGCATTGCCCGATCTTTTATCTATTGGCCGGGGATCGACAAGGATATAGAGATGGCTGCAACAATGATAATATTCGTATTCGTATTCGCCTGAATTTGACGAATACGAACGCTTCGTATTAGCATTAAAAATGGCCGAATATTCTGTAATTCGAATACGAATATTCGTGTATCACTAGTATGTACATATGTATGCATGTTTACATAAGTATTTACATACATTTAAAATTGGTCGTTATTAATGGCCTATTTCCCACCTGCGAAAGAAAACGTTCGACTTACAATTTATATTGAAAACAAAAACAAATTTTCATATTTTATTGTTGTTTTCAATATAAATTGTAAGTCGAAGGTTTTCTTTCGCAGGTGGGAAATAGGCCATAAATAAAATTTCGAGTTCTCACTCTTCCAAATACATAATTACATTATCTGTAGCTCTTTTATGTATTTCTCGTATCGTAAAATTTCCCGCATGAAACGAGGGAATCGTAACAAAAACAGTGTAAATTGAAACATGAAATGATTAACAATATTTATTTAGAACTAGCTACACCCGGTGTGCTTCGATACCCCCATCGTCTTTTCAATTTCATTAATATCGATTTGAAAGTGTTGGAGCGGCAGTAATTAGATAAATTAAGTACATAGCTTATGTCTTCTTCTAAATGAAGGGATGCCTATGCTTTAAATTTCATTGAAGAGGTATCTATATTTCAAATTTCACCATAATCGAGTTGTAACTCAGAAATTGCCCCCTTACTTCCTCCTGGTCCTAATTTAGGAAATGTATATGGCCATTTTGTGACTTATCTATAAATTTCCTTAAAATGGGTTTAATTTTTCTAGATGGCAGAAATGTCTCCCTGTCGCCCTCCTGGTCTTACTTTTGAAAATGTATATATTATATGTGAATATTTAGACGCAGATCTATCAATGTTCTAAGTTTCATTAAAATTGAATTAATCGTTTCGGAGGAGCTCAAATTTCCCCCTCGCCCTCCTAGTAATAGTTTAAAAAACAAAGCAAATATTAATTTTTAGATGCAGATCTATTTATGTTCTAAATATCATTAGAATCTCTTCGGAGATGCAGAAATTGCCCCTATTGCCCTCGAGGTTCTACTGTTGAAAATGTTCATAGAATATGTGAATATTTAGACGCACATCTATGTTCTAAATTTCATTAAAATCGTACTGAACCGTTCAAAGGGGCAAACATTTTCCCTTTTCGCTCTCCTAGTCCAAGCTTAAAAAAACAAAGCCTATGTGAATCTTTAGATGCAGATCTATATAAGTTCAAAGTTTCTTTAAAATCGTTTTAATTGTTTAGGGGATGCAGAAATTTCTTTTCTATTGCCCTCCTGGTCCTACTTTTGAAAATTTTCATTTCCTATGTGAGTTTTTAGACGTAGATCTATCTATGTTCTAAATTTCATTACAATCGGTTAGATCTTTTCGGAGGAGCAGAAATTTTCCCAATCGATCTCCTGGTCTCAGTTTTAAAGATGTACACATCCTATGTCTTTTTAGACTCAGATCTATCTATGTTCTAAATTGCACTAAAATCGGTTTGAACGTTTCGGAGGGGCAGAAATTTCCCCCGTATCGGCCTTCTGACCCTAGTTTAAAAAAATAATACCCTCTAACCTTCTCCGAGTTGCACAGGCTACGGGACCAAATTTTATCGCGATGGGATGAGTAGTTTGGCCGCACATAAAGAACATACAAACAAACATTAATTTTTATATGGACTAATTGTTTTAAAATTAGCTCCTACCAGATTTGAAAACTCTTGCTATTGTGGATTCCAAGATATATGATTTTTATAATTACTTTGTATAGGTGGTGTCCCTCTCAGTGTTCTATTCGACTAATACTTTGAATGACTTCGCACTTCGCTCTCAAAAGAGCCCATAACAAATTTGATGACTTGCTGTAATAGCTTTTAAGATATAAGATTATTTTTAATTACTTGGTATGGGGGTGACCCTTCCCTCGGTCCTTTTCTACCAATATTTTGAATTACCTTGCCCCTCGCTCGCAAGAGTCCATAACAAATTTGGGGAATCTTGCTATTACAGCCTCTTCCCTTGGCCTTGTTCTACCAATACTTTGAAATACTTAGCATCTCGCTCTCAAAGGAGTCCATACTAAATTTGAGGACTCTTGCTTTTATAGCTTTCAAGATATAAGATTATTATTAGAGATGTGCAAATGTCATGATTTTATCGTGCCACGCGTGAGTCACGCGTGATTCGTGATCAAATATTATAACTAATCACGCGTGAGTGCAGGAGCGTGATTGAAAAAAATTTACTCGTGCGTGATCGTGCGTGAGCTTTTTTTAATAATCACGCACGAACTCTCACGCTCTCACGAGATAACATTCCTTCATAGGTATTTTATAATAATAAATGCGTATATGTATGTATAGTAATATGAATGGTAGTATGAGCTTATAAACATAATGAATACCCCCAAACAAAATGTTTCCACTTTTTCTGAAGTCAGACTTGTCGTACCGAATTCGTTAAGACATTTGGGTAGTATCTCTGAACAATTTTTTTTAAACATTAATGTGCAGTTTCTACAATTCAGGCAGACGACTCGCCCAGGAAATTTGTATGAAAATCACTCAAAAATATGAGTGCTTTCCATATAAATTTTATACTCCAAGTCCAAGTCCGCCTGGCTTGTAGAAACAGGGGGTAAAACTTTGATTTTTGAGTACATAAGTAAAAGTCTGTGAAAATTTTTTTAAATAAATATGTATATGTTGATAAAAAAAAGGAATTGTAACAAATATTAAAAAAAGTGAGTATGTGCAAATTATTTCGACAATAGCAGCAACATAACGGTGAAGCGGTACTCTGCTATAAAAGCAAAAAGAAATCGTACCTACATGTCGTTATCAATTCGTACCGACTTATCGTAACGAATTCGTACCAACATATCGTTACGAAGTCGTGTCAACCATTTCATACAAAAATTGTTACGATTTCGGTAATATTTCGGTGCCGAAATCGGAAGATTTAGTCGACCAATCGCTACGAATTCTTTACGAATTCGGAGCATTTTGTTTTGTATACATACACCTTTGTAAGTATGTATGTATGTTTCTTAGATACCCTATAGGAAGTATCAATTGAGAAACACTACTGATTCAACAGTGCCTTTGTCAACAATACTACTGACGAATTGTACCATAGAAAATGTTTTTTGCTTTATATTACGTAACGCTGTAGGGGGGAGGGGTGGGGTTCGAGTTTTGTTATCATTTGTTATTGTGGGGCTGGGAGAGTCTTTGAAAATGTTACGTAACAGAAAAATTTTTAGTAATTTCTATGTTTTCTCATTTAATATGTTTTTCTCATTTATTTGATTATCATTTATTTAATTGATCATACGTCTTACCTTCACATTTATATTATGTATGTATACATACATACATGTGCGGAATGTCAATTTTTGATATACGAGAATTCGAATTCGCATATTTAAAATGCTATGAAATTAACTTCGCTTTATTTTAATTTACATTGTAAATTTTACAAAAACACGAGCATACATACATATATACATACATAGATATGTACATATGTATAATATACATATTATGTAAAAACCTATTTTTCAACCCAAAAAACATGAAAATTATATTATACATACACTTTTTCGTGAGCATGCGTGATCGTGATAAGTTGTAAACCACTCGTGCGGGATTAAAAATATTTTATTCGTGAGCGTGCGCGATCGTGAAAATGTTCAAAATCATTCGTGCGTGAAAGTGCGTGAGTAAAACATTTTTCTGCGTGAGAGTGCGTGTCGTGAGTCAGAAAATACTCACGTACACATCTCTAATTATTATTATACACATACACCCAAAATTTTTCGAAAAATTTATGGAAAATATGAGATGTATACTGTCTCGCTAAAAAGAGCACGTATGTATGTGCGAAGCAGAAAATGTACATCACTTACAGGATAGCATTTTCCAAAGTTTATTGCAAAAAATTCCCCAATAATATACTGTATTTAAAAAAATTATAATAATCGCATAAATAAAAAAGTTATACAACATTCTACGTCAACCTGTATGAGTGTGCCCTTCCCTTTGCTCCTATTCTACCAATATCTTGAATTCGCACCTGGGTCTCAAGAGTCCATAATAAATTTGAAGACTCTTATTGCTATAGCTTTCAAGATATAAGATTACAATTAATTATTTTGTATGGGTATGTCCCTTTCCATGATCATATTCTACCAATATCTTGAATTACTTCGCACCTCACTCTCAAAAGAGACCATACACAGTTTTAGGACTCTTGCTATTATAGCTTTCAAAATATATTATTATGAATTGCTTTGTAAGGGGGTGCCCCTTTCCATGGTCGTATTATACCAATATTTTGAAATACTTCGCACCTCGCTTTCAAAGGAGTCCATACTAAATTTGAGAACTCTTGCTATTATACCTTTCAAGATATAAGATTATTATTAATTACTCTGTATGAGGGTGCCCCTTTCAATGGTCCTATTCTACCAATACTGTAGGATAGATTGCGAGCAACACAAAAGTAAAAAACAAATTAGTTATTTTCATTACATTTCATTTTTTCTATTTTAGTTATTAAAACAAAAAAGAAGAACTATAGTGCATTAAAAAATTGCAAATTGCCTGAATCAAATTTTCTTCACGACCGTCAAACAACCAAAAAAGGTACGTATACCAAACCGAAATTCAATTGGTTTCTATGGCAATGGCTATAGCGTTATGGCGAGTCACATATAATCAAATACAGTGTTCCCCATTAGTTTTGGTTATATCACGTCTGAATGTACCTTTAAGACGTTATTAGTACGAAATTTGTGGGGAATATGTAAAAAAAAGATATGTAAAATCCCATAGAAAAACACAATTTTAGTTTTTTCCAAATTTTTCAACTTTCCAAGCAAACTTTCCAATTTTTCTTTCCGTAAAACCCTTTTTCAGACTATTACACATATTTCAAAAAAAAAAAAAAAAAAAAAAAAAAAGAGCGAAATCGATGAACCCGTTTTCAAGTTATGCGCTTAGCAACGGACAACATTTCATTTTTATTTATATAGATTTTTATGTGTAATTGTCTTATGCAGAGAGTTGGTAGCAAAAAGCATTTTACAAAATTTTAAATTCTTGTTCATTATTTTTATTTATTTTTTTGTAAATTATTTATTTTTGCTATTGAAATAATATTTTTGTGACATTTTGTTTTCATGTGACACTCGATTACTGGAAATATTGCAGAAATAACAGAAATTAAAAATTTTAAAAAACCCCCGAATATTTCTAGAAAAGATGTGATATCTTCTAAGCGGCTGGACCGATTTTATTAAAACATAGCTAAGAACCTTTTCGATCAAGTCACCTTTCAAACAGAAAAAAACTAACTCAAAATCGGTCCAACCGTTTTGTCTGTAGTACAGACCAACACCCCTTTTTTTAGTCGGGGCTTAAAAACTGCATCAGTGTTGTCTGTTTTCACATTCAAATACAGAAACACTTTTTTTTCTCACAAATCGAGAAACGATGGAACTTTTTGTTTCATACTTCATGTGAAACATTTTACGATGCGAGAAATACGGAAACGAACTAATGTTTTCAAGATATACTGAATATCTTTCACAGCACAAACAATTTGGAAGAAATAGAAAATTGTCCTATATTCTTCTTATTTTTTAAATTGGTACAGCAATCTATCAAAAACTTAAGCTGGTGTCACACGATTGGCACAATGTACCAATTTTCGTCGGTTCATTGAAATAAATTCATAAGTAACAAAGTAAATTTACTTCATTTCTCAACTAATTGAAATATAATTACATAACTGCACTACACTTCATAAGTAATAAAGCCATATAGACTTATTCAAGAATTAATTAAGTAATAATGTCATTTTGGCTTATTACTTATGACTCTATCGCAGTGAGCCGACGAAAATTGGTACATGGTGCCAATCGTGTGACCCCAGCTTTAGTCGATTTAAGGAAGAAAAAGTGCACTTAGATTAAAATGTAGCCATATCGAGCAAAAAGTAACAAGGGGCCAAAAATGCTAGATTTACGTGTTTTTTTAGTTTGGAGCCAAAATTTTTTTTCGATACTTTTGTCATTGTCTAATATGTATATTCTTTATTTATACACTTTTTCTTTACTAACGGAATTCAACGAAATAAATGCTTAGTGATTTACGAAATTTTGACCTTTTAGTTTTTATTTCAGGTGACTTGATATACATACATATTTCTTTTTTTTTTATCGAATACAGGTCTATAAAACTGTACACATTTTTTTTAATAAAAAAAGACAGGAGAATCTTACAAAAATTAAAAAATTCAATAATTTTTCCATTTTAAAATTTTATGTATAATCTTTATATAATAGCATATTTTATTTGCTAACATTTCCTTCCTCAGTACAGGAATTATTAAGATCAATATTACTAGATTCTCCAGAGTTAAGAGGTACGTTAGCCACGTACAAGGCTGGATCAATTACTTTAGGTATAGGTTTGATTTCAGTGCCAAGTTCCTTTTCTATACGATGCAAATCGAATCTATCCTCATATGTTATTAAATTAATTGCAATACCTAAAGAGCAGGAAAGAGAAAACAAATTTACAGAGAGCACATAAATTGTACATATTTGAAGGTATAATTACCTAAATGGCCGAATCGACCAGACCGACCAATACGATGCAAATATGTTTCAGCCATCCTTGGAAAATCAAAGTTGATGACAACATTAACGGCCTGAACATCTATACCACGAGTGAACAAATCTGAACAGACAAGATTCCGACACAATCCTTGCCGGAAGTCATGAAACACACGATTCCTGTGAGCTTGAGCCATTTTTGCATGTATATAATAACAACAATATCCAAGTTCGGTGATTTTCTTTGCTAAAAGTTCTACGCGTTGCGTTGAATTGCAGAATATGATAGACTGATTGATCTGCAGTTTTGAAAATAGTGTGTTTAAGCAATGTACTTTTTGGCGTTCTTGAACAAATGCATAATATTGCGTGACACCTTTCAAAGTCAGTTCCTCCATTAAATTTATTTCGTAGGGTTCACGCAAATGTTTTTCCATGAAATTTTTAACTGTTAATGGAAAAGTTGCAGAGAATAGAAGAATCTGAGGATCCTTAGGCAATTTTAATATAACATGATCCAGCATGCCTTGGAAATCAAGTGATAGCAGCTTATCCGCTTCATCTAATACAAGTATTTTGCAATGGGACATATTCGCAACCTTTTTATCCATTAAGTCAAGAATTCGTCCGGGAGTTGCAATAATTAGTTGGACTAAAATAATTATACAGAAAAAATTTATTTAATTACAATACGCAACTAAATCGAACTTTGAATAATTCAGACGTTATCATACGCGAATATAGTTCACCACCCTAAGGACAATATAAGTGAATCAATAGCTTTTTTGAATAAAGTCAGGGGTTTACTGTGTAATATGCTTTCGAAATTCAATATTAATGACATGCAAACTCGAAAGAATTTTCTCTCGTTTCGAATTACAGAGTAGACCCCCAGAGTTAAGGTATGGTCATATTTGACAAATATTTGACCAAAAAAGCGTAACACACATAATAATAATGAAAAATTTTTCGATTCGATGTTTAAATTAAATACTTTCACACATAATTACAGCCTTATTCTGGGAATTTGGTAATAATAAATTTGTATCCTAATTTTATTGTAACTTTTATTTCTTCCGGTATTACGAGAAGGTAATAAAAAAATAATTCAACATATGTACAGTCTTTAAATGTAAATACGTCATGATTTTTAAATGTATTCACGTCGCATGTATTATACTAAACCAATAATAAATGCTGTCGTACTATAAGCGAAGCACGATGGATGTATTGGTGTAAGTGTATATCAGTGTTAACAAGCGATGTCGCCAAGACAGCTTGTTTGTAACAAACACTCAAAAGAAGTACTGTTGATTAGTGTATGCTTGTTATTTTTCATTTGAGTGTGTGTGTAATATGTAGATGGTAAGCTGTTATGTGATTAACCGCATACAACTAATTTTAATGCATGTGTGTGTCTTTGCATGTGCGCAGAAAAATAAAAGATCATACACACATACATGCATGACGTTTGTACACGCGCTCATGCGTAGAAAGAAGCAAGTATCACAAATTCTTCCGTCACGAAGTGTTTTCTTCTTTACTCTTATAGCTACAATACTCAAACAAATTTCTTGCAAACAGTGTTGTTAACGTTTGTTTTATAAGATTTCGCTGTAGTAAAGCATTTGAAAAATCCCTCATGTCTTGAAAGTTCTTATAAGATATCTTGTGCAGGACACTAGTATGTATGTACATATGTGGTGAAAAATTTACCTATTTTTCATAATAAAATTAAATAATATATAAAATAATTGAAATTTATTTGCTGGTAGTTTAGCATGTCTATATACGTATTTCATTGGCGTTTGAACCAAATCATCAGTAGACTTTAACTACAAATTTTAAAGTCACAAACCTCTTACTTTATGCATAGACTTTCAAAAACTATATGAGAATTCATAAAATAATAATACTTTTGAAAATCACAAAAGAAAAAATAAGCTTAGTAGGCTTTGAAACTGATACAAAACCCAGCAAATAATTTATATCCAGGTGAACTCATTTTATTTTTCTACATCCTTATACAATTAGAAATCCATTGGATAACAATAAAAGTATTTACAAGGCTAAATGAAAAATAAAACATTAATTGAACTTTAAATAAAATTTATTATTTGGCATATTGTCAGAAATGTACATAAAATAATTGAAATTTATTTGCTGGTAGTTTAGCATGTCTATATACGTATTTCATTGGCGCTTGAACCAAATCATCAGTAGACTTTAACCACAAATTTTAAACAGTGACAAACCTCTTACTTTATGCATAGACTTTCAAAAACTATATGAGAACTCATAAAATAATAATACTTTTGAAAATCACAAAAGAAAAAATAAGCTTAGTAGGCTTTGAAACTGATACAAAACCCAGCAAATAATTTATATCCAGGTGAACTCATTTTATTTTTCTACATCCTTATACAATTAGAAATCCATTGGATAACAATAAAAGTATTTACAAGGCTAAATGAAAAATAAAACATTAATAGAACTTTAAATAAAATTTATTATTTGACATATTGTCAGAAATGTACATAAAATAATTGAAATTTATTTGCTGGTAGTTTAGCATGTCTATATACGTATTTCATATGTCAAATAATAAATTTTATTTAAAGTTCTATTAATGTTTTATTTTTCATTTAGCCTTGTAAATACTTTTATTGTTATCCAATGGATTTCTAATTGTATAAGGATGTAGAAAAATAAAATGAGTTCACCTGGATATAAATTATTTGCTGGGTTTTGTATCAGTTTCAAAGCCTACTAAGCTTATTTTTTCTTTTGTGATTTTCAAAAGTATTATTATTTTATGAATTCTCATATAGGTTTTGAAAGTCTATACATAAAGTAAGAGGTTTGTGACTGTTTAAAATTTGTGGTTAAAGTCTACTGATGATTTGGTTCAAGCGCCAATGAAATACGTATATAGACATGCTAAACTACCAGCAAATAAATTTCAATTATTTTATGTACATTTCTGACAATATGTCAAATAATAAATTTTATTTAAAATTAAATAATATACATACATATAAAATAAAAATATTTTTTAAATGCAAAAAAAGAAATTTATGAAAATTTTGGGTTTTCACGAAAAATTTTACATATTTTGCAATCGTCACTGATTATACCAAATTGCAAAAATTCGCAAAAACTTGCTAACTTTAAAAATCGGCAAATCTGTGGAAAAAAAACCAAAAACCAGCAAAAAAACACCTTTATCTTGCGAAAAATCGCAAAATTTGAAAACAAGCCCTGAAATTGTTTTAAGATAGGTAAAATTGTAAAGGATGCAAAAAGATTGAAAAAAAAACGCGAAAGTTACAAAAATTTGCAAAAACTTGTAAACATTAAAAATATGGAAAAGTCCGATAGTGATGAAAAGTCGGTAAAACTACAAAAAAGTCAAGAATTGACTAAAAATCCCAAAAATATTCACCATTTGCGAAAAACTGCACAACTGCAAACGAGCCCTAAAATTTCTTAAAAATAGCGTATATTACACTGGGTCTACACGTAGCAATTTCATTGCTGAGAACAAGCAATAACGTCGGCAGAATAATTTTACTTTTTTTGCTTCTTGCTTGAGACGGAGAATGCGTATGGCAATTTTTTCCACAAATCTTACACGTTCATAGGGCAGGTATTGCATAAAATATATGTATATTTCCAATGCAAAAATACGAAAAATGTATGTCTATTTTTTCTTATATTATGTTTTCGGATGATATCTTTTTATATTTTGCTCGAATTCGCTGTTTTACACAAATTAATTAAAAATACAACAAAAGTGACAGCAGATTGCTTGGCAATAATTGCTCGAACAATTAGCACAGCAATCATTGCGCAATGGCTTGACACTTAGGGCAATCGCCGTCTACACGTAGGAAATTTCTTGGACGCAATATAATTTGACAATTGCCGCTATCAATATTGCTGCGTGAAGACCCAGTGTTATAAGGAACACCAAAAACTTAGCAAAAATAGGTAAAATTGTTCAAATTCGCAAATTTCGCGATAAGTGATTTTTTTCATAGTGTTTGGTTTTTCTTTGCCGAATTCTAATCAATACCAGATTTCGCTTTTTTTTAATCTTGGCAACTTTTTGCGAATTTTCAACAATTTCGCGATTTTTTCTAAATTTTTGGTATTCCTGGCAATATTAGGTACTTTTAAGCAATTGTAGGGCTTGTTTGCAATATTGCAAATTTTTCGCAAAAGTTTCGCTATTTTTGGAATAAAATTGATTTGAGCGATGGGTGTTAAATAAATCAAGGGTTCGTTTCCAATTTTTCGAGTTTAACCCATGAACCGCCAAAATGAAACCAATGACGGCATACGACACATCTGAGTTGATTTTCCAACTTTTTGGGGTAGTGCCCTATACCATCTTTTGGCAACCCTAGTACCAATGAAGACGAGAGTCGAGCTTTAGTTTGTGTATTTTGCCGTAAATAGTATGTTGCAAGGTAACGTCGGAATAAAAGCTGATCCATGTCATCATTATGAGTCATTACATATAACCGCCAAGCGTTTGCAATATCTATATCTATTATGTAGGTGAACAAGACCCACTGCCATTTCTTACCTCGAATGGCAATTCTCTGAAATTGACTGATCTAGCTCATCCACTCTCGACAATTATGAAATTCATTTAAAGAAATAATTGATGTTTGCATATTTTGGGAGTCCCCTCTTTATTGTGAAAAACACACAAGTATGCTTTTGTATTTCTGGGGAAACAACAGTGTTGCCAGAATTCGCATGTGGATTCTGCCGCTGTACTCAATTGAGTACAGATATATCTAAACTACGATAACTTTATAAAAATGAGTGGGAGGCAATTTGTTTCTACTTATTTTATTAAAAAAATGCTTTAGTTTAGGAAATTAAGGTACAAAATAAATTAACAACACAGTAAAATTTATAAAAAGCGGAAAATACATACTTGTCACGTCACATGAATTTTGCACAAGACTAAGAGTTAATTTTTTAACAGTCTAAATATATATCGACAGGTTTTTATTCATTATTTCAATAGACTATGGTTCACAGTTAGCTAGAAACGCCAATTAATTATTAATAAGAAATTGAATTACAAATTAAATAAAAAAAAATCTGTTGCCTCCTTTTTTGTAGGTAATACTTTTATTGACTTTTAAAGGCCTATTCTGACACAGTAATAATAGTCACCATGGTTATAATTTGTAAACAAAATTATCAAAATATAAAATTGGTATTCTGATAAGTTTTTATCGTAAGAAAAAACAAAAAAAGTAGGTAACAAAAATTTATTTTAAAAATTTGTAATTCAATTTCATATTAAAGTTCGCGAAAAATTGAAAACAAACCATTAGATTCATTTAACATTGCTCAAATCAAACAAAAAAATTGCACAATTGCAAACAAGCCCTACAATAGTTTAAAAGTACCTAATATTGCAAGGAATGCCAAAAATTCGGAAAAAACGCGTAATTTATGAAAATTCGCAAAAGCTTTTAGATTAAAAACGATGGCGAAGTCTGTGGTATTGATTAAAAGGCGGTCTAACCGTAAAGAAACCAAAAACTGGCAAGAAATAACTTATCACGAATAATGCAAATTCGCGTGATTTTCTCGATTTTTTCAATTTTGGGTGTTCCTTATAATTCCGGTGATCATTCGTCCTTTTTTTAAGAGGAATGTCCTTTTTTAACATGATGTCCTTTTAAATTTTTTTTAAAATAAAGTGTCCGTTTTTTAATAAATAGTCTGTTATTGTCCTGTAATTTTGATTACTAATTGTTTTTTCTTTAAACTATAAAATTTTAATTTTTATTTTATCAAACCCCGTAAATGTCAACATCAATACAATAGAAATTATAATCATTCAAAAGTGGAATTACCTGGCAACACTGAAAAAGTACATATCGCACACTAAATCATAAAGAGTCACAATTCAAAAAATCCTAGATGTTGAGGAGTGGAAATAACAGTTTATACTGTAGAAATGACGCAAGTATGTAACATAAAAACAGGCATAATAATCTTTAGGTCTTTTGTAATTAATTTACAATTTTATTTATTTTTTACCGATATTTCGCTTCAAGTTTGTGTAGCTTTGTGTAGTCATGAAAAAAAGCATTTTGAAGCAGTTTTATGTGGAGTGTTGAGTATTAGAGCCCCTTTAACACTCTTTTTTAAGCGGATGCATCCTAAAGCTCAAAATATTACGAGCAAGCGGATTAGGATGTGACTCGAGTTTTGTTAGATATTTTCCTGCGTATTTTGCAATTTCCTCAGTCACTTCTGGCATATTTAAATCACGATGTAAATTTGAATTTTTTATGTACCATGGAGCCGATGTTATTAACCGTAAAATTTTGTTTTGCCTTAATTTTTATTACATTTCTAAATGTCCTGTATTTTTTGTTGAAAAATATGGTCACCGTACTTATAATATAATAAGCTATTTTAAAGAAATTTTAGGGCTCGTTTTCAATTTTGCAATTTTTCGCAAATGATGACTATTTTCGCGATTTTTAGCCAATTCTTGGCTTTTTTATTGTTTTACTGACTTTTTATCACTATCAGACATGCAAATCTTTTCAATGTTTACAAGTTTTTGCGAATTCTATAGTTTTCACGATTTTGTTCCGACCTTTTTGCATTTCTAACAGTTTTAGATATCTTAAGACAATTTTAGGGTTAATTCTAAAAGTGATATTGGCAATTTTGCATTAACAGTTTTGCAATATTTTTTGCATTCAGCAATCTATTTTTATATTAAATTTGATTGCAAAATATAAGTAAATTTTTTCACCACATATGTACATGCATACATACATATATTTTTCATTGTTATGTATTTTTTATAGTCGTTTTGTCAATAATTTTAAAATTCGATTTTAATGGTTTTTCTAAAAAATGTTGATAAATTTCTTTTCACCACTCTATTATATGGTTTAAATTTTATCTTTTAGTGTGCTTTTTAGAAGTCAGCAGTTTCAGATTGGCTCAAAAATTGTACTCAAAATCGATCGGAGTTCATCACACCTTTTCAAAACGATTGCTAGGGTGATTATGATTACTGTGTCAGATTAGGCCTGTTAATAGATAATATTATACAATAGCGGAATTCACGGTTGGCCTTGTAGATCTTTTACATCTTGTAGCTTTGGTCAATTGTTGTTGCTTTGCTTTAAATTCAACAAAATTTACCAAAGTTACAATATGTAAAAGATCTACAAGTCCAACCGTGAATTCCGCTAATGTAATATTTTTGAGAACGATTTAACTTAATTAACACGTGTCTGAATCAATAGCTTTTTTATTAGTATTTAGTGGTTACGCTTACTTCGGCAAAACGCGACCGGATAAAATAATTTTTTTCTTTTTGGTTTTTACATAATTTTTTCTTTGCGAACATTTCGAAACTGGAACAAGCGTGGGCAAATTTAATCTTAGGAAGTAAATTGTCTTAAAAGAACACTTTTTTACAAATTCAGTTTTATAGATACCAATTAATGTAGAAATATTGGAATTAATAATGGAATATGATGTCAGGCAAATTTTTACCTCTATTTTCACAATATTTTGGACCACATTTTGCAACAAAGCTTCGCTTAGTCCTAGTTTACACTATACAAGTCTTATTGCTGAGCTAATTAGTTTGCATGGAGAGAGAGAGGGCGAGAGAGAGAGACGAGGGGAAAAGAAACGAGTACTCAGCTTCATGTACTGTCAATACGTTTCGCTTTCTCATTCGTAATGTTAAAAAAAGCACACAAAAAATACACAAAACTATGCATAAAAAATATGAGCTGAAAAATAAGTTCAAAGAAGAAAAAATGTTAAGCTTAGCAATAAGACTTGACTAGTGTCAACTGGGACTTATCTCGTCGATGCAGCGCCGAATTGAAAACGGGCCTCATCACTATAGATGATTTTGTTGAAAAATGCGCAGTTTATGTTCAAACAGCCATTTTTTCACAATTAAAATTCTTTGTTCAAGAGTATAGCGTTAAATGGTTAAAATTTCCCAAAATAAATGTCAAAGGATGACATCTCAATTCTTGACATCTCGTCATTTGACAGCCAATTTACTTTCTAACTTTAAATAAACCCACCCTTTATTTAAAATTAACATATGTAATTGCAGTTTAGTTTGCCCTTATAAATTCTATAAGCGTGCGAAAGTTTCGCAGCACCACACGTAAAGTAGGCATTTTAATTAACTTGCTTTCGGACTTCAGATTCTTATAAGGTTTTAGATGCTTAAATGCCGTTTTGTTAGAATATACAGGGTGGCCCAAATAAGACCAGCTGATGTGAAACACAAATAACAAATTTATTTTTTAACATGATTTATATTTTCTTTTTGCAGATTATAACTGAACTCTTGGAAATTTAAAATGAAAACGTACAGTCCACAATAACGCATTAAAATTATCGATTTTTATTATTCTTCTCAACGATCAATTGTTCTGACGCAGCGAAATTATCGCCTTTTTTTAACGTGAGATCAGCGCCCACATAGTCCATGACTACAAGTTTAGTTCGCCGTTTTGAGGAACTGGGTTCAGTTGCCGACCGTCCAGGAAGAGGTGCTCATCGAAATATTCGTACTGTAAACAACGTGGAAGCTGTACAGCACAGTATTGCAAATGCTCCATGTGTCCCAACTCGTCGCCGTTCCGGCCAATTGGGTATACCCAATTGTTAGATCTTAAGATGTATCTATACAAAGTTCAAATTGTGCAACAGATTCTACCGCAAGACCCCCAACAACGACTACAATTCGCTATTCGCTTTACACAATTAGCCACACAAAATGATTTGTAAAATAATCTTTTGATGACGCATGAAACGCATTTCCATTTAAGTGGTTATGTGAATAAACAAAACTGTAGGTTGTGGGGCTCCGAAAATCCAAGGGCAATACATCAGCATCAGTCACACCCAATCAGATGCACTGTTTGGTGCGGTGTTATGGCCACAATAATCATCGGTCTATATTTCTTTGAGAATGATGATGAAACGCCAGAAACAGTCTCCGGGTCTTCTTACAGAAAAATTATCGACAACTTTTTGCGGACAATGGTGGAGCAACATCCTAATTTGTGGTTTCAATAAGATGGAGTAACTGCGCATACTGCTAGGCAAACTATGGACATGCTGCGTGAAATTTTTGGTGAACGCATAATTTCAAGAAATTCAGATTTCCCTTGGCCTCCTCGTCCACCAGATTTAACTGCGCCCGATTTTTTTATGGGGATATTTAAAAGACAAAGAGTATGTTAAGAAACCACAGACACTTGGACAGCTCAAGCAGAATATTCGAGACGAAATACCGCGCCTGCAACCAGAAACATTACGCCGTGTAATGCAAAATGCGCTAAAAAGAGCCAATGCCTGTATCGAGCAAAATGGTAGTCACTTGTCTGATGTCATATTTCACACAAGTCACGTTAAATTTCCATAAAATGTATTTAACATATAAAAATAATACAATATTGTCAGATCTGGCAATGTGCTGACAATGTACTGTCAATCGAAAATTGCCAGTACAATATTTCTTGTCAGTTCACACGGATGTCAGAAAATCTTACAATTTATTGCTAGACGGTTGTATGACAATAAATTCATCTGACAAAATCGTCAGTAGAAAAATTGTCAGTTCACACGGTTGTCATATGCAGACTTAAACCATTTGTTGGCCATTGTTAAATATTTATCGTTTGTGTTTGTGTTAAATGTAAAAAGTGAAAATATAAATTATTATGTACCATAAAGAAGCAATTGCAATGATTTTGTCTGCATATATTTTATTATAAACCTTTTCTTTAAAATCAAGCGTGTGCAGTGTTGCCCATAGAAAGAATTATCTTACAATGACGCCATTTTCAGATGCATGAACTTCGCACATCTGACAATATTAAAATGTCTGGCAAATATCTGGCAATAATTTTACAATGTGTTCACACGATTGTAAGATGTCTGACAATATGTTGTCAGTTGCTAGTCTTGCAATGGACTGACAATGCTTTTTCTGGCAACGTCGTCTGACAAAAATTGCCGGTTCACACGGTTGTAAGAAATTTTTAGCACATTTTACTGGCAATATTGTAAGATCTGACAACCGTCTGTACATAGCTTTAGTGTTTAAGATTACTAGGTCTCATTTGGACCACCCTGTAGAAATCTTAGTATTCAAGAGATGAAGAGACACATAACCGATACCATTATGTTTATCAACCAAATTTTATGTGGGATGGAGGAGAATCGTTCATAACTAATTAAAATCATTTTAAAACATCTCACAAAATTTTCAGTTAGCATAGTATAATTTATAAACGTAAAAATGATTAAGAATTTGAATTTTTTTCTTTTTGGAAAATTTCCGAAATTTAAATTTAGTTTTATTGTGCATGTTAATTGAAATTTCTAATTCACATTTGATGTTGAAATTGCGAACATTTTGTACGCACAAAAAATTCATAAGAATAAAACTAATAACAAAAATTAAAAATTTTAAAAACCCCCGAATATATCTAGAGAAGATGCGATATCTTCTAAACGGCTGGGCCGATTTTCTTAAAACATGGCTAAGAACCCTCTCCATCAAGTCATCTTTCAAACAGAAAAATCAAAATCGGTTCAGCCGTTTGGTCTGTACGTGGACACGGAAAGACACACAGACATACACTACAAACTTATAACACCCCTTTTTTTAGTCGGGGGTTAAAAAAGGACATTTTCAATTTCATTGTATTGTGCTTTGTTTGTAATTCCAAGCAAAATTATATTAACAACGAAGCTTTTTTGGCTCATTAACAATATTGAAAAAATTTTCCATGTCCAAGTTTCGAGTTACACACAGTGGCTCAAAATGAAACTGGGATAATATACTTAAGATTTTGTAACTTAAAAAAAAATTAACACAAACATAATTTTTAACCCCCGACTAAAAAAAGGGGTGTAGTGTATGTCTGTCCGTGTCCACGTACAGACCAAACGGCTGAACCGATTCTGATTTAGTTTTTTCTGTTTGAAAGCTGACTTGATCGAGAGGGTTCTAAGCTATGTTTTAAGAAAATCGGTCCAGCCGTTTAGAAGATATCGCATCTTCTCTAGGTATATTCGGGGGTTTTTTAAATTTTTAATTTTTGTTAATCGAATTAATTTCAAAGCTTCATTTAAGAGATCTAATATATAAAAAATTAATTAATTTTAATTTTGGATTGAAATTGCTTTCACACGCAAACAAAACTATACTACAGAACGATAGATCTTTACTTTTCTGGTTAATTTCAGCCTATCTTACTTGTTTTTCTTGCTTACCAATGGCTTTTTTCGTGCTATCTCTCCTTTTTTCGCAGAATATTTATAATTGCCACTATTTATAACACAAGGTTGCTAAGACTACAAGCTTTGGAGCACTAAGCTTTAAATGTTACATTAAAGCTCCTTTAAAACTGTCTATACACCTTATAAACACTTGCTAAATCACCGAATTTGAACCCAATTGAGCATCTGTGGAATCACCTAGAACAGTAAGTAAAACAACATTCTAACATATCAAACAAACTCCCGTTAAAAAGAATAATAAGAGAATAATAAGCAAAAATTTATACTTCGTATTGTTTAAACCTGGTAAATTCAATGCCGTGAAGACTATTGGCAGTTAAATAGAATAAAGATCTATCTACAAAATATCACAAGTAAAAATGGATATAAAAGTGATTTATATTAAAGTGAAGCTTTGTGTTATTATGTGGTGTCCCACTTTCATTTTGACATATAAAACGGAGTTTTTAATTCTTATTTTAAGTACTAAAATAACAAAAATTAAAAATTTTAAAAACACCCGATTTTTTTCAGAAAAGATGTTATATCTTCTAAACGGCTGGACCGATTTTCTTCAAACATAGCTAAGAACCCTCTCGATCAAGTCATCTTTCAAACAGAAAAGACTAAATGAAAATCGATTGTACAGCCGCTTGGCCTGTACGTGGACACGGACAGACACACAGATCGACACTACAAACTTAGAACACCCCTTTTTTACTCGGGGGTTAAAAATAATTTTTACAAAACCTTAAGTTATTGTCCCAGTTTAATTTTGTAGAAAAATTTAAAAAATGCGTCAAAAGTGAAAAAGAAAAACACATTTTTCTACCCAGTGCAAATTTTATATTATATGTATACATACAATGTATATATATATATATATATATATATATATATATATATATATATATATATATATATATATATATATATATATATATATATTATGCAGTTATATTTCTGTGGCAAAAAGGAAAAAGTGCTTAAGTCGAGATAAGGTGATTTTGAATTAATGGTACCTCCGTAATTTGCATATTTGAAAGTACCCCTGGTCAAAATCTCAATTAATTTGTGTGATTTTTCAGGAAGTTATAGCACTATGAATTGCAACTTATCTTTTTTAGACTTCGAATATCATTTGGAATAACTGCTTAATTCAGGTTATACGTTGGTATATTTCAACTTAAATTTATTACTTATAGTGTGTATAACGATATTTATTTAAGGTTAAAAGAGAATTTCCCAATTTGACTGTAAAAGAAATGAATTTCTGAAAATCTACTTGCTCTCCTGCAAAACAGTAAAATATGACTTAAACATTTTTTCGTTATTGCCACAGATTTATTGTATTCGTACTTAGTGTGCTGAATTGTAGTAGGATATAATGAAGTCAGTTTCTTTACAGTGTTCTCGTTACACTTCGGTTTTATCTATAGTTACCTTTTTGATATATACGCAGTATATCATCCTTCAAAATGGTACCACCAGTAGTCACCATTACTCGAATATCAAGATGTTTCGCCAATTCTATACATATTTGAGATGTTTGTAAAGCAAGTTCTCTTGTTGGAACCATAATTAAGGCTTGTATATAATCCTTAGATGGATCAATTTGCTCTAAAACGGGTATGCAATAAGCTCCAGTCTTTCCTGTTCCATTTTTGGCTCTCGCCAGAACATCCTTTCCACTTAATGCTATTGGAATCGCAGCTTCCTGAATGGGAGATGGTCGTTCCCACCCTTTTTCAAAAATTCCCATTAAGAGTTCTCGCTTCAAACAGAATTCTTCAAACTCATTTCCTCTGGTATCAGTGACATCCTAAATAATAAATTAATATATTTAACATTGTTAATAAAAATATACATAGTATATAAGGTTTGTTAATTTACTAAGAATTGTTACGAATTTGTAACAATTGTTATTGGAAAGTGTTCATTAACTCAAAAAGTTTAAGGGAGAGAGAATCAATAGAGAAAAAAAAATCTTACAAATTATTACTAGTAAAATTTTTACTTGCAAGAATTATCCAAACCGCTGTTCGGCTATTTTTATTTAAACAATAAAACCACTCTTCGGCTGTGTAATTAATTACAAAAATATAATTGACAAAAAGCTATTTTTCAAAATTAAAGAAATTATTTTTTAACTAGACAAATTGTATTTTAGCTGCTAACTGCACAAAGCTCCAAAAAATTGGACAATCCAGGACATCTGGCAACACTATTTGGGACCCACTAAACCTTATTTAGGACAAAAACTTATGGCGATTTCTTTTCTGAAAAAAATATATTACACTATACACATGTAACATTTCTAAATGTTACCTATAATCACTCAAAGTGCTACATATTCTGTTACTACAATCGATTCCGTTACTACAATCGAACAAAATGAGTTACTTTTATTTAAAACGGTTACATTTTATCATTAACTAGCTACACCCGGTGTGCTTCACTACCCCCATCCTGTTATCGAATGATGTAAATAAACCGAAAACTCGGATTTTTTAATGCAACATTATGAAAGTTTTAAAATTTTGATATTGGGTCATTATTAACACAGGTTTTTTGTAAATATCTTCGGAACTACATAACCGATTTAAGAGTTTGATATCTAGTTTTGAAAAACATGACATCAGCTTTCAAAAAAATAAAAAGCAAAAAATAAAAATAAATATATATATATATATGGCATTGGTGGTGCAATATGAAAAATATATTTTGCCACGCCCCTCCGCACGCAGAACGAAAATAAAAATTCACACTTCACAGTGTCACCCGCCTGAATATTCTGAAGATTCCCTGAAAATTTCATTAAAATCGGCCCAGCCGTTTTGGAGTCCATACGTTACATACATACTAGTGCTTTTCATACGGGATTTCCCGGGAAAAATTTCCCGGAAAGAAATCCCGGGAAATTTGTGCGGGAATTCCCGGGATTTTTTTGATTTTATTATGGCAACTTTAGTTTGCATATACAAATTCATTGATTAGTGTCGTTATTAACTTTATGAAAGTGATGGTGTAATAATAAGGTGATGGCACTAGCACAATAGCTAAAATCTTACAACAATTAAGACCGAGTTTACATCTGGCACTCATGTGCTATGAGACTTAGAGGCCTTTATTTACCAAAAGCGGAACGCGAAGTTCAAAATTTAATTCTACAACAATTCATAAAAGTAAAAACAGAAATGCGTAAGGCAATAAAAGAAAAGTTATAAAATAATTATATTCTCTTTGGTAAAATGAACGATTCTATTAATGATCTACTAAAGTCCTATTCCCAAGCAAATATTTCGGAATATTTTTTTAATAACATAATTTGTTTTTTTGTGTTATATCAATGCATTTGGCCTTGGATTTACATATAATATTGATATTTATGCATTACTATTATATAAAGAACTGAAATATTATTATTTTTTGACTAAAGGCAGAATTAGTTTTTACTTTCTGTTCTGTTTCGAATCAGCTGAATCTTTTTTGTATATGGAAATCTAATACAAGTCGTTAGTTTTTCTGTTTCGTTCTGTTCTCTTTCGGTTTAACCTGTGAAAATCAAAAAAAAATTTTAAGTAATTGTAAGTAACAGCATAAATTAAATAAATATATTTTGAAATAAATTGTGATTGTGCTTTTAGAATTTAAAAAATTTAATTTAAAAGAAAAACATAAATTATATTTAAACTTAACAATGGACGATGCAAAACTCATCGCTTTAGTGGAAAACTGCGACCCTTTTGGTCAGAAACAGCTGATAAGTTACTACAGAAAAAGGAAGTAGTCAAATTGGAAGCAGAACGTCAGAGCACAGAACAGCAACAGAAAGTAAAGGCTAATGAAGCCTTAATTTGTTTATAAAACGTTATTATTTAACCGATCTCATGAATTACAATTTGTTTTTTGTTAAAATAAATCAAATTAAAGAATATTTTGTATTGTTTTGTACTGCGCGGGAATTCCCGGGAAACCGAAATGTCGTTCCCGCTTTCCCGGGAAATGAAAAAGTCCGGGAAAAGATAAACTCTAATACATACATACATACACACATCCTCTTTTATACATCTGTGGCAATAAATAATAATGGCTTAAGTTGACATAAGTGCTTTTTCATTTTATTACATATTCTTATTCTCTTCTTCAAGATCTATCACTCAACTAAATTTCAATTAAAAGAAGTCATTATTATTAAAATTATACGCATTTATATTTTAACTTAAGTCTTCTTGGAAAATAATACGTAAGCCATAACATCTTAACTCAACTTAATTTATTTTTTCGGTAGGTACATAAATATTAAAACATTTGAGCATAAAAACTTGTATGCACTAAAGGGCTGCGTAAATCGTTCTAAAAGTTTTGTATTCTATTTCACACTACTGCCAAGCAGTCTGTTTTAGTGCAAACATAAATAATAAAACAAAACTAACAAAACATGACTCTCACTAAAATCAATCAAGCATCATTCGAATAGGTTTTCTCTGCAGTTTTGTTAGTGCTTCTCAAAACAAGTAGAACATCAAAACGAAAAGCGAGACTAAAACAAAACAACAGTAAATCATAGCAGAAATATCGAGTGCACTAGAACACGACCACAAACATGCAAATTATTTATTTGTATGTATGTATATGTATGTATATATGTATACATATGTATATTGAAAATAAAAATTAACAAATTATTATATACATATAAATGTACATAAGTATGTATGATATTATTTCATAGTAAATACAACCTCTTTTTAGCTTTCATATTCCTAACGAAGCACAATGTTTCTTTTATATGGAAAATTATCTTTGCTATCAAAACATTCAAACATGTTTTGAATGTTCTGTCTGAATTTTGATGTTCTATTTCATTTTTATTTTGAAAGGCTTGGTTTTACTTCAACATTGTTCTATTGCAGTTTTGTTCTGTACTGCAGTATTCTTATCGTAAAGCAATACATATCTCTTGAAAGTTTTGTTTTAAAATAACACACACATTTTGAAATTAATGAGAGTGCTTGTAAGCCTTTTTTTAGGGCTTGTGCCACGCTCTATTAGATAGACTAAAAATTCTAAAAGAATAAATATGCTGGTAAAAAGCTAATTTTGGTACCTTTAATGCACACGAAATATGTTCTAAATTATTGACCGTAGCAGAAAAGTTTTTGGCGCGTTCTTTTCTTTTGGACAGAATCTCGAATGGGTTTTGGCACTTTCTGAGCATTCTTACTTAAAAGGGGGTAAAATCGTACCCGTTTTCAGTACATTTTTGTTAATGATAAGGCACATATGACATACATTTAAAAATAATTAACTATGACGTCCTCCCGGTCAGTAGAAGCTGGGATGAAAACATGTATGTTTTTTGATGGGCCCAAAGAGTACTAAGGGTTACCCGTTTTTACTCCTTAGCACTCTTTGGGCCCTTCAAAAAAAAAGGGCAAAGTTGGTATCTTTATATCTCGGAAAAGACAAAAAAGTACTTTTTAGAAAAAGGTAATTTTTTGAAAAAGTTACTTTTTTGGAAAAGTACTTTTTAGAAAAAGGTAGTTTTTGAGAAAACTATGTTTAAGAAAACAAATACTTTACTAAGAAATTACTTTTTAGAAAAAGGTTATTTCTAAGAAAGTACTTTTTGGAAAAGGTACTTTTTTGAAAAAGGAATTTTTAAGAGATTTTATTGGAAAAACTCTTTTTTTAGAAAAAATATTTATTTAAAAAAGAACTGGAGGAGATACTGTTAAAAATATGTAATTTTTGAAAAGGTACCTTATTAGGAAAGTACTCTTTTGAAAAATGTTCTATTTAAAGAAAGTAATTTTTGAAAATGGTACTTTTTTGACAACGGTACTTTACAAAAAGCACCTTAAAAAAATTATTTCCAAAAAATACGTTGTTCAAAAAACTACATCTTCCTAGACAGCACTTTTTACAAAAAGTGCCCTTTGAAATCGAGTTTTTTTTAAAGTAGCTTTTTTAAAACTTAATTTTCCCAAAAAGTACATTTTTGTTAAAAGTACTTTTTCCAAAAAGTACATTTTTGTTAAAACACCTTTTCCCAGGAAGTACCTTTTTCTAAAAAGTTCCTTCTCCAGAAAGTATATACTTTCTTTAAAAAGTACCTCCTCCAAAAATTATTTTCTTCAAAAAGTACCCTTTTCCAAAATTTACTTTTCCGAAAAGTACTTTCATTAAAAACAACCTTTTTCTAAAAAGTTCTTTCCTAATAAGGTATCTTTTTCGAACAAAATCTTTCTCCAAAAACTACTTTTTTGTTAAAAGTACTTTTCCCAAAAGGTACATTTTTCTTAAAAGTAATTTCCGCAAAAAATACATTTTTGTAAAAAGTGCTTTTTTAAGTACTTTTTTCTAAAAAGTACTTTTTCCAAAAAGTACCTTTTTCTGCAAAGAGCATTTCCCAGAAAGTAACTTTTTCTTCAAAGAGTACTTTTTTCAAAAAAAGTATCTTTTTCAATGATCAGTAACTCACCATATGAATTAATTATAATTAAGTCAGATTTAAAATGTATCAATTAAATTAATTATACGGAATTTAAAATATTTGAGACCGTTTTCCGAATTTACCATTTTTAGTACCTTTTTGGGCCCTTTGAAAAAGCATAATTTTTTTACCTCAGCCTCTACTGAGTGGTTGGAAGCAAAGCAAACTATTTTTACATGTATGTATGAATATGTGAACATTATAATTAACATAAAAGCACCGAAAACGGGTAAAATTTTACCCCTTATAGCAGAAAGTGTCAAAACTTATTCGAAATTCTGTACAGAAGAAAAGAACGCACCAAAAAGGTTTTTGCTACATTCAATAATTTAGAAGATATGTCGTGTGCAAAAAGGTACCAAATTAAATTTTTACACCCTTTTAACCCCTAAAAGTACATATATTAAACAAGTACCAAGGACATGTCAGGAAGCCGACCAGTATTCTTATCCTTTTGGAATTTTTAGTCTATCTAATGTAGTTTCCGATATATAAAGATACTAATTTTACATTTTTTACCCGTTTTCACACCCTTAGCACTCTTTGGACCCTTCAAAAAAACATACATTTTATTATCCCAGCTTCTACTGACCGGCAGTGTGCACACTTCTACCGATATTCGGTAGATTCTACAGAATATGTTTGTGAATTTAACAATCTACCAATTCTACCGAACAAGGCCTGAAATCTACCGAATATTGTTATTTAGTAATTTAAGTCGATATTTAAGAAATTTATTATTCGACATATTGTCAGAAGTTTATTTTAATTTGAAATTTATTTGCTGGTGGTTCAGCGTTGTCTATATATTTCATTGTTGCTGTTACAAATCATCAGTAGACTTCAACCACACATTTTGAATAGTCACAAACCTCTTATCTTATGCACAGACTTTCAAGAACTATTTGAGAATTCACAAATAATAATATTTTTGAAAATCACAAAAGAAAAATAAGCGTAGTAGGCTTTGAAACTAATACAAAAAACCCAGCAAATAATTTATATTCGATTTCAATCTATTTTATTCTGCCTTTCAGAGCACACTTTTTTAGCCTATAGTGTGAACAACAAAGCAATACTATGTGTGCCCACATATCAATTAGGCAGAAGGCTGCGGATACTATCGGCTTTATGTAAAAGCAAAAATTCGTATGAAGTTAGCATAAGTGACGAAATTGAATTGGGTGTTAACGAGATCCTCTATACAATTTGACATTAAAAATGGTCGCAATACGTAGTTTTAACTCACTACTACTAAGTCCTAGCATAATTTTTAACCCTCCGCGGGTGAGAAGGTCCCTGGGGACCTTTTTCATTTTCAAACTGAAATTACTCCTTGATGGTCCATGGGAAGTATACCCGACCCCCCACATGTATTCCAAGGAAATTTTATCTAGAATCGTTTAAAAAAAACTTCAAAGCTATCCGACCAATAGTTTAGTTTCTATTGAGATTTAAATGTGTTTAGTACGGGAACGTGTGAAAAGGTCCGCTGGGACCTTGTACTGAAATTTCAAGAAATCGTTAATAAATGCGCTGTCTTTTGGCTTATTTTATTGTTTGAACACATCACAAACGTGTTCCTTGAATTTTAGTTACCTTTTGGATTATTTTATTTTGCCTTTCCTTGAAACATAATAAACTTTCCGTCCCTTTTTGAATTTTTGTTACCGTCCCTTTTGAGTTGTTTGAATTTACTCTTACTTTTTACGCATACTCTTACCTACTCTTACTCTCACATAGACGCAGATGTACAAGCTATAAGCCAGGTAGACGTAGAAAAGGGTATAAAGCGGCTCTAGTTTCGTATACCAAATCAGTGAAAGTTGAGTCAGTGAACAGTGAACATCGAGTGCGAAATTTTATTTTGAATTTTATAAAGAGAAATAAAAGTACAATACAATGGCAGAGAAAAATTTAGACATTGCTGAAATTGTGTTACGTCGTAGTACACGCTACCAGCAAATGAGTGAGGATGAAAGACGTGTAGCGGATGATAGATTTGCAGACTTCATGAGTGCGGAGATGAGTGATGACGATGAAGGTGCTATTCCTGCATTTGGTCTTGAAGGTTCGGATGATGACGATTTCAGTTATCAAG
This sequence comes from Tachina grossa, assembly GCA_949987645.1. Lineage (NCBI taxonomy): Eukaryota > Metazoa > Arthropoda > Insecta > Diptera > Tachinidae > Tachina > Tachina grossa. The sequence goes on along the minus strand of OX465275.1, from coordinate 102,279,741 downwards.
CAAATTTTCATGTTGATGATTCGGATGCGGAAACTGAACCACATATAGACATCAATGAAGATATTAGTGATGACGACGATGATGAAGAGGAAGAAACTGATGCTCAGCAAACAAGTGACAATTACTTCATTTCCAAAGATGGCACCAAATGGACTAAAAATGCACCACCGACTTCCCGTACTCGTGCTCATAACGTGGTCGACTACACAAGGAGGAATCGGGGACCAGTAGGAACCACATATGATCCCTTTACCATATTCCGCTCGCTCATCACTGAAGACATGGCGTACATCATAATACGCGAATCAAATCGGAAAGGCAGGGAAGTGAACGCTGCATGGAATTTGGCAAATCCAACTAACACAAAGGAATGGAAACCAATCACTTTGAAAGAGTTCGATGCTTTTTTGGCTATTATTTTGTATGCTGGACTCACTAAATCGAATAGTGAACCTCTTGAAGAGTTATGGGGCCCAACGCGCTGTCCAATATATAAAGCTGCATTATCATTAGATCGTATGATGTGCATAAAACAATGCCTTAGATTCGACAATGGAAATACGCGACAGCAGCGACTAATCAACAGCAAAACTGCGGCTATTGATGATATTTGGCAAATGTTGCAGTCTAACATGATGCAGTGACCGTTGGGGAGCAGTTATTCCCATACAGAGGCCGCACCCACTTCACACAATACATTCCATCGAAGCCTGCCAAGTACGGTATAAAGATATGGTGGTTGTGCGACTCAAATTCATTTTATCCTGTCAAAGGAATAATTTACTCTGGAAAATTGCCTGACCAGGCACGAGAGGTGAATCAAGGGCAGAATGTTGTACTTTAACTTTCGGAGAGATATTTGAATACAGGCCGCACAATTTATGCCGACAATTTTTTCACAACTTTGGATTTGGCGCGTACTTTGATCAGGAAGAAAACCGCATGTGTTGGAACAGTGCGCTCGAATAAGACATGTGTGCCTCGGGAATTCCAAAAAAATCATACGCGTCCTGTCAACAGCACATTGTTCGGCTTCAACGAAGGCGATATAGCACTATGTTCATATGTGCCCAAGAATAACAAAGCGGTAATTTTGCTGTCGACACAACATTATACTTGCGATGTGGACATGCAAACTGCAAAGAAGAAGCCGTTTGCTATTTTGGATTACAACGCCAACAAATCGGGCGTTGATACAATGGACCAGATGCTTGGCACATATACATGCAAGAGCTCAACAAACCGCTGGCCATTGGCAATGTTTTATAATATGGTGGACATTGCTGCATTAGCTGCATTTATTTCATACAACGAGAAGAAGCCAATTAAAAGAAGTGACAGACGAAGGTCATTCCTACTGATGCTGACAAAACAATTGGCGCTACCAAACATAGAGTAACGAGCGCTGAACAACCGCATAATCGCATATCCAAGGATACGGAACACAATGGAAGCATTTGATGTAAAGGTAAGAAAAAACAATTCTAATGTTCAAAAGCAGAATAACTACATAATTTTGTTCTTTTTAGATATTATCAAGACCGGCAGAAGGAGCTGCACCGTCGTTTGCGTCTATAACGTCATGTCGCCTATGCCGTTCTGAGTATGGACGGCAGAGGAAAACAAGGGCCTATTGCCATTCCTGTAACAATCCAGTTTGTGCAGAGCATTCAACACTTATGGATCGATGCTACACCTGCACAGAAAATATGTTGGACGAGGGACAATCTACACAACAATAATTTTTTAGGCTTTTTTTCATATAAAACTCATAAAAAATTAATAATGTTATATATAAAAAAATTTTTTTTCTAACATTCATTATATGTACATGTATAATTATGTAATAAATAATAATAAATAAAAACAAAAAAAATGTAAAAAAATGCGTTTTCATATAAAATTCCATACAAATAGAAATAGGTCCCTGTGGACCTTGTACTTCGTATAAGGGCAACGGATGACTCAACCGTCGGAGGGTTAATGTGAAGTTTCATGATAAAAATCTTTAAGATCATTTTCAATTTTGCCACTTATGCTAACTTCATGCCAGTATTATTATAAAGAAATTTTAAAGTCAAAAAACTTGCACCCATATGCAAAAAATAACGTGTGCAGAGCACAAACATTTTTGGGTTTTAAAGGGCTATTATCCCATGCTATTTTTTTTTTTAATTTTCAATGGTATTGGTATTCCTGACTTAAGCCAAGGTACTGAACTTTTCAAATGAGTTGAAGGAGCCATACGGTGTTTTTCAATATCGAATAGTATGTATCACCAAAAATGCGATCGTAAATTTTTCTCGTTTTCCTCTTTTTTGCTACACAGTCGTAAAAACTGCAGCTTTTAAATAATTTAAAAGCAATAAAAAAAACCAAAACTAGATTTATAGCATGAAAAAACTAAAAAATGTATTAAAAATATACATTTACAATGAAATATGCAAAAATATGTACATACATATTAATTACAAAACATGCACTAACAAATCGATGCCATTTTGTCACAAATTTGTTGATTCACAAAGATATTTTATTTACGTTGGTCTATGACCAACGACAGAAATAATATATTTACATGAAAATCCTTTCCCTAATTATGACTTATAAAGTCTAGTGAGGAATTAACTAGTTTTTCAAAAAAAAAAAATTTCAGGTCGATTAGTTAAAACAACGACGATATGTACGTACATGTAAAAATAATTAACTATGGCTTCCTACCGGTCAGCAGTTTTCACACTTAATTTTTTTCAGTTCGGTAGAATCGACAAAAAAAATGGTAGATTTGAATGAAATTCGGTAGAATTTTTTTTTATTCAGAGAAACATAAAAAATAACAATTCAAAGAAACATATAAAATAACAAAATATATGTACTTATATATAAAGGGTAAGTGCAAGGAGTATCAAACTGAACAGGTTCCAAAAGCGCATTTAAAACTTCACATGTGATTGGAAATTAAACTGCCATAAACAATGAAGCATTTCCAATAAAAAAAGTGTCATCCCCAGTTATTTGCCTTTACCTTTTATATAGATATGCTAGGCATATATAAAATAATATATGTACATAAATAACAGGAATTCAGTTTTTGTACAGATGTAGGTTTTATAAAGCTACTAAAATAACTTTTATTTGACAAACTTTTCTAACTACAAAGATTATACATTATGAGATCCACTTATGAATTTAAACTTTTGTGCAAAAATTATTAAATCATTGCATTGGTAGTAGGGTGATCGACTCGGTTTTTCAACCGGTTTTAAAAATCGGATTTTTTCAAAATACGGTTTTCGGTTTTTTTCAAAATGTTGATTTTTCGAATGTCGAATAGTCCGGTTTTTTTACAATTTAAAAACCGGCTGAGTCGAATACTTTTCGATTTGTATATTTTCCATGTTTTGTTGATTTTCGTAAGTATTTTTTTAGTGTAAAAACTCTAAGTTTTTTTGAGCATGGCACCATTTACTGAAACATGAAATTTAAGAGAAATTATTTACATTTTAAACAGTCACAAACCTCTTACTTTATGCATAGACTTTTTTTAAACTATATGAGAATTCATAAAACAATAATACTTTTGAAAATCACAAAAGAAAAAATAAGCTTAGTAGTAGGCTTTGAAACTGATACAAAACCCAGCAAATAATTTATATCCAGGTGAACTCATTTTAGTTTTCTACATCCTTATACAATTAGAAATCCATTGGATAACAATAAAAGTATTTACAAGGCTAAATGAAAAATAAAACATTAATTGAACTTTAAAGAAAATTTGTTATTTGACATATTGTCAGAAGTGTACATAAAATAATTGAAATTTATTTGCTGGTAGTTTAGCATGTCTATATACGTATTTCATTGGCGCTTGAACCAAATCATCAGTAGACTTTAACCAGTTTCAAAGCCTACTAAGCTTATTTTTTCTTTTGTGATTTTCAAAAGTATTATTATTTTATGAATTCTCATATAGTTTTTGAAAGTCTATGCATAAAGTAAGAGGTTTGTGACTGTTTAAAATTTGTGGTCAAAGTCTACTGATGATTTGGTTCAAGCGCCAATGAAATACGTATATAGACATGCTAAACTACCAGCAAATAAATTTCAATTATTTCATATTTATTATTATTGTCATATTTAATTTTTTTGAATTTCTTCTCAAGTTTCCGCGAACCCTAAAAATGATGGTTGTATGTAGAGTTTATTCCTCAACTGTATATTATATATAAATATTTATGTACTATACATAAGTATATGAAGTTAATTTTTATGTTTTACCTTTAATTAAATTTTTTTGTTTTATAGTATTTACATGAACTGTTAACCCTTTTTTTTATAAAGCAATTAAAAATCAAAACTTTAGTATAATAATTTTCTTACTTAAAAAACGGTTGACCGGTTTTTCCTGAATTGTAAATACCGAAACCGGATTTTTCATAATTTCAAATATTCGAACTATTCGAAAAGCGGTTTCTGGAAAAAGTCGAATAATCGATCACCCTAATTGGTAGGAATAAATATTTCATACCCAAGGTACAATTCTTTGGCAAATATTATTTTACTTATACAGGGCAATTATGTAAAAAATTCCGCAGGGAATTTCTCCCTTTTCCAATTAGAATTTTTTGTTTTCCCTATCATTTGCTATTAGTTGGAATTGTTCCCTGGGAGAAATTCCCTGCGGAATTTTTTACATAATTGCCCTGATAGTTTCAGTTTTTAACCGATTTCTTTGTTCTGTTTTAATGATTTGCATGACAGAAAATGACCGCTCTGCGGACGCACTGCTATGTAGCAAAATAGGCAATTTACACATATATCGACTTAAATTTGAAATTTATTTGCTGGTGGTTCAGCGTTGTCTATATATTTCATTGTTGCTGTTACAAATCATCAGTAGACTTCAACCACACATTTTGAATAGTCACAAACCTCTTATCTTATGCACAGACTTTCAAGAACTATTTGAGAATTCACAAATAATAATATTTTTGAAAATCACAAAAGAAAAATAAGCGTAGTAGGCTTTGAAACTAATACAAAAAACCCAGCAAATAATTTATATTCGATTTCAATCTATTTTATTTTTCTACACCTTTATACAATTAGAAATCCATTGGATAACAATAAAAGTAATTATAAGGCAAAATGAAAAATAAAATCTAAATTTAACATTTAAGAAATTTATTATTCGACATATTGTCAGAAGTTTATTTTAATTTGAAATTTATTTGCTGGTGGTTCAGCGTTGTCTATATATTTCAAATATTATTATTTGTGAATTCTCAAATAGTTCTTGAAAGTCTGTGCATAAGATAAGAGGTTTGTGACTATTCAAAATGTGTGGTTGAAGTCTACTGATGATTTGTAACAGCAACAATGAAATATATAGACAACGCTGAACCACCAGCAAATAAATTTCAAATTAAAATAAACTTCTGACAATATGTCGAATAATAAATTTCTTAAATGTTAAATTTAGATTTTATTTTTCATTTTGCCTTATAATTACTTTTATTGTTATCCAATGGATTTCTAATTGTATAAAGGTGTAGAAAAATAAAATAGATTGAAATCGAATATAAATTATTTGCTGGGTTTTTTGTATTAGTTTCAAAGCCTACTACGCTTATTTTTCTTTTGTGATTTTCAAAAATATTATTATTTGTGAATTCTCAAATAGTTCTTGAAAGTCTGTGCATAAGATAAGAGGTTTGTGACTATTCAAAATGTGTGGTTGAAGTCTACTGATGATTTGTAACAGCAACAATGAAATATATAGACAACGCTGAACCACCAGCAAATAAATTTCAAATTTAAGTCGATATATGTGTAAATTGCCTATTTTGCTACATAGCAGTGCGTCCGCAGAGCGGTCATTTTCTGTCATGCAAATCATTAAAACAGAACAAAGAAATCGGTTAAAAACTGAAACTATCAGGGCAATTATGTAAAAAATTCCGCAGGGAATTTCTCCCAGGGAACAATTCCAACTAATAGCAAATGATAGGGAAAACAAAAAATTCTAATTGGAAAAGGGAGAAATTCCCTGCGGAATTTTTTACATAATTGCCCTGTATAAGTAAAATAATATTTGCCAAAGAATTGTACCTTGGGTATGAAATATTTATTCCTACCAATTAGGGTGATCGATTATTCGACTTTTTCCAGAAACCGCTTTTCGAATAGTTCGAATATTTGAAATTATGAAAAATCCGGTTTCGGTATTTACAATTCAGGAAAAACCGGTCAACCGTTTTTTAAGTAAGAAAATTATTATACTAAAGTTTTGATTTTTAATTGCTTTATAAAAAAAAGGGTTAACAGTTCATGTAAATACTATAAAACAAAAAAATTTAATTAAAGGTAAAACATAAAAATTAACTTCATATACTTATGTATAGTACATAAATATTTATATATAATATACAGTTGAGGAATAAACTCTACATACAACCATCATTTTTAGGGTTCGCGGAAACTTGAGAAGAAATTCAAAAAAATTAAATATGACAATAATAATAAATATGAAATAATTGAAATTTATTTGCTGGTAGTTTAGCATGTCTATATACGTATTTCATTGGCGCTTGAACCAAATCATCAGTAGACTTTGACCACAAATTTTAAACAGTCACAAACCTCTTACTTTATGCATAGACTTTCAAAAACTATATGAGAATTCATAAAATAATAATACTTTTGAAAATCACAAAAGAAAAAATAAGCTTAGTAGGCTTTGAAACTGGTTAAAGTCTACTGATGATTTGGTTCAAGCGCCAATGAAATACGTATATAGACATGCTAAACTACCAGCAAATAAATTTCAATTATTTTATGTACACTTCTGACAATATGTCAAATAACAAATTTTCTTTAAAGTTCAATTAATGTTTTATTTTTCATTTAGCCTTGTAAATACTTTTATTGTTATCCAATGGATTTCTAATTGTATAAGGATGTAGAAAACTAAAATGAGTTCACCTGGATATAAATTATTTGCTGGGTTTTGTATCAGTTTCAAAGCCTACTACTAAGCTTATTTTTTCTTTTGTGATTTTCAAAAGTATTATTGTTTTATGAATTCTCATATAGTTTAAAAAAAGTCTATGCATAAAGTAAGAGGTTTGTGACTGTTTAAAATGTAAATAATTTCTCTTAAATTTCATGTTTCAGTAAATGGTGCCATGCTCAAAAAAACTTAGAGTTTTTACACTAAAAAAATACTTACGAAAATCAACAAAACATGGAAAATATACAAATCGAAAAGTATTCGACTCAGCCGGTTTTTAAATTGTAAAAAAACCGGACTATTCGACATTCGAAAAATCAACATTTTGAAAAAAACCGAAAACCGTATTTTGAAAAAATCCGATTTTTAAAACCGGTTGAAAAACCGAGTCGATCACCCTACTACCAATGCAATGATTTAATAATTTTTGCACAAAAGTTTAAATTCATAAGTGGATCTCATAATGTATAATCTTTGTAGTTAGAAAAGTTTGTCAAATAAAAGTTATTTTAGTAGCTTTATAAAACCTACATCTGTACAAAAACTGAATTCCTGTTATTTATGTACATATATTATTTTATATATGCCTAGCATATCTATATAAAAGGTAAAGGCAAATAACTGGGGATGACACTTTTTTTATTGGAAATGCTTCATTGTTTATGGCAGTTTAATTTCCAATCACATGTGAAGTTTTAAATGCGCTTTTGGAACCTGTTCAGTTTGATACTCCTTGCACTTACCCTTTATATATAAGTACATATATTTTGTTATTTTATATGTTTCTTTGAATTGTTATTTTTTATGTTTCTCTGAATAAAAAAAAATTCTACCGAATTTCATTCAAATCTACCATTTTTTTTGTCGATTCTACCGAACTGAAAAAAATTAAGTGTGAAAACTGCTGACCGGTAGGAAGCCATAGTTAATTATTTTTACATGTACGTACATATCGTCGTTGTTTTAACTAATCGACCTGACACTTTTTTTTTTTTGAAAAACTAGTTAAGTCCTCACTAGACTTTATAAGTCATAATTAGGGAAAGGATTTTCATGTAAATATATTATTTCTGTCGTTGGTCATAGACCAACGTAAATAAAATATCTTTGTGAATCAACAAATTTGTGACAAAATGGCATCGATTTGTTAGTGCATGTTTTGTAATTAATATGTATGTACATATTTTTGCATATTTCATTGTAAATGTATATTTTTAATACATTTTTTAGTTTTTTCATGCTATAAATCTAGTTTTGGTTTTTTTTATTGCTTTTAAATTATTTAAAAGCTGCAGTTTTTACGACTGTGTAGCAAAAAAGAGGAAAACGAGAAAAATTTACGATCGCATTTTTGGTGATACATACTATTCGATATTGAAAAACACCGTATGGCTCCTTCAACTCATTTGAAAAGTTCAGTACCTTGGCTTAAGTCAGGAATACCAATACCATTGAAAATTAAAAAAAAAATAGCATGGGATAATAGCCCTTTAAAACCCAAAAATGTTTGTGCTCTGCACACGTTATTTTTTGCATATGGGTGCAAGTTTTTTGACTTTAAAATTTCTTTATAATAATACTGGCATGAAGTTAGCATAAGTGGCAAAATTGAAAATGATCTTAAAGATTTTTATCATGAAACTTCACATTAACCCTCCGACGGTTGAGTCATCCGTTGCCCTTATACGAAGTACAAGGTCCACAGGGACCTATTTCTATTTGTATGGAATTTTATATGAAAACGCATTTTTTTACATTTTTTTTGTTTTTATTTATTATTATTTATTACATAATTATACATGTACATATAATGAATGTTAGAAAAAAAATTTTTTTATATATAACATTATTAATTTTTTATGAGTTTTATATGAAAAAAAGCCTAAAAAATTATTGTTGTGTAGATTGTCCCTCGTCCAACATATTTTCTGTGCAGGTGTAGCATCGATCCATAAGTGTTGAATGCTCTGCACAAACTGGATTGTTACAGGAATGGCAATAGGCCCTTGTTTTCCTCTGCCGTCCATACTCAGAACGGCATAGGCGACATGACGTTATAGACGCAAACGACGGTGCAGCTCCTTCTGCCGGTCTTGATAATATCTAAAAAGAACAAAATTATGTAGTTATTCTGCTTTTGAACATTAGAATTGTTTTTTCTTACCTTTACATCAAATGCTTCCATTGTGTTCCGTATCCTTGGATATGCGATTATGCGGTTGTTCAGCGCTCGTTACTCTATGTTTGGTAGCGCCAATTGTTTTGTCAGCATCAGTAGGAATGACCTTCGTCTGTCACTTCTTTTAATTGGCTTCTTCTCGTTGTATGAAATAAATGCAGCTAATGCAGCAATGTCCACCATATTATAAAACATTGCCAATGGCCAGCGGTTTGTTGAGCTCTTGCATGTATATGTGCCAAGCATCTGGTCCATTGTATCAACGCCCGATTTGTTGGCGTTGTAATCCAAAATAGCAAACGGCTTCTTCTTTGCAGTTTGCATGTCCACATCGCAAGTATAATGTTGTGTCGACAGCAAAATTACCGCTTTGTTATTCTTGGGCACATATGAACATAGTGCTATATCGCCTTCGTTGAAGCCGAACAATGTGCTGTTGACAGGACGCGTATGATTTTTTTGGAATTCCCGAGGCACACATGTCTTATTCGAGCGCACTGTTCCAACACATGCGGTTTTCTTCCTGATCAAAGTACGCGCCAAATCCAAAGTTGTGAAAAAATTGTCGGCATAAATTGTGCGGCCTGTATTCAAATATCTCTCCGAAAGTTAAAGTACAACATTCTGCCCTTGATTCACCTCTCGTGCCTGGTCAGGCAATTTTCCAGAGTAAATTATTCCTTTGACAGGATAAAATGAATTTGAGTCGCACAACCACCATATCTTTATACCGTACTTGGCAGGCTTCGATGGAATGTATTGTGTGAAGTGGGTGCGGCCTCTGTATGGGAATAACTGCTCCCCAACGGTCACTGCATCATGTTAGACTGCAACATTTGCCAAATATCATCAATAGCCGCAGTTTTGCTGTTGATTAGTCGCTGCTGTCGCGTATTTCCATTGTCGAATCTAAGGCATTGTTTTATGCACATCATACGATCTAATGATAATGCAGCTTTATATATTGGACAGCGCGTTGGGCCCCATAACTCTTCAAGAGGTTCACTATTCGATTTAGTGAGTCCAGCATACAAAATAATAGCCAAAAAAGCATCGAACTCTTTCAAAGTGATTGGTTTCCATTCCTTTGTGTTAGTTGGATTTGCCAAATTCCATGCAGCGTTCACTTCCCTGCCTTTCCGATTTGATTCGCGTATTATGATGTACGCCATGTCTTCAGTGATGAGCGAGCGGAATATGGTAAAGGGATCATATGTGGTTCCTACTGGTCCCCGATTCCTCCTTGTGTAGTCGACCACGTTATGAGCACGAGTACGGGAAGTCGGTGGTGCATTTTTAGTCCATTTGGTGCCATCTTTGGAAATGAAGTAATTGTCACTTGTTTGCTGAGCATCAGTTTCTTCCTCTTCATCATCGTCGTCATCACTAATATCTTCATTGATGTCTATATGTGGTTCAGTTTCCGCATCCGAATCATCAACATGAAAATTTGCTTGATAACTGAAATCGTCATCATCCGAACCTTCAAGACCAAATGCAGGAATAGCACCTTCATCGTCATCACTCATCTCCGCACTCATGAAGTCTGCAAATCTATCATCCGCTACACGTCTTTCATCCTCACTCATTTGCTGGTAGCGTGTACTACGACGTAACACAATTTCAGCAATGTCTAAATTTTTCTCTGCCATTGTATTGTACTTTTATTTCTCTTTATAAAATTCAAAATAAAATTTCGCACTCGATGTTCACTGTTCACTGACTCAACTTTCACTGATTTGGTATACGAAACTAGAGCCGCTTTATACCCTTTTCTACGTCTACCTGGCTTATAGCTTGTACATCTGCGTCTATGTGAGAGTAAGAGTAGGTAAGAGTATGCGTAAAAAGTAAGAGTAAATTCAAACAACTCAAAAGGGACGGTAACAAAAATTCAAAAAGGGACGGAAAGTTTATTATGTTTCAAGGAAAGGCAAAATAAAATAATCCAAAAGGTAACTAAAATTCAAGGAACACGTTTGTGATGTGTTCAAACAATAAAATAAGCCAAAAGACAGCGCATTTATTAACGATTTCTTGAAATTTCAGTACAAGGTCCCAGCGGACCTTTTCACACGTTCCCGTACTAAACACATTTAAATCTCAATAGAAACTAAACTATTGGTCGGATAGCTTTGAAGTTTTTTTAAACGATTCTAGATAAAATTTCCTTGGAATACATGTGGGGGGTCGGGTATACTTCCCATGGACCATCAAGGAGTAATTTCAGTTTGAAAATGAAAAAGGTCCCCAGGGACCTTCTCACCCGCGGAGGGTTAAAAATTATGCTAGGACTTAGTAGTAGTGAGTTAAAACTACGTATTGCGACCATTTTTAATGTCAAATTGTATAGAGGATCTCGTTAACACCCAATTCAATTTCGTCACTTATGCTAACTTCATACGAATTTTTGCTTTTACATAAAGCCGATAGTATCCGCAGCCTTCTGCCTAATTGATATGTGGGCACACATAGTATTGCTTTGTTGTTCACACTATAGGCTAAAAAAGTGTGCTCTGAAAGGCAGAATAAATGAAGAGATAAAAATAAATTAGAAATAGTTAAGTTAAAAAAAAATATGGACTTAAAATATATGCAACAAATTGGATCATAGTTTATAGTTCTAAGAACGAAAATTTAGAAACTGAATATTCCGTAAACGAAATAGCAGCATTAAACGTAAATTTTTATTACATAAAATTTTTTCACAAAAAAACGTCAAAGATTTATCTTTGACAATAAAAAAAACATTTATTAATTCAAGTACGTAAATAAAAGTTCGAATGAACTTTATTTTGTATTTCATATGATTTGACAAAATATTTATTAAGAGGGCATTGAAGCTGAGCTTTTTAGGGTTCCATACACCAAAGTTGAAAAGGAACCCTATTGTTTTCGCTACGCTGTCCGTCCGTCCGTCACACGCTATTTTCTCAGGAACCGTAAGAGCTACGGACATTTGGACAGAGCATGTAGAACCTTGGCCGCTACAACAACAAACTTTATTAGTAAAGCTATTTTAGAAAAGTGTAATCTTTCAAAATTCAATATAAACGAAAACCAATGATATTTTCTGCGGCACAGAAGTTGATCTATATAAAAACACAAATTATGTTGAAACAACTGTTTGAAATCAGTTTAAAGAAAAGTGTAAAAAGTTTTATATAAAATTCTGTCAAGATCTAAGGGCAAATGTTGACTTTGACAATGAAATTTATGTTTGGTTTAGTAATACCCCTTTTAGGAACGCAAAGTTTAGTCTTAATTCAGCTGTGTGATAGACAGAAAGAAGAATACCCTTGAAATGTTCTACTGGTAAAACCAACAGCATTATACCACTTTTAATTAAAATTTTTCCTAGCGGAAAGAAAAATTTTAAAGCTATTAACAATACTTGTATAGAGCACTGGCTGATATGGAAGAACTGAAACCATTAATCATTCCATATGGAAGAACTGACTATAAACGAAAACTACTGTATTCACTTCTTAATTAGAGTTACAAAGAATGTCACCTACACAAATTCATAAGGCAATAAATTGGGAATAAGTATTACTGTTAATATTGTAATAATATTATTGTTTTCAAAAGGCATGAACTGTTTTCTTCATGTATATTTGAACGTAAGATATTATAATTCTGTAAATATTTATACAAAATAAGGATAATTTATAATAACTATTTACCACAATCCTGTATATTTGTACAAAACTTTAAAGGGGATAACACTGTTAATATTTTTTTCATTTTACTTTCTGAAAACATCAAAAATTTACTTTCTTGAAAAAATCGTTGAAAGCTGACTGGAAATTAAAAACAATGTGAGTGTGGTAGTGAAAAAAAGCAGGCCAAAGATTTATTGAAGTCTAAAAATTCATCTTGTTATAACTTTGACATTTGTACCATGTATATACTATGGGTCCTTTTTTATTTCTTTGTAAATGAATTTTTTATAATTTTTTGTTAATAAAATTTAAATAAAAAAAATAATAATAATTTTTGGTACTCTTGGAATCAAAAAAGTACTCAAAAAATTATTTTTGATACATTTCGGTGTCTCATTTCCCATCACTGCACTTTAGCCGAAATCGCGATTTTAGCGGCAAAAAACACTTCCCGACAAGCTAGCTTAACTAAATTTGGTGTGTAGACTTCTAAAGATAAAAAATCGATGGGCAGGCCACGCCCCCTTTTTTCAAAGTGGTGGGAAAACGTACTTCCTGCCAAGCTAGCTTCACCAAAATGGTTATACGGACTACTAATGACCAAAAGTGTGACTTGAGAAAATAGGCGGACAACGCCCCCTTTTTCCAAAATAATGAAAAATAGTACTTCCTCGCAAGGTACCGTCACCAAAATGGTTGTACAGACTTCTACTGACAAAAGAAAACTTGAGAAAAAATGGGCGGCCCACGCACACTATTAAAAAATATATAATGGTACCAAAAAATTCATTTATTTTTTAGTTCACAAATTTATAATTTTTAAGAAGTTGTGTAAATGGTTATATATATATTAATCTGAAAATAACAAAATAATGGACACATATTCTCAAAAGATAAAGGGCTTAATTAATCATGGTCTGTTTCTTCGTTTTCATCCGCTTCTAATTCCAATGAATAATTATTTAACGACTCTAAACTCACATCTGAATCAGAACTATAATTGCAGCTGGAGGCTTCTTGAGATGTTGAAGGTACTAACAGTTCTGGTGGTAATTTGAGCATTTTAAAAAGATTAATGACCTCGAGGAAACGGAAGTTTTTTTGAACTATTTATACGTCTTGCACACATAAACTAGAAATATATGGGTCAGAGCTAGAGCTGCAAAACTATCGATAGTTTTATTTTAAGTGGACTATCGATATTTTTTTCGATAGCGATACTATCGACAAAAACACGCTACTTAAAGAGAAAAAATCAAAGTCAATAAAAACGGAATGATGGCGACTGTGTATAAAAAATGCAACATTCAAATTTATCATTACATATACATATAAATGTGAAAACAAATTAATTAGTTTTTATTTGTTTCAACTTAAGAAGTCAGTTTTTATCTACTAGATGCAAATTGCATAAAAATGCAATTATTATGTACCAACGGCTTTAAACCAATACTTTTTAGCTAACTGCAATAGTTTAAGTAATGATGAAAGATTTTTTTTTATTTTATTCCATTTTAATTTATTTTTTATTCATTCATCTATCTATATGTTTGCTTTTTCGTTTATTTTTTTTATAGAACTGTGTATATGTTTCTTGAATATGTGCGTTAAAAATATTGAAACTAAAAGTTTTAAAAAAATCAACTTTCTTTTTACTTTATGGAATGATTAAAAAATTCAAGATTTTATATCACAAAAATACACAATTGATAAGTTTCTAAGAATCAAAAACTATCGATAGTATCGATGGCATCAAAAAATACTATTGAAACTATCGAATGGAGCCACTACCCAGCAAAAAATTTCAAAAAAGGTAATCGAGTTTGGAACTAAGCATTTTTGGTGGAAGCTTTTCCTTACTGGATTACCAACTTAATGATTTTAACAAGGCGTGAGACTAAAATAATCGATTCTTGAGAAGTACTTACCTTTTTTATTTGGAAACTTGTTCACGTAATCTAGAAAATCTAAAAAAATTATTTTCTTCATTTAGCAACTTGTACATAATTTTTTTACATTTTAGGTAATGAGATTTGTAAGCGAGTAATGAAATTTGGCAATCAGAAAAGTAAGTCATTATATGGAAAGTAGTTCTGATGGTAATGTGTAATTTTTTGCTGGGTATCGATAGTTTGCAGCTCTAGTCAGAGCTATCCATGGCTCTATGACACATGTCGAGAATATTGTGCACTCTTGAATCCTTTCGAGCGTAACCAGTTCAATATTTTTTTATAATATTTGTTTCGCGCCTCAGATGCATTTTCTGCAAGACAACTTACGGGTACTACTGAAGCCTCAATTATTTGTGAAGAATGCACTAATGTTTTTGTGCATTGTGGCAGACATCGAGTACCATTCGTCGTTTTGGAAAAATATGTCACTGGTTTTAATGCAATGGGCATTAAACCTTTGAGCATCAATTTCAAATTCAGAGGAGAGAACAATTAAGATTATATTTATACAAGTAATAGATGCTAAAAGGTCCGTGCGAGAAAATGCTCTTCTAGCTGTGTTGCCATCGTTAGTGTTGCCGCAGCCATTTGCTTTCGGCTTATCGACATGAAGACCCATTTGAAGCAAAAACTCTTTTTGAATTTTTTGATTCTTTTCTGCCAGGATTCTCTTCTCTTCTGTTCCACGAACTTGGAATTTTTTCAAATCTAGCTTATATGAAAGTTTTAAAACAAACTCGAAACTACGAATCCACGCATGCAGAGGGATTATTCCATATTTCAATACGTTGTCCTTTGCTTCAAAATTAGGAGAATCAAAGTTTCTAATAGTTCGAAATTGCTTCGGACCTGCATGACAGATCGGGCAATGCTGTGAACTTTTAGTTTCTGTCAACACATTTTAAACTTTTCCATCTATTAATGTCATATATAAATTATATTTTACTTAAATTTTTTTCCCATTACTTAGTGTGGATTGTAGTGGTTCCAACTTATTGATCTGTTAATTTATGTTGTGGTTTTTAGTTAAAATGTGCTCTTTTGTTTCTTTAACAACCCAGCAAAAAATTTCAAAAACGGTAATTGAGTTTGGAATTAAGCATTTCGATGGAATCACTTCCCTACTGGATTACCAACTTAATGATTTTAACAAGGCGTGAGACTAAAATAATCGATTCTTGAGAAGTACTTAAATTTTTTTTATTTTTCAACATTTCACGTAATCTATTTCGTCTAAAAAAATCATTCTCTTCATTTAGCAACTTGCACGTTATTTTTTTAAATTTTAGGTAATGTGATTTGTAAGCGAGTAATGAAATTTGGCAATCAGAAAAGTAAGTCATTATATGGCAAGTAGTTCTAATGGTAATGTGTAATTTTTTGCTGGGAAACTCCACTTTTAAAGACCTACAAAAGCGTACTGACTGAGGTGCACGGTTTACCCAAATATTATCACCTGCTGATGACATTATTTTTATTGGAATGACTGATGTCACAAAAAAGGACTGATCGAAACTTTCCGAAGTATTTTCGACAAATTTTTGTTTAAACAAGCTGTGACCGGTAGAACCATCAAACCCGTAGCTCAAAATTAGAATCGATTCTTTAACATCCATTCCACATAATACTTAATCTTGATATGCAAGAATTCTTTTAGCTTTTGCAACGAAACTTCGACTGAGCTTTCATTCGCTTTGATTTCATCCGGTCTACATTTCAATTTGCTTTTATAAACTTCATCAAAGTCGGATAAATACTACTATTGTGTTTTATGTTTAATTGACGCATATTTAAGTACTGCTTTTCAGTTAAACCGTTTTCTAACAAAAACATTAGAGCTTCATCAGGTGATATTACCGTAACTTCTTTATGGCTAGTATTAAGAACTTCTCGAATTTTTGATGGCCGATTTGAGATTTAGCAACTTTTTGTAGGACAAATTTCAAATCCGTTGCCTGGGATCTTTTGGCAGATATAGAGGCAGCGTGAAGTAATAATTGCGTATTGTCTCCTTGTTGGGAAGCTAATTCGGAAGCTAATCTCCTTTTATTTCTTTCGCTGCTATCCTCATAACTCATTTTTGGTCGCCCGATAGCATTAATCTTTTTCGGTATAACAAAAATTGTTTCTCGACTCTACCATTCCTCATTATATTTTCTAAATGCTTTCTCATTTCTGGATTGTTTATTCCATTTAAGTTTGATAAAATTAGATAAGTTACGAGCTTTAGTACATATTAATTTACTTAATGCACTGCCAATTTCGTGTGGAATCTTTCTTTTATGTAATTCGAAACATTCCTGTTGTTTCTCAAACAAAACCCAAATATTTCAGAATTTTTGAACCTGAGTGTTTCTACAAAAATATTAAAAATTCGTTCGTTAGCACTCAAATGCATACACTTTTACCATGACATAAGACTTGAATTTTCTACCAACAATCACGTGTACATAGTTCCAATGCCACTTCATAACATTTTTATTTTTACTCCACGAAAACCGACAAAACTCTTCAGAATTTCACAAAAATATACACACAAAAAAAACACCAAAATATGTACGAAATACAAAGATTTAGCAAACTATATTTGTATGTAGTAAAAATACTCACCTCGGGTATTACAACTCACATTTAAAAAGTTTTTTTTACAAGAATATAATAGCGGAATTCACGGTTGGCCTTGTAGATCTTTACATATTGTACTTTTGGTAAATTTTGTTAAATTTAAAGCAAAGCAACAACAATTTACCAAAGCTAAATACAAGATGTAAAAGATCTACAAGGCCAACCGTGAATTCCGCTATTATTAAATAAACAGTTTTTAATTTTGTAAAAATTTTGCTTCTTCACTTGTGTTAACGCGTGCCAACAAATTTGTAAACATTAACAGGTGTTTGTACATAAAAAGGGTTGCCAGCAGTACATTTTTTTTAGCTTTTTCTTATCAATATGTTGGGTATTGAACACCAACAAAAAAATTGTAAAAACTTAAAGCTGAAAAATTGACTTTTTTGCCGCTAAAATCGAGATTTCAGCCTTAGTGCACTATCTGGAAAGTTCATGTCTGGTACTGGTAATACAGGGTGGTTACCTTAAGTGCTCGCAATTTTATGTGTATGTGTGTACGTCTGTAACTATATATACAATTATTGTTGTTGCTATAGTGTTTGCACGTGAATATGTGCGTACGTTTAGTTCTTTGGTCATAGTCTAGATAGTTCTTCGCATTGACCCTGTAGGAATATTTTCGCGTAACACTTACATTAACACTGTTGGAATATTTTTGTGTAACGCTGCATTAACCTTGTAGACTACCACATTTCCGTAACAATATATATATATATATATACAGACGCACATACCCAGCAAAAAATTTCAAAAAGGTAATCGAGTTTGGAATTAAGCATTTTTGGTGGAAGCACTTCCCTACTGGATTACCAACTTAATGATTTTAACAAGACGTGAGACTAAAATAATCGATTCTTGAGAACTACTTAAATTTTTTTTATTTGGCAATTTATTCACGTAATCTATTTAATCTAAAAAATCATTGTCTTCATTTAGCAACTTGTACATCATTTTTTTTTAAATTTTAGGTAATGTGATTTGTAAGCGAGTAATGAAAATTGGCAATCAGAAAAGTAAGTCATTATATGGCAAGTAGTTCTAATGGTAATGTGTAATTTGTTGCTTGGTACATATAAAACCTTAAAGATTTAGGTATACGTGACCTTCTCCGAGAAAAGGGACCTAGTGTGTGAAAATGAAGTTTTAAGAAAAACGGAATTAAAGTTTCATAACGAATTATCACGTTGAACATACCTTCAGTTGGGAGATGCGATTTGGTATGTTTAGTTATGATTGGGTGCCGACTTTGGTGACGTCATGCCTATGTGGTGACGTATTTTTTTCGCTTTCAGTGTGACAAACCTTTGCTATTGTTGCTGCTCTGTACACATTGTAAAAAAAACTATAAGGAAAATAATAATGTGACGCTTCAGTCTTGTGCCAACAGTATAACTGTATGATGTGCGTATACTAATACGAAGAACATTGTAAAAATAACTATAAAAAATTTTAATGGAAAATTTACTTTTTGGCAAAAAGTTTTTGCCGCTAAAATCGCGATTGCGACCAGTGCACTGGTACATATTTATGTTGACACTTGAAATTTGTAAAATTAGTGTATTTTTACATAGACTACAACAATTAACACTAAAATTGAAAAAAAATTTAAATTAAAGGGTGGTCTATTAGTAAATGCAACTTTAACTATGTAATTTTGGCAACTTGCTATATCATAGAAACCGTAAGAGGCAAACTCTTGAAATTTTCAAAAACGGTAAAACTAAAAAATCTGATTTAGATTTATGAAAACAATTTTATAGCCAAACCAAAAAAAAAATCGTCAAAAACAAAAAAAAAATCGCTAAAACGAAAAAAAGCACCAAATTAAAAAAATTTCTAACACTAAAATAAATCGGCAAAACCAACAAAAATTAAAAAAACGCCATAAACCGAAAAAAACGCCAAAACGCGAAAAAGGCGCCAAAACTATAAAAAAATCGCCAAATGAAAAAAATCGCCAAGATGAAAAAATTGCCAAAATGAAAAAAAATCGCCAAATTGAAAAAACGCCGAATTAAAACCGAATTAAATCGCCAAAACGGGAAACAGGCGCCAAAACTAAAAAAAAATCGCCTAATTTTTCAAACGCTAACAACCGAAAAAAATCTCCAAAAACGCGAAAAATGCTCCAAAACTAAAAAAATCGCCTAAAATGAAAAAAATCGCCAAAATGAAAAAAACCGCCAAAATAAAAATAAACTTCAAAAACCGAAAAAAACGACAAAACGGCGGAAAGAAGTGCTTAAACTAAAAAAAGCGCCAAAAACCGAAAAAACGCAAAAACGCCAAAATTAAAAAACGCTCAAAACCGAAAAACTAAAAAAAAAAGCCAAAACTATTTGTTATATAGGCTAAAGTTCGTATTGAATTACATATGTAGTGTCCGTACGGAACCCTTCGTGCGCGGGTCAAAGTCACACTTCACTGAACTTATTATGTTTTTTGCGTTTTTAATGACAAAATGTTTGTTAAGAAAGCAATGGTGATTTTTTTTAAATTTTTAATGTTATTAAATCTTGAAAAAATAGTTGATAAATGCATATTTTATCAGTTTTAAATAGATATTTTTATATTTTTACTGCATATTTTATGTACATAAAACGTGATTTTAAATGCATGAAAATCCTTTCCCTTTTTGAAGAAAATACCGCCAAAAAGCTGGATTTCAAAATAAATATATATTTTTTTTTTGTATATACTTAGGAAACAGTTTTCAACACAAAGGAAATGCTTTCAAAAATATTTTTTTTAAAATTATTTATCTATATAAACAAAAATCAAATGTCATTCGCTGGTAATCGCATCCATTAAGAGCGACTGCACCGATTTCGCTAATTTTTAATGTGGCACCTCCCATATATTTTTTTGTTGTTTTGAAATATCTTGCAGCAAGAAACGTGAAATTTTGTGTGGAGAACGATTTTTATAATGTACATTGTATTACAAAAAAAAAAAATCGAATTAGACATGTTGGGTGTGAACCCTGCGATAAAGAAGAAATATTTACTGTGAGATATCTGAAAAACTAATATGGTGAGAATCTTAAAATATTGTGGGGATAACTTTGCTGGTATTATGCATTGTCTCTGGAAACAATTTCAGAATTTAACAAGTGCCTCACATATAGTACAAATTTTTTTGTCTTCAAGAATAATACCAGCGTACCGATCTTGCTGATTTGCTTACAGAGTATTACTGATGGTCTAGAACAGCTACGTCCGAACACACATACACTGATATTTGCATTTGAGGTAAACAGCTTTGAAAGCTCTTAAATTTGTTCTTGTTTCTTTGCAAAATAAGAGCAAGTATTGCTGTCATATGCACATTGTGCATAAATTAAATATTATTAAAGTAAATTAAATAAATATTAGTTTTTTAATATCTTGCTATCTGCTACAAATACAAACTTGAAGTTCCGCTGATTCTGCCGATGATAGAAAATAAAAGGGATTGGAGAAGTGAGCATTGGCTCCTCAGAAAAATATGTTGAAAACTAATGCAGTGAGAATTTTGAAACTCTTCGTGGTTATTGTATAACAAAAAATATTGAAAGTTCTAATAACAAATGTCTTTTCATCTCAAACCGTTTATAGGGTGTAGCGGGGCACACAGGGTTTTTGCTAGTTAAGCAATAAATATACTGAAAAAAATATTTGGAATGAATTTTTGTCAGTTACATGTTAATAAAAGTAGAATAAGAGATTGAATTTTTCAAAACTCTAAAAAGCGGGTTAGAAATTCGAGGCGGGATCGATCTGTGAAAAGCGGGATGTCTGGTCAGGTTAGTCATAATACACAATGTCTACAATTTTCATGACTGTAAGCATTACTTTTGTGCCTATATAAGTAAAAAGATTTCTGAGGCAGCCTTAAGAATGAATGTATAAAACAACCATAAAAGCTGCTCTCCTGTTAAATTTTTAAAATGTTAGTTAAGTCAGTTAGTTAAAACAGCGACGATATGTCATACACTCTAAAACATTAGCTCAAATTTAGGATCATATTTTGTCTAAATTGTTGTTGAAATATTCTTATTGTCTAAATTTATATCGATTGTGTAGTTATTTGTATCAAAAAAACAATTTTTGTCTCATTTTATACAAATATAAATCTGCTTTTAGATGTGTTTATTTTTAAACAAAGTGTGCTTAAAAAACAGCTAGATATACCTAAATAACGTCAAAATGTTGAAAACTAAACATATGTGCGTAAAGCAGCAGAAATATGTTTAACAAGAAGAAAGAAGAAGCTCAAAAGTACACATGTTCTAACAGAAGCACGCCATATATAAAATTAATTAAAATTAAAATAAAGCTATTTCTAAATAATAATTGTGTGTTTTATATAAATAGTGATAAGTTAATATTGTAAATAATGAGTAAAAAAATTATTAAATTAAAGCTTTGAGTTAAGACAGTATTGTTAAACAAGTGCGATATGTATACATACTTATGTAAGAAACAAAATTACTCAAATTTTAGAAATTTATTTTTAATTTTAATTCGAATTCTAAAAATTATATGTAAAATTTAAAGCAAAACGTGAATTTTTTATGTTAATTCAGTAAACCTTTTACGAATAAATTTAATCAAACACATGTATTAAATGCATTTTTATTTAAAAAAAAAAACATATTTTAAAATTAAACACAAGGGGGAAACTAAACACAAATTGCGTAAAATTGTTGAACATATTTTGTTCAAAATTAAACATATAGTGCTCAAAAATCAACAAAACGTTGAAAAAATATAGCTGTGTGATTTTAGGTCGAAAGTAGTCTGTAAGTGTTGCCTACTATTATCGACGTAATTTTCAACAAAAGTGTTTTAGAGTGTACATATGTACCTTATCATTAACAAAAAGTACCGAAAACGGGTACGATTTTACTCCCAAAACCCACTCGAGATTCTGTCCCAAAGAAAAAAACGTGCCAAAAAGCTTTCAGCTACGTTCAACAATTAAAAGATATGCCGTGTGCAAAAAAAAGTACCAAAATACAGTTTTTACCCCCTTTCAACCCCAAAAGTACACATATTAAAAAAGTACCAAATACATATCGGTTTGCTTTTTAATAGCATTATTATCCTTATAGAATTTTTAGACTATCTAACGTAGGTTCCAAAATATAGAGATACTAATTTTACCCTTTTTACCCGCTTAGCACTCCTTGGGCCCTTAAAAAAACATACATTTTTTACGCCAGCTTCTACTGACCGGTAGGAAGTCATAGTTAATTTTTTACATATACATATGTACGTTATCATTGACAAAAAAAGTACCGAAAAGGGTACGATTTTACCCTCTTTTAACTAAGAATGTTCAGAAACTGCCAAAACCCATTCGAGATTCCGTCCAAAAGGATAGAACATGCTAAAAAGCTTTCTGCTACGTTCAATAATTTAGAAGATATATCGAGTGCAAAAAAGATACTAAAATTCAGTTTTTACAACAGTACACATACTGAAAAAGTACCAAACGCATGTTTTTTTTATTTTTTAGCAGCATTTAAATTTAAAATTTTAGTCTATCCAACGTAGTTTCTGAGACATGATACCGATTTTACCCTTTTTACACCTTTTCGCACTCTAATTTCAAAAAACTACTTAGGGGATCTATACATCGGAACAGAAATCTATGCACCAAATTTCAGCTCTATTGCTATAGTGATTTGGACTGGGCGATGATATGTCAAAAAGAACTTAATTTGTTGTGCAACTTAAATATTTATACGAATAATTCTTTAGAATTATGAAATGAAATTCGGAAAAGAATTCCATTTTAAATTCTTGTTTTTTTTCGTTCTTCTCGCAAAAATCAACTTTTGTTTATTTTTTTTCGTTTGCGAAAAGAACGAAAAAAAAACAAGAATTTAAAATATAATTCTTTTCTGAATTTTATTTTTAAAATTACGAAACCAAATTTTAAAACGAGCGAAAAAAAAATAAAATAGCATTTAAGCGCAGAATTCTTTCCTACCCTGAGTGTAATGAAAACAAAATGTAAACACTTGATGAGGCTTCTACAAGAAAAATCAATTAATCTGCATTGTAAAAATTGATTTTTTTTGAGAAAAAATTTATTGAGTTTTCAACTAACACCACATAAATAGAAATAAATTCCTTATATACATATGCGCTCTCAAAAAATAGTGTCATCAGTTATTGACCAACACCTAATTCAGGCTTATAGCATGTTCACACGGACAGCAATTGTCGAGGATCGCTTTCTCATTCGAGGTTCGTGGTCGAATCTTGATTGAATCAACATGGTTCGCCATACAAATTTTTGAGAGCGAACCATCTTGGTTCATTTTGAATCTTGCTGCGAACCATGAAGAAATCGC
Organism: Tachina grossa; assembly: GCA_949987645.1. NCBI lineage: Eukaryota > Metazoa > Arthropoda > Insecta > Diptera > Tachinidae > Tachina > Tachina grossa. The sequence continues at coordinate 102,255,959 of OX465275.1, read as the reverse complement.
TTTCATCGCTAGTTTTGATAACACATTATCGCTAATTTATCTGAACTAGCTATCAAAACAAAATGAGTACACACATTCACATGCACACGAGTAAACAAAAAACAAACCAAAAAATGGATGCGTGTATGAGTTAAAAAAATTAGAACACATTTTACTCATTATTTTTGCTTAATTTATTTATCTACTGTAAAAAAGCAAATAACACAGGATATAAATTTATTTATTTATATTATAAAACTCGTGAGAACTATTAAAGTGTGTATGTTTGGATGTACGTATATTAGGGTTGCCATTATTTTTTATTTCTTCTACTCTCACACCCCAAATCGGTTGTTTTATGTAAAAAAATACAAAAAAAATTCATACCGATAAGTTGTGTTTTAGGGGGTGCGTCCGGCCCTCAAGCCCATATATTCAATGTAATTTTTTATTTATTTTTTGCTTAGTTTTATTTTGACTATATGTATATGCATGAAATAATTTAATATATGTATATAAGCTCTTATTGTAAATATAATTTTGTTACATAAAATTGTTGGTATTTGTTGGTTATTTTTCTCATTACAGGCAAATCCCGGTATAACGAACGATATTATATCAGGCCCATTCGTTATACCGAAAAATTCGTTATATCGTACTTTTTTTTTTCAAGTATTATTTTAACAATGTATTATTATTGTAGGCAAGATATAACACAATAAAAAGAATGCGGGCAATTTTTTTCAAATAAGGTACCAACTAAAAACTATAAAAATTTTTTTGCATTTACATTGCTGCTGTATATTTTGTTTAATATTTTTCCCCGTTCGTTATACAGAGCACACATTTATCCAAACAGTCGCTATTTGAAGTAGAACTAAATGTTAGAAAAATGTTCCTAGCAAATTTTTGTTTTTTATTTCGCGATTTTTTCTTTATCATTCGTTATATCCAGTATAAAATCACGATAGTATTCGCTATATAAGGTTGTTAATGTAAAAAATTTTGACGTTCGTTATATCGGATTTTCATTAAAACGAGATTCGTTATGCCGAGATTTGCCTGTATTTTCTAAAATATTAATTTTAGCAAAAAACGTTCTTTGATACTAATGTTGTTGACTTTAAGAGCTTAAATATTGCCACATGTCATATTCTTGTAAAAAAAAGGTAGTAGTACCTTTTGTAGTAGTATTAGTGAAAAACTGATTATGGCCATGAGGCTAGGTTTTCGTGTTATGAATGAATAAATTATATTAAAAGATAGTCATATGCAAAAAATTACATTGAAAATGGGCTTGAAAGCGAACTTTGAGGGCCGGAACCACCCCCTAAAACGCAACTTATCGGTATGAAATTTTTTTGTATTTTTTTTTACATAAAACTGAACTGATTTGGGGGATGAGAGTAGAAGAAATCAAAAAAGTCTCCATACAATTAACGGCCACTTTAATGTATATATGTACATCAAAACAGTTATGTCAACTTTTGATACTCAAAACGCGTAAAAATTTTTTGAAAAGGGGTTAAAATTTACTAAATTGAAAAAATATAAGTTTAGCGCAAAATAAAGTAAACTTTTTCGAATAATCGCGAAAATTGGATAGTTTTAAAATGTTTCTGTTGTAAATAAAAACATCAAAAATATTCTTTTAAAGTAATTTATTAGAAAATAAATAACTATTCAGGGCTATCGTGAAAAAAGGGTCATAAAAAGTGTCATTGGCACGAAAAAGGGTCAAAAGTGATACTTTAGTGTCACAACGGCAACGCTGCTCTCAGGAATGCGAGCGTAGCATACACTGCAGAAAGAAATGAGAGTGTGTACGCTGGACGGGTAGTACTGGTAATCAGGGTGACCGATGACATTTTCAAAAAGTGGCACCAAATAGGGGATTTATCAAAAAAAAGGGGCAAAATTAAAAAATCGAGAAAACTGCACTAAACTTTTAATTTTTAATGTATTTTCATATAACTCACCCTAAATAAAGGGAGTCAAAAAGTGGCAAGGCAGTCGAAAAAGGGGAAACGCAGTCGAAAAAGTGGCAAATTGCCACTTTAGTCGGTCAAACGGTCACGCTGCTGGTAATACCCGTCATAGAAAATTGTAGCTTGTATGAGATGCGCATTCTATATGATTTATATTCTTTGGTACTAGGTACGTTTTGGCCAGTAAAAATCGAATTTTCATTGGAGTGTAATGATGAGAAAGCCAGAGGGTTCTTAGCATTGAGGATGTCTTACCGCAGCACAGTGGCGTGAAATAAAAAAAAGTGGTAAAAAGTCCGCAACTTTTGAACTAGTGATCCGATTTCGATGAAACTAACGGTTTTGGAAAGAAGAAGTGTTGAACGTTTTAAAAGTATATTTGGAGGCACCCTGTTGTAAGAGAGGGTAGCTCCAAAGAGCCTCAAAGTGGGAAACTGCGATTATCGAAATTCTTTCTTTACAGTTATAAATTTATTTTTGTTTTGATTTCTTTGTACTAAAACCAGAGCACGACAATAAACGAAACAAATTTGTTTGATTTTGTTTTGTTTAAGTCTTTGAAGGGAGAGAAACAGAAACCATGAGAACGATTGCTTCATTTTTTTTTTGTTTTGATTATTTTGTAGTTTTGTTTTCTTTATTTTTTAGATATTCTATAGATTATCTCAATTGTGTCCAAAAGTTCCTTATGGAAGAGTAAACATTTAAAGAAAAACTAATTTATATTCAATACTTATGTCTTGTTGTAAAAACCAATATGTAGATACATACATACAAAGAAAAAATATTGTTGCTTTGCGCTTGCGTATATACAGTGAATAACGACAAAAAAATCTAATAAGACAAAGTTGGTTGTGTATTTCGTATTGCTAGTGCTGACTGCTGCATGTATGCATGTGTATTTCGTTTAGCTAGTGCTAAGTGCGGTGATGCAAAATGTGGCACAATTGGGCCATTCGTGGCACTTTTGGATGTTTGATGGCCCTGTGGTACTCTCTAGGCTATTTTGGCCCTTTCAACTCAAAATTAAACTATGTAATTCCTTCAAACATTTGAGTACACTTTTTAATGGAGTTTTCTCCGTTTTAAAAACGGAAGATTTTTTTTGAAGATTTTTTATTTAAACAGGTGTCCGAAATCTGCGCCATATCATGTTTTAAGTGGGGAAGCCAATAGTATTGTACCACTTGCTATTAAAATTTTCCAAAGGAAACATAATTAATAAATAATCAATAAAGGGCAATATCGCAAGTTCCACAATTTAAGAATCTCAAAGATTTAAGTAGAAGTATATTTTGGAAAAAGATTTCTACAATTAAAAATCGTTTGTGCAAACAAACCTTTGCATAGAAATTTATACAGAATTGTTCAAGGAACTCGTTCGATTCCACAGCATGTGTGGAAAGAATATTAAAAAAAGTGGTTGAGACTAATGTCCTGTTTTACGATAAAGATATAAACAAATTTATATTGAAAACAACAATAAAATATGAAAATTTGTTTTTGTTTTCAATATAAATTTTCAGTCGAAAGTTTTCTTTCGATATTGTGAAACAGGGCATAATACAAGAAATCGTCTTCATGTAAAAAACATTGTGTCATTTTTAATACAATTGAAAGATTTAATGAAATCTAGTTCTAATAATTGTGATAAAGATATTTTAAAAGTTAGCACACAAAAGTGTTGGAAACAAGAATAAATAGAGGAACTGTTGGACTAAGAATTTATAGATTATGTACACCAAAATTATAATTACATATGGAATATTTGTAACTAAAATTTTATTTTATTTAAGCAACATTTTTTGTTTGTTTTTGCTCTATTTTTTGTTTGTATTATATTACTAACACATACTTTTGTTTTATTTAAATTAAAATATTGTAGTCAAATACATTAAAAATTTGTTTGGGCCTATCCAAGTTATTTTGGCCCTTTCAAATCTTTAATTTGACCCCATTGTTGCCATTTTAACATTTTCACTACCAGATCTGGCATTTTCATTAGTTAAAAAGCATTCAACTTTTAAAAAATTCTGCTAAATGCTTTCTGGCATAATTATAATTTATTAAAAAAATTCTTCTGTATAGAGGATTCTACTCATAAATGTACATGCATTGCAGTGTAAAGGTTCCCTGATGATCTGGACTAGCAACAGTGATATGCGCAGCAAACACCTTATTAATAAATTTTAGTCTATTTTTAATGAAGAAATATTTTACTGAATAAGTACAATATTAATTTGGGATTATTAAACGTAATTGTAACAATTCCAAAAAAACACAATTATTTACTATTTTATGTTTGTGTGTGCTATAAAAATATCTGTAAACCCTAATAAGTTTGTAATGGGTGTTTTTTATTGAGGTATAGAACTTTAAGTTGGCATCACTTTTTTAACTGGTGGCCATTTTGTCAGCTGTCAAGTGATTAATATTTAGTTTGGTTTGCCATTTCATCATGAACAGGTTGAGAAAAGAACAACGCTTGCAAATCGTGCAAATTTATTTCGAAAATAATGGTTCAGTTCGCGAAGTTTACCGCAAGCTCCGTCCATTTTATGGTCGACATAATCGTCCATCAGAGCAATTAATTCGGTTAACCATGAATCGTTTTCGCACTACGCTTACTCTATGTGATAATACGCATCCGCAGAGACGTCGAACAGTGCGCACCGAAGAAACAATTGCCGCTGTAGAGCAAAGTGTTGAAGAGGACCCGAATGAATCGATTCGCCACGTGCACAGCAATTGGAGCTTTGTCCATCAACTTTATGGAAGATTTTGCGCAAAGATCTTGGCTTGCGACCTTACAAGATCCAGCTTGTGCAAGAATTAAAGCCGCGAGACCATGCAATGCGTCGTGATTTTGGTGTATGGGCCGAAAATGAGATTGATCTCGATGCTGATTTTCATCGCAAAATTTTGTTCAGTGATGAGGCTCATTTTTGGTTGAATGGCTACGTCAACAAGCAAAATTGCCGCATTTGGAGTGAAGAGAATCCACATGAGACCCTTGAGACGCCATTACATCCACAAAAACTGACTGTTTGGTGTGCTCTATGGGCTGGTGGAGTCATTGGGCCATACTTCTTCCGAAATAATGCTGGAGAGTCAGTTACCGTTAATGGAGACCGGTATAGAGCCATGATAACCGACTGTTTTGTTCCCGCATTGGATGGCATGAATGTGGATGAGTTGTGGTTCCAACAAGACGGCGCTACATGCCACACAGCGCACGTCACAATCGATTTATTGAAGGAAACATTCGATGAGCGCATAATTTCGCGGAATGGACCTGTCAATTGGCTACCAAGATCGTGTGATTTGACACCATTGGATTATTTTCTTTGGGGATATGTGAAGTCGCTCGTCTACGCCAACAAACCAGAAACGTTAGGGGACTTGGAAGCCAACATTCGTGGCGTTATTGCCAACATACGGCCCCATATGCTCGAAAAAGTGGTTGAAAATTGGACCTGTAGAATTGGCTTTATTCGAGCCAGCCGCGGCGGCCACATGCCCGAAATCATATTTAAACATTAATGGCATAAAATTATCCTTCCAATAAAGCCAAATTGATGGACATTAAAACGATTTTATTGTGTTTTATTTCAATTCGAAGTTCTATACCTCTAAAAAACACCCCCTATAAACATGAAATTTAAAGCTATTTCAATAATTTGTTTTAAATTTTAATCTAGCATTATACTTTTCTTCTGTAGAACATTTTAGCAGAATTTTTTTTACCGATTTAGCATTCTCTCATCCTCATTTTCTGGCAACACTGTTTGGTCCTAAAACAAAAAACTCAAAATGCATCACTGGCTGAGTGTGTGCTGTGCAGTGTTGCCAGAAAATGATGATGAGAGAATGCTAGATCCGTAAAAAAACTAAAATGTTCTACGGAACAAATGTATATTTTTTTTTAAGAGAAGTAACACTCAGGCAATTAATGCCTACTACTATTACTAGGTGTTACCTTATTTCGGAAAGGGAAAGTGATAGAAGACAGGTGGTGAAAGAAGAGATAGAAGAAAGCTTCATTCTTTTTACAACTCTGCTTTTTGCACGCATTTTTTTTGTAATAATGCAGTGTTGTAGCGCCTTCTGGTCTCAAATTAGGCGTATTAAATTTTGAAGCTGTGTTTTGTAGCCATTTTATTGGTTATTTTACTTCGCCGATGATTCTGCTACACAATACCGACGAAGGAGGGCGCTCTGATTTTACATTAGGATTAGCATCTGTTGAAGTCGGTATAGTTCAGTAGTGACCAGTGACTATGCCTTCATCACTTGAACTTTGCTACAACAACTGATACAAAGGGACACTAATGCACATCAGAAAAATGCGTGCTGTTGTTATTTAATGACTGTCGGATACAGGGATTGAACCCAGGATCTTCGGTTTTGTAGTCAACGTGCTAACTACTTCAGCCAACGCCACCCCCAAATGCCAGATTTAAATTTAAAAATTTTTATTGAAGAAGCTTTGAATTTCATGTTCATACAAAGTTATTAGTATTAGCAGGTGTTTTTATAGCACATACATATGTATATATGTACATACATATATATGTATGTGTTTGATATTATCCATAGATATGAATATTTATGTATTTTAAGACTGAGGCCAAGTGTCTTCATGTCAACACTAACATTCTGGTCACAAGTTTATTAGTTACATTGTATACAGTTTTTCTTCTATTCATTAGTGTAAAGGAAAGAGAGCAAACAGATGTATTTCTGGTGAATTTTTGAACAACTTGTCAATATACACAAATTTGTATGTACGTAAAGTACAGAAATGTATCAGTTAAGTCTGGTTGTTATGTCTCCATGTTGCTATAAGAACTACGCAGTCAGTACCTGGTTAATTGTTTTAGTTACTGGTAGATTTCCAATGACAAGCACAAAGTATTGTATGGGGAATAATTAGAGAGTAGTACTGGTGACAAAGTCAAAAGCGACTCATTATATTTTACCATCGACATTTCCTCCAGGGTATATACCTACATATAATATATGTATGTAGGTATATCGCGACCTATTTTCGGTTTAATTGTCAGCAAGATGTTGTAAAAAATAAGCTTTTTAATTGAAATTAAAACTATGGCCAACCCATAGTTGAGAATTATCAAAATGTCGAAATGTTTGATATTTTTTGAAATACAGGCTGTACAATTTTATCTTAGGCGATAATTCATGTATGGTAAAGTATATTTGGATACTATAGGGTGTTTTTTTCAGGGGTATATAACTTCGAATTGAAATAAAACACAAGAAAATCGTTTTAATGTCCATCAATTTGGCTTTATTGGAAGGATAATCTTATGCCATTAATGTTTAAATATGATTTCGGGCATGTGGCCGCCGCGGCTGGCTCGAATAAAGCCAATTCTACAGGTCCAATTTTCAACCACTTTTTCGAGCATATGGGGCCGTATGTTGGCAATAACGCCACGAATGTTGGCTTCCAAGTCCCCTAACGTTTCTGGTTTGTTGGCCTAGACGAGCGACTTCACATATCCCCAAAGAAAATAATCCAATGGTGTCAAATCACACGATCTTGGTGGCCAATTGACAGGTCCATTCCGCGAAATTATGCGCTCATCGAATGTTTCCTTCAATAAATCGATTGTGACGTGCGCTGTGTGGCATGTAGCGCCGTCTTGTTGGAACCACAACTCATCCACATTCATGCCATCCAATTCGGGAACAAAATAGTCGGTTAGTCGGCTCCAATTGCTGTGCACGGTGGCGAATCGATTCATTCGGGTCCTCTTCAACACTTTGCTCTACAGCGGCAATTGTTTCTTCGGTGCGCACTGTTCGACATCTCTGCGGATGCGTATTATCACATAGAGTAAACGTAGTGCGAAAACGATCCATGGTTAACCGAATTAATTGCTCTGATGGACGATTATGTCGACCATAAAATGGACGGAGCTTGCGGTAAACTTCGCGAACTGAACCATTATTTTCGAAATAAATTTGCACGATTTGCAAGCGTTGTTCTTTTGTCAACCTGTTCATGATGAAATGGCAAACCAAACTAAATATTAATCACTTGACAGCTGACAAAATCGCCGCCAGTTAAAAAAGTGATGCCAACTTAAAGTTCTATACCTCAATAAAAAACACCCTTTATAAAAACCCGTCCTCTGAAAACTTTAATTTTTGCCCCTTACGGATAATTGAAAATAGGGCTCCATATACATACATATGTATACAATACATAACATATAGTACATAGGTATTCGTTGTATCTACATTACGTAGAAAACAAATAATTGTAAACAAATTTTTATTTATGAATAGAATTACTCTCTACACTAAAAAAAAAAATTAACACATTAAAATTTTTATTTTAAGCAAATTCTGCCAAAAAGCATTTGGCAGAATTTTTTTTGATGGGAGAATGCTAAATCTGTAAAAAAAATTCTGCTAAAATGTTCTACAGAAGAAAAGTATAATGCCAGATTTAAATTTTAAAAAATTTATTGAAATAGTTTTGCATTCATTGTTTTTATACAAACTTATTAGTATTTACAAGTATTTTTATGGCACATACATATTATATATTTGTTATAATACATAGGTATGAATTTTTATGTATTTTCAAACATTAAATATATATACATACATACATATATGTATGTATATCGAAACCTGTTTTCGATTGAAGCTAAAGTTTTGAATTGAATTGAAATTAAAGTTTTATTTTCCTACATCCTGAAATTTTATCGTAAGCGACAATTTATCGAGCCTTATTTTTTATTTAATCGGAAGCGACATAAATTAAATTTTTCAGGAGAAGGTTTTTTTATGATATTCAAATTTGTTTTACATACGTAAATTGTCGCTTACGATAAAATTTTACAGCCCGTATCTTAAAAGTCAACAATTTCGGCATTTTTATAATTCTAAACTATGGGTAGACCCATAAAATTTTAATTTCAATAAAAAAGTCTTCTCGATAACATGTCCCTTACGATAAAATCGGAAATTAGGCTCGTTATGTATGTTGTAAACCATATTTGAATACTAAAAAAACCGTCTTATGAAAACTTAAATTTTTGTCGCTTATGGATAATTAAAAATAGGGTTCCATACACATACATATGTATATGATACGTAGGTATTCATTATATTTACATTACCTAGGAAACACATAATTGTAAAAAAATTACGTTGATGAAAAGAATTATTCTAAAAATTGAAAAAAAAATTAACAAATTAATATTTTTTAAAAGTTGAAGGCCTTTCAACGAATGAAAATGCCAAATCTGGCAGTGAAAATGCCAAAATGGCATGTGGATGAGAAACACACAGCCACGCTCCCAGACGTAACGATTTATCGTCATTTAGACGATTTTTTTCTTAAAATTTTTAAAAAATTTTTCAATAGTATACATTTTGCTTTGCAAACGGAAAAAAATTATTCTCATACATTAAATACTTTTCGAAATATTCAAAATCCAATTTTGATTACAAAATTAAATTTTCTAAATTTTTTTATTTTTGCCTAAATTATTGATCTAATTTTCTTTACTTCAAATGTTTCTAAACTTTTTTATATTATCACATCAGTAGACATAATTGTCTACTCAACGGTATATAATATGTATACCTTTGCCATTACATCAGTCTTAAAATGTATACACAAATATAACACCTCAGGTGAATCAAACTTCTTTCTATATACATATAACAAATCCTTATTTCTATTCTGACATTTAGAAATTTATTTGTTTCATTCACTCATTATTTTTCATATAATTTAAAAAAATTTCAATCGATGTTTTAAGATAAACCATGCGTAGTAGTTATTATGTACAACATTTGATCAACCTTGTCCGACCGAGTAGTCCCATCATTGAGGCTTTCCCATGTTAATTTACAGAGCGATTTATTTTTAATTGTTATCTCCATGATATCTATAACTGAAATAATAAAATTGAACCCATCGCAACTTAAGTGTATAGGTATGTATTTTACAAACAACGGATACAAAAGCGATACAAATATTAGGTAAAAACATACCCATAATAGGGGGGTGCGCGCATGCGCCTTTGCCCTTGTGGGTATATATACTGTCTGTATATATTAATTTTTATATATTTGAGCCAAATAAAAGTAATTACTTACAAAAATACAAAAAAAATATATTTAATACACCTTCAAGAGGTCGTAAAAAATGTGGGTTTGTTTGAATATCAGAAAAAACACGTAAATTTTCACCTGAGGTGTTATATTTATGTATACATTTTAAGACTGATGTAATGGCAAAGGTATACATATTATATACCGTTGAATAGACAATTATGTCTACTGATGTGGTAACATAAAAAAGTTTAGAAACGTTTGAAGTAAAGAAAATTACATCAATAATTTAGGCAAAAATAAAAAAATGTAGAAAATTTAATTTTGTAATCAAAATTGGATTTTGAATATTTCGAAAAGTATTGAAGGTATTTTTCTGTTTGCAAACCTAATTGTATGCTATTGAATTAAATTAAAATGTTTCCCGATTTATAATTTTATAAAACTTTTTTTTTTTATTGGGAAAAATTGTGTTAGAAAAATTTTAGCATTTTTAGAAAATTTCCTCCCCTGCCTAGATTTATGTGTAGGATGTCAAGAGTTTCTTACAAGTTACTAACAACAAGTTTATTTATAATAAAAAGTCAAAATATTTACAAAAACGAGCGTGCAATTTTTTTGCCACATCCAAAAATTAAATTTTTTCCAAAAAAAATGCTAATTTTCGACCAATACCCAGGGTGCACTATCAAAAATCTCCAAAATCTAATTCACAGTATTTTTTGATGCCTCCTCTCTCAGAAACAATCAAAATTTTTAACCAATACTTAATGATTTTTTAAAATATTCGAAAAAAATTAAAAAATACACAAAATTTTCTCATAATTTTCAAAAATCCAAATTGCAAAATTATTCCTAGCTATGTACCAACGATTAAAAAGTCAGGGCCAAAATTAAAAAAAAATTTTTCAAGTCAAATAACTTGGAAACTATAAGAGATAAAATGGTGCTCTAAGCATGTTTTATTTTTGTTTCTTAACTTTGATTGTCCCGCTGAAAAAATTATTAAGATCGGTCGATATTTACAGAAGTTACAAGCTCCGAAAGAATTTCAACAACCGCAGTTTCCCACTTTGAGGCTCTTTGGTGCTACCCTGTCTTACAACAGGGTGCCTCCAAATATACTTTCTAAAAAGTTCAACACTTCTTCTTTCCAAAACAGTTAGTTTCATCGAAATCGGTTCACTAGTTCAAAAGTTGCGGACTTTTTACCACTTTTTTTTTATTTCACGCCACTGTGCGTCGTCTTCATTAAAACCTCTTTATCTAAGGTAAATTTATAAAAAAGTTTGCATTTTGGATGTTCGGTTCTTGATAATCTAATTTTTAACTCAAACTACTTCAAAAACCAACCTTTGGCCCTTCGTTCTAGAAATTTCATGGGGGCCAAAGTTTGGCACTTTCTAAAAGAATTTACGTTTTTAATAAGTATAAGTTGTAAATGTGACACTAAATATAAGACTATGTGCAAAAAAAAAATTTTAAACAAGTTTTAATACCTTGCTTTTGTACCAAAAATCAGCTAAAACTTAAAATGCATTTTAAATCTATCATAACTATTTCTCTAACCGGTCGATTTTAAAGTTTTATATCTTAAACTTAAAGCCTATGGTCTGACCTGGCGAACAAAAAAAAAACGCAATACAAAATTTCAATCCAGTCAAAAGTTATATATTTTTGACCGCCATCTCGCGAAATGGTCCACTGTGCGGCGGTCATCTTGGAATAACAAAAACACTAGAAAAATTAAAGCAACGTTTCTATTGGGTTGGATGGTCAACAAGCTGTAGCCGACTGGATTGCAAACTGCACACAATGTATTGCAGCCAAAGGCCCAGTAAGGAGAAGCCGAGATCAGCTACAACAATATATGTCGGATGCACCGATCGAACGGATAGCGATGGATGTAGCAGGTCTTTTTCCTATAAGCAATGCTGGAAGTCGCTACGTTCTCGTGGTGATTGACTATTTAAGCAAATGGCCAGAAGTGTATGCCATACCCAACCAGTGTTATTACTCGAATGTGCGAGTTTTTTAACTTTTGGGATTTTCGCATTCGGTTTCGAATAACACATATCGAAATTTATAATGACAGCATTCGATAACGTGCATACATTCGAATTCATCCATTTGTGTTTTTACTTGCAAGCAAAAAGGCATTCGAAATCATGTTAACATAGAAAAAGCAAAATGTATGTTCAATATTTTACTTATTTATTTATAAAGGGTGTTTTTTATTGAGGTATAGAACTTTAAGTTGGCATCACTTTTTTAACTGGCGGCCATTTTGTCAGCTGTCAAGTGATTAATATTTAGTTTGGTTTGCCATTTCATCATAAACAAGTTGACAAAAGAACAACGCTTGCAAATCGTGCAAATTTATTTCGAAAATAATGGTTCAGTTCGCGAAGTTTACCGCAAGCTCCGTCCATTTTATGGTCGACATAATCGTCAATCAGAGCAATTAATTCGGTTAACCATGGATCGTTTTCGCACTACGTTTACTCTATGTGATAATACGCATCCGCAGAGATGTCGAACAGTGCGCACCGAAGAAACAATTGCCGCTGTAGAGCAAAGTGTTGAAGAGGACCCGAATGAATCGATTCGCCACCGTGCACAGCAATTGGAGCCGACTAACCGACTATTTTGTTCCCGAATTGGATGACATGAATGTGGATGAGTTGTGGTTCCAACAAGACGGCGCTACATGCCACACAGCGCACGTCACAATCGATTTATTGAAGGAAACATTCGATGAGCGCATAATTTCGCGGAATGGACCTGTCAATTGGCCACCAAGATCGTGTGATTTGACACCATTGGATTATTTTCTTTGGGGATATGTGAAGTCGCTCGTCTACGCCAACAAACCAGAAACGTTAGGGGACTTGGAAGCCAACATTCGTGGCGTTATTGCCAACATACGGCCCCATATGCTCGAAAAAGTAGTTGAAAATTGGACCTGTAGAATTGGCTTTATTCGAGCCAGCCGCGGCAGCCACATGCCCCAAATCATATTTAAACATAAATGGCATAAAATTGTCCTTCCAATAAAGCCAAATTGATGGACATTAAAGCGATTTTCTTGTGTTTTATTTCAATTCGAAGTTCTATACCTCTTAAAAAAACACCCGATATATGAATATGTGCACAAATGTCGTATAAAATAAAAAAATAAAAATATAAAGAATTTCTAGTTGACTTTAAATATAATAAAACACACTGACTTGGCAAATTATGTTTTGCCTAAGAGTTGTCGGGGAAAATTAAAAAAACCAACCAACTCTGAAAGCATCTAAATAACAAATTAACTGTTTGTCAACCACTAAAAGAATTGAAATTTGGCTAGTGCTCTATTCTCTAACTTTACACTAATTAATTATTATTAAGTTATTAATTAAATAAAAATGAAAATAACATTTACATATGTATATTCGTTTCTTTTTTTTTGCATATACGTGTGTATGTACTTACGTATATATGTTTTTGCACACATGCATATATACAAACATACGCTTTTGCTTACAATTTATTCAGTGTTGTGAAATTAATTTATTTGCCTTTTTCCAACACTGAAATAAAAACTCGATTCGCTTGGTATCGAGTGACATTATCGGAAAATTTCATACCATCAGAATTAATTTGTATTCGAATGCAATTCCGATCACGAGTGCAGGAATTAGGCCCCATGAAGACAAAACGATTTTGGGCGTATTCGTAAATAACTGGGTATGGTGTTCCAATAGAACTACATCCCGATCAAGGCAGAAATTTTGAGTCAGCGATGTTTAAGAAAATGAGCGATCTGTATGGGATAAAGAAAACTAAGACAACACTGCTTCATTCAGTCAGATGGTATGGTAGAAAGATTTCATCGTACCCTTGAATAATATCTGAAGAAAGTGGTGAGCGCCAATCACAAGAATTGGAACGAGCACATCCCAGGGTTTTTACCCGCATATAGGTAAGCTGTATATGATTCGACATCGAAAAGACCTGCAAAGATTATATTCGGAACGGAACTCAAACTGCCCGTAGATTTGGAATTTGGCATTAAGCCAACACCCATAGACAAAGATGGTGCAAACCCTTCCCAAGAGAGAGAGAAAATCTAAATGATGAAGGATAGGTATGATAGAGCTGAAAATACCGAGGGATTCAATGAAGGTCAACTATAAAACCCTCAACGGAAGAAAGGACTGTCTCCCAAACTACAGGCTCACTGGGATGGACCGTACAAAGCAATTAAAAGATTGAACGATGTCGTCTACAGGATACAATAATACAACAGCCCAAGGTCCAAAATGAAGGTTGTACACCTAGAACGACTGGCAAATTATGGAAAAGGTGATGATGTGCCTATTCGAAACGAATAGGCTTAAGGGAGCGGCAGTGTTACGGATATGGCTGTCGACAGGGTTAATGCAGCATTACTCAAAAATATTCCGGCAGGTGTTACGCGAAAATATTCCTACAGGGTCATTAAAAATAAACATCTATAATAGAACAAACAACTAAATAAACATGCGTAGCACATACAAGCTTGATTAAACGTAAACAAGCAATAACAAAAACCGTCTGCTTATTAAGATGTGCATATGGACATACATACATGTATGACAATTCAAACGAAAAACAAAAATTGCTTAGGCCTACAGTACACGGCATGTAAAAAGCCACATGCGTACGTGGCGATGACGTCACGAGAATTTTCAGCATGTCGTCGCATTTTTTAAAATTACTAGTAGTGGCTAGATGCCGTAAAATTTTTATAGTATTTTTGTTTCAAAATACATATGTGGCACATGTAGCCGAATCGAAGACACTTTCTGGGGCAGCTCGTCTGTAAACATGTTAATATATACATGTACATATGTTGCTAGTACACGGCATATAGAAAATGTAGCATCTCGAAGACGTCAAAATTACGTCAGAACCACATGCGAATGTGGTTTTTTACATGCCGTGTACTGTAGGCTTTAGTTAATGACGTACACACGCATGCATTTACACATGCATGTACATAGTTACCACATGACAGAGCTGGCAAACTATCGATAGTCACGCCATTCGATATTTTCGCTAGTTTATTGGAAAACTATCGATAGTATCGAATTATATTACTTGTCTAAGTGTCTAACTTTAACATTAATTTCTAGTTAATGTTAAGTGTAGACTTCAAATGTTAAGCTTTATATTAAGGTATATTGGATCGGGTCAATATTACTGCACCTCTTTTCAAGCTAACCTAGCATGGCTGTTAAGGAATCTGTTTTAACAACTCAGTCAAAATATGAAACATACAAAAAGATATATTCGGTCTGTATTCCACAATAATCAATTCTGCGAGGCAGAACTCTAACAGCGAACTTTTTTTTTCTTTCTTGCAGTTAGTATTAAAGTAAGTCATTTCCCCTGTTTGTCTAAGACGTTTCGGTTAGAAATCTTGGCGTTTCTGTAATAGATTAAAGAAAACTTGTACAAGTTAAGAATGTTAAATTTAATTTTCAAATGATTCAATTTCAATTTACATACAACTCAGTGGAGATATTGAAAAGTGTTCAATCAAGAGTTGATCAATTGCACGCGAAGTTTTCTGTATCACTAAGTCCATAAGTTTTTTATTTATTATTTTGAGTTATGACGTTATTTGAGTAAATGGGCGATATGTACTTACATGTATTTTCAATAAAAGAAAACCAATATGTTAAATTTTATCGAGTTTATTGCCAATTTGTTAATATATTTTTTTCAACGATAGTGTCGCTATCGATAAAAAAAACTATCGATAGTCTAATGGAAACAAAACTATCGATAGTACCATCGATAGTTTGCCAGCTCTACCACATGAACGTAATTGCCCACTTTGTAAACATCATTTAAGATGATGATGTGATTGTCTAGACTTTGCTGAAAGATTCTAGTGGTTTTTGTGCGAAGTATAAAAACTGGTGACGTATCCAATCGCAAGTCGGTTGATAATTAAAGCGTCTATTGTGAAGAGATCATATAAATAGTTGTCTACTAAAGAGTTCATTTCATTATTGTGAAGAAAGAGTAATGCATTAAACACATTCACAACAGCAAGCTACCGACTACCAAATGTCAAGGATAGAATACACATGTTTATATGAGAATGATTCTTTTGAAGGCAGCAAGGCAACAGGGCGACAGGTTATTGTCTATGCTGAATTTGTCGTTGTAGTCCAATTAAACTAATTTTAAGTAACCAAGTAACAAACACGAACACAACTCGCAAAGCGATTAGCTTGTCTGCGAAAAACACCCAGGGTTTATTGGTGGGAAACGAACCCACGAACTCTGGACTGAGAGGCTAGCATCGCTAACACTCAGCCACAGGGGCACCCTTTCTATTTCTTTGGCTACAATGAGAAAATTCAGTGTTGCCAGTATAATACAAAATGTTGAAGAAATGATATCGTACAATTATTTCATATTATTTAAATGTAAAGTAAAAATTGATTCATTTTTATACTTTTACGTCATACCAGTACATTTCAAAAGAGTAATTTAATTTTTATAAATGCGAAATATTTGGAGGTCGCAATACTGAACTATGTGTTAATATGAGGTGCAGATGGTGCGGCTGACGTCTTCAAAATAATTAAATCTCACAAATCTCAGTTGAAAGTCGTACATAAGTGTGTCTTATAGTAAAAGCAGTGGAACATTTTGGTTGTAGAAACAAAGAGCGTCAACAGAGGGAGTCTTCGTTAGAGACGAGCAGCAGACAAAGAGGAATTGCGACAATAATAGAGCAGCCAGCCAAGAGACCTGCGTACACAACAATGCTGCCCAGAGAGAGAAAACCGAGAGAAATGTATAAGCGTATGTGCATTCATTTATACAAAAAGCCGATTAATGTTCGACACTCTGGCGCTTCTCTGGCCAGCAGTGGTATACAACATCGAGCAAGGCGATTATTTTCAATTTTGTTCACATAAATTTTTTAAAGGAAAATAATAATAGGTGTGTGACATTTTTACTGAGGTTCGCTGCTTTATACTGAAATTCCTTCGTAACCATGTAACAATATGCGTACAATTTTTAATGGACGAGCGGCTTCTAATTTATTCGTCCTTTTTTGTTAATTATATATAAATTTTATTAAAGTTATAGGTCTTTTGTAATCAATTTACAATTTCATCTAATTTATCTGATATTTCGCTTCAACTTTGTGTAGCTTCTTCAGAAAATAAAATTATTTTAAGTTTACTAATACATAGACATGGTGTAATTATACACAGCGATGCCAACTTGGTGCTTTTGGCACTATTTTGAGTGCTTTTTGAAGATTCAAAACGCCAAATTTTTAACGTTAGTGTCAAACTAAGGAGAAACACCAAGTAGTGCTTTTAAGAAATTTGTGAATTTCTTAAAATTATTTTAATAAAAACTTGGCGTATTTATTTTTTCAGAGTAAAGCATACCTTTTTTGTCTGATATATTTCAATAATTAGAGAATAGCTTAGAAAATTTTAAACATTACTAAACTTCACATTAATTCATGTTATGGATCTTCAATCGATTTTCACGTAAGTGCTTTTTACGCTTTTTAGATATCAAAATTACGCTTTTTATTTAAAATTTGATGTGCTTTTACAACCAAAAAAGTTGGCATCACTGATTATACAGGTGATTGCGTAAGGATTTGTTATACAAAAATACGGCAACCATAGCTGTGTAAGGAACCGAAGAATGTCAAAAGCACAAAAATAATTGTATTAAAACCAAAACAAAATCGAAGTTTTTGACATTCTTCAGCTACAAAGCACATAAAACAAAAAATTATCAGCTGAAATAGCGCTGCCACCTAGTTAGATACTCCTTGTACATAGATATATAAATTGAAAAATATTTGTCAAAATTTAAATACAAAAGTTCAAAAAAAGCTTTTTACATACAAAAAGATGTTTAAAAGAATTAAAATATTAAAATAAATATATGTGTCCATAATTATAATTGTTAATTAAATATATATATATATATATCGCTCATTTACTTCAATAGTGGCACAACTCAAAAAAACAAGTTTTGCAGAAAACGCGTTTTAAGTTTTTATTTTGCATACAACTCAATGGAGAAATGAAAAAAAAATTCTTCTCTCAGGAGGTGATGGTACAAGCTATTTATATGAAATTTTTACACAAGATAAAATACAAAATGCCGCATCTTTCTGCATTATTAACTCAAAAAACTCATTTTTTGAGTTATGCCACTATTGAAGCAAATGAGCGATATACATATATATATATATATATATATATATATATGTACTCATGCACATACACATCCATACATGTATAAACATACATATATACATATACACACCCCTAAATGATCATATACACATACACACACATACATGCTCACATCCATCTACATATGCAAACATACAAAATCTTGCATGTACATATATGCTCACGCGAATAAACGTGTACACGTACACGTACACATATCAATATACAAATTTTAACACATACATATATGTAAATATACATCTATACTATAAGTCTGCACAGATATAACTGTTCGCACCAGTTTTGCGTGTGTTGGTTCTGGTATGTACAGATACTATATGGTATTCAGCGTTTCTGTTGCTAGTTATGTTTTAGACTCGCTTGTTTTTCTTGAATCAAGTCTGAGTTTATGAAAGAGAGAGGAAAGAAGAAAGTATAGGGGTTCTGATTTCCTTGCACCGAAAAGTTATGAGTAGTAAAAGAAACGCTGATAACATATGTACCTGTACATATCTGAACCAACATACGTTAAACTGGTGCAAACAGTTATATGCAGACCTATAATCTATACATGGACACAAAACATATGTATGTATAAATCCTTTTTTTAGGGCTTGTGTCACGCTCTAGTATCTACTCTAAAATTTATTCTTTTATGCGTTTTAACATTATTAATCTGTAGCATCTCTAACATATAACGTCTTCTGCAATTACTTTCTATGTTTAGTACTGATACGTTATCAAAATCAAAAGATTTAAAAGTTGATTTTATGTAACGTTCCGTCACAAATGCTTCTATATTTTTTTCCTACACTGTATACTTGTTTAGTTGATTTTACATTTTTTGTTATTGAAAACTGACCAACAGAAATAATACCAACAACTACATACATGTGTTAAAAATACACAACAAATACAACAACCACGCTCATGCAGTCAAGTAACTGCACATACATACTTACATAAACATACATATGTACGTAAGCTAACAGAAGTAAAAAAAAACAACAACCACATACATGCTTTTGTAAGCGCATGCATGCTGTATAAAATACAATAAACACATGCAGACTTTTATAGATTTTAAACTAAAACGAACAAACCATACAAATGGAGAAATTAATTCTCAACAGGTTAAAATAATAATTACTATAAGATATCAAGCTTAAGCCATAGGCAATCAGGACGAGCTGGACGTCTCAGTACAGTAAGCAGGGGCACTACCTGTATATTACAAGAACGGATATCAACATAAAGGCTTGTCCTAATTTTTTGTGAACAGAAAGCTGCAAGATCTACCGTATTCATCTTGAGCTTTCTAATAAATTGTAGTTAGTATTTCAAGATCTACAGAATTCATCTTGAAATTATTTTTATTTTTTTGTTCAAGATCTACCGCATTCATCTTGAACTTCTCGTTTATACTCAAGATCCTCCGAATTCATCTTGAGTTTCTTTCGCCGCTTTATTTTGCAAGATCTACCGAATTCATCTTGAAAAATCGCTTATATTCAAGATCCCCCGTATTCATCTTGAATTCCTATTACGAGAGCCACCGAATTCCTCTCGCCCGCATTAAACTGGCCTCAGATCCCACCGGATATAACCTGAACATATTTTATTTCGAGAGCCACCTAATTCCTCTCATTTACTAAACAGCCTCAAGGCCCACCGAATACCGCAGATAATAAGTTGGTATTAATTATAGCTGTCACCGCCTGCAATTCACTGACAATAAACCCTGTAGTTCTTAGATATCCTAGTAACATAAGTTTCGTTAAATAAAGAGAGCTTTGTATATTTTCCACCCAAGAAAATTAATTTTTTATTTCAAAGAAAGTGGACCTTTGAGTCCGAACCTGGACAGACTGAGTCATACCCCAGCTGGTAAAGTAAACCACGTTACAGCATATGTAGATGGATGTGAGGATGTATGTGTGTGTATGTGTATATGATCATGTCCCCTACATATGTATGTATGTATGTTTATACATGTATGTATGTGTATGTGCATATGTGCATGAGTACATATACATATATATATATTTAATTAACAATTATAATTATGGACACATATATTAATTTTAATATTTTTAATATTTTAATTCTTTTAAACATCTTTTTGTAAGTAAAAAGCTTTTTTGAACTTTTGTGTTATTTCAAGTTTGAGAAATATTTTTCAATTTAGATATATATGTATTAGTAAATTTAAAATAATTTTATTTCCTGCAGAAGCTACACAAAGTTGAAACGAAATATCGGATAAATTAAATTAAATTGCAAATTGATTACAAAAGACCTATAGCTTTAATAAAATTTATATGTATATAATAACAAATACAATAATTTTAACTACTTGAAAGACATGAAGCACGAAAGATTTTTGAATTGTTTCAGTTAAATCTTATTAAGTTTTCATAATAGGTGAAAAATTGAAAATAAAAAAATTGTGTCACTATCGATGTTATTAATTCAAAATTTATGATACAGCCTTTTTTTAGTTTATCCTAACATTCATTATTGATTTTCTAGCTTGAAGAGTAAATGAACTGACCTAATATTTCATTATATATATAAAGCAACGGTTTTTTAATTTATATAATTTTCTACTAGGGCTGCCAATCAGCAGTGCTTCTAGTATGGAAAAAAAATTAACTCAAGTACAAAATTGTATACCATGAAAATTATAAAATTAAAAATACAAAAAGTGCTACCAAATATAACGTAAGCTAGACAAGTGTACTATAAAAACTAATTTTTTTACGTACTCGCCTGTGTACCGCTTGCTTGCCTGAAAACTGACTTGCTATGTAGAAAAAGGCCATTAGTATTAGTATTTCTAAATACTAATAAGAGCGACAAGAACAAATAATTAGCAATCAACTTCGTCCAAGTATTGAGAATTGTCGTCAGTGTTGCCATAAGATGTAAGAGGAAAAGTGATAGATTGCAGAAATAAAAGTGCTAAAATGGTCTACAGCACACACAGCAAAGTGCTAAAATCAGTTAACATTTTTAGTTTCTCTTATTTCCTAAGCAGCCCATTCACTTGCAATAATTATATAGCATTATGTCAAGTTTTTTACTGTGAGAAAAATTTCGCCATGTTTTTTGAAATATTTGTATCAATCATTCCATAGTAAATTATGCGAGATTTGACTTTTTACGTAACCCAAGATGTGATATCTTCTAAACGGCTTAACCGATTTTCTTAAAACGATTGTCAATCAAGTCCCCTTTCAAGCAGAAAATTAAATCAAAACCGGTCCAGCCGTTTGGTCTGTACCTGGGCATGGACAGGCACACAGACACATACTACGAACTTATAACATCTCTTTTTTTGGTCGGAGGTTAACAAGTTTTGTTAATTTAGTATTTCAAATGGTGCACTTTAATAATATTAAATAAATATATTTAAATGTTATATTTGTACCCATATGTGTATGTTAGAGTTGAGCGATATTTAGAAACCTGTTACTTTTCCACAGCGATTGAAAAATCACAAATCACAACTGTGACTGAATTTATCAAGTAACAGGTTTTGGAAATATAGTTCTTTCATACAAACTGTGATTGTTCTTGCATGCTCTTGTCAACAAAAAAATTGTCAAATCGTGTCATCTTTTCTGGCAACAACTCACATTTTTATATTTACAATTTTATTGTCTCTCTGCCTCTTATACGACAATTCTCAATATTTGGACGGGGTTGATTGCTAATTGCTTGTTCTTGCCGCTCTTCTTATTAGTATTTATTAAAACACTAATAAATACTTTTAAAGCAGAATAGCTGAAATGTGTTAAACCGTGATCACATACTACGTTTATACACGCACTATTTGCAAAATAAAAATATTCGCAAATAAATTAATTCACTGTTTATACGGCATAGCAAAAGTACACAAACTTGGTAGCACTTCTATAGAAAACTTACTTATGTTGACAAAAAAATACTGTAAATGTACAAAATGTGAAATAATTATTTGTTTTAATTGTCATTATTTGCTTCTATTATTGTTTTTTTGTGCAATATTAATCCATTTATTGTTTTTTGTTATCAAATATTTGTAAGCGTGGCAACCTCAATCATTTTATTTGCAAATAGTGCGTTAATCGTGAATAGTTTTCTGAATTAGTAAGTCGCAATAAGAACAATAATATGGCAACAATTTACAGTTTTATTTGCAAATAAGCCCTGCGTATAAACGTAGTAACAGTCACTGTTTAATTTCACTGCTGCTCTTCGTAAGAGATTTCCTCAAAATAACAGAACTGCTACAAATAAAATACTGCTAAACTGTGTCACAGTTTAAAAGAACAGTGATTTAGAAATCACGTTCACAAGGAGCAACATTATTAAAAAATCACGTTATCGCTCATCACTAGTGTATGTGTCTCAGAGCAGTTCAGTTATGACTCCTGTCATACTCTCTATATATGCACACATTTGTCTCCATCGACGGGATGTTTTTGCCTTATGTGAGACCCAGGTGTCTGAGAATGCTGATCCACAGGATTTTCAGATACCTGGTTATCAACTTCTATCGCTTTTTAACTTTCATCGGGGACTTGTAACGTACATTCGCAATACAGTTGTGTACCAATGCCAGCAATCACTAGGCATATCTGATGCTGAATTTAGCTGTCTCTGGGTTAAATTTCAAATCAGGGCACACTGTTTGCATTTCGGATTTGTCTACAGAAGTATAAACGCAGAAAGGGATACAACTGGCTTCGATGCCCTTTCTGACTCCATATCAAAGATCCTAGAGAGTTGTCCGAACAGTGAAATCGTTATTGCTGGTGATTTCAACGTTCACAATTCAACTTGGCTTCGCCATTCGAGCCGTGCAATTACGGAAGTCCAATATGTTGAGTTATTCGCAGCACATAACCACGTAGTGCAACTTGTGAATAAACCAACACACATTCCTTGTGTTGAAGGGCACCAACAAAATACACTCGACCTCTTTCTCACTTCACACCCTGATAAGTATGAAGTAAGTGTTAATACACCTCTCGGTAATTCAGATCACTGTACCATTTCGGCCTCCTTTTCGTTCTCAGCACTTCATAGCGCTTCACCTACAGCTACGAAACGACTAAAATACATCTACGAAAAGGCTCGTTGGGCTCAGCTCAACGAATTTTTTCGGCATTTTAATTGGAAGCTATGTTTCCTAGACAATGATGTCAATGCCATGGCCAAAATGGGCGAAAGTATAATTTTGATGGGCATGAAGGCTTTCATACCATAAAAAAAAATTCCGATTAAGTCCAAAGAGAAACTCTGGTTTAATCAGACATTCAAAAACGCAGTCAGATCTAGATAGGAAGCATTCGGTATTTGGAGAAGTAATCAAAATGCCGATACTGATTTGCTACGCAAAAGGGCGAGATCTTCGTGTGCCAAAGTAATGAGGAGTGAAAATGCTCTTTACGAGAATCGTCTCCGTGCTAAAGTTCTTGCTGCCCCTCGGGGTAGTAAGAGCTTCTGGTCATTCATTAAAAGAGTAAAGAATAATGCTAGTTCTTCAATTACGACTTTTTTAAAGGATGACTTAATATTCACTGACCCGGCCGATAAAGCTAACCTACTAGCTGAAATATTTGCAAGTAATTCCTACTTGCCGGAAAGCAATCAGCCTCTGCCTATGCTAGAGAGAGTATCCACTACTATGCCTAAGATATTCTTTCGAGCTCGGACAGTAAAAAGGGGTTTGTCGGAACTCAACATAAACAAGTCTCCCGGGCCGGATAGCATTCCAGCACTGCTCTTGGAACAGTGCTCCTCGACGCTAGCACGTCCATTAGCTAACCTCTTCAGCACGTTGTACCATGTTGGTGAGTTC
Source organism: Tachina grossa (assembly GCA_949987645.1). NCBI lineage: Eukaryota > Metazoa > Arthropoda > Insecta > Diptera > Tachinidae > Tachina > Tachina grossa. The sequence continues at coordinate 102,231,774 of OX465275.1, read as the reverse complement.
CCAGTGTGTTGGAAGATTTCTAATGTTACGCCAATCCCTAAAAAAGGAAAAGCTACTAACCCTGAAAATTATCGCCCAATCGCAATATGCTCTGCACTTTCCAAAGTGATGGAAAGTATGGTAAATTTCCATCTTGTAAGATATCTGGAGTCCAACAGCTTACTCAACGACCGGCAGTATGGATTTCGTAGACGCCGCTCTACGAGAGACCTACTAGCCCTCCTCTCGGAGAAATGGTGTAATTCAGTCCACCATTTTGGCGAAAGTAAGGTGGTGGCTCTAGATATCTCCAAGGCGTTTGATAGAGTGTGGCATGGTGCACTTTTGTCAAAATGTATTGCCATTGGTGTCGGTGATAATTTCTCTCGATTCTTATCGAGTTTCCTCAGGGATCGCACTATAAGAGTTAATATAGATGGGATCTCATTCAAGTTAAATTCAGGGGTACAGCAAGGTTCCGTTATTTCACCAACTCTATTCCTTATCTTTATAAACGACCTTCTATTCAAAACTTTCAACCCTATCTACTCTTTCGCGGACGACAGCAGCATTTGCATTCTTTCTCATTCAACAATAGACCTAGCCTGCCGCAGGTTGAGGCCATGCGACAAACAATGAATGAGACTTTAAACTATGGTTTAGAAAAAATTTCTGAATGGGGTCATGCAAACAGGGTCGGCTTTAACGCCCGTAAGACCCAATGTTGCACGGTTACACATAGACGCATGACCGAAAATGCTGCTGCCTCTGTAACTATGGAAGGTATAAATATTAAGGAATCAGATGCTCTTGATGTTCTTGGCATGAAAATACAGTGTGATGTTCGATGGACTGAACACATTTTTCAAATTGCAAAAGAAGCATTCAAGTGCCTCAGCTTTTTGAAACGGTGCAAACGATATTTCACCCCATCTGATCTCCTGACTATTTAGTATACCACTTATATCCGACCAAAAATGGAATACAACTCTCATGTATGGGTCGGCGCTTCAAAGTCTATTTTGGAGCTGCTCAACCGCGTGCAAGAGAGGGCGAAGAAGCTCATCGGTGACAGTAGGGTATCCAACTCTATTGATTCATTGTTCTATCGTTACTACAACGGAATGTGTTCCAATGAAATTAGGGAACTTGTTCCTGAAACCCGCACATTTATACGTACAACACGTGCCTCATTCAGAGCACATCCCTTTGTGGTCGCTTGGCCAATGAATCGCACTACGCATTACAGAGAAAATTCCTTTTTTAACCGCACTGTTCGTATGTGGAACCAACTAGCTGCGGAGGTCTTTCCTGTCACTACCAGCGTGGCCAGGTTTAAATCGAATATCCACAGACACTACTCCCTCTATCCTCCTTCCCTATAACCTATTTTCCTAGTTCTAGCACAATGCATTGCATGAGTAGGGGTTATCCCCTGAGTACTGGTCCAATTAAAAAAAAAACACTTTATGAAGACAAATAAATTTGATAAACATATCTTATATATAAATACAGCACACATATTTTTGTCGTACACTTTTAAATATCTTATAGTACACCAATATTAGTGAAACATATATGGTTTAATAGGTATTTTTATAAATATAATATAAATGAAACTATTGGTTTAAAAGTGATAAAAAAAATTAAACTTTGCTTGAAAAAATACTACTTTCTTCTTTGTTTTTGTTTTGTTCACACATGGGTATAATAAATAAAGACATACTACGTGTCAAGTGGTCTAATTTAGACCACCGGGCGATCCTAGTAATATTAATTGGCTCACAATTTGTCTAAGAAATTATCTATGGAAAATTTATAAATTTAATGAAAAAAAAATGCCAAATAGATTTAAGAAAGTGCTAAACTAACACTTAGCATTATGTTCAAAATCTTTAGTGCTAAACGAAGGAAAAAAAGTGCTAAATCTAGCACTAAAAGTGCTAAAATGGCAAGCCTGATTGTCGTATAAAAAGCAGAGACAATAAAATTGTAAATAAAAAAATGTTAGAGCTTTACATAGTTACAGGAAAGACGACTTGACACGACTCGACGATTTTTTCTTGACAAAAGCTGAAGGTATAAAAAATTAGTGTGGTAGCTTTATTTACTGCAAAGTAAGCATACAATAACAATCACAGTTTGTATGAAAGAACTACCCAGGCAGAAATTGCTAACCGTACAAAAATTGTAGGAATGGGAAAGCACTTTTACTCAAGAAACCCAAACGGTTTGCCATCCTTACGGGTTACAATTTGAAAAATTATTTGCTAATGGTTTTTAATAAATTTTTATTTTATTTTTTAATTTTTTCTTTTCGTTTTTATTTATTGGTAAGAATACACTTTACATCTACCATGCTTAGCTCTATTTCTGATATAACCAGATATTTCCATTACTTAGTAAACAGATACTCGTATTATCAGGAGGAACGGTTGTGCCAAAAGAAAAGACAAAAGAAAATAGTGTTTTCGATTCAACTATGTCTATAAATTTTTCCCAGGGAATATTTTCTATTTTTAACAAGAGAAAATACTAATGGTATATTATTTAAGAAACTGTTAGTATTGAAAAGGTGCAATTTCCTTTGAATTTGCGTTATTGGATTTGTAGTTGTTTAACATTACCCATTCACTTTAAATACCCCAAATTATTTTCAAAGTCAGAAGCTGAAAATTGTGATAAAGGATCTCCAATGTTAATATTCATAGTTTGCGAATTAGGGCCGTATTATCGAGACATATAAGTTCAACAAATGATTTAACAATTCTTGAACGTATTTTAATGTAGCTAACTAGGTTGACGACAAAATACGACAAGTAAATAAAATTAAAAAATGTTTGTACAATTTAACATCTAATAGATTTTTTAAACTTTAGTGGTTTTCAACCGGTGGGTCGTGACCCACTGGTGGGTCGCGGCGACCTTTCTCGGGGGTCGCGACCTGATCTAAATAAAACACATTGATTGTTTTTAAATATTTAATTCTTTTAATTTAAATACATAAAAAAATTTTAATTCAAAAACATAAAAGTACTTATGTATATCAATGTGAACGCTGGGCTTGCTTATTTTTAATTAAATGCGAAAAACGTGGTTGCAATTATGACACGCAAACATTCAAATCATTTTCTAAATTAAGTGTATTCCTGTTTTTTGTTTTAATATTCACCATTTGTGAAAAAGTCATTTCGCACAGATAAGATGTTGAAAATTGAATTAATATTTTAAGTGTTTTTTTTAGCTAGCTCGGGGTATTCCGTCTTTCGCTTTAGCCAAAATGTTGAACTATTTTGAGATAAATATTCCATTTTGAGCATACTGTCCGCTGCCAGTTCACATAAATTTTCTTTCAAATTATTTGTAAGATTGGCGAGCTCAACACAGTTAGTTATGAATGGATTAAATACCCAGCAATCACCATTATCTTCTTGCAGCTCTTTTGGAAAGTAGCAATATAGTTCCTTTTTTAAATTTTGCAGCGCTTCTATCATGGTGGGAATAAAATCGCTCACCAATTCATCGGATGAAATTTCCGTTGCAATACTTTCAAAGCTGGTGAAGGAATCAAATTGTAGTTGTTGCAATGATGTTGAGCACATTTCAATTTTTAAAATAAATGCTTTGATTTTATCTTTGGATGATATAATGTTTTCGTCTCTCCCTTGCATACTCGCGTTTAAAATGTTCAAATGACGAAAAATATCTGCAATATATGGTAATTTCAAAAGCCACTTAGGATTATTAAACAAATTTTCATATTCGGATTCCCTTTCTTGAAAAAACATGTTCAATTCCGATCTTAATTTAATTACTCTTGCCAGCATATTTCCAATCGATAATCACCTCTGTGTGATAAAGAAGATTTTGATGGAGTGCGCCCATGTCTTTTCGAAACAATCTTGACTGTAAAGATTTTTTTTAATGGAATTTACAACTGATGGCAGTATTAAGCACATCGCTTAAATTTAATGGTAAGAACTTGGCTGCCAAGGCTTGACGATGGAGAAAACAGTGCGTCCACTTCGCATTCGGCATCATTGTTTTAAGTCTTGCTACGAATCCACTTTTTCTACCAGTCATTGCCCTAGCACCGTCAGTGCAAATACCAACACAAAGTTCCCAGTCAAAGTTCAAATCTTTGGTGCCTTCCAAAAACATTTCATACAAACACTCGCCAGCCGTATTTTTTTTGGTAAAGATTTGCAAAATAATATTTCTTCGGAAATAGTATCATCATTTTCAAACCGAACAGAACACACTAGCTATATCGCTTAATCTGCGTTGAATTGTGTTATCAGACAGGTTTTAATTTTTCGGCTTCTTTTTCGCCTATCATTATCTCAACCATGTCTATTGCAGCCGGTAAAATACGATTTTCAGAATAGCAAACACGCAGTGTAATGTTTTTGCTTTATTTTCATTGAATTTTGTTTTTTTATAATAGTACATATTTTGAAACTTTGAAAGCCAGATTTTTTGATAATCATTTCAGGGTCGCGGCTTCAAAAAGGTTGAAAACCACTTTATAATTTAAAGTAATTGCACCAGCATATAACAAGAAGAAACGGAATTGTGTAGTTTTCCAGTTTGTTAAATTCATTAAATCGTATGATTTTCTTTGAAACTCAAAAGCTACATTTTTAGATACCATTAATTAGTAGGTTTTGTTGAAGCCCTGATACATTTTCTTGTGAAATATAAGAGAATGAATTCTTTACCATTAGCTTTTGAATCAATATTAGCTTTTGAAACAATTGTTTGAAGTATTGGGAATATATTACACTTATCAAAAAACTTATGTTGGGAAAGCACTTAAATTGTGGTTTTTATAGTGTTTAGCCAACGACGTAAAAAATAGTTGGACATCCTCATCACGAGGTATCATTTGTGTGTTGGGACAACCCCATCATGAGGTTATCATTTGTGTGTTGGCACAACTCCAAAAGTAGAACTTGTAATGTTTTGACAATGTTTCCAACACCTTGTGAAATGATTTGCCAACGTTGGGCCGATTGTTCTTTTCTGCCTGGGTACTACTACAACAGAACGATAACTTTGTAGCCCATTATTTCGCCATCAACACTAAGGAAAGCTTCGAACTCTTAAATTTAATTAATATTAAACATTTCTCATTCATAATACAAGAAACCAAATCTGTTGGTTAACTTTAAATTTTTCCGTCATGGTAGACTTTTTTCATCACAATTTTATTTTAAATTTTCTTCACATAATTTGTTCAAGGAAAATAATAATAGGTACCCAGCAAAAAATAAAATGAGTACTTCTTTAGAAAGTACTTCTAAATTACATCCAAAATAGGTTATGCATTTTATTCTGGTTTAATGAAGTTATCTTTAATCACATATCTGAAGTTATGACCAGGGACAGGGGTTTCATGCAAATGCATGTTTTTTCCCTTAACTCTGATAATGGCAAAAACGAAATATCTTTACGAAACAATGAATTTGCGTAAAAATGGCATCGATTTGTTAGTGCATATTTTTGCATATTTTGCTAAAAATTCATATTTTTGCATAATTTATTCATAAATGCATATTTTTGTCTCATATTTTGATATAAATGCTGATTTTGTCATATTTTCTCAAAAATTCAAATTTCCAAAAACGTTGCAAAACTGTTTGGCAACTTTATTCACTTGCATTGTTGTAGAATTGTGGAACGATTGAAAAAGCACACAGACCTACCAAATTTAATGAAAATTGTAATTTTGATAATTTAAAATTGTCTGCTATTAAAGCCGAAAGTAGTGAAACAATTATGCTGAAACTTGATATTGTTTTTCTAAATTATAACGGATTCAAAAACCAAATCTAATAACTAGTATTCAATTCATTGTAATGGTTGAGTTAAATAAATATACAACACTGTATAAAAAGAATCATTTAAATTTGAGCCGATTACATCCACAGACGTTACAAATGCCTTTTTCAATGCACAAAAGTTTTCTAAGAACAAATTGATAGGACTTCACATTCGATAATCAGTAAAGTTTTATTTTTATTGGAATTTTAATTTTACTGCAGTATGCCCATATATGGTATAAATAAAAAAAAAATAATGAAAATAAATAAATAACAACACTTTTCTTTTTTTATTTACGTATCGCTCCTTTACTGTAATAAAACATACATATCTCGAAAATGCGAGTTTGGAGTTAATACTGCAGAAAAACTCGTTATACAATATTTAATCTTGTGTAAAGATTTAATATAAAAGGCTTGTACACGCACCTCTTGAGAAAAGAAAATATTTTTATGTGTTTATTTAGTGAATAATTGTGTTTTAAAGATATGTGCATATTTAATTGTTTTTAGTGCATATTTTGCATTAGTGATGTCATATATTAGGCGCGTAAAATACCTTGAAGTCCTTGTCCCTGGTTATGACAAATCACCTATTTTATTATTACCCAGCAAAAAATAAAATGAGTACTTCTTTTGAAAGTACTTCTAAATTACTTCCAAAATAGGTTATGCATTTTATTCTGGTTTAATGAAGTTATCTTTAATCACATATCTAAAGTAATGACAAATCACCTATTTTATTATTATTATCCTCTAAAATAAAAACCCAGTAAAAAAGTGGTGACAAAAAGTAGAAAAAGCACCACAACTACTGATACGAACCACTTCAAACTCCGAGCAAGCCCGTAAGCTAATAAATTGACTGATTGATTTAAATTCTTAAAAGTACCAATTCTTCAACTTCAGAAATGAATGAAAACTAGAACAAATTTCCCTTCTTTTTTCTTCTGAAACAATTATTTTAATGAGTAGAATACTTTTAGGAATTAAATATCTTCCAATTGGGTTAATAAATAAGTGAATAAGCACCACTTCCTAAATCATAAATTTAAGTGCTTTGAAAAAGTGATTAAGAACCACATGCTAAATGTAAAATATATTGGATTTACTTCACCAATAAAAAATCACACCTTATTTTCGAGTTTCTATAGCAAATAAAAAGTAAATCTTATTCACTCACGGGTTGGCAAAAACAAACCAATTCGCTCCAATGACACGCTAATGTAAAATTCACTACTTTTTGCTCGGGAGTTCTCGTTGAACCATTATAGTGAAGAGACATTAAAGCGGATTTTTTTTTACATACATACATACGAAACAAATATAAAAAACAACAAAATCAAAAATTATACAAAAAATATTCATAATACATATTCACCTTGATAAATAAGCTTATTGGCTTTAATAATATTTTTTACATAGCAAGAAATAGCAAAAACAAAAAAAAAACCGTAAACACAAAGTTCCCTTGAGGAATAATACTCTGTATGAGTACCTCAAAGGAAAAAAATTTTGAAGTGAGTTCTAACGGCAGAAATGCTTATTTTACTGAGTTCTGAAACTCTTAATGAAAAAAATATAAATAATAAATCTGATGAAAATCTTTTTTTAACGGCATATCCAATTTTTCGTCAGCGATCAACTTCGCTTTGTCCAATGCCAACTAGTGAATCGTTAACATTACCATTGCCTAGTACTTCTTCATTTAAGTCTGCGATATCATCCGCATCGGGCTCGCCTTCATCACTAAACCAAGTTATCACTACAGATAACAGTAGCTCAAAACCCAAGGTACAAGTGGGAATGGACAGATATATAACAGTGGTAAAGCGTGGGCGAAGCCCAAATTCTTCAAAAATTTCATCTGCTCCAAAGATGTCTAGGGATAATAGCGCATCATCTACCAATCGTCAAAATCGTTTTTCATTATTGCAAGACACCGACGACAAGCCCTCTACATCATCGCAAAAGTCTTTTAAGCCACCACCTATTTATCTGAGAGAAAAAAATTCTAACGCGCTTATCGAAAACTGCTGTCGACCATTGGTGAAAATACTTTTCACATCATTCCAATTAAACGAGGTAATATTGATGAAACTAAAATCCAAATATATAATGAAAAATATTTCCGAAAAATTGTTAGTGAATTCGAAAAAAATAAAACAATTTTTACACATACCAACTTAAGAGTGCTAAAGGCCTACAGATAGTATTAAAGGGCATAGATTCATATGTTGAACCCGAAGAAGTAAAATGTGCACTTGTCGACCAAGGATTCAAGGTAAAAAATGTTACCAACATATTTAATAGAGAAAAGGTCCCCCAACCCCTATTTCGGGTTGAACTGGAGCCGAATGACATACAATTGAAAAAAAATGAAGCCCATCCAGTTTATAACGTAAAGTATCTCTTACATCGAAAAATCACAGTTGAAGAGCCACGTAAGCGTTCAGGTCCCGTACAGTGCCATAATTGCCAAGAATATGGCCATACGAAAACTTACTGCAAGTTACCTACAGTGTGTGTTATCTGCGGTGAATTGCATGGTACTGCTAGCTGCACTAAGCCAAAAGATCAAGCAAAAAAAAATTTAGTTATTGTGGAGGTAATCACACAGCTAACTATAGAGGGTGCCCTGTATATTCTTTCGTTAAACAGACTATGGGTCAAAAACCCAAGTTAACTCCAGCTCTACAAGTAAACGCGAACTCCGACACTTTTGCTCAAATCAGCCAACCAGTTACTTCACGTGTATCGTATGCTCCCACGCAAAATGTTCCACCGCCAAATAATTAAACGAATTCAAACTCAAGCTTTAACTTTAGTCGCCTTGAAGCTACTATTGAGAATCTGGTGCTAACTATAAACAACTTTACTACAAATATGACAAGTATGATGCAAGAAATGCTGCGAATGCAGAATACACTGCTTCAAGCATTAGTTAATAAACCATGAACACGTTAAAAATATGTTTCTGGAACGCAAACGGCATTCGCCAACATAAAAATGAACTTGAGCACTTCCTCATGGAAAAAAATATTGATATAATGTTGGTTTCTGAGACTCATTTGACCTCAAGAAGCTTATTTAAAATAAATGGTTACACTTTATATGATACAAAGGACCCGAGAGAGAGAGCATGTGGTGGATCAGCAATTCTGATTAAGTCAAGACTCAAGCACTATGTCCTTGACAACGTTAGTGAAGAATATTTGCAAGCAACGAATATTTTCGTAGAAAATTTTTGTGCGAATTTCGTGATATCATCAATTTACTCACCTCCCAGATTTTCAGTTAGCGAAGATCAGTATGAGAAGTTCTACAAATCGCTTGGATCTTGTTTCGTGGCAGCTGGTGACTACAATGCAAAACATACGTACTGGGGATCGCGTCTTGTTACACCTAGAGGTCGAGCCTTGTTCAATACAATTTCAAAAATGGGCTTAGATGTCATTTCGAGTGGGGAGCCTACTTACTGGCCTACTGACGTAAGAAAAATTCCAGATGTTATAGATTTTGCCGTCACGAAAAATATTCATAGGGACTTAATTCATGTAGAGGCCTCTCTAGATCTGTCCTCCGATCACTCTCCAACAATAGTTACAATTTTCAACCCACTAAGGAGTGATTTAACTAACTCATATGTGAAGATGATTAATGGAATCAACTGGCTGGTATTCAAAAAATATCTTAGTAGTCACTGCGTAGAAAACATTCAGCTTAGATCATGCGATGATATTGAATTTAATATTGCCAATCTTAACGAAAATATTAAACAGGCTGCTGAACACGCCACTACCTTCTATCCGCAGACCGGCTTTAACAGAATTTATTCTACGGAAATTGAACGTCTTGTATGTGAAAAAAGGAGAGCTAGAAGAGAATGGCAACAACACAGATCACCCCTAAATAAAATCAGACTTAAAGAATGTACTAAACGACTCAAAGAGCTGCTATCATCGGAAAAAACTGCACTACTGGAAAAGTATTTAGAAGGTCTTGATGTAACGTCCGCATCTAATTACTCTTTATGGCGCGCTACTAGAAATCTTAAACGACCCGTTGATCTTAAATCACCATTGCGTACTGCGACCGGAGGCTGGGCAAGAAGTGATAGTGAGAAAGGTAACTTATTTTCTGAGCATTTAAAATCTGTATTCACTCCCAATTCATGTACGAGTGCTGCTGATTTACCGAGTGTAGTTTCTCTACCCCCTCGTCCCTTAAGGTTTAAGATGCGTGAAGTACAAAAAGTAATTGCTGAACTCAAGCCGAAGAAAGCTCCAGGTATTGATGGCATTAGTAACAAAATGCTCATGAACTTGCCTCATATTGCAATAAGAATCCTGCTATTTACTTTTAATGCTATTTTAAGAATGCAGTATTTTCCACATAACTGGAAACTGGCCAAGATCAAAATGATTCCAAGGGCGGGCAAAGATCTTACCAAGACTGAGTCATATAGGCCTATAAGCTTACTATCTACAATCTCAAAGCTTTTCGAAAAGCTGCTCATGACTAAATTGTCCAAAATTTTAACTGATAATGGGTGCATCCCGGACCATCAATTTGGCTTTAGAAGTCAGCACAGCACGATTGAACAAACGCATAGACTGGTCCAAGTTGTAAGAAGAACATTTGAAGAAAAGAAATATTGTTCTGCTCTCTTTATTGATGTTTCTCAGGCATTTGATAAAGTATGGCACGAAGGCCTAGTTTTAAAATTGAAGACATATCTGCCAATAAACATTCAAAAGCTTTTGGAAAGTTATATTATTGATAGGAAATTCACTGTTGTGGAAGGAGAGTTCACGAGTGTGTCCGAATCTATATCTTCTGGTGTGCCGCAGGGTAGTATTCTGGGTCCTATCTTGTATTTAATATATACTTGATATGCCTGTGAGCAATAATATCCATATTTCTACTTTTGCCGATGATACAGCCTGTATGAGTGTGCACGAAAACCCTTATGAGGCATCCCGAAATCTGCAGGAACATATTACCCAGCTGAAAATATGGTTGAACTTTTGGAGAATTAAAGGCAATGAACAAAAGTGTGTCCATATAACGTTCACCCTAAGAAGAGATACTTGCTCCCCCATTCGAATCAACAATCAAAATATTCCTCAACATTCCCAAGTGAAATACCTTGGTATACACGTTGATCGAAGACTTACATGGAAACATCATATTGACTCTAAGTTAACTCAGATGAAACTTAAGTTAACTCAAATATATTGTTTGATTGGCAGAATTTCAACACTCAGCCTAGACTGCAAACTTTTATTATACAAGTCGCTTTTGAAGCCAATATGGCGCTACGGAATTCAGTTATGGGGCACTGCTTCAGCTTCCAATGTCGAGAGAATCCAACGAAGGCAAAACAAAATTTTACGGTTAATAACATCGGCTCCATGGTACATCCAAAATTCTATTATACATCGTGATTTAAATATGCCACTAGTGACTGAAGAAATTGCAAAATACGCAGGCAAATATTTAACAAAACTCGAATCACATCCTAATCCGCTTGCTCGTAATATTTTGAACTTTACTGGACACATCCGCTTAAAAAAGAGGGACACACGGGCTCTTATACCTAACACTCCAGATGGGACTACTAAAAATACTTCCCCCCTTTTTTTATTATCACTACTAATGTATTATTTATAACTACCACTAAGTTTATGTCCGACACTGGTCGGGCCTAATAATTTTTTTTATAGATTTAAGATTTGAATGCTTATTGTTAGTTCATATATGAAGATACAATAAATAAATACATGCATTACAAAAAAAAACTTTTTGCTCGGAGTTTGAAGTGCTTCGTATTAGTAGTTGTGGTGCTTTTTCTACTTTTTTTCACCACTTTTTTTGCTGGGTATGTTCAAGTACGTGAGAAATTTTTACTGAGGTTCGCTGCTTTATACTGAAATTCCTTCGTTTACATCAAATATTGAAAAAGTTAATTGGCAGCTCGATGTCTGAGTAATTGCAAGCTCTTAAGCACCCCATACACGTTTCAATTCAATTGTGAATTGAGTCTTTCAATTGAATTAATTCTTTTCCACACACTTCATAAACTGAATTGAAAGATTTTCATTTAACTGCCAAATTTATATTCTTTTTACAATTAAAAATTTTAAATTTAAAACATCTATTGCATTCATTCATCACTTTTTAAATTTTTTATCTAAAATTCAGTGAAATTAAAACAATTTTAAAAATACATAACTTTTTCTATACAAAATAAAGCTAAAAACATAAATTTTGACACCTAATCACGAAACTCGAGCACACAGCACAATCGAATTGAAAGATTTACTAGTCAACATGAAAAATAAAAATCTTTTGATTTTTCTTCAACCAACTCGACAATGTTATGTAGAGACCAGAAGGAAAAAAATAAAAATAAAAAAGTAACTTTTATTTCGTAAGGAACAAATAAAAGTCACAAAATAACTTTTATTTTGTGAGGAATAAATAAAAATCAAGTAATAACTTTTGTTTTCTAACATGGCGTCTATACCTGATATAATATCAAATATATTTCTGTCAGCAAACGTCAAATTTCATAGCAGAGCGAATTATATTACGTGTGGACTGCAATATTAGTATTATATTAATATTATATCAGATATTATAATATTGTTTTCATAATATACATATATTTAGAAAACAATATTATGATATCAAGTGTCAAAAAACGCACACATACATAGATACGTGAAGAGAATTTTGTGTATTAAAATGAAAATTGATATTTTTTGATAAAAAAAAATGCGGAAATGTTTTAATTATGCACGATGTATTAAGGAAATACCAAATTTTTTATGAAACACACATTACTATTACAATAAACGAAGATGTTTACTGCACGGCTGTCTGATATTTATGAAATATTATCATATTTACAAGAGTACGTTTTCCCCTACATAGATATTAATATCAATATTAACATATTTTTCTTCTTATTCTGCCGACGTTCTCTCTCATGTTATATCAGAGTTAATATCAGGTATAGACGCTATGTAAAGAATAAATAAAAATTAAGAAATAACTGTTATTTTCTGAGGAATAAATAAAAATCAAGAAATAACTGTTATTTTCTGAGGAATAAATAAAAATTAAGAAATAATTATTAAAAAGTAATTTTTAAAATACAAATTATAACCGTTACGATCATGCTTTTTTCAGAATAACTTACAGGGACTCACAATTTTTTGCTGACATTATTTGAAAAGTTGTAACTACAGTAATGCTGAACAGCTTTTGTGAACATAAATATAAAATAAATAAAACAAACAAAAATTAAAATAAACTTAAATTTTGAAAATTTGTATATTTTCCTTACAATTTAGTTCTTTCCGTAAGCTTTCCGTCATAAAATTTCAGCGCAAGCAAAACTGAGAAATATATATATATATATATATATATATATATATATATATAGGGTGTTTTTTTTAGGGGTATAGAACTTCGAATTGAAATAAAACACAAGAAAATCGTTTTAATGTCCATCAATTTGGCTTTATTGGAAGGATAATTTTATGCCATTAATGTTTAAATATGATTTCGGGCATGTGGCCGCCGCGGCTGGCTCGAATAAAGCCAATTCTACAGGTCCGATTTTCAACCACTTTTTCGAGCATATGGGGCCGTATGTTGGCAATAACGCCACGAATGTTGGCTTCCAAGTCCCCTAACGTTTCTGGTTTGTTGGCGTAGACGAGCGACTTCACATATCCCCAAAGAAAATAATCCAATGGTGTCAAATCACACGATCTTGGTGGCCAATTGACAGGTCCATTCCGCGAAATTATGCGCTCATCGAATGTTTCCTTCAATAAATCGATTGTGACGTGCGCTGTGTGGCATGTAGCGCCGTCTTGTTGGAACCACAACTCATCCACATTCATGCCATCCAATTCGGGAACAAAATAGTCGGTTAGTCGGCTCCAATTGCTGTGCACGGTGGCGAATCGATTCATTCGGGTCCTCTTCAACACTTTGCTCTACAGCGGCAATTTTTTCTTCGGTGCGCACTGTTCGACGTCTCTGCGGATGCGTATTATCACATAGAGTAAACGTAGTGCGAAAACGATCCATGGTTAACCGAATTAATTGCTCTGATGGACGATTATGTCGACCATAAAATGGACGGAGCTTGCGGTAAACTTCGCGAACTGAACCATTATTTTCGAAATAAATTTGCACGATTTGCAAGCGTTGTTCTTTTGTCAACCTGTTCATGATGAAATGGCAAACCAAACTAAATATTAATCACTTGACAGCTGACAAAATGGCCGCCGGTTAAAAAAGTGATGCCAACTTAAAGTTCTATACCTCAATAAAAACACCCTTTATATATAGTGAGGCATGAATATGGTAGTACCGTCACTGTAGAGATGATACTACAAATGCGGAAAAATACCGCAGCAAAAGAATGAATAATTTCAAGTTTTGCTTCCGAAAAAAATGTTTTCCGCATTTGCGGAACGGAATAAATAATTAGACCCAATATGACGCAAAAATATACATTTATAGCAAAATATGAGACAAATATATGTATTTATGACCAAATTGTGCAAAAATATGAATTTTCAGTAAAATATGCACTAAAAATCGATACCATGTTTAAGCAAATTCATTATTGCCATTATCAGGGTTAATTAAGGAAACAACATGCATTTGCATGAAACCTTTGAAAAATTTAGAAATATTTAATTTTAATAACTCGATGAAGATATCAAAGATTCAGTATAGCCGAATATAGCATTTTTACTCCGTTTACTTACACTTGTTTTAAAACGATTGTCTTTTGGTGGTATTTTCAGTTTAGATTTCCAACCCATGTCGTCTCCAATATTTGCACCAATTTGGTGTTCCTTATTAATGCTGCAGTTAAAAAATATAGATTTTTACTTTGTATAATGAATAACAATGAATTTTTAATTAGCTAAAAAGCCTCTGCAAGATGTCAAACGTTTTTCTTCACAAACATTCTAAGCGACAAATAGTAGTAACTACCCAGACAGAAATTGCCAACCGTACAAAAATTGTAGAAATGGGAAAGCACTTTTACACAAGAAACCAAACCGGTTTGCCAACGTTACGATTTACAATCTGAAAAATTTTTTACCAACGCTTTTTCATAAATATTTTTAATTTTTTTTTCGTTTTCGTTTTTATTTATTTATATACATATAAATGTACATACATACATACATACAAATGTACAAACATGTATCTGCCTAGATTTTGTTTTGTTATTAACATCAGCTATTTAACGCAAATTTAGTATGAAATGGAAATTTTTCATTCAATAAAGAATTGAAATTACTGAACTTAAGCCTGACTAATGCTGAAGAATATTTAAGTTTTTTTTATCTAAATTTTTAACGTTATACATTCCTACATCCCTGGATGACAGTTGATACGCATTTGAACTAAATATTTCTGATGTAACATTTCCATTACTTAGTAAACATATATGTATATATTATCAGGAGGAACGGTTTTAATATTATAGCCATATATGATGATGCTTGAAAATACTTTTTTTGCCTATCACTACTTATGTATTATTAATAACTATCACTAAGTTATGTCCGACATTGGTCGGGCCTACTAATTATATTTTAGATTTAAGATTTGAATACTTATTGTTAGTTCATATATGAAGATACAATAAATAAAAAATAAAAAAAATAAAAAATATATGATGACAAAAGAAACTAGTATTGTCGATTGAACAGTTAATATTTTCTATTTTTAACAAGAGGAAATACTAATGGTATATTATTTGAGGAACTGTTAGTATGGAAAATGAGCAATTTTCTTTGAATTTGCGCTATTTGACTTGTAGTTGATCTAATAACAATTGACTTTAAATACCCCAAAACTATTTTAAAAGGTGAAAATTGTGATAAAGGAGCTCCTATATTAATAACATCATCTGGTATATGGATTAGATTATGTGTATTCATAGTTTGCGAATTAGGGCCGTAATATAGAGGCATAAGTGTAACATATGATTTTAACAATTATTGAACGTATTTCGTTTTTGATGTGGCTAACGTGGTAGACGTCCAAGTACGACAAAAAGTAAATAATACATTTTTAAAGCAATTGCACAAGAATTAATTCTTCAAATTAGCTTTTGAAGTAACTTGTTTTCTAATTCCGAGTCAAAGCGTGCGCATTTCATCAATAACGACGTGTTTTATAGGATCGAAATTAATTTTGTTCAGTAGTGGACTATCTTATTTTGATAAGTAATGTTGCGTGTTTGTTTTGTTTTTAAATAATGAAGGTGCGTTCTGCTCAATTTGTTTCCTTAAATTCGTGGGTCTTATTGAGCCTCTCCCATTTAACGGTACACCTCTTGTAGTGTGACCTCTGCAGCATTTAATAAAAGCTCGGGCTGGCATATCTCAAGAAAAAGCTAAAATTTCATAATTTTCCGTTGAAAGTAAAAAAAAGAAATATACATATCAGGTTTAACATTTGAAAGTTTTTCTTTATACCTGCGCTAATGAAAATATTGAAAGAAAAGAAAAGAATTCTGCTAAAAACTTGTCAGCTAAAAAAAAAGCTTCAAGTTTTGGAAAACACAGTCACTTTTGAGTTTGAAGTATTGGGAATATATTATACTTAACAATAAATTTATATTGGGAAAGCCCTTAAATTGTGGTTTTCACAGTGTTTAGCGAACGACGTAAAAAATAGTTGGGCAACCCCATCCAAAAGTAGAACTTGTAATGTTTTGCCAATGTTTCCAACATATTGTGAAATGATTTGCCAACGTTGGGCTGATTGTTCTTTTCTGGCTTCGTACTAGTACAACTAGAACGATAGCCAAAACGAAGGAAAACGTAAGCATTTTTATAGAAAGTATCAATATAACTAATGTCTAATGTTGAGGACTGAATTTACATTATGACATTTTTCATGAAATCAGTTGTATGCAACTTTTTTTTTTTGTCAAAGGGTTATTGAAAACAATCGTGTTAGTGTGTAAAGATGGAGGAAATAAAAAACAATTGTTTAAATTGTGTAAAATTAAAAGAAAAAGATGGAGATTTCGCCAAACCATCATTCAACCTCATTACTCCGTTGTTATCCAAAAATGGATTCAGCGATTGTAGCGAACTTTTTTTTAAATCGTTTTCTTTAACAAAAGAGCTTGTAGTTCTTCAGGATAATGAACTTTCTGAGCCAAAATTGCTAACCGTAATTTTACCTCCTTTATTTCTTCACTTGAAATAGTTGTAGACTCAAACAAGTGCTTTCCTTTGTGCGAAGAATGTGTCCTATGGTAGAATCGACGCACGTACGCTATCACTCTGAGAGCACGATGAAGCTTAGAAAATCTATCTAGAATATATTTGAAATTCGAAAAGAAAGTTGCGTGTGTTCTGGTAGCCCTGGCTTCAACATCAGTATCTAGAGGGGTAAGATCTTTTATGTTCCACTTATATTTAGGCTCGCGTAGCCACTTGGGTCCATGCCACCAGAGATCACTTCTACTCAAATCCGATGGTGACAGTCCTCTACTACCTAAATCCGCTGGATTGTCTTCCGACCTAACATGATACCAGTTGTGTTTTCCCACATTTTCTTGAATTCTGCTAACTCTATTAGCGACAAACGTTGTCCAGCTACTAGGCGTTTTTATCAACCAGCAAAGGACAATAGTTGAGTCTGTCCAGCAATATACTTGCTTAAGTGGTATATCAATTTCTCTAACAATAGTTTTTAGCAGTTCAGAAGCCAGCACTGCACCACAAAGTTCCAAGAGAGGCAGAGAAATCGTCTTTATAGGAGCAACTTTCGTTTTACAGGAAAGCAAGTATGTATAATATTCTCCAAATGACTCAATTCGAATATAAATTACCCCCGCGTATGCTTTTTCTGAGGCGTCAGAAAAAACATGCAGTTCGGCAAAAGTACCAGGCCCATCTTGGTATTTGTATATTATTTACTTCCGTGTAAAAACTTACGAATTTTCTCCATTCATGGTCCGTGGAAGGAAGCAACTTATCATCCCACTCAATATTGTCACGCCAAATTTTTTGCATAATAATCTTGGCAATAATGATGACAGGTCCTAGCCAGCCTACGGGAGCAAATAATTTTGCTATGGTAGATAACACCTCTTTTGGCATAATGTAACCTATCAGCAATAGGCTCCACTTTAAAGTAAAATGAATCCAATTGAGCATTCCATTGAATACCTAATGTTTCTGAGCTGCTGGATTCAACCAATGTTAAAAGTTTCGAATCTACGAGGTACTCGGAAGGAAGACCATTTAAAATTTCAATAGCATTAGAAGTCAGCTCAGATTTTGCCGAAGATAAAGCAGATCGAAGTTGATACCGTGCCACAAGAGGGTATTTTTCTTCAGAGTCATCTGCTAATTGTAAAAGGGTCTGTATCGCCAGATAGGGAGCACAATTTACACCGAAGGTTACAGTCTGTAATTCATACTCTTTTACTTTTGCGTAATGTCGCAATTAAAAGCATATCGAAATAGCCTCCAACGAAGAATTAACAACACTAAATCTGATTGCAAAGGGGGGCCCACATATAGTCAATCATTTAAACTATTACCATTCGAGGTCTTATTCGATGCGTTGAATACAACATGCAATTTTGTAGTTTTACTATCCGGTTTAATCACAGGGTGATGAGGAAGTTAGCACGAAAGTGAGGGTTTAGCAGAATCACTCATCACTGTTCTCATGTGATTTAAAGTTAAATATTCTTTAACCACTTTATCATATAATTCCTTGACATCACCTTTTCGCAAAAGGGAGGACTCATTTCTCAAGAATTGTGCCATCACATTCTGTCTTGAAAAGCCCAAACCAATAAAATGAGGGAAATCCGGCTTAAAGGGTAGCAAAATTTGTCAGTGGGTGAAGCTATTTTTCTTTTCGGTGTTTCTTCTAGCTCCCAAAAGAGAAGAAGATTTCTATTCAGACTATCTTCCGGTGAAGTTTCAATAGTAGTTGAATACACCTGAACTGGTGTTTCTATTACAGACCCTGTGATTATCCATCCAAATATGGTATTTTGAGCTATTAAAGATTCGAAACCATCTCGTTGAATCCCGCTCAAAATCAACTGCGGATATATATCAGCCCCTAATAAAATATCAACTGGTCTTGATTAATAAAAATTGGGATCGGCCAGTTGTAAATTTAAAAACCTGTTGCGAAGCTCTGGACCGACTAAGAATGATGGCAATGCACCAGAAAGGCCATTGTTTCTAGGACAAGAGTTTGGTCTACCAGCGAACTAATTTTTAAGGCATAAACCTTTCTACTTGTGGCAGAAACTGTTTGGTTAATACCAGAAACTTTAACATTCTTTTAACTTTAAATTTTGTGAAACAAACGAAGTTTCCGAGGCCGGGTCAATAATAGCCCGGGCTGGGTATGTCATACCCTGGTGAATAAGATTCACCATAGCAGTTCCCAAAATCAGTTTACGATTTTGAGTAACGTGAAATGCCTGAGCGTATGCCGCTGGAAATCGATGGTAATTCTATGTTCTCACTTGGTGCAGCAGTAGTGGACACCGAAGCTGGAGTAGCGGTGGGCACATCCTGAGAAATCGTTGCTTCACGATGTAACAAGGTGTGATGCCTTTTATTGCATGTACTACAATTGAAAGCACTCTTACAATTTTTCACCTCATGCTCCCGCGACAAGAAATTTACACAACAACGGAAATTTTTAACCATAGAATACCTCTCTGAAATTGAAAGATCCTTAAATCGCTTGCACGTTCTCAGGAAATGCCCTGGTGCACGACAAAGAACACAAGAAGTTGAATTAGAACTCGAATTCGCTACATGAACTTTAGTTTTTTGTATTGAAGGTTTTCCAACCGATAAGTCTTTAAGATCGCGCACGCATTCTAAAGTTTCAATCCTTTCTGTCAGAAAGGCGTCAAAATCCTTCCATTTAGACAACTCCGATTTTTCTCTAACACTTTGTTCCCATAAACTGACTGTAGACGTGGGCAAACGTTGAATACACATAAAAATTAGGATTGTATCCCAACTTTCGGTTGAAACTTTATATATCGCAAGCGCATGGGGGTAAATATAAATTTTGATCAGAATTACTTGTGGTAGCAGTAGCGTTTCCCACCATCGACTCATTTAATTTTGGCACCCTTTCAAAGTGTTGCACTTTTTCATTAATTGCAGACGAACAATTTAATAAGCCGCATAAGACGACTCATATTTAGCCATTGTTGTAGCGGCATCCTTGGGATCGGTTTTCGGATTATTGTCCATCTCCTCAAGACAATCCTCATAAACAACTTTTATTTTATCCCATAATTCCTTTAATTCGTCACGGTGAATTTCTAAAGTGGATATATTATGTACATCTTCACGAATATCATTAAATTTTGCTTCAAATTTGATAAGAGCATCTGATACACGACTAAATTTCTTTAAAATTGCAGAAGACATTTTCACTTTGTGATACAAATTTGCTTTGCTTTAATTTATTTGAAATATATAAAAAACTTTCGATTTAATTCAAATAATTTTTCCACAAAATATTGTAATTTAAAATTTTATAAAATTTAAATTAAATTTGATTATTAATATATATTTTCAAATTTTTTCACAAAAAATTTTCTACAAACACTATCTCGACCAATTTGACCGACTATAGAGTGCACATTAATCAAATAGAAAATGAAATGAAGAAGCAGAGAATTAATAAAAGCTAATAGTGTTTTCACACTGACATGGTTTTAATAAAAGTTGGTTTTAACGTTAAACCCAACTGTTAAAACCTGGTTTTACCATACAAATTGTTTTTGTTAAAATCAACTTAAAACCATTTTTGAATTGGTTTTAAGTTGGTTTTATGAAATGCAACCTTGTTTTCGCTGTGATAAATTCAGTGCTGCCAAGTTGAAATGACCGACAGCAGCTGATAATGTTATGCCAGTGAATAACAATAGATGGTAATTGAAAAATTTTCAACATAAAAATGGATGCAGCAGCAACAATAATCAAAAAATTATGAAAAAAAAAGTTTTTTGGAAGTAAAACAAAGAAAATATTTTAAATTGAACTCTGGAAAGTGAAAATAGACAATATGACTGACATTCATCTGCCAATAAAAAATGTTTATCTTATAACGTATATGTGCATTTTTATATTATTAACAATATTTCCAAGCAATTCTTCATTCTGTATAAGTTCCATAATTTAAAAAAATTTTATTTACAAAATATAAAATAATTTCCATTTTAGAGCGCATTGTGAAATATCTCAGTTTTTCATACAAACAAAAACAGTTGAACAGTATGTCCAACAAGTGTTATTAAAAAGCAGAAAAAATGCAACAACAAATACACGCATTTCGACAGATTTATTTTATTTTTGAACAAAGTTATTGGACAGTCTGTGAGTTAAAACCTGAATTTAACAAACTTGCAGTGTGAATGCAAAATCAGCTGTTTATGGTTTTAAAGTTAAAACCAGGTTTTAACTTTCAGTGTGAAAACACTATAAGCGTATTTATGTCTCACAACAATAAATACTTTATGTATCACAACACTAATGCTTTAATTATGCAATCGGGAATTGAATTTATTTATTTTAATTTGTCACTAATTTACTTTTCACATTAAAAATTCACCGATGAGAAAATTTCCAATAAATTTTACTTTTTTATTAATAGTTTTGTCCGTCAACGTAAACAAACGCACTGTTGATTTATTTAGCACGAAATATAGAAAGCGAAAATAAATCAAAGCAAACGTCACAATTAATAATTTAGCAAGGATATTTGAAAGCCAGAGGGCGTTTTCAACACAAATATGCCTTGTACTATTATTGTAAAGCTATCAATCATGTATGTAGAAAGGTAAGTGTATGAAAACAACAACAATTGTTCTCCTCTTTATCATTACTCTTTTTTATTTTTCACTTTTTGTACTTATTTTATTTCACTTTAATATATGATGTAAAAAATAATAAAATGACTTACGCACCTTTTATTATCCAGTGAAATTGTAAAAAAAGGAAGTCTAAACAATAATTTTTCCGTCGGAAAATTTGATCTGGTATATGTATGTATGTATCTTTAAAATAAGAAAATGCAATAATTAGCGCCTTTGACACAAATCCGAAGGACCAAATGTTAGCGTGTAAAGATGGAGGAAATAAAAAACAATTGTTTAAATTGTGTAAAATGAAGGATTCTTTATTTTAATGATTTTTACCTTTACAATAGATCGCTGTGCGTGGAGACGTGGTAAATCTTTTTCAAGGCTCACAACAAAGTGATTTAATAAGCACAAAAAAAGATATCAAAGTTCCGAACGAACGAATAAACCAAACCGTTAGATATTTTACTAGACAAAGTCCAAGAAAACACTCCGAAAAATCAAGAATGATTAAAAGAGGAATAAATTTGGACCTTGACTGAGTACTATTCAATTGAATAGGGGAAATTTCACAAACTATCAAAATATATATAGCGTTTGGTTTAAACAAATCGGATGACGAAACGTGCCAAAAATGCTTCACATATTCATACTACGCAATTTTTTTCAATGTCACTGTCTTTTCTACCGGTCCTATTAGAAAATATAAAAAGTTTCGCGCGATAAATTTAATGTATGTTAATCAAAAATTTCAAGATTTGCCAAGCAAAATTTAACACAGTGAGAACAAAGGTCATTTTTGCAGATCAATTTATATCTTCACAACTACAATAGTAAGAAACACTAAATTTTATATGGGTATCTCTTAAAACTGCTACATGTTTCATTAAAATCTTGGGGGTATAGGAGGGGAGACAGGGGTACCCCATGCAAGCAAATTATTTTACGTATATTTTCAGAACTACAATAGTGAGGCACACTACATTTTATGTGAATAACTCTTAAAACAAGCTGTATGTTCCACCAAAATCTTGGAGTATAGGAGTGGGGAGACGGATAACCCCATATAAAGTAATTATTAACGAACTAATAAACATGATTTATTTTTTTTAATTTTAATGCCGAATATAAATTTACCTACGTTTTGTTGTAGACGTGAACATTTTGATTTACTTTGCACTTACAAATTAACAGCCTTATGTAAAGTGGTAAATTTAACCACCCGTTACAAGAAATACCAAATCACTAGAAAAATGTATACAAACGGTGCTTAACCAACAAAACAAGCAGAAATTTATGACTTTTTATTCACCCACGCTCCTGATAAAATCATACGTTATTTTTTTAACTATTATATGTATATAAATACAAACACGATTACGCGTGACTCATGCGTGATTCATATCAATCAGGGATGATAAATGAGAAAACCAATTTCGTACCAATTAGCTTTTAAAATTGTACTTTTTCGACACCAATAGCAACTCTTTTTATTTTTGTGTTTTAACTTTTTTTTATTATATTTTTCGAACATGTCGCTCATTTAATCAAATAACATCATAACTCAAAAGAACTAATTTGCCAGAACACAAATTTAGAGTTTTCAATTTACACACGACTCAATGAAAAATTAAAATTTTGTTTGTTTTTAAAAAAGAACGATATGAAGATTAATCTGCATTATTAAGTCAAAAATGAAAATTTATTAGAATTCGAGATACTAGTGTTCTTTCGAAGAGGGTTTCTTTCGACATAGTGGAAGAGTCAGTAAATACATATCGTTGGTCTCAAGTAGAAATGCCCTAACTAAAATAATTATTATTTTACAGGGGAAGATAAGAACACAATATAAACTGTAATATTCTTTCTGCAATATTTTTGTACAACTATTGCAATAAATTTTTGTGGCGAGGTGTATTTGTGTGAAATGTATTGGAATCACTGAAAAACTTAGTTTCGTAAAAAAATCCGAGTTAGGGCCTTTAAATATTCTGATGATAATTTCTTAAAGGTACGGAAACATTAGCTATCCAATTAATTTTTCAAAACTCGAAACTCATTACTTATGGGAATATTTTTTAATAAAAAAAGGTACAATACTACTAACATTTTCGGGAGTGAATTTTGTTAAAATTTCGTCATGAAAACTAACTTTATTTAGTTTCGCAAAAGTTTATATAGAACTGTTTAAAATTTCTTTTAAAATCCGTAACTATACAACTTTTAATTTTATTTCTAGATATATAGAGCTTTCCACTTCAAAGTAATTTTTAATCGTTTACATATGTATGTATGTAAAGGGTCCGCCAGATAACTTTTTTTTTTTTTTTTGAAAATGCTATAAAAAAAACTACTGAAGCTTCGGCTGTGTGGCACGTAGCGCCGTCCTGTTGAAACCAAATGTTACTATATCCTCCTCTTCAATTTTTGTGAACAAAAATTCGTTCAACATGGCTCGATAACGATCGCCATTGACTGTAACGGCCACTCCTTGCTCATTTTCGAAAAAATGGCCCAATTATGCCTCTGGACCAAAATCCGCACCAAACAGTGACTCGTTTTGGGTGCGTCGGCTTTTCAATGTATGCGTGCGGGTTTTCTGTGCCCCAAATGCGACAATTTTGCTTGTTTACATACCCGCCAAGATCAAAATGAGCTTCATCTGTAAGTCGATCGCAGGCCTACTTAGCGAAGCGAAAACGCATTGGATGGTCAGTTGGGTCGTTCAGCGTAAGGATAAAACTAATTATCTGTCAAATCAGACACGAGCTAAGTGTTACCATTCACCATTGCCATTTTTTTTTTTTTTTGTAAAACTGGATATACTTTAAATGATGGCGATTTATTTTCTGCGTGAAAAAAAACCAGGGATAGTCTCGCAAATTTTTCAAATAGTACCAAATGTGTCACGGGGGTACCAACGTACTTTTAGGGTTTGAATCGTACCAAAAAAAAGTACAATTGTACCAACTTTATCATCCCTGATATCAATACATTTGTACTAGGGATAACAAACGGGAAATCCCGAGCCCGGAAATCCCGGGATTTGGCAAATCCCGAATCCCGGGATTTGTAAAATTCAATCCCGGGATTTCATTTTAGGGATTTCTTAGCAATTTTTGAATAAAAACTTAATAAATTAAAATTTTCGTTGATTTTAAGGTATTTTTCATAATATTTAAAAGTCCCATACAATTTTATACGTACAGTTTTAACAATTTAATGACTATTCGTGACATATTTCTTATAAATTAACAACAAGAGCAAAATAAATTAACTACTTTCTTACGGTTATTTTCATCAAAGGTCCTACAATATATGCACATTTTAGAATTATTTTGAAAACAAAAGAAACATATTACCTTTGGAAGGGAAATAACATTTGAAAAATTCATAAGTTTGACAAATTTATTCCGTCTTATTCTATAGTATGAGGGCAATTATAATTCAAATTCCACGAGAAATTTTTCCCGGGAATAATTTCAAACATTAGCAAATAATAGGGAAAACAAAAAAATCTAATTGGAAAAGGGAGAAATTTCTTGCGGAAATTTATTCATAATTGCAGTGTATAATTATCTTATGTCGACTCCTCAACGCTATAAAATTAGCCCTTATCTACTTGTCGGTAACAATTGAGTACTATTGACACCTCCTTACAATTGGAGTAGAATACAATACAAGACAAGTGAAAACTTTTTGTTGACGTAAAAGCGAGAAATATTTACAGAATAATGCGGAGTATGTTGTCTAACAAACTGCTTGAGTATGTTTTTTACATTGCAGTTGAAAATTATTTTGTTTTTTATTTAGACCGTTTAGGTCGTTTTTGATACAAACCTAAGATCAAACCCATTTAAATTACATGGATTTGATAAATAGTTTTAGTCAAAAACGACCGACTGAATGAGTTCGACTCAATTATAGTTGTATTCGAGTTGCAGAGTAGAAGGCCAGGACACCAATAAACCAGACTCCTCTTAGCGAACGTATGAATACATACATATGTATCTGTTGAACTTGTAGAAAAAAAACTTATGTATGAATTTAAAATTTTTCAGTAGAGCAAAAATACTGTTCAAGTGCTCAGGCAAACTTTTAATGTATGTGCCTATAAAAATGTGATCTTTAGACGTAATTAATCGAATTTGATTAGAATAGTGTATACATTTCTTTCAATTTTTCGACATGTTCAGCCTTATTATTGTTGTCATAGTCATAACGAAATCGATAAAAAATTAGATAATTCTTGGTATACATACATATGTAACAACCGTTATACTTGTTGTTGATCAATCGCAATTAAAAAAAACGTTAGTAGATATATTTTTAACAAAACAATATTGTTTTTGCAACTTATTTGTATGAAAGTGAATGAATTAAGCGGTAGTGCTAAAAGTCCACCGATATGTATATTCGTTTTTGTTTAGATAATAGAAAAACAAGTTTTCATATTTAGTTATTGTTTTCACTATAAATTCTCTAACATCAAATGTGATTAATCAACTTAAAAATAGATGAGAAAAATTCTTTTGATTCATACTCGTATTAGAAAATTGTTAACTTTAAAGACAATTGTGCAATGATAAATTATGAACATAAAACCTTTTAAAATGCATTAAATTGTTATTAAAGTAATATTTATTTAAAAAAATTATTTATTTTACGAAAAATATTTAGATCCCGAAATCTCGAAAAGCCCGTGATCCCGAAAATACCGGGATTTTCCAAAAATCGATCCCGATTGGCATCCCTAATTTGTACATTTCTAATGAAAGCACATATAAGCGTTTATTATTGTTTGAAAAAATCGCGTGATGCTTTTACTATTTTGTACATAACTTCTAAAGCGCAACGATTAGCAGAATGATTTTTTATAAAATAATCCTTATTTGCTCAATATTTGAAATAAAATTAAAATCTCTAATTAATTGAGCCCAATTAATAACTTTGTGTTCACTTAAACTTTTAAAACCTATTTGTTGAACTTCCACTTCCAAAAATAATTTAAGTACCCACCCAGCTAAAAAAAATTATGTATGGTGCATATATTTTTAATATATGAATGTATATAAAATCATGTATGGAAATGTATAGGATTATTAGAGTGTTATATATGAATTGATATATGGACGAATATATAAAATGTATGTATTATAATATATGAGCTCATATATGGAAATATAGTTATAAAGCTCTTCATATGTGGGTCCATATATAGAAATAAGATGTATTATATGGAGCCGCATATATATACCCAGCAAAAAAAGTGAGGAAAAAGAAATAGAAAAAGCACCACATCTACTGAATCAAAAAACTTCAAATTTCGGTCTAAAACCAATGATTTTTACATTGAAGTGTCATTGGAAGAAAGTGGGTTGCTTTTGACATTTTTTAAACTCAATAATAATCATGTTTTTGGTGCTTTAAAAGTCCGAAATTCGGGAGTGAAAATAATTCACTTCACAGAAGTAGTTAAAAAGTGCTTTTTATTCAGTGATTAAAATCACTTGCATATGGTTTGAAAATAAAAAAGGTTAAATTATTATTATTAGCCATATAAGAATGTATGCATACATGATATCTCACATAAGATCGTTTTTGCAATCAAAAAAGGTTGGAATTTTATCACTTGTGAATTGGAAATCCATTAGCAAATACATACGGTATGCAAAATTTATATGCGTACCCTCAATGATTAAAAAAAACCATTCTTGTATGATTTTATACATTGTGGATCAAATAATCATTAATTTTATCGGAAATAACAGAATTCGCTAGATAAGAAACAAAGTTCATATTACTGCAAAAAATTATACTGAAAGCTATTGTTACGACGGATTATTTTTTATTTTATAATTAATTGCACTAGTTTTTAATCTGATTTCTTAAATTAAATTTTATGTACGAATATAAGTTTTGTGTTTTTGAAATAATTGATTCACCTTAAAATGATGAATGAAATGACTTTTAGTTCGTTTTTCATCATTGGTCCAAACAAATGTTTCATTAAATACAACCTCCCTGCTCAAAATCTACAAAAAGTAATTTTAGTAATTTAATTTATTGAACAGCAGTGCGCTTTTATAAATCAAGAGAGTATGAATATGAACTTTGCATACTGTAGAGGGAATATTTACACATACATGTATGAAAATGTATGAATATATATAATCATATATGCCCATATACCCTCCTTTTTCGGATCCGAACCATATATGGGATATCATATATGCTCCATACATATTTTTTTAGCTGGGTTGTTATTTTTCATAATGCAAATTTTTTGATTTGAAAAGCCTTAAATGTAATAAAAATCACTTGTATTTGGCTTGAGCCAAAAATGTAATGTATTTGCTGAAAACAAAGTACCCAGCTAAAAAAATTATATATGGTCCATATATTTTTAATAAATGAATGTATACAACTACCCAGCTAAAAAAATATGTATGGACCATATATGATATGTAGAAATTTGTAACCGTTTATGGCCTGCATTGGCTAGGTTATTGGTAATAAATAAATAAATAAATAAATATATATCCCATATATGGTTCGGATCCGAAAAATGAGGGTACATGGGCATATATAGTTATATATATTCATACATTTTCATACATGTGTGTGTAAATATTTCCTCTACAGTATGCAAAGTTCATATTCATACACTCCTGATTCACAAAAGAGTACTGCTATACAATAAATTAAATAACTAAAATTACTTTTTTTGATTTTGAACAGGTAGATTGTATTTAATGAAACATTCGTGTGGGTAAATAATGAAAAATGAACTAAAAGTCATTTAATTCATCATTTTAAGTCAAAAAATGAATCACTTGCATATTAAAAAAAAAAAAAACAAAACTCATATTCGTACATAAAATTTAATTTAAGAAATCAGATTAAAAACTAATGTAATTAATTATAAAAGAAAAAATAATCCGTCTAACAATAGTTTTCAATATATATATTGCAGAAATATGAACTTTGTTTCGTATCTAGAGAATTCTGTTATTTTCTATAAAATTAATGACTGGATTATCCTTTTGATTATTTGATATATTAAATGGGGCCACAATGTATAAAATCATACAATTTTTTTTGTAACAAAAGTTTTTCTTTTTTAAAACGATTTTATGTGAGATAGCATGTATGCATACATTTTTGTATGGCTCCATATATTACATCTTTTTTCTATATATGGATCCACATACGAAGAGCTTCATGATTAAATTTCCATATATGAGCTCATATATTATAATACATTTCTAATATTAGTCCATATATCAATTCATATATAATACTTTTCGCATGTATAATCCCATACATTTCCATACATGAATTCATACATATTCATATATAGTTATATACATTCATATATGAATATGTATGAATTCATGTATGGAAATGTATGGGATTATACATGGCAAAACTATTCAGGGCAATTATGAATAAAATTCCGCGAGAAATTTCTCCCTTTTCCAATTAGAATTTTTTGTTTTCCCTATTACTTGCCATTAGTTGGTATTGTTCCCCGGGAAATTTTTCTCGCGGAATTTTATTCATAATTGCCCTCATTATATATGAACTAATATATGGACTAATATATTTAATGTATTATAATATATGAGCTCATATATGGAACTTTAATTATGAAGCTCTTCATATGTGGATCCATATATAGAAATAAGATTTAATATATGGAGCCATATAAGAATGTATGCATGCATGATATCACACATCGTTTTTGCAATCAAAAAAGCTTGGTATTTTATCACTGGTGAATTGGAAATCCATTAGAAAATACATACGGTATGCAAAGTTTACATGCGTACCCTCAACATTTAAAAAGGAAAAACTTTTGTTACAAAAAAAAAACATTCTCGTATGATTTTATACATTGTGGCCCATTTAATATATCAAATAATCAAAGGGATAATCCAGTCATTAATTTTATAGAAAATAACAAAATTCTTTAGATAAGAAATAAAGTTCATATTACTGGAAAAAATTATATTGAAAACTATTGTTAGACGGATTATTTTTTCTTTTATAATTAATTGCATTAGTTTTTAATCTGATTTTTTAAATCAAATTTTATGGACGAATATGAGTTTTGTGTTTTTAAATTATTGATTCACCTTTTGACTTAAAATGATGAATGAAATGACTTTTAGTTCGTTTTTCATTATTTGTCCAAACAATTGTTTCATTAAATACAACCTCCCTGTTCAAAATTAAAAAAAAAGTAATTTGAGTAATTTAATTAATTGCACAGCAGTGCGCTTTTGCGACTCAAGAGAGTATGAATATGAACTTTGCATACTGTAGAGGGAATATTTACACATACATGTATGAAAATGTATGAATATATATAATCTTATATGCCCATATACCCTCATTTCTCGGATTCGAACCATATATGGGATATCATATATGCTCCATACATATTTTTTTAGCTGGGTAGTGAATTGGAAGTCTGTTAGAAAATACATACGCATATGCAAAGTTTATATGCGTAGAGCCTCAAGGTTTAAAATATAAAAACTCGTGTAACAAAAAAATCTTTTTTGTGGATTTTATATATTGTGGGTCTGTCTATTTGATAAATCAAATAATCAAAAAGATAATGCAGCCATTAAACAAAATTCATATAACTGCCAAAAATAATATTGAAAACTAGTGTTAGTATAAAAACGGTTTATTTTTTCTTTTATAATTGCATTAGTTTTTAATCTGATTTCTTAAATTACATGTTGTGTACGATTGTGTTTTATGTGTTTTTAATAATCGATTCACATTTTCTCCTAAAATGTCGAATATGAAATGTCTTTTAGTTTGTTTTGAATTATTTTGTTCGAACAAATGTTTCATTAAACACAATCTTTCTCCACAAAATCTTACAAAAAAATTATTTTAATAATTTAATTTATTGCACAGCAGTGCTCTTTTTGAATCAATATGAACTTTGCATTCTATATAGGGAATACACATTCAGGTATGAAAATGTATGAATATATATTATCATATATGTCCATATACCCTCATTTTTCGGATCCGAACCATACATGGGATATCATATATGGTCCATACATATTTTTTTAGCTGGGATCTCACTTTAAATCGTTTTTGCAATCAAAAAGCTTGCATTTATCACTGGTGAATTGGAAACGTGTGAGAAAATACATACAGTATGCAAAGTAGGATTTTATGTATTGTGGGCCTATTTAATAAATCAAATAATCAAAAAGATAATTCAGTCATTAATTTTATAAAAAATAACGGAATTTTCAGATATATTTAAGAAGCAAAATTCATATAACTGCCAAAAATAATATTGAAAACTAGTGTTAGTATAAAAATAGATTTTTTTGTTGTTTTATAATTGCATTAGTTTTTAATCTGATTTCTTAAATTATATGTTGTGTACATGAATAATGATTTAAAGCCAAACTAAATACCAGAACTTGATGGTTTACAGCCTAACCCACGATGTCGATCGACAACTCGATCGACTGACGACAAGTCACTCATTATAGTTCGTTTGAGCGACCCACTAACTATCGACTTGCCGGTCGTCAGGCTTTACGTTGTTAACTTAATGCATTTACTCATTGTCAAATTAGCATATTGCCACATAAAAAATTTCACAAATAAAACGCTACTTTACAAATAAAAAGCGCTGAAATGTGAAAAGTATTCCATAAAAAATGCAACTCTATGCTACTTAAAGTTTCTACAAATAAATAATAAAAATAACAACAATAATAAACATAAGACAATACAAAAAAAAAAAGTTATTTTAAAAATTTTGTGTGAAATATAAATAAATATATCAGTTGAAATGTGTAGATACTCCTAAAATTATGCAAGCGGATTGTAATGAAGAATGGAGGGGAGTAGCACCAATGGGACAAGCAATCTATTGAAGTGGAAAGAGTAATTTGCCTAATTGAGTGTTTAGAATTGGTTAGATAAATTGCACGTATACACATTCATAGATACATATATATGTATGTATGTATGTAATTCAAAAAGAATTATGTGACAAAAATGCATGTTTGTGAGTTAAATAAATAAAATAAACGCAAAAAAATTAACATTTTTATTTTTGATTTTCATACATGTAACTTTGTTTAAAAATTTGGCATTTATGTGTACTTTTTTGTTTTGTCGACAAGCAGAAACCAAGTGACTGATTTTGACATTTGTTGTCGTTTGAATTTTCATAGTGGGTACCAAATTTGTATGGAAATGGTTACGTCATCGTTCGCATGCATTGTCGATCGACTTGTCGTGCTGAATAAGTTTAGTGGGTCCCAAATCACCTGTTTGTCGTTAAAAATGATTGCGAACGACAACGTTCGATATCCTGCGTTTGGCTGTTAATTAGATTAGTTAGATTTATTACTTTCTCAAAATTACTTAAGATAAATAAGATTTACGTTATATTTACACACGAATCGGTCTCTTACTGACCGCATGATACGAACAGAATCGTTATTTGCTCAGCTACTGAGGGTCAGTAAGTGAGCCAAACAAGTGTTGCCAAAAAAGGTCTTTATTTTTGTTGTTGCAATTGCTTTATGTTGTTACCTTATATATTTCGTCAAAGGCAAAGCATTAAAAAGGAAGGGAGAAGATTATAATAAATAACAATAAAAATATCTGTAAATCAAACTATTTGTCAACGAAGTGTAAATGTAAAATAATAGACAGATATGTGTACAACAAAAACAAAATTAATCCTCATGTATTTTGTTCAATAATGTTTATAAAATAAAATAATAAAAACAACAAATCTTCATGACGTACATGGTATGTATGTAAATGTTTACCTATCCACACTCACAACACACATACATGCTCAAAAGCCCGTTTGCAGAGATTTTACGAAATAAAGGATCTTGAGTGAATACCAGTTTGCACGCTTATTTTTTTTTTTAATTCGGTAGAATCGACAGAAAAAATCGGTAGATTTGAATGAAATTCGGTAGAATTTTTTTTTTATTCAGAGAAACATAAAAAATAACAATTCAAAGAAACATAAAAATAACAAAATTATGTATTTATATATAAAGGGTAAGTGCAAGGAGTATCAAACTAAACAGGTTCCAAAAGCGCATTTAAAACTTCACGTGTGATTGGAAATTAAACTGCCATAAACACTGAAGCATTTTCAATAAAATAATTCTTTCTGCCAAAAAAAAACGACTTCAATGCATAGATCTGATTGAAGAAGATAAGAAGTACGTGAAATATAAAATTAAATTTTCATGGGCGTGCCTCCGCTCATTTTTTAAGTGCAAGATTGTGTTTTTCAGAGCTCAGGGTACATGTTAAGTCTTGCAAAAATCGGTAAAGTAGAACCACTTAAAATTAAATATTAAATTTTAGTGGGCGTGATTCCGCCCATTTTTTTAAAACGAGGATTGTGTCTATTTTAGAGCTCAAGGTGTGTGGCAAGTTTCGTAAAAATCGGTTAAGTAGAACTGCGTAAAATACTATAATAAATTTTAATGCGCGTAATCCCGCCCATTTTTTCAACTTTCAAATTGTGTAATTACAAGAACTAAAGGTGTTTTATAGTTTTCACAGCAATGAAATAAGTAGAAATTATATAAAAAAATTGTGGGCGTGTCCCCGCCCACTTTTTTTTTTTTGCAATGGACCAATGGGAATCTATACCCTCTCAGACAACGAAAAAAATTTTACAATCGGTCGAAAATGTACTGAGTTATGAAGATCCACACCTAAAAAAAATAAAAAATAAATAAAAAAAAAATAGAGACGAATTGTTAATCTCCTCCTTTTTTTGATGTCGGTTAAAAAGTGTCATCCCAGTTATTTGCCCTTAGCCTTTATATAGATATGCTTTGCATATATAAAATATTATACATAAATAACAGGAATTCAGTTTTTGTACATAGGTTTTATAAACCCACTAAAATAACTTTTATTTGACAAACATTTGTAACTAGAAAGATTATATGTAAGATCCATTTATGAATTTAAACCTTTGTGCAAAAATTATTAAATCATTGGTAGGAATAAATATCTCATCATTCTTTGGCAAATATTAGGTTACTTAAGCTACGGTCACACTTGTCAAACATTTGCCTAAAAAAGCGTAACCAACAACCGCTAATGAAAAAAGTTTTGATCCAGACACAGGTTTATTATATTAAACGGTTTCGAACACAACTAATGGACAATGTCGTAGAATCCAACAATATTGGCTACTCCTTAACTTGATAAACTTTTGTCTGAATTGAAAGATTTTTCATTAGCATTTAGTGGTTACGCTTTTTTGGGCAAATGTTTGACAAGTGTGACCGTAGCTTTATAGTTTCAGTTTTTAACCGATTTCTTTGATCTGTTTTAATGATTTTCATGACAGAAAATGACCGCTCTGCGGCCGCACTGTTATGTGGCAAAATAGGCAATTTACAAATATATCGACTTAAATTACTAAATAACAATATTCGGTAGATTTCAGGCTTTGTTCGGTAGAATTGGTAGATTCCCAGCAAAAAATTTCAAAAAAGGTAATCGAGTTTGGAATTAAGCATTTTTGATGGAAGCTCTTCCCTACTGGATTACCAACTTAATGATTTTAACAAGGCGTGAGACTAAAATAATCGATTCTTGAGAAGTACTTACTTTTTTTTATTTGGCAACTTGTTGAGGTAATCTATTTCATATAAAAAATCATTCTCTTCATTTAACAACTTGTACATCATTTTTTTAAATTTTAGGTAATGTGATTTGTAAGCGAGTAATGAAATTTGGCAATCAGAAAAGTAAGTCATTATATGGCAAGTAGTTCTAATGGTAATGTGTAATTTTTTGCTGGGTTGTTAAATTCACAAACATATTCGGTAGAATCTACCGAATATCGGTAGAAGTGTGCACACAGGTGAACACATGAGCCGAGCGATCGAATAAAAACGGTCGTTGGTTGAGCGAAGAGCAAGCAAAAGAAGAACAAGGTTTGAGGGGTTTTTCGCGACAGTGTCGCATAGTGTCAGTGGACGAGCATTTTTTTTTTCTGACAACAAGCACAAAAGAGACCAATTATTGCGAGCTCTGATATAAAACTTAAAAAAATGGTTTATATAGATACAAATCTGTACAAAGATATATACATACATGTCGCACACTAACGGCCTGTCCCACGATATCACCAGCAAACGTTCGATCAACTACTTGTATTGCAAAAAAAAAAAACCAAAAATTTTCTAATGTTATTGTTGTTTGCAATAGTGTCCTGCACAAGACATCTTATAAGAACTTTCAAGACATGAGGGATTTTTCAAATGCTTTACTACAGCGAAATCTTATAAAACAAACGTTAACAACACTGTTTTCAAGAAATTTGTTTGAGTATTGTAGGTAAATATAAGAGTAAAGAAGAAAACACTTCGTGACAGAGGAATTTGTGATACTTGCTTCTTTCTACGCATGCGCGCGTGTACAAACGTCATGCATGTATGTGTGTATGATCTTTTATTTTTCTGCGCACATTGTGACGGCCAAAGTCCCGAAGCTCGTTTTGGCTCACAAGTCTAACTATGTAGTCATTATTATTAATTTTGTTTTTATGCATGAAGCAGATTTCTTTGATTTAGATTATTACAATTAATAAGCACTGAATTTTATATATGTAATTATTGTTATTATTGATTTTTTTATGCCTGAAGCAGATTGATTTGATTTGTATTATCATTATTACTTTCCTCATTAATAAGCATTATATTTAATTATTATTATTATGTGTACTCTTATTTTATTTTACCTTATGTGCTAACAAGCACGCAATTGTCTACGTATCTTGTGTAGCAACAAAAGCCACCACATACGCTCTTTGTGTAACATTCTGGCAGAGGTATATTGGTGTGTGTGTCATATGAAAGAGCATAAACGGCTGTTAGTCACCACAACAATTGTAAGCACACACACACGAGTATGACGCTAGCGTTGGAATGTATAACAGAGAAATGGTATAAAAGGCGACTGAATATAGAACAATTTTCAGTTTGCTTGCAGCGCTCGCTACAGTAAGACAAATATTGGACGACGGGTACTTGTCTAATATTTACTTTCTATAGCCACATTGGAGCAAAATTAGATATTGGAATTCGGCTACAAATCCACTATCTACAACCTGCAGTAAACTCTCGTGACGGGCTAGTGCTAGGTGTGAAGGGAGGCTACCTTGGTACACGCTTCCAAGGCGAATCTCATCACTAGGAAATTTACAAGTGAGGGAAGGCTGTCGCTGGTATCTAGGCTACGGGTGCCACGACGCATCCAGGCACTAGTAAATTAGGGCCTTCTGCCACTGTTCCAGTTAAATTAATTGTGGGGAGGCTGTCGCTGGTATCCAGGTTACGGGTGCCACGACGCATCCAGGCACAAGTAAATTAGGGCCTTCTGCCACTGTTCCAGTCAAATTAATTGTATTTCAATTAATTGTAACAGAATTTTTGTTTGTAAATAAATTGAATTTTGTATTTTTTTCTTTGGCCAAGTTTTAAATTGCTAAATTGAGTTGAAGACTATTTCCTTTAGCTAATTAGGCCTAACGTGTTTCTATGACAATAAAAAACAATTTTATTTCATATTTCCCGACGTTTCGTGAATGTTTTGTTCACTTTTTCCAGGGATTCGTCTATTTATTTCATAAATTAAAAACATCAAAAATTTTTGTATAAGTAAGTTTAACAATTTATAACAATATGTAACAAAAGCATACTTACAAATAAAAATTATTAATTTATATTCATAAGAACATTTATTTACATGCTTAAAACTTTTTAAACAAATTCCAAGTTACATACATACATATATACGTATGCATATTTTAAGGATTGTTATTTTAAATAAAGCAAAACAAAAGTATCTAACACAAACGATTAAAAGCTTTTTTCAAACTGATCAGCTGTTCTCTATGATAATTTTGTAGTTAGCGCTTAAATTGTCAGTATCTTCTTTTTTGTTCATTGTTCTGTTAATCTTTTGTTGTATTCTTAAGCTTTCAGTTATAAATCTCTTTCTCGCATTGTTTTCCTTATTAAGTATTTTTACATTTTCGAAGTCAGGTTTATGATGGGTTTGTAATATGTGTTTTGATAACGCTGTGCTCTCTTTCTTTTTATTTATATCAGCTTTATGTTCGTTTATTCTTGTTTCTAAACTCCTTCTTGTGGTTCCAATGTAAACTAAGTTGCAGTTGTTGTTGTCATTCCCTTTACAAGGAATTTCGTAAACAAGGTTGTTTTGTTGGAGCTTTGGTATGGCTGTTTTTGTATTAGTAAATATTTCGCTCAATGTTTTGTTGGGTTTATACGCAAAGCTTATGTTATTTTTATTTATTATTTTTCTCATCTTCTTCGATTCAGTGAGACCAGGTATGTACTTTACACTGTAAAAGCATTTATCATCTTCCTTAGGGTTGCCACGCTCTCCGTAATTTTTTCTTTTGTATGATTGTATTAGGAATTTAATTAGATTATTAGGGAAACTGTTAGCTATTAATATGTTAGTGATTTTGTTAAAATTCTGTGTGTGGAATTGATGGTCACTAATGTCAATAATAATAATGTCAATAATAACGCAATAGTTTTGGACCTGTATAAAAAAGAACATATAGATAGCAGGCAGAAATTGAAGCTTTTTTGTTCTGCAGCAACTGCTCCTAGATTTTATGGATTACCTAAGGTACATAAGGAAGGCATGCCATTAAGACCTATAGTGTCATCGTTCCAA
Source organism: Tachina grossa (assembly GCA_949987645.1). NCBI lineage: Eukaryota > Metazoa > Arthropoda > Insecta > Diptera > Tachinidae > Tachina > Tachina grossa. The sequence continues at coordinate 102,194,265 of OX465275.1, read as the reverse complement.
GTTCCGTGTTACCAATTAAGTAAATTTGTGGGCAATATTCTTAAAAACATAGTTTCGGAAAAATATAATGTAAAAAATTCATTAGAATTGAAGGAAAAAATTAAAAACGTAAAACTTGATAATAACGAATTATTAGTGTCTTTTGATGTGGTTTCTTTATTCACCAACATTCCGGTTCGCACAGCGATAAATACGATAATGGACAAATGGAATATAATAAAAAATAACACCACTATCGCACGCTCACAATTCTTAGACATATTAAAGTTCTGTCTGTACGAAAACAATTATTTTATTTACAATAAAAAAGTTTACAACCAAGTCTTTGGCATGCCCATGGGAAATCCCCTCTCTCCAACAATTGCCGATATTGTTTTGGACAACTTACTTGACGTAGCACTGACTGAACTATTGAATAAAAACATTAATATCAAATACATAGCCAAATATGTAGATGATATTCTGGCAATAATTAACATAAACGACAAGGATGAGATATTACATTATCTTAACGGATATCATCCAAAAATCAAATTTACCATAGAAACTGAAACCAGGGGTGAAATCGCATATCTTGACACAAAATTATACAGGAATAATAACACAATAGCATTCGACTAGTATTCAAAAAATATTTCATCGGGAAGAATTATCAATTTTAATGCTACTCAACCCAAAAGCCAGGTAATAAATACAGCCAAAAATTTTATCCAAAGAGTACTTGACATTAGTGACCATCAATTCCACACACAGAATTTTAACAAAATCACTAACATATTAATAGCTAACAGTTTCCCTAATAATCTAATTAAATTCCTAATACAATCATACAAAAGAAAAAATTACGGAGAGCGTGGCAACCCTAAGGAAGATGATAAATGCTTTTACAGTGTAAAGTACATACCTGGTCTCACTGAATCGAAGATGAGAAAAATAATAAATAAAAATAACATAAGCTTTGCGTATAAACCCAACAAAACATTGAGCGAAATATTTACTAATACAAAAACAGCCATACCAAAGCTCCAACAAAACAACCTTGTTTACGAAATTCCTTGTAAAGGGAATGACAACAACAACTGCAACTTAGTTTACATTGGAACCACAAAAAGGAGTTTAGAAACAAGAATAAACGAACATAAAGCTGATATAAATAAAAAGAAAGAGAGCACAGCGTTATCAAAACACATATTACAAACCCATCATAAACCTGACTTCGAAAATGTAAAAATACTTAATAAGGAAAACAATGCGAGAAAGAGATTTATAACTGAAAGCTTAAGAATACAACAAAAGATTAACAGAACAATGAACAAAAAAGAAGATACTGACAATTTAAGCGCTAACTACAAAATTATCATAGAGAACAGCTGATCAGTTTGAAAAAAGCTTTTAATCGTTTGTGTTAGATACTTTTGTTTTGCTTTATTTAAAATGACAATCCTTAAAATATGCATACGTATATATGTATGTATGTAACTTGGAATTTGTTTAAAAAGTTTTAAGCATGTAAATAAATGTTCTTATGAATATAAATTAATAATTTTTATTTGTAAGTATGCTTTTGTTATATATTGTTATAAATTGTTAAACTTACTTATACAAAAATTTTTGATGTTTTTAATTTATGAAATAAATAGACGAATCCCTGGAAAAAGTGAACAAAACATTCACGAAACGTCGGGAAATATGAAATAAAATTGTTTTTTATTGTCATAGAAACACGTTAGTCCTAATTAGCTAAAGGAAATAGTCTTCAACTCAATTTAGAAATTGAATTTTGTAACGTAAAGGAAGTCAAATCGTTTTTTTATTTATTTCACACACGATCCTGGACTCCGCTGAGTCTACCCCAGCTAAGAGCGGAATCGTGTCGTTACAACATGCAAAGCCACACACATGCATTAACATTAGTTGTATGCGGTTAATCACATAATAGCTTACCATCTACATATTACACACACACTCAAACGTACAATATGAAAAATAACAAGCATACACTAATCAACAGTACTTCTTTTGAGTGTTTGTTACAAACAAGTTGTCTTGGCGATATCGCTTGTTAACACTGATATACACGTACACCAATACATCCATCGTGCTTCGCTTGTAGTACGGCAGCATTTATTATTGGTTTAGTATAATACATGCGACGTTAATACATTTAAAAATTATGACGTATTTACATTTAAAGACTGTTTACGCAGGTCTCTAGTTTGCAATGCAAGTTATCAACAGAGAACGAAGCCGATCGGTTTTCAGCCGCGGCTAAGCCGCCGCCGATTTATTTGCAGGTATCTCAGCCGCCGCCGATCCTGGCGGCTGCTTTCGGCTAAAAATTGAGCCGACTATTTTCCGACTTCATGAAATTCCACTATACAGCAGTGTATTCGTGTAGGTGTATTCATTTCAATAGGAAGCCGATTGAAGTTTCGCACTCTGGGGCCACTTTGGACGGCAAAAAAACTAGTGCTTAATGGACGAAGCTAGTATCAGTGTTTCATAGCATTTCTAGACCATTCCGCGTCATTCTAAGATGTGTCAAACATATAAAATGTGTAAAAATAAGTTAAGGTGAATAAAATTCGTGAGCATACTTTAAAAGAATATAAAAAAACCTTTTTTTATTTCAAAGAAAAATTCATCAGCAATATCTGATACAATGTGACAAGCCGATTTTTAGCCGCCGCCGGTTCATTTTGTGCTCAGCCGCCGCCGCTGACTTTTTTCGTCGGCTTTATTCTCTGGTTATCAATCGAACGATTTCTGGTGACATCGTGGGAAAGGCCGGAAATCATAAGCAGACACAACTCAAAAAATCCCAGATAGTCAGGAGTGGCAAAAAAAACTTTTCAAGAACTTGGTGCAAAAGAAATTTTTGCGCTCCATGAAAAAACAAAACTATTTTCATAATTTTGAGTTGTGACTGTTAATGAATTAGTGCGCGATATGTATGTATTAGGGATGTAACGAATACCGGTTTAGCGAATGCGAAAACGGATAATACTTAATTTCATTTCTGCGAAAGCGAATGCAAATATTACAATACGTTAAAAATCACATGAAAATAAAAAAAGGAAAAAGTGCTTGAGTCGAGATAAGCTGCTTTTGAGTTAATGGTACCTCCGTAATCTGCATATTTGAACGTAGCGTAGCATGTTCAACACAATTACGAGCAGAGCTATCATCACACAGTTCACTACCGCTTCCAAAAATCAAAATTGTGAATGGGCTAGTGTTGATTAGTTCAAACACATAAATTTGAACTAGCACTAGGTTCCCAAATAGTTATTCCTTACAAGCACTTGTAACTTGAAGGAAGCCGTTCAGTAATAAAACACTCTTGATATGCTTATTGAAAACGACTTCCTTCAAGTTACAAGTGCTTGTAAGGAATAACTATTTGGGAACCTAGTGCTAGTTCAAATTTATGTGTTTGAACTAATCAACACTAGCCCATTCACAAACATTTTGGTGACCCCGACGTGATCTATAATAGGATCAAAATTCAATCAATAACTACATATTAACACTAGCACATCACTAAAGCAGTTGGTTCTCCAATCAGTGGATACCATTTATTCAACTACATCAAAAGTTAAACCAAGTCATCTTCTGGTATCACAACAAGGCGAAGATGGTGAGTGTACAAGCTCTTATGATCCAGCAGGAGTAAAGGGCAACTGAAATAGACAAGATTATTGCTAACATCAAGAAGGCCCCACAGGATCGAAGGAATCTAGAATTTTACAAAAGCAAGTCCGATGAGTTAGCGAAACTTTGGAAGAACTTTGAGAAAACAGAGAATACCATTCGTAGAGATCAAACACTTCCTGACAATGATTCGTATATTGTGAGAAATTTGCACGGGTCCCTTGGAGAAAGGTATAGCACTGCTATGGAAAATATCGAGGGGCACAAAGCCATTGCCAGCAGTAAGAACTTCAGAAACTTCATTGAGTAACCAGAATACATTAGTTCAAGGACTAGCCAGACGAGTGACTGCCCGTATGATTGCCTTAACACGGCTATTACAAACGTTGACACCATTAGAGGAAGATCAACCGCCAGAGTTTTATACAATCAAGGCAGACACAATAAAAAATCTATGGAATCAAGTCCAAACCTTGTATGATGAGGTATGGCAACAGACCGAAGATCCTTCAACATTAGGATTAAATCAAAATGAATATAATGATTTGGAAGACTTAGTGCAATATACATTAATACAACTCGCAGTAAATACAAATAAACAAAAGGAGAGCGGTGTTAGCGGACGTAGCGTAGCATGTTCAACACAATTACGAGCAGAGCTATCATCACACAGTTCACTACCGCTTCCAAAAATTGTTATTCCCCACTTCAATGGAGACTATTTGAAGTGGATGCAATTTTATGAACTATTTCAAGAAATGGTACACAAGCAACCGCTTCCAAGCGTACAGAAAATGTGGTATCTCAACACCAATTTGTCAGGGGAAGCTGGCAAACTGATAAGTCACTTAGCTTTATCAGAAGAAAACTACACCACAGCGTGGTCGCTACTTTATGAACGGTACAACAACAAAAGAGTACTGGTAGCTACATGGATTGAAAAAATTCTGAATCAGCCCAAGGGAACATTATCTCCTGCATCAATAAAGGCTCTTCATGATACCACAAAAGAATGCTTGCTGGCATTGAACAATTTAAACATCGACACATCGTCATGGGATGCCATACTCATTCAATTATTGCTGAAAAAACTCGAACAAACCATTTACATTCGATTCATGCAATCACTACAAAAGCCAAAAGAAGTGCCTACAATTAGTGAATTATTGTCGTTTCTAGAGAGGCAATTCGAATCAATGGAATCGATTGGGCACAAAGAAAAATCAACCAATCATCAAACTACAAGCAAGGCTATAACTGCTGTAGCATCAGGAGAAGGTAGCATCAAATGTGAGCTGTGCAACAACAGTAACCATCGCATTCACCATTGTAAGCAATTCATTGCAATGAAAGAACATGACCGACTAAAATGGGTACAACAACACGGATTATGTGTGAACTGTTTCAAGGCATGTCCTCATGGTAATTGCAAGAAATGTAATAATAAACACAACACGTTATTACACTTGCCACCAAAATCACAGCATATAGGTATCTCAAGTTCACCCCTTCAGTTGACTAACCAAAAACAACAAGAGACTACAAGCAACGCAGTTGCAGTCTCTTCAGCCTGGACTGCATCTGAAGCTAGGAACCAGAGCTACGTCAAGAGTCATCATCAAGGCCGCAAATGGCAATTCAAGTGAATTTAGAGCCATACTAGACTCAGGATCACAAGTCAACATTGTGAGTGAACGACTTATCAAAAAATTGTCCCTTTCAACTACAGAAGCCCCATTATGCATTGATGGAGTTGGAAGAATCCAGAAAAAAGCACATAAACGCATTAATGTGCAAATGTTATCCAGAGATCATAACGTCTCAACAAACTTGGAAGCCTTCGTGTTACCCAGCATCATCCCAGCGCAACCGAGTCATATTATCGATGTTTCATATTGGAAAATTCCAAAGGGCATTCATCTGGCGGACCCCAAGTTTAACATGCCAGAGAAAATTGATATTCTTCTTGGCGCCGAGTTCTACTTCAGCCTGATACAACCTGGCACGATAAAGTTAAGCGAGAGTCTTCCAATACTTCAAAATACGTCACTTGGGTGGGTTGTAGGTGGATCAATCAAAGAGCACACTCCATCTTGCTCATCCTCGCCATTGACGTGCGCAGTATTTGGTAATGAAAGGTCATTAGAAGAATCAATAGAACAACTATTGAAACTCGATGAAGTAGAAACGAACGCGAAAATATTGTCTCCGGCAGAAAATCTGTGTGAAAATCATTTCAACCAACATATAAGGAATAATTCTGATGGGCGCTTCATCGTCAGCTTACCATTTAAAGAGAATCCAACTGTCTATTGCAAGTCGACCAACACACTCATCAATTACTCCAAAAGAGTTAGACGATTCCCTTCACATAATTGTTAAGGCAATACAGTCTTCAGAATTCGCAACAGAGATAACACAACTACAAAAGGCCGAGATAATTAAGAAAAATAGCTCACTTAACAGTTTAACACCATTTTTGGATAAGGAAGGCATACTTCGAGTAGGAGGGCGGCTAAAACACTCCAACTTACATCCAGATATGAAACATCCAATAATACTACCATACAACGATCCCTTGGCAAGACTCTTGTTTATTATGATACATGAAGACAATAAGCATTGTGGACCGACTGCAATGCTGAATACAATAAGACAAAAATTTTGGCCAATAAAAGGGAAAATAACAGCTCGAGCCGTCATTCAAAAATGTGTAAGATGTACTAGAGCACGGCCACTGCTTTATCAACAAATAATGGGCAATCTACCCCAACTTAGAATCACACCTGCTCGACCATTTATTAATTCAGGTGTGGACTATTGTGGTCCATTCTGGATACACTACAAAGTGAGGGGCAAACGGCCAACGAAAGCTTACATAGCGGTATTTTGCTGCTTTGCCACAAAGACAGTTCACTTAGAGCTGGTGTCTGATCTATCAACAGAGTCATTCATTGGTGCCCTTAAAAGATTTATAGCTCGTCTTTTAGGAGCAAAGAACACTTTATCGGAAATATCTGAAGCAATACATGGTGATAAGGCACAAGAGGCAATAATATCCGCTTCGAGCTCTAAGGGGATACACTTTCATTTTATCCCAACAAGAGCTCATCACTTTGGAGGCTTATGGGAGGCCGCCGTGAAGTCAGCAAAGCACCTTTTGGTACGCAGTGTGTCAACCGAATCATTAACCCATGAAGAGTTGGAGACGATAATCATAGAAGTAGAAGCAATATTGAACTTACGTCCACTAACACCGCTCTCAAATGATCCGGACAATGTCGAAGCTTTAACTCCTGGCCATTTTCTGATTGGCGAAGCACTTACTGCTCAAGTAGATAGCAGAGCAGAAAAGCTGAAGATTTCAGGCGTGTCCCACTGGAAGTTAAGCTATGTACAGACGATTGTCAGATCTTACAATATTGTCAGATCTGGCAATGTGCTGACAATGTACTGGCAATCGAAAATTGACAGCACAATATTCCTTGTCAGTTCACACGGTTGTCAGAAAATCTTACAATTTATTGCTACACGGTTGTATGACAATAAAATCATCTGACAAAATCGTCAGTAGAAAAATTGTCAGTTCACACGGTTGTCATATGAACAAATTGTTAGATCTGTTGTTATGCGTTGCCAGACTTAAATCATTTGTTAGAAATTGTTAAATATTTATCGTTTGTGTTTGTGTTTAATGTAAAAAGTGAAAGTATAAATTATTATGGACCTTAAAGAAGCAATTGCAATGATTTTGTCTGCATATATTTTATTATAAATTTTTTCTTTAAAATCAAGCGTGTGCAGTGTTGCCCATAGAAAGAATTCTCTTACAATGACGCCATTGTCAGATGCATAAACTTCGCACATCTGACAATATTAAAATGTCTGACAAATATCTGGCAATAATTTTACAATGTGCTCACATGATTGTAAGATGTCTGACAATTTTTTGTCAGATGCTAGTCTTGCAATGGACTGACAATGCTTTTTCTGGCAACGGCACATGACAAAAATTGTCAGTTCACACGGTTGTAAGAAATTTTGAGCACATTTTACTGGCAATATTGTAAGATCTGACAACCATCTGTACATACTTTAGTTTCACAATTAAAACACAAATTTTGGAAATGGTGGTCTACCGAATATTTAAACGAACTTCAACAACGCTACAAATGGAAAACTAAGGCCAACAATCCCAAACCAGGGGATATGGTCATAATCAAAGAAGACAATCTACCTACAATGAAATGGCCACTAGGAAGAATTGTCACTGTTTATGCTGGAGATGACGGCGCGGTGAGAGTGGCCGAAGTAAAAACAGCAACAGGAATCTTCAAACGACCTATTCACAGATTGGCTCCACTGTGTCAAGAAGAGGAAAGTGAAACAGTGTTGGAACGACCGATGTAAAATAACCAGGAAAAAGATATCATTCCACTAAAGAGGTTTAAGCCGACAATAAATTCCGTAGCACTCACTATGGGCATATCCCTTCTTCTCCTTCCTATTGCTCTATGCAACAACTTAGTGATAAAGCAGTTCCAGGATGATCCAGGGTTGTATTTTGAGGGAATAGGTACCACAAAACTGAATACAGCAGAATGGAAATTAATGGTGTACTATGACCTTACCCCGTTTTCAGCTGAACTTAATTCATTATCAGTGGGCTTGGAAACTTTGCAGCAACTGTGTCCTGCGATACAAAAATACCCAATGTGCAAGATTTTGGTGAAGAACTTAAGGCAAATCAAAAATGAATTATATCAAGATGATTTAATCAGCCACGGACGTACAAAAAGGTCGCCATTTAATATAGTCGGCAATATTGCCCGGTCACTGTTTGGTGTTCTTGATTCGGAGTATGCAGAAGAAATGTCAAGGACTATTAACACAGCCAAAACAGAGCAGGACCACATTGTAAAATTGTTAAGAAATCAAACATCAATAATTGATTCAACCATAAATGTTATCAAACAAGATGAAATAAACTCGCAGCAGAAGATTACCGAGCTTCTAAAAATGGTTGATGAAAACAAAATGAATTGTTTAAGGAAGCTTCACAAGCCAGTAACTTTCAAATCATTGGACTCCTCTCAACACATTTAACATTAGTAGCAATAAACCTACAAAAAATTGAGGCTGAAATCATAAATGTACTTGCCGACGTTCACAATGGAAAAATTAGTCCTCTTGTGTTATCCCCTAAGCAATTAAAAAAGGAAATGGCTACAATCAAGATTCACCTTCCAGCAACTTACACGTTTCCAATAACAGAAGATAATTTGATGGATCTATATAAACTGATGAATGCTAAGGGTGCCGTAACAAGGAGAGAAGTGATTTTTGAAATTAAAGTACCTCTAATTAATCAACAGATCTTTGAGTTATTTAAAATAGTACCAGTTCCGACAGTCAAAAACAATACTTTAATTGCTATTAAACCAGACATGTCATACTTTGCCATAGATGCACACAGAGATGAATATATTCCGTTTACGACAGATGATGTATCTAACTGTATCATGACAAAAAACAAAGAGTACATTTGCAAAAATAAGCAATCTAAGTTCAAAAGGAATTCTGAGGTTGATCTTTGTGAGATCAATATATTCAACAATCGATCCACAGCCAACTGCAACCTCAACAAGATCCCAGGTCCAGCAGCCTGGATTCAATTAAATCAACTAAACAAGTGGATTTTTGCTACTACTGTGGAAATTGAATCATCCATGGTATGTGGCAGGGAAACTACGCTGTTCATAATTAAAAACAATGGACTAATGGAAGTTGGTCCCGACTGCGTAATCAAAAACAATTTTGTAACAATACAAGGACATTTTGGCATTACAAATAGTGTCCATGCATCATATGTTAAATTAAAGCATATTGACTCAATAAGTAGGCCAGAAGAAATAGAAAGGATATTTAATACTACAAGCCATCATTACAATACGCAATTAGACCAGCTAACAAACCTTCAAAAACAATTAAATGACGCAAATCTAAAACATTTACCCGAAGTTATTAACTCTAATAGTCAACATCATCATGCAGTAAGCTACACCGCATTAGTCCTATGCTTAATAACATTACTTATTCTGCTAATATGGAAAGTACACAACAAACAAAGGCAAACCTACCAAAATGCACCGAGGCCCGCATTTCGATCAAGACCAGCAACCACAGATACTTCAAGAGTTTGAATCTGTCCCATCAACCAGTAACAGTGCCCAGAACTTATTTGAACTGTGTTCAACGCGGCGGAGAATGTTAAAGAACATACATACATACATTTACTTTCATAAATAAAATAAATAAAAAGACAACATAGTTTACAATCATACATACATACATTCATACACAACGATATTTTTTATGTTATTAACAAACATACAATCATACACAATTATAAGTAATTAACATTTAATTAATTGCTTACACATCATAAGGTTCATTAACCATTGCTAAGGAAATTTGCTTATTAATTAATTGTTTAAATACCGAGTGCATTTACCTCATTTATAAATTAGGTCATGTTATTGTGTTTACTCAAACAATATTAATATTGCATATGTTATTATCTATAAGCTAAGCACTTTTATTAATTCTTAATTTTATATAAAAGAAAGTAAAAATAAATCATATTTTAAGTCGTTTTCAATAAGCATATCAATAGTGTTTTATTACTGAACGGCTTCCTTCAAGTTACAAGTGCTTGTAAGGAATAACTATTTGGGAACCTAGTGCTAGTTCAAATTTATGTGTTTGAACTAATCAACACTAGCCCATTCACAAACAGTACCCCTGGTCAAAATCTCAGTTAATTTGTGTGAATTTTCAGGATGCTATAGCACTATGACTTGCGACTTATCCTGTTCAGACTTCTAACCTCATTTGGAATAATAGTTTAATTTTGGTTATACTTTGGTGTACTTCAACTTAAATGTATTACTTGTAGTGTAGAACGATGTTTGCTTCAAATAATAAAGGTTAACAGAGAATTTCCCAATTTAACTGTAAAAGAAATAAATCTATGAAAATCGACTTGAACGCTTAAAAGTGCTCTCCTGCAAAATAGTCAAATATGACTTAAACACTTTTGCCATATTGCCACAGATATAAGAACATGAAGTTGTATTGTATACATAGCTGCACTACGTATAGTATTTTATTTAAATTTAGTTTTTAATTGAGCAAATGTTTGTTAATTTATTAAATGTTAAAAAAAATTTTAAAACAGAAAGGTATATGAAATTATATTATAATAAGTACAGATAATTAAAACTGTTAGACAATCAACTAGGGTGGTCGATTATTCGACTTTTTCCAGAAACCGCTTTTCGAATAGTTCGAATATTTGAAATTATGAAAAACCCGGTTTCGGTTTTTACAATTCAGGAAAAACCGGTCAACCGGTTTTTTTAAGAAAGAAAATTATTATACAAAAGTTTTGATTTTAAATTGCTTTATTATAAAAAAAAGAGCTAACAGTTCATGTAAATACCATAAAACAATACAAAAATTAAAGGTAAAACATAAAAATTAACTTCATATACTTGTTTATAGAACATAAATATTTTTATATAATATACATATGTACAGTTGAGGAATAAACTCTGCATACAACCATCATTTATAGGGTTTGTGGAAACTAGGGAAGAAATTAAAAAAATTAAATATGCCAGTATTTAGGGTCCTAATCAACATGTTTATACAAAAAAATAATTGTAATAACACCTATAGTAGCAAAAATATTCAAAATACATAATAAAAAAGTCTACATACAGTCATAAAATATATGAAAAAATACGTGAAAAATGTTTGATGCCGTCAACTTGTTTGAAAATTCTGTGATTCCCGGTACCAAGCCGTCAACAAATGGCATCCAAATATGTTGTTATTATAATTATTTTTTATTTTTTTGTTTTTTGTATAAACACAAATATTGGCATAATTAATGTTTGAATTTCTTCCCAAGTTTCCTCAAATCCCAAAAATGATGGGTGTATGTAGAGTTTAATCCTTAATGGTATTTATATACACATGAATGTATGGACAAGGTGGATATCTACCTCTATATAAAATATGAAGCAAACTGGCAACAAAATTAAACAACACTTTTTGCAACTGTATTTTTACATACATTGCACTCCATAAGGCCAATTAAATTCGCCTCTGCTATTACCTCATAAAATAATTTTTCTCAAATTTTATATTTCAGTAAATGTTGCCATGCTCAAAAAAGCTTAGAGATTTTACACTAAAAAAATACTTACGAAAATCAACAAAACATGCAAAATGTACAAATCGAAAAGTATTCGACTCAGCCGGTTTTTAAATTGTAAAAAAACCGGACTATTCGACATTCGAAAAATCAAAATTTTGAAAAAACCGACAACCGTATTTTGAAGAAACCGGGGTTTAAAACCGGTTGAAAAACCAAGTCGATCACCGTACAATCAACCCATTTGTGCTTTGGTCCTAAAGGCTTCATTAGTCTTTACTATATGTTGCTGATCCGTGCCGTTCCTTTCTGTATAAAATATTTTGCAATTACTTTGTCTGTGAAAAAAAAATCAGCTGGCAACCTATAGAATTGTTTGCACTTGTACATAAAATATCACAACCAGAGGTCCAATTCGTCACAAAATTGTCGGCGGCGGCGGCTGAAGAAATATATACCGGCGGCGGCGGCTAGCCGGTTGGAGCCGATTTTTTTACATAAGTTGCGTATGTATTTACTAAGGCATTGGTATATACTGCAAGTTAAAAATAGCCGATCCTTACGTACTTTAATCTGCTGATTACAATGGCATTGTTAGTTATTCTCCAGCAGGTCTAGTTTTAAAGGCATAATTTCCTTTAGCATTTGAATAATTTTCACCACTTTTTGAATTTTTCGCTTTCACGATTGGTCACCCCAAACTTTAAATTTTTTTTGGTTTAGTCATTTACATAATATTTTCTTTCATTTGAGTAGAGCCATATTGATGAATATCAGGATACCTTACTGTTATTACAAAATGTCAAAAATCATGAATATGTTTATATATATATATATTTATATATTTGGTTTAGTCCTTTAAACTTTCTTTTATTAAAAATGTTTGGAAATTAAAATACCTGATCCTTACGTATTTTTGTCCGTTAATTACGAAAACAGCTTTAAAATTTTTCTCGTTTCAGAGATATTGTGCGTTTTATAAAAAAAAGATACTTTAAATATTTCTTTTTTTTTATTTATTTTTATTTAAATTCAATTAACTAACCGAGCCATGAAGGCCATATATGGTTAGTAGGCTAACAATATTGTATATAAAAAAATAATTCGATTTAATATAAAATTAATCCAATATTAAAAAATATTAATATAATATATAATATTAATAGTATTTGCATATAAAATAATGAATATGTATACACATGAAGGATTAACATTTCAGTCTGTACATTGATGTTTAGGAAAATAGCAACTCGAAGTTACAAAGTAAAGGATTTTAACTTTTATATTCCAATTAAAAAGATATTAGCTTATATATAATATATAATTCATGTTGAAAAGTATATACATAAATATATATATATATATATATATATATATATATATATATATTTATATATATATATATATATATATATATATATATATATATATATATATACATATATATATATAATATATATATATAATATATATATATATATATATATATATATATATATATATATATATATATATATATATATAATATTCTCAAATATATAATATTTACATGAGGATACAAAATCAGTATTTCTGTATGTAAAAGTTATGAAGGCCACAAGATTAAAATATCAAATCATCAAATGTAAAAAATAAGCAAAAAATACGCCAACAACAAATATCAACTACGATGTAAATTACATATTTCAATTAAATAAAAAAAATATGTTATTATTCCATGTGTAAGTCTTAACACAATCAAAAACTTATGTAATTAAGTATATCAAGACCTAAATATCATTATGGCTAGCATATTCAAAAAGTTTGTTTCTATAAACACAAACCGAAAATATAAACGATTTTAAATGTTGTGGTAAATTATTCCAAATCCTCACTATTCTAACTTGAAAAGAAAAATCAAAGATAGAATTTCTAATGCGTGGGAATATTAACTGTGGACTCCTAATAGAGCGTGAAAAAACAAAAAGATGACGTAAATACTGGGGAAGATTGTTTTTGATGATTTTATAAAATTTAATTAGCAAACGAATATGGATAAAATTCTTCAAATTGCATCCCAAAAAAATCTATCACATAATTAGTGATATGAGTATGTACTATAGCATTGCACAGATACATCTGTTTGCACTAGTTTTGCCTGTTTTTTGGTTCTGGTATGAACAAATATGTTATTTATCGTTTTCTGTTACTAGTTGTAAATGTTGATTTTTAAGCAATTATTGTATGGTATGGCAATGAGCAATGAAAACAACACATTTATTTTTTTTTTGTTTTTCTAAGGCAAATAAGATACATAAAACTGCTTTTACCATAAGTGCCTTATGATGTGTTGAGCAAAAATGTAATTGGCTGATGAATGAATGAATGAAAGCAAAATTGCACATACATATATAAGTAAATGATACATGTACATGAAACACATGCATTTGTAATTACTCTCAGAGCAAAATTGTCTCTTTCTCTCTCTATACTTTGGCTGCGCCACAAAATAACATAAAGAACGTCTGCACATACATACATCTGCACATCATGTATTTGTTTCAATAGTGGTTTTTTCATATATTTGTATTACAATATGTATTTTTTGAGCAAAAACAGATCAAACAGTTGCTCAGCAGCAATACAATAAGCAATTGTTATTTGTTTTCAATTGTATTTTAATTTGGAAAAGCACGCACACACAATAACTCTTATGCTAGTTCTGTCGCTCACACTACAATTATATGGTACATGCCATGGTATATTTGTTTTGGCTATACAAACGAGTATACAAATGCAACCCTTTAGTATGTACCTTCAGATTATAAACAAATCGAACTACTTTGTTCAAAAGAAGTTGGTATTTATTCATAATATAGGCAGTTGTCCCAGTAAAAACTTCTGCACAATACAGCATATTAGATAAAAGCAAAGAATGAGCCATACGCTTCCGGACAAATAGTGGTAAATAAAGATTTAAAGAATACAAGCGTCTTAAGGTGAAATTAATTTTACTACTTAGAAAATTTATGTGGTCGCCAAAATTTAAATTGCAGTCTATTATCAACCCCAGGCATTTTAATTTTTCAACAAATTGAATCTGAAGACCTTGAATGGAAATTGAAGTGCTAAATATTGACCTAGGTGGTTTAAACAACATGGCTTTCGTTTTAGAAGGGTTAATGCAGAGATTTGAATTTGACATCCAGTTAACAATATTCAATAATACGACGTTAATGTCTTCCTCTAACGAGTACCTAAATCGAGGTTCACCTGAGAAAAGTAATTGAAAATCATCAGCAAACGCAAAGGCCTTACAAGAAGACCCTCCTATAACGGAAAATATATCGTTAGTATATAAAATAAATAGTAAAGGTCCCAATACGGAACCTTGTGGTACCCCACTTGTAACCATATTCCACTCAGATGAATCATTATTAATGGTAACAAACTGGCGTCGCCCATTTAGGTAGGAATAAACGAACTTACATGCCATACGGGAGAATCCAAAATAATTGCAGAGTTTGACAATAAGTTTGAAAGGGCTAACACGATCAAATGCTTTGGATGCTAACTTGTCCACTATTTAAATTACTTCTAATATTATCAGTAAGTCCCAATAATAATGATGGTGTATTATAACTTTTCCGAAAACCACATTGATACGAACTTATAAGATTATTGCAATCCAAGTATTCCATAATTTGTTTTTTAGCAACATGCTCCACAATTTTAGATAAAATGGGTAGCATGGAAATAGGTCTAAGTCATCCATTCTACTGATGCAGTTTCTTTTCCCAATAGGAACAACCTTAGCCACTTTCCATTCGTTAGGAAAAATAGAGCATGTTAAAATATTATTAATAAGAAAAAGCAAGTGCCTATATATTATCGGAAAATCAATTTTATAAACTTTAGAGGAAAATTATCAGACCCGCACTTATTTGACTTTATCGACTCCATAGCAGTACATAACTCATTAACATCAATAGTGTGAAATGAAAAACCAGACTCATTGAAGTTAAGATTAGAATCAAATGGATTCTCAGAATCAGTAGTTCTATAAGATAAAAATACATTGTTAAGCTCATCCGGATTGAAATCACCCACGTTTTGTCTAGATTCAATGCCACCATTTAATCTAATTATATTCCACATATCTTTAGTATTGTGACTTCTAAATTTTGCCAAAAAATAATTTCTCTTAATCCTTCGAATAACTTTCTTACATCTATTCCTATTTTTACAATAAACCCTACGGTTACGATCAGTAGGGTTTCTAATATAAGCTCTATAAGCCAAATCTCTAAGGGAAAGGTGAAATTTTATCTCACTTGTATTAAACCAGTTATCACCAGAGGCTCGAGCTACAGTATTTATCGGATATAAGAACATCTCATATAAAAACAAAACGCTTATAAGAAACATTTTCCAAAACACCATGTCTTTTTAGTGACTTTTCTAAGAAAAAAGGTTTCATATAAGAAAAACGCTTGTAAGAAAAAAACTGATAAAAGAACATTTTTCTTAAACACCAAAACCACAAAATATGAAGAAAAAGAATTTATATAAGAAACCTCCATCGGCAACACAAAATTTATGTAGTTTGCATGGACAACTCTGTTTTTTGTAGAAGTTGTTTATATTTTTATATTTATTTACTAAAAGGGTTAATAAAATAAAAATTAACTACCAATCATGATTTGTTTTATTTTTCTATTTACAAACATATGTACATCTACGTATCTGTATACATAAAAAGATAAAAAAGCTCGTATATTTATGTAAGAAACAAATGTCTTATGCCCATAGCTACCTATATAAGAAATAAGTTTCTTATATAAAATAATTGTATATAAGAAAGAAACGCTTATTGACTATCAGTCAATACATCTTTTAAAAATAAATTTTTTTTCTTAGCATTGCATTTAAAATAATTGCCATTATTGTGTCCCTAATATAAACAGAATTGAATCTTACTAAAACTATTTTACCACCAGAAATGTAGCAACAATGCTGAATATCTGCGTGTTGTAACAAAACATCAAAAAATTCTGCTATCTTCATGATCGGCTCCCTCAGGTGTTTAATAGAACACGGAAGTCCGCGAATAAGAATATCCGCTCTATTTAAACGCCTTTGCAATACACTGTTGAACGTTGACAACTTCTGCACTTTCTCGTTTAATCCGACTTCCACATTTAGAACTTTATCTTGACAAGCTGTTATATCTGATTTCACCAGACTTATGTCTGAGCACACCTCAGTAATAACCTTCTCGAACTTAGTCTCAAAAACTCCTACTAATGTTTTCATCTGTTGCTCCATCTGGTTTTTCTGGTGTAAAAATATTTCATCCATCTTTTTACAGATTTCACCCAGCCCTTGTTTAAGCTGTGCTTCCACAGAGGAAATATCATTATCAAAGATTTTTGGATTTGCTAAGCAGGTTTTGCAACAATACTTAAACATTTCATGTTCAGATAAAACTTTTATTTGTGTCTCTGAAACACCATCACACTCCAAATGAAAATATTTATAGCAGCTTCCACAACTTATACTTCTTACACTTTTAGTAATGTTTTTAAAAGATATCGGGCAAATAAACTCTTTCTTTTTAGCATTCATATTAAAAAAAAATGCAACAAGTGCTTAAAACAAAAGAAAGATGGTGGCCAAACACAGCAACGGCAGAACACAATTATACAGCAAATCAACTTCCAAATCAAAATCCAAACAATTTATAATATCAGAAATTTGTCTAGTCCAATTGTTCTTCCACAATATAATTATAACCACAATAAATATTTAACATTAATTTTCTTGAAAAATTTGCAACCGGAGAATTATTTTTATGTATGCATCACGCCATCCAAAAAATCTCGAATTTTATATATTATTTTTCAATTTAAAAGTCATTAATGCAATTATAACGTAAAAGAAATCTTGTACGGACCAAAAAATTTTTGCGTTATTTGTAACTAGTACTAGTACTAGTATCGCAAAATTGAAGTTTTCAGCTTTTATAGAATAAAAAAACCAATTTTAACAAAAATTTTAATTGTTAATACAAAATCGTTAGAAAATAATCACAACGTATCAAAAGTAGGTGCTACATTTACAATCAAATACCTCATATTATAAAATATAGGTGTTTTGGGTGGCATAAGAAAAGAAAAATTTAAAGTATCTCTGAAACTAAACTATTTTCTTGATTAGCGGACAAAAATACATAAGGATTAGTTATTTTATGTCAAAAAAAAACTATAATAAAAAAAGTTTTAAGGACTGAACTAATAAATAACAAAAATTAAAAATTTTAATAACCCCCGACTTTTTTCAGAAAAGATGTTATATCTTTTAAGCGGCTGGACCGATTTTCTTCACCCATAGCTAAGAACCCTCTCGATCAAGTCATCTTTCAAACAGAAAAAACTAAATGAAAATCAGTCCAGCTGTTTAGCCTGTACGTGGACACAGACAGACACACAGATACACAGACACACACTACAAACTTATAACACCCCTTTTCTTAGTCGGGGGTTAAAAACACACAGTAAGATATCCTTATATACTCATCAATGTGACTTTACTCAAAAGAAAGATAATTTTATGTAGAAAAATAAACCAGAAACTATTTTAACGTTTGGAGGGGCATTCGTGAAATATGGCTTCGTTAGTCAAATCGTAGCGTCTTACTTTTGAAGTTGTCGTATCGTTTAAGTTTGGATGTTAGTTATTAAAAAACACAGTAAGCAAGTCGTAATTAAAAAAAATAAAAAACCCCGACTGCGACCAACTTTGAACCGTTAAATATCCTAAATAGTCATTCGAAATGAAAAATCACAAGAGAAACCTAAGGATGATTTTAAAATACCTGTCGTATTAAAAAAGGCGTCTGTTGGCCGCCATATTGAGTTTTGACTACTGTCATATTTTAGTGACAAATCGATTGATGTAAGAATAGTCAAAATCGGTCCACGCGTTCGGTTTATATAGTGTCTCAGGATGACAGCGAATGTGTCAGCTGTTATTGTATTTCTCTTTGCTTGTGTGTGTATGTATGTAAGCCAGAAGTTGAAGTTGGCTACAGAAAAATCTATTTTCTGTATATTTTTAGTTAGCAAACGTTGCCAATACATTTTCAATAAGCATCAACCTGTTTATTAAACAAACAATTTCACTAACGAACCCAATATTAAGCGAATGATACAAAAAGTGGTGTAAATTATGCAATTGGTAAATGTCACTATAAAATGCTGTCATATTAAGAAAAATTGGAATGAATTGTTCATAAAGAAATGTTGCAAAAGTAGTACTCTGGTCATCTTGGGAAAAACATATAAAATATATCTTCAATATTTTAAGTTTTATGCGACTAGTTAATATTGCTTGCATTTCGAATTTTTTGTACGAAGTAATGAATGGTGTTCAACATTTTTCTTAAGTAGAAAATATGTTCACGCAAATCAAACACTGCCTTTTCTTTTTCAAAAGATTAAAAAAATTTCCAAACACCGCTGGATTTTGGTTTCATTTTTATACTTATGAGAATTTATTTATAGAAAAGTTTTCCGCTAAAATTTTAAAGCTTTGATTGGAATGCTTTACTTGTAAGTATGTGTATCTTTTTAATGCTGGCTTATAAAAAATTATTGAGATTTGGACGTTTGTTAATCGCAAACTATTTTTGTAAAAGTACAAAATTTTTTTGTCTTTAGTATTCACTTGAAATATACGCATATTTTAGCGAATGCAAATAGCAAAAGTAAGAGAGTAATTTGCGAATGCGAACATTCGTTGCATCCCTAGTATGTATATATCTTTGCACAGATACAGATTTTTTTTTTTTTTTTTTTTTTTTTTTTTTTTTTTTTGAATAGAAGTAACACTGCGGTTTACTAATACTTTTTGCAATGAAAAATCAGCAAAATGCAGAGAAATCTAGCAACAACGATTCCAAGGCCTAATAAAATATATATGTATGTATAAAGATTTTGGAAACATTGAAATAATTACACAAATTAAAATATATTCAACTTTCATGATGACCTTTATAACTTTTTTGATATAGTAGATCCGAAATTTGCATAATAATTAATATAAAAACCGTTAGAAATATTTTAAAAATCGACTTCCATTTGTTAAGCTAGATTATAAAAAATAAGACAATGAGTGGAGTGAAAATCATCTAGTTAAATGTGTTTAATTTAGAAAAAAGGTTGGAGAATTTCTTCTCAAACGCGTGGGGTATAGGCTGTTATTCGAAACGCAAGAAAATAGAAAATACTTTCCAATTTGTATGTTAATTGCATGCAAATTCGAAAGCATTTCCTTTCCTTTCGAATTAAAGGTTTAAAGTATATTTTGAGACATTTTGACACAATTTAATAGGAAAGTTGTAAATTATTCTTTGTTGAATTAAATCAGCGATATACATATGTATTAGTGATGTAATAAATGTCAATTTTTGATATTCGCGAATACGAATATTTGAAACGATATTCGCAAATACGAATACGAATATTTCATGTGAAATTTATAGACATTAAATTAGGGCTCTATTTACGCCAGCAATATGAAATATTAAAAAATTGTTATGAAAAAGAACTTCGCACTCCTGCTGGCGTACTTAAGGTTAATAAAAACTACCCAAAATTTGAATGATCGTCAGTAAATAATATTTGAAAATGATACTGTTCGAACTTTTTTGTCCTCTACTGTAAATATCATAACGTTGCACTTGTTAATTCTGACTGCAATTTTATTTTACTTGTTAGTCAGTTTCTTCCAGTAGAATCGTTTGTTAAAGTTACCGCATAGTATATGCAATATATTTAATAATAAAGTTGAATTTGAAAAAGAATTTGTTGGCCTTTTAACTAAGATATATAGCACCGATCAGAACTAGAGCTGCAAAACTATCGATAGTCGCTCCACTCGATAGTTTCGATAGTTTTATGTAAAACTATCGATACTATCGATAGTATCGAATAGGTTTATAAAAGTTGCCACATAAACTACATGTGACTCGAAAAAAAATCCAGAATCCTCAACATTTTCATTAGTATATAAAAATATATCAAGCCCTTTTTTAGATTTTATCGTAAGCTGGGCATATTATCGAAAATATACTTTTTTATTGAACTTAAAATTTTATGGGCCTACACATGGTTTAGAATTATCAAAATGCGAAAATTGTTGATAACTTTTAAGACACTAACTGTAAAGTTTTATCGTAAGAGACGATTGGCGGCCGTCGCGATATCAGTACCACCAAAATTTATCTTTGTGTCGACGATGTTGAATTTATTAAGATACGTGTGACTACTATTTGTCGAATAACACTTGGATTTATAAATAAATTCATATACATACATATATATTTAAGTACTTGTGTATACAGAAGCAGGGATGCGATGTCATATTTACAAATTGTACTAACTTTCAAAAAAAAATTTATTTTTTTCAGTACGATTGTACCAAATTCTTTATTTATATTTTTTTAATACTTGTACTTTTCAATTTACTAAAAATCAATTAACAAAACGCCAGAAGGTGCACAAAGAATATTGGTTGCTGGGATCTGAATATAAAAGTAACATTTACGATATACTACGTTTATAACCTTTTTTTATTCGATTGTTCACAGTCGATGCAAATAGTCGGCTTCTCTCCTTGGTACGAAAATAAAATTTCCACATTTGCAGATGACTTTGAAATAAATAACATTCCTCCAGCAATTCTTTAAGTACCGGAAAACATCGTTTGATTTACTTAATTTTCAAATACCTTCGAGCTAAAGATTATTATTATTATTATATATTAACCCCCTTGTGCAAAAAAATAAGTGAACGTTAAAACCGGGTTTTCTATGGAAATTTTTTTTAAGGTACACTTCAAGCACGCATTATTTTTTGCATAAGGGGGTTAATATATTTTAATGCAATTTTGGCATGCAACATAATATAAAGAGATTCCAGTAGTGCTAAATGGGTCATTGCGGTGCTACGGTACTTTTGGCATTCAAATAGCGCTAAAATTATACAATTGTACCAACTTTTCCATCGCTATAAAAAAGCATAAATCAACTACGCATAATTTGCTTCAAAGCTGCCGGCTACTGTTTACTGACTTCGATTATTTTTACTCTTTTAATTACTTGTTTTTTTTGCCGATAGTATCGATAGTGGAAAAAACTATCGATATTTCATTTACAACAAAACTATCGATACTATCGATAGTACTATCGATAGTTTTGCAGCTCTAATCAGAACACGTTTCTCAACATAAAACTGATCCTTCGAGCCGGATCGGTCTATATAATCATTTAAATATAATCTTAAAAAGAAAAACATACATTATGGAAAGTAACCAAAAGAGTTGTATGATTTTTTCATGAAAAAATGTAAATGCCTATTGAACATTTAAGCCGAATGACATTGTGAAGTGCAAAAATACAAAAACAAAATTTGTAAAGAACAGTTTTCTGAAATATTTAAAATTTACATTTTTAAATGTTATAAAAGGAATTTCGTGTACACAAAACAATAAAATTGTTGCTGCTAGCGGTTTTGTAATCATCATCATAATCATCATTTCTACTGCTGATCTGACTGCATTCATGCATGTATGTATATCATCATTACTTAAGTGTGCTGCTTATCATCACGTCGTTTCGCTGCTAGCGTAACTATATAACAAAAAATTAAATATAAAAAAAAATACTTATATACACGTGTATATGTACATACATACATTTGCATATGTGTGTATGTAAATGAACATAAGTTGTAATCTCTGAAAAAAAACAAAGCCGTCAATTAATATATTTGCTTAAATCGTAGTGTAAAATAGTTCCAACTAAATTAAAATGAGTGAAAGTCAAGAATCGCTCATCGTAAGTCAAGAATTGACATTTTCCCATATAATATCGGCCTTAACGAAATTTGATGCGCTTCCGAAAGAAGAGTGTACTAGAGCTCAAGTGGAAACACGTTTGTCGACTCTAGAAGTTCACTGGACTAAGTTTAAAGCAGTTCATGATAAACTGGGTCGCAGTAGGCTAACAGAGGAGATAAAGAAAAACAAGTATTTTACAGTGGATATGTATTCAACATGCGAAGAAACATACATTAATGCCAAGTCAAAAATGCTTACGTCCTTAGAAGAAATTCGAAGTAATTCTACCGATACAAGTAACATTATCATGAATGAATCTATAAGCAACTCCTCACACTTGCGGTCTTTGCCAAAAATCACCCTACCAAAGTTTTCGGGAAATTATCATGATTGGAGGCCATTCCATGATTTGTTTATTTCCATGATATATGGAAATAGCGACATCAGCTGTTGAAAAATTTTATTATCTTAAAAGCAGTCTGAATGGTGAAGCGTTACAGTGCATTGCCAATATGTCTGTATCATCAGAGAATTTTGCTCCGGCATGGAATCTTTTGTGCACTCGATATGAAAATACTCGAATGTTAGTTAACTCGCATTTGGATGCTATATTCGAGTTGCCACGTCTTCAAAGAAAATCATCAGCTGAATTGAAAAATCTTCTGGCAGTCGTAAAATAGTCACTTGGCGCTTTGAAAGCTTTGGGCTCACCAATAGAACAGTGGGATAATGTTATCGTTTATATGATTGTGCGACGTTTGGACTCATCATCACATGAAGCGTGGGAACTTTCTCGAAGTTCATCCAAACAGCCTACAAAATTTTCTGAATTAGAAGTTTTTCTCGGTGGTCGCATTCAAGCCTTAGAAAGCGTTGAATTAAGAACAATTTCATCAAAAGCTCCTAAGAAATCAACAGCAACTTCACATGTGGCTACATCACCAAATCAAAACCGTCCTGTTGAGGTTTCAAATAATTTTGCATATCAATCAAATAACATTTCTTGTTCTCTTTGCAGCTCAAATCATTATATATCGAGCTGTGATGACTATATTCGTAAGACACTCGATCAAAAACATGCTGTTCTAATCTCGAAAAAAAAACTCTGCTTCAATTGTCTTGGTCCTCATCAGGTTTCTCAATGCAAGAGCCAAAAGCGTTGCAAGTACTGCACGGTCGTCATCATTCGTGTATTCACGGTCACAAGAGTCAACCTCAACCCTCTAGTTCTCAAAATTCAACTACGAGTACGATTAATGCAACAGCTGTCAGTAATCATGCGTTTTCTGGAGCTTTAAACTGTGAATCCAAAATCCTGTTTGCTACAGGCATAGTTCGCTTCACATCATCTAAAGGAGGGTCTGTTACTGCTCGTGCCTTACTCGATCAAGGATCAGAAGTAACGCTCATTAGTGGTTAGTTAAAAAAAACTTTATCTACAAAGACGCAAAGGAAAGTTAAACCTTATAGGCATCGGTGCACTTCAATCTGGTATGACGAAAGGATTAGTACATTTCAAGCTTTGTCCACATTTTGAATCAAGTTTTCAATGTGAAGTATCGGCATACGTCTTACCAAAACTAACTACTCAGTTGCCATCATGTGCTATTAAGCTCTGCAATACTAGATACCTTGAAGGCATTCAACTAGCTGATCCGAACTTTATGGCCCCTAGCAAAATTGACCTTATAATTGCAGCTGACTAATACGGCTATCTTTTAGAAGGAAAAATCCTTAAGGGCGGCATTAACTCTCCATTCGCACAGCTAACATCTCTGGGATGGATATTATCAGGAAGCGTCCACCCACAGTCGAATGTATCTTCACCCCACAGAGTTCAAGTATTTCAGTGTCGTATAGATTACACCCTTGATGATTTGTTACAACGTTTTTGGGCACAAGAAGAGGGTGATGCCAATTCTGCAATTTTATCTCCCGAAGAGCAAGAATGCGAGGCTCATTTTCAAGCTACTCATCGCAGGCATTCATCTGGCAGATACATTGTTAGATTGCCTTTCAAACGATCCCCCAGTGAGCTTGGAGACTCTTGTAAGGCTGCAGAACGTATGCTTGTAAATATGCTTAAAAAATCCGAATCAAACCCCCAGTTTTATTTATTTTATTTATTTATTTAAAAAAAAAATTATTTATTTATTTAAATATATTTTGTAATACAGTAAGCCTGCGAGGCCAAAATCGTATTACTAGAGTACAGTTCTATGGCTAAAATTTAATACGATTGTTATCAGAGAAAAAAAATATAACAATAAGGGCCAATTTCACCAACTCTATTTAAATATCAATTCATATTTAAATGTTGATTTTCATTAATTTTTGTATGGAAAAATTACTTTTAAATATGAATTGATATTTGAATAAGTTGGTGAAATTGGCCCTAAATGTGTAATAATATAATATATACTGAATTTCTTTAGCATATACATATGTATGTAAACAAAAAAAAAATAACATTTGTATAAATATATGTATTCGTATATCAGAATATAATACGATATAATGGTCAGGAGGTACATCTTTGAAAAAAAAAGGGCAAGCGGTGTGTTTGCATACCAAGTAGTCCATATCGGTGAAAACCGCAACAGATATAAGAAAAAATAAATAAATAAAAATTTAATAAGATATAGAATAAAAAACAGATACTTGCACACGTCTTTACTTAATAAAATAAAAACTTGGTAACGACTGACAGTAGTTAAAAATAATTTTTTTTAAAAGATTACATGAGTTGGAGAAAGATCGCAAAGCACATGGTAACATATTCCAAGATCTAACAGTCCTTACAAAAAACGAGCGCTCGAAAATGGAGTTACTTATTAACGAAATGATAGTTTGGGGATTTCTTACAGATCTCGTAAATGAGAACTTATTATAGAGATAATTGGGAGTTCCATATTTCATAACTTTGTAGAAAAACAGCAAATTTCTTGCCAGAAGGTATTGTCTAAAATGACAACCAAGAAAATTTTTAACGAAAACAGTCGTATGATCGCGATATGTAATACCGTAAACGAATCTAACAATTCTTTTTACTATTAGTTCAATTTTGCGTATATTATATCCGAGTGTACCAGAGTACACTTCGACACAATAGTTAAAATGCAAGCATATACCTGACTCTAGTAGGCAAAAACAAACCGCAATGATAGAGTTGTCTAAGTCCGTATGTAATTCGAGAAGATATAGTATCTATATGCTCATCAAAGTTGAGATATTGATCAATAGTCACACCGAGGCACTTTATAGACTGCACATAAGACTTCAATGTTGTTTATTTTAATAATTGAAATGGGTGCAATTCGAATTTTAGTACGGAAAATAATGGCTTTAGTCTTATTGGGGTTAATTGAAAAAGAGTTAAGTGTCATCCAATCATATAGTTTTTTGAGAGTAGAATTAATAACTGCTTCGAGAACGTCAGGAAAGTCTTTACAATTTCCGAATAGTAACTGAATGTCGTCTGCAAAAATAAAGGGTTTAACCATGTATGAATCAAAACAATCAATGCAGTCATTTAAGTATTCAACTGTATTCTGATTTTTACACTAGGTATTTCTTGGCAACCAGAAAAGGATTCATTCGTTTTTTCATCACCCTTTTAAAACATATCTTCAAGTAAATTTACAAAACGCTCAATTCTGTCTAATATAGCTCGCCTTTTCGACCCCCTTGGTTGGATTTCTCCTGTCACTATCAAAGCTAAAATATTAATGCAAGATATTTGGCTCTCGAAATTAGACTGGGATGATGTGATCAGTGACGACTTAGCGGATAGGTGGTCAAATTTTATTAGCGATTCGGAAAACATCAACAATATCTCAATACCTCGTTGGGTGGACACTAGGGTGATCGATTATTCGACTTTTTCCAGAAACCGGTTTTCAAATAGTTCGAATATTTGAAATTATGAAAAACTCGGTTTCGGTTTTTACAATCCAGGAAAAACCGGTCAACCGGTTTTTTTAAGTAAGAAAATTATTATACAAAAGTTTTGATTTTGAATTACTTTATTAATAACAAAAATTAAAAATTTTAAAAACCCCCGACTTTTTTCAGAAAAGATGTTATATCTTCTAAACGGCTAGACGGATTTTCTTCAACCATAGCTAAGAACCCTCTCGATCAAGTCATCTTTCAAACAGAAAAAACTAAATGAAAATCGGTCCAGCCGTTTGGCCTGTACGTGGACACGGACAGACACACAGACACACAGAAACACACTACAAACTTATAACACCCCTTTTTTTAGTCGGGGGTTAAAAAAAAGAGTTAACAGTTTATGTAGATACTATAAAACAATACAAAAATTAAAGGTAAAACGTAAAAATTAACTTCATATACTTATGTATAGTTTAATTTGAAATTTATTTGCTGGTGGTTCAGCGTTGTCTATATATTTCATTGTTGCTGTAACAAATAATCAGTAGACTTCAACCACACATTTTGAATAGTCACAAACCTCTTATCTTATGCACAGACTTTCAAGAACTATTTGAGAATTCACAAATAATAATATTTGAAATATATAGACAACGCTGAACCACCAGCAAATAAATTTCAAATTAAAATAAACTTCTGAAAATATGTCGAATAATAAATTTCTTAAATGTTAAATTTAGATTTTATTTTTCATTTTGCCTTATAATTACTTTTATTGTTATCCAATGGATTTCTAATTGTATAAAGGTGTAGAAAAATAAAATAGATTAAAATCGAATATAAATTATTTGCTGGGTTTTTTGTATTAGTTTCAAAGCCTACTACGCTTATTTTTCTTTTGTGATTTTCAAAAAGATTATTATTTGTGAATTCTCAAATAGTTCTTGAAAGTCTGTGCATAAGATAAGAGGTTTGTGACTATTCAAAATGTGTGGTCGAAGTCTACTGATGATTTGTTACAGCAACAATGAAATATATAGACAACGCTGAACCACCAGCAAATAAATTTCAAATTAAAATAAACTTCTGGCAATATGTCGAATAATAAATTTCTTACTTATGTATAGTACATAAATAATTTATGTATAATATACTGTTGAGGAACAAACTCTACATACAACCATCGTTTTTAGGGTTTGTGGAAACTTGGTAATAAATTCAAAAAATTAATTATGCCAATATTTAGGCTGCTAATAAATATGTTTATACAAAAAGTAAAAAAATAAATATAATAACACCTACAGTAGCAAAAATATTCAAAATACATAGGAAAAAAGTCTAAATACAGGCATAAAATACATGAAAAAATACGTGTAAAATGTTTGATGTCGTCAATTTATTTGAAAATCCTGTGATTTTCGGTACCAAGCCGTCAACAAATGACATCCAAATATGGTCTAATACGTTGTTATCATAATTATATTTTAATTTTTTATATTTTGTATAAACATATTTATTAGCACCCTAAATATTGGCATAATTAATTTTTTGAATTCCTTCCCAAATTTCATCAAACCCCAACATGTGAATGTCAACAAAACTAAAACTCACTTTTTGCAACTGGATTTTAAAACCGGTTGAAAAACCGAGTCGATCACCCTAGTGGACACATCATCAACAATTCTTGGCCTTGAAATCCATGGTTTCTCAGACGCCTCTGAGCACGCAATGGCAGCCGTCATTTACTTACGAATGACTGAGTTCGACAGTGTATCCGTTCATCTCATCGAATCAAAAGCAAAAGTGGCTCCAATAAAGCGGATGTCCATTCCTCGTCTTGAACTCAATGCTGCAGTCATGCTTACCAAAAGAGTAGCTCATTCAAGGACAATTTTAAATCACAAGAATGTTTCGACGCACCTATGGACCGACTCGTTAGTGGCACTAACTTGGATAAAAGGGCATGCCTCTCGCTGGAAAGATTACGTTTCCAATCGTGTTCAAAATATTCAGGATGCTTTACCAAACGCTAAATGGCATCATGTTCCAGGCAAGTGTAACCCCTCAGATTGCGCTTCACGAGGGCTTTCAGTTCAACAGTTTATCGACCACCCCTTGTGGTGGCATGGTCCTAAATGGCTATTGCATCATTCGTCTTCGTGGCCGGCTTTAGCACCCAAGATTCCTGACATTAATTTAGAGGAAAGAGCTTGCAATCGGGTCATCAATTAAGTGTGTTGTCCTCAAGAAAAACCAATCTGGGACTTGGTTACAAAATTCTCAAAATTATCTCGTCTGCTTAGAGTTACTGCTATCTGCCGTCGATTTTGTTCAAAAAAGGAGAACAAATCCATTTTTCAGCAACCATTTAGTCCAACAGAATTAGACTTTGAGCGTAAGTTTTGGATTAAGTTAACTCAAAATTCGTATTTTCAGGTCGAAATACAGTCTCTCCAAGGAGGAGACTCTTTGCCAAATTCTCGTCCTCTCAGCAAATTTACACCATTCATTGACTCGTTAGGCTTACTTCGTGTTGGCGGGCGGCTACGTAATGCCTTAATTGATGCAGATGCAAAACATCCCATTCTTTTGCCATCCAAATCGGCAATAACTTACCTTATAATTGCGGAAGCTCATGAGAAGACTCTTCATGGTGGCACTCAAGTCATGTGCGTCTATCTATGGCAATATTATTGGATACTTGGAGGCCGTTCATCAATCGGAGAATATAACCGCCGATGTGTGCAAGAGTCAGAGGAGAAACGGCTCGACAGCTTATGGGTCAGCTCCCAGGTAATCGAACAACTCCTGCAAGGCCGTTTCTGCACTCCGGTGTTGATTATGCAGGTCCATTGTCCATTAAGACGTGGCGTGATCGTGGAGCCAAGCAATATAAAGGCTATATTGTACTCTTTGTTTGCTTATCAACGCCAGCTGTACATCTTGAAGTTGCTTCAGATTACTCAGTTGATGGGTTTCTGTGGCAACTGTGCAGACCGCTTCATCAATTTTGAAGCGCCCTTTAGTAAAGCTCTGCCCACTTCCAGTTGGTAACCCCAGTGATCCCAATAATGATCAACAATGTTTATAATCTTTAATTTTTATCTACGAATTTACTTTATTTTATTTTGACTGATTCTTTCTCCAATCAATTAACTAATCAAAATTAAAAATATTTTCCTTTATTCAATTGCGTTTGGAATTATTAACTAAATTTTCAAAATTTCGTCCCCTACGGTAACGAGGCATAAATATCATAACGTTGCACTTGTTAATTCTGACTGCAATTTTATTTTACTTGTTAGTCAGTTTCTTACAGTAGAATCGTTTGTTAAAGTTACCGCATAGTATAAGCAATATATTTAATAATAATAAAGTTGAATTTGAAAAAGAATTTGTTGGCCTTTTAACTAAGATATACAGCACCGATGAGAACACTTTTCTTAACAGATACAAAGCACAAATTTCTATAAAAAATTTAATGGATTCGTACAAACTAATATTTTTATCCATTTATTTAAATTTCGTTTAGGATTTATGCATTTAATTATTTAATTTTTTTGGAAAAATATTCGTATTCGTATTCGCCTGAATTTGACGAATACGAATGCTTCGTATTCGTATTAAAAATGACCGAATATTCGGCAATTCGAATACGAATATTCGTGTATCACTTAATATGTATGGTACCTGGTTATCTGTGAATTATTGAATTTTACGTTATATTTTTAATTTTTTATACTTTTTTTTAGTACAAAAATATACTACTACTAAATTTAACTTAATATTCAATTTCCAATAATATTTGTTTAATTCTATGAACATTAAAAAGCTGGCATTAATATTTATTTTTCAATTTGTTTTTGTTACGACACAAACGTAAAATCAAACTAGCAAAGTGTCATAAAATATTGGAAGCCTTTCTCAAACGAAAATGAGTGATTGTCTTTTTCGTTCGCTTGAGTTTTTGTTTGACATCTTAGAACAAGCTTTTATTTTTAATTACTGTTTTCAGAGCAGTTAAGTTTTTAAGTTTAATTCAGAACATACCTTTTAATTATCATATTTCCATGTGCAGAATTAATTTTTTCTGTCATCATTTTTACGACTTCAATATATTAAATACGTCAACTTTTAAAACAAAATCATTAAACAATAAGCCAGAATTTTTTTACGATTATAGCTTCTCAGAATTCTGAAAATAAATGAAAAATATTTGTTATTTTAAAATTGTTCGGCAATTTTGAGTTTATGTAATTGGGGCATTCGAATGGTAGTCATAAAGGTTATAGTGTCGTAACATTTTAAAACTTTTGGTTGAAAGAAAAACCAAATGCAAGCACAATTATATTAAAATAATTTAAAGCATTATGTCAATTTGACCTTTATGATTACCGTTTGAATCCCCCAAATATAAATTATTCTTTTCATTAATAATAATTTGAAATGTTATACATAGTTATGCTAAAAGTAGAGTTAAGAATAATTTTTCCTTTTGGTGCATCATTCGGACCGTTCCGAAAATTAATCGGACTGGGTCGTTAATTTCGTTCATCGTAGAGTGAACTAGAGAACTTCTCTGTCGCTCCTCAACACATAAAAAATGTTTTACATTATTTGTTTCCAATTTTTTTCTTTCATACATTATGTAGGGATACAAATGGTATGTATGAGGGTATTCAATTAATCGGGGTTTGTATTAGTCGGTTAATCGCGTGATTAATTAATCGAGGTTTTGGTTTTAATTAGTTAATATTCGGTTAATTTTGGATTAACCGTTTAACCGATTAATACAAAAAACTATAGCATAACAAAAATAACAATTTTCGAAATAAATCAGAAGAGGAAACATTTTTATGGGCTAGTTTCTTACTAAATAGTTAAACTTTGTTTAACATACGTTTGAGTTAACAAAGAAACAAAGTTAACAGTTGTCATACTTTGTTTTCAATACAGATGTGGCATTCTTGAAAATAGTTTACGTAAATAGGGCAACACTTAAAAAGCGATGTGACAGTTCTTTAAATTTATTTAAAAAACTTCAATAACTGAATTCTGAATTTTTATAAAATAAAAAATTAAATAATATGGACTTAAAAAATAGTGACGCTCCAAAAATAAAACCAAAAAAGATCAAAAACTTTAAACCCAACGAAATAGGCTTTCTTTCCAATTAATTCTAAAATCATAATACACGGAAAGACCTCTTTGTTAAACGAAATCTTTGCAAGAACTCCAATTCATTATTGACACAAAAATGATTTGGACGTGTTTTTATCTCTCATATTTTTCACACAATTGTCCTATCCAAGTTATTCTAGTTTCATAATCACTAAAATCTCCGTCGTCATAACAAGCATCCATTTTATTTATGTATGAATGAATATATTTATCCATCCCATTTTTTATAAATATGTATTTCAGTATTTTTTTTTTTTTTTTTTGGTGATTAAAAAGGCAAAAACTCAAGACGACTTAAGATCTTCAACCAGCCGCCGGTTTTAATTAGTTAATGTCATCGCGAGTTCACTGTACATGCACTAAAAACACAAATACATACATACATATGTGAGGCAATTTTTTAGATTGTTTTAGATTGTTTTTAGTGATCTTCTAAAACAATTTTTTAGAAATAATATTTGTTAAAATGTTTAGATTTTAAATGATTTGTTTCCTTAGGTTTATTATAACTCGATTTAGAACACTCAATATATCAATATACGCCAACTAAAAAAGCTAACTTTTCAATAGAGCGAAAAAAAAATTGTCCCTCTCTCTCTATATATGCGCCACAAAAAACCTAACGAACGTGCGCACTTACATCTGCTCATCATGTATTTGTTTCAACAGTGGATTTTTTCCAGGGTAGGAAGAGTGCTCGAATTGATTTCTTTCGCAAACGAATTTAATTCGAACGAATTTTATTTTCAATATTGTAAAGAATTATTCTTTTTAATTCGCAAATTTTATAAATCAAAGAATGCAAAATAAAATTCCTCTCGCAAATTTAAAAATAAAATTCGCAAACGAAAAGAAAATAGAATTCGCGATTAAATTAAAAATACAAATAGTCCAAAGTAAAGAGTAAATTTTTTTAAGGAGATTTTATTTTTAACGACTATAGCTAGAAAACTGAAATTGGGTGTGTAGGTTCCTCTTTCTATGCATAGATCCACTAAGAAGGAATTTTTCGAAATTCGAACGCGAAAAGGGAAAAAAAGGGTAAAATCGGTATCATCATATCTCAGAAACTACGGTGGATAGACTAAAAATTCTAAAAGCATACGAATGCTCATAAAAAATAAGCCGACACGTGCTAGTACTTTTTCAATATGTGTACTTTTAGGCGTTGAAAGGGGATAAAAACTGAATTTTGGTACCTTTTTTGCACACGAAATATCTTCTAAATTAGTGAATGTAGCAGAAGGCTTTTTGGGCGTTTTTTTCTTCTGTACAGAATCTCGAATAAGTTTTGACACTTTCTGAACATTAGCGGCTATAATGGGTAAAATTTTATACGTTTTCGGTACTTTTATGTTAATTATAATGTACACATATACATACATGTAAAAATACTTTGCTTTTGCTTTCAAACGCTCAGTAGAAGCTGAGGTAAAAATATTACTGTTTTTTCGAAGGGCCCAAAAGAGCTACTAAAAAGGGTAAATGCGGGAAAAGGTCTTAAAAGTTTAAAATTCCGGATAATTCATATAATTGAAACATTTTAAATCTGAGTTCATTATCATATATTGTGTTGCTAATCATTGGCATTAAAGGCTTAAAAAGTCCTTTTTCGAAAAAGGTACATTTTGGGAAACGTACTTTTTTGAAAAGTATACTTTTTGAATAAAGTACACATTTTCTAAAAAATGTACTTTTTAGAAAAATGTACTTTTTGAATAAAGTACATACTTTCATAAGAAGGTACTTTTTAAAAAAAGGTACTTCTTTGGAAAATCCCTTTTTAGCAAAAAAGTACTTCTAGGAAAAAGTACTTTTTAGAAAATACTACTTTTTAAAGAAAATGCTTTCTGGAGAAAGTAATTTAAATAAAAAGTACTTTTTAGAAAAAGGTACTTTTGAAGAAAGTACTTTCTGGTGAAGGTACATTTTAGAAAGTAGTACTTTTTGCAGAAAGTGCTTTCTGGAGAAGGTACTATTTTCAAAAAAGTACTTTTTGAAGGAAGTACTTTCTGGTGAAGGTACTTTTTAGAAAATAGTACTTTTTGCAGAAAGTACTTTCTGGAGAAGGTACTATTTTTAAAAAAGTACTTTTTGAAAAAAGTACTTTCTGGTGAAGGTACTTTTTAGAAAATAGTACTTGATGGAAAAATCTCTATTTCGAAAAGGTACTATTTTGGAAAAAGTTCTTTTTGAAGAAAGTACTTTTTAGAAAAAGGTACTTTTGAAGAAAGTACTTTCTGGTGAAGGTACTTTCAAAAAAATGGTACTCTTTGAAAAAAGCACTTTATGGAGGAGGTACTGTTCTGAAAAAAGTACTAAATTATACTAAAGTATAATTTGTACATTATAATTAACATAAAAGTACCGAAAACGGGTAAAATTGTACCCCTTATAGCGGCAAATGTTCAGAAAGTGTCAAAACTTATTCGAGGTTCTGTACAGATCTAAGGAACGCCCAAAAAGCTTTCTGCTACATTCACTAATTTAGAAGATATTTCGTCTGTAAAAAAGGTACCGAAATTCAGTTTTTATCCCCTTTCAACGCCTGAAAGTACACATATTGAAAAAGTATTAAACTCGTGTCGGCTTATTTTTTATAGGCATTCGTATACTTTTAGAATTTTTAGTCTATCCAACGTAGTTTCTGAGATATAGTGATATCGATTTTACCCTTTTTACCCCTTTTCGCGTTCGAATTTCCAAAAATTCCTTCTAAGTGGTTCTATACATCGGATCAGGAATCTACGCACCGAATATCAGCTCTGTTGCTATACTAGTTTGGGCTTGGCGATGATGTGTCAAAAAGAACTCAATTTGCCGCCTAACTTAAATATTTATACGAATAATTCTTTTGCATTCGTTCTTAAGAATTATAAAATAAAATTCGGAATAGAATTCTATTTTGAATTCTTAGTTTTTTTCGTTCTTCTCGCAAACGAATTAAATCAACTTTTGTTTATTTTTTTCGTTTGCGAGGAGAACGAAAAAAACAAAGAATTTAAAATAGAATTCTTTTCCGAATTTATTTTTAAAATTCCAAATACAAATTTTAAAAAGAACGAAAAAAATAAAATAGCATTAGTGCTCGCAAATGCAAATTTTTTCCTACCCTGATTTTTTCATATATTTCTATTACAACATGTATTTTTGACGAAAAACAGATACAAACAGATGCTCAGCAGCAATACAATAAGCAGTTGTTACCAGTTTTTAGTTGTATTGAAATTTGGAAAAGCACACACACACAATAACTCCTATACTATCCCTGCAGAAAGTGCGAATAGTGAAATTGTGGTGGTAGGGTCTCTAGTCTACAATATCGATATTTCCTCGCTCGGTGTCAATAGTAAAATTATATTGATTTTCTAGTGACATTGTCAATAGTGCTACTGACTATGTGTACCCCAGCCAATGTAATCGCCTATTGACATATAACATAAGGTTTTCATTGAAAATATAGCAGTAGACTTTAGCACTATTGAGAAGGTAGTGATTTTATGACGATATTGAGATATTTGAACCAAAGATTCACTAGGAGGTTTTAGTGACGCTCGTCTACATATATTTATTTAATATTATTGCAGAGCATAATAAAAAAGAAAAACAAACTATTGACGCGTTCATTGACAATATCACCAGAAATACACTAGAACTGTCGTCTCTAACGTATCTCTACTCTTGCATAAAAGGAAAGTTGTCAACATTTTAACTAGTGCAATTGTCGCTGTAGAAAGAGTATTGACATAGAGACATATGGTTCTAGTCTGACTAGAGGGTAGTTCTTTCACTCACACTACAATTATATGGTATTTGTTTTTGCTATACTTACAGTAGCCAGCAAAACTAAGGACACACCGTCATATAAATAAAGTTTCTTCGACTAAACACACAAGAGCAAAGCATAATTAAAAAATTAACTCGAAAAGATTTGAGCTTAATTTCATAAATGTAGAATAATAAAAAATTTATTAGAGAAACATCGTAAGATCGAGCCGCAAAAGTAAGGATACACTTTATATATTATGGGAATTTACTTTAAAAAATTACAAAATTTATGCAAAATATTACTTTTGAAATAGTTGGGTGGTGGTATTTGATTGTTTAAAACACTTAATTAGTCACTCATTCAATGTTTTTTTGTAGTTTGGTCTGTAATTTTAATGCCATATATCCAAGAAAATCAGTTTTACTTAAGATTCCCTTCCGATTACGTGGTTTCTATATACAGTGGGGGATTTTGAAAAAAAAGTGGAAATAATTCTGCAGTTTCTAAACGACCAGTCCGATTTTTATGAAATTTCATACAGCATTTAAAGAGGTGTTATAGAGCTTAAGTCTGAAATTTAGATTATATATCCTAAAAGGGGGCGGAACCAGAAAGCCCCAAAGAGGGCAACCTCGGTTTAATGAAAAATTCAAACCGATGCCAAACTGGTGTTTTTGGTCTGATAAAAAAGATTTTTTGCAAGTGGATTTCTCTATCCAAGAGCTAAAAAAAGTCTGCTACATTTATGCAGTTTCGCTTACAGTTTCGAGAAAAAAAATTTAAGTTTTGGATTTTTTACCAATGTGGGTCCACTGTTATGCTAATGGAGAAGTCAAATCTTGTTCGATTTTAAAATAGAGACTTGGTATGAGTTAAAAACAAAAGTTTTAACATTTAGAAATTTGATATTAAAAGTAGAGATGTGCAAATGTCGTGATTTTATCGTGCCACGCGTGAGTCACGCGTGATTGAAAAAAATTTACTCGTGCGTGAGCTTTTTTTAATAATCACGCACGAATTCTCACGCCCTCACGAGATAACATTCCTGCATAGGTACATATGTAACTGTATTCAATCATTTGAAATAAATTATTTTATAATAATAAATGCATATATGTATGTATAGTAATATGTATGGTAGTATGAGCTTATAAACATAATGAATACCCCCAAACAAAATGTTTCGACTTTTTCTGAAGTCAGACTTGTCGTACCGAATTCGTTAAGACATTTCAGTAGTTTCTCTGAACAATTTTTTTAAACATTAACCCCCTTATGCAAAAAAATATTTTACTTTAGCTTTAAAGTTCATAGTAGTTGATAAGCACTTTAAGGCTAACATAGCTTTATTAAAAAATCATATGCAAAAGACAACTTTATATATTTTGTGATTTAATAATAAGTACTGGTAACACCACCGTGTTCAACAACCACTTCACAGCTTATGATGTACAAAATTGAATACAATTTCATTCGGGTATTCAAATATTTTTTTTATTTTATTAAATAAATTTTTATTATCTTGAAGTAAAGCAACCTAATTTAAAAAATATGAGCTCCTGACTTAATAGGAAAACAGATAAGCACAACCATGAAGTAAAAGTAAAAAAATGTGAAAAATTATCACAATTTGTTTTATTCGAATGAAACGAGTATTTGAATATCCAGCTTTTTTCGATTTGTTTTGATTGTATGTACATCACTAAAACATTTTTGTATAATTGTATTTATTTTAATATTTTTTTATGGATTTTGCTATGTATTTCGAAGTAGTTGGATAATTTGGTGATGCTTCCCATTACATGACAGAAATAATAAATTTAAGATAAGAGCAGGCACTTCTAGCTTCATTTGCAGATGTAACATGAATCAGTATGTGCTATATTAGTACAAATATTTGAGGTACAAAATACACATTTTGGAAATATCAACTTAAAGTAATCTAACAAACGTGGGTGCCTACTTTAGAATTTTTATAAGATAATTTTTTTAGAATACAACTTTACTTAACATTGCTTGGCAAAGCTTTATTAAGTTTTTTTGCATAAGACCCTAAAACTTTGATTTTTGAGTACATATGTAAGTAAAAGTTTGTGAATTTTTTTTTTAATAAATATGTATATTTTTAGTTAATTTTAATTATTATTCGAACTCCATTTGTTTCTATATTTGTGATTTGAACGGGCTAAAGTTCGTATCGCTTTTTAAGCCAAATTACATGTGATAATTATTAATGAACAAATAACACCAAAGTCTGTTGTAAATATTCTGACTAACAACACATAGTTGAACGGAACAGCCAGCCGTTTTCGAAGGCCACTAAACCTTCATCATCAGCGTTCTTTTGTGTTTGGTCCACTGTGTGTGGTGTCAGTTGATGTAGATTTCTGCTTTATATACTTAGCATTTTATTGCAAATGGAATATGTGAATTGTTTTGATTCATCGTATTTCAATTTGCTGAAAGCTTTTTTGTATTGTAAGCTCAATTATACCATCACTATATTTACAACAGTCTTACCATTGTCGTTTTGTTCTTTTTACTAATTATACACATGTTACTTAATTTGCTTATTTTTTGTTCTATTTAAGACAAACTTTTTTGGTTTGTTACTATTAAGTATATTTTTATTTAATTTTTGCCACAGGCCCATGGCTATTAATTTTTAGTTAATTTTAATTATTATTCGAACTCCATTTGTTTCTATATTTGTGATTTGAACGGGCTAAAGTTCGTATCGCTTTTTAAGCCAAATTACATGTGATAATTATTAATGAACAAATAACACCAAAATCTGTTGTAAATATTGACTAACAACACATAGTTGAACGGAACAGCCAGCCGTTTTCGAAGGCCACTAAACCTTCATCATCAGCGTTCTTTTGTGTTTGGTCCACTGTGTGTGGTGTCAGTTGATGTAGATTTCTGCTTTATATACTTAGCATTTTATTGCAAATGGAATATGTGAATTGTTTTGATTCCATTTGCAATAAAATGTTACTATTAAACAAACCAAAAAAGTTTGTCTTAAGTAGAACAAAAAATAAGCAAATTAAGTAACATGTGTATAATTAGTAAAAAGAACAAAACGACAATGGTAAGACTGTTGTAAATATAGTGATGGTAAAATTGAGCTTACAATACAAAAAAGCTTTCAGCAAATTGAAATACGATGAATCAAAACAATTCACATATTCCATTTGCAATAAAATGCTAAGTATATAAAGCAGAAATCTACATCAACTGACACCACACACAGTGGACCAAACACATTTCCCATTTAAACCCCGCTACTGCTAACAAAGTACACGCGCACAAAATCTTCACACAAACAACAAGGAATTTGCTGACACCATGTCTACAATACAACATACTTTTGTGTAATTCCAGGAAAAACATCAGGTGATGTGGTGCAACGATAAATTAAATAATAATAAAAATATAATGCAGTTTTATTTTTAAGTTAGTGTTAATTCAACATTCAGAAAATAAAGGAGCATAAGCTTCCAAAAAAATATTTTTTTAAATTAAAATAAACATTTAAAGTTTTAATTGGCGCCCGAGCAGGGACCAACGTGCCGTTAAGTAAACGATCTGAAAACAAAAAAGTAAGATTCGCGTGTACCAAAGACAGTAAATCCCTGAAAATAAAAAAGTAAGGGAAAAGTTAACACAAATTATAAAAGTGAACACTAATTAGAAAAGTGAACATAAATTAAAAGTGAACACTAAATTTTGGAGCAAGCGGCTTAACGACAAGGGGTTTGGAAATCAAGCGACGAGGAAGGTCCCAAGTACAAGCAGGAAAAGGAGAAACTGGATACGTTCAACAAACCATAACCTCTGCGTTGGAAATGTTTAGTTTAAGATTCATCGTTGTTTTATAAGTAATTTTTATTTTAATGTAAATTAACGTAATTAATGTGAAAAAAAAGTTAAACCAAGTTAAAGGTAGAAAGAATTTTTTGAAGTATAAAATTTTTAAGAACAAAAAAAAAGAGAGAGTTAAAGAATCTATTTAAATCCTAATATTGTAAGATAAAAGAATCTATTGAATATATGAAATAAAATTTCTAAATTGAAATATGAATTAAATTAAAAGGTAAAAGAATATATTAAAGCACTAAAATTGATGACTGAAATCTAAAACATATTTTATATATTTTTTTTGCAATATAAAAAATATAAACCACTAACAAATAAATAAATAAATAAACAGCTGTTGCGATCCTTACGAGGCCCTCCAATAGCAATCATAATAATAAAAAATATATAACAAAAGTAACAAAACAGTAGGAAAACTAGCATAAATTTTTTTTCGAAATGGAACAGGAAGAACAGGAGATCATTAAACAATTAAATCAGATGAGAATAGGGGAGAATCAAAACGTACAACCGACCACTTCTCGACAAATACCAGTACCGACCACCCAACCATCCACTTTAATTAACACAGAAATTATTAATGAAATAGTTCAACAAGTTTTGAATCAGATGAATAATAGAACTGGACAGGACACCCATGACAACCAAGTTATAGTTGCCGCCACAAACGCAAATGAATTAGACCGCATACCAGACATGGTTAAATGCCTTAGGGAATTTTCCGGACGTTCTGGGGAATTTAACTCATGGCGCAAAACAGTAGACAGGATATTAGAAGCATATGCGAATTTCAGAGGCACACCGAAGTATTTTGCTATACTTCACACAATAAGACATAAAATTGTCGGGGAAGCCGACACCGCACTAGAATCTTATCGAACGCCATTAGTTTGGGCACAAATAAAAAAATGCCTTATGCTACATTATTCTGATAAGCGAGATATTGGTACTCTTGAGTACCAAATGACTAGCTTGACTCAAAAACATCGAGACATAGCCACTTTCTATCAGGCGGTATACCAACATCTGTCTCTCATTTTGGAAAAGGTGGCCTGGCTAGACATTAGCGAGGAGTCGATTCGTGCCATGACCAACTCCTATAGAGAAAAGGCTCTAGACACTTTTATTCGCGGACTAAATGGTGATTTGCCGCGTTTGTTACATTACCACAGGCGCTGCACTTGTGCCAGAAACTAGAAAATATGACATTTAGGCTTAACTACGCCCAGGGCATAAATAGGCATAATGTAAACGCAACACTACATAAGCCTTCACGTCAAGGAACAAATTTTAAGGGATCCCACTTTTATCCCGAATTGGCTTACATGCCACCTGCACCCCATCGATTCCATGGTGCTAACCAACAATACAATCAGTCATACAACCGCACCAATATTTTTCCACCAAATCGAATAATGCAGCCTAATTACAATAGATTTGGTAATAATCAAAATAATTACAATAAGTTCAGTTATAACCAACCTAATTATAGTAGGTTCAATAACAACATAGACAACAGATTTAACAACTGCCGACCATTCGGACAAAATTTCAATACAAACTCTTCTCCAAAACCAGTGCCAATGGAAATAGATAGTTCAAGTCAATTCAGGCACAATAACTATCGAACCGAACCAACAATGAACTACAATAATAAACGTCCTCCTAATAGTCAAAATACTCATCCTCCAAATAAAATACAACGTAACTTTCACCTAGAAACAGTCTATCCGGACGAACCACGATATGAACATTTCGATGAGGAAATTGAAAATCCTACACAATCCAATGTAGACCCTAACAACATATTTTCTGAACACGAAGGTTATTTGGAAAATAATGTTTTGCCAAATAATGATGCCCCACAAGTTTACGATAATGTTAATTTTTTAGAATAGCGACGTCTTCGCTTCCATGTTTCGAATACATGACTAAATGCGGAGACAAAGTAGAATTTCTTATTGATACAGGCTCAAACAAAAACTATATCCAATCAACCCGTATTATGAATCCAATTAAAAATGAAAAATTGTTTAAAGTATCCTCCGTTGCAGGTGACATAGAAATAACTCACCATACGTTTATAAACATTTTTGGACCACAGATTAAAAAATTTAAATTTTACATCCTACCTACACTTTCTTCATTTCATGGAATAATAGGCAACGACACATTAAAAGAATTAAGGGCTACTATCCATACCGATAAAAGCTTTATGACAATATCTCCAGGAATAAAAATTCCTCTGAAACAAAAAATATCCCAGGAAGTAAACATGGTTGATTTAAACCAACCCGACTTGACTCAAGAACAGCAAATAAAGCTGTATAATATTGTAAAAAAATGTCCCAATTTATTCTCAGATCCTGATGAAAGGCTTACATTCACAACCTTAGTGAAGGGCGAAATCCGTACCACCACGGACACCCCAGTTTACTCGAAGCCTTACCCGTACCCAATGGCATTAAAAGGAGAAGTCGAACGACAAGTCGAAGAACTCCTTGCCAATGAAATAATTAGGAAATCCAAATCACCGTACAATTCACCTGTCTGGATAGTCAACAAAAAGGCTGACAGTTCCGGTGAAAAAAAGTATCGTATGGTAATAGATTATCGAAAACTTAATTCGGTCACTATATCAGATCGATATCCAACTCCCTATTAGCACCCTAAATATTGGCATAATTAATTTTTTGGGTTTCTTCCCAAATTTTCACAAACCCTAAAAATGATGGTTGTATGTATAGTTTATTCCTCGACTGTATGTTATATATATGTACATATTTATGTATTATAGATAAGTATATGAAGTAAATTTTTATGTTTTACCTTTAATTTTTGTATAATAATAATGTAAATCAAAACTTTTGTATAATAATTTTCTTACTAAAAAAAAACCGGTTGACCGGTTGACCGCTTTCATCGAAATCGGTCCAGCGGTTTAGGCGTGAAAAGGTAACAGACAGACAGACAGACAGACAGACAGACAGACAGAGTTACTATCACATTTATAATATTAGTATGGATTAATACTTGTTTATTTTTTTATTGTTGCTTGTAGCTGTTATAATTGAATATATTGGTGCAATATTCATGTATGTAGTTATGCAGCTACGTCTAATTTTGAAAAATACCTGACATAATACTCGTAATTATACTTGTACACTAGGGTGTAAAAAAAAATTTTTATGAAGAAAATACAAAAAATTGCCGTCAAACTCGATTTTTTTAAAATTCGACTTGTGCGACCTTTAAACTTCTTCCGAAAAAATCTCAAAAATACTTGACCCTATAAGGCTTCAAATTATTCTTAAGCCCTAAAAATTTTTTTACTGCCTACTGTACAAGTATAATTACGAGTATTATCTCAGATATTTTTCAAAATTAGACACATCTGCATAACTACATACATGAATATTGCACCAATATATTCAATTATAACAGCTACAAGCAACAATAAAAAAATAAATAAGTATTAATTTTCCTATAAAAATAAACTTGTACTAATTTTTTTTCTAATTACTTGCATCTGCTTACAACATATAAAGAGTTTTCCGAGAAGACAGAGGTCTTACACAAAGGAATGCTATAAAATTCGCATTTATCAATATTTTCGACTGAAAATTCTCACTTAGGTGGAAAATTATTCAATAAATACACAAAAAGTAAATCCACATGGAATTTTCTTTTAAGTTCCCGGCAATTCCCAAAAAGATTTCATAAAATCCCAAAAATTGTATTTTTTGGTATTTCTGCTGTTTTTTCTTATCTCTCGCCGGGCGCAGATAATATTTTGGGAAATATTTAAAAACATATACAGCCGTATGCATAAAAATTTTAAACAGCGTTT
The DNA here is from genome assembly GCA_949987645.1 of Tachina grossa. Taxonomy (NCBI): domain Eukaryota; kingdom Metazoa; phylum Arthropoda; class Insecta; order Diptera; family Tachinidae; genus Tachina; species Tachina grossa. The sequence goes on along the minus strand of OX465275.1, from coordinate 102,150,924 downwards.
CAAATGTTGTTAAAGCAAAATTCGCTAAAATTGTATTCATAATAGAATTTTAGCTTAAAAAACGGTTTTTAAACCTTGCGTAAATCAGCAAATTTTAAAATTGAATGCCGCCATGTTTAAACCAATTTTAAGATGACGTTGTTGTAATTCTGCTTCGTTTTTCTTTACATTTTGAACTTTACCTGTATGTACATATTAGTGTCCTGCACAAGACATCTTATAAGAACTTTCAAGACAGGAGGGATTTTTCAAATGCTTTACTACAGCGAAATCTTATAAAACAAACGTTAACATTGTTTGCAAGAAATTTGTTTGAGTATTGTAGGTATAAGAGTAAAGAAGAAAACACTTCGTGACGGAAGAATTTGTGATACTTCTTTCTACGCATGAGCGCGTGTACAAACGTCATGCATGTATGTGTGTATGATCTTTTATTTTTCTGTGCACATGCAAAGGCACACACATGCATTAACTTTAGTTGTATGCGGTTAATCACATAATAGCTTACCATCTATATATTACACACACACTCAAACGTACAATATGAAAAATAACAAGCATACACTTATCAACAGTACTTCTTTTAAGTGTTTGTTACAAACAAGCAATCTTGGCGACATCGCTTGTTAACACTGATATACACGTACACCAATATCGTGCTTCGCTTATAGTAGGACAGCATTTATTATTGGTTTAGTATAATACATGCGACGTGAATACATTTAAAAATCATGACGTTTTTACAGTTCAAGACTGTTTACGCAGCTCTCTAGTACATAGGTATGTATGTATGTACTTATGTATGTATGTATTTATGCATATGCCAGTGTTATTTAGAAGAAAACAATGTAATTTTTTTATAGAAACTGTTGCCGAAATATCAAATATACTCCAAAAGAATATTTAAAAGAAAAGGAGCGATCCAGTTTCCATTCCCAGTCATTGTTTTCTCATTTTATGTGTTAACAAAAATAATATAATTGTAGAAAATTAACTAGTGATGTATAAACACTCAAAACAAACAAAATAAAGCTCGTTATTCTAGTGCATCTTTATCCGCAATAAAATAAATCATATAAAAAGCACTTTTAGCAAAGATTTGTTGTAAATTTTTTTTATTTTTTATTAAATACAAGTTGGAACACATCTTTTATTTTATAGAAACAATATTTCTCTGAAAAGCGACAAATAAACAAATATAGACACGAGTACTTTGTGAGTTAACAATCGTTGTTTTGCAGAACTAATATGCAAGTGACAAATAAAGAATACAGTGTTGCCACGATATTTTAAAAAATCTAGTTAATTGATTTTTAGTTAAAAAACTGATTATGAATACCAACCAATATTTAAAAAACTTTATTTAGCCTTAAAACGTTTTTTAGCTAATATGAATTTTAAACCTCAATCAACTTTTTTTATGAATACGGCTGTTAAGGTAAAATGAGAAATTTTTCGGTTCCATCTTTGGAATTTGAGAAAAAAGGCCTTACATTTGATATTTATAACAAAAAATAGGCCAATTTCGAAACGATCTGGCAGCTTTAATTACGAAAATTTAAAAAAAAAAGTTTTTTTTTGTAATGTTTCTTATAGTGTAGTATTTCTAAAAATAAAAAAATATGGGGTTGGTATCCAATCAAAATTTTTAAATAATAGCGAAATAATTAACCAACTTTTTTCTACAAAAAACGGCAAAAAATCGACTTTTTTCAAAAATTTTATTTAACTTGCATATAACTTTTGACCTAGTACTGCTTTTAATATCAAACTTTTTTCTAAATGTTAAAAATTTTGTTTTTAACTCATACCAAGTCTCTATTTGAAAATCGAATAAGATTTGACTTCTCTATTAGCATAACAGTGGACCAAGGTTGGTAAAAAATTCAAAATTTAAATTTTTTTCTCGAATATTTCCTAAACTGTAACTTGTAAATATATAAGACAATACATAGTTTCATATTATGGAATAAATAAATAGAAAAATGCATTATAACGTTCGTTTGGTTTCATAAAATTTATTTTATGCAATTATAATTTCCTACATGTTTTGTTTATGTTCTTTGGAAAGTCCTCGTTCAGACTTGCAATTTTTGTTGCTGCAATTTCTTAAAATTTTGCTTTGAAATTGCATAAGTGTCGACATTATGAAATTCTAATTTTGCAATTATGCATTAAAAAATTCCCAGAAAAATTAACAATTATATTTACTTTTTCTAATATTTTTATGTTTTTCATACAACTGAAGAAATAAAATTATAAAAAGTCAAATACAACTAGCAGCTTGAAATTAACAATTACGAATTTCAAATCAAAAGAGAATTGCAGAGCACTGTGTACCCCTCCCCAATCTTCTCACCCCTCTCACCAATAAACTCAAGCATTACTGCAACAAAAATTGCAAGTCTGAACAGAGACAAAGCGTTCAATAATATTTGGAAATTTTCTTTAATTAACCACTGAAAAAATAAAATCGTATCTCAAACAATTTAATTTTAAGTTAAAATTAACTAATTATGTACCTAAATATTAAGTTAGAAACTATTGGTACGTTGGCATCACTGCATCAAAAAGATTTGTCAAAACGAACCACGAATGTGTCGTGTGAACGACATGGTTCGCAATCGTGGTTCAGAGAGCGAACCAAGTGGTTCATGTTGCCGTTAGCATATATATCTATAAAAGAGGATGTGTGTATGTATGTAACGTATGGACTCCAAAACGGCTGGGCCGATTTTGATGAAATTTTCAGGGAATCTTCAGGCGGGTGATACTGTGAAGTCTGATTTTTTATTTTCGGTCTGGAGGCGGAGGGGCGTGGCAAAATCCATTTTTCATATGTATATATTAATTTTTTTTGCTTTTTTTATTCTATTTTTTTGAAAGCTGTTGTCATGTTTTTCAAAACGAGATATCAAACTCTTAAATCGGTTATGTAGTTCCGAAGATATTTACAAAAAACCTATGTTAATAATGATCCAACATCAAAATTTTAAAACTTTCGAAATGTTGCATTGAAAAATCCGGGTTTTCGGTTTATTTACAAAATATTTGCATCATTCGATAGGACGATGGGGGTAGCGAAGCACACCGGGTGTAGCTAGTTAGTTATAAATAGAATATGAGTAGGAAAATAATTAAGTTCAAGACAACAACAAATTAAACAATTGTAATGGGCTACTTGATTTAATAATTTTGGAAAAATAAAGAGGAACTCGTAAGCTTATATAATCCTTAAAACTTAATTTCAGAAACAAAGTAATATTATTTACAGGATAAATAAAAAAAAATAAAAAAATTTTTTTTGTACTCTTTTATTCAGCTGACTAAATTAAATCATTCCGTGTAGACGAAATATCAAAACACTTGATTAAAATTCATGTGGAAATGTTTTAGGATTTTGGTCGATATCGAGTCCCTCAATTTGTTACTGGAGTTACATTGTAACTCGAATCGAAATAAAATGAATTCTGCATGTAATTAGCATATGTATGTATATGCGTATAAATATGTATGTATGTGTCAATTAATACCCTGCAGGAGATCGAACTAGTGGCCAACTAGTATTTTACTAGTACAGAAATCACCACCACTAGCTCCCAACAGTAAACTTTCCTATACCATCTTAATGCTCAAATTAGCATTGAGTGTGTTTAGAAAACTACTAGTACCATTGATACTAGTTTAGGATTAGTTTATTACCATTTCTTTTGTAAAGAAAAATTCTATAAAAGTGGTGGTCTTATTCCCTTGTTACCCAGTGACAACTGCTAATTAAAATTCGTCATTATTTATCAAAATTCAATAATACAAATGGGTAATCATAATTATTCAATTATAATTATTTTTAGATGAACCTAAAATTTAAATAATTGTATGATACCAAATTTTCATACAGTGAAAGGGCTCTGTTAGACAGCCAAAATTTATTTTGCAATGTCCCAGCTAGCATTTCGTATCATAATCGAATCTTTTCCGAATCAGCTTGACGGGAAAAATAACCGCATATGAGCTCATTTTTCGATCATAAATGATACTCCCGTTGTGAGAAAATGGTACCCTACAGATGAATTATCCCAGAGAATCATTTATGATGCGATTTGCTGATTAATTTTTGAGCAATTTTCTGATAGTATTTAAATCATTGGTTTTCTTTTTGCGGCTTCTTTTTCATTTTGTTCCTCTATTTTCAAGAAATAATTATTTTATCATACAGATGAATCATAAGTGAATGTTTTTTCAATCACCCAAGTGATAAATCAGTTTTTAATCATCAAAAATGATCTAAGGAAAATCATAAAGAGATTTTTGCAAAAAAATATTACCCAAATGCTAGCTGGGGTGGTGCCTTAGAACTACTTCATATACTAGTACTCATCAGCACTAGTACTTTTACACAACCCTTTTTGCACTAGTTCTTGTTATTCTAGTAATTATACTAGTAGCTTTTAGACAATTATCGCCTATTCTCCTGCAGGATACATAAAAACTATTTATATGTGGATGTACATATCGTTACCTAAAATCCAAAAGGCCGTAACAACCAAAAAATTCAAAATAGACTTTTTGATTGATTATGATGTGATTAAACAAAATACATCTTTCCTTAAAATTTTACTTTCATATGTTCAAAAATACAGATTTTATTCATGAAATTCAAAAGGCCGCAAATAAAGGGTGTTTTTTTTTTTGAGGTATAGAACTTCGAATTGAAATAAAACACAAGAAAATTATTTTAATGTCCATCAATTTATTGGAAGGATAATTTTATGCCATTAATGTTTAAATATGATTTGGGGCATGTGGCCGCCGCGGCTGGCTCGAATAAAGCCAATTCTACAGGTCCAATTTTCAACCACTTTTTCGAGCATATGGGGCCGTATGTTGGCAATAACGCCACGAATGTTGGCTTCCAAGTCCCCTAACGTTTCTGGTTTGTTGGCGTAGACGAGCGACTTCACATATCCCCAAAGAAAATAATCCAATGGTGTCAAATCACACGATCTTGGTGGCCAATTGACAGGTCCATTCCGCGAAATTATGCGCTCATCGAATGTTTCCTTCAATAAATCGATTGCGGTAAACTTCGCGAACTGAACCATTATTTTCGAAATAAATTTGCACGATTTGGAAGCGTTGTTCTTTTGTCAACCTGTTCATGATGAAATGGCAAACCAAACTAAATATTAATCACTTGACAGCTGACAAAATGGCCGCCAGTTAAAAAAGTGATGCCAACTTAAAGTTCTATACCTCAATAAAAAACACCCTTTACAATGTTAACAAATGTATAAACCAAAAAGCCGTAACTACACCTTTAATTTAAAAAATAAAAGATAGTAACAAGAACGTTGAGAATATTTGTTCCTTACCAAAAAAAATGATAAAATGAGTCTAATAGTTAGTGGTTCCACTAACAAAGTTGAAAAAAATAATAAAAAGTGTGAAAATAAAACAAACAGAATGAAAGGAAAACCATACACGGGCCTAACAAAAGGAAATATTTGTGAAAAATCACCAAGACAACTTCAAGATGGATGTACTTGAAAATTGTGTGCGAAAAGTCCATTGCGACATTTTGCTATGTTTTCCGAAGACGATCGCAAGGAAATATTTAATAGCTTCTGAAAAATGTCTTGGGATCAGAAAAAAATAAATGTTATTGCTCTCGTTGAACGCACAAACGTAAAGCGTGTTCGCGTAGAAAGCTCCAGAAGATTAATTTCGAAGAAGTATTATCTAAAACATTATTCTAAACGTGTGCATGTGTGTTTTCATGTGTTTGTGTCTACGTTAGGAATTAATGAGAAAATGTTACGAAATTAGGTAAACTTCAATGATTTACATGGCACTAATATTTCGCCAGAGGAGCAGACGGAATTAATATCAAAACGTAGAGAAAGCTACCACTCAAGGTATGCTATACAAAGAACGTTTAAGTTTTCTGAAAAAATGGCTAAACGATATTCCGAAACTCGAATGGCATTATCGCAGACAATACGCGAAAAAACTCTACTTCCAATCCGATTTTAAAAGCTACGCACAAGTATATGAAGTTTATTGCAATTACTGCAAGTCTAACAAAGAGAATGTTGTAACTCCTGTATATTTTCCAAAATTCATGACCGTAATAAAAACAGAAAATATTTCTATATTCAAACCAAGAAATGATATTTTTGACACCTGTATATCATACCAATCGAAGAACATCTCTCAAGATCAATATGATATCCATAGGATGGAAATACAAAATATGAGAGAGGAAAAGCTTAATGACATAGAACACGCCAAGTCAGGATTGTGTTTGTTGCTATGCAGTGAAATTAATTCCACAAACAAATGCAACTGAAACGTATTATAAAATGAAATTGCAAGTGCACAATTTCACAATTTATAACGTTATGTCGCACGAATCAGACGACTTTTTGTGGGATGAAACAGATGGTACCCTCGTTGCATCCACATTTAGTACATCTATTATAATATTGTGAATATTTGAACAAACTATTTAACATAATCGCTCAATTAGCATTAAGGCCGGGGCACAATGAATCCGTCATACGTTAAACTTCGCCTTTTTCAACTGACATTAACGCGACGACGGAGAAGGTTGGCACAATGAGTACTTTATTGACGGAAGTATTTGAACAGCTTCAATAGGTTGTTTCTCCATTTTTTTTTTATTAAATTTAAATTTTTTTTTATTTCGTTTATTTCTTTTAATTTTATTTTTGCTGCCACAAAACACAAAAACCTAATTCAGAACATACCAAAAAAACCAACCAATATCTCTCAGACTACTCAACGTAAGCAAAAAGTTAAAAGTTTCCAAATCTAGTAAGAAATTGAAAATCGGATCATTATCAACAAAGTTACAGGATTATAAGTGCGCAAAGGTAAAAAACAGGTTTTTTAACCGTAAATCCGGATTTTGGAGGTGTCCGGCATATTTCACTATTGGAATCTTGTTTTACTCGACAAGCCATACAAGAAAAATAATATCCGGTCCCAGGTTTTTTTGGGCTGTCGCCCCGTGTTATGATGTGATTAACCAAAATACATATTTTCCTAAAATTTTACTCACATATGTTTCCCTTATAAAAATGGCCACAAATTTATCTTTCCCGTTTGAGAAACTACGAGGAAGAGAAAATTTTGATGTATGGAAACGCCATGCCAAATCTCATTTGGTGTTGAAGGGATGTTGGAACATAGTAAGTAATGGTCTTTGCGAAAATGCCTCCAGCAGTGACACTGAAAAGAATGAACAAACCAACAAATTTTGCCCATATAGCTACCGCAGCCAACGCTAAAGAAGCATGGGATGCTTTGTTAAACGCCTTCGAAGATACTGGTCTGACCAGGAAGGTCGAACTGCTTAAGCATTTGGTCCAAATGAAGATATCTGACTTTAATGATGTACAGGAGTACGTAAGTCAGATGATAATGATGCCTCTAAAAGTTCAACAACTGGCCTAAAATTAGATGACGAGTTAGTCGCTTCACTTATGTTAGCTGGACTCTCGGAGGAATTTACACCTCTCGTTATGGCCGTGGAAAATTCCAAGGCAAAGTTGAGTGTCGACGTTGTTAAAAATTTGCTGATGGAAGATGTAAAAATTTATTCTTCTAAAATGGAAGAAAAAGCCATGGTTTCAAGTAAAAAATTCAACCGCCGAAGATACAAATGCTATGTGTGCAAAAGAGAAGGACATATTGTTAAAAAATTTCCACACTCCGCAAAGAAAAATTCCACAAAAAAAGTAATCAAGAACAAAAGAAAAGTTCGTTATCAGCATCTTTGCTTTCGTCGTCTCAAGGCGCATTTATTAGGTGGCAGCACTACACCAGGTGACTATCGTCATTATACAAATCTAAATGTCAAATCTGGATTGTGTAGGTGTAAGCCTAAAAGCATGTTTTTATTTGGGTATCCATAAACATCTTTCGAATATTCAGCTTTGTATGGTGTTTGACATTTCCAATAAAAAATAAATGCAAATGGTGATGAGGCGTGTCATAAAGCCAGACTAGTAGTAAAAGGGTGTAGCCAAAGAAAAGGTATTGACTATGAGGAAACGTTCTCACCTGTAGTCCGGTATACCTCATTACGTTTTTTACTTGCTCTGTCAGCAAAGCATAAACTTATGATACACCAGCTAGATGCTGTAACAGCATTTCTCAATGGCGATTTGCAGGAGCAGATATTTATGGTTCAGCCAGAAGGTTTCGACGATGGCAGCGGTCGGGTTTGTTGTTTGAAAAAATCACTCTACGGTCTCAAACAATCAAGTCGTGTTTGGAACAGAAAATTAAATAAAGTATTGAAGTATATGAAGAAATTCGGCTTACAACGCAGTGAATGATAAATGATAAACAAATTTTATATGTGGCCATTTATGTGGACGACGTTTTGAATTTTGCAATGACATGGATGTGATTAATCAACTGAAAAGTGATCTGGCAACGAACTTAAAAATGAAAGACTTAGGTGAAGCATTCTCTGTTCTAGGCGTAAGAATTACACGTGATAAAGCAAATGGCACAATTAAAATTTATCAATCGAAATACATCGAAAACGTTTTAAATCGTTTTTCAAGGAGTGATTGTAAAGCAGTATCAACACCTATGGACATAGGTCAAAAGTTTTCATCTGAAATGTGCCCAACCACTGAACTCGAAAGAGAAGAAATGTCTAAAGTGCCATATATGCAGGCTGTGGGATGTCTTTTGTTCGCTGCACGAATCAATCGACCCGACATTTGTTTTGCCGTAAACTTGCTTAGTCGATTTAATGCAAATCCTGGTAAGCCTCACTGGGCTGAAGTAAAAAGATTAATGAGGTATCTTAAGGGGACTATTGATAAGGGTCTAACATACGCTTCTGACCCGAGCGATCTTATTGGATTTTGTGATGCAGACTGGGCTGAAAAATCGATGACCGACGGTGCACTACTGCGAGGTGGCGCAGTTTCTTGGAGTACAAGACGACAACGCACAGTGGCACCCTCCTCCACAGAGGCGGAGTATATGGCAATGGTTTCAGCAATGCAGGAATGCATATGGCTACAGCAACTGCAACGAGAACTTACACTAAGCGTACAGTGTCCAGTTAAACTGTTTTGTGACAATAAGGGCGCAATTTTTATAGCGCAAAAAAACTCGTTTTCAAATAGAACGAAGCACGTCGACCTCAAGGTTAAATTTGTCAGAGAGATGGATGTGGATACCGGTAACATGCTAGCAGATTTCCTCACCAAAGCTGTCAGTACGGACAAATTAAAAACACTCAGTCAGAGATCTGCGTTAAATTGATTATTTTTATTATATTAAAACTGTACAAATAATTTGTTCAGGTGGAATATTGTGAATATTTGAACAAACTATTTAACATAATCGCTCAATTGGCATTACTCTTGCATTCTTTTTCTTTTGCAATAAAATTAGTTCTTATTCTATATTCGTAACAACATATAAACTACATAAAAAGTGTGATTCTAAATTCTTCATATATTAATCATATAATTATATATTCCGATGGTTGTTTCTATCAAAACCGAAATACAGTTCTTTCTAACACTTTATTGTCTCTGTGTGTTCAAAACGACATAACCATAGAACATAAATATCTAGTAGTGGGACACACAGAAATGGAGTGTGATTCCACTCACTCTCTCATTCAAAGAAAAATCAGCAAGAGATAAATCAATTTACCATCTGAACTAGCAGATTTAATTAAATTATCACGGAAGAGCCCATTTCCTCTAAAAGTTCACCATCTTGATTACAAATATTTCCTTGATTATGAAAGTCTTCCTAAGCGACATCTTTCCATTCGACCAGGTAACTTTACATATTTATCTTATATGTACATATCTAGAAAAAATTTTGTTTCTTCATTGCAGGCAAAAAAATTGACGATCCTACTATTAATATGATTCGTGCCTTGGGATATGATACTTCTGGAACAATTATTTATAACACAAATATCGAAAGCAAATATGAGGTTTTGCCACAACATATACAAAATAAATTTGATGATGTCGAACCTGTGCAGTTACATACCGAAAGAATAAAAATATCAAAAAAGAAATGGAAGCATCTTCAGGAACTTAAATTTTTACTTCCGGCTGATTGCCACAGCTTTTATGATAATATACCCTACTCAGAATAAATGCATCGTTTTCTTTCCATTTATGCAAAAATTAATTCTCGTTGTTTATTTTATTATTTTTTGATTTCTGAAATATGTAAAATGATTTTTTTCAAATTTGCAAATGAATATTTTATCTTTTATATTCAAAATACAAAGAATACATTGAAAAACATAGTTTCACTAAATAGTCTTTAATTACGGTTGAAAACCATTATTTTTTCCACCTAATTATAACTTTTATTAAAAACATTAATGTACTTACGGCTTTTTGGTTTCAGAAAAAACGATTCCAAAAGGCCCTAAGCACCATAACAAACAAATAGTCATAAATTTGTAAAGTTTTTTGCTTCTCCTGTAAAAAAGCAAAAAGTGTACTCACGGGTTTTTGGATTTTACGTGACGATATATAAATCCTTTAACAGAAAGACATATCTAAATATTTATATCAATATATAATTATACTTCTCCTTTGAGAAAAAAGTCGTTTCATCTTTTTCTTCTGACCAGAAAACTGCTTTAATAAAACAATTTGATTTTTTAGACGTTTCATCTGAATTAATTTTTACATGGTGTATGTTACATTCTGAATAACATAAGTCTTTTCTTTGTAGACCGTATTTTAAATGAATTAAATAATTTTATGTATTAAAAATTAATATTATATTTCTAACTTATTTTTAAAATAGTTATTAGCGCTTAAAGTTCTTTCCACCTCAGCATTTGAACATGGCAATGTTAATAGTCCTAGAGCAAATATTGGCCATTTCAGAAATGGATTAACATTAGGAGAATTTCTATAATTATAAACTTCAATCCAAAATTGATCAGTTCTGAGCAAATGTTTCCATTTATGTAGCCTTAAATTTCTGATACTTCGTTCTATTTCTTCAATTTCATCATCCCAGCAAAAATTACCGCTTTGCAGAGAGTGTTTGTAAGCCAGCTAGAAGCAATACATTCAGCTTCCAAAAAGCCATAAATTTTTTGCCTTACTAAATCGTTTCATAAAAGTAAAGGCCTAACTATAAAATGAATAAGCTGGCTTAAGCTAATGTCAGAATTGAACGATAAGTCTGTCAAATGCTTAAGGGATTCAGATGTGACTTTTAGGTGGCCACAATGTACTTACTACATGCACTTAAGTATTCTTTAGCCATAGCTGCACATCTAGGTATTGTTCATAATTTTTTTTAGTAATTTTGTTTCTTCTCATAACTCCTAAATGAATTCAAATCAATCAAACTAACTGAATGGAATTTCCTAATATATAAAATTCACATATAAAAGGTATTCACATCAGTTTTTTCTTGTTTGAAAAATGGAAAATGTAAATTTTTTTCCTGTGTTTGTTGTAAAAAAATTAAATTTTTTAATTTTTCCAAGAAAAAAACTGATGTGAATACCTTTATAAATTTATCCATCACCTAATTACTTATTTTATTTCTTTTGCCTACTAAATCTGTGTTCACATTATATGTATTGGTCTTGTGGAATGTCATTTTTTCACATGATATATTTGTACATATAGTCTGAACACCTTCAAACAAAAGCATGTGTTATTTCTCTGTGTACAGTACAAACGACAATTTTGATTTAAGGCCGGGGCACAATGAATCCGTCATGCGTCATACTTCGCCTTTTTCAACTGACAGCCAAGTTGAAATACATGGTTTCTTATGAGGGCTGTTACATTCAGTACGTGTCCGTCAACGCAAAGTACAAAAACTTTTCAACTTTTAACTTTTTGCATACGTTGAGTAGTTTGACAGATATTTGTTGTTTTTTTGGTGTTTTGAATAAGTAAAAAAAAATGAATTTAATAAATAAAATGGAGAATCAACCTATTGAAGCTGTTCAAATGCTTCCGTCAATAAAGTACTCATTGTGCCAACCTTCTCCGTCGTTGCGATAATGTCAGTTGAAAAAGGCGAAGTATAACGTATGACGGATTCATTGTGCCCCGGCCTTTAGAGCGTGTTCTATTTTCAAGTGACAAAGCATCTGACATCAGCTGGTTTAAAATAAAGCAAGTACTTGTGGCGTTAAAAATAAAGTAAAATTGTAAGATAAATAATATTAAAATGAATTTAACAGAATAAAAACTAAAAATTAAAGAAAAAATTTAAATTGTATTAACAAAAGTAAGCATTTGTTTACCTTTATAGGTTATGTCATATGTACATAACATACCAATGTGTGAACACAAAAATTATAAACCGTATGTAAAACGCAGATTTTGACATACACAGAAAATATCATGTGTATAAAAAAGTGACATTCCATAAGGCAAATACATATAATGTGAATACAGCTAAAAAGTACACCAATGAATATACATAAGTAAATATAATGTGTGTGTATATATGTGTATTGTAATAACCCTCTAGTCAACCTAGAACCATATGTCTCTATGTCAATACTCTTTCTCCAGCGACAATTGCACTAGTTAAAATGTCGACAACTTTCCTTTTATTCGCGAGTAGAGATACTTTACAGACGACAGTTCTGGTGTATTTCTGGTGATATTGTGAATGAACGCGTCAATAGTTTGTTTTTCTTTTTTATTATGTTGTGCAATAATATTAAATAAATATATGTAGACGAGGGTCACTAAAATCTACGAGTGAATCTTCGGTTCAAATATCTCCATATGGCCGTAAAAGAACTACCTTCCCAGCTAAACAAATTATATATGGTCCATATATTTTTAATATATGAATGTATATAACTATATATTAATATGTATGAGTTCATCTATGGAAATGCATGGGATTATACATGGTAAAACTATTATATATGAACTAATATATGAAATATATGAAATGTATTATAACATATGAGCTCATATATGGAAATCTAATTATGAAGCTCTTCATATGTGGATCCATATATAGAAATAAGATGTAATATATGGAGCCATATAAAAATTTATGTATACATGATAGTGTCCTGCACAAGACATCTTATAAGAACTTTCAAGACAGGGATTTTTCAAATGCTTTACTACTGCGAAATCTTATAAAACAAACGTTAACACTGTTTGGAAGAAATTTGTTTGAGTATTGTAGGTATAAGAGTAAAGAAGAAAACACTTCGTGACGGAAGAATTTGTGATAATTGCTTCTTTCTACGCATGAGCGCGTGTACAAACGTCATGCATGTATGTGTGTATGATCTTTTATTTTTCTGTGCACATGCAAAGGCACACACATGCATTAACTTTAGTTGTATGCGGTTAATCACATAATAGCTTACCATCTATATATTACACACACACACTCAAACGTACAATATGAAAAATAACAAGCATACACTTATCAACAGTACTTCTTTTGAGTGTTTGTTACAAACAAGCAATCTTGGCGACATCGCTTGTTAACACTGATATACACGTACACCAATACATCCATCGTGCTTCGTTTATAGTAGAACAGCATTTATTATTGGTTTAGTATAATATATGCGACGTAAATACATTTAAAAATCATGACGTATTTACATTTAAAGACTGTTTACGCAGGTCTCTAATACATGATATCTCACATAATATCGCTTTTGCAATCAAAAAAGCTTGTTATTTTATCACTGTTGAATCGGAAATCCATTAGAAAATACATACGGTATGCAAAGTTTATATGGGTACCCTCAACGTTTAAAAAAGAAAAACCTTTGTTACAAAAAAAAAAAAACATTATTTTATGATTTTATACGTTGTGGCCCCATTTAATATATCAAATAATCAAAAGGATAATCCAGTCATTAATTTGATAGAAAATAAGAGAATTCTCTAGATAAGAAACAAAGTTCATATTACTGCAAAAAATTATATTGAAAACTATTGTTAGACGGATTATTTTTTCGTTTATGATTAATTGATTTAGTTTTTAATCTGAATTTCTTAAATTAAATTTTATGTACGAATATGAGTTTTGTGTTTTTTAAATAATTGATTCACATTTGCTCTTAAAATGACTTATGAAATGCCCTTTAATTCGTTTTTAATTATTTGTTCAATTAAATGTTTCATTAAATAATTAAAATCGTAAAGAAAGTAATTTAAATAATTGAATTTATTTCACAGTAGTGCGCTTTTTTTAGTCAGGGCAGTATAAATATCAACTTTGCATACTATATAGGGAATACACATTCGTGTATGCAAATGTATGAATATATATTATCATATATGGCCATATACCCTCATTTTTCGGATCCGAACCATATATAGGGTATCATATATGCTCCAGACATATTTTTTAGCTGGGCACTTAACAATTCTTAGTGGTGAGTATCAATATAATATACCACTTTGCACATGCAACGATGCAAGACCATTTGCACAAGATTGTGAATTGGGCTTATAAGTTTACTATTGACAACGAGAGAGGATATATCGATATTTTAGACTAGAGCCCCTAAAATTTACTAGTGAATCTTTGGTACCAATGTCTCCATGTGGTCGCGAAAGAGCACTAAGTCAGTAGTGCTATAGTCTAGTGGTGGATTTTCAATGACAAGCTAATGTTAAATGTCAATGACGCTTGCCCCCAATTTAAAACGTCATGTTCCCAAAAATCCCGATTTGAACAGAAAAATCCTAACTTTTGTCCCCAAAAATATATCATTCATAAAAAACGATTATTAAGCCCTATGCGCAGGGATGCGAAATAAGATTTTCACAAAGTTTTTTTTTTTTGCATGTATTTATTTATTGTATCTTCATATGTGAACTAACAATAAGTATTCAAATCTTAAATCTATAAAAAAAAATTATTAGGCCCGACCAGTGTCGGACATAAACTTAGTGGTAGTTATAAATAATACATTAGTAGTGATAATCAAAAAAAAAAAAGGGGGGGAAAGTATTTTCAAGTAGTCCCATCTGGAGTGTTAGGTATAAGAGCCCGTGTGTCCCTCTTTTTTAAGCGGATGTGTCCAGTAAAGTTCAAAATATTACGATTTATTATTATTTGCCTGCGTATTTTGCAATTTCTTCAGTCACTAGTGGCATATTTAAATCACGATGTATAATAGAATTTTGGATGTACCATGGAGCCGATGTTATTAACCGTAAAATTTTGTTTTGCCTTCGTTGGATTCTCTCGACATTGGAAGCTGAAGCAGTGCCCCATAACTGAATTCCGTAGCACCATATTGGCTTCAAAAGCGACTTGTACAGTAAAAGTTTGCAGTCTAAGCTGAGTGTTGAGTTTCTGCCAATCAACCAATATATTTGAGTTAACTTAAGTTTCATCTGAGTTAACTTAGAGTCAATATGATGTTTCCATGTAAGTCTTCGATCAAGGTGTATACCAAGGTATTTCACTTGGGAATGTTGAGGAATATTTTGATTGTTGATTCGAATGGGGGAGCAAGTATCTCTTCTTAGGGTGAACGTTATATGGACACACTTTTGTTCATTGCCTTTAATTCTCCAAAAGTTCAACCATATTTCCAGCTGGGTAATATGTTCCTGCAGATTTGGGGATGCCTCATAAGGGTTTTCGTGCACACTCATACAGGCTGTATCATCGGCAAAAGTAGAAATATGAATATTATTGCTCACAGGCATATCAAGTATATATTAAATACAAGACAGGACCCAGAATACTACCCTGCGGCACACCAGAAGATATAGATTCGGGCACACTCGTGAACTCTCCTTCCACAGTGAACTTCCTATCAATAATATAACTTTCCAAAAGCTTTTGAATGTTTATTGGCAGATATGTCTTCAATTTTAAAACTAGGCCTTCGTGCCATACTTTATCAAATGCCTGAGAAACATCAATAAAGAGAGCAGAACAATATTTCTTTTCTTCAAATGTTCTTCTTACAACTTGGACCAGTCTATGCGTTTGTTCAATCGTGCTGTGCTGACTTCTAAAGCCAAATTGATGGTCCGGGATGCACCCATTATCAGTTAAAATTTTGGACAATTTAGTCATGAGCAGCTTTTCGAAAAGCTTTGAGATTGTAGATAGTAAGCTTATAGGCCTATATGACTCAGTCTTGGTAAGATCTTTGCCCGCCTTTGGAATCATTTTGATCTTGGCCAGTTTCCAGTTATGTGGAAAATACTGCATTCTTAAAATAGCATTAAAAGTAAATAGCAGGATTCTTATTGCAATATGAGGCAAGTTCATGAGCATTTTGTTACTAATGCCATCAATACCTGGAGCTTTCTTCGGGTTGAGTTCAGCAATTACTTTTTGTACTTCACGCATCTTAAACCTTAAGGGACGAGGGGGTAGAGAAACTACACTCGGTAAATCAGCAGCACCCGTACATGAATTGGGAGTGAATACAGATTTTAAATGCTCAGAAAATAAGTTACCTTTCTCACTATCACTTCTTGCCCAGCCTCCGGTCGCAGTACGCAATGGTGATTTAAGATCAAAGGGTCGTTTAAGATTTCTAGTAGCGCGCCATAAAGAGTAATTAGATGCGAACGTTACATCAAGACCTTCTAAATACTTTTCCAGTAGTGCAGTTTTTTCCGATGATAGCAGCTCTTTGAGTCGTTTAGTACATTCTTTAAGTCTGATTTTATTTAGGGGTGATCTGTGTTGTTGCCATTCTCTTCTAGCTCTCCTTTTTTCACATACAAGACGTTCAATTTCCGTAGAATAAATTCTGTTAAAGCCGGTCTGCGGATAGAAGGTAGTGGCGTGTTCAGCAGCCTGTTTAATATTTTCGTTAAGATTGGCAATATTAAATTCAATATCATCGCATGATCTAAGCTGAATGTTTTCTACGCAGTGACTACTAAGATATTTTTTGAATACCAGCCAGTTGATTCCATTAATCATCTTCACATATGAGTTAGTTAAATCACTCCTTAGTGGGTTGAAAATTGTAACTATTGTTGGAGAGTGATCGGAGGACAGATCTAGAGAGGCCTCTACATGAGTTAAGTCCCTATGAATATTTTTCGTGACGGCAAAATCTATAACATCTGGAATTTTTCTTACGTCAGTAGGCCAGTAAGTAGGCTCCCCACTCGAAATGACATCTAAGCCCATTTTTGAAATTGTATTGAACAAGGCTCGACCTCTAGGTGTAACAAGACGCGATCCCCAGTACGTATGTTTTGCATTGTAGTCACCAGCTGCCACGAAACAAGATCCAAGCGATTTGTAGAACTTCTCATACTGATCTTCGCTAACTGAAAATCTGGGAGGTGAGTAAATTGATGATATCACGAAATTCGCACAAAAATTTTCTACGAAAATATTCGTTGCTTGCAAATATTCTTCACTAACGTTGTCAAGGACATAGTGCTTGAGTCTTGACTTAATGAGAATTGCTGATCCACCACATGCTCTCTCTCTAGGGTCCTTTGTATCATATAAAGTGTAACCATTTATTTTAAATAAGCTTCTTGAGGTCAAATGAGTCTCAGAAACCAACATTATATCAATATTTTTTTCCATGAGGAAGTGCTCAAGTTCATTTTTATGTTGGCGAATGCCGTTTGCGTTCCAGAAACATATTTTTAACGTGTTCATGGTTTATTAACTAATGCTTGAAGCAGTGTATTCTGCATTCGCAGCATTTCTTGCATCATACTTGTCATATTTGCAGTAAAGTTGTTTATAGTTAGCACCAGATTCTCAATAGTAGCTTCAAGGCGACTAAAGTTAAAGCTTGAGTTTGAATTCGTTGAATTGTTTGGCGGTGGAACATTTTGCGTGGGAATTGAACTAGTCTTAGCAGCATCAGCATACGATACACGTGAAGTAACTGGTTGGCTGATTTGAGCAAAAGTGTCGGAGTTCGCGTTTACTTGTAGAGCTGGAGTTAGCTTGGGTTTTTGACCCATAGCCTGTTTAACGAAAGAAAATACAGGGCACCCTCTATAGTTAGCTGTGTGATTACCTCCATAATTACTACATTTTTTTTCTGCTTGATCTTTTGGCTTAGTGCAGCTAGCAGTACCATGCAATTCACCGCAGATAACACACACTGTAGGTAACTTGCAGTAAGTTTTCGTATGGCCATATTCTTGGCAATTATGGCACTGTACGGGACCTGAACGCTTACGTGGCTCTTCAACTGTGATTTTTCGATGTAAGAGATACTTTACGTTATAAACTGGATGGGCTTCATTTTTTTTCAATTGTATGTCATTCGGCTTCAGTTCAACCCGAAATAGGGGTTGGGGGACCTTTTCTCTATTAAATATGTTGGTAACATTTTTTACCTTGAATCCTTGGTCGACAAGTGCACATTTTACTTCTTCGGGTTCAACATATGAATCTATGCCCTTTAATACTATCTGTAGGCCTTTAGCACTCTTAAGTTGGTATGTGTAAAAATTTGTTTTATTTTTTTCGAATTCACTAACAATTTTTCGGAAATCTTTTTCATTATATATTTGGATTTTAGTTTCATCAATATTACCTCGTTTAATTGGAATGATGTGAAAAGTATTTTCACCAATGGTCGACAGTAGTTTTTTAATAAGCGCGTTAGAATTTTTTTCTCTCAGATAAATAGGTGGTGGCTTAAAAGACTTTTGCGATGATGTAGAGGGCTTGTCGTCGGTGTCTTGCAATAATGAAAAACGATTTTGACGATTGGTAGATGATGCGCTGTTATCCCTAGACATCTTTGGGGCAGATGAAATTTTTGAAGAATTTGGGCTTCGCCCACGCTTTACCACTGTTATATATCTGTCCATTCCCACTTGTACCTTGGGTTTTGAGCTACTGTTATCTGTAGTGATAACTTGGTTTAGTGATTAAGGCGAGCCCGATGCGGATGATATCGCAGACTTAAATGAAGAAGTACTAGGCAATGGTAATGTTAACGATTCACTAGTTGGCATTGGACAAAGCGAAGTTGATCGCTGACGAAAAATTGGCTTTGCCGTTAAAAAAAAGATTTTCATCAGATTTATTATTTATATTTTTTTCATTAAGAGTTTCAGAACTCACAGTAAAATAAGCATTTCTGCCGTTAGAACTCACTTCAAAATTTTTTTCCTTTGAGGTACTCATACAGAGTATTATTCCTCAAGGGAACTTTGTTTGTGTTTACGGTTTTTTTTTTGTTTTTGCTATTTCTTGCTATGTAAAAAATATTATTAAAGCCAATAAGCTTATTTATCAAGGTGAATATGTATTACGAATATTTTTTGTATAATTTTTGATTTTGTTGTTTTTTATATTTGTTTCGTATGTATGTATGTAAAAAAAATCCGCTTTAATGTCTCTTCACTATGAAGGTTCAACGAGAACTCATCTTTCACAAAGTTACAAGAAAAATTGTACTTTTTTCAGAACGATTGACCAAATTCTTTATTTTTATTTTTTTAAATGTTTTTATTAACTTAAAACGTACATAAAATTACATATGTAGTTATATGTATAAAAACTTAACAAAGAGGCACTTTCAAGTTTATTTATTACAATATTATTAATTAATACTATCAATTAATATTAATGATTAATTTTAGAAGGTACATAAAAGAGTATTAGTTTTTGAGATCAGAATATAAAACTAAAATTTAGGGTTTACTTTTCCATCCATTGTTTTGATTTGATTGGAGTCAGTCGAAGTAAACAATCTGAAGAATATAATAGCAAAAAAATAATCACCCCTATCGTGAACAGTTTTTCCCTCGAAATATTTTCCCTGTTCCCCAAATTGCAATCGTGAATAATTTTTTCCCTGAAATGTGTTCCCTTTCTTGATTCCCCTTATCGTGAATAGTATTTTTCACATGGATTTTTTTACTTTTCGCTTCGTTTTGTTCACTTTATTTATGCAAGCGAACTGAATTAATACACTGCGTAATTTCAATACCATACTTGCAATTATATATTAAAACTTATAAATTATTATTTTTTGGGCAAGATCAATAAATAATGCCCACAATTAATAACAATAATAACTTGGAACAACTTTTTTCATTGAACATGAATCTCTTTGGTTTGCATGCCGTAAATTTTATGGCTATGGTATACTAAACAAAATTTTGAACGGCGCCTAAAACAATTAAAAACACAACTTTACACTATATAACATTTCATTTGAAACCCAAAATATGTGTATCTCTTAGACGCAATTTACACTATGCCTTTTCTGCTTGCCTGTGCAGGCAGGCTTTTTTAGTTTATTGGTGAGAGGGGGTGAGAAGCTTGCGGTATAGAACAAAAGGCACGAAATGAAAGTTCGAGGGGATTTATGACATTTCTCTTTGCCTCTTTCGTATTCTCAGCATTAAACGTGTATATAAATGCCAAAAAGGCATGAATAAAAAAAGGTTTAATGTAAATGTGTGTGACTTTTCGTAGGGGTTTCAAAACAAAATTGTCAATACAATGCAGGCTAAAAAAGCATAGTGTGAAGAGCGACTTATTATTAAACTTAATTTGTTTGATTTTCAATTAATTGTGAAGCTTTACAAGTCTTCTTCCCGTTTTATTACGTGAATGTACGCATTGATAGCGGAAACAAACGTTCCCATGAAATTGAAGATTGCAAATTTCCCTTCATGGGGAATGAAAATTTCATGGGAACCAAAATTTCACAGTTTATTCACGATAGGGATGAATACGAATTTATGAAGATATTACATACATACATACATACATTCTAAATAATTTCCCAATCCAAAACTTCATAGACATCAAGTTCGTCTCCATCCTCTTCAACCCGCTTGTACATATTTTCCGATTTGAACTTTTTTATCATTTCTTCAGGAAGGAAGCTCAAATTTATGGCAGCAGATCTTATAAATATTTAAATGTGATTTTATTCTTATTAAAGATTCTAACATTTAATATTGCAGATTATTCCTTAATTTGGTTTTGGTAGCCTTCATGCATGAAAATATTCTCTGCACAAACGCATTACCCCTTTCGTGGACACCCCTTTTAACGAAGGGTTTCCGGTGGGCATTTTGCTATATCTACGTCATTTTTCTAGATAGCGAAATTCCAAAAACACCAAACTACCTAAATTAAAAATATAATCTATCTAAAGTATAAAAAGGACATAAGATTTTTTTCATGATGAAGCAATGTATGAAACGCTGTTGCTGATTCATTGTTGAAAAGCTTCAATATTAAATCTTAGCAGTAAAAATGTTTATGACGTGTATAAACGTCATGTCCCACCAGAAACCTTTGTTATGACGGCTATACACGTCACTGTCCGCGAAAGGGTTAATTATTGGCACTATCAACAGGTTGAACACAGCAGCTGCAATTTCACGAAAGAAGTAATTTCCGGCATTATCTTCGTACTGATATACTATTGCCCAAAAGCCAAATATGTCTTTGGGAAAACTTTGTTTTGTTTGTTTCCGCCAGTCGATATAAGCAATTTTATTCCATTGGTTTACATATACGCTCAATGCCACTTTTGGATCTGTAACATTTTTAAAAATTGCATACACCGAATCAAATCTATGTTTTGTAATGTGCTTAAATTGCAAATTTTTAAAAAGTTCAAAGTTTTTCATATTTTCTGGGAATCACACATACATAGTTTTTTATGCGTGACACAATAACTACCCAGCAAAAAATTTCAAAAAAGGTAATCGAGTTTGGAATTAAGCATTTTTGGTGGAAGTTCTTCCCTACTGGATTACCAACTTAATGATGTTAACAAGGAGTGAGACTAAAATAATCGATTCTTGAGAAGTACTTACTTTTTTTATTTGGAAACTTGTTGAGGTAATCTATTTCATCTAAAAAAATCATTCTCTTCATTTAGCAACTTGTACATAATTTTTTTTAAATTTTAGGTAATGTGATTTGTAAGCGAGTAATGAAATTTGGCAATCAGAAAAGTAAGTCATTATATGGCAAGTAGTTCTAATGGTAATGTGTAATTTTTTGCTGGGTAAGAACCGTGCCTAGAACAATTGCACAATCAAAACTTTCAACAGTCATTTTTCTCTTTCAAAAGAAAAAAAAATGTTAATTGACGAAGAGCTAGTTATGTAGCTGCAAGCACGGTTTTGCCGCCTATGTACATATAGTATATGTTCGCGGTATTACCATGATGGTAATATCCTCTTCATTATAAAGTATTATTGCCACACTACTCTAAGAGATTTTTAAAAACTGAAATGTTACCAGTACTAAAATATTAATTGCGTTCGCGTAGTCAAAAGTTTTTACAAATTTTTACTGAACTTTACTGCATTTTACTAAATTGCGTTCGTTTACCCAAAATACAGTAAATGAGAACACAAATTGAGAGAGTAAAGTGACAGTTCTTGACTGAGTGTTTTGCAAATTTTTACTGCAGAAATTTGTCATAGTAAAGTTTATTAAGACAAAAACATATGATTCAAAATGTAAACAAATGGAAAGTAAGCAAATGAAAAGTGTAAAAATTTGAAAAAAATGTTAAATGAAAATCGTGAAACTCATAATTATAATAATTAATAATTAAAACAATTAATTTATAAATCATAATAATAGCTGTTAATACACATATTTTGTAACATATTGTTACGAAAATAGCCGTCGACAGGTTCAAGCAGCATTACACAAAAATATTCCAACAGGGTTAATGTAAGTGTTACGCGAAAATATTCCTACAGGGTCAAAGCAAAGAATAGTCTAGAATAGTAGCCAACAACTAAATAAGCATGCGCAGCATTAAACGTAAACAAGCAAAAGCAACAACAAAAAGCGTCTGCTTATTAAGAAGATTCACATGTGTACACACATACATACATGCCAATTCAAAGGAAAAGCAAAAGATAAACAACCACCGTGTATTGCTTAGTTAATGATGTACACACGTATGCATATACACATGTATGTACATAGTTACCACATGAACTTAATTAGGCAGCATATAAGATGATAATGATCGTCTAGACATTGCTTGAAACTTCTGGTGGTGTTTGTGTGAAATATAAAAAAATGTAACCCATCCAATGAGTTAGTTAGTCCCAATTTACACTATGCAAGTCTTATTGCTAAGCTGATTAGTTTGTTAGGAGAGAGAGACGGGGGGAAAAGAAACGCTTCTGTTCCCCTCGTCTCTCTCTCCCTTAATTCTAATCAGCTTAGCAATAAGACTTGCATAGTGTGATTTGGGACTTAGTTGCAGTTGTAAGTTAGTTGCGAGTCAGTTATAGTTGTGTTGTGAACGAGTTGCAATCAGTCAATCAGTTGCGAGTGAACAAGTCAGTTGATAATTAAGTTGTGAATTAATAATAGTCTGCGATACAGTGGTGAGTTGATAGTTAAGAGCAGTCTGTGCTTTACACGTGAAAAGTTGGTAAAAGAAGAAACTATAGGACAGTCTATAGTGACAGCAAAGTCTTTCGTGGAATTGAGATTATTGTGGAGTCTATCGTGTCGATTGGAGTAAAGGTAACAGCGCAGCGAATAGACGTGTGTAAAGGTGTAAGTAAAGCCAGTGGGTCTTTATTGGTGTATCAACTGTGAGTGTCGGCAGAGTGAGTGCCGTGTGTGACAAGCAGCAGACAAAGAGGTATTGGTGTATCAACTGTGAGTGACGGCAGAGTGAGTCTTGTAAGTGACGAGTAGCAGACAAAGAGGTGTCACGTGAATACTTGCGCAGCCAGCTAAGAGACGTGTGTAAACATAAGCGAGGAAGGCGTAGTGGTAACCAGTTGTGAATATTTGTGTGTAATTCAGTAGTTTAAGTTGTATTAGTTTATATAAGCTCTTGATTAATTTAGTTTAAGTGTATTTGTAAATAAAATTCTTATCATTCTTAACCCTAATTACTACACTCGGCTCTTGTATTCATTTGCAAATCTGCGGATCTACGGAAAAGCGTTTTTATAGAGAGAAAAACGTAACAATGGTTTATTACACCTTTTCTTTTGCAATTTATTTTAATTACTCAGAGTTGTAAAACCGTAAAGTATCTCGGTAGTTAGTATAGCACATGATTTTAAGGTAATCAGTAACATTCACAAATAGTCATGTAATTTTTAGTACTTTAGCCAACAACAAAACAAGGAAATCAAAAAGAAATTAATTACAAATATTACATGAAATAAATTACAGAAAATATTCTTAAATTGTCCGTGTTATAAAAATATTGTATCGAGTACCAATAATTAAAAGAGTTGCATAGTCAAAAGGTTATATATTTTTCAACACTATGTGGAGTTAGAGTCAGCTGTTTCTTTAATCTTACTAATTTTTACTATTTTCCGTTCGCGTGCTTTTTTTGACTACCGCTCTTTTTGAGAGTAAATTTTAAAATTTTCGCAGTAACTACTCATTTACTGCATTTTACTGCAAAAGTAAACTAACACACTTATTATGTCAGCATCCACGATTATTTTCCTGACACATGCAAATTGTTAGAGCTCAAAATGAAAAGTCCCCAAATCCCTCCCCACGAAATTCTGTTCCCAAATTAGAGGCGAAATCACCATTTTGGGGACAAATCCCCTAATCTGGTGGCACTGGATGATACCATTGGCTGGGGTACACCTGGTCAGTAGTGCTACTGACAACGTCAGTAGTAAATCACCACAATTTCACTATTCGCACTTTCTGCAGGGAAGAAACAATAAAAAATTATTTAAAATCAATGAATATTTTCTGCTGCTGCTTGCTTGAGTTTGAAAAATGCACAAACAGTTTCCGTACGGAATGTGCGTTCAGTTTGGCACTTTACTTAAGCAAATGACATTTGACGAAACTTGACGAAAAGTTCATTAGGCATTATAGTTTGCCATATGCGTTTTATATGTAACCGCACAGTTGCTCAAGCTAGCTTATTTATATTATAGTTGGGCCTTAATAATGTGTAGATTTTGTATACTCAGATGCAAAAGTTACTGGTTTAAATTTTTTTTTACTTCTTTCGACTTTTTTATAGAGCCCGCTTTACGTTACCGCTTTTCAGAAGCATTTTTCGAAGCTTTCGTTATCAAAAAAGCAATAGCGGAATTCACTCTTCGTATTAAATTTAAAATCCTTTTAAACATACTGTTAAAAGGCAACACAAAAAATAATAACAATAATATGATTGCCTGGTAACACTGATTCTCAAATGCACTTGTCTTTATATTTTATTCAAATCGAGTTTTCATTGCTTTACTTTTATAAAATATTTTATGGCATTTAGAACATTCATTCCTTGTTAAATCTTTCAATAAATAAGTTTGCTTATTCATTTAATAAAATCGACAAAAAGAATTTTTCTATTTCCAATAGGTTATGGACCCAGGCAGTCCAGTCGTGTTAATTTAATAACAAAATTTTAATTAATTAATAAGCGTGTGTCGCATATAGTAATTCATTTTTGTCGTACAAAGCCTGAGGAAATTTTTGTCATGTCATCCATTTTTCAAATTGACAAACTGGATGAATCCAATTATCCAATATGGAACATTCAGATGAAGAGCTTGTTAGTCCATTCCGATCTATGGAATGTGGTAAGTGGACGAGAGTTAAAGCCAGAAAATGCCGCATCTCCTTCAAATTTATTGTATGAAACAAGGAACGAAAAAGCATTGGCTTCCATTTTATTGTGTGTAAAGGCCAGCCAAGTAAACCATATTAAGAACTGTGTGTCAGCATTGGAAGCATGGCGAAAGCTAAAAGAAATCCATCAGCCAAAGGGACCTGCGAGGAAGATAATGTTATTTAAAAAGCTGTTACATTTATCGATGCGAGAAGGTGGTAATATGAGTGCTCATATAAATGATTTTTCTACTTTGATAGATCAGTTGTCGGAAATAGAGGTTGCAGTACCAGACGAAATGCTTGTGATTTTATTATTATCGAGCTTACCGAAAGCATACGAAGGACTCGTAATTGCAATGGAGTCTAGAGATTCTTTGCCTGATCTAGCGTCATTAAAGGTGAAGTTATTAGAAGAGGGTGCACGTCAGCAGGAAGCAAGCACAAGTAGCAATAGCTCTGAAGTTTTGAATATTGCGCGTTCAAGTGGAGGCTATAATACCAGTAAGCAATACGTAGAAAAGAAGCAACAATCTGACCAATATCGCGACAAAAACAACAACAACTTTAATGACAGAAAATGTTACAATTGTGGGCGTCGAGGTCATTTTGCTGCAAAATGCAAAAATAAGGATAAGAACATTAAGCATGATAAAAGAGGTGAATATAATTGTTCTGTATCATTAGGAGCCATAAAAGCAATGAAGAATAATAACATTCAGTGGTGCGTGGATAGTGGCGCTTCATCGCATTTTTGCTGTGATTATAAAATGTTCGAAAAATATGAAAAATGTGATGAAAATGTATATTTGCCAAACAACAATAGCTTAAAAGCAATTGGACGAGGTAATGTTGTTATTAATGATAAGGAGAAGAAGATAACCCTCAGAAACGTTTTGCATGTTCCAGAGCTTAAAGGAAATTTTATGTCTATAAGCAAAATGATTAATAGTGGGAAGATTGTGGTATGTAAAGACAATTTTTTGCATATAAAAGATAAAGAAAATAATTCGGTATTAAAAGCGTTTGACCAAAATGGAATATTTATATATGAAATTGAACAAAATAAGTGTATGAGCGTAAAATTACAAAACAATTTTATGAATTGGCATCTAAGATACGGCCATGTAAATTTTCATTGCTTAAAAGAAATGGCGAAAAATAATTTAGTAAAGGGGCTGCAAATAAGAGATTTTCACAAGGAACCGGTGTGTGAGACATGTTCGAAAGCTAAAATTGCTGTTAAACCATTTGAAAGATCACAATTTCGAGCAAAATCTTTGTTAGAATTAGTTCATAGCGATATTTGTGGACCAATTAATACAACATCCTTAGGTGGATCCAGGTATTTTGCAACATTTATCGATGATAAATCTCGTTTCACAGTTGTGTTCTGTCTTAAAACTAAATATCAAGTTTTTAATGCTTTTAAGGAATATAAAGCGCTTGCTGAAAAGCAAACAGGTTGTCATATAAAGTGCTTAAGGACTGATAATGGCCGCGAGTACGTGAATCAAGAATTTAATAAGTTTTTAATTGATAACGGTATAAGAAGACAGCTCACTGTACCCTACACCCCACAGCAAAATGGTGTAGCCGAAAGAGCTAATCGGACACTAGTTGAGATGTCCCGCAGCATGCTTTTAGAAGCTAATCTTGATGAGAAATTTTGGGCTGAAGCAGTATTAACTTCAGTGTATTTGCGAAATAGAACAACGACAAAGGTATTAGTTAATAAGACACCGTTTGAACTTTGGTACGGATTTAAGCCGTCAGTAGCGCATTTGAGGATTTTTGGTACAAAAGCCATTGTTTTAGATAAAACCCATAGTAAAAAATTTTTACCTAAAGGAAAAGGAGTGATCATGATTGGATACAGTGAACAGGCAAAAGCGTACAAGCTATATGAACCCAATATGAGGAAAATTTATATAAGTCGTGATGTTATATTTGTTGACGGAAAATACTACCAAAAAGAAGGGCAACAAGATGAGTCAACATCTATATCTTTTGGTGATATTTTAAATAATAGTGACAATAACGTCGAACCGTATGCAGTTAATGTTGAAAATATTGCTACATCACGAAATGAAGACAATAATAATCAGTTAGAAACCCACGATGAAAACGAAGCAGAAGAAATTACTGAAGACAGTCGTGAGAAACAGTCAAGAATCGGTCCAGGACGTCCAAGATTAATTAGAACGGGCTTAGTAGGTCGTCCAAGAAAGGTATACAATACTTTAAATTCAGTAAATATTGTTATTCAATGCAGTGTGAATGACGCAATAAATGGACCGAATGCTAATGCATGGAAAGCTGCCATGCAGAGGGAGTATGCATCTCTAATGAAAAACCAGACATGGGAGTTGACGGAACTACCGAAAGGCCAAAAATCTATTGGTTGTAAATGGGTTTTTACCGTAAAAGAAGATAAAGTTGGAAATATCCAAACTTTTAAGGCCAGACTGGTTGCCAAAGGTTGTAGCCAGAAATATGGAATTAACTATAAAGAAACCTTTTCACCAGTTGTGAGATATGCTACTAGTTGCTTTAGCTGTAGAGCACGAATTGTACATGCACCAAATGGATGTATCAACTGCTTATTTGAATGCGGACTTAGATGAAGAAGTGTATATGGTACAGCCAGAAAGTTTCAAGGATGCAGATCATCCAGATAAAGTTCTAAGACTTAAGAAGTCGCTATATGGATTGAAGCAAAGTGGGCGTGCATGGAACATGAAGTTGAATAATGTTTTAATTAAAATGGGATTTAAGAAGTGCGCCAATGAACAATGTATGTATACTCGAAATCATGACAATATGTTCAACATCATCGCAGTCTACGTCGATGATCTCATAATAGCAAGTTCTTCAAAAATAGAGCTTAAAAGTATTAAAGCAGCAATTGCCAAAGAATTTGACGTTAAAGATGGAGGTCAACTAAACCATTTTCTGGGAATGGAGTTTGAGCGCATTGGTGAAACTGGTTCAATAAAGGTATGTCAACGGAAATATATAAGCAATTTGTTGAATGATTTCCAAATGCAATCCCAATTGTAGAAAAGTAGATGTTACTAATTACCAGTCTGCTATCGGTGCTTTAATGTACCTAGCAATTTCAACTCGTCCTGATATCCTGCATTCAGTTAGTAAGCTTGCGCAACGTAACATTGATCCACATGTTGAACACCAAACAGCTGTAAAGCATGTTTTGCGGTACCTGAAAAAGACAATTGATTTCAAGCTGAATTTTGAAAAAACTGGTAGGCCTACAGTCGGATATGCTGACGCAGATTGGGGTAGTGATGCTACCAATAGAAAATCGTATTCAGGTTTTGCTTTTATGAAAGCTAATTGTGTATTCTCCTGGGAGTCCAAAAAGCAGAATGTGGTCGCCTTGAGTAGCACGGAAGCAGAATATATTGCTTTATCATCAGCAACTAAAGAAGCAATATATATAAAGAATTTATTAGAAGAATTGGGTTTTAAAGAAGATGGACCATTACATTTATATGGTGACAATCTCAGTGCACAGTGCCTTGTAAAAAATGCAACATACCATGCCAGAAGTAAGCATATAGATCTGAAGTATCACCACGTTCGAGATGTTTATTCCAAAGGCGAAATAGATATTGGTTATGTTCCTACTGGAGAAATGCCGTCTGATATATTTACGAAAAACTTATGTAAAATTAAACATTTGAAATTTTGTAAATCCATTAGTTTATATTAATTATTTAAATTGTACTAATAATGTGTTGAGAGGGAGTGTTAAAGGGCAACACAAAAAATAATAACAATAATATGATTGCCTGGTAACACTGATTCTCAAATGCACTTGTCTTTATATTTTATTCAAATCGAGTTTTCATTGCTTTACTTTTATAAAATATTTTATTGCATTTAGAACATTCATTCCTTGTTAAATCTTTCAATAAATAAGTTTGCTTTTTCATTTAATAAAATCGACAAAAAGAATTTTTCTATTTCCAATACATACTACAATTTTAAGCGTCCAAGCGTGAATGATTTTTTCTTCTGTATTGTAAAAAACGTTTATTATTCAATTCAAAGAGATTCTCTGAGAGAATTTGTATGTAGCTTGTTCTTCTTTTGTACAAACTCTGGTAAATAAATTCAGCTACAACATCTACTAGTTTTTAGTATAGTAGATGGTGTAGGCATAGTTAATTAAAAATGTATGCATTTTGTTGTTGCCGTGTTTTAAATTTACCACGATTTATCAAAGCTACAATATGTAAAAGATCTACAATAGCCAACCGTGAATACCGCTAACAATTTGCTTCCCTCAGTTGTTAGTTCCTCCAAATCAGAATTCTTTTTTGCTGGGATTATTGTGATTAAATTATTTTATAACGTGTATGGATTCCCTGTACTCTCTAGAAATACATATATTCTTAACGCTGAATAAACAGTTTATTTTAATTTTAAAATTATTTGGCAATTTGGCTCTAATTTCATACGTATATGTGACGCGCAAAATAGAAAGGGACCTAAGGTTAAAAACCGGTTTTGTTCAGGAGAGCCATTTTAAAGATTTAAATACGTGTATCTTTGGTGTACCATCACATCATAAAACGCGCATATCTCTGGGAGGGAACACTTTTGGGGCATGGGATCGGTCTCATTCGATGCTCAGATGTTGTCCACATAAAAAAAAGTGAAAATTGATTTTTTTTACGCTTAGGTCCCTTTCTCTATGCGCTGTCACATATAAGGTTCCTTGTAGAATCAATAGTTTTTTCGTAATAGCAATTTTTCGGCAAAGGAAACTTTGCGTATCTAAAAGGGGTGCAATCAGATAGAAAAGTGGAAAATTATTATTTGGTGGATTTGTAGAACGCAATAAAGGCACTAAAATCAAAGTGCAAAAAAGCACAAATTTAGTGCCTATTTGGACTCAGCTAAATTATTCTGATTAGCTAAACTTCCAACAGGGTATTTTATTTATACCAAAAGTTTCATAAGAGCAACACAAAAAAATGTTGTTACTTAAATGCAGAAGTTGTTAATGTTTGGTTTATTACTTGTTACCGCTAGTTACTGCACTCATTTAAAATCTACATTAAAAAACTGTAGCTTTGGTCGCGATGTTTTAATTTTCATGCACTGTTTCAGTATTAACATTTTTTCATTTACTTCTATTATTGATTCTTATAATTTGAATCAGTCTGTAAAGATTAAATAAATTGTTTGAATTTTTTGAAACATCTTAGCTTTTGTAATTTAATTTTTTTGGAATTTGATCTTCTACATCGTAGAAGAAATTGCATATAATTTTGCTTTGTGTCAGGAAAAAGCTCCTGGCTCAACTAGTGCCTTTTTAAAAAGCGCCATGTTGAAAAATTCCGGCACACGAAGCACGAAGGCTTCGTGTAAACGGCAAGATTCATAAACACGATTCAGAGAGCGAAGCATGTGATTCAACTCGTCGTCTAAACATAGTATTACCCAAAATACAGCAAATGAGAACACAAATTGAGAGAGTAAAGTGACAGTTATTGACTGAGGGTTTTGCAAATTTTTACTGCAGAAATTTGTCTTAGCAAAGTTTAGTAAGATAAAAACATATGATTCAAAATGTAAACAAATAAAAAGTAAGCAAACGAAAAGTGTAAAAATTTGAGGAAAGGTTAAATAAAAATTGTGAGTCATTAAAAAATAATTAACTTAAAAAGCATAATAATAATAGCTGATAATATACATATTTTATAATTTATTTTATCAATACTTTTGTTTTGCAAATTATTTGAATTACTCAGAGTTGTAAAACTGTAAAGTATCTGGTTACTTAGTATTGCACTTGCTTTTAAGGTAATCAGTAACATTAACAAACAGTCATGTAATTTTTATTAATTTAATCAACAACAAAAAAAGGAAATAAAAAGAAGTTAATTATAAATATTACATGAAATAAATTACAACATTTATTCTAAGATTGTTCGTGTTATAAAAATATTGTATCGAGTACCAATAATTAAGAGTTGAATAGTCAAAAGTTTATATATTTTTCAATACTTGCGGAGTTGGAGTCAGCTGTTTCTATAATCTTTCTAATTTTTACTATTTTTTCCGTTCGCGTACTTTTTTCGGCAACAACTCTTTTTAAGAGTAAATTTTAAAATTTTTACAGTAACTACTCATTTACTGCATTTTACTGCAAAATTAAAAAAACACATCTTATATCTTTGAACAGATTTGTTAGCTTCTTTTTGACACTGTTATGATGGTGGTATGGTAAGTGCAAAATTAAACGTCAAAAACTACTTTGTTAGTATTTCTTATGTGTATGTTTCCGACAGTAACACTATGGTTATTTCTTTTTTAAACGTATTCACATCGCATGTATTATACTAAACCAATAATAAATGCTGTCGTACTATAAGCGAAGCACGATGGATGTATTGGTGTACGTGTATATCAGTGTTAACAAGCGATGTCGCCAATACTGCTTGTTTGTAACAAACACTCAAAAGAAGTAGTGTTGATTTGTGTATGCTTGTTATTTTGCATACTGTACGTTTGAGTGTGTGTGTAAGATGTCGATCGTAAGCTATTATGTGATTAACCGCATACAACTTATGTTAATGCATGTTTGTGCCTTTGCATGTGCGCAGAAAAATAAAAGATCATACACACATACATGCTTGACGTTTGTACACGCGCTCATGCGTAGAAAGAAGCAAGCATCACAAATTCTTCCGTCACGAAGTATTTTCTTCTTTACTCCTATACCCACAATACTGAATTAAATTTCTTGAAAACAGTGTTGTTAACGTTTGTTTTAGAAGATTTTGCTGTAGTAAGGCATTTAAAAAATCCCTCATGTCTTAAAAAAGTTCTCATAAGATATCTTGTGCAAGACACTAATACGTGCACACAGCTTTGTGTGTATTAGTGTTTTTTGTATTCTTTTAACATTTGCTGTTTTTTAAGTTGTGTGTGTATTGGTTTTGTGGTGCTGATCCGGCGTTGTGCCTGGTTGAAAAATTCTACCAAATACTAAATCACTCTCTTTCAGACGCAAAACGAGCCAACCGAATAGTCAAAAAGAGCTAAATTTAAAAATTTAAGATTTTTTTAAATCTATGAATGTATTTATTTTCGCTTTCGAATAAATTCGAAAGCATTTTCTTTCGTTTCGAATTACAGAGTAGACTCCCTGTTTGACATATGTTGTCCCTTCCACGTCAAACTATCCAATATACAAATTTGAAATTTTCAGAAGAGCACGAAGACCCGTCAATTGTAAATTTAAAGTCGGCTTATTCCTAAAAGTGCAGGACTTCAAATATTTCTTATTGAGTTATCTATCGTCCATGAGAATTAAAGCATTCTTAAACGAGGCATATCGTATAAATTCGGGTACCAAGATAACGAATCTAGAAAACCAATTTAGTATATTGGATAGTTTGATGTGGTAGGGACGATGTAGTCGGTGGCTGCTAAGCTTTTTATGAAACGCGATGTACTGTAAACATGTGTAATTATCACACGTAATTTGGCTTACATACAGAGCGATACGAACTTTAGGCTAATCAAATCATAAATATAGAAACAAATAAAGTTCGAACAATAATAATTAAAACTAACTAAAACCAATGAGGATATTCAGAAAATGCGCGAAATTCCAAACAAGGAATATAATGTTTGATGTACCTTTGTCAACGCATACGTCCAGATTTTTGTTTTGTCGTATGTTGCACTGTCAACTATGGCGGAATGGTTGAGATCATATTTTCATAAAAATCATGAGCCTTTAAATGTATGTTGCGGCAATCAAAGCGCCATGTCATTAAATTGTGGTTTTTATCCAAGCAAAAAACACATTGATGTACGCCATCATTTTATTCAGGACACTAGCTCAGGGCGAATTCAAAGTGGAATATGTGGCGACCCCATGACAGTATGCAGATGTCCTATCGAAACCGCTCGAGAGGATCAGACATCACTACTTCCATAGGGCATTGAGTATTCAGTAATAAACAACAGGAGTAAGGAGTATTGGGAACAAATATACTTTAGGTCCCCCTCGCAGAAATAAATAAAAACTAGCATATCCGATAGGAAATTAAAAAATAAGAAGAAAAAATTAAATAAAAAAAAACTGGCGGCAAGCCTTTGTTCCCGAGTTATGGGCATTCAAAGTTCCAATACAGTCAATATTGGTATCATTTAAAAGCTTTTAAGACGATCTTTAATAATTTATTGAAATTAAAAAAAAAAACGTTAACCCATTAAAGTTTTTTTGTATAGCCGGCCTAGGGCCGGGCTTAAGGATTTTTTCCTCCATGGGTTTTCCCAACACGGCGCTGCATAGTAAAGTTTTTCTGTATAGCCGGTCTATCGGCCGGGCTTAAAAATTTTCTCCACAATGGTTTTTCCCAACACGACGCTGCATAGTAAATTTTTTCTGTATAGCCGGACTTCGGCCGGGCTTAAGGATTTTCTCCACCATGGTTTTTCCCAACACGGCGCTGCATATAAAGTTTTTCGGTATAACCGGCCTTCGGCCGGGCTTAAGATTTTTCTCCACCATGGATTTTCTCCACCATGGTTTTTCCCAACACGACGTTGCGTACTAGTTTTTATGCTTAGCCGGCCTTCGGCCGGGCTTAAGAATTTTCTCCACCGTGGTTTTTCCCAACACGGCGTTGCGTACTAAAGTTTTTTGTATAGCCGGCCTTTGGCCGGGCTTAAGGATTTTCTCCACCTTGGTTTTTCCCAACACGACGCTGCATAGTAAAGTTTTTCTGTATAGCCGGCCTTTGGCCGGGCTTAAAGATTTTCTCCACAATGGTTTTTCCCAACACGGCACTGCATAGTAAAGTTTTTCTGTATAGCCGGCCTTCGACCGGGCTTAAGGATTTTCTCCATCATGAGTTTTCCCAACACGATGTTGCGTACTAAAGCTTTTTTTGCGTAGCCGGCCTTTAGCCGGGCTTAAGGATTTTCTCCACCATGGTTTTTCCCAACACGGCGCTGCGTACTTAAGTTTTTCTGTATAGCCGGCCTTTTGCCCGGGCTTAAAGATTTTCTCCACCATGGTTTTTCCCAACACGGCGGCACTTGCTAAATATTCTTTGCATAATTGACAACAATATTGGACCGTTACCTTGAGAAATACAATACTAAATCACACTTTTATATGAAAACTTTAAAGGCCCATAACTCGGAAACTAACGCTCGCCGCCAATTTTTTTATTTAATTTTTTCTTCTTATTTTTTAATTTCCTATCGGATAGGCTAGTTTTTATTTATTTCTGCGAGGGGGACCTAAAGTATATTTAAGCCGAGTATTGTAGCCACCTTATTAATACAAACTAATAGTTTTTTTCATGGTTTTTGTTTGTTCATGTTTTTTAAATTCTTTTCATTATTTTCAACCTTAGACTAAACGTTCCTTTTTATAAATCACGCTTAACTTGTCATTTCTTGATATAAACGGTTTCCTGTGAAAAATTCGGAGGGCCATAAATCGGAAAATATGGGTCGCAAAAAATGTTTTTATTGGTTTTCTTGTTTTTCACTTATCTATCCACAGGGTATTTTTCGTATTTATTTTTTGGATGCTTCCCTAAATTGCATTTGTTACCTTTTAATTTAATGAAATGTATACATATGTAGATTGCATTGGC
This sequence comes from Tachina grossa, assembly GCA_949987645.1. NCBI lineage: Eukaryota > Metazoa > Arthropoda > Insecta > Diptera > Tachinidae > Tachina > Tachina grossa. Next base: position 102,115,678 of record OX465275.1, on the reverse strand, counting down.
TGCATAATTATTTTAGCGATACACTGAATATAACAAAAATTTTAATAATAGAATTTTAAATGCATTTATGTATAAGTATACACATATTACAGGTTGATATGTATAAAGAATTAAAGATTTGATACGTATATGACGCTTTGGTAATATAAAATTTTTATGGATTTTGAAGGTACAAATTTTAAGTATTAAAATTTTCAATTCCAATCATTTTCTCTCGTATCAAAGCGGTTTTAGTACTTTCACTGTCGGCATAATCCATACACATTATAAACATTTACAAGGCACTTAGTACATATATAATATGCAATTGGACATTTTTTTCAGTTCTCCAAAGATCATTATACAAACGCGTAAAACATATAACAATTTTCTGAAAATCAATACATACCAAATACTTTTAGATTTTGTTTACTATGTTGTTTTACTATAAAATAGACGATATAGAAACCAAGAACCCGAAGTGTTCTTTTCCAAATTAATGAAAGAAATCAGTTGTACCAACCATGACTACATTTATACAACTTATTCTCAGTGATGCTTACTTAACAAGCAGCACCGACAGTGTTGTTAGATAATTTTATCTAAAAGTCGTCCAATTTTAAATCGTCACAATTTCTTTCATTTCATTTATTCCAAGGCACATTTCATGGTGTTTTATACAGGTGACTGCGTAAGGACAGAATTACCCGACTGTAAAGGCGGTGTCAGATACAACTTCAATGCTTTGCGTGACGTTTCTAAAGCTATGTACAGACGATTGTCAGATCTTACAATATTGCCAGTAAAATGTGCTGAAAATTTCTTACAACCGTGTGAACTGACAATTTTTGATAGACGTCATTGCCAAAAAAAGCATTGTCAGTCCATTGCAAGACTAGCAGCTGACAAGAAATTGTCAGACATCTTACAATCGTGTGAACAAATTGTAAAATTATTGCCAGATATTTGTCAGACATTTTAATATTGTCAGATGTGCGAAGTTTATGCATCTGACAATGGCGTCATTGTAAGAGAATACTTTCAATGGGCAACACTACACACGCTTGATTTTGAAGAAAAAATGTATAATAAAATATATGCACACAAAATCATTGCAATTGCTTCTTTATGGTCCATAATAATTTATACTTTCACTTTTTACATATAACACAAACACAAACGATTGATGTTTAACAATTTCTAACAAATGCTTTGAGTCTGGCAACGCATAACAACAGATCTTACAATTTGTGCATATGACATCCGTGTGAACTGACAATTTTTCGACTGACGATTTTGTCAGATGAATTTATTGCCATACAACCGTCTGGCAATAAATTGTAAGATTTTCTTACAACCGTGTGAACTGACAAGGAATATTGTACTGGCAATTTTCGATTCGATTCCAGCAAGACGTATCAAACAGGTAGACGTAACAGGCATATTGCTCATCCGCTGATTTTTTGTTTACAAGTTTATAACGAAGAATTCGTTTGACAATTACTTATGTGCCTTGTATGATGCATACAAATTTTTGACAATTACTTTGTAAAGCTATGTGAGAAGCACAGAGTTGCCACACAGTTTTTCCTAATGCATGTACCTGTAGTAAATTTGCCTTGGATTCCAGTACATTGTCATCACATTGCCAGATCTGAGAATATTGTAAGATCTGACAATCGTCTGTACCTAGCTTTAGGCTGATTACAGAGTGGCCGCTAGAAGCGAAGGAAATAGGAGCCATAATATTTTGTGCTATGCCATGCTATAAGATGTCAGAGTGAACGCTATATTGAACAAAGCGATTTTTCGGTATCCACTTCCATTACGTCAAGATTTTTTAACACACAAGTTTCTTATATTTTGTTTAATTTAATTTTTATTTGATTTTAATACACAAAAGTTTATTAAATAATCAAAATTTCACAAAGAAAAGAAAACAAGAAAATGCCACGACAGAAAAACAAAAACAAAAGGGAAGAAGCTACAACGTGCTAGAAACCATTACACAACCTGCTTTGTAGCACACACTCGCATCTCGCTTCGCTCGCACTCTGACATCATTTGAGCGATCACATAAGAAACTACAGGCGGTGGTTTGTAGCACATTGTAGCGCCATCTTATAGTATAGCATCTAGCGGTCACTCTGTCATCAGCCTTAGGCTGCTTTACCTACAACATAGACACTACCTTATAATGAAACTACACGTTGCATTCTACAGACAATTATTTTTGCAAGATATTACTGGAACTGTGATTGACTTGGCGTCTTTTTATGGAATTCAGATTACAACAGATGACAAACCAAGTGTCGTATATAAATAATAAGAGAGCAATTTTATTAAAACTAAATATGGTTTTCGTACGTGACAAAATCATGGATACTTATTTTAAAACTGTGAAAACTCGACCACTTAAAGCATTAGACTTTGTAAAGGATGACCGAATTCCTTTAAACCTATTGGATCGCCGTGTGTTTCTTAATGAACATTTTCCCCGGCTGCCAGTAAACTAAATGGTGTTTGTTTGAAGTTGCGCCAAAATAAAATTATAACCAAATTTAGAGTGGTGAATGCTGTGAAGCCTATAGCTGTATTAACAATGCAGTACAAGACAACAATTGAACGCGATACCAAGGATGTATACTATTTTTTTCCTCAACAATTATTTACTTGTTGACTACTTTATCTTTTGACTGCAATAACTTATGATTTTTGATCTCTTCCCTGAATTTTTATTCTATATGATTATTTTTTGTATATTTTAAATTATTCTAAGTTCTTGCAGCCTAAAAGTTTTTGGTGTTGATCACCTAATTTTAACGTTTTGTTTTCTTAACATTGAGAAAATTTCTGATAATCTACATATTATTACTACTACTATTGTTTTGTGTGTATGGAGCAAATTAATGCCTTTTTGAAATTTTTATCTGCACTGATAACATTTTTCTACACTCCACATCTATTTTTGTTTATATTCTTGCTTTTTTCTGTATACCAGCTGATTTTAAGAGTGAATATTATATATTAATATAAATATGTTTTATTTTTATAAATTCTTTTGCTTATTGCATTCACATTACTTGTTTTGGTTCCCCGCTGTTTTTTCTAAGCCTTCTACGGTATCCCGTAGTGACAACATGGGTCCTATAATTAGTGGTAACTCTTATTTAAAAACTGTTTTTCAAAATTTTGACAACAATCTTAAAATTGGCCACTTAAATTGCTGAAGTATTAGACCATCTGCAAATTCTATTAAATTGGATGAGCTGGGAACTATTTTAAGAGATGGCGTATTTGATTTATTTGCGGTTTCTGAAACGTGGCTGGATAGTACTGTATCTGGACGTGCTATTAGTTTTCCTGGGTATGTATTTTGTAGGAGTGATAGACCTTGGAGGGGTGGTGGTGTAGGTATTTTTATTTCCAGGAAATTTAAATATAAATCTCTTCTTAGGGTGTATGTGGCTGGACAATGTGAGTCTCTATTTATTGAATTGTATTTTGGCAATATTAAACTTCTATTTGGGGTGGTATATCTACCTTATGGTAATGTAGCTGTGTTTGAGGAGCGTCACCGTGATATTTTGTCTAAGTTCTTAAATACTGTCGTTGTTGGTGACTTTAATTGCAATTTGTTAAAGTTTGTTTGTTAAGTCTAATACTATGAGGTCCTTATGTCTTAATTTATCTATTCTACATAATTGTAGACCCACGCATTACGATTTGGGAAATGACTTCACATCTTTACTCGATTATTACCTGGTAAGTGATATCTCTTTAGTTAATGTATCTGGCCAGCTGCAATGTCCAACTATATCGGACCATGCGTTAATTTTTGCTGTGCTAATATTCAATTCTACGCCACTTAAGGAAATTATTGAATATCGTGACTATGACAACATTAACTGGGATGGACTATTCCTCCAACTTTCTGGCTTTGATGATAGCCTCATATTAAACTCTACTGATGTTGACGTAAAGTGTACTGTTTTTTATCTCTTCTTACTAGTTTGTTTTCTTATATTCCTATTGTTAGAAAGAGGATACGTTTGAATAATAATACGTGGATGGATTCTCGGGATATTTTGTTTGCGAGGTCCTTAAGGGATTTGGCTTATTTGGCGTTTCGATCTGATCGTACTGTTGAGAGGTGCAGAGCATACTGTAAACTAAGAAACAGGGCTAAGAGTGTGATTAGGAGGGAAAAGAGGAAATTGAGAAATTTTTGTGGTGTTGGTGCTGCTGGCTTATGGAAAATATTGCGTAATTCAGGATGTACTGATGACGATAATGATGTGATCTGGAATGGAGATGTTAGTTCCTTGAATGAATACTTTGTTGGTGACTTCAATTCTGATAGTGGTGTGGATTTTGACCTCGATGCATTTGTAAAGTCTGCTCATTCTTTTTTCTTTCGCTGTGTTGATGAGCTTGAACTAACAGAGGCCTTATGTAAAGTTAAGTCTGGAGCTATTGGCATTGATGGTTTTCCAATAGTACAACGTCTTTGCTAATTAGTCTTACGGATTCCATTCGGGACAATATTAACATGGGTAGATTCTGCGCACTTATATCGCTTGATTTGTCAAAAGCTTTTAACTCTATTTGGCATACAATTTTGATTAAAAAACTTAAGCATCAATTTAAATTTTCAAGTTCTGCTTGTAGACTTATTTTTTCATATCTGGTGGGTAGATCACAATTCGTAGAATTCAAGGGAATTAAGTCTAATGTAATGCAACTTCATGCTGGTGTTCCTCAGGGGTCTGTTCTGGGTCCCCTTTTATTTATTCTGTATATTAATGATCTCTATTTACAGACTAATTCAGGTACATGTGAAACATACCTATTTGCTGATGATAATTTATTTGAATCTCTTGATCGTTAAGTAACAAAGTTATCGGTTGAAGTTTATCTATTTGTTGTTTAAGTTTTGATACTTCTTCTAATATTACATCCTTCGTTTCCTTCTTAAAAGCAAATTTAATTGGTCTGCAATATTTTGTTGAGGAAGGTATTTCGTTTTTCCATATGTCAATATCGGTTTCTTTGCTAGTAGATGGCTCAAAATTAATGTTATTTGCTGTTAGTCTTAACGGAACAAAAGATATCATAAATAAGTCAGAATCTGATATTTTTTCTGCATTATACTGCTTATATCGCTTTTGTCCAGAAGATCCATCGCATCCATCCATCGCAGAAATTAATGTTAGGCTACAGTCACCAAGCTTTTTAATATTGTCTGCGTCCAATGTATTCAGCAATCTTTCCGCAGTATGATTTAATATGTCTTGCAATACCACCTCTGCTGAACTTTCTGTAATGTTTATAGAATTTTGTGGTGGTAAACAATCTTTTATAATCAAAACCAAATCTCTATATTCTGGATAAATGGAGCAATGTTTTCCAACTGCCCGCTTTCGCAATTCCATATACTGATATTTTGTTAGCTTTAAGTCCAGAAATATTGAAAATGCTTCTTCAGATGTAAATTTTTTATCATCGGTTGGTGTTGGAATTCTCTTTAAAATCATTTTTACACGCTTTAGGTTCGCTTTCATTACATTTTCTATTATATCAATTTTTTTAGTTTTATTTTTTGTTGGTCCTAGTTGATGGGAAAACGTATCTTTAATTATTTCTTGAGAAAATTCTTATTTCATGCTTTGCAGCTTTTGTCTTCGGGACCTTTCACTACACTCTTCAACTGGTCTGGAAGGTCGGCCCACATTTGCTGGTTTTGGTTGGCTTTCAAATACAAGTTCGCTTGTAAGCCATTGTTTGTTGTAGTTAAACATTTTTTCCTTATTTCTATTACATGCATTATACCGTTTATTTAATCGCGTTAAAAAATTATCAATTTTTTTTTAAATGGTCGCACAACTCAAAATAAGGGTCTTTTAAAATGTGTAATATAACATCGTTTTTGTTTTTTTGTTCAAAATAAATTTTAGCAAGATCATTATAACTGAACTTAGCCATCGTTTTGATAATACTGATCGTCTTTATTAATTTTGTCTGTTTTTATACACATCAAGTTTTCTTGAAGCAGGTATGTGTTTCAACGAGAGGAAAGAAGAAAGAAGAGGAGTAAAGACATGCTTGTACCGACAAGTTACTTCAATTCTCTTTTGTTATTTCATTCTCATATTCAAAACTCATTAAAAACTTGAACACAAACTGTGTGTCTAAGCAACCGGACAGGTTTAAAAGAGAATTAAAGAGACCTGTTTCAAGAAAACCTGATGTGTCTATCGTATTTTAACCTTTATATCAGCAGCAGGTACCTGGGTACACAATAAAGTTATAACAAAAGGTCGAATATATCAGTCCAAATACAACAACTCATGTACCTACCCCCGCTTTTATGTAACTATACATTTTTTAATGGCCTAAATTACAAAAATGCATTTAATGCATTATAATAACAGTCTTTTATTATACCCTTTTGATTAATAAAACTTCTTCGAAAAAAAGAAAAACATACACACAATACACACACAAACACATGTAGATATACCGCACTCCCATACCTAAAATATCCGACATGCAAGGAGTAAAATCATTGTAGTTCCTAGAGATGCAAATATAAATTTAAAAAATTAGCATATAATAACAGCTCAAAGTAGGTACTATAACACGTTATAAGTCATTTTACGAAGTTTTTCGCAGAAAAAAAGTTGCGTTCCACTGAACATCGAAATTTGGGTATATTTTAGACCTTTATTACAATCCCCAAATCTGGGACTAGAGCAATGTAAGGCACAATTTTTTAATTTATTTTATAAGTTAAGAAATGATATTGTGTGAAGAAAAAATTTTTTCCAAAAATATATAAAACCAAAAAAGTTATACCCAATTGAAGTTCAAAAATTTTCTAAAATATTTTGAATTTCAGCTTCTCTTAAAAAAAGCGCGTTTTTGATCACCCTATTCGAAGAGAAATAATCGAAATAAAAACTTAAATTTCTGGATTTCGAGGTTCCTATGTGTTTACTTTTATATATTAAAAAAAATTAAATCGGTGACACAAAAAAAAAATTTTTTTTGAAGACTTTTGGCCGCCATCTCTTCAAATGTGCCACTGTGCGGCGGCTGTTAGCCGACTCACAGCCGATCGGCTTCGTTCCCTGCTTGTTACGCTCTCAAACTTAAATAAAAAAATTCTGATTTTTGAAACCAGGCTTGTTATGTTCAGAGACAGACATGTATTTTTTTAAACACTATGTTGATTATCCAGTGTTGTCTTTACAACGCTTAAATTGTGATCTTTTATCAAGATAATTAGTTATATGGAAATTTAACATACCACATATGTACATATATGCATAAAAAATGGTTATTTTTGTGTTGAAAAAAAGTAACCAAAATGGAAAAAAGTACACAAGTACACATTGGAAAAAAAAAGTAACCAATTTTGGTTACAAGTAACCAAAACGGCAACGCTGCTCCCAATTCATGTGCGGGTGCTGCTGATTTACCGAGTGTAGTTTCTCTACCCCGTCGTCCCTTAATGTTTAAGATGCGTGAAGTACAAAAAGGAATTGCTGAACTCAGCCCGAAAAAAACTCCAGGTATTGATGGCATTAGTAACAAAATGCTCATGAACTTGCCTCATATTGCAATAAGAATCCTGCTATTTATTTTTAATGCTATTTTAACCCTAGAATATCACACTAATTTTTATATCGCAAACGTCATACTTCGTTGAATCGACTACGACCTATTTCAAGAGCCAATAAAAAATGAGCAAAAATAAGTACGAAAATAGATTTATTATCGATATTTAGCTAGTTTTTAATTAGCATATAACGAAATTCATATATTTCTTTTAATCGTTTAAGGTAAAATTAACATTTCACAGACTTCTATCAATTGGCATTTTTTCTTAAAACATAGCATTTATAGCATCAATTGTATGAAATATTACACATTTTTTTCCATTAAGTCTTGTAGTTTCTTATAATAAATTTATTAAACTAAAAAAGCAACATTAGTTTCGAGTAACTGATATTAGCTGCTCATGACTAAATTGTCCAAAATTTTAACTGATAATGGGTGCATCCCGGACCATCAATTTGGCTTTAGAAGTCAGCACAGCACGATTGAACAAATGCATAGACTGGTCCAAGTTGTAAGAAGAACATCTGAAGAAAAGAAGTATTGTTCTGCTTTCTTTATTGATGTTTCTCAGGCGTTTGATAAAGTATGGCACGAAGGCCTAGTTTTAAAATTGGAAACATATCTGCCAATAAACATACAAAAGCTTTTGGAAAGTTATATTATTCATAGGAAGGAGAGTTCACGAGTGTGCCCGAATCTGTATCTTCTGGGTCCTGCCTTATATTTAATACATACTTGTGATATGCCTGTAAGTAAAAACATCCATATATCTATATTTGCCGATGATACAACCTGTATAAGTGTGCACGAAAACCCTTATGAGGCATCCCGCAATCTCCAGGAACATATTACCCAGCTGGAAATATGGTTGAACTTATGGAGAATTAAAGTCAATGAACAAAAGTGTGTCCATATAACGTTCACCCTAAGAAGAGATACTTGCTCCTCCATTCGAATCAACAATCAAAATATTCCTCAACATTTCCAAGTGAAATACCTTGGTATACACCTTGATCGAAGACTTACATGGAAACATCATATTGACTCTAAATTAACTCAGATGAAACTTAAGTTAACTCAAATATATTGGTTGATTGGTAGAACCTCAACACTCAGCCTAGACTGCAAACTTTTACTATACAAGTCACTTTTGAAGCGAATATGGTGCTACGGAATTCAGTTATGGGGCACTGCTTCAGCTTCCAATGTCGAGAGAATCCAACGAAGGCAAAACAAAATTTTACGGTTAATAACATCGGCTCCATGGTACATCCAAAATTCTATTATACATCGTGGTTTAAATATGCCGCTTGTGACTGAAGAAATTGTAAAATACGCAGGCAAATATTTAACAAAAGTCGAATCACATCCTAATCCGCTTGCTCGCAATATTCTGAACTTTACTGGACACATCCGCCTAAAAAAGAGGGGCACACGGGCTCTTATACCTAACACTCCAGATGGGACTACTTGAAAATAGTTTTTTCCCCTTTTTTGATTATCACTACTAATGTATTATTTATAACTATCACTAAGTTTATGTCCGACACTGGTCGGGCCTAATAATTTTTTTTATAGATTTAAGATTTGAATACTTATTGTTAGTTCATATATGAAAATACAGGGTCTTATGCAAAAAAACTTAATAAAGCTTTGCCAAGCAATGTTAAGTAAAGTTGTATTCTAAAAAAATTATTGTATAAAAATTCTAAAGTAGGCACCCACGTTTGTTAAGACTACTTTAAGTTGATATTTCCGAAATGTGTATTTTGTACCTCAAATATTTTTACTAATATAGCACATACTGATTCATGTTACATCTGAAAATGAAGCTAGAAGTGCCTGCTCTTATCTTAAATTTATTATTTCTGTCATGTAATGGGAAACATCACCAAATTATCCAACTGATTCGAAATACATAGCAAAATCCATAAAAAAAATATTAAAATAAATACAATTATACAAAAATGTTTTGGTGATGTACATACAATCAAAACAAATCGAAAAAAGCTGGATATTCAAATACTCGTTTCATTCGAATAAAACAAATTGTGATAATTTTTCACATTTTTTTACTTTTACTTCATGGTTGTGTTTATCTGTTTTCCTATTAAGTCAGAAGCTCATATTTTTTAAATTAGGTTGCTTTACTTCAAGATAATAAAAATTTATTTAATAAAATAAAAAAAAATATTTGAATACCCGAATGAAATTGTATTCAATTTTGTACATCATAAGCTGTGAAGTGGTTGTTGAACACGGTGGTGTTACCAGTATTTATTATTAAATCACAAAATATTTAAAGTTGTCTTTTGCATATGATTTTTTAATAAAGCTGTGTTAGCCTTAAAGTGCTTATCAACTACTATGAACTTTAAAGCTAAATTAAAATATTTTTTTGCATAAGGGGGACAATAAATAAATACATGCATTAAAAAAAAAAGTTGATAAAAATTGTCTGCTGTTCCTTTTCGAATGCAGGTAAAAAATATAGCTTTATGCTCACTCATTTGTGAAAAAATTATGCAAAAAAATATTTTACTTTAGCTTTAAAGTTCATAGTAGTTGCCAAGCACTTTAAGGCTAACAGCTTTGTTAAGAAATCATATGCAAAACACAACTTTAATTATTTTGTGATTTAATAATAAATACTGGTAACACCACCATGTTCAACAACCACATCACAGCTTATGATGTACAAAATAGAATACAATTTCATTCGGGTATTCAAATAATTTTTTATTTTATTAAATAAATTTTTATTATCTTAAAGTAAATGAACCTAATTTAAAAAAATATATGAGCTTCTGATATGGTAGGAAAACAAATAAACATTTCTATGAAGTAAAACTAAAAAAATATGAAAAATTATCACCATTTGTTTTATTCGAGTGAAATGAGTATTTGAATATCCAGCTTATTTCGATTCATTTTGATTGTGTGTATTTATTTTAATATTTTTTATGGGTTTTGCTATATATTTCGAATCAGTTGGATAATTTGGTGATGTTTACCATTACATGACAGAAATAATAAATTTAAGATAAGAGCAGGCACTTCTAGCTTCATTTTCAGATGTAACATGAATCAATGTGTTTTTTAGTCAGAAATAATTTTTAGTCAGGCTCAAGTTCAGTAATTTCCATTCTTTTATTGAATGAAATATTTTTATTAATTAATGTGAGTTTCTAAAGAAGAGAAGAAAAATTAAATTAGACTTTTAAGCTGGGGGAAATACCGATATTTTTCTGTGCAGCAACGCACTTCATCAGCACCCTAGTCTATCTACTTGGGTAGAGATTGTTATTAACATCAGCTATTTAACGTAAATTCTAATGAAACAGAATGTCAGAAATGATTGTTGTGTACAATTATTGATTTACCTTTGGTAAATACATATGTAAGTATCACTATTTATTTCCCCTGTTTTTCCATTCTTTCATTTTTCTATTTAGGTTAGCACGAAGTTATATTACTGATTGAATCATGTGTAGTTTTAATAACACATTTTTTTTTGTTATTAATGCAACACTTTTTAACGAATTTATATTGTTTTAAGGATTAAGTGATAGAAAACCATCAATTTAAAATAAAACTTATAAAGCACATTTAAAAGTCAGTTAACTTTAGTTTTCTCGTTTATTTTATAGGTTTATTAATTGCATTAGTTTAATTTTAGTTACAAGAAATTACAAAAGAAAAATATTCAATTACTGCAACAAAAAAACTGAAGTTTCTTTTTTTTCATGGACAATACAAACGAAATAAGCATAATTGACTGAAGGTACGGTCACACTTGTCAAACATTTGCCCAAATGCTAATGAAAAATCTTTCCATTCAAAGAAAAGTTTGTCAATTTAAACAGTAGCCAATAATGTTGGATTCTATGACATTACCTATTAGTTGTGTTTGAAACTGTTTCATTTGATAAACAAGTGTCGGCTCAAAACTTTTTTCATTAGTGTTTGTTGGTTACGCTTTTTTGGGAAAATGTTTGATAATTGTGACCATACCTTAATACTATTCACAAAAACTCTTTAGGCAGTTGTAGCAATTACAAGCTTTTTTGGAACTAGCATTAGTATCTTTCATCCATTCTTTGAAAAGCTCTTCATCTTACTTCAATTCCAAGTACTGTCCCAGTTCTGTATACGCCTCAATATAATAGATAAAAGAAGTTAGAATTCAACTGTTTTACTTTTGTAGTTACAGCCATATGTGCCCTTTATTATGAAAGTGGTCTAAGTCATATGCATTTTTGCTTCGGAATATTAAAAAAATCTTAAAAACTGCAATAAATATTAAATAAATTTATATTAATCGAGACTATAACAACTCTAAATTACAATGTTGTACAATATAAAAATATTTTTTCATTTGTTCAAATGTATTCTATAGACATGACTTAGACCACTTTCATAATTAAGGGCACAGATATAAAGTGAATATTTTCTACAAATTAATCACCGTACATACATACATGCCTGCTTTAATCATTCAGCTTCAACTAAGCGTCCTCCCAAAGTCTTACCGATGTCCGTGAAATCCGTAACAGGTTTGTCACTTATGGGTTCAGCAAAGAAATTCCTACATTTCGAAAGACAAAAATGGCAAAGGCACGTAGAGAAAGGGCCAGGATATCCCACGTCTAAAACCTTCCTCCGGTTGCTGCGAAAGACCTATACCCCGTACAGGAAGTATGAGTTTCCAAGACCCACTCAAGACCCCACATTTTTTTATGGTCTCCTGAATTATGTGACTACATTCTTTATCTATATAATTAATAGGCAAACAAGATTTTTGTAATCCCTTTTACGCTGGTACCACTGCACCGATTTTATATGGTTTTAAAGGATTTTTTATACAGATGTGCAGAATCTATATTTTATTGAAATCGGTTTAGTATTTTGGGCACAGAATACACAGAAGTGAAGAAAGTGACAGGTAAAAAGAGCTCCAATCAGGTTTTTGTTAAAACTCATGGAAGAAAGAGAAAAGTATAGTGTATTTGATACTGTAGTGTATTACTACTTACCAATTAACACAGCTAATAAAAATGTATTGCACTAGAAAGACGTAGCAAAACAAAACCAACGACAAAATTTGAGGGAAAACGAGACAAACTGAAAAATACCCGTATCTTCCGTCTCGTGACACTTCTGTATGTTTTGTGTTTTGGGAGCTATAAGCGTTTAAAGTTGTTACTACTACATGCAAACATATTACACACACATTTATTAGCTTATAAGTAAAAAAGAAACAAAACATGAGTGCGTGTGTGGGTTTGTAGTATTTGTCTTGATCAGAGGTCCAAGTCGTGCGGCTCACAGTCGAGCTCGAGCCGCCGCCAAATTAGACGGCTCTCATCGGCTAATAATTGCAGCCGATTAACAAGTGAAAGTCGACTAATATTTCCAGCCGATTAATATTTTCCAGCCACTTCCAAAATTTGCTGATAATTTACAGAATGCAAATAATTTTGTACTAAGCTTTGTTATATAATATATTAAGATATATATAGGAGCTGTGAACTTTTTTTATAAAGCAGTGCTCTGGCAACTCATCATCAAAAACACGCACAGAGTTACCATATTTGAAGATTTATTTTATTTTTGAAGCTTTTTTCCTATTTCTTGCTATTGTTTGAAATTGTTTCGCGGGAAAAAATGTCTGGCGGAATTTTATTCATGATTGCCCTGATTATTTAATTTTTTATTTCCCATATTAAACTTTGCAATCTATGTACCTATGTACATAAGTATCTATGTATGTACATATATATGTATGTGTATAGTTTTATGGCAAAACTCTAAGACAGTGATTTGGTTTTTTTGCATTGTTTTATGTATACATATATACATATGTACATATCGCTGTTAACAAGTAGAAAGGCCCCAACTCGTATTTTCACGAAATTAAGTTTTTCAGTGATTCCAATACATTTCACACAACTACAAAAATCTAATTACAAAAATTTACTGCAATAGTTTAAAAAATTGCGTTTTTACAAGCACTTATACTGTTTATTATTTTTACCTTCTCCTGTAAAGTTATAGTTATTTGAGTTAGAGCCTTTGTACTTGTTAACAACGATATGTACAAGCGTAACTCTACCTCTCCACCTGACATTAAGTTTTGCAGTAACTTGGAAGTTATAACTGAGTTGTTAAAACAAATCCACTAACAATAATGTTATAACTTGAAAAAAGCATTAACTTGAGCAGTCTACATTTAACATTAACTTGAAGTTAATGTTAAAGTTAGTCATTTTATGTCAGGTAGAGACTGCAAAAAATTGAAAAAATTCAAATCATACTTTTCTGCGAAACCGTCGGCTGTAGCCGACTTTGAGCCGCCGCCGTTTATTTTTAGCCAAGCCGCCGCCGAAAATTTTAGAACGACTTGGAGCTCTGCTCTTGATCTAAAATTTTTTTTCTCTTATTTGTTGTTGTATGAAAGCCATAATACTTAAAGGAAGAGAGTTGAATAAATTGAATTAACTTGGCTAAAGGGATTTTGTTTATGTTTTTTTAATTTCATGTATTATTTAATTATGCTTGCATATGTATGTAAGTTTGTGTGTGGCTGTGTTTTAATGAATTTTTTTATGACGTTTAGATACATTTTCTTTGAATCTTAAATTATTTACATTTTGATGCTAGAATACGGACGAGTGTGTCTTCCGTTTGGTATATCTAGTTATTATTCAAGGCGAATTGATATAAGGTGGTCTTGATTTGCAACTCTGCGTATTCGCCTTGTATATTTGTTAGTGTAAAATTTCCTGCTGTCAAAATATTTCTTATCGTTTTGGTTCATTTGACAGCAGGATATTTATGTCTGCTGGCGAATTAAGATCACCTTATGTGAAAACGCCTTGTTATTTTTGTTACAAAATACCGCAGTGCTGCCAACTTGCTGTAATTTTTCAAAAATCAGGTAGTGCTACCAACCACTGCATATTATCGTCTTTAGCCATCCCTGGGTTTAAAATACACCACTGTTATCGACACAATAAAAAATGTAATTTTAATGTTTAATTTGTTTAATATTTATTAATAATTGCAAATATAAGCTAATAATAATCCTTATTAATATTAATATTTATTATTGGTTCGAATTCGTGGTGGTAGTTGTTATTTGTGCTGCCACATCAAACTGTGCTATCTACATCTTATGCCTGTATTAACAGAAGCTGCACACTATTATTGACATTTTATAAAAAGTTTACGAATGGGAAAATATTTACGAAGTTGTAAGTTTGATGTGGTAAAACTTCTGAATTCCACAAATTCAGAAAATGACCGTCACCAATTTAAAAAAGTAGTTTGTTTTCTATCGATTGTTATATGTTTCTATTTTATAAGTATAAAACGTTTGTCCTTATTTTTGTGCTTTCGACGAGTTTTCTAGGATATAACTTCTGAAATAAAGTATTTCAGGAAATGACATTCACAATTTCTGAAAGTTATTTTTATTATCTATCGAAGGTTGTATAACTTTATATCTGCCATATAACAGTTACTATTTTATAGGCATTAAACTTTCTTGTTAAATTTTAATGATATAAAATTTTTTATTTGGGCATAACTTCTGAGCTAAAGTAATTCAGAATATGACAGTCACATATTAAAAAAGGTATTTTGATTTCCTATCATTTGGTATATAACTCAGTTGGGCACAATCAATACTTTTCATTTAAATGCAAGAACAAATTTTTGGTTGGATTAATTTTCGAGAGTGTTTTTCTCCATAGTTACTCAAATAAAAATAGTGACATCTATTAAATCTGATTGTACGGATACGAAAGCATAAAACTTAGAACTTTTTTTTAAATAAAAGTAAGAATTACCTATTTTTATCGATTCGAAAAATCAGCATTTTTTTCCACAGTTTGTTTACATATTTTACTAGGCAAATCACCACGAGGTTGCCACTTACACACTTAATGGAAAAAACTGTATTATCACAAAAATTATACAAATTTGTAAAAGTTTGGTGGACTATAACTTCTGAACTAAAGTAATTCAGAAGAAAACTGTCACCAATTCTGAAAAGTATTTTTGTCCTTTATTGATTGGTATATGTCTTAGTAGTGCACAATGAATCGTTTTGGTTTAATAAGACGAAAACTTTTTCTATTTTTAACGACCCAAACAAGTTTGCTGGGCTATTTTTTTATTCCTCATGAATTGAAATATGTGTCAATAGCGCACAGTCAACAGTTTTGGTTTTATAGAGCAAAACTTTTTTCGTCACAAAAAAGTTTGCTGGGCTATAACTTCAGAACTAAAGTAAATCTGGATACGATAGCTAATAGTTCTTAAAGGTATTTTAATATTTCATCGATTAATATAAATGTCAATAGCGCACAAGTAACCGTTTTGGTTTTATAACGCAAAACTTTTTTTTGTCAATAAAAAGTTTGCTGGGCTATAACTTCAGAACTAATCTAAATATGGATACGATAGTTAAAAGATTTTAAATGTATTTTAATTCCTCATCGATTGATATACATGTCAATAGCGCAAATCGTTTTGGTTTTATGACGCAAAACTTTTTTTAACACAAAAAAGTTTTCTGGGCTATAACTTCTGAACTAAAGTAAATCTGAATATAACAGATATCACCTTTAAAAGGCATTTTAATTTCTCATGGATTGGTATATGTTTTAATATCGCATAATCAAGCGTTTTGGTTTTATAAGGCAAAACTTTTTTTGTCAATAAAAAGTTTGCTGGGCTATAACTTCAGAACTAAGTAAATCAGAATACGATAGTTATTAGTTCTCAAAGGAATTTTAATTCTTCATCAACTGAAATATGTGTTAATAGCACAGAATTAACCGTTTTGGTTTTATAGGGCAAAACTTTTTTCGTCACAAAACAGTTTGCTGGGCTATAACTTCAGAACTAAAGTAAATCTGAATACGACGTTTATAAATTCTCAAAAGCATTTTAATTTTTCATCAATTGGTATATGTGTCAATAGCGCATAATGAATCGTTTGATTTTTATAGGGCAAAAGTTTTTTTGTCAATAAAAAGTTTGCTGGGCTATAACTTCAGAACTAAAGTAAATCTGGATATTACAGTTATAAATTTTAAAAGGTACTTTAATTTCTCTTCAATTGGTATATGTGCTAATTGCGCGCAATTAATCGTTTGATTTTTATAAGGCAAAAGCTTTTTTGTCAATAAAAATTTTGCGGGGCTATAACTTCAGAACTAAAGTAAATCTGGATATGACATTTATATATTCTGAAAGGTATTTTAATTTTTCATCGATTAACATATGTATCAATAGCGCACAATCAACCGTTTGATTTTTATAAGGCAAAAAATTTTTTTGTCAATAAAAAGTTTTGTGGGCTATATCTTTAGAACTGAAGTAAATCTAGATGTGACATTTATGAATTCTAAAAGGTATTTTTATTTCTCATATATTGATATATGTATTAATAGCGCACAAGTAACCGTTTTGGTTTTATAAGGCAAAACTTTTTTCGTCACAAAAAAGTTTGCTGAGCTATAACTTCAGATCTAAAGTAAATCTTGATATGACAGTTATCAATTTCAAAAGTTATTTTTATCCCTAATCCGTAGGTATATGCGGAAATAAGGCACAATCAATGCTTTTCATTAAGCACTTCAATTACTATATGAGGGTATATATATAAATTAATTTTATATGTTTGAATTGATATTGGCATTGCAATGTTGTAATGTTAACATAAATAATGTTTTTGTTTGGTAAAAATCATATTTCGTAATACTTTTGACAAGCACGTGCTCGAGCACGTGTTTTTAATGTAAATAGAAACAGTTACGCGACCATGCGCACGTGCTTTTAATGTAAACAAAAACAAAAATACTCCTCTTTTTGCAACTCTGCTTGAAAAAAGTTTTTTTTCTGAAAAGTTTCTATGCAATCAAAAATAATGACGGAAGTGAAGAAAGCAAACTTTGAAAAAATGGTAAACTTTAGACAGAGTTGCAAAAAAAGGAGCAAATTTGTTTTGGTTTGCATAAAAAATGTGAAAAAATTTTACCATCTTGCAAACCGTTTAAAAAGGGTAATTAATTATTAAAAATAAAAAAATAAGACTGAGTTATGTACATAAAAAGCTGTAGAATCTAATTCAATAGCTGTCACTTTTTTCATTACCATACTCTAGAAGAACAGAGCACTTGAAAATAGCACTCTGGAAAAAGTTTGCTGGCCAATAAAATTAAAACTATTTTATGTACCTTATAGCGACTAGTACCATTCGATAGGGAATCAAAATTTGTTATATAATATATTAAGATATATATAGGAGCTGTGAACTTTTTTTATAAAGCAGTGCTCTGGCAACTCATCATCAAAAACACGCACAGAGTTACCATATTTGAAGATTTATTTTATTTTTGAAGCTTTTTTCCTATTTCTTGCTATTGTTTGAAATTGTTTCGCGGGAAAAAATGTCTGGCGGAATTTTATTCATGATTGCCCTGATTATTTAATTTTTTATTTCCCATATTAAACTTTGCAATCTATGTACCTATGTACATAAGTATCTATGTATGTACATATATATGTATGTGTATAGTTTTATGGCAAAACTCTAAGACAGTGATTTGGTTTTTTTGCATTGTTTTATGTATACATATATACATATGTACATATCGCTGTTAACAAGTAGAAAGGCCCCAACTCGTATTTTCACGAAATTAAGTTTTTCAGTGATTCCAATACATTTCACACAACTACAAAAATCTAATTACAAAAATTTACTGCAATAGTTTAAAAAATTGCGTTTTTACAAGCACTTATACTGTTTATTATTTTTACCTTCTCCTGTAAAGTTATAGTTATTTGAGTTAGAGCCTTTGTACTTGTTAACAGCGATATGTACAAGCGTAACTCTACCTCTCCACCTGACATTAAGTTTTGCAGTAACTTGGAAGTTATAACTGAGTTGTTAAAACAAATCCACTAACAATAATGTTATAACTTGAAAAAAGCATTAACTTGAGCAGTCTACATTTAACATTAACTTGAAGTTAATGTTAAAGTTAGTCATTTTATGTCAGGTAGAGACTGCAAAAAATTGAAAAAATTCAAATCATACTTTTCTGCGAAACCGTCGGCTGTAGCCGACTTTGAGCCGCCGCCGTTTATTTTTAGCCAAGCCGCCGCCGAAAATTTTAGAACGACTTGGAGCTCTGCTCTTGATCTAAAATTTTTTTTCTCTTATTTGTTGTTGTATGAAAGCCATAATACTTAAAGGAAGAGAGTTGAATAAATTGAATTAACTTGGCTAAAGGGATTTTGTTTATGTTTTTTTAATTTCATGTATTATTTAATTATGCTTGCATATGTATGTAAGTTTGTGTGTGGCTGTGTTTTAATGAATTTTTTTATGACGTTTAGATACATTTTCTTTGAATCTTAAATTATTTACATTTTGATGCTAGAATACGGACGAGTGTGTCTTCCGTTTGGTATATCTAGTTATTATTCAAGGCGAATTGATATAAGGTGGTCTTGATTTGCAACTCTGCGTATTCGCCTTGTATATTTGTTAGTGTAAAATTTCCTGCTGTCAAAATATTTCTTATCGTTTTGGTTCATTTGACAGCAGGATATTTATGTCTGCTGGCGAATTAAGATCACCTTATGTGAAAACGCCTTGTTATTTTTGTTACAAAATACCGCAGTGCTGCCAACTTGCTGTAATTTTTCAAAAATCAGGTAGTGCTACCAACCACTGCATATTATCGTCTTTAGCCATCCCTGGGTTTAAAATACACCACTGTTATCGACACAATAAAAAATGTAATTTTAATGTTTAATTTGTTTAATATTTATTAATAATTGCAAATATAAGCTAATAATAATCCTTATTAATATTAATATTTATTATTGGTTCGAATTCGTGGTGGTAGTTGTTATTTGTGCTGCCACATCAAACTGTGCTATCTACATCTTATGCCTGTATTAACAGAAGCTGCACACTATTATTGACATTTTATAAAAAGTTTACGAATGGGAAAATATTTACGAAGTTGTAAGTTTGATGTGGTAAAACTTCTGAATTCCACAAATTCAGAAAATGACCGTCACCAATTTAAAAAAGTAGTTTGTTTTCTATCGATTGTTATATGTTTCTATTTTATAAGTATAAAACGTTTGTCCTTATTTTTGTGCTTTCGACGAGTTTTCTAGGATATAACTTCTGAAATAAAGTATTTCAGGAAATGACATTCACAATTTCTGAAAGTTATTTTTATTATCTATCGAAGGTTGTATAACTTTATATCTGCCATATAACAGTTACTATTTTATAGGCATTAAACTTTCTTGTTAAATTTTAATGATATAAAATTTTTTATTTGGGCATAACTTCTGAGCTAAAGTAATTCAGAATATGACAGTCACATATTAAAAAAGGTATTTTGATTTCCTATCATTTGGTATATAACTCAGTTGGGCACAATCAATACTTTTCATTTAAATGCAAGAACAAATTTTTGGTTGGATTAATTTTCGAGAGTGTTTTTCTCCATAGTTACTCAAATAAAAATAGTGACATCTATTAAATCTGATTGTACGGATACGAAAGCATAAAACTTAGAACTTTTTTTTAAATAAAAGTAAGAATTACCTATTTTTATCGATTCGAAAAATCAGCATTTTTTTCCACAGTTTGTTTACATATTTTACTAGGCAAATCACCACGAGGTTGCCACTTACACACTTAATGGAAAAAACTGTATTATCACAAAAATTATACAAATTTGTAAAAGTTTGGTGGACTATAACTTCTGAACTAAAGTAATTCAGAAGAAAACTGTCACCAATTCTGAAAAGTATTTTTGTCCTTTATTGATTGGTATATGTCTTAGTAGTGCACAATGAATCGTTTTGGTTTAATAAGACGAAAACTTTTTCTATTTTTAACGACCCAAACAAGTTTGCTGGGCTATTTTTTTATTCCTCATGAATTGAAATATGTGTCAATAGCGCACAGTCAACAGTTTTGGTTTTATAGAGCAAAACTTTTTTCGTCACAAAAAAGTTTGCTGGGCTATAACTTCAGAACTAAAGTAAATCTGGATACGATAGCTAATAGTTCTTAAAGGTATTTTAATATTTCATCGATTAATATAAATGTCAATAGCGCACAAGTAACCGTTTTGGTTTTATAACGCAAAACTTTTTTTTGTCAATAAAAAGTTTGCTGGGCTATAACTTCAGAACTAATCTAAATATGGATACGATAGTTAAAAGATTTTAAATGTATTTTAATTCCTCATCGATTGATATACATGTCAATAGCGCAAATCGTTTTGGTTTTATGACGCAAAACTTTTTTTAACACAAAAAAGTTTTCTGGGCTATAACTTCTGAACTAAAGTAAATCTGAATATAACAGATATCACCTTTAAAAGGCATTTTAATTTCTCATGGATTGGTATATGTTTTAATATCGCATAATCAAGCGTTTTGGTTTTATAAGGCAAAACTTTTTTTGTCAATAAAAAGTTTGCTGGGCTATAACTTCAGAACTAAGTAAATCAGAATACGATAGTTATTAGTTCTCAAAGGAATTTTAATTCTTCATCAACTGAAATATGTGTTAATAGCACAGAATTAACCGTTTTGGTTTTATAGGGCAAAACTTTTTTCGTCACAAAACAGTTTGCTGGGCTATAACTTCAGAACTAAAGTAAATCTGAATACGACGTTTATAAATTCTCAAAAGCATTTTAATTTTTCATCAATTGGTATATGTGTCAATAGCGCATAATGAATCGTTTGATTTTTATAGGGCAAAAGTTTTTTTGTCAATAAAAAGTTTGCTGGGCTATAACTTCAGAACTAAAGTAAATCTGGATATTACAGTTATAAATTTTAAAAGGTACTTTAATTTCTCTTCAATTGGTATATGTGCTAATTGCGCGCAATTAATCGTTTGATTTTTATAAGGCAAAAGCTTTTTTGTCAATAAAAATTTTGCGGGGCTATAACTTCAGAACTAAAGTAAATCTGGATATGACATTTATATATTCTGAAAGGTATTTTAATTTTTCATCGATTAACATATGTATCAATAGCGCACAATCAACCGTTTGATTTTTATAAGGCAAAAAATTTTTTTGTCAATAAAAAGTTTTGTGGGCTATATCTTTAGAACTGAAGTAAATCTAGATGTGACATTTATGAATTCTAAAAGGTATTTTTATTTCTCATATATTGATATATGTATTAATAGCGCACAAGTAACCGTTTTGGTTTTATAAGGCAAAACTTTTTTCGTCACAAAAAAGTTTGCTGAGCTATAACTTCAGATCTAAAGTAAATCTTGATATGACAGTTATCAATTTCAAAAGTTATTTTTATCCCTAATCCGTAGGTATATGCGGAAATAAGGCACAATCAATGCTTTTCATTAAGCACTTCAATTACTATATGAGGGTATATATATAAATTAATTTTATATGTTTGAATTGATATTGGCATTGCAATGTTGTAATGTTAACATAAATAATGTTTTTGTTTGGTAAAAATCATATTTCGTAATACTTTTGACAAGCACGTGCTCGAGCACGTGTTTTTAATGTAAATAGAAACAGTTACGCGACCATGCGCACGTGCTTTTAATGTAAACAAAAACAAAAATACTCCTCTTTTTGCAACTCTGCTTGAAAAAAGTTTTTTTTCTGAAAAGTTTCTATGCAATCAAAAATAATGACGGAAGTGAAGAAAGCAAACTTTGAAAAAATGGTAAACTTTAGACAGAGTTGCAAAAAAAGGAGCAAATTTGTTTTGGTTTGCATAAAAAATGTGAAAAAATTTTACCATCTTGCAAACCGTTTAAAAAGGGTAATTAATTATTAAAAATAAAAAAATAAGACTGAGTTATGTACATAAAAAGCTGTAGAATCTAATTCAATAGCTGTCACTTTTTTCATTACCATACTCTAGAAGAACAGAGCACTTGAAAATAGCACTCTGGAAAAAGTTTGCTGGCCAATAAAATTAAAACTATTTTATGTACCTTATAGCGACTAGTACCATTCGATAGGGAATCAAAATACCTTTAAGAATTGGTAATGATCATTTTTATAAATACTTGTATTCAGAAGTTATAACCCAGCAAACCTTTGAAAATCACAAAAATATTAAAAAATTGTTCTTTCACTTGTAAAACAAAACCTATTTGTTGCAGCGTAATTTTTTTTTACCGATTGTTAGAAGACTAAAATAGCTTTAAGAAAAGGTAACTGTCATTTTCTGAAACACTAACATTCAGAAGTTATACCCAGCAAACTTTTGAAAGTCAGTCAAACTAAAAAAAAGTTTTCTGTTAATAAAACAAAACCAATTCGTTGTACCGTATTGCGACCTATATCAATTGATAAAGAATTGAAATACCCTTAAAAATTTGTAACTGTCATTTTCTCAAACACTTTAATTCAGAAGCTATACGCCAGCAATCTTTTTAAAGTCACCAAAATAAGAAAAAATGCGTTTCACATATAACTGAAAAACTATTCAATGTACCATATAGCGACTAGTACCAGTCGATAGAAAACTAAAATACCTTTCAAAAACAGTAATTATTACTTTCCTAAATACTTGCAAAAAAGTCAAAAACTGAGTAAAAAATTGTTTTGCCTATAACTGAAAAACTATTCAATGTACCATATAGCGACTGGTATCAATCAATAGAGAATTAAAATACTTTTAAGAATCTACTATGGTTATTTTTGTAAATACTTGCATTCAGAAGTTATACCCAGCAAACTTTTTAAAGTCAAAAAAATTAGGAAAAATTTGTTTGGCCTACAAATGAAAAACGATTCGATGTACCATATAGCGACTAGTATTAGTCAATAGGAAAATAAAATACCTATCAGAAACAGTAATTTTTATTCTTGTAAATACTTGCATTTAGAAGTTAAAGCCCAGCAAACTTTTCAAAGTCAAAAAATTAAAATTGAAACCATTCATTGTACCGTAATAAATCATATACCAATCGATAAAGGATAAAAGTAGGTTTCCGATTAAGTATCAGTCAATTTCTGAAATACTTGAATTCAGAAGTTATTTGTGAATTAACTTTAACAAATTTTGCAATATTTTCATGATAATGCAGTTTTGCACATTAAGTATGTATATGACAACCTTGCGTTATTCTTCCTAGTAAAATATGTAAACAAATTTTGTAAAATAAATTGAGATTTTGTAACACGATAAAAATAGGTAAGTTTAAACTGTATTTCAATAAAACTTATTAATTTTAATGCTACTGTGTAAGCAGAATCAGATTTACTAGCTGTCATAATTTTTATTTTAGTTTTTAGGGGAGAAAAATGCTCTTGACAATTGCGTTTAGAATTTTTTTTGTTGAATATAATTAGAAAATGGTTTCTTGTACCCTATTAAGGTATATACCATTATATAGAGGATTAAAATAACTTTTAGAAATAGTTTTTGTGATATTCTGAAATACTTTATTTCAGAATTTATAGCCTAATAAAAAAAATTTTGTAACGAAAATTGACCAAGAAAACTTTTATGCCTATAAAATAATAACTATTTATTTTTAAGTATTAACACATATATGTTTTTATAGATAATAAAAGTTATTTTCAGAATTGATGACTGTCATTGCCTGAATTATTTTATTTCAGAAGTTATATCCTAGCAAAGTCGGTGAAGGCTATAAAATAAGGACAAAAGTTTTCCACTCATAGAATAGAAACCACTCATATTATCTAATTGCAACATATAGCAATCGATAGAAAACAAAACTACTTTTTTAATTTGGTGACTGTCATTTTCTGAATTTTCGGAATTTAGAACTTATACTACATCAAACTTACAACTTTGTAAATATTTTCCAATTTTCAGACTTTATATAAGTTGTCGAGAACAAGGCGAGAACAAGGCGAATACGCAGAGTTGCAAATCAAGACCACCTTATATCATTCGCCTTGGCTGCCAACATGAATTAATGTGTCATGAATTACGTAGTGCTACCAACCACTGAATATTATCGTCTTTAGCCATCCCTGGTCTTGAAATACACCACTGTTATCGACTTTAAGTTAAAAAGATAATTTTATGCTCACTATTCTCAGTTTATATTTTGAGTTTATTATTTTCAATATTTCGTTAACCTTCGGTTAACTTCTTCAGGATATATATTTTTTGGTTTTTTATGATATATAATTTTTTCTTTTTCCTTTCCTTTTGAAACTGACCGAAACCTCAAGAAAATAGTTTAATTTAAAACATAAAAAAAGGTCGAAAAATTAGATAAAAATATTGCGAGTTATTTGAATTCAAATGCAAAAGTAGAGCTGCAAAATTATCGATAGTACTATCGATAGTTTTGTTGTAAATGAAATATCGATAGTTTTTTCCACTATCGATACTATCGGCAAAAAAAACAAGTAATTAAAAGAGTAAAAATAATCGAAGTCAATAAACAGTAGCCGGCAGCTTTGAAGCAAATTATCCGTAGTTGATTTAAGCTTTTGTACAGTGATGGAAAAGTTGGTACATTTGTATAATTTTAGCGCTATTTGAATGCCAAAAGTACCGTACCGCCGCAATGACCCATTTAGCACTACTGGAATCTCTTTATATTATATTACATGCCAAAAATAGCATTAAAATATATAAAATATATTACCTTATGCAAAAAATAATGCGTGCTTGAAGTACACATTAAAAAAAAGTTCCATAGAAAAACCGGTTTTAACGTTCACTTATTTTTTCGCACAAGGGGGTTAATCTTTACCTCGAAGGTATTAGAAAATTAAGTAAATCAACCGATGTTTTCCGGTATTTAGAGAATTGCTGGAGGAATGTTATTTATTTCAAATTCATCTGCAAATGTGGAAATTTTATTTTTGTACCAAGGAGAGAAGCCGACTATTTGCATCTACTGTGAACAATCGAATAAAAAAAGGTTATAAACGTAGTATATTGTAAATGTTACTTTTATATTCATATCCTAGCAACTAATATTCTTTTTGTACCTTCTGGCGTTTTGTTAATTGCTTTTTAGTTAATTAACAAGTACAAGTATTAAAAAAATATAAATAAAGAATTAGCTACAATCGTACTGAAAAAATTAAAATTTTTTTTGAAAGTTAGTACAATTTGTAAATATGACATCGCATCCCTGCTTCTGTATACATAAGTACTTAAATACATACATATGTATATATATGAATTTATTTATAAATCCAAGTGTTATTCGACAAATAGTAGTCACAAGTATCTTAATAAATTCAACATCGTCGACACAAAGATAAATTTTTGGTGGTACTGATATCGCGACGGCCGCCAATCGTCTCGGATTTATTTTGACATACCCTAGCGTGTTTCCCTATAATTTTTTTTTAATTGTACCTACATACCTACATTTCCAGCCTAATCTTCGATGTAATTGCATGCGATAAAAATTAAATTTTTAGAAGAAGGTTAAAATTATCGCTTACGATAAAACCTTACAGCCAGTGTCTTAAAAGTTATCAACAATTTTCGCATTTTGATAAATGGGTAGGCCCATAAAATTTTAAGTTCAATAAAACAGTCCCCCTTATTGCGAATGGCGTTGACGACCTCACATCAAAACGACGGTAAAAATTGTCGTTTGTCTACTCTTTGTCGACAATAATTGACTACATACGAGTATGTATGTATGCAGTAGAACTTATAAGTAAATAATATATAGTAATGTTTTAATTATCCAAGATTTTTTTAAATAATTTTGCTGAAACTATTTTAATTTACTTTCTTTTGATGGCAAGTTTAACCTGTTAGAAAAAACTAATTGAGTTCTTGAAATAACACACGTTGTAGAACGAAAATGCGCCTAGAGGTTTTGAAAATTATTATTATTTTATTTAAATGAACTCAATTATTATAATTTCAATAGCAGCTGTAACGCTCAACCGTAATATTTGTCATTGCTAATTATCAGAACAGATTTTAAGCAACTTCATTGGAAAGACGAAGTATTTACCTCTTTAATTTCCAGGAATGTGTATGCTTGCAGTAGCACCACAATGAAATCTTCACTTTCTCGTTTTATCCTTTTCTTATTAATGTTCGTACCTACTCATAGCAATTTAGTTTTATTCAAAATTAATAGTAAACAAACTATAAATTTGCTGTCTGTCTGTTAATTTCCCAATTGTAAAAGGTTTAGGTATGTTCAAAAGGGAATGAAGAAAATGTCTGCCTTTCGATTTCCCAATTGTAAAAGCGGACATAGCATTTGTGAACATATGATTGTGAAAAAGTACAAAATTAAATTTTTCAAAAGTGAATTATTTTACACGTATTTTTAACTAAATATAAATATTTGCATAAAAGAGCGTTTATTTTTGTGTTTGAGTTGTTTAATTAAAGGCCATTAGTGTTCCTCAACTAGTGATTGTAAATTAAATGACACAAATGATAACATTTGTTGGAAAATACATCATGTAATCAGAATTTTGCACTACAATTTCAAAGGCCCATAACTCAGAAACTAAGCCTCGCTTACAATTTTTTTATTTAATTTATTTTTCCATATTTTTTAATTTTTAATCCGGTAGTTTTTTTTTTTGAATTGCCCCTTAGCTTGATTTGTTCCAATTCCACCATATAATCACAATTTCATACTAGAACTTCAAAGGCCCATAACTCGGAAACTAAGGCTCGCCGCCAATTTTTTTATTTAAGTTTTTCTTTTTATTTTTTAATTT
The DNA here is from genome assembly GCA_949987645.1 of Tachina grossa. Classification (NCBI taxonomy): domain Eukaryota; kingdom Metazoa; phylum Arthropoda; class Insecta; order Diptera; family Tachinidae; genus Tachina; species Tachina grossa. The sequence continues at coordinate 102,088,313 of OX465275.1, read as the reverse complement.
TCTAACAGATACCAAATTTTTATTAATTTTGGAGTTATGTCACTAAACTTAATTTGTTCTAAAAGAAAACTAGCTGGAATTAGTTCAGACTACGAAAAGTGAAGATGACTATATTAACGTGCCTTTGGGGTATGTTAAACGCGAATTATGTACGTCGCGGCATTGTCGAATGCCAAAAACGCGGTCTGATGCAAAATGCCAAATGGCTGGCCTGGCTGAAATGGAACCATGTGCGATATACATAGACACCGATGCAAATAGTGAAAAATTTCAGCGAGGTAACATTACAAGGCATAAGCAAAGTGGTATATGACAATTACTTTTTGGCCAAATGTTATTTTGCATCTCTACGTTACATATATGGGCTTGGAAAAGCGTAGATTGGACTCAAGTACAGACCAGTCTAATCTTAATGATTCGGGCCACGTAAAAGATTTGGCAGATTTGTTGGCAACTATAAAAGCTGAATACTCTTGGGGATGTTTAGATGGTTATGGCATGTATTTGTATGGTGTAGTATTGAAAGCAGTTGATCTTAATCAAGCAGCTCAGGAAGTACTGGTACAATCGATACGTTCAGCACCAATGTTTGGGGTTCTTAAGTGGATGTGATCATTTTATGGCCATGTTGATTCAATCCATATTAGATACACATATAATTTTTATACATGCTTTCTAAAATTATTTTAATTTTAGGAGAGACCTATGAAAAACTAGATAGATTTTAAAATTAAAACCATTAAAACGTTACAGTAAAGCATGTGTTGTGGGTGATGTCGAAGGTGTTTCTATGTATAAAATGGCCAATCTGCATGAAAAATTTGGAGCCTTAGAGCTGGCTGTTAAGTGCTACATTATGTATTGTAGCGATGATAAACAAAGTTTATATCATGGCTTCATGTACCCTCGTGAGTTATTGAGCCCAATCATGAATAAAAATTCCGCGCGAGTTTTTTTTCACTTTTCCCTTTTCTCCTATTATGAATCTGTTTTTCCCCTGCTTTACCAAATGCGGGAATAAAAAAACTCCCGGGGAAAAAAGTAGGTACTATGAACGCAATTGAATTTGCTTTTTTCACTAAAAATCTTTCCCTGGCAAAACAGAAGGGAATTTACATAAAAACATATTTAATACTCCATTAAAACAATATTTATATACATAAACTTGTATTTTATAGTTCTTTTATTTGGATTAACACAAATAATGCCCAAATAAATCATTTATAAACTTATTTTTACTTATTTTTTCAAGTTGGTGAATTTTAATAATTTTGTTTACTCTCTCACTCAAAAAAAGAGAGAAGCAAAATGTCAACAAACAGGCAAAACAACGAGCTTCGTACTGCGGTGATGCCACGTATTACTCTTTTTTGTTCCCAAGAAATTTATGATTGGAGGAATGTTTTCTCGAGAAAATTATTTTCGGTGAGAAATACATTCCGAGGGAATATTCGTGATTGGGCTGATTATGAAGGCAAAGAGTGAGTTATTATGATCGGGCATCACATTATGCATACAACTGATTGGATTCGGATGATGTAAGTTAAATCACAATGACTTCGAAAACAAAATACTATAATTAAAACTTTATTTTCTTTTTTGCTCTAGCATAAATCGAAAGCCAAATCTTTACTTAAAACTATCGAAAATAAACGCAAAATATTAATAACGCTAGGAACAAACAAACACCAACAACATAGCCCAACAATGTGGCCAATGCCAATACTTCCTCCGATGGTGACATGGAAATGGATTTGAAAATGAAATTCAATGAGTATTTTGGAAATTACACGAGCATGTTTGGTGCTTCCGAAAGTGATACTTCTGCAAGCTTATTTGTTTACTTGTTAAAATGAGAATACTTAAAACATTTATTTATTTAATAACATTTTGGTGCTTAAAAATTTAAAAAACAGCCTTATTTATAAGAATTATTGAGGCTTTGAAAAGGGTTTTAAAAACAAATTTTCATAGAAAATTTGTCTTACTAAATGCCAGTTTATAGAAGACAAGTAAAAATTCTCGTCAGTCTAATTATATTGTAAACAAAAACAAGTTTCTAGTCGAGAATTTTTACTTGTCTTCTATAAACTTGTAGTAAGCCTTTATAAAGCCTTAATAACATTTATAAATAAGGCTGTTATTTTTTTTTTAATTTAAAACATCAAAATGTTTTGAACATTTATCTATTTTACCAAGTAAACAATAAGAAAATTCTTTTTTAACTGCACTAATATTTTGTTTAAGTTACTACATTTTTTCTGAAACTTTTTGATATATTTTTGTGTTATTTTGAGCTTCTGTTCAAATTTCAATATAATTTGTAAATATTTTTTCAACAAGAGACTATCAATTCAAAATACAAGAAAATTTAAGTAAACAACTTTATGTGCAGTTTTTATCATACAAGAAAGCGACTTGCCTAAAAATATAGATTAAAAACGTTCCAACTTTTGAGTGATTTCCATAGAAATTTTTTAAACAAGTTGCTTGCTTAATATAATATAAAAACAAGTTATTTCTTAATTAAGCGTATAAAACATTTATACAGATACTAAAAAAAATTGTAATAAGATTTTTTGTTAATATTCTGTGGTGTTGATTGAGTGTAGTTACATTTGTGCTTTGATTGAACATTTTGATTAAATATGTTGTTTGAGGCAAGGCGAATTCAGTATCAGGTGACCTTATCAGCCCGGCTGATTATCAGCTGTTGATGCAAAATTGAGCAGTTTGGACCAAAATGTCAAAATTTTCTCAGAAATATTTTGACAGATTGGTTTTGTAGCATAGCAAAGTACATGTTGTTTTTTGTGTTGTAAAATTGTTGTACTGATAGGTCACCTGATACTAAATTCGCCTTGGTTTGAGGCCGTTTAGATGAAGGGTGGCCTCGCTGCGACACGTCACCTACGAGTCTTGTTTTTAGGCGAGAAGTGAGGAGAAGCTTGTGGGGTAGCAAAAGTCACACGTACTGGGAATTGAAGCGACAATTTTATCTCCTCTCTCACAAATTTTTTTCTCTCGTATTTTTGTGTGCTATGTACAGACAGTGTTGCCAGTTAGACCAATTTTTTATAACATGCATCAAAGAAACAGTTATAATATAACAATTATAAACAAATAAAGTAAGGAGAGAAAAGGAATTATTGTATTTTGGTGGTAAATTAAAAAAAAATAAAAATATGTGGACATATTAATTCTACATTTCTCAAACTAACAATTAGTTCCTTTACGGCAACACTGCTACGAATGAACGAATAAAAAGCATTGAACAAATTAATATCAAAAAGTCGCCTGACTATTGCGACAAAAAAGTATTCATGTAAACGCGCGTGGATTTAACAAGGGACTCCAAAAGAGAACGTAAGCGTTGTCGCAGCGAGGCCACCCTTCATCTAAATGGGCTCTAAACAGTGCACAAAGAGCAAAAAGTGCGCATTTACTTACCCTGCTTGTAATGCAGTAAATATATGTATACTGCAGTATGCCCATGTATGATACATACATACATAAGTACATACATATACACATACAGGCAAAGTTAAAAATGTAACCAAAAACGAAGCAAAATTGCAACGTATTCTTAAAATTGGTTTAAACATGGTTTAAAAACGATTTTTAAGCTAAAATTCTATTACGAATACAATTTTACCGAATTTTGTTTAAACAACATTTGAAATGCTGTTAAAAATTTTTATGAATACGGCTGCAAGTATAGAAATGTGAGATGTACATAGTTGCCAGAAAAGACGATTTGACGATTATTTCTTGACAAAAGCTGAAGGTATACATAACTACCCACGCAGAAAAATACAATCGGGTTAACGCTGGCAAAGCGAGCCTACAAATGTGAAAATCTTTACTTCAAAGGCAATATATTTAACGAAACTCTTGATTTTTTTTCTTATCCACTGTCATCCAGGGACGTAGAATTACATTTCGTTAAAGGTTAAGAGCAGAAAAATTGTATTCTTACCAAATGCCAAAATGAAACAGTTGCTATCACTCTTTCACATAACGACATTTTTTTTTTAAATAGGACCAGCACTCAGGGGATAACCCCTACTCATGCAGTGCATTGTGCTACATTAATATAAAAATAAATAAAAACGAAAAGAAATAAAAAATAAAAATTTATTAAAAAGCATTGGCAAATAATGTTTCAGATTGTACACCGTAACGTTGGCAAACCGCATATTTGTACTTTTAAGAATAATTTTCGAATGCGAACTAAAGGGTTGCATTTCTATACTCGTTTGTATAGCCAAAACAAATATACCATGGTATGTACCATATAATTGTAGTGTGAGCGACACAACTAGTATAAGAGTTATTGTTTGCTTTTGTTTGATCTGTTTTTGCTCAAAAAATACATATTGTAATACAAATATATGAAAAAAAACACTATTGAAACAAATACATGAGGTGCAGATGTATGTGCGGACGTTCGTTATGTTATTTTGTGGCGCAGCCAAAGTATAGAGAGAGAAAGAGACTATTTTGCTCTGAGAGTAATTACAAATGCATGTGTTTCATGTACATGTATCATTTACTTACATATGTATGTGCAATTTTGCTTTCATTCATTCATTCATCAGCCAATGACATTTTTTCTCAACACATCATAAGGCACTTATGGTAAAAGCAGTTTTATGTATCTTATTTGCCTTAGAAAAACAAAAAAAAAATGTGTTGTTTTCATTTGCTCATTGCCCAACCATACAATAATTGCTTAAAAAATCAACATTTACAACTAGTAACAGAAAACGATAAATAACATATTTGTTCATACCAGAACCAAAAAACAGGCAAAACTAGTGCAAACAGATGTATCTGTGCAATGCTATAATGCGAACATTCGTTTTTCCCTAATACATACATACGTATATCCACTTATGTACATATGTATACATATATATTAGTCTCCTGCACAAGATATCTTATAAGAACTTTTAAGACATGAGGGATTTTTAAATGCTTGACTACATCGAAATCTTATAAAACAAACGTTAACAACACTGTTTGCAAGAAATTTGTTTGAGTATTGTTGGTATAAGAGTAAAGAAGAAAACACTTCGTGACGGAAGAATTTATGACACTTGCTTCTTTCTACGCATGAGCGCGTGTACAAACGTCATGCATGTATGTGTGTATGATCTTTTATTTTTCTGCGCAAATGCAAAGGCACACACATGCATTAACATTAGTTGTATGCGGTTAATCACATAATAGCTTACCATCTACATATTACACACACACTCAAACGTACAATATGAAAAATAACAAGCATACACTAATCAACAGTACTTCTTTTGAGTGTTTGTTACAAGCGACATCGCTTGTTACAACTGATATAAGTTATATAAGGCCCCTATTATGATTTACAACTAAATGTATAGTTTAGTTGTAGTTGTAAAATTTTTATTATGACCCAGTTGACCACAGCTTTCGTTAATGATATCGATTTCGAATATATCTCGAACATATATCGTGTAAAACTATAGAGAGTGACACTCAAAAATGATTCGAAAAATGTTCACCTGTGTATTAAAAGTGAGGGAATATCGAACTAATTTCGATACCTCAAAAAGGTAGCAGAAAAAGTAAAAAAGTAACTTTATTTTTTTATTTTATTTATTTATTTTAATTTACTTATTTTATCTATTTTTTTAATACCTTAACTTACAATGCAGGATTTGAACATGGTACCTCCATTCTAACAAACTGACACACATCCACTAGGCTATCGTGACAAATTTTTTTCTGTGCAATTATTGCACATAGTTAGGTATGTGTTCTTATTTTTTTTAATTTGCAGTGCTGTCATGCATCGAATATATTCGATTAAGCATACATATGTATGTACATTAGGGTTGCCAGTCGGGCTTGTTTTGGCTGGATTGTTCCGCTTTTTAAGTAGCTGTCCAGTTTCAAGCTAAAATAAAATGTCCAGTTAATTTTCCACAAAATGTTCTTAATATTTATTGCCTTAAATTTTTAACAATAAACTATACATCGACTATTGGTCAGTTTATACTTTTGAAGGAAAATTTAAAGCAATGAATTAGAAAATTTACGAAAAGTTGTATGTTTCGTCCCTTCAATACCAGTTAGTAACGCATTTTGTGAAAGAGTTTTTAGTATCTTAAGCAATTTATACAAAAAAGGATTTCTTTAAATACCTAAAGGTTTGGAATTAGCAAAATCCGTAAGCGCAAATACAAAATATATGTGACAGAAAAAATAAAATTGGACAGTTGAGCTCAACAGTTGTGAAACTCTTGGCAACCTTTGGCCCCAATAGCTACGTGTTAGAAACGTCTTGATGGATATAATTTAATTTTATATCTTTATTTCGTTACTTCATCGCATTCGTAATGTAAAATTTAACAAATATTTGCTCCTGCCACCTAACAAAGCATATAAACGGTATAACTGTATTCGATCAGCTGTTCAGGCTGAGCGAATTATGTTGATTTAAAAAAAATGTTATGATAGAAAATTACTCTACTGTTGAATGTTGCCATTTTAGCACTTTTAGTGCTAGATTTAACACTTTTTTCTTCGTTTAGCACAAAAATTTTGAAAATAATGTTAAGTGCTAGTTTAGCACTTTCTTAAAACTATTAAGCATTTTTTGCACTTTTTATTTCATTAAATTTATAAAATTGCGAGCAAAATAATATTACATATATTTTTATCAAATTTATTTATCTTCATTAAGTGAAATTAAGTGAAAATTTTTTTGATAATATTATTTTTATTAATTACATATGCCTTGGTACAAAGTATACATTAAATTCATGTTTTGTTTTAAGAATGGTTAAAGCTAGGAATATAACGAATGTTCGCATTTGCAAATTTTTCGCTTATTTTTGCTATTTGCATTTGCTAAAATGTATGCGAATATTTAAGACAAAAAAATTTTGTACTTCTTTTACGAAAAAAGTTTGCTATTAACAAACGTCAAAAATACGAAAATTATTTTAAGCCAGCATCAAAAAGATAAATGTAGGGTACGTTCGTAGATTCAACAAATTTATGCAGAAGTTCTGCGAATTTTTTCTGCGTATGCGCGACTAAAGGTAGAATTAGTAAAATCGTATCATTCTACTTTACAGCTTGCCGTATCGTTCAACTTTGTGCACAAGTTATAGAAAATGTAACAGTTTGCATAGCACATTTTTTTTGTCTTGCATTAAATACGGCGTTTTTGACATTCGCTACAGAAAAATCTGTTTTCTGCAGATTGCTACGTCAGCAGTGCTACCACCACATATTTTATAAATAGTAACATGCATTGTATATCGTACGGTTTTTGTCAGCTGACACGCAACATCACGATACGATTTTACTAATTCTACCTTAACTGTTGTACATGCTTTGCAACTGCTCAATATCTGTGCATAGTTGGCATTTTTGAACGAACTGCAAACAATTTTTAAGCCGGCAAGTAATTTTATTTAAGAAAGTTGTCATCTCGTCGATGTGAAAGCACAAAAAACTCTTTATAAAAGTTTGCACATTGTGCACATGGCTTGGACGTAGCTAACTTATAAGCAGCGTTGCCGTTTTGGTTACTTTTTTTTCCAATGTGTACTTGTGTACTTTTTTCCATTTTGGTTACTTTTTTTCAACACAAAAATAACCATTTTTTATACATATGTACATATGTGGTATGTTAAATTTGCATATAACTAATTATCTTAATAAAAAATCCCAATTTAAGCGTTTTTAATGCGTTGTAAATACAACACTGGTTAATCAACATAGCGTTTAAAACAAATACATGTCTGTCTCTGAACATAACAAGCCTGGTTTAATAAATCAGATGCATTCATTGTTGCAAAATCTTTAAACGTCAAACACTATCAGCCCAATTATGAATATTAAAGGGGATTTTTCTCCCTTCCTTACCATTTGTTGCAGGGGAATAAGCCTCCTATTCAAAACAGCCGGGGAATAAGAAAATACGGGAGAGAGTAATATCTTCATCAGCTGTTTAATGTTTACATATTTTTTGCACTAACGCAAGAGTTCAACAATAGAAGTTTACAGTACGAATAGATTTTTATTTCTGAACATAAGAAATAACGTCGGCATAATGACGTCACAAAAAAGTTTTTGTTCAAACTTATTTTCAAGGGTGGCTAGACGTATAATGTTAAAACCCAAAATTTAGATTGTCGTATGCATACAAAGTGCTCGTTTTTCTTTTTGATTTTTTAATACTCCTGCTACAGAGCATATATTTTGTTCTTCTGCTTGATTTTTTTGTAATAAACTTATTATTTCTAGTTTCCCTCCATTATTTTCTACGGAAAAAGTAAATTTGACAGCTTGAGTCCTAATATAATAAACATGTGTTCGAACACTAACATTTACGGTTTACATAGCGTCTACATAATATGTCTTGACATAATATGTGAGAGAACGTCGGCAGAATAACAAAAATAAAATGCCGATATTTCTCTTCATGTCATGCAACAGGACAACGTAATTTTACTTTTCTTATAACATTTCATTTTATACAAATTCTCATCGAGTTAACATGTGTTAATTTTATATAACTATTTATTTTGTTTTTACTTTTTCCCACAAACTTTAATTTATAAATCAATTAAACATATAAGTAGTTAGATACTGGCGGTTCTATAACAATTAAAATTGTCAAATTTGGGTAATTAAAATTAAAAGTTTGTAATTTATGGGAAAATTTAGGTAATTAAAGTCAAGGGTGTGAAGTGACGAGGGTACTCGATGGTTTGTAGATGCATATGTATGTGATGATGATGTTTTGTTTTGTTGTGTGAGCATAAGTGTGAGATAAGGATAGTTTGATGTACATATTCGTAGTTTATTTTCGTTGGCACGCATGCTTTGTACGTATGTTTTTGTTTTAATTTTGAATTGAAGTGTAATTTTTTTGTTTGTCAAGTGGTTGCAGCAGGTTTATGTTTTTAGAGTGCAATGTTTTTTTTTTAAGTGAGAATATGCATAGAGAAAATATTGCCTTAGTTTTTTGTAATATTCTTTTTAGCTGGTGGAGATGGAAGGGTATTTTGGAAAGAAAGAAATTATTTATGCTTGTGGGATATCTATGAATGTTTTTGTTGCTGGTTTTGTTTTGGTTTGATTTTGTACGTATGTTTTTGTTTTAAATTTGGGTTGATGTACATACTCGTAGTTTATTATGTTGGCGCGCAAACTTGTATGTATGTTTTAGATTTTTGTTTTAATTTTGATTTTTTGTTTGTCAAGTGGTTGCAGCAGGTTTATGGTTTTAGAGTGCAATGTTTTTTTTTTTTTAAGTGAGAGTACGCATCGAGCAAATTTTGCCTTAGTTTTTTGTAATATTCTTTTTAGCTGATGGAGATGGAAGGGTATTTTGGAAAGAAAGAAATTATTTATGCTTGTGGGATATCTATGAATGTTTTTGTTGTTGGTTTTGGTTTAGTTTGATTTTGTACGTATGTTTTTGTTTTAATTTTGAATTGAAGTGTGATTTTTTTTGTCAAGTGGTTGCAGCAGGTTTATGGTGTGTGTGTGTGTGCATAGAGAAAATGTTGCTTTAGTTTTTTTTATTTTCTTTTTTGATGGTGACCATGGAAGGTAATTTTAGAAGACCTTATGTATGCTTGTGGGAAATCTATGAATGTTTTTTGTTGTTGGTTCTATTTAATTTGATTTTCCTATGTTTAAAGAGTTTGAAGAGATGAATAAAATATGTAATTTATGAGCAACGAACTTACTTGAAGGTTGGAAAAATTGAAGTGTAAGATATTTAGAATTGTCAAAGGGAATTAGAGATGCGTGATCATGGGAGCCAACGTTATGATCATGCATGTGTATTTGTGTATGTTTTTACAATAACTTGAGCGTTGAAAGGTGGGTAAGTAGTCGTATATGTATATAAAAAAGCGAGTGTGTAATGCCGAGTACACATCTGGCATTTCTTGTGTTATAATCATTTTTTAAAATGTGTGCAACGTCTTTCACGTTATGTTTTTTTATAGGGAAAGCAATACCACACAACAAGAAAAAATTTCAAAAACGACAAACGTTGGCACTAGTACACACTGTTGCGATGTTACAAAATATCATAGTATGTACTCGGCATTTGTTTTTTTTGTAATATTATTTTTAGCTGATGGAGATGGAAGCGTATTTATAGAAAGTAATTATGTATGCTGGTGAGATATTAATGTTTTTGTTGTTGGTTTTATTTAGTTTTATTTATTTTTTGTTTTTTTGTGCAAAGAGGTTGACATTTGTCAAACAAACCATACAGACTTATATACATACATACTTACTTACTACATACATATGTATGTATATGTAAATAAATTAATGAACAGCAGTTTTGTATATTTTTTAATCTACATATTTATTTTATAGAAATAAATATATGTATGTATGTATGTTGTAACAATGTAAGAATAGAACGTAATTCGTATAAATTGAGACGTTCTCTAATCTAGCAGCAAGTACAGCATTGTATCTAGCAAGTACATCATCGTATAAAATCTTAAAAAATATATATTACACATTCTATAAATTATTAAAATGGACACATTAAGCAGCAGCCCAATTTTAGTATCTTTGAACGGCTCACAAACTCATCCAGCGACATTTGTGAGATTGTTCTCCAGCAACCAGGAAGAGGTAACCGTAAGCTCTCTGTCAATAGAGCTGTCTTACGACGATTTGCCTCCTAATATATCCATTAGAGATATTTTTGAGGATGAGATAGATGACCAAACAACCAAATGGTATACTTCTACAATGAAAACTTCCAAAAGAAAGAAGAAAAGTTTATGGTAGATGAAGAGGGCGATGCTTTATTGGCAACATTTAACTATATGCCAGAAGATGCAGACGATTTAACTGCAATATTTATGCAAGACGAAGAGGGGGATGCATTATTGGCGGCCTTAAATTTAAGATTTTAATTTGATTAATTTTTTGAACATAAATTTAAACTAATTTACTTAAAACGTAAAAAATGTGTAAACAGATTTTTTATTGTCGCTTTTTCACATTTGTCTCTGTCCTTGTACAAACCATATACATATAAATAAATGATTGAACAAAATTTTGTATACTTTTACTCCACATATTTATTTTAAAGAAATATCGTAAATATATGTATGTTGTAACAATGTAAGAATAGAAAATTAAAAAAAAAATGGTTTAGTTATTTTCCTGATAAAGTAAATATGCATTTCTTAAGGCACAAACTCCATAATTGTGATAGCTGCAGTAAAAATATTCCGGATATTTAAGTTGTATTTGCTTAAAGTTGATGCAGCCAATATCCTCAATGTTGAAAACTCTAAGTTGAAGTAGTTTTTCAAACCATTTCTTCTTTTCCACACCCTTAACATAGAATGAAGAATGTTTTAAATTGGATTTTAAAAATTTTACAACACTCTTAAATGATATTGATCCGTCATTCCAATTCATATGATGAAAGTTTCTTGTTAGCCAATTCGCTTCTCTTTGTTTTGCTATTGATAATCTTTTGAAGTTAAATGGTGGTTTAATAATAAAATTTATGTGCTCCTTATGGTTAAAAACAATTGATATTTCTTTTGCAATGAAGATGTTTGAATTGGATTTAAATCCTTGCATATCGATGAAAACTTTATCCCCAATCATCTTATTTTTTTATTTACATTATTTTACGAACATGACCTTTTAAGGGTATATATTCTATTATGCGATCGTGGATGAGAATGCAAAAAGCTGATGTATCGGTAGGAATGTTGGAGTCCGTTTCAATTTCAATTTTTATATCAACAGGACCATTAGAGAGGGCTTCGTTTTGATGACTAACATCTACTACCACTATCGGCACACTATTTTTAAATTCTTGAGCAGTTAGAAGTGGTTGTGATTCCCTCATATAGTAGCTTTGTTGAAACCGTAGATACATATCATATAGGATGGCATACCGATCGTTTTTAAATTTTATATTTAGATCATCATATGGGTACGATTCGGAATTCAAATGCACTTTTAAGTTGTTTAGATTACAGTGAACAAACTTATTTTCTTGTTGAAATGCAATCAACACAAAACGGGGTCGTTCTCTATTTGCAGCCAATTTAACATTCCATATATAGCTAGTTCCTGTATTTAGTTGAGGATTAATGTGACAATCCCAACTGCGAAATGCCATCGGTATAGAAGCACCACTGTTAATAATTTTAATCATATTCAATTTGCTCAGATCGGATAATTGTACATGCGGAATTCTCCTTATTTTTGCCTAGATATTTAACTAATTCTAATGGAGGTTGTAAATTTCCAAAACTGTTGAAATATTCTTTATCTTCATTGTTTTTATAATATGCTACCCAATGGGTTCCAGGTCCTCTTGATAAATCCAAATTAATGATTCCGCATTCTCTTTTTCTCGATTGTTTTGGTAGTGTATCCAACATGAAAACTCCTCTAAAGTATGGAATGTTTGTTGAAAAATTTCTCAGATTAACATCAGATAGAGGTTTATTGGGTAGCTTTACGAAAAATTTGGTTTTTGTTTTGCTTGACAAACCAATACATACCCTTTTTTATATGGTTTAAGGTAAAAACTTTCCCCATGGCTACTGCTTCCATTGTTTTATTATGTCTAGTTAATCAAGTTGTTGTTTGGCATTCTTTGCAGCATTTATTGCTTTTGCTTTAGCTGCTCCGCCAGTAGAAAGACTACCAATTGCACTCAGAGCAGTAAGAATGGGTACCAAAGGTAAGAAGCCACCAATCTTTGCAATGCTCGCTATAGAAAGCAATACGACTATTTTATAACGATATAAATTACTCTACATAAAAGTAAAACATTAGTACTTAATTTGGCCTTGCGCATAGTACTTATTTCCTAAAGTACTTACCATACCTGAGCTGAAAGCTGATCTGTTACCTGATCTAATAGCTGATACCTGATCTGATACCTGATCTGATAGCTGATCTAATAAGTCATCTGTTAAGTAATAGCTGATCTGATAGCTGATACCTGATCTGGTGCCTAATAGTTGAAAATGGATGAAAAAGTTTTAAAAGATCTAATAAAGACAAAAAATGTTTTAAAGAAAAAATTTCGTAGTATAAAAGTTGATGAAGCAGATACACATGAGCAATTCAAAGATACATTTAAACCAATAATAGAACCATTAACAGAATTTGTGAACAATTCTAAAAATAATAAAAGAAGTATTAAAGCAGAAAGAGATGAATTTCAAACGAAACTTTATAAAAATTCAAAATGTCCATTCAACGAACAATCAGTTAAGTTAGAGACAAGTACTCCAAAGAAACTTGTTGAAGAAACGTTATGCGATAAAAATATCTCACTTAGTAATCGAAACACAAATAAGGCTGATAATGTTGATACTGATGACGATGATGATGACAACGATGATTTTTACTCTCAATCGGAAACTTTAGACAATTCAGATAATAATAAGAGTTATACTGACCTAGCACTCTTGGAAAGCAGAAACGAATTAGATACTCTATACGGCCCACATAAAGATTTTAATAATGAATGGAAGTTTGGTAATAGTAGTATTAAACTTACTGAAGATAAAATAGCGATTAGAAATCAAATATGGGCTTTCACACCAGGTTTATTTTCTTTACTGTTTCACAAAATACCAAAATATTATGATAAACATGAATTAGATATCTATAAGAAAATTTTAGTAAGCACAAATGCATACAAAAGAGAATATAGACCTGATGCACAAATCAAAGGAACGAGAGTATATAAATATAAGCATATTATCAGTAAATTGTTTAAGAAAGAAAGTGAAAAGAACTCATCAACTTCATCATCATTACATAAAATAAAAAGTCCTTACAAGGGTGAGGGTTTGATGCAACTAAACACATACAAACCTAACTATATATACTGGGACGATCCTAATGAGTTAGTAGATCGCCTTAGGCTATTGCTGGCATCACAAGCTGCAGGTCATACTAATCACAATAACGAAATTGTCTCAATTATCGAAGAATTATATTAGGCAAACATTATAGAATAATATTTATCTGCATAAATCATGTCCATCGATAAGTTCGGGCACTATCTTAATGATACAAGTGGTACTGTTTTTGTGAAAAATGTTCCTAAGCTGCTGGGCTTCGTTATGGATAAAACATTGACGTTCAAAACAAAAGAATCAAAAATGTGGCAAAAGCTTTGGAGGAAAACGATGTTATTAATAAATTGCTTCTGCAAAGTCAAATTCAAGAGGTTCGAGATGAAATCAACATGATCTTAAGTCAAAACCTCAATGAAATTCAGGAAAAAATTTCAAGTATGAAACTATTTTTTGAAAAAAAAAAAATTAAAAAGATAAATGAGTTAATTTATGGGTATGTAAGAAATATGATGGTCGACAATACTTAAATGAACTCACTCTGAACTCAACATATCCTTTAAAATTCAAAATACGTTAAATAATGACTTCAAAAAGAAATTTAGTAAATGAACTGCATAAGCAAGCACGAAAAAATTTTCCACGTCGAAGAGTTGTTATGAAAGGAATAGATGATCTTTGGCAAGCTGATTTAGTTGAAATAGGGAACTATTCTACAGACAATAGAGATTATCGATTTTTGCTGACCATAATTGATACATTTTCAAAATTTGCTTGGGCAGTACCCTTGAAAAGAAAGACTGCATTGGAAACAAGCCAGGCTATGCAGAGTATTTTTCAACTGGGACGAATACCAAAAAACTTGCAAACAGACGACGGTAAAGAGTTTTTCAATAAACACTTTGGAAAATTGATGAATAAATACAACATTAATCACTACTCAACATATAGCAGAATGAAAGCATCAATAGTTGAACGATTTAACAGAACATTAAAAGAAATGATGTGGAAAGAGTTTAGCTTTAATGGGTCTTATAACTGGCTCGACATTTACAAAGACTTGATTAATACATATAATTAAAAAATTCATCGCACCATCAAAATGCCACCGATTCAAGTTAACTATAAAAATGAGAAAAAATTATTAAACACGGTATATAACCGCTTAAAACTTTTTAAATTATCAAAGTTCAATGTGGGAGATCATGTGCGCATAAGTAAATATAAACATGTTTTTGAAAAAGGATATACACCAAATTGGACCACAGAAATTTTCACGATTAAAAGAGTTCAAAATACATATCCAGCCACATACATATTAGAAGACTATCGTTGTAATCCTATTAAAAGTGGATTCTATGATGAAGAACTTTCAAGAACTAGATATCCAAATACATATCTAGTTGAAAAAGTTCTTAAGACTAAAGGAGAGAAGGCATATGTTAAATGGTTAGGATTTACAAATCACCATAATTCTTGGATCAATAAAAATGAAATATTGTAGTTAAGTTTATATATATATATATGTATGTGTGTATATTTGTATCTAATATATTAAATAAAATATAATTATATATATATAAATCCTTTTCTTATACAAAGTGTTGTGTTTAATTTCACTTATTTGTAATCAGACAAGCATAATGTCAATAACTCTTACTCTTAGCTCAAATGCATCTGAGTTATCTGCTAATTACTTTCCTCCTATTCGTTTGGATGGTGAATATGAATGTGCTCTAACTGATTTTCATTCATATAATAGCATTCCTAATGTAGATGATTATAACAATATATTTCATATTGGCGAACACGTAATTAAAATACCAATAGGATCTTATGAATTGAATGATATAGTTGATTATATTAAACACCACTATAAGCAGTATTGTCCGGAAAATAAAATTGATATAGAAGCTAATAACAATACAATGTAAGTTAAAGTTAATAGCTCTAAGGATCCCATATACTTTAACAAGGATAACACAATTGGAAAACTTTTTGGATTCAATAAGAAAATTCTAGCTCCTAACCAAGACCATTACTCAGATCTACCAGTCAATATTTTCATCGTGAATATCTTGTGTGTTGAATGTAGTATAGTCGTTAGCACATATACGAATAACTCACAAGCACACACATTACATGAATTTGCGATCAATGTCCCCCCAGGGTACAAAATTGTTGAGATTCCGCGAAATCTTATCTATTTGCCAGTTAACTGCCGAGAGATAAGTTCTCTCACTCTACGCATAGTTGATCAGAACGGTGATTTAATTAATTTCCGAGGAGAGGAAATTACAACAAGAATACATTTGAGATCTAGCAAATAATGATAATATACAACGTCAAGCAACCTAAGGATAAAATTTGATACACTCATAAAACACTATTGCAAACCAAACCACGATTAAAGAGATCATTACACAAAAAACATTTGACACAAGGAAATAAAAAATTTTTGAAGTCTCTCAATTTAAAGTTGACAAAGAAATGAGTTACATACTAGATGTTCTAGAAAAACCTCAATCAGACGAAAGTATAATAAAAAGGACTGTCACACATATACACCATACCTACAATCCTTAAACAATAATGATGAGATTCGAATTTCAATACAAAATCAAGACTTATATGTGCTACCCAGCGAAAGCTACATATATGTTGAGGGAAGTATTGTAGATGATAATAACAGCAAAATATCTTCATTTTTAAATCTAATAACTTTGTGGTACATCTCTTTGACGAAATTCGATATGAACTTAATGGCATAGAAATTGATCATACAAGACATTTAGCGATTACAAGCAGCCTAAAAAACTTTGTTTCTTTATCATCTGCAGAAAGTATTGGCTTGTACAATGCTGGATGGAACAAACTCGATGATTTGGATATTTCATATGGGCACTTTAATTTCTATGTACCACTGAAACTATTTTTAGGCTTTGCTGAAGACTATAATAAAATTATACTCAGCGGTAAACATGAATTGGTTCTCTTACGTAGTAAGAGCGATGAAAAACTCGTATACTCAACTGTTGCTACTGACAAACCAAAAATTAGTATCTCAAACATATCATGGAGAATTTCGCATGTACAATTATCCGATCTGAGCAAATTGAATATGATTAAAATTATTAACAGTGGTGCTTCTATACCGATGGCATTTCGCAGTTGGGATTGTCACATTAATCCTCAACTAAATACAGGAACTAGCTATATATGGAATGTTAAATTGGCTGCAAATAGAGAACGACCCCGTTTTGTGTTGATTGCATTTCAACAAGAAAATAAGTTTGTTCACTGTAATCTAAACAACTTAAAAGTGCATTTGAATTCCGAATCGTACCCATATGATGATCTAAATATAAAATTTAAAAACGATCGGTATGCCATCCTATATGATATGTATCTACGGTTTCAACAAAGCTACTATATGAGGGAATCACAACCACTTCTAACTGCTCAAGAATTTAAAAATAGTGTGCCGATAGTGGTAGTAGATGTTAGTCATCAAAACGAAGCCCTCTCTAATGGTCCTGTTGATATAAAAATTGAAATTGAAACGGACTCCAACATTCCTACCGATACATCAGCTTTTTGCATTCTCATCCACGATCGCATAATAGAATATATACCCTTAAAAGGTCATGTTCGTAAAATAATGTAAATAAAAAAATAAGATGATTGGGGATAAAGTTTTCATCGATATGCAAGGATTTAAATCCAATTCAAACATCTTCATTGCAAAAGAAATATCAATTGTTTTTAACCATAAGGAGCACATAAATTTTATTATTAAACCACCATTTAACTTCAAAAGATTATCAATAGCAAAACAAAGAGAAGCGAATTGGCTAACAAGAAACTTTCATCATATGAATTGGAATGACGGATCAATATCATTTAAGAGTGTTGTAAAATTTTTAAAATCCAATTTAAAACATTCTTAATTCTATGTTAAGGGTGTGGAAAAGAAGAAATGGTTTGAAAAACTACTTCAACTTAGAGTTTTCAACATTGAGGATATTGGCTGCATCAACTTTAAGCAAATACAACTTAAATATCCGGAATATTTTTACTGCAGCTATCACAATTATGGAGTTTGTGCCTTAAGAAATGCATATTTACTTTATCAGGAAAATAACTAAACCATTTTTTTTTAATTTTCTATTCTTACATTGTTACAACATACATATATTTACGATATTTCTTTAAAATAAATATGTGGAGTAAAAGTATACAAAATTTTGTTCAATCATTTATTTATATGTATATGGTTTGTACAAGGACAGAGACAAATGTGAAAAAGCGACAATAAAAAATCTGTTTACACATTTTTTACGTTTTAAGTAAATTAGTTTAAATTTATGTTCAAAAAATTAATCAAATTAAAATCTTAAATTTAAGGCCGCCAATAATGCATCCCCCTCTTCGTCTTGCATAAATATTGCAGTTAAATCGTCTGCATCTTCTGGCATATAGTTAAATGTTGCCAATAAATCATCGCCCTCTTCATCTACCATAAACTTTTCTTCTTTCTTTTGGAAGTTTTCATTGTAGAAGTATACCATTTGGTTGTTTGGAATGACATCACAGTCATCTATCTCATCCTCAAAAATATCTCTAATGGATATATTAGGAGGCAAATCGTCGTAAGACAGCTCTATTGACAGAGGGCTTACGGTTACCTCTTCCTGATTGCTGGAGAACAATCTCACAAATGTCGCTGGATGAGTTTGTGAGCCGTTCAAAGATACTAAAATTGGGCTGCTGCTTAATGTGTCCATTTTAATAATTTATAGAATGTGTAATGTATATTTTTTAAGATTTTATACGATGATGTACTTGCTAGATACAATGCTGTACTTGCTGCTAGATTAGAGAACGTCTCAATTTATACGAATTACGTTCTATTCTTACATTGTTACAACATACATACATACATATATTTATTTCTATAAAATAAATATGTAGATTAAAAAATATACAAAACTGCTGTTCATTAATTTATTTACATATACATACATATGTATGTAGTAAGTAAGTATGTATGTATATAAGTCTGTATGGTTTGTTTGACAAATGTCAGCCTCTTTGCACAAAAAAACAAAAAATAAATAAAACTAAATAAAACCAACAACAAAAACATTAATATCTCACCAGCATACATAATTACTTTCTATAAATACGCTTCCATCTCCATCAGCTAAAAATAATATTACAAAAAAACAAATGCCGAGTACATACTATGATATTTTGTAACATCGCAACAGTGTGTACTAGTGCCAACGTTTGTCGTTTTTGAAATTTTTTCTTGTTGTGTGGTATTGCTTTCCCTATAAAAAAACATAACGTGAAAGACGTTGCACACATTTTAAAAAATGATTATAACACAAGAAATGCCAGATGTGTACTCGGCATTACACACTCGCTTTTTTATATACATGTACGACTACTTACCCACCTTTCAACGCTCAAGTTATTGTAAAAACATACACAAATACACATGCATGAGCATAACGTTGGCTGCCATGATCACGCATCTCTAATTCCCTTTGACAATTCTAAATATCTTACACTTCAATTTTTCCAACCTTCAAGTAAGTTCGTTGCTCATAAATTACATATTTTATTCATCTCTTCAAACTCTTTAAACATAGGAAAATCAAATTAAATAGAACCAACAACAAAAAACATTCATAGATTTCCCACAAGCATACATAAGGTCTTCTAAAATTACCTTCCATGGTCACCATCAAAAAAGAATATAAAAAAAACTAAAGCAACATTTTCTCTATGCACACACACACACGCCATAAACCTGCTGCAACCACTTGACAAAAAAAATCACACTTCAATTCAAAATTAAAACAAAAACATACGTACAAAATCAAACTAAACCAGAACCAACAACAAAAACATTCATAGATATCCCACAAGCATAAATAATTTCTTTCTTTCCAAAATACCCTTCCATCTCCATCAGCTAAAAAGAATATTACAAAAAACTAAGGCAAAATTTGCTCGATGCGTACTCTCACTTAAAAAAAAAAAACATTGCACTCTAAAACCATAAACCTGCTGCAACCACTTGACAAACAAAAAAATCAAAATTTTTTATTTTTTTTTTTATAATGCATGTATTTATTTATTGTATCTTCATATATGAACTAACAATAAGTATCAAATCTTAAATCTATAAAAAAAAATTATTAGGCCCGACCAGTGTCGGACATAAACTTAGTGGTAGTTATAAATAATACATTAGTGATAATCAAAAAAAAGGGGGGAAAGTATTTTCAAGTAGTCCCATCTGGAGTGTTAGGTATAAGAGCACGTGTGTCCCTCTTTTTTAAGCGGATGTATCCAGTAAAGTTCAAAATATTACGAGCAAGCGGATTAGGATGTGATTCGAGTTTTGTTAAATATTTGCCTGCGTATTTTGCAATTTCTTCAGTCACTAGTGGCATATTTAAATCACAATGTATAATAGAATTTTGGATGTACCATGGAGCCGATGTTATTAACCGTAAAATTTTGTTTTGCCTTCGTTGGATTCTCTCGACATTGGAAGCTGAAGCAGTGCCCCATAACTGAATTCCGTAGCACCATATTGGCTTCAAAAGCGACTTGTACAGTAAAAGTTTGCAGTCTAAGCTGAGTGTTGAGTTTCTGCCAATCAACCAATATATTTGAGTTAACTTAAGTTTCATCTGAGTTAACTTAGAGTCAATATGATGTTTCCATGTAAGTCTTCGATCAAGGTGTATACCAAGGTATTTCACTTGGGAATGTTGAGGAATATTATGATTGTTGATTCGAATGGGGGAGCAAGTATCTCTTCTTAGGGTGAACGTTATATGGACACACTTTTGTTCATTGACTTTAATTCTCCATAAGTTCAACCATATTTCCAGCTGAGTGATATGTTCCTGGAGATTGCGGGATGCCTCATAAGGGTTTTCGTGCACACTCATACAGGCTGTATCATCGGCAAAAGTAGAAATATGGATATTATTGCTCACAGGCATATCACAAGTATATATTAAATACAAGACAGGACCCAGAATACTACCCTGGGGCACACCAGAAGATATAGATTCGGGCACACTCGTGAACTCTCCTTCCACAACAGTGAACTTCCTATCAATAATATAACTTTCCAAAAGCTTTTGAATGTTTATTGGCAGATATGTCTTCAATTTTAAAACTAGGCCTTCGTGCCATACTTTATTAAATGCCTGAGAAACATCAATAAAGAGAGCAGAACAATACTTCTTTTCTTCAAATGTTCTTCTTACAACTTGGACCAGTCTATGCGTTTGTTCAATCGTGCTGTGCTGACTTCTAAAGCCAAATTGATGGTCCGGGATGCACCCATTATCAGTTAAAATTTTGGACAATTTAGTCATTAGCAGCTTTTCGAAAAGCTTTGAGATTGTAGATAGTAAGCTTATAGGCCTATATGACTCAGTCTTGGTAAGATCTTTGCCCGCCTTTGGAATCATTTTGATCTTGGCAAGTTTCCAGTTATGTGGAAAATACTGCATTCTTAAAATAGCATTAAAAGTAAATAGCAGGATTCTTATTGCAATATGAGGCAAGTTCATGAGCATTTTGTTACTAATGCCATCAATACCTGGAGCTTTCTTCGGGTTGAGTTCAGCAATTACTTTTTGTACTTCACGCATCTTAAACCTTAAGGGACGAGGGGGTAGAGAAACTACACTCGATAAATCAGCAGCACCCGTACATGAATTGGGAGTGAATACAGATTTTAAATGCTCAGAAAATAAGTTACCTTTCTCACTATCACTTCTTGTGCAGCCTCCGGTCGCAGTACGCAATGGTGATTTAAGATCAACGGGTCGTTTAAGATTTCTAGTAGCGCGCCATAAAGAGTAATTAGATGCGGACGTTACATCAAGACCTTCTAAATACTTTTCCAGTAGTGCAGTTTTTTCCGATGATAGCAGCTCTTTGAGTCGAGTAGCACATTCTTTAAGTCTGATTTTATTTAGGGGTGATCTGTGTTGTTGCCATTCTCTTCTAGCTCTCCTTTTTTCACATACAAGACGTTCAATTTCCGTAGAATAAATTCTGTTAAAGCCGGTCTGCGGATAGGAGGTAGTGGCGTGTTCAGCAGCCTGTTTAATATTTTCGTTAAGATTGGCAATATTAAATTCAATATCATCGCATGATCTAAGCTGAATGTTTTCTACGCAGTGACTACTAAGATATTTTTTGAATACCAGCCAGTTGATTCCATTAATCATCTTCACATATGAGTTAGTTAAATCACTCCTTAGTGGGTTGAAAATTGTAACTATTGTTGTAGAGTGATCGGAGGACAGATCTAGAGAGGCCTCTACATGAATTAAGTCCCTATGAATATTTTTCGTGACGGCAAAATCTATAACATCTGGAATTTTTCTTACGTCAGTAGGCCAGTAAGTAGGCTCCCCACTAGAAATGACATCTAAGCCCATTTTTGAAATTGTATTGAACAAGGCTCGACCTCTAGGTGTAACAAGACGCGATCCCCAGTACGTATGTTTTGCATTGTAGTCACCAGCTGCCACGAAACAAGATCCAAGCGATTTGTAGAACTTCTCATACTGATCTTCGCTAACTGAAAATCTGGGAGGTGAGTAAATTGATGATATCACGAAATTCGCACAAAAATTTTCTACGAAAATATTCGTTGCTTGCAAATATTCTTCACTAACGTTGTCAAGGACATAGTGCTTGAGTCTTGACTTAATCAGAATTGCTGATCCACCACATGCTCTCTCTCTAGGGTCCTTTGTATCATATAAAGTGTAACCATTTATTTTAAATAAGCTTCTTGAGGTCAAATGAGTCTCAGAAACCAACATTATATCAATATTTTTTTCCATGAGGAAGTGCTCAAGTTCATTTTTATGTTGGCGAATGCCGTTTGCGTTCCAGAAACATATTTTTAACGTGTTCATGGTTTATTAACTAATGCTTGAAGCAGTGTATTCTGCATTCGCAGCATTTCTTGCATCATACTTGTCATATTTGTAGTAAAGTTGTTTATAGTTAGCACCAGATTCTCAATAGTAGCTTCAAGGCGACTAAAGTTAAAGCTTGAGTTTGAATTCGTTGAATTATTTGGCGGTGGAACATTTTGCGTGGGAATTGAACTAGTCTTAGCAGCATCAGCATACGATACACGTGAAGTAATTGGTTGGCTGATTTGAGCAAAAGTGTCGGAGTTCGCGTTTACTTGTAGAGCTGGAGTTAGCTTGGGTTTTTGACCCATAGCCTGTTTAACGAAAGAAAATACAGGGCACCCTCTATAGTTAGCTGTGTGATTACCTCCACAATTACTACATTTTTTTTCTGCTTGATCTTTTGGCTTAGTGCAGCTAGCAGTACCATGCAATTCACCGCAGATAACACACACTGTAGGTAACTTGCAGTAAGTTTTCGTATGGCCATATTCTTGGCAATTATGGCACTGTACGGGACCTGAACGCTTACGTGGCTCTTCAACTGTGATTTTTCGATGTAAGAGATACTTTACGTTATAAACTGGATGGGCTTCATTTTTTTTCAATTGTATGTCATTCGGCTCCAGTTCAACCCGAAATAGGGGTTGGGGGACCTTTTCTCTATTAAATATGTTGGTAACATTTTTTACCTTGAATCCTTGGTCGACAAGTGCACATTTTACTTCTTCGGGTTCAACATATGAATCTATGCCCTTTAATACTATCTGTAGGCCTTTAGCACTCTTAAGTTGGTATGTGTAAAAATTTGTTTTATTTTTTTCGAATTCACAAACAATTTTTCGGAAATCTTTTTCATTATATATTTGGATTTTAGTTTCATCAATATTACCTCGTTTAATTGGAATGATGTGAAAAGTATTTTCACCAATGGTCGACAGTACTTTTTTTATAAGCGCGTTAGAATTTTTTTCTCTCAGATAAATAGGTGGTGGCTTAAAAGACTTATGCGATGATGTAGAGGGCTTGTCGTCGGTGTCTTGCAATAATGAAAAAAGATTTTGACGATTGGTAGATGATGCGCTGTTATCCCTAGACATCTTTGGGGCGGATGAAATTTTTGAAGAATTTGGGCTTCGCCCACGCTTTACCACTGTTATATATCTCTCCATTCCCACTTGTACCTTGGGTTTTGAGCTACTGTTATCTGTAGTGATAACTTGGTTTAGTGATGAAGGCGAGCCCGATGCTGATGATATCGCAGACTTAAATGAAGAAGTACTAGGCAATGGTAATGTTAACGATTCACTAGTTGGCATTGGACAAAGCGAAGTTGATCGCTGACGAAAAATTGGCTTTGCCGTTAAAAAAAGATTTTCATCAGATTTATTATTTATATTTTTTTCATTAAGAGTTTCAGAACTCACAGTAAAATAAGCATTTCTGCCGTTAGAACTCACTTCAAAATTTTTTTCCTTTGAGGTACTCATACAGAGTATTATTCCTCAAGGGAACTTTGTTTGTGTTTACGGTTTTTTTTTTGTTTTTGCTATTTCTTGCTATGTAAAAAATATTAGTAAAGCCAATAAGCTTATTTATCAAGGTGAATATGTATTACGAATATTTTTTGTATAATTTTTGATTTTGTTGTTTTTTATATTTGTTTCGTATGTATGTATGTAAAAAAAATCCGCTTAAATGTCTCTTCACTATGAAGTTTCAACGAGAACTCTATCAAATCTAATCAAAATTAAAACAAAAATCTAAAACATACATACAAGTTTGCGCGCCAACATAATAAACTATGAGTATGTTCATCAACCCAAAATTAAAACAAAAACATACGTACAAAATCAAACCAAAACAAAACCAACAACAAAAACATTCATAGATATCCCACAAGCATAAATTATTTCTTTCTTTCCAAAATACCCTTCCATCTCCACCAGCTAAAAAGAATATTACAAAAAACTAAGGCAATATTTTCTCTATGCATACTCTCACTTAAAAAAAAAACATTGCAATCTAAAACCATAAACCTGCTGCAACCACTTGACAAACAAAAAAAAATCACACTTCAATTCAAAATTAAAACAAAAACATACGTACAAAGCATGCGTGCCAACGAAAATAAACTACGAATATGTACATCAAACTATCCTTATCTCACACTTATGCTCACACAACAAAACAAAACATCATCATCACATACATATGCATCTACAAACCATCTAGTACCCTCGTCACTTCACACCCTTGACTTTAATTACCTAAATTTTCCCATAAATTACAAATTTTCAATTTTAATTACCCAAATTTGACAATTTTAATTGTTATAGAACCGCCAGTATCTAACTACTCATATAAAATCCCAGAAATTTTGTCCAAGACATTGTTTTTCATTTATTTTAATAAACACTCACACATGCACACTAATTTATTTTCATGTACGTGTAGTTTTTTGACAGTTCATATCATAAGATTGTTGTTATAGGATTTCTTATAACAACGCTCTTATAATAAATCTTATAATATTGACATAACACTAATTTGAAGTCTAGACGTAACATAATTCTCTCTGCGATTGAATTTGACGCTCTTATCTTACATATTATGTTAGGTGGAGACCATATGTTACACAGTCGTTTTTTGTGTTAGCAACAGATTTTGACAATTGCCAACACAAAAATTTCCAAACTTATGTCTCGTGTAATCTCACTGTTAATAAAAATTTTATGTTTTCATTGCCAATAAGATTGTGTGTTAATATAAACTAGATATACCAAACGGACGACACACTCGTCCGTATTCTAGAATCAAAATGTAAATAATTCAAAATTCAAAGAAAATGTATCTAAACTTCATAAAAAATTCATTAAAACACAGCCACACACAAACTTACATACATATGCAAGCATAATTAAATAATATATGAAATTGAAAAAACATAAACAAAATCCCTTTAACCAAGTTAATTCAATTTATTCAACTCTCTTCCTTTAAGTATAATGGCTTTCACACAACAACAAATAAGAGAAAAAAATTGTTAGATCAAGAGAAATACTACAAACCCACACACACACTCATGTTTTGTTTCTTTTTTTACTTGTAAGCTAATAAATGCGTGTGTAATATGTTTGCATGTAGTAGTAGCGACTTTAAACGCTTATAGCACCCAAAATACTAAACCGATTTCAATAAAATATAGATTCTGCACATCTGCATAAAAAATCCTTTAAAACCTTTTTAAAATCGGTGCAGTGGTACCAGCGTAAAAGGGATTACAAAAAACATGTTTGCCTATTAATTATATAGAAGATATATGTTTATGCTAAAATAAAAATTATATAAACCACTAACACTAACCATTCACAGGCATGCGTAATAACTTTGTGCTGAGAAAGTGGAGTGAAAACTGAGCCAGGTGCAGATGCAAATTGATTAAATTCCGAAGGACTGTGTGTACAAAGGAAATTATAAATTTAATAAAGTTTTTCTTCCATTTGCCTATTATTTGAACTTAAAGGAGGCTTGCAAAATTGAGTAGTTTAGTATTTCTTCTGAATACAGAAGTGGTTTATGTTTTTGAAGTGCATGTGCGCAGGGTTTAGATGAAAATGCAAAGATACAAAAGGGAAATAATAAAATAACATAAAATATTTTAATTAATAAGTAAAATAATTGGGATTATTAGTACGTTTAAAAAATTTTAAACTTAAATTGTAACACTTCCCATAAAAAAACACTAATTATTAACTTGACTGCATCCGGTCAAAAAAATACTTGTGTGGCAACACTCTATTCTTAAAAAGCTATTGTTGTTATTTACATTTATTTTCTTTTACATACTCTTACGACTACAATTTGAAGCTGAAAAAAAGTCAGCCAATGTAGCAATAGTAAAGTAAGAAAATAAAAAACATGTTGATTATTGAGTTCTTGTTTCAACTTTGTTTTCATTTGTTTAAAGGAAAGTTTATAATATAATAACTCTAGTTGTTCTAAGAAGCTTTGGGTAGAGGTTCCCTGATGATCTGCATTAGCAACAGTGAAATGCGCATAGGATCCAGCTAAACCCCTCAATAATCAATTTCAATGTATTTTTAATAAAATAAAATAAATATTTTACTTAATAAGTAAAATATTTGGGATTATTAGTGCGTTTAAAAAATTTTAAATAATTCGGTATTTATTTAAACTCTTTGTTCTAAATAAATGCTTATACTATTGTTTTGCAACATTTATTAATATTATTTTAAAATTTTTGCATTAGTTCCCTTCAAAATTTTTGGGGAGAAAACTGCCAACAAATTCTCCCTCTCCTTCATATTTAGAATACCTACTTTTTTCCCGGGGAGTTTTCTCCCGGGAAAATTCTAATTCATAATAGGAGGAATGGGAAAAGGGAAAAAACTCCCGGAGAATTGTTATTCATAATTGGGCTGTATATAAAAAGTTAAAAGAAATTTTTTTTTTATATTTAAAGGCTCAGTTAGCCGACTGTAGTGTAATGTAACTGTAACGTAGAAAACAGCTGATTGATATTTTTATATCAAAAGTAGGTTACCTTTCATTACATCTATATAACCATTTTCATTACTTTTCACATAACAAAATCGATCAGCTCTTTCTTACTTTTGCAATTACGTTACATTACAGTCGGCTAACTGAGCCTCAAGTTTGAGAGCGTAACCAGCAGGGAACGAAGCCGATCGACTGTGAGTGGGCTAACAGCCGCTCCTGGCAGATTTTCTAAATTAGAAGTAAGTGCTGATTCTGACATAGTTGATTTTTGGGACGCAGTTTCAAAACATACAAATGAATTGAACGATAAATGTGACTTGATCGAGAGGGTTCTTAGCTATGTTTAAAGAAAATCGGTCCAGCCGTTTAGAAGATATAACATCTTTCTGAAAAAAGTCGGGTGTGTTTAAAATTTTTAATTTTTGTTATTAATTATAATAAGATATCTAAAAATCTAAAAATGTTATAATAAGATATACTTATAAAACTGAAGTACAAATTTAAATGTAATGGTCAATTTATATTACCTATATATGATTTTGTAATAATACATATTAATACATGTATGTACATTTTTCAACTGAAGTACAAATAAAACATTAATTTAAATATATAGAAATTTTGGTTACTTTTTTATGCATTTGGTTACTTTTTTTTTGTATTTTGGTTACAAAATTTTTTTGGTCGTGGCAACGCTGCTTATAAGTAAGGCATTCTTCAAAGCTTATAGAAAGCTTTTCTATAAAAAAGTTCACATAAGCATCAAAATTAAACTAAAGTCCAGCGGTGTTTGGAAATATACCTATTTCATTTTTTGAAAAAGAAAAGGCATTGTATTTTCGGCAGCAGTATTTTCTACTTAAGACTAGTCTGTTAAAACTTTTAATAAATGTTTTGAGCACCATTCATTACTTCGTACAAACAAATTTGAATCGCTAACAATATTAACTAGTCATTGTTGTAGTAAATTTCACGCGAAACAATTGTCACTCATTAATTTCATATACAAACATATGTATGTATCTTTCTGTTTTATGAATTTATGTTTTTAATAAATTAATACATATTTTCTCAATGCAAGACTCAGTTTAAATAAAATGCTATATGTAGTACATCCATGTATGTAATACAACTTCATGTTCTTATATAAATTTATTTTCATGTGATCTTTAACGTATTGTAATATTTGCATTCGCTTTCGCAAAAATTAAAATGTAATATTCGCATTCGCATGCGCTAAACTGGTATTAGTTACATCCCTAGTTAAAGGCTTTTATATTAAAAAAATTAATGTACTGATTTTTTTTTCAATTGTATTGATTTTTTTTCTCTCATCCCAGCTAAAAAAATTATATATGGTCCATATATTCTTAATATATGAATGTATATAACTATATATGAATATGTATGAATTCATGTATGGAAATGTATGGGATTATACATGGCAAAACTATTATATATGAACTAATATATGGACTCATATATGAACCGTATTACAATACACGAGCTCATATATGGAAATTTAACTTTGAAGCTCTTCATATGTGGATCCATATATGTATATAAGATTTAATATATGGAGTCATATAAGAATGTGTGCATACATGATATCTCACATAACATCGTTTTTGCAATTAAAAACGCTTGGTATTTTATCCTGGTGAATTGGAAATCCATTAGAAAATACATACGGTATGCATAGTTTATATGCGTATCCTCAACGTTTAAAAAAGAAAATCTTTTGTCACAAAAAAAAAACCATTCTTGTATGATTTTTTACATTGTGGCCCCATTTAATATATCATATGTCCAGTCATTAATTTTATAGAAAATAACAAAATTTTCTAGGTAAGAAACAAAGTTCATATTATTGCAAAAATTATATTGAAAACTATTTTTAGACGGAGTATTTTTTCTTTTATAATTAATTGCATTAGTTTTTAATCTGATTTCTTAAATTAAATTTTGAGTATGAATATGAGTTTTGTGTTTTTTAAATAATTGATTGATTGATTAGTTTGATTTTCATTATTTGTCCAAACAAGTGTTTCATTAAATACAACCTTCCTGTTCAAAATCTAAAAAAAGTAATTTAAAGTAATTTAATTTAAGTAATTTAACTTATTGGACAGCAGTGCGCTTTTGTGAATCAAGAGAGTATGAATATGAACCTTGCATACTGTAGAGGGAATATATGTATACACATACATGTATGAAAATGTATAAATATATATAATCATATATGCCCATATACCCTCATTTTTCGGATCCGAACCATATATGGGATATCATATATGCTCCATACATTTTTTTTTAGCTGGGAAGTATTGATTTCTACGATTTAAAAACTGGAACCCTAATGGGGTATCACACACGGGAGTAATTTTGATGCAGGCACAATTTTTGTTCTTTTGAGAACACACGAGACTAATTAATCTGGCATAAAAATGTAGGGATTGCCGTTCGGATTTAACCGAATACGCGGTTTTTAGCCCATAAAAACCGAAACCGAAACCGACAAAAAAAGTGTCGGTTTTTAAGCTTTACCTTAACATTATTATATTGTTTAGAAATACAGAAAATACTTTACATTGAAGACTTTTATACATTACTTAGCATTATGTAACAATGAAAGGTAAGAAAATTGTAAAATTTTAAGAAAATTATAACAATTCTTCTTTGCAGAAAGAATTGTAATTTCCTATCAAAAAAGCTCTAGCAGATGTAAAGCAAATAGACGATCATTTTAACGTTTTTCGACAAGAATTTTTACTTTATAAAAAAACGAACAACAAAACAACCAACATATTATTGCTTCACAAGACAATAACACAATAAAGTCCTCTTCAACTGAAAGCGAAAGAGTGTTTTCTGTTGCTGGTAACTTCTGCACA
This sequence comes from Tachina grossa, assembly GCA_949987645.1. NCBI lineage: Eukaryota > Metazoa > Arthropoda > Insecta > Diptera > Tachinidae > Tachina > Tachina grossa. The sequence goes on along the minus strand of OX465275.1, from coordinate 102,058,028 downwards.
AAAATAAGATTTCGTTTAAACGACTCTACATTGAACACTTTAACGTTTCTGAAATTTTATCACTTGGATAATTAAATATAAATCTTTTATTCTTAAGCTTTTTAAACACATACTCACTACTAAATGTTTCTTTTCTATTAAAAGTGTCTGAATTGAATACAAACCAGAGAAACTTTATCTCCCCTATAGTAATGATTTTTTCCGTCGAAAAATTTTTTCCAGAAATATTTTCCCTTATCATGAATAATCTGCCTTTTCGTGCTTTGCGTATTTCAAATACGACTATGACTGTTTGGTAATAGATCAAAGAAAAACTGTTGAAGTCTTCTTTAATCTATTACCAAACGGTCGTAGTCGTATTTGAAATACGCCAACCACAATAGGGCACAATATTTTTCACGTGAATTTTTCACTTTTTCCTTGGTTTTGCTCACTTTATTTTTGCAGGCGAACTGAATTATTACATCGAATAATTTTGGTATTTTTCTTCTAATTATATATTAAAAGTTCAAATTATTTATTGTTAGTAAGTAAAGCTTACGATTGCTAACAATAATTCCCTACAACACATTTTTTCATAGAGTATGAATCTCTTTGGATCACAGACAGTAAATTTCACCACCACGGTGGTATACTTAATGAAAAAAATTGCTAAATCAACAGAAGCGCCTCCATGAGTACAACTTTAAAGTTAAATAAGTTTCATTTCTAACCTAAAATGTTTGTGATATTTTATTCAACTTAAATTTGTCCGATTTTCAATTAGTTTTTAAGCTTTACAAAAATTCTTCCTTTTTTACATTCACGTGGACTGATAGCGGGGAAAAATTTCACGGGATATTCAAGATAGCATTTTTCTCTTCGAGGGGAATGAAAATTTCACATGAAGAAAAATTCCATTTGTTTTTCACGATAGGGATGATAATTTTTAAATCATTATCATTATCTTTCCAGCATATATACAAACCTAAACCGAACCGAAACCGATCGGTTTTAGTACACACAAAAAAATCATAGGTTATATTTCCTAAAATAATGGTATAATTTTAACTAAGTGAAAGGGTAGAATGGCATTTACAAAGTTTTTTAGGTAGTTTAACAAAAATTTTAGTTGATTTCTATGTTCGAAAAATCAACTAAAATTCTAGTTGAAACTCCTTAACGACTAGGTACTTTTGTTTTCTGTGAACCATCTAAATAGCAAAGTAAATTTATACATATATAATGCGGAAAATTATCATGGATTTTAGTTATATTAACTATTTATAATTCGACAACTGTCATGGATTTAAAAAATTTTTGAATCTTAAAAAATTTGTTATTTATTTAATAATTTATTTATCTACATATAAATAACATTCAAAAGAAAAATACCACGAAAATAAAACATCTAAAGGTAATGCTAGGAACACAACTGGGACAAACGACGAATTTTTTCATAAAAAATAAAACACATTTATGCATATGCAAATTAATACAACACTGCCGTAGAACGAAACTCTTCGTGCGTGACGAACTCTCTGATATATTTATTTATATTCTTTTAACCAGGAAAAAAACAGTTTTCTCTCTCTTTGCACAAACAGTAATCAACTTTATCAGTTATAAGAGCTCTTATTTATTCCTCGTTGTTGTGCTTCACACGACGAATTTACTCAGTGAATTATTATAGACGAATTCTTCACCGTCCACGAAATTCGTCGTTCGTCCCAGTTGTGTTCCTGGCATAAGACCGCGTTTGCCAGCAATCGTAAAGCAGCTCTGAGTTGGTGGAGAACATTAAAATTTGGGATGGGGATCTTCCTGTGCGAAGGTATAGGTCGTCTGCAGCTTCCGACGGAAACACCTATGTACATATATGCAGGATACACTGGGAATTTGCGTACATGCTTCTATACCATTAAAAATTAAAAACGGGCATCAAGGAAGAGAGAGGACGTTTGCCGGGCTCAGCTAGTTTATCTATAATAATTAAAAAGAATTATTTTACATAAATTTAAATATTTTAAAAATTTAATACATACAAACCTTCTTGCTCAAAAATTTAATTTTGACAACAAAATATAAAACAATTCAATAAAAATAATTTCGAAAAATATATGTATATATGTACCTTATTGCAATAGTTTATATTAACTTGGATTTTAGGCAATGTGTAATGTACAAATTACCTAACTGCATAGTTAATAAAACCCAAGTTTTTTACTTTCATATAAAAAAGTCACCTATGTAAGTTTAGTTAATATTAATTACCTCTTATATTTTTTTGTGTGTAGCTTAAAACCGGAAACCACGGTTTTCTAATTTCCACGGTTTTTGGCAAACCCTATAAAAATGTATACGTACACACAGCTTTGTGTGTATTAGTGTTTTTTGTATTCTTTTAACATTTGCTGTTTTATAAGTTGTGTGTGTATTGGTTTTGTGCCAATGATGCCTGGTTGTGTCCGGTTGAAAAATTATGACAAACACAATAGCACTCTCTTCGCCTATCCCAGCTATCCCAGCCAGCGTTGCCGTTTTGGTTACTTGTAACCAAAATCGGTTACTTTTTTTCCAATGTGTACTTGTGTACTTTTTTTTCCATTTTGGTTACTTTTTTTCAACACAAAAATAACCATTTTTATGTATATATGTACATATGTGGTATGTTAAATTTGAACATAACTAATTATCTTGATAAAAGATCACAATTTAAGCGTTTTTACTACGTTGTAAGACAACACTGGATAATCAACATAGCTTTTAAAAAAATACATGTCTGTCTCTGAGCATAACAAGCCTGGTTTCAAAAATCAGATGCATTCATGGTTGCAAAATCTTTAAATGTCAAACACTATGTAAAAAGTTAAAAGCGAATTTTTTTATTTGAGAGCGTAACAAGCAGGGAACGAAGCCAACCGATCTGTGAGTCGGCTAACACCCGCCGCTGGCAAAATTTCTAAATTAGAAGTAAGTGATGATATGGACATAGTTGAATTTTGGGACGCAGTTTCAAAACATACAAACGGATTGAACGAAAAATGTTTTTATGATTTAATTAATTTAATGTAAAATTTAATGTCACTGCCACACAGTTTGGCTGCTGTTTAATACTTCATCTATACAGTCTTGTGTTTTGATAACGAATGTAATTAAATTACATATTCTTTGTTGTTACTAAAAATATTTTGGTTTGGAATTTCTAATAAATAAAATAGATGCACAGTTGAATAAAGATGCTTGTTTTGTAAAGATTTTTGTTTGAGGTTTTTAAACTTATTATGTTTGTATATTGTGATTCTCAATATAGTATTAAGAGTCTTACTATAAACATGCGGAGTTTGTTAACTAAATTCAAAAATTTGTTTTGGTTGAAGTCTACTGACGAGTTCTACAAGCGGGAACAAAATGCTTATAGACAATTGCTTAACCATAAAAACATGCCAATTTTTGAAATTTCTAATAATTTACCTGAAGTATTTTTTTTACAAAATTGATTTTATTGATTGTTAATTATAATAAGATATACTTTTAAAACTTGTTTTTTTGTTCCACCTTTATTTGCAATCTATTTTACAATATTTAGCAAATTCAATAATTCAAGCAAAAAAATATCACATGTGTTATTAACTACATTAAGTTAATAAACTATATATACATACATACATACATACGTGAAAAAAAATTTAAATGCAATGGTCCATTTATATTATACCATTTCATATATTAATATATGCATGTATATTTTTCAACTGAAGTACAAATAAAACATTATTTTAAATACATAAAAATTTTGGTTACCTTTTTCTGCATTTGGTTACTTTTTTTGTATTGTGGTTACAAAATTTTTTTGGTCGTGGCAACGCTGATCCCAGCACAATTGTTCTCGTGTGTATTAGTTCAATGACTTTAACGTTAATGCTTGTAATCAGAGAAACAAGTCGAGGCAAAATTATCGGCGGCGCAGTAGTTTTGTGACCGGCGGCGGCGCGCCGAGAGAATTTTCGGCGTGTAATTTTAATGTGTTGAACTCTATCAGGTATGTGATGGAAATCGGATCGATTTGAAATGAAGTCGCAAGCTCAAAACGTGGAAAATTGTTTTTGGTGTGACAGAAAACGCATCGATTTCATATTCCAACTTTGTTTCATTTTCAGTTGGTTACAAAAATATCAATTATTTCTTTTATATTTTTTGCTGCTAACTGAAATTGAAGCCAACAATGCTGAAGTCGGCTGCAGGTTGCCAAAGATATTTTCGGCGACGGAGAAACGAATATCGTTGGATAGCGGTTTGCTGAAGCGAACGGCATATTTTTTGTTATATTCAAACACCGAGTCTTAAGCAGCCCATACACGATTCAATTCAATTTTCAATTGAGTCGGTTGTTGTCCAAATCAAAGCGTGTATGGCTTTGTCAACTGATTAGTTTGGCAGTTGTCGAGTTGACTGAAGAAAAATCAAAAGATTTTGATTTTTCATGTTGACTAGTAAATCTTTCAATTCGATCGTGCTGTGTGTGTTCGAGTCTCTTGATTAGCTGTCAAAATTTATGTTTGTGACTTTATTTTGTATAGAAAAAGTTATGTATTTATAAAATTGTATTTAATTTGATTGAATTCTATATATAAAATATAAAAATAAATGAATAAATACAATAGAAGTTTTCAATTTTTAAATTTTTATTTGTGAAAAAAATATAAATTTGATAGTTGAATGAAAATCTTTCAATTCAGTTTATGAAGAATCAATTCAATTGAAAGACTCAATTCACAATTGAATTGAAACGTGTATGGGGTGCTTTATAATGAAAATCTTTTATTTTTTAAACCATGGTCTTGCAAAAAAATGGCCACGTCTACGGCATGTTGGTACCTTTAGTGTTTTCAGTACATGTCGGCGGCAGACTTTAACTGATCGGCTTCAACATACATACAATTAAATTGTTAAAAAAATATAATAATAAACAGTCGTTAAGCAGCTGTGGGTTGAGGAACATCTCTCGCGTCATCGTAATTATTTCTTAAGTGCGGTCAGGCTTGTGCGTGTTGTTTGGCCTTCGAGAGTTTTTCGTCTCGCTCGCACTGGTTGACTGATCTGCCACGGATAACCGTATAACCTTGCGGTTTTTTGTGGAATTTCTTTAACAACCACGTTGCTACTTCCTATGTGAAGGCATAGGTCGTGTACAGTCAGTCACAAAAACTTTTAAAATACTGTTAATACCATCATGGGCATATGGTCTAGTTACTCCGCCCATACTTGTGCAATATGTACTATATAAATAAATAAATATAATAATAAATTTATGTATGTAAATAAAATTATCTTTTATTGTATTATCATGTGTCTTTAATTATTTTAAAGCATTTTACTTACATTTTCACATAAGTTATTGCAGGAAAATTTTGCTCAGATATAGAATAAATCCTAAATCGTCAAGTCATGCTTACTCGATTTAAAAACGCAAAATCAACACAAATTCCGTTTTTCCATCACATCTTTTTTTGCTAATATTTTCATAGAACAATATGGGAAATGAAATCGATTTCGATTTAAAACAAAACCAGAAGGAAATCGAAATAAATGTGTGCATAACAACTTTTTACGTTTTTCAATCGATTTTAAATCGAAAACGATTTCCATCGCATACCCGTATGTTTGATTCCATTAATTGGATAGATCTGTTTGCTGGATTAAAAACCCATGAGTGCTACGAACTTTTTATAAAAAAAGTCATACAAATTTGTTCAGATAATATCTATGTAAATGCAATAAACCATATGAGCTACCTTGGTACACCAATGGCCTAAAAAAGCTAAAAAAAATTGCGTTACAAATTCCATAAAAAGTTTTTGGGTGATTCCGATTCTCAAGCTAAATTTTTCCATTACTGCAGAGAATTTAACTTTTTAAATAAATTTATATATTTCTCTTGTCGAAAGAACAAGAAATTATACCCCAAAGCGTTTTGGACTTTTGGTAAATCTAAAAGAAAATCGTCAGACATTCCATCTACAGTCAGCCTAGATGCCAAAATTTCTAATTCTTGTGAGGAGGCGGTAAATATGTTTGCATCCTTTTTTAGTTCAAATTTTGAACCGTTCAACGATAATATTTACACTTCGAGAGGTTTTAACAAATTAAATATTGGCTGCTTAGTTTTGTCTGAGATTGGGCTATCTGACGCTATTACTCAGGTAAAGAATTCGTTCAAATCTGATTGTGATGGTATCTGTACTTATCTGCTAAAGAAATCGAGTACCTCCTTAATACCAGCTCTAATGTTTATTTTTAATTTGTCTCTGAAAGAAGGGCAATTTATAAGTAAGAGGAAGTCTACCATAGTCACTACAGTTTTCAAAGATGGCATCAGAAATGATGTACATAAAATGTTACAGGCCTATCTCTAAGCTTTCTTGCGTTTCTAAAATTTTTGAGCATATTGTGCATACAAAGTTGTTTTTCCAAATTAAATCTTGGATTTCTCCGCATCAGCACGGTTTTTATTCTGGCCGATCAACTATTACTAATTTGACCATTTTCAGTGAATATAGTCTAGGTGCCCTGGACCATGGTAGCCAGGTAGAAGTTATATACACAGACTTTTCTAAAGCGTTTGATAAAATATCTCATTCCATTCTGTTGTCAAAATTGAGTTTAATTTGATTCCATTCCAATTTTTTTTGTGGCTTATGTCTTATCCAATGGAGTTTGAGTTATTGAAGGTTTTCAATCCTCGCCCTATTGTCAAGCGTCTGGAGTGTCCTAAGGGAGCATCCTTGGCCCATTATTATTTAAATTATATATTAATGATATTGGTGGCTGCTTTATTAAGTCAAAATATCTGTTATATGCCGATGATTTAAAATTTTTCATGAAATGTGATTCATTGAGTGATATTTGCACTATGCAAAATGAGCTTAATAATTTAAGCAATTGGTGCCAACTTAATTCCTTGCATTTAAATATAAATAATCCATGAATCCCATTGTTGTGATATTTAATATTAATGGTATTAATTTGAACACATGGAATTCTAAACTTGGTTTTCTGAAGAGAAACTGCTCTGAGTGTGTTAATCCCTACACGCTTAAATACATTTATACGACCTTCGTTAAATCTAAGTTGGAATATGCTGCCGTTATATGGAATCCTCATGTCTCAAATCTTATCTCTCGTATCGAGAGACTTCAACGCATCTTTCTTAAATTTGTTACGCGCTCATTATCATATTTAATTTCTGTTCCTTTTGAATCTAAGTGCCTTTTTATTGGCCTGCGTACTTTAGAAGGACGTAGAACGATATTATTAATATGCTTAATTCACAACAATCTTTATAGTGTATTTGTGTATCAAATACACTTTTTATTTATGATTAAACAGAATACCGACTTCAACACATTTTCCATACAAATTGACACAAAAAAAAAAACAGCCGCAGAAACCAGTCGTGAGATAGAATCTATTTTATTTTGAGAGCGTTATTTCTTATGCTCTCACATATAAATACTTATTCTCACAAAAATGTTACCATACTTTCAATAAATTTCATACATTTTGTAAACAAAACTGCAAAGAAAAATAAGCACAAAAGAAAATAAAACAAAAATTAGAGAGCATTTGAAGTTACTGCCGTCGATGTTATTATGGGCTTGATTAATTTGTCAGCGATTTTCCTGAAGTTGCAGACTTTATTCTGTTTCTAAATTTTTTTAATTGTGAACACCCTATGTGTAGTGTATTAATGTATTTTGTATTTTTAATGAAAAAAGAAGAACAAGCTACATACAAATTCTCTCAGAGAGCCTCTCTCTGAACACAACATTTTAAAAACATATGAAATAAAAGTGTAATAGTGTATTTAATTTTTATATGAAAATTTCAAACAACAAATGTTACACTCTTGTATTTAATATGATAATACAATCGATACAGAGATAGAATAGGTTTTGTGAATTAAGCAATAGATACATTGACTGTCCTGATTTGCTTCATGCTGTACCATTTTTTATACCTCTTAGATATTTCAGGTCAACTAAGCTGTTTGATGTTCCTTTTCATCGGACTAATTATGCTCGTAATGGCAGACTAACCCGTGCTTTCGTGTTTCTCAATGAAATTAACTTTAAATTGCAAAGAGAATCAAAGTCAAATGATTTTAAACTTGTTCTTCTAAATGTAATAAAATAATTTTGATATTTGAAATTTTGCTTTAATTTCATAACTTTTTATATACGTACGTACATTCATTAAGAAATTAGCTCTCTTTTTATTTTTTGTTGGTCTTTTCTATTTTACTATATATATAAGATCTTCAATATTAATTATTAAGAAAAAATTTACCATTTTATCGTAGTCTGAAAGGACTTTCTGTCCATAGACTGAAATAAATAAATAAAACTCTACGTAACTCACGATGCAAAAGTAGGTATGAGGTATGACTCATACAAATAGTAACGCTCTCGGCTGAATTACGAAAATTCCCGTCGTTAAAAAACTAATTCCAGGAATTCTCATCTCACTTGTAGTGGGGATTTCCATAATTTGCAGGCCAGTAAGAAAACTAATTGCGAGGATTACCGCTAATTTTCAAAACAAATTTTCCAATGGTTGAAAACCTATACTTTTGTTGTCATGGTATAGAATTATTGTTCGTACACGTTTAGTACCTTATTCATAAAAAAAATTTTGCTTTTCCTTAAAAAGGCCTCAACCAGGGCCCAATTCCACAAAACAACTTATCAACTTTTCACTTTACACTTATCAAATTTTTCGACAATTTGCAGAACTTTTCGTTCCTCAGAACTGTAAAATTTGACGAGTGAAAAGTTGAAATTGATAAGTGTAATTTGCAAAGTTTTTGCAATTTTTATGCTCTCGTTGCAATTCCTGTTCCACGTAAGTTCTCTCTTGCAAAGTGCAAAGTTAATTTTAAAAAGTGTAACTTGCAAAGACTTTGCAAGAAATTATGTTTTTTCGTTCCACAATAACTGTAAATTCTATTTTTGCAAAGCAAATTTTGATAAGTTTGTCAAAAATTTGCAAGGCAAACGATCTCTTTGCAAATTAACAAAACAAAATTCGTTGATAAATCTTCGATTATTTTCAAACATAATAATCATAACAATACAATCTCACATTGCGTTCGTATGTACATACATAGATATGGAAAAAAAGAAAAAAATATTTGAGCTTTAGATTACATATATTATTATATTATATTTGTATAAACTTGTTTTAAGCGTTATTATATATTCTATTAATGTAGAATAACACATTGAAAACGTTACGTTCAAAATTTGGATTGGGCTTTTTTAAAACTAATTCTAATTTATTAACCTTCAAATTGAAATGTAAACTTTAATATGTTTTAATCCCCATTAGAGCTAGGTCCAACTCGTTCATTCGTTAATTTTTGCTACAAACCTATGGTCAAACCCATGTAATTTAAATGAGTTTGTGGGAAAAATTAACGATTGAACGAGTTGGACCCAGCTCTAACTCCGATATTCATAAAATTTAAAATAAATTTTAAATGTATTTTTCACCCCCGACTAAAAAAAGGGGTGTTATAAGTTTGTAGTGTGTGTCTGTGTGTCTGTGTATCTGTGTGTCTGTCTGTGTCCACGTACAGGCCAAACGGCTGGACCGATTTTCATTTAATTTTTTCTGTTTGAAAGATGACTTGATCGAGAGGGTTCTTAGCTATGTTTGAAAAAAATCGGTCCAGCCGTTTAGAAGATATAACATCTTTTCTGAAAAAAGTCGGGGGTTTTTAAAATTTTTAATTTTTGTTATATTTTAAGTTTTTCATACAAAGTTTTCTAAAAATGGATTTCAAATAAATTTTATTTTTTATGAATACACACAAAAAAATATAAGAGGTAATATTAACTAAGCTTGCATAGGTAACTTTTTTTATATGAAAGTAAAAAACTTGGGTTTTATTAACTATGCAGTTAGGTAATTTGTACATTACAAATTACCTAAAATCCATATTATTATAAACTGTTACAATAAGGTACATACATACATACATATATTTTTCGAAATTATTTTTATTGAAACATTTTATATTTTATTGTCAAAAGTAAAAAAAAGGTATAAATTTTTAAATTTATGTAAAATAATTCTTTTTAATTATTATAGATGAACTAGCTGAACCCTGCAAAAGTCCTCCCTCTTGCTTGTATCCTGCATATACATAGGTGATTCCGTCGGAAGCTGCAGACGACCTATACCTTCGCACAGGAAGATCCCCATCCCAAGTTTTCATGGTCTCCACCAACTCAGAGCTGCTTTACGATTGCCGGCAAACGTGGTCTTATGCAAGAAACACAACTGGGAAGAACGATGAATTTCGTGGACGGCGACGAATTCGTCTATAGTAATTCGCTGAGAAAATTCGTCGTGTGAAGCACAACAACGACGACTAAATAATAGCTCTTATAATTCATAAAGTTGCTTATGGTTTTGTGCTGAAATATATCGGAGAGTTCGTCACGCACGACGAGTTTAGTTCGACGAGTTTCGTTCGTTGTGTTAATTTGCATATGCATGAATGTATTTTATTTTTTATGGCAAAAGCTCGCTACGAAAAATTCGTCGTTCGTCCCAGTTGTGTTCCTAGCACTTCCTTGAAATGTTTTATTTTCGTGGTATTTTCTATTTTTCATTTTATATATGTACATGTATGTAAATATATAAATTAATAAATAAATAATAAACTTTTTTAGAAATTCAAAATTTCTTTAAATCCATGACAGTTATGGAACTATAAATAGTTATATTAACTAAAATACATGATAATTTGCCGCACTATATACATATGTATAAATTTACTTTGCTATTTAGATATTTCACAGAAAACAAAAGTATGAATTTACCTAGTCGTTAAGGAGTTTCAACTAAAATTTTAGTTGATTTTTCGAACATAAAAATCAACTAAAATTTTTGTCAAATTACCTAAAAAACTTTGTAAATGCCATTCAACCCTTTCACTTAGTTAAAATTATACCATTATTTTAGGAAATATAACCTACGATTTTTTTTGTGTGTATGGATGCATACATTTACAATAATTTTATAAAAAAAAATTATTTTATTGATTTGAAAACTAACAAATCAATTACATATATTTTTAATCACATGAAACTCTGAATTTTTTTTTAATTTTTATTTTGCGGATAACTGTAACAAGTTTTATTTAGGAATGCAAATTGATAAGTTATAAGACAGAAATGCAAAGATGCTTAAACGTTTTCAGGAACACTTTGCACACTCACTTTGCAGGACAACGCAAAGACTCTACAAAGAGCGCAATTAATTTACAAAGAGTGCAAGAAATTTACAAAGAGAGCAAAGTCTTGCAAAAATATGCTTAGTGCAAAGTAAAATTTGCAAAGAACATTGTGGAACAGAAACACTTATCACTTTGCCAAAAAATGCAATTTGATAAGTGCAAAGTAAAAAGTTGATAAGTTTTTTGTGGAATAGGGCCCAGGTATACATACATATGTACTAGTCTCCTGCATAAGACATCTTATAAGAACTTTCAAGACATGAGAGATTTTTCAAATGCTTTACTACAGCGAATCTTATAAAACAAACGTTAACAACACTGTTTGCAAGAAATTTGTTTGCGTATTGTAGGTATAAGAGTAAAGAAGAAAACACTTCGTGACAGAAGAATTTGTGATACTTTGCTTCTTTCTACGCATGAGCGCGTGTACAAACGTCAAGCATGTATGTGTGTATGATTTTGGACTGGTGGATCAGAAATTGTCGAAATAAGATTGGTATTGAAAATCAGCAAAATCGAGCAGACGGTTTCAGAGCTGGGAGACTTAAACTTCATTTTGCCATACAAAATAACTACCGAAAACTAGTTTTTAATAATTTTTTATTAAATAAACTTATTTTATACTTCAGTATGAATAAAATTGGTATTTCTAACTGAAAAAAAAATTAAAAAAAATTAAAAAAATTAAAAATACGGTTCCAGGGTTGTAAAACCTTAACTTTTTTTGTTATGCAAAAGTAACTTACTAAAACAAATTTTTCCTTTTTTTCTATAAACTAAACATATGTAATGCTCTTAAAAGAAGGAGATTGATGTAAGAAATCAGAAAAACAAAAAGGATGATTCCAGGGTTGGAAAACCTACGATTTTTGTGATATATACAATTAACTACCGTAAACTAATTTTTTAATTATTTTTATTAAATAAACTTATTCTATACTTCACCATGAATAAAATTGGTATTTCAAATAAAAAATTAAACTTCAAAAAATTAATAAGATGTTTCCAGGGTTGGAAAACTTTAACTTTTTTTCTTTTACAAAAGTAACTTACTAAAACAAATTTTTCCTTTTTTCTATGAATTAAACATATCTGATGTTTTTAAAAGAAAGAAATTGATGTTAGAAATCAGAAAAATCAAAAAGGATGATTCCAGGGTTGGGAAACTGAAACTTTTTGTGATATAAAAAATTAACTACCGAAAATTAATTTTTATTTTTTTTTTATTAAATGAACTTATTTTATACTTTAGTACGAATAAAATTTGTATTTCAAATTAAAGATTAACCTTCTAGAATTAAAAAGATGTTTCCAGGGTTGGAAAACTTTAACTTTTTTTATACAAAAGTAACTTACTAAAGCAAAATTTTCCTTTTTCTCTATAAATTAAAGATATCTTATATTCTTAAAAGAAATAGATTAGTATAAGAAATCAGAAAAATTAAAAAGTTTGATTTCAGGGTTGGAAAATCCACACTTTTTGTGATATAAAAAATTAGCTACCGAAAACTAATTTTTTTTATAAAATAAACTTATTTTATACTTCAGTATTTCAAAATAAAAAAAAAATTAAAAAAAATTAAAACGACGTTTCCAGGGTTGAAAAATCTTATTTTTTATACAAAAGTAACTTACTAAAACAAATTTTTTCTTTTTTACTATAAATTAAACATATCTTATATTCTTAAAAAAAAGATGGTGTAAGAAATCAAAAAAAACCAAAAAGGAGGATTCTTTGTGATATAAAAAATTAACTACCGAAAACTAATTTTTATCTATTTTTATTAAATAAAATTATTTTATGCTTGATAACGAATAAAACTGGTATTTCAAATAAAAAAAAAAAACAATTAACAAAATTAAAAAGACGATTCCAGGGTTGGAAAACTTTAACTTTTTCTACAAAAGTAAGTTACTAAAACAAATTTTTCCTTTTTTTCTATAAATTAAACATTTCTTAAATTCTTAAAAGAAAGAGATTGGGGTAAGAAATCAGAAAAATCAAAAAAGATGAGTTCAGGGTTGGGACACTTACACTTTTTTGATATATAAAAGTAACTAAGTCTAATTAATTTTTATCTTTTCCTTTATAAATTATATGTATTTTACGTTTTGGAAAGAAAAGTTTGGTATAGAAAATTATAAAAATAAAAGCCACAGCTCTAGACCTGGAAACTATGATTTTTTTTTTCTAGACATTAAAGTAACTAATTAAAACATTTTTTTTTAATTTCCTTTTTTTCACTTAACACACTTTCCATATATTTTTAAGAACTACTAGATTGGTATAAGTAATCAGAAAAATCTAAAATTATGATTCTAGGGTTTGAAAATTATTATTTTTTTCTTTGTACATAAAAGTAAGTATGTGCTTGAGTATGTATCTCTATACTACATAAACGCACTTTGGTAAAGGGTATATAAGATTCGGCACAGCCGAATATAGTACTCGAATCTTGTTTATTTTTCTGCGCACATGCAAAGGCACACACATGCATTAACATTAGTTATATGCGGTTAATCACATAATAGCTTACCATCTACATATTACACACACACTCAAACGTACAATATCAAAAATAACAAGCATACACTAATCAACATTACTTCTTTTGAGTGTTTGTTTTGTTTTGCTGTCTTGCGACATCGCTTGTTATACTATGTTTAGACGACGAGTTGAATACTTTTATTTTTGATGTTTTCTTTATAGAAAAAAAAACAACTTATTCTTTTTGAGTTCTTTATACAACTGATTTTATTTTCTTCTTTTGTTTCTTACAATACTTAATCTAAAATGTATTTGTTAAAGTTAAATTTGTTGAAAATGCTTAATTTTATTTACTCTAGTTGCAAACCAGACATTTTCCAGGAATTAGTCTTTTTCTTTAGTTGCAAAATAATCGCATTTTCGTTTTGGGAACGGAAATGCGATTCTGTTATAAAAAAAATTAATATTATTGTTGAAGTATGCAGAAATGTTGATTTTATAAAAAAAAAATATGTTTTTAGAGATATTTTATTTAAGCAAAAAAAAAAACAAAATAAACTTTTCCCAGAAATTTGGTTGGTTGCAATTGTATGAAATGCTGATCTTAATATTTATTTATTTATTTAATTTAATTTATTAAAATATGTTTTTGTTGATAGGGGTTACTATAACTCCCCCATCGTTGGATTGAGGCCCCGCCGAAATATGCAAAGACCGATCCTTTGATTTTAACATAAAAATGATAATTATAATAACAATGCAAAACATATAAAATGTACTGAAATTTATTACATAATTTATAACATTATTACTTTTAGAGTCCTTTATGACTTCTTTTACTATATTTTCATTTTTAATTTGATTTAAATAAATATCTTCTATTTTTAATTCGTCAATAGTGTAGTTTTCTTTAAGTTCGGTAATTAGGTGTGGTAGGATTATTTGCTCATGTATTTTTATTATTTCGTTTGTATAATTTTTATTATCTACTTTTAAAATACAATTTTCAAATTTAATTATAAAATGTCCGGACAATTTCTGTTGTTTTTTCATACAGTTTGAGCTTATATTTTTATTGTAGAAGTTTTTAAATATAAGTAATCCTGGATAAATTTCTTTAATAACTTCTTCATTGTCATTCTTAAGAACACAGTTTGCTACTTCTTTGTGAATAATATTATGAATACATTCATCTTTAATTTTTTTCAGATTACTAAATAGATTATCTCTTACATTTGCTTCGTAAGCATTATTTTCCTCGTCTAATAAAATTTCAATATCTTCTAAATATAGACTTTTATTTCGACTGTTTGGTACAGGCTCTAGTGTAATCCTTGTAAATGCTTTCTTTAAGAATTTGGGAATAGATAAAGTAAGTATTATATTATTATCGTGGAATGCAACAGATGTTTTAACGTTAATATAGGTTTCGTAGTCATGTACTATTTCGAGTTCTTTTTCAGTAAGTATGTCTGTTGGTGCGATTCCTAGTTTACTTGTAAATATCACTTGTTCGATGTCGTCTACATGGTCTTTAAGAAGTAAAATGTCATTCTGTATCCTATACATATGTTCTAAAAATTGTATTTCGTCTTCTATGTCCTTTATTTTATTTTGTATCTCGGATTTGAATTTGTTTATGTAATTTTGAATTACGTTTTGTTGTGTATTTATATGGGTAGTTATATTATCTATTCTTGATATGAGTGAGTTGCTAATATATGTTATAGATTCCATGTTATTGAAAAGAGTTGCGCTATTGTTTGTTAATTGGTTTAAAGCATCTCTTATGTCTTTTTCGTCGTCGCTGTCCATGGTACCAGCTATAATTTTTAATCCTTTTCCTACAAAATTCATTAATCCTCGTTTTTGTCTAAACTTAGGTATCATGTTGTCTATTTTTGCTTTAAGAAGTATACAATTTTTGTTGATTGAATATAGCAGTGAGTTGTTATCGAACAAAGAGTTAGATAATACATCTATATTTTCCGATATTATTTTCGTGGTTTGTTAGTATTTCGTCACGTTTATGATGTGCAGCACTTTTTGGTAGAAGTTGATGATTTTGACATCTTCCTTTCTCATTGGTAGGTATCCTTCGTTTTTCGTTATGTCTTGTATATCAATCGTCTGTCCGTTTGTAAGGTAAATAATGGCCAGCATTATTATTAACTTATGCAGTGGGTCCATTTTATCTGGAATTTAATGTAATGATAGTTTAATTAAGTATCTGTATCGTTTTGTTCATTTTCTTGTACGTTTTGATATTTTTTCTTTCTCCTAATATGAGATTTATAATATTTCAATCCTTTTTTTTTAGTAATTACATGGTCGTTATCTAACTTTTCTACTTCTATCTGGCGAAATTTGGAATGATTTTTACCTCCTCGTATTTCTTTAAGAAAAATAGGTCCTGTTTGTATTTCGACTTCTTCTCTATTTTTAACCCCCGACTAAAAAAAGGGGTGTTATAAGTTTGTAGTGTGTGTCTGTGTATCTGTGTGTCTGTCTGTGTCCACGTACAGGCCAAACGGCTGGACCGATTTTCATTTAGTTTTTTCTGTTTGAAAGATGACTTGATCGAGAGGGTTCTTAGCTATGTTTGAAAAAAATTGGTCCAGCCGTTTAGAAGATATAACATCTTTTTGAAAAAAGTCGGGGTTTTTAAAATTTTTAATGTTTGTTATTGTTTAGTTTATTTATGTTTCTTTCTTTAGTTTTTAATATTTTTTTTTTAATCAATTGATATTGATCTCTTCCAATCTTACCGTTATTAAAATCTATTGGTTTTTGGCCCGTTGTTGAATGTATTGTATTATTGTAGTACTTGATTATTTTGTAAATCTTTTCTTCAACAGTGTCAATGTCTTTGTCTGGGTCGTGTTTCAGTGGTCTTATATGTTCGTTAATTGTATTGTGGAGGCGTTCTACGTTGGAATTGGAAGTATGGTTATTGTTAGAAGTATTGTGGATTTCTATATTCTGTTGTCTAAGATACTCTGTGAGGGGTAGAGCTTTGAATCCCAGTTCGTTATCAGTTATTATTTTGTCGACGTGTCCTATATTGCTTAGGTATTTAGTCAAGGCTCTTTTAAATTCAACCCAAGATCTGTTGTTTATTTTGATAGCTTGCGCAAACTTTGAAAATTTGTCGATAATCGTTACAAATAGTGTTTTCTCTAGACTGTAAAAAACATCCATGTGAATTATTTCCCTTGGTTGGTTAGGTGTTCCCGTCAATTTAAATTTTGGCTTAATGGGTTTCCTATCATACTTTTCTTTATTGCATGTGATGCAATTATTTATGAATTGTGTAATTCTTTTTTTTTAGTTTCGGGTGATAACAGTTTTGTTTCATTTGTATATAAAGGGTGTTTTTTATTGAGGTATAGAACTTTAAGTTGGCATCACTTTTTTAACTGGCGGCCATTTTGTCAGCTGTCAAGTGATTAATATTTAGTTTGGTTTGCCATTTTATCATGAACAGGTTGACAAAAGAACAACGCTTGCAAATCGTGCAAATTTATTTCGAAAATAATGGTTCAGTTCGCGAAGTTTACCGCAAGCTCCGTCCATTTTATGGTCGACATAATCGTCCATCAGAGCAATTAATTCGGTTAACCATGGATCGTTTTCGCACTACGTTTACTCTATGTGATAATACGCATCCGCAGAGACGTCGAACAGTGCGCACCGAAGAAACAATTGCCGCTGTAGAGCAAAGTGTTGAAGGGGACCCGAATGAATCGATTCGCCACCGTGCACAGCAATTGGAGCTTTGTCCATCAAATTTTGTTCCCGAATTGGATGGCATGAATGTGGATGAGTTGTGGTTCCAACAAGACGGCGCTACATGCCACACAGCGCACGTCACAATCGATTTATTGAAGGAAACATTCGATGAGCGCATAATTTCGCGGAATGGACCTGTCAATTGGCCACCAAGATCGTGTGATTTGACACCATTGGATTATTTTCTTTGGGGATATGTGAAGTCGCTCGTCTACGCCAACAAACAAGAAACGTTAGGGGACTTGGAAGCCAACATTCGTGGCGTTATTGCCAACATACGGCCCCATATGCTCGAAAAAGTGGTTGAAAATTGGACCTGTAGAATTGGCTTTATTCGAGCCATTCGCGACGGCCACATGCCCTAAATCATATTTAAACATTAATGGCATAAAATTATCCTTCCAATAAAGCCAAATTGATGGACATTAAAACGATTTTCTTGTGTTGTATTTCAATTCGAAGCTCTATACCTCTAAGAAAAACACACTATAGTTTTCGTTTATTCCCCTATGGTTATTCTTTAAATGTTCTGTTTCCACTAATGTCGCTAACTCGTGCTCATCGGTAACATCTTGTAATAATGTTGTGCACATAATTATTTTGCTATTAGTAAAGTACTTTCCTACAATCTGTTTGAATCTGTCTTTTATTTCGTTATCTTTAATGTAAACGGCGTTAGTTTTATCTGGGTTAAAATGGTTTTTAATAATGGTGATCAATGTGTTTTCATCGTAATTTTTAGAATGAATTATTTTGCGATGTGAATTAAATATTTGTTTTGTTTTTATTCTTAATGAGCCGGATTCGCTTTTGTTGAGGATAATTTGAAATTTATTGGTTTTGTGGTTTCGTTAATTAGAAATGCTGGAGATTCGTTAGTATTTATTTCAATTCGTGAGAGACAATCTGCGTTACCATTTTGTACTCCTTTAATATATTTTATCTCATAATCAAACTCCTGTAAGCGGAGTCTCCAACGCACCAGCTTCGAGTTTGACTCCTTTATCGAAAATAACCAGGTTAATGGTCTGTGATCCGTTTCGATCAGGAATCTCCTGCCGAAAAGATATGACCGGAAGATTTTCGTGGCCCAAACGACAGCCAGCAATTCTTTCTCGATTGTACTATAGTTTCTCTAATGGTCATTGAGAGTACGACTCACAAAGCAAATAGGGTGGTTGTCTTGTGATAAGACAGCACCCAGTGCAAAATTGCTAGCGTCTGTTTGTAGAGTAAAGTTTTTGTTGAAGTCTAGATATTTAAGAATCGGATCATTAATCAATATATTCTTTAGGGTTTGAAAACTGGTTTTATAATCGGGGTCTTCTACATTCAGTTCTGCATCCTTTTTTAAATACTTCGTCATTGGTTTGGCGATTTTAGCGTAGTCTTTTATAAATTTTCTTTAGTAGCCTGTAAGTCCTAGAAACTGCTTGATTTTTTTTTTGTGTGTTCGGTAATGGGAAATCTTTTACGCATTTAATTTTTCCTGGGTTAGGCTTTATGCCCTCTGACGATACAACATGCCCTAGGAACTCAGTTTGTAGTTTCAAAAATTCGCTTTTATCGAGTTGGACTTTCAAGTTGGCTTCTTTTAGCCGTTTAAAAACTTTCGTTAGCGATTCTATACGTTCTTCCAATTAACAATTCTTTGCAGGAAGAATTGTAATTTCCTATCAAAAAAGCTCTAGCAGATGTAAAGCAAAAAGACGATCATTTTAACGTTTTTCGACAAGAATTTGTACTTTATAAAAAAACGAACAACAAAACAACCAACATATTATTGCTTCACAAGACAATAACACAATAAAGTCCTCTTCAACTGAAAGCGAAAGAGTGTTTTCTGTTGCTGGTAACTTCTGCACAAAAATAAGATTTCGTTTAAACGACTCTACATTGAACGCTTTAACGTTTCTGAAATTTTATCACTTGTATAATTAAATATAAATCTTTTATTCTTAAGCTTTTTAAACACATACTCACTACTAAATGTTTCTTTTCTAATAAAAGTGCCTGAATTGAATACAAACCAGAGAAACTTTATCTCCCCTATAGTAATAATTTTTTCCGTCGAAAAATTTTTTCCAGAAATATTTTCCCTTATCATGAATAATCTGCCTTTTCGTGCTTTGCGTATTTCAAATACGACTATGACTGTTTGGTAATAGATCAAAGAAAAACTGTTGAAGTCTTCTTTAATCTATTACCAAACGGTCGTAGTCGTACTTGAAATACGCCAACCACGATAGGGCAGAATATTTTTCACGTGAATTTTTCACTTTTTCCTTGGTTTTGCTCACTTTATTTTTGCAGGCGAGCTGAATTATTACATCGAATAATTTTGATATTTTTCTTCTAATTATATATTAAAAGTTCAAATTATTTATTGTTAGTAAGTAAAGCTTACGATTGCTAACAATAATTCCCTACAACACATTTTTTCATAGAGTATGAATCTCTTTGGATCACAGACAGTAAATTTCACCACCACGGTGGTATACTTAATGAAAAAAATTGCTAAATCAACAGAAGTGCCTCCATGAGTACAACTTTAAAGTTAAATAAGTTTCATTTCTAACCTAAAATGTTTGTGATATTTTATTCAACTTAAATTTGTCCGATTTTCAATTAGTTTTTAAGCTTTACAAAAATTCTTCCTTTTTTACATTCACGTGGACTGATAGCGGGGAAAAAATTTCACGGGATATTCAAGATAGCATTTTTCTCTTCGAGGGGAATGAAAATTTCACATGAAGAAAAATTCCATTTGTTTTTCACGATAGGGATGATAATTTTTAAATCATTATCATTATCTTTCCAGCATATATACAAACCGAAACCGAACAGAAACCGATCGGTTTTAGTACACACAAAAAAATCATAGGTTATATTTCCTAAAATAATGGTATAATTTTAACTAAGTGAAAGGGTAGAATGGCATTTACAAAGTTTTTTAGGTAGTTTAACAAAAATTTTAGTTGATTTCTATGTTCGAAAAATCAACTAAAATTCTAGTTGAAACTCCTTAACGACTAGGTACTTTTGTTTTCTGTGAACCATCTAAATAGCAAAGTAAATTTATACATATATAATGCGGAAAATTATCATGGATTTTAGTTATATTAACTATTTATAATTCGACAACTGTCATGGATTTAAAAAATTTTTGAATCTTAAAAAATTTGTTATTTATTTAATAATTTATTTATCTACATATAAATAACATTCAAAAGAAAAATACCCAGAAAATAAAACATCTAAAGGTAATGCTAGGAACACAACTGGGACAAACGACGAATTTTTTCATAAAAAATAAAACACATTTATGCATATGCAAATTAATACAACACTGCCGTAGAACGAAACTCGTCGTGCGTGACGAACTCTCTGATATATTTATTTATATTCTTTTAACCAGGAAAAAAACAGTTTTCTCTCTCTTTGCACAAACAGTAATCAACTTTATCAGTTATAAGAGCTCTTATTTATTCCTCGTTGTTGTGCTTCACACGACGAATTTACTCAGTGAATTATTATAGACGAATTCTTCACCGTCCACGAAATTCGTCGTTCGTCCCAGTTGTGTTCCTGGCATAAGACCGCGTTTGCCAGCAATCGTAAAGCAGCTCTGAGTTGGTGGAGAACATTAAAATTTGGGATGGGGATCTTCCTGTGCGAAGGTATAGGTCGTCTGCAGCTTCCGACGGAAACACCTATGTACATATATGCAGGATACACTGGGAATTTGCGTACATGCTTCTATACCATTAAAAATTAAAAACGGGCATCAAGGAAGAGAGAGGACGTTTGCCGGGCTCAGCTAGTTTATCTATAATAATTAAAAAGAATTATTTTACATAAATTTAAATATTTTAAAAATTTAATACATACAAACCTTCTTGCTCAAAAATTTAATTTTGACAACAAAATATAAAACAATTCAATAAAAATAATTTCGAAAAATATATGTATATATGTACCTTATTGCAATAGTTTATATTAACTTGGATTTTAGGCAATGTGTAATGTACAAATTACCTAACTGCATAGTTAATAAAACCCAAGTTTTTTACTTTCATATAAAAAAGTCACCTATGTAAGTTTAGTTAATATTAATTACCTCTTATATTTTTTTGTGTGTAGCTTAAAACCGGAAACCACGGTTTTCTAATTTCCACGGTTTTTGGCAAACCCTATAAAAATGTATACGTACACACAGCTTTGTGTGTATTAGTGTTTTTTGTATTCTTTTAACATTTGCTGTTTTTTAAGTTGTGTGTGTATTGGTTTTGTGCCAATGATGCCTGGTTGTGTCCGGTTGAAAAATTATGACAAACACAATAGCACTCTCTTCGCCTATCCCAGCTATCCCAGCCAGCGTTGCCGTTTTGGTTACTTGTAACCAAAATCGGTTACTTTTTTTCCAATGTGTACTTGTGTACTTTTTTTTTCCATTTTGGTTACTTTTTTTCAACACAAAAATAACCATTTTTATGTATATATGTACATATGTGGTATGTTAAATTTGAACATAACTAATTATCTTGATAAAAGATCACAATTTAAGCGTTTTTACTACGTTGTAAAGACAACACTGGATAATCAACATAGCTTTTAAAAAAATACATGTCTGTCTCTGAGCATAACAAGCCTGGTTTCAAAAATCAGATGCATTCATGGTTGCAAAATCTTTAAATGTCAAACACTATGTAAAAAGTTAAAAGCGAATTTTTTTATTTGAGAGCGTAACAAGCAGGGAACGAAGCCAACCGATCTGTGAGTCGGCTAACACCCGCCGCTGGCAAAATTTCTAAATTAGAAGTAAGTGATGATATGGACATAGTTGAATTTTGGGACGCAGTTTCAAAACATACAAATGGATTGAACGAAAAATGTTTTTATGATTTAATTAATTTAATGTAAAATTTAATGTCACTGCCACACAGTTTGGCTGCTGTTTAATACTTCATCTATACAGTCTTGTGTTTTGATAACGAATGTAATTAAATTACATATTCTTTGTTGTTACTAAAAATATTTTGGTTTGGAATTTCTAATAAATAAAATAGATGCACAGTTGAATAAAGATGCTTGTTTTGTAAAGATTTTTGTTTGAGGTTTTTAAACTTATTATGTTTGTATATTGTGATTCTCAATATAGTATTAAGAGTCTTACTATAAACATGCGGAGTTTGTTAACTAAATTCAAAAATTTGTTTTGGTTGAAGTCTACTGACGAGTTCTACAAGCGGGAACAAAATGCATATAGACAATTGCTTAACCATAAAAACATGCCAATTTTTGAAATTTCTAATAATTTACCTGAAGTATTTTTTTTACAAAATTGATTTTATTGATTGTTAATTATAATAAGATATACTTTTAAAACTTGTTTTTTTGTTCCACCTTTATTTGCAATCTATTTTACAATATTTAGCAAATTCAATAATTCAAGCAAAAAAATATCACATGTGTTATTAACTACATTAAGTTAATAAACTATATATACATACATACATACATACGTGAAAAAAAATTTAAATGCAATGGTCCATTTATATTATACCATTTCATATATTAATATATGCATGTATATTTTTCAACTGAAGTACAAATAAAACATTATTTTAAATACATAAAAATTTTGGTTACCTTTTTCTGCATTTGGTTACTTTTTTTGTATTGTGGTTACAAAATTTTTTTGGTCGTGGCAACGCTGATCCCAGCACAATTGTTCTCGTGTGTATTAGTTCAATGACTTTAACGTTAATGCTTGTAATCAGA
Source organism: Tachina grossa (assembly GCA_949987645.1). Taxonomy (NCBI): domain Eukaryota; kingdom Metazoa; phylum Arthropoda; class Insecta; order Diptera; family Tachinidae; genus Tachina; species Tachina grossa. The sequence goes on along the minus strand of OX465275.1, from coordinate 102,034,677 downwards.
GAAACAAGTCGAGGCAAAATTATCGGCGGCGCAGTAGTTTTGTGACCGGCGGCGGCGCGCCGAGAGAATTTTCGGCGTGTAATTTTAATGTGTTGAACTCTATCAGGTATGTGATGGAAATCGGATCGATTTGAAATGAAGTCGCAAGCTCAAAACGTGGAAAATTGTTTTTGGTGTGACAGAAAACGCATCGATTTCATATTCCAACTTTGTTTCATTTTCAGTTGGTTACAAAAATATCAATTATTTCTTTTATATTTTTTGCTGCTAACTGAAATTGAAGCCAACAATGCTGAAGTCGGCTGCAGGTTGCCAAAGATATTTTCGGCGACGGAGAAACGAATATCGTTGGATAGCGGTTTGCTGAAGCAATTGCTGAAAGGAACGGCATATTTTTTGTTATATTCAAACACCGAGTCTTAAGCAGCCCATACACGATTCAATTCAATTTTCAATTGAGTCGGTTGTTGTCCAAATCAAAGCGTGTATGGCTTTGTCAACTGATTAGTTTGGCAGTTGTCGAGTTGACTGAAGAAAAATCAAAAGATTTTGATTTTTCATGTTGACTAGTAAATCTTTCAATTCGATCGTGCTGTGTGTGTTCGAGTCTCTTGATTAGCTGTCAAAATTTATGTTTGTGACTTTATTTTGTATAGAAAAAGTTATGTATTTATAAAATTGTATTTAATTTGATTGAATTCTATATATAAAATATAAAAATAAATGAATAAATACAATAGAAGTTTTCAATTTTTAAATTTTTATTTGTGAAAAAAATATAAATTTGATAGTTGAATGAAAATCTTTCAATTCAGTTTATGAAGAATCAATTCAATTGAAAGACTCAATTCACAATTGAATTGAAACGTGTATGGGGTGCTTTATAATGAAAATCTTTTATTTTTTAAACCATGGTCTTGCAAAAAAATGGCCACGTCTACGGCATGTTGGTACCTTTAGTGTTTTCAGTACATGTCGGCGGCAGACTTTAACTGATCGGCTTCAACATACATACAATTAAATTGTTAAAAAAATATAATAATAAACAGTCGTTAAGCAGCTGTGGGTTGAGGAACATCTCTCGCGTCATCGTAATTATTTCTTAAGTGCGGTCAGGCTTGTGCGTGTTGTTTGGCCTTCGAGAGTTTTTCGTCTCGCTCGCACTGGTTGACTGATCTGCCACGGATAACCGTATAACCTTGCGGTTTTTTGTGGAATTTCTTTAACAACCACGTTGCTACTTCCTATGTGAAGGCATAGGTCGTGTACAGTCAGTCACAAAAACTTTTAAAATACTGTTAATACCATCATGGGCATATGGTCTAGTTACTCCGCCCATACTTGTGCAATATGTACTAAATAAATAAATAAATATAATAATAAATTTATGTATGCAAATAAAATTATCTTTTATTGTATTATCATGTGTCTTTAATTATTTTAAAGCATTTTACTTACATTTTCACATAAGTTATTGCAGGAAAATTTTGCTCAGATATAGAATAAATCCTAAATCGTCAAGTCATGCTTACTCGATTTAAAAACGCAAAATCAACACAAATTCCGTTTTTCCATCACATCTTTTTTTGCTAATATTTTCATAGAACAATATGGGAAATGAAATCGATTTCGATTTAAAACAAAACCAGAAGGAAATCGAAATAAATGTGTGCATAACAACTTTTTACGTTTTTCAATCGATTTTAAATCGAAAACGATTTCCATCGCATACCCGTATGTTTGATTCCATTAATTGGATAGATCTGTTTGCTGGATTAAAAACCCATGAGTGCTACGAACTTTTTATAAAAAAAGTCATACAAATTTGTTCAGATAATATCTATGTAAATGCAATAAACCATATGAGCTACCTTGGTACACCAATGGCCTAAAAAAGCTAAAAAAAATTGCGTTACAAATTCCATAAAAAGTTTTTGGGTGATTCCGATTCTCAAGCTAAATTTTTCCATTACAGCAGAGAATTTAACTTTTTAAATAAATTTATATATTTCTCTTGTCGAAAGAACAAGAAATTATACCCCAAAGCGTTTTGGACTTTTGGTAAATCTAAAAGAAAATCGTCAGACATTCCATCTACAGTCAGCCTAGATGCCAAAATTTCTAATTCTTGTGAGGAGGCGGTAAATATGTTTGCATCCTTTTTTAGTTCAAATTTTGAACCGTTCAACGATAATATTTACACTTCGAGAGGTTTTAACAAATTAAATATTGGCTGCTTAGTTTTGTCTGAGATTGGGCTATCTGACGCTATTACTCAGGTAAAGAATTCGTTCAAATCTGATTGTGATGGTATCTGTACTTATCTGCTAAAGAAATCGAGTACCTCCTTAATACCAGCTCTAATGTTTATTTTTAATTTGTCTCTGAAAGAAGGGCAATTTATAAGTAAGAGGAAGTCTACCATAGTCACTACAGTTTTCAAAGATGGCATCAGAAATGATGTACATAAAATGTTACAGGCCTATCTCTAAGCTTTCTTGCGTTTCTAAAATTTTTGAGCATATTGTGCATACAAAGTTGTTTTTCCAAATTAAATCTTGGATTTCTCCGCATCAGCACGGTTTTTATTCTGGCCGATCAACTATTACTAATTTGACCATTTTCAGTGAATATAGTCTAGGTGCTCTGGACCATGGTAGCCAGGTAGAAGTTATATACACAGACTTTTCTAAAGCGTTTGATAAAATATCTCATTCCATTCTGTTGTCAAAATTGAGTTTAATTTGATTCCATTCCAATTTTTTTTGTGGCTTATGTCTTATCCAATGGAGTTTGAGTTATTGAAGGTTTTCAATCCTCGCCCTATTGTCAAGCGTCTGGAGTGTCCTAAGGGAGCATCCTTGGCCCATTATTATTTAAATTATATATTAATGATATTGGTGGCTGCTTTATTAAGTCAAAATATCTGTTATATGCCGATGATTTAAAATTTTTCATGAAATGTGATTCATTGAGTGATATTTGCACTATGCAAAATGAGCTTAATAATTTAAGCAATTGGTGCCAACTTAATTCCTTGCATTTAAATATAAATAATCCATGAATCCCATTGTTGTGATATTTAATATTAATGGTATTAATTTGAACACATGGAATTCTAAACTTGGTTTTCTGAAGAGAAACTGCTCTGAGTGTGTTAATCCCTACACGCTTAAATACATTTATACGACCTTCGTTAAATCTAAGTTGGAATATGCTGCCGTTATATGGAATCCTCATATCTCAAATCTTATCTCTCGTATCGAGAGACTTCAACGCATCTTTCTTAAATTTGTTACGCGCTCATTATCATATTTAATTTCTGTTCCTTTTGAATCTAAGTGCCTTTTTATTGGCCTGCGTACTTTAGAAGGACGTAGAACGATATTATTAATATGCTTAATTCACAACAATCTTTATAGTGTATTTGTGTATCAAATACACTTTTTATTTATGATTAAACAGAATACCGAATTCAACACATTTTCCATACAAATTGACACAAAAAAAAACAGCCGCAGAAACCAGTCGTGAGATAGAATCTATTTTATTTTGAGAGCGTTATTTCTTATGCTCTCACATATAAATACTTATTCTCACAAAAATGTTACCATACTTTTAATAAATTTCATACATTTTGTAAACAAAACTGCAAAGAAAAATAAGCACAAAAGAAAATAAAACAAAAATTAGAGAGCATTTGAAGTTACTGCCGTCGATGTTATTATGGGCTTGATTAATTTGTCAGCGATTTTCCTGAAGTTGCAGACTTTATTCTGTTTCTAAATTTTTTTAATTGTGAACACCCTATGTGTAGTGTATTAATGTATTTTGTATTTTTAATGAAAAAAGAAGAACAAGCTACATACAAATTCTCTCAGAGAGCCTCTCTCTGAACACAACATTTTAAAAACATATGAAATAAAAGTGTAATAGTGTATTTAATTTTTATATGAAAATTTCAAACAACAAATGTTACACTCTTGTATTTAATATGATAATACAATCGATACAGAGATAGAATAGGTTTTGTGAATTAAGCAATAGATACATTGACTGTCCTGATTTGCTTCATGCTGTACCATTTTTTATACCTCTTAGATATTTCAGGTCAACTAAGCTGTTTGATGTTCCTTTTCATCGGACTAATTATGCTCGTAATGGCAGACTAACCCGTGCTTTCGTGTTTCTCAATGAAATTAACTTTAAATTGCAAAGAGAATCAAAGTCAAATGATTTTAAACTTGTTCTTCTAAATGTAATAAAATAATTTTGATATTTGAAATTTTGCTTTAATTTCATAACTTTTTATATACGTACGTACATTCATTAAGAAATTAGCTCTCTTTATTTTTTGTTGGTCTTTTCTATTTTACTATATATATAAGATCTTCAATATTAATTATTAAGAAAAAATTTACCATTTTATCGTAGTCTGAAAGGACTTTCTGTCCATAGACTGAAATAAATAAATAAAACTCTACGTAACTCACGATGCAAAAGTAGGTATGAGGTATGACTCATACAAATAGTAACGCTCTCGGCTGAATTACGAAAATTCCCGTCGTTAAAAAACTAATTCCAGGAATTCTCATCTCACTTGTAGTGGGGATTTCCATAATTTGCAGGCCAGTAAGAAAACTAATTGCGAGGATTACCGCTAATTTTCAAAACAAATTTTCCAATGGTTGAAAACCTATACTTTTGTTGTCATGGTATAGAATTATTGTTCGTACACGTTTAGTACCTTATTCATAAAAAAAATTTTGCTTTTCCTTAAAAAGGCCTCAACCAGGGCCCAATTCCACAAAACAACTTATCAACTTTTCACTTTACACTTATCAAATTTTTCGACAATTTGCAGAACTTTTCGTTCCTCAGAACTGTAAAATTTGACGAGTGAAAAGTTGAAATTGATAAGTGTAATTTGCAAAGTTTTTGCAATTTTTATGCTCTCGTTGCAATTCCTGTTCCACGTAAGTTCTCTCTTGCAAAGTGCAAAGTTAATTTTAAAAAGTGTAACTTGCAAAGACTTTGCAAGAAATTATGTTTTTTCGTTCCACAATAACTGTAAATTCTATTTTTGCAAAGCAAATTTTGATAAGTTTGTCAAAAATTTGCAAGGCAAACGATTTCTTTGCAAATTAACAAAACAAAATTCGTTGATAAATCTTCGATTATTTTCAAACATAATAATCATAACAATACAATCTCACATTGCGTTCGTATGTACATACATAGATATGGAAAAAAAGAAAAAAATATTTGAGCTTTAGATTACATATATTATTATATTATATTTGTATAAACTTGTTTCAAGCGTTATTATATATTCTATTAAAGATAGTAAAACCAATGTAGAATAACACATTGAAAAAGTTACGTTCAAAATTTGGATTGGGCTTTTTTAAAACTTCCTCACAAGCAGCCTATTTATCTAATAATTAGATTCGAATTTATTAACCTTCAAATTGAAATGTAAACTTTAATATGTTTTAATCCCCATTAGAGCTAGGTCCAACTAGTTCATTCGTTAATTTTTGCTACAAACCTATGGTCAAACCCATGTAATTTAAATGAGTTTGTGGGAAAAATTAACGATTGAACGAGTTGGACCCAGCTCTAACTCCGATATTCATAAAATTTAAAATAAATTTTAAATGTATTTTTCACCCCCGACTAAAAAAAGGGGTGTTATAAGTTTGTAGTGTGTGTCTGTGTGTCTGTGTATCTGTGTGTCTGTCTGTGTCCACGTACAGGCCAAACGGCTGGACCGATTTTCATTTAATTTTTTCTGTTTGAAAGATGACTTGATCGAGAGGGTTCTTAGCTATGTTTGAAAAAAATCGGTCCAGCCGTTTAGAAGATATAACATCTTTTCTGAAAAAAGTCGGGGGTTTTTAAAATTTTTAATTTTTGTTATATTTTAAGTTTTTCATACAAAGTTTTCTAAAAATGGATTTCAAATAAATTTTATTTTTTATGAATACACACAAAAAAATATAAGAGGTAATATTAACTAAGCTTGCATAGGTAACTTTTTTTATATGAAAGTAAAAAACTTGGGTTTTATTAACTATGCAGTTAGGTAATTTGTACATTACAAATTACCTAAAATCCATATTATTATAAACTGTTACAATAAGGTACATACATACATACATATATTTTTCGAAATTATTTTTATTGAAACATTTTATATTTTATTGTCAAAAATAAAAAAAAGGTATAAATTTTTAAATTTATGTAAAATAATTCTTTTTAATTATTATAGATGAACTAGCTGAACCCTGCAAAAGTCCTCCCTCTTGCTTGTATCCTGCATATACATAGGTGATTCCGTCGGAAGCTGCAGACGACCTATACCTTCGCACAGGAAGATCCCCATCCCAAGTTTTCATGGTCTCCACCAACTCAGAGCTGCTTTACGATTGCCGGCAAACGTGGTCTTATGCAAGAAACACAACTGGGAAGAACGATGAATTTCGTGGACGGCGACGAATTCGTCTATAGTAATTCGCTGAGAAAATTCGTCGTGTGAAGCACAACAACGACGACTAAATAATAGCTCTTATAATTCATAAAGTTGCTTATGGTTTTGTGCTGAAATATATCGGAGAGTTCGTCACGCACGACGAGTTTAGTTCGACGAGTTTCGTTCGTTGTGTTAATTTGCATATGCATGAATGTATTTTATTTTTTATGGCAAAAGCTCGCTACGAAAAATTCGTCGTTCGTCCCAGTTGTGTTCCTAGCACTTCCTTGAAATGTTTTATTTTCGTGGTATTTTCTATTTTTCATTTTATATATGTACATGTATGTAAATATATAAATTAATAAATAAATAATAAACTTTTTTAGAAATTCAAAATTTCTTTAAATCCATGACAGTTATGGAACTATAAATAGTTATATTAACTAAAATACATGATAATTTGCCGCACTATACACATATGTATAAATTTACTTTGCTATTTAGATATTTCACAGAAAACAAAAGTATGAATTTACCTAGTCGTTAAGGAGTTTCAACTAAAATTTTAGTTGATTTTTCGAACATAAAAATCAACTAAAATTTTTGTCAAATTACCTAAAAAACTTTGTAAATGCCATTCTACCCTTTCACTTAGTTAAAATTATACCATTATTTTAGGAAATATAACCTACGATTTTTTTTGTGTGTATGGATGCATACATTTACAATAATTTTATAAAAAAAATTATTTTATTGATTTGAAAACTAACAAATCAATTACATATATTTTTAATCACATGAAACTCTGAATTTTTTTTTAATTTTTATTTTGCGGATAACTGTAACAAGTTTTATTTAGGAATGCAAATTGATAAGTTATAAGACAGAAATGCAAAGATGCTTAAACGTTTTCAGGAACACTTTGCACACTCACTTTGCAGGACAACGCAAAGACTCTACAAAGAGCGCAATTAATTTACAAAGAGTGCAAGAAATTTACAAAGAGAGCAAAGTCTTGCAAAAATATGCTTAGTGCAAAGTAAAATTTGCAAAGAACATTGTGGAACAGAAACACTTATCACTTTGCCAAAAAATGCAATTTGATAAGTGCAAAGTAAAAAGTTGATAAGTTTTTTGTGGAATAGGGCCCAGGTATACATACATATGTACTAGTCTCCTGCATAAGACATCTTATAAGAACTTTCAAGACATGAGAGATTTTTCAAATGCTTTACTACAGCGAATCTTATAAAACAAACGTTAACAACACTGTTTGCAAGAAATTTGTTTGCGTATTGTAGGTATAAGAGTAAAGAAGAAAACACTTCGTGACGGAAGAATTTGTGATACTTTGCTTCTTTCTACGCATGAGCGCGTGTACAAACGTCAAGCATGTATGTGTGTATGATTTTGGACTGGTGGATCAGAAATTGTCGAAATAAGATTGGTATTGAAAATCAGCAAAATCGAGCAGACGGTTTCAGAGCTGGGAGACTTAAACTTCATTTTGCCATACAAAATAACTACCGAAAACTAGTTTTTAATAATTTTTTATTAAATAAACTTATTTTATACTTCAGTATGAATAAAATTGGTATTTCTAACTGAAAAAAAAATTAAAAAAAATTAAAAAAATTAAAAATACGTTTCCAGGGTTGTAAAACCTTAACTTTTTTTGTTATGCAAAAGTAACTTACTAAAACAAATTTTTCCTTTTTTTCTATAAACTAAACATATGTAATGCTCTTAAAAGAAGGAGATTGATGTAAGAAATCAGAAAAACAAAAAGGATGATTCCAGGGTTGGAAAACCTACGATTTTTGTGATATATACAATTAACTACCGTAAACTAATTTTTTAATTATTTTTATTAAATAAACTTATTCTATACTTCACCATGAATAAAATTGGTATTTCAAATAAAAAATTAAACTTCAAAAAATTAATAAGATGTTTCCAGGGTTGGAAAACTTTAACTTTTTTTCTTTTACAAAAGTAACTTACTAAAACAAATTTTTCCTTTTTTCTATGAATTAAACATATCTGATGTTTTTAAAAGAAAGAAATTGATGTTAGAAATCAGAAAAATCAAAAAGGATGATTCCAGGGTTGGGAAACTGAAACTTTTTGTGATATAAAAAATTAACTACCGAAAATTAATTTTTATTATTTTTTTATTAAATGAACTTATTTTATACTTTAGTACGAATAAAATTTGTATTTCAAATTAAAGATTAACCTTCTAGAATTAAAAAGATGTTTCCAGGGTTGGAAAACTTTAACTTTTTTTATACAAAAGTAACTTACTAAAGCAAAATTTTCCTTTTTCTCTATAAATTAAAGATATCTTATATTCTTAAAAGAAATAGATTAGTATAAGAAATCAGAAAAATTAAAAAGTTTGATTTCAGGGTTGGAAAATCCACACTTTTTGTGATATAAAAAATTAGCTACCGAAAACTAATTTTTTTTATAAAATAAACTTATTTTATACTTCAGTATTTCAAAATAAAAAAAAAATTAAAAAAAATTAAAACGACGTTTCCAGGGTTGAAAAATCTTATTTTTTATACAAAAGTAACTTACTAAAACAAATTTTTTCTTTTTTACTATAAATTAAACATATCTTATATTCTTAAAAAAAAGATGGTGTAAGAAATCAAAAAAAAAACCAAAAAGGAGGATTCTTTGTGATATAAAAAATTAACTACCGAAAACTAATTTTTATCTATTTTTATTAAATAAAATTATTTTATGCTTGATAACGAATAAAACTGGTATTTCAAATAAAAAAAAAAAACAATTAAAAAAATTAAAAAGACGATTCCAGGGTTGGAAAACTTTAACTTTTTCTACAAAAGTAAGTTACTAAAACAAATTTTTCCTTTTTTTCTATAAATTAAACATTTCTTAAATTCTTAAAAGAAAGAGATTGGTGTAAGAAATCAGAAAAATCAAAAAAGATGAGTTCAGGGTTGGGACACTTACACTTTTTTGATATATAAAAGTAACTAAGTCTAATTAATTTTTATCTTTTCCTTTATAAATTATATGTATTTTACGTTTTGGAAAGAAAAGTTTGGTATAGAAAATTATAAAAATAAAAGCCACAGCTCTAGACCTGGAAACTATGATTTTTTTTTCTAGACATTAAAGTAACTAATTAAAACATTTTTTTTAATTTCCTTTTTTTCACTTAACACACTTTCCATATATTTTTAAGAACTACTAGATTGGTATAAGTAATCAGAAAAATCTAAAATTATGATTCTAGGGTTTGAAAATTATTATTTTTTCTTTGTACATAAAAGTAAGTATGTGCTTGAGTATGTATCTCTATACTACATAAACGCACTTTGGTAAAGGGTATATAAGATTCGGCACAGCCGAATATAGTACTCGAATCTTGTTTATTTTTCTGCGCACATGCAAAGGCACACACATGCATTAACATTAGTTATATGCGGTTAATCACATAATAGCTTACCATCTACATGTTACACACACACTCAAACGTACAATATGAAAAATAACAAGCATACACTAATCAACATTACTTCTTTTGAGTGTTTGTTTTGTTTTGCTGTCTTGCGACATCGCTTGTTATACTATGTTTAGACGACGAGTTGAATACTTTTATTTTTGATGTTTTCTTTATAGAAAAAAAACAACTTATTCTTTTTGAGTTCTTTATACAACTGATTTTATTTTCTTCTTTTGTTTCTTACAATACTTAATCTAAAATGTATTTGTTAAAGTTAAATTTGTTGAAAATGCTTAATTTTATTTACTCTAGTTGCAAACCAGACATTTTCCAGGAATTAAGCTAGAACTAGTAAAATCGTATCATTCTACTTTACAGCTTGCCGTATCGTTCAACTTTGTGCACAAGTCATAGAAAATGTAACAGTTTGCACAGCACATTTTTTTTGTCTGGCATTAAATACGGCGTTTTTGACTTTCGCTACAGAAAAATCTGTTTTCTGCAGATTCCTACGTCAGCAGTGCTACCACCACATATTTTATAACTAGTAACATGCATGGTATATGGTACGGTTTTTGTCAGCTGACACGCAACATCACGATACGATTTTACTAATTCTACCTTTAGTATTTTTCTTTAGTTGCAAAATAATCGCATTTTCGTTTTGGGAACGGAAATGCGATTCTGTTATAAAAAAATTAAATTTATTGTTGAAGTATGCAGAAACGTTGATTTTATAAAAAAATATATTTTTAGAGATATTTTATTTAAGCAAAAAAAAAAACAAAATAAACTTTTCCCAGAAATTTGGTTGGTTGCAATTGTATGAAATGCTGATCTTAATATTTATTCATTTATTTAATTTAATTTATTAAAATATGTTTTTGTTGATAGGGGTTACTATAACTTTGAATCACATGCTTCGCTCTCTGAATCTTGTTTTTGAATCTTTTCGTTTATACGACGCCTTCGTGCTTCATGTGCAGCGTGCCAATTTAGTGCTTTTCGCACTAGATTTAGTGCTTTTTAATTCATAACAGTCCGGAATTTTTCATCTAGGTGTTTTTTTTAAATACCCGTAATTGGTGCTTTTTCACCTTTGACTTTAGTGCTTTTAGTGCGTTTAACAAATCCACTAAATATAAATTTGTGATAGTATGTTGGCTTTACACAAAACAACAAATAAAAATTTTCCACTTTTCTGTCTAATTGTCATAAGTAAAGAACGGAATGTGATACAGTAAACTTCTTGGTACGCTTTTGTAGAAAATTGAACACTCTATAAAAAAACTTAAAATTAAACTAAATCTGAAATAAAAATATTTTTAATTTCCATTCCATTCACTTATTACAGCTATGGCTAAAATAAATTGAAAAACTTATAAAATTGTTTTATATTTCTCTATTATAACGGAAAACACTTCTTTGGCACTTTTTAAAAGGCCTGTTTGTATTTTGTATGGAACTTGGTAAAATTTTCTGGAATAACATAATATTTCTGTTGTTTAATTGAAAATCGTATAAATTTAGGATAAATTTTATTTGGACTGTAAATAACTTTTGATCCAGTTAACTTATCAAAAAATTTTATATAACTTTTTTATAGCGCTAATTTTCTACAAAAGTGTACCAAGAAGTTTACTGTAGGACATTCCGTATGACAATCAGAATGAATAAAATCAATTTATACCATGTAAATCGTATGGAAAATTGAAAAGTGCTATTCGCACAATCTCACTATTAATATTATGAGCTGATATTTTAGCACGCCTATTTTTTTACCTAAACTAAAGTTTGAAACCTGGTTCTGAGAAAAACAAAGGAATTTTTTTTTGAGAACACCCTAATGTGCATCCATACATAGTAAATAGTTTTTGTTAATTCATTGATACATACCTACATATTTATACGCATGTACATATACATAAATACATACAAATTCTTTCGATTTGTATGCTAAAACGCAGAATTCCTTTTGTTTCGATTCTAGTTACAATTACTGGAGTTACAGTAACAAATTGATGGACTCGATATCGACCAAAATCCTACATTTCCACATAAATTTTAATCAAGTGTTCTGATATTTCGTCTATACGGAATGATTTAATTTAGGCAGTTATATAAAAGAGTACAAATAAAATTTTAATTGAAATCTTTGTCCTGTAAATAAAATTACTTTGTTTCTGAAGTTTAGTTTTATGGATTATATAAGCTTACGAGTTCTACTTTATTTTTCCAAAATTATTATATCAAATATCCCATTACATTTGTTTAGTTTGCTTTTGTCTTGAACTTAAATTATTTTCCTACTCATATTCTAATTATAACTGAATAAAATCGAAATGTGGCTTTATTGCATTTAGTGCTTTTTTTGAAGGCACAGTGCTTTTTGCTCTGAAAAAGTTGGCATCACTGTTCGTGTGGCATCTTTTTATTTATGTTCACACATTCATACATATCATACGCAGGCATATACATACCCAGTGGGAAAAGGTAATGAATAGTAAATTATAAGGTAATGCACATCATGTATAATTTTTTTATTTCTGAATTGATTACTGTTAACACAAAACATGTCCTAGGAAAGTAATGAATTATTTTAATTGTGTTTGATAAAATTACCCTATCGTTTCTAAGGGATGCATTGTTTTGCTTTGGAAAATGATACTTTATGTAATTAATGCCTACTTTTCCAGCTGGGTACATACGTATCATATGCACGTATATATATACATACACATAAGCATACATACTTACATACATTCGACTCATTAAAAATTTTGTTTTTGAAGGCATCCCTATATTTTCTTCTTATTTTTCCTTTTTTTATTATTCATAACTTAATTAAATCTATTTATATTAAACTCACATCTATGTTTTTTTGGTTTGTTTTTATTTGTTCAAACCCATACATACACATATACATACATATTTTGTTTTGATAGCTGGGTCGGCTAAACTGCCGATAAACTGCGATAAAAGTTAGAGAAGATACCAATTTTACGTGCTTCGCAAGTAGATTCATATTGAATCTACTTGATTCGCTCTCATAATTTTGTATGGCGAAGCAAGTTGATTCGGTCATGATTGGGATGTGAAGCATGAATAGAGAGCGAAGCACGTATCGTGTAAACATACTATTACAACTGATATACACATACACCAATACATCCATCGTGCTTCGCTTATATATAGTACGACAGCATTTATTATTGGTTTAGTATAATACATGCGACGTGAATACATATAAAAATCATGACGTATTTACATTTAAAGACCTTTTACGCAGGTCTCCAATATGTACATACTTATGTATATGATCTTACGTCCCTTGATGTGCATTAAAATATATGTATATTAAGAAGAACACCATTATTTGAATAGCACTCTTCCAACCTTCAAAGTATTAGGGTCCGTTTGAATTTTTTTAACCGTAAGGTTAAAAAAGTTTGCTAGGAGAAAATTTATTAATATTAGTTTAATAGTTTCGGAGAGGAACATATCGCCACACCTTTAAGGGGTTTAGACACGGTCAAAATGCTTGCTGAGATTGGTTATAGTATGAGTGAAAATTTGTTAGTATGTGTGACACCAACGATGCTTGATGAAAAATCAAAAAATTTTGATTTTTGGCTTGCTTGCTGTCACTTGTTATATATGTGTATGTGTTAACCCGTCAAGCACGAACAAATTTCCATTACAATTATATTTTCATTGTGAACGGTTGCCCAAAACATCGGAATTAGAAGAAGAAAAACATAAATCTGACTGGTGAAGAAAAAAGAAGAGTTAGAACTTTCTTATTCAGCTTTTCTCATTTTTTTGTAAACGGTGCTGCCATTATTGCTATTGAATTTCTTTATTCAGACATTTTTATATATTTTTTTTTCAACCAAACGAACACCACAAAATCAAAATAAAAATGAATGCTTGGTGGGCCATCAAGCATGGTAACATCAAGCCGACAAGCACACGTACACGAACTTGACAGCAAGAATTTTGATCGTGTCCAAAGCCCTTTAGACCAAGCTAAAAAAAAATAATAGCATATATGTACATATATATGTATGTATGTGTTCATATGTACATTGTACATACATACATACATTAATATGTACATACAAATGATACAATAGATTTAATGTTGAGAAAATAGATATTATTTAATTTAATACTTTATATAATTTAACTCAAAGTAACCACTGTTAATGTTAAAAAGAGCATACGTAATGAGCCGCTCAATGTACGCAATACGCTGAGCAAAATAAAACAAGGCTTCTCATTGCTCAAAGAGGATGCTATTATAAGAAAGAGGCCGTTTAGATGAAGGGTGGCCTCGCTGCGACACGTCGCCTGCGAGTCTTATTTTTAGGCGAGAAGTAAGGAGAAGCTTGCGGGGTAGCAAAAGTCGCACGTACTCAAGAATGATAAACTACAAGATTAAGCCAGTGCAAAAAATAGTAGACGTGTAACGTCACGCACACTGCGTTTCTATTGGCCGATAATTTGGTTTATTTTTTTTTTATACAACTCCTTAAAGTTATTTTCACTGCAGGATTGCCAACCGCTATACAAGTACTGGTTTTGCTAAGTTCGGTGAAGAAAATTGGACATATAATAATCCCACTTTTTTTACTTTTTCAGTTACTTACGAACAAGAAGACAATATTGTTTTGTAGGTATTTACCATTTTTTTAATATTATCGGTAATTACATAGATAATTGATTTTTAACCGATATACAAAGTGTTAAAATGTTTATTTTTGTAGTTTTTTTTTGCATATTTTCTCCCAACACAACATTTAACAAAAAAGATCATCGGAAAGAGTTTTTCAAGCCGCACCCAATGGTGCATTAAACTTTACCATTCATAACATCAGCAATACGTTAAAAATTAAGCTTTTTTAAGCGTTTATATAGCAGAGAATATAGAGAATATTCTCACAAAAGTGCAACCACTTCTCAATACAGACTTATGTACATACACTCATATTTTTATGAATGTATATATACATATAAATATGTCATTCCTTTTGTACTTCGTATAATGTACCTGCTAGAAGGGGTGTAATGCCAACAAAATATTAGTATCGTTCACACTGAATTTGTTATTTGTTTACTTGGTAAAACTATGTACCATTTTTGATGTTTTAAAATTTTACTTTCTAATATTTTAAACAAAAATATTATTAAAAAAATATTACTAAATAAACAAATAACAAATTCAGTGTGAACTATATAGAAAATAGCTATTTAAAAATATATCATAGTCGGAGTCTTTAGTTTTGGTATGTTTCGATTTGGTGCTATATATTAACACAGAAAATATTAAATAACTAATAAAATTTAAAATTAAGCGCTTTGTTAAGATTAATAAAACAAGTTTAATTTCAAAAATTAAAAGAAACTCTCAATAACAAATAAGAAAAATTTTTGTAGAGAAAATAAAATAATATAATAGAATTTGTTTGTTGCGATTTCTTTGTTTAAATTTCTTAGTTTCCCATACTTATACTTTAAGTCTTTCATTTGATTTTTTTCCCAGCCTTTATGGCAACTCTTACAATAGACGTGTGACGTCACGTCTAACGGCAAACTCTCTGATTGGCGTAATCTTGTAGTTTATCATTCTTGGCACGTACTGGGAATTGAAGCGACAATTTTATCTCTTCTCTCACACAAATTTTTTTCTCTCGTATTTTTGTGTGCTATGTACAGACAGTGTTGCCAGTTAGACCAATTTTTTATAACATGCATCAAAGAAACAGTTATAATATAAAAATTATAAACAAATAAAGTAAGGAGAGGAAAGGAATTATTGTAGTTGGGTGGTAAATTAAAAAAAATATATATATGTCGCCATATTAATTCTACATTTCTCAAACTAACAATTAGTTCCTTTACAGCAACACTGCTACGAATAAACGAATAAAAAGCATCGAACAAATTAATATCAAAAAGTCGCCTGACTATTGCCACAAAAAACTCTTCATGTCAACGCGCGTGGATTTAAGAAGGGACTCCAAAAGAGAACGTAAGCGTTGTCGCAGCGAGGCCATCCTTCATCTAAATGGGCTCTTTAACTTAAAGACCCAACCAAGGCACATCAATCAGGTACCCGCGATTCTACAACAAATATTACAACAGCAACAACCACATGTACTTTGTTGGTATAAATTACCTTCTTACTTTTCAAAACAGGGTAGTATCGTCAGATTGCGTGTTTCTTATGGGAAATGTCAAACACCATACAAAACTGAATATTCGAAAGGTGTTTATGGGTACCCAAACAAAAGCATGCTTTTAGGCTTATACCTACACTATCCAAATTTGACATTTAGATTGGTATAATGACATTAGTCACTTGGTGTAGTGCTGCCACCTAATAAATGCGCCTTGGGCCCAACTATTTTATGAATAAGCTAGCTTAAGCAACTGTGCGGTTACATATGAAACGCATATGGCAAACTATAATGTACATAACAAACTTTTCGTCAAGTTTCGTCAAATGTCATTTGCTTAAGCTAAGTGCCAAACTGAACGCACATTCTGTACGGAAAACACTGTGGGTGCATTTTTTAAACTCAAGCAAACAGCAGCAGTAGTAGGGGATTGCCAATTCTAAATCAATTAAAATTGTTAAATTGTGGCTGAAATTGTTAAATTTGAGTAATTAAAATTTGAAAATTTTAAAATTCTTGAAATTTGATACCTACGAGGGTGTTTCAATAAGTCTGTCTTTTTCCTAATGCCGACGGCAAAACATGATTATTATTTTTTTCAAATGCCGACGGCAAAACATGATTATTACTTTTTTTCCTAATGCCTACGGCATGCATGATAATTTTTCCTAATGCCTACGGCAATGCATGATAATTTTTCCTAATGCCTACGGCAAAACATGATAATTTTTCCTAATGCCTACGGCAAAACATGATTATTATTTTTTTCAAATGTCGACGGCAAAACATGATTATTATTTTTTTCAAATGTCGACGGCAAAACATGATTATTATTTTTTTCAAATGCCGACGGCAAAACATCATTACTATTTTTCCTAATGCCTACGGCAAAACGTGATTATTATTTTTTTCAAATGCCGACGGCAAAACATGATTATTATTTTCTAATGCTCCCAGTGTTGCCAGACTGTAGAAATTTGTTATCGTAATACTATATCAGTAATATCAGAGAAAATAGATTTGATGACTACTAGGTCATATGGTCTCATATGAATCATGGGAATGTGCTTGTGTGATTTATTCACGCTAATAAATTGTTTATAAATAAACAATAAATAAATAAATTGTTATAAAATAAAATAATTAATCAAATTATTTTATTTATTTATAAAACGTTCTCATGTATGTGCTAGGAGAAAATTTATTAATATTAGTTTAATAGTTTCGGAGAGGAACATATCGCCACACCTTTAAGGGGTTTAGACACGGTCAAAATGCTTGCTGAGATTGGTTATAGTATGAGTGAAAATTTGTTAGTATGTGTGACACCAACGATGCTTGATGAAAAATCAAAAAATTTTGATTTTTGGCTTGCTTGCTGTCACTTGTTATATATGTGTATGTGTTAACCCGTCAAGCACGAACAAATTTCCATTACAATTATATTTTCATTGTGAACGGTTGCCCAAAACATCGGAATTAGAAGAAGAAAAACATAAATCTGACTGGTGAAGAAAAAAGAAGAGTTAGAACTTTCTTATTCAGCTTTTCTCATTTTTTTTGTAAACGGTGCTGCCATTATTGCTATTGAATTTCTTTATTCAGACATTTTTATATATTTTTTTTTCAACCAAACGAACACCACAAAATCAAAATAAAAATGAATGCTTGGTGGGCCATCAAGCATGGTAACATCAAGCCGACAAGCACACGTACACGAACTTGACAGCAAGAATTTTGATCGTGTCCAAAGCCCTTTAGACCAAGTTAAAAAAAAATAATAGCATATATGTACATATATATGTATGTATGTGTTCATATGTACATTGTACATACATACATACATTAATATGTACATACAAATGATACAATAGATTTAATGTTGAGAAAATAGATATTATTTAATTTAATACTTTATATAATTTAACTCAAAGTAACCACTGTTAATGTTAAAAAGAGCATACGTAATGAGCCGCTCAATGTACGCAATACGCTGAGCAAAATATAAACAAGGCTTCTCATTGCTCAAAGAGGATGCTATTATAAGAAAGAGGCCGTTTAGATGAAGGGTGGCCTCGCTGCGACACGTCGCCTGCGAGTCTTATTTTTAGGCGAGAAGTAAGGAGAAGCTTGCGGGGTAGCAAAAGTCGCACGTACTCAAGAATGATAAACTACAAGATTAAGCCAGTGCAAAAAATAGTAGACGTGTAACGTCACGCACACTGCGTTTCTATTGGCCGATAATTTGGTTTATTTTTTTTTTATACAACTCCTTAAAGTTATTTTCACTGCAGGATTGCCAACCGCTATACAAGTACTGGTTTTGCTAAGTTCGGTGAAGAAAATTGGACATATAATAATCCCACTTTTTTTACTTTTTCAGTTACTTACGAACAAGAAGACAATATTGTTTTGTAGGTATTTACCATTTTTTTAATATTATCGGTAATTACATAGATAATTGATTTTTAACCGATATACAAAGTGTTAAAATGTTTATTTTTGTAGTTTTTTTTTGCATATTTTCTCCCAACACAACATTTAACAAAAAAAGATCATCGGAAAGAGTTTTTCAAGCCGCACCCAATGGTGCATTAAACTTTACCATTCATAACATCAGCAATACGTTAAAAATTAAGCTTTTTTAAGCGTTTATATAGCAGAGAATATAGAGAATATTCTCACAAAAGTGCAACCACTTCTCAATACAGACTTATGTACATACACTCATATTTTTATGAATGTATATATACATATAAATATGTCATTCCTTTTGTACTTCGTATAATGTACCTGCTAGAAGGGGTGTAATGCCAACAAAATATTAGTATCGTTCACACTGAATTTGTTATTTGTTTACTTGGTAAAACTATGTACCATTTTTGATGTTTTAAAATTTTACTTTCTAATATTTTAAACAAAAATATTATTAAAAAAATATTACTAAATAAACAAATAACAAATTCAGTGTGAACTATATAGAAAATAGCTATTTAAAAATATATCATAGTCGGAGTCTTTAGTTTTGGTATGTTTCGATTTGGTGCTATATATTAACACAGAAAATATTAAATAACTAATAAAATTTAAAATTAAGCGCTTTGTTAAGATTAATAAAACAAGTTTAATTTCAAAAATTAAAAGAAACTCTCAATAACAAATAAGAAAAATTTTTGTAGAGAAAATAAAATAATATAATAGAATTTGTTTGTTGCGATTTCTTTGTTTAAATTTCTTAGTTTCCCATACTTATACTTTAAGTCTTTCATTTGATTTTTTTCCCAGCCTTTATGGCAACTCTTACAATAGACGTGTGACGTCACGTCTAACGGCAAACTCTCTGATTGGCGTAATCTTGTAGTTTATCATTCTTGGCACGTACTGGGAATTGAAGCGACAATTTTATCTCTTCTCTCACACAAATTTTTTTCTCTCGTATTTTTGTGTGCTATGTACAGACAGTGTTGCCAGTTAGACCAATTTTTTATAACATGCATCAAAGAAACAGTTATAATATAAAAATTATAAACAAATAAAGTAAGGAGAGGAAAGGAATTATTGTAGTTGGGTGGTAAATTAAAAAAAATATATATATGTCGCCATATTAATTCTACATTTCTCAAACTAACAATTAGTTCCTTTACAGCAACACTGCTACGAATAAACGAATAAAAAGCATCGAACAAATTAATATCAAAAAGTCGCCTGACTATTGCCACAAAAAACTCTTCATGTCAACGCGCGTGGATTTAAGAAGGGACTCCAAAAGAGAACGTAAGCGTTGTCGCAGCGAGGCCATCCTTCATCTAAATGGGCTCTTTAACTTAAAGACCCAACCAAGGCACATCAATCAGGTACCCGCGATTCTACAACAAATATTACAACAGCAACAACCACATGTACTTTGTTGGTATAAATTACCTTCTTACTTTTCAAAACAGGGTAGTATCGTCAGATTGCGTGTTTCTTATGGGAAATGTCAAACACCATACAAAACTGAATATTCGAAAGGTGTTTATGGGTACCCAAACAAAAGCATGCTTTTAGGCTTATACCTACACTATCCAAATTTGACATTTAGATTATGACATTAGTCACTTGGTGTAGTGCTGCCACCTAATAAATGCGCCTTGGGCCCAACTATTTTATGAATAAGCTAGCTTAAGCAACTGTGCGGTTACATATGAAACGCATATGGCAAACTATAATGTACATAACAAACTTTTCGTCAAGTTTCGTCAAATGTCATTTGCTTAAGCTAAGTGCCAAACTGAACGCACATTCTGTACGGAAAACACTGTGGGTGCATTTTTTAAACTCAAGCAAACAGCAGCAGTAGTAGGGGATTGCCAATTCTAAATCAATTAAAATTGTTAAATTGTGGCTGAAATTGTTAAATTTGAGTAATTAAAATTTGAAAATTTTAAAATTCTTGAAATTTGATACCTACGAGGGTGTTTCAATAAGTCTGTCTTTTTCCTAATGCCGACGGCAAAACATGATTATTATTTTTTTCAAATGCCGACGGCAAAACATGATTATTACTTTTTTTTCCTAATGCCTACGGCATGCATGATAATTTTTCCTAATGCCTACGGCAATGCATGATAATTTTTCCTAATGCCTACGGCAAAACATGATAATTTTTCCTAATGCCTACGGCAAATCATGATTATTATTTTTTTCAAATGTCGACGGCAAAACATGATTATTATTTTTTTCAAATGTCGACGGCAAAACATGATTATTATTTTTTTCAAATGCCGACGGCAAAACATGATTACTATTTTTCCTAATGCCTACGGCAAAACGTGATTATTATTTTTTTCAAATGCCGACGGCAAAACATGATTATTATTTTCTAATGCTCCCAGTGTTGCCAGACTGTAGAAATTTGTTATCGTAATACTATATCAGTAATATCAGAGAAAATAGATTTGATGACTACTAGGTCATATGGTCTCATATGAATCATGGGAATGTGCTTGTGTGATTTATTCACGCTAATAAATTGTTTATAAATAAACAATAAATAAATAAATTGTTATAAAATAAAATAATTAATCAAATTATTTTATTTATTTATAAAACGTTCTCATGTATGTGAACACTCCTAATGCTTGTGTGTGGGGGGTCCAGCTTGTTTGTCGCTGGTAAGCTTATATTCTGTTTATTTGTTTAAGAAATATATTTGTATGTATGTATGTATGTATGTGTGTATGATGTATGTATGTATGTATGTATGTACGATCGAAAGAACTTGTGCGTGGAATATTTTGTGGCTGTGTAGAATACATTTATATTTTGCAACGTAATCATTTTCTTTGTCTGCGATTATTTTAAAGCAGCAAGTTTCAACTAACTACAGTCATAAGCAAAAAAACAAAAAGTAAAAATTTGCAAGTTAGCAAAAATGCTAACTTCTCCTCCTCCTTCCCACTTCCTTCTCTTTCCTTTATGTAGTTTGTTTTTGAAATAAGAAAACACTTGTAGATTTTTTATTTTTCTATACATTTACAGCCGTATTCATAAAAATTTTAAACCGCGTTTCAAATATTGTTTAAGCAAAATTCACTAAAATTGTATTCATAATAGAATTTTAGCTTAAAAACGGTTTTTAAACCTTGCGTAAATCAGCAAATTTTAAAATTGACTGCCCCCATGTTTAAACCAATTTTAAGGTGATGTTGTTGTAATTTTGCTTCGTTTTTGTTTACATTTTGAACTTTACCTGTATGTACATATGTGTGCATGTATGTATATACTTATGTATGCATGTATGTATGCATATGCCAGTGTTATTTAGAAGAAAACAATGTAATTTTTTTATAGAAACTATTGCCGAAATAACAAATATACTCCAAAGAATATTTAAAAGAAAAGGAGCGATCCAGTTTCCATTCCCAGTCATTGTTTTCTCATTTTATGTGTTAACAAAAATAGTATAAATGTAGAAAATTAACTAGTGATGTATAAACACTCAAAACAAGCAAAATAAAGCTCGTTATTCTAGTGCTTCTTTATCTGCAATAAAATAAATAATATAGGAAGCACTTTTAACAAAGATTTGCTGTGAACTTTTTTTATTATTTTATTAAATACAAGTTTGAACATATCTTTTATTTTATAGAAACAATATTTTTCTGAAAACCGACAAATAAACAAAATAGACACGAGTACTTTGTGAGTTAACAATCGTTGTTTTGCAGAACTAATATGCAAGTGACAAATAAAGAATACAGTGTTGCCACGATATTTGAAAACAATTTAGTTAATTGATTTTTAGTTAAAAAACTGATTATGAATACCAATATTTAAAAAACGTTATTTAGCCTTAAAACGTTTTTTAACTAATATGAATTTTAAACCTCAATCAACTTTTTTTTATGAATACGGCTGTTATTGTTTAAAGTTTTTTAAAATTTTATAATAATACATACATTAATATTTTAAAGAGTGAAAAAATTCATTTAAAGCAAGATATTTCTTTTGTTAGTAAAATAGCATTTTTTAATGCGCAAACACCAAGTTTATGATAATTACAATAAAAAGATTCTGGATACTTAATCTCCATTTGTTTAAAGTTGATACAGCCTATATCCTCAACGTTAAAAATTTTTCGGCATAAGATTTTTTCCAACCATCGTCTTTTCTCTTCACCTTTTACATAAATTTTAGAACATCTTGCGTTGGTTTTTAAAAAATTGCAAACGCTTTCAAAAGAAACTGATCCAGCAGTCCAGCTGAGGTGATGATAGTTTTTCGTTAGCCACTTTGCTTCTCTTTGCCTTTTTATTGATAAGCATTTAAAATCAAATGGTGGTTTTATAATGAAATTGTTATATTCATAATTGCTGAAAACAGTCGCTACTTCTTTTGCGATGAAATCATTTGAATTACTTTTGAAACCTTGTACATCTATAAAAATTGTGTTATTTTCCATATTACTCAGTTTATAAGACTTTTCGAACTTGTCCTTTGATGGGTATATATTCTATTATGCGATCATGAATAAGAATGCAGTAAGCTGATGTCTTTGCTGCAATATTAGTTGCTGTTTCAAATGCTATTTTTATATCAATCGGTCCATTATTGAGTGATGCATTCTGATGACTGACATCTACTACAATAATAGGAGCTTTTGTCTTAAACTCTGATGCAGATAGAAGCGGTTGAGATTCTTTCATATAGTAGCTTTGCTGGAATCTTAGATACATATCATATAGAATTGCATATCGTTCATTTTTGAACTTTATGTTAAGATCATCATATGGATATGAGACTGAATTTAAATGTACTTTTAAATTAGTCAAATCACAATGAACAAACTTATTTTCTTGTTGAAAAGCAATCAGTACAAAACGGAGGCGTTCTCTATTTGCAGCCAGTTTAACATTCCAGATATGGCTAGTACCTGTGTTTAATTGTGGATTAACATGACAATCCCAACTGCGAAATGCCATAGGTATAGAAGCACCATTGTTAATAATTTTTATCATATTCAATTTGCTAAAGTCGGATAATTGTACATGTGGGATTCTCCATGAGATGAGTGAAATTGTAAGTTTAGCTTTTTCAGTAGAAACACTCGAGTGTACAAGATCTTCATCATTCTTATTGCGCAAGAGTATCAATTCATGTTTTCCATTTAGTATAACTTTGATGTAGTCTTCGGCGAATCCTAGAAGCATTTTTAGAGGTACATAAAAATTGAAAAATCCATTTTCAAGAGTGACGTCGTCAATTTTGTGCCATCCAGCATTTTGCACCACATTGCTTTCTGTTGGTGACAGAGAAACCAAATTTTTTATAGTGCTTGTGGCTCCTAAATATCTTGTATGGTCAATTTCAATTCCATTGAGCTCATAGCAAATTTCATCAAATAGATATGCTACAAAGTTGTTTTTTAATAAAAAGTTCTCCGAAGAAGAAGAAGATTTGGCCTTATTATCATCGGCAACAAACCCCTCTACATAAATGTAGCTCTCACTGGGTAGCACATACAAATCTTGATTTTGAATTGAAATTCTAATTTCATCATTATTGTTGTAAGATTGTAAGTATGGTACATATGTATGATAGTCCTTTTTGATTATATTCTCATCAGACAAGGGTTTATCTAAGACATCTATTATTGAACTCATTTTGTCTTCAATTTAAAATTCAAGGACTTTAGAAAATTTTTATTTGATGTTGTTAGAGCTTTTTGTTGAGCTGGTCGCTTTAATGTTGTTGTTGTTGTTCTTGCTGCTATATTTTTCAATGTATTTGTGTTGTATATTAGCATTATTTAGTTGGCCTTAAATGTATTCGTATTGTAATTTCCTCTCCTCGGAAATTAATTAAATCACCGTGTTGATCCAGTACGCGCAGCGCTAGTGAACTTATCTCTCTGTTGTTTACAGGCAAATAGATAAGATTTCTTGGAACCTCATCTATTTTATAGCCTGGAGGCACATTAATCGGAAATTCATGAAGTGTATGCGATTTCGAGTTATTCATACACATATGTGTTCATAGCGATACTACTTTCAATTCGCAAGAGATTCACTTTAAAAATATTAACTGGAAGATCTGAATAATAATATTTGTTTGGTGTTAGGATTTTGCTATTGAATCCTAAAAGTTTTCCAATTGTATTGTCTTTATTAAAATATACAGGATCCTTGGAACTATTAACTTTAACTTGCATTGTATTGTTATTGGCTTCAATAAAAATCTTATTTGCTGGGCAGAGTCGTTTGTATTCCTCTTCTATAAAATCAACTATATCATTTAATTCGTAAGATCCAATTGGTGTTTCAATTATATGTTCCCTTATATGAAACATATTGTTGTAGGTGCCTACATTTGGAATACTGTTGTATGAATGAAAATCAGTTAGAGCACACTCATATGCACCATGTAATTCAATAGGAGGAAAGTAACTAGCAGATAGTTCTGATGAGTTAGAGCTCAGAGTAAGTGTTATTGACATTATAACAGTCTGATTACAATTAAATAATGTTTAGTACACAGTATGGTTTATAAGCATGATTTACATATTTATTTCATTTTCTTATTTTAAAATTAACATTAGTTTTTTAATATTAATGCTATTGTTGTTGTTGCCATTGATGTTGTTGTTGTTGTTGCTAATTTAGTTTTTCTTCCAACTATAATATTTCATCTTTACTTATCCAAGAATTGTGTTGATTAGAAAATCCCAGCCATTTAACATATACCTCCTTCCCTTTAATTTTAAGAACCTTTTCAGCTAGATATGTATTTGGAAATCTAGTTTTTGAAAGTTCCTCAGTATAGAAGCCACCTTTAATAGGATTGCCAAGATAGTCTTCTAATATGTATGTTGCAGGATTTGTATTTTGAACTCTTGTAATTGTGAAAATTTCTGTAGTCCAATTTGGAGTATAACCTTTTTCAAATGTGTGCTTATATTTGCTTATGCGAACATGATCTCCCACATTAAATTTCGACATTTTATACATTTTCAAATGACTGTATACTGTATTTAGCAGCTTTTCCTCATTTGTTGAGTTGACTTCAATAGGAGACATTTTAATGGTACGATGAACTTTTCTATTGTATGCATTGAGTAAATCTTTGTATATATCAATCCACTTATATGAACCATTATAACTAAATTCTTTCCACATCATTCCTTTCAATGTTCTATTAAATCGTTCTACTATTGATGCTTTCATAATGCTATATGTTGAGTAGTGATTAATGTTGTATTTATGCATTAATTTTCCAAAGTGTTTGTTGAAAAATTCTTTGCCATCATCTGTTTGTAAGTTTTTTGGTACTCGTCCCAATTCAAAAATATCTTCCATTGCCTTGGTTGTTTCGAGTGCAGTTTTTGTTTTTAGCGGTACTGCCCATGCAAATTTTGAGAATGTGTCAATTACAGTCAACAAAAATCGATAATTTCTATTTTCTTTAGAATAGTTCCCCATTTCAACTAAATCAGCTTGCCAAAGATCATCTATTCCTTTCATTACAGCTCTGCGACACACAAATTGTTTTCGTGCTTGCTTATGGAGTTCATTTACTAAATTTCTTTTTGAAGACATTAAGTTGTTTTTAAAGATTTTTTGCAGAGTGTTGTGATCTGCTTGACGCACTTTCAGCTATTGATACAAACATGTAATTTTCTAGTCTATAAATTTTTTCATTAAGCTGTTCAATTTGTTCTTCAAAGGATGTTTTAATTTGTAGAATATCTTTTTCAATTTTATAATTTTCTTCTATATCTAATTTTATTTCGCGTTGTAGTTCCTCAATTTGCATTTGAATATCTTCTCGTATTATAGTATTATCCCTCTTAAAGTATGTTAATAATTTCTCTTCTAATTTTTCGATTTGAGTTTGCAAAAACAATTTATTGATAACATCGTTTTCCTCCAGAGCTTTTGCAACATTTTTGATCCTTTTGTTTTGGACATCAATGTTGTTGTTCGTATCCACAAAGAACCCCAGCAGTTTAGGTGCATTTTTCAAAGAAATTGTGCTGCTAGTATCGTTTAAATAGTGTCCAAATTTATCAACAGACATACTCTATATAGTTTATTAAAGTTAGTGTATTATATTCGCTTCACGTAGTTCTTCAATAATTGATACAATTTCGTTATTGTGATTAGTATGACCTGCACCTTGTGATGCGAGCAGTAGTCGAAGTCGATCTACTAACTCATTTGGATCGTCCCAGTATATATAGTTGGGCTTATTGATGTTAACTTGCATCATTCCCTCACCTAAATAGCTACCTTTGGGCTTAGATCCTGTTGATTCAGGTAAATTCTTCTGGTTTTTCTCATCAATAAATTTCTTAATAATATGTTTATATTTATATCCTCTAGTACCCTTAATTTGACCATCATGTTTAGTAGTAATTAAAATCTTTTTATAGATTTCAAGTTCAAATTTATCGTAATTTTTTGGTATTTTATGAAACATTAGAGAAAATAGTCCTGGTGTTAGAGCCCATATTTGACCACCAACTTGTATTTTATCTTCATTCAGTTTTAGGCTACTATCACAAAATTTCCATTCATTATTGTAATCTTTATGTGGGCCATAGTTTGTACCTAATTCATTTCTTCCTCCTAAAACTGATAAATCAGTATAAGTATATTCTGTATTGGAAGTCTGGGTAAAAATCATCTTCATCATCATCATCATCATTTTCAGTATTAACATCATTAAATAAGATGGTATTATCAAAAATTGTCCCTTCTACTAGTTTTTTCGGTGTACTTGTCTCTATCTTGACTAACGGGTTTTCAGGCTTTAAATTTGTATTATTTTCAACTTCTGTCTTGATGTTACTTTCTTCTTTCACACGAATTCTTTTAATATTTTTAGAACTATTTATGAATTCTTTAAGAGGTTCTGTTATAGGTTTGAATGTATCTCTTAATTGTTCACGTGTATCTATTTCACCAGTTTTTATACTACGAAGCTTTTTCTTCAACACATTTCTTGTCAACACCAACTGTTTTAAAATTTTCTCATCCATGTTTGCTAAGGGCAAATAACAGGTATCAGCAATCAGATCGGCTTATCAGGACCTGGTCTGGTTTTCAGATCAGCTTATCAGGACCTGGTCTGGTTTTCAGATCAGCTTATCAGGACCTGGTCTGGTTTTCAGATCAGCTTATCAGGACCTGGTCTGGTTTTCAGATCAGCTTATCAGGACCTGGTCTGGTTTTCAGATCAGCTTTTCAGGACCTGGTCTGGTTTTCAGATCAGCTTATTAGGAGCTGGTCTGGTTTTCAGATCAGCTTTTCAGGACCTGGTCTGGTTTTCAGATCAGCTTTTCAGAACCTGGTCTGGTTTTCAGATCAGCTTTTCAGGACCTGGTCTGGTTTTCAGATCAGCTTTTCAGGACCTGGTCTGGTTTTTAGATCAGCTTATCAGGAGCTGGTCTGGTTTTCAGGTAGCTGGTATAGTTTGGAGATCAGTTTATCAGGTATCAGATGGGGTTATAGCAAATAGATGTATCAAGTTAAAAGTTAGATTAATAACTAAAGTCAATCTTTTATGAGAAGTAGTTTATATAGTTATGAAATAGTCAAATTGCTTTCTGTAGCGACCATCATTTAATTCATTATCTTTGCTTATCACTAAAAAGCCATATTTATCCCTTAAACACTCTCGACAAATTTCTTGGAACTTTTCATAACTCATCGCTGCCAACATGATCCCTATAAACATGCTTCATATTTGTCTCATCTTGCTTAAACATTATAATAACATTTGCATTGTCTCTTATTAAATGTTTGGGAATTCTAGTATAAGTTTGACACAAGTACAATGAATCAACATCCCTATGCCGTCCCATACAAAAATATGAACGTATATTATTCTGCTTCTCACATGCAACATCATCAAATATCATAATTGAATTAGTTTTAGCTTCGTCAGGTGGAATAACTGATTCATTATCGGTGAATGTATAATATCCCATTCCTTTAATTGGTGAAATTAGTTTCTTCAAGTACTCATATTTGGGTTGATAAAGAGATTTTGAGTATAAATAGATGTTTTCAAACTTGAGTCCATTAGGACTTTCTAGTAAGCCGATCATAACATTAGTCTTTCCACAATTTGATGGCCCCGCTATTAGAGCACGAATAGAATTTGGTAAGAGGGCACTATGCTTTATTTTTGAAGTGATGTTCGATGATTCATCAATATTACGAACTAAAATATTTTTATGTTGTTTCACTAACTGCATTTTTGTAACTAAATACATTTCATAAATATTACCTCTTATTATAGAAAAAAATCAGATAATATGGTCATACCATATCAGAAAACGTTTAGTCATAAAAACACCTTCGTTGGAGGAGGTATAGTAGATAAAATAATAAACTCTCTACCTGTTGAACTTCATCTTCCTGGATATCAGTACTGTGAACCTGGAACAAAACTACAAAAACGTTTAAATCGAGGTGATAAAGGAATTAATCTATTGGACTCTGCTTATAAAGATCACGATATAGCTTATTCAAAAAATAAGGATTTAAGCACTAGACATAAAGCTGATAAAATACTTGAAAATTCAGCTTGGGATCGAGTTTTATCAAAAGATAGTAGTATTGCTGAAAAATCATTTGCATATATGGTTACTAACGCAATGAAAGCCAAAACAAAATTTGGTATGGGTGTGGAGAAAAAGAAAAATGTTAAAAAGAATAAGCTAAATGATAAAAAACTGTTTAGAACATCAATTAGAGCTGCAACAAAAATACTAAAGAAAGAAAAACCATTAGATATATACTCAGCAATTAAAATTGCTTGAAAAACTATCAACAAATCATTAAAAGGAAGAAAATCTCAAATTATAGTACCACGTGTAATACGTGTCCCAAAAATTTTGTGGGTTTTTGCCTCTAATACCGATTTTAACTGCTCTGGGTGTAATTGGTAGTCTAACAACTGGAGGTGCTGCTATAGCAAAAGCTGTAAATGCAACAAAGAATGCAAAAAATCAACTTGATGAAGCAACTAGACATAATAGAGCGATGGAATCTATAGCAGTTGGAAAGGGACTTTACTTAAAACCATATATGTTATGTTATGGTTATGGGTTATGGTTTAGTTTACAAAGAAGAATCAAGAAACTCTTAGAGATGCTACCCAACAGACCACTATCTGATGTGGACATAAACCGTTTCTCTGTAAATATTCCACATTTTAGAGGAGTTTTCATGTTGAATACCCTACCAAAACGAACAAAGAAAATAGAATGTGGAATAATTAATTTAGACGTATCAACAGGATGAAAAAGATATATGAACAACAATGAAAAAGAATATTTCGACAGCTTTGGAAACTTACAACCTCCTTCGGAAGTAGTCAAATATCTTGGTAGAAATATAAAATACAACTATAATCAACATCAGAATTTCAATACATTTACCTGTGGTCATTAAATTTCTTTATGAAATAACTGAAAATATTAAATAAAAAAGCACAAACATTTATATTTTACAAAACTCTTTCATGTATTTTTATTTATAATTTAAAATACAAAATTATTATATATTATTGCCAAATTGGAAATTGGGAATTTTGAATTAGAAATTCACTCAGCTCGCTTTCAACAATTAAGCTTTGTTCACCTTCTCTACTTAAGCAATATGATCCGCTCGAGAGTTCTTTAATTTCAGCATCGGTTAAAGCATTATATCGCTTTGGGAGGAACATTATGTGGTTTTCCATTTCAACTTTTAATGTTGCCCCATATTTTGTTGTTACTCTTGACACTTTTCGAATGGTGTATTTAGTTGATGTCTCAAGCTCCTTTATGTGGATTAAGGTTTTATTTTTTAGTGAATTAAATTTTGATGTTAGATTTGTTGTAGACTCCATTTTTGTTTTCTTTATTTATTTATTTTTTATTTACTTCTCCGCACTTTGAATGTTTAACTGAAAATGATCTTAAAAGTAGCGATGACGACTTCAAGAAGGCTAATCGAAAAAATTGGCAAAACGAAAAAAAAGCACTACAACCTTAAAACTAAAAGTATGTGCTGTAAAAAAAGAAGTATGGAATATAGATGATGGTATAGATATTTTAAATATCAAAAGATAGTACTTTAAAAATTTAAAGAGCAAATTAGTCTTAAAGAAACCTTCAAACAATCATCATTCATTAATTTATCGGCAAATATAATGAGCCAAATTAGACGTACTCTAAACCAATTTTTAAGAGATTTCGAAAGCTTCAGGCTTTTTGATCATTGGGAGATGATAAAATTTTTCGAAAATATGCTAGATGAGAACGAAGAATATGGTATCATGGAAGATGAAGACAACACAGAAGGACACTTCAAAAGCTGTCCTTGGTATGATCCTGAGTGTGAGGAAGGACCTGATACTTGCAGATGTACAATATATTTTTTGCGCAAAAGTATATTAGAAAATTTAATAATTAGATACTATGAAATGTTTCCATCATTATAATTAAAATAAATAAAATAAAATTAAAATTATTAATATAAATAAAATTAAATTAAATTAAATTATTCCTTGTTTTGTATTATTTTTTAAAGGAAATTTAGGAATCATTTATTCGAATAGAAAATTACAGAAACTTGTATGTAGTGAAAAATATAAGGACTTATCCGATTATCTAAATTGTTTCCCTTTATGAAAATATGAAATTTAATGGAATTTCATAATATTGTGAAATTCAATTTGTTTTGTGCAGAAACTCTCAGGGAAAACAAGACTGTGCATGTTTAAGCGATATGAAAACAAGAATTTGCAAATAAGCAAAAACGAAAGTTTTTTTTTTGATTCAACGGAGTAAAGCCAATAAAGAAATAAACACCATTCACATATTTCATTCTCTTTTCAATATTTTATTTCAAATTTTTTCTTAAAAATTTATTTACATATGTATGTACAACAGTTTTTCTTAAAAATTCATATACATTTGTACAATAGTTTTTCTTAATAAATAGGATTTTATTTACAACCATTTTTCTTAATAAAAATGATTTTATTTAAAATCATTTTAACAACAATAAATAGGATTTTATTTACAATAATGTTTCTTAATAACTAAGATTTTATATACAATTTAAAAATTAACTAGTTAACTAAAAATTAACTAATTTTAGCTATTTTCTTGCATTCTAGCAATGTCATCTAGCAACATATCAAGTTCGTATTCAGGGTTAGTTTCCTTAATACGAAAATGATACCATGCATATGTGTTAATATTATTTGACCTAATTTTTCTCTTATCGTCTCCATAACTTAAGACTACCTTATTTAATTTACTAGTATATATATGGTGAAGCTTAGATTTAAATGTTAACATATTATCGTATACATTAGTCTTATTGAATAAACAGTTTCTATAAGTAGCTAAACTATATTTATCTAATATGGATCTTTTTACCCCCTTCGATTTTTTAACGTCATTTTGATTTTGTACACTGAATGAGTACATTTTTGATCGCAGCCCAACAAATTCTGTCATTATCTTACCGCAGTTTTCATCCTTCATCATGCCTAAAACTTTTTTATTTATTAATGGGAAATTATAAGTATTGTCCGTGGGATAGTCCGATGTATCAAAATGTTCTTCTATGTCATTTTTTATGTCAGCGTAAAAGTCATCCGTCTTTATTGAATATGTAAAAGAGTCCGTGTCCATATAGTTCAATGAGAGTTTTGTCTTAAACTTAGGTTGTATGTACCCGTAATGAAAATTATACATTTTCCATTTGGACAACTCAAGTACACAAAATCCTAAGTAAATTGGTTTATTGTAGCAGGTTTTGACTCTAGTCATTTCGATTGCTACCAGATCTTCGGAAAATATAGATAAACTATGAAAATTTGGTTTTGATATCCAATCTTGAGCCCCCAAATGGTTCCGATTCGTTCTCTCCCAATTATTGACAATTTTAACATCTCTCCTCTTATCCACATTTTCCATGGTTTTACCATAGACTGCATTATTAAGTAGGTTGAAAAAGTTTTTTTCAAAAGCATTTTTAGCAGTAGCTCTCTGTCTGGTATTTAGGTCAATATAGCCTTTTAACCATGGAGATTGTTTAAATGCTAGAATACGATGTGTTTTCTTTAAAACTAAGCCATTTTCTAAGCATTGCTTAAGAACTCTAAAGTGTATCACGTATGATTGCTTTGTAGAGAAATCAGTTATCAACTTGTTATACTTCGCTTGCAGTGGTTTTTTATTTTCAGCGCAAAAAGGTAGGTCATTATGCAAGTCATGTAAGTGAGAAGGATAATCTGAAGTGACCTCATATACATAACTGTCTGTTTCATTGTCAGATTTGCTGTTTGGATCCAGATTCAGCTCGTCTTGCGATAACCATCTGAACCCACCATGAGGAAGATATTCCGACATTGCCCAACCGTAAAGGTTATTTGCGTCTAAATAGACAAGAAACTCTGAGGGCTTCTCTTTATCGAAATCTTCCAAATATTTGTTATTCGCTTTCGAATATCTTTGGCTACACTGTACGATTCCCCCACGTATACCTTTTGTCATAAAATTGTACATGTCTATGTCCGTCAATAATTCTAGTTCAATTTTTGTATATTTTAACATTGCATCCCAGGAAAGTCCAGGTGCGGTATAGTATTGACATGGATCCAGCTCATAAATACCTTTACAAACTTTTCTAAAGTTCTCGAAAATATCTGTCAGTAAGAGGACATCTGTTTTTAAGTAAAGTTCCATGCAATCTTTCATTGTTTTGCAGCCAAAAGTATTCCAAACCTCTACAGCATGTGAGTATTCCTCTAAAGAACACTCTTTATTGTTCAACTTATTAAAGAAATCACTGCGTGAAGGCAGCTGGCACTCGTCTAATTTTTTAAATGAATTTAGGTACTCATAGGGGAAAATGCCTTTCTTCTTAATAAGCTTAAATTCTTTTTCTGATTGAAATAAGGACCTTATAGTGTTAAAATCATTATCCGACAAATTGCAGGCTAATGGTTCTAAACTCTCAGCCATAAAGCGTAATGTATCAAGAAATCTTATTTCAAGATTATGACCATCGCTCACTTCTGTAAATTGCGAGAGTGATATATAAAGCTCCTTATTGAGAGGGAGTACTTTCAGTTGCATAGAAATTTCACGTAGTTCTTTAATAAAAAGATGTGAGTCATAATTTGAGTAATTGTGAAAGTAAACTGGTATAAACTTGGGAATTTGGTAATTCAAATTACAGTTATTGTGGGCTGCACCTCTATATTTACCGCTAATGTGACAATGATCTCTAACACGATCTTTACCTAGAAATTTTTGACAAATATGACAATTCACCGCACTATAAAAATTAAAAATATCAGAAGGGGATAAAGTATCCATTTGTCTATTATTTACTAAATGATTATTATAAATATCCTCACAATCTTTAATTAAAAATGAAACAAATGTTTGTGAAGCATCTTTCCCTGTATAAACCCTTAATTTATCTAACTTATTGCTATGGAGACACTTAATGTAGTAACTAAAAGCACAAGGAGTGTGCTTTTTGACAAGACTGATTTTACTACTCACGTTATTACTAATGTCTTCCAGGATGGATTCGAAGTCTGCGTACACCACAAAGGGGACATCCATTTTCTTCTGATGCCCCTTAAAACTTAGAACTGAATCTGGTCCTGACGGCATAGTTGTCACTATTTTGCCGCATTCCGCCTTATGGCTACTCATACCATTTTCGTTATGAGTGTACTGTAGGCAGCTATTACAAAAATGTAGTTTATTGTGATTTTTTGTAGACTGACCTCGTAAAAGCCTGTGAATGACAAAAAATATATAAAAGTTTATTAGTAAAATGTACATAGTATAAAATATATAAAACAAGTAAATGTATCATTAAAATTAAAGAGTAGTAATATAATTTTCTAACTTACTTTGATATGTTCTTTATCAATATGTAGTGATGAACTTCACCATTCTCCAAAAGCAACAAGTTGACATGCTTTACTTTCTCATTCTTGGTCACATAATAGGGACCGATGATTTGATCTGCTCCCTCATCGTACCCAAACACATTAACACTTATTGCTGGATTATTTACCTCGAACTCCTTACTTTTGTTTAGTGCTAATGGGTAAGTTAAATTTTTGAAATTTAACGCTACACCATTTTACGTAACAATCGTCTCTGCAGAAATGTCCTGAATATTATAAGAACTGCAACGTACTTGATTGTATTTGATAACATCCATGGCAGCGATTAGACACCACTTGAAGCAGTATTCGTCACTATTTCCAATATTGATGCATGCTTTTCTGCCTTCTAATTTTTGTGGTGTGGATATCCAACTTGATCCTTTGACTAGCGAAGATTTGTTGATGTTGATTTCTGCTCGGACTATGCGTGACAAAGTCCAACCAGAATCTCGCTCTTCAAATTCGGACATTTTTGTTGAAATCTCCTCAATCTGTTTACGGAAAAATTCTTCAGTGTTATCTGCCTTCGTCAGCAAACTCATTTTGGCTACATGTGTTATAACACACAACTCCAATTCTTCTTCTACGATTTTGATGTACTCCGCTACAATACTCACATGAAATTTAATTATTATATGTTTAGACAAAGACATTTGAAGTCTCTCAATAAAAATATTCATGTTTTCTTTAATAAATTCTTCCAAGAGAAGTTGGTCCTTTTTATTTAGTATTACATATGTAGCGATATGGTTTTTGAAGGCTTTCGATATTTTGTAATATCTCACATTCTCTTCGACTTCTTCTCTCCTACCATGTGAAGTACTCATTGGAGTTGGCAGAGTTTCTTCTCTTTTTTCTTCTACTTCTCCATCACTTTCCGGTAAACTTATGTCCATAGCATCGTTGCATAAAGTCCCTCGAAGGATATCCACACCTTGTTGATGAGCTTGTTGTTGTTGTAGCTGCTGCTCTTGTTGATAATAATTAAGAGGTTGCCATTGCATCAAATTGGAATACTGCTCCATTTGATTAACTGGTGTGACGGGATTATAATTGTAACTTGGATACTCATATTGCATTGGTACTCCTGACGCCAAAAACTGATTACTCCATGACATTGGTGTAGGGTAACAGTTAGGCATACCGTATTGTTGATATTGAGGATACTGTAGAGAAGGGTGCTGCTGGTGATGAAATGAATTTATCTGCTGTTGACGATTTTGAACAAATGTCTGCGGTTGCTCTTGATTTGTATCCCGACTTACGACCATTTGATCCTGTACGCTATGACTTTTCACATGATCCAAAAAGGACTTTTGGTATTTGTATACCTTATGGCATCTATTACACTGATAACCTGTATAACTCATTTTTAATTATTTTATTATTATAAAACTTTAACACAATTGCTGATGATACTACTTGTAAATAAAATAAAGTACTGATGTGTTGGTTAGAAAATTTGGCGTATTTATACGAAAATTAGTAGCAGTATCCTTACAGCATTCACAGTTTTAACTTTTTGTTTCTCTGCTGATGAATGTACTTAGTTGAAACTTTGGTGCTTTAAAATAATCGCAGACAAAGAAAATGATTACGCTGCAAAATATAAATGTATTCTACACAGCCACAAAATATTCCACGCACAAGTTCTTTCGATCGTACATACATACATACATACACACATACACATACACAAACACACACACATATGCATCATACACATACATACATACATACATACATATAAATATATTTCTTAAACAAATAAACAGAATATAAGCTTACCAGCAACAAACAAGCTGGACCCCCCACACACAAGCATTAGGGGTGTTCACATACATGAGAACGTTTTATAAATAAATAAAATAATTTATTTAATTATTTTATTTTATAACAATTTATTTATTTATTGTTTATTTATAAACAATTTATTAGCGTGAGGAAATCACACAAGCACATTCCCATGATTCATATGAGACCATATGACCTAGTAGTCATCAAATCTATTTTCTCTGATATTACTGATATAGTATTACGATAACAAATTTCTACAGTCTGGCAACACTGGGAGCATTAGAAAATAATAATCATATTTTGCCGTCGGCATTTGAAAAAAATAATAATCGTGTTTTGCCGTCGGCATTTGAAAAAAATAATAATCATGTTTTGCCGTCGGCATTTGAAAAAAATAATAATCATGTTTTGCCGTCGGCATTTGAAAAAAATAATAATCATGTTTTGCCGTAGGCATTTGAAAAAAATAATCATGTTTTACCGTCGGCATTTGAAAAAAATAATAATAATGTTTTGCCGTAGGCATTAGGAAAAATTATCATGCATTGCCGTAGGCATTAGGAAAAATTATCATGCATGCCGTAGGCATTAGGAAAAAAAATAATAATAATCATGTTTTGCCGTCGGCATTTGAAAAAAATAATAATCATGTTTTGCCGTCGGCATTAGGAAAAAGACAGACTTATTGAACCACCCTCGTAGGTATCAAATTTCAAGAATTTTAAAATTTTCAAATTTTAATTACCCAAATTTAACAATTTCAGCCACAATTTAACAATTTTAATTGATTTAGAATTGGCAATCCCCTACTACTAGCAGCACAAAATATTCATTGCTTTTAAATATTTTTTTTATTGTTTTATACAGTCAAATCCCGATAGTTCGTAATAGCAAGGGACCGGCCATTTCTTACGAATTATAGGGGTTTTCGATTTAGTGGGGTTTCAATTTAACGGGGTTAAAATAAAATAAATACGATTTAACGGGGTTTTTCAATTTATTTATTAAAACGGTAAAAAAAGTAAGAAACAATTGTTAAAAATAAAATACAAAATAAAAATTTGTTGTTTTTGTAACACGGACAGAGTTTTATGCGTGTGCTATGACATTTTTCTTTATTATTCATTAGCAAAATGATCTTAAGAAAATAATCCCACACAGACAAAAGCAAAAAATCCACGGAAAAAACATCATTCTTTTCAAGGCGAATTCAGTATCAGGTGACCTTATCAGTACAACAATTTTACAACACAAAAAACAACATGTAGTTTACTATGCTACAAAACCAAT
Source organism: Tachina grossa (assembly GCA_949987645.1). Lineage (NCBI taxonomy): Eukaryota > Metazoa > Arthropoda > Insecta > Diptera > Tachinidae > Tachina > Tachina grossa. Next base: position 101,996,984 of record OX465275.1, on the reverse strand, counting down.
CTGTCAAAAGATTTTTGAGCAAATTTTTACATTTTGGTTCAAATTGCTCAATTTTGCATATAAGAGGTAAAGAAGATTTTATTTGAAAAAAAATTACGAATTAGCGAGGGGACCAAACTGTATGGAAATTTTACGAATCAACGAGATTTTTTCACAGGACCGACAGTTTATTACGAATTATCGGGAATTACGATTTATCGGGATACGAATTACCGGGATTTGACTGTACTTTAAACTCAGAGAGTATAGCCAAGGCGAATCCATAACAGGTGACCTTATCGCTACAACAATACTAAAAACAACATGAATTCGTCTGGCTTCAAAAAACCCCATCTGTCAAAAACAGTTGACTAAAATACCAATACATATTTATAAAAACACATTTTACTATCCATGTGCATCTACTATCAACAACACAGAAAATAATATTTGTAAAATAAATGTAATTAAAATAATGAAAGACGGTTCTGGTTAAATGATCCTGATATTTTGGGACAACGTAAAGAAACCTTACTTTCTGCCTTATTGCAGCCTCTCCGATGGTTTGTTTAACGCGAAATTAGTGGTGTAAAATGTGTTTGACTGGCCATCATGGCCGTAAACAAAATATTATGCTTAAATGCATGAAATTATCCACAAAAACGGACGATAAAATACTTAAGTGTACAACAAATAAACGTGCGTCTTACTTATACATACATACATATATAAGAAGTCAGCTAGTACTAGCTGAGCCCGGAAAAGTTGTCTTACCCCCACATTTAAGAACTTGTGTTGTGTTGAGTTGATACATAAGGAAATGTAGCGCATTGTGGCAATGAAGTGCAACAGGAAATGTTAAGGTATGCTTGAATATTTATTTCTATGTATAAACTTAATTTATAATATATGTATACATACATATGTATGTATGTATGTATCTATTTAAGGTATCCCAAAATTGCACGGAAAAATTGTTGATGTGGTGACAGCGTTATTGCGTCGTCGTTTACCAGCCACCAATGTTATGGTTGAGAATTTGCCATTGAATTGGCATATATAAATATCCAATTTTCCTAAACATGCCTAGTCTACTAAAAGCTGACACAATGGAACCATATGGACATCAGCAACCACAACGACGTGCAAATGCGTCGAATAGTATTAATTCTTTGCCACAAGGAATGCAGAACGTTTGATAAAATCTTATTTCTATATTGTGCGAAAATCCATACAGGATTCTGTACTGTGTCGACAAAAGGCGCATCCCTTGTTTTTGTGCCCACAAAATGAATTATGTATTATTTTATTTATCTTATTTACATGATATTAAATTTATACAAACATAAGAATATAATATTTAGAATAGCTCTACCTATCTGGCTATCTGCTAACAGTTTATTTTGTATTTTAGTATTTTCCTTAGTTACTTCATGAATTAATCAAAGTTATGTTTTAAGATTTCGAATTAACTGAATTTGAAATTAACGGAAAACTTATGTTAAAGAACATTTATACCATCACTGTCAATGTTTTAAATGGTAGTTTCCCTGCTGTGTGCACCACTGATCGATACAACCATTCGCTTCGCTGGTACATTGAACAGCCAATCACAACACGACGCGTGGATGATATACGAGTATGGTTGTATGTGTATAATTGCATGTGAACACAAATAGTATATAAAGCCGCACATTAGGCAATTTGAGTTAGTTAGCTGCTAGCTCATGGTGTGTAAGGTCGATTATTATTAATTGGCGAGTTAACAATAATAATAATAGGAATTACCCATCGAAGAGTAGGAAATTGAATTGCACAGTGAGAATCCAGTACAATTCAACTTTCCTATGAATAGTAACTAACATAAGAGATTATTTTTACAGTGGAGTTAGCTGCTAGCTCATGGTGTGTAAGGTCGATTATTATTAATTGGTGAGTTAACAATAATAATAATAGGAATTACCCATCGAAGAGTAGGAAATTGAATTGTACAGTGTGAATCCAGTACAATTCAACTTTCTTATGAATATTAACTAACATAAGAGATTATTTTTACAGTGGAGTTAGCTGCTAGCTCATGTGGAGTTAGCTGCTAGCTCATGCCAACTCGCGCTCTTTACTGTTTAAGTAAAATTAAGAGAACCATTGGTAAATAAAGAGTTGTACGTATTATAACGAGTAAGAAACGGATTGACTTTTTTTACTACGATATAATAAAAATCTGGTAACGACCCTGGACACCGCTGAGCATACCCCAGCATAAGAGCGGAAAACGTGTCGTTACAGTGGTGCCCGAGCAGGGACTCTAAGTCCAATAAAATTGGACAAATTATTGAAGATTACATTTAAATCAATTTCGATAATATGGTAAAAAAAGTTGTAAAATTTTGAAAAACAAAATTTTAATAGAGAATATAAATAAAATAAAAATTCCAAAAAGGAGAAGTGTCCAAACTAAGATGAAAAAAAAGCTTCAACACAGAAATGTTGAAGACAGCTTGGGTTTATACCCTAAAACGGGAAGAATTAATCACATATCGGAGCCAATTTGAGCAAAGCACCACAGGAAATGTGGAAGAGCTGAGAAAGTGGTTCTGTAAATTCATCACCTCCGAACATGATGAGACCACGGGAGACAAATTGCTGCAGCTGCAAAACCAACACGAGGCGGCAGCAGCATCTACGAGCCTCCGTGCACCTGAGACCACTCATCCCACTCCAACGTCGCCAGCCAGGTCGATAGAAAGAGTAAGTACCCCTCCCGTACCGGAGGTGAACAATCGCATAATTGTAGTAGAAATTGTTCGTAAATGGGGTTTGAAGTACGATGTGGTATCGAAATAATAATAAGCACTGGGACCAGTGGCAGGCGTTCATAACAGATTTTTATAGATTTTTCTTACCATCAAGATATTTTGAGAAGCTCGAGGATGAAATCCGTAAACGTACCCAGCGCCCACGCGAGTCTTTCAAGGATTACGCTCTGGCACTACAAAACCTTATGCGGCATATAAACCTCTCGTCAGAACAGAAGCTCGAACGAATATTCCGTAACGCACTTCCAGACTACCAGTGGTACTTCCGCCGCCAAGACTTCACTACTCTAGATGACCTCCTAGACCTTGCCGATGAACTGGAAAGTATCCCTAGCACATCTCATCCTGCTAGAGGAGAGCACCATCGACTGGTAGAAGAGCAAGCTACCTCCCGAAAATGGGCCCATCGCAAGCCTCAATCGAAAAGTCACAAAGAACAACCTGAAAATCAAACGCAGCTGGTATGGGAAGAAACTAAAATACGGGCTACGATAATTATTGAGAATCAAATAGTAGGCAGCACTTTGGACACCGGAGCCACCCGGAGTTTCATTCATCATCGCCTCATTCAAAAACTTATTCATCGACCTATCTACGCACATACCGAAATAGACGTAATTTTGGCTGATGGCTCCAAAACAATCATCTATCGATCCCTGAGGATAAAGGTGACCTTGGGTAAAAAGACAGCAGACTGCGAATTCCTGGTGATGGAAGAAATTACCGAAGATATTATATTAGGGTTGGATTTGCTTCGCATCTTTGAAACCACCATCATGTGCGCCGGGTTAGTGGTGCATAGTAAAAATAAGCAACCCGAAACCTCGGACCCAAGGGATCACTTTGCTCAGGTAAGAAGAAACCAAATTAATGCAGATTTTTTAGATGAATCTACATCATGGGTTGACGCTGACCCCAATGTCCAACAACAACGTATCGACAAATTTTTAAAGGAAGAACTATCTAAATTCAAACACATCAAAGGACTAGCTAATGTAGCGTGTCATAAAATCGTCATGAAAGACGACCGACCTATCAAAATTAGGTACGCTCCACGAAACCCTGCAATGCAAGCCATTATTGACCAGGAAGTTAACAAACTGATGCAGCAAGGCTGCATCGAACCCTCCCATAGCCCGTACAGCTTTCCCATTACACTAGTGAAGAAAAAGAACGGCACGTGGCGATACCAGACGCCTACCCTTTGCCTAGAATAGACACTATTCTTGATCGATTGCGGAATGCCAAATTCATCAGCAGCCTGGACTTGAAAGACGGTTATTGGCAGATTCCCATGGACGATGACAGCAAACAATATACCGCATTCGCCGTGGCCGGACGAGGCCTATATCAATGGCACATTATGCCATTCGGGCTGCATTCTGCCCCCGCAACGTTCCAGCGTACTTTAGATCAAGTCATTGGACCCGAACTAGAGCCTCATGCTTTTGCTTATTTAGATGACATTATAGTGATCGGTGCCACCTTCGACGAACACCTAAGAAACTTGAAGAAAGTTTTTAAGCGTCTACGTGCTGCTAATCTACGTATCAACCCCGATAAATGTGAGTTTTTTGCAGCCAAAACAAATATTTAGGTCACATTGTCACTAACGAGGGCATAAAAACTGACCCTGACAAGGTCGCTGCCATAGCTGAGATGTGTCCTCCAGCAAATGTAAAAGAGGTGCGGCGATTCCTTGGCATCACATCGTGGTACCGGCGTTTTGTCCCCGAGTTTGCCACGCTCACTCAACCACTCACAATGCTGCTGAAAAAAGGACGACATTGGAAATGGGGAAATGAGCAACAACAGGCTTTTGATAAACTCAAAGCAAAGTTGACGAAGGCACCTGTTCTCGCTTGTCCAGACTTCAACCAACCGTTCATTTTGCAAACTGATGCCAGCGACTATAGACTGGGAGCAGTCCTGACACAACGTTTCGAGGGGCAGGAGCATGTAATAGCATATGCCAGTCGCCATCTCAACAAGGCAGAAAAAAAATATTCAACAATCGAAAAGGAGTGCCTAGCCATTCTGTGGGGTATACGCAAGATGCGTCCGTACCTCGAGGGATATGCACTTGAGGTTGTTACTGACCACTTGTCCCTAAAGTGGTTGAATGGTATCGACTATCCTTCGGGCAGACTAGCCAGATGGGCTTTGGAACTGCAGCAGTATACTTTTACAGTCACGTACAGAAAGGGTAAACATAATGTGGTAGCAGATTCTTTGTCACGCCATCCCGTGGAAGTGGCAAAAATAGCGCAAGCACCGCCAGATGCAACTTGCATGTGGCTGAAAAACTTGGCGGAAAGCGTGGTAAAATATCCCGAAAAGTTCGCTGAGTACGCGATAGTCAACAACCAACTCTATCGACACTATTTACGTGAGACGAACGATGAAGACAGCACCCCATGGAAGCTCTGTGTAGGTACCACGCTACGAAACCAGTTTATAGAGGAGGCCCATGATCAACCTGCGGGCGGTCACTTGGGCATTAGAAAGACTACCCACCGGGTCACCAGCAGGTACTATTGGCCAAAAATGGTAAGAGATATAACGCGTTATGTCCGCAGTTGTGAGACGTGCTAACGCTACAAGACAGCTCAACAACAATCAGTGGGACAGATGTTAATAAGAGTACCCGACGAGCCATGGTCACTCGTATGTGCCGATTATGTGGGACCCCTACCACGTACACGTCATGGAAACACCGTACTGTTGGTGTTCTTTGATAATTTTTCTAAGTAGTGCGAATTAATCCCGGCACGCAGGGCCACCGCAGAGGGAGTAGTGAAGGCATTCCGGGAGCGTATAGTGGCCCGTTATGGAGTACCAAAAGTGCTCCTCACCGATAATGGTAGTCAGTTCTCATCATCCATTTTGCGAAAGTACTTGGCTGATCTCGGGGTAAGACAACAGTTTACCGCTCCATACACGCCCCAGGAGAATCTGACAGAACGCGCCAACCGCACCATCAAACAGATGATAGCCCAGTTCTCCGACTCTAACCATAACCGATGGGATGAGTTCCTACCGGAAATTATGCTTGCAATAAATACCGCAGTTTCGGAATCTACCGGTTATTCCCCGGCCTACATAACACAAGGACGTGAGCCTAGAATACCAAGCGCCGTTTATGATCAGGTTACATTTAGAATGGGTGCACGACCGGTACAACCAACGGAGCGGGCCAAGGAGCTACGAGAAATATTCTCCATAGTCCGCTTAAACCTGAATAAAGCAGCCACGAAACAACAGCACCACTATAATTTACGACGCCGCCGATGGCAACCTCAAGTTGGGGATCAAGTTCTTGTTCGCCAACACCACCTCTCTAAAGCCATCGATAATTTTGCAGCTAAATTAGCTCCGAAATTTGGAGGACCATTTGTCGTTAAGGGATTCGTGTCCCCTGTAATTGTCGAAGTTATCGAGTTGGCTAGCAATAAGACCCGTACCGCGCACTTGAGCGAATTAAAACCGTTCATCACAGCCCGAAACTAATATATTATTTTTTTTCCTCTGTTTCTTCTCTAGACCAGTCGCAGCAATTAATTTGACAACTCACTAAAAAAAAAGAAAAAAAACCCGAAAGAAGGGCAAAGATGAATCCCAAAAACAAGAAATTCGAAGAAACGTGCCGAAAGTTTCGTAAGAATTTTGAGCGAGAGCAAGCCAAAATAAAGAGGACCATCTTCATAGAGGAAGACGTTATCCCCGACCCTTGTCATGTTAAACATGGCCGGCCAGTGAGTCGACCTACCGTCCACAACCGCAGAGCCACGACTCAAGCACGGAGGCCCCAGCAAAACAAGACTGGTTCGCCATCGCGAGCCGAGTCGTCCAGACCCTGTAGGCACTAAAATGATGACTCACCTCCACCATTTAGGGAGACTGAGATGACACCTCCACCTCCACCATTTATTGACACTGAGATCACACCTCCACCTCCACCATTTATTGAGACTGAGATGCCACCTCCGCCTCCACGACTTATTGAAACCGAGATGCCACATCCGCCTCCACCATTTATAGAGGTTGAGATTCCACATCCACCGCCACTGCTCATAGATGCGGAAATGCCGTCACCACTATGTCCCGTCGAAGGTGACTCACCGTTTACCGTCCCACTATTAAACCAATGTTGGGAACCAGCTCCGGAACTGCTGGATGACTTCACTTGCGATTTAGATGACTGCCAAACCACGTTCCTCGAGTGTGGAGACAGCTGGGGATGGGGTGATATTACCGGTTGTGACAGTCAGCTGCTGGAAGAACTTCGCCGCTTGTTTTTGGCCACAATGACGTCACCATCGGCCACCATCCACCATCACCACCGACGCCCCAGTTCCAATCTACCTTGGACGGTGAAGATGATAACGAAAAGCAACAGACACCACCGAAACGCAAAGGGCTGGGACTGGTGGACGTCACCGATGTTCAATACCAATATTTGGGTTGTCATTGTTACGAGCGTCAGCTGCGAGTCCGGCTACTGGTGCCCGGAAAACAGCCAGAATACCCTAAAATTAAGCCGAACGACACATCGAGGAAGTCTCCAACAAGTGCGGTTACGTACTCATACTACGAGCCGAAGTCACCGCACGAGTTAGCACCGCACAATACATCCCCGAAATTACCGAACACATCGGGCAGAAAATGGTTCAGCCCCTTAAGAAATATTAACTCGCCACCTCTCACGCTAAATGACAATGAAGTGGGGGATGTTGACATGTTTTCATCTGGTACGGCAGTGCCGCCATCCGCAATCCAGAACAAAGCCGAGGGAGATCCACCTGATCGAACCCAAACTGCACCAGATTGTAGCAGCCCTTGTGAGGTTGCATTGACCACTGTTCCGCCAGACGTCCAACAGCTCGTCAAAGAAAAATTAAAGACCAGGCCAGACAGTGCCGGACAACGATTCCGGATAAACATTTCCGGCGTAGGATCCGTTCGAGTATGGAAGCTTCCCTAAAAAAAACAAACCCTCCCAGCACGAATTGGAGCAGTGTGACGACAAAAGGCGCATCCCTTGTTTTTGTGCCCACAAAATGAATTATTTATTATTTTATTTATCTTATTTACATGATATTAAATTTATACAAACATAAGAATATAATATTTAGAATAGCTCTACCTACTTTGGCTATCTGCTAACAGTTTATTCTGTATTTTAGTATTTTCCTTAGTTACTTCATGAATTAATCAAAGTTATGTTTTAAGATTTCGAATTAACTGAATTTGAAATTAACGGAAAACTTATGTTAACGAACATTTAATCACTGTTAGGTATGTTTTAAATGGTAGTTTCCCTGCTGTGTGCAGCACTGATCGATACAACCATTCGCTTCCTAACGAATGCTGGTACATTGAACAGCCAATCACAACACGACGCGTGGATGATATGCGAGTATGGTTGTATGTGTATCATTGCATGTGAACACAAATAGTATATAAAGCCGCACATTAGGCAATTTGAGTTAGTTAGCTGCTAGCTCATGGTGTGTAAGGTCGATTATTATTAATTGGCGAGTTAACAATAATAATAATAGGAATTACCCATCGAATAGTAGGAAATTGAATTGCACAGTGAGAATCCAGTACAATTCAACTTTCCTATGAATAGTAACTAACATAAGAGATTATTTTTACAGTGGAGTTAGCTGCTAGCTCATGGTGTGGAAGGTCGATTATTATTAATTGGTGAGTTAACAATAATAATAATAGGAATTACCCATCGAAGAGTAGGAAATTGAATTGTACAGTGTGAATCCAGTACAATTCAACTTTCTTATGAATATTAACTAACATAAGAGATTATTTTTACAGTGGAGTTAGCTGCTAGCTCATGTGGAGTTAGCTGCTAGCTCATGCCAACTCGCGCTCTTTACTGTTTAAGTAAAATTAAGAGAACCATTGGTAAATAAAGAGTTGTACGTATTATAACGAGTAAGAAACGGATTGACTTTTTTTACTACGATATAATAAAAATTTGGTAACGACCCTGGACACCGCTGAGCATACCCCAGCATAAGAGCGGAAAACGTGTCGTTACAGTACCAAAAGCTATCATGCATTTAGGCGAGACACATGTGGTAGAAATATTTTATATTCGATACAATTTTTTAAAAATTATCATCAATAAACTAATGGAGTTAATCATTTTGCAAGATTTAATTTAGAATCAATAGGTTAGGAAGGGTGGTGCTATACCGCACCTCCACTCGGAGATCCAATAGGGTTCCATTGTGATAAGTATTTATACATTATAATCCTTTTTACTTTAAAATATATTTTTTAAACATAAAGAACGATATAATTTTTTCACTTTATATGTAAACAAACATCAGATAAAAGAAGACATTTTGACAGTTGGGGTTTAAACAGTCTTCGAACACCTGATAATCATCGGGACTGTTAAGGTCACCTGTTATGAATTCGCCTTGAGTATAGCATGATACAATAATATAAAGGTGCAACCACATTTGACGTATAAAATTAATTCTGACTTGTCCCAATTATTTGATTACTGTTTTTTTTTGTAAACAGAGAGGAAAGCGTTGCCACACACATATAATGGCAACTTTTATATTAGGAATGCTTCTTGAAATTTGTAATTTGAGTTTAGAAATTGTAGTTAAACACACATTTTTTTAATGTTAATTGAACATGAGAATAACGAAATCTGTGTGTAATAAGACCTACAAAAGCAAATATTTGATTAATTATTTAACTCAATAGATAACAAAAAAAGCCTCACGGCTTAAAAACATCAATAAAATGAAACGCCGTAAATAGAAGCGATACATTGATGTTTTATGAGCGGAATTCACGGTTGTTTCATACATATTGTTACGTAAAAGAATTCCTACAGGGTTAAAGCAAAGAACTATCTGGAAGTATTTAACTAAAGCACTAAACATACACACACATTTACGTGCAAATACTATAGCAACAACAATAATTGTGTACATAGCTACAGACATACACACATACAAACAAAAATGCGAGCACTTATGGTAACCACCCTGCACTACCAGTAGCACACCGCATTGCCAACATAAGAGTCGTTACTTTGAAATTCAAAAATAACGGCCAATCGAATTATCTACAAACGCCTAGAAGCAGCAACATGAATTTTCCCGATTGTGCTAGAGGACTGTTTGAACATCTGGCTACCAATAGTAAATGACAATACAGATGTCATCATGCATAGATGCCATTACTAAATACAGACATGTTATTACGCCACCTATCGGGCGAACATTCGAGAACCGATTCATGTACTACAAAAAGTGGCAGCATGTGCGAGAATAGGGCAGTGCTAATCAGAAAGTAGTCAAGTTAAGACCTCGTTGAAAGTGGATAATAACGATAAGAACTAGTTAAGTAAAGACAAGTTGTAATTTGCTTCGTTAAGAATAAAAGGAAAAACAGTAGCAAATAAAAATTGTGATGTTATTTATTTTTATTTTTGAGCAATCAAAAGAACTCACACGTTTAATAAAATTTAAACGTAAAATTTGGTGTCAGAAGTGGGATTGCAAAATTAAAATAAAAATAATAAATTAATTAGAAAATAATTAATTTGTAATACGTGGAAGAATGAAATTTCAAGAGCTTAAGGTGGAGCAACTCAAGAAAGAGTTGAACAATCTGGACTTGCCAACAACTGGTAATAAGGCCGAACTACAGAAAAGATTGTTGGAAGAGTTCCAGCGGCGCAACATCGATATAGAAAGCTATGAGTTCGATGAAAGAGAAGAAATTGAGGTATGTACTCGTGCAGCAGCAACCAGTACAGACATTGGAGCAATGTTTGCTGCCATGATGAGCGAAATAAAAGCGGTCAATGAGAAAATGGAAGCAAACAATGAGAAAATGGAGGCAAACAATGACAAACTTCTAGGCCAAGTGGATGAGAGACTTCAGGAGTCTTCTAGAGCTATGAAGGCCACAAATGAGAAACTTCAAGAGATTTCTGAGGCCTTATATAGAAGAGTAGATGGCATTGAAGTACAAGTCAGCAAGTTTGACGAGAAAATCTCAGATCTTGAGAATAAAGTCCATAGCTTAGAAATTGGTGGCGTGGCAGTACAAGTGAAAGATGTAGACGAGAAATTGCACGAGCTGGAAGCAAAAATCGTCAATCTCCAGTGCCAAGGCGGACCAGTGCCATTTGTTCCAGAGGTTTCCAACAGGATAAAGACGCCTTGTTTCGATGGCAGTGCACCACTGAACATCTTCCAATTTCAGTTCGAAACAGTGGCTAACAGAAATGGATGGGAGTTTTGGCCTTAAAAGGTGCGGCAGCAGAAATACTCGAAACTGTACCAGTAGGCTGCAGAAACAGTTTTGATGACATAATGGCGGCACTGCAACGCAAATATGGCGGTGAGCACAAGCGTGACATATACCGCATGGAATTGCGATGTAGAGGACAAAAGCCCAATGAGTCTCTACAAGATTTCGCAATGGAAATCGAGCGGTTGGTACAGCTTACGTATCCAGGTGAAAACCATCCATTCCTGGATCATGTCAAAACGGAGGCGTTTGTTAATGGCATACGCGATCCTGATATCAAACTTGCAGTGTGTGCTACGCAAAAAGCAACCTTCGCAGAAATGGTTTCATTTGCACTAGCTCAGGAGACTGCTAGGCTGATTTTGAAGCCACAGGTGTGCAAGGTACGGAACATGGAGGTCCTTGCCGAGAATGATAATAGTCTAGTCTCTAGCATTAAGGAGGCCATGAGACAAGCATTGGCGGAGAAAGAGCACAAAGTTAATAATAAGTGCTATAACTGTGGCAAAGTTGGTCATTACCAGCGCAACTGCAAGGCGCCAAGAAAAAGAGCCAGATCTGTTTCGCCATCAAGGAACAGTAAACGGGTGTACCAACAAACAACATAAGAGTCCCCGTTAAACTAAAACGAGCTAGCACTAAGGGGCAAGAGCTAGCTCCCACAAACGACGGTCCCACAATCTCCATATCAGTGATGCAACAGAAAAATAGCAACCTTACTGCATGCGGATACATCAACGGTGAAAAGCACATCCTTACCATAGACACAGGAGCGTCACAGTCAATAATCAGGCCCAATATAGTGAAGGGAAAATGTGAAACTATAAGTAATATACGACTACGTACAGATACTGGGGAGCCTGCCACTGTCTATTGCCAATATCAGTGTGAAACACGTATTTATTGTTGCCGATATTGTAGACGAGGTTATTATTGGAGCCGATTTTATGATAAACCACTGAATCAACTTGCATATGGGGCAATAAGTGATGATTTGGCGTAATGTTGAAATACCGCTTGATGTTGGATATGGCAATCAGATGCACGTCAAGAAACTGCTTGCTATTGAAAATCAGACATTACCACCACGGTCTGAATCAGTAATATGGGCACAAATGGAGGGAGATTGTGAGGACAATCGGTTGTGGGTAGTAGAACCAGCAGAAATTAAGAGCGAGCTGTTAACAGCAAAAGCCCTCGTAAAAAACTTGCAATGGAAGAAAGGTTCCCATACGGGTACTAAATTTATCAGGCCAAGAAAAAGTCATAAACAAGAATTCCGAAATAGGTCAATAGTAGTAGTGAATTGCCAATTCGGGGACAATTAAAATTGTTAAATTGTGGCTGAAATTGTTAAATTGTGGGCTGAAATTGTTAAATTGTGGCTGAAATTGTTAAATTGTTGCTGAAATTTTAAAATTCTTGGAAATTTGTGTTTTCGGCGGCGCTTTGATGTTTTTTGTTTACATTAGGAGTTTTTTTGTTTACATTAGGAGTTTTTTATTTACATTAACTTTGTGTGAACGGGTGATTTTTTTGAGTTACATTAATTGTGATAACGGGTGATTTTTTTTGAGGTTTCATATGAGTGTATATGCCGACGGCAATACATGATTATTATTTTTTTTTCAAATGCCGACGGGAAAATGATTTTTCCTAATGACGACGGGAAAACGTGAAAGTTATTTTTTCTAATGCTAATGTTCGTGTTGATAGACTATGAGAATTTGGACGTGATTTGAGTAGGTGGCGTTGTTGCCGTATTATGTAACCATAGGAATTTGTGGATGTGTCTGTCTGTCTGTGAGAATTTAGGTGAGGGTTTGATTGGCAGGGGGCGGGGTGTAGTTGAGGTAGATGGATTGTGTGTATGTGTGTGCGCGTGTGTGTGTGTGTCTGTGTATGTTTATATTAATTTCAATGTACATATGTATTTCTGTAGGAGCTTAAGGCTGATTGTGATTTTTGAGGGGCGAAGCATTCTATTAATATGTAACCGGGGGAATCTGTGTGTTTGTATTTCTGTAGGAGTTTAAGGCTGACCATGATTTGGGTGAGCAGGGTTGTTTACGTAATATGTAGCTATGGGGATTTGCGAATGCGTCTGTCTATAGTATTTTAAGGCTGATCGTGATTTGAGGATCTTGTTGAGGTAAATTTGTTTATGTGTATGTATGTATGTATGTATTTTTGTAAGAATTTAAGATGATTGTGATTTATTAGGGGCGAGGTGTTCTATAGCCGTGAGAATCTATGTGTATAGACGTCTGTAGAAGTTTAAGACTATCTGTAATTTTAGGTAGGTGAGAGTGTTGTGTTGTTGAGATTAATCTTATATATTGTATATGTATGTATGTATGATCATGGGAATTTGTGTATGTATATCTGAGGGAGAATTTAAGGCTCGTCATGATTTGCAAAAGGTGGGGTGTTGTTGAAATTTTCTTGGATATTTATTATATGAATTCTGCTATGTGTGTGTATTTGAGGTGGTATTTATATGTAGGTAGAAATAAATTGTTTTCAATATCGACATTTGGTACTATAAAATACTATCATATATCTGGACTTCCCTATTCCTAGTATGTTTTTATACTTACGATTGCTTTATATTTTCTCATGCTTAAATTTGTCTCGCGTTAAAGTCTGTCTGTGTGAAATTTGTTTATATTACAGATTTTTTTTATTTAACTACATCCGCCTTCTTTGACTGAAAGAGTTTTCTGCACACAGAGAAAAACCAACTTGAAATCAGTAAAAACCATGCTGAATTAATAAGAACCATTAACAAAGGTTTAGTCATATTAAAATTTCTTATTTCAATATGGACAAAATATTAATTTACAGTATTCATTTATTAAACTCATTAGTTTGTAGATATCTCAATATACATTTTCTATTATATTAAAAATTATTGAATTAATGTGACGAATTCTTATTTTTAAGCTGCAGATTTTCCCTGAGTGTATGGATTGTTTATATTTGCATTGTGCGTTAACTAAACGACGCTTCATATATTTTCATGATGTAGATCTAATAAATACTTAAGCATTCATAAGAAATTTGATATGTATACATACATATCTACAAATTGATTTTATGTATGGATGTATGTATGTATGTACATAGATATGTACATACAAATAAGTGTTTAACTCAATCTTTGAATACATTTTTTATTTTATTTTTTGTCATGTGATGTCTGTTGTTGGTGAAATTAAAAACATTTTATTTTTTATCTGCGTTTACTTAAAAGTTTGTGAGGATTTTCTGTTTTAAGTAAAACTGAATTCCTGAAGATATGTACATACTCTATAGTAATAGTAACTATAATAGAAATATTTCTTATACTTAACTTACATTTTTTTAAAGTTGATGTAATGTTAGTTAGTCAACGTTTGACATTTTTAGGATATAAAATTTTTTTCTAGCTATAACCTTCTACATTTATTTTGGAAAGCTTGCTTTGCTTTTTAAAAATGTATAAACATTTTTAAATGAAACTGATCCGGCACTCCAGCTTAGGTACTGATAGTTTTTTTTGTTGTTAGTTAACTTACTTATTTTTTATTTTTTATTGATAAACATTGGGAATCAAAAGGGAGTATTATATTGTAATTATTATTTTCATAATTGTTGAAAACAATCGCTGCTTTTTGTTTGTTTTTTGCGATGAAATCATTTGAATAACTTTTGAAACTTTACGCGTTTATAAAAATTATGTTATTTTCTATATTTCTTAATTTATATGACTTTTAGACTTTGTGCTTTAGTGGTTATATATTCTATTATCCGATTATGAATAAGAATGCAGTAAGCTGATGTATTTGCTTACTGCTTCAAATTAAAATTTTATTCAATTGAATAAAAGGAGCTTTTTTCTTAAACTCTGATGCAGTTAGAAGCGCTGGAGATTCTTTCATATAACAGCTTTTTAGGAATTTTTGATACATAGTATAATATAGAATTGGATAACATTTATTTTTAATTTTTATGTTAAGAAGTACGGATATGAGATTGAATTTAAATGTACTTTTAAATTAGTTAAATCATAATGAACCAACATATTTTCTTCTTGAATAGCGATCAACAGAAAACGAACTCGTTTTCATATAATTTAGGTATACCCTATCGACGGTTCCTCTAGGATACAAGATGACTTTGTATGACGAAATTTCTGTTGCTTTATACTGATAATATGTTTACATTAATAAGGTACATATGTATATGTTTATTTTATGAAGGGCTATTACCTATGGCTTTCATTTGACGTTCTATATGATTTTTTTTTCTCATTTTATTAAAGTTCAGCGTGTTGTATATATATTTCTGAAATGTTTAAGTGTGTTTTGTGTGCCCATCGGAGAGAGTGTACGTATTAGTTGGTCAGTCAGTCTCTATTTTTATTTATTTTTTTTTTTTCTTCTAATGTGCCACTCCTTTTTTCAGATTTTACTACTTGGAATAGAGAATTTTTGTATAATTTTTTGCTGGGTATATACATTACGTATGTAGAAATTAGTTTACATACAAAGAAATGCATGTTTAATAAACAACTATTGTATCAAATCGATCTCAAATAACTCAGTTACCTCTACCAGCAATTCACCATTGGTGTTTTCATAAAGTGTTAGAAACAATGAAATATCTATGTTTTGAGAGAATTTTTCCCCTCAAGTATTTCTACATGAGGTTTGAGGGGTCAACCACTGTCGCATTCATATGTAATGATTATTCACTTAAAAAAGGTCATCATCACCATCAATCATCTCCGTATACAATACATTCATGAGTTGAGTTGATCCCGATACAATTGCTGTCTCATCACCTTCTAATAGCTTTATGTATTTTGCTAGTATTCATGCCTTAGCATGCTTCTATGGATAGTGACGTAAGAGTCCGAGATGTAGAGTGATACAATTACAAATCTTTACTATTAGAATTTACCAGTTCGCTCTTTTGAATTTTTACAAAGTAGATACATATGTATGTATTGCATTGACCACAAAATCATAAAATTTCTTTGCTTACAAAATTGTATGACGTGAGGATTTTTTTTTTTGAAATTATACATGCTTCGGCATGCTTTCATTTTTTATTTTTTTTCTATAAATTTATTTAATACTTATACAGATATAAAGTAAGATATGTTTACTGTACATGCATTACAGCATGATTCTAGTTGAAGCCTATATTCATTCACTAAGTTTGTTTGATACTTATTCATACACATGTACATTCTTAAAGATTGGATATCAAAGTCCAATTTCCATAGTTTATCTACATATATTTTCTAAAGATCTGATAGCTAAAGAAATAAATAGAGCGAAGATCTTCTATAATAATCCCATTTTCATAATGTAAAATTTTGTGTGCTTGCGCTTTCGATGGGAAAATGTACATACAACTTTATAAAAAGTGATAATATGATGTGCTGCTGAATGTTACACTATGTTATAGTTCATTTTAAACACTGAAGTTTTCGCAATATTTCATTCAGACCAACAAGTTTAGAGAATTCCACTACATTTAGCTAATTATCTTTCTTAAGACCCATCATTCCTAATCAATCCTGTGAAAAACAAGACAATCTAAATTTTTCGTTTTTAATTTTATTTTTATTTTTATTCAATTCAACATTTTGTACATCTTTAAATTACTTTATACTATATTAAGCAGCTTTTTCTCATTTGTTGAGTAAACTTTAATCGGAAGCATTTTAATGGTGAGATGAATTTTTCTATTTTATGCACTAAGTAAATCTTTTTATATACCAATCCACTTATATGAATCATTAAAGCTAATTCTTTTCACATCATTCCTTTTAATGCTCAATTAAATCATTGTACTATTGATGCTTTCATAATGCTATATGTTGAGTAGTGATTAATGTTGTATTTATGCATTAATTTTCCAAAGTGTTTGTTGAAAAATTCTTTGCCATCATCTGTTTGTAAGTTTTTTGGTACTCGTACCACTTCAAAAATATTTTCCATTCCCTTCTTTTTAGAGTGCAGCTTTTATTTTCAGCTGTACTAAACTTTGAGAATGTGTCAATTACAGTCTTCAAATATCAACAATTTCTATTTTCTGTAGAATAGTTCTCCATTTCACCTAACTTAGCTCCATAAAACTTCATATATTCCTTTCATTGCATCTCTACAAGCACAAAAAATTGTTGAGATTTAATATGGAGTTCGTTTACTAAATTTCTTTTTAAAGACATTGAGTTGTTTCACAGATTTTTTCAAAAATGTTGTGATCTACATGTTGCACTTTCAGCTATTTATACTAATATACTAACATGTAGTTAATTTTCTAATCTGTATATTTAATCGTAAACTCGTCAATTTGTTTTTAATTATTTAATTTTTAGAATTGCTTTTGCAATTTTATAACTGTCTTCTTTCTCTAAATTTATTTCACGTTGTAGTTCCTCAATTGGCATTTAAATATATTCTTAAATATTAATGCTTTAAGCTATATTATTAATTTGTCTTGTATTTTATCTTCATTCAGTATGAGGTAACTATCAACAATAGTTTGTATCTAATTCATTTCTGCCTTCCAATACTGATAAGTCAGTATAAATGTCTTCAGAATTGGAAGTCTATGAGTAAAAATCATCGTCATCATCATTTTCAGTATTAGCATCATTAAATAAGATGGAATTATCAAATATTGTTTCTTCTGCTAGTTTCTTTGGGGTACTTGTCTATATCTTGAGTGAAGGTTTCTCAGGCTTTAAACTTGTATATTTTCAACTTCTGTCTTGATTTTACTTTCCTCTTTCATAAGAATTCTTTTAATATTTTTAGAACTATTTTTGAATTCTTCTGTTATAGGTTTAAATATATCTTTTAGTTGTTCACTTGTATCTATTTCACGAGCTTTATACTACGAAGCTTTTTCTTCATCACATTTCTTGTCAACACCAAATGCTTTAAATCTTTCTCATCCATGTTCGCTAACAGCAAATAACAGGTATCAGCTACTAGATCAAGTTATCAGGAGCTGGTCTGGTTTTCAGATCACCTTATCAGGAGCTGGTCTGGATTTCAGATCAGGATATCAGGAGCTGGTCTGGTTATCAGTTCAGCTTATCAGGAGCTGGTCTGGTTATCAGATCAGCTTATCAGGAGCTGGTCTGGTTATCAGATCATGTTATCAGGACCTGATCTGGTTTTCAGATCAGCTTATCAGGAGCTGGTCTGGTTTTCAGATCACCTTATCAGGAGCTGGTCTGGTTTTCAGATCAGCTTATCAGGAGCTGATCTGGTTTTCAGATCAGCTTATCAGGAGCTGGTCTGGTTATCAGATCAGCTTATCAGGAGCTGGTCTGGTTATCAGATCAGCTTATCAGGACCTGATCTGGTTTTCAGATCAGCTTATCAGGAGCTGGCCTGGTTTTCAGATCAGCTTATCAGGAGCTGGTCTGGTTTTCAGATCAGCTTATCAGGAGCTGGTCTGGTTATCAGATCAGCTTATCAGGACCTGATCTGATTTTCAGGAAGGTGTAGACGGTAAGACGGTTTCCAATCTGATCGCGGTCCAAACATCCAAGAGGAGCGAGGTGTTGAAGGAGTTCCATAATGGACCCAGCGGTGGTCACCTGGGCGTAACAAAAACGCTCGAAAAGTTAAAACAGCGTTTTTATTGGATTGGATGTCAACAAGCCGTAGCCGAATGGATAGCGAATTGCACACAGTGTATGAAGGCTAAAGGTCCAGCAAAACGAAGTCAGTGTCTGCTGCAAAAATATAACTCGGGAGCATCCTTTGAGAGGATAGCAATGGATGTAGCAGGACCTTTTCCGGTCAGCAACGCTGGGAATCGTTATATTCTTGTAGTGATGAACTATTTCAGCAAATGGCCAGAAGTTTATGCCATACCTAACCAGGAAGCCAGAACGGTTGTGGACGCGTTTGTAAACAACTGGGTATGTCGCTAGTGAGTTCCTATTGAACTGCACTCTGACCAAGGTAGAAATTTTGAATCTGCCATATTTAAAGACATGTGCGAGCGATATGGGATAAAGAAAACCAGAACCACAGCACTTCACCCACAGTCTGACGGCATGGTAGAGAGGTTCAACCGTACATTAGAAGAATATTTGCGAAAAGTGGTGAGCACGCATCAAAAGGACTGGGACGAACACATTCCGGAGTTTCTATTAGCATACAGGTCAGCTGTGCATGACACAACATCGCGAACACCTGCAAAAATTATTTTTGGAGCTGAGTTAAAGTTGCCTGGAGATTTAGAGTTCGGCGTCAAGTCTACACTAACAAATGAAGCAGATACTGGCCCTTTCCAAAGGCAAGAAAATTTAAATGAGCTACATGAATTTATCCGTAGCCGAATTAAAATGGTCAGTAATAAGATGAAAGTTAGATATGACCGTGCTGCAAATTCTAAAGGCTTTAATGAAGGTCAATTGGTTCTACTTTTCAACCCACAGCGGAAAATAGGATTGTCTCCAAAACTACAGACTCACTGGGAGGGACCATATACGGTGGTAAAAAGGTTAAACGATGTCGTCTACAGAATACAAAAACACAATAGCCCAAGGTCAAAAATGAAAGTTGTACATTTAGAACGACTCGCAAACTATGGAAAGCCGGATAATGTGCCTATTCGGGACGAATAGGCTTAAGTGGGCGGCAGTGTTACGTAAAAATATTCCTACAGGGTTAAAGCAAAGAACTATCTGGAAGTATTTAACTAAAGCACTAAACGTACACACATATTTACGTGCAAACACTATAGCAACAACAATAATTGTGTACATAGCTACAGACATACGCACATACAAACAAAAATGCGAGCACTTATGGTAACCACCCTGTACTACCAGTAGCACACCGCATTGCCAACATAAGAGTCGTTACTTTGAAATTCAAAAATAACGTCCAATCGAATTATCTACAAACGCCTAGAAGCAGCAACATGAATTTTCCCGATTGTGCTAGAGGACTGTTTGAACATCTGACTACCAATAGTAAATGACAATATAGATGTCATCATGCATAGATGCCATTACTAAATACAGACATGTTATTATGCCACCTATCGGACGAACATTCGAGAACCGATTCATGTACTATAAAAAGTGGCAGCATGTGCGAGAATAGGGCAGTGCTAATCAGAATGTAGTCAAGTTAAGACCTCGTTGAAAGTGGATAATAACGATAAGAAGTAGTTAAGTAAGGACAAGTTGTAATTTGCTTCGTTAAGAATAAAACGAAAAACAGTAGCAAATAAAAACTGTGATGTTATTTATTTTTATTTTTGAGCAATCAAAAGAACTCACACGTTTAATAAAATTTAAACGTAACAATATAATACACATTCGCATATACTTCGTGTGCAAATTTATTGCTGGTTTACATCAAGCACAACACACATACTGCGACATTTGTATTTGAGGTAAACACCTTTCAAAGCTCTTAAATTTGTTCTTGTTTCTTTGCAAAGTAACAGCAAGCATTGTTGTCGCCGAGATCTGGTTGGCTGTTGTGCTCTCGTCGGTGTGAAAGTACAAAAAGCTCTTTATAAAAGTTTGCACATTGTGCATATGGCTTGGACGTAGCTGAATAAGAGTTAATGCTTTGTTGATATATGTATACAATAAACACTGTTCTTCTTTTTTGTTTGCTAAGGACATGGCCTATGATTGGACTAGGAACATGTAATTATCACATTTCTCCTTAAAATGGACCACGTGGTCTAACAGTGTCCTTAAGAATGCTACAACCCGTTAACAATTTCATCCGAATAATGTAAGGCAGCTACGTCCAAACACACATACTCTAGCATATGTATTTCAGATAAACAGCTTTGTTATTGTTTCTTTGCAAAGACCAAAGATGTCGCCGTAATTACGTTCGATAACGATTGCCGCGATTTGCCCCCTGCTTGGATGTTGTGCCCTCGTCAGTGTGAAAACATAAAAGGTCTTTTGTACAACTTTGGTCATAGTGCGTATAGCTTGGACGCAGTTGATGTAAGTCAATACACCAGAGAGTATAAAGACAAAGTTCCGCCTTGATTCAGTTGGAAATTTCCTTCTTGTTGTATCTTGCTTTCTGCCGTTGTTGGTGCTCCTGTAACTTATTTGCTGTTTATTTTTTATAAATTTATGAAATAACTAAAATATTTTCCATTATTTTAAAGAACGTCAAAAAATTAATAAAAAAAACTCTGATTTCATAAATTAATAAGGTAGCATTAATTTTGAGAGTAAAAAATAATCGGGACAAACGTCAGAAGGTTAATATGGCGACGAAAAGAGAGAACGGTTTTACCTTTATATTATTGTATCATGGAGTATAGCAAAACTTTAATTTTCATTCGTTGTTTTACAATACACATATACACACATACACATGTGTTTACTTATGTATATTCATTGTTGTACTTTTTAGTAGGCAAAACAAATAAAACAAATAATAAAGTGATGTATGTAATTATCTGTGAATTTTTAATAGATTAGGACATTCCAACAAGTTAATTTTATTCAATTGCATTCGTTTAGGAGTTATGAAAAGAAACAAAATTACTACAAAATTTTGAACAATACCTAGATGTGCAGCTATGGCTAAAGAATACTTAAGTGCATGTAAGTACATTGTGGCCACCTAAAATTGACATCTGAATTGCTTCAGTATTTGACAGGCTTATCGTTCAATTCTGGCCTTAAGTGTAACCTCACAGAAAACATGTTTCCATTACCGCTTTTAGAGACTGAAAGCTTACTTTGCAAAGTCTTAATTCAGCTGGGAGAGAGACAGAAAGAGATAGTTTTCCTACCTTTGTCTTTCACACAGCTGAATTAAGAATTTGCAAAGTAAGCTTTGCGAGTCTAAAAGGGGTACATGATACTATTTGATAGCTGGTTGAACAAAAAAAATGCGCTTATACCCCTTTTAGACACGCAAAGTTTACTTTGCAAAGTCTCGATTCAGCTGTGTGAAAGACAGAGGGAGGAATACTATCTCTTTCTGTCTTTCTGCCATCTGAATTAAGACTTATTAAAGTAAACTTTTCGTGTCTAAAAGGGGTATTAGTGTAACCACCAAACAAACTCTCTTATTACCCACCGTCTAAACTGGCGATAAATTCATTAACATATTGAGACAGCTCAAGGCACATCAATCAGGTACCCGCGATTCTACAACAAATATTACAACAGCAACAACCACATGTACTTTGTTGGTATAAATTACCTTCTTACTTTTCAAAACAGGGTAGCATCTTCAGATTGCATGTTTCTTATAGGAAATGTCAAACACAATACAAAACTGAATATTCGAAAGGTGTTTATGCATACCCAAACAAAAGCATGCTTTTAGGCTTATACCTACACAATCTAAATTTGACATTTAGATTGGAATAATGCCAACGCAAGTGAAGAAAACAAACTGGGGAAAACGGCGACATTTTTCAGTTTTGACAACATTGTTAAAAAATGTAAACAAATAATGAAAAAATATTGCCAATTTAATTGCATTATTTTCTAAGTAATTTTTTTATAAATTATATATTTAAATACAGAAATAAATAGCGAAAAGCCTCTAAAATCAGATTATTTAACTGCCATTGTTAACATTTTACTGATATTGAATATATCTGATGTTTTCATTAGACACTTTTGCAACACTTTTTCACTCATAACTCGTAAACTAGACTTCGTGCGCATATGGCGCTACCTTCAATCAATAGCTTATTACAACGCGCATCGTCTGTTATAAGGTTTATATCTCGGGAGACTTTCTGAAAAAAGTTATAGAGCAAAAAACATATTTTTGTACTTAAAAAAACAAAGTTTTAGTTTTTTGCTCGTAACTCATACTAGATGGCGTGCGCATATGGTGCTACCTACGCTACGTGACCCACTTGGTCACGTATAGGACCCCTAGGACTACCTAAACTATATAATGTCACACGTGTGCTCTTCTATATTTCGCCAAAATGACCACTAATCTTCTCAAGAAATGTAACTAAAAAGCAAAATTCAAAAAAATATTTTTTTGCGATAGTTAAATATTGCATTAAACACAAATAAAAAGTTATAAAAATAAATTCATAATTAAATTTCAGTGTTTTTAGTTCAAGAGCCTGCAACAGGTCTTCTACATCATTGTTCAATTGATTGATTGACCCGTTGGATCGAAGTATGCCCATTAGAAGATATTACAGCTGAAAACGTCACGTTTGCCTTTTACTCAACATGGATCGCGAGATTTGGAATACCGCTGAGAGTCACGACAGACCAAGGGCGCCAATTTGAATGCAGTTTTTTCAAAGAACTGACTAAGGTCCTTGGCATCCAACACTTAAGAACTACAGCGTATCACCCTGCCTCAAATGGACTAATTGAAAGATTCCATCGCCCTTTGAAAGCTGCTATCAAATGCTATGAGTCTGAGAATTGGACCGAAGTTCTACCGCTGATTCTCTTGGGTCTTCGAGTTACTTTCAAAGAAGACATTAATGCAACACAACTAGTTTACGGATCCAGTTTACGTTTGCCAGGAGAACTCCTCATAAAGAGTAATGAAAACCAAACCTGCCACAATGATTTCATCAGAAATTTAAAAAAATACATGAATGACCTGCAACCAACTAAAACATCATCACACGCTAAAGAGAAACCTTTCATGGAAAAAGATTTGTTTACTTCTACACAAGTTTTAATCTGTAATTCCATGGTCTGCAAACCGCTGCAAACTCCGTATGAAGGACCCTTCACCGTTTTAAAACGACACGATAAATATTTTACTGTCGACGTTAAAAGAAAGAAAATGAACATTACCTTGGATCGTTTGAAGGCAGCATTTGTCCTGAATCAACCGGTTTCTGCGAATAGTAACAACGAAAATTCAAAAAAGCCAACAGTCAAAGAGACAGCAGTCAATGAATCAAATGACAAATCATCAAAAACCAAGGAGTCAGAAAACAAACAACCAACAAGTATTCTTCTTGACCCAACCGGCAAACCTAAGACCATCACTTCTCGACACGGCCGAAGAATACGGTTCTGTCTCGACCGGAAGGGGGAGTAATGTGGCGTACGTTCCCCTACATGCACATCTGTTAGAAAAAACGAAAGTATAATTTTTGCAACCTTGCATATATAAAACAAGGACGCTTTGATTATTACGAATTTTGTTGTAGAGAGACACGCCTCACTTTTGTAATAACCGCAAGTAAATAAAGTAAAATTTTAGTTTTTAATTAACATAGGAATTTGCTGTGTTTCATTCACCTCATAACTATTAATTGGCACTAGAGTACCCCACAATACTTTATTATACAAGAAAAATAAACAAATTGTAATTCATAAGAATAGATTAAAATTAGCTAAGTAATATTTGATATTTAATCCACTACTATAATTATAGTAATAAGGAAATTAAAACAGGCGCCCAACATAAAACAAAAATTAATATTAATAATTAGAAAACAAATAAGTATATATAAATAAAAAAAATAATAACATTGTATTAGTTTAATAAACGATCATACAATTTCTAACAAATTGTAAGTTCGTTCTTTTGAAGGGGAAGGTGTCATGTTTTAATTATTAGCAAAGTATGAATTTATGATTCATGCTTTGTTGGTACACTTGAAGCAACGATTACAATTAAGCCATACCAGAAATAAGTCAATGTATTGAAATCAGATATTTTCATTTATTTCTTATCGTTGACTTTTCGGTTATTGCTCTCGAAATTGGATATTCCTGTATTTTATTATTTCTGGTTTACCAATATATTGACTTGACTTCATTCAAGTGACCTAAATATTGCATATTGCTATTTCAGCAATGTTTTGTTCTTTGTTTGTTTGCTTTTGTTTTCGTTGCACCTAAACCTTTAAAATAGTATAAGAACATTGACGTTAAGGGGGTTTTTGGTCAATTCAATAAAGAACATTTTATATGCCGTTTATAAATTCTGAAAGGTATCTTAATTCCTCATCGATTAGTATATGAGTCAATAGCGCACAATCAACCGTTTGATTTTTATAATGCAAAAGTTTTTTTTGTCAATAAAAAGTTTTCTGGGCTATAACTTCAGAACTAAAGTAAATCTGGATATGATATTTATGAATTCTAAAAGGTATTTTTATTTCTCATAGATTGGTATGTGTGTCAAAAGCGCACAAGTAACCGTTTTGGTTTTATAGGGAAAAACTTTTTTCGTCACAAAAAAGTTTTCTGGGCTATAACTTCAGAACTAAAGTAAATCTGGATATGACAGTCATCCATTCTAAAAGATATTTTTATCCCTAATTTGTAGGTATATGCGGCAATAAGGCATAATCAATACTTTCCATTTAGCACTTCAATTACTATATGAGGGTATATATATAAATTTATTTTATATGTTTGAACTGATATTGACATTGCAATGTTGTAATGTTAACAGAAATAATGTTTTTATTTGGTAAAAACCAAATTTCATAATATTTTTGGCAAGCACGTGCTATAGCACGTGCTTTTAATGTAAGCAAAAACAGTTACGCGCCTATGAGCACGTGATTTTAATGTAAACAAAAATAAAAATAACCCTTTTTTTGCAACTCTGCTTGAAACAAGTTTTTTTAGAAAAGTTTTTTTTCTTTTCTTCCGTTTTGTTTTGATTATTGTTTAGTGTTGTAAAAGAATTCAGTATTTGAGAACTGATTACTCAATACCGGGAGTTTTTCCAGGTACTCAATACACAAAAGTAACTACTCAATACTTTCAGAGTTGCATTTTGTAGAATTCGTATCAAAATAATTCCTAACAGAATTGGTATTTGTTACACTAACTCCATGAGGTTCCGAGCAGAGCTCCAAGTCGTTCTAAAATTTTTGGCGGCGGCGGCTTGGCTAAAAATGACCGGCGGCGGCTCAAAGTCGGCTGCAGCCGACGATTTCGCAGAAAAGTATGATTTGAATTTTTTCAATTATTTGCAGTCTCTACCTGACATAAAATGACTAACTTTAACATTAACTTCAAGTTAATGTTAAATGTAGACTGCTCAAGTTAATGCTTTTTTCAAGTTATAACATTATTGTTAGTGCATTTGTTTCAACAACTCAGTTATAACTTCCAAGTTACTGCAAAACTTAATGTCAGGTGGAGAGGTAGAGTTATGCAAGGAACACAATTGGGACGAACGACGAATTTCGTCCACGTCGGCAAATTCGTCGATAAGAATTCGCTGCGTAAATTCGTCGTAGGAAGCACAATAGCGACGAATTTACTCAGCGAATTCAGCTCTTATAATTGATAAAGTTGGTTATTGTCAGTGTGACCATATTAGCTAATTTTGGGGAAAATTTAGCTTATTTCTTCTAGATTTAGTTTTAAAATTTTTATTAAGCTCTTAGCTTCCTTTTTAGCTTTTTTAAAAATGCATTTAGCTTTTTTAGCCTTTTTTAATCCAAATTGCATATTCTTTAAAATTATATTAAAGACATATGTGATTTAGCTTAATTTTATTTTAATCACACAGTTTATTGTGTATGTAAAGAGAGTGAGAGAAATTTGTTTTTTTCGTCGTTCGTCGGCGTACAAAATAGAAATAAATATATCTCAGAGTTCGTCACGGACGACGAATTTCGTTCTACGGCGGTGTTGTGTTCATTTTCATATGAACAAATGTGTATGAACAGTTGTGTTCTTAGCATTACGCTTGTACATACCGCTGTTAACAAGTACAAAGGCTCTAACTCAAATAACTATAACTTTACAGAAGAAGGTAAAAACATAATAATAAACAGTATAAGTGTCTAGTGTAATCTCACTGTAAAGCGCAGTGCTCAGTGCAGCGCAGTGCTTTCTTCAAGTTCATCTACAACAAGCCCTTTTACACAGGGTGACCGATGACATTTTTCAAAAAGTGGCACCAAATAGTGGATTTATCAAAAAAAAAAAGGGGGCAAAATTAAAAAAAATCGAGAAAACTACACTAAACTTTTTATTTTGAATGTATTTTCATATAACTTACCCTAAAAAAAGGGAGACAAAATGTGGCAAGGCAGTCGAAAAAGTGGCAATTTGCCACTTTAGTCAGTCAAACGCTCACGCTGCTTGTACTTTAAGGGGCCCTTACACTACAGCAGCATGCATGCGCAATCAAGTGCTTGTACCAGCGGTTTGGTCATGTATGGACGTTATGTGTGATTATACGGTTTGCTGTAGCGATGTCAAGTAGAGTTTGATATTTTGCTGACGGTACCAGCCTGCTGGTGTAGTATATTGTGAAATTAGCTCAGTTAAAGAAACTTGTCATGGAGTAAACATTCATTTAAAAAATATAATTTGTTGAAACATAATTTGTTTCAATGAAAAATAAAATTTTAGCTTTTTAGTTATACATACATGCTAATTTTAACAACATACCAATAATAATTTTAAGGATTTTTTGTCATTAGACTGAAGGAAATAAATAAATTGTAGCAAAAACTGTGTCACTATTCATAACCACTCATCGCAATTTTGTAAGAAATGAATATTGTATCAGCTTGCTGGTATGATGTGAGGTTCGAGCATGAATTCTTGGGTCGGTTGATTGTGCGTGCATGCTGTTGTAGTGTATGGGCCGCTTTATGCTTGTTCAGTGTTGCCATATTTATTTTTCAAAAATCTTCATGTCGAGCAAAAAATCTTTTTTTTTAATTAAAAATCGTTTTTGTTATTTTATTGAATGAAAATAAGTTAACATTTATTCTGTTTCCAGAGAACTATTACACGTAAAGCTAAATAATACCAAATTTTTACTGTATAGAATATGTGCAAGCTTATTATGAAGCAAATCAGAAAATATGTAAGTAGTTTAGTCAAAAGACTCGTCAATAATATATTAAAATTACCAATTCACATTTTTAAAAATCTTATTTCTATCTATGAAATCTTTGGGCGTTTTTTCATGTTTAAAAACTTCAAAAATAAAATAAATCTTCAAATATGGTAACTCTGTGCGTGTTTTTGATGATGAGTTGCCAGAGCACTGCTTTATAAAAAAGTTCACAGCTCCTATATATATCTTAATATATTATATAACAAAGCTTAGTACAAAATTATTTGCATTCTGTAAAATATCAGCAAATTTTGGAAGTGGCTGGAAAATATTAATCGGCTGGAAATATTAGTCGACTTTCACTTGTTAATCGGCTGAATTATTAGCCGATGTGAGCCGTCTAATTCGGCGGTGGCTCGAGCTCAAAAATAATGTCGACTGTGAGCCGCACGACTTGGACCTCTGCTACCGAGTCATATTTATTATTTGTATCAAGCTCACAGAGTTGTATAATTCTGATCCATTTTAAAGGCCGACTTTCGCTTGAATACTACAAAATGCAACCCTGAAAGTATTGAGTAGTATCGAAAACGAGAACAGCCACTAAAAAAGTACTAAAAAATGCGTTATTAATGCTATAAACACAATCAAGTCCACCGACCATCGACTACAAGATGTCAAAAATAGAATACATGCGTGCTTATGAGAATAATTCTTTTAGCCGCTACACGACTATCGACTACACGGCTACTTTTGTAGCCCGTAGCCAACTTAGGCTAATTTCTATTTTTCTTGGCTACAAAAAAACAGATTAGTGCTGCCAATACAATAAATGCATGAAATGGTGGTTTTAAAAACGCAATACATTAATATCGCTATTAAAAACGCGAAAAACTATTATAGTGGCACCATTGAAAAATAATAATCATCTGTTTATTTGTTTACATTTTTCATTTACTTTTTATTTGGCGCATTTTTCATTTACTTTTTATTTGTCAAATTTTCCATTTAGTTCTTTTTTCATCAATTTCTAATTTATTTCATTTATATTTATTTTTTGGTTTTTTATTGAAATTGGTAAGTATATAATAGTCATTTTTACTGTTTATATGTATTTATTATATTGTTTAATGTAAATGTTTAGTTCAATTTACTGCAAATATGTACGTGGACGAGCAGCTAATAGAAGAAGTACGCGGCCGGCCAATACTGTACGATCTGGGCCAAGAAAACTATAAAAATATATATATGTTTATTTTTTGTAGTTAGTGGTCGGTAGTCGTTAAAAGAATTAATTAGCTGACGACTTGGCTATTTTTGTAGCCAGCTACTTTTGTAGTCGGTAGTCGATGGTCGGTAGTCTTTGATTGTGTTTATAGCATAAACTACTTCAGTCATTAACAAATACTATTGGACAGAAAAAGTGACCCCTAAGAATAGTGGAAGGAAGGCACGTGATACAATATTTTAAATTCTTTCGATGTCAGTAAAATTTTATTTCTACATTTCAACAATTCCTAAGTAATAACATCAATTGTGAGAAAAAAATGATTATTAAAAAATATTTAGAAGACATAAAATAATTGAAATTTATTTACTGGTAGTTTAGCATGTCTATATACGTATTTCATTGGCGCTTGAACCAAATCATCAGTAGAATTTAACCACAAATTTTAAACAGTCACAAACCTCTTACTTTATGCATAGACTTTCAAAAGAGAGAGAATTCATAAAATAATAACACTTGAAAATCACAAAAGAAAAAATAAGCTTAGCACGCTTTGAAACTGATACAAAACCCAGCAAATAATTTATATCCAGGTGAACTCATTTTATTTTTCTACATCCTTATACAATTAGAAATCCATTGGATGACAATAAAAGTATTTACAAGGCTAAAAAAAAATAAAACATTAATCGAACTTTAAAGAAAATCCATTATTTGACATATTGTCAGAAGTGTACATAAAATAATTGAAATTTATTTGCTTTTTTTCAGTTCTCGTTGAACCTTCATAGTGAAGAGACATTAAAGCGGATTTTTTTTTACATACATACATACGAAACAAATATAAAAAACAACAAAATCAAAAATCATACAAAAAATATTCATAATACATATTCACCTTGATAAATAAGCTTATTGGCTTTGCTAATATTTTTTACATAGCAAGAAATAGCAAAAACAAAAAAAACCGTAAACACAAACAAGGTTCTCTTGAGGAATAATACTCTGTATGAGTACCTCAAAGGAAAAAAATTTTGAAGTGAGTTCTAACGGCAGAAATGCTTATTTTACTGTGAGTTCTGAAACTCTTAATGAAAAAAATATAAATAATAAATCTGATGAAAATCTTTTTTTTAACGGCAAAGCCAATTTTTCGTCAGCGATCAACTTCGCTTTGTCCAATGCCAACTAGTGAATCGTTAACATTACCATTACCTAGTACTTCTTCATTTGATTCTGCGATATCATCCGCATCGGGCTCGCCTTCATCAATAAACCAAGTTATCACTACAGATAACAGTAGCTCAAAATCCAAGGTACAAGTGGGAATGGACAGATACATAACAGTGGTAAAGCGTGGGCGAAGCCCAAATTCTTCAAAAATTTCATCTGCTCCAAAGATGTCAAGG
Organism: Tachina grossa; assembly: GCA_949987645.1. Classification (NCBI taxonomy): domain Eukaryota; kingdom Metazoa; phylum Arthropoda; class Insecta; order Diptera; family Tachinidae; genus Tachina; species Tachina grossa. The sequence goes on along the minus strand of OX465275.1, from coordinate 101,966,443 downwards.
GATAACAGCGCATCATCTACCAATCGTCAAAATCGTTTTTAATTATTGCAAGACACCGACGACAAGCCCTCTACATCATCGCAAAAGTCTTTTAAGCCACCACCTATTTATCTGAGAGAAAAAAATTCTAACGCGCTTATAAAAAAACTACTGTCGACCATTGGTGAAAATACTTTTCACATCATTCCAATTAAACGAGGTAATATTGATGAAACTAAAATCCAAATATATAATGAAAAAGATTTCCGAAAAATTGTTAGTGAATTCGAAAAAAATAAAACAAATTTTTACACATACCAACTTAAGAGTGCTAAAGGCCTACAGATAGTATTAAAGGGCATAGATTCATATGTTGATCCCGAAGAAGTAAGATGTGCACTTGTCGACCAAGGATTCAAGGTAAAAAATGTTACCAACATATTTAATAGAGAAAAGGTCCCCTAACCCCTATTTCGGGTTGAACTGGAGCCGAATGACATACAATTGAAAAAAAATGAAGCCCATCCAGTTTATAACGTAAAGTATCTCTTACATCGAAAAATCACAGTTGAAGAGCCACGTAAGCGTTCAGGTCCCGTACAGTGCCATAATTGCCAAGAATATGGCCATACGAAAACTTACTGCAAGTTACCTACAGTGTGTGTTATCTGCGGTGAATTGCACGGTACTGCTAGCTGCACTAAGCCAAAAGATCAAGCAGAAAAAAAATGTAGTAATTGTGGAGGTAATCACACAGCTAACTATAGAGGGTGCCCTGCATATTCTTTCGTTAAACAGGCTATGGGTCAAAAACCCAAGTTAACTCCAGCTCTACAAGTAAGCGCGAATGCCGACACTTTTGCTCAAATCAGCCAACCAGTTACTTCACGTGTATCGTATGCTGATGCTGCTAAGACTAGTTCAATTCCCACGCAAAATGTTCCACCGCCAAATAATTCAACGAATTCAAACTCAAGCTTTAACTTTAGTCGCCTTGAAGCTACTATTGAGAATCTGGTGCTAACTATAAACAACTTTGCTACAAATATGACAAGTATGATGCAAGAAATGCTGCGAATGCAGAATACACTGCTTCAAGCATTAGTTAATAAACCATGAACACGTTAAAAATATGTTTCTGGAGCGCAAACGGCATTCGCCAACATAAAAATGAACTTGAGCACTTCCTCATGGAAAAAAATATTGATATAATGTTGGTTTCTGAGACTCATTTGACCTCAAGAAGCTTATTTAAAATAAATGGTTACACTTTATATGATACAAAGGACCCGAGAGAGAGAGCATGTGGTGGATCAGCAATTCTGATTAAGTCAAGACTCAAGCACTATGTCCTTGACAACGTTAGTGAAGAATATTTGCAAGCAACGAATATTTGCGTAGAAAATTTTTGTGCGAATTTCGTGATATCATCAATTTACTCACCTCCCAGATTTTCAGTTACCGAAGATCAGTACGAGAAGTTCTACAAATCGCTTGGATCTTGTTTCGTGGCAGCTGGTGACTACAATGCAAAACATACGTACTGGGGATCGCGTCTTGTTACACCTAGAGGTCGAGCCTTGTTCAATACAATTTCAAAAATGGGCTTAGATGTCATTTCGAGTAGGGAGCCTACTTACTGGCCTACTGACGTAAGAAAAATTCCAGATGTTATAGATTTTGCCGTCACGAAAAATATTCATAGGGACTTAATTCATGTAGAGGCCTCTCTAGATCTGTCCTCCGATCACTCTCCAACAATAGTTACAATTCTCAACCCACTAAGGAGTGATTTAACTAACTCATTTGTGAAGATGATTAATGGAATCAACTAGCTGGCATTCAAAAAATATCTTAGTAGTCACTGCGTAGAAAACATTCAGCTTAGATCATGCGATGATATTGAATTTAACATTGCCAATCTTAACGAAAATATTAAACAGGCTGCTGAACACGCCACTACCTCCTATCCGCAGACCGGCTTTAACAGAATTTATTCTACGGAAATTGAACGTCTTGTATGTGAAAAAAGGAGAGCTAGAAGAGAATGGCAACAACACAGATCACCCCTAAATAAAATCAGACCTAAAGAATGTACTAAACGACTCAAAGAGCTGCTATCGTCGGAAAGAACTGCACTACTGGAAAAGTATTTAGAAGGTCTTGATGTAACGTCCGCATCTAATTACTCTTTATGGCGCTACTAGAAATCTTAAACGACCCGTTGATCTTAAATCACCATTGCGTACTGCGACCGAAGGCTGGGCAAGAAGCGATAGTGAGAAAGGTAACTTATTTTCTGAGCATTTAAAATCTGTATTCACTCCCAATTCATGTACGGGTGCTGCTGATTTACCGAATGTAGTTTCTCTACCCCCTCGTCCCTTAAGGTTTAAGATGTGTGAAGTACAAAAAGTAATTGCTGAACTCAACCCGAAGAAAGCTCCAGGTATTGATGGCATTAGTAACAAAATGCTCATGAACTTGCCTCATATTGCAATAAGAATCCTGCTATTTACTTTTAATGCTATTTTAAGAATGCAGTATTTTCTACATAACTGGAAACTGGCCAAGATCAAAATGATTCCAAAGGCGGGCAAAGATCTTACCAAGACTGAGTCATATAGGCCTATAAGCTTACTATCTACAATCTCAAAGCTTTTCGAAAAGCTGCTCATGACTAAATTGTCCAAAATTTTAACTGATAATGGGTGCATCCCGGACCATCAATTTGGCTTTAGAAGTCAACACAGCACGATTGAACAAACGCATAGACTGGTCCAAGTTGTAAGAAGAACATTTGAAGAAAAGAAGTATTGTTCTGCTCTTTTTATTGATGTTTCTCAGGCGTTTGATAAAGTATGGCACGAAGGCCTAGTTTTAAAATTGAAGACATATCTGCCAATAAACATTCAAAAGCTTTTCGAAAGTTATATTATTGATAGGAAGTTCACTGCTGTGGAAGGAGAGTTCACGAGTGTGCCCGAATCTATATCTTCTGGTGTGCCACAGGGTAGTATTCTGGGTCCTGTCTTGTATTTAATATATACTTGTGATATGCCTGTGAGCAATAATATCCATATTTCTACTTTTGTCGATGATACAGCCTGTATGAGTGTGCACGAAAACCCTTATGAGGCATCCCGCAATCTCCAGGAACATATCACTCAGCTGGAAATATGGTTGAACTTATGGAGAATTAAAGTCAATGAACAAAAGTGTGTCCATATAACGTTCACCCTAAGAAGAGATACTTGCTCCCCCATTCGAATCAACAATCAAAATATTCCTCAACATTCCCAAGTGAAATACCTTGGTATACACCTTGATCGAAGACTTACATGGAAACATCATATTGACTCTAAGTTAACTCAGATGAAACTTAAGTTAACTCAAATATATTGGTTGATTGGCAGAAACTCAACACTCAGCCTAGACTGCAAACTTTTATTATACAAGTCGCTTTTGAAGCCAATATGGCGCTACGGAATTCAGTTGTGGGGCACTGCTTCAGCTTCCAATGTCGAGAGAATCCAACGAAGGCAAAACAAAATTTTACGGTTAATAACATCGGCTCCATGGTACATCCAAAATTCTATTATACATCGTGATTTAAATATGCCACTAGTGACTGAAGAAATTGAAAAATACGCAGGCAAATATTTAACAAAACTCGAATCACATCCTAATCCGTTTGCTCGTAATATTTTGAACTTTACTGGACACATCCGCTTTAAAAAGAGGGACACACGGGCTCTTATACCTAACACTCCAGATGGGACTTCCCCCCCCCTTGTTTTTGATTATCACTACTAATGTATTATTTATAACTACTACTAAGTTTATGTCCGACACTGGTCGGGCCTAATTTTTTTTTTTCATAGATTTAAGATTTGAATACTTATTGTTAGTTCATATATGAAGATACAATAAATAAATACATGCATTACAAAAAAAATTGCTTTTTTTTCTTTTGTGATTTTCAAAAGTATTATTATTTTATGAATTCTCATATAGTTTTTGAAAGTCTATGCATAAAGAAAGAGGTTTGTGACTGTTTAAAATTTGTGGTTAAAGTCTACTGATGATTTGGTTCAAGCGCCAATGAAATACGTATATAGAGTGCTAAACTACCAGCAAATAAATTTCAATTATTTTATGTACACTTCTGACAATATGTCAAATAATGGATTTTCTTTAAAGTTCGATTAATGTTTTATTTTTCATTTAAGGCTGGTACTCTGTTCAAAGTTGCGAAAAATTTTCAGCACCATTGGTTATTTCGCGTGAAAATTTGACATGTACTAAATGTAGCCCAACTCGCGTTTTTTTTTATAAATTTCTCGCTTTTATTGCTTGAAAGTATGCAACATTGTCAAAATTCCGTGCGAAAAAAGCACCGCTCATGTTGTTTCGCAGCTAAACTAAAATGATGCCAGACTAATTTTGCATGGAAAGACATGATTTTACGTGTTTTTCACAACAAGAACAGAGTACTAATTAGTTTTGCGAATTTATTTCGCAAATATTTCATACCAAATATTTTTATATGTAGTTTGACAGCATTTCGCACGAAATTGTAAACAGAGTACCAGGCTTAAGCCTTGTAAATACTTTTAATGTCATCCAATGGATTTCTAATTGTATAAGGATGTAGAAAAATAAAATGAGTTCACCTGGATATAAATTATTTGCTGGGTTTTGTATCAGTTTCAAAGCCTGCTAAGCTTATTTTTTCTTTTGTGATTTTCAAAAGAATTATTATTTTATGAATTCTCATATAGTTTTTCAAAGTCTATGCATAAAGTGAGAGGTTTGTGACTGTTTAAAATTTGTGGTTAAAGTCTACTTATGATTTGATTCAAGCGCCAATGAAATACGTATATAGACATGCTAAACTACCAGCAAATAAGTTTCAATTATTTTATGTATACTTCTGACAATATGTCAAATAATGGATTTTCTTTATTTAGAAGATAATTAAAGAGATTAATGCACTAGAAGTTTTAAGAATACGTTAAAAAAATGTATGTACAAAAACTAATCTTCAAACATATTTATTTTCATTTGTTATAAATCAATTTAAATATACTTGCATTTAATCTTTGTTTTTCCATATTCCATTATCAATAAAATAATCAGGTCTATTCGAGAATACGCGCTTCACTTCTTCATCGTCGAACGTTCTCTTTCGACAGTTCGACGTCGACAGATTCTAAAATACGTGAGAAGAAATATCGTTTTCAGTAATCGATATTATGTTATCTCTTAGAAAACATCAACAACATTAAAAACAGCTGACTTGTATGCAGAAAAAGTTGAAAACAAAAAGGGATTTAAGAAGTAATTTAAAGAAATAATTAATAAAAAACTTAACAGTACAAGTGCTGAGTAACATAAAAAAAAACAATAAACAGTAAAAGTAAAATTAGTTACTTCTTTTATTTGTTTTAAAAACGTGTTTACATCTTTGAAGAATTTAAGAAAACTTAATTGTCTTGTAGAGCCTGGCCGAAAGCCATTAAAGCTTAATTAACAGTGGTAGACACCATACAAACACTTCGTATCTCTTTTTTCTTTATTTATTTAAACTAAACGCGCTAAAATTGGCGTCGAACGAATGTGACATTGATCATGGTGACGAAGTATTTTAGAATACCTCCAAAGTGAAAGAAAATATATGTTTTCTATCACTCATCTCCAACGTAGTATTTTAGAATAGCAAAAAGTGAAAGATGCGCGTATTTGTGGTGAAAGTGACTTCCCGAATAGACCTGAATAATTTTTAACTTCCCATATACAAACATATATAAAGTATTGAGGCGAAAGTCTCCTAGAAAATGATTGAACCCTTATTCGACGCATATTTTTGTATGCTATCGATTTCAGGTAGCGTCATATGAGCACGCAATCTAATTTATGAGTTTTCAGCAAAAAACTCAAACTGTATTTTTTCAAGTACAAAAAGAAGTTTGTTGGTCTATAACTTTTTTCATAAAGTCTCCCGATATATAAACCTTATAACAACCGATGCGTATTCTAATTGTATGGTTACCTACAATAATATGTATGTATTTGTATTATTATAGATGTATGGCATCATTGTAGGATAATAATAAAAGGGATTCTGTGTCTTACGCTTAAAATAACCTGACGTGTTTCATTACAAACAACACATGGTGGCAGCGGTGTTTTTAAAAATAAAATTAAAGCAGTAAGGAAAATAAAAAGAACAATCGTGATGGCGAAAACAGGTAGTTCGGCTGAATTGCCACCGACTCTGGTAGTGGAGAATACTGGCTACCATGTAGCACCACCAGAAAAGTTTGATTTTGGAATTCCTTTACCGTTGGACGATGTAGAAACTGTAAAAAGGTGGTGGAGGCTTTTGAAAAGTATTTTGTGGTACGTATAAATGTCATATATGAGCGGGCTAAATTTAACACTCGAGTACAATTGTAGGGTGAGATGGTTGAAGATTTTATAACGGCGCTTCATACATTGGCAAGAAATTGTAACTATGGCAGTCTGGGTGAGGAAATGATAAGAGATAGAATAGTCGTAGGTATACGAGACAAGAAGTTGTCAGACAGACTGCAATATGAAACGGAATTGACCCTTCAAAAGGCGGTAGATGCAGTGCGTACGCAAGAGAGTGTACGTCGTCAACAAAACGAGCTGGAGCAGAGTGATCAAGCAAGGGCTACTATTAATAAGGTAAAAGTTCTAGAGAAGAAAATGAGAGACGAACAATGTGAAAAACGTGGCAGCAACCATGATCCTAAGAGAACATGCGCAGCAAAAGGCAAACGATGCAATAAATGTCAGAAATTTGGTCATTTTGCGAGAGTGTGTAAAAGTGGTCAAATGATGAACAATATTGAAACAGAATACGAAGGGGAAGAAGTGTATTTTGGCTTGGTTTTTAAAAATTGTAAAAACGATCGTTGGTGTGAAACGATAAAGATAAACAAGAAACCGATTGCGGTTATAGTTGACACAGGGGCACCTGTGAATGTGTTGCCAACAAAATTATTTCAGAAAAAGTGGCCTACAACGAAAATAGTGAATGCAGACAAGAAATTGACCGGCCCTTCGGGGAAAAGCTTAGCTGTGAGAGAAATGTGCACAGTGAAGATTGAGAGGCTAAACTACGAATGCAATAGTAAAATATATGTGGTGGACAATATTATAAACCCGTTGCTTTCCCTGCAGACGTGCGAAAAGTTGAAAATAGTCAACAGAATAAATACGATCAACGAGAAGTCAACAGTAGATATTCAAAGAGAGTACCCAAAGCTTTTCGATAAGTTGGGGCGTCTAAAATGTATCTATGATATCAAGTTAAAACCGAATAACACGCCTTTCACCCTGAATGTAGCACGTAGAGTGCCAATACCTCTAATGAATAAACTTAAAAGCAAATTGACAGAGATGGTAGAACTTCGTGTCATACGACGGGTAGAGGCCCCAACGCCATGGTGCGTCCCATTAGTAATTGTGCCAAAACCAAATGGTGAGATATGGCCGTGTGTTGATTTATCAAGACTAAACGCATATATTGATAGGGAAATTTACCAAATGCCCATGGCTGATCATACGTTGGCCCAATTGAACGACGCAAAATATTTTACGAAACTGGATACAAAAAATGGTTTTTGGCAAATTTGGCTATCTAAAAGATCACAGCCGTTCACGCCGTTTGGTAGGTACAGTTTTTTAAGGCTGCCTTTGGCACTTCGTCGGCCCCGGAAATTTCTCAGAAACAGATTCAACAAATCTTGGAACACGTGAATGGTGTCGTTTGTCAGATCGATGACATATTGGTATTTGGTGAAACGATGGCTGAACATGATAATAACTTGCGAAAGGGTTTGACAAGACTGGCTGGGGTCACATTGAATAAAAATAAATGTGAAGTGGGTCTGACTTCCGTAAAATTTTTGGGCCATTTTATTGATTCTCGAGGAATTCACCCTGACGATTCGAAAATTAGGGCGATTCAAAGATATGCAGAACCAGCTAACGTCACTGAGGTACGTACATTTTTGGGGTTAGTTCAGTATGTAGGAAAATTTGTCAGCCATTAAATGAGCTTTTAAAGAAAAACGTAGACTACCAATGAAATGAGCCACAACAGAATGCGTTCGACAGAATAAAAGGACTATTATCCACACCTCCGGTTCTAAAGAAGTATAATCCCGGCGACAGAACGGCGGTATCAACAGATGAGTCATCTTACGGACTGGGCGCAGTGCTACGATAAATGGGTGAAGATGGTTTCTGGAAACCGGTCGCATACGCTTCTCGTGCGTTGACAGAGAGCGAACAACGCTATGCGCAGTTCGAGAAAGAGACCTTAGCAATAACGTGGGCTATAACTGACAAATTTAAAGATTTTTTAATGGGAATAAGGTTGCATATAGAGACAAATCATAAACCATTGATCTCAATTTTTACTGTAAAACATCTGGATGATTTGACACCGCTCTTGCAAAAATTTAGGATGAAATTATTATACGATATACGATTGAATACACACCGGGAAAACATTTGGTTGCAGCCTATGCACTATCACGAGCACCCTAAGTAGCACGGAGGAAGACGACGAAGAGCTTCAAACGTTTGTTAATAATATCATTTAAAACTTGCCAGCAAGTGATTTATAGAAAAACTGAGAATGGAACAGCAGAACGATGAAGTACTCAAAGAGGTTACAGCTTATTGTAATGTAGGGTAACCCCATAAATCGGAAATATCATCAGAAATAAAATTATTTTACAATGATCGCCACAAAATTGCTGTTAATAACGGTATCCTTATGTATGGAAACAGAATGATTATACCAGCATTCACAACGGACACTTGGGCATAAATAAATGTAAGGCAAGGGAACGAGAGTCAATGTACATCGAACATCGGTGAGAGAGGCATCGGAAGATAACAGCGAGGAGAATAAATCCACACCCAAGGGTGAAGCCGCGAGAGCTTCGAAAACGTCAACTCAAACTGAAACACCGGAACAGAATTGTGAATTGAGTCTTTTAATTGAATTGATTCTTGGCCACACACTTCATAAACTGAATTGAAAGATTTTCATTCAACTGTCAAATTTATATTTTTTTCACAATTACAAATTTAAAAATTTAAAACTTCTATTGAATTCATTCATTAATTTATATATTTTTTATTTAAAATTCAATGAAATTAAATACAATTTTAAAAATACACAACTTTTTCTATATAAAATAAAGCTACAAACATAAATTTTGACAACTAATCAAGAGACTCGAGCACACACAGCACAATCGAATTGAAAGATTTACTAGTCAAAATGAAAAATCAAAATCTTTTGATTTTTCTTCAACCAACTCGACAACTGCCAAACTAATTAATTGATAGAGCCATACACGCTTTGATTTGGACAACAACCGATTGAATAGCAAAAAGCCTCTTGTATCAGATTATTTAACTGTCATTGTTGACATTTTACTGATATTGAATATATCTGATGTTTTCATTAGACACTTTTGCAACACTTTTTCACTCATAACTCGTAAGCTAGACTTCGTGCGCATATGTCGCTACCTTCAATCAATAGCTTATTACAATGCGCAGCAATTGTTATAAGGTTTATATCTCGGGAGACTTTCTGAAAAAAGTTATAGAGCAAAAAACTTATTATTGTACTTAAAAAAACAAAGTTTTAGTTTTTTGCTCGTAACTAAGGGTCCTATACGTGACCCAATCAGCTTTTTTGAAGTTTGTTCGCTGTAAAAATAGAAATGAGAGTAAAAATTATTAACATGCAAAATGTGTAGATTTCCACACTACCACTGAGGTACTACACTTAGTGCGTTGCCATTTTTTTGCGATTTCCAAAATTATGTTAGGAACGTGACCAATTGGGTCACGTATAGGACCCCTAGGACTACCTAAACTATATAATGTCACACGTTGCTCTTCTATATTTCGCCAAAATGACCACTAATCTTCTCAAGAAATGTCACTAAAAAACAAATTTCAAAAATAATTTTTTTGCGATTTCCAAAATTAATTTACAAATTTGACCAATTGGGTCACGTATAGGGCCCCTAGGACTACTTAAACTATATAATGTCACACGTGTGCTCTTCTATATTTTATCAAAATGACCACTAATCTTCTCAAGAAATGTCACTAAAAAGCAAAATTCAAAAAATAATTCTTTTGCGATTTCCAAAATCATTTTAGAAGCGTGACCAAAAAATGCAGTCTTGACTAGTAAAGGGTGTACAATTGCAGTTATATAAATGCACAAAAAATAGTTAAATATTGCATTAAACACAAATAAAAAGTTATAAAAATAAATACATAATTAAATTCCAGGGGGGTTATTATGTAATTCGATTCGAAACGAAAATGTGTTCGAATGTAATGTTAATAACATACAAATTCGAACAGTTTCCGTTTCGAATCGAATTACATAATAACCCCCCAGTGTTTTTAGTTCAAGAGCCTGCAACAGGTCTTCTACATCATTGTTGGCCTTGTACTGTTTGATGGTTGTACATCCATGCAACAAGTCCTAAGGGTAGTTTTTCCGCTGCCGGAATGAGACATGAGACCCATGGTTTTCCCGGGCTGCGCCGTACACTTGAGTTCACAGAAGCGACGTCCATAATTAGTATAAGATCTGCCATCAATTGGATGTTCAATTGATTATAGGGTTTTTGGCCATGGCAGCTGATGTTGCCGCGCATACCCTTGACTTATTAGATACTAAAGCGGATAAGGCAGGAGGATTTGCCCCTTTTCTTTATTGTCTGCACAAGTTATGTTGCCTCCGGCAAGAATCCTGCCTTAACTGATTTTTTCACACAAACGACTGTTCCGAGGGATCCGGAAGATCTGCCAGGCAGGCAGCCTTTTATGCATTTGGTGCTCCTAAAAAAATTAAAACAATTTAAATTAATATAAGGTGTATATTAGATAAAATTATAGTTTTTTCACATTTTCTGTTTTGCCAAAAATGTGCTACATCTTAAGCCTAGTACTCTGTTCGAAGTTGTGAAAAATTTTCAGCAACATTGATTATTCCGCGTGAAAAATTTGACACGTAACAAGTGATGCCCATTATACTTTTTTGGAAAAAATTATCGTATTAATTGGTTTGAAGTAGAAAACACTGATCGACTTTTGTTAAGCCTGGTACTCTGTTCAAAATTTCACGCGAAATGTTGACATAATCCATACAAAAAAAGTTCACGTGAAATTTACATGAAATAATGTTGCAAAAGTTGTACTCTGTTCTACTCGTGAAAAATGTATGAAATGTATCTGGCAACATTTTCTTGCTATCTGTGAAATAATGAGACTGGCATTTATTTCGTGCGAAATATTGACAGCTGATGTTTTTGTTAACAAAAGTCGATCAGTGTTGCCTACTTGAAACCAATAAATATGAACATTTTTTCCGAAAAAGTATAATGGGCATCACTTCTTACGTGTCAAATTTTTCAGGCGAAATAATCAATGTTGCTGAAAATTTTTCTCAACTTCGAACAGAGTACTAGGCTTTAGCAAAAACATCAGCTGTCGATATTTCGAACGAAATAAATGCCAGTCTCATTATTTCACAGATAGTAAGAAAATGTTGCCAGATACATTTCATACATTTTTCACGAGTTGAACAGAGTACAACTTTTGCAACATTATTTCATGTAAATTTCACGTGAACTTTTTTTGTATGGATTATGTCAACATTTCGCGTGAAATTTTGAACAGAGTACCAGGCTTTATACAACATCTGATAAATTTTCCAACACGATTTAAAATGTTGCCAGACGTGCATTAAGAACGAATGAAACTGAAACAATTTTTCACCATGCAGCTTTGTATTTGGTTAAAAATTGACTAGGTAGCACTGACACCAAGTTAACTTTCTTTTTAAATATTTTCCATTTTATAATTTTTTCTGGACCAATAACTTTTTCCAGAAAGTCTCCCGAGAAATGACAGTTCCCATTGTATATGCCTATTTATGTCTTAAAGCGACAAAAGGTTAACCTATGTTGGCACCAGGTTTTTTTTTATTTATTTAAAATAATCGTACAATAGTAAATATTTTACATATAATTCATTTGGCCTCTGCGCCTAAAGGCATTTTAGAGGCAAGTTGGCAATTGTTTAAACTTGACGTACAATTATAGTAATCTAATAATAATATTATAATAATTACGTTATTTATTCTTAAATTTATTGATAAAAGGAATATAAATACAATATTTTAAAAAAACGTTTCGATTGAATTATTCAAAAATTCTTTGCATAATCTTTTGAATGTTGAAATACTTTCTACAATTTTTAGTTGTGAAGGTAGATTGTTGTAAAGATTACTACCCATATAATCAATTCGTTGTTTAGTTTTTTCTAATCTACACCTTGGGATTCTTAAGTTTGAAGAGTTTCTTGTAAGAAAATGAGCTTGGTTTTGAGGAAATGGAATTGTATGTTCCCTTATATTGTGAAGACTTTTCAAAATAAACAAAAGGACCTGATACATGTATAAACCATTAATTGGTAAAATATTTACACATATTTCTTTATATAGCAACAGTGTTGAAAAGGTTCTTGGCAAATTATAAACAATTTTTAATGCTTTGTTTTGACAACGTTGCAAGGATTTTAACGAAGTATTGTTTTTATTGAAAGCATAAATACAAACCAAGTAATTTAAATGCTATTCAATTAGTGCATTATAAATCATAAGTTTTGATCTTTCGGATAATTTATTTTTAAATTTGTATAAAATACCAATGGCAGCTGCTATTTGCTTCATAACGTTGTTGATATGACAATCCCAAGATAAGTTGCTTTGTAATGTAATGCCTAAGTATTTAACTGAATTTGATTTTCTTTCGTTCTACCTAGTGTGTTATTTATAAATTTCCAACATTTTTTAGTGTCATTTCCAATTTTACTTAAATTTACCACGTAGTACTTGTCTTTACATTTTTTAACTGCTAATTTTATCACTTTACTTATTCTTTTCAAATCAGCATCATATTTTTCTCTATTTTTTGATCTACGTCTTTTATTTAATAATTTGTTTTTATATAGAATTAACCCTTGAAGATTAATTATATTAGATATATTATTAAGATTGTTAATCCATGGGGTTATTTCAAAATTTAACGGTTTTTTAACATTTGTTGTTTTGGTAGAGTGATTAACAGCTGATTCAACTGTAGAGAGCTTGTCAATACTGATACATTAGTTAATGAGAAATCAGTTGGCAGTGTTCTTTGTAAATATTCATTAGCCTTTCTATAGTCACAATAAGTCTTAGAAATTACGATATTATCTTTACATTTGAAATTACTTTTCAATTTACAAGATAAAATATTATGATCGGAAAGGTCACATTCCACTGAATCCACGATAGGCGTAACGGGTAAATTACTAAATATATGATCTATACAAGTTTTACTTCCAGGTCTTGTTATTAAGGTGTGAGCATTGTTACAATCATAATTATGAAAAATAGAATTTAATTCAGTGCTCGAACCACTTTTTAAAAGATCTATATTCGAGTCACCTACTATTATTAATGGATTTTGAGCTAATTCATATAATATACTATCAAGAAACTCAAAAAATACTGATTCATTGCACTTTTGGGAACGATAGTAGGAAATCATTTGTAAAGGCTTTGAATTAATCTTGAAATTAAGCAAAGTTATAGCTAAAATTTCAGCAAAATTTTCACTTTTACAAATTTTAACACTAAAATCAATTTCTTTATTAATATATATTGATGTACCACCGTATCCATCTTCCCTACAACAATGTATAAAATTAAATCCGCGGATTGTATATATTAGTGTTAGGTCGTTCTTAAACCAAGTTTCTTGTAGAGCTATTATATCAGGAAGTTTTGAAAATTGAGATAAGATCGATTTAAAGTTGTTGAACTTATCAAAATTTGAAAAATTAATGAAATATTGATTATTTGACATTGAAAAAAATAATAAATTTTAATTTTAACTATAGAGTTATTTATATAAAAAAATAATAATAAATTTTAAGAAGGAGACATCTTCGCCATCGACATCACTAGAATCATCAGCTGTAACTTATCTCGGATGAATTAGAGATCTTCTACCGTAATGTTTATTAGTTGTTGAATTTAAGAGCATTTTATCAACTTCATCCTCATCACGAATTAGTTGTTGGTTAGATGTGTCACTTTTCTTAGCAATAATTCTTTATAAAAACATATTGGTAACCTACTGATTTTAACGATTTTGCATAATGGTAAAGTTGCATAGTTTACTATTAAAGTTGTTTATAAAAATCTTTTTCGTATCTTCATTCTCTCTGAGTTTGGTTTTAGAAGACATGAATTTGTCCTTATGTATTTTAGAAGTAAACTTCACTACAACAGTTTTGTTTTCATTGTTTCTATTTCTATTTTTCAAAAAATAAGCATCTTCAACAGTATTATTTTCCATTTTTACACCGATGTTTTCAGAAATTTTATCAACCGCATCAAAAGCGCTCATTTTTTCATCTGAAACTTTTAAACCACTAATAATGCAATCATTTTTTAGTCTATGTTCATTTAAAATTTTAACAGAAAATTTTAATGATTTTATTTCAGTTTTTAGTTTTTTGTTTTCCTTTTCAATTTCGTTAATCTTTCTTTCGTTTTCTGCCACATCTTTAAACACCTGATCGAATTTTGCTGACATGAAGTTTATAGATTCAGTCAACTCATCTAGTTTTTCGAGTTTGTTTAACTTTTTTAGTTCAGTTTTTATTGTATTTAATTCTTGTCTTATGTTATTGTTTTCTTCTTTACACAACTGACAATTGAAAGGTTCTTTTTTGTTTTTTGCAAGTCTCTCAAATTCTCTTCTGCTTAAGCCAGAACATTGAGAGTGGTTGGTTTTTTTACACTTGTCACATTGTATGTAATTATCACTCTCTACTTTTATCTCATTTTCACATTGTTCACAAATAATATTATTATTTGCAATACTGCGGCGAGTTATTTGTTTGGACATATTTTATAAAATTCGAACACCTATTGGTTTGTTTTGTTTATTTATCAGCTTGTTTTCTTTTATTACAACCTTTATATCACAAATTGATTAAAAATTATTAATCGGAATTAGGAGAGCACAAGGAGTACGTTTAGTCGCTACAAGTGTTGCCTACTTTTTCGTTTTTAAATTAGTAGCTAAACGCTAATGACGCTTTTTTGGTCTGTTTTTTAATAAAAATTTTTTTATTAATCTTATAACTTTTTCCCGAAAGTCTCCTGGAAAATGATTCGACGTATATTGTATATTGTCTGTTATTGATTGCAGGTAGCGTCATAAGAGCACGCAATATTTATGAGTTATGAGCAAAACCTCAAACTGTATTGTTTCAAGTACAAAAGAAGTTTGTTAGTCTATAACTTATTTCAGAAAATCTCCCGAGATATAAACCTTATAACAACCGACGAGTATTGTAATAAGCTATCTATTGAAGGTAGCGCCATGTGCGCACAAAGTCTAATTTACGAGATATAAGCGAAAAAGTATTTGTAAAAGTGCCCAATTAACACTTCGGATATATTCAATATGACAAAAATTTCATCAATGGCAGTCAAATAATCTGATACTAGAGGTCTTTCGCTAATAACTCCTGGATTTTAATTTAGTAAAAAATTATTTTAAAAATATTGTATTAAAAACCATCATTTTTTTACTCTTTGGTTACATTTAGCACGTACCAAAAAGTTTGCCAAATGGAGAACACGTGCTTCGCTGAAAAGTTTATCAGTGCTGCCCAGTTGTTCCACACTGTAAAATAATTTCTGATTTTTAATTTTTTATTTTTTTTATAGAACCCATTATCGACGCGTATTTTTATCCTTAATTGATTAAAAATAGCAACATATAGGTACGGGGTCGAGTTCATAAGTAATTAGTGAAAAAGTAAAGATGGTTTTTTGGCACGTTTTTAATAAAAAAAATGTTGCTGATCCTATAACTTTTTTCAGAAAGTCTCCCGGAATAAGAACGAACCCATTGTAGACGCGTATTTTTGTCCTTAACTTAATGCGCACGAGATCTAGAATTTAAGATATGTGCAAAAATCTAAATATGCTTCTTTGTTGCAATTTTTTTATTAAAAAAAGTTTGCTAAGCCAATAACTTTTTCCAGAAAGTCTCCCGGAAAGTTATTGAACTTTTAATCAACGAGTATTTTAGTTTGCTATCGATTGCAAGTAGCGTAATATGCGCACGCGATCTAGTTTATGAGTTACGAGCAAAAAACTAAAACTTTGTTTTTTTAAGTACAAAAATAAGCTTTTTTGCTCTATAACTTTTTTCAGAAAGTCTCCCGAGATATAAACATTTTAGCAGCCGATGCGCATTATAATAAGCTATTGATTGAAGGTAGCGCCATATGCGCACGAAGTCTAGTTTACGAGTTATGAGTGAAAAAGTGTTGCAAAAGTGTCTAATGAAAACATCAGATATATTCAATATCAGTAAAATGTCAACAATGACAGTTAAATAATCTGATACTAGAGGCCTTTCGCTATTTATTTTTATATTTAGATTTATAATTTTTTAAAAAATTACTTAGAAAATAATGCAATTAAATTGGCAATATTTTTTCATTATTTGTTTACATTTTTCATGTTGTTACATAGCAAACCAAAACATCCGGTTTGCCAAAAATGTTGTTTTCTTCACGACGATTCATTGCCAGTGCTTGCAATAATTGTCAACTGTTTTTCGTTGAGAATTAATGCGAACATGAAACGTCAAAGTCGGTGTTAATCTATGTTAGACTTTTCTGTATTGCGTTTGGCATTTAGATAATATTAGTTAAATTGAGAAAATATACATATGTATGTATTTTGAAAGAGGAAAATAGTCTATTTAAAACATTTGTAGTGAAATAATTTGTATTGTTATAAGTTTTTAAAAATAAAAAATTATTGATTAACCAGATATTTACAAGTGAATTAAATTTTTATTCTGCACCTTTCTTGTTGACTTTTTCCGTATTGTGGCTACGATTTCTCATAGCCTTAACCTCCCTTCTCGACTAGCAATAACGCAGTCAGAATTACGGAACAATATTGCCGATTGCTTTACTTATGTTAAGGCTATGGGAAATCGTAGCTCACAATATGGGAAAAGTCAACAGGAAAGGTGCATAGGAAGAATATAATTCACTTGTTTTTATTTACGTAAACTTATTATTATACAAATTATTTTAGTACGCACGTTTTTAAGAAACTATTTTTCTTTTTTTCCAACTTATTTTCTCAATTTCATTAATAATATGTAAATGTCAAATGAAAAAAAGAAAGAAAAGTCGAACATAAATTAACATTGAGTTTGACGTGTCATGTTGCAATAATTTTTAACGAAAATGCGTGGACATTTATTGCAACATATATCGCAAGTACCTGCAATGAGCTGTCTCCACTAGCAATAATATAATTATGACTACTGCTGCAATATATGTCGACATATTTATTGCTAGTCGAGACGTAGGGTAACATAAGTAAAGCAATAAACAATATTATCCGCTATTCTGTCGACGTTATTGCTATGTTGCCAACATATTTATTGCAGGTCTAGCTGGGGGGTTAAGTTTGAAAACATTTTAGGGATATGTTGTTAAACATATATCGGGCAAATGTTATTCCAATGTGACCGTACCTTAACACAAATTAAGCTGTGTATACGTATACATTTTGTGCCAGATGAATGAGTCTGGTGTAATTTGGAAAAGAACAAAAATTGTGCAGCTTATAAATGGTTCTCGTGTAAGTTGGGGGCCACATGTTCAATTTTACCTCATATTTGTTTCAAAGTTCAATACATTCACAGTTACTACTGCACTCATACTTTTGGGAATTGAATCACAAGACATACAGAAGTGTCACGAGACGGAAGATACGGGTATTTTTCAGTTTGTCTCGTTTTCCCTCAAATTTTGTCGTCGGTTTTGTTTTGCTACGTCTTTCTAATGCAATACATTTTTATTAGCTGTGTTAATTGGCAAGTAGTAATACACTACAGTATCAAATACACTATGTTTTTCTCTTTCTTCCATGAATTTTAACAAAAACCTGATTGGAGCTTTTTTTACCTGTCACTTTCTTCACTTCTGTGTATTCTGTGATTGAATACATGGTGGACTTCAAATTTTCTATCGATTTAACAGCTGTTTTAAAATAATTTTTGTGTTTCTTGCAACCTTTCGATTATCTTCTTCTAAATTTTCACCTATTTCACGAAGTATCTGCAGTTAGGTGAAAATTTTTAATTGTTTCATCGACTGCGGTATCTTGAACATAAAATTGGAAATCAAAATACAGCCTACGTCACAACTTCAATGTAGAATATTTTGACAATGTTATATATAATTTGAAAGTGTAGCCGCATGGTAAGCTACCTGATACCTACTGTTGCCGCGTTGGTAGCACTAAATACATTACCATTTTTGTAAACAATTGCCAAGCTGTATATGTCATCAATTTATGCTGATTGCAATTACATCTGGCAAACGTCAAAGAATTGCTTATCAAGCACCCTTTTTCCGGTTGATTCTAAACGTGTAAGTATGTGTCTTGTTGCGTGAAAGAATGAGAATTAAAATCATCTTAATTATGTGAATTTTAATTAAACTGTGTATCCTAAGGAATTTGTTCATGAACAGCAAGTTAATGCTTAATGGCAATATTTCATTCCAAGAATAGAATTGTGCATGCTTATCTTAAATCAAGTTTAGGGGCACTTCTCAAAAATTATAAAAAATTTAAAATTAAGAAAAAAATTAAACCAAAAAGCTGGAGGCGAGGCTTAGTTTCCGTGTTATGGGCATCTGAAATTCTAGTACAAAAGTGTGTTTTCCAACGAATATGACTAATATTGGTATCATTTTAAATCTTTTGACAATATCTTTCATGATATGGTAAAATGCAAGAACATTTTATTTAGCAGAAAATCTTTATAAGGCTGCTCCGCGTAGTGCAAAAAACTGCTTTAATTAAGTTTAGTGACGAGCAATTTCAGTGAGCATACTTTTCGTTTATATTTTAAAATTTTCTGCCGACATAGTATTTTTGTGTTCTTTCATTACAAATAATCTTATATTCCACCGAAAATGTTTAATTACACTTAAATAAATATGCTTAGGAACAAAAATAAAAAGTATAATGATGTGTTGCGGTTTATAGACCTATATAGAAGTCATGAAGTTTTGTTTTCTTGATCTGTTTTTTTTATCAACAGCATATTGAAAATAAATTTGCTTGGAAATTGCGTGCAGTCTACGTCACAGCTTTTAATTTAACCGACTTTTGACAACCAGTATGTGTGAAAAACTTTAAAGTAAATCTTGGTCGTGTAACTGTAGCGTAATTCGTAAAAAATATTACAGGTTTATTTGACGAATTTTCCATAGAAACCAAATATTTGTTATGAATGAGGTAGTTTAGACGAGAACAATTTTTAAGCCGCACAATTTTTGTTCTTTTCCAAATTATACGAGACTAATTCATCTGGCACAAAATGTATACGTATACACAGCTTTGTGTGGGTTAGTGTTTTTCGTATTCATTTAACACTTGCTGTTTTTTAATTTGTGTGTGTATTGGTTATGCCAACCGCAAAACCACTCTCTTTGCCTCTCTCACAAACAAACTGGAATGTTATGCCAGCACAATTATGCCCGTGTAAATCAGCGCAATAAGACAGTAAGGAACAGAGACCTGTTTTTGTTTTTCTGTCGTGGCATTTTCTTGTTTTCTTTTCTTTGTGAAATTTTGATTATTTAATAAACTTGTGTATTAAAATCAAATAAAAATTAAATTAAACAAAATATAAGAAACTTGTGTGTTAAAAAATCTTGACGTAATGGAAGTGGATACCGAAAAATCGCTTTGTTCAATATAGCGTTCACTCTGACATCTTATAGCATGGCATAGCACAAAATATGGCTTCTATCATCGCTTCGCTTCTAGCGGCCACCAGGGAACGAAGCCGATACTGATTTGTCGGCGGCGGCGGCTGACCAAAAATATCATCGGCGGCGGCTAAAAGTCGTCTTGCGCCGAAGGAATCTCGGCGGCGGCTAAAAAATAAAGCCGTCGGCGGCTAGTACAAAACGGCTGAGAGTCGGCTAATGTCAACAATTTGCATAAGCAAACCACTACCACAGAATAGTCTATGCGATCACCTCATATTGTAATTCAAAATAAAGGTATTTTTTTTACAGAAAAAAGATATTTTAAGTGAAAATATATACATATAACACTAACATGCTACTGTTATAATTAGGCAATTCATGATAGGTCTAGGGTTTTAAGAATTATTTTGACGTTTTTCGTGAAACTCAATGTAAAAAATCGTTAACAAAAAATTTTTTATGAATCTGTACGTGGAAGATAAGCTACACCAAGCCACATTTTTTTTAAAATACTTTTTTTTTTAATATTGTTATCAGCATTTTTTCCTTTATCGATAGCTGAAATCCAGTAAGTCCTGTGTTTCAAGGGACATTAGTACTGATCAAAACTATCTGGAAGGTAAAGAACACGAAGTCCATCTTAAAAAGTAACGGTAATATTATATTACGTAATTTTATTACCGAAATATTAGATATAAAACAATATTAGATCTATATAAAATATTTGGGGTAAGTCAAACTGTTAATCCTACCGAGATTGAACCATTAAGGGCCATTATTACAACTTAAAAATAGTTAAAAGTAGGATTTTATCGGACGTTTAAAAACTTTATCATTTGCCAAATTTTGCTTTAACCTAAAGTGAGCGATAAATTACTGGCAAGTTTATCCTACCTGGTAAATTAAATCCAATTTGCAATAATGGAAACATTTTTATACGTCCGATAAAATCCCATTTTTAGCTAACTTTAGGTTGCAATAATGGATCTAAGAGGTCCAGCCACTTGCAATATAATTTAGCAATTTTTCGTATTGTACATTAATGTCGCCAAGGTGGCACAATATATTGGCAAATATCAAAAGACTTGATTTATAACATATGTATGCATCAATATTGTATAATGAATGGGCTGCTTTAGCCATTTTCCAAATGTTTTAGCAGTCTCCTGCAAAATTTTCAAGATGTGACTTGGTGACCAAATAGAAATAATAAAAAGTAAATTTCATCCGAATCATTAAAATTTTCCAAAATATACATTTCATTTAATTTTTATTTAAATTAAACCGCAAATAATTGGTGAATAAAAAATGGCAAAATGTATTATAAAATAGTTAATAGATTTTTATATACACACTTAGTTATCAGATGTGGCGTGATATCGCCACATCTGGCAGCCCTCCATTTTTCAATGGTGAAGCTACCAAATGCTTTATTTTCCAGTGATATCAAATTATTTATGATAAAAATCACTATTTTTCAAAGCACAATTAGTTAGTTATCATTACTGACAGAAGCTAACACATAACTTGCAAACAAAAAAAAAAAAAATTCTGATTAACAGAACGGCTAAGTCGAAGCCGAAAATGAGCTGCATAAGTCGGCGGCGGCTGAGGGTCTTTGAAAATTGCCGGCGGCGGCTGTTAGCCGACTCACAGCCTATCGGCTTTGTTCCCTGGCGGCCACTCTGTAATCAGCCCTAGAAAATTATATACAATTAAGTTCGGTTTTAACAAACATCGGTATTATGAATGATCGTGTACAACGAACAATTGAAAAACCCCATGGAAATATATTCGCTTAGATATACACAGTTAGGTTCGGTTATAACGAGCAAGTTATAACATTTAAGTTTATTTCCAGTTATTTTTCAAGTACACATCACTCATTTATTCAAATAGCGTCACAACTAAAAAAAACCAGTTTTGCAGAAAATGCGTTTTAAGTTTTCAATTTGCATACAACTCAATGAAGACATGAAAAAATATTCTTCTCTAATGAGGTGATGGTACAAGCTATTTATATGATATTTTCACACAAGATAAAATACGAAGTGCCGCGTTATTCTGCATTATTAACTCAAAAAACTAAACTAAACTATGACACTATTGATGTAAATGAGCGATGTGTAATTGAATTCTAATTTTATTTAGTAAATTATTTTTTAAGTTTTGTCTGTGAGGACCTGACTCCTTTTGAAAAATTGTTTTGATAAACTTTTTCTGGGGGCGGAGGGGCGTGGCAAAATCCATTTTTCATATGTATATATTAATTTTTTTGTTGCTTTTTTATTTTTATTTTTTTGAAAGCTGATATCAAAACGAGATATCAAACTCTTAAATCGATTTTGTAGTTCCGAAGATATTTACAAAAAACCTATGTTAATAATAATCCAATATCAAAATTTTAAAACTTGAATGTTGCATTAAAAAATTCGAGTTTTCGGTTTATTTACAAAATATTTACATCATTCGATAACACGAAGGTGGTAGCGAAGCACACCGGGTGTGGCTAGTGTCATATAATATGCAATTTTTGCATCTCAATATCTGAGGAAGCTTTCATTGTAAAACTTTCAAACTTTGCATAGAGTATTAACTCTAATTATGGTTTATGGTGGCTTCGTGTAAATGTACAAACAGCGTGCAGAGGCCCAGTGTTACCGTTCATCCGACTAAAGTCGCAATTTGACCCTTTTTTTAAGCTGTGTGCGACTTTTGGTGAGACTTTCTTTTATCGCCGTTTTTTGTGACTTTTTTTTAATTTTGTTGGGACTTTTTACTCTTTTTTGTAAAGATTCTCACGAAAAAATTTAAATTGCAGTAATTTAAAAATGTCATTATTTTTATCAAAAAAGAAATCGTCAAAATTTAAAAGCAATTCACAGATTATTTTTCACTTTTATTAATTCGCAAATTTTCTGTAGAAGTTCCAAAGAATAGTTTTAGCAAAATAAAATTTTTAAATAAATAAAAATTGTGGTTTTGGAGTGCTTATTTTACATCTATAGAAGGACATATAATGGAACTGTATATGTTATGAAAGATGCATTGTTTCAAATTATTTTTTTTATTGTGTTATGCTTTTTATTAATAAAAAAATTAAAAAAAGCTATGCAACTTTTATGTTCTCAAACGACCTATTGTGCGACTTCAAAAATTCGTAACGGTAACCCTGCAGAGGCCATAACTTGGCCTGCCCCACTACCGTGTGCGTAGATAAAAATTTATAACCAAAGATTATATTCACCCTTATTCTAATTTTCGGTATCGACGTCACTTAAACACAATACCAAAAAATTGGGGCTTGTGTATCCGTTGTCGAAAACAACTGACTCCTGTTGGCAGGTTTATGTTATTTTGTAGACCTTAGGGAACGGAAATAGATTGTCAGTTGCACAAAATTGTTCTTGAGAGCCAGTATACAAGCCCCAATTTTTGGATACTGTGTTAAAGTGATGTCGATGTCGACAACTGGAATAAGGGTGATTATTTAGTCCCCGTTTGCACCATGCAAGTCTTTTGCAAAGCTGGTTAATTTAACTGAGGGCGATACAAGGGGAAAAGAAACGTGTACTCATGTACTGTCAATACGTTTTGCTTTCTCATTCGTAATGTTAAAAAAGCATTTTTATTTGAGGCAGAGTGGAACAATCGCTTAAGTCGAATGAAAAGAAGTTCAGCTTTAATAATGTTTTGTGCCCTTGTCCCATTCAGTATAAGCATATTTCTAAATTTTTAAAGACTATACAGTGTAAACATTTAGACGTAAATTACACAGAAAACTATTTCATATCGTAACTTTCTCCATTTATGTTGTATGTACTATATACAAGATGGTGCATACGATTTATCAACATACCTATGTATGTATGTACGTATATTTTTAGTTAAAATAACTAAATAAAGAACTACATGAGCCGGCTTAGCCGTCTTTTTGTACTAGCCGTGCAAAAAACGGCTAGCCGATGTAATTATCGGCTGACAGCCGAATTTGAGCCGCCGCCGACTATTTTCGTGCCAGCCGCCGCCGCCGATGAGAACCCTTCGGCGCAGGACTCTGGTAAGGAACATGTATTTTGGTTAATCATATATAATCAATCAAAAAGTCTTTTGAATTTTTGGTTACGGATTTTAGGTGATGATTTGCATTTGTGTTCCCATTTGCAAAAGCAATAATTTATTCAATTTCACATTTGCTAAACTGGCATTCGCTACATCCATAATGCCTAGTTTGTACTTGTAAAATAATTGGTTTTTATTTATAGGGATTCAAGACATGAGGACTATTAACTCAAATCAGTGTGTTAAAATCCCCAAAAATATCAAAGCCTCAGTTCGGGCAAGAGTTGTCACTATCACTGGCCCAAGAGGTGTATTAAAACGAAGTTTTAAACACTTGGCTCTGGACATGTACATGGTAAACAAAAGAATTTTAAAGGTTGAGAAATGGTTTGGCGCTAAAAAAGAGTTGGCTGCTGTTCGCACTGTATGCAGTCATATTGAAAATATGATTAAGGGTAAGTGAGATAACATTTTCGTTTGAATTTTACTTAAAATAACTTTCATGTATAGGCGTCACTGTTGGATTCCAATACAAAATGCGTGCTGTATATGCCCATTTCCCCATTAATTGTGTTACTTCTGAAAATAATACAGTCATTGAAATTCGTAATTTTTTGGGCGAGAAATATATCCGACGAGTGCAAATGGCTGCTGGAGTAACAGTTGTAAACTCAACGGCACAAAAAGACGAATTAATCTTGGAAGGTAACGACATTGAAGCCGTCTCCGGATCAGCAGCTCTTATTCAACAATCTACCACTGTTAAAGACAAAGATATTCGTAAGTTTTTGGATGGCTTGTATGTTTCTGAAAAGACTACCGTTGTTAAGCAAGAAGCTTAATTAATGTTTTCTTATTAATGGAATAAATTAAAAAAAAAAACAAAACAAATTGTATTTCTTGCGTGTGTAATCAAAAGGTTGGGTATGTTTGTTTTGCCTTGCATCATACGTGCAAACTTTTATTTAAAATGCAAAAGAAGCTGGCAATCTGCTTTAGTAGTAATCATGTTTGTACACAAACGCAGTGATGCATTTACGCACAGACCCGTTATCTAAAATTATTGGGTGTAATTATTCATTCCGATCTGCGATTACGGAATCCATGTTTTCTGCTGAAGATAAAATTAAATTATTCATTCCGTTGCTGCGGTATTTTTTATCCATTTTGCTTACGCTCAAATTTTATGACTGAAAGCGTAACTTAAGCTATTTTTGTGGTTATGGCACGATGTCGGTTTGTTTCTGATTTGATGTATGGAACATTTAAAAAAAATCTGAGTTGATTGATTATATATGAATAATGTGTCTTCTTTCCAAATTCGTTATCAGTTTTTCGATATCTTAGTACGTCTGGAGATATAGAGTTGCAAATTTGTCATTTCCACAATTGTTGAAACTTTTTAAAGCATAGACTACTTAATTAGACACGACACCGGCGAATTGAAGAAATTCGCTTTACCACGATTATTTGATAGAGATAGCAAATATGACTATTTTCTATGCCTTTCTCTGTCATATTATCGTGGTAAAATGACATTTAGTTATTTACCAAATAAAAATTTTCTTGGCAGGAATTGGCGCAAATTGGATAAAAAATTAATTTGCGCCAAAATCCTTGCCAAAGTTGGTAATTTGTGGACAAAATTTATTAGATTATTTTGTCCACATATTACCAACAGTGAGAATAGTGCAAAAAACAATAAACAATAACGAAAAAATAGAGGATTCTTTGGAGGTTGCAAGCAAAAATGTAAGTATTGAAATAAATTTTTATTTTATTAGTTTTTATCATAATATGGTTTTTTACAGGAGCCGAAGATGTATTATGGGTTGTCCTGATGGAGAGAAGCTCCATAAGTTCCCGAAAGGGCCGATTCGGTAAGTGTGTCGTATAATTTTTGCTTAAAAAGTTTTGTACATTGGATGCGACAATAATGTTCTTGTCCAATGTACAAATACGTAGGTTAAGATATAAAGTGAATTTTGTGCATTGGAAGGGACAATTATGTTCCTGTACAATGCAGCAATAGCTTCTGAAAGGCGTCGCGGAAAAAAGTGAACATTGTGCATTGGAAGGGACAATTATGTTCCTGTCAAATGCAACAATAGCATGAAACGCGTCGCGGAAAAAAATAGTGAACATTGTGCATTGGAAGGGACAATTATGCTCCTGTCCAATGCAAAAATAGCTTCTGAAAGGCGTCGCGGAAAAAAAGTGAACATTGTGCATTGGAAGGGACAATTATGTTCCTGTCAAATGCAACAATAGCATGAAACGCGTCGCGGAAAAAAATAGTGAACATTGTGCATTGGAAGGGACAATTATGCTCCTGTCCAATGCAAAAATTTTGTGTTTTAAAGCGCCTGTGAAGGATCATTTAAAAATCTAGGGAAAAATTAAAAAATCAATACAAAATAGTCAAATACCAATGAGGAAATGTAGTTTGTGCAATAAATCTTCCGAAGGTGCAGTACTTTCGCTCATACATGGATGGTACAAAAAGACATTATCGCTAATTACTATTGTTTGCTGCTGTCGTCCCATTTGCAACAACGTGCAGATCATGCTGGGATATTGGGTTTCCTATTGCGGGATATACGTCTTGAAATATCAAAGGCCAATCAGCGTAAATGTATTTATTGTTTAGAAGTGAGTGCCACCATACGCTGCGCCATATCTGCAAATGTGCTTCGCAGTTTGCGGGGGAATTTAATAAGTAGTATTGTCATGCCTGCATGCCAACCGATCAGTATAAAATGGAACTATCGGCCAAGTTCTGAAAACCATTTCGTTTTGAAACCGACAAATTTCAGGAAAAGAGATCAACAAAAACCTCAATAATTTCAATTTTTTAATTGGTTTTAAGATTTCATATGCTTGAGATATTTTACCCGAACTTTATTTCGAATGCACTAAATTATCTGGTAAAGAGAATAGTGTTTTCCGTTTTTGAAAGCCCTTTTCAGGGCTACAGAATATTTTCCAAAAGAGATAGTTTTGGCTTTACTACTAAAAATACAATTTTAATGATTCCAATTTTTATATTTTATTTTTATTTACATACATGAATTCTAACAAGAAAACCTGGCAGAAACTCAATAAAATATAGCTGTTACAAAAACTTTATTCGATCCCTAAAAATCTAAACTGGAAAGATAAGAAAGGAATGCATTCCAAAAGGAAGAAAGTTCGCAAAGAAAACAACTTTACACTTTGATGGCATAAGTAAATGAATATTTATTTCTTTGAATAAAAATATAACAAAAAAATTTATATATAATTTAAATTGTAATTATGAAAAATCAAAAGTTATGTGAGACATTTTTAGATTCAATTGAACTGTATTGAATTTTAACCAGGAATAATTTCTTAATCTTAAAAATATGTCATTTAATAAGAATTGAAATTACAGAACTTAAGTCAAAGAAATTATTTCTGATTAACAAATCAAAATTTATTTAAAAAATGTTAATTAATTATATTAGTAGGTATTCTAATTTTGTTTTGGTGTTGTACCAATTTAAGATCATTTACAAATATACATAAATTTATACAGATACTAAAAAAATTAAAAATAAAAATAAAAAAACAATTGCAAAATTGGGCATATTTCTTTTAAGATTTTGTTACTACAAATTGGGGTGAGTATACGCTTAGGAAAGAAATTACTTGTTTCTACATTACATTAAGCAAGCGACTGATTTAAAAAATCACGCAAAAATTCGAATGTTTTTAATCAATTTTTTTTAAACAAGTCGCTTTCTTGTATGGTAAAAATTGCACATAAATTTCTTTACTTAAATTTTGCTGCATTTTGGGTTGATACTCTTTTTTTAAGGCTTTACAAAGGCTTACTACCAGTTTATAGAAGACAAGTAAAAATTCACGTCTGACTATTTGTTTTAAAAAGGTTTTATTAAACAAGTTTTGTATGGAAATCTGTTTAATAAACCTTTTGCGAATGAGAAATATCTTTATGCATAAGGCCTTTAATAAATATTAAATAAATTTATATTAATGGAGACTAGATAACTCTAAATTAAAAGGTTGCATAATATAAAAATATTTTTGATTTATTCAAATGTAATCTAAATATTTCGACCAAAGATATACACATGTATATGACTTCCATAATTAAGGACACATACATATATGAAGTGAGAAAAATACAATTTGGTTAAGCATACCTTGTTACTGTTACTTGTATTTAATTTTTTATGCAACAGGAATCTTTAAATTCAATTCATTAATATATTACTCTGGTGGACACATCGTTTTTTGTATTTGCCGAAGATTTAAAGCTTGCAGATATATCACTGACGGAAGCGCCAAACAAAATAATTTCCAAAATACATACTCATTGAATATCATTTTGAAATCCATTTCCATGTCACCATCGGAGGAAGTATTGGCATTGGCCACATTGTTGGCTAAGTTGTCGGTGTTAGCAGCATTTGTTCCTAGCGCTATTAATATTTTATTTTCGATCGCTTTAAGTAAAGATTTAGCTTCCGATTTACGCTAGAGCAGAAAGTTTTAATTATAGTATTTTGTTTTAGAAGTCATTGTGATTTAACTTACATCATCCGACTCCAAGCAGTTGTATGCATAATGCGATGCCCGATCATATCCTTTGCCTCCATAATAACTCACGAGGGTACATGAAGCCATGACATAAACTTTGTTTATCAGGCGTTGCTCTTTCATCGCTGCAATACATAGTGTAGCACCTAACAGCCAGCTCTAAGGCTCTTACTTTTTCATGCAGATTGGCGATTTTATACATGCTTTACTGCCACAACCATCCAAACGTCCCCGAGAGTATTCAGCTTTTATAGTTGCCAACAAATCTGCCAGATCTATCTAAAAATTAATGCATATGTCTGATCATTTGGTATAAACGTTCGACCAGTATTTGTTTCTGATATTGTTGCATTTACCAACAAAGAGGCCAAACGATTTTCTGGAATAAATAATAAAAACAATTAATATTTCAAATACCGAAATATTTTTAATATAAAACTTACCGTTTTTGTGCATTTACGAAACAAGCTGACTTGCAGGAAGGTACTGGAATAGTTTGCAACCCGACGTAGAGTGTTAAGCATTTTTTATGAACTTACGGATCCAAAAAACGTTGGCCAGGTCCAATTTTAGGCATGATAGTACGCGTACATTTTTAATTGTTATCACGCTCTTGAACAAAAGCAGCTTTTAAGGCGGCCCGGCCAAAGCAATGTAAGTGCTGGGATAGTTTGCTTGATGTTATACGCACTTGTGTAGGCACTTGCGGCTCAAAATAAGTTGGCCGGGCCCTGTTAGGCACAAAGAAGCCTCCAGCAGATTTATTTTAGAATACTTGCGGAAAATTGTTGTATGCGTCGTGTAACGAACATATGATGCGCATATTGTGAGTCCAGATGAGCTTTACGAAATTATTTTCGTTGAGCTAATGCCGACTTTCTTGTGACGTTCCAACAAGCTTAAATAACATGCACAACTTTAGCAATTATTTTATTTGCTACATCTTCCGAAGTGCACAAACACGTTTCGTTTAGATAGTCTTTAGTCTTCATCATCGGTATTAACTTTGTAGCTGCATATGTCCAAATGTTCCAAATGCCGGGAAGGTATCACAATGGCCTTAGATTTTTTTGCAAACACTTTGTAATTGCTTAAATATATCACATTATTTGGGCAACAATTTACAGTCAGTAGCTGAGGAATACCACTGGCTTTGAATTACACACTTTAATATGTTAAAAACACATCTATTTTTTAAAAATTTTTAATTAAAATTTTTCACTTTTGCACAATTTTTGTGAATTTTATTTTCCAGTTTTTTATGAACATATGTTTGCAAATGCAGTATATAGCTATTGCTTTTTATACATGTAGAAAACAATTTTTTCTCTCATTTAAATAATCGTGGTAAAACAGCGAATTCAAAACCAACCAGCTGTTATCGCATTTTCGCTTAACTCAGAAGTGAGAATTCCGGTTCATATTCTGTGTTTTAAAGCCTGGTTTACGGCAATCGACAATTCTTTTTGATATGTAGCTAGCACAGAATATGAACCAGAATTCTCACTTCTGAGTTAAGCGAAAATGCGATAACAGCTGGTTGGTGTTGAATTCGCTGTTTTACCACGATTATTTAAATGAGAGAAAAAATTCTTTTCTACATGTATAAAAAGCAATAGCTATATACTGCATTTGCAAACATATGTTCATAAAAAACTGGAAAATAAAATTCACAAAAATTGTGCAAAAGTGAAAAATTTTAATTAAAAATTAAAAATTTATAAAAAATAGATGTGTTTTTAACATATTAAAGTGTGTAATTGAAAGCCAGTGGTATTCCTCAGCTACTGACTGTAAATTGTTGCCCAAATAATGTGAGATATTTAAGCAATTACAAAGTGTTTGCAAAAAAATTTAAGGCCATTGTGATACCTTCCCGGCATTTGGAACATTTGGACATATGCAGCTACAAAGTTACTACCGATGATGAAGACTCATCTAAACGAAACGTGTTTGTGCACTTCGGAAGATGTAGCAAATAAAATAATTGCTAAAGTTGTGCATGTTGTTTAAGCTTGTTGGAACGCCACGCGGCATTAGCTCAACGAAAATAGTTTCGTAAAGCTCATCTGGACTCACAATATGTGCAGCACATGGGCGTTATACGACGCATGCAACAATTTGGTCAAGTATGTTAACATAATGCTGCTGGAGTCTTCTTTGTGCCTAACATAGTGTCCGGCCAACTTGTTTTGAGCCGCAAGTGCCTACACAAGTGCGTATAACTCCACGCTGGGCTGCACATGTGTGCTTTAGCTAGAACTGGGCAGCAAATTGTTCCAGCACCGTATATTGCTTTGGCCGGGCCGTCTTAAAAACTACTTTTGTTTAAGAGCGTGCTACCAAATAAAAATGTACGCGTACTATCATGCCTAAAATTTGACCCGGTCAACGTTTTTTGGATCCGTAAGTTCATACAAAAATGCTTAATACTCTACGTTGTGTTGCACCTTATATTGCTTTGGCCGAGCCACGAAAACAGTTCAGAAGGTTCCAGCAAGTTAGCTTGGTTCGTAAATGCATAAAAACGGTAAGTTTTATTTCAAAAATATTTTGGTATTTTAAAATATTAATTGTTCTCACCGTTTATTTATTCCAGAAAATATTTTGGCCTCTTTGTTGGTAAATGCAATAAGATCAGAAAGAAATACTGGTCGAATTTTTATACACAATGATCAAACATATGCATCCATCTGTGGCTAGTAAAATCAATGATATGTTGCTTGAAATATTAGCTGATCACGAAACTATTCCAGAAATCAATGTTTCTTTGGCTGGCCCACCTTTACCAGATGGTAAAACAGCTTGGAAAGAAATGATTCAAAAGGTACTATCGGTACTATAAACAACAAAAAGGTACAATAAACGAGAAAAAGCCAAATCAAACATTCGTTTGCAAGCGAACATCATTAAACTATTGCTTACAGAGAATATAAAGCTGCCTACCTGGATCAGCCTCGGACGAAATGCAAAATTTGATAACACTTTTTCGATGTCAAGGTATTTTTTTTAATATGTATGAATGCACAAATATTAATTAACTATTTTTTTTTCTTTCAGTTGCACGCATCATTTTAATAATAGGGGATCCAAATCAATTGTAGGCAATTCTTATTCCTTTCTTGAGCGTATACTCACCCCAATTTGAAATAATAAAATCTTCAAAAAAATAAGGAATTGTTTCTAATTTTTGTTTTTCATTTATTTAATAAATAAATATAGAATTTTTTATTATTTTATTAAATGATTACAAAAATAACTCTGCACTACACACATGCGTAAACAAAAAAAAATTGGATTATGTTCTGATTTAATTAATCAATTTTTTTTAATAATTTGAACAAAAATACATTTACTTATGCCACCAAAGTCTAAAGTTGCTTCGTCCTTCTTAAATGGTTTTGTTTGCGGGTGTATTATTTTTTCCAGTTCAGTTTTTAGGGGTCGAATAGTTTTTGTAACAGCTACATTTTATTTAGCTTCTTCCAGGTTTCCTTGTTGACGTTCACATCTGTAAGTAAAATTTAAATTTAAAAATAGCATTAATAAAATAGTATTAAAAATTATCTCTTTTGGAAAACATGCAGTAAAATGTTTTATGTCTATAAAATGTTTTATATCTATAAAACAAAAGTTGAATCTATTTTATAAAGTGTTCTAGATAGCGTAAAAGGACTTTTTATTTAATGAAAAGTTTTGGTTTTGTACTTCTAAAGTAGGACACAAAATGAACACATTAGCGTTGCAATTGATTCGAAAACTTCTCGCGACTTACACACTTGCGTTATTGTACATTGGACAAGACCATCATCGTTCATTCCAATGTACAAAATTCTACATTGTTAATTCACTTTATAGGAACACGTTGTTAGTCTTATTTCTGCCAACTACTTGTGAAAAAGAACACAAAGCGAACACATTTAGATTCCAATTGATCCGAACACTTCATTTTTTTGTGGTTTGTTAACCAGTGTCATTGTACATTGGACAAGAACATGATTGTCCTTTCCAATGTGCATGATTCCACATTGTCAATTCACTTTATAGGCACACATTAGTCTTATTTCTGCCAAATAATAGTAAAAAAGAACACAATTCGAACACATTTGGATTCCAATTGATCCAAACACTTCACTTTTTTGCGGTTTGTTAGCCAGTGTCATTGTAGATTGGACAAGAACATGTTTGTCCTTTCCAATGTAATTGATTCCACAGAAACACTTCACTTATATGTACACATTAGTCAGAAAAACTAGTTATTTGTTTCAAGCACTTGCAAAAAAACTAACACAAAGCGAACAAATTTGAAATCCAATTGTTCCAATCACTTAATTTCACCGCGACATGTTAACCAAAGAATGTATACATTGGACAGGAACATCATTGTCAATTCCAATGTACAAAATTCCACACTTTCAATTCACTTTACATGTACACATTACTCGTGCAGTTTATATTACTTTGCTCCTTCTAAAAATAACAAAAAGCGAGCGTATTTTGGATCTTATTGATCGGAACACATCTTTTCTGCACTACATGTTAACCGAGCACTTGTACATTGGATAAAAACACATTTGTCCCTTCCAATGTACAAAATTCCAACCACAATTCCCTGAAAAAATTCACTTTGCACAGAAGTTTTCACTAAATTACTTACTTAGTTGGCTCCGTCGGGAATAAATCCACATTCTATCCTGCAGGACAACCAATAGTACATCTGTGCCTCCTGGAAAATAAGAATAAATTATTAAAATTGATTAAAAATAACTAAAATAAAAAATAAATATATACTTACATTTTCACTTTTGCTGTGTGATGCTCCTTGTAATCCATGTTTTTTTTACCATCAGTTTTGTTTTGTGCACTTTTCTCACTGTTGGTAATATGTGGACAAAATAATCTACTAAATTTTGTCCACAAATTAAAAACTTTGGCAAGTATTTTGGCGCAAATTCATTTTTTATCCAATTTGCGCCAATTCCTGCCAAGAAAATTTTTATTTTGTAAATAACTAAATGTCATTCTATGG
Source organism: Tachina grossa (assembly GCA_949987645.1). Taxonomy (NCBI): domain Eukaryota; kingdom Metazoa; phylum Arthropoda; class Insecta; order Diptera; family Tachinidae; genus Tachina; species Tachina grossa. The sequence goes on along the minus strand of OX465275.1, from coordinate 101,932,812 downwards.
TAGCTAGGCTTGCCAGATTGAGATTAACAAAAAGCTGGACATTTGAATTAAAAGAGCGGAATTATTCAGGGCTATCATCAAGGCACATCAATCAGGTACCCGCATTTCTACAACAAATATGACAACAGCAATAACCACGTACTTTGTTGGTATAATTTACCTTCTTATGCACCCCATACACGTTTCAATTCAATTGTGAATTGAGTCTTTCAATTGAATTGATTCTTGGCCACACACTTCATAAACTGAATTGAAAGATTTTCATTCAACTGTCAAATTTGTATTTTTTTTCACAATTAAAAATTTAAAACTTCCATTGCATTAATTCATTAATTTTAATATTTTTTATTTAGAATTCAATGAAATTAAATACAATTTTAAAAATACATAACTTTTTCTATACAAAATAAAGCTACAAACATAAATTTTGACAGCAAATCAAGAGACTCGAACACACACAGCACAATCGAATTGAAAGATTTACTAGTCAACATGAAAAATCAAAATCTTTTGATTTTTCGTCAACCAACTCGACAACTGCCAAACTAATCAATTGACAAAGCCATACACGCTTTGATTTGGACAACAACCGACTCAATTGAAAATTGAATTGAATCGTGTATGGGCTGCTTTACTTTTCAAAACAGGGTAGCATCGTTAGACTGCATGTTTCTTATAGGAAATGTCAAACACCATACAAAACTGAATATTTGAAAGGTGTTTATGGATACCCAAATAAAAGCATGCTTTTAGGCTTATACCTACACTATATAATCAGCGATGCCAACTTGGTGCTTTTGGCACTATTTTTAGTGCTTTTTAAGACTCAAAACGCCAATTTTTGAGCATTAGTGCCAAACTAACAAAAAGCACTAAATAGTGCTTTTAAGAAATTTGTGTATTTTTAAAATTACTTTAATAAAAAACTTGGTGTATTTATTTTTTCAGTGTAAATCATACCTTTTTCGTCTGATATATTTCATTAAAGATGTTGATAATATTGCCGAAATAGAGAATAGCTTAGAAAACATTGTTAAATTGCACTCGTTTTTCACGTTAGTTCTTTTTACGCTTTTTAGATCTCAAAATTACGCTTTTTAGTGCTTTTTTTAAATTCTGATGTGCTTTTAGAGCCAAAAAAGTTGGCATCACTATACAATTTGTACATTAAATTTGGTATAATAACATTAGTCACCTGGTGTAGTGCTGCCACCTAATAAATGCGCCTTGGCAATCATGAATAAAATTCCACGTGAAATTTTTCCAACTAATAGCAAGTAATATGGAAAATACAAAATTCTAATTGGAAAAGCGAGAAATTTCACGCGGAATTTTATTCATGATAGCCCTGATTAAAAAAAAAGCTGGAGATTTTGAAATAAAATTTTTACGAAAGAATATATACTTTTTTGTTATACAAACAATTTTATTAAAAAAATCAGCCCAATCATAAACAAAAATTCCGCACGAGTTTTCTCACTTTTCCCTTTTCTCCTATTATGAATTTGTTTTTCCCTCCTTTTACCAAATGCCGGAATAAAAAAACTCTCCGGGGAAAAAAGTAGGTATCATGAACGCAGTTGAACTTGCTTTTTTCACTAAAAATCTTTCACTTGCAAAACGGGAGGGAGTATACATAAAAATACACTTAATGCTCCATTAAACAAGAATTTATATATATAAACTTCTATTTTATAGTTCTTGTATGTGGAAAAACACAAATAATGCCCAAACAAATCATTTATAAACTTATTTTTGCATATTTTTACAAGTTGGTGAATGTTAATAATTTTGTTTACTCTCTCACTACAAAAAAAGGGAGAAACAAAATGTCAACAAACAAGCAAAACAACGAGCTTCGTACTGCGGTGATGCCACGTATTGCTCTTTTAATGTTTCCAAGGAATTTATGATTGGAGGAATTTTTTCTCGAGAAAATTATTTTCCGTGAGAAATGAATTCCGAGGGAATATTCATGATTGGGCTGAATATATTTTTTAAATTTTTTTATACAAAGGTCTGGTACTCTGTTCAAAATTCCACGCGAAAGGTTGACATAACCCATATAAAAAAAGTTTACATGAAATCATGGTGTAATTATACAGGTAAGGATTTGTTATACAAAAATACGGCAACCATATCTGTGTAACGAACCGAAGAATGTCAAAAGCACAAAAATAATTGTACTAAAAACAAAATCGAAATTTTTGACATTCTTCAGCTACAAAGCACATAGAGCAAAAAAATATCAGCTGAAGTAGCGCTGCCACCTAGTTACATACACCTTGCATGAAATAATCACCCCTATTCTGCGTTTCGATTCGAATCGAAAGTTTCTCCGTTTGGCAACTGGTATTTATTTCATTTCATTTATTTATTCATTTGCAATATGTATTGCCTATTGGCCAATTACATTTGTATTACTAGTAATAGTACTATTCTATGGCAAGTAAACATAGCACACATCAACATCCCTACGCTTACATCCATCCCTTAACAAGGACGGAAAGCGGAACGTTTTTTTCCGCCTAGCCTTAACGCTGAAATGCCATACCTAAACAAAAGCGTCAGCGTTATGTCAAAAACAGGGTTATCAAACAAATAAATAAAACAATCCTGATTATTTTAACTGCTGCACGGACGACATTGTTGTTTGTGATTTTGTTATTAAAATTTTGTTACATAAATTTTGTTACTTAAATTAAAATAAAATAATTAAAGTTTGAAAAATTTAGTTATTTATAAGATTTGAAAAACTTGCTTGTTTTAAGGATTATGGCCAGCGTTGCCATATTTTCTTCTCAAAAACCTTCAAGTCGGACAAAAATTAAAAATCTTTTTTTAGTGATTTTACTCAAAATATATTAATATGCATTGATTTTACTGAATTCGAATTCAGAAGAAATTTATTTTGTTTGTTTTGTTAAACTAACTACATGAATAGTATCAGTCAATTGATCGGAAGTCATGCAGGATATATTCATCATTGCGCCTAACAAAGTTGCTATCACATTATTAGGGGCAAAATGAAAAATTTGATGGAAACTCGTGTACTTGTGATGTTGCATCTCTCTATAACTAATGAATATAACATTTAGTCGAACTGCTCACGAGTGCTTTTTACTATTCAATGATAGCATAAATATTAATCAAGTTTGACTGATCATAATTGACTAATATATCCCCCACAATTGAGCTATCATACATGATTGATATACTGGCAAAAAATATAATTTTTATTATATTAATTGTTTTTATTTTAAAAAGTCAATTCAAAATATACAAGTAGATCAAATATTTAAAATTAAACATAGAAATAAGCAAAAACAGAATAACCTAGACGGTATCCAGCCCTCTTCAAACTTTTTCACCGCTAACGCATCTTGCTTTTTACAAATATCTACAACTTTGAAAAGAAATATCTACATAAATATATATTAAATTAAATTTTGTACATTTCTTTTATTCACTATTGCTCTTACTTATCTTTTTTTAACACATATATAAATTGTAATTTTCACAGACAGAATGATTTGTATTTTTTATAATAAAAATCGATTTTTAAAAGTTTTGGCATATTTATATTAGATGTCCCACTCTAACATACATACATACATATATGCTAGAGTGGAGCAACTATAATTAAATGATCAGTCAATTGACTGTCACTATTGAATTCAGTGTAAAATTGCTGCAAATGTGCTAGTGAAAAAATTCTGTTTGTGTTAGTTTCAGTCATTCATTTCTTGTAGGGAACAAACGTAAACATAAATAACACAAACTATTTTCGGAATACAACATGTACTATAAGATAAATATATGTATGCACATAATTTATACTTTTAATGAAGGAAAGAAGAAAATATGTCAATACTTTAGTCAAAAGGACATTAAATGATATATTACAAGTATTAAATATCATATTCTTAAAAATCTTATTTTTAACAAAGATATTTTTTGGTATTTTTAACATCCCGAAAAACTTCGAAAATAAGATAAATATTCACGTATGGTAACGCTGATGATGGCAAACAAAAGACAATTGTTTTCTTTTACAACTAACTTCATTGTGAAACGCGATGTCAAAATTGGAGCTGCAAAACTATCGATGGTACTATCGATAGTATCGATAGTTTTATATTAAGTGGACTATCGATATTTTTTTCGATAGCGATACTATCGACAAAAACACTCTACTAAAGGAGAAAAAATCAAAGTCAATAAAAACGGAATGATGGCGACCAGTGATGCCAACTTTTGTGGCTCTAAAATCACATCAGAATTTAAAAAAAGCACTAAAAAGCGTAATTTTGAGATCTAAAAAGCGTAAAAAGCACTAACGTGAAAAACGAGTGCAATTAAACAATGTTTTCTAAGCTATTCTCTATTTCGGCAATATTATCAACATCTTTAATGAAATATATCAGACGAAAAAGGTATGATTTACACAGAAAAAATAAATACACCAAGTTTTTTATTAAAGTAATTTTAAAAATACACAAATTTCCTAAAAGCACTATTTAGTGCTTTTGGTTAGTTTGGCACTAACGCTCAAAAATTGGCGTTTTTAGTCTTCAAAAAGCACTAAAAATAGTGCCAAAAGCACCAAGTTGGCATCGCTGATGGCGACTTGTAACGGACCACGGTTACTCCGGTTTGAAGCTGGGGTATGCTCACCGTGTCCAGGATTCACTCCAAAATTGTGAATTAAAACACGTTTTAATTTCTTCTAATTTTTTTATTTTTATTTAATTTAGTTATTTATTTATTTATTTACAAGTTTCTAACTTTTGCTCAGCTATGGCAACTGGTGACCAAGGTGATGCCCTAAGCCACAATCTACTAGCTCCTCCACTCCCCACTTCCGGATGAAAATCCGACGACTACTCACTCTGCTGACAAGCTGGAGACCTAGTATTCCGCGTGAAAACCTCCGGGAATTCCTACCACTTGACTCACGAATTAATTCTGAGCAAGTTGGATGAAAATCCCTCTTGCCTGTGTACAAAAAGAAAAAAAACTATTGCCCTTGGTCACTTGTTACCACTTACCACTTTGTCGTTGTCACCACTATGAATCACACTGCACAAGAGAGAGCTCCTTCGTTGTGTTGTCTCCTTTTTTTAGTGGGCAGACTACACATTTATTGCTTTGTCGCTTTTTGCTTCTCTGCTGAGTTCGAGCTACTACATCTCTCTTCTAACATGTTTGATGCAGGGTGACCGATGACATTTTTCAAAAAGTGACACTAAATAGGGGATTTATCAAAAAAGGGGCAAAATTAAAAAAAAGCGAGAAAACTGCACTAAACTTTTTATTTTTAATGTATTTTCATATAACTCACCCTAAATAAAGGGAGTCAAAAAGTGGCAAGGCAGTTGAAAAAGGGGAAACGCAGTCGAAAAAGTGGCAAATTGCCACTTTAGTCGGTCAAACGGTCACGCTGGTTTGATGTCTGACACGATGGCGTTTATTTGTCGCTTAGCATGTATGTGTATGTATATACGTTGTCTTCGTTGTAGTTTTACCTTGAGTTTGTGACGAATCGTTTGCACACAAACTGATGTCACACCCTGTAAAGAAGTAAAACATAAAATAACAAATATATAAAACAAATGTATTAAGAGACACTAACAAAAAACATGTGTAGAACCGTATGACTTTCAAGTCCAACGAAATATACTAAAGAAATAAACAAAAGAAAAAAAAACATGCAACAACAAAAACATCCAACAAAATAATTTACAAGCAAAGGGATTAACGGTCACTAATAAAAGTATACATACAAACATGTACATTAAAATAAGTTAGGGACAATAGCAACAACAAAACATAAGCATACAGAAATCTTTGTAAATATTACAACAATAACATAAGGGAAAAAAGAGTATAAAAGGCCGAAGATTTTGCTAACATTAAGTCAGTCGCATGGTATTCATCAGTGGATCAGGATTAATCAGGGTAAGCAAGTAGTTAGTAATAAACATTGTTAGCGATTGCCTAGTCGCGAAACAATACAGTAGAACACGGATAAGTAAAATATTAATAAAATTGTTAGCGATTGCATAGTCGCGAAACAATACAGTAGAACCTGGATAAGTAGATATTAATAAACATTGTTAGCGATTGCCTAGTCGTGAAACAATACAGTAGAACCTGATTAAGTAGATATTAATAAACATCGTTAGCGATTGCCTAGTCGCGAAACTACAGTAGAACCTAGATAAGTAAATATTAATAAACATTGATAGCGATTGCCTAGTTGCGAAACAATACAGTAGAACCTGGATAAATAGATATTAATAAACATTGTTAGCGATTGCCTAGTCGCGAAACAATACAGTAGAACCTAGATAAGTAAATACTAATAAACATTGTTAGCGATTGCCTAGTCGCGAAACAATACAGTAGAACCTAGATAAGTATATGTAAATAAACATTTTTAGCGATTGCCTAGTCGCGAAACAATACAGTAGAACCTAGATAAGTAAATATTAATAAACATTGTTAGCGATTGCCTAGTCGCGAAACAATACAGTAGAACCTGGATAAGTAAATATTAATAAACATTGTTAGTGATTGCCTAGTCGCGAAACAATGCCGTAGAACCTAGATAAGTGGATTTTAATAAAGATTGTTAGCGATTGCGCAGTCGCGAAACAATAAAATAACGCCTCGATAAGCAAATAGTTATAAACATTGTCGCCAAGCAATAAAGGGAAATCACGATGGTATTGCAACGATTGTTCTCACAACTAAACCAATACAACGTCTCCACTGAAACGGGAAGTAGTAGGACGGTAGCTGGTACATTCAAGGGTGCTGAAACATAAATCACCATATGAGACCCCAGGAGTAAGTTTAAGATTGAACACGGAAGCATAGAAGATAACTCGCAGGAAGCCAAGTCATAACAACTCCGGAGCTCAGAAACCAGAAGCGAAACAGATGATATAAAACTAACTTTAATCGAGCAAACTGTATTTAAGAAAAGAACTAAAACTATTAACTATTAAATAAAGAATACTAATAATTAAGGATAAAAAAACGTGTTATTTCTTGTAACGCCCTTGGCATTTCAGGCTGAGTATACCCGGCAGGAAAACGACGTTACAAGTGGCGCCCGAGCAAATTCTGGATTAAAACAAGAAAAACACTTTACAAGTAGCACCCGAGCAAATCCTGGATAAAAGCAAGAAAAATACGTAAAAAAAATATAATCAATAATAATTTATTTTGTTGGAAAAAAAACACGAAGCAGGAAGGCGCGTTACAAGTGACGCCCTAGCAAATTCAGGAAAAATCACGTAATAAAGAAAAAAATAGATAAATAAATAATAAATTTAATTTTTGAGATAAAAATATATACCAAAAGACAGGATGGTAAAAATTAACTGGATTTACAGTCTTCGAAAGGAAGAGCTGATATAATATACAAAAGAATTTAAACTAGAATCTACAGGAACAGTCGAGGAACTTCGGAAACGACTGGCCGAGTTCATTAATTTGGATTTACAAGAAGAAATAGTACAACGACTAGAAGAACTGGAGCAAAAACACACCAAAGCTACGTCGCCGTACACGGAAGGTGCTAGCACAAGCAAATGAATCGTTCAGATAAAACAACAGGAGGTACCTCAGCTCGTGGTAAGCACCCCAAAGGAAGACACGGGGCATACGGAAAAAACATACCAACAAACAATTGACCAAATTCGGCGATGGTCATTCAAATATGACGGAAGCAAAAACCCAATGACATTTATAGAACGGGTAGAAGAATTAGCTGAAGCTTACGATCTCCAATTAAACCTTGTACAACGTACCATGCCAGAATTATTAAAAGACCTAGCGTTAACATGGTTTCGTAACAATAACTATAAATGGGAGACTTGGGAAAACTTCAAACAAGACTTCTTGAAATACTTTTTGCCAACAGGATATTTAGACAGACTGGAAGATATAATACGAGACAGAAAACAACAACCAGAGGAAAAATTCAAAATATATATGGTGACATTGCAGGATCTCATGAGACAAGCAGGGTATGAAGAACATAAGAAATTAGACAGAATATACCAAAATATTGGTCCAAGCTACAAACTGTATATAAAGAGACGAGATTTTAGTACACTACAGGAACTAACAGAATTAGCAGAGAATTTCGAAAGTATTCAAATTACATTGGTTCCACATACCACTCGAACACCAATACCACGAGCAAGAACACAGGTACAAGGCAATAGCTTAGCTATACAACATAGCGCAGTACAAACTCCAGGAAACCAAACAATAAACCCTCGGAAAGCATGTCGTCGCTGCGGTAAGGAAGGGCACAGTTATAAGTACTGCCGAAACCCCGAAATTATTTTTTGCTGGAAGTGTGGCCAAAGAGATATTGGGACCATTGAATGCTGCAGAAGAAAAACAGGAAATGGTCAAGGGCCCCTTTAAGGTAGACCCTTTACACAGCTAGCAACAGCATCAGCTTTACATCAGACAAGCCTACGGCAAAGTCATGCAAGGCTCAAACTAAAGGTTGGAGGCAAGAAAATGAATGCATTAATTGATACGGGGGCCACCAATAGTTTCATTAGTGTAACAAAAGCAAACGAGGTAGCAAGCAAACAAGTAGCAAATGCAAGTAGTAGGGAACTGCCAATCCGGCCCCAATTAAAATTGTTAAATTGTTGCTGAAATTGTTAAATTTGGGTAGTTAAAATTTGAAAATTGTTAAATTCTTGGAAATTTGTGTTTTCGGCGGCGCTTTGATGTTTTTTGTTTACATTAGGAGTTTTTGTTTACATTAAGTGTATGTCTGTCTGTCCGTCTGTCGGTCTGCCTGACCGTGGATGTTTGTGTGTGGAATATTTTGTGTGAATGTATTAAGGCGGTTCATAGTTTGGCGGTTTTTTATGAGTGTATATACAGACGAGGAAAATCATGAAAATGATTTTTCCTAATACCAATGGTGAAATAGTGATTATTAATTTGTCCTAATGCCTACCCCCAGGGGAGTCTATTTTTGACTACGGGTGTGGAAATCCCGGGGCCCCAGCTAGGGTAATGTAGCTTTTTCCGCTGACGGACCTTTGGCTCATTACCCGTAAAACTTATGTGTTACTACCCAATCTCTGAATATAAACAGAGTAACGGATGTGCACATATTTATAAAAGGAAAACCAATATTGTACGCCCGTTGTTGTCAGCTAGGTGCAGCGTCACCTAGGACTGCCCCTGAGTTCAAAAGACGATAGAGGTGAAGCCCTTGTGGTGGAACTTCGAGGTCTAATCAGAGGCTACTTCTGGTACCACGGGTGCCGGTTGCCCGACAGCTGGGCTGCAGAGATAAATGCATTGCGGTTGCCGGAAATTTCTGGTCCAAATGGCTTTTGTCCTGGATACGACCCCAGGACTCTTTCACTCTTTAGTGTCTTGCCGTAGTAGGCACAGAAACTTAGGTGGCGTGCTCGCATTCTTCTCGCGTAAGTGGTCCTCGCTGCTCTGAAGTTCTGAGTGCATGTAGCGGTCGTCAGTTTCCTTTGCTAAAATGCCGAGTTCGTCCTACCCCAATGGGGTATACCCTACGGGGTTAAAGGGATGATTTTGGTAAGTGTGGAGTAGGCACTGGTTATTTGGCGACACAGGCATGCGTTCTTTATGGATGAGTGGTTAGCTGTGCCGGCAATGGTTGAGGAATTTTCTAGGGGACCTCGCTTAGGTGTATACACAACACCTAAGTGTGGAAGCCGGAGAATTATCGTGGTGGTTGTGGTTGCTACCAAAATCGCTGGGAGAATAGTCTTGGCTTCCCAGTGTTAAATCAATGCTAGTAGTTGGTGTGACGTGGTCAGCCAGACACTGTTCTAGGTGCTGTTGCCATTCAACAGAGCTGCTATGGGTACGGACATAGCAGCAGAGTTTAGATAGCTCAAATTACCTCAGCAAGGTAATTGAATATAATACAGGGATAACTATATTCAAAGATTGCAACCTATGTGCCTTATGGAGTGGGCCATAGGTTCATTCTAAAAGGGTGCATGGGGCGTTGTTCTGGCGTCTAACCCACACCCGGTGCTTTGGCACACGTTAGATTAGGCCGTAACGGCAGGTACTCACGTAAAGCGATTGCACATCTGTCCTAATGCCTACGGCAATGCATGATTATTCTTTTTTTCAAATGCCGACGGCAAAACATGATTATTATTTTTTTCAAATGCCGACGGCAGTGCATGATAATTTTTCCTAATGCCTACGCCAATGCATGATAATTTTTCCTAATGCCTACGGCAATGCATGATAATTTTTCCTAATGCCTACGGCAAAACATGATTATTATTTTTTTCAAATGCCGACGGCAATGCATGATTATTATTTTTTTTCCTAATGCCTACGGCAATGCATGATATTTTTTTCAAATGCCTACGGCAATACATGATTATTATTATTTTTTTCAAATGCCGACGGCAAAACATGATTGTTATTTTTTTCTAATGCTCCCAGTGTTGCCAGACTGTAAAAATTTGTTATCATAATATTTACTATATCAGTAATATCAGAGAAAGAAGGTTTGATGACTACTAGGCGATTCTCATATGAATCATGGGAATGTGCTTGTGTGATTTCCTCACGCTAATAAATTGTTTATAAATAAACAATAAATAAATTGTTATAAAATAAAATAATTAAATAAATTATTTTATTTATTTATAAAACGTTCTCATGTATGTGAACACCCTAATGCTTGTGTGTGGGGGTACAGCTTGTTTGTCGCTGGTAAGCTTATATTCTGTTTATTTGTTTAAGAAATATATTTGTATGTATGTATGTATGTATGCATGTATGTGTGTATGTATGTATTTGTGTATGATGTATGTATGTATGTATGTGCGATCGAAGGAACTTGTGCGTGGAATATTTTGTGGCTGTGTAGAATACATTTATATTTTGCAACGTAATCATTTTATTTGTCTGCGATTATTTTAAAGCAGCAAAGTTTCAACTAACTACAGTCATAAGCAGAGAAACAAAAAGTAAAAATTTGCAAGTTAGCAAAAAAAGCTAACTTCTCCTCCTCCTTCCCACTTCATTCTCTTTCCTTTATGTAGTTTGTATTTGAAATAAAAAAACACTTGTAGATTTTTTATTTTTCTATAATTTATTGTTTAAAATTTTTTAAAATTTTATAATAATACATACATTAATATTTTAAAGAGTGAAAAAGTTCATTTAAAGCAAGATATTTTTTTTTTTGTTAGTAAAATAGCATTTTTTAATGCGCAAACACCAAGTTTATGATAATTACAATAAAAATATTCTGGATACTTAATCTCCATTTGTTTAAAGTTGATACAGCCTATATCCTCAACGTTAAAAATTTTTGGCATACGATTTTTTCCAACTATCGTCTTTTCTCTTCACCTTTTACAAAAATTTTAGAACATCTTGCGTTGGCTTTTAAAAAATTGCAAACGCTTTGAAAAGAAACTGATCCAGCAGTCCAGCTGAGGTGATGATAGTTTTTCGGTAGCCATTTTGCTTCTCTTTGCCTTTTTATTGATAAGCATTTAAAATCAAATGGTGCTTTTATAATGAAATTGTTATATTCATAATTGTTGAAAACAATCGGTACTTCTTTTGCGATGAAATCATTTGAATTACTTTTGAAACCTTGTACGTCTATAAAAATTGTGTTATTTTCAATATTACTCAATTTATAAGACTTTTCGAACTTGTCCTTTGATGGGTATATATTCTATTATGCGATCATGAATAAGAATGCAGTAAGCTGATGTCTTTGCTGCAATATTAGTTGCTGTTTCAAATGCTATTTTTATATCAATCGGTCCATTATTGAGTGATTCATTCTGATGACTGACATCTACTACAATAATAGGAGCTTTTGTCTTAAACTCTGATGCAGATAGAAGCGGTTGAGATTCTTTCATATAGTAGCTTTGTTGGAATCTTAGATACATATCATATAGAATTGCATATCGTTCATTTTTGAACTTTATGTTAAGATCATCATATGGATATGAGACTGAATTTAAATGTACTTTTAAATTAGTCAAATCACAATGAACAAACTTATTTTCTTATTGAAAAGCAATCAATACAAAACGGGGGCGTTCTCTATTTGCAGCCAGTTTAACATTCCAGATATGGCTAGTACCTGTGTTTAATTGTGGATTAACATGACAATCCCAACTGCGAAATGCCATAGGTATTGAAGCACCATTGTTAATAATTTTTATCATATTCAATTTGCTAAAGTCGGATAATTGTACATGTGGGATTCTCCATGAGATGAGTGAAATTGTAAGTTTAGCTTTTTCAGTAGAAACACTCAAGCGTACAAGATCTTCATCATTCTTATTGCGCAAGAGTATCAATTCATGTTTTCCATTTAGTATAACTTTGTTGTAGTCTTCGGCGAATCCTAGAAGCATTTTAAGAGGTACATAAAAATTGAAAAATCCATTTTCAAGAGTGACATCGTCAATTTTGTTCCATCCAGCATTTTGCATCACATTGCTTTCTGTTGGTGACAGAGAAACCAAATTTTTTATAGTGCTTGTGGCTCCTAAATATCTTGTATGGTCAATTTCAATTCCATTGAGCTCATAGCGAATTTCATCAAATAGATATGCCACAAAGTTGTTTTTTAATAAAAAGTTCTCCGAAGAAGAAGAAGAAGATTTGGCCTTATTATCATCGGCAACAAACCCCTCTACATAAATGTAGCTCTCACTGGGTAGCACATACAAATCTTGATTTTGTATTGAAATTCTAATTTCATCATTATTGTTGTAAGATTGTAATTATGGTACATATGTATGATAGTCCCTTTTAATTATATTCTCATCAGACAAGGGTTTATCTAAGACATCTATTATTGAACTCATTTTGTCTTCAATTTAAAATTCAAGGACTTTAGAAAATTTTTATTTGATGTTATTAGAGCTTTTTGTTTGTGATCTGCTTGACGCACTTTCAGCTATTGATACAAACATGTAATTTTCTAATCTATAAATTTTTTCATTAAGCTGTTCAATTTGTTCTTTAAATGATGTTTTAATTTGTAGAATATCTTTTTCAATTTTTTTAATTTTCTTCTATATCTAATTTTATTTCGCGTTGTAGTTCCTCAATTTGCATTTGAATATCTTCTCGTATTATAGTATTATCCCCCTTAAAGTATGTTAATAATTTCTCTTCTAATTTTTCGATTTGAGTTTGCAAAAACAATTTATTGATAACATCGTTTTCCTCCAGAGCTTTTGCAACATTTTTGATCCTTTTGTTTTGGACATCAATGTTGTTGTTCGTATCCACAAAGAACCCCAGCAGTTTAGGTGCATTTTTCAAAGAAATTGTGCTGCTAGTATCGTTTAAATAGTGTCCAAATTTATCAACAGACATACTATATATAGTTTATTAAAGTTAGTGTATTATATTCGCTTCACGTAGTTCTTCAATAATTGATACAATTTCGTTATTGTGATTAGTATGACCTGCACCTTGTGATGCGAGCAGTAGTCGAAGTCTATCTACTAACTCATTTGGATCGTCCCAGTATATATAGTTGGGCTTATTGATGTTAACTTGCATCATTCCCTCACCTAAATAGCTACCTTTGGGCTTAGATCCTGTTGATTCAGGTAAATTCTTCTGGTTTTTCTCATCAATAAATTTCTTAATAATATGTTTATATTTATATCCTCTAGTACCCTTAATTTGACCATCAGGTTTAAAGTCTCTTCTATATGCATTAGTAGTAATTAAAATCTTTTTGTAGATTTCAAGTTCAAATTTATCGTATTTTTTTGATATTTTATGAAACATTAGAGAAAATAGTCCTGGTGTTAGAGCCCATATTTGACCACCAACTTGTATTTTATCTTCATTCAGTTTTAGGCTACTATCACCAAATTTCCATTCATTATTGTAATCTTTATGTGGGCCATAGTTTGTATCTAATTCATTTCTTCCTTCCAAAACTGATAAATCAGTATAAGTATATTCTGTATTGGAAGTCTGTGAGTAAAAATCATCTTCATCATCATCATCATCATTTTCAGTATTAACATCATTAAATAAGATGGTATTATCAAAAATTGTCCCTTCTACTAGTTTTTTGGTGTACTTGTCTCTATCTTGACTGATGGGCTTTCAGGCTTTAAACTTGTATTATTTTCAACTTCTGTCTTGGTGTTACTTTCTTTTTTCATGCGAATTCTTTTAATATTTTTAGAACTATTTATGAATTCTTTAAGAGGTTCTGTTATAGGTTTAAATGTATCTCTTAATTGTTCACGTGTATCTATTTCACCAGTTTTTATACTACGAAGCTTTTTCTTCAACACATTTCTTGTCAACACCAACTGTTTTAAAATTTTCTCATCCATGTTTGCTAAGGGCAAATAACAGGTATCAGCAATCAGATCAGCTTATCAGGACCTGGTCTGGTTTTCAGATCAGCTTTTCAGGACCTGGTCTGGTTTTCAGATCAGCTTTTCAGGACCTGGTCTGGTTTTCAGATCAGCTTTTCAGGACCTGGTCTGGTTTTCAGATCAGCTTATCAGGACCTGGTCTAGTTTTCAGATCAGCTTTTCAGGACCTGGTCTGGTTTTCAGATCAGCTTTTCAGGACCTGGTCTGGTTTTTAGATCAGCTTATCAGGAGCTGGTCTGGTTTTCAGGTAGCTGGTATAGTTTGGAGATCAGCTTATCAGGTATCAGATGAGGTTATAGCAAATAGATGTATCAAGTTTAAAGTTAGATTAATAACTGAAATCAATCTTTTATGAGAAGTAGTTTATATAGTTATGAAATAGTCAAATTGCTTTCTGTAGCGACCATCATTTAATTCATTATCTTTGCTTATCACTAAAAAGCCATATTTATCCCTCCAACACTCTCGACAAATTTCTTGGAGCTTTTCATAACTCATATCGCTGCCAACATGATCCCTATAAACATGCTTCATATTTGTGTCATCTTGCTTAAACATTATAATAACATTTGCATTGTCTCTTATTAAATGTTTACAGCCATACTCATAAAAATTTCAAACAGCATTTCAAATGTTGTTTGAGCAAAATTCGTTAAAATTGTATTCATAATAGAATATTAGCGTAAAAAACGTTTTTTAACTTGCGTAAATCACCAAATCTTAAAAATTAAATGCACCCATATTTAAAATAATTTTGAATTGACATCGTTGTAGTTTTGCTTCACGTTTATTTATATTTTTAACTTTCCCCGTATGTATATATGTATGTATGTATTAGGAGTTATGCTATAAGTTTGGAACAAGTAGAATGAGTCATCATTCTTCTGTCGCCCCATACAAAAATATACACGTACATATGTATGTATGTATATTGTACTGCTTTCCACATGAAACATCAGCAAATATCATAATTGAAATGTTTTAAGCTTCATTACGAGAAAAAAAAATAAATGTATAATAACCCATTCTTTAATTTATGAAATTATGTAATTTCTTTAAGTATTCATATTTGTAGTAGTATATATCATATGTTAGTATAAATGTATGTTTTTAAACTTGAGATAGTAGTAGTGAACTCCCACTATAAATTCTCCAAGTGTTGTCTATATAATCTGAAAGAAAAAATATAAAAAAATTAATAAACAAAAAAGTTATTAAACTTTTAGACCCCTTGGTTTCTTTTGGCCCACCCTGTATCAATAGCTGAAAGTGCGTCAAGCAGATCACAACACTCTGCAAAAAATCTTTAAAAACAACTTAATGTCTTCAAAAAGAAATTTAGTAAATGAACTCCATGAGCAAGCACGAAAACAATTTGTGCGTCGCAGAGTTGTAATGAAAGGAATAGATGATCTTTGGCAAGCTGATTTAGTTGAAATGGGGAACTATTCTAAAGAAAATAGAAATTATCGATTTTTGTTGACTGTAATTGACACATTCTCAAAATTTGCATGGGCAGTACCGCTAAAAACAAAAACAGCACTCGAAACAACCAAGGCAATGGAAGATATTTTTGAATTGGGACGAGTACCAAAAAATTTACAAACAGATGATGGCAAAGAATTTTTCAACAAACACTTTGGAAATTAATGCATAAATACAACATTAATCACTACTAATAGTAGAACGATTTAATAGAACATTGAAAAGAATGATGTGGAAAGAATTTAGTTATAATGGTTCATATAAGTGGATTGATATATACAAAGATTTACTCAATGCATACAATAGAAAAGTTCATCGTACCATTAAAATGTCTCCTATTAAAGTCAACTCAACAAATGAGGAAAAGCTGCTAAATACAGTATACAGTCATTTGAAAATGTATAAAATGTCAAAATTTAATGTGGGAGATCATGTTCGCATAAGCAAATATAAGCACACATTTAAAAAAGGTTATACTCCAAATTGGACTACAGAAATTTTCACAATTACAAGAGTTCAAAATACAAATCCTGCAACATACATATTAGAAGACTATCTTGGCAATCCTATTAAAGGTGGCTTCTATACTGAGGAGCTTTCAAAAACTAGATTTCCAAATACATATCTAGTTGAAAAGGTTCTTAAAATTAAAGGGAAGGAGGTATATGTTAAATGGCTGGGATTTTCTAATCAACACAATTCTTGGATAAGTAAAGATGAAATATTATAGTTGGAAGAAAAACTAAATTAGCACCAACAACAATAGCATTAATATTAAGAAACTAATGTTAATTTTAAAATGAGAAAAAATTTTAAATAAAATATGTAAATCATACTTATAAACCATGCTGTATACTAAACATTATTTAATTGTAATCAGACTGTTATAATGTCAATAACACTTAAGGTAGAATTAGTAAAATCGTATCGTGATGTTGCGTGTCAGCTGACAAAATATGTGGTGGTAGCACTGCTGACGTAGGAATCTGCAGAAAACAGATTTTTCTGTAGCGAATGTCAAAAACGCCGTATTTAATGCCAGACAAAAAAAAAATGTGCTGTGCAAACTGTTACATTTTCTATAACTTGTGCACAAAGTTGAACGATACGGCAAGCTGTAAAGTATAATGATACGATTTTACTAATTCTACCTTTACTCTGAGCTCTAACTCATCAGAACTATCTGCTAGTTACTTTCTTTCTATTGAATTACATGGTGCATATGAGTGTGCTCTAACTGATTTTCATTCATACAACAGTATTCCAAATGTAGACACCTACAACAATATATTTCATATAGGGGAACATATAATTGAAATACCAATTGGATCTTACGAATTAAATGATATAGTTGATTTTATAGAAGAGGAATACAAACAACTCTGCCAAGCAAATAAGATTTTTATTGAAGCCAATAACAATACAATGCAAGTTAAAGTTAATAGTTCCAAGGATCCTGTATATTTTAATAAAGACAATACAATTGGAAAACTTTTAGGATTCAATAGCAAAATCCTAACACCAAACAAATATTATTATTCAGATCGTCCAGTTAATATTTTTAAAGTGAATCTCTTGCGAATTGAAAGTAGTATCGCTATAAACACATATATGAATAACTCGAAATCGCATACACTTCATGAATTTCCGATTAATGTGCCTCCAGGCTATAAAATAGATGAGGTTCCAAGAAATCTTATCTATTTTACTTGTAAACACCAGAGAGATAAGTTCACTAGCGCTGCGCGTACTGGATCAATACGGTGATTTAATTAATTTCCGAGGAGAGGAAATTACAATACAAATACATTTAAGGCCAACTAAATAATGCTAATACACAACACAAATACATTGAAAAATATAGCAGCAAGAACAACAACAACATTAAAGCGACCAGCTCAACAAAAAGCTCTAACAACATCAAATAAAAATTTTCTAAAGTCCTTGAATTTTAAATTGAAGACAAAATGAGTTCAATAATAGATGTCTTAGATAAACCCTTGTCTGATGAGAATATAATTAAAAAGGACTATCATACATATGTACCATACTTACAATCTTACAACAATAATGATGAAATTAGAATTTCAATACAAAATCAAGATTTGTATGTGCTACCCAGTGAGAGCTACATTTATGTAGAGGGGTTTGTTGCCGATGATAATAAGGCCAAATCTTTTTCTTCTTCGGAGAACTTTTTATTAAAAAACAACTTTGTGGCATATCTATTTGATGAAATTCGCTATGAGCTCAATGGAATTGAAATTGACCATACAAGATATTTAGGAGCCACAAGCACTATAAAAAATTTGGTTTCTCTGTCACCAACAGAAAGCAATGTGATGCAAAATGCTGGATGGAACAAAATTGACGATGTCACTCTTGAAAATGGATTTTTCAATTTTTATGTACCTCTAAAAATGCTTCTAGGATTCGCCGAAGACTACAACAAAGTTATACTAAATGGAAAACATGAATTGATACTCTTGCGCAATAAGAATGATGAAGATCTTGTACGCTCGAGTGTTTCTACTGAAAAAGCTAAACTTACAATTTCACTCATCTCATGGAGAATCCCACATGTACAATTATCCGACTTTAGCAAATTGAATATGATAAAAATTATTAACAATGGTGCTTCAATACCTATGGCATTTCGCAGTTGGGATTGTCATGTTAATCCGCAATTAAACACAGGTACTAGCCATATCTGGAATGTTAAACTGGCTGCAAATAGAGAACGCCCCCGTTTTGTATTGATTGCTTTTCAACAAGAAAATAAGTTTGTTCATTGTGATTTGACTAATTTAAAAGTACATTTAAATTCAGTCTCATATCCATATGATGATCTTAACATAAAGTTCAAAAATGAACGATATGCAATTCTATATGATATGTATCTAAGATTCCAACAAAGCTACTATATGAAAGAAGTAGTAGTGAACTGGCGGTTCGGCCCCAATTAAAATTGTTAAATTGTTGCTGAAATTGTTAAATTGTGGGCTGAAATTGTTAAATTGTGGCTGAAATTGTTAAATTGTTGCTGAAATTTTAAAATTCTTGGAAATTTGTGTTTTCGGCGGCGCTTTGATGTTTTTTGTTTACATTAGGAGTTTTTTGTTTACATTAGGAGTTTTTGTTTACATTAAGTGTATGTCTGTCTGTCGGTCTGTCTGTCTGCCTGCCTGACCGTGGGAAGTTTGTGTGTGGAATATTTTGTGTGAATGTATTAAGGCGGTTCATAGTTTGGCGGTTTTTATGTGTGTATGTGACGACGGGGAAAATCATGAAAATGGTTTTTCCTAATGCTGACGGAAAATCATCTAATGATTTTTCGTAATTCCGAAGGCAAAACATAATTATTTTCAAATGCCGACGGCAATACATGATTATTTTTTTTTTTCAAATGCCGACGGCAAAACATGATTATTATTTTTTTCAAATGCCGACGGCAAAACATGATTATTTTTTTCAAATGCCGACGGCAAAACATGATTATTATTTTTTTCAAATGCCGACGGCAAAAAATGAATATAATTTTTTCAAATGCCGACGGGAAAATGATTTTTCCTAATGACGACGGGAAAACGTGAAAGTTATTTTTTCTAATGCTAATGTAAGTGTTGCTAGACTGTGGGAATTTAAGGCTGACCGTGATTTGAGTGGGCGGCGTTGTTGCCGTAATATGTAACCATAGGAATTTGTGGATGTGTCTGTCTGTCTGTGAGAATTTAGGTGAAGGTTTGATTGGCAGGGGGCGGGGTGTAGTTGAGGTAGATCGATTGCGTGTGTAGTTGTGTGTGAATGTGTGTGTATGTGTGTGTGTGTGTGTGTGTGTGTGTATGTTTGTAGGAATTTCAATATATGTATTTCTGTAGGAGCTTAAGGCTGATTGTGATTTATGAGGGGTGAGGTGTTCTAGTAATATGCAACCGGGGGAATCTGTGTGTTTGTATGTCTGTAGGAATTTAAGGCTGACCATGATTTGGGTGGGCAGGGTTGTTGACGTAATATGTAGCCATGGGGATTTGTGAATGTGTCTCTCTATAGTAGTTTAAGGTTGATCGTGGTTTGAGGTGGGTGAGGATGTTGTTGAGGTAAATTGGTTATGCGTATGTATGTATGTATGTATTTTTGTAAGAATTTAAGATGATTGTGATTTATTAGGGGCGAGGTGTTCTTGTAATATGTAGCCGTGAGAATCTATGTGTATAGACGTCTGTAGAAGTTTAAGACTATCTGTAATTTCAGGTAGGTGAGAGTGTTGTGTTGTTGAGATTAATCTTATATATTGTATATGTATGTATGATCATGGGAATTTGTGTATGTATATCTGAGGGAGAATTTAAGGCTGGTCATGATTTGCAAAAGGTGGGGTGTTGTTGAAATTTTCTTGGATATTTCTTATATGAATTCTGCTATGTGTGTGTATTTGAGCTGGTATTTATATGTAGGTAGAAATAAATTGTTTTCAACATCGACATTTGGTACTATAAAATACTATCATATATCTGGACTTCCCTAATCCTAGTATGCTTTTGTACTTACGATTGCTTTATATTTTCTCATGCTTAAATTTGTCTCGCGTTGAAGTCGGTCTGTGTGAAATTTGTTTATATTACAGATTTTGTTTATTTAACTACATTCGTCTTCTTTGACTGAAAGAGTTATCTACACACAGAGAAAAACCAACTTGAAATCAGTAAGAACCATGCTGAATTAATAAGAACCATTAGCGAAGGTTTAGTCATATTGAAATTTCTTATTTCAATATGGACAAAATATTAATTTACAGTATTCATTTATTAAACTCATTAGTTTCTAGATATCTCAATATACATTTTCTATTATATTAAAAATTATTGAATTAATGTGATGAATTCTTATTTTTAAGCTGCAGATTTTCCCTGAGTGTATGGATTGTTTATATTTGCATTGTGCTTTAACTAAACGACGCTTCATATATTTTCATGATGTAGATCTAATAAATACTTAAGCATTGATAAGAAATTTGATATGTATACATACATATCTACAAATTGATTTTATGTATGTATGTATGTATGTATGTATGTATGTATGTACATATATATGTACATACAAATAAGTGTTCAACTCAATCTTTGAATACATTTTTTATTTTATTTTTTGTCATGTGATGTCTGTTGTTGGTGAAATTAAAAACATTTTAATTTTTATCTGCGTTTACTTAAAAGTTTGTGAGGATTTTCTGTTGTAAGTAAAACTGAATTCTTGAAGATATGTACTTACATACTCTATAGTAATAGTAACTATAATAGAAATATTTCTTATACTTAATTTACAGTTTTTTAAAGTATAGGGTATAAAATTTTTTCTAGCTATAGCCTTCTACATTTATTTTGGAAAACTTGCTTTGCTTTTTAAAAATGTATAAACATTTTTAAATGAAACTGATCCGGCACTCCAGCTTAGGTACTGATAGTTTTTTTTTTTGTTGTTAGTTAACTTACTTATTTTTTATTTTTTATTGATAAACATTGGAAATCAAAAGGGAGTTTTATATTCTAATTATTATTTTCATAATTGTTGAAAACAATCGCTGCTTTTTGTTTGTTTTTTGCGATGAAATCATTTGAATTACTTTTGCAACTTTACGCGTTTATAAAAATTATGTTATTTTCTATATTTCTTAATTTATAAGACTTTTAGACTTTGTCCTTTAGGGGTTATATATTCTATTATACGATTATGAATAAGAATGCAGTAAGCTGACGTATTTGCTTACTGCTTCAAATTAAAATTTTATTAAATTGAATAAAAGGAGTTTTTTTTCTTAAACTCTGATGCAGTTAGAAGCGCTGGAGATTCTTTCATATAACAGCTTTTTTGAAATTTTTGATACATAGTATAATATAGAATTGGATAACATTTATTTTTAATTTTTATGTTAAGAAGTATTGTATGAGACTGAATTTAAATGTACTTTTAAATTAGTTAAATCATAATGAACAAACATATTTTCTTCTTTAATAGCGATCAACAGAAAACGAACTCGTTTTCATATAATTTAGGTATACCCTATCGACGGCTCCTCTAGGATACAAGATGACTTTGTATGACGAAATTTCTGTTGCTTTATACTGATAATATGTTTACATTAATAAGATACATATACATATGTTTATTTTATGAACGGTGAGCACCTATGGCTTTTATTTAATGTTCTATATGACTTTTTTTTTTTCATTTTATTAAAGTTCAGCGTATTGTATATATATATTTCTGAAATGTTTAAGTGTGTTTTGTGTGCCCATCGGGCAGAGTGTACGTATTAGTTGGTCAGTCAGTCTCTATTTTTATTTATTTTTTTTTCTTCTAATGTGCCACTCCTTTTTCAGATTTTACTACTTGGAATAGAGAATTTTTGTCAAATTTTTTGGTGGGTATATACATTAGGTATGTAGAAATTAGTTTAGATACAAAGAAATGCATGTTTAATATACAACTATTGTATCAAATCGATCTCAAATAACTCAGTTACCTCTACCAGCAATTCACCGTTGGTGTATTCATAAAGTGTTAGAAACAATGAAATATCTATGTTTTGAGAGAATTTTTCCCCTCAAGTATTTCTACATGAGGTTTGAG
Source organism: Tachina grossa (assembly GCA_949987645.1). NCBI lineage: Eukaryota > Metazoa > Arthropoda > Insecta > Diptera > Tachinidae > Tachina > Tachina grossa. The sequence goes on along the minus strand of OX465275.1, from coordinate 101,910,244 downwards.
GGGTCAATCACTGTCGCATTCATATGTAATGATTATTCACTTAAAAAACGTCATCATCACCATCAATCATCTCCGTATACAATACATTCATGAGTTGGGTTGATCCAGATACAATTGCTGTCTCATCACCTTCTAACAGCTTTATATATTTTGCTAGTATGCATGCCTTAGCATGCTTCTATCGATAGTGACGTAAGAGTCCGAGATGTAGTAGTGTTACAATTAAAAATCTTTACTATTAGAATTTACCAGTTCGCTCTTTTGAATTTTTGCAAAGTAGATACATATGTATGTATTTCATTGACCACAAAATCATAAAATTTCTTTGCTTACAAAATTGTATGACGTGAGGATTTTTTTTTTTTTTTTTTTTTTTTTTTTAATTATACATGCTTTGGCATGCTTTCATTTTTTTTCTATAAATTTATGTAATATTCATACAGATACAGATATAAAGTTAGATCTGTTTACTGTACATTTTAAAATTTCTGCATGCTTCAGCATGATTCTAGTTGAAGCGTATATTCATTCACTAAGTTTGTTTGATACTTATTCATACACATGTACATTCTTAAAGATTGGATATCAAAGTCCAATTTCCGTAGTTTATCTATATTTTCTAAAGATCTGATAGCTAAAGAAATAAATAGAGTGAAGATCTTCTATAATAATCCCATTTTCATATTGTAAAATTTTGCGTGCTAGCGCTTTCGATGGGAAAATCTACATACAACTTTATAAAAAGTGATAATATGATGTGCTGCTGAATATTGCACTATGTTATAGTTCATTTTAAACACTGAAGTTTTAGCAATATTTCATTCAGACCAACAAGTTTAGAGAATTCCACTACATTTAGTTAATTATCTTTCTTAAGACCCATCATTCCTAATCAATCCTACAAAAAACAACACAAACTAGATTTTTCGTTTTAATTTTATTTTTATTAAATTCAACATTCATTCTTCAAATTACTTTATACTATATTAAGTAGCTTTTCCTCATTTGTTGAATTGACTTTAATAGGAGACATTTTAATGGTACGATGAACTTTTCTATTGCATGCATTGAGTAAATCTTTATACATACCAATCCACTTATATGAACCATTAAAGCTAATTCTTTTCACATCATACCTTTCAATGATCTATTAAATCATTCTAATATTGATGCTTTCATATTAAGTAATGTTTAATCTTCTATTTATGTATGAGTTTTCCCAAGTATTTATTAAAAAATTCTTTAGAATCATCTGTTTGTAAGTTTTTTGGTACCCATACCACTTCAAAAATATTTTCCATTGCCTTGGTTTTTAGAGTGCAGCTTTTATTTTCAGCTTTACTTTGAGAATGTGTCAATTACAGTCTTCAAAAATCAACAATTTCTATTTTCTGTAGAATAGTTCTGCATTTCACCTAACTTAGCTCCATAAAACATCATATATTCCTGTCATTACATCTCTACAAGCACAAACAGTTGTTGAAATTTAATATGGACTTCGTTAACTAAATTCCTTTTTAAAGACATTGAATTGTTTCACAGATTTTTTCGAAAGTGTTGTGATCTACATCTTGCACTTTCAGCTATTTATACTAACATGTAGTTAATTTTCTAATCTATATATTTAACCGTAAACTCTTCAATTTGTTTTTAATTATTTACTTTTTAGAATTGCTTTTTCAATTTTATAACTGTCTTCTTTCTCTAATTTTATTTCACGTTGTAGTTCCTCAATTTGCATTTAAATATATTCTTGAATATTAATGCTTTAAGCTATATTATTAATTTGTCTTGTATTTTATCTTCATTCAGTTTAATGTAACTATCAACAATAGTTTGTATCTAATTCATTTATGCCTTCCAATACTGATAAGTCAGTATAAATGTCTTCAGAATTGGAAGTCTATGAGTAAAATCATCGTCATCATCATTCTCAGTATTAGCATCATTAAATATGATGGTATTATCAAATATTGTTCCTTCTACTAGTTTCTTTTGGGGTACTTGTCTATATCTTGAGTGAAGGTTTCTCAGGCTTTAAACTTGTATATTTTCAACTTCTGTCTTGATTTTACTTTCTTCTTTCATAAGAATTCTTTTAATATTTTTAGAACTATTTATGAATTCTTCTGCTATAGGTTTAAATGTATCTTTTAGTTGTTCACTTGTATCTATTTCACCAGTTTTTATACTACGAAGCTTTTTCTTCAACACATTTCTTGTCAACACCAACTGTTTTAAAATTTTCTCATCCAGGGCAAATAACAGGTATCAGCAATCATATCAGCTTTTCAGGAGCTGGTCTGGTTTTCAGATCAGCTTTTCAGGACCTGGTCTGGTTTTCAGATCAGCTTATCAGGACCTGGTCTGGTTTTCAGATCAGCTTTTCAGGACCTGGTCTGGTTTTCAGATCAGCTTTTCAGGACCTGGTCTGGTTTTCAGATCAGCTTATCAGGACCTGATCTGGTTTTCAGATCAGCTTATCAGGAGCTGGTCTGGTTTTCAGATCAGCTTATCAGGTAACAGATCAGGCTATCAGGAGCTGTTCAGATTTTCATTTCAAGATATCTGAGTCAGATTTAGTTATCAGTGTACAAGTAGCTAGCCATTTATAACATTTATATACATGAAGTTTAAAGTCAGATGAAATACGAAAAAGTAAAGTTTTATCTAGTAAAATTATTTTCTATAACGATCATCGTTTAATTCACTATCTTTGCTTATAATCAAAAATCCATATTTATCCTTTCAACATGCTTTTTATTTTTCTCACCTAACTTAAACATTAAATATACATTATGATGATCTCTTATTAAATGTTTGGTGATTCTGGTGTAAGTTTTACATAAGTAGAATGAATCAACATTCTTATCTCTCCCCATACAAAAATATGCTTCCCATACGCATCATCGTTAAATATCATATTGGAATTACTTTGGACTGAAATAACTGATTCACTATCGGTAAATTTTGTAATATATTATTATTTTAATTGATGTAATTAATTTCTTCAGATATTTATATCTGGGGTGATATAAAGATTTTGAGTATAAATAAATGTTCTCAAAATTTAAGTCCATTAGGACTTTCTAGCAAGCCAATCATAGCGTTTTTTTTTTCGTAATTTGACAGGTCAACTATTGTTGCACGAATAGAATTTGATATAAGGGAACTATGATTTATTTTTGAACTATCGTTCGATGAATCATCAATATTTCGTACCAAGGTATTTTAGGTTGTTTTACTAACCGCATTTATGTAGCTAAATACATTTTATAAATATTATCTCTTATTATAAAAAAATAAACTAATACAGCTATACCATATCAGAAAATATTTTCTGAAATCGTATAGCTGCATTAGTTTATTTTTTTTATAATAAGAGATAATGATCCACACTCATAATCAAAACAGCATAAAAATATCCTTTTTTTGACTATGAGTATGCATCAATATTTATGAAATGCGTTTAGTTACAAAAATGTGGTTAGTAAAACAAAGTATATTTTAACAGCCTTATTTATAACACTTATTAGGGCTTTATAAAGACTTTTTAAGAAAAAATTTTTATAAAAAATTTGTTTTAAAAAGCCTTTCCAAAGCCTTAATAAGTATTATAAATAAGGCTGTAAGAGTTTAAAATCAGTATTTTTTATGATAATACTGATTTGAAACTCTTAAAATATTCTTTGTTTTGACTATGAGTAGGGGCCATTATCTCTTATTATAGGACAAATAAAATAATATAGCTATACGATTTCAGAAAATATTTTCTGATATCGTATAGCTACATTTTTAATTTTTCTATAATAAGAGATAATATTTATGAAATACATTTCATAAATATTGGCGCATACTCATAGTAAAAACAACCTAAAAATACCTTGGTACGAAATATTGATGAATCATCAAAATTGCATACCATCCTATATTTATGTTGTTTTACTAATCGCATTTTGTAAATAAATGCATTTCATAAATATTATCTATTATTATAGAAAGAATCAAATAGTATGGTTATATGATATTAGAAAACATGATTTCTGATATCATATAATCATACTATTTTATTTTTCTATAATAAGAGATAATGACTCATACTCATAGTCAAAACAAAGGATATTTATATGCTGTTTTGATTATGAGTATGCGTCAATATTTATGAAATGCATTTAGTTATAAAATGCGGTTAGTAAAACAAAGTATATTTTAAGTGTTTAAAACCACCATTTTTATGGTAATAGCGGTTTTAAACACTTAAAGCATACTTTGTTTTGACTATGAGCATGAGCTGATATTTATGAAATGGATTTTATAAATATTGACTCATACCCTTAGTCAAAACAACATAAATAATTCTTGGTACAAAATATTGATGATTGATCGAACGATAGTTCAAAAATAAATCATAGTTCCCTTATATCAAATTCTATTCGTGCAACAATAGTTGACCTGTCAAATTACGAAAAAAAAACGCTATGATTGGCTTGCTAGAAAGTCCTAATGGACTTAAATTTTGAGAACATTTATTTATACTCAAAATCTTTATATCACCCCAGATATAAATATCTGAAGAAATTAATTACATCAATTAAAATAATAATATATTACAAAATTTACCGATAGTGAATCAGTTATTTCAGTCCAAAGTAATTCCAATATGATATTTAACGATGATGCGTATGGGAAGCATATTTTTGTATGGGGAGAGATAAGAATGTTGATTCATTCTACTTATGTAAAACTTACACCAGAATCACCAAACATTTAATAAGAGATCATCATAATGTATATTTAATGTTTAAGTTAGGTGAGAAAAATAAAAAGCATGTTGAAAGGATAAATATGGATTTTTGATTATAAGCAAAGATAGTGAATTAAACGATGATCGTTATAGAAAATAATTTTACTAGATGAAACTTTACTTTTTCGTATTTCATCTGACTTTAAACTTCATGTATATAAATGTTATAAATGGCTAGCTACTTGTACACTGATAACTAAATCTGACTCAGATATCTTGAAATGAAAATCTGAACAGCTCCTGATAGCCTGATCTGTTACCTGATAAGCTGATCTAAAAATCAGATCAGCTCCTGATAAGCTGATCTGAAAACCAGACCAGCTCCTGATAAGCTGATCTGAAAACCAGACCAGCTCCTGATAAGCTGATCTGAAAACCAGACCAGCTCCTGATAAGCTGATCTGAAAACCAGATCAGGTCCTGATAAGCTGATCTGAAAACCAGACCAGGTCCTGAAAAGCTGATCTGAAAACCAGACCAGGTCCTGAAAAGCTGATCTGAAAACCAGACCAGGTCCTGATAAGCTGATCTGAAAACCAGACCAGGTCCTGAAAAGCTGATCTGAAAACCAGACCAGCTCCTGAAAAGCTGATATGATTGCTGATACCTGTTATTTGCCCTGGATGAGAAAATTTTAAAACAGTTGGTGTTGACAAGAAATGTGTTGAAGAAAAAGCTTCGTAGTATAAAAACTGGTGAAATAGATACAAGTGAACAACTAAAAGATACATTTAAACCTATAGCAGAAGAATTCATAAATAGTTCTAAAAATATTAAAAGAATTCTTATGAAAGAAGAAAGTAAAATCAAGACAGAAGTTGAAAATATACAAGTTTAAAGCCTGAGAAACCTTCACTCAAGATATAGACAAGTACCCCAAAAGAAACTAGTAGAAGGAACAATATTTGATAATACCATCATATTTAATGATGCTAATACTGAGAATGATGATGACGATGATTTTACTCATAGACTTCCAATTCTGAAGACATTTATACTGACTTATCAGTATTGGAAGGCATAAATGAATTAGATACAAACTATTGTTGATAGTTACATTAAACTGAATGAAGATAAAATACAAGACAAATTAATAATATAGCTTAAAGCATTAATATTCAAGAATATATTTAAATGCAAATTGAGGAACTACAACGTGAAATAAAATTAGAGAAAGAAGACAGTTATAAAATTGAAAAAGCAATTCTAAAAAGTAAATAATTAAAAAAAAATTGAAGAGTTTACGGTTAAATATATAGATTAGAAAATTAACTACATGTTAGTATAAATAGCTGAAAGTGCAAGATGTAGATCACAACACTTTCGAAAAAATCTGTGAAACAATTCAATGTCTTTAAAAAGGAATTTAGTTAACGAAGTCCATATTAAATTTCAACAACTGTTTGTGCTTGTAGAGATGTAATGACAGGAATATATGATGTTTTATGGAGCTAAGTTAGGTGAAATGCAGAACTATTCTACAGAAAATAGAAATTGTTGATTTTTGAAGACTGTAATTGACACATTCTCAAAGTAAAGCTGAAAATAAAAGCTGCACTCTAAAAACCAAGGCAATGGAAAATATTTTTGAAGTGGTATGGGTACCAAAAAACTTACAAACAGATGATTCTAAAGAATTTTTTAATAAATACTTGGGAAAACTCATACATAAATAGAAGATTAAACATTACTTAATATGAAAGCATCAATATTAGAATGATTTAATAGATCATTGAAAGGTATGATGTGAAAAGAATTAGCTTTAATGGTTCATATAAGTGGATTGGTATGTATAAAGATTTACTCAATGCATGCAATAGAAAAGTTCATCGTACCATTAAAATGTCTCCTATTAAAGTCAATTCAACAAATGAGGAAAACCTACTTAATATAGTATAAAGTAATTTGAAGAATGAATGTTGAATTTAATAAAAATAAAATTAAAACGAAAAATCTAGTTTGTGTTGTTTTTTGTAGGATTGATTAGGAATGATGGGTCTTAAGAAAGATAATTAACTAAATGTAGTGGAATTCTCTAAACTTGTTGGTCTGAATGAAATATTGCTAAAACTTCAGTGTTTAAAATGAACTATAACATAGTGCAATATTCAGCAGCACATCATATTATCACTTTTTATAAAGTTGTATGTATATTTTCCCATCGAAAGCGCTAGCACGCAAAATTTTACAATATGAAAATGGGATTATTATAGAAGATCTTCACTCTATTTATTTCTTTAGCTATCAGATCTTTAGAAAATATAGATAAACTACGGAAATTGGACTTTGATATCCAATCTTTAAGAATGTACATGTGTATGAATAAGTATCAAACAAACTTAGTGAATGAATATACGCTTCAACTAGAATCATGCTGAAGCATGCAGAAATTTTAAAATGTACAGTAAACAGATCTTACTTTATATCTGTATCTGTATGAATATTACATAAATTTATAGAAAAAAAATGAAAGCATGCCAAAGCATGTATAATTAAAAAAAAAAAAAAAAAAAAAATCCTCACGTCATACAATTTTGTAAGCAAAGAAATTTTATGATTTTGTGGTCAATGAAATACATACATATGTATCTACTTTGCAAAAATTCAAAAGAGCGAACTGGTAAATTCTAATAGTAAAGATTTTTAATTGTAACACTACTACATCTCGGACTCTTACGTCACTATCGATAGAAGCATGCTAAGGCATGCATACTAGCAAAATATATAAAGCTGTTAGAAGGTGATGAGACAGCAATTGTATCTGGATCAACCCAACTCATGAATGTATTGTATACGGAGATGATTGATGGTGATGATGACGTTTTTTAAGTGAATAATCATTACATATGAATGCGACAGTGATTGACCCCTCAAACCTCATGTAGAAATACTTGAGGGGAAAAATTCTCTCAAAACATAGATATTTCATTGTTTCTAACACTTTATGAATACACCAACGGTGAATTGCTGGTAGAGGCAACTGAGTTATTTGAGATCGATTTGATACAATAGTTGTATATTAAACATGCATTTCTTTGTATCTAAACTAATTTCTACATACCTAATGTATATACCCACCAAAAAATTTGACAAAAATTCTCTATTCCAAGTAGTAAAATCTGAAAAAGGAGTGGCACATTAGAAGAAAAAAAAATAAATAAAAATAGAGACTGACTGACCAACTAATACGTACACTCTGCCCGATGGGCACACAAAACACACTTAAACATTTCAGAAATATATATATACAATACGCTGAACTTTAATAAAATGAAAAAAAAAAAAGTCATATAGAACATTAAATAAAAGCCATAGGTGCTCACCGTTCATAAAATAAACATATGTATATGTATCTTATTAATGTAAACATATTATCAGTATAAAGCAACAGAAATTTCGTCATACAAAGTCATCTTGTATCCTAGAGGAGCCGTCGATAGGGTATACCTAAATTATATGAAAACGAGTTCGTTTTCTGTTGATCGCTATTAAAGAAGAAAATATGTTTGTTCATTATGATTTAACTAATTTAAAAGTACATTTAAATTCAGTCTCATACCGTACTTCTTAACATAAAAATTAAAAATAAATGTTATCCAATTCTATATTATACTATGTATCAAAAATTTCAAAAAAGCTGTTATATGAAAGAATCTCCAGCGCTTCTAACTGCATCAGAGTTTAAGAAAAAAAACTCCTTTTATTCAATTTAATAAAATTTTAATTTGAAGCAGTAAGCAAATACATCAGCTTACTGCATTCTTATTCATAATCGTATAATAGAATATATAACCCCTAAAGGACAAAGTCTAAAAGTCTTATAAATTAAGAAATATAGAAAATAACATAATTTTTATAAACGCGTAAAGTTGCAAAAGTAATTCAAATGATTTCATCGCAAAAAACAAACAAAAAGCAGCGATTGTTTTCAACAATTATGAAAATAATAATTACAATATAAAACTCCCTTTTGATTTCCAATGTTTATCAATAAAAAATAAAAAATAAGTAAGTTAACCAACAACAAAAAAAAAAAAAACTATCAGTACCTAAGCTGGAGTGCCGGATCAGTTTCATTTAAAAATGTTTATACATTTTTAAAAAGCAAAGCAAGTTTTCCAAAATAAATGTAGAAGGCTATAGCTAGAAAAAATTTTATACCCTATACTTTAAAAAACTGTAAATTAAGTATAAGAAATATTTCTATTATAGTTACTATTACTATAGAGTATGTAAGTACATATCTTCAAGAATTCAGTTTTACTTACAACAGAAAATCCTCACAAACTTTTAAGTAAACGCAGATAAAAATTAAAATGTTTTTAATTTCACCAACAACAGACATCACATGACAAAAAATAAAATAAAAAATGTATTCAAAGATTGAGTTGAACACTTATTTGTATGTACATATATATGTACATACATACATACATACATAAAATCAATTTGTAGATATGTATGTATACATATCAAATTTCTTATCAATGCTTAAGTATTTATTAGATCTACATCATGAAAATATATGAAGCGTCGTTTAGTTAAAGCACAATGCAAATATAAACAATCCATACACTCAGGGAAAATCTGCAGCTTAAAAATAAGAATTCATCACATTAATTCAATAATTTTTAATATAATAGAAAATGTATATTGAGATATCTAGAAACTAATGAGTTTAATAAATGAATACTGTAAATTAATATTTTGTCCATATTGAAATAAGAAATTTCAATATGACTAAACCTTCGCTAATGGTTCTTATTAATTCAGCATGGTTCTTACTGATTTCAAGTTGGTTTTTCTCTGTGTGTAGATAACTCTTTCAGTCAAAGAAGACGAATGTAGTTAAATAAACAAAATCTGTAATATAAACAAATTTCACACAGACCGACTTCAACGCGAGACAAATTTAAGCATGAGAAAATATAAAGCAATCGTAAGTACAAAAGCATACTAGGATTAGGGAAGTCCAGATATATGATAGTATTTTATAGTACCAAATGTCGATGTTGAAAACAATTTATTTCTACCTAGATATAAATACCAGCTCAAATACACACACATAGCAGAATTCATATAAGAAATATCCAAGAAAATTTCAACAACACCCCACCTTTTGCAAATCATGACGAGCCTTAAATTCTCCCTCAGATATACATACACAAATTCCCATGATCATACATACATATACAATATATAAGATTAATCTCAACAACACAACACTCTCACCTACCTGAAATTACAGATAGTCTTAAACTTCTACAGACGTCTATACACATAGATTCTCACGGCTACATATTACAAGAACACCTCGCCCCTAATAAATCACAATCATCTTAAATTCTTACAAAAATACATACATACATACATACGCATAACCAATTTACCTCAACAACATCCTCACCCACCTCAAATCACGATCAACCTTAAACTACTATAGAGAGACACATTCACAAATCCCCATGGCTACATATTACGTCAACAACCCTGCCCACCCAAATCATGGTCAGCCTTAAACTCCTACAGACATACAAACACACAGATTCCCCCGGTTGCATATTACTAGAACACCTCACCCCTCATAAATCACAATCAGCCTTAAGCTCCTACAGAAATACATACATTGAAATTCCTACAAACATACACACACACACACACACACACACACACACACATACACACACATTCACACACAACTACACACGCAATCGATCTACCTCAACTACACCCCGCCCCCTGCCAATCAAACCTTCACCTAAATTCTCACAGACAGACAGACACATCCACAAATTCCTATGGTTACATATTACGGCAACAACGCCGCCCACTCAAATCACGGTCAGCCTTAAATTCCCACAGTCTAGCAACACCTACATTAGCATTAGAAAAAATAACTTTCACGTTTTCCCGTCGTCATTAGGAAAAATCATTTTCCCGTCGGCATTTGAAAAAATTATATTCATTTTTTGCCGTCGGCATTTGAAAAAAATAATAATCATGTTTTGCCGTCGGCATTTGAAAAAAATAATCATGTTTTGCCGTCGGCATTTGAAAAAAATAATAATCATGTTTTGCCGTCGGCATTTGAAAAAAAAAATAATCATGTATTGCCGTCGGCATTTGAAAATAATTATGTTTTGCCTTCGGAATTACGAAAAATCATTAGATGATTTTCCGTCAGCACTAGGAAAAACCATTTTCATGATTTTCCCCGTCGTCACATACACACATAAAAACCGCCAAACTATGAACCGCCTTAATACATTCACACAAAATATTCCACACACAAACTTCCCACGGTCAGGCAGGCAGACAGACAGACCGACAGACAGACATACACTTAATGTAAACAAAAACTCCTAATGTAAACAAAAAACTCCTAATGTAAACAAAAAACATCAAAGCGCCGCCGAAAACACAAATTTCCAAGAATTTTAAAATTTCAGCAACAATTTAACAATTTCAGCCACAATTTAACAATTTCAGCCCACAATTTAACAATTTCAGCAACAATTTAACAATTTTAATTGGGGCCGAACCGCCAGTTCACTACTACTGAAAGAATCTCAACCGCTTCTATCTGCATCAGAGTTTAAGACAAAAGCTCCTATTATTGTAGTAGATGTCAGCCATCAAAATGAATCACTCAATAATGGACCGATTGATATAAAAATAGCATTTGAAACAGCAACTAATATTGCAGCAAAGACATCAGCTTACTGCATTCTGATTCATGATCGCATAATAGAATATATACCCATCAAAGGACAAGTTCGAAAAGTCTTATAAATTGAGTAATATGGAAAATAACACAATTTTTATAGACGTACAAGGTTTCAAAAGTAATTCAAATGATTTCATCGCAAAAGAAGTACCGATTGTTTTCAACAATTATGAATATAACAATTTCATTATAAAAGCACCATTTGATTTTAAATGCTTATCAATAAAAAGGCAAAGAGAAGCAAAGTGGCTAACGAAAAATTATCATCACCTCAGCTGGACTGCTGGATCAGTTTCTTTTGAAAGCGTTTGCAATTTTTTAAAAGCCAACGCAAGATGTTCTAAAATTTATGTAAAAGGTGAAGAGAAAAGACGATGGTTGGAAAAAATCTTATGCCAAAAAATTTTTAACGTTGAGAATATAGGCTGTATCAACTTTAAGCAAATGGGGATTAAGTATCCAGAATATTTTTATTGTAATTATCATAAACTTGGTGTTTGCGCATTAAAAAATGCTATTTTATTAACAAAAGAAATATCTTGCTTTAGATGAACTTTTTCACTCTCTAAAATATTAATGTATGTATTATTATAAAATTTTAAAAAATTTTAAACAATAAATGTATAGAAAAATAAAAAATCTACAAGTGTTTTCTTATTTCAAATACAAACTACATAAAGGAAAGAGAATGAAGTGGGAAGGAGCAGGAGAAGTTAGCATTTTTGCTAACTTGCAAATTTTTACTTTTTGTTTCTCTGCTTATGACTGTAGTTAGTTGAAACTTTGCTGCTTTAAAACAATCGCAGCCAAAGAAAATGATTACGTTGCAAAATATAAATGTATTCTACACAGCCACAAAATATTCCACGCACAAGTTCCTTCGATCGCACATACATACATACATACATCATACACAAATACATACATACACACATACATACATACATACATACATACAAATATATTTCTTAAACAAATAAACAGAATATAAGCTTACCAGCGACAAACAAGCTGGACCCCCACACACAAGCATTAGGGTGTTCACATACATGAGAACGTTTTATAAATAAATAAAATAATTTATTTAATTATTTCATTCATTTATTTAATTATTTTATTTTATAACAATTTATTAGCGTGAGGAAATCACACAAGCACATTCCCATGATTCATATGAGACCATATGACCTAGTAGTCATCAAATCTATTTTCTCTGATATTACTGATATAGTATTACGATAACAAATTTCTACAGTCTGGCAACACTGGGAGCATTAGAAAATAATAATCATGTTTTGTCGTCGGCATTTGAAAAAAATAATAATCATGTTTTGCCGTAGGCATTAGGAAAAATTATCATGCATTGCCGTAGGCATTAGGAAAAATTAATAATCACTATTTCAATATTGGTATTAGAAAAAATCATTTTCATAATTTTCCCTTCGGCATATATACTCATAAAAAACCTCAAGAAAAATCGCCCGTTATCACAATTAATGTGACCCAAAAAAAATCACCCGTTCCCACAAGGGTTAATGTAAACAAAAATTCCTTATGTAAACAAAAAGTAAGACGGACTTATTGAACCACCCTCGTAGGTATCAAATGTCACAAATTTCCAAGAATTTAACAATTTTCAAATTTTAATTACCCAAATTTAACAATTTCAGCAACAATTTAACAATTTTAATTGTCGCCGGAGTGGGAGTTCCCTACTACTTATGCACATGAACATTGTTTTAGCAGATGGTAAAACAGTAAGAATAAGGGAAGCAATAAATTCAACAGTCGAATATGGTGGGAATGCAGTAAATATAAAATTTTTTATACTTCCAAATGTCTCGGACGGAGTAATACTCGGTATTGATTTCCTAATCAAAGCATCGGCCACATTAAATATCTGTGGAACCACCATTGAATTTAGAAAAGAAGAAGGTAACAACATTACAAATGAAAATCAACATGCACAAAATGTGGATATACAGACAGAAGGCGTAAATATGATAGATAAGTTTCTTGATAACGAGCTCGCCAAATTCGAAAAATTATCAGGCACATCAAACATATTAAAACATAAAATAATTATGAAGGATGAAACACCTTTTAAACATCGATACACAATACACAACCCCGCAAAACAAAAGATCATAAGTGAACTCTTGGATGAACTGATAGCCAACGATTGTATAGAACCATCACATAACCCTTATAGCTCACCAATCGTTTTAGCCCCAAAGAAAAATGGAAAATGGCGATTGTGTTGTGATTTTCGACAATTAAACGACAAATCTGTCACGGACGCATATCCACTACCAAGGATAAACTCGATACTGGAAAGACTACGGAATGCAAAATATTTTAGCACGTTGGATTTGAAAAACGGTTACTGGCAAATCCCATTGGATATAAACAGCCGACATTACACTGCATTTACGGTACCCGGAAGAGGATTATATCAATGGAAAGTTATGCCTTTTGGCTTACATTCTGCACCAGCTACGTTTCAAAGAGCCTTGGATAAAGTTATAGGACCAGAGCTAGAGCCCTACGCATTTGCATAGCTCGATGACATCATTGTCACCGGTAGAACAATACAAAAACACATGAGGAACTTAAGGACAACACTCCATAAACTCAAATTGGCAAATTTAAAAATTAACCCTGAAAAATGTTCATTTTTTAAAACAGAAATAAAATATCTGGGCCACGTAATCGGAGAAAAAGGAATCCAAACCGACCCAGAAAAAGTAGCGGCAGTAAGAGAAATGCAGCCACCAACCAACTTAAGAGGCGTAAGGGGAATTATCGGCATGGCATCCTGGTATCGTAGATTTGTACCAGATTTTTCCTCTCTAGTGGCACCAATAACAAATTTACTCAAGAAAAATAGGAAATTTAAATGGAGTCCCGAGCAACAAAGAGCGTTCGAAGAATTAAAGAAACGTTTAACGGAAGCACCAGTACTGGCATGCCCAGATTTCAGTAAACAGTTTAAGCTACAAACAGATGCCAGTGATTTTGGACTAGGGGCAGTGTTAACACAAGACATTGAAGGAGAAGAACGTGTAATATCCTATGCAAGCAGACGATTGGAGAAAGCCGAAAAGAACTACTCAGCAACAGAAAAAGAATGCTTGGCAATAGTGTGGGGAGTAAGAAAAATGCGACACTACATAGAGGGATACCATTTTAAAATAATAACCGATCACCTGTCACTAAAATGGTTAAATAGTATTGATAGCCCAATGGGTAGAATTGCAAGATGGGCGTTAGAATTACAACAGTATTCATTCGAAATAGAATATAGAAAAGGAAAAAGTAATGTAATAGCAGACGCTTTGTCACGAGACCCAATAGGCAAATTATGCAACATAAACAAGGAAGAAGAAAAACAAGAATGCGCTTGGCTAGATCGAACATACAAGCAAGTACAAGGAAAACCTGAAAAATATCCCGACTTCACAATTGAAAATGGCCAGTTATATCGCCATATTGCTAGTAAGGACGAGGCTGACGGGTGCATACCATGGAAGTTATGTGTACCAAGGTCTCTAAGAAAAAGGGTACTGATGGAAAACCATGATAACCGCAGGACACACGGGTGTACGAAAAACTATTGTAAAAATTGCAAACCGCTACTACTGGCCAGGAATGTTTAAAGATGTGGGCAAATATGTAAGAAGTTGCGAATCCTGCCAACGATACAAAGTAATCCAACAAAAACCAGCAGGAAAGATGCTGTCGGAGATCGCAGAGGAGCCGTGGGCAATAGTTTGCTCAGACTTTGTAGGACCGTTACCACGATCAAAACACGGAAACACAATGCTACTGGTATTTATCGACAAATTTTCTAAGTGGGTTGAGTTGGTCCCAGCACGAAAAGCAACGAGTGAGGTGGTACAAAAAGCATTTCGAGCGTATAATAAGTCGATTTGGAGTACCAAAGGTTCTAATCACCGATAATGGGACGCAGTTCACAAGCCGCGGATTTAGGAACTTCATAAAAGAACTGGGGATAAAACAACAACTAACAGCCCCATACACTCCACAGGAAAATCCTACGGAACGTGCCAATCGAACAATCAAGATAATGATTTCACAACTAGCAGGAGAAGATCAACGAACTTGGGACGACAAACTACCAGAAATAATGCTTGCAATAAATACAAGTATCTCGGAATCAACAGGTTATACCCCGAGTTTCATAACACAAGGAAGAGAGCCCAGACTACCCAAGGCTCTATACGACGAAGTTACTAGAGGTACAGGCACAGAAAATCAGGAAATAGGAACACACTCCCAAATGCTGCAAGACGTATTTAAATTAGTACGACGAAATTTGGAATTGGCATCACAAAAACAACAAACATATTACAATCTAAGAAGAAGAAACTGGAAACCAAAAAGAGGAGATCAAGTACTAATAAAACAAAACCATTTATCAAAGGCGGTCGAGGGGTTTGCTGCAAAATTGGCTCAAAAATACGATGGCCCATACACAGTAAAAGGTTTTATCTCACCCGTGATAGTAAAAATAGCAGCAGAAGGAAGAAAGGAACGAACAGCACATATCGAGGAATTAAAACCATTTGATGTTACTCGTAATTTTTGATTATATGTCTATTAACCTTGTGCTGTCCTTCAAGTGTATGTCAGGGGTAAAAGGGGAGAAATGTATGAAAAATTAAGATACTAAGTAAGGGTTATAAACTATTTTTAGATGAATTATCAGCAAAAATTTTTAAAATCATGCCAACGCCTCCAAAAAAAGTACGAGGAACTAGACAAAAAAGTACACAGGACCAAGTTTATAAGCATGGAAAGTACAAAGGTCCAGGATGTTCAGGGGCACGGGAGACTGGGTAGCCAGGGGTCAACAAAGTGCTTCACCTTAACAGACTTAGAAAAGGATCTGGAGATATCAGAATCGGAGACAGACGGGGGAACCACACAAAAACTTGAGGATGACCTATTTCCACTCCAATGTTCCCAACCCGTAAACAGCTGCTTGGAAGAACTACAGTGGGAACTAGACCTAGCAACAGCAGCATGGTTCAATGATGATGTGTTGTCCATCTGCACGGAGTGGTCATTCAGTGAAGATTCGGCAGAAAAGGACAATATTCCACCAAAAGAACAGGAGACAGAGCCAGTACCGAAAACAGTGGAATCACATCAGCAACCCGAGATCCAAAATACTATGTTGGTAGAGATGGGTACGATTAAAAACCTGACAAACAAAGACCTACCACCTGAGGTATGGGAGTTGGCAACAAAAATAGTGCTTCAGGACAGAAGCAAAAGTATAAACCTAGCAAAAGGAATAGGAGGCAAGCGGTATCGGATAAGAGTCTCTAAATTTGGACAGGCATCCGTAAGACGGGAAGAAAAAAAAACAACTAAGGAGGGGGGAACAACAGTAGAAAATTTTTTTTTTAATATAAATAAAAAAAACGGCGTATGTACGTATATGAAAAAAAAAATTTTTAATTTTTTTTTATGTGAAGATGGGGGGAAGTGTGACGAATCGTTTGCACACAAACTGATGTCACACCCTGTAAAGAAGTAAAACATAAAATAACAAATATATAAAACAAATGTATTAAGAGACACTAACAAAAAACATGTGTAGAACCGTATGACTTTCAAGTCCAACGAAATATACTAAAGAAATAAAAGAAAAAAAAACATGCAACAACAAAAACATCCAACAAAATAATTTACAAGCAAAGGGATTAACGGTCACTAATAAAAGTATACATACAAACATGTACATTAAAATAAGTTAGGGACAATAGCAACAACAAAACATAAGCATACAGAAATCTTTGTAAATATTACAACAATAACATAAGGGAAAAAAGAGTATAAAAGGCCGAAGATTTTGCTAACATTAAGTCAGTCGCATGGTATTCATCAGGGGATCAGGATTAATCAGGGTAAGCAAGTAGTTAGTAATAAACATTGTTAGCGATTGCCTAGTCGCGAAACAATACAGTAGAACCTGGATAAGTAGATATTAATAAACATTGTTAGCGATTGCCTAGTCGCGAAACAATACAGTAGAACCTGGATAAGTAGATATTAATAAACATTGTTAGCGATATCCTAGTCGCGAAACAATACAGTAGAACCTAGATAAGTAAATATTAATAAACATTGTTAGCGATTGCCTAGTCGCGAAACAATACAGTAGAACCTGGATAAGTAGATATTAATAAACATTGTTAGCGATTGCCTAGTCGCGAAACAATACAGTAGAACCTGGATAAGTAAATATTAATAAACATTGTTAGCGATTGCCTAGACGCGAAACAATACATTAGAACCTAGATAAGTATATGTAAATAAACATTTTAGCGATTGCCTAGTCGCGAAACAATACAGTAGAACCTGGATAAATAGATATTAATAAACATTGTTAGCGATTGCCTAGTCGCGAAACAATACAGTAGAACCTAGATAAGTAAATACTAATAAACATTGTTAGCGATTGCCTAGTCGCGAAACAATACAGTAGAACCTAGATAAGTATATGTAAATAAACATTTTTAGCGATTGCCTAGTCGCGAAACAATACAGTAGAACCTAGATAAGTAAATATTAATAAACATTGTTAGCGATTGCCTAGTCGCGAAACAATACAGTAGAACCTAGATAAGTAAATACTAATAAACATTGTTAGCGATTGCCTAGTCGCGAAACAATACAGTAGAACCTAGATAAGTATATGTAAATAAACATTTTTAGCGATTGCCTAGTCGCGAAACAATACAGTAGAACCTAGATAAGTAAATATTAATAAACATTGATAGCGATTGCCTAGTTGCGAAACAATACAGTAGAACCTGGATAAATAGATATTAATAAACATTGTTAGCGATTGCCTAGTCGCGAAACAATACAGTAGAACCTAGATAAGTAAATACTAATAAACATTGTTAGCGATTGCCTAGTCGCGAAATAATACAGTAGAACCTAGATAAGTATATGTAAATAAACATTTTTAGCGATTGCCTAGTCGCGAAACAATACAGTAGAACCTAGATAAGTAAATATTAATAAACATTGTTAGCGATTGCCTAGTCGCGAAACAATACAGTAGAACCTGGATAAGTAAATATTAATAAACATTGTTAGTGATTGCCTAGTCGCGAAACAATGCCGTAGAACCTAGATAAGTGGATTTTAATAAAGATTGTTAGCGATTGCGCAGTCGCGAAACAATAAAATAACGCCTCGATAAGCAAATAGTTATAAACATTGTCGCCAAGCAATAAAGGGAAATCACGATGGTATTGCAACGATTGTTCTCACAACTAAACTAATACAACGTCTCCACTGAAACGGGAAGTAGTAGGACGGTAGCTGGTACATTCAAGGGTGCTGAAACATAAATCACCATATGAGACCCCAGGAGTAAGTTTAAGATTGAACACGGAAGCATAGAAGATAACTCGCAGGAAGCCAAGTCATAACAACTCCGGAGCTCAGAAACCAGAAGCGAAACAGATGATATAAAACTAACTTTAATCGAGCAAACTGTATTTAAGAAAAGAACTAAAACTGTTAACTATTAAATAAAGAATACTAATAATTAAGGATAAAAAAACGTGTTATTTCTTGTAACGACCTTGGCATTTCAGGCTGAGTATACCCGGCAGGAAAACGACGTTACAAGTTTTAACCCTTTTATTCCACTTTTATAGAAATGACCCGTTGCTTCGCTATTGAATTACGTATAAATATTTGGATTTGGCGGATATAAATCTGCCACCCTTTGCACGGATTTAAATCCAATTTAACTTTGTGTGGCCAAAATTATATAAATTTTGGGTCCTCACATTCACCCCTTTCCTCGAGAAGTCTATTTTTCTTTTTATTTTTATTATTATTTTTTTAAGTCTGTAAATACTTATGTAATTCAATCTATTTATTTACAGATATATATATATATATATTTATTTTTTGTTTTTGTTTTTTTCCGTTTGCATAATATTTTTTTCTTAGTATACCTACCCTTTTACCGGTAGAACTCGGATGGTCACCTGCCCCGATGCCGAGATCCGGATCCGGTACGACAGATTCCCCACATCGCGACGAAAACTTATACGTTTTCTTTTCATAGATGCCGACCAAACTTCTTCTTGAATTACGAAAGGAAGTTGGTCCACCGTTGTTTCAACAGGCGTTTTAGCAGACGTTTGGAAGGCAGCGTTTTCTGGTTCCTTTATGGCTTCCCCGTGGAGGGCTTGGTGAATGATTTCTTCCAAGCTTCCTAGACTCATTCCTCCCAGGGAAAGCGCATCCTCGTCGGTACCACTTAGTCGTAATTCGTCGTCACTTCCAAGTAACAGTGGGTCGTTTTGGATAATTTCCTGCTCTGGAGTTACTCTGCCGTCCATAATAGCTAGTATCTTCGGTGACACCGGGAATTCCACTAAGGGGTCTGGTTCCTCTTCCACCTCACTGTCCGTTACCTCCGCAGTCCACGTGATACCGATTTGTGCGACATATTGTCGGTATTTTCGGTGCCTAATTATGTGGCGATCTAGCCTCGCTGCAAAATATACTTTCGGTCCCTCCCCATCTTCTGTACGCTGTGATACTTGCGACCCTTGTGAGCTAGTCACTTGATCGTCTGGGTCAAACCATCCATCCTCGGGTTCGCTGCAATCCTCTACCTCAATTCGGGCTGACGTTTGTGGGGACCATACATCTTCCTCTTCGTGTGGATAATACCCCCCACCGTTCACGTCCGTCAGCAAACTTCCCCCTGATTCCAGCGACAAACGAAACTCCTCTTCTTCCCGCTCAGTTTCCGAGTCCGAAATAGTAATTATTTTTCCGACCAAAAGCGGTTTTCTTGGTTTGTGGGAGCCATCACTATCCATCCGTAATAATACAGAAATTGTAGCCTAAGTAAGAAATTCTGGTCAGCCACAACTACTACTCTACTGCGCACACACATATTTACTAAATCGTTGTCGCTCCCATCATGGTTATGATGCATTATATGCATATGAATACATATAAATAATTCCTAGGTACATTTAATTTTTTAATTGGGTAAGTATATAAATACTCGTAATTATATTCATTGGTCGCGTCTACCTAGGGTTAATGGTTTCACTTGGATGGGTTTTACATTCAATTCTACTGCTACCATGCACGTAAAGGATTAGTTGGAGTAGGTCTATGTTTTTAGTTTTTATTTATTATTATTATATACCTTCTTTTTATTATTATTAATTTTTCTTATTTATTTTTATTTTTTTTTATTTTATATTACTATTTTAATAGTTATTCTCTTACTTGTACATATGTAAATATATACAAGCAATTACTGGATTTTTTCTTTTATAAGTATGTAAATACTTATGTATATCAATTTAACCACCTGCCCTTATTTTAATTTATACTACTTAAGTGTATGAAAATACAAATAAGCAGTCTTCATTAAATTGTTTTAAGTATATAAATACTTAAATAAAAAAAGTATTGTTAGACTCGCATTAAATAATTTGGCACTCCACACCGTTACTTATTAAAAAAAATTTTCTTTTACTTACTTTGTTGTATCCAATTAAATAATAAATAAAACTCCTTCTAAGTTGTTTGGTCTTAACACAGTTTTTGGACTTCAACCGTATTCTTGCAGTGATGTAACTTAACTCGCATTACATTAAATAAGTGTCACTTACATTACTCCAATTGATATTTTAAATCTTCGCCGTGCCTGATCAGACTTTTGGTTGCTTCGCTGTTTACTGCAGTAACTACATACGCACTGCACCGATCTCGCTTGCTTGTTTACGAACTCATTGTATTGTTGTTGTTGTTATTTATTTTGTGATTGCTTTTACGTAATTACCTGCACTCACTTTTTGTATTGTATTATAGATCGTAGTTGTTGTAATACCTTAGGTGCGTTTGAGTACTTTTCCAGTAAAATCCAGTAACTGAGTAAATACTGAGTAATTTAAAGAAATTACTCTCAATAAAAAAGTTTGCAGCTAAAAGTACGCGAACGGAAAAATTGTAAAATCCAGTAAAATATACACAACAGCTGATAGACAATTTGGCGCTAAAAAAATTATACATAAGTATGTACATATGTATATGTAAAAAACCTGAATATAATATTGTACTACGTGGTCCAATCGAGATGAAACAGACTAGTTACATTATGGTCCATGTAATGCAGTCATGGATCATGTCGTTTTCACACAAGCATTCAATGCAATATGGAGTAGTTTTGGGGTTAGGCCGATGTAATGCAAATTTGGACCATTTACATACATAAGTATATATTATTGCTTCTGTGATGCACTTTGGTAAGGCAAAAAATTATGGCTTTTTGGAAGCTGAATAAATTGCTTCTAGCTGGCTCATCTCTCACAAAAAAATCTTCTTATTCATGCGCAACACCAAGTGATTCTCTAACATTATCTCCCTTACTCGCGGTATCCACCTGACATAAAAAAGCTAACTTTAACATTAACTTCTAAGAATTCTTAAGTGGTGAGTATCAATATACTATACAATCTTGTGCAAGACCATTTGCACAAGATTGTGAATTGGGCTATAGTTTTTATGTACTCAGATGCAAAAGTTACTAGCTTGCAATTTTTTTTTACTTTTTCCTCTATTTTGTTAGAGAGCCTGCCTTATGTTAGTGCTTTTCAGAAGCAGTTTTCGAAGCTTTTGTGATCAAGTAAACAGTACATTGCTTCCCTCAGTTGTTAGTGCTTCCAAATCGCATTTTTTTTTTGCTGGGTAGTTACTGGCTAGCCGCATGGAAAAATTATATGGTTTTGAAAAAATCGATGAAGAATGTTTTTTTCATTTATTTTATAAAAATACACCATAGTATATTTTCTTTAATAATAAAAGTAATAGATATGTACATATGTTTTTATTTGAACTTACGGGCCTGGCCCACGATGTCGACAAGAAACTATCTATAGCTTACTTGCCGACATCACGCGTCAGGCCGTTAAAGTTTCTAAGCTTTTTACCCTCGACGTGAATAAAAATGTTTTGCCGCTTATACCAATCATCACAACAATATTGTTCACTTCCTTTCAAGTAGTTCCAATGAGTTCATTTATTAAGAGAAATATACAATGGGAAAAGAACTTTATATATCCTAATATAGTTCAAGATATCGAAAAACTGAAAACAAATTTAAGAAATGTACACATTAATCATATTTAATCGATCAATAACTAAATTTTTTGAATGTTCCATGCGGGGAACCAGTAACAGTCCGACTATATGTATAAACAAAAATTTAACTATACAAATCTATTAACTTTATTCACGTTTAAAAACAATCGGTTATGTTCTGCATTTCACGTGAAATTACATCGTTGGGAAATTGTTGTTATAAATGCATATTTCCAACAATTCTATGAAAATTCCACACGTTTTAATTTCCCGTGGAATACATAAAACATACCCTTATATTTTTCTGGCATCAAACTTAAATAAATGCAATATTGTTCATAACTTAATACATTTGTTTTTTGTTATTTTTAAAATTTCATCAAAAACCAAAAACTTTTGTTTCCCTTTGCTATTGTTTGTTTATATTTAAAAACATATGGTTTCATTTTACTGGATTTTACTGGCAAAAATTTGTCCAGTAAAAACTTGCATTTACTCAGTAAAAGAACTGTCATTATTCTCTCTCAAATCGCCCTCACATTTGCTGGATTTTGTGTACTCGAACGCAATCCAGTAAAAAATAGTAAAAATTTTTACAAATTTTTGAGTTCTCGAACGCACTTATTGTATGTGCTTATTTCTTTCTTGTTACATCGAACACTAATTGCTTGTTGGTGAAATAAATGTTTGTTGTTGTTCTGTTCATTTCTGTAACATTTATTGTATTGTTGGTTGTGAATTACTTGCTTGCATTGTATTGAGGGTTGTAGTTGTTGTTATTCACTTGGTTGTTTGCGCACTTCTTTGTTGGATCGAACACTGCGGTTATTTTAGCGTTTTTTTTTCAGTTGATATTTCGATTAATATACTTATAATTAGTTGTTCACAATTTATTATCATTATCATTTTGACTATTTTATTATTTTATGATTATTGTAGTTATTATTATTTTTATCATTATTATACTTATTATAATTATTATTATTATTATTATTATTATTATTATTATTATTATTATTATTATTATTATTATTATTATTATTATTATTATTATTATTATTATTATTATTATTATTATTATTATTATTATTATTATTATTATTATTATCTTTATTTATCTCCTCAAAGGGTTTTTACATAATATCTATCGGTTACTAAGTAACAAGACTAGAATATTAATAATTTAATTATATAACATAATTAACGTGCGCAATTTCCCAGTTTATATCGAGGATCCCATGAACAGCCGTACTATAGTCGCTGTTGATAAAATTACTGCCTTCTGGATGCTTGCCATCTTGTTTTTTATTCCTAGCGTTGATAAGCTCCTCTCAAGTTCTTTTGGTATGGTTCCAGTAGTGGAGAGTATTATTGGTACTATTTCTACTGAGTTTATGTGCCACAGATGTTTTATTTCTTCTGCTAGCTGCGCATATTTTCTTTTCTTTTCAGAATAGCATTCTAACAGGTTGTGGTCATTAGGTACTCCAATATCCATAAGAAATGCTTTGTGTTTAATCTTATCAAGGAATGTAATATCCGGTCTGTTAGATATGATGGTCCTGTCTGTAAAAACAGTTCGGTCCCAATACATTTTAAAGTTATTATTTTCCACAACAACCTCTGGGGTATATCTGTAATAAGGTATTTCCTCATGTACGAGTCTAGTTTTTATTGCTAGGGCTTGGTGTACTATTTTTGCCACCTGATTGTGCCGTTGAAGATATTCTAGTCCAGCCATGTTTTGGCAAGCTCCTGTTATATGCTGAATGGTCTCGGGTTTTTGCTTGCATTTTCGGCAGCTGTCATCTTGAATTCCGTTCTTAACTACGTGTTTTAAGTAGTTTTTGGTCGCAATTACTTGGTCTTGTATTGCAATTATAAACCCCTCTGTCTCTGCGAAAATATTGCCATTAGTTAGCCAATTATTCGTTGCTCTTATATCAATATGTGCCTGTTCTAGCATATTTGGGGTAGCGTCCATGAATAACTTTATTCTTCCAGATTTGCATCCATTGGTTCACATCGCTGTTTTCTTCATTACTCGCGTTAATGTTTTTTAGATTTAGAGGCGTATAATTGTCATCTGCGGTTGTAATTGCGTGATGAAGTTCATTGCTCTGTTCGGTGAAATATTGTTGTAATTTTTTCACTTGGTTCTTGTGCAGTTTTATAATGTTTAAAACACCACGTCCCCCCAGATTACGTGGGAGGTACATTCGTTCAATAGCAGATCCTGGTGGTGTATTTGAAACTTGGTAAGGAGCTTGCGAGTTTCACGACTTATGTTTTCTAACTCTGTTGTTGACCATTTTATTATTCCAAACGTATATGTTAGTACAGGCGTTGCAAATGTATTTATGGCTTTTGCTAAATTCTTCCCATTAAGGCACGATTTAAGGGTATCTCTTACTCTTCGCCTATATGTTTCCATCACTTTCTCTACTACATGTTTATGCTGAATTTTTCGTCCTTGTAGCAAGCCTAGGTATTTGTAGCTGTCATTCTCACACATACTCTCAATTCTACCTTCATCCACTTCAAACTCTTGGCTACAGACATTTCCTTTGACAACACTGCATCTCTTACATTTATCCAATCCAAACGTCATCTTTATGTCTTTCGAAAAGTTTTGGGTTAAGCTCAAGAGGTAATTAATATGTCTTACAGTAGATCCATATAGTTTAATGTCGTCCATATAAAGGAGGTGACTAAGCTTGTGTTGCACCGTTTCACTTTTTATTAAAAAGCCATATTCGGTGTTGTTCAATATCGACGATAATGGGTTCATTGCCATGCAAAACCATAGCGGGCTTAAGCTGTCACCTTGCAATATCCCATTTCTTATTGGTATTTGGTTAGATGTTGCAATATCATTTCCTTGGTTAATGTGAAGAGTTACTCGCCAAGATCGCATAAGGGAGCTTAGCAAATTAACAATTTTATTGGACACTTTGTAAATGCGTAGTATTTCGACTAGCCAGCTGTGTGGCACGCTGTCAAATGCTTTTTTGTAGTCGATGTAAGCGGTAAATATATTTCTTCTTTTCTGATAAGCCTGTTCCATTACTAATGAGTCTGTGATTAGCTGCTCCTTGCATCCCTGTGAGTTTTTAATGCAACCTTTTTGCTCAATCGCTAATACTCGATTGTCTTCAAGATGTTTATATATTTTCTGTGAAATACAAGCAGTTAGAAGTTTGTACACGGTGCATAAGCACGTAATCGTGCGATATTTTGATGGATCTGTTGTGTTTTCAACGTCTTTGGGAAGGAGGAATGTTCTGCCCTCTGTCATAAACTCTGGAATTGAGACCACGTTGTTTAACATATCCGTGAAAAATTTAGCTAGGTATGTGTGTGCTCGTGAATTTTTTAAACCAGTAATTATGTATATTGCCCGGGCCGGTCGCTTTCCAGTTATGTAACTTCTTTGTAATTGTTGCTATATCACTTGCTGAGATTATTGGGTCTTACATTGTTGTTGCACTGCTCACTCTACTTATCTCGGTATCAATCCACGTTGCGTTGTTGTTGTGTACCTTCTGCTGAGTCCATATTTGCTGCCAAAATTGTTCAACGTCGTCCATATTAGGAGTCTGCAATATTGCGGTTGCAGTACCTTCCCTTAAATTTCTATAAAATTGTTTTTCATTGCTTTGAAATAGTTTGTTGGCTGCTCTTCGTTTTTCTGATTTTAAATATCTTCTTGGCTTATTGGCTTTTACAGCTAGTTTTTGTCTTAAGGTATCTCTGTACTGCTCTGGCTCAGTATTCCGCGGATCATTTCTAGAGTGTATTCTATACTTTATTTGTAACTTTTCGTATGACTTAATTACTTTTCTACTCCTGTTTCCATTAATATATTGGGTAAGTCGACCTAATTCCGCTCTCAATTTAGAGATTTGTCTTACAAGCCGCTGTTTCCATGCTGGCTCTACATTTCGGTTTAAGGGTCCCCCAGTTCTCTCAGGGATATTTTCATTAAGTGACCGTACTAGTGCAGCTCCATAAACAGCAAAGTGAAGGTCTTGAAAGCTGTTTATGTTTTCTGTAAGATACCTCGGTAGAATAAATTTGTTCATAACGTTGACAGCTGTTGTTAAGGCATGCGTTGTCTTCTGCTTTGGTATTGGAGCTCTACGTCCTGGGTGAGTGTCAGAAAATTCTACTAATACATTCCTAAAATGTGCATTAATATTTTCACACATTTCGGTTTCCATTGGGTTCATGTCTGCTTCTCTAGAGTTATTGTTATTTGCCAGGAGTGATGAAAGTTCGACTTGGTCATTGGCAGTGAGTTGTTCTCTTACTTGATGTGTATTTTGTAAGTTAGTGTTATGTACCATTCTCTCCCTAAAATCTTCGGTTATGTTTTCTGATAGTCCGTTCATTTCTCTATCTACTTCCGCTTTGATCTCTTGGAGTCTAGGTCTAGGGATATAATTCTTTTTTACTATAACAGATCTTTGATCAGCCACTCTTTGCACTGTCACTGCGGTATTTGGGTATTCTCTAACAAACGCTTGATGTAGCTGCGTTCTGTAAGAGATTGCCTCGCGTTCATTATGTGTAATTCTATAGTAGTTTAGCATGATGCATTCGTTCATTTCGCTTGTCCATTTCATGCGTCTTCTGTTATTTTCAGCTACAGTGGTCGATGATTGCATCATCGAAGCACTTGCAGCTGTTGCTGTCATTTCGTTGTTGGTTGATCGTGGGTTGTCATCGGGTTGGCCAGGCTGCAATGTCCCGCGCCGTTCCTGGCCGTCACGACGCTCGTTAGAGGCTTCATTAATTGAATTCATATTAATTATTTCACAGCTGATGCTGGTTCCAGTTTTAGCGGGTGCTGTTTAATTCCCTCAAATCCTAAAAGGACTACCTTATTTGCGGAGACCGGAAACTCCACAGTAGCATTTATTATAGTCTACCTGCCAGAGACTTACTTTCAGTTATCCATAAAGAATGTAACCGACCAGGGTACCGCTCGTTCCGAGATCGTCATGCCTGGATTTATGACACAGGGCAAATTTTTCGTGGAACCCATTGCGTCATCTATTTTGTTTGGTCCGCGGGTGGTATTTTATTTCCCACCTACCCGATATATCTATCGAGCATTCCCCTATCCGCCACCTTGGGGACGCGCCCCCTAGGATGCAAACCCCCCCGGGGGTTATTATTATTATTATTATTATTATTATTATTATTATTATTATTATTATTATTATTATTATTATTATTATTATTA